>JBANSL010000014.1:2500-2875000 GCA_037127255.1 Persicaria tinctoria
ACCCTAAACCCTAAACCCTAAACCCTAAACCCTAAACCCTAAACCCTAAACCCTAAACCCTAAACCCTAAACCCTAAACCCTAAACCCTAAACCCTAAACCCTAAACCCTAAACCCTAAACCCTAAACCCTAAACCCTAAACCCTAAACCCTAAACCCTAAACCCTAAACCCTAAACCCTAAACCCTAAACCCTAAACCCTAAACCCTAAACCCTAAACCCTAAACCCTAAACCCTAAACCCTAAACCCTAAACCCTAAACCCTAAACCCTAAACCCTAAACCCTAAACCCTAAACCCTAAACCCTAAACCCTAAACCCTAAACCCTAAACCCTAAACCCTAAACCCTAAACCCTAAACCCTAAACCCTAAACCCTAAACCCTAAACCCTAAACCCTAAACCCTAAACCCTAAACCCTAAACCCTAAACCCTAAACCCTAAACCCTAAACCCTAAACCCTAAACCCTAAACCCTAAACCCTAAACCCTAAACCCTAAACCCTAAACCCTAAACCCTAAACCCTAAACCCTAAACCCTAAACCCTAAACCCTAAACCCTAAACCCTAAACCCTAAACCCTAAACCCTAAACCCTAAACCCTAAACCCTAAACCCTAAACCCTAAACCCTAAACCCTAAACCCTAAACCCTAAACCCTAAACCCTAAACCCTAAACCCTAAACCCTAAACCCTAAACCCTAAACCCTAAACCCTAAACCCTAAACCCTAAACCCTAAACCCTAAACCCTAAACCCTAAACCCTAAACCCTAAACCCTAAACCCTAAACCCTAAACCCTAAACCCTAAACCCTAAACCCTAAACCCTAAACCCTAAACCCTAAACCCTAAACCCTAAACCCTAAACCCTAAACCCTAAACCCTAAACCCTAAACCCTAAACCCTAAACCCTAAACCCTAAACCCTAAACCCTAAACCCTAAACCCTAAACCCTAAACCCTAAACCCTAAACCCTAAACCCTAAACCCTAAACCCTAAACCCTAAACCCTAAACCCTAAACCCTAAACCCTAAACCCTAAACCCTAAACCCTAAACCCTAAACCCTAAACCCTAAACCCTAAACCCTAAACCCTAAACCCTAAACCCTAAACCCTAAACCCTAAACCCTAAACCCTAAACCCTAAACCCTAAACCCTAAACCCTAAACCCTAAACCCTAAACCCTAAACCCTAAACCCTAAACCCTAAACCCTAAACCCTAAACCCTAAACCCTAAACCCTAAACCCTAAACCCTAAACCCTAAACCCTAAACCCTAAACCCTAAACCCTAAACCCTAAACCCTAAACCCTAAACCCTAAACCCTAAACCCTAAACCCTAAACCCTAAACCCTAAACCCTAAACCCTAAACCCTAAACCCTAAACCCTAAACCCTAAACCCTAAACCCTAAACCCTAAACCCTAAACCCTAAACCCTAAACCCTAAACCCTAAACCCTAAACCCTAAACCCTAAACCCTAAACCCTAAACCCTAAACCCTAAACCCTAAACCCTAAACCCTAAACCCTAAACCCTAAACCCTAAACCCTAAACCCTAAACCCTAAACCCTAAACCCTAAACCCTAAACCCTAAACCCTAAACCCTAAACCCTAAACCCTAAACCCTAAACCCTAAACCCTAAACCCTAAACCCTAAACCCTAAACCCTAAACCCTAAACCCTAAACCCTAAACCCTAAACCCTAAACCCTAAACCCTAAACCCTAAACCCTAAACCCTAAACCCTAAACCCTAAACCCTAAACCCTAAACCCTAAACCCTAAACCCTAAACCCTAAACCCTAAACCCTAAACCCTAAACCCTAAACCCTAAACCCTAAACCCTAAACCCTAAACCCTAAACCCTAAACCCTAAACCCTAAACCCTAAACCCTAAACCCTAAACCCTAAACCCTAAACCCTAAACCCTAAACCCTAAACCCTAAACCCTAAACCCTAAACCCTAAACCCTAAACCCTAAACCCTAAACCCTAAACCCTAAACCCTAAACCCTAAACCCTAAACCCTAAACCCTAAACCCTAAACCCTAAACCCTAAACCCTAAACCCTAAACCCTAAACCCTAAACCCTAAACCCTAAACCCTAAACCCTAAACCCTAAACCCTAAACCCTAAACCCTAAACCCTAAACCCTAAACCCTAAACCCTAAACCCTAAACCCTAAACCCTAAACCCTAAACCCTAAACCCTAAACCCTAAACCCTAAACCCTAAACCCTAAACCCTAAACCCTAAACCCTAAACCCTAAACCCTAAACCCTAAACCCTAAACCCTAAACCCTAAACCCTAAACCCTAAACCCTAAACCCTAAACCCTAAACCCTAAACCCTAAACCCTAAACCCTAAACCCTAAACCCTAAACCCTAAACCCTAAACCCTAAACCCTAAACCCTAAACCCTAAACCCTAAACCCTAAACCCTAAACCCTAAACCCTAAACCCTAAACCCTAAACCCTAAACCCTAAACCCTAAACCCTAAACCCTAAACCCTAAACCCTAAACCCTAAACCCTAAACCCTAAACCCTAAACCCTAAACCCTAAACCCTAAACCCTAAACCCTAAACCCTAAACCCTAAACCCTAAACCCTAAACCCTAAACCCTAAACCCTAAACCCTAAACCCTAAACCCTAAACCCTAAACCCTAAACCCTAAACCCTAAACCCTAAACCCTAAACCCTAAACCCTAAACCCTAAACCCTAAACCCTAAACCCTAAACCCTAAACCCTAAACCCTAAACCCTAAACCCTAAACCCTAAACCCTAAACCCTAAACCCTAAACCCTAAACCCTAAACCCTAAACCCTAAACCCTAAACCCTAAACCCTAAACCCTAAACCCTAAACCCTAAACCCTAAACCCTAAACCCTAAACCCTAAACCCTAAACCCTAAACCCTAAACCCTAAACCCTAAACCCTAAACCCTAAACCCTAAACCCTAAACCCTAAACCCTAAACCCTAAACCCTAAACCCTAAACCCTAAACCCTAAACCCTAAACCCTAAACCCTAAACCCTAAACCCTAAACCCTAAACCCTAAACCCTAAACCCTAAACCCTAAACCCTAAACCCTAAACCCTAAACCCTAAACCCTAAACCCTAAACCCTAAACCCTAAACCCTAAACCCTAAACCCTAAACCCTAAACCCTAAACCCTAAACCCTAAACCCTAAACCCTAAACCCTAAACCCTAAACCCTAAACCCGAAAGCGCAAAAAAACTAGAATTTGGAGGCCAATAAGTTCCACTTACCGCGTGAGATTTGCAACACGACCAGAGGTGGCGGATCGCTAAAACCCGACTCCCGGGGCCCCCGAGCGGCCTAATATTCGTCGTGCGGGGTTCATATGGTATTTGAGGGTGATGTGGTTGAAAAAATCCGGGTTTCGGAACATTTCATGTTTTGGCCTTTTGGCCCCGAATAGTGTTTCGGGCGATTTGGGGGGTTAATGAAGGAAGTGCCGTCTCTAGTGCTCCAAAAGGGCTGAAACTTTGTGGGTAGCTTTGGGGCATCTAATAACGTGGGAAAGCGCAAAAAAACTAGAACTTGGTGGCCAATACGACCCACTTACCGCGTGAGATTTGCAACCCGGCCTAGTTTATTTTGGGCGATTTGGGGTTAATGAAGGAAGTGTCGTCTCTAGTGCTCCAAAAGGGCTGAAACTTTGTGGGTAGCTTTTGTACATCCAATAACGTGGGAAAGCGCAAAAAAACTAGAATTTGGAGGCCAATAAGTTCCACTTACCGCGTGAGATTTGCAACACGACCAGAGGTGGCGGATCGCTAAAACCCGACTCCCGGGGCCCCCGAGCGGCCTAATATTCGTCGTGCGGGGTTCATATGGTATTTGAGGGTGATGTGGTTGAAAAAATCCGGGTTTCGTAACATTTCATTTTTTGGCCTTTTGGCCCCGAATGGTGTTTCGGGCGATTTGGGGGGTTAATGAAGGAAGTGCCGTCTCTAGTGCTCCAAAAGGGCTGAAACTTTGTGGGTAGCTTTGGGGCATCTAATAACGTGGGAAAGCGCAAAAAAACTAGAACTTGGTGGCCAATACGACCCACTTACCGCGTGAGATTTGCAACCCGGCCTAGTTTATTTTGGGCGATTTGGGGTTAATGAAGGAAGTGTCGTCTCTAGTGCTCCAAAAGGGCTGAAACTTTGTGGGTAGCTTTTGTACATCCAATAACGTGGGAAAGCGCAAAAAAACTAGAATTTGGAGGCCAATAAGTTCCACTTACCGCGTGAGATTTGCAACACGACCAGAGGTGGCGGATCGCTAAAACCCGACTCCCGGGGCCCCCGAGCGGCCTAATATTCGTCGTGCGGGGTTCATATGGTATTTGAGGGTGATGTGGTTGAAAAAATCCGGGTTTCGGAACATTTCATTTTTTGGCCTTTTGGCCCCGAATGGTGTTTCGGGCGATTTGGGGTGTTAATGAAGGAAGTGCCGTCTCTAGTGCTCCAAAAGGGCTGAAACTTTGTGGGTAGCTTTGGGGCATCTAATAACGTGGGAAAGCGCAAAAAAACTAGAACTTGGTGGCCAATACGACCCACTTACCGCGTGAGATTTGCAACCCGGCCTAGTTTATTTTGGGCGATTTGGGGTTAATGAAGGAAGTGTCGTCTCTAGTGCTCCAAAAGGGCTGAAACTTTGTGGGTAGCTTTTGTACATCCAATAACGTGGGAAAGCGCAAAAAAACTAGAATTTGGAGGCCAATAAGTTCCACTTACCGCGTGAGATTTGCAACACGACCAGAGGTGGCGGATCGCTAAAACCCGACTCCCGGGGCCCCCGAGCGGCCTAATATTCGTCGTGCGGGGTTCATATGGTATTTGAGGGTGATGTGGTTGAAAAAATCCGGGTTTCGGAACATTTCATTTTTTGGCCTTTTGGCCCCGAATGGTGTTTCGGGCGATTTGGGGGGTTAATGAAGGAAGTGCCGTCTCTAGTGCTCCAAAAGGGCTGAAACTTTGTGGGTAGCTTTGGGGCATCTAATAACGTGGGAAAGCGCAAAAAAACTAGAACTTGGTGGCCAATACGACCCACTTACCGCGTGAGATTTGCAACCCGGCCTAGTTTATTTTGGGCGATTTGGGGTTAATGAAGGAAGTGTCGTCTCTAGTGCTCCAAAAGGGCTGAAACTTTGTGGGTAGCTTTTGTACATCCAATAACGTGGGAAAGCGCAAAAAAACTAGAATTTGGAGGCCAATAAGTTCCACTTACCGCGTGAGATTTGCAACACGACCAGAGGTGGCGGATCGCTAAAACCCGACTCACGGGGCCCCCGAGCGGCCTAATATTCGTCGTGCGGGGTTCATATGGTATTTGAGGGTGATGTGGTTGAAAAATTCCGGGTTTTGTAACATTTCATTTTTTGGCCTTTTGGCCCCGAATGGTGTTTCGGGCGATTTGGGGGGTTAATGAAGGAAGTGCCGTCTCTAGTCCTCCAAAAGGGCTGAAACTTTGTGGGTAGCTTTGGGGCATCTAATAACGTGGGAAAGCGCAAAAAAACTAGAACTTGGTGGCCAATACGACCCACTTACCGCGTGAGATTTGCAACCCGGCCTAGTTTATTTTGGGCGATTTGGGGTTAATGAAGGAAGCGTCGTCTCTAGTGCTCCAAAAGGGCTGAAACTTTGTGGGTAGCTTTTGTACATCCAATAACGTGGGAAAGCGCAAAAAAACTAGAATTTGGAGGCCAATAAGTTCCACTTACCGCGTGAGATTTGCAACACGACCAGAGGTGGCGGATCGCTAAACCCCGACTCCCGGGGCCCCCGAGTGGCCTAATATTCGTTGTGCGGGGTTCATATGGTATTTGAGGGTGATGTGGTTGAAAAAATCCGGGTTTCGTAACATTTCATTTTTTGGCCTTTTGGCCCCGAATGGTGTTTCGGGCGATTTGGGGGGTTAATGAAGGAAGTGCCGTCTCTAGTGCTCCAAAAGGGCTGAAACTTTGTGGGTAGCTTTGGGGCATCTAATAACGTGGGAAAGCGCAAAAAAACTAGAACTTGGTGGCCAATACGACCCACTTACCGCGTGAGATTTGCAACCCGGCCTAGTTTATTTTGGGCGATTTGGGGTTAATGAAGGAAGTGTCGTCTCTAGTGCTCCAAAAGGGCTGAAACTTTGTGGGTAGCTTTTGTACATCCAATAACGTGGGAAAGCGCAAAAAAACTAGAATTTGGAGGCCAATAAGTTCCACTTACCGCGTGAGATTTGCAACACGACCAGAGGTGGCGGATCGCTAAAACCCGACTCCCGGGGCCCCCGAGCGGCCTAATATTCGTCGTGCGGGGTTCATATGGTATTTGAGGGTGATGTGGTTGAAAAAATCCGGGTTTCGGAACATTTCATTTTTTGGCCTTTTGGCCCCGAATGGTGTTTCGGGCGATTTGGGGGGTTAATGAAGGAAGTGCCGTCTCTAGTGCTCCAAAAGGGCTGAAACTTTGTGGGTAGCTTTGGGGCATCTAATAACGTGGGAAAGCGCAAAAAAACTAGAACTTGGTGGCCAATACGACCCACTTACCGCGTGAGATTTGCAACCCGGCCTAGTTTATTTTGGGCGATTTGGGGTTAATGAAGGAAGTGTCGTCTCTAGTGCTCCAAAAGGGCTGAAACTTTGTGGGTAGCTTTTGTACATCCAATAACGTGGGAAAGCGCAAAAAAACTAGAATTTGGAGGCCAATAAGTTCCACTTACCGCGTGAGATTTGCAACACGACCAGAGGTGGCGGATCGCTAAAACCCGACTCACGGGGCCCCCGAGCGGCCTAATATTCGTCGTGGGGGGTTCATATGGTATTTGAGGGTGATGTGGTTGAAAAATTCCGGGTTTTGTAACATTTCATTTTTTGGCCTTTTGGCCCCGAATGGTGTTTCGGGCGATTTGGGGGGTTAATGAAGGAAGTGCCGTCTCTAGTGCTCCAAAAGGGCTGAAACTTTGTGGGTAGCTTTGGGGCATCTAATAACGTGGGAAAGCGCAAAAAAACTAGAACTTGGTGGCCAATACGACCCACTTACCGCGTGAGATTTGCAACCCGGCCTAGTTTATTTTGGGCGATTTGGGGTTAATGAAGGAAGCGTCGTCTCTAGTGCTCCAAAAGGGCTGAAACTTTGTGGGTAGCTTTTGTACATCCAATAACGTGGGAAAGCGCAAAAAAACTAGAATTTGGAGGCCAATAAGTTCCACTTACCGCGTGAGATTTGCAACACGACCAGAGGTGGCGGATCGCTAAAACCCGACTCCCGGGGCCCCCGAGCGGCCTAATATTCGTCGTGCGGGGTTCATATGGTATTTGAGGGTGATGTGGTTGAAAAAATCCGGGTTTCGTAACATTTCATTTTTTGGCCTTTTGGCCCCGAATGGTGTTTCGGGCGATTTGGGGGGTTAATGAAGGAAGTGCCGTCTCTAGTGCTCCAAAAGGGCTGAAACTTTGTGGGTAGCTTTGGGGCATCTAATAACGTGGGAAAGCGCAAAAAAACTAGAACTTGGTGGCCAATACGACCCACTTACCGCGTGAGATTTGCAACCCGGCCTAGTTTATTTTGGGCGATTTGGGGTTAATGAAGGAAGTGTCGTCTCTAGTGCTCCAAAAGGGCTGAAACTTTGTGGGTAGCTTTTGTACATCCAATAACGTGGGAAAGCGCAAAAAAACTAGAATTTGGAGGCCAATAAGTTCCACTTACCGCGTGAGATTTGCAACACGACCAGAGGTGGCGGATCGCTAAAACCCGACTCCCGGGGCCCCCGAGCGGCCTAATATTCGTCGTGCGGGGTTCATATGGTATTTGAGGGTGATGTGGTTGAAAAAATCCGGGTTTCGGAACATTTCATTTTTTGGCCTTTTGGCCCCGAATGGTGTTTCGGGCGATTTGGGGGGTTAATGAAGGAAGTGCCGTCTCTAGTGCTCCAAAAGGGCTGAAACTTTGTGGGTAGCTTTGGGGCATCTAATAACGTGGGAAAGCGCAAAAAAACTAGAACTTGGTGGCAAATACGACCCACTTACCGCGTGAGATTTGCAACCCGGCCTAGTTTATTTTGGGCGATTTGGGGTTAATGAAGGAAGTGTCGTCTCTAGTGCTCCAAAAGGGCTGAAACTTTGTGGGTAGCTTTTGTACATCCAATAACGTGGGAAAGCGCAAAAAAACTAGAATTTGGAGGCCAATAAGTTCCACTTACCGCGTGAGATTTGCAACACGACCAGAGGTGGCGGATCGCTAAAACCCGACTCCCGGGGCCCCCGAGCGGCCTAATATTCGTCGTGCGGGGTTCATATGGTATTTGAGGGTGATGTGGTTGAAAAAATCCGGGTTTCGGAACATTTCATTTTTTGGCCTTTTGGCCCCGAATGGTGTTTCGGGCGATTTGGGGGGTTAATGAAGGAAGTGCCGTCTCTAGTGCTCCAAAAGGGCTGAAACTTTGTGGGTAGCTTTGGGGCATCTAATAACGTGGGAAAGCGCAAAAAAACTAGAACTTGGTGGCCAATACGACCCACTTACCGCGTGAGATTTGCAACCCGGCCTAGTTTATTTTGGGCGATTTGGGGTTAATGAAGGAAGTGTCGTCTCTATTGCTCCAAAAGGGCTGAAACTTTGTGGGTAGCTTTTGTACATCCAATAACGTGGGAAAGCGCAAAAAAACTAGAATTTGGAGGCCAATAAGTTCCACTTACCGCGTGAGATTTGCAACACGACCAGAGGTGGCGGATCGCTAAAACCCGACTCCCGGGGCCCCCGAGCGGCCTAATATTCGTCGTGCGGGGTTCATATGGTATTTGAGGGTGATGTGGTTGAAAAAATCCGGGTTTCGGAACATTTCATTTTTTGGCCTTTTGGCCCCGAATGGTGTTTCTGGCGATTTGGGGGGTTAATGAAGGAAGTGCCGTCTCTAGTGCTCCAAAAGGGCTGAAACTTTGTGGGTAGCTTTGGGGCATCTAATAACGTGGGAAAGCGCAAAAAAACTAGAACTTGGTGGCCAATACGACCCACTTACCGCGTGAGATTTGCAACCCGGCCTAGTTTATTTTGGGCGATTTGGGGTTAATGAAGGAAGTGTCGTCTCTAGTGCTCCAAAAGGGCTGAAACTTTGTGGGTAGCTTTTTTACATCCAATAACGTGGGAAAGCGCAAAAAAACTAGAATTTGGAGGCCAATAAGTTCCACTTACCGCGTGAGATTTGCAACACGACCAGAGGTGGCGGATCGCTAAAACCCGACTCCCGGGGCCCCCGAGCGGCCTAATATTCGTCGTGCGGGGTTCATATGGTATTTGAGGGTGATGTGGTTGAAAAAATCCGGGTTTCGGAACATTTCATTTTTTGGCCTTTTGGCCCCGAATGGTGTTTCGGGCGATTTGGGGGGTTAATGAAGGAAGTGCCGTCTCTAGTGCTCCAAAAGGGCTGAAACTTTGTGGGTAGCTTTGGGGCATCTAATAACGTGGGAAAGCGCAAAAAAACTAGAACTTGGTGGCCAATACGACCCACTTACCGCGTGAGATTTGCAACCCGGCCTAGTTTATTTTGGGCGATTTGGGGTTAATGAAGGAAGTGTCGTCTCTAGTGCTCCAAAAGGGCTGAAACTTTGTGGGTAGCTTTTGTACATCCAATAACGTGGGAAAGCGCAAAAAAACTAGAATTTGGAGGCCAATAAGTTCCACTTACCGCGTGAGATTTGCAACACGACCAGAGGTGGCGGATCGCTAAAACCCGACTCCCGGGGCCCCCGAGCGGCCTAATATTCGTCGTGCGGGGTTCATATGGTATTTGAGGGTGATGTGGTTGAAAAAATCCGGGTTTCGTAACATTTCATTTTTTGGCCTTTTGGCCCCGAATGGTGTTTCGGGCGATTTGGGGGGTTAATGAAGGAAGTGCCGTCTCTAGTGCTCCAAAAGGGCTGAAACTTTGTGGGTAGCTTGGGGCATCTAATAACGTGGGAAAGCGCAAAAAAACTAGAACTTGGTGGCCAATACGACCCACTTACCGCGTGAGATTTGCAACCCGGCCTAGTTTATTTTGGGCGATTTGGGGTTAATGAAGGAAGTGTCGTCTCTAGTGCTCCAAAAGGGCTGAAACTTTGTGGGTAGCTTTTGTACATCCAATAACGTGGGAAAGCGCAAAAAAACTAGAATTTGGAGGCCAATAAGTTCCACTTACCGCGTGAGATTTGCAACACGACCAGAGGTGGCGGATCGCTAAAACCCGACTCCCGGGGCCCCCGAGCGGCCTAATATTCGTCGTGCGGGGTTCATATTGTATTTGAGGGTGATGTGGTTGAAAAAATCCGGGTTTCGGAACATTTCATTTTTTGGCCTTTTGGCCCCGAATGGTGTTTCGGGCGATTTGGGGGGTTAATGAAGGAAGTTCCATCTCTAGTGCTCCAAAAGGGCTGAAACTTTGTGGGTAGCTTTGGGGCATCTAATAACGTGGGAAAGCGCAAAAAAACTAGAACTTGGTGGCCAATACGACCCACTTACCGCGTGAGATTTGCAACCCGGCCTAGTTTATTTTGGGCGATTTGGGGTTAATGAAGGAAGTGTCGTCTCTAGTGCTCCAAAAGGGCTGAAACTTTGTGGGTAGCTTTTGTACATCCAATAACGTGGGAAAGCGCAAAAAAACTAGAATTTGGAGGCCAATAAGTTCCACTTACCGCGTGAGATTTGCAACACGACCAGAGGTGGCGGATCGCTAAAACCCGACTCCCGGGGCCCCCGAGCGGCCTAATATTCGTCGTGCGGGGTTCATATGGTATTTGAGGGTGATGTGGTTGAAAAAATCCGGGTTTCGTAACATTTCATTTTTTGGCCTTTTGGCCCCGAATGGTGTTTCGGGCGATTTGGGGGGTTAATGAAGGAAGTGCCGTCTCTAGTGCTCCAAAAGGGCTGAAACTTTGTGGGTAGCTTTGGGGCATCTAATAACGTGGGAAAGCGCAAAAAAACTAGAACTTGGTGGCCAATACGACCCACTTACCGCGTGAGATTTGCAACCCGGCCTAGTTTATTTTGGGCGATTTGGGGTTAATGAAGGAAGTGTCGTCTCTAGTGCTCCAAAAGGGCTGAAACTTTGTGGGTAGCTTTTGTACATCCAATAACGTGGGAAAGCGCAAAAAAACTAGAATTTGGAGGCCAATAAGTTCCACTTACCGCGTGAGATTTGCAACACGACAAGAGGTGGCGGATCGCTAAAACCCGACTCCCGGGGCCCCCGAGCGGCCTAATATTCGTCGTGCGGGGTTCATATGGTATTTGAGGGTGATGTGGTTGAAAAAATCCGGGTTTCGTAACATTTCATTTTTTGGCCTTTTGGCCCCGAATGGTGTTTCGGGCGATTTGGGGGGTTAATGAAGGAAGTGCCGTCTCTAGTGCTCCAAAAGGGCTGAAACTTTGTGGGTAGCTTTGGGGCATCTAATAACGTGGGAAAGCGCAAAAAAACTAGAACTTGGTGGCCAATACGACCCACTTACCGCGTGAGATTTGCAACCCGGCCTAGTTTATTTTGGGCGATTTGGGGTTAATGAAGGAAGTGTCGTCTCTAGTGCTCCAAAAGGGCTGAAACTTTGTGGGTAGCTTTTGTACATCCAATAACGTGGGAAAGCGCAAAAAAACTAGAATTTGGAGGCCAATAAGTTCCACTTACCGCGTGAGATTTGCAACACGACCAGAGGTGGCGGATCGCTAAAACCCGACTCCTGGGGCCCCCGAGCGGCCTAATATTCGTCGTGCGGGGTTCATATGGTATTTGAGGGTGATGTGGTTGAAAAAATCCGGGTTTCGTAACATTTCATTTTTTGGCCTTTTGGCCCCGAATGGTGTTTCGGGCGATTTGGGGGGTTAATGAAGGAAGTGCCGTCTCTAGTGCTCCAAAAGGGCTGAAACTTTGTGGGTAGCTTTGGGGCATCTAATAACGTGGGAAAGCGCAAAAAAACTAGAACTTGGTGGCCAATACGACCCACTTACCGCGTGAGATTTGCAACCCGGCCTAGTTTATTTTGGGCGATTTGGGGTTAATGAAGGAAGTGTCGTCTCTAGTGCTCCAAAAGGGCTGAAACTTTGTGGGTAGCTTTTGTACATCCAATAACGTGGGAAAGCGCAAAAAAACTAGAATTTGGAGGCCAATAAGTTCCACTTACCGCGTGAGATTTGCAACACGACCAGAGGTGGCGGATCGCTAAAACCCGACTCCCGGGGCCCCCGAGCGGCCTAATATTCGTCGTGCGGGGTTCATATGGTATTTGAGGGTGATGTGGTTGAAAAAATCCGGGTTTCGTAACATTTCATTTTTTGGCCTTTTGGCCCCGAATGGTGTTTCGGGCGATTTGGGGGGTTAATGAAGGAAGTGCCGTCTCTAGTGCTCCAAAAGGGCTGAAACTTTGTGGGTAGCTTTGGGGCATCTAATAACGTGGGAAAGCGCAAAAAAACTAGAACTTGGTGGCCAATACGACCCACTTACCGCGTGAGATTTGCAACCCGGCCTAGTTTATTTTTGGCGATTTGGGGTTAATGAAGGAAGTGTCGTCTCTAGTGCTCCAAAAGGGCTGAAACTTTGTGGGTAGCTTTTGTACATCCAATAACGTGGGAAAGCGCAAAAAAACTAGAATTTGGAGGCCAATAAGTTCCACTTACCGCGTGAGATTTGCAACACGACCAGAGGTGGCGGATCGCTAAAACCCGACTCCTGGGGCCCCCGAGCGGCCTAATATTCGTCGTGCGGGGTTCATATGGTATTTGAGGGTGATGTGGTTGAAAAAATCCGGGTTTCGTAACATTTCATTTTTTGGCCTTTTGGCCCCGAATGGTGTTTCGGGCGATTTGGGGGGTTAATGAAGGAAGTGCCGTCTCTAGTGCTCCAAAAGGGCTGAAACTTTGTGGGTAGCTTTGGGGCATATAATAACGTGGGAAAGCGCAAAAAAACTAGAACTTGGTGGCCAATACGACCCACTTACCGCGTGAGATTTGCAACCCGGCCTAGTTTATTTTGGGCGATTTGGGGTTAATGAAGGAAGTGTCGTCTCTAGTGCTCCAAAAGGGCTGAAACTTTGTGGGTAGCTTTTGTACATCCAATAACGTGGGAAAGCGCAAAAAAACTAGAATTTAGAGGCCAATAAGTTCCACTTACCGCGTGAGATTTGCAACACGACCAGAGGTGGCGGATCGCTAAAACCCGACTCCCGGGGCCCCCGAGCGGCCTAATATTCGTCGTGCGGGGTTCATATGGTATTTGAGGGTGATGTGGTTGAAAAATTCCGGGTTTCGTAACATTTCATTTTTTGGCCTTTTGGCCCCGAATGGTGTTTCGGGCGATTTGGGGGGTTAATAAAGGAAGTGCCGTCTCTAGTGCTCCAAAAGGGCTGAAACTTTGTGGGTAGCTTTGGGGCATCTAATAACGTGGGAAAGCGCAAAAAAACTAGAACTTGGTGGCCAATACGACCCACTTACCGCGTGAGATTTGCAACCCGGCCTAGTTTATTTTGGGCGATTTGGGGTTAATGAAGGAAGTGTCGTCTCTAGTGCTCCAAAAGGGCTGAAACTTTGTGGGTAGCTTTTGTACATCCAATAACGTGGGAAAGCGCAAAAAAACTAGAATTTGTAGGCCAATAAGTTCCACTTACCGCGTGAGATTTGCAACACGACCAGAGGTGGCGGATCGCTAAAACCCGACTCCCGGGGCCCCCGAGCGGCCTAATATTCGTCGTGCGGGGTTCATATGGTATTTGAGGGTGATGTGGTTGAAAAAATCCGGGTTTCGTAACATTTCATTTTTTGGCCTTTTGGCCCCGAATGGTGTTTCGGGCGATTTGGGGGGTTAATGAAGGAAGTGCCGTCTCTAGTGCTCCAAAAGGGCTGAAACTTTGTGGGTAGCTTTGGGGCATATAATAACGTGGGAAAGCGCAAAAAAACTAGAACTTGGTGGCCAATACGACCCACTTACCGCGTGAGATTTGCAACCCGGCCTAGTTTATTTTGGGCGATTTGGGGTTAATGAAGGAAGTGTCGTCTCTAGTGCTCCAAAAGGGCTGAAACTTTGTGGGTAGCTTTTGTACATCCAATAACGTGGGAAAGCGCAAAAAAACTAGAATTTGGAGGCCAATAAGTTCCACTTACCGCGTGAGATTTGCAACACGACCAGAGGTGGCGGATCGCTAAAACCCGACTCCCAGGGCCCCCGAGCGGCCTAATATTCGTCGTGCGGGGTTCATATGGTATTTGAGGGTGATGTGGTTGAAAAAATCCGGGTTTCGTAACATTTCATTTTTTGGCCTTTTGGCCCCGAATGGTGTTTCGGGCGATTTGGGGGGTTAATGAAGGAAGTGCCGTCTCTAGTGCTCCAAAAGGGCTGAAACTTTGTGGGTAGCTTTGGGGCATCTAATAACGTGGGAAAGCGCAAAAAAACTAGAACTTGGTGGCCAATACGACCCACTTACCGCGTGAGATTTGCAACCCGGCCTAGTTTATTTTGGGCGATTTGGGGTTAATGAAGGAAGTGTCGTCTCTAGTGCTCCAAAAGGGCTGAAACTATGTGGGTAGCTTTTGTACATCCAATAACGTGGGAAAGCGCAAAAAAACTAGAATTTGGAGGCCAATAAGTTCCACTTACCGCGTGAGATTTGCAACACGACCAGAGGTGGCGGATCGCTAAAACCCGACTCCCGGGGCCCCCGAGCGGCCTAATATTCGTCGTGCGGGGTTCATATGGTATTTGAGGGTGATGTGGTTGAAAAAATCCGGGTTTCGTAACATTTCATTTTTTGGCCTTTTGGCCCCGAATGGTGTTTCGGGCGATTTGGGGGGTTAATGAAGGAAG
This sequence comes from Persicaria tinctoria, assembly GCA_037127255.1. Lineage (NCBI taxonomy): Eukaryota > Viridiplantae > Streptophyta > Magnoliopsida > Caryophyllales > Polygonaceae > Persicaria > Persicaria tinctoria. Next base: position 17,310 of record JBANSL010000014.1, read on the forward strand.
TGCCGTCTCTAGTGCTCCAAAAGGGCTGAAACTTTGTGGGTAGCTTTGGGGCATCTAATAACGTGGGAAAGCGCAAAAAAACTAGAACTTGGTGGCCAATACGACCCACTTACCGCGTGAGATTTGCAACCCGGCCTAGTTTATTTTGGGCGATTTGGGGTTAATGAAGGAAGTGTCGCCTCTAGTGCTCCAAAAGGGCTGAAACTTTGTGGGTAGCTTTTGTACATCCAATAACGTGGGAAAGCGCAAAAAAACAAGAATTTGGAGGCCAATAAGTTCCACTTACCGCGTGAGATTTGCAACACGACCAGAGGTGGCGGATCGCTAAAACCCGACTCCCGGGGCCCCCGAGCGGCCTAATATTCGTCGTGCGGGGTTCATATGGTATTTGAGGGTGATGTGGTTGAAAAAATCCAGGTTTCGGAACATTTCATTTTTTGGCCTTTTGGCCCCGAATGGTGTTTCGGGCGATTTGGGGGGTTAATGAAGGAAGTGCCGTCTCTAGTGCTCCAAAAGGGCTGAAACTTTGTGGGTAGCTTTGGGGCATCTAATAACGTGGGAAAGCGCAAAAAAACTAGAACTTGGTGGCCAATACGACCCACTTACCGCGTGAGATTTGCAACCCGGCCTAGTTTATTTTGGGCGATTTGGGGTTAATGAAGGAAGTGTCGTCTCTAGTGCTCCAAAAGGGCTGAAACTTTGTGGGTAGCTTTTGTACATCCAATAACGTGAGAAAGCGCAAAAAAACTAGAATTTGGAGGCCAATAAGTTCCACTTACCGCGTGAGATTTGCAACACGACCAGAGGTGGCGGATCGCTAAAACCCGACTCCCGGGGCCCCCGAGCGGCCTAATATTCGTCGTGAGGGGTTCATATGGTATTTGAGGGTGATGTGGTTGAAAAAATCCGGGTTTCGGAACATTTCATTTTTTGGCCTTTTGGCCCCGAATGGTGTTTCGGGCGATTTGGGGGGTTAATGAAGGAAGTGCCGTCTCTAGTGCTCCAAAAGGGCTGAAACTTTGTGGGTAGCTTTGGGGCATCTAATAACGTGGGAAAGCGCAAAAAAAATAGAACTTGGTGGCCAATACGACCCACTTACCGCGTGAGATTTGCAACCCGGCCTAGTTTATTTTGGGCGATTTGGGGTTAATGAAGGAAGTGTCGTCTCTAGTGCTCCAAAAGGGCTGAAACTTTGTGGGTAGCTTTTGTACATCCAATAACGTGGGAAAGCGCAAAAAAACTAGAATTTGGAGGCCAATAAGTTCCACTTACCGCGTGAGATTTGCAACACGACCAGAGGTGGCGGATCGCTAAAACCCGACTCCCGGGGCCCCCGAGCGGCCTAATATTCGTCGTGCGGGGTTCATATGGTATTTGAGGGTGATGTGGTTGAAAAAATCCGGGTTTCGGAACATTTCATTTTTTGGCCTTTTGGCCCCGAATGGTGTTTCGGGCGATTTGGGGGGTTAATGAAGGAAGTGCCGTCTCTAGTCCTCCAAAAGGGCTGAAACTTTGTGGGTAGCTTTGGGGCATCTAATAACGTGGGAAAGCGCAAAAAAACTAGAACTTGTTGGCCAATACGACCCACTTACCGCGTGAGATTTGCAACCCGGCCTAGTTTATTTTGGGCGATTTGGGGTTTATGAAGGAAGTGTCGTCTCTAGTGCTCCAAAAGGGCTGAAACTTTGTGGGTAGCTTTTGTACATCCAATAACGTGGGAAAGCGCAAAAAAACTAGAATTTGGAGGCCAATAAGTTCCACTTACCGCGTGAGATTTGCAACACGACCAGAGGTGGCGGATCGCTAAAACCCGACTCCCGGGGCCCCCGAGCGGCCTAATATTCGTCGTGCGGGGTTCATATCGTATTTGAGGGTGATGTGGTTGAAAAAATCCGGGTTTCGGAACATTTCATTTTTTGGCCTTTTGGCCCCGAATGGTGTTTCGGGCGATTTGGGGGGTTAATGAAGGAAGTGCCGTCTCTAGTGCTCCAAAAGGGCTGAAACTTTGTGGGTAGCTTTGGGGAATCTAATAACGTGGGAAAGCGCAAAAAAACTAGAACTTGGTGGCCAATACGACCCACTTACCGCGTGAGATTTGCAACCCGGCCTAGTTTATTTTGGGCGATTTGGGGTTAATGAAGGAAGTGTCGTCTCTAGTGCTCCAAAAGGGCTGAAACTTTGTGGGTAGCTTTTGTACATCCAATAACGTGGGAAAGCGCAAAAAAACTAGAATTTGGAGGCCAATAAGTTCCACTTACCGCGTGAGATTTGCAACACGACCAGAGGTGGCGGATCGCTAAAACCCGACTCCCGGGGCCCCCGAGCGGCCTAATATTCGTCGTGAGGGGTTCATATGGTATTTGAGGGTGATGTGGTTGAAAAAATCCGGGTTTCGTAACATTTCATTTTTTGGCCTTTTGGCCCCGAATGGTGTTTCGGGCGATTTGGGGGGTTAATGAAGGAAGTGCCGTCTCTAGTGCTCCAAAAGGGCTGAAACTTTGTGGGTAGCTTTGGGGCATCTAATAACGTGGGAAAGCGCAAAAAAACTAGAACTTGGTGGCCAATACGACCCACTTACCGCGTGAGATTTGCAACCCGGCCTAGTTTATTTTGGGCGATTTGGGGTTAATGAAGGAAGTGTCGTCTCTAGTGCTCCAAAAGGGCTGAAACTTTGTGGGTAGCTTTTGTACATCCAATAACGTGGGAAAGCGCAAAAAAACTAGAATTTGGAGGCCAATAAGTTCCACTTACCGCGTGAGATTTGCAACACGACCAGAGGTGGCGGATCGCTAAAACCCGACTCCCGGGGCCCCCGAGCGGCCTAATATTCGTCGTGCGGGGTTCATATGGTATTTGAGGGTGATGTGGTTGAAAAAATCCGGGTTTCGGAACATTTCATTTTTTGGCCTTTTGGCCCCGAATGGTGTTTCGGGCGATTTGGGGGGTTAATGAAGGAAGTGCCGTCTCTAGTGCTCCAAAAGGGCTGAAACTTTGTGGGTAGCTTTGGGGCATCTAATAACGTGGGAAAGCGCAAAAAAACTAGAACTTGGTGGCCAATACGACCCACTTACCGCGTGAGATTTGCAACCCGGCCTAGTTTATTTTGGGCGATTTGGGGTTTATGAAGGAAGTGTCGTCTCTAGTGCTCCAAAAGGGCTGAAACTTTGTGGGTAGCTTTTGTACATCCAATAACGTGGGAAAGCGCAAAAAAACTAGAATTTGGAGGCCAATAAGTTCCACTTACCGCGTGAGATTTGCAACACGACCAGAGGTGGCGGATCGCTAAAACCCGACTCCCGGGGCCCCCGAGCGGCCTAATATTCGTCGTGCGGGGTTCATATGGTATTTGAGGGTGATGTGGTTGAAAAAATCCGGGTTTCGGAACATTTCATTTTTTGGCCTTTTGGCCCCGAATGGTGTTTCGGGCGATTTGGGGGGTTAATGAAGGAAGTGCCGTCTCTAGTGCTCCAAAAGGGCTGAAACTTTGTGGGTAGCTTTGGGGAATCTAATAACGTGGGAAAGCGCAAAAAAACTAGAACTTGGTGGCCAATACGACCCACTTACCGCGTGAGATTTGCAACCCGGCCTAGTTTATTTTGGGCGATTTGGGGTTAATGAAGGAAGTGTCGTCTCTAGTGCTCCAAAAGGGCTGAAACTTTGTGGGTAGCTTTTGTACATCCAATAACGTGGGAAAGCGCAAAAAAACTAGAATTTGGAGGCCAATAAGTTCCACTTACCGCGTGAGATTTGCAACACGACCAGAGGTGGCGGATCGCTAAAACCCGACTCCCGGGGCCCCCGAGCGGCCTAATATTCGTCGTGCGGGGTTCATATGGTATTTGAGGGTGATCAGGTTGAAAAAATCCGGGTTTCGGAACATTTCATTTTTTGGCCTTTTGGCCCCGAATGGTGTTTCGGGCGATTTGGGGGGTTAATGAAGGAAGTGCCGTCTCTAGTGCTCCAAAAGGGCTGAAACTTTGTGGGTAGCTTTGGGGCATCTAATAACGTGGGAAAGCGCAAAAAAACTAGAACTTGGTGGCCAATACGACCCACTTACCGCGTGAGATTTGCAACCCGGCCTAGTTTATTTTGGGCGATTTGGGGTTAATGAAGGAAGTGTCGTCTCTAGTGCTCCAAAAGGGCTGAAACTTTGTGGGTAGCTTTTGTACATCCAATAACGTGGGAAAGCGCAAAAAAACTAGAATTTGGAGGCCAATAAGTTCCACTTACCGCGTGAGATTTGCAACACGACCAGAGGTGGCGGATCGCTAAAACCCGACTCCCGGGGCCCCCGAGCGGCCTAATATTCGTCGTGCGGGGTTCATATGGTATTTGAGGGTGATGTGGTTGAAAAATTCCGGGTTTCGTAACATTTCATTTTTTGGCCTTTTGGCCCCGAATGGTGTTTCGGGCGATTTGGGGGGTTAATAAAGGAAGTGCCGTCTCTAGTGCTCCAAAAGGGCTGAAACTTTGTGGGTAGCTTTGGGGCATCTAATAACGTGGGAAAGCGCAAAAAAACTAGAACTTGGTGGCGAATACGACCCACTTACCGCGTGAGATTTGCAACCCGGCCTAGTTTATTTTGGGCGATTTGGGGTTAATGAAGGAAGTGTCGTCTCTAGTGCTCCAAAAGGGCTGAAACTTTGTGGGTAGCTTTTGTACATCCAATAACGTGGGAAAGCGCAAAAAAACTAGAATTTAGAGGCCAATAAATTCCACTTACCGCGTGAGATTTGCAACACGACCAGAGGTGGCGGATCGCTAAAACCCGACTCCCGGGGCCCCCGAGCGGCCTAATATTCGTCGTGCGGGGTTCATATGGTATTTGAGGGTGATGTGGTTGAAAAAATCCGGGTTTAGTAACATTTCATTTTTTGGCCTTTTGGCCCCGAATGGTGTTTCGGGCGATTTGGGGGGTTAATGAAGGAAGTGCCGTCTCTAGTGCTCCAAAAGGGCTGAAACTTAGTGGGTAGCTTTGGGGCATCTAATAAAGTGGGAAAGCGCAAAAAAACTAGAATTTGGAGGCCAATAAGTTCCACTTACCGCGTGAGATTTGCAACACGACCAGAGGTGGCGGATCGCTAAAACCCGACTCCCGGGGCCCCCGAGCGGCCTAATATTCGTCGTGCGGGGTTCATATGGTATTTGAGGGTGATGTGGTTGAAAAAATCCGGGTTTCGTAACATTTCATTTTTTGGCCTTTTGGCCCCGAATGGTGTTTCGGGCGATTTGGGGGGTTAATGAAGGAAGTGCCGTCTCTAGTGCTCCAAAAGGGCTGAAACTTTGTGGGTAGCTTTGGGGCATCTAATAACGTGGGAAAGCGCAAAAAAAACTAGAACTTGGTGGCCAATACGACCCACTTACCGCGTGAGATTTGCAACCCGGCCTAGTTTATTTTGGGCGATTTGGGGTTAATGAAGGAAGTGTCGTCTCTAGTGCTCCAAAAGGGCTGAAACTTTGTGCTCCAAAAGGGCTAGAACTTTGTGGGTAGCTTTAATATAACCAATAAGGTGGGGAAACACTAAAAAATGGGAATTTAGAGGCTAATACGATCAGCTTACCCCGTGAGATTTGCAACACGTCTTGTATTTTTGTGGGAGATTTCGGGTTAATGAAGGAGGTACCATCTCTAGTGCTCCAAAAGGGCTAGAACTTTGTGGGTAGCTTTAATATAACCAATAAGGTGGGGAAACACTAAAAAATGGGAATTTAGAGGCTAATACGATAAGCTTACCCCGTGAGATTTGTAACACGGCTTGTATTTTCGTGGGAGATTTCGGGTTAATGAAGGAGGTACCATCTCTAATGCTCCAAAAGGGCTAGAACTTTGTGGGTAGCTTTAATATAAACAATAAGGTGGGGAAACACTAAAAAATGGGAATTTTGACGCTAATACGATCAGCTTACCCCGTGAGATTTGCAACACGGCTTGTATTTTTGTGGGAGATTTCGGGTTAATGAAGGAGGTACCATCTCTAGTGCTCCAAAAGGACTGAAACTTTGTGGGTAGCTTTAATATAACCAATAAGGTGGGGAAACGATAAAAAATTGGAATTTGGAGGCTAATACGATTAGCTTACCGCGTGAGATTTGCAACACGACTTGTATTTCTGTGGGGAGATTTCGGGTTAATGAAGGAGGTACCATCTCTAGTGCTTCAAAAGGGCTAGAATTTTGTGGGTATCTTTAATATAACGAATACGGTGGGGAAACGCTAAAAAATTGGAATTTGGAGGCTAATACGATCAGCTTACCCCGTGAGATTTGCAACACGACTTGTATTTCTGTGGGGAAATTTCGGGTTAATGAAGGAGGTACCATCTCTAGTGCTTCAAAAGGGCTAGAACTTTTTGGGTAGCTTTAATATAAACAATAAGGTGGGGAAACACTAAAAAATGGGAATTTAGAGGCTAATACGATCAACTTACCCCGTGAGATTTGCAACACGGCTTGTATTTCTGTGGGGAGATTTCGGGTTAATGAAGGAGGTACCATCTCTAGTGCTTCAAAAGGACTGAAACTTTGTGCGTAGCTTTAATATAAAGAATAAGGTGGGGAAATGCTAAAAAATTAGAATTTGGAGGCTAATACGATCAGCTTACCGCGTGAGATTTGCAACACGACTTGTATTTTTGTGGGAGATTTCAGGTTAATGATGGAGGTACCAACTCTAGTGCTCCAAAAGGGCTAGAACTTTGTGGGTAGCTTTAATATAACCAATAAGGCGGGGAAACACTAAAAAATGGGAATTTAGAGGCTAATACGATCAGCTTACCCCATGAGATTTGCAACACGACTTGTATTTCTGTGGGGAGATTTCGGGTTAATGAAGGAGGTACCATCTCTAATGCTCCAAAAGGGCTAGAACTTTGTGTGTAGCTTTAATATAAACAATAAGGTAGGGAAACACTAAAAAATGGGAATTTTGAGGCTAATACGATCAGCTTACCCCGTGAGATTTGCAACACGGCTTGTATTTTTGTGGGAGATTTCGGGTTAATGAAGGAGGTACCATCTCTAGTGCTCCAAAAGGACTGAAACTTTGTGGGTAGCTTTAATATAACCAATAAGGTGGGGAAACGCTAAAAAGTTGGAATTTGGAGGCTAATACGATTAGCTTACCGCGTGAGATTTGCAACACGACTTGTATTTCTGTGGGGAAATTTCGGGTTAATGAAGGAGGTACCATCTCTAGTGCTTCAAAAGGGCTAGAACTTTGTGGGTAGCTTTAATATAAAGAATAAGGTGGGGAAACACTAAAAAATGGGAATTTAGAGGCTAATACGATCATCTTACCGCGTGAGATTTGCAACACGGCTTGTATTTTTGTGGGAGATTTCGGGTTAATGAAGGAGGTACCATCTCTAGTGCTCCAAAACGACTGAAACTTTGTGCGTAGCTTTAATATAACCAATAAGGCGGGGAAACGCTAAAAAATTGGAATTTGGAGGCTAATACGATCAGCTTACCGCGTGAGATTTGCAACACGACTTGTATTTCTGTGGGAGATTTCGGGTTAATGAAGGAGGTACCATCTCTAATGCTCCAAAAGGGCTAGAACTTTGTGGGTAGCTTTAATATAAACAATAAGGTTGGGAAACACTAAAAAATGGGAATTTTGACGCTAATACGATCAACTTACCCCGTGAGATTTGCAACACGGCTTGTATTTCTGTGGGGAGATTTCGGGTTAATGAAGGAGGTACCATCTCTAGTGCTTCAAAAGGACTGAAACTTTGTGCGTAGCTTTAATATAAACAATAAGGTGGGGAAACACTAAAAAATGGGAATTTAGAGGCTATTACGATCAGCTTACCCCATGAGATTTGCAACACGACTTGTATTTCTGTGGGGAGATTTCAGGTTAATGATGGAGGTACCATCTCTAGTGCTCCAAAAGGGCTAGAACTTTGTTGGTAGTTTTAATATAAACAATAAGGTGGGGAAACACTAAAAAAATGGGAATTTAGAGGCTAATACGATCAGCTTACCCCATGAGATTTGCAACACGACTTGTATTTCTATGGGGAGATTTCGGGTTAATGAAGGAGGTACCATCTCTAATGCTCAAAAAGGGCTAGAACTTTGTGTGTAGCTTTAATATAAACAATAAGGTAGGGAAACACTAAAAAATGGGAATTTTGAGGCTAATACGATCAGCTTACCCCGTGAGATTTGCAACACGGCTTGTATTTTTGTGGAAGATTTCGGGTTAATGAAGGAGGTACCATCTCTAGTGCTCCAAAAGAGCTAGAAATTTGTGGGTAGCTTTAATATAACCAATAAGGTGGGGAAACACTAAAAAATGGGAATTTAGAGGCTAATACGATCAGCTTACCGCGTGAGATTTGCAACACGGCTTGTATTTTTGTGGGAGATTTCGGGTTAATGAAGGAGGTACCATCTCTAGTGCTCCAAAAGGGCTAGAACTTTGTGGGTAGATTTAATATAACCAATAAGGTGGGGAAACACTAAAAAATGGGAATTTAGAGGCTAATACGATCAGCTTACCCCGTGAGATTTGCAACACGGCTGGTATTTTTGTGGGAGATTTCGGGTTAATGAAGGAGGTACCATCTCTAGTGCTCCAAAACGACTGAAACTTTGTGCGTAGCTTTAATATAACCAATAAGGTGGGGAAACGCTAAAAAATTGGAATTTGGAGGCTAATACGATTAGCTTACCGCGTGAGATTTGCAACACGACTTGTATTTCTATGGGGAGATTTCAGGTTAATGAAGGAGGTACCATCTCTAGTGCTCCAAAAGGGCTAGAACTTTGTGGGTAGTTTTAATATAAACAATAAGGTGGGGAAACACTAAAAAATGGGAATTTAGAGGCTATTACGATCAGCTTACCCCATGAGATTTGCAACACGACTTGTATTTCTGTGGGGAGATTTCAGGTTAATGATGGAGGTACCATCTCTAGTGCTCCAAAAGGGCTAGAACATTGTTGGTATTTTTAATATAAACAATAAGGTGGGGAAACACTAAAAAATGGGAATTTAGAGGCTAATACGATCAGCTTACCCCATGAGATTTGCAACACGACTTGTATTTCTATGGGGAGATTTCGGGTTAATTAAGGAGGTACCATCTCTAATGCTCAAAAAGGGCTAGAACTTTGTGTGTAGCTTTAATATAAACAATAAGGTAGGGAAACACTAAAAAATGGGAATTTTGAGGCTAATACGATCAGCTTACCCCGTGAGATTTGCAACACGGCTTGTATTTTTGTGGGAGATTTCGGGTTAATGAAGGAGGTACCATCTCTAGTGCTCCAAAAGAGCTAGAAATTTGTGGGTAGCTTTAATATAACCAATAAGGTGGGGAAACACTAAAAAATGGGAATTTAGAGGCTAATACGATCAGCTTACCGCGTGAGATTTGCAACACGGCTTGTATTTTTGTGGGAGATTTCGGGTTAATGAAGGAGGTACCATCTCTAGTGCTCCAAAAGGGCTAGAACTTTGTGGGTAGCTTTAATATAACCAATAAGGTGGGGAAACACTAAAAAATGGGAATTTAGAGGCTAATACGATCAGCTTACCCCGTGAGATTTGCAACACGGCTGGTATTTTTGTGGAAGATTTCGGGTTAATGAAGGAGGTACCATCTCTAGTGCTCCAAAACGACTGAAACTTTGTGCGTAGCTTTAATATAACCAATAAGGTGGGGAAACGCTAAAAAATTGGAATTTGGAGGCTAATACGATTAGCTTACCGCGTGAGATTTGCAACACGACTTGTATTTCTGTGGGGAGATTTCAGGTTAATGATGGAGGTACCATCTCTAGTGCTCCAAAAGGGCTAGAACTTTGTGGGTAGTTTTAATATAAACAATAAGGTGGGGAAACACTAAAAAATGGGAATTTAGAGGCTAATACGATCAGCTTACCCCATGAGATTTGAAACACGACTTGTATTTCTGTGGGGAGATTTCGGGTTAATGTAGGAGGTACCATCTCTAATGCTCAAAAAGGGCTAGAACTTTGTGTGTAGCTTTAATATAAACAATAAGGTAGGGAAACACTAAAAAATTGGAATTTTGAGGCTAATACGATCAGCTTACCCCGTGAGATTTGCAACACGACTTGTATTTTTGTGGGAGATTTCGGGTTAATGAAGGAGGTACCATCTCTAGTGCTCCAAAAGGACTGAAACTTTGTGGGTAGCTTTAATATAACCAATAAGGTGGGGAAACGCTAAAAAATTGGAATTTGGAGGCTAATACGAATAGCTTACCGCGTGAGATTTGCAACACGACTTGTATTTCTGTGGGGAGATTTCGGGTTAATGAAGGAGGTACCATCTCTAGTGCTTCAAAAGGGCTAGAACTTTGTGGGTAGCTTTAATATAAAGAATAAGGTGGGGAAACACTAAAAAATGGGAATTTAGAGGCTAATACGATCAGTTTACCGCGTGAGATTTGCAACACGGCTTGTATTTTTGTGGGAGATTTCGGGTTAATGAAGGAGGTACCATCTCTAGTGCTCCAAAAGGGCTAGAACTTTGTGGGTAGCTTTAATATAAACAATAAGGCGGGGAAACACTAAAAAATGGGAATTTAGAGGCTAATACGATCAGCTTACCCCGTGAGATTTGCAACACGTCTTGTATTTTTGTGGGAGATTTCGGGTTAATGAAGGAGGTACCATCTCTAATGCTCCAAAAGGGCTAGAACTTTGTGGGTAGCTTTAATATAAACAATAAGGTTGGGAAACACTAAAAAATGGGAATTTTGACGCTAATACGATCAGCTTACCCCGTGAGATTTGCAACACGGCTTGTATTTTTGTGGGAGATTTCGGGTTAATGAAGGAGGTACCATCTCTAGTGCTCCAAAAGGACTGAAACTTTGTGGGTAGCTTTAATATAACCAATAAGGTGGGGAAACGCTAAAAAATTGGAATTTGGAGGCTAATACGATTAGCTTACCGCGTGAGATTTGCAACACGACTTGTATTTCTGTGGGGAAATTTCGGGTTAATGAAGGAGGTACCATCTCTAGTGCTTCAAAAGGGCTAGAACTTTGTGGGTAGCTTTAATATAAACAATAAGGTGGGGAAACACTAAAAAATGGGAATTTAGAGGCTAATACGATCAGCTTACCGCGTGAGATTTGCAACACGGCTTGTATTTTTGTGGGAGATTTCGGGTTAATGAAGGAGGTACCATCTCTAGTGCTCCAAAAGGGCTAAACTTTGTGGGTAGCTTTAATATAACCAATAAGGTGGGGAAACACTAAAAAATGGGAATTTAGAGGCTAATACGATCAGCTTACCCCGTGAGATTTGCAACACGTCTTGTATTTTTGTGGGAGATTTCGGGTTAATGAAGGAGGTACCATCTCTAGTGCTCCAAAAGGGCTAGAACTTTGTGGGTAGCTTTAATATAACCAATAAGGTGGGGAAACACTAAAAAATGGGAATTTAGAGGCTAATACGATCAGCTTACCCCGTGAGATTTGTAACACGGCTTGTATTTTCGTGGGAGATTTCGGGTTAATGAAGGAGGTACCATCTCTAATGCTCCAAAAGGGCTAGAACTTTGTGGGTAGCTTTAATATAAACAATAAGGTGGGGAAACACTAAAAAATGGGAATTTTGACGCTAATACGATCAGCTTACCCCGTGAGATTTGCAACACGGCTTGTATTTTTGTGGGAGATTTCGGGTTAATGAAGGAGGTACCATCTCTAGTGCTCCAAAAGGACTGAAACTTTGTGGGTAGCTTTAATATAACCAATAAGGTGGGGAAACGATAAAAAATTGGAATTTGGAGGCTAATACGATTAGCTTACCGCGTGAGATTTGCAACATGACTTGTATTTCTGTGGGGAGATTTCGGGTTAATGAAGGAGGTACCATCTCTAGTGCTTCAAAAGGGCTAGAATTTTGTGGGTAGCTTTAATATAAACAATAAGGTGGGGAAACACTAAAAAATGGGAATTTAGAGGCTAATACGATCAGCTTACCCCGTGAGATTTGCAACACGGCTTGTATTTTTGTGGGAGATTTCGGGTTAATGAAGGAGGTACCATCTCTAGTGCTCCAAAACGACTGAAACTTTGTGCGTAGCTTTAATATAACCAATAAGGTGGGGAAACGCTAAAAAATTAGAATTTGGAGGCTAATACGATTAGCTTACCGCGTGAGATTTGCAACACGACTTGTATTTCTGTGGGGAGATTTCAGGTTAATGATGGAGGTACTATCTCTAGTGCTCCAAAAGGGCTAGAACTTTGTGGGTAGTTTTAATATAAACAATAAGGTGGGGAAACACTAAAAAATGGGAATTTAGAGGCTAATACGATCAGCTTACCCCATGAGATTTGAAACACGACTTGTATTTCTGTGGGGAGATTTCGGGTTAATGAAGGAGGTACCATCTCTAATGCTCAAAAAGGGCTAGAACTTTGTGTGTAGCTTTAATATAAACAATAAGGTAGGGAAACACTAAAAAATGGGAATTTTGAGGCTAATACGATCAGCTTACCCCGTGAGATTTGCAACACGACTTGTATTTTTGTGGGAGATTTCGGGTTAATGAAGGAGGTACCATCTCTAGTGCTCCAAAAGGACTGAAACTTTGTGGGTAGCTTTAATATAACCAATAAGGTGGGGAAACGCTAAAAAATTGGAATTTGGAGGCAAATACGATTAGCTTACCGCGTGAGATTTGCAACACGACTTGTATTTCTGTGGGGAAATTTCGGGTTAATAAAGGAGGTACCATCTCTAGTGCTTCAAAAGGGCTAGAACTTTGTGGGTAGCTTTAATATAAACAATAAGGTGGGGAAACACTAAAAAATGGGAATTTAGAGGCTAATACGATCAGCTTACCCCGTGAGATTTGCAACACGGCTTGTATTTTTGTGGGAGATTTCGGGTTAATGAAGGAGGTACCATCTCTAGTGCTCCAAAACGACTGAAACTTTGTGCGTAGCTTTAATATAACCAATAAGGTGGGGAAATGCTAAAAAATTAGAATTTGGAGGCTAATACGATTAGCTTACCGCGTGAGATTTGCAACACGACTTGTATTTCTGTGGGGAGATTTCCGGTTAATGATGGAGGTACCATCTCTAGTGCTCCAAAAGGGCTAGAACATTGTGGGTAGTTTTAATATAAACAATAAGGTGGGGAAACACTAAAAAATGGGAATTTAGAGGCTAATACGATCAGCTTACCCCATGAGATTTGCAACACGACTTTTATTTCTGTGGGGAGATTTCGGGTTAATGAAGGAGGTACCATCTCTAATGCTCAAAAAGGGCTAGAACTTTGTGTGTAGATTTAATATAAACAATAAGGTAGGGAAACACTAAAAAATGGGAATTTTGAGGCTAATACGATCAGCTTACCCCGTGAGATTTGCAACACGACTTGTATTTTTGTGGAAGATTTCGGGTTAATGAAGGAGGTACCATATCTAGTGCTCCAAAAGGACTGAAACTTTGTGGGTACCTTTAATATAACAAATAAGGTGGGGAAACGCTAAAAAATTGGAATTTGGAGGCTAATACGATTAGCTTACCGCGTGAGATTTGCAACACGACTTGTATTTCTGTGGGGAGATTTCGGGTTAATGAAGGAGGTACCATCTCTAGTGCTTCAAAAGGGCTAGAACTTTGTGGGTAGCTTTAATATAAACAATAAGGTGGGGAAACACTAAAAAATTGGAATTTAGAGGCTAATACGATCAGTTTACCCCGTGAGATTTGCAACACGGCTTGTATTTTTGTGTGAGATTTCGGGTTAATGAAGGAGGTACCATCTCTAGTGCTCCAAAACGACTGAAACTTTGTGCGTAGCTTTAATATAACCAATAAGGTGGGGAAACGCTAAAAAATTGGAATTTGGAGGCTAATACGATTAGCTTACCGCGTGAGATTTGCAACACGACTTGTATTTCTATGGGGAGATTTCAGGTTAATGAAGGAGGTACCATCTCTAGTGCTCCAAAAGGGCTAGAACTTTTTGGGTAGCTTTAAAATAACCAATAAGGTGGGGAAACGCTAAAAAATTGGAATTTGGAGGCTAATACGATTAGCTTACCGCGTGAGATTTGCAACACGACTTGTATTTCTGTGGGGATATTTCGGGTTAATGAACGAGGTACCATCTCTAATGCTCAAAAAGGGCTAGAACTTTGTGGGTAGTTTTAATATAAACAATAAGGTGGGGAAACACTAAAAAATGGGAATTTAGAGGCTATTACGATCAGCTTACCCCATGAGATTTGCAACACGACTTGTATTTCTGTGGGGAGATTTCAGGTTAATGATGGAGGTACCATCTCTAGTGCTCCAAAAGGGCTAGAACTTTGTTGGTAGTTTTAATATAAACAATAAGGTGGGGAAACACTAAAAAAATGGGAATTTAGAGGCTAATACGATCAGCTTACCCCATGAGATTTGCAACACGACTTGTATTTCTATGGGGAGATTTCGGGTTAATGAAGGAGGTACCATCTCTAATGCTCAAAAAGGGCTAGAACTTTGTGTGTAGCTTTAATATAAACAATAAGGTAGGGAAACACTAAAAAATGGGAATTTTGAGGCTAATACGATCAGCTTACCCCGTGAGATTTGCAACACGGCTTGTATTTTTGTGGAAGATTTCGGGTTAATGAAGGAGGTACCATCTCTAGTGCTCCAAAAGAGCTAGAAATTTGTGGGTAGCTTTAATATAACCAATAAGGTGGGGAAACACTAAAAAATGGGAATTTAGAGGCTAATACGATCAGCTTACCGCGTGAGATTTGCAACACGGCTTGTATTTTTGTGGGAGATTTCGGGTTAATGAAGGAGGTACCATCTCTAGTGCTCAAAAAGGGCTAGAACTTTCTGGGTAGCTTTAATATAACCAATAAGGCGGGGAAACACTAAAAAATGGGAATTTAGAGGCTAATACGATCAGCTTACCCCGTGAGATTTGCAACACGTCTTGTATTTTTGTTGGAGATTTCGGGTTAATGAAGGAGGTACCATCTCTAATGCTCCAAAAGGGCTAGAACTTTGTGGGTAGCTTTAATATAAACAATAAGGTTGGGAAACACTAAAAAATGGGAATTTTGACGCTAATACGATCAGCTTACCCCGTGAGATTTGCAACACGGCTTGTATTTTTGTGGGAGATTTCGGGTTAATGAAGGAGGTACCATCTCTAGTGCTCCAAAAGGGCTAGAACTTTGTGGGTAGTTTTAATATAAACAATAAGGTGGGGAAACACTAAAAAATGGGAATTTAGAGGCTATTACGATCAGCTTACCCCATGAGATTTGCAACACGACTTGTATTTCTGTGGGGAGATTTCAGGTTAATGATGGAGGTACCATCTCTAGTGCTCCAAAAGGGCTAGAACTTTGTTGGTATTTTTAATATAAACAATAAGGTGGGGAAACACTAAAAAATGGGAATTTAGAGGCTAATACGATCAGCTTACCCCATGAGATTTGCAACACGACTTGTATTTCTATGGGGAGATTTCGGGTTAATGAAGGAGGTACCATCTCTAATGCTCAAAAAGGGCTAGAACTTTGTGTGTAGCTTTAATATAAACAATAAGGTAGGGAAACACTAAAAAATGGGAATTTTGAGGCTAATACGATCAGCTTACCCCGTGAGATTTGCAACACGGCTTGTATTTTTGTGGAAGATTTCGGGTTAATGAAGGAGGTACCATCTCTAGTGCTCCAAAAGAGCTAGAAATTTGTGGGTAGCTTTAATATAACCAATAAGGTGGGGAAACACTAAAAAATGGGAATTTAGAGGCTAATACGATCAGCTTACCGCGTGAGATTTGCAACACGGCTTGTATTTTTGTGGGAGATTTCGGGTTAATGAAGGAGGTACCATCTCTAGTGCTCAAAAAGGGCTAGAACTTTCTGGGTAGCTTTAATATAACCAATAAGGCGGGGAAACACTAAAAAATGGGAATTTAGAGGCTAATACGATCAGCTTACCCCGTGAGATTTGCAACACGTCTTGTATTTTTGTTGGAGATTTCGGGTTAATGAAGGAGGTACCATCTCTAATGCTCCAAAAGGGCTAGAACTTTGTGGGTAGCTTTAATATAAACAATAAGGTTGGGAAACACTAAAAAATGGGAATTTTGACGCTAATACGATCAGCTTACCCCGTGAGATTTGCAACACGGCTTGTATTTTTGTGGGAGATTTCGGGTTAATGAAGGAGGTACCATCTCTAGTGCTCCAAAAGGGCTAGAACTTTGTGGGTAGTTTTAATATAAACAATAAGGTGGGGAAACACTAAAAAATGGGAATTTAGAGGCTATTACGATCAGCTTACCCCATGAGATTTGCAACACGACTTGTATTTCTGTGGGGAGATTTCAGGTTAATGATGGAGGTACCATCTCTAGTGCTCCAAAAGGGCTAGAACTTTGTTGGTATTTTTAATATAAACAATAAGGTGGGGAAACACTAAAAAATGGGAATTTAGAGGCTAATACGATCAGCTTACCCCGTGAGATTTGCAACACGGCTGGTATTTTTGTGGAAGATTTCGGGTTAATGAAGGAGGTACCATCTCTAGTGCTCCAAAACGACTGAAACTTTGTGCGTAGCTTTAATATAACCAATAAGGTGGGGAAACGCTAAAAAATTGGAATTTGGAGGCTAATACGATTAGCTTACCGCGTGAGATTTGCAACACGACTTGTATTTCTGTGGGGAGATTTCAGGTTAATGATGGAGGTACCATCTCTAGTGCTCCAAAAGGGCTAGAACTTTGTGGGTAGTTTTAATATAAACAATAAGGTGGGGAAACACTAAAAAATGGGAATTTAGAGGCTAATACGATCAGCTTACCCCATGAGATTTGAAACACGACTTGTATTTCTGTGGGGAGATTTCGGGTTAATGTAGGAGGTACCATCTCTAATGCTCAAAAAGGGCTAGAACTTTGTGTGTAGCTTTAATATAAACAATAAGGTAGGGAAACACTAAAAAATTGGAATTTTGAGGCTAATACGATCAGCTTACCCCGTGAGATTTGCAACACGACTTGTATTTTTGTGGGAGATTTCGGGTTAATGAAGGAGGTACCATCTCTAGTGCTCCAAAAGGACTGAAACTTTGTGGGTAGCTTTAATATAACCAATAAGGTGGGGAAACGCTAAAAAATTGGAATTTGGAGGCTAATACGAATAGCTTACCGCGTGAGATTTGCAACACGACTTGTATTTCTGTGGGGAGATTTCGGGTTAATGAAGGAGGTACCATCTCTAGTGCTTCAAAAGGGCTAGAACTTTGTGGGTAGCTTTAATATAAAGAATAAGGTGGGGAAACACTAAAAAATGGGAATTTAGAGGCTAATACGATCAGTTTACCGCGTGAGATTTGCAACACGGCTTGTATTTTTGTGGGAGATTTCGGGTTAATGAAGGAGGTACCATCTCTAGTGCTCCAAAAGGGCTAGAACTTTGTGGGTAGCTTTAATATAAACAATAAGGCGGGGAAACACTAAAAAATGGGAATTTAGAGGCTAATACGATCAGCTTACCCCGTGAGATTTGCAACACGTCTTGTATTTTTGTGGGAGATTTCGGGTTAATGAAGGAGGTACCATCTCTAATGCTCCAAAAGGGCTAGAACTTTGTGGGTAGCTTTAATATAAACAATAAGGTTGGGAAACACTAAAAAATGGGAATTTTGACGCTAATACGATCAGCTTACCCCGTGAGATTTGCAACACGGCTTGTATTTTTGTGGGAGATTTCGGGTTAATGAAGGAGGTACCATCTCTAGTGCTCCAAAAGGACTGAAACTTTGTGGGTAGCTTTAATATAACCAATAAGGTGGGGAAACGCTAAAAAATTGGAATTTGGAGGCTAATACGATTAGCTTACCGCGTGAGATTTGCAACACGACTTGTATTTCTGTGGGGAAATTTCGGGTTAATGAAGGAGGTACCATCTCTAGTGCTTCAAAAGGGCTAGAACTTTGTGGGTAGCTTTAATATAAACAATAAGGTGGGGAAACACTAAAAAATGGGAATTTAGAGGCTAATACGATCAGCTTACCGCGTGAGATTTGCAACACGGCTTGTATTTTTGTGGGAGATTTCGGGTTAATGAAGGAGGTACCATCTCTAGTGCTCCAAAAGGGCTAAACTTTGTGGGTAGCTTTAATATAACCAATAAGGTGGGGAAACACTAAAAAATGGGAATTTAGAGGCTAATACGATCAGCTTACCCCGTGAGATTTGCAACACGTCTTGTATTTTTGTGGGAGATTTCGGGTTAATGAAGGAGGTACCATCTCTAGTGCTCCAAAAGGGCTAGAACTTTGTGGGTAGCTTTAATATAACCAATAAGGTGGGGAAACACTAAAAAATGGGAATTTAGAGGCTAATACGATCAGCTTACCCCGTGAGATTTGTAACACGGCTTGTATTTTCGTGGGAGATTTCGGGTTAATGAAGGAGGTACCATCTCTAATGCTCCAAAAGGGCTAGAACTTTGTGGGTAGCTTTAATATAAACAATAAGGTGGGGAAACACTAAAAAATGGGAATTTTGACGCTAATACGATCAGCTTACCCCGTGAGATTTGCAACACGGCTTGTATTTTTGTGGGAGATTTCGGGTTAATGAAGGAGGTACCATCTCTAGTGCTCCAAAAGGACTGAAACTTTGTGGGTAGCTTTAATATAACCAATAAGGTGGGGAAACGATAAAAAATTGGAATTTGGAGGCTAATACGATTAGCTTACCGCGTGAGATTTGCAACATGACTTGTATTTCTGTGGGGAGATTTCGGGTTAATGAAGGAGGTACCATCTCTAGTGCTTCAAAAGGGCTAGAATTTTGTGGGTAGCTTTAATATAAACAATAAGGTGGGGAAACACTAAAAAATGGGAATTTAGAGGCTAATACGATCAGCTTACCCCGTGAGATTTGCAACACGGCTTGTATTTTTGTGGGAGATTTCGGGTTAATGAAGGAGGTACCATCTCTAGTGCTCCAAAACGACTGAAACTTTGTGCGTAGCTTTAATATAACCAATAAGGTGGGGAAACGCTAAAAAATTAGAATTTGGAGGCTAATACGATTAGCTTACCGCGTGAGATTTGCAACACGACTTGTATTTCTGTGGGGAGATTTCAGGTTAATGATGGAGGTACTATCTCTAGTGCTCCAAAAGGGCTAGAACTTTGTGGGTAGTTTTAATATAAACAATAAGGTGGGGAAACACTAAAAAATGGGAATTTAGAGGCTAATACGATCAGCTTACCCCATGAGATTTGAAACACGACTTGTATTTCTGTGGGGAGATTTCGGGTTAATGAAGGAGGTACCATCTCTAATGCTCAAAAAGGGCTAGAACTTTGTGTGTAGCTTTAATATAAACAATAAGGTAGGGAAACACTAAAAAATGGGAATTTTGAGGCTAATACGATCAGCTTACCCCGTGAGATTTGCAACACGACTTGTATTTTTGTGGGAGATTTCGGGTTAATGAAGGAGGTACCATCTCTAGTGCTCCAAAAGGACTGAAACTTTGTGGGTAGCTTTAATATAACCAATAAGGTGGGGAAACGCTAAAAAATTGGAATTTGGAGGCAAATACGATTAGCTTACCGCGTGAGATTTGCAACACGACTTGTATTTCTGTGGGGAAATTTCGGGTTAATAAAGGAGGTACCATCTCTAGTGCTTCAAAAGGGCTAGAACTTTGTGGGTAGCTTTAATATAAACAATAAGGTGGGGAAACACTAAAAAATGGGAATTTAGAGGCTAATACGATCAGCTTACCCCGTGAGATTTGCAACACGGCTTGTATTTTTGTGGGAGATTTCGGGTTAATGAAGGAGGTACCATCTCTAGTGCTCCAAAACGACTGAAACTTTGTGCGTAGCTTTAATATAACCAATAAGGTGGGGAAATGCTAAAAAATTAGAATTTGGAGGCTAATACGATTAGCTTACCGCGTGAGATTTGCAACACGACTTGTATTTCTGTGGGGAGATTTCCGGTTAATGATGGAGGTACCATCTCTAGTGCTCCAAAAGGGCTAGAACATTGTGGGTAGTTTTAATATAAACAATAAGGTGGGGAAACACTAAAAAATGGGAATTTAGAGGCTAATACGATCAGCTTACCCCATGAGATTTGCAACACGACTTTTATTTCTGTGGGGAGATTTCGGGTTAATGAAGGAGGTACCATCTCTAATGCTCAAAAAGGGCTAGAACTTTGTGTGTAGATTTAATATAAACAATAAGGTAGGGAAACACTAAAAAATGGGAATTTTGAGGCTAATACGATCAGCTTACCCCGTGAGATTTGCAACACGACTTGTATTTTTGTGGAAGATTTCGGGTTAATGAAGGAGGTACCATATCTAGTGCTCCAAAAGGACTGAAACTTTGTGGGTACCTTTAATATAACAAATAAGGTGGGGAAACGCTAAAAAATTGGAATTTGGAGGCTAATACGATTAGCTTACCGCGTGAGATTTGCAACACGACTTGTATTTCTGTGGGGAGATTTCGGGTTAATGAAGGAGGTACCATCTCTAGTGCTTCAAAAGGGCTAGAACTTTGTGGGTAGCTTTAATATAAACAATAAGGTGGGGAAACACTAAAAAATTGGAATTTAGAGGCTAATACGATCAGTTTACCCCGTGAGATTTGCAACACGGCTTGTATTTTTGTGTGAGATTTCGGGTTAATGAAGGAGGTACCATCTCTAGTGCTCCAAAACGACTGAAACTTTGTGCGTAGCTTTAATATAACCAATAAGGTGGGGAAACGCTAAAAAATTGGAATTTGGAGGCTAATACGATTAGCTTACCGCGTGAGATTTGCAACACGACTTGTATTTCTATGGGGAGATTTCAGGTTAATGAAGGAGGTACCATCTCTAGTGCTCCAAAAGGGCTAGAACTTTTTGGGTAGCTTTAAAATAACCAATAAGGTGGGGAAACGCTAAAAAATTGGAATTTGGAGGCTAATACGATTAGCTTACCGCGTGAGATTTGCAACACGACTTGTATTTCTGTGGGGATATTTCGGGTTAATGAACGAGGTACCATCTCTAATGCTCAAAAAGGGCTAGAACTTTGTGGGTAGTTTTAATATAAACAATAAGGTGGGGAAACACTAAAAAATGGGAATTTAGAGGCTATTACGATCAGCTTACCCCATGAGATTTGCAACACGACTTGTATTTCTGTGGGGAGATTTCAGGTTAATGATGGAGGTACCATCTCTAGTGCTCCAAAAGGGCTAGAACTTTGTTGGTAGTTTTAATATAAACAATAAGGTGGGGAAACACTAAAAAAATGGGAATTTAGAGGCTAATACGATCAGCTTACCCCATGAGATTTGCAACACGACTTGTATTTCTATGGGGAGATTTCGGGTTAATGAAGGAGGTACCATCTCTAATGCTCAAAAAGGGCTAGAACTTTGTGTGTAGCTTTAATATAAACAATAAGGTAGGGAAACACTAAAAAATGGGAATTTTGAGGCTAATACGATCAGCTTACCCCGTGAGATTTGCAACACGGCTTGTATTTTTGTGGAAGATTTCGGGTTAATGAAGGAGGTACCATCTCTAGTGCTCCAAAAGAGCTAGAAATTTGTGGGTAGCTTTAATATAACCAATAAGGTGGGGAAACACTAAAAAATGGGAATTTAGAGGCTAATACGATCAGCTTACCGCGTGAGATTTGCAACACGGCTTGTATTTTTGTGGGAGATTTCGGGTTAATGAAGGAGGTACCATCTCTAGTGCTCAAAAAGGGCTAGAACTTTCTGGGTAGCTTTAATATAACCAATAAGGCGGGGAAACACTAAAAAATGGGAATTTAGAGGCTAATACGATCAGCTTACCCCGTGAGATTTGCAACACGTCTTGTATTTTTGTTGGAGATTTCGGGTTAATGAAGGAGGTACCATCTCTAATGCTCCAAAAGGGCTAGAACTTTGTGGGTAGCTTTAATATAAACAATAAGGTTGGGAAACACTAAAAAATGGGAATTTTGACGCTAATACGATCAGCTTACCCCGTGAGATTTGCAACACGGCTTGTATTTTTGTGGGAGATTTCGGGTTAATGAAGGAGGTACCATCTCTAGTGCTCCAAAAGGGCTAGAACTTTGTGGGTAGTTTTAATATAAACAATAAGGTGGGGAAACACTAAAAAATGGGAATTTAGAGGCTATTACGATCAGCTTACCCCATGAGATTTGCAACACGACTTGTATTTCTGTGGGGAGATTTCAGGTTAATGATGGAGGTACCATCTCTAGTGCTCCAAAAGGGCTAGAACTTTGTTGGTATTTTTAATATAAACAATAAGGTGGGGAAACACTAAAAAATGGGAATTTAGAGGCTAATACGATCAGCTTACCCCATGAGATTTGCAACACGACTTGTATTTCTATGGGGAGATTTCGGGTTAATTAAGGAGGTACCATCTCTAATGCTCAAAAAGGGCTAGAACTTTGTGTGTAGCTTTAATATAAACAATAAGGTAGGGAAACACTAAAAAATGGGAATTTTGAGGCTAATACGATCAGCTTACCCCGTGAGATTTGCAACACGGCTTGTATTTTTGTGGGAGATTTCGGGTTAATGAAGGAGGTACCATCTCTAGTGCTCCAAAAGAGCTAGAAATTTGTGGGTAGCTTTAATATAACCAATAAGGTGGGGAAACACTAAAAAATGGGAATTTAGAGGTTAATACGATCAGCTTACCGCGTGAGATTTGCAACACGGCTTGTATTTTTGTGGGAGATTTCGGGTTAATGAAGGAGGTACCATCTCTAGTGCTCCAAAAGGGCTAGAACTTTGTGGGTAGCTTTAATATAACCAATAAGGTGGGGAAACACTAAAAAATGGGAATTTAGAGGCTAATACGATCAGCTTACCCCGTGAGATTTGCAACACGGCTGGTATTTTTGTGGAAGATTTCGGGTTAATGAAGGAGGTACCATCTCTAGTGCTCCAAAACGACTGAAACTTTGTGCGTAGCTTTAATATAACCAATAAGGTGGGGAAACGCTAAAAAATTGGAATTTGGAGGCTAATACGATTAGCTTACCGCGTGAGATTTGCAACACGACTTGTATTTCTGTGGGGAGATTTCAGGTTAATGATGGAGGTACCATCTCTAGTGCTCCAAAAGGGCTAGAACTTTGTGGGTAGTTTTAATATAAACAATAAGGTGGGGAAACACTAAAAAATGGGAATTTAGAGGCTAATACGATCAGCTTACCCCATGAGATTTGAAACACGACTTGTATTTCTGTGGGGAGATTTCGGGTTAATGTAGGAGGTACCATCTCTAATGCTCAAAAAGGGCTAGAACTTTGTGTGTAGCTTTAATATAAACAATAAGGTAGGGAAACACTAAAAAATTGGAATTTTGAGGCTAATACGATCAGCTTACCCCGTGAGATTTGCAACACGACTTGTATTTTTGTGGGAGATTTCGGGTTAATGAAGGAGGTACCATCTCTAGTGCTCCAAAAGGACTGAAACTTTGTGGGTAGCTTTAATATAACCAATAAGGTGGGGAAACGCTAAAAAATTGGAATTTGGAGGCTAATACGAATAGCTTACCGCGTGAGATTTGCAACACGACTTGTATTTCTGTGGGGAGATTTCGGGTTAATGAAGGAGGTACCATCTCTAGTGCTTCAAAAGGGCTAGAACTTTGTGGGTAGCTTTAATATAAAGAATAAGGTGGGGAAACACTAAAAAATGGGAATTTAGAGGCTAATACGATCAG
Organism: Persicaria tinctoria; assembly: GCA_037127255.1. Taxonomy (NCBI): domain Eukaryota; kingdom Viridiplantae; phylum Streptophyta; class Magnoliopsida; order Caryophyllales; family Polygonaceae; genus Persicaria; species Persicaria tinctoria. The sequence continues at coordinate 41,081 of JBANSL010000014.1, forward strand.
TTTACCGCGTGAGATTTGCAACACGGCTTGTATTTTTGTGGGAGATTTCGGGTTAATGAAGGAGGTACCATCTCTAGTGCTCCAAAAGGGCTAGAACTTTGTGGGTAGCTTTAATATAAACAATAAGGCAGGGAAACACTAAAAAATGGGAATTTAGAGGCTAATACGATCAGCTTACCCCGTGAGATTTGCAACACGTCTTGTATTTTTGTGGGAGATTTCGGGTTAATGAAGGAGGTACCATCTCTAATGCTCCAAAAGGGCTAGAACTTTGTGGGTAGCTTTAATATAAACAATAAGGTTGGGAAACACTAAAAAATGGGAATTTTGACGCTAATACGATCAGCTTACCCCGTGAGATTTGCAACACGGCTTGTATTTTTGTGGGAGATTTCGGGTTAATGAAGGAGGTACCATCTCTAGTGCTCCAAAAGGACTGAAACTTTGTGGGTAGCTTTAATATAACCAATAAGGTGGGGAAACGCTAAAAAATTGGAATTTGGAGGCTAATACGATTAGCTTACCGCGTGAGATTTGCAACACGACTTGTATTTCTGTGGGGAAATTTCGGGTTAATGAAGGAGGTACCATCTCTAGTGCTTCAAAAGGGCTAGAACTTTGTTGGTAGCTTTAATATAAACAATAAGGTGGGGAAACACTAAAAAATGGGAATTTAGAGGCTAATACGATCAGCTTACCGCGTGAGATTTGCAACACGGCTTGTATTTTTGTGGGAGATTTCAGGTTAATGAAGGAGGTACCATCTCTAGTGCTCCAAAAGGGCTAAACTTTGTGGGTAGCTTTAATATAACCAATAAGGTGGGGAAACACTAAAAAATGGGAATTTAGAGGCTAATACGATCAGCTTACCCCGTGAGATTTGCAACACGTCTTGTATTTTTGTGGGAGATTTCGGGTTAATGAAGGAGGTACCATCTCTAGTGCTCCAAAAGGGCTAGAACTTTGTGGGTAGCTTTAATATAACCAATAAGGTGGGGAAACACTAAAAAATGGGAATTTAGAGGCTAATACGATCAGCTTACCCCGTGAGATTTGTAACACGGCTTGTATTTTCGTGGGAGATTTCGGGTTAATGAAGGAGGTACCATCTCTAATGCTCCAAAAGGGCTAGAACTTTGTGGGTAGCTTTAATATAAACAATAAGGTGGGGAAACACTAAAAAATGGGAATTTTGACGCTAATACGATCAGCTTACCCCGTGAGATTTGCAACACGGCTTGTATTTTTGTGGGAGATTTCGGGTTAATGAAGGAGGTACCATCTCTAGTGCTCCAAAAGGACTGAAACTTTGTGGGTAGCTTTAATATAACCAATAAGGTGGGGAAACGATAAAAAATTGGAATTTGGAGGCTAATACGATTAGCTTACCGCGTGAGATTTGCAACATGACTTGTATTTCTGTGGGGAGATTTCGGGTTAATGAAGGAGGTACCATCTCTAGTGCTTCAAAAGGGCTAGAATTTTGTGGGTAGCTTTAATATAAACAATAAGGTGGGGAAACACTAAAAAATGGGAATTTAGAGGCTAATACGATCAGCTTACCCCGTGAGATTTGCAACACGGCTTGTATTTTTGTGGGAGATTTCGGGTTAATGAAGGAGGTACCATCTCTAGTGCTCCAAAACGACTGAAACTTTGTGCGTAGCTTTAATATAACCAATAAGGTGGGGAAACGCTAAAAAATTAGAATTTGGAGGCTAATACGATTAGCTTACCGCGTGAGATTTGCAACACGACTTGTATTTCTGTGGGGAGATTTCGGGTTAATGATGGAGGTACCATCTCTAGTGCTCCAAAAGGGCTAGAACTTTGTGGGTAGTTTTAATATAAACAATAAGGTGGGGAAACACTAAAAAATGGGAATTTAGAGGCTAATACGATCAGCTTACCCCGTGAGATTTGCAACACGGCTGGTATTTTTGTGGGAGATTTCGGGTTAATGAAGGAGGTACCATCTCTAGTGCTCCAAAACGACTGAAACTTTGTGCGTAGCTTTAATATAACCAATAAGGTGGGGAAACGCTAAAAAATTGGAATTTGGAGGCTAATACGATTAGCTTACCGCGTGAGATTTGCAACACGACTTGTATTTCTGTGGGGAAATTTCGGGTTAATAAAGGAGGTACCATCTCTAGTGCTTCAAAAGGGCTAGAACTTTGTGGGTAGCTTTAATATAAACAATAAGGTGGGGAAACACTAAAAAATGGGAATTTAAAGGCTAATACGATCAGCTTACCCCGTGAGATTTGCAACACGGCTTGTATTTTTGTGGGAGATTTCGGGTTAATGAAGGAGGTACCATCTCTAGTGCTCCAAAACGACTGAAACTTTGTGCGTAGCTTTAATATAACCAATAAGGTGGGGAAATGCTAAAAAATTAGAATTTGGAGGCTAATACGATTAGCTTACCGCGTGAGATTTGCAACACGACTTGTATTTCTGTGGGGAGATTTCAGGTTAATGATGGAGGTACCATCTCTAGTGCTCCAAAAGGGCTAGAACATTGTGGGTAGTTTTAATATAAACAATAAGGTGGGGAAACACTAAAAAATGGGAATTTAGAGGCTAATACGATCAGCTTACCCCATGAGATTTGCAACACGACTTTTATTTCTGTGGGGAGATTTCGGGTTAATGAAGGAGGTACCATCTCTAATGCTCAAAAAGGGCTAGAACTTTGTGTGTAGATTTAATATAAACAATAAGGTAGGGAAACACTAAAAAATGGGAATTTTGAGGCTAATACGATCAGCTTACCCCGTGAGATTTGCAACACGACTTGTATTTTTGTGGAAGATTTCGGGTTAATGAAGGAGGTACCATATCTAGTGCTCCAAAAGGACTGAAACTTTGTGGGTACCTTTAATATAACAAATAAGGTGGGGAAACGCTAAAAAATTGGAATTTTGAGGCTAATACGATTAGCTTACCGCGTGAGATTTGCAACACGACTTGTATTTCTGTGGGGAGATTTCGGGTTAATGAAGGAGGTACCATCTCTAGTGCTTCAAAAGGGCTAGAACTTTGTGGGTAGCTTTAATATAAACAATAAGGTGGGGAAACACTAAAAAATTGGAATTTAGAGGCTAATACGATCAGTTTACCCCGTGAGATTTGCAACACGGCTTATATTTTTGTGTGAGATTTCGGGTTAATGAAGGAGGTACCATCTCTAGTGCTCCAAAACGACTGAAACTTTGTGCGTAGCTTTAATATAACCAATAAGGTGGGGAAACGCTAAAAAATTGGAATTTGGAGGCTAATACGATTAGCTTACCGCGTGAGATTTGCAACACGACTTGTATTTCTATGGGGAGATTTCAGGTTAATGAAGGAGGTACCATCTCTAGTGCTCCAAAAGGGCTAGAACTTTTTGGGTAGCTTTAAAATAACCAATAAGGTGGGGAAACGCTAAAAAATTGGAATTTGGAGGCTAATACGATTAGCTTACCGCGTGAGATTTGCAACACGACTTGTATTTCTGTGGGGATATTTCGGGTTAATGAACGAGGTACCATCTCTAATGCTCAAAAAGGGCTAGAACTTTGTGGGTAGTTTTAATATAAACAATAAGGTGGGGAAACACTAAAAAATGGGAATTTAGAGGCTATTACGATCAGCTTACCCCATGAGATTTGCAACACGACTTGTATTTCTGTGGGGAGATTTCAGGTTAATGATGGAGGTACCATCTCTAGTGCTCCAAAAGGGCTAGAACTTTGTTGGTAGTTTTAATATAAACAATAAGGTGGGGAAACACTAAAAAAATGGGAATTTAGAGGCTAATACGATCAGCTTACCCCATGAGATTTGCAACACGACTTGTATTTCTATGGGGAGATTTCGGGTTAATGAAGGAGGTACCATCTCTAATGCTCAAAAAGGGCTAGAACTTTGTGTGTAGCTTTAATATAAACAATAAGGTAGGGAAACACTAAAAAATGGGAATTTTGAGGCTAATACGATCAGCTTACCCCGTGAGATTTGCAACACGGCTTGTATTTTTGTGGAAGATTTCGGGTTAATGAAGGAGGTACCATCTCTAGTGCTCCAAAAGAGCTAGAAATTTGTGGGTAGCTTTAATATAACCAATAAGGTGGGGAAACACTAAAAAATGGGAATTTAGAGGCTAATACGATCAGCTTACCGCGTGAGATTTGCAACACGGCTTGTATTTTTGTGGGAGATTTCGGGTTAATGAAGGAGGTACCATCTCTAGTGCTCCAAAAGGGCTAGAACTTTGTGGGTAGATTTAATATAACCAATAAGGTGGGGAAACACTAAAAAATGGGAATTTAGAGGCTAATACGATCAGCTTACCCCGTGAGATTTGCAACACGGCTGGTATTTTTGTGGGAGATTTCGGGTTAATGAAGGAGGTACCATCTCTAGTGCTCCAAAACGACTGAAACTTTGTGCGTAGCTTTAATATAACCAATAAGGTGGGGAAACGCTAAAAAATTGGAATTTGGAGGCTAATACGATTAGCTTACCGCGTGAGATTTGCAACACGACTTGTATTTCTATGGGGAGATTTCAGGTTAATGAAGGAGGTACCATCTCTAGTGCTCCAAAAGGGCTAGAACTTTGTGGGTAGTTTTAATATAAACAATAAGGTGGGGAAACACTAAAAAATGGGAATTTAGAGGCTATTACGATCAGCTTACCCCATGAGATTTGCAACACGACTTGTATTTCTGTGGGGAGATTTCAGGTTAATGATGGAGGTACCATCTCTAGTGCTCCAAAAGGGCTAGAACTTTGTTGGTATTTTTAATATAAACAATAAGGTGGGGAAACACTAAAAAATGGGAATTTAGAGGCTAATACGATCAGCTTACCCCATGAGATTTGCAACACGACTTGTATTTCTATGGGGAGATTTCGGGTTAATTAAGGAGGTACCATCTCTAATGCTTAAAAAAGGGCTAGAACTTTGTGTGTAGCTTTAATATAAACAATTAGGTAGGGAAACACTAAAAAATGGGAATTTTGAGGCTAATACGATCAGCTTACCCCGTGAGATTTGCAACACGGCTTGTATTTTTGTGGGAGATTTCGGGTTAATGAAGGAGGTACCATCTCTAGTGCTCCAAAAGAGCTAGAAATTTGTGGGTAGCTTTAATATAACCAATAAGGTGGGGAAACACTAAAAAATGGGAATTTAGAGGCTAATACGATCAGCTTACCGCGTGAGATTTGCAACACGGCTTGTATTTTTGTGGGAGATTTCGGGTTAATGAAGGAGGTACCATCTCTAGTGCTCCAAAAGGGCTAGAACTTTGTGGGTAGCTTTAATATAACCAATAAGGTGGGGAAACACTAAAAAATGGGAATTTAGAGGCTAATACGATCAGCTTACCCCGTGAGATTTGCAACACGGCTGGTATTTTTGTGGAAGATTTCGGGTTAATGAAGGAGGTACCATCTCTAGTGCTCCAAAACGACTGAAACTTTGTGCGTAGCTTTAATATAACCAATAAGGTGGGGAAACGCTAAAAAATTGGAATTTGGAGGCTAATACGATTAGCTTACCGCGTGAGATTTGCAACACGACTTGTATTTCTGTGGGGAGATTTCAGGTTAATGATGGAGGTACCATCTCTAGTGCTCCAAAAGGGCTAGAACTTTGTGGGTAGTTTTAATATAAACAATAAGGTGGGGAAACACTAAAAAATGGGAATTTAGAGGCTAATACGATCAGCTTACCCCATGAGATTTGAAACACGACTTGTATTTCTGTGGGGAGATTTCGGGTTAATGTAGGAGGTACCATCTCTAATGCTCAAAAAGGGCTAGAACTTTGTGTGTAGCTTTAATATAAACAATAAGGTAGGGAAACACTAAAAAATTGGAATTTTGAGGCTAATACGATCAGCTTACCCCGTGAGATTTGCAACACGACTTGTATTTTTGTGGGAGATTTCGGGTTAATGAAGGAGGTACCATCTCTAGTGCTCCAAAAGGACTGAAACTTTGTGGGTAGCTTTAATATAACCAATAAGGTGGGGAAACGCTAAAAAATTGGAATTTGGAGGCTAATACGAATAGCTTACCGCGTGAGATTTGCAACACGACTTGTATTTCTGTGGGGAGATTTCGGGTTAATGAAGGAGGTACCATCTCTAGTGCTTCAAAAGGGCTAGAACTTTGTGGGTAGCTTTAATATAAAGAATAAGGTGGGGAAACACTAAAAAATGGGAATTTAGAGGCTAATACGATCAGTTTACCGCGTGAGATTTGCAACACGGCTTGTATTTTTGTGGGAGATTTCGGGTTAATGAAGGAGGTACCATCTCTAGTGCTCCAAAAGGGCTAGAACTTTGTGGGTAGCTTTAATATAAACAATAAGGCGGGGAAACACTAAAAAATGGGAATTTAGAGGCTAATACGATCAGCTTACCCCGTGAGATTTGCAACACGTCTTGTATTTTTGTGGGAGATTTCGGGTTAATGAAGGAGGTACCATCTCTAATGCTCCAAAAGGGCTAGAACTTTGTGGGTAGCTTTAATATAAACAATAAGGTTGGGAAACACTAAAAAATGGGAATTTTGACGCTAATACGATCAGCTTACCCCGTGAGATTTGCAACACGGCTTGTATTTTTGTGGGAGATTTCGGGTTAATGAAGGAGGTACCATCTCTAGTGCTCCAAAAGGACTGAAACTTTGTGGGTAGCTTTAATATAACCAATAAGGTGGGGAAACGCTAAAAAATTGGAATTTGGAGGCTAATACGATTAGCTTACCGCGTGAGATTTGCAACACGACTTGTATTTCTGTGGGGAAATTTCGGGTTAATGAAGGAGGTACCATCTCTAGTGCTTCAAAAGGGCTAGAACTTTGTGGGTAGCTTTAATATAAACAATAAGGTGGGGAAACACTAAAAAATGGGAATTTAGAGGCTAATACGATCAGCTTACCGCGTGAGATTTGCAACACGGCTTGTATTTTTGTGGGAGATTTCGGGTTAATGAAGGAGGTACCATCTCTAGTGCTCCAAAAGGGCTAAACTTTGTGGGTAGCTTTAATATAACCAATAAGGTGGGGAAACACTAAAAAATGGGAATTTAGAGGCTAATACGATCAGCTTACCCCGTGAGATTTGCAACACGTCTTGTATTTTTGTGGGAGATTTCGGGTTAATGAAGGAGGTACCATCTCTAGTGCTCCAAAAGGGCTAGAACTTTGTGGGTAGCTTTAATATAACCAATAAGGTGGGGAAACACTAAAAAATGGGAATTTAGAGGCTAATACGATCAGCTTACCCCGTGAGATTTGTAACACGGCTTGTATTTTCGTGGGAGATTTCGGGTTAATGAAGGAGGTACCATCTCTAATGCTCCAAAAGGGCTAGAACTTTGTGGGTAGCTTTAATATAAACAATAAGGTGGGGAAACACTAAAAAATGGGAATTTTGACGCTAATACGATCAGCTTACCCCGTGAGATTTGCAACACGGCTTGTATTTTTGTGGGAGATTTCGGGTTAATGAAGGAGGTACCATCTCTAGTGCTCCAAAAGGACTGAAACTTTGTGGGTAGCTTTAATATAACCAATAAGGTGGGGAAACGATAAAAAATTGGAATTTGGAGGCTAATACGATTAGCTTACCGCGTGAGATTTGCAACATGACTTGTATTTCTGTGGGGAGATTTCGGGTTAATGAAGGAGGTACCATCTCTAGTGCTTCAAAAGGGCTAGAATTTTGTGGGTAGCTTTAATATAAACAATAAGGTGGGGAAACACTAAAAAATGGGAATTTAGAGGCTAATACGATCAGCTTACCCCGTGAGATTTGCAACACGGCTTGTATTTTTGTGGGAGATTTCGGGTTAATGAAGGAGGTACCATCTCTAGTGCTCCAAAACGACTGAAACTTTGTGCGTAGCTTTAATATAACCAATAAGGTGGGGAAACGCTAAAAAATTAGAATTTGGAGGCTAATACGATTAGCTTACCGCGTGAGATTTGCAACACGACTTGTATTTCTGTGGGGAGATTTCGGGTTAATGATGGAGGTACCATCTCTAGTGCTCCAAAAGGGCTAGAACTTTGTGGGTAGTTTTAATATAAACAATAAGGTGGGGAAACACTAAAAAATGGGAATTTAGAGGCTAATACGATCAGCTTACCCCGTGAGATTTGCAACACGGCTGGTATTTTTGTGGGAGATTTCGGGTTAATGAAGGAGGTACCATCTCTAGTGCTCCAAAACGACTGAAACTTTGTGCGTAGCTTTAATATAACCAATAAGGTGGGGAAACGCTAAAAAATTGGAATTTGGAGGCTAATACGATTAGCTTACCGCGTGAGATTTGCAACACGACTTGTATTTCTGTGGGGAGATTTCAGGTTAATGATGGAGGTACCATCTCTAGTGCTCCAAAAGGGCTAGAACTTTGTGGGTAGTTTTAATATAAACAATAAGGTGGGGAAACACTAAAAAATGGGAATTTAGAGGCTAATACGATCAGCTTACCCCATGAGATTTGAAACACGACTTGTATTTCTGTGGGGAGATTTCGGGTTAATGAAGGAGGTACCATCTCTAATGCTCAAAAAGGGCTAGAACTTTGTGTGTAGCTTTAATATAAACAATAAGGTAGGGAAACACTAAAAAATGGGAATTTTGAGGCTAATACGATCAGCTTACCCCGTGAGATTTGCAACACGACTTGTATTTTTGTGGGAGATTTCGGGTTAATGAAGGAGGTACCATCTCTAGTGCTCCAAAAGGACTGAAACTTTGTGGGTAGTTTTAATATAACCAGTAAGGTCGGGAAACGCTAAAAAATTGGAATTTGGAGGCTAATACGATTAGCTTACCGCGTGAGATTTGCAACACGACTTGTATTTCTGTGGGGAAATTTCGGGTTAATGAAGGAGGTACCATCTCTAGTGCTTCAAAAGGGCTAGAACTTTGTGGGTAGCTTTAATATAAACAATAAGGTGGGGAAACACTAAAAAATGGGAATTTAGAGGCTAATACGATCAGCTTACCCCGTGAGATTTGCAACACGGCTTGTATTTTTGTGGGAGATTTCGGGTTAATGAAAGAGGTACCATCTCTAGTGCTCCAAAACGACTGAAACTTTGTGCGTAGCTTTAATATAACCAATAAGGTGGGGAAATGCTAAAAAAATGGAATTTGGAGGCTAATACGATTAGCTTACCGCGTGAGATTTGCAACACGACTTGTATTTCTGTGGGGAGATTTCAGGTTAATGATGGAGGTACCATCTCTAGTGCTCCAAAAGGGCTAGAACATTGTGGGTAGTTTTAATATAAACAATAAGGTGGGGAAACACTAAAAAATGGGAATTTAGAGGCTAATACGATCAGCTTACCCCATGAGATTCGCAACACGACTTTTATTTCTGTGGGGAGATTTCGGGTTAATGAAGGAGGTACCATCTCTAATGCTCAAAAAGGGCTAGAACTTTGTGTGTAGCTTTAATATAAACAATAAGGTAGGGAAACACTAAAAAATGGGAATTTTGAGGCTAATACGATCAGCTTACCCCGTGAGATTTGCAACACGACTTGTATTTTTGTGGAAGATTTCGGGTTAATGAAGGAGGTACCATATCTAGTGCTCCAAAAGGACTGAAACTTTGTGGGTACCTTTAATATAACAATTAAGGTGGGGAAACGCTAAAAAATTGGAATTTGGAGGCTAATACGATTAGCTTACCGCGTGAGATTTGCAACACGACTTGTATTTCTGTGGGGAGATTTCGGGTTAATGAAGTAGGTACCATCTCTAGTGCTTCAAAAGGGCTAGAACTTTGTGGGTAGCTTTAATATAAACAATAAGGTGGGGAAACACCAAAAAATGGGAATTTAGAGGCTAATACGATCAGCTTACCCCATGAGATTTGCAACACGGCTTGTATTTTTGTGGGAGATTTTGGGTTAATGAAGGAGGTACCATCTCTAGTGCTCCAAAACGACTGAAACTTTGTGCGTAGCTTTAATATAACCAATAAGGTGGGGAAACGCTAAAAAATTGGAATTTGGAGGCTAATACGATTAGCTTACCGCGTGAGATTTGCAACACGACTTGTATTTCTGTGGGGAAATTTCAGGTTAATGAAGGAGGTACCATCTCTAGTGCTCCAAAAGGGCTAGAAATTTGTGGGTAGCTTTAATATAACCAATAAGGTGGGGAAACACTAAAAAATGGGAATTTAGAGACTAATACGATCAGCTTACCCCGTGAGATTTGCAACACGGCTTGTATTTTTGTGGGAGATTTCGGGTTAATGAAGGAGGTACCATCTCTAGTGCTCCAAAAGGGCTAGAACTTTGTGGGTAGTTTTAATATAAACAATAAGGTGGGGAAACACTAAAAAATGGGAATTTAGAGGCTAATACGATCAGCTTACCCCATGAGATTTGCAACACGACTTGTATTTCTATGGGGATATTTCGGGTTAATGAACGAGGTACCATCTCTAATGCTCAAAAAGGGCTAGAACTTTGTGGGTAGTTTTAATATAAACAATAAGGTGGGGAAACACTAAAAAATGGGAATTTAGAGGCTATTACGATCAGCTTACCCCATGAGATTTGCAACACGACTTGTATTTCTGTGGGGAGATTTCAGGTTAATGATGGAGGTACCATCTCTAGTGCTCCAAAAGGGCTAGAACTTTGTGGGTAGTTTTAATATAAACATTAAGGTGGGGAAACACTAAAAAATGGGAATTTACAGGCTAATACGATCAGCTTACCCCATGAGATTTGCAACACGACTTGTATTTCTACGGGGAGATTTCGGGTTAATGAAGGAGGTACCATCTCTAATGCTCCAAAAGGGCTAGAACTTTGTGGGTAGCTTTAATATAAACAATAAGGTGGGGAAACACTAAAAAATGGGAATTTTGACGCTAATACGATCAGCTTACCCCGTGAGATTTGCAACACGGCTTGTATTTTTGTGGGAGATTTCGGGTTAATGAAGGAGGTACCATCTCTAGTGCTCCAAAAGGACTGAAACTTTGTGGGTAGCTTTAATATAACCAATAAGGTGGGGAAACGCTAAAAAATTGGAATTTGGATGCTAATACGATCAGCTTACCCCGTGAGATTTGCAACACGGCTTGTATTTTTGTGGGAGATTTCGGGTTAATGAAGGAGGTACCATATCTAGTGCTCCAAAAGGGCTAGAACTTTGTGGGTAGCTTTAATATAAACAATAAGGAGGGGAAACACTAAAAAATGGGAATTTAGAGGCTAAAACGATCAGCTTACCCCGTGAGATTTGCAACACGGCTTGTATTTTTGTGGGAGATTTCGGGTTAATGAAGGAGGTACCATCTCTAGTGCTCAAAAACGATTGAAACTTTGTGCGTAGCTTTAATATAACCAATAAGGTGGGGAAACGCTAAAAAATTAGAATTTGGAGGCTAATACGATTAGCTTACCGCGTGAGATTTGCAACACGACTTGTATTTCTGTGGGGAGATTTCAGGTTAAAGATGGAGGTACCATCTCTATTGCTCCAAAAGGGCTAGAACTTTGTGGGTAGTTTTAATATAAACAATAAGGTGGGGAAACACTAAAAAATGGGAATTTAGAGGCTAATACGATCAGCTTACCCCAAGAGATTTGCAACACGACTTGTATTTCTGTGGGGAGATTTCGGGTTAATGAAGGAGGTACCATCTCTAATGCTCAAAAAGGGCTAGAACTTTGTGTGTAGCTTTAATATAAACAATAAGGTAGGGAAACACTAAAAAATGGGAATTTTGAGGCTAATACGATCAGCTTACCCCGTGAGATTTGCAACACGACTTGTATTTTTGTGGGAGATTTCGGGTTAATGAAGGAGGTACCATCTTTAGTGCTCCAAAAGGACTGAAACTTTGTGGGTAGCTTTAATATAACCAATAAGGTGGGGAAACGCTAAAAAATTGGAATTTGGAGGCTAATACGATTAGCTTACCGCGTGAGATTTGCAACACGACTTGTATTTCTGTGGGGAAATTTCGGGTTAATGAAGGAGGTACCATCTCTAGTGCTTCAAAAGGGCTAAAACTTTGTGGGTAGCTTTAATATAAACAATAAGGTGGGGAAACACTAAAAAATGGGAATTTAGAGGCTAATACGATCAGCTTACCGCGTGAGATTTGCAACACGGCTTGTATTTTTGTGGGAGATTTCGGGTTAATGAAGGAGGTACCATCTCTAGTGCTCCAAAAGGGCTAGAACTTTGTGGATAGTTTTAATATAAACAATAAGGTGGGGAAACACTAAAAAATGGGAATTTAGAGACTAATACGATCAGCTTACCCCGTGAGATTTGCAACACGGCTTGTGTTTTTGTGGGAGATTTCGGGTTAATGAAGGAGGTACCATCTCTAGTGCTCCAAAAGGGCTAGAACTTTGTGGGTAGTTTTAATGTAAACAATAAGGTGGGGAAACACTAAAAAATGGGAATTTAGAGGCTAATACGATCAGCTTACCCCATGAGATTTGCAACACGACTTGTATTTCTGTGGGGATATTTCGGGTTAATGAACGAGGTACCATCTCTAATGCTCAAAAAGGGCTAGAACTTTGTGGGTAGTTTTAATATAAACAATAAGGTGGGGAAACACTAAAAAATGGGAATTTAGAGGCTATTACGATCAGCTTACCCCATGAGATTTGCAACACGACTTGTATTTCTGTGGGGAGATTTCAGGTTAATGATGGAGGTACCATCTCTAGTGCTCCAAAAGGGCTAGAACTTTGTGGGTAGTTTTAATATAAACATTAAGGTGGGGAAACACTAAAAAATGAGAATTTACAGGCTAATACGATCAGCTTACCCCATGAGATTTGCAACACGACTTGTATTTCTATAGGGAGATTTCGGGTTAATGAAGGAGGTACCATCTCTAATGCTCCAAAAGGGCTAGAACTTTGTGGGTAGCTTTAATATAAACAATAAGGTGGGGAAACACTAAAAAATGGGAATTTTGATGCTAATACGATCAGCTTACCCCGTGAGATTTGCAACACGGCTTGTATTTTTGTGGGAGATTTCGGGTTAATGAAGGAGGTACCATCTCTAGTGCTCCAAAAGGACTGAAACTTTGTGGGTAGCTTTAATATAACCAATAAGGTGGGGAAACGCTAAAAAATTGGAATTTGGAGGCTAATACGATCAGCTTACCCCGTGAGATTTGCAACACGGCTTGTATTTTTGTGAGAGATTTCGGGTTAATGAAGGAGGTACCATATCTAGTGCTCCAAAAGGGCTAGAACTTTGTGGGTAGCTTTAATATAAACAATAAGGTGGGGAAACACTAAAAAATGGGAATTTAGAGGCTAAAACGATCAGCTTACCCCGTGAGATTTGCAACAAGGCTTGTATTTTTGTGGGAGATTTCGGGTTAATGAAGGAGGTACCATCTCTAGTGCTCCAAAACGACTGAAACTTTGTGCGTAGCTTTAATATAACCAATAAGGTGGGGAAACGCTAAAAAATTAGAATTTGGAGGCTAATACGATTAGCTTACCGCGTGAGATTTGCAACACGACTTGTATTTCTGTGGGGAGATTTCAGGTTAATGATGGAGGTACCATCTCTATTGCTCCAAAAGGGCTAGAACTTTGTGGGTAGTTTTAAATAAACAATAAGGTGGGGAAACACTAAAAAATGGGAATTTAGAGGCTAATACGATCAGCTTACCCCAAGAGATTTGCAACACGACTTGTATTTCTGTGGGGAGATTTCGGGTTAATGAAGGAGGTACCATCTCTAATGCTCAAAAAGGGCTAGAACTTTGTGTGTAGCTTTAATATAAACAATAAGGTAGGGAAACACTAAAAAATGGGAATTTTGAGGCTAATACGATCAGCTTACCCCGTGAGATTTGCAACACGACTTGTATTTTTGTGGGAGATTTCGGGTTAATGAAGGAGGTACCATCTTTAGTGCTCCAAAAGGACTGAAACTTTGTGGGTAGCTTTAATATAACCAATAAGGTGGGGAAACGCTAAAAAATTGGAATTTGGAGGCTAATGCGATTAGCTTACCGCGTGAGATTTGCAACACGACTTGTATTTCTGTGGGGAAATTTCGGGTTAATGAAGGAGGTACCATCTCTAGTGCTTCAAAAGGGCTAAAACTTTGTGGGTAGCTTTAATATAAACAATAAGGTGGGGAAACACTAAAAAATGGGAATTTAGAGGCTAATACGATCAGCTTACCGCGTGAGATTTGCAACACGGCTTGTATTTTTGTGGGAGATTTCGGGTTAATGAAGGAGGTACCATCTCTAGTGCTCCAAAAGGGCTAGAACTTTGTGTGTAGCTTTAATATAACCAATAAGGTGGGGAAACACTAAAAAATGGGAATTTAGAGGCTAATACGATCAGCTTACCCCGTGAGATTTGCAACACGGCTTGTATTTTTGTGGGAGATTTCGGGTTAATGAAGGAGGTACCATCTCTAATGCTCCAAAAGGGCTAGAACTTTGTGGGTAGCTTTAATATAAACAATAAGGTGGGGAAACACTAAAAAATGGGAATTTAGAGGCTAATACGATCAGCTTACCGCGTGAGATTTGCAACACGGCTTGTATTTTTGTGGGAGATTTCGGGTTAATGAAGGAGGTACCATCTCTAGTGCTCCAAAAGGGCTAGAACTTTGTGGGTGGCTTTAATATAACCAATAAGGTGGGGAAACACTAAAAAATGGGAATTTAGAGGCTAATACGATCAGCTTACCCCGTGAGATTTGCAACACGGCTTGTATTTTTGTGGGAGATTTCGGGTTAATGAAGGAGGTACCATCTCTATTGCTCCAAAACGACTGAAACTTTGTGCGTAGCTTTAATATAACCAATAAGGTGGGGAAACGCTAAAAAATTGGAATTTGGAGGCTAATACGATTAGCTTACCGCGTGAGATTTGCAACACGACTTGTATTTCTATGGGGAGATTTCAGGTTAATGAAGGAGGTACCATCTCTAGTGCTCCAAAAGGGCTAGAACTTTGTGGGTAGCTTTAAAATAACCAATAAGGTGGGGAAACGCTAAAAAATTGGAATTTGGAGGCTAATACGATTAGCTTACCGCGTGAGATTTGCAACACGACTTGTATTTCTGTGGGGAGATTTCAGGTTAATGAAGGAGGTACCATCTCTAGTGCTCCAAAAGGGCTAGAACTTTGTGGGTAGCTTTAATATAAACAATAAGGTGGGGAAACACTAAAAAATGGGAATTTAGAGGCTAATACGATCAGCTTACCGCGTGAGATTTGCAACACGGCTTGTATTTTTGTGGGAGATTTCGGGTTAATGAAGGAGGTACCATCTCTAGTGCTCCAAAAGGGCTAGAACTTTGTGGGTAGCTTTAATATAACCAATAAGGTGGGGAAACACTAAAAAATGGGAATTTAGAGGCTAATACGATTAGCTTACCCCGTGAGATTTGCAACACGGCTTGTATTTTTGTGGGAGATTTCGGGTTAATGAAGGAGGTACCATCTCTAATGCTCCAAAAGGGCTAGAACTTTGTGGGTAGCTTTAATATAAACAATAAGGTGGGGAAACACTAAAAAATGGGAATTTTGACGCTAATACGATCAGCTTACCCCGTGAGATTTGCAACACGGTTTGTATTTTTGTGGGAGATTTCGGGTTAATGAAGGAGGTACCATCTCTAGTGCTCCAAAAGGACTGAAACTTTGTGGGTAGCTTTAATATAACAAATAAGGTGGGGAAACGCTAAAAAATTGGAATTTGGAGGCTAATACGATTAGCTTATCGCGTGAGATTTGCAAAACGACTTGTATTTCTATGGGGAGATTTCAGGTTAATGAAGGAGGTACCATCTCTAGTGCTCCAAAAGGGCTAAAACTTTGTGGGTAGCTTTAATATAACCAATAAGCTGGGGAAACACTAAAAAATGGGAATTTAGAGACTAATACGATCAGCTTACCCCGTGAGATTTGCAACACGGCTTGTATTTTTGTGGGAGATTTCGGGTTAATGAAGGAGGTACCATCTCTAGTGCTCTAAAAGGGCTAGAACTTTGTGGGTAGTTTTAATATAAACAATAAGGTGGGGAAACACTAAAAAATGGGAATTTAGAGGCTAATACGATCAGCTTGCCGCGTGAGATTTGCAACACGACTTGTATTTCTGTGGGGAGATTTCAGGTTAATGATGGAGGTACCATCTCTAGTGCTCCAAAAGGGCTAGAACTTTGTGGGTAGTTTTAATATAAACAATAAGGTGGGGAAACAATAAAAAATGGGAATTTAGAGGCTAATACGATCAGCTTACCCCATGAGATTTGCAACACGACTTGTATTTCTATGGGGAGATTTCGGGTTAATGAAGGAGGTACCATCTCTAATGCTCAAAAAGGGCTAGAACTTTGTGTGTAGCTTTAATATAAACAATAAGGTAGGGAAACACTAAAAAATGGGAATTTTGAGGCTAATACGATCAGCTTACCCCGTCAGATTTGCAACACGACTTGTATTTTTGTGGGAGATTTCGGGTTAATGAAGGAGGTACCATCTCTAGTGCTCCAAAAGGACTGAAACTTTGTGGGTAGCTTTAATATAACCAATAAGGTGGGGAAACGCTAAAAAATTGGAATTTGGAGGCTAATATGATTAGCTTACCGCGTGAGATTTGCAACACGACTTGTATTTCTATGGGGAAATTTCGGGTTAATGAAGGAGGTACCATCTCTAGTGCTTCAAAAGGGCTAGAACTTTTTGGGTAGCTTTAATATAAACAATAAGGTGGGGAAACACTAAAAAATGGGAATTTAGAGGCTAATACGATCAGCTTACCCCGTGAGATTTGCAACACGGCTTGTATTTTTGTGGGAGATTTCGGGTTAATGAAGGAGGTACCATCTCTACTGCTCCAAAAGGGCTAGAACTTTGTGGGTAGCTTTAATATAAACAATAAGGAGGGGAAACACTAAAAAATGGGAATTTTGACGCTAATACGATCAGCTTACCCCGTGAGATTTGCAACACGGCTTGTATTTTTGTGGGAGATTTCGGGTTAATGAAGGAGGTACCATCTCTAGTGCTCCAAAAGGACTGAAACTTTGTGGGTAGCTTTAATATAACCAATAAGGTGGGGAAACGCTAAAAAATGGGAATTTAGAGGCTAATACGATCAGCTTACTCCATGAGATTTGCAACACGACTTGTATTTCTGTGGGGAGATTTCGGGTTAATGAAGGAGGTACCTTCTCTAATGCTCAAAAAGGGCTAGAACTTTGTGTGTAGCTTTAATATAAACAATAAGGTAGGGAAACACTAAAAAATGGGAATTTTGAGGCTAATACGATCAGCTTACCCCGTGAGATTTGCAACACGACATGTATTTTTGTGAAAGATTTCGGGTTAATGAAGGAGGTACCATATCTAGTGCTCCAAAAGGACTGAAACTTTGTGGGTAGCTTTAATATAACAAATAAGGTGGGGAAACGCTAAAAAATTGGAATTTGGAGGCTAATACGATTAGCTTACCGCGTGAGATTTGCAACACGACTTGTATTTCTGTGGGGAGATTTCGGGTTAATGAAGGAGGTACCATCTCTAGTGCTTCAAAAGGGCTAGAACTTTGTGGGTAGCTTTAATATAAACAATAAGGTGGGGAAACACTAAAAAATGGGAATTTAGAGGCTAATACGATCAGCTTACCCCGTGAGATTTGCAACACGGCTTGTATTTTTGTGGGAGATTTCGGGTTAATGAAGGAGGTACCATCTCTAGTGCTTCAAAAGGGCTAAAACTTTGTGGGTAGCTTTAATATAAACAATAAGGTGGGGAAACACTAAAAAATGGGAATTTAGAGGCTAATACGATCAGCTTACCCCGTGAGATTTGCAACACGGCTTGTATTTTTGTGGGAGATTTCGGGTTAATGAAGGAGGTACCATCTCTAGTGCTCCAAAACGACTGAAACTTTGTGCGTAGCTTTAATATAACCAATAAGGTGGGGAAACGCTAAAAAATTAGAATTTGGAGGCTAATACGATTAGCTTACCGCGTGAGATTTGCAACACGACTTGTATTTCTGTGGGGAGATTTCGGGTTAATGATGGAGGTACCATCTCTAGTGCTCCAAAAGGGCTAGAACTTTGTGGGTAGTTTTAATATAAACAATAAGGTGGGGAAACACTAAAAAATGGGAATTTAGAGGCTAATACGATCAGCTTACCCCGTGAGATTTTCAACACGGCTGGTATTTTTGTGGGAGATTTCGGGTTAATGAAGGAGGTACCATCTCTAGTGCTCCAAAACGACTGAAACTTTGTGCGTAGCTTTAATATAACCAATAAGGTGGGGAAACGCTAAAAAATTGGAATTTCGAGGCTAATACGATTAGCTTACCGCGTGAGATTTGCAACACGACTTTTATTTCTGTGGGGAGATTTCAGGTTAATGATGGAGGTACCATCTCTAGTGCTCCAAAAGGGCTAGAACTTTGTGGGTAGTTTTAATATAAACAATAAGGTGGGGAAACACTAAAAAATGGGAATTTAGAGGCTAATACGATCAGCTTACCCCATGAGATTTGAAACACGACTTGTATTTCTGTGGGGAGATTTCGGGTTAATGAAGGAGGTACCATCTCTAATGCTCAAAAAGGGCTAGAACTTTGTGTGTAGCTTTAATATAAACAATAAGGTAGGGAAACACTAAAAAATGGGAATTTTGAGGCTAATACGATCAGCTTACCCCGTGAGATTTGCAACACGACTTGTATTTTTGTGGGAGATTTCGGGTTAATGAAGGAGGTACCATCTCTAGTGCTCCAAAAGGACTGAAACTTTGTGGGTAGCTTTAATATAACCAGTAAGGTCGGGAAACGCTAAAAAATTGGAATTTGGAGGCTAATACGATTAGCTTACCGCGTGAGATTTGCAACACGACTTGTATTTCTGTGGGGAAATTTCGGGTTAATGAAGGAGGTACCATCTCTAGTGCTTCAAAAGGGCTAGAACTTTGTGGGTAGCTTTAATATAAACAATAAGGTGGGGAAACACTAAAAAATGGGAATTTAGAGGCTAATACGATCAGCTTACCCCGTGAGATTTGCAACACGGCTTGTATTTTTGTGGGAGATTTCGGGTTAATGAAGGAGGTACCATCTCTAGTGCTCCAAAACGACTGAAACTTTGTGCGTAGCTTTAATATAACCAATAAGGTGGGGAAATGCTAAAAAAATGGAATTTGGAGGCTAATACGATTAGCTTACCGCGTGAGATTTGCAACACGACTTGTATTTCTGTGGGGAGATTTCAGGTTAATGATGGAGGTACCATCTCTAGTGCTCCAAAAGGGCTAGAACATTGTGGGTAGTTTTAATATAAACAATAAGGTGGGGAAACACTAAAAAATGGGAATTTAGAGGCTAATACGATCAGCTTACCCCATGAGATTCGCAACACGACTTTTATTTCTGTGGGGAGATTTCGGGTTAATGAAGGAGGTACCATCTCTAATGCTCAAAAAGGGCTAGAACTTTGTGTGTAGCTTTAATATAAACAATAAGGTAGGGAAACACTAAAAAATGGGAATTTTGAGGCTAATACGATCAGCTTACCCCGTGAGATTTGCAACACGACTTGTATTTTTGTGGAAGATTTCGGGTTAATGAAGGAGGTACCATATCTAGTGCTCCAAAAGGACTGAAACTTTGTGGGTACCTTTAATATAACATATAAGGTGGGGAAACGCTAAAAAATTGGAATTTGGAGGCTAATACGATAAGCTTACCGCGTGAGATTTGCAACACGACTTGTATTTCTGTGGGGAGATTTCGGGTTAATGAAGTAGGTACCATCTCTAGTGCTTCAAAAGGGCTAGAACTTTGTGGGTAGCTTTAATATAAACAATAAGGTGGGGAAACACTAAAAAATGGGAATTTAGAGGCTAATACGATCAGCTTACCCCGTGAGATTTGCAACACGGCTTGTATTTTTGTGGGAGATTTTGGGTTAATGAAGGAGGTACCATCTCTAGTGCTCCAAAACGACTGAAACTTTGTGCGTAGCTTTAATATAACCAATAAGGTGGGGAAACGCTAAAAAATTGGAATTTGGAGGCTAATACGATTAGCTTACCGCGTGAGATTTGCAACACGACTTGTATTTCTGTGGGGAAATTTCAGGTTAATGAAGGAGGTACCATCTCTAGTGCTCCAAAAGGGCTAGAAATTTGTGGGTAGCTTTAATATAACCAATAAGGTGGGGAAACACTAAAAAATGGGAATTTAGAGACTAATACGATCAGCTTACCCCGTGAGATTTGCAACACGGCTTGTATTTTTGTGGGAGATTTCGGGTTAATGAAGGAGGTACCATCTCTAGTGCTCCAAAAGGGCTAGAACTTTGTGGATAGTTTTAATATAAACAATAAGGTGGGGAAACACTAAAAAATGGGAATTTAGAGACTAATACGATCAGCTTACCCCGTGAGATTTGCAACACGGCTTGTATTTTTGTGGGAGATTTCGGGTTAATGAAGGAGGTACCATCTCTAGTGCTCCAAAAGGGCTAGAACTTTGTGGGTAGTTTTAATATAAACAATAAGGTGGGGAAACACTAAAAAATGGGAATTTAGAGGCTAATACGATCAGCTTACCCCATGAGATTTGCAACACGACTTGTATTTCTGTGGGGATATTTCGGGTTAATGAACGAGGTACCATCTCTAATGCTCAAAAAGGGCTAGAACTTTGTGGGTAGTTTTAATATAAACAATAAGGTGGGGAAACACTAAAAAATGGGAATTTAGAGGCTATTACGATCAGCTTACCCCATGAGATTTGCAACACGACTTGTATTTCTGTGGGGAGATTTCAGGTTAATGATGGAGGTACCATCTCTAGTGCTCCAAAAGGGCTAGAACTTTGTGGGTAGTTTTAATATAAACATTAAGGTGGGGAAACACTAAAAAATGGGAATTTACAGGCTAATACGATCAGCTTACCCCATGAGATTTGCAACACGACTTGTATTTCTACGGGGAGATTTCGGGTTAATGAAGGAGGTACCATCTCTAATGCTCCAAAAGGGCTAGAACTTTGTGGGTAGCTTTAATATAAACAATAAGGTGGGGAAACACTAAAAAATGGGAATTTTGACGCTAATACGATCAGCTTACCCCGTGAGATTTGCAACACGGCTTGTATTTTTGTGGGAGATTTCGGGTTAATGAAGGAGGTACCATCTCTAGTGCTCCAAAAGGACTGAAACTTTGTGGGTAGCTTTAATATAACCAATAAGGTGGGGAAACGCTAAAAAATTGGAATTTGGAGGCTAATACGATCAGCTTACCCCGTGAGATTTGCAACACGGTTTGTATTTTTGTGGGAGATTTCGGGTTAATGAAGGAGGTACCATATCTAGTGCTCCAAAAGGGCTAGAACTTTGTGGGTAGCTTTAATATAAACAATAAGGTGGGGAAACGCTAAAAAATGGGAATTTAGAGGCTAATACGATCAGTTTACCCCAAGAGATTTGCAACACGACTTGTATTTCTGTGGGGAGATTTCGGGTTAATGAAGGAGGTACCATCTCTAATGCTCAAAAAGGGCTAGAACTTTGTGTGTAGCTTTAATATAAACAATAAGGTAGGGAAACACTAAAAAATGGGAATTTTGAGGCTAATACGATCAGCTTACCCCGTGAGATTTGCAACACGACTTGTATTTTTGTGGGAGATTTCGGGTTAATGAAGGAGGTACCATCTTTAGTGCTCCAAAAGGACTGAAACTTTGTGGGTAGCTTTAATATAACCAATAAGGTGGGGAAACGCTAAAAAATTGGAATTTGGAGGCTAATACGATTAGCTTACCGCGTGAGATTTGCAACACGACTTGTATTTCTGTGGGGAAATTTCGGGTTAATGAAAAAGGTACCATCTCTAGTGCTTCAAAAGGGCTAGAACTTTTTGGGTAGCTTTAATATAAACAATAAGGTGGGGAAACACTAAAAAATGGGAATTTAGAGGCTAATACGATCAGCTTACCCCGTGAGATTTGCAACACGGCTTGTATTTTTGTGGGAGATTTCGGGTTAATGAAGGAGGTACCATCTCTACTGCTCCAAAAGGGCTAGAACTTTGTGGGTAGCTTTAATATAAACAATAAGGAGGGGAAACACTAAAAAATGGGAATTTTGACGCTAATACGATCAGCTTACCCCGTGAGATTTGCAACACGGCTTGTATTTTAGTGGGAGATTTCGGGTTAATGAAGGAGGTACCATCTCTAATGCTCCAAAAGGGCTAGAACTTTGTGGGTAGCTTTAATATAAACAATAAGGTGGGGAAACACTAAAAAATGGGAATTTAGAGGCTAATACGATCAGCTTACCGCGTGAGATTTGCAACACGGCTTGTATTTTTGTGGGAGATTTCGGGTTAATGAAGGAGGTACCATCTCTAGTGCTCCAAAAGGGCTAGAACTTTGTGGGTCGCTTTAATATAACCAATAAGGTGGGGAAACACTAAAAAATGTGAATTTAGAGGCTAATACGATCAGCTTACCCCGTGAGATTTGCAACACGGCTTGTATTTTTGTGGGAGATTTCGGGTTAATGAAGGAGGTACCATCTCTATTGCTCCAAAACGACTGAAACTTTGTGCGTAGCTTTAATATAACCAATAAGGTGGGGAAACGCTAAAAAATTGGAATTTGGAGGCTAATACGATTAGCTTACCGCGTGAGATTTGCAACACGACTTGTATTTCTATGGGGAGATTTCAGGTTAATGAAGGAGGTACCATCTCTAGTGCTCCAAAAGGGCTAGAACTTTGTGGGTAGCTTTAAAATAACCAATAAGGTGGGGAAACGCTAAAAAATTGGAATTTGGAGGCTAATACGATTAGCTTACCGCGTGAGATTTGCAACACGACTTGTATTTCTGTGGGGAGATTTCAGGTTAATGAAGGAGGTACCATCTCTAGTGCTCCAAAAGGGCTAGAACTTTGTGGGTAGCTTTAATATAAACAATAAGGTGGGGAAACACTAAAAAATGGGAATTTAGAGGCTAATACGATCAGCTTACCGCGTGAGATTTGCAACACGGCTTGTATTTTTGTGGGAGATTTCGAGTTAATGAAGGAGGTACCATCTCTAGTGCTCCAAAAGGGCTAGAACTTTGTGGGTAGCTTTAATATAACCAATAAGGTGGGGAAACACTAAAAAATGGGAATTTAGAGGCTAATACGATTAGCTTACCCCGTGAGATTTGCAACACGGCTTGTATTTTTGTGGGAGATTTCGGGTTAATGAAGGAGGTACCATCTCTAATGCTCAAAAAGGGCTAGAACTTTGTGGGTAGCTTTAATATAAACAATAAGGTGGGGAAACACTAAAAAATGGGAATTTTGACGCTAATACGATCAGCTTACCCCGTGAGATTTGCAACACGGTTTGTATTTTTGTGGGAGATTTCGGGTTAATGAAGGAGGTACCATCTCTAGTGCTCCAAAAGGACTGAAACTTTGTGGGTAGCTTTAATATAACAAATAAGGTGGGGAAACGCTAAAAAATTGGAATTTGGAGGCTAATACGATTAGCTTACCGCGTGAGATTTGCAAAACGACTTGTATTTCTATGGGGAGATTTCAGGTTAATGAAGGAGGTACCATCTCTAGTGCTCCAAAAGGGCTAAAACTTTGTGGGTAGCTTTAATATAACCAATAAGCTGGGGAAACACTAAAAAATGGGAATTTAGAGACTAATACGATCAGCTTACCCCGTGAGATTTGCAACACGGCTTGTATTTTTGTGGGAGATTTCGGGTTAATGAAGGAGGTACCATCTCTAGTGCTCTAAAAGGGCTAGAACTTTGTGGGTAGTTTTAATATAAACAATAAGGTGGGGAAACACTAAAAAATGGGAATTTAGAGGCTAATACGATCAGCTTACCGCGTGAGATTTGCAACACGACTTGTATTTCTGTGGGGAGATTTCAGGTTAATGATGGAGGTACCATCTCTAGTGCTCCAAAAGGGCTAGAACTTTGTGGGTAGTTTTAATATAAACAATAAGGTGGGGAAACAATAAAAAATGGGAATTTAGAGGCTAATACGATCAGCTTACCCCATGAGATTTGCAACACGACTTGTATTTCTATGGGGAGATTTCGGGTTAATGAAGGAGGTACCATCTCTAATGCTCAAAAAGGGCTAGAACTTTGTGTGTAGCTTTAATATAAACAATAAGGTAGGGAAACACTAAAAAATGGGAATTTTGAGGCTAATACGATCAGCTTACCCCGTCAGATTTGCAACACGACTTGTATTTTTGTGGGAGATTTCGGGTTAATGAAGGAGGTACTATCTCTAGTGCTCCAAAAGGACTGAAACTTTGTGGGTAGCTTTAATATAACCAATAAGGTGGGGAAACGCTAAAAAATTGGAATTTGGAGGCTAATATGATTAGCTTACCGCGTGAGATTTGCAACACGACTTGTATTTCTATGGGGAAATTTCGGGTTAATGAAGGAGGTACCATCTCTAGTGCTTCAAAAGGGCTAGAACTTTTTGGGTAGCTTTAATATAAACAATAAGGTGGGGAAACACTAAAAAATGGGAATTTAGAGGCTAATACGATCAGCTTACCCCGTGAGATTTGCAACACGGCTTGTATTTTTGTGGGAGATTTCGGGTTAATGAAGGAGGTACCATCTCTACTGCTCCAAAAGGGCTAGAACTTTGTGGGTAGCTTTAATATAAACAATAAGGAGGGGAAACACAAAAAAATGGGAATTTTGACGCTAATACGATCAGCTTACCCCGTGAGATTTGCAACACGGCTTGTATTTTTGTGGGAGATTTCGGGTTAATGAAGGAGGTACCATCTCTAGTGCTCCAAAAGGACTGAAACTTTGTGGGTAGCTTTAATATAACCAATAAGGTGGGGAAACGCTAAAAAATGGGAATTTAGAGGCTAATACGATCAGCTTACTCCATGAGATTTGCAACACGACTTGTATTTCTGTGGGGAGATTTCGGGTTAATGAAGGAGGTACCTTCTCTAATGCTCAAAAAGGGCTAGAACTTTGTGTGTAGCTTTAATATAAACAATAAGGTAGGGAAACACTAAAAAATGGGAATTTTGAGGCTAATACGATCAGCTTACCCCGTGAGATTTGCAACACGACATGTATTTTTGTGAAAGATTTCGGGTTAATGAAGGAGGTACCATATCTAGTGCTCCAAAAGGACTGAAACTTTGTGGGTAGCTTTAATATAACAAATAAGGTGGGGAAACGCTAAAAAATTGGAATTTGGAGGCTAATACGATTAGCTTACCGCGTGAGATTTGCAACACGACTTGTATTTCTGTGGGGAGATTTCGGGTTAATGAAGGAGGTACCATCTCTAGTGCTTCAAAAGGGCTAGAACTTTGTGGGTAGCTTTAATATAAACAATAAGGTGGGGAAACACTAAAAAATGGGAATTTAGAGGCTAATACGATCAGCTTACCCCGTGAGATTTGCAACACGGCTTGTATTTTTGTGGGAGATTTCGGGTTAATGAAGGAGGTACCATCTCTAGTGCTTCAAAAGGGCTAAAACTTTGTGGGTAGCTTTAATATAAACAATAAGGTGGGGAAACACTAAAAAATGGGAATTTAGAGGCTAATACGATCAGCTTACCGCGTGAGATTTGCAACACGGCTTGTATTTTTGTGGGAGATTTCGGGTTAATGAAGGAGGTACCATCTCTAGTGCTCCAAAAGGGCTAGAACTTTGTGTGTAGCTTTAATATAACAAATAAGGTGGGGAAACACTAAAAAATGGGAATTTAGAGGCTAATACGATCAGCTTACCCCGTGAGATTTGCAACACGGCTTGTATTTTTGTGGGAGATTTCGGGTTAATGAAGGAGGTACCATCTCTAATGCTCCAAAAGGGCTAGAACTTTGTGGGTAGCTTTAATATAAACAATAAGGTGGGGAAACACTAAAAAATGGGAATTTAGAGGCTAATACGATCAGCTTACCGCGTGAGATTTGCAACACGGCTTGTATTTTTGTGGGAGATTTCGGGTTAATGAAGGAGGTACCATCTCTAGTGCTCCAAAAGGGCTAGAACTTTGTGGGTAGCTTTAATATAACCAATAAGGTGGGGAAACACTAAAAAATGGGAATTTAGAGGCTAATACGATCAGCTTACCCCGTGAGATTTGCAACACGGCTTGTATTTTTGTGGGAGATTTCGGGTTAATGAAGGAGGTACCATCTCTATTGCTCCAAAACGACTGAAACTTTGTGCGTAGCTTTAATATAACCAATAAGGTGGGGAAACGCTAAAAAATTGGAATTTGGAGGCTAATACGATTAGCTTACCGCGTGAGATTTGCAACACGACTTGTATTTCTATGGGGAGATTTCAGGTTAATGAAGGAGGTACCATCTCTAGTGCTCCAAAAGGGCTAGAACTTTGTGGGTAGCTTTAAAATAACCAATAAGGTGGGGAAACGCTAAAAAATTGGAATTTGGAGGCTAATACGATTAGCTTACCGCGTGAGATTTGCAACACGACTTGTATTTCTTTGGGGAGATTTCAGGTTAATGAAGGAGGTACCATCTCTAGTGCTCCAAAAGGGCTAGAACTTTGTGGGTAGCTTTAATATAACCAATAAGGTGGGGAAACACTAAAAAATGGGAATTTAGAGGCTAATACGATCAGCTTACCCCGTGAGATTTGCAACACGGCTTGTATTTTTGTGGGAGATTTTGGGTTAATGAAGGAGGTACCATCTCTAGTGCTCCAAAACGACTGAAACTTTGTGCGTAGCTTTAATATAACCAATAAGGTGGGGAAACGCTAAAAAATTGGAATTTGGAGGCTAATACGATTAGCTTACCGCGTGAGATTTGCAACACGACTTGTATTTCTGTGGGGAAATTTCAGGTTAATGAAGGAGGTACCATCTCTAGTGCTCCAAAAGGGCTAGAAATTTGTGGGTAGCTTTAATATAACCAATAAGGTGGGGAAACACTAAAAAATGGGAATTTAGAGACTAATACGATCAGCTTACCCCGTGAGATTTGCAACACGGCTTGTATTTTTGTGGGAGATTTCGGGTTAATGAAGGAGGTACCATCTCTAGTGCTCCAAAAGGGCTAGAACTTTGTGGATAGTTTTAATATAAACAATAAGGTGGGGAAACACTAAAAAATGGGAATTTAGAGACTAATACGATCAGCTTACCCCGTGAGATTTGCAACACGGCTTGTATTTTTGTGGGAGATTTCGGGTTAATGAAGGAGGTACCATCTCTAGTGCTCCAAAAGGGCTAGAACTTTGTGGGTAGTTTTAATATAAACAATAAGGTGGGGAAACACTAAAAAATGGGAATTTAGAGGCTAATACGATCAGCTTACCCCATGAGATTTGCAACACGACTTGTATTTCTGTGGGGATATTTCGGGTTAATGAACGAGGTACCATCTCTAATGCTCAAAAAGGGCTAGAACTTTGTGGGTAGTTTTAATATAAACAATAAGGTGGGGAAACACTAAAAAATGGGAATTTAGAGGCTATTACGATCAGCTTACCCCATGAGATTTGCAACACGACTTGTATTTCAGTGGGGAGATTTCAGGTTAATGATGGAGGTACCATCTCTAGTGCTCCAAAAGGGCTAGAACTTTGTGGGTAGTTTTAATATAAACATTAAGGTGGGGAAACACTAAAAAATGGGAATTTACAGGCTAATACGATCAGCTTACCCCATGAGATTTGCAACACGACTTGTATTTCTACGGGGAGATTTCGGGTTAATGAAGGAGGTACCATCTCTAATGCTCCAAAAGGGCTAGAACTTTGTGGGTAGCTTTAATATAAACAATAAGGTGGGGAAACACTAAAAAATGGGAATTTTGACGCTAATACGATCAGCTTACCCCGTGAGATTTGCAACACGGCTTGTATTTTTGTGGGAGATTTCGGGTTAATGAAGGAGGTACCATCTCTAGTGCTCCAAAAGGACTGAAACTTTGTGGGTAGCTTTAATATAACCAATAAGGTGGGGAAACGCTAAAAAATTGGAATTTGGAGGCTAATACGATCAGCTTACCCCGTGAGATTTGCAACACGGCTTGTATTTTTGTGGGAGATTTCGGGTTAATGAAGGAGGTACCATATCTAGTGCTCCAAAAGGGCTAGAACTTTGTGGGTAGCTTTAATATAAACAATAAGGTGGGGAAACGCTAAAAAATGGGAATTTAGAGGCTAATACGATCAGTTTACCCCAAGAGATTTGCAACACGACTTGTATTTCTATGGGGAGATTTCGGGTTAATGAAGGAGGTACCATCTCTAATGCTCAAAAAGGGCTAGAACTTTGTGTGTAGCTTTAATATAAACAATAAGGTAGGGAAACACTAAAAAATGGGAATTTTGAGGCTAATACGATCAGCTTACCCCGTGAGATTTGCAACACGACTTGTATTTTTGTGGGAGATTTCGGGTTAATGAAGGAGGTACCATCTTTAGTGCTCCAAAAGGACTGAAACTTTGTGGGTAGCTTTAATATAACCAATAAGGTGGGGAAACGCTAAAAAATTGGAATTTGGAGGCTAATACGATTAGCTTACCGCGTGAGATTTGTAACACGACTTGTATTTCTGTGGGGAAATTTCGGGTTAATGAAGGAGGTACCATCTCTAGTGCTTCAAAAGGGCTAAAACTTTGTGGGTAGCTTTAATATAAACAATAAGGTGGGGAAACACTAAAAAATGGGAATTTAGAGGCTAATACGATCAGCTTACCGCGTGAGATTTGCAACACGGCTTGTATTTTTGTGGGAGATTTCGGGTTAATGAAGGAGGTACCATCTCTAGTGCTCCAAAAGGGCTAGAACTTTGTGTGTAGCTTTAATATAACCAATAAGGTGGGGAAACACTAAAAAATGGGAATTTAGAGGCTAATACGATCAGCTTACCCCGTGAGATTTGCAACACGGCTTGTATTTTTGTGGGAGATTTCGGGTTAATGAAGGAGGTACCATCTCTAATGCTCCAAAAGGGCTAGAACTTTGTGGGTAGCTTTAATATAAACAATAAGGTGGGGAAACACTAAAAAATGGGAATTTAGAGGCTAATACGATCAGCTTACCGCGTGAGATTTGCAACACGGCTTGTATTTTTGTGGGAGATTTCGGGTTAATGAAGGAGGTACCATCTCTAGTGCTCCAAAAGGGCTAGAACTTTGTGGGTAGCTTTAATATAACCAATAAGGTGGGGAAACACTAAAAAATGTGAATTTAGAGGCTAATACGATCAGCTTACCCCGTGAGATTTGCAACACGGCTTGTATTTTTGTGGGAGATTTCGGGTTAATGAAGGAGGTACCATCTCTATTGCTCCAAAACGACTGAAACTTTGTGCGTAGCTTTAATATAACCAATAAGGTGGGGAAACGCTAAAAAATTGGAATTTGGAGGCTAATACGATTAGCTTACCGCGTGAGATTTGCAACACGACTTGTATTTCTATGGGGAGATTTCAGGTTAATGAAGGAGGTACCATCTCTAGTGCTCCAAAAGGGCTAGAACTTTGTGGGTAGCTTTAAAATAACCAATAAGGTGGGGAAACGCTAAAAAATTGGAATTTGGAGGCTAATACGATTAGCTTACCGCGTGAGATTTGCAACACGACTTGTATTTCTGTGGGGAGATTTCAGGTTAATGAAGGAGGTACCATCTCTAGTGCTCCAAAAGGGCTAGAACTTTGTGGGTAGCTTTAATATAAACAATAAGGTGGGGAAACACTAAAAAATGGGAATTTAGAGGCTAATACGATCAGCTTACCGCGTGAGATTTGCAACACGGCTTGTATTTTTGTGGGAGATTTCGGGTTAATGAAGGAGGTACCATCTCTAGTGCTCCAAAAGGGCTAGAACTTTGTGGGTAGCTTTAATATAACCAATAAGGTGGGGAAACACTAAAAAATGGGAATTTAGAGGCTAATACGATTAGCTTACCCCGTGAGATTTGCAACACGGCTTGTATTTTTGTGGGAGATTTCGGGTTAATGAAGGAGGTACCATCTCTAATGCTCAAAAAGGGCTAGAACTTTGTGGGTAGCTTTAATATAAACAATAAGGTGGGGAAACACTAAAAAATGGGAATTTTGACGCTAATACGATCAGCTTACCCCGTGAGATTTGCAACACGGTTTGTATTTTTGTGGGAGATTTCGGGTTAATGAAGGAGGTACCATCTCTAGTGCTCCAAAAGGACTGAAACTTTGTGGGTAGCTTTAATATAACAAATAAGGTGGGGAAACGCTAAAAAATTGGAATTTGGAGGCTAATACGATTAGCTTACCGCGTGAGATTTGCAAAACGACTTGTATTTCTATGGGGAGATTTCAGGTTAATGAAGGAGGTACCATCTCTAGTGCTCCAAAAGGGCTAAAACTTTGTGGGTAGCTTTAATATAACCAATAAGCTGGGGAAACACTAAAAAATGGGAATTTAGAGACTAATACGATCAGCTTACCCCGTGAGATTTGCAACACGGCTTGTATTTTTGTGGGAGATTTCGGGTTAATGAAGGAGGTACCATCTCTAGTGCTCTAAAAGGGCTAGAACTTTGTGGGTAGTTTTAATATAAACAATAAGGTGGGGAAACACTAAAAAATGGGAATTTAGAGGCTAATACGATCAGCTTACCGCGTGAGATTTGCAACACGACTTGTATTTCTGTGGGGAGATTTCAGGTTAATGATGGAGGTACCATCTCTAGTGCTCCAAAAGGGCTAGAACTTTGTGGGTAGTTTTAATATAAACAATAAGGTGGGGAAACAATAAAAAATGGGAATTTAGAGGCTAATACGATCAGCTTACCCCATGAGATTTGCAACACGACTTGTATTTCTATGGGGAGATTTCGGGTTAATGAAGGAGGTACCATCTCTAATGCTCAAAAAGGGCTAGAACTTTGTGTGTAGCTTTAATATAAACAATAAGGTAGGGAAACACTAAAAAATGGGAATTTTGAGGCTAATACGATCAGCTTACCCCGTCAGATTTGCAACACGACTTGTATTTTTGTGGGAGATTTCGGGTTAATGAAGGAGGTACTATCTCTAGTGCTCCAAAAGGACTGAAACTTTGTGGGTAGCTTTAATATAACCAATAAGGTGGGGAAACGCTAAAAAATTGGAATTTGGAGGCTAATATGATTAGCTTACCGCGTGAGATTTGCAACACGACTTGTATTTCTATGGGGAAATTTCGGGTTAATGAAGGAGGTACCATCTCTAGTGCTTCAAAAGGGCTAGAACTTTTTGGGTAGCTTTAATATAAACAATAAGGTGGGGAAACACTAAAAAATGGGAATTTAGAGGCTAATACGATCAGCTTACCCCGTGAGATTTGCAACACGGCTTGTATTTTTGTGGGAGATTTCGGGTTAATGAAGGAGGTACCATCTCTACTGCTCCAAAAGGGCTAGAACTTTGTGGGTAGCTTTAATATAAACAATAAGGAGGGGAAACACTAAAAAATGGGAATTTTGACGCTAATACGATCAGCTTACCCCGTGAGATTTGCAACACGGCTTGTATTTTAGTGGGAGATTTCGGGTTAATGAAGGAGGTACCATCTCTAGTGCTCCAAAAGGACTGAAACTTTGTGGGTAGCTTTAATATAACCAATAAGGTGGGGAAACGCTAAAAAATGGGAATTTAGAGGCTAATACGATCAGCTTACTCCATGAGATTTGCAACACGACTTGTATTTCTGTGGGGAGATTTCGGGTTAATGAAGGAGGTACCTTCTCTAATGCTCAAAAAGGGCTAGAACTTTGTGTGTAGCTTTAATATAAACAATAAGGTAGGGAAACACTAAAAAATGGGAATTTTGAGGCTAATACGATCAGCTTACCCCGTGAGATTTGCAACACGACATGTATTTTTGTGAAAGATTTCGGGTTAATGAAGGAGGTACCATATCTAGTGCTCCAAAAGGACTGAAACTTTGTGGGTAGCTTTAATATAACAAATAAGGTGGGGAAACGCTAAAAAATTGGAATTTGGAGGCTAATACGATTAGCTTACCGCGTGAGATTTGCAACACGACTTGTATTTCTGTGGGGAGATTTCGGGTTAATGAAGGAGGTACCATCTCTAGTGCTTCAAAAGGGCTAGAACTTTGTGATAGCTTTAATATAAACAATAAGGTGGGGAAACACTAAAAAATGGGAATTTAGAGGCTAATACGATCAGCTTACCCCGTGAGATTTGCAACACGGCTTGTATTTTTGTGGGAGATTTCGGGTTAATGAAGGAGGTACCATCTCTAGTGCTTCAAAAGGGCTAAAACTTTGTGGGTAGCTTTAATATAAACAATAAGGTGGGGAAACACTAAAAAATGGGAATTTAGAGGCTAATACGATCAGCTTACCGCGTGAGATTTGCAACACAGCTTGTATTTTTGTGGGAGATTTCGGGTTAATGAAGGAGGTACCATCTCTAGTGCTCCAAAAGGGCTAGAACTTTGTGGGTAGCTTTAATATAACCAATAAGGTGGGGAAACACTAAAAAATGGGAATTTAGAGGCTAATACGATTAGCTTACCCCGTGAGATTTGCAACACGGCTTGTATTTTTGTGGGAGATTTCGGGTTAATGAAGGAGGTACCATCTCTAATGCTCAAAAAGGGCTAGAACTT
Organism: Persicaria tinctoria; assembly: GCA_037127255.1. Classification (NCBI taxonomy): domain Eukaryota; kingdom Viridiplantae; phylum Streptophyta; class Magnoliopsida; order Caryophyllales; family Polygonaceae; genus Persicaria; species Persicaria tinctoria. The sequence goes on from JBANSL010000014.1 coordinate 73,786, forward strand.
TGTGGGTAGCTTTAATATAAACAATAAGGTGGGGAAACACTAAAAAATGGGAATTTTGACGCTAATACGATCAGCTTACCCCGTGAGATTTGCAACACGGTTTGTATTTTTGTGGGAGATTTCGGGTTAATGAAGGAGGTACCATCTCTAGTGCTCCAAAAGGACTGAAACTTTGTGGGTAGCTTTAATATAACAAATAAGGTGGGGAAACGCTAAAAAATTGGAATTTGGAGGCTAATACGATTAGCTTACCGCGTGAGATTTGCAAAACGACTTGTATTTCTATGGGGAGATTTCAGGTTAATGAAGGAGGTACCATCTCTAGTGCTCCAAAAGGGCTAAAACTTTGTGGGTAGCTTTAATATAACCAATAAGCTGGGGAAACACTAAAAAATGGGAATTTAGAGACTAATACGATCAGCTTACCCCGTGAGATTTGCAACACGGCTTGTATTTTTGTGGGAGATTTCGGGTTAATGAAGGAGGTACCATCTCTAGTGGTCTAAAAGGGCTAGAACTTTGTGGGTAGTTTTAATATAAACAATAAGGTGGGGAAACACTAAAAAATGGGAATTTAGAGGCTAATACGATCAGCTTACCGCGTGAGATTTGCAACACGACTTGTATTTCTGTGGGGAGATTTCAGGTTAATGATGGAGGTACCATCTCTAGTGCTCCAAAAGGGCTAGAACTTTGTGGGTAGTTTTAATATAAACAATAAGGTGGGGAAACAATAAAAAATGGGAATTTAGAGGCTAATACGATCAGCTTACCCCATGAGATTTGCAACACGACTTGTATTTCTATGGGGAGATTTCGGGTTAATGAAGGAGGTACCATCTCTAATGCTCAAAAAGGGCTAGAACTTTGTGTGTAGCTTTAATATAAACAATAAGGTAGGGAAACACTAAAAAATGGGAATTTTGAGGCTAATACGATCAGCTTACCCCGTCAGATTTGCAACACGACTTGTATTTTTGTGGGAGATTTCGGGTTAATGAAGGAGGTACTATCTCTAGTGCTCCAAAAGGACTGAAACTTTGTGGGTAGCTTTAATATAACCAATAAGGTGGGGAAACGCTAAAAAATTGGAATTTGGAGGCTAATATGATTAGCTTACCGCGTGAGATTTGCAACACGACTTGTATTTCTATGGGGAAATTTCGGGTTAATGAAGGAGGTACCATCTCTAGTGCTTCAAAAGGGCTAGAACTTTTTGGGTAGCTTTAATATAAACAATAAGGTGGGGAAACACTAAAAAATGGGAATTTAGAGGCTAATACGATCAGCTTACCCCGTGAGATTTGCAACACGGCTTGTATTTTTGTGGGAGATTTCGGGTTAATGAAGGAGGTACCATCTCTACTGCTCCAAAAGGGCTAGAACTTTGTGGGTAGCTTTAATATAAACAATAAGGAGGGGAAACACTAAAAAATGGGAATTTTGACGCTAATACGATAAGCTTACCCCGTGAGATTTGCAACACGGCTTGTATTTTTGTGGGAGATTTCGGGTTAATGAAGGAGGTACCATCTCTAGTGCTCCAAAAGGACTGAAACTTTGTGGGTAGCTTTAATATAACCAATAAGGTGGGGAAACGCTAAAAAATGGGAATTTAGAGGCTAATACGATCAGCTTACTCCATGAGATTTGCAACACGACTTGTATTTCTGTGGGGAGATTTCGGGTTAATGAAGGAGGTACCTTCTCTAATGCTCAAAAAGGGCTAGAACTTTGTGTGTAGCTTTAATATAAACAATAAGGTAGGGAAACACTAAAAAATGGGAATTTTGAGGCTAATACGATCAGCTTACCCCGTGAGATTTGCAACACGACATGTATTTTTGTGAAAGATTTCGGGTTAATGAAGGAGGTACCATATCTAGTGCTCCAAAAGGACTGAAACTTTGTGGGTAGCTTTAATATAACAAATAAGGTGGGGAAACGCTAAAAAATTGGAATTTGGAGGCTAATACGATTAGCTTACCGCGTGAGATTTGCAACACGACTTGTATTTCTGTGGGGAGATTTCGGGTTAATGAAGGAGGTACCATCTCTAGTGCTTCAAAAGGGCTAGAACTTTGTGGGTAGCTTTAATATAAACAATAAGGTGGGGAAACACTAAAAAATGGGAATTTAGAGGCTAATACGATCAGCTTACCCCGTGAGATTTGCAACACGGCTTGTATTTTTGTGGGAGATTTCGGGTTAACGAAGGAGGTACCATCTCTAGTGCTTCAAAAGGGCTAAAACTTTGTGGGTAGCTTTAATATAAACAATAAGGTGGGGAAACACTAAAAAATGGGAATTTAGAGGCTAATACGATCAGCTTACCGCGTGAGATTTGCAACACAGCTTGTATTTTTGTGGGAGATTTCGGGTTAATGAAGGAGGTACCATCTCTAGTGCTCCAAAAGGGCTAGAACTTTGTGGGTAGCTTTAATATAACCAATAAGGTGGGGAAACACTAAAAAATGGGAATTTAGAGGCTAATACGATTAGCTTACCCCGTGAGATTTGCAACACGGCTTGTATTTTTGTGGGAGATTTCGGGTTAATGAAGGAGGTACCATCTCTAATGCTCAAAAAGGGCTAGAACTTTGTGGGTAGCTTTAATATAAACAATAAGGTGGGGAAACACTAAAAAATGGGAATTTTGACGCTAATACGATCAGCTTACCCCGTGAGATTTGCAACACGGTTTGTATTTTTGTGGGAGATTTCGGGTTAATGAAGGAGGTACCATCTCTAGTGCTCCAAAAGGACTGAAACTTTGTGGGTAGCTTTAATATAACAAATAAGGTGGGGAAACGCTAAAAAATTGGAATTTGGAGGCTAATACGATTAGCTTACCGCGTGAGATTTGCAAAACGACTTGTATTTCTATGGGGAGATTTCAGGTTAATGAAGGAGGTACCATCTCTAGTGCTCCAAAAGGGCTAAAACTTTGTGGGTAGCTTTAATATAACCAATAAGCTGGGGAAACACTAAAAAATGGGAATTTAGAGACTAATACGATCAGCTTACCCCGTGAGATTTGCAACACGGCTTGTATTTTTGTGGGAGATTTCGGGTTAATGAAGGAGGTACCATCTCTAGTGGTCTAAAAGGGCTAGAACTTTGTGGGTAGTTTTAATATAAACAATAAGGTGGGGAAACACTAAAAAATGGGAATTTAGAGGCTAATACGATCAGCTTACCGCGTGAGATTTGCAACACGACTTGTATTTCTGTGGGGAGATTTCAGGTTAATGATGGAGGTACCATCTCTAGTGCTCCAAAAGGGCTAGAACTTTGTGGGTAGTTTTAATATAAACAATAAGGTGGGGAAACAATAAAAAATGGGAATTTAGAGGCTAATACGATCAGCTTACCCCATGAGATTTGCAACACGACTTGTATTTCTATGGGGAGATTTCGGGTTAATGAAGGAGGTACCATCTCTAATGCTCAAAAAGGGCTAGAACTTTGTGTGTAGCTTTAATATAAACAATAAGGTAGGGAAACACTAAAAAATGGGAATTTTGAGGCTAATACGATCAGCTTACCCCGTCAGATTTGCAACACGACTTGTATTTTTGTGGGAGATTTCGGGTTAATGAAGGAGGTACTATCTCTAGTGCTCCAAAAGGACTGAAACTTTGTGGGTAGCTTTAATATAACCAATAAGGTGGGGAAACGCTAAAAAATTGGAATTTGGAGGCTAATATGATTAGCTTACCGCGTGAGATTTGCAACACGACTTGTATTTCTATGGGGAAATTTCGGGTTAATGAAGGAGGTACCATCTCTAGTGCTTCAAAAGGGCTAGAACTTTTTGGGTAGCTTTAATATAAACAATAAGGTGGGGAAACACTAAAAAATGGGAATTTAGAGGCTAATACGATCAGCTTACCCCGTGAGATTTGCAACACGGCTTGTATTTTTGTGGGAGATTTCGGGTTAATGAAGGAGGTACCATCTCTACTGCTCCAAAAGGGCTAGAACTTTGTGGGTAGCTTTAATATAAACAATAAGGAGGGGAAACACTAAAAAATGGGAATTTTGACGCTAATACGATAAGCTTACCCCGTGAGATTTGCAACACGGCTTGTATTTTTGTGGGAGATTTCGGGTTAATGAAGGAGGTACCATCTCTAGTGCTCCAAAAGGACTGAAACTTTGTGGGTAGCTTTAATATAACCAATAAGGTGGGGAAACGCTAAAAAATGGGAATTTAGAGGCTAATACGATCAGCTTACTCCATGAGATTTGCAACACGACTTGTATTTCTGTGGGGAGATTTCGGGTTAATGAAGGAGGTACCTTCTCTAATGCTCAAAAAGGGCTAGAACTTTGTGTGTAGCTTTAATATAAACAATAAGGTAGGGAAACACTAAAAAATGGGAATTTTGAGGCTAATACGATCAGCTTACCCCGTGAGATTTGCAACACGACATGTATTTTTGTGAAAGATTTCGGGTTAATGAAGGAGGTACCATATCTAGTGCTCCAAAAGGACTGAAACTTTGTGGGTAGCTTTAATATAACAAATAAGGTGGGGAAACGCTAAAAAATTGGAATTTGGAGGCTAATACGATTAGCTTACCGCGTGAGATTTGCAACACGACTTGTATTTCTGTGGGGAGATTTCGGGTTAATGAAGGAGGTACCATCTCTAGTGCTTCAAAAGGGCTAGAACTTTGTGGGTAGCTTTAACATAAACAATAAGGTGGGGAAACACTAAAAAATGGGAATTTAGAGGCTAATACGATCAGCTTACCCCGTGAGATTTGCAACACGGCTTGTATTTTTGTGGGAGATTTCGGGTTAACGAAGGAGGTACCATCTCTAGTGCTTCAAAAGGGCTAAAACTTTGTGGGTAGCTTTAATATAAACAATAAGGTGGGGAAACACTAAAAAATGGGAATTTAGAGGCTAATACGATCAGCTTACCGCGTGAGATTTGCAACACGGCTTGTATTTTTGTGGGAGATTTCGGGTTAATGAAGGAGGTACCATCTCTAGTGCTCCAAAAGGGCTAGAACTTTGTGGGTAGCTTTAATATAACCAATAAGGTGGGGAAACACTAAAAAATGGGAATTTAGAGGCTAATACGATTAGCTTACCCCGTGAGATTTGCAACACGGCTTGTATTTTTGTGGGAGATTTCGGGTTAATGAAGGAGGTACCATCTCTAATGCTCAAAAAGGGCTAGAACTTTGTGGGTAGCTTTAATATAAACAATAAGGTGGGGAAAAACTAAAAAATGGGAATTTTGACGCTAATACGATCAGCTTACCCCGTGAGATTTGCAACACGGTTTGTATTTTTGTGGGAGATTTCGGGTTAATGAAGGAGGTACCATCTCTAGTGCTCCAAAAGGACTGAAACTTTGTGGGTAGCTTTAATATAACAAATAAGGTGGGGAAACGCTAAAAAATTGGAATTTGGAGGCTAATACGATTAGCTTACCGCGTGAGATTTGCAAAACGACTTGTATTTCTATGGGGAGATTTCAGGTTAATGAAGGAGGTACCATCTCTAGTGCTCCAAAAGGGCTAAAACTTTGTGGGTAGCTTTAATATAACCAATAAGCTGGGGAAACACTAAAAAATGGGAATTTAGAGACTAATACGATCAGCTTACCCCGTGAGATTTGCAACACGGCTTGTATTTTTGTGGGAGATTTCGGGTTAATGAAGGAGGTACCATCTCTAGTGCTCCAAAAGGACTGAAACTTTGTGGGTAGCTTTAATATAACCAATAAGGTGGGGAAACGCTAAAAAATGGGAATTTAGAGGCTAATACGATCAGCTTACTCCATGAGATTTGCAACACGACTTGTATTTCTGTGGGGAGATTTCGGGTTAATGAAGGAGGTACCTTCTCTAATGCTCAAAAAGGGCTAGAACTTTGTGTGTAGCTTTAATATAAACAATAAGGTAGGGAAACACTAAAAAATGGGAATTTTGAGGCTAATACGATCAGCTTACCCCGTGAGATTTGCAACACGACATGTATTTTTGTGAAAGATTTCGGGTTAATGAAGGAGGTACCATATCTAGTGCTCCAAAAGGACTGAAACTTTGTGGGTAGCTTTAATATAACAAATAAGGTGGGGAAACGCTAAAAAATTGGAATTTGGAGGCTAATACGATTAGCTTACCGCGTGAGATTTGCAACACGACTTGTATTTCTGTGGGGAGATTTCGGGTTAATGAAGGAGGTACCATCTCTAGTGCTTCAAAAGGGCTAGAACTTTGTGGGTAGCTTTAATATAAACAATAAGGTGGGGAAACGCTAAAAAATGGGAATTTAGAGGCTAATACGATCAGCTTACCCCGTGAGATTTGCAACACGGCTTGTATTTTTGTGGGAGATTTCGGGTTAATGAAGGAGGTACCATCTCTAGTGCTTCAAAAGGGCTAATACTTTGTGGGTAGCTTTAATATAAACAATAAGGTGGGGAAACACTAAAAAATGGGAATTTAGAGGCTAATACGATCAGCTTACCGCGTGAGATTTGCAACACGGCTTGTATTTTTGTGGGAGATTTCGGGTTAATGAAGGAGGTACCATCTCTAGTGCTCCAAAAGGGCTAGAACTTTGTGTGTAGCTTTAATATAACCAATAAGGTGGGGAAACACTAAAAAATGGGAATTTAGAGGCTAATACGATCAGCTTACCCCGTGAGATTTGCAACACGGCTTGTATTTTTGTGGGAGATTTCGGGTTAATGAAGGAGGTACCATCTCTAATGCTCCAAAAGGGCTAGAACTTTGTGGGTAGCTTTAATATAAACAATAAGGTGGGGAAACACTAAAAAATGGGAATTTAGAGGCTAATACGATCAGCTTACCGCGTGAGATTTGCAACACGGCTTGTATTTTTGTGGGAGATTTCGGGTTAATGAAGGAGGTACCATCTCTAGTGCTCCAAAAGGGCTAGAACTTTGTGGGTAGCTTTAATATAACCAATAAGGTGGGGAAACACTAAAAAATGGGAATTTAGAGGCTAATACGATCAGCTTACCCCGTGAGATTTGCAACACGGCTTGTATTTTTGTGGGAGATTTCGGGTTAATGAAGGAGGTACCATCTCTATTGCTCCAAAACGACTGAAACTTTGTGCGTAGCTTTAATATAACCAATAAGGTGGGGAAACGCTAAAAAATTGGAATTTGGAGGCTAATACGATTAGCTTACCGCGTGAGATTTGCAACACGACTTGTATTTCTATGGGGAGATTTCAGGTTAATGAAGGAGGTACCATCTCTAGTGCTCCAATAGGGCTAGAACTTTGTGGGTAGCTTTAAAATAACCAATAAGGTGGGGAAACGCTAAAAAATTGGAATTTGGAGGCTAATACGATTAGCTTACCGCGTGAGATTTGCAACACGACTTGTATTTCTGTGGGGAGATTTCAGGTTAATGAAGGAGGTACCATCTCTAGTGCTCCAAAAGGGCTAGAACTTTGTGGGTAGCTTTAATATAACCAATAAGGTGGGGAAACACTAAAAAATGGGAATTTAGAGGCTAATACGATCAGCTTACACCATGAGATTTGCAACACGGCTTGTATTTTTGTGGGAGATTTCGGGTTAATGAAGGAGGTACCATCTCTAGTGCTCCAAAAGGGCTAGAACTTTGTGGGTAGCTTTAATATAACCAATAAGGTGGGGAAACACTAAAAAATGGGAATTTAGAGGCTAATACGATCAGCTTACCCCGTGAGATTTGCAACACGGCTTGTATTTTTGTGGGAGATTTCGGGTTAATGAAGGAGGTACCATCTCTAATGCTCCAAAAGGGCTAGAACTTTGTGGGTAGCTTTAATATAAACAATAAGGTGGGGAAACACTAAAAATTGGGAATTTTGACGCTAATACGATCAGCTTACCCCGTGAGATTTGCAACACGGTTTGTATTTTTGTGGGAGATTTCGGGTTAATGAAGGAGGTACCATCTCTAGTGCTCCAAAAGGACTGAAACTTTGTGGGTAGCTTTAATATAACAAATAAGGTGGGGAAACGCTAAAAAATTGGAATTTGGAGGCTAATACGATTAGCTTACCGCGTGAGATTTGCAACACGACTTGTATTTCTATGGGGAGATTTCAGGTTAATGAAGGAGGTACCATCTCTAGTGCTCCAAAAGGGCTAAAACTTTGTGGGTAGCTTTAATATAACCAATAAGGTGGGGAAACACTAAAAAATGGGAATTTAGAGACTAATACGATCAGCTTACCCCGTGAGATTTGCAACACGGCTTGTATTTTTGTGGGAGATTTCGGGTTAATGAAGGAGGTACCATCTCTAGTGCTCTAAAAGGGCTAGAACTTTGTGGGTAGTTTTAATATAAACAATAAGGTGGGGAAACACTAAAAAATGGGAATTTAGAGGCTAATACGATCAGCTTACCGCGTGAGATTTGCAACACGACTTGTATTTCTATGGGGAGATTTCAGGTTAATGATGGAGGTACCATCTCTAGTGCTCCAAAAGGGCTAGAACTTTGTGGGTAGTTTTAATATAAACAATAAGGTGGGGAAACAATAAAAAATGGGAATTTAGAGGCTAATACGATCAGCTTACCCCATGAGATTTGCAACACGACTTGTATTTCTATGGGGAGATTTCGGGTTAATGAAGGAGGTACCATCTCTAATGCTCAAAAAGGGCTAGAACTTTGTGTGTAGCTTTAATATAAACAATAAGGTAGGGAAACACTAAAAAATGGGAATTTTGAGGCTAATACGATCAGCTTACCCCGTCAGATTTGCAACACGACTTGTATTTTTGTGGGAGATTTCGGGTTAATGAAGGAGGTACCATCTCTAGTGCTCCAAAAGGACTGAAACTTTGTGGGTAGCTTTAATATAACCAATAAGGTGGGGAAACGCTAAAAAATTGGAATTTGGAGGCTAATATGATTAGCTTACCGCGTGAGATTTGCAACACGACTTGTATTTCTTTGGGGAAATTTCGGGTTAATGAAGGAGGTACCATCTCTACTGCTTCAAAAGGGCTAGAACTTTGTGGGTAGCTTTAATATAAACAATAAGGTGGGGAAACACTAAAAAATGGGAATTTAGAGGCTAATACGATCAGCTTACCCCGTGAGATTTGCAACACGGCTTGTATTTTTGTGGGAGATTTCGGGTTAATGAAGGAGGTACCATCTCTACTGCTCCAAAAGGGCTAGAACTTTGTGGGTAGCTTTAATATAAACAATAAGGAGGGGAAACACTAAAAAATGGGAATTTTGACGCTAATACGATCAGCTTACCCCGTGAGATTTGCAACACGGCTTGTATTTTTGTGGGAGATTTCGGGTTAATGAAGGAGGTACCATATCTAGTGCTCCAAAAGGACTGAAACTTTGTGGGTAGCTTTAATATAACAAATAAGGTGGGGAAACGCTAAAAAATTGGAATTTGGAGGCTAATAGGATTAGCTTACCGCGTGAGATTTGCAACACGACTTGTATTTCTGTGGGGAGATTTCGGGTTAATGAAGGAGGTACCATCTCTAGTGCTTCAAAAGGGCTAGAACTTTGTGGGTAGCTTTAATATAAACAATAAGGTGGGGAAACACTAAAAAATGGGAATTTAGAGGCTAATACGATCAGCTTACCCCGTGAGATTTGCAACACGGCTTGTATTTTTGTGGGAGATTTCGGGTTAATGAAGGAGGTACCATCTCTAGTGCTCCAAAACGACTGAAACTTTGTGCGTAGCTTTAATATAACCAATAAGGTGGGGAAACGCTAAAAAATTGGAATTTGGAGGCTAATACGATTAGCTTACCGCGTGAGATTTGCAACACGACTTGTATTTCTATGGGGAGATTTCAGATTAATGAAGGAGGTACCATCTCTAGTGCTCCAAAAGGGCTAGAACTTTGTGGGTAGCTTTAAAATAACCAATAAGGTGGGGAAACGCTAAAAAATTGGAATTTGGAGGCTAATACGATTAGCTTACCGCGTGAGATTTGCAACACGACTTGTATTTCTGTGGGGAGATTTCAGGTTAATGAAGGAGGTACCATCTCTAGTGCTCCAAAAGGGCTAGAACTTTGTGGGTAGCTTTAATATAACCAATAAGGTGGGAAATCACTAAAAAATGGGAATTCAGAGGCTATAACGATCAGCTTACCCCGTGAGATTTGCAACACGGCTTGTATTTTTGTGGGAGATTTCGGGTTAATGAAGGAGGTACCATCTCTAGTGCTCCAAAAGAGCTAGAACTTTGCGGGTAGCTTTAATATAACCAATAAGGTGGGGAACACTAAAAAATGGGAATTTAGAGGGTAATACGATCAGCTTACCCCGTGAGATTTGCAACACGGCTTGTATTTTTGTGGGAGATTTCGGGTTAATGAAGGAGGTACCATCTCTAGTGCTCCAAAACGACTGAAACTTTGTGCGTAGCTTTAATATAACCAATAAGGTGGGGAAACGCTAAAAAATTGGAATTTGGAGGCTAATACGATTAGCTTACCGCGTGAGATTTGCAACACGACTTGTATTTCTATGGGGAGATTTCAGGTTAATGAAGGAGGTACCATCTCTAGTGCTCCAAAAGGGCTAGAACTTTGTGGGTAGCTTTAAAATAACCAATAAGGTGGGGAAACGCTAAAAAATTGGAATTTAGAGGCTAATACGATTAGCTTACCGCGTGAGATTTGCAACACGACTTGTATTTCTGTGGGGAGATTTCAGGTTAATGAAGGAGGTACCATCTCTAGTGCTCCAAAAGGGCTAGAACTTTGTGGGTAGCTTTAATATAACCAATAAGGTGGGGAATCACTAAAAAATGGGAATTTAGAGGCTAATACGATCAGCTTACCCCGTGAGATTTGCAACACGGCTTGTATTTTTGTGGGAGATTTCGGGTTAATGAAGGAGGTACCATCTCTAGTGCTCCAAAACGACTGAAACTTTGTGCGTAGCTTTAATATAACCAATAAGGTGGGGAAACGCTAAAAAATTGGAATTTGGAGGCTAATACGATTAGCTTACCGCGTGAGATTTGCAACACGACTTGTATTTCTATGGGGAGATTTCAGGTTAATGAAGGAGGTACCATCTCTAGTGCTCCAAAAGGGCTAGCACTTTGTGGGTAGCTTTAATATAACCAATAAGGTGGGGAAACACTAAAAAATGGGAATTTAGAGGCTAATACGATCAGCTTACCCCGTGAGATTTGCAACACGGCTTGTATTTTTGTGAGAGATTTCGGGTTAATAAATGAGGTACCATCTCTAGTGCTCCAAAAGGGCTAGAACTTTGTGGGTAGCTTTAATATAACCAATAAGGTGGGGAATCACTAAAAAATGGGAATTTAGAGGCTAATACGATCAGCTTACCCCGTGAGATTTGCAACACGGCTTGTATTTTTGTGGGAGATTTCGGGTTAATGAAGGAGGTACCATCTCTAGTTCTCCAAAAGAGCTAGAAATTTGTGGGTAGCTTTTAATATAAACAATAAGGTGGGGAAACACTAAAAAATTTGAATTTAGAGGCTAATACGATCAGCTTACCGCGTGAGATTTGCAACACGGCTTGTAATTTTGTGGGAGATTCCGGGTTAATGAAGGAGGTACCATCTCTAGTGCTCCAAAAGGACTGAATCTTTGTGGGTAGCTTTTATATAACCAATAAGGTGGGGAAACGCTAAAAAATTGGAATTTTGAGGCTAATACGATTATCTTACCGCGTGAGATTTGCAACACGACTTGTATTTCTGTGGGGAGATTTCGGGTTAATGAAGGAGGTACCATCTCTAGTGCTCCAAAAGGGCTAGAACTTTGTGGGTAGCTTTAATATAACCAATAAGGTGGGGAAACACTAAAAAATGGGAATTTAGAGGCTAATACGATCAGTTTACCCCGTGAGATTTGCAACACTGCTTGTATTTTTGTGGGAGATTTCGGGTTAATAAAGGAGGTACCATCTCTAGTGCTCCAAAAGGACTGAAACTTTGTGGGTAACTTTAAAATAACCAATAAGGTGGGGAAACGCTAAAAAATTGGAATTTTGAGGCTAATACGATTAGCTTACCGCGTGAGATTTGCAACACGACTTGTATTTCTGTGGGGAGATTTCAGGTTAATGAAGGAGGTACCATCTCTAGTGCTCCAAAAGGGCTAGAACTTTGAGGGTAGCTTTAATATAACCAATAAGGTGGGGAACACTAAAAAATGGGAATTTAGAGGGTAATACGATCAGCTTACCCCGTGAGATTTGCAACACGGCTTGTATTTTTGTGGGAGATTTCGGGTTAATGAAGGAGGTACCATCTCTAGTGCTCCAAAAGGGCTAGAACTTTGTGGGTAGCTTTAATATGACCAATAAGGTGGGAAATCACTAAAAAATGGGAATTCAGAGGCTATAACGATCAGCTTACCCCGTGAGATTTGCAACACGGCTTGTATTTTTGTGGGAGATTTCGGGTTAATGAAGGAGGTACCATCTCTAGTGCTACAAAAGAGCTAGAACTTTGTGGGTAGCTTTAATATAACCAATAAGGTGGGGAAACACTAAAAAATGGGAATTTAGAGGCTAATACGATCAACTTACCGCGTGAGATTTGCAACACGGCTTGTAATTTTGTGGGAGATTTCGGGTTAATGAAGGAGGTACCATCTCTAGTGCTCCAAAAGGGCTAGAACTTTGTGGGTAGCTTTAATATAACCAATAAGGTGGGGAAACACTAAAAAATGGGAATTTAGAGGCTAATACGATCAGCTTACCCCCTGAGATTTGCAACACGGCTTGTATTTTTGTGGGAGATTTCGGGTTAATGAATGAGGTACCATCTCTACTGCTCCAAAAGGGCTAGAACTTTCTGGGTAGCTTTAATATAAACAATAAGGAGGGGAAACACTAAAAAATGGGAATTTTGACGCTAATACGATCAGCTTACCTCGTGAGATTTGCAACACGGCTTGTATTTTTGTGGGAGATTTCGGGTTAATGAAGGAGGTACCATCTCTAGTGCTCCAAAAGGACTGAAACTTTGTGGGTAGCTTTAATATAACCAATAAGGTGGGGAAACGCTAAAAAATTGGAATTTGGAGGCTAATACGATTATCTTACCGCGTGAGATTTGCAACACGACTTGTATTTCTATGGGGAGATTTCAGGTTAATTAAGGAGGTACCATCTCTAGTGCTCCAAAAGAGCTAGAACTTTGCGGGTAGCTTTAATATAACCAATAAGGTGGGGAACACTAAAAAATGGGAATTTAGAGGGTAATACGATCAGCTTACCCCGTGAGATTTGCAACACGGCTTGTATTTTTGTGGGAGATTTCGGGTTAATGAAGGAGGTACCATCTCTAGTGCTCCAAAAGGGCTAGAACTTTGTGGGTAGCTTTAATATGACCAATAAGGTGGGAAATCACTAAAAAAATGGGAATTTAGAGGCTATAACGATCAGCTTACCCCGTGAGATTTGCAACACGGCTTGTATTTTTGTGGGAGATTTCGGGTTAATGAAGGAGGTACCATCTCTAGTGCTCCAAAAGAGCTAGAACTTTGTGGGTAGCTTTAATATAACCAATAAGGTGGGGAAACACTAAAAAATGGGAATTTAGAGGCTAATACGATCAGCTTACCGCGTGAGATTTGCAACACGGCTTGTATTTTTGTGGGAGATTTCGGGTTAATGAAGGAGGTACCATCTCTAGTGCTCCAAAAGGGCTAGAACTTTGTGGGTAGCTTTAATATGACCAATAAGGTGGGGAAACACTAAAAAATGGGAATTTAGAGGCTAATACGATCAGCTTACCCCGTGAGATTTGCAACACGGCTTGTATTTTTGTGGGAGATTTCGGGTTAATGAATGAGGTACCATCTCTAGTGCTCCAAAAGGGCTAGAACTTTGTGGGTAGCTTTAATATAACCAATAAGGTGGGGAATCACTAAAAAATGGGAATTTAGAGGCTAATACGATCAGCCTACCCCGTGAGATTTGCAACACGGCTTGTATTTTTGTGGGAGATTTCGGGTTAATGAAGGAGGTACCATCTCTAGTTCTCCAAAAGAGCTAGAAATTTGTGGGTAGCTTTTAATATAACCAATAAGGTGGGGAAACACTAAAAAATGTGAATTTAGAGGCTAATACGATCAGCTTACCGCGTGAGATTTGCAACACGGCTTGTATTTTTGTGGGAGATTTCGGGTTAATGAAGGAGGTACCATCTCTACTGCTCCAAAAGGGCTAGAACTTTGTGGGTAGCTTTAATATAAACAATAAGGAGGGGAAACACTAAAAAATGGGAATTTTGACGCTAATACGATCAGCTTACCCCGTGAGATTTGCAACACGGCTTGTATTTTTGTGGGAAATTTCGGGTTAATGAAGGAGGTACCATCTCTAGTGCTCCAAAAGGGCTAGAACTTTGTGGGTAGCTTTAATATGACCAATAAGGTGGGAAATCACTAAAAAATGGGAATTCAGAGGCTATAACGATCAGCTTACCCCGTGAGATTTGCAACACGGCTTGTATTTTTGTGGGAGATTTCGGGTTAATGAAGGAGGTACCATCTCTAGTGCTCCAAAAGAGCTAGAACTTTGTGGGTAGCTTTAATATAACCAATGAGGTGGGGAAACACTAAAAAATGGGAATTTAGAGGCTAATACGATCAGCTTACCGCGTGAGATTTGCAACACGGCTTGTATTTTTGTGGGAGATTTCGGGTTAATGAAGGAGGTACCATCTCTAATGCTCCAAAAGGGCTAGAACTTTGTGGGTAGCTTTTATATAACCAATAAGGTGAGGAAACGCTAAAAAATTGGAATTTGGAGGCTAATACGATCAGCTTACCGCGTGAGATTTGCAACACGACTTGTATTTCTGTGGGGAGATTTCGGGTTAATGAAGGAGGTACCATCTCTAGTGCTCCAAAAGGGATAGAACTTTGTGGGTAGTTTTAATATAAACAATAAGGTGGGGAAACACTAAAAAATGGGAATTTAGAGGCTATTACGATCAGCTTACCCCATGAGATTTGCAACACGACTTGTATTTCTGTGGGGAGATTTCAGGTTAATGATGGAGGTACCATCTCTAGTGCTCCAAAAGGGCTAGAACTTTGTGGGTAGTTTTAATATAAACATTAAGGTGGGGAAACACTAAAAAATGGGAATTTACAGGCTAATACGATCAGCTTACCCCATGAGATTTGCAACACGACTTGTATTTCTACGGGGAGATTTCGGGTTAATGAAGGAGGTACCATCTTTAATGCTCAAAAAGGGCTAGAACTTTGTGTGTAGCTTTAATATAAACAATAAGGTAGGGAAACACTAAAAAATGGGAATTTTGAGGCTAATACGATCAGCTTACCCCGTGAGATTTGCAACACGGCTTGTATTTTTGTGGGAGATTTCGGGTTAATGAGGGAGGTACCATCTCTAGTGCTCCAAAAGAGCTAGAAATTTGTGGGTAGCTTTAATATAACCAATAAGGTGGGGAAACACTAAAAAATGGGAATTTAGAGGCTAATACGATCAGCTTACCGCGTGAGATTTGCAACACGGCTTGTATTTTTGTGGGAGATTTCGGGTTAATGAAGGAGGTACCATCTCTAATGCTCCAAAATGGCTAGAACTTTGTGGGTAGTTTTAATATAAACAATAAGGTGTGGAAACACTAAAAAATGGGAATTTAGAGGCTAATACGATCAGCTTACCCCATGAGATTTGCAACACGACTTGTATTTCTGTGGGGATATTTCGGGTTAATGAACGAGGTACCATCTCTAATGCTCAAAAAGGGCTAGAACTTTGTGGGTAGTTTTAATATAAACAATAAGGTGGGGAAACACTAAAAAATGGGAATTTAGAGGCTATTACGATCAGCTTACCCCATGAGATTTGCAACACGACTTGTATTTCTGTGGGGAGATTTCAGGTTAATGATGGAGGTACCATCTCTAGTGCTCCAAAAGGGCTAGAACTTTGTGGGTAGTTTTAATATAAACATTAAGGTGGGGAAACACTAAAAAATGTGAATTTACAGGCTAATACGATCAGCTTACCCCATGAGATTTGCAACACGACTTGTATTTCTGTGGGGAGATTTCGGGTTAATGAAGGAGGTACCATCTCTAATGCTCAAAAAGGGCTAGAACTTTGTGTGTAGCTTTAATATAAACAATAAGGTAGGGAAACACTAAAAAATGGGAATTTTGAGGCTAATACGATCAGCTTACCCCGTGAGATTTGCAACACGACTTGTATTTTTGTGGGAGATTTCGGGTTAATGAAGGAGGTACCATCTTTAGTGCTCCAAAAGGACTGAAACTTTGTGGGTAGCTTTAATATAACCAATAAGGTGGGGAAACGCTAAAAAATTGGAATTTGGAGGCTAATACGATTAGCTTACCGCGTGAGATTTGCAACACGACTTGTATTTCTGTGGGGAAATTTCGGGTTAATGAAGGAGGTACCATCTCTAGTGCTTCAAAAGGGCTAGAACTTTGTGGGTAGCTTTAATAAAAACAATAAGGTGGGGAAACACTAAAAAATGGGAATTTAGAGGCTAATACGATCAGCTTACCGCGTGAGATTTGCAACACGGCTTGTATTTTTGTGGGAGATTTCGGGTTAATGAAGGAGGTACAATCTCTAGTGCTCCAAAAGGGCTAGAACTTTGTGGGTAGCTTTAATATAACCAATAAGGTGGGGAAACACTAAAAAATGGGAATTTAGAGGCTAATACGATCAGCTTACCCCGTGAGATTTGCAACACGGCTTGTATTTTTGTGGGAGATTTCGGGTTAATGAAGGAGGTACCATCTCTACTGCTCCAAAAGGGCTAGAACTTTGTGGGTAGCTTTAATATAAACAATAAGGAGGGGAAACACTAAAAAATGGGAATTTTGACGCTAATACGATCAGCTTACCCCGTGAGATTTGCAACACGGCTTGTATTTTTGTGGGAAATTTCGGGTTAATGAAGGAGGTACCATCTCTAGTGCTCCAAAAGGACTGAATCTTTGTGGGTAGCTTTTATATAACCAATAAGGTGGGGAAACGCTAAAAAATTGGAATTTGGAGGCTAATACGATTATCTTACCGCGTGAGATTTGCAACACGACTTGTATTTCTGTGGGGAGATTTCGGGTTAATGAAGGAGGTACCATCTCTAGTGCTCCAAAAGGGCTAGAACTTTGTGGGTAGCTTTAATATAACCAATAAGGTGGGGAAACACTAAAAAATGGGAATTTAGAGGCTAATACGATCAGTTTACCCCGTGAGATTTGCAACACTGCTTGTATTTTTGTGGGAGATTTCGGGTTAATAAAGGAGGTACCATCTCTAGTGCTCCAAAAGGACTGAAACTTTGTGGGTAACTTTAAAATAACCAATAAGGTGGGGAAACGCTAAAAAATTGGAATTTTGAGGCTAATACGATTAGCTTACCGCGTGAGATTTGCAACACGACTTGTATTTCTGTGGGGAGATTTCAGGTTAATGAAGGAGGTACCATCTCTAGTGCTCCAAAAGGGCTAGAACTTTGAGGGTAGCTTTAATATAACCAATAAGGTGGGGAACACTAAAAAATGGGAATTTAGAGGGTAATACGATCAGCTTACCCCGTGAGATTTGCAACACGGCTTGTATTTTTGTGGGAGATTTCGGGTTAATGAAGGAGGTACCATCTCTAGTGCTCCAAAAGGGCTAGAACTTTGTGGGTAGCTTTAATATGACCAATAAGGTGGGAAATCACTAAAAAATGGGAATTCAGAGGCTATAACGATCAGCTTACCCCGTGAGATTTGCAACACGGCTTGTATTTTTGTGGGAGATTTCGGGTTAATGAAGGAGGTACCATCTCTAGTGCTACAAAAGAGCTAGAACTTTGTGGGTAGCTTTAATATAACCAATAAGGTGGGGAAACACTAAAAAATGGGAATTTAGAGGCTAATACGATCAACTTACCGCGTGAGATTTGCAACACGGCTTGTAATTTTGTGGGAGATTTCGGGTTAATGAAGGAGGTACCATCTCTAGTGCTCCAAAAGGGCTAGAACTTTGTGGGTAGCTTTAATATAACCAATAAGGTGGGGAAACACTAAAAAATGGGAATTTAGAGGCTAATACGATCAGCTTACCCCCTGAGATTTGCAACACGGCTTGTATTTTTGTGGGAGATTTCGGGTTAATGAATGAGGTACCATCTCTACTGCTCCAAAAGGGCTAGAACTTTCTGGGTAGCTTTAATATAAACAATAAGGAGGGGAAACACTAAAAAATGGGAATTTTGACGCTAATACGATCAGCTTACCTCGTGAGATTTGCAACACGGCTTGTATTTTTGTGGGAGATTTCGGGTTAATGAAGGAGGTACCATCTCTAGTGCTCCAAAAGGGCTAGAACTTTGTGGGTAGCTTTAATATGACCAATAAGGTGGGGAAACACTAAAAAATGGGAATTTAGAGGCTAATACGATCAGCTTACCCCGTGAGATTTGCAACACGGCTTGTATTTTTTTGGGAGATTTCGGGTTAATGAATGAGGTACCATATCTAGTGCTCCAAAAGGGCTAGAACTTTGTGGGTAGCTTTAATATAACCAATAAGGTGGGGAATCACTAAAAAATGGGAATTTAGAGGCTAATACGATCAGCTTACCCCGTGAGATTTGCAACACGGCTTGTATTTTTGTGGGAGATTTCGGGTTAATGAAGGAGGTACCATCTCTAGTTCTCCAAAAGAGCTAGAAATTTGTGGGTAGCTTTTAATATAACCAATAAGGTGGGGAAACACTAAAAAATGTGAATTTAGAGGCTAATACGATCAGCTTACCGCGTGAGATTTGCAACACGGCTTGTATTTTTGTGGGAGATTTCGGGTTAATGAAGGAGGTACCATCTCTACTGCTCCAAAAGGGCTAGAACTTTGTGGGTAGCTTTAATATAAACAATAAGGAGGGGAAACACTAAAAAATGGGAATTTTGACGCTAATACGATCAGCTTACCCCGTGAGATTTGCAACACGGCTTGTATTTTTGTGGGAAATTTCGGGTTAATGAAGGAGGTACCATCTCTAGTGCTCCAAAAGGGCTAGAACTTTGTGGGTAGCTTTAATATGACCAATAAGGTGGGAAATCACTAAAAAATGGGAATTCAGAGGCTATAACGATCAGCTTACCCCGTGAGATTTGCAACACGGCTTGTATTTTTGTGGGAGATTTCGGGTTAATGAAGGAGGTACCATCTCTAGTGCTCCAAAAGAGCTAGAACTTTGTGGGTAGCTTTAATATAACCAATGAGGTGGGGAAACACTAAAAAATGGGAATTTAGAGGCTAATACGATCAGCTTACCGCGTGAGATTTGCAACACGGCTTGTATTTTTGTGGGAGATTTCGGGTTAATGAAGGAGGTACCATCTCTAATGCTCCAAAAGGGCTAGAACTTTGTGGGTAGCTTTTATATAACCAATAAGGTGAGGAAACGCTAAAAAATTGGAATTTGGAGGCTAATACGATCAGCTTACCGCGTGAGATTTGCAACACGACTTGTATTTCTGTGGGGAGATTTCGGGTTAATGAAGGAGGTACCATCTCTAGTGCTCCAAAAGGGATAGAACTTTGTGGGTAGTTTTAATATAAACAATAAGGTGGGGAAACACTAAAAAATGGGAATTTAGAGGCTATTACGATCAGCTTACCCCATGAGATTTGCAACACGACTTGTATTTCTGTGGGGAGATTTCAGGTTAATGATGGAGGTACCATCTCTAGTGCTCCAAAAGGGCTAGAACTTTGTGGGTAGTTTTAATATAAACATTAAGGTGGGGAAACACTAAAAAATGGGAATTTACAGGCTAATACGATCAGCTTACCCCATGAGATTTGCAACACGACTTGTATTTCTATGGGGAGATTTCGGGTTAATGAAGGAGGTACCATCTTTAATGCTCAAAAAGGGCTAGAACTTTGTGTGTAGCTTTAATATAAACAATAAGGTAGGGAAACACTAAAAAATGGGAATTTTGAGGCTAATACGATCAGCTTACCCCGTGAGATTTGCAACACGGCTTGTATTTTTGTGGGAGATTTCGGGTTAATGAGGGAGGTACCATCTCTAGTGCTCCAAAAGAGCTAGAAATTTGTGGGTAGCTTTAATATAACCAATAAGGTGGGGAAACACTAAAAAATGGGAATTTAGAGGCTAATACGATCAGCTTACCGCGTGAGATTTGCAACACGGCTTGTATTTTTGTGGGAGATTTCGGGTTAATAAAGGAGGTACCATCTCTAATGCTCCAAAATGGCTAGAACTTTGTGGGTAGTTTTAATATAAACAATAAGGTGTGGAAACACTAAAAAATGGGAATTTAGAGGCTAATACGATCAGCTTACCCCATGAGATTTGCAACACGACTTGTATTTCTGTGGGGATATTTCGGGTTAATGAACGAGGTACCATCTCTAATGCTCAAAAAGGGCTAGAACTTTGTGGGTAGTTTTAATATAAACAATAAGGTGGGGAAACACTAAAAAATGGGAATTTAGAGGCTATTACGATCAGCTTACCCCATGAGATTTGCAACACGACTTGTATTTCTGTGGGGAGATTTCAGGTTAATGATGGAGGTACCATCTCTAGTGCTCCAAAAGGGCTAGAACTTTGTGGGTAGTTTTAATATAAACATTAAGGTGGGGAAACACTAAAAAATGTGAATTTACAGGCTAATACGAACAGCTTACCCCATGAGATTTGCAACACGACTTGTATTTCTGTGGGGAGATTTCGGGTTAATGAAGGAGGTACCATCTCTAATGCTCAAAAAGGGCTAGAACTTTGTGTGTAGCTTTAATATAAACAATAAGGTAGGGAAACACTAAAAAATGGGAATTTTGAGGCTAATACGATCAGCTTACCCCGTGAGATTTGCAACACGACTTGTATTTTTGTTGGAGATTTCGGGTTAATGAAGGAGGTACCATCTTTAGTGCTCCAAAAGGACTGAAACTTTGTGGGTAGCTTTAATATAACCAATAAGGTGGGGAAACGCTAAAAAATTGGAATTTGGAGGCTAATACGATTAGCTTACCGCGTGAGATTTGCAACACGACTTGTATTTCTGTGGGGAAATTTCGGGTTAATGAAGGAGGTACCATCTCTAGTGCTTCAAAAGGGCTAGAACTTTGTGGGTAGCTTTAATATAAACAATAAGGTGGGGAAACACTAAAAAATGGGAATTTAGAGGCTAATACGATCAGCTTACCGCGTGAGATTTGCAACACGGCTTGTATTTTTGTGGGAGATTTCGGGTTAATGAAGGAGGTACAATCTCTAGTGCTCCAAAAGGGCTAGAACTTTGTGGGTAGCTTTAATATAACCAATAAGGTGGGGAAACACTAAAAAATGGGAATTTAGAGGCTAATACAATCAGCTTACCCCGTGAGATTTGCAACACGGCTTGTATTTTTGTGGGAGATTTCGGGTTAATGAAGGAGGTACCATCTCTATTGCTCCAAAAGGGCTAGAACTTTGTGGGTAGCTTTAATATAACCAATAAGGTGGGGAAACACTAAAAAATGGGAATTTAGAGGCTAATACGATCAGCTTACCCCGTGAGATTTGCAACACGGCTTGTATTTTTGTGGGAGATTTCGGGTTAATGAAGGAGGTACCATCTCTACTGCTCCAAAAGGGCTAGAACTTTGTGGGTAGCTTTAATATAAACAATAAGGAGGGGAAACACTAAAAAATGGGAATTTTGACGCTAATACGATCAGCTTACCCCGTGAGATTTGCAACACGGCTTGTATTTTTGTGGGAAATTTCGGGTTAATGAAGGAGGTACCATCTCTAGTGCTCCAAAACGACTGAAACTTTGTGCGTAGCTTTAATATAACCAATAAGGTGGGGAAACGCTAAAAAATTGGAATTTGGAGGCTAATACGATTAGCTTACCGCGTGAGATTTGCAACACGACTTGTATTTCTATGGGGAGATTTCAGGTTAATGAAGGAGGTACCATCTCTAGTGCTCCAAAAGGGCTAGAAATTTGTGGGTAGCTTTAAAATAACCAATAAGGTGGGGAAACGCTAAAAAATTGGAATTTGGAGGCTAATACGATTAGCTTACCGCGTGAGATTTGCAACACGACTTGTATTTCTTTGGGGAAATTTCGGGTTAATGAAGGAGGTACCATCTCTAGTGCTCCAAAACGACTGAAACTTTGTGCGTAGCTTTAATATAACCAATAAGGTGGGGAAACGCTAAAAAATTGGAATTTGGAGGCTAATACGATTAGCTTACCGCGTGAGATTTGCAACACGACTTGTATTTCTATGGGGAGATTTCAGGTTAATGAAGGAGGTACAATCTCTAGTGCTCCAAAAGGGCTAGAACTTTGTGGGTAGCTTTAAAATAACCAATAAGGTGGGGAAACGCTAAAAAATTGGAATTTGGAGGCTAATACGATTAGTTTACCGCGTGAGATTTGCAACAAGACTTGTATTTCTGTGGGGAGATTTCAGGTTAATGAAGGAGGTACCATCTCTAGTGCTCCAAAAGGGCTAGAACTTTGTGGGTAGCTTTAATATAAACAATAAGGTGGGGAAACACTAAAAAATGGGAATTTAGAGGCTAATACGATCAGCTTACCGCGTGAGATTTGTAACACGGCTTGTATTTTTGTGGGAGATTTCGGGTTAATGAAGGAGGTACCATCTGTAGTGCTCCAAAAGGGCTAGAACTTTGTGGGTAGCTTTAATATAAACAATAAGGTGGGGAAACACTAAAAAATGGGAATTTTGACGCTAATACGATCAGCTTACCCCGTGAGATTTGCAACACGGTTTGTATTTTTGTGGGAGATTTCGGGTTAATGAAGGAGGTACCATCTCTAGTGCTCCAAAAGGACTGAAACTTTGTGGGTAGCTTTAATATAACAAATCAGGTGGGGAAACGCTAAAAAATTGGAATTTGGAGGCTAATACGATTAGCTTACCGCGTGAGATTTGCAACACGACTTGTATTTCTATGGGGAGATTTCAGGTTAATGAAGGAGGTACCATCTCTAATGCTCAAAAAGGGCTAGAACTTTGTGGGTAGTTTTAATATAAACAATAAGGTGGGGAAACACTAAAAAATGGGAATTTAGAGGCTAATACGATCAGCTTACCCCATGAGATTTGCAACACGACTTGTATTTCTGTGGGGAGATTTCAGGTTAATGATGGAGGTACCATCTCTAGTGCTCCAAAAGGGCTAGAACTTTGTGGGTAGTTTTAATATAAACAATAAGGTGGGGAAACAATAAAAAATGGGAATTTAGAGGCTAATACGATCAGCTTACCCCATGAGATTTGCAACACGACTTGTATTTCTATGGGGAGATTTCGGGTTAATGAAGGAGGTACCATCTCTAATGCTCAAAAAGGGCTAGAACTTTGTGTGTAGCTTTAATATAAACAATAAGGTAGGGAAACACTAAAAAATGGGAATTTTGAGGCTAATACGATCAGCTTACCCCGTCAGATTTGCAACACGACTTGTATTTTTGTGGGAGATTTCGGGTTAATGAAGGAGGTACCATCTCTAGTGCTCCAAAAGGACTGAAACTTTGTGGGTAGCTTTAATATAACCAATAAGGTGGGGAAACGCTAAAAAATTGGAATTTGGAGGCTAATACGATTAGCTTACCGCGTGAGATTTGCAACACGACTTGTATTTCTATGGGGAAATTTCGGGTTAATGAAGGAGGTACCATCTCTAGTGCTTCAAAAGGGCTAGAACTTTGTGGGTAGCTTTAATATAAACAATAAGGTGGGGAAACACTAAAAAATGGGAATTTAGAGGCTAATACGATCAGCTTACCCCGTGAGATTTGCAACACGGCTTGTATTTTTGTGGGAGATTTCGGGTTAATGAAGGAGGTACCATCTCTACTGCTCCAAAAGGGCTAGAACTTTGTGGGTAGCTTTAATATAAACAATAAGGAGGGGAAACAATAAAAAATGGGAATTTTGACGCTAATACGATCAGCTTACCCCGTGAGATTTGCAACACGGCTTGTATTTTTGTGTGAGATTTCGGGTTAATGAAGGAGGTACCATCTCTAGTGCTCCAAAAGGACTGAAACTTTGTGGGTAGCTTTAATATAACCAATAAGGTGGGGAAACGCTAAAAAATGGGAATTTAGAGGCTAATACGATCAGCTTACTCCATGAGATTTGCAACACGACTTGTATTTCTGTGGGGAGATTTCGGGTTAATGAAGGAGGTACCATCTCTAATGCTCAAAAAGGGCTAGAACTTTGTGTGTAGCTTTAATATAAACAATAAGGTAGGGAAACACTAAAAAATGGGAATTTTGAGGCTAATACGATCAGCTTACCCCGTGAGATTTGCAACACGACTTGTATTTTTGTGGGAGATTTCGGGTTAATGAAGGAGGTACCATCTCTAGTGCTCCAAAAGGGCTAGAACTTTGTGCGTAGCTTTAATATAACCAATAAGGTGGGGAATCACTAAAAAATGGGAATTTAGAGGCTAATACGATCAGCTTACCCCGTGAGATTTGCAACACGGCTTGTATTTTTGTGGGAGATTTCGGGTTAATGAAGGAGGTACCATATCTAGTGCTCAAAAAGAGCTAGAAATTTGTGGGTAGCTTTAATATAACCAATAAGGTGGGGAAACACTAAAAAATGGGAATTTAGAGGCTAATACGATCAGCTTACCGCGTGAGATTTGCAACGAGGCTTGTAATTTTGTGGGAGATTTCGGGTTAATGAAGGAGGTACCATCTCTAGTGCTCCAAAAGGGCTAGAACTTTGTGGGTAGCTTTAATATAACCAATAAGGTGGGGAAACACTAAAAAATGGGAATTTAGAGGCTAATACGATCAGCTTACCCCATGAGATTTGCAACACGACTTGTATTTCTATGGGGAGATTTCGGGTTAATGAAGGAGGTACCAACTCTAATGCTCAAAAAGGGCTAGAACTTTGTGTGTAGCTTTAATATAAACAATAAGGTAGGGAAACACTAAAAAATGGGAATTTTGAGGCTAATACGATCAGCTTACCCCGTCAGATTTGCAACACGACTTGTATTTTTGTGGGAGATTTCGGGTTAATGAAGGAGGTACCATCTCTAGTGCTCCAAAAGGACTGAAACTTTGTGGGTAGCTTTAATATAACAAATAAGGTGGGGAAACGCTAAAAAATTGGAATTTGGAGGCTATTACGATTAGCTTACCGCGTGAGATTTGCAACACGACTTGTATTTCTATGGGGAGATTTTAGGTTAATGAAGGAGGTACCATCTCTAGTGCTCCAAAAGGGCTAGAACTTTGTGGGTAGCTTTAAAATAACCAATAAGGTGGGGAAACGCTAAAAAATTGGAATTTGGAGGCTAATACGATTAGCTTACCGCGTGAGATTTGCAACACGACTTGTATTTCTGTGGGGAGATTTCGGGTTAATGAAGGAGGTACCATCTCTAGTGCTTCAAAAGGGCTAGAACTTTGTGGGTAGCTTTAATATAAACAATAAGGTGGGGAAACACTAAAAAATGGGAATTTAGAGGCTAATACGATCAGCTTACCCCGTGAGATTTGCAACACGGCTTGTATTTTTGTGGGAGATTTCGGGTTAATGAAGGAGGTACCATCTCTAGTGCTCCAAAACGACTGAAACTTTGTGCGTAGCTTTAATATAACCAATAAGGTGGGGAAACGCTAAAAAATTGGAATTTGGAGGCTAATACGATTAGCTTACCGCGTGAGATTTGCAACACGACTTGTATTTCTATGGGGAGATATTAGGTTAATGAAGGAGGTACCATCTCTAGTGCTCCAAAAGGGCTAGAACTTTGTGGGTAGCTTTAAAATAACCAATAAGGTGGGGAAACGCTAAAAAATTGGAATTTGGAGGCTAATACGATTAGCTTACCGCGTGAGATTTGCAACACGACTTGTATTTCTGTGGGGAGATTTCAGGTTAATGAATGAGGTACCATCTCTAGTGCTCCAAAAGGGCTAGAACTTTGTGGGTAGCTTTAATATAACCAATAAGGTGGGGAAACACTAAAAAATGGGAATTTAGAGACTAATACGATCAGCTTACCCCGTGAGATTTGCAACACGGCTTGTATTTTTGTGGGAGATTTCTGGTTAATGAAGGAGGTACCATCTCTAGTGCTCCAAAAGGGCTAGAACTTTGTGGGTAGCTTTAATATAACCAATAAGGTGGGGAATCACTAAAAAATGGGAATTTAGAGCCTAATACGATCAGCTTACCGCGTGAGATTTGCAACACGGCTTGTATTTTTGTGGGAGATTTCGGGTTAATGAAGGAGGTACCATCTCTAGTGCTCAAAAAGAGCTAGAAATTTGTGGGTAGCTTTAATATAACCAATAAGGTGGGGAAACACTAAAAAATGGGAATTTAGAGGCTAATACGATCAGCTTACCGCGTGAGATTTGCAACAAGGCTTGTAATTTTGTGGGAGATTTCGGGTTAATGAAGGAGGTACCATCTCTAGTGCTCCAAAAGGGCTAGAACTTTGTGGGTAGCTTTAATATAACCAATAAGGTGGGGAAACACTAAAAAATGGGAATTTAGAGGCTAATACGATCAGCTTACCCCCTGAGATTTGCAACACGGCTTGTATTTTTGTGGGAGATTTCGGGTTAATGAAGGAGGTACCATCTCTACTGCTCCAAAAGGGCTAGAACTTTCTGGGTAGCTTTAATATAAACAATAAGGAGGGGAAACACTAAAAAATGAGAATTTTGACGCTAATACGATCAGCTTACCCCGTGAGATTTGCAACACGGCTTGTATTTTTGTGGGAGATTTCGGGTTAATGAAGGAGGTACCATCTCTAGTGCTCCAAAAGGACTGAAACTTTGTGGGTAGCTTTAATATAACCAATAAGGTGGGGAAACGCTAAAAAATTGGAATTTCGAGGCTAATACGATTAGCTTACCGCGTGAGATTTGCAACACGACTTGTATTTCTATGGGGAGATTTCAGGTTAATGAAGGAGGTACCATCTCTAGTGCTCCAAAAGGGCTAGAACTTTGTGGGTAGCTTTAAAATAACCAATAAGGTGGGGAAACGCTAAAACATTGGAATTTGGAGGCTAATACGATTAGCTTACCGCGTGAGATTTGCAACACGACTTGTATTTCTGTGGGGAGATTTCAGGTTAATGAAGGAGGTACCATCCCTAGTGCTCCAAAAGGGCTAGAACTTTGTGGGTAGCTTTAATATAACCAATAAGGTGGGGAACACTAAAAAATGGGAATTTAGAGGGTAATACGATCAGCTTACCCCGTGAGATTTGCAACACGGCTTGTATTTTTGTGGGAGATTTCGGGTTAATGAAGGAGGTACCATCTCTAGTGCTCCAAAAGGGCTAGAACTTTGTGGGTAGCTTTAATATAACCAATAAGGTGGGGAAACACTAAAAAATGGGAATTTAGAGGCTAATACGATCAGCTTACCCCGTGAGATTTGCAACACGGCTTGTATTTTTGTGGGAGATTTCGGGTTAATGAAGGAGGTACCATCTCTAGTGCTCCAAAAGGACTGAAACTTTGTGGGTAGCTTTAATATAACTAATAAGGTGGGGAAACGCTAAAAAATTGGAATTTGGAGGCTAATACGATTAGCTTACCGCGTGAGATTTGCAACACGACTTGTATTTCTATGGGGAGATTTCAGGTTAATGAAGGAGGTACCATCTCTAGTACTCCAAAAGGGCTAGAACTTTGTGGGTAGCTTTAAAATAACCAATAAGGTGGGGAAACGCTAAAACATTGGAATTTGGAGGCTAATACGATTAGCTTACCGCGTGAGATTTGCAACACGACTTGTATTTCTGTGGGGAGATTTCAGGTTAATGAAGGAGGTACCATCCCTAGTGCTCCAAAAGGGCTAGAACTTTGTGGGTAGCTTTAATATAACCAATAAGTTGGGGAACACTAAAAAATGGGAATTTAGAGGGTAACACGATCAGCTTACCCCGTGAGATTTGCAACACGGCTTGTATTTTTGTGGGAGATTTCGGGTTAATGAAGGAGGTACCATCTCTAGTGCTCCAAAAGGGCTAGAACTTTGTGGGTAGCTTTAATATGACCAATAAGGTGGGAAATCACTAAAAAATGGGAATTCAGAGGCTATAACGATCAGCTTACCCCGTGAGATTTGCAACACGGCTTGTATTTTTGTGGGAGATTTCGGGTTAATGAAGGAGGTACCATCTCTAATGCTCCAAAAGAGCTAGAACTTTGCGGGTAGCTTTAATATTACCAATAAGGTGGGGAATCACTAAAAAATGGGAATTTTGAGGCTAATACGATTAGCTTACCGCGTGAGATTTGCAACACGACTTGTATTTCTGTGGGGAGATTTCAGGTTAATGAAGGAGGTACCATCTCTAGTGCTCCAAAAGGGCTAGAACTTTGTGGGTATCTTTAATATAACCAATAAGGTGGGGAACACTAAAAAATGGGAATTTAGAGGGTAATACGATCAGCTTACCCCGTGAGATTTGCAACACGGCTTGTATTTTTGTGGGAGATTTCGGGTTAATGAAGGAGGTACCATCTCTAGTGCTCCAAAAGGGCTAGAACTTTGTGGGTAGCTTTAATATGACCAATAAGGTGGGAAATCACTAAAAAATGGGAATTTAGAGGCTATAACGATCAGCTTACCCCGTGAGATTTGCAACACGGCTTGTATTTTTGTGGGAGATTTCGGGTTAATGAAGGAGGTACCATCTCTAGTGCTCCAAAAGAGCTAGAACTTTGTGGGTAGCTTTAATATAACCAATAAGGTGGGGAAACACTAAAAAATGGGAATTTAGAGGCTAATACGATCAGCTTACCGCGTGAGATTTGCAACACGGCTTGTATTTTTCTGGGAGATTTCGGGTTAATGAAGGAGGTACCATCTCTAGTGCTCCAAAAGGGCTAGAACTTTGTGGGTAGCTTTAATATAACCAATAAGGTGGGGAAACACTAAAAAATGGGAATTTAGAGGCTAATACGATCAGCTTACCCCGTGAGATTTGCAACACGGCTTGTATTTTTGTGGGAGATTTCGGGTTAATGAATGAGGTACCATCTCTAGTGCTCCAAAAGGACTGAAACTTTGTGGGTAGCTTTAATATAACCAATAAGGTGGGGAAACGCTAAAAAATTGGAATTTGGAGGCTAATACGATTAGCTTACCGCGTGAGATTTGCAACACGACTTGTATTTCTATGGGGAGATTTCAGGTTAATGAAGGAGGTACCATCTCTAGTGCTCCAAAAGGGCTAGAACTTTGTGGGTAGCTTTAAAATAACCAATAAGGTGGGGAAACGCTAAAACATTGGAATTTGGAGGCTAATACGATTAGCTTACCGCGTGAGATTTGCAACACGACTTGTATTTCTGTGGGGAGATTTCAGGTTAATGAAGGAGGTACCATCCCTAGTGCTCCAAAAGGGCTAGAACTTTGTGGGTAGCTTTAATATAACCAATAAGGTGGGGAACACTAAAAAATGGGAATTTAGAGGGTAATACGATCAGCTTACCCCGTGAGATTTGCAACACGGCTTGTATTTTTGTGGGAGATTTCGGGTTAATGAAGGAGGTACCATCTCTAGTGCTCCAAAAGGGCTAGAACTTTGTGGGTAGCTTTAATATAACCAATAAGGTGGGGAAACACTAAAAAATGGGAATTTAGAGGCTAATACGATCAGCTTACCCCGTGAGATTTGCAACACGGCTTGTATTTTTGTGGGAGATTTCGGGTTAATGAAGGAGGTACCATCTCTAGTGCTCCAAAAGGACTGAAACTTTGTGGGTAGCTTTAATATAACCAATAAGGTGGGGAAACGCTAAAAAATTGGAATTTGGAGGCTAATACGATTAGCTTACCGCGTGAGATTTGCAACACGACTTGTATTTCTATGGGGAGATTTCAGGTTAATGAAGGAGGTACCATCTCTAGTACTCCAAAAGGGCTAGAACTTTGTGGGTAGCTTTAAAATAACCAATAAGGTGGGGAAACGCTAAAACATTGGAATTTGGAGGCTAATACGATTAGCTTACCGCGTGAGATTTGCAACACGACTTGTATTTCTGTGGGGAGATTTCAGGTTAATGAAGGAGGTACCATCCCTAGTGCTCCAAAAGGGCTAGAACTTTGTGGGTAGCTTTAATATAACCAATAAGTTGGGGAACACTAAAAAATGGGAATTTAGAGGGTAATACGATCAGCTTACCCCGTGAGATTTGCAACACGGCTTGTATTTTTGTGGGAGATTTCGGGTTAATGAAGGAGGTACCATCTCTAGTGCTCCAAAAGGGCTAGAACTTTGTGGGTAGCTTTAATATGACCAATAAGGTGGGAAATCACTAAAAAATGGGAATTCAGAGGCTATAACGATCAGCTTACCCCGTGAGATTTGCAACACGGCTTGTATTTTTGTGGGAGATTTCGGGTTAATGAAGGAGGTACCATCTCTAATGCTCCAAAAGAGCTAGAACTTTGCGGGTAGCTTTAATATTACCAATAAGGTGGGGAAACACTAAAAAATGGGAATTTAGAGGCTAATACGATCAGCGTACCGCGTGAGATTTGCAACACGGCTTGTATTTTTGTGGGAGATTTCGGGTTAATGAAGGAGGTACCATCTCTAGTGCTCCAAAAGGGCTAGAACTTTGTGGGTAGCTTTAATATAACCAATAAGGTGGGGAAACACTAAAAAATGGGAATTTAGAGGCTAATACGATCAGCTTACCCCGTGAGATTTGCAACACGGCTTGTATTTTTGTGGGAGATTTCGGGTTAATGAAGGAGGTACCATCTCTAGTGCTCCAAAAGGGCTAGAACTTTGTGGGTAGCTTTAATATAACCAATAAGGTGGGGAATCACTAAAAAATGGGAATTTTGAGGCTAATACGATTAGCTTACCGCGTGAGATTTGCAACACGACTTGTATTTCTGTGGGGAGATTTCAGGTTAATGAAGGAGGTACCATCTCTAGTGCTCCAAAAGGGCTAGAACTTTGTGGGTATCTTTAATATAACCAATAAGGTGGGGAACACTAAAAAATGGGAATTTAGAGGGTAATACGATCAGCTTACCCCGTGAGATTTGCAACACGGCTTGTATTTTTGTGGGAGATTTCGGGTTAATGAAGGAGGTACCATCTCTAGTGCTCCAAAAGGGCTAGAACTTTGTGGGTCGCTTTAATATGACCAATAAGGTGGGAAATCACTAAAAAATTGGAATTTAGAGGCTATAACGATCAGCTTACCCCGTGAGATTTGCAACACGGCTTGTATTTTTGTGGGAGATTTCGGGTTAATGAAGGAGGTACCATCTCTAGTGCTCCAAAAGAGCTAGAACTTTGTGGGTAGCTTTAATATAACCAATAAGGTGGGGAAACACTAAAAAATGGGAATTTAGAGGCTAATACGATCAGCTTACCGCGTGAGATTTGCAACACGGCTTGTATTTTTCTGGGAGATTTCGGGTTAATGAAGGAGGTACCATCTCTAGTGCTCCAAAAGGGCTAGAACTTTGTGGGTAGCTTTAATATAACCAATAAGGTGGGGAAACACTAAAAAATGGGAATTTAGAGGCTAATACGATCAGCTTACCCCGTGAGATTTGCAACACGGCTTGTATTTTTGTGGGAGATTTCGGGTTAATGAATGAGGTACCATCTCTAGGGCTCCAAAAGGACTGAAACTTTGTGGGTAGCTTTAATATAACCAATAAGGTGGGGAAACGCTAAAAAATTGGAATTTGGAGGCTAATACGATTAGCTTACCGCGTGAGATTTGCAACACGACTTGTATTTCTATGGGGAGATTTCAGGTTAATGAAGGAGGTACCATCTCTAGTACTCCAAAAGGGCTAGAACTTTGTGGGTAGCTTTAAAATAACCAATAAGGTGGGGAAACGCTAAAAAATTGGAATTTGGAGGCTAATACGATTAGCTTACCGCGTGAGATTTGCAACACGACTTGTATTTCTATGGGGAGATTTCAGGTTAATGAAGGAGGTACCATCTCTAGTGCTCCAAAAGGGCTAGAACTTTGTGGGTAGCTTTAAAATAACCAATAAGGTGGGGAAACGCTAAAACATTGGAATTTGGAGGCTAATACGATTAGCTTACCGCGTGAGATTTGCAACACGACTTGTATTTCTGTGGGGAGATTTCAGGTTAATGAAGGAGGTACCATCCCTAGTGCTCCAAAAGGGCTAGAACTTTGTGGGTAGCTTTAATATAACCAATAAGGTGGGGAACACTAAAAAATGGGAATTTAGAGGGTAATACGATCAGCTTACCCCGTGAGATTTGCAACACGGCTTGTATTTTTGTGGGAGATTTCGGGTTAATGAAGGAGGTACCATCTCTAGTGCTCCAAAAGGGCTAGAACTTTGTGGGTAGCTTTAATATAACCAATAAGGTGGGGAAACACTAAAAAATGGGAATTTAGAGGCTAATACGATCAGCTTACCCCGTGAGATTTGCAACACGGCTTGTATTTTTGTGGGAGATTTCGGGTTAATGAAGGAGGTACCATCTCTAGTGCTCCAAAAGGACTGAAACTTTGTGGGTAGCTTTAATATAACCAATAAGGTGGGGAAACGCTAAAAAATTGGAATTTGGAGGCTAATACGATTAGCTTACCGCGTGAGATTTGCAACACGACTTGTATTTCTATGGGGAGATTTCAGGTTAATGAAGGAGGTACCATCTCTAGTACTCCAAAAGGGCTAGAACTTTGTGGGTAGCTTTAAAATAACCAATAAGGTGGGGAAACGCTAAAACATTGGAATTTGGAGGCTAATACGATTAGCTTACCGCGTGAGATTTGCAACACGACTTGTATTTCTGTGGGGAGATTTCAGGTTAATGAAGGAGGTACCATCCCTAGTGCTCCAAAAGGGCTAGAACTTTGTGGGTAGCTTTAATATAACCAATAAGTTGGGGAACACTAAAAAATGGGAATTTAGAGGGTAATACGATCAGCTTACCCCGTGAGATTTGCAACACGGCTTGTATTTTTGTGGGAGATTTCGGGTTAATGAAGGAGGTACCATCTCTAGTGCTCCAAAAGGGCTAGAACTTTGTGGGTAGCTTTAATATGACCAATAAGGTGGGAAATCACTAAAAAATGGGAATTCAGAGGCTATAACGATCAGCTTACCCCGTGAGATTTGCAACACGGCTTGTATTTTTGTGGGAGATTTCGGGTTAATGAAGGAGGTACCATCTCTAATGCTCCAAAAGAGCTAGAACTTTGCGGGTAGCTTTAATATTACCAATAAGGTGGGAAAACACTAAAAAATGGGAATTTAGAGGCTAATACGATCAGCGTACCGCGTGAGATTTGCAACACGGCTTGTATTTTTGTGGGAGATTTCGGGTTAATGAAGGAGGTACCATCTCTAGTGCTCCAAAAGGGCTAGAACTTTGTGGGTAGCTTTAATATAACCAATAAGGTGGGGAAACACTAAAAAATGGGAATTTAGAGGCTAATACGATCAGCTTACCCCGTGAGATTTGCAACACGGCTTGTATTTTTGTGGGAGATTTCGGGTTAATGAAGGAGGTACCATCTCTAGTGCTCCATAAGGGCTAGAACTTTGTGGGTATCTTTAATATAACCAATAAGGTGGGGAACACTAAAAAATGGGAATTTAGAGGGTAATACGATCAGCTTACCCCGTGAGATTTGCAACACGGCTTGTATTTTTGTGGGAGATTTCGGGTTAATGAAGGAGGTACCATCTCTAGTGCTCCAAAAGGGCTAGAACTTTGTGGGTAGCTTTAATATGACCAATAAGGTGGGAAATCACTAAAAAATGGGAATTTAGAGGCTATAACGATCAGCTTACCCCGTGAGATTTGCAACACGGCTTGTATTTTTGTGGGAGATTTCGGGTTAATGAAGGAGGTACCATCTCTAGTGCTCCAAAAGAGCTAGAACTTTGTGGGTAGCTTTAATATAACCAATAAGGTGGGGAAACACTAAAAAATGGGAATTTAGAGGCTAATACGATCAGCTTACCGCGTGAGATTTGCAACACGGCTTGTATTTTTCTGGGAGATTTCGGGTTAATGAAGGAGGTACCATCTCTAGTGCTCCAAAAGGGCTAGAACTTTGTGGGTAGCTTTAATATAACCAATAAGGTGGGGAAACACTAAAAAATGGGAATTTAGAGGCTAATACGATCAGCTTACCCCGTGAGATTTGCAACACGGCTTGTATTTTTGTGGGAGATTTCGGGTTAATGAATGAGGTACCATCTCTAGTGCTCCAAAAGGGCTAGAACTTTGTGGGTAGCTTTAATATAACCAATAAGGTGGGGAATCACTAAAAAATGGGAATTTAGAGGCTAATACGATCAGCTTACCCCGTGAGATTTGCAACACGGCTTGTATTTTTGTGGGAGATTTCGGGTTAATGAAGGAGGTACCATCTCTAGTTCTCCAAAAGAGCTAGAAATTTGTGGGTAGCTTTTAATATAACCAATAAGGTGGGGAAACAATAAAAAATGGGAATTTAGAGGCTAATACGATCAGCTTACCGCGTGAGATTTGCAACACGGCTTGTAATTTTGTGGGAGATTTCGGGTTAATGAAGGAGGTACCATCTCTAGTGCTCCAAAAGGGCTAGAACTTTGTGGGTAGCTTTAATATAACCAATAAGGTGGGGAAACACTAAAAAATGGGAATTTAGAGGCTAATACGATCAGCTTACCCCGTGAGATTTGCAACACGGCTTGTATTTTTGTGGGAGATTTCGGGTTAATGAAGGAGGTACCATCTCTACTGCTCCAAAAGGGCTAGAACTTTGTGGGTAGCTTTAATATAAACAATAAGGAGGGGAAACACTAAAAAATGGGAATTTTGACGCTAATACGATCAGCTTACCCCGTGAGATTTGCAACACGGCTAGTATTTTTGTGGGAAATTTCGGGTTAATGAAGGAGGTACCATCTCTAGTGCTCCAAAAGGACTAAAACTTTGTGGGTAGCTTTAATATAACCAATAAGGTGGGGAAACGCTAAAAAATTGGATTTTGGAGGCTAATACGATTAGCTTACCGCGTGAGATTTGCAACACGACTTGTATTTCTGTGGGGAGATTTCGGGTTAATGAAGGAGGTACCATCTCTAGTGCTCCAAAAGGGCTAGAACTTTGTGGGTAGCTTTAATATAACCAATAAGGTGGGGAAACACTAAAAAATGGGAATTTAGAGGCTAATACGATCAGTTTACCCCGTGAGATTTGCAACACTGCTTGTATTTTTGTGGGAGATTTCGGGTTAATAAAGGAGGTACCATCTCTAGTGCTCCAAAAGGACTGAAACTTTGTGGGTAACTTTAAAATAACCAATAAGGTGGTGAAACGCTAAAAAATTGGAATTTTGAGGCTAATACGATTAGCTTACCGCGTGAGATTTGCAACACGACTTGTATTTCTATGGGGAGATTTCAGGTTAATGAAGGAGGTACCATCTCTAGTGCTCCAAAAGGGCTAGAACTTTGTGGGTAGCTTTAATATAACCAATAAGGTGGGGAACACTAAAAAATGGGAATTTAGAGGGTAATACGATCAGCTTACCCCGTGAGATTTGCAACACGGCTTGTATTTTTGTGGGAGATTTCGGGTTATTGAAGGAGGTACCATCTCTAGTGCTCCAAAAAGGCTAGCACTTTGTGGGTAGCTTTAATATGACCAATAAGGTGGGAAATCACTAAAAAATGGGAATTCAGAGGCTATAACGATCAGCTTACCCCGTGAGATTTGCAACACGGCTTGTATTTTTGTGGGAGATTTCGGGTTAATGAAGGAGGTACCATCTCTAGTGCTCCAAAAGAGCTAGAACTTTGCGGGTAGCTTTAATATAACCAATAAGGTGGGGAAACACTAAAAAATGGGAATTTAGAGGCTAATACGATCAGCTTACCGCGTGAGATTTGCAACACGGCTTGTATTTTTGTGGGAGATTTCGGGTTAATGAAGGAGGTACCATCTCTAATGCTCCAAAAGGGCTAGAACTTTGTGGGTAGCTTTAATATAACCAATAAGGTGGGGAAACACTAAAAAATGGGAATTTAGAGGCTAATACGATCAGCTTACCCCGTGAGATTTGCAACACGGCTTGTATTTTTGTGGGAGATTTCGGGTTAATGAAGGAGGTACCATCTCTAGTGCTCTAAAAGGGCTAGAACTTTGTGGGTAGCTTTAATATAACCAATAAGGTGGGGAATCACTAAAAAATGGGAATTTAGAGGCTAATACGATCAGCTTACCCCGTGAGATTTGCAACACAGCTTGTATTTTTGTGGGAGATTTCGGGTTAATGAAGGAGGTACCATCTCTAGTGCTCCAAAAGAGCTAGAAATTTGTGGGTAGCTTTTAATATAACCAATAAGGTGGGGAAACACTAAAAAATGGGAATTTAGAGGCTAATTCGATCA
Organism: Persicaria tinctoria; assembly: GCA_037127255.1. Taxonomy (NCBI): domain Eukaryota; kingdom Viridiplantae; phylum Streptophyta; class Magnoliopsida; order Caryophyllales; family Polygonaceae; genus Persicaria; species Persicaria tinctoria. The sequence continues at coordinate 110,258 of JBANSL010000014.1, forward strand.
GCTTACCGCGTGAGATTTGCAACACGGCTTGTAATTTTGTGGGAGATTTCGGGTTAATGAAGGAGGTACCATCTCTAGTGCTCCAAAAGGGCTAGAACTTTGTGGGTAGCTTTAATATAACCAATAAGGTGGGGAAACACTAAAAAATGGGAATTTAGAGGCTAATACGATCAGCTTACCCCGTGAGATTTGCAACACGGCTTGTATTTTTGTGGGAGATTTCGGGTTAATGAAGGAGGTACCATCTCTAGTGCTCCAAAAGGACTGAAACTTTGTGGGTAGCTTTAATATAACCAATAAGGTGGGGAAACGCTAAAAAATTGGAATTTGGAGGCTAATACGATTAGCTTACCGCGTGAGATTTGCAACACGACTTGTATTTCTATGGGGAGATTTCAGGTTAATGAAGGAGGTACCATCTCTAGTGCTCCAAAAGGGCTAGAACTTTGTGGGTAGCTTTAAAATAACCAATAAGGTGGGGAAACGCTAAAACATTGGAATTTGGAGGCTAATACGATTAGCTTACCGCGTGAGATTTGCAACACGACTTGTATTTCTGTGGGGAGATTTCAGGTTAATGAAGGAGGTACCATCCCTAGTGCTCCAAAAGGGCTAGAACTTTGTGGGTAGCTTTAATATAACCAATAAGGTGGGGAACACTAAAAAATGGGAATTTAGAGGGTAATACGATCAGCTTACCCCGTGAGATTTGCAACACGGCTTGTATTTTTGTGGGAGATTTCGGGTTAATGAAGGAGGTACCATCTCTAATGCTCCAAAAGGGCTAGAACTTTGTGGGTAGCTTTAATATGACCAATAAGGTGGGAAATCAGTAAAAAATGGGAATTCAGAGGCTATAACGATCAGCTTACCCCGTGAGATTTGCAACACGGCTTGTATTTTTGTGGGAGATTTCGGGTTAATGAAGGAGGTACCATCTCTAATGCTCCAAAAGAGCTAGAACTTTGCGGGTAGCTTTAATATTACCAATAAGGTGGGGAAACACTAAAAAATGGGAATTTAGAGGCTAATACGATCAGCGTACCGCGTGAGATTTGCAACACGGCTTGTATTTTTGTGGGAGATTTCGGGTTAATGAAGGAGGTACCATCTCTAGTGCTCCAAAAGGGCTAGAACTTTGTGGGTAGCTTTAATATAACCAATAAGGTGGGGAAACACTAAAAAATGGGAATTTAAAGGCTAATACGATCAGCTTACCCCGTGAGATTTGCAACACGGCTTGTATTTTTGTGGGAGATTTCGGGTTAATGAAGGAGGTACCATCTCTAGTGCTCCAAAAGGGCTAGAACTTTGTGGGTAGCTTTAATATAACCAATAAGGTGGGGAATCACTAAAAAATGGGAATTTTGAGGCTAATACGATTAGCTTACCGCGTGAGATTTGCAACACGACTTGTATTTCTGTGGGGAGATTTCAGGTTAATGAAGGAGGTACCATCCCTAGTGCTCCAAAAGGGCTAGAACTTTGTGGGTAGCTTTAATATAACCAATAAGGTGGGGAACACTAAAAAATGGGAATTTAGAGGGTAATACGATCAGCTTACCCCGTGAGATTTGCAACACGGCTTGTATTTTTGTGGGAGATTTCGGGTTAATGAAGGAGGTACCATCTCTAATGCTCCAAAAGGGCTAGAACTTTGTGGGTAGCTTTAATATGACCAATAAGGTGGGAAATCAGTAAAAAATGGGAATTCAGAGGCTATAACGATCAGCTTACCCCGTGAGATTTGCAACACGGCTTGTATTTTTGTGGGAGATTTCGGGTTAATGAAGGAGGTACCATCTCTAATGCTCCAAAAGAGCTAGAACTTTGCGGGTAGCTTTAATATTACCAATAAGGTGGGGAAACACTAAAAAATGGGAATTTAGAGGCTAATACGATCAGCGTACCGCGTGAGATTTGCAACACGGCTTGTATTTTTGTGGGAGATTTCGGGTTAATGAAGGAGGTACCATCTCTAGTGCTCCAAAAGGGCTAGAACTTTGTGGGTAGCTTTAATATAACCAATAAGGTGGGGAAACACTAAAAAATGGGAATTTAAAGGCTAATACGATCAGCTTACCCCGTGAGATTTGCAACACGGCTTGTATTTTTGTGGGAGATTTCGGGTTAATGAAGGAGGTACCATCTCTAGTGCTCCAAAAGGGCTAGAACTTTGTGGGTAGCTTTAATATAACCAATAAGGTGGGGAATCACTAAAAAATGGGAATTTTGAGGCTAATACGATTAGCTTACCGCGTGAGATTTGCAACACGACTTGTATTTCTGTGGGGAGATTTCAGGTTAATGAAGGAGGTACCATCTCTAGTGCTCCAAAAGGGCTAGAACTTTGTGGGTATCTTTAATATAACCAATAAGGTGGGGAACACTAAAAAATGGGAATTTAGAGGGTAATACGATCAGCTTACCCCGTGAGATTTGCAACACGGCTTGTATTTTTGTGGGAGATTTCGGGTTAATGAAGGAGGTACCATATCTAGTGCTCCAAAAGGGCTAGAACTTTGTGGGTAGCTTTAATATGACCAATAAGGTGGGAAATCACTAAAAAATGGGAATTTAGAGGCTATAACGATCAGCTTACCCCTTGAGATTTGCAACACGGCTTGTATTTTTGTGGGAGATTTCGGGTTAATGAAGGAGGTACCATCTCTAGTGCTCCAAAAGAGCTAGAACTTTGTGGGTAGCTTTAATATAACCAATAAGGCGGGGAAACACTAAAAAATGGGAATTTAGAGGCTAATACGATCAGCTTACCGCGTGAGATTTGCAACACGGCTTGTATTTTTCTGGCAGATTTCGGGTTAATGAAGGAGGTACCATCTCTAGTGCTCCAAAAGGGCTAGAACTTTGTGGGTAGCTTTAATATAACCAATAAGGTGGGGAAACACTAAAAAATGGGAATTTAGAGGCTAATACGATCAGCTTACCCCGTGAGACTTGCAACACGGCTTGTATTTTTGTGGGAGATTTCAGGTTAATTAATGAGGTACCATCTCTAGTGCTCCAAAAGGGCTAGAACTTTGTGGGTAGCTTTAATATAACCAATAAGGTGGGGAATCACTAAAAAATGGGAATTTAGAGGCTAATACGATCAGCTTACCCCGTGAGATTTGCAACACGGCTTGTATTTTTGTGGGAGATTTCGGGTTAATGAAGGAGGTACCATCTCTAGTTCTCCAAAAGAGCTAGAAATTTGTGGGTAGCTTTTAATATAACCAATAAGGTGGGGAAACACTAAAAAATGGGAATTTAGAGGCTAATACGATCAGCTTACCGCGTGAGATTTGCAACACGGCTTGTAATTTTGTGGGAGATTTCGGGTTAATGAAGGAGGTACCATCTCTAGTGCTCCAAAAGGGCTAGAACTTTGTGGGTAGCTTTAATATAACCAATAAGGTGGGGAAACACTAAAAAATGGGAATTTAGAGGCTAATACGATCTGCTTACCCCGTGAGATTTGCAACACGGCTTGTATTTTTGTGGGAGATTTCGGGTTAATGAATGAGGTACCATCTCTAGTGCTCCAAAAGGGCTAGAACTTTTTGGGTAGCTTTAATATAACCAATAAGGTGGGGAATCACTAAAAAATGGGAATTTAGAGGCTAATACGATCAGCTTACCCCGTGAGATTTGCAACACGGCTTGTATTTTTGTGGGAGATTTCGGGTTAATGAAGGAGGTACCATCTCTAGTTCTCCAAAAGAGCTAGAAATTTGTGGGTAGCTTTTAATATAACCAATAAGGTGGGGAAACACTAAAAAATGGGAATTTAGAGGCTAATACGATCAGCTTACCGCGTGAGATTTGCAACACGGCTTGTAATTTTGTGGGAGATTTCGGGTTAATGAAGGAGGTACCATCTCTAGTGCTCCAAAAGGGCTAGAACTTTGTGGGTAGCTTTAATATAACCAATAAGGTGGGGAAACACTAAAAAATGGGAATTTAGAGGCTAATACGATCAGCTTACCCCGTGAGATTTGCAACACGGCTTGTATTTTTGTGGGAGATTTCGGGTTAATGAAGGAGGTACCATCTCTACTGCTCCAAAAGGGCTAGAACTTTGTGGGTAGCTTTAATATAAACAATAAGGAGGGGAAACACTAAAAAATGGGAATTTTGACGCTAATACGATCAGCTTACCCCGTGAGATTTGCAACACGGCTAGTATTTTTGTGGGAAATTTCGGGTTAATAAAGGAGGTACCATCTCTAGTGCTCCAAAAGGACTGAAACTTTGTGGGTAGCTTTAATATAACCAATAAGGTGGGGAAACGCTAAAAAATTGGATTTTGGAGGCTAATACGATTAGCTTACCGCGTGAGATTTGCAACACGACTTGTATTTCTGTGGGGAGATTTCGGGTTAATGAAGGAGGTACCATCTCTAGTGCTCCAAAAGGGCTAGAACTTTGTGGGTAGCTTTAATATAACCAATAAGGTGGGGAAACACTAAAAAATGGGAATTTAGAGGCTAATACGATCAGTTTACCCCGTGAGATTTGCAACACTGCTTGTATTTTTGTGGGAGATTTAGGGTTAATAAAGGAGGTACCATCTCTAGTGCTCCAAAAGGACTGAAACTTTGTGGGTAACTTGAAAATAACCAATAAGGTGGGGAAACGCTAAAAAATTGGAATTTTGAGGCTAATACGATTAGCTTACCGCGTGAGATTTGCAACACGACTTGTATTTCTGTGGGGAGATTTCAGGTTAATGAAGGAGGTACCATCTCTAGTGCTCCAAAAGGGCTTGAACTTTGTGGGTAGCTTTAATATAACCAATAAGGTGGGGAACACTAAAAAATGGGAATTTAGAGGGTAATACGATCAGCTTACCCCGTGAGATTTGCAACAGGGCTTGTATTTTTGTTGGAGATTTCGGGTTAATGAAGGAGGTACCATCTCTAGTGCTCCAAAAAGGCTAGAACTTTGTGGGTAGCTTTAATATGACCAATAAGGTGGGAAATCACTAAAAAATGGGAATTCAGAGGCTATAACGATCAGCTTACCCCGTGAGATTTGCAACACGGCTTGTATTTTTGTGGGAGATTTCGGGTTAATGAAGGAGGTACCATCTCTAGTGCTCCAAAAGAGCTAGAACTTTGCGGGTAGCTTTAATATAACCAATAAGGTGGGGAAACACTAAAAAATGGGAATTTAGAGGCTAATACGATCAGCTTACCGCGTGAGATTTGCAACACGGCTTGTATTTTTGTGGGAGATTTCGGGTTAATGAAGGAGGTACCATCTCTAATGCTCCAAAAGGGCTAGAACTTTGTGGGTAGCTTTAATATAACCAATAAGGTGGGGAAACACTAAAAAATGGGAATTTAGAGGCTAATACGATCAGCTTACCCCGTGAGATTTGCAACACGGCTTGTATTTTTGTGGGAGATTTCGGGTTAATGAAGGAGGTACCATCTCTAGTGCTCCAAAAGAGCTAGAAATTTGTGGGTAGCTTTTAATATAACCAATAAGGTGGGGAAACACTAAAAAATGGGAATTTAGAGGCTAATACGATCAGCTTACCGCGTGAGATTTGCAACACGGCTTGTAATTTTGTGGGAGATTTCGGGTTAATGAAGGAGGTACCATCTCTAGTGCTCCAAAAGGGCTAGAACTTTGTGGGTAGCTTTAATATAACCAATAAGGTGGGGAAACACTAAAAAATGGGAATTTAGAGGCTAATACGATCAGCTTACCCCGTGAGATTTGCAACACGGCTTGTATTTTTGTGGGAGATTTCGGGTTAATGAAGGAGGTACCATCTCTACTGCTCCAAAAGGGCTAGAACTTTGTGGGTAGCTTTAATATAAACAATAAGGAGGGGAAACACTAAAAAATGGGAATTTTGACGCTAATACGATCAGCTTACCCCGTGAGATTTGCAACACGGCTTGGATTTTTGTGGGAGATTTCGGGTTAATGAAGGAGGTACCATCTCTAGTGCTCCAAAAGGACTGAAACTTTGTGGGTAGCTTTAATATAACCAATAAGGTGGGGAAACGCTAAAAAATTGGAATTTGGAGGCTAATACGATTAGCTTACCGCGTGAGATTTGCAACACGACTTGTATTTCTGTGGGGAGATTTCGGGTTAATGAAGGAGGTACCATCTCTAGTGTTCCAAAAGGGCTAGAACTTTGTGGGTAGCTTTAATATAACCAATAAGGTGGGGAAACACAAAAAAATGGGAATTTAGAGGCTAATACGATCAGTTTACCCCGTGAGATTTGCAACACTGCTTGTATTTTTGTGGGAGATTTCGGGTTAATAAAGGAGGTACCATCTCTAGTGCTCCAAAAGGACTGAATCTTTGTGGGTAACTTTAAAATAACCAATAAGGTGGGGAAACGCTAAAAAATTGGAATTTTGAGGCTAATACGATTAGCTTACCGCGTGAGATTTGCAACACGACTTGTATTTCTATGTGGAGATTTCAGGTTAATGAAAGAGGTACCATCTCTAGTGCTCCAAAAGGGCTAGAACTTTGTGGGTAGCTTTAATATAACCAATAAGGTGGGGAACACTAAAAAATGGGAATTTAGAGGGTAATACGATCAGCTTACCCCGTGAGATTTGCAACACGACTTGTATTTTTGTGGGAGATTTCGGGTTAATGAAGGAGGTACCATCTCTACTGCTCCAAAAGGGCTAGAACTTTGTGGGTAGCTTTAATATAAACAATAAGGAGGGGAAACACTAAAAAATGGGAATTTTGACGCTAATACGATCAGCTTACCCCGTGAGATTTGTAACACGGCTAGTATTTTTGTGGGAAATTTCGGGTTAATGAAGGAGGTACCATCTCTAGTGCTCCAAAAGGACTGAAACTTTGTGGGTAGCTTTAATATAACCAATAAGGTGGGGAAACGCTAAAAAATTGGATTTTGGAGGCTAATACGATTAGCTTACCGCGTGAGATTTGCAACACGACTTGTATTTCTGTGGGGAGATTTCGGGTTAATGAAGGAGGTACCATCTCTAGTGCTCCAAAAGGGCTAGAACTTTGTGGGTAGCTTTAATATAACCAATAAGGTGGGGGAACACTAAAAAATGGGAATTTAGAGGCTAATACGATCAGTTTACCCCGTGAGATTTGCAACACTGCTTGTATTTTTGTGGGAGATTTAGGGTTAATAAAGGAGGTACCATCTCTAGTGCTCCAAAAGGACTGAAACTTTGTGGGTAACTTGAAAATAACCAATAAGGTGGGGAAACGCTAAAAAATTGGAATTTTGAGGCTAATACGATTAGCTTACCGCGTGAGATTTGCAACACGACTTGTATTTCTGTGGGGAGATTTCAGGTTAATGAAGGAGGTACCATCTCTAGTGCTCCAAAAGGGCTTGAACTTTGTGGATAGCTTTAATATAACCAATAAGGTGGGGAACACTAAAAAATGGGAATTTAGAGGGTAATACGATCAGCTTACCCCGTGAGATTTGCAACAGGGCTTGTATTTTTGTGGGAGATTTCGGGTTAATGAAGGAGGTACCATCTCTAGTGCTCCAAAAAGGCTAGAACTTTGTGGGTAGCTTTAATATGACCAATAAGGTGGGAAATCACTAAAAAATGGGAATTCAGAGGCTATAACGATCAGCTTACCCCGTGAGATTTGCAACACGGCTTGTATTTTTGTGGGAGATTTCGGGTTAATGAAGGAGGTACCATCTCTAGTGCTCCAAAAGAGCTAGAACTTTGCGGGTAGCTTTAATATAACCAATAAGGTGGGGAAACACTAAAAAATGGGAATTTAGAGGCTAATACGATCAGCTTACCGCGTGAGATTTGCAACACGGCTTGTATTTTTGTGGGAGATTTCGGGTTAATGAAGGAGGTACCATCTCTAATGCTCCAAAAGGGCTAGAACTTTGTGGGTAGCTTTAATATAACCAATAAGGTGGGGAAACACTAAAAAATGGGAATTTAGAGGCTAATACGATCAGCTTACCCCGTGAGAATTGCAACACGGCTTGTATTTTTGTGGGAGATTTCGGGTTAATGAAGGAGGTACCATCTCTAGTGCTCCAAAAGAGCTAGAAATTTGTGGGTAGCTTTTAATATAACCAATAAGGTGGGGAAACACTAAAAAATGGGAATTTAGAGGCTAATACGATCAGCTTACCGCGTGAGATTTGCAACACGGCTTGTAATTTTGTGGGAGATTTCGGGTTAATGAAGGAGGTACCATCTCTAGTGCTCCAAAAGGGCTAGAACTTTGTGGGTAGCTTTAATATAACCAATAAGGTGGGGAAACACTAAAAAATGGGAATTTAGAGGCTAATACGATCAGCTTACCCCGTGAGATTTGCAACACGGCTTGTATTTTTGTGGGAGATTTCGGGTTAATGAAGGAGGTACCATCTCTACTGCTCCAAAAGGGCTAGAACTTTGTGGGTAGCTTTAATATAAACAATAAGGAGGGGAAACACTAAAAAATGGGAATTTTGACGCTAATACGATCAGCTTACCCCGTGAGATTTGCAACACGGCTTGGATTTTTGTGGGAGATTTCGGGTTAATGAAGGAGGTACCATCTCTAGTGCTCCAAAAGGACTGAAACTTTGTGGGTAGCTTTAATATAACCAATAAGGTGGGGAAACGCTAAAAAATTGGAATTTGGAGGCTAATACGATTAGCTTACCGCGTGAGATTTGCAACACGACTTGTATTTCTGTGGGGAGATTTCGGGTTAATGAAGGAGGTACCATCTCTAGTGTTCCAAAAGGGCTAGAACTTTGTGGGTAGCTTTAATATAACCAATAAGGTGGGGAAACACAAAAAAATGGGAATTTAGAGGCTAATACGATCAGTTTACCCCGTGAGATTTGCAACACTGCTTGTATTTTTGTGGGAGATTTCGGGTTAATAAAGGAGGTACCATCTCTAGTGCTCCAAAAGGACTGAAACTTTGTGGGTAACTTTAAAATAACCAATAAGGTGGGGAAACGCTAAAAAATTGGAATTTTGAGGCTAATACGATTAGCTTACCGCGTGAGATTTGCAACACGACTTGTATTTCTATGTGGAGATTTCAGGTTAATGAAAGAGGTACCATCTCTAGTGCTCCAAAAGGGCTAGAACTTTGTGGGTAGCTTTAATATAACCAATAAGGTGGGGAACACTAAAAAATGGGAATTTAGAGGGTAATACGATCAGCTTACCCCGTGAGATTTGCAACACGACTTGTATTTTTGTGGGAGATTTCGGGTTAATGAAGGAGGTACCATCTCTAGCGCTCCAAAAGGGCTAGAACTTTGTGGGTAGCTTTAATATGACCAATAAGGTGGGAAATCCCTAAAAAATGGGAATTTAGAGGCTATAACGATCAGCTTACCCCGTGAGATTTGCAACACGGCTTGTATTTTTGTGGGAGATTTCGGGTTAATGAAGGAGGTACCATCTCTAGTGCTCCAAAAGAGCTAGAACTTTGTGGGTAGCTTTAATATAACCAATAAGGTGGGGAAACACTAAAAAATGGGAATTTAGAGGCTAATACGATCAGCTTACCGCGTGAGATTTGCAACACGGCTTGTATTTTTGTGGGAGATTTCGGGTTAATGAAGAAGGTACCAACTCTAGTGCTCCAAAAGGGCTAGAACTTTGTGGGTAGCTTTAATATAACCATTAAGGTGGGGAAACACTAAAAAATGGGAATTTAGAGGCTAATACGATCAGCTTACCCCGTGAGATTTGCAACACGGCTTGTATTTTTGTGGGAGATTTCGGGTTAATAAAGGAGGTACCATCTCTAGTGCTCCAAAAGTGCTAGAACTTTGTGGGTAGCTTTAATATAACCAATAAGGTGGGGAAACACTAAAAAATGGGAATTTAGAGGCTAATACGATAAGCTTACCCCGTGAGATTTGCAACACGGCTTGTATTTTTGTGGGAGATTTCGGGTTAATGAAGGAGGTACCATCTCTAGTGCTCCAAAAGGGCTAGAACTTTGTGGTTAGCTTTAATATAACCAATAAGGTGGGGAAACACTAAAAAATGGGAATTTAGAGGCTAATACGATCAGCTTACCCCGTGAGATTTGCAACACGGCTTGTATTTTTGTGGGAGATTTTGGGTTAATGAAGGAGGTACCATCTCTAGTGCTCCAAAAGGATTGAAACTTTGTGGGTAGCTTTAAAATAACCAATAAGGTGGGGAAACGCTAAAATATTGGAATTTGGAGGCTAATACGATTATCTTACCGCGTGAGATTTGCAACACGACTTGTATTTCTGTGGGGAGATTTCAGGTTAATGAAGGAGGTACCATCTCTAGTGCTCCAAAAGGGCTAGAACTTTGTGGGTAGTTTTAATGTAACCAATAAGGTGGGTAAACGCTAAAAAATTGGAATTTAGAAGCTAATACGATCAGTTTACCCCGTGAGATTTGCAACACGGCTTGTATTTTTGTAAGAGATTTCGGGTTAATGAAGAAGGTACCATCTCTAGTGCTCCAAAAGGGCTGAAACTTTGTAGGTAGCTTTATTATAACCAATAAGGTGGGGAAACGCTAAAAATTTCTAATTTGGAGACTAATACGATCAGCTTAACCCGTGAGATTTGCAACACGGCTTCTATTTTTGTGGGAGATTTCGGGTTAATGAAGGAGGTACCATCTCTAGTGCTCCAAAAGGGCTGAAACTTTGTGGGTAGCTTTAATATAACCAATAAGGTGCGGAAATGTTAAAAAATGGGAATTTGGAGGCTAATACGATCAGCTTACCCCGTGAGATTTGCAACACGGCTTGTATTTTTGTGGGAGATTTCGGGTTAATGAAGGAGGTACCATCTCTACTGCTCCAAAAGGGCTAGAACTTTGTGGGTAGCTTTAATATAAACAATAAGGAGGGGAAACACTAAAAAATGGGAATTTTGACGCTAATACGATCAGCTTACCCCGTGAGATTTGCAACACGGCTAGTATTTTTGTGGGAAATTTCGGGTTAATGAAGGAGGTACCATCTCTAGTGCTCCAAAAGGACTGAAACTTTGTGGGTAGCTTTAATATAACCAATAAGGTGGGGAAACGCTAAAAAATTGGATTTTGGAGGCTAATACGATTAGCTTACCGCGTGAGATTTGCAACACGACTTGTATTTCTGTGGGGAGATTTCGGGTTAATGAAGGAGGTACCATCTCTAGTGCTCCAAAAGGGCTAGAACTTTGTGGGTAGCTTTAATATAACCAATAAGGTGGGGAATCACTAAAAAATGGGAATTTTGAGGCTAATACGATTAGCTTACCGCGTGAGATTTGCAACACGACTTGTATTTCTGTGGGGAGATTTCAGGTTAATGAAGGAGGTACCATCTCTAGTGCTCCAAAAGGGCTAGAACTTTGTGGGTAGCTTTAATATAACCAATAAGGTGGGGAAACACTAAAAAATGGGAATTTAAAGGCTAATACGATCAGCTTACCCCGTGAGATTTGCAACACGGCTTGTATTTTTGTGGGAGATTTCGGGTTAATGAAGGAGGTACCATCTCTAGTGCTCCAAAAGGGCTAGAACTTTGTGGGTAGCTTTAATATAACCAATAAGGTGGGGAATCACTAAAAAATGGGAATTTTGAGGCTAATACGATTAGCTTACCGCGTGAGATTTGCAACACGACTTGTATTTCTGTGGGGAGATTTCAGGTTAATGAAGGAGGTACCATCTCTAGTGCTCCAAAAGGGCTAGAACTTTGTGGGTATCTTTAATATAACCAATAAGGTGGGGAACACTAAAAAATGGGAATTTAGAGGGTAATACGATCAGCTTACCCCGTGAGATTTGCAACACGGCTTGTATTTTTGTGGGAGATTTCGGGTTAATGAAGGAGGTACCATATCTAGTGCTCCAAAAGGGCTAGAACTTTGTGGGTAGCTTTAATATGACCAATAAGGTGGGAAATCACTAAAAAATGGGAATTTAGAGGCTATAACGATCAGCTTACCCCGTGAGATTTGCAACACGGCTTGTATTTTTGTGGGAGATTTCGGGTTAATGAAGGAGGTACCATCTCTAGTGCTCCAAAAGAGCTAGAACTTTGTGGGTAGCTTTAATATAACCAATAAGGTGGGGAAACACCAAAAAATGGGAATTTAGAGGCTAATACGATCAGCTTACCGCGTGAGATTTGCAACACGGCTTGTATTTTTCTGGCAGATTTCGGGTTAATGAAGGAGGTACCATCTCTAGTGCTCCAAAAGGGCTAGAACTTTGTGGGTAGCTTTAATATAACCAATAAGGTGGGGAAACACTAAAAAATGGGAATTTAGAGGCTAATACGATCAGCTTACCCCGTGAGACTTGCAACACGGCTTGTATTTTTGTGGGAGATTTCAGGTTAATTAATGAGGTACCATCTCTAGTGCTCCAAAAGGGCTAGAACTTTGTGGGTAGCTTTAATATAACCAATAAGGTGGGGAATCACTAAAAAATGGGAATTTAGAGGCTAATACGATCAGCTTACCCCGTGAGATTTGCAACACGGCTTGTATTTTTGTGGGAGATTTCGGGTTAATGAAGGAGGTACCATCTCTAGTTCTCCAAAAGAGCTAGAAATTTGTGGGTAGCTTTTAATATAACCAATAAGGTGGGGAAACACTAAAAAATGGGAATTTAGAGGCTAATACGATCAGCTTACCGCGTGAGATTTGCAACACGGCTTGTAATTTTGTGGGAGATTTCGGGTTAATGAAGGAGGTACCATCTCTAGTGCTCCAAAAGGGCTAGAACTTTGTGGGTAGCTTTAATATAACCAATAAGGTGGGGAAACACTAAAAAATGGGAATTTAGAGGCTAATACGATCTGCTTACCCGGTGAGATTTGCAACACGGCTTGTATTTTTGTGGGAGATTTCGGGTTAATGAATGAGGTACCATCTCTAGTGCTCCAAAAGGGCTAGAACTTTTTGGGTAGCTTTAATATAACCAATAAGGTGGGGAATCACTAAAAAATGGGAATTTAGAGGCTAATACGATCAGCTTACCCCGTGAGATTTGCAACACGGCTTGTATTTTTGTGGGAGATTTCGGGTTAATGAAGGAGGTACCATCTCTAGTTCTCCAAAAGAGCTAGAAATTTGTGGGTAGCTTTTAATATAACCAATAAGGTGGGGAAACACTAAAAAATGGGAATTTAGAGGCTAATACGATCAGCTTACCGCGTGAGATTTGCAACACGGCTTGTAATTTTGTGGGAGATTTCGGGTTAATGAAGGAGGTACCATCTCTAGTGCTCCAAAAGGGCTAGAATTTTGTGGGTAGCTTTAATATAACCAATAAGGTGGGGAAACACTAAAAAATGGGAATTTAGAGGCTAATACGATCAGCTTACCCCGTGAGATTTGCAACACGGCTTGTATTTTTGTGGGAGATTTCGGGTTAATGAAGGAGGTACCATCTCTACTGCTCCAAAAGGGCTAGAACTTTGTGGGTAGCTTTAATATAAACAATAAGGAGGGGAAACACTAAAAAATGGGAATTTTGACGCTAATACGATCAGCTTACCCCGTGAGATTTGCAACACGGCTAGTATTTTTGTGGGAAATTTCGGGTTAATGAAGGAGGTACCATCTCTATTGCTCCAAAAGGACTGAAACTTTGTGGGTAGCTTTAATATAACCAATAAGGTGGGGAAACGCTAAAAAATTGGATTTTGGAGGCTAATACGATTAGCTTACCGCGTGAGATTTGCAACACGACTTGTATTTCTGTGGGGAGATTTCGGGTTAATGAAGGAGGTACCATCTCTAGTGCTCCAAAAGGGCTAGAACTTTGTGGGTAGCTTTAATATAACCAATAAGGTGGGGAAACACTAAAAAATGGGAATTTAGAGGCTAATACGATCAGTTTACCCCGTGAGATTTGCAACACTGCTTGTATTTTTGTGGGAGATTTAGGGTTAATAAAGGAGGTACCATCTCTAGTGCTCCAAAAGGACTGAAACTTTGTGGGTAACTTGAAAATAACCAATAAGGTGGGGAAACGCTAAAAAATTGGAATTTTGAGGCTAATACGATTAGCTTACCGCGTGAGATTTGCAACACGACTTGTATTTCTGTGGGGAGATTTCAGGTTAATGAAGGAGGTACCATCTCTAGTGCTCCAAAAGGGCTTGAACTTTGTGGGTAGCTTTAATATAACCAATAAGGTGGGGAAAACTAAAAAATGGGAATTTAGAGGGTAATACGATCAGCTTACCCCGTGAGATTTGCAACAGGGCTTGTATTTTTGTGGGAGATTTCGGGTTAATAAAGGAGGTACCATCTCTAGTGCTCCAAAAAGGCTAGAACTTTGTGGGTAGCTTTAATATGACCAATAAGGTGGGAAATCACTAAAAAATGGGAATTCAGAGGCTATAACGATCAGCTTACCCCGTGAGATTTGCAACACGGCTTGTATTTTTGTGGGAGATTTCGGGTTAATGAAGGAGGTACCATCTCTAGTGCTCCAAAAGAGCTAGAACTTTGCGGGTAGCTTTAATATAACCAATAAGGTGGGGAAACACTAAAAAATGGGAATTTAGAGGCTAATACGATCAGCTTACCGCGTGAGATTTGCAACACGGCTTGTATTTTTGTGGGAGATTTCGGGTTAATGAAGGAGGTACCATCTCTAATGCTCCAAAAGGGCTAGAACTTTGTGGGTAGCTTTAATATAACCAATAAGGTGGGGAAACACTAAAAAATGGGAATTTAGAGGCTAATACGATCAGCTTACCCCGTGAGATTTGCAACACGGCTTGTATTTTTGTGGGAGATTTCGGGTTAATGAAGGAGGTACCATCTCTAGTGCTCCAAAAGAGCTAGAAATTTGTGGGTAGCTTTTAATATAACCAATAAGGTGGGGAAACACTAAAAAATGGGAATTTAGAGGCTAATACGATCAGCTTACCGCGTGAGATTTGCAACACGGCTTGTAATTTTGTGGGAGATTTCGGGTTAATGAAGGAGGTACCATCTCTAGTGCTCCAAAAGGGCTAGAACTTTGTGGGTAGCTTTAATATAACCAATAAGGTGGGGAAACACTAAAAAATGGGAATTTAGAGGCTAATACGATCAGCTTACCCCGTGAGATTTGCAACACGGCTTGTATTTTTGTGGGAGATTTCGGGTTAATGAAGGAGGTACCATCTCTACTGCTCCAAAAGGGCTAGAACTTTGTGGGTAGCTTTAATATAAACAATAAGGAGGGGAAACACTAAAAAATGGGAATTTTGACGCTAATACGATCAGCTTACCCCGTGAGATTTGCAACACGGCTTGGATTTTTGTGGGAGATTTCGGGTTAATGAAGGAGGTACCATCTCTAGTGCTCCAAAAGGACTGAAACTTTGTGGGTAGCTTTAATATAACCAATAAGGTGGGGAAACGCTAAAAAATTGGAATTTGGAGGCTAATACGATTAGCTTACCGCGTGAGATTTGCAACACGACTTGTATTTCTGTGGGGAGATTTCGGGTTAATGAAGGAGGTACCATCTCTAGTGTTCCAAAAGGGCTAGAACTTTGTGGGTAGCTTTAATATAACCAATAAGGTGGGGAAACACAAAAAAATGGGAATTTAGAGGCTAATACGATCAGTTTACCCCGTGAGATTTGCAACACTGCTTGTATTTTTGTGGGAGATTTCGGGTTAATAAAGGAGGTACCATCTCTAGTGCTCCAAAAGGACTGAAACTTTGTGGGTAACTTTAAAATAACCAATAAGGTGGGGAAACGCTAAAAAATTGGAATTTTGAGGCTAATACGATTAGCTTACCGCGTGAGATTTGCAACACGACTTGTATTTCTATGTGGAGATTTCAGGTTAATGAAAGAGGTACCATCTCTAGTGCTCCAAAAGGGCTAGAACTTTGTGGGTAGCTTTAATATAACCAATAAGGTGGGGAACACTAAAAAATGGGAATTTAGAGGGTAATACGATCAGCTTACCCCGTGAGATTTGCAACACGACTTGTATTTTTGTGGGAGATTTCGGGTTAATGAAGGAGGTACCATCTCTAGCGCTCCAAAAGGGCTAGAACTTTGTGGGTAACTTTAATATGACCAATAAGGTGGGAAATCCCTAAAAAATGGGAATTTAGAGGCTATAACGATCAGCTTACCCCGTGAGATTTGCAACACGGCTTGTATTTTTGTGGGAGATTTCGGGTTAATGAAGGAGGTACCATCTCTAGTGCTCCAAAAGAGCTAGAACTTTGTGGGTAGCTTTAATATAACCAATAAGGTGGGGAAACACTAAAAAATGGGAATTTAGAGGCTAATACGATCAGCTTACCGCGTGAGATTTGCAACACGGCTTGTATTTTTGTGGGAGATTTCGGGTTAATGAAGAAGGTACCAACTCTAGTGCTCCAAAAGGGCTAGAACTTTGTGGGTAGCTTTAATATAACCATTAAGGTGGGGAAACACTAAAAAATGGGAATTTAGAGGCTAATACGATCAGCTTACCCAGTGAGATTTGCAACACGGCTTGTATTTTTGTGGGAGATTTCGGGTTAATAAAGGAGGTACCATCTCTAGTGCTCCAAAAGTGCTAGAACTTTGTGGGTAGCTTTAATATAACCAATAAGGTGGGGAAACACTAAAAAAATGGGAATTTAGAGGCTAATACGATAAGCTTACCCCGTGAGATTTGCAACACGGCTTGTATTTTTGTGGGAGATTTCGGGTTAATGAAGGAGGTACCATCTCTAGTGCTCCAAAAGGGCTAGAACTTTGTGGTTAGCTTTAATATAACCAATAAGGTGGGGAAACACTAAAAAATGGGAATTTAGAGGCTAATACGATCAGCTTACCCCGTGAGATTTGCAACACGGCTTGTATTTTTGTGGGAGATTTTGGGTTAATGAAGGAGGTACCATCTCTACTGCTCCAAAAGGATTGAAACTTTGTGGGTAGCTTTAAAATAACCAATAAGGTGGGGAAACGCTAAAATATTGGAATTTGGAGGCTAATACGATTATCTTACCGCGTGAGATTTGCAACACGACTTGTATTTCTGTGGGGAGATTTCAGGTTAATGAAGGAGGTACCATCTCTAGTGCTCCAAAAGGGCTAGAACTTTGTGGGTAGTTTTAATGTAACCAATAAGGTGGGTAAACGCTAAAAAATTGGAATTTAGAAGCTAATACGATCAGTTTACCCCGTGAGATTTGCAACACGGCTTGTATTTTTGTAAGAGATTTCGGGTTAATGAAGAAGGTACCATCTCTAGTGCTCCAAAAGGGCTGAAACTTTGTAGGTAGCTTTATTATAACCAATAAGGTGGGGAAACGCTAAAAATTTCTAATTTGGAGACTAATACGATCAGCTTAACCCGTGAGATTTGCAACACGGCTTCTATTTTTGTGGGAGATTTCGGGTTAATGAAGGAGGTACCATCTCTAGTGC
The DNA here is from genome assembly GCA_037127255.1 of Persicaria tinctoria. Taxonomy (NCBI): domain Eukaryota; kingdom Viridiplantae; phylum Streptophyta; class Magnoliopsida; order Caryophyllales; family Polygonaceae; genus Persicaria; species Persicaria tinctoria. The sequence continues at coordinate 127,658 of JBANSL010000014.1, forward strand.
TCCAAAAGGGCTGAAACTTTGTGGGTAGCTTTAATATAACCAATAAGGTGCGGAAATGTTAAAAAATGGGAATTTGGAGGCTAATACGATCAGCTTACCCCGTGAGATTTGCAACACGGCTTGTATTTTTGTGGGAGATTTCGGGTTAATGAAGGAGGTACCATCTCTACTGCTCCAAAAGGGCTAGAACTTTGTGGGTAGCTTTAATATAAACAATAAGGAGGGGAAACACTAAAAAATGGGAATTTTGACGCTAATACGATCAGCTTACCCCGTGAGATTTGCAACACGGCTAGTATTTTTGTGGGAAATTTCGGGTTAATGAAGGAGGTACCATCTCTAGTGCTCCAAAAGGACTGAAACTTTGTGGGTAGCTTTAATATAACCAATAAGGTGGGGAAACGCTAAAAAATTGGAATTTGGAGGCTAATACGATTAGCTTACCGCGTGAGATTTGCAACACGACTTGTATTTTTGTGGGGAGATTTCGGGTTAATGAAGGAGGTACCATCTCTAGTGCTCCAAAAGGGCTAGAACTTTGTGGGTAGCTTTAATATAACCAATAAGGTGGGGAAACACTAAAAAATGGGAATTTAGAGGCTAATACGATCAGTTTACCCCGTGAGATTTGCAACACTGCTTGTATTTTTGTGGGAGATTTAGGGTTAATAAAGGAGGTACCATCTCTAGTACTCCAAAAGGACTGAAACTTTGTGGGTAACTTGAAAATAACCAATAAGGTGGGGAAACGCTAAAAAATTGGAATTTTGAGGCTAATACGATTAGCTTACCGCGTGAGATTTGCAACACGACTTGTATTTCTGTGGGGAGATTTCAGGTTAATGAAGGAGGTACCATCTCTAGTGGTCCAAAAGGGTTTGAACTTTGTGGGTAGCTTTAATATAACCAATAAGGTGGGGAACACTAAAAAATGGGAATTTAGAGGGTAATACGATCAGCTTACCCCGTGAGATTTGCAACAGGGCTTGTATTTTTGTGGGAGATTTCGGGTTAATGAAGGAGGTACCATCTCTAGTGCTCCAAAAAGGCTAGAACTTTGTGGGTAGCTTTAATATGACCAATAAGGTGGGAAATCACTAAAAAATGGGAATTCAGAGGCTATAACGATCAGCTTACCCCGTGAGATTTGCAACACGGCTTGTATTTTTGTGGGAGATTTCGGGTTAATGAAGGAGGTACCATCTCTAGTGCTCCAAAAGAGCTAGAACTTTGCGGGTAGCTTTAATATAACCAATAAGGTGGGGAAACACTAAAAAATGGGAATTTAGAGGCTAATACGATCAGCTTACCGCGTGAGATTTGCAACACGGCTTGTATTTTTGTGGGAGATTTCGGGTTAATGAAGGAGGTACCATCTCTAATGCTCCAAAAGGGCTAGAACTTTGTGGGTAGCTTTAATATAACCAATAAGGTGGGGAAACACTAAAAAATGGGAATTTAGAGGCTAATACGATCAGCTTACCCCGTGAGATTTGCAACACGGCTTGTATTTTTGTGGGAGATTTCGGGTTAATGAAGGAGGTACCATCTCTAGTGCTCCAAAAGAGCTAGAAATTTGTGGGTAACTTTTAATATAACCAATAAGGTGGGGAAACACTAAAAAATGGGAATTTAGAGGCTAATACGATCAGCTTACCGCGTGAGATTTGCAACACGGCTTGTAATTTTGTGGGAGATTTCGGGTTAATGAAGGAGGTACCATCTCTAGTGCTCCAAAAGGGCTAGAACTTTGTGGGTAGCTTTAATATAACCAATAAGGTGGGGAAACACTAAAAAATGGGAATTTAGAGGCTAATACGATCAGCTTACCCCGTGAGATTTGCAACACGGCTTGTATTTTTGTGGGAGATTTCGGGTTAATGAAGGAGGTACCATCTCTACTGCTCCAAAAGGGCTAGAACTTTGTGGGTAGCTTTAATATAAACAATAAGGAGGGGAAACACTAAAAAATGGGAATTTTGACGCTAATACGATCAGCTTACCCCGTGAGATTTGCAACACGGCTTGGATTTTTGTGGGAGATTTCGGGTTAATGAAGGAGGTACCATCTCTAGTGCTCCAAAAGGACTGAAACTTTGTGGGTAGCTTTAATATAACCAATAAGGTGGGGAAACGCTAAAAAATTGGAATTTGGAGGCTAATACGATTAGCTTACCGCGTGAGATTTGCAACACGACTTGTATTTCTGTGGGGAGATTTCGGGTTAATGAAGGAGGTACCATCTCTAGTGTTCCAAAAGGGCTAGAACTTTGTGGGTAGCTTTAATATAACCAATAAGGTGGGGAAACATTAAAAAATGGGAATTTAGAGGCTAATACGATCAGTTTACCCCGTGAGATTTGCAACACTGCTTGTATTTTTGTGGGAGATTTCGGGTTAATAAAGGAGGTACCATCTCTAGTGCTCCAAAAGGACTGAAACTTTGTGGGTAACTTTAAAATAACCAATAAGGTGGGGAAACGCTAAAAAATTGGAATTTTGAGGCTAATACGATTAGCTTACCGCGTGAGATTTGCAACACGACTTGTATTTCTATGTGGAGATTTCAGGTTAATGAAAGAGGTACCATCTCTAGTTCTCCAAAAGGGCTAGAACTTTGTGGGTAGCTTTAATATAACCAATAAGGTGGGGAACACTAAAAAATGGGAATTTAGAGGGTAATACGATCAGCTTACCCCGTGAGATTTGCAACACGACTTGTATTTTTGTGGGAGATTTCGGGTTAATGAAGGAGGTACCATCTCTAGCGCTCCAAAAGGGCTAGAACTTTGTGGGTAGCTTTAATATGACCAATAAGGTGGGAAATCCCTAAAAAATGGGAATTTAGAGGCTATAACGATCAGCTTACCCCGTGAGATTTGCAACACGGCTTGTATTTTTGTGGGAGATTTCGGGTTAATGAAGGAGGTACCATCTCTAGTGCTCCAAAAGAGCTAGAACTTTGTGGGTAGCTTTAATATAACCAATAAGGTGGGGAAACACTAAAAAATTGGAATTTAGAGGCTAATACGATCAGCTTACCGCGTGAGATTTGCAACACGGCTTGTATTTTTGTGGGAGATTTCGGGTTAATGAAGAAGGTACCAACTCTAGTGCTCCAAAAGGGCTAGAACTTTGTGGGTAGCTTTAATATAACCATTAAGGTGGGGAAACACTAAAAAATGGGAATTTAGAGGCTAATACGATCAGCTTACCCCGTGAGATTTGCAACACGGCTTGTATTTTTGTGGGAGATTTCGGGTTAATAAAGGAGGTACCATCTCTAGTGCTCCAAAAGTGCTAGAACTTTGTGGGTAGCTTTAATATAACCAATAAGGTGGGGAAACACTAAAAAATGGGAATTTAGAGGCTAATACGATAAGCTTACCCCGTGAGATTTGCAACACGGCTTGTATTTTTGTGGGAGATTTCGGGTTAATGAAGGAGGTACCATCTCTAGTGCTCCAAAAGGGCTAGAACTTTGTGGTTAGCTTTAATATAACCAATAAGGTGGGGAAACACTAAAAAATGGGAATTTAGAGGCTAATACGATCAGCTTACCCCGTGAGATTTGCAACACGGCTTGTATTTTTGTGGGAGATTTTGGGTTAATGAAGGAGGTACCATCTCTAGTGCTCCAAAAGGATTGAAACTTTGTGGGTAGCTTTAAAATAACCAATAAGGTGGGGAAACGCTAAAATATTGGAATTTGGAGGCTAATACGATTATCTTACCGCGTGAGATTTGCAACACGACTTGTATTTCTGTGGGGAGATTTCAGGTTAATGAAGGAGGTACCATCTCTAGTGCTCCAAAAGGGCTAGAACTTTGTGGGTAGTTTTAATGTAACCAATAAGGTGGGTAAACGCTAAAAAATTGGAATTTAGAAGCTAATACGATCAGTTTACCCCGTGAGATTTGCAACACGGCTTGTATTTTTGTAAGAGATTTCGGGTTAATGAAGAAGGTACCATCTCTAGTGCTCCAAAAGGGCTGAAACTTTGTAGGTAGCTTTATTATAACCAATAAGGTGGGGAAACGCTAAAAATTTCTAATTTGGAGACTAATACGATCAGCTTAACCCGTGAGATTTGCAACACGGCTTCTATTTATGTGGGAGATTTCGGGTTAATGAAGGAGGTACCATCTCTAGTGCTCCAAAAGGGTTGAAACTTTGTGGGTAGCTTTAATATAACCAATAAGGTGCGGAAATGTTAAAAAATGGGAATTTGGAGGCTAATACGATCAGCTTACCCCGTGAGATTTGCAACACGGCTTGTATTTTTGTGAGAGATTTCGGGTTAATGAAGGAACCATCTCTAGTAGTCCAAAAGGGCTGAAACTTTGTGGGTAGCTTTAATATGACTAATAAGGTGGGGAAACTCTAAAAAATGGGAATTTGGAGGCTCATACGATCAGCTTACCGCGTGAGATTTGCAACACGTCTTGTATATTTATTGGAGATTTCGGGTTAATAAAGTGGGTACCATCTCTAGTGCTCCAAAATGGCTGAAACTTTGTGGGTAGGTTTAATATAACCAATAAGGTGGGGAAACTCTTAAAAAGTGGAATTTTGAGGCTAATACGATCAGCTTACCCAGTGAGATTTGCAACACGGCTTGTATTTTTGGGGGAGATTTCGGGTTAATGAAGGAGGTACCATCTCTAGTGCTCCAAAAGGGCTGAAACTTTGTGGGTAGCTTTAATATGACCAATAAGGTGGGGAAACTCTAAAAAATGGCAAATTGGAGGCTAATACGATCAGATTACCGTGTGAGATTTGCAACAAGGCTTGTATTTCTGTGGGAGATTTCGGGTTAATGAAGGAGGTACCATCTCTAGTGCTACAAAAGGGCTGAAACTTTGTGGGTAGCTTTTATATAACCAATAAGGTGGGGAAAAGCTAAAAAATTGGAATTTGGAGGCTAATACGATTAGCTTACCGCGTGAGATTTGCAACACAGCTTATATTTTTGTGGGAGATTTCGGGTTAATGAAGGAGGTACTATCTCTAGTGCTCCAAAAGGGCTGAAACTTTGTGGGTAGCTTTAATATGACCAATAAGGTGGGGAAACGCTAAAAAATGGGAATTTAGAGGCTAATACGATCAGTTTACCTAGTGAGATTTGCAACACGGCTTGTATTTTTGTGGGAGATTTGGGGTTAATGAAGGAGGTACCATCTCTATTGCTTCAAAAGGGCTGAAACTTTGTGGGTAGCTTTTATATGACCAATAAGGTGGGGAAACGCTAAAAAATGGGAATTTAGAGGCTAATACGATCAGCTTACCCAGTGAAATTTGCAACACGGCTTGTATTTTTGTGGGAGATTTCGGGTTAATGAAGAAGGTACCATCTCTAGTGCTCTAAATGGGCTGAAACTTTGTGGGTAGCTTTAATATGACCAATAAGGTGGGGAAACTATAAAAAATGGGAATTTGGACGCTAATACTATCAGCTTACCGCCTGAAATTTGCAACACGGCTTGTATTTTTGTGAGAGATTTCGGGTTAATGAAGGAGGTACAATCTCTAGTGCTCCAAAAGGGCTGAAACTTTGTGTGTAGCTTTAATATGACCAATAAGGTGGGGAAACTCTAAAAAATGGGAATTTGGAGGCTAATACGATCAGCTTACCGCGTGAGATTTGCAACAAGGCTTGTATATTTCTGTGGGAGATTTCGGGTTAATGAAGGAGGTACCATCTCTAGTGCTCCAAAAGGGCTGAAACTTTGTGGGTAGCTTTAATATAACCAATAAGGTGCGGAAATGTTAAAAAATAGAAATTTGGAGGCTAATACGATCAGCTTACCCCGTGAGATTTGCAACACGGCTTGTATTTTTGTGAGAGATTTCGGGTTAATGAAGGAACCATCTCTAATAGTCCAAAAGGGCTGTAACTTTGTGGGTAGCTTTAATATGACTAATAAGGTGGGGAAACTCGAAAAAATGGGAATTTGGGGGCTAATACGATCAGCTTACCGCGTGAGATTTGCAACACGGCTTGTATTTTTGTTGGAGATTTCGGGTTAATGAAGGAGGTACCATCTCTAGTGCTCCAAAATGGCTGAAACTTTGTGGGTAGGTTTAATATAACCAATAAGGTGGGGAAACGCTAAAAAAGTGGAATTTGGAGGCTAATACGATGAGCTTACCCCGTGAGATTTGCAACACGGCTTGTATTTTTGTGAGAGATTTCGGTTAATGAAGGAGGTACCATCTCTAGTGCTCCAAAAGGGCCGAAACTTTGTGGGTAGCTTTAATATGATTAATAAGGTGGGGAAACTCTAAAAATGGGAATTTAGAGGCTAATACGAACAGCTTACCCAGTGAGATTTGCAACACGGCTTGTATATTTTTGTGGGAGATTTCGGGTTAATGAAGGAGGTACCATCTCTAGTGCTCCAAATGGGCTGAAACTTTGTGGGTAGCTTTAATATGACCAATAAGGTGGGGAAACTCTAAAAAATGGGAATTTGGAGGCTAATACGATCAGCTTACCGCGTGAGATATGCAACAAGGCTTGTATTTTTGTGGGAGATTTCGGGTTAATGAAGGAGGTACCATCTCTAGTGCTCCAAAAGGGCTGAAACTTTGTGGGTAGCTTTAATATAACCAATAAGTTGGGGAAACGTTCAAAAAATGAGAATTTGGAGGCTAATACGATCAGCTTACCCCGTGAGATTTGCAACACGGCTTGTATTTTTGTGAGAGATTTCGGTTAATGAAGGAGGTACCATCTCTAGTGCTCCAAAAGGGCCGAAACTTTGTGGGTAGCTTTAATATGATTAATAAGGTGGGGAAACTCTAAAAAATGGGAATTTGGAGGCTAATACGATCAGCTTACCGCGTGAGATTTGCAACACGTCTTGTATTTTTGTTGGAGATTTCGGGTTAATAAAGTGGGTACCATCTCTAGTGCTCCAAAATGGCTGAAACTTTGTGGATAGGTTTAATATAACCAATAAGGTGGGGAAACTCTAAAAAAGTGGAATTTGGAGGCTAATACGATCAGCTTACCACGTGAGATTTGCAACACGGCTTGTATTTTTGTAAGAGATTTCGGGTTAATGAAGAAGGTACCATCTCTAGTGCTCCAAAAGGGCTGAAACTTTGTAGGTAGCTTTATTATAACCAATAAGGTGGGGAAACGCTAAAAAATGGGAATTTAGAGGCTAATACGATCAGCTTACCCAGTGAGATTTGCAACACGGCTTGTATTTTTGTGGGAGATTTCGGGTTAATGAAGGAGGTACCATCTCTAGTGCTCCAAAAGGGCTGAAACTTTGTGGGTAGCTTTAATATGACCAATAAGGTGGGGAAAATTCAAAAAATGGGAATTTGGAGGCTAATACGATCAGCTTACCGCGTGAGATTTGCAACACGCCTTGTATTTTTGTGGGAGATTTCGGGTTAATGAAGGAGGTACCATATCTAGTGCTCCAAAAAGTTTGAAACTTTGTGTGTAGCTTTAATATGACCAATAAGGTGGGGAAACTCTAAAAAATGGGAATTTGGAGGCTAATACGATCAGCTTACCGCGTGAGATTTGCAACAAGCCTTGTATATTTCCGTGGGAGATTTCGGGTTAATGAAGGAGGTACCATCTCTAGTGCTCCAAAAGGGCTGAAACTTTGTGGGTAGCTTTAATATAACCAATAAGGTACGGAAATGTTAAAAAATGGGAATTTGGAGGCTAATACGATCAGCTTACCCCGTGAGATTTGCAACACGGCTTGTATTTTTGTGAGAGATTTCGGGTTAATGAAGGAACCATCTCTAGTAGTCCAAAAGGGCTGTAACTTTGTGGGTAGCTTTAATATGACTAATAAGGTGGGGAAACTCTAAAAAATGGGAATTTGGAGGCTAATACGATCAGCTTACCGCGTGAGATTTGCAACACGTCTTGTATTTTTGTTGGAGATTTCGGGTTAATAAAGTGGGTACAATCTCTAGTGCTCCAAAATGGCTGAAACTTTGTGGGTAGGTTTAATATAACCAATAAGGTGGGGAAACTCTTAAAAAGTGGAATTTTGAGGCTAATACGATCAGCTTACCCCGTGAGATTTGCAACACGGCTTGTATTTTTGTAAGAGATTTCGGGTTAATGAAGAATGTACCATCTCTAGTGCTCCAAAAGGGCTGAAACTTTGTAGGTAGCTTTATTATAACCAATAAGGTGGGGAAACGCTAAAAATTTCGAATTTGGAGACTAATACGATCAGCTTAACCCGTGAGATTTGCAACACGGCTTCTATTTATGTGGGAGATTTCGGGTTAATGAAGGAGGTACCATCTCTAGTGCTCCAAAAGGGCTGAAACTTTGTGGGTAGCTTTAATATGACCAATAAGGTGGGGAAACTCTAAAAAATGGCAAATTGGAGGCTAATACGATCAGATTACCGTGTGAGATTTGCAACAAGGCTTGTATTTCTGTGGGAGATTCCGGGTTAATGAAGGAGGTACCATCTCTAGTGCTACAAAAGGGTTGAAACTTTGTGGGTAGCTTTTATATAACCAATAAGGTGGGGAAAAGCTAAAAAATTGGAATTTGGAGGCTAATACGATTAGCTTACCGCGTGAGATTTGCAACACAGCTTATATTTTTGTGGGAGATTTCGGGTTAATGAAGGAGGTACTATCTCTAGTGCTCCAAAAGGGCTGAAACTTTGTGGGTAGCTTTAATATAACCAATAAGGTGGGGAAACGCTAAAAAATGGGAATTTAGAGGCTAATACGATCAGCTTAACCCGTGAGATTTGCAACACGGCTTCTATTAATATGACTAATAAGGTGGGGAAACTCTAAAAAATGGGAATTTGGAGGCTAATACGATCAGCTTACCGCGTGAGATTTGCAACACGGCTTGTATTTTTGTTGGAGATTTCGGGTTAATGAAGGAGGTACCATCTCTAGTGCTCCAAAATGGCTGAAACTTTGTGGGTAGGTTTAATATAACCAATAAGGTGGGGAAACTCTAAAAAAGTGGAATTTGGAGGCTAATACGATCAGCTTACCCCGTGAGATTTGCAACACGGCTTGTATTTTTGTGAGAGATTTCGGGTTAATGAAGAAGGTACCATCTCTAGTGCTCCAAAAGGGCTGAAACTTTGTGGGTAGCTTTATTATAACCAATAGGGTGGGGAAACGCTAAAAAAATTCTAATTTGGAGGCTAATACGATCAGCTTACCCCGTGAGCTTTACAACACGGCTTGTATTTATGTGGGAGATTTCGGGTTAATGAAGGAGGTACCATCTCTAGTGCTCCAAAAGGGCTGAAACTTTGTGGGTAGCTTTAATATGACCAATAAAGTGGGGAAACTCTAAAAAAGGGGAATTTGGAGGCTAATATAATCAACTTATCGCGTGAGATTTGCAACAAGGCTTGTATTTGTGTGGGAGATTTCGGGTTAATGAAGGAGGTACCATCTCTAGTACTCCAAAAGGGCTGAAACTTTGTGAATAGCTTTAATATAACCAATAAGGTGGGGAAAAGCTAAAAAATTGGAATTTGGAGGCTAATACGATCACCTTTCCCCGTGATATTTGCAACACGGCTTGTATTTATGTGGGAGATTTCGGGTTAATGAAGGAGATATCATCTCTAGTGCTCCAAAAGAGCTGAAACTTTGTGGGTAGGTTTAATATGACTAATAAGGTGGGGGAACTCTAAAAAATGGGAATTTGGAGGATAATACGATCAGCTTACCGCGTGAGATTTGCAACACGGCCTTTATTTTTGTCGGAGATTTCGGGTTAATAAAGGATATACCATCTCTAGTGCTCCAAAAGGGCTGAAACTTTGTGGGTAACTTTAATATAACCAATAAGGTGGGGAAACGCTAAAAAATGGGAATTTAGAGGCTAATACGATTAGCTTACCGTATGAGATTTGCAACACGGCTTATATTTTCGTGGGAGATTTCGGGTTAATGAATGAGGTACTATCTCTAGTGCTCCAAAAGGGCTGAAACTTTGTGGGTAGCTTTAATATAACCAACAAGGTGGGGAAGAGCTAAAAAATTGGAATTTGGAGGCTAATACGATCAGCTTACCCAGTGAGATTTGCAACATGGCTTGTATTTTTGTGGGAGATTTTGGGTTAATGAAGAAGGTACCATCTCTAGTGCTCCAAAATTGCTGAAACTTTGTGGGTAGCTTTAATATGACCAATACGGTGGGGAAACGCTAAAAAATGGGAATTTGGAGGCTAATACGATCAGCTTACCGCGTGAGATTTGCAACAAGACTTGTATTTCTGTGGGAGATTTCGGGTTAATGAAGGAGGTACCATCTCTAGTGCTCCAAAAGGGCTGAAACTTTGTGAATAGCTATAATATAATCAATAAGGTGGGGAAAAGCTAAAAAATTGGAATTTGGAGGCTAATACGATCAGCTTTCCCCGTGATATTTGCAACACGGCTTGTATTTATGTGGGAGATTTCGGGTTAATGAAGGAGATATCATCTCTAGTGCTCCAAAAGGGCTGAAACTTTGTGGGTAGCTTTAATATGACTAATAAGGTGGGGGAACTCTAAAAAATGGGAATTTGGAGGATAATATATACGATCAGCTTACCGCGTAAGATTTGCAACACGGCTTTTATTTTTGTCGGAGATTTTGGGTTAATAAAGGATGTACCATCTCTAGTGCTCCAAAAGGGCTGAAACTTTGTGGGTAACTTTAATATAACCAATAAGGTGGGGAAACGCTAAAAAATGGGAATTTAGAGGCTAATACGTTTAGCTAACCGTATGAGATTTGCAACACGGCTTGTATTTTCGTGGGAGATTTCGGGTTAATGAATGAGGTACCATCTCTAGTGCTCCAAAAGTGCTGAAACTTTGTGGGTAGCTTTAATATAACCAATAAGGTGGAGAAACGCTAAAAAATTGGAATTTGGAGGCTAATACGATCAGCTTACCCAGTGAGATTTGCAACATGGCTTGTATTTTTGTGGGAGATTTTGGTTTAATGAAGAAGGTACCATCTCTAGTGCTCCAAAATTGCTGAAACTTTGTGGGTAGCTTTAATATGACCAATAAGGTGGGGGAACGCTAAAAAATGGGAATTTAGAGGCTAATACGATCAGCTTACCCAGTGAGATTTGCAACACGGGTTGTATTTTTGTGGGAGATATCGGGTTAATGAATGAGGTACCATCTCTAGTGCTTCAAAAGGGCTGAAACTTTGTCGGTAGCTTTTATATGACCAATAAGGTGGGGAAACGCTAAAAAATGGGAATTTAGAGGCTAATACGATCAGCTTACCCAGTGAGATTTGCAACACGGCTTGTATTTTTGTGGGAGATTTCGGGTTAATGAAGGAGGTACCATCTCTAGTGCTCCAAAAGGGCTGAAACTTTGGGGATAGCTTTAATATGACCAATAAGGTGGGGAAACTCTAAAAAATGGGAATTTGGAGGCTAATATAATCAGCTTACCGCTTGAGATTTGCAACAAGGCTTGTATTTCTGTGGGAGATTTCGGATTAATGAAGGAGGTACCATCTCTAGTGCTCCAAAAGGGCTGCAACTTTGTGGGTAGCTTTAATATAACCAATAAGATGGGGAAACGTTAAAAATGAGAATTCGGAGGCTAATACGATCAGCTTACCCCGTGAGATTTGCAACACGGCTTGTATTTTTGTGAGAGATTTCGGGTTAATGATTGAGGTACCATCTCTAGTGCTCCAAAAGGGCCGAAACTTTGTGGGTAGCTTTAATATGACTATTAAGGTGGGGAAACTCTAAAAAATGGGAATTTTGAGACTAATACAGTCAACTTACCGCGTGAGATTTGCAACACGGCTTGTATTTTTGTTGGAGATTTTGGGTTAATGAAGGAGGTACCATCTCTAGTGCTCCAAAATGGCTAAAACTTTGTGGGTAGGTTTAATGTAACCAATAAGGTGAGGAAACATTAAAAAAGTGGAATTTGGAGGCTAATACGATCAGCTTACCCCGTGAGATTTGCAACACGGCTTGTATTTTTGTGAGAGATTTCGGGTTAATCAAGAAGGTACCATCTCTAGTGCTCCAAAAGGGTTGAAACTTTGTAGGTAGCTTTAATATAACCAATAAGGTGGGGAAACGCTAAAAAATTCGAATTTGGAGACTAATACGATCAGCTTACCCCGTGAGATTTGCAACACGGCTTGTATTTATGTGGGAGATTTCGGGTTAATAAAGGAGGTACCATCTCTAGTGCTCCAAAAGGGCTGAAACTTTGTGGGTAGCTTTAATATGACCAATAAGTTGGGGAAACTCTATAAAACGGGAATTTGGAGGCTAATACGATCAGCTTACCGCGTGAGATTTGCAACAAGGCTTGTATTTCTCTGGGTGATTTCGGGTTAATGAAGGAGGTACCATCTCTAGTGCTCCAAAAGGGCTGAAACTTTGTAGGTAGCTTTAATATAACCAAAAAGGTGGGGAAAAGCTAAAAAATTGGAATTTGGAGGCTAATACGATTAGCTTACCGCGTGAGATTTTCAACACAGCTTATATTTTTGTGGGAGATTTCGGGTTAATGAAGGAGGTACTATCTCTAGTGCTCCAAAAAGGCTGAAACTTTGTGGGTAGCTTTAATATAACCAATAAGGTGAGGAAACGCTAAAAAATGGGAATTTAGAGGCTAATATGTACAGCTTACCCAGTGAGATTTGCAACATGGTTTGTATTTTTGTGGGAGATTTCGGGTTAATGAAGGAGGTACCATCTCTAGTGATCCAAAAGGGCTGAAACTTTGTGGGTAGCTTTAATATGACCAATAAGGTGGGGAAACGCTAAAAAATGGGAATTTAGATGCTAATACGATCAGCTTACCCAGTGAGATTTGCAACACGGCTTGTATATTTGTTGGAGATTTCGGGTTAATGTAGGAGGTACCATCTCTAGTGCTTCAAAAGGGCTGAAACTTTGTGGGTAGCCTTTATATGACCAATAAGGTGGGGAAACGCTAAAAAATTGGAATTTAGAGAGAAATACGATCAGCTTACCCAGTGAGATTTGCAACACGGCTTGTATTTTGGTGGGAGATTTCGGGTTAATGAAGGAGGTACCATCTCTAGTGCTCCAAAAGGGCTGAAACTTTGTGGGTAGGTTTAATATGACCAATAAGGTGGGGAAACTCTAAAAAATTTGAATTTGGAGGCTAATACGATTAGCTTACCGCGTGAGATTTGCAACACGCCTTGTATTTTTGTGGGAGATTTCGGGTTAATGAAGGAGGTACCATCTTTAGTGCTCCAAAAGGGCTGAAACTTTGTGGGTAGCTTTAATATAACCAATAAGGTGAGGAAACGTTAAAAAACGGGAATTTAGAGGCTAATATGATCAGCTTACCCAGTGAGATTTGCAACATGGTTTCTATTTTTGTGGGAGATTTCGGGTTAATGAAGGAGGTACCATCTTTAGTGCTCCAAAAGGGCTGAAACTTTGTGGGTAGCTTTAATATGACCAATAAGGTGGGGAAACGCTAAAAAATGGTAATTTAGAGGCTAATAAGATCAGCTTACCCAGTGAGATTTGCAACACGGCTTGTATTTTTGTTGGAGATTTCGGGTTAATGTAGGAGGTACCATCTCTAGTGCTTCAAAAGGGCTGAAACTTTGTGGGTAGCTTTTATATGACCAATAAGGTGGGGAAACGCTATAAAATTGGAATTTAGAGGCAAATACGATCAGCTTACCCAGTGAGATTTGCAACACGGCTTGTATTTTTGTGGGAGATTTCGGGTTAATGAAGGAGGTACCATCTCTAGTGCTCCAAAAGGGCTGAAACTTTGTGGGTAGCTTTAATATGACCAATAAGGTGGGGAAACTCTAAAAAATGGGAATTTGGAGGATAATACGATTAGCTTACCGCGTGAGATTTGCAACACGCCTTGTATTTTTGTGGGAGATTTCGGGTTAATGAAGGAGGTACCATCTCTAGTGCTCCAAAAGGGCTGAAACTTTGTGGGTAGCTTTAATATAACCAATAAGGTGAGGAAACGTTAAAAAATGGGAATTTAGAGGCTAATATGATCAGCTTACCCAGTGAGATTTGCAACATGGTTTGTATTTTTGTGGGAGATTTCGGGTTAATGAAGGAGGTACCATCTCTAATGCTCCAAAATAGCTGAAACTTTGTGGGTAGCTTTAATATGACCAATAAGTTGGGGAAACGCTAAAAAATGGGAATTTAGAGGTTAATACGATCAGCTTACCCAGTGAAATTTGCAACACGGCTTGTATTTTTGTTGGAGATTTCGGGTTAATGTAGGAGGTACCACCTCTAGTGCTTCAAAAGGGCTGAAACTTTGTGGGTAGCTTTTATATGACCAATTAGGTGGGGAAACGCTAAAAATTTGGAATTTAGAGGCAAATACGATCAGCTTACCCAGTGAGATTTGCAACACGACTTGTATTTTTGTGGGAGATTTCGGGTTAATGAAGGAGGTACCATCTCTAGTGCTCCAAAAGGGCTGAAACTTTGTGGGTAGCTTTAATATGACCATTATGGTGGGGAAACTCTAAAAAATGGGAATTTGGAGGCTAATACGGTTAGCTTACCGCGTGAGATTTGCAACACGCATTGTATTTATGTGGAAGATTTCGGGTTAATGAAGGAGGTACCATCTCTAGTGCTCCAAAAGGGCTGAAACTTTGTGGGTAGCTTCAATATGACCAATAAGGTGGGGAAACTCTAAAAAAGGGGAATTTGGAGGCTAATATAATCAGCTTACCGCGTGAGATTTGCAACAAGGCTTGTATTTCTGTTGGAGATTTCGGGTTAATGAAGGAGGTACCATCTCTAGTGCTCCAAAAGGGCTGAAACTTTGTGGGTAGCTTTAATATAACCAACAAGGTGGGGAAGAGCTAAAAAATTGGAATTTAGAGGCTGATACGATCAGCTTACCGCGTGAGATTTTCAACACAGCTTATATTTTTGTGGGAGATTTCGGGTTAATGAAGGAGGTACTATCTCTAGTGCTCCAAAAGGGCTGAAACTTTGTGGGTAGCTTTAATATATCCAATAAGGTGGGGAAACGCTAAAAAATGGGAATTTAGAGGCTAATACGATCAGCTTACCCAATGAGATTTGCAACATGGTTTGTATTTTTGTGGGAGATTTCGGGTTAATGAAGGAGGTACCATCTCTAGTGCTCCAAAAGGGCTGAAACTTTGTGGGTAGCTTTAATATGACTAATAAGGTGGGGAAACGCTAAAAAATGGGAATTTAGAGGCTAATACGATAAGCTTACCCAGTGAGATTTGCAACACGGCTTGTATTTTTGTGGGAGATTTCGGGTTAATAAAGGAGGTATCATCTATAGTGCTTCAAAAGGGCTGAAACTTTGTGGGTAGCTTTGATATGACCAATAAGGTGGGGAAACTCTAAAGAATGGGAATTTGGAGGCTAATACGATCAGCTTACCGCGTGAGATTTGCAACAAGGCTTGTATTTCTGTGGGAGATTTCGGATTAATGAAGGAGGTACCATCTCTAGTGCTCCAAAAGGGCTGCAACTTTGTGGGTAGCTTTAATATAACCAATAAGATGGGGAAACATTAAAAATGAGAATTTGGAGGCTAATACGATCAGCTTACCCCGTGAGATTTGCAACACGGCTTGTATTTTTGTGAGAGATTTCGGGTTAATGAAGGAGGTACCATCTCTAGTTCTCCAAAAGGGCCGAAACTTTGTGGGTAGCTTTAATATGACTAATAAGGTGGGGAAACTCTAAAAAATGGGAATTTTGAGACTAATACAATCAACTTACCGCGTGAGATTTGCAACACGACTTGTATTTTTGTTGGAGATTTTGGGTTAATGAAGGAGGTACCATCTCTAGTGCTCCAAAATGGCTAAAACTTTGTGGGTAGGTTTAATGTAACCAATAAGGTGAGGAAACGTTAAAAAAGTGGAATTTGGAGGCTAATACGATCAGCTTACCCCGTGAGATTTGCAACACGGCTTGTATTTTTTTGAGAGATTTCAAGTTAATGAAGAAGGTACCATCTCTAGTGCTCCAAAAGGGTTGAAACTTTGTAGGTAGCTTTAATATAACCAATAAGGTGGGGAAACGCTAAAAAATTCGAATTTGGAGACTAATACGATCAGCTTACCCCGTGAGATTTGCAACACGGCTTGTATTTATGTGGGAGATTTCGGGTTAATGAAGGAGGTACCATCTCTAGTGCTCCAAAAGGGCTGAAACTTTGTGGGTAGCTTTAATATGACCAATAAGTTGGGGAAACTCTATAAAACGGGAATTTGGATGCTAATACGATCAGCTTACCGCGTGAGATTTGCAACCAGGCTTGTATTTCTGTGGGAGATTTCGGGTTAATGAAGGAGGTACCATCTCTAGTGCTCCAAAAGGGCTGAAACTTTGTGGGTAGCTTTAATATAACCAACAAGGTGGGGAAAAGCTAAAAAATTGGAATTTGGAGGCTAATACGATCAGCTTACCGCGTAAGATTTTCAACACAGCTTATATTTTTGTGGGAGATTTCGGGTTAATGAAGGAGGTACTATCTCTAGTGCTCCAAAAGGGCTGAAACTTTGTGGGTAGCTTTAATATAACCAATAAGGTGGGGAAACGTTAAAAAATGGGAATTTAGAGGCTAATATGATCAGCTTACCCAGTGAGATTTGCAACATGGTTTTTATTTTTGTGGGAGATTTCGGGTTAATGAAGGAGGTACCATCTCTAGTGCTCCAAAAGGGCTGAAACTTTGTGGGTAGCTTTAATATGACCAATGAGGTGGGGAAACGCTAAAAAATGGTAATTTAGAGGCTAATACGATCAGCTTACCCAGTGAGATTTGCAACACGGCTTGTATTTTTGTTGGAGATTTCGGGTTAATGTAGGAGGTACCATCTCTAGTGCTTCAAAAGGGCTGAAACTTTGTGGGTAGCTTTTATATGACCAATAAGGTGGGGAAACGCTAAAAAATTGGAATTTAGAGGCAAATACGATCAGCTTACCCAGTGAGATTTGCAACACGGGTTGTATTTTTGTGGGAGTTTTCGGGTTAATGAAGGAGGTACAATCTCTAGTGCTCCAAAAGGGCTGAAACTTTGAGGGTAGCTTTAATATCACCAATAAGGTGGGGAAACTCTAAAAAATGGGAATTTGGAGGATAATACGATTAGCTTACCGCGTGAGATTTGCAACACGCCTTGTATTTTTGTGGGAGATTTCGGGTTAATGAAGGAGGTACCATCTCTAGTGCTCCAAAAGGGCCGAAACTTTGTGGGTAGCTTTAATATAACCAATAAGGTGAGGAAACGTTAAAAAATGGGAATTTAGAGGCTAATATGATCAGCTTACCCAGTGAGATTTGCAACATGGTTTGTATATTTGTGGGAGATTTCGGGTTAATGAAGGAGGTACCATCTCTAATGCTCCAAAAGTGCTGAAACTTTGTGGGTAGCTTTAATATGACCAATAAGTTGGGGAAACGCTAAAAAATGGGAATTTAGAGGCTAATACGATCAGCTTACCCTGTGAAATTTGCAACACGGCTTGTATTTTTGTTGGAGATTTCGGGTTAATGTAGGAGGTACCATCTCTAGTGCTTAAAAAGGGCTGAAACTTTGTGGGTAGCTTTTATATGACCAATAAGGTGGGGAAACGCTAAAAAATTGGAATTTAGAGGCAAATACGATCAGCTTACCCAGTGAGATTTGCATCACGAATTGTATTTTTGAGGGAGATTTCGGGTTAATGAAGGAGGTACCATCTCTAGTGCTCCAAAAGGGCTGAAACTTTGTGGGTAGCTTTAATATGACCAATAAGGTGGGAAAACTCTAAAAAATGGGAATTTGGAGGCTAATACGATTAGCTTACCGCGTGAGATTTGCAACACGCATTGTATTTATGTGGGAGATTTCGGATTAATGAAGGAGGTACCATCTCTAGGGCTCCAAAAGGGCTGAAACTTTGTGGGTAGCTTCAATATGACCAATAAGGTGGGGAAACTCTAAAAAAGGGGAATTTTGAGGCTAATATAATCAGCTTACCGCGTGAGATTTGCAACAAGGCTTGTATTTTTGTGGGAGATTTCGGGTTAATGAAGAAGGTATCATCTCTAGTGCTCCAAAAGGGCTGAAACTTTGTGGGTAGCTTTAATATGACCAATAAGGTGGGGAAACTCTAAAAAATGGGAATTTGGAGGCTAATACGATCAGCTTACCGTGTGAGATTTGCAACAAGGCTTATATTTCTGTTGGAGATAGATTTCGGGTTAATGAAGGAGGTACCATCTCTAGTGCTTCAAAAGGGCTGAAACTTTGTGGGTAGCTTTAATATAACCAACAAGGTGGGGAAGAGCTAAAAAATTGGAATTTGGAGGCTAATACGATCAGCTTACCGCGTGAGATTTTCAACACAACTTATATTTTTGTGGGAGATTTCGGGTTAATGAAGGAGGTACTATCTCTAGTGCTCCAAAAGGGCTGAAACTTTGTGGGTAGCTTTAATATAACCAATAAGGTGGGGAAACGCTAAAAAATGGGAATTTAGAGGCTAATACGATCAGCTTACCCAGTGAGATTTGCAACATGGTTTGTATTTTTGTGGGAGATTTCGGGTTAATGAAGGAGGTACCATCTCTAGTGCTCCAAAAGGGCTGAAACTTTGTGGGTAGCTTTAATATGACTAATAAGGTGGGGAAACGCTAAAAAATGGGAATTTAGAGGCTAATACGATCAGCTTACCCAGTGAGATTTGCAACACGGCTTGTATTTTTGTGGGAGATTTCGGGTTAATAAAGGAGGTACCATCTATAGTGCTTCAAAAGGGCTGAAACTTTGTGGGTAGCTTTGATATGACCAATAAGGTGGGGAAACTCTAAAGAATGGGAATTTGGAGGCTAATACGATCAGCTTACCGCGTGAGATTTGCAACAAGGCTTGTATTTCTGTGGGAGATTTCGGGTTAATGAAGGAGGTACCATCTCTAGTGCTCCAAAAGGGCTGAAACTTTGTGGGTAGCTTTAATATAACCAACAAGGTGGGGAAAAGCTAAAAAATTGGAATTTGGAGGCTAATACGATCAGCTTACCGCGTAAGATTTTCAACACAGCTTATATTTTTGTGGGAGATTTCGGGTTAATGAAGGAGGTACTATCTCTAGTGCTCCAAAAGGGCTGAAACTTTGTGGGTAGCTTTAATATAACCAATAAGGTGGGGAAACGCTAAAAAATGGGAATTTAGAGGCTAATATGATCAGCTTACCCAGTGAGATTTGCAACATGGTTTGTATTTTTGTGGGAGATTTCGGATTAATGAAGGAGGTACCATCTCTAGTGCTCCAAAAGGGCTGAAACTTTGTGGGTAGCTTTAATATGACCAATAAGGTGGGGAAACGCTAAAAAATGGGAATTTAGATGCTAATACGACCAGCTTACCCAGTGAGATTTGCAACACGGCTTGTATATTTGTTGGAGATTTCGGGTTAATGTAGGAGGTACCATCTCTAGTGCTTCAAAAGGGCTGAAACTTTGTGGATAGCTTTTATATGACCAATAAGGTGGGGAAACGCTAAAAAATTGGAATTTAGTGGCAAATACGATCTGCTTACCCAGTGAGATTTGCAACACGGCTTGTATTTTTGTGGGAGATTTCGGGTTAATGAAGGAGGTACCATCTCTAGTGCTCCAAAAGGGCTGAAACTTTGTGGGTAGCTTTAATATAACCAATAAGGTGAGTAAACGTTAAAAAATGGGAATTTAGACGCTAATATGATCAGCTTACCCAGTGAGATTTGCAACATGGTTTGTATTTTTGTGGGAGATTTCGGGTTAATGAAGGAGGTACCATCTCTATTGCTCCAAAAGGGCTGAAACTTTGTGGGTAGCTTTAATATGACCAATAAGGTGGGGAAACGCTAAAAAATGGTAATTTAGAGGCTAATACGATCAGCTTACCCAGTGAGATTTGCAACACGGCTTGTATTTTTGTTGGAGATTTCGGGTTAATAAAGGAGGTACCATCTCTAGTGCTTCAAAAGGGCTGAAACTTTGTGGGTAGCTTTTATATGACCAATAAGGTGGGGAAACGCTAAAAAATTGGAATTTAGAGGCAAATACGATCAGCTTACCGAGTGAGATTTGCAACACGGGTTGTATTTTTGTGGGAGTTTTCGGGTTAATGAAGGAGGTACAATCTCTAGTGCTCCAAAAGGGCTGAAACTTTGTGGGTAGCTTTAATATCACCAATAAGGTGGGGAAACTCTAAAAAATGGGAATTTGGAGGATAATACGATTAGCTTACCGCGTGAGATTTGAAACACGCCTTGTATTTTTTTGGGAGATTTCGGGTTAATGAAGAAGGTACCATCTCTAGTGCTCCAAAAGGGCTGAAACTTTGTGGGTAGCTTTAATATAACCAATAAGGTGAGGAAACGTTAAAAAATGGGAATTTAGAGGCTAATATGATCAGCTTACCCAGTGAGATTTGCAACATGGTTTGTATTTTTGTGGGAGATTTCGGGTTAATGAAGGAGGTACCATCTCTAATGCTCCAAAAGGGCTGAAACTTTGTGGGTAGCTTTAATATGACCAATAAGTTGGGGAAACGCTAAAAAATGGGAATTTAGAGGCTAATACGATCAGCTTACCCAGTGAAATTTGCAACACGGCTTGTATTTTTGTTGGAGATTTCGGGTTAATGTAGGAGGTACCATCTCTAGTGCTTAAAAAGGGCTGAAACTTTGTGGGTAGCTTTTATATGACCAATAAGGTGGGGAAACGCTAAAAAATTGGAATTTTGAGGCAAATACGATGAGCTTACCCAGTGAGATTTGCATCACGACTTGTATTTTTGTGGGAGATTTCGGATTAATGAAGGAGGTACCATCTCTAGTGCTCCAAAAGGGCTGAAACTTTGTGGGTAGCTTTAATATGACCAATAAGGTGGGGAAACTCTAAAAAATGGGAATTTTGAGACTAATACAATCAACTTACCGCGTGAGATTTGCAACACGGCTTGTATTTTTGTTGGAGATTTTGGGTTAATGAAGGAGGTACCATCTCTAGTGCTCCAAAATGGCTAAAACTTTGTGGGTAGGTTTAATGTAACCAATAAGGTGAGGAAACGTTAAAAAAGTGGAATTTGGAGGCTAATACGATCAGCTTACCCCGTGAGATTTGCAACACGGCTTGTATTTTTGTGGGAGATTTCGGGTTAATAAAGGAGGTACCATCTATAGTGCTTCAAAAGGGCTGAAACTTTGTGGGTAGCTTTGATATGACCAATAAGGTGGGGAAACTCTAAAGAATGGGAATTTGGAGGCTAATACGATCAGCTTACCGCGTGAGATTTGCAACAAGGCTTGTATTTCTGTGGGAGATTTCGGATTAATGAAGGAGGTACCATCTCTAGTGCTACAAAAGGGCTGCAACTTTGTGGGTAGCTTTAATATAACCAATAAGATGGGGAAACATTAAAAATGAGAATTTGGAGGCTAATACGATCAGCTTACCCCGTGAGATTTGCAACACGGCTTGTATTTTTGTGAGAGATTTCGGGTTAATGAAGGAGGTATACCATCTCTAGTTCTCCAAAAGGGCCGAAACTTTGTGGGTAGCTTTAATATGACTAATAAGGTGGGGAAACTCTAAAAAATGGGAATTTTGAGACTAATACAATCAACTTACCGCGTGAGATTTGCAACACGGCTTGTATTTTTGTTGGAGATTTTGGGTTAATGAAGGAGGTACCATCTCTAGTGCTCCAAAATGGCTAAAACTTTGTGGGTAGGTTTAATGTAACCAATAAGGTGAGGAAACGTTAAAAAAGTGGAATTTGGAGGCTAATACGATCAGCTTACCCCGTGAGATTTGCAACACGGCTTGTATTTTTTTGAGAGATTTCAAGTTAATGAAGAAGGTACCATCTCTAGTGCTCCAAAAGGGTTGAAACTTTGTAGGTAGCTTTAATATAACCAATAAGGTGGGGAAACGCTAAAAAATTCGAATTTGGAGACTAATACGATCAGCTTACCCCGTGAGATTTGCAACACGGCTTGTATTTATGTGGGAGATTTCGGGTTAATGAAGGAGGTACCATCTCTAGTGCTCCAAAAGGGCTGAAACTTTGTGGGTAGCTTTAATATGACCAATAAGTTGGGGAAACTCTAAAAAAGGGGAATTTGGAGGCCAATACGATCAGCTTACCGCGTGAGATTTGCAACAAGGCTTGTATTTCTGTGGGAGATTTCGGGTTAATAAAGGAGGTACCATCTATAGTGCTTCAAAAGGGCTGAAACTTTGTGGGTAGCTTTGATATGACCAATAAGGTGGGGAAACTCTAAAGAATGGGTATTTGGAGGCTATTACGATTAGCTTACCGCGTGAGATTTGCAACAAGGCTTGTATTTCTGTGGGAGATTTCGGGTTAATGAAGGTGGTACCATCTCTAGTGCTCCAAAAGGGCTGAAACTTTGTGGGTAGTTTTAATATAACCAATAAGGTGGGGAAAAGCTAAAAAATTGGAATTTGGAGGCTAATACGATCAGCTTACCCCGTGATATTTGCAACACGGCTTGTATTTATTTGGGACATTTCGGGTTAATGGAGGTACCATCTCTAGTGCTCCAAAAGGGCTGAAACTTTGTGGGTAGCTTTAATATGACCAATAAGGTGGGGAAACTGATACGTAGCAATTGGCTAGACCGGCCAATTGCTAAAATAAATACTCAATCTTGCGTATGCTCTTGTATTTCCGTCAATTGCCGATGTTAACTTGAGAATTTGAATTGAAACGGTGGTCGAGACTTGCAAATTCCACTTTTGCAATTGCCCTCGAATTCCAATTGTAACACTCCGTATATCGGAAGCGACGATTGCCCAAATTAATTAGCAAGTGCTAAACTGCTAATTACTTTAATATTGAGGCAATCGGATCCCACGCAGCCGTCTTTGGCAATGCACTCACAAGAACAATTCGAAAAAAAAACTTTGAAAGTAAATAATTTGGAACGTAAGGAAGAAGCGTGATTAGGGTTGACGAAGAGTAAGCACTTAGCCAAGTGCTTCTCTTTTAATTTCAACCTGATTAAAATGACGGAAAATTACAACTTAAATAAGGAGTTGATGGTGAGATTGGTTCCTTGCAAAGAAACCCTAGCTATCTCACAATTAAAAATAATTAACTAAAAATCCTAAGATAAATACTAATAATTCTATTAATCTAAAAAATGTCTAAAGATATATATAAAAATATTCTTTTCTTCATAAGTAAGGAAATAGATAATTCCCTCACTTTTATTTATATAACTAATAAATAAAAATAGATAAATATATATAATATATAATAAATTCTTCAAGAGGAACCAGCCAGCCCTAGAGAACCCTCAGCGCCGACCCAGGACCCTCGACGTCGACCCTTCACCAATTATTGAATCCATGGTGGCGCTTTCTTCTTTCTCGGGATGATCGGGTCCTCGAACCGTCTTAGCCCAGAAAGAGTCGATCTTGATGGCATCATTCTCCCCCACTTAGCTTCGATTCGTCCTCGAATCGACTCGTTGTAGGGCACTTGGGGAGCAGCAGCCTTGTCTATAACAAAAAGAGGATTATAACGGACAACTACCAGCAGATTTTGAGGTCGAGAAACCTCAAAAACAATAGCGTCCATGATGACCTTGGAGCAATCAACATCAACGATCTGAATTGGCTCCTCGGTCACACGTTTCTCAACATCAACGACCTCCTCCCTAGGCTCAACATTAGCGAAGACAACTTCATGAACATCGACGGACACGGTAAGCATATCCTGCGCAGAATTGCAGTCAACTTGCAGATCAGATTCGGAGGCGTTTCCGGGAGAGTCTGGCTGCGTATGACCTACCGTTGGAAAGATCTCGAAGTTATCTACGCATGGAATCTGAGATGAGGCAATTCCGACCTCGGAATCAATGGGAATCCGCAAAACAAAATCCTCTTGAAGAATTTATTATATATTATATATATTTATCTATTTTTATTTATTAGTTATATAAATAAAAGTGAGGGAATTATCTATTTCCTTACTTATGAAGAAAAGAATATTTTTATATATATCTTTAGACATTTTTTAGATTAATAGAATTATTAGTATTTATCTTAGGATTTTTAGTTAATTATTTTTAATTGTGAGATAGCTAGGGTTTCTTTGCAAGGAACCAATCTCACCATCAACTCCTTATTTAAGTTGTAATTTTCCGTCATTTTAATCAGGTTGAAATTAAAAGAGAAGCACTTGGCTAAGTGCTTACTCTTCGTCAACCCTAATCACGCTTCTTACTTACGTTCCAAATTATTTACTTTCAAAGTTTTTTTTTAGGGTTGATGAAGAGAAAGCACTTAGCCAAGTGCTTCTCTTTTAATTTCAACCTGATTAAAATGAAGACAAATTACAACTTAAATAAGGCGTTGATGGTGAAATTGGTTCCTTGCAAAGAAACCCTAGCCATCTCACTTTTATCTAAAATAAATAAATAAAAAATAAGATAAAGACTACTAATTATATATCTACCTAAAAATTGACTAAAATTAAATAATGTTTTCTTAGGGAGCAAGAAGATAAATATCTCTCGCTTTTATTTCTCCTAAATAACTAAATAATAATAATTAAAATAGATAGGATAATTGTCCAACAACTGGTCAGCCCTGCAGAACCATCGACTTCGCCCCTTCAACAATCTTGAATCCATGGTGGCGCCTTCTTCTTTCTCGGGATGATCGGGTCCTCGAACCGTAGCCCATAGAGGGCCAATCTTGATGGCATCATTCTCCCCCACTTAGCTTCGATTCGTCCTCGAATCGACTGGTTGTAGGGCACTAAGGGAGCAGCAGCCTGATCGTGAACAAAAAGAAGACTAGAACGGACAACTACCAGGAGATTTTGAGGTCGAGAAGCCTCAAAAACAGTAGCGTCCATGATGGCCTTGGAGCAATCAACATCAATGATCTGAATTGGCTCCTTGGTCACACTAATATCCTCTTCAACGACCTTCACTTTTGGCTCAACATCAGCGAAGAGAACCTCACGAACATCCCCGGACACATTCAACAAATCCTGCGTAGAATTTTTGTCAACTTGGAACGTAAGTAAGAAGCGTGATTAGGGTTGACGAAGAGTAAGCACTTAGCCAAGTGCTTACTCAGCTTACCGCGTGAGATTTGCAACAAGGCTTGTATTTCTGTGGTAGATTTCGGGTTAATGAAGGAGGTACCATCTCTAGTGCTCCAAAAGGGCTGGAATTTTGTGGGTAGCTTTAATATAACCAATAAGGTGGGGAAACGTTAAAAAATGGGAATTTGGAGGCTAATACGATCAGCTTACCCCGTGAGATTTGCAACACGGCTTGTATTTTTGTGATAGATTTCGGGTTAATGAAGGAGGTACCATCTCTAGTGCTCCAAAAGGGCTGAAGATTTGTTGGTAGCTTTAATATAACCAATAAGGTGGGGAAACGCTAAAAAATGGGAATTTAGAGGCTAATACGATCAGCTTACCCAGTGAGATTTGCAGCATGACTTGTATTTCTGTGGGAGATTTCGGGTTAATGAAGGAGGTATCATCTCTAGTGCTCCAAAAGGGCTGAAACTTTGTGGGTAGCTTTAATATAACCAATAAGTTGGGGAAAAGCTAAAAGCTTACCGCGGGAAACTTTGTGGTTAGCTTTTTTGTCACCCATAAGGTGGGGAAATGCTAAGAAATGGGAATTTGATGGCCAATACGATCAGCTTACCGCGTGATATTTGCAACACGGTGGCGCCGTTGCCGGGGAATCAAAGTTTATTTCTTTGTTTTGTGTGTTTATCAATTTTGTATATATCTAATTTGTTGTGAACCTATCTTACGGTTCATAACACCCTTGCTACTAACTTTTTAGATGTTGAGGTTATTGCAGTTTGAAGGTGAAAACTTTCACCAATATCTTACCAGATTGCAGAGATATGTTGACATTCGTGATTCACGGGGTTATCAAGACAGCATCCGAGATATGATTGTTTGCATAATTGACGGGATGACTGCTGAGACACGGACGCTTGCTGAGCACATGAGTAATGGAGGCCTAGCACGGTTAGGTTTGTCGGGGATGTGGGATTTTTTTTGTTACATGGGTTACCATGTTGCACAGGAAGAATCTTTCACTTCGATATCTCCACCAAATGAGGACTCTGTCATATATCCGGATGATGAAATCCAAGCCCTTACTCAAGCGATACAGGAGAATGGTCAAGCGATACAGGAGAATGGTGAGAGGATCAAAAACTTGGGGGAACAATTGAGCCAACTTATTCAAACATCGAGCGAGATAATAGCAGATCGGATGGCCGCCCCTCAAGTTGATAAAGAAAGCAAAACCATTCCACCATCCCTTGAGACATTGAAGGATGCAAGAATGGAAGATCCTGTCGAAGTCATTGTTCTTAATTCATTCCATCCTAGTTGGTTTCATAAGGAGGATGAATTGTTCGTAGACAACGATAGTTTCTTTGACGATGGAGAAGAGGGTCTAGTGCTTCCTGACATGGAATCTCATGAGTCGACGCATGAGGTTTCATGTGTTGTGTCTCCTACTCCATCTGATGCATTCATTCTCAGCCCCCCCGTTGATGAACCATGTCTAGAGTCACCTACTGAGGCTCAAGAGGTAATAAAGGTAAGCTTTTGCAATTTGGAAGGAAATAGTGATTATGTTGATCCTTTTCACTGCTATTTTGAGAAGCCACCAGCGGAACTGTGTTGGTGGTATCATATTCCTTCAGTAGACATTCATGATAAATTGAAAAGGTTTATAACTTCTATATTTTATAATTTCAATTTAGTGTACTATGATGTCTTGTGGAAGATGTGTGCACAGGAATATGATAGGCTACTGAGGGCATTGACGATGTCTGATAGGCAAGAAATTAAGATTGAGAATAAGTCATGCCGATGACATAAAACAAAGGCGCTGCTTGGGAGGCAACCCAAGGTAAGTAGTTCTAGATTTCTTTTTCTTAAATTTCATTGAATTAGTTTGGTTTTGGCATTTTTCGTGGGGCACTAACATTGCAGGGGTGAATATTGAAAAGAGAGCAGGCCGCCCCGCGGCTTGTACGGGCCGCCCCGCGGCCAGGTCTTGTCTCCGGCCGCCCCGCGGCCTAGCATGGCCGCCCCGCGGCCTCTGACGGGACAGACAGGTTTCCTTCCCTCACCTCCCCTCCCAGACCTACCAACCCTACAATTAGCATGTCAGTTTTCTCTCTTTCCTTCAGATTTTGATCTTTTGTTGTTTTTAATTTATATTCATTGAGGACAATGAAAGATTTAAGTGTGGGGGAGGGATTGCATTGCATATAGATATATTTTGCATATCATGTTTATTTATGTTTTCATATTTATTTTTACTCATATATTGCATTTGTTAAAAAAAATCCGAAAATATCATGCATTGCATACATTTTAGGTCTTATTTTCCCATCTAGGCTACTTGTCCTCTATATTTATCTTATCATGTGCCCCATGACTTGCCTGAAGTGTTTGAAACTTTGAATTATTTTATAGACTTTTTGGGAACGTGATTGATGAGAAAATTGAGCATGTATAGTCTTTGGAATTTAAGTGGTATTGAAGTTCTAACAATTTGACCTTGTGAGTTATTTTGGCCTTATTGGGACTACACATATATGTCCTCTAGTTTCTTTGTGTGTGAATACTCTCCTTGATTACTTCCTCTTTAAATTGCGTTTAGATATCTCTATTGAGGTTGCATTTATATGATTTTTGCATGTAACCTTAAAGTGATTGAGGCATGATTTTCTTTTACCCATAATATACACTATCCACCCGTACACATTATCCTTTTCTTGAAGCCAATTTGAGCCTTATAAGCCCATTTTGTTAGCTCCACAAAATCTTCCTAGCCAATTATTAGCCTGACCCATCCGGGAATTAGGAGAAGAGTTGGTGAATATCTTGATGTATTGATGGAGTTGCTTTGAGTTGAGAAAGTATGTTGGGTGATTCATTTGTACTTCATAGAGATGGTTTTTATGTGCTTATTACTTGGGACCTAAGGAGGATAAAATTCACTTAGGGGTAAAAGTCAAGAAAATAAAAAGAAAGAAAAGAAGAAAAAAATCATTATCAAAAGAAAAAAAATGAATGAGTTTGTGTGGTTATTTAAGAAGTATGCTTGCATTGTATTGTGAAGGAGTACATGTTAGTGGAATGGCGTACGAAGTGTTTTGGTGTTGGTGTTTTTCTGGTTGATTACTAACCCTTTTTCCCGGATTTTTAGCACCACATAACCTAAATAATTTCCATACCCTATGTTCCTACCATGACCCCATTACAACCCATAGAAAGACCTCGTGATTTTGGTTGCATGTGAAGTCACTAGCGGTGGAGATTTAGACCACTGACGCAATTTTGTCGTAGCTAAGTTTTCAATGATTGAGTTTGAGTGCGAATGTTTAAACCTAAACACATGAGCGAGAGTGAAAACACATTTTCCTGGTGAAGTTGAATGAATATGCTTGCTTTATTCCTTGGATTGCACCTATACATGTTATGACATTATTTGTCAATCTTTGTTTCCCTATATATTCTGAGCTTTAAGTATTTTACCAAAGTTATTACACGGATTGCTTGTCTGTGGGGTGTTGATTTGATTTTGGTTTTAATTGCTTGAGGACAAGCAAAGGCTTAAGTGTGGGGGAATTTGATAGCACACATTTAGGTAGGCATATTAGGATGCATTTAGCATGATTTAGATGTGCATAATGCATAATTTAAGCTAGATTTGCATTTATACTTGTTTTGTTGGTGGAGTCGGAATCTACACACTTTTATGGTTTATTTCAGGTATATGTGGATCCGACGAGGAATGAGGAGGCTCATGAATGAAAGAAGAGTGAAGAGGAGGAGGAAAAGTGAAGAGCCCGGGAGTGGAATCGAAGTTAGAGAGCCTAAGTGAATAACAAGTCAGCAGAAGTTGTCGCCAGACATGCTGAACTTGTTTCGCACTTTCTGGAGGCCTCGGTGGTCCGATTGACTATTATGACCATGCGTTGGAAAGCTCTTTCCGAGATCTACAACTTTTGTGTTGACATCGAGACCAGATTCGAAATAGAAAAATCGCTGTGAACAGTAAAGCCGCCCCGCGGCCAAGCTAGCCGCCCCGCGGCCCGAAGCTCTGACGAAGGATTTCGCTGATCGCCGGCCGCCCCGCGGCCTGGGTTGGCTGCCCCGCGGCCTATGCAGAAACGCCGAAATCTGTTAATGGACGTTTTATCTCTTTAATTAGGCTTTTAGAATTATTATTTGGCCGACTCTTTTGAGGCTATTTAAGGACTATTAGGGTTATTTTCTTATACATCTAACTCATCATCTAATTCCATTAGTTTATGCACTTAGAGATTATCAATTGAGAGAAACCTAGAGGAGAGCCTCCATGGCGATGGAGTGCTAAACTCTTCCGTTCCGTCTATGGATTGAAGCTTTGGTTTGATAAAGTTGTGAGATTTCTATTCTTGTTCTATTCCTATTGATTCTTTTGCGAATATTGTTGATTTCTTCTAGTCCGTACAACTAGTTGAGATTATTGCTAGGATTTTGTAGATTCCTCGTAGCGAACCTTAATCCATAGTAGCAATCATGCCTTTTTAGGACTCGTAGGACTAAACTGGTGTGTAGAGAATAAATTACATGTTGAATGCTGACTCGTAGCTTGGTGTTGCATGTATCCTGGTTAATCCTTAATCTTAATGCTACTATTAGGTTGAATCTTGACCGTGTTAGGGTTATCTAATTAGTAAGGGTTACTAGGACTCGTAGGACTAGTAATTTACACAAGATCAGGACAGGAACAATAATATGATGAAAAGAGAACTTGAAGAAGAATCGAGGATCAACCGGTCAAATTAAAGTGGATATTTGTAGATGAAACTAACTTCTTAATTGTTATCTCCGCTAGTTGTTTATAGTTTAGTTTATTTTATTTCTTATTTCAACCACTCAAAAACCCTCTTTTCTACTAATTGGTAAATATACATTGCTCAGGAATACTTGATTCTCTGTGGGATCGACTCGTGCTTACCACACTACATTAATTAGTAAGTTCGAATTTATTTTGATACGGTTAACGCGACTAAAAACCGTCCATCACACGGCTTGTATTTTTATGAAAGATTTCGGGTTAATAAAGGAAGTGCCACTTCTAGTGCTCCAAAAGGGCTGAAACTTTGTGGGTAGCTCTAATATATCCAATAAGGTGGGAAAACACTAAAAAATGGGAATTTGGAGGCTAATACAATAAGCTTACCGCATGAGATTTGCAACAAGACTTGTATTTTTGGGGGAGATTTCGGCTTAATGAAGGAAGTGCCATTTCTAGTGCTCCAAGAGGGCTGAAACTTTGTGGATAGCTCTAATATTACCAATAAGGTGGGGAAACGCTAAAAAATGGATATTTGGAGGCTAATACGATCAGCTTACCCCGTGAGATTTGCAACACGGCTTGTATTTTTGTGGGAGATTTGGGGTTATTGAAGGAAGTGCCATTTCTAATCCTCCAAAAAAGTTGAAACTTTTTGGGTAGCTCTAATATAACCAATATGGAGGGGAAAAGCGAAAAAATGGTAATTCGGAGGCTAATACGATCAGCTTACCGCGTGAGATTTGCAACACGGCTTGTATTTTTGTGTGAGATTTCGGGTTAATGAAAGAAGTGCTATTTCTAGTGCTCTAAAAGGGCTGAAACTTTGTTGGTAGCTCTAATATAACCAATAAGGTGAGGAAACGCTAAAAGATGGGAATTTGGAGGCTAATACGATCAGCTTACCGCGTGAGATTTCCAACACGGCATGTATTTTTGTGGGAGATTTCGGGTTAATGAAGGAAGTGTCATTTCTAGTGCTCCGAAATGGCTGAAACTTTGTGGGTAGCTCCAATATAACCATCAATGTGGGGAAACGCTAAAAAATTGGAATTTTGAGGCTAATACAATCAGCTTACCGCGTGAGATTTGCAACACGGCTTTTATTTTTGTGGGAGATTTCAGGTTAATGAAGAAAGTGTCATTTCTAGAGCTCCAAAAAGGCTGAACCTTTGTTAGTAGATCCAATATAACCAATAAGGTAGGGAAACGCTAAAAAATAAGATTTTGGAGGCTAATAAAATTAGCTTACCGCGTGAGATTTGCAACACGGCTTGTATTTTTGTTGGACATTTCGGGTTAATGAAGGAAGTGCCATTTATAGTGCTCCAAAAGGGCCGAAACTTTGTGGGTAGCTCTAATATAACCAATAAGGTGGGGAAACGCTAAAAAATGGGAATTTAGAGGCTAATACGATCCGCTTACCGCGTGAGATTTGCAACACGGCTTGTATTTTTGTGGGTGATTTCGGGTTAATGAAGGAAGTGATATTTCTAGTGCTCCAAAAAGGCTGAAACTTTGTGGGTGGCTCTAATATAGCCAATAAGGTGGGGAAACGCTAAAAAATGGGAATTTGGATGCTAATACGATCAGCTTACCGCTTGAGATTTGCAAAACGACTGGTATTTTTTTGGGAGATTTCGGGGTTAATGAAGGAAGTGCCATCTCTAGTACTTTAAAAAGGCTGAAACTTTTTGGGTAGCTTTATATAACCAATAAGGTGGGGAAACACTAAGAACTGGGAATTTGGACGCTAATACATCAGCTTACCGCGTGAGATTTGCAACACGGCTTGTATTTTTGTGGGAGATTTCGGGTCAATGAAGGAATTGTCATCTCTAGTGCTCCAAAAGGGATGAAAATTTGTGGTTAGCTTTTTTGTCACCCATAAGGTGGGGAAATGCTAAGAAATGGGAATTTGATGGCCAATACGATCAGCTTACCGCGTGATATTTGCAACACGGCTTGTATTTTTATGAGAGATTTCGTGTTAATAAATGAAGTGTCATCTCTAGTTCTCCAAAAGTGTTGAAACATTGTAGGTAGCTTTGGTATCACCAATAAGGTGGGGAAACGCTAAAAAATGGGAATTTGGAGGCTAATACGATCAGCTTATCGCGTGGGATTTGCAACACGGCTTGTATTTTTATGGGAGATTCCGGGTTAATGAAGGAAATATCATCTCTAGTGCTCCAAAAGGGCTAACATTTTGTGGGAAGCTTTAATATAACCAATAAAGTGGGGAAATGCTAAGAAATGGGAATTTAGAGGCTAATACATCAGCTTACCGCGTGAGATTTGCAACACGGCTTGTATTTCTGTAGGAGATTTCGGGTTAATGAAATAATTGTCATCTCTAGTGCTCCAAAAGGGCTGAAACTTTGTGGGTAGCTCTAATATATCCAATAAGGTGGGGAAACACTAAAAAATGGGAATTTGGAGGCTAATACAATAAGCTTACCGCATGAGATTTGCAACAAGGCTTGTATTTTTGGGGGAGATTTCGGGTTAATGAAGGAAGTGCCATTTCTAGTGCTCTAAGAGGGCGGAAACTTTGTGGATAGCTCTAATATAACCAATAAGGTGGGGAAACGCTAAAAAATGGATATTTGGAGGGTAATACGATCAGCTTACCCCGTGAGATTTGCAACACGGCTTGTATTTGTGTGGGAGATATTTCGGATTACTAAAGAAAGTGCCATTTCTAATCCTCCAAAAAAGTTGAAACTTTTTGGGTAGCTCTAATATAACCAATAAGGTGGGGAAAATTTAAAAAATGGGAATTCGGAGGCTAATACGATCAGCTTACCGCGTGAGATTTGCAACACGACTTGTATTTTTTTGGGAGATTTCGGGTTAATGAAAGTAGTGCCATTTCTAGTGCTCCAAAAAGGCTGAAACTTTTTCGGTAGCTTTAATATAAACAATAAAGTGGGGAAACGCTAAAAAATGGGAATTTGGAGGCTAGAAAAATCAGTTTACCGCGTGAGATTTGCAAAACGGCTTGTATTTTTGTGGGAGATTCCGGGTAAATGAAGGAAGTGCCATTTCTAGTGCTCTAAAAGGGCTGAAACTTTGTGGGTAGCTCTAATATAACCAATAAGGTGGGGAAACGCTAAAAATGGGAATTTAGAGGCTAATACGATCAGCTTACCGCATGAGATTTGCAACACGGCTTGTATTTTTGTGGGTGATTTCGGGTTAATGAACGAAGTGATATTTCTAGTGCTCCAAAAAGGCTGAAACTTTGTGGGTGGCTCTAATATAGCCAATAAGGTGGGGAAACGCTAAAAAATGGGAATTTGGATGCTAATACGATCAGCTTACCGATTGAGATTTGCAAAACGACTGGTATTTTTTTGGGAGATTTCGGGGTTAATGAAGTAAGTGCCATCTCTAGCACTTTAAAAAGGCTGAAACTTTTTGGGTAGCTTTATATAACCAATAAGGTGGGGAAACACTAAGAACTGGGAATTTGGACGCTAATACATCAGCTTACCGCGTGAGATTTGCAACACGGCTTGTATTTTTGTGGGAGATTTCGGGTCAATGAAGGAATTGTCATCTCTAGTGCTCCAAAAGGGATGAAAATTTGTGGTTAGCTTTTTTGTCACCCATAAGGTGGGGAAATGCTAAGAAATGGGAATTTGATGGCCAATACGATCAGCTTACCGCGTGATATTTGCAACACGACTTGTATTTTTATGAGAGATTTCGTGTTAATAAATGAAGTGTCATCTCTAGTGCTCCAAAAGTGTTGAAACATTGTAGGTAGCTTTGGTATCACCAATAAGGTGGGGAAATGCTAAAAATGAGAATTTTGAGGCTAATACGATCAGCTTACCGCATGATATTTGCAACACGGGTTGTAGTTTTATGGAAGATTTCGGGTTAATGAAGGAATTGTCATCTCTAATGCTCCGAAAGTGATGAAACTTTGTAGGTAGCTTTGGTGTCACCAATTAGGTGGGGAAATGTTAAAAAATGGGAGTTTGGAGGCTAATACGATCAGCTTACCGCGTGAGATTTGCAACACGGCTTGTATTTTTTTGGGAGATTTCGGGTCCATGAAAGAACTGTCATCTCTAGTGCTCAAAAAGGGCTAGAACTTTGTGGGTAGCTTTCGTGTCACCATAAAGGTGGGGAAAAGTTACGAAATGGGCATTTGAAGGTCAATACGATCAGCTTACCGCGTGATATTTGCAACACAACTTTTATTTTTCTGGGAGATTTCGGGTTAATGAAGGAAGTGTCATCTCTAGTGCTCCAAAAGTGTTGAAACATTGTAGCTCGCTTTGGTATCACCAATAAGGTGGGAAAATGCTGAAAAATGGGAATTTGGAGGCTAATACGATCAGCTTACCGCGTGATATTTGCAACACGGCTTGTATTTTTGTGTGAGATTTCTGGTTAATGAAAGAAGTGCTATTTCTAGTGCTCTAAAAGGGCTGAAACTTTGTGGGTAGCTTTAATATAACCAATAAGGTAAGGAAACGCTAAAAGATGGGAATTTGGAGGCTAATATGATCAGCTTACCGCGTGAGATTTGCAACACGACATGTATTTTTGTGGGAGATTTCGGGTTAATGAAAGAAGTGCCCTTTCTAATTCTCCAAAATGGCTGAAAAATTGTGGGTAGCTCCAATATAACCAACAATGTGGGGAAACGCTAAAAAATGGGAATTTTGAGGCTAATACAATCAGCTTACCGCGTGAGATTTGCAACACGGCTTGTACTTTTGTGGAAGATTTCAGGTTAATGAATAAAGTGTCATTTCTAGAGCTCCAAAAAGGCTGAACCTTTGTTAGTAGCTCCAATATAACCAAAAAGGTGGGGAAACGCTAAAAAATAGGAATTTAGAGGCTAATAAAATCAGCTTACATCGTGAGATTTGTATAACGGCTTGTATTTTTGTTGGAGATTTCGGGTTAATGAAGGAAGTGCCATTTCTAGTGCTCGAAAAGGGCCGAAACTTTGTGGGAAACTCTAATATAACCAATAAGGTGGGGAGACGCTAAAAAATGGGAATTTAGAGGCTAATACGATCCGCTTACCGCGTGAGATTTGCAACACGGCTTGTATTTTTGTTGGAGATTTCGGGTTAATGAAGGAAGTGATATTTCTAGTGCTCCAAAAAGGCTGAAACTTTGTGGGTGGCTCTAATATAGCCAATAAGGTGGGGAAACGCTAAAAAATGGGAATTTGGAGGCTAATACGATCAGCTTACCGCTTGAGATTTGCAGCACGACTTGTATTTTTGTGGGAGATTTCGGGGTTAATGAAGGAAGTTTCATCTCTAGTAATCCAAAAATGCTGAAACATTGTGGGTAGTTTTAATATAATTAATAAGTTGGGGAAACGCTAAAAAATGGGAATTTGGAGACTAATACGATCAGCTTATCGCGTGGGATTTGCAACACGGCTTGTATTTTTATGGGAGATTCCGGGTTAATGAAGGAAATATCATCTCTAGTGCTCCAAAAGGGCTAACATTTTGTGGGAAACTTTAATATAACCAATAAAGCGGGGAAACGCTAAGAAATGGGAATTTAGAGGCTAATACATCAGCTTACCGCGTGAGATTTGCAACACGGCTTGTATTTCTGTAGGAGATTTCGGGTTAATGAAATAATTGTCATCTCTAGTGCTCCAAAAGGGCTGAAACTTTGTGGGTAGCTCTAATATATCCAATAAGGTGGGGAAACACTAAAAAATGGGACTTTGGAGGCTAATACAATAAGCTTACCGCATGAGATTTGCAACAAGGCTTGTATTTTTGGGGGAGATTTCGGGTTAATGAAGGAAGTGCCATTTCTAGTGCTCTAAGAGGGCTGAAACTTTGTGGATAGCTCTAATATAACCAATAAGGTGGGGAAACGCTAAAAAATGGATATTTGGAGGCTAATACGATCAGCTTACCCCGTGAGATTTTCAACACGGCTTGTATTTGTGTGGGAGATATTTCGGGTTACTAAAGAAAGTGCCATTTCTAATCCTCCAAAAAAGTTGAAACTTTTTGGGTAGCTCTAATATAACCAATAAGGTGGGGAAAATCTAAAAAATGGGAATTCGGAGGCTAATACGATCAGCTTACCGCGTGAGATTTGCAACACGACTTGTATTTTTTTGGGAGATTTCGGGTTATTGAAAGTAGTGCCATTTCTAGTGCTCCAAAAAGGCTGAAACTTTTTCGGTAGCTTTAATATAAACAATAAAGTGGGGAAACGCTAAAAAATGGGAATTTGGAGGCTAGAAAAATAAGTTTACCGCGTGAGATTTGCAAAACGGCTTGTATTTTTGTGGGAGATTTCGGGTAAATGAAGGAAGTGCCATTTCTAGTGCTCTAAAAGGGCTGAAACTTTGTGGGTAGCTCTAATATAACCAATTAGGTGGGGAAACGCTAAAAAATGGGAATTTAGAGGCTAATACGATCAGCTTACCGCATGAGATTTGTAACACGGCTTGTATTTTTGTGGGTGATTTCGGGTTAATGAACGAAGTGCCACTTCTAGTGCTCCAAAAGGGCCGAAACTTTGTGGGTAGCTCTAATATATCCAATAAGGTGGGAAAACACTAAAAAATGGGAATTTGGAGGCTAATACAATAAGCTTACCGCATGAGATTTGCAACAAGGCTTGTATTTTTGGGGGAGATTTCGGGTTAATGAAGGAAGTGCCATTTCTAGTGCTCTAAGAGGGCTGAAACTTTGTGGATAGCTCTAATATAACCAATAAGGTGGGGAAACGCTAAAAAATGGATATTTGGAGGCTAATACGATCAGCTTACCCCGTGAGATTTGCAACACGGCTTGTATTTGTGTGAGAGATTTCGGGTTACTAAAGAAAGTGCCATTTCTAATCCTCCAAAAAAGTTGAAACTTTTTGGGTAGCTCTAATATAACCAATAAGGTGGGGAAAATCTAAAAAATGGGAATTCGGAGGCTAATACGATCAGCTAACCGCGTGAGATTTGCAACAGGGCTTGTATTTTTTTGGGAGATTTCGGGTTAATGAAGGAAGTTCCATTTCTAGTGCTCCAAAAAGGCTGAAACTTTTTCGGTAGCTTTAATATAAACAATAAAGTGGGGAAACGCTAAAAAATGGGAATTTGGAGGCTAGAAAAATCAGTTTACCGCGTGAGATTTGCAAAACGGCTTGTATTTTTGTGGGAGATTTCGGATAAATGAAGGAAGTGCCATTTCTAGTGCTCTAAAAGGGCTGAAACTTTGTGGGTAGCTCTAATATAACCAATAAGGTGGGGAAACGCTAAGAGATGGGAATTTGGAGGCTAATACGATCAGAATA
This sequence comes from Persicaria tinctoria, assembly GCA_037127255.1. Taxonomy (NCBI): domain Eukaryota; kingdom Viridiplantae; phylum Streptophyta; class Magnoliopsida; order Caryophyllales; family Polygonaceae; genus Persicaria; species Persicaria tinctoria. The sequence continues at coordinate 164,873 of JBANSL010000014.1, forward strand.
CCGCGTGATATTTACAACACGACTTGTATTTTTGTGTGAGATTTCGGGTTATTGAAGGAAGTGCTATTTCTAGTGCTCTAAAAGGGCTGAAACTTTGTTGGTAGCTCTAATATAACCAATAAGGTGAGGAAACGCTAAAAGATGGGAGTTTGGAGGCTAATACGATCAGCTTACCGCGTGAGATTTGCAACACGGCATGTATTTTTGTGGGAGATTTCGGGTTAATAAAGAAAGTGTCATTTCTATTGCTCCGAAATGGCTGAAACTTTGTGGGTAGCTCCAATATAACCAACAATGTGGGGAAACGCTAAAAAATTGGAATTTTGAGGCTAATACAATCAGCTTACCGCGTGAGATTTGCAACACGGCTTGTATTTTTGTGGAAGATTTCAGGTTAATGAAGAAAGTGTCATTTCTAGAGCTCCAAAAAGGCTGAACCTTTTTGAGTAGCTCCAATATAACCAATAAGGTGGGGAAACGCTAAAAAATAGGATTTTGGAGGCTAATAAAATTAGCTTATTGCGTGAGATTTGCAACACGGCTGATATTTTTGTTGGACATTTCGGGTTAATGAAGAAATTGCCATTTCTAGTGCTCCAAAAGGGGCGAAACTTTGTGGGTAGCTCTAATAAAACCAATAAGGTGGGGAAACGCTAAAAAATGGGAATTTAGAGTCTAATACGATCAGCTTACCGCATGAGATTTGCAACACGGCTTGTATTTTTGTGGGAGATTTCGGGTTAAATGAAGGAAGTGCTATTTCTAGTGCTCCAAAAAGGCTGAAACTTTGTGGGTGGCTCTAATATAGCCAATAAGGTGGGGAAACGCAAAAAAATGGGAATTTGGAGGCTAACACGATCAGCTTACCGCTTGAGATTTGCAAAACGGCTTGTATTTTTGTGGGAGATTTCGGGGTTAATGAAGGAAGTGTCATCTCTAGTATTTTAAAAAGGCTGAAACTTTGTGGGTAGCTTTAATATTACCAATAAGGTGGGGAAACGCTAAGAAATGGGAATTTGGAGGCTAATACATCAGCTTACCGCGTGAGATTTCCAACACGGCTTGTATTTTTATGGGAGATTTCGGGTGAATGAAGGAATTGTCATCTCTAGTGCTCCAAAAGGGATGAAACTTTGTGGTTACCTTTTTTGTCTCCCATAAGGTGGGGAAATGCTAAGAAATGGGAATTTGATGGCCAATACGATCAGCTTACCGCGTGATATTTGCAACACGGCTTGTATTTTTATGAAAGATTTCGGGTTAATAAATGAAGTGTCATCTCTAGTTCTCCAAAAGTGCTGAAACTTTGTAGGTAGCTTTGGTATCACCAATAAGGTGGGGAAATGCTAAAAATGAGAATTTTGAGGCTAATACGATCAGCTTACCACATGATATTTGCAACACGGGTTTTATTTTTATGGAAGATTTCGGGTTAATGAAGAAATTGTCATCTCTAGTGCTCCAAAAGTGATAAAACTTTGTAGGTAGCTTTGGTGTCACCAATTAGGTTGGGAAATGTTAAAAAATGGGAGTTTGGAGGCTAATACGATCAGCTTACCGCGTGAGATTTGCAAAACGGCTTGTATTTTTTTGGGAGATTTCGGGTCAATGAAAGAACTGTCGTCTCTAGTGCTCGAAAAGGGCTGAAACTTTGTTGGTAGCTTTCGTGTCACCATAAAGGTAGGGAAATGTTAAGAAATGTTTATTTGAAGGCCAATACGATCAGCTTACCGCGTGATATTTACAACACAACTTTTATTTTTCTGGGAGATTTCGGGTTAATGAAGGAAGTGTCATCTCTAGTGCTCCAAAAGTGTTGAAACATTGTAGCTCGCTTTGGTATCACCAATAAGGTGGGAAAATGCTGAAAAATGGGAATTTGGAGGCTAATACGATCAGCTTACCGCGTGATATTTGCAACACGGCTTGTATTTTTATGGGAGATTTCTGGTTAATGAAGGAAGTGTCATCTCTAGTGCTCCGAAACTGCTGAAACTTTGTAGTTAGCTTTGGTATCCCCAATAAGGTGGGGAAATGCTAAAAAATTGGAATTTGGAGGCTAATACGATCAGCTTATCGCGTGAGATTTGCAACACGGCTTGTATTTTTTTGGGAGATTTCAGGTTAATGAAGGAAGTGCCATCTGTAGTGCTCCAAAAGGGTTGACACTTTGTGGGTAGCTTTAATATCACCAATTAAACTAAAAATTGTGAATTTGGGGGCTAATTCGATCAGCTTACCGTGTGACATTTGCAATACGGCTTGTATTTTAAGTGATTTTTCAGGTCAATGAGGGAAGTGCCATCTTTAGTGCTCCAAAAGGGATGAAACTTTGTGGATCGCTTTGTTATTACCAATAAGGTGGGGAAATGCTAAGAAATGGGAATTTGAAGGCCAATACGATCAGCTTTCCGTGTGAGATTTGCAACACGGCTTGTATTTTTTTGGGAGATTTCGGGTTAATGAAGGAAGTGCTATCTGTAGTGCTCCAAAAGGGCAGAAACTTTTTGGGTAACTTTATTCTCACCAATAAGGGGGAGAAATGATAAAAATTGGATCTTTAGAGGCTAATAAGATCAGCTTACCACGTGAGATTTGCAACACGGGTTGTATTTTTATGGGAGATTTCGGGTTAATGAAGGAAGAGCCATATATAGTGCTCCAAAAGGGCTGAAACTTTGTGGGTAGATTTGGTGTCACCAATAAGGTGGGGAAATGCTAAGAAATGACAATTTGAAGGCCAATAGGATCAGCTTTCCGCGTGAGATTTGCAACACGGCTTGTATTTTAAGGGAGATTTCAGTTCAATGAATGAAGTGTCATCTCTAGTGCTCCAAAAGGGCTGAAACTTTGTGAGTAGCTTTGGTGTCACCAATAAGGTGGGGAAATGCTAATAAATGGGAATTTGAAGGCCAATACGATTAGCTTATCGCGTGAGATTTGCAACACGGCTTGTATTTTTGTGGGAGATTTTGGGTTAATGAAGGAAGTGTCATCTCTAGTGCTCCAAAAGTGCTGAAACTTTGTAGGTAGCTTTGGTATCACCAATAAGGTAGGGAAATGCAAACAAATGGGAATTTGGAGGCTAATACGACCAGCTTACCGCGTTAGATTTGCAACACGGCTTGTATTTTTATGGGAGATTTCGGGTTAATGAAGGAAGTGCTATATGTAGTGCTCCAAAAGGGTTGAATCTTTGTGGGTAGCTTTAATATCACCAATAAGGTGGGGAAAAGCTAAAAATTGGGAATTTGGAGGCTAATACGATCAGCTTACCGCGTGAGATTTGCAAAACGGCTTGTATTTTAAGGGATATTTCAGGTCAATGAAGGAAGTGTAATCTCTATTGCTCTAAAAGGGATGAAACTTTGTATCTAGCTTTGGTAACACCAATAATATGGGGAAATGCTAAGAAATGTGAATTTGAAGGACAATACGATCAGCTTTCCGCGTGAGATTTGCAACACGGCTTGTATTTTTACAACACAGACCCTTGATAAGTTGGTATAAAGTATGCAAACAAAAGAATAAGGGGTGTATAAAAAAATGTGGAATCAGATTGCACTCGTTCAGGTTAGGCCTTATTTAATTAGGTCGAAGTGTTCAATTAAAATCAGTTCAAGGAAGAACGGATCTAGAACGATCCAAAAACTGAAATAAAAAAGAGAATGTTGTGCATATTAGGATACTAATAGAATATTGTGTTAAATATTTAATTCAAGTTCAGTGTCAAGTAAGCTTATTAAGTTAGTTATGATGTATGTAGGACTAGCTGATGTATGACAGTTAGGAAGTTTGTTTAAGTGTCTTGTAAGACTGCAGTTATGCAGTTATTTTTGTGAAGTAGTGCTCGACTTAGTGGTGGAGCAGTTATCATGTTGTAGGGGTATGTAGTTCAGTTTTCAATCAATAAAAGGTGTGAGGTAGTTTTACAATTGTGTTCATCCTTCTATCCAGTTTCTAAGTGTTTTCGAATTGCTCCCTCTTTCTCAATCAGTTACAGCTTGAGTTTCTGGTGTGTTGATCTTTGTGATCCACCAGTTTTGTTCCAACATTTGGTATCAGAGCCTGCAAAGGTCTTTGGTTGGGTTGCTGTTGGGGGATTGAGTGTGGTGAGGATTCAAACACAAGGGAAACACAGAGTGAAAAGTTTGTTGTGTAAGAATGCAGAATAATGGGAGCAACAGTCTTGGTAATCCTCAATTACCAGTGTTCAAAGGTGTTAACTATCACTTTTGGAGCCTGAAGATGTCTACACTCTTCAAGTCACAAGAGATGTGGAGTCTGGTGGATGAAGGATTTGAAGAAGCTCAACCTCCTGAACCAGATCAGCAGCTGAGAGAAAAGAGAAAGAAGGATTCCAAGGCACTTTTCATGATACAGTCTTCCCTGGATGAAGAAATATTTCCAAGAATTGCAGCTTCTTCAACATCGCATGAAGCCTGGGAAGTGCTCAAGAAGGAGTACATGGGAGATAGAAAGGTTATCACAGTCAAATTGCAGTCACTCGGGAGGGATTTTGAAACACTGATGATGCAAGAGAAAGAGAATGTGCAAGTGTATCTATCTCGGGTGTCAGGTATAGTGAATCACATGAGATCTTATGGTGAGAATATGAGTGCTGAGAAAATTGTGAGTAAGGTACTAAGGAGTCTCACTAGGAAGTTTGATCATGTGGTGGCAGCCATTGAGGAATCTAAAGACTTAGCAGTCTATAGATTTGAGGAGTTGGCAAGTTCACTGCAAGCACACGAAGATAGGCTTAGCAAAACTAGTGATCAGGAGGATGAGAAGTTGTTGCAAGTTAAGGAGGAAGCTGCTAAAAACAAGCATGATGGCTTAGGAAATAGGGGAGGTCACAGAGGAGGATACAGAGGCATAAGTGGTCAAAGAGGTAGTTGGAGAGGTAGAGGAAGAAGAGGCCAAGGTAGAGGCCAAGAGAGTGAATCAGGGAGAGATCAAGGAAGAGAGTCATGGAGAGGATAGAGCAGTGACTCAAGATCTCGAAGGAGTAACATCAACTGTTACTATTGCAAGAAGTATGGTCATAAAGAAGCTTATTGTTGGGATAAGCTAGAGAAGGAGAACAAATTTGTGAACTACTTAGAAAAGGTAGTGATGCGGATCAAGATGGCCTTCTGTGGGTCAAATAATGATCTTGATCCAGGCGAGCTCTCAAGAACGATTCGAGGGCCATTGATGGAAAAGAATGTCTTCCTCAAGAGAAAGAAGAAGGCTCCACCATGGAACAAGGTTCAAAGGAGCAAAGTGATCTAATGTTCAAGTTTGAGTTCGTTCTTACACTAGTAGAAAAAGTCGGTTTTACCTCGGTTCCGTGTGCAAGCTTTACCACGGTTCTGAACCGAGGTAAAAGTGGCTATAGTAAATTTGTTTACCACGTGAACAGAACCGTGGTAAAACCGTCCACCCGTGGTAAATTTGTACGTGGTTTATAGGCCTTCTGAACCGTGGTAAATGTGTCAACCGTGGTAAATAGAACCGTGGTAAATGTGTCAACCGTGGTAAATAGAACCGTGGTAAAACGGTCTACCCGTAGTAAATTTGTACATGGTTTGTAGGCCTTGTGAACCGTGGTAAATAGGTTATGTGGTAATTTTTTCTGAACCGTGGTAAAATCGTTGAACCGAAGTAAATATGTATTGTGGTAATTGTTGCCTGATTATTATAGTAGCCTATGCGGGATTTGAACCCACGTCTTTGTGTATAAACACATCGCTCTACCATTTGAGCTAATAGACTTAAATAAAGTAATAGTATAATTTCCGTCTACCTTGCAAAGGAAACTAACACATAAATTGATGGGTGCTAAGTTTACAACAGAGGAAGAAACTATAGTAAAAAAAAAACTTAATATAAAGAACAATAAGTAAACTATTAAGTAACTCACACTACTAGAAATCTGTCTTTAAATATCAGGTAATGTCTTTCAAATGCACAAGAAGTACACAAACTGACACACATACACAGACACACACAAAAAGTGCCTCCAAAAAACACAAATGGCTAATTTGGGACCATCTACTGATTACTTATTAGTTGAACAGGGCTTATGAGCTAATAAGGCCTTGTTGTAAGGAATCATTGATAATGTATAATGATGGTGCACCAAACGAACCCAACCTCATAGCACTGCCAAAAAAAAAAGAATAGGTAGAAACTTACCTCATAATCTCTACATATGGGCAGCATGCGCTTCAAGTTGCTGCATTGAACTGCATATACGGTTGTCTCATATTTTCCGACCTCCACAGTATATATTGATATATATTCACAAGTAAATAAAGATAAAACCACTGAAACAAGCATGGGATGACATCACAAGCAAATAAAACCAGCATTCCATTTATCAAGTGCTTGAGCCTGATCCTAAAGGAAAAAACCTAATGTACAGTACAAACAACATAGATCAACCTGTTATTTGAATAGAGGACAGATTTGCACTTTCTTCATCATTAGAGGCTAGCAAAGCAGCTATGGATCAATAGTGCCTTTAATACAACAAAAACCATTATTCTCACCCTATTTCTTTAAACACGTATACAAAAGGATTGCTTGGCAACAATTCTAAAATGGATAAGCACCAATTCTCAAATGGAAGCACTTGGAAAAAAATAGAACAATAAAATTAAATAACATTAGTGCTCCAAGGAGTATAATAGAAAGAAAATCAAATAAAACACAATCATTTATAAAACCTAGCCAAGTTCATCTCCTCATAACTTGATTGAAATTACACAAGCAAATTAAAGTGATTACCTTAAATGATGATTAAGCCAAATAACAAGTAATGCCAAGATGCAGGATTTTATATAAAATCACACACCTCATTATCCTATCTGCAAAAGATTTGCCAGGTCCCAAACACATTGAGGAAAACAGGTTCAAAGTGTTGAATTAATGTACCAGAGAAATGAAGCGCCCTGGTTGCTCGCGCTGTAAGGAATCTCATTCCTTCAAGTTCCTCAACTAGCTTTTTGTCGACCTCTGGTACAATCATTTCTGCAACAGATTGTAAGAATTAACAACCTTGGAACCCACAAATGAGGATTATCCAAGACATCTTAATACTAAATAGAAACAAATTTTACTTTATTTTCTACACACAATCAGAATAAGTATGTTTATTTACTATTGGCAGACAATTAGTTTTCAAGGCACCAACCCTTCAAAATAGACAATCTTGGAATATCAGAGAAACTAAGAATGAAGGAATTTAGGGTGAAATCGTAAAAGAGCTAATAAGAATTAAGGAACAAAAAAGGTTAAATCTTCAACAAAGAATGTGCAATTAACCTTCAGATTGGGTACTACCGTACTAGTACTAGCATCGATATCCATCGGAGTTCCATAGTTGCAATTGGTGGGCTCTGGAGCCTCCAAATTGATAGGCTTGGCCGCCACCAGAGTCTTATATGTGAATTCTGTATGCCCGGTGTGTTTTGTGTGCAAATCACCCTCCTAAGAAAGAAAAAAGAGGGCAAACAAGTAACAAACTCAATATCATCTCCATCAACAAGCTCAACATCATCAATCAAAGAAGTAGGAATTGAATGAATTTCAAACCTCAAACCTAAGACCTAACAAGCAACAAAATTTCAAACCTCAAACATAAGCAATGAAAATGAAAAAAGCCCCAATTTTCACATTTCAAATCTCAAACCTAAGACCTAACAAGCAACAAAATTTCAATTATCCAAATCCCTAATCATGATATAAGCAATGAAATAAACAAATTATAATAATCAAAATCCCCAATTTTCACACTTCAAATCTCAAACCGTAATTTCCATTCTCCAAATCAATTCAAATTTCAACATTTCAATTATAATTTCACACAAATACCATTTCAGTTCAATATTTCAGTAACAATTTCACACAAATACCAAAGATAAATTGAAGAGAACTTACCAAAATTGAAGACAGTGGTCGATTGTGAACAGAACACAAACTGGCGGCTGACCATCTGCCGGCGAGGCTGGATGGACTGAAGACGGTGGTCGGGGAGCCCTGGCGGCCGGCCGCCGGCGACTCGCGCGCCACTCTCTGCTGCTGACTGCTGTGGTATGTGGAGTTCGCGTTCGCACAATTGCACGCCTTCTGCCTTCGCTTCGCGTTGCTTTCAGTCTTCGTCAAACGCTCGCCCTCGCCCTGAGTGCAAGATCCCACGAAGGAGACAAACGGAGGCAGCGTTGGCTGTCCGACCTTTTGCAATTGTGCCTGCTTCGTGTGGTAGGGATGGCTTGCTAGGCGCAACGCCTCATTGGACGAAGGGACAAGGATATAGACTGACAGAGGATTGACAAAGTCTAGACCAGGTATCGAGAGGAATTGGTTTCCATTCATCGATGGTGCTCGAGCCCATATTGGAGATTTCGAAAGAGATGATATATACAAAGTATCAAGAGGGCTTGGGAGAGGATCAAGAGAGCGATCGACCGAGGAGGACGAAGGGAATGGAGGCGGCCAAAACTGAACAAAAAATGGATGAGGGAGGCGGTTGAAAAAAGAAACACTATTATTAGGGTTTTATTTTGTGGTGAATTGGTGTGCTCTATTACTACGGTCATACAAGGAACCGTAGTAAATTTGTTAGTTTTACAATTTACCGCACCAAACCTCTGAACTGTGGTAAATTAGTATGCTAAATTATTGCGGTTTTTTCCGAAACCGTGGTAAATGTGTCAATTTTGAAAATTTACCATGCAAAGATTCAGAACCGTGGTAAATTGACGTGCTAAATTACTGCGGTTCTTAAGGAACCGTGGTAAATTTGCATGTCTTGTAAATTCACCACGCCAAGACACGGAACCGTGGTAATATTAGTGTCGCCAAAGCCTACTTTTCTACTAGTGTTAATGGGTTGACAGCATATCGACATCTCAGTAAAATGGGTCGTTCGGAGTCCATATTTATCGGATGAGGTCGTACCATACCTTGTTGGAACGAGGACGAAAAGATCTACAACTTTTCTGTTGAAGGTTTCTCCATAATCGACCTCGAGAATGGCCGAAATTCATCATCTTTACAGCTGTCACTGTTTGGACGAATTTCTATATAATTATTTAATTATTTTCGAATTTATTTAATTAAATTAGATTTAATTATTTTATGAATTTAGGAAAATAATGTGGAAATAATTATATCTATTCTAGATATAATTCTTGTCCACCAAGTTGTTAATTTTCTATCCTTAGTTAGATTTACTTATCTTAGGAAAGATTTACATATCTATAGATTATTTGATTTATCTTTATCTAACCAAAGCTCTATCTTTTGCAAAGATAGAATTGATATGTTTTTCTATTTAAACAACATTGTAAGCTTTGAATTATTCAGATTGGAATTATAATTGAGGAACCCTTTTAAGGATTAAAAGGTTCCCTCGATTCCCAATCCAAAAGCCTTCACTATCCTTTATGTTCTTGTTACTCAACAGCACAAAGATCCAAGCACAGTCCCTCACAAAACACACGTCAAACACCAAACAACCAAGGCTGCAGAAACTGTCGCAATTCAGCAACCCCGAACCGTCGCAGAGAGGGAGGCTCCGTTCCTGTTCGCTCGCGCCAGTCGCTGGCGGCGGCCGTTGCAATATATGCAGCGGGCGCAGCATCCGTCGCCACCACTGTTTCCGTCGTTGCTACTTTTGTGTTTGTCTGCTGGATTTTGGCTAAGTGTTAGCCGTCGCTGTTCATTGTTTTTACCTTTGTCTTTTGTTTTGTTTTTCTTACTTGCTTCCGCCGTGATAAATTCAAAGTCTTTATTGTAATTGATTGTAAACATCGAGATTATCAAGAATATTGCAAGATCGGGCCATCAACAGTTTGGGGTTCTTGATCTTGAGCCCACAGGCGAAGGATCGGGGATTCCAAACGTATCAGGTTGAGCATGAAGATAAGTTGTTCATGGCTCTAACCTCAACTTCAGACACCTCAAATGCCATGTGGTATCTAGATAGTGGGTGTTCAAACCACATGTCATGCTCAAGAAAGTTGTTTAGGGAGCTTGATGATACAAAGAAGAGTAAGGTCAGACTTGGAGATGACAAAATGTTGCAAGTGGAAGGCAGAGGTACAATAGCAATCAAGTATGTGCAAGGTGGAGAAAGAACCTTGAGTGATGTTCAGTTTGTACCTGGTTTAGCCCATAATCTGCTAAGTGTGGATCAATTGCAGCAGTCGGGATACACCTTGTTGTTTGATGATGATGCCTACATCATTAGGGAGAATAAGACAGGTCAAGTCATTGTAAATGTGTCAATGACCAAAAATAGAATGTTTCCTTTGGATTTGGGTTCAAATGTCAGTAGAGCTATGGCTGCAAAAGGGTGTGAGGAGACAAAGCTGTGGCACTAGAGGTATGGACATTTGAATATGCAAAGCTTGAGACTGTTGAGCACAAAGGCAATGGTTAAAGGTTTGCCTAGAGTCGATGATCTTGAGTTTTGTGAAGGTTGTGTATATGGGAAGCAACTCAGAGGATCATTTTCAAGTGGTTCAGCATGAAGAGCAACTGAGTGCCTAGAGTTATTACATGCCGACCTTTGTGGACGAATGCAAACTGAATCAATGGGAGGAAGCAAATACTTTTTGCTTATAACTGATGACTTCAGTAGAATGAGCTGGGTATTTTTCTTGAAGTTCAAGTCAGAAGCATTTTTAAACTTCTAAAGATTCAAGGTGTTTGCTGAAAAGGAGTTAGAAAAGAAGGTGAAGGCTCTCAGAACAGATAGAGGTGGAGAGTTCTTGTCAAAGGAATTCAATGATTTCTGTGTGAGCACGGAATCAGAAGGGAGACAACTGCACCTTATACTCCTGAGCAAAATGGAGTAGCTGAAAGGAAAAATCGAACAGTTGTGGAGATGGCTAGGAGCATGATGAAAGCAAAAGATGTTCCTAACAAGTTTTGGTATGAAGTTGTAGCAACAGCTGTGTATATACTGAACATTTCACCAACCAAAGCAGTTGAGAACAAGACCCCACATGAGGTCTGGAGGGGAGTGAAGCCAGGTGTGGATCATTTGAGAGTGTTCGGATGTGTGGCTTATGTGTTGGTGAATCTGAGGCAAAAGCTTGATGATAAAGCCGAGAAGTACATCTTCATTGGGTATACTTCACAAACTAAAGCATACAAGTTATATAATCCAAAGAGTGAAAGGGTTATAATAAGCAGAAATGTTGTGTTTAATGAGGAAGATGTGTGGAAGTGGGAGTCTGTGAATGGTGGAAATGAGATTCATGTGGAAAGCTATTTGAAGAGGGTGAACCCAATAATGTCAATGATGATGCTGGTGGAATCTCTAGGCCAGGAACTTCTTCAACACCAACAGACTTGTTCAGTTCATCCAGTGATCACATCTCACTTTTATCTAGCATGTCAAGTGGATCCAGTGAGTCACCTCCAAGAAAGTTCATATCTTTGGTGTGTGTGTGTGTGTATATATATATATATATACTGGGAGCTGATTGAATTGCCTCAAGGAAAGAATGTAATAAGACTCAAGTGGGTCTTTAGAACTAAGTATAACTCAAATGGGAGTATACAGAAGCAAAAAGCCAGGTTGGTTGCAAAGGGGTATGCACAACAAGAGAGCATAGATTTTGAAGAAACTTTTTCTCCTGTGGTTAGGCTTGAGACAGTGAGAGTTGTGCTAGCCTTAGCAGCATAGTGTAGACTGCCTGTGTATCAGTTGGATGTAAAGTCAGCCTTTCTGAATGGGGAGCTGCAGGAGGAGGTGTTTGTAGAGCAACCTTAAGGCTTCATCAAGTCTGGTGCAGAGATGAAAGTGTATAAGTTGAAGAAGGCTCTTTATGGCTTAAAACAAGGTCTAAGATCGAGCATGGTATAGTAAGATTGACATATTCTCTCTCGAAAATCAGTTTGAGAGAAGTGAAAATGAACCTACCCTATATGTCAAGAAGGGAAGCAAGGGTGAGTTCATAGTGGTATGTCTATATGTAGACGATATCATCTATTTCAGCAACTCAGAAAAGTTGTTAGAGCAGTTCAAAGGATCCATGATGAGTAGGTTTGAAATGACTGATTTGAACCTATTGCAATATTTTCCGGGTTTGGAAGTGAAGCAAGGAGAAGATGGCATCTTCTTGTGTCAAGAGAAGTATGCAAAGGATCTGCTAAAGAAGTTCAACATGGAGAAATGTGAAATTCCTCAAACTACTATGAATATGAATGAAAAAATGCAGAAGATGGATGGCACTGGGAAGACTGATGAGAAGCTATAGAGGAGTCTAGTAGGAGGCTTAAACTACCATATACACACAAGGCCTGATATAGCCTATTGTATGAGTGTAGTGTCTCGATATATGCATGATCCTACCAAGCAACAATTGGGAGCAGCAAGGAGGATACTAAGGTATGTTGCTGGCACTCTAAAGCTTGGGCTTTGGTATGAAAGTGTAGAAGATTTCAACCTGGTTGGCCACACAGATAGTGACTGGGCAGGGTGTTTGGATGATAGGAAGAGCACCTCAGGCTCAGTATTTGGGCTTGGATCAAGAGCTGTCACTTGGAGCTCAAAGAAGCAGAACACCATAGCACTATCCTTTTCAGAGGCAGAGTATGTTGCAGCAGGTGCAGCTGCAAGGCAAGCTCTATGGCTAGCAAAGCTATTGTCTGATCTTGGGTGCAAGCAGACAAAGGCCACTGAGATCTGGTGTGACAGTAAGTCAGCCATTGCAATGACCAGAAATCTTGTCTTCCATGCAAGGACAAAGCACATTGAAGTGCAGCACCATTTCATCTGAGAGCTTGTGCCAGAGGAGAAGGTTGTGCTCAGGTTTTGTGGAACCAATGAGCAAAATGCAGATATGTTTACAAAGTCTTTAAATTCTGCAAAGCATCATTTCGTTTTGAATAGGATTGGAATGAGGAACTTGAATAAAGGGGAGGTGTTAAATTATGTAATTCAAGTTCAGTGTCAAGTAAGCTTAGTAAGTTAGTTATGATGTATGTAGGACTAGCTGATGTATGACAGTTAGGAAGTTTGTTTAAGTGTCTTGTAAGACTGTAGTTATGCCGTTATGTTTGTGAAGTAGTGCTCGACTTAGTGGTGGAGCAGTTATCATGTTGTAGGGGTATGTAGTTCAGTTTTCAATCAATAAAAGGTGTAACACAGTTTTACAATTGTGTTCATCCTTCTATCCAGTTTCTAAGTGTTCTCGAATTGCTCACTCTTTCTCAATCAGTTACAGCTTGAGTTTCTGGTGTGTTGATCTTTGTGATCCACCAGTTTTGTTCCAATATATTGTGTATATTTGGAAATTAGGGGTATGATATGTAATTAAGGAGAAGTTCAGTTCTATATATCAAGAACTTTTCCCAACGTCACAACTCACAACTAGCTTGTAACAAACTATTGTTTCATCTTAAAGAACTTTTCCCAACGTCACAACTCACAACTAGCTTGTAACAAACTATTGTTTCATCTTTTTCTTCGGTAATCAAGATCTCGTATGGAGATTGTTCAAGTTTGGTTCCGCATCGAATTTCCGAATGTGTTACATGCTTAATTAATTTGAAGACTAGCTAGCTTTGTTATATGCGCCAGTACTCTACATACTCGATCATGTGGTGCCCGATTACACGCCCTATATAACAACGATTTCAAGGACTAGGTAATATAGTAGAAGAGAAACTCAGATGGAGACGGATGGATTTGGCTGATCAATTAATTAATAGGGGCGGCATGGCCCGCAAGTATCTTGTTCTTGAGATAACCATTTGGACTTGTTTTCTGTTGCAGCTCCAGATCCATACTAGTAGCCATGTCTTCCTCGACCGCCATGCTCACCATGTTGCCTTGTTCGTTACTTGTGACTTTAGCAGCCTCTTTGTTCTTTCCCCACAAGACTGCATAGAGTCCCAGCACTATGAGCACAGATCCCATCGCACTGCAGGCCGGCCGTCAACCAATGCAACCAACATAAAATACCAAACAATGTAATTAATTGATTAATAAGAAACAGGCCCAGGATATAATTTTTACAAGTAATTAATGCTTAGCCTTAATATATGTGGGGGGAGAGAGATAGAGATAACGTACGTTCCGACGTATAATTTTTCGTCAAGTAAAGCCCAGCTAAGGAATGCCACGATAACGAGCAAAAAGGGGTTGAAGACGGACACATAGAGAGGTCCTTTCATTTGGATGGCCCAAGTCATGAGACAGAATGCTAATCCGGAACCAATGGCTCCCTGTTTTTTGGAGGAAATTGATATATGTATAACATACATATATATAATTGGACTGGTGTATTTATATATAATGTATAATTTAATTGAAACGAACTATATATATACCGCATAGAGGGAGGCAACAAGGCGGATAGGTGGGAACAACGCCCATGTGGACCTGTTGTGGTTCAAGGACAGGGCAGCGCAAGTGCATTGGAAGGCCGACATTAAACACATTAGTGTCGTGGTCGTATACGGTGCATCAAAACTCTGCCCCATTTTTGCCTGAGAGAGTGATCGACGATCCAGTACTTAGCTTGTTACCGATCGAAACAACAGGTATGATGTATGCATGCATGGTAATTATTTAATTAATTAAGATTGATTGATATCGAGTACCATGATCTCGATCGATCGATCATCTTACTTGAATGATGAACCAAACAGACCAACAGATGTTGCTTCCGAGAACAAGGAAAGGGCCGAGCAGGAGGTTTGCGACTCCGGAAGAGCTCGAGGCTGAGACATTGGCTGTATTTTGCAGTGTATCCGCATAATTCCATCGGAGCTTAGATTCTCCGATTCCAATTACTTGACCATGGTAAAATGACAGCAACATTGCCCCCCCAATGCAAACCGTTGTTCCTATTATCTTAGCTTGCCCCGACCAGCTCCTTAGTCCCACTTTCTCCAACCTATACATACATAATACATATATTTTTATTTTTATTTTACACGTACAAAATATTCGATCAAACATTAAGATTGAAAAAATGTACATACCCGAAAGGGATCGCAAGCAAGAATGTGAATGCAGGAAGTACGTTGTTAAGTGCACATCCAACGGTCGCAGTGGTGTACTTTAGTCCCACAAAGTATAGAAGTTGATTTCCTGTGGCTCTGCATCCACGGATCAAATCAATGTTAATTATATACGTACAGTGTATATTATAGGTACGTCCATTACACGCTTGCTAATTAAAACAAACGTACACTGGTCAAATTTCATAATATATGAGGCATTTTCTCAACTGATGGGTTCAATTCAATGAGGTACCTACTATACTTACCCAAAAAGAGAACATAAAAAGATCTGGAACAGAATTTGTTTGGTGATCTCGGGCATCACATTCCTGCACGTACACCCAAAAATATATAACAATGAATTAACCATTAAAGTGCAGCTATATATACATATTACATACAGATCCTTGAGATATGATGTAGCTACAATTAAGTTAATACTGACCTATATAAATATATGAATTACTACGTATTAAACAAATTCTACTTCCCGGCCAAAAAAAAATAATCAAATTCTACTTGTGCACAAATAAATAAATATATACAGAGTACAACGACTACTACACCAAAAAAGATGTCACATTGGGAAAGTAGGAATTGATATCGATCGAAGCAGTGAATTTAATAAATAAGACCAACCTTCACCCACTTGATCAGTTGATCGAGGCTTGTATATATTTGTAGCAAAAACCAAAATTCACTAATTAAATATTTCAAATTAAATACGGGTACAAGCTTAGTTTAGATGATCAATATTCTCGTTAATTGAAAGAAAAGAAAATTACCTATATTTGTTTTAAATTGTTAAATTTTAATGCAATTATAATACAAAAATAAGTAAAATAAAGAAATTGTTGGGTCTTTTTTTTTGTGAAATCTATGGTGTGTTTGGATTTTCAATGTATCTATATATCTCTTTAATTCAAAATACTTTGCACTTACACGCTTCCCATTTTCTCCCTTTCAACCAATAGCATTTTTTTTCTTTTTATTTTTTGTTTTTCATTTTTCAAACCAAAACAATCAATCACAAGAAAGGAAATTTCAGTCGCCTCATTCCTCTAGACGGCTCCTCCTTCTCCAATCAGCTCAGTTGTCGCTTCTCACCTCCTCTTCCTCGCCTTTTCACTGATTTCGCTCACCATCTTTGTCTAATCGCACAATAAATCGAGGGACTAGACCTATAACTCCAACTCGGGCGCCTAGATCGTCGCTGAGTTAAGACCATGAATCATCACCCTCGATGACAATGCCGACGATTGGAACTTGGTTGACAGCCTCTAATTCCTTCTCCTTCCCGATCTTGACTCTCGGCGATTGTAATTTAGGAATCGTAAGCCCCAACCCTTTCTTTGAGTTTGATCCTCTCTCCTGTTCTTTTTTTTATTAAAAATTAGGGTTTGCCTTTGTTTGATCAATTTGAGTTCGTATCTTTGTTTGATTGTCTTAAAATATGGATTTTAAAGGTATCCCACTGCCTCCTTGGGTCATGACTACTCCAAGGGCTTGCTTTAATCGTGCCCTAGAACTAAGGTTTGTCCCTAATTTATGTCTTTTTCATTTTGTTTCTAATATTCAGGATCTTTAAATTTCTTCTT
Organism: Persicaria tinctoria; assembly: GCA_037127255.1. NCBI lineage: Eukaryota > Viridiplantae > Streptophyta > Magnoliopsida > Caryophyllales > Polygonaceae > Persicaria > Persicaria tinctoria. Next base: position 181,489 of record JBANSL010000014.1, read on the forward strand.
AATTTCAGCCCAATTTTGTATACTCAAGTCTCACTTCCCTAATTTCTATCTTCATTCTGTGCCATAGAACACTTCATTACGGACAAACACATTGCTTTTTTTTGGTAAACATCATTCCTTTTTTTTTTTTATCTTCTCATTGACCATCACATTATATTTAATTCATTTTTAGTTCATTGACCAATTTGTAAACTGACTCAAAACTCCAAAGAAAGCTAGAGGGAAGTTGTTTTTTTTTTGGTGTGTGGAAGACAAACTAGAAGAAGGTTTTCATTAGTTTAAAGAACTTGCATCATAGTATGGCATTGTTGTCCAGACAATCACATTAGGGATGTTATTCGAGCCGAACGAGCCGAGTATTGCTTGTTCATATTCAGTTCATTTAGAATTTGAACGAGCTCGAGCCGAGCCTAAATTTTGACTCGAGCTTAAAAATGTGCTCATATTCGGCTCATTTAGGAAATGAGCGAGCTCGAGCCGAGCTTTTTTCGAGCTTTAGGCAATTCTACTTGCTCATTATACATTAATTTAAAGGAAATTTTAGAAATTCCATAAAATTCGAGCTATTCGAGTTTAATTCGAACGAGTCGAGCTTTAGACCGAGCTTAAAAATGTGCTCATACTCGGCTTGTTTAGAAAATGAACGAGCTCGAGTCGAGTTTTTATCGAGCGAGTACGAGTCGAATTCGAGCTACTCGTGTTCACGTAACACCCCTAAATCCCATTGCTACTACGAATCCATGCATGCCTATCATCTGCATCATGTAACATAAAAATCATTCTCATCCTTAACCCATGACTTCACACGTCTGCACCATGCAACCAAAAAAGTAATCTCTGAATTCATATAGCTTTGAGTCATTATGAGTGTATACTAATTATAATTCCTCAATTAGTTGTCTGTATTTTTTCTAGAATTCATCCGCTCAACGATACATCTGCTAAGACTACTCCAGATTGCTGGCCGAAATTAGTTTCTTGACTAATACTCAGGTTTGCTTTTAGACTTCATGGTTGGTGACTAAAGTGATTTGCTCTCTTCATAGACGTTTGGTTCTTGATTCTTTTCTAAAATACATTTTTTTTATCATTCAACATCGATAAATCTCGATAAATCTATAATTCATAGAATCATAGACGTTTCCTTCTAGACTTCATGGTTGGCCGAAATTAGTTTCTTGATTAATGCTCAAGATTGCTTTTAGAGTTGATGGTTGGTGACTCAAGTGATTAGCTCTCTTCATAAACGTTTGATTCTTGATTCTTTTCTAAAATACATTCTTTATCATTCGGCATTTATAAATCTATAATTTAATTATTTCATTCTATTTATGAAATTCAGCAGCGGTAAATCCGTTCTACAATTCATTTCTTTAACTAAATTTCTAAAATTCATCTATATATATTCAGTTTATAAAAATCAGTCATGTTATTTTATTCTAACATTCAGTTTATGTAATTCAGTTTCCTTAATGCTGCTTCTAAAATTCAGTATCTTATTTATTAAGCTTTAACTATACCTTATTACTTCTTCAATTGCACATTCTTACTAATTTCTTTCGTCCAGTTTGCCTTAGTTCACCTGTGCATACCCTCAAAAATTGTCAGATTACACCTATACATGGTAAGAAAACATTCTTCGATTTTATTTATCAAGCCTTTTCCCTTCAATTTTTTTTCCCTTGCGCTTTTTATATTGTGTTTATGTGTTATCTTTCGATCAATGTAACAATTTTTTTGGGGGTTTATTCCTCAGGCAACATTCAATGTCGACCAGAAGACTCGATAGAACAGCTCACATTGAAGGAGCTTAGAATGAGCTGATCGACAACTATCAATTGCATCTAAGCGTGTCAAGCACAAGAACAAGCTCTTTCGGTGTGCCCTACCCCAAATTCATCCAAATGGCCTATACCTCCTAGGCGTGTTCCTCCTGGTATTATCATTGCTCAATATATATAAAGATATCAGTTTATGTTATTTTCATAAACATGCATAGGTGGTATTATTATTGTTCACCTCCTCACTAAAATATACAAACTATTAAGTATATCCAAAGCTACTCTTTTGGGTTTAGATTATTGTTAAGCCCTTACATTACTATTTAGATATTGCCTTTTTTATTTCTACTGATTTAAATTTTGCTTCTTTCAAATGACTCTGGTTGCTGCTAGCTTCTTCCTCAACATGAGTTTGGGTTGTTTTTCATGGTTTTGAGAAATCTAATGATTTTGTTGTAGGGGAAAGCAAAGATACGAGCCTGGTTGGTGGAAATTAGGGGATCAGAAGTGCAATAACAATATCTATTATCTACACGTACTATATGTACTGTCAATTATTTTTGAGTTTTGCCTTTTTAGCTGATGATAATGGCGGTTGCTTTTATAACATTGTTTCATCTCTGTTTAGTTTTGGCTGATTTAGATTTTGAGATAAAGGAATATTATATCAAAAGAAAAGTTGTAGTGACAAAGTGCACATGCTCAGGCCTAGCCCAAGGGGGTGGCCAAGAGGGGCGACCGCCTAGGGTCCATGGAATTTAGGGACCCATAACATGGAATCTATCTATAATACTATTATCTATAGAAGCAGTAACTAGTTTGTCCAAATAGCCCAGCTGGTTTGTATGGGAGATGTATAGGGCATTTTTTTAGTATGGGGGATCTTGGTTCGATTCTTCAAACTTCCTATTTCACCATTTTATTTCACATTTACAGTACACCTTGTCCCTCTTTCAATCTTTTTTTTTTCCGAGTAGTTTTTTTGGTGTTTTTAAAAACTTAATTGATTAATCACCTCTTTGAAACATTTTAAGCACTTCTTCAAATTATTTTTTAAAAAAATCAAGTGCATTGAAATTTTTATTTAGAATTCCTAAAAAGTACTCTTAAAATAACATATGTTGAGTGAAAAAACTATGTCTAAAAGTTTGATAGTACTAAATATATTCCTTGTATTTGTGAGTGCCACTAAAACTTTTACTTCTTCAGATATTTTTTCGTATTTTATATATAGTAAATGTGATTAAATTTAGCTAGAATTTTATTAGGCGATAAAATATATTAGATTATATGAAAATTCACATAGTTGTACTAAATGCTTTATTAATACTCGACTTTTCAAAACTATACTATAATTTGTAGAAGGGCCTCAAATTTTTGTTTCGCCAAGAGCCTAGATATTGATAGGACCGGCCCTGCACATGCTACATATTTAGGTCTGTTTGTAGTATCCGAACTAGCTTCTTCTTTTTTTGGAATGAAAGTTGATATATTTCCAACAGCTTTGTGAAGCATGAATGTATGATGCAAACGACCCATTCTCTTTTTAGTTTGAATTGAATTAAAAACACTAATGCTTCCCCTGACCTGAGCCATTTGAGTGTTTTAATTTTATTCATCCATGCCATTAGCTTGATGTGTTATATTTATATTTATACTATATTGGGATCCCTTCGCTATCTGCAAATTGATTCGTGATTTTTTTCCCATCTCTATAATGTTAAGAGTTACTCAAAATGTATTCTCACAAGCCTTTTAGTTGGGGTAACATGGTGCTATCCTAAGTAATCTTTTGTTGTCTTCCTTATGTAAGTTAATTGCATACTTTTGTTCATTATTCAAAATTTTCTATTTACCATTTAATATGTAACACATTTATTCTTAAAGTATAAGTGATATCCAACATACAAATTAATCCCTTTGTATATTTTTTTTTCAGGATTTGCATGGATGAAGTTAACTTATGTGCTATTTGTGAACACCTATGTCATCCCTGAACAATATTATTGTATTAAAATTTTTGAACATTTTTTAAAAATCTGTACGCTTGGTTCTTCCTTATAATAAAATATATTATATTCTTTTTTTCCCCTCACAAATGCGCCATGACGTGGGAATTCTATTAGTTATACTTATAACCATAAACACTTGTAAAGTGTTTGATTTAAAAAAAATATAAGATATTTAAAATAATGTAAATTTAAAATCAACTATGTTATGTGTAAATGGATTATATTAAGTGTATAAGGTAATTACAAATTTAAAACAATATTGAATATTTGATTTATATACAACATTTATTTTAAATTCATATTATTTGAAATAAATAAAAAATTAGTTAAACATGTAAACACTTTCAAAGAAACATAAACATTTTCTAATCCAAATTAACACGTCCTAAAATTTATAGACATTTTAATATTTACTTATTTATTACAGAAATATGTTGGAAATGCTGTAATTTATGTGGAGGGAGAAGGCAACGCATGCATTTGGTGCAGCAGACTAGCAGAGGAACCGCTAAACGGCCCATCTCTCGCCGCTGACACCCGTACTTCTTCTTTTGGTTGAAGGTGCGCCGGTTACCCATCCCAATATTTACTCAGTCCGGCCTCGCTTTCGGTTTTTAATTAATTATTTACCCCCGTCTATACTCTATAGAATGAGATGAGTACTCTGATAAATTTGTGGAGTTAAAAAGATCTTAATTGTAAAAAGTCGATCAACAGATAAAAAAATCAAGTTATTTTTTCTTTTCCTAGTTGTCCCAAATTTTTTTTCTTTTTTTCTTTTTTTTTTTCAGAGGAGAAACTCTATTGATAGAATAATTTTACTTTTTTTTTTATCAAACGAATAATTTTACTTTGAAATCCACTCGAACAACGGAACAAGACCCATGCACACATTGCTTTGTTTGCTCAGGGTAGGTTTTTTCGATCTGTAATTCCTGTAATGTATGCATAACTCTTGTTCATAATGTAGAATATTTAATTAACGTATTTCCTAGTTTAAGATTATTTGAATTAGTTACCTCAAAAAAAAAAAAGATTATTTGAATTAGTTAAAGATTATTTGAATTGTAAGTTTATTCATGGAAGGCCAATTAGAATGTGGTGTACACGTGTCCAATTCAAACAAGCGCTAAACTGCTAAGTTTAGTGATAGAATGCGTACATAGATGGATAGATGAGCAAGAAAGCTATATACATTATACATATATATATAGCACTTGCTTGGCATGACTCTTGAATTGAAACAAAAAATAAATAAAAATAATGAAATGAAATAATATATAATGATAGAAAAGGATATATACCTTTCAAGGTAAAAAGCGAAGGGGGCTGTGACAAAAGTGGCAACGATCTGTCTATAAGCAACGAGGATGAAAGGATCCATGTCTGCTTCCAATGCAACCTTAGAGAGGATGTTCATACCTGCGTAGCCGAGCTGCACCACCACCATCGCCAACAGCGGCCACACCGTCTCCCCTGACGGCCGCCTCAATCCCATTTTCATTTTCATCATCCTCATCCTCATATATATTAATTAAATTAATATATATTCAATTTATGTGTGTGTGATGGAAGAAATATATATATATATATATATGGAATATATATTATACACGGAGGAGACGGAGGAGCTAGAGCAATGCAAGTTGTGCACGAGAAGTAAGTAATGTATATATGGAAAGCAACGCTAGTCTGGAGATGGAAGCAAGATATATATTTGTAGAACCATAATTAATGAATATGCATATCCCTCTGTATCTGTATATATAGTATACAGAGGGAGAATTGAATTGGGAGAGGGGGAAAAAGAGAGTGTGTGGGTGAGATCCGATAGGGGCTGTAGGGGGAATGATAATGGTATTGCGCTATTGGTGATTTGGTGGGGTTACCGGTTACGTACGTTCTCTATTAATTCAAGTCATTAAAACTCCCCCATTTTCAGACTTAAAAGGGGAGGTTTCTTTTGCAAGATTAGTTGATCTGCGTGGGACTTACTTTCACATCCCACGCCGCCCATACCCGCTAATCCCCACTTTTATTATGGGAATTTCCAAATGCTACTATCAACTTTTACAAATTTTGCCTCATACACAAAGTTTTAAAAAATTATATGTGATACTCATATCTGCTTTTATTTTGAAAATTCAAGATTTTGATTTTTAAAAATTCTATAAATTTTCTTTTACTTTTAATATTTCTAAAAACTATTTTTTAAAATTTCTCTTAGTTCGAATATACATTGCTGCCCTGTCCCTTATTCTATAGCCTTCTAGTCAGCTTGTCCTCGTTTTATTCTTTTGTTCTGTTATTATTGGGTTCATCGAAAACATTCTCTCGACTTGGTCGAGGCAGGAGTGCGTGCATCCGGACCCTCTAGACCCCACTTCAGTTTGGGATATACTGGGTCGATGTTGTTGTTCTTAGAGATAATATATACAACCCATTTTTTTCCCACAATCTTACGATATATAACTTTGATTTGTTGTCAATGTTTAGTTTTTTTAAAGGAAAATTGACTAAAAATAATACGAACTATTATCCATGAATCAATATTAATACGAACTTTGAAAATTACTAAAAGATAAAAAAAAAACTATTCCACATTATACCAATTTTGATATGAGATAATTTTTCAGCTAACTTTTTGGCATAGCAACCGGGAGTGTAGAAAATTAATGATATGGTGCCACATCATTAAATTACCAAAATTTTAATGTTTGTAAGGAAAAAAATATAATTTTGAGTATACATTGGATTTTAGAGTTAACTTACTTATATATCTAATATATATCAATATTAGTATTCTTTTATAAAAAATATATTTCGGTATTTAATGAAGTGACTCCATACCATTTTTCAATTTTTAATACTCAATCAAAGGTGTAATATTTTATTCTAATGATGCATAATAGTCGAATTGTAAGATGTTGTTATATAAGCTAATTTATCAAAACTTTGTGTACCATATGAAAATCGCAAAACTTCGTGGTCACCATAAGAAATTTCCCTTTATTTATTTATTACTCTCAAGAATAAAATATTTAATTTTTTACTATTTTATATATTTTTTATAAACTAAAAACTCTATAAATTAATACTTTGTTAATTATTATTTTTTTATTTTTTTCTTTTTAATAAAATATGTTAAAAATTAAATACCAAATATTTTAGATCAGTTGGAGTATTTGTTATTAAAAGTTTTAGATTTTTTAGTTTTTTTTTCCTTTGAAAAAACAATATGAAATAATTATTAGTTTGTTGAGTTTAAAACCCCTATTAGAGATGAGTCAAGTTAAATCATCCATTTAAATTTATAAAGTTCTTGTTTTTTTTATATGAGTAGTAGAAAAGTACTCTATTGGATAATTTTTGTATTATATTATTTGTTAAGAAATGAAATTTTTAATTAAGAAAAATATTGAAAAAATACCCTAAAATTTGGATTTTGTTGTGCTACTAAGTATTTATTAATTTATTATAATTTTAAAAAAATAATGGAACATGAATTGAGAAAATAGAAAGAAATGGCTCCAATGGAATTCGAATTTAATTAGGTGAAATGCAATCGATTAAAGTAGTGATTGAGCCAAAAACTTATCGAGGGGGAGGGGCGGAATTTTAAAAAAGTTGTTCAGTCCCTTTTCGATAGATTTTTTCTTTAGTTTAGCAGTCTAAAACTATGAAAAAGATAATATTTTAGTTTGAAGTTGTTTTACTAACTGTTGTATATTTTTTCTCTTTAAACGAACAAAACGATGTCGTTTTAGTCTATAACAATATTGTTTTTGTCTAAAAAAGATATCATTTAAAACTTAATGCAATATGTAACTTGTTATTCTCTTACCATGCAATAGAGTGTAACAAAATTAAAAAAAAATTGCACAATTTTATTTTTTATCTAATTGTTGAATATAGTAATATAATTAATCTCTTATTTTAAAACTCTTGGGTTGAATTTTATATCAAATTATCAAGTTAAAAAATATAAAAGTATCATATATTATTAAAAGACATTTCAAATAATTAACCTAGCTATTTTTAATTGTCAAGCATTTTAACTTCGGGGCATTTTCTAGAATGGGCATATATATTTAAGACTTTTATTAGTAAATTGTCCACCAATGTTTCCAAATTGGCAAAATGTTCACCTCCCTTCCCTTGCCCCCTTTTCCCCTATGCCCCCCTCACGTGTGCCTAGACCTGAGCATGGGCCGGGCCGATCAGGCTTAGGCTAGGCCTTAATTAACTAAAATTTCAACCCATTACACCGGATCAGACTTGGGTCAGGCCCAGTTTTTGAGCCTAGTGCCTTGCCCAAACCCAACCTCATTGCCAGGCTGGGTCGTCCAACGGGCCAAGCGGGCCCAACGTCTCAAATTCATTTTTTTTATATCCGAAATCGAACTAATTTTTTTTAAAAAAAAGAAGCAAATCACAAATTATACCAATACTTTCAAATGTGAGGCAAATCTGGATACAATATTAGCTTACTAACAAATGCAATACAAATTTATACTCCCTCCGTTCCAAAATAGATGGTCTTTTGCTTTTTGACACGTTTTTTAAGGAGCGAAAAACTCTATAAAATATTGTTTTTTTAATTAAATTTTTTATATTATTTGATACTTATTACTAATAAGTATCTAATTATATAAAAAAATTAATTAAAAAATAATATTTCACATAATTTTTCGCTCCTTAAAAAGCGTGCCGAAAAGTAAACGACCATGTATTTTGAAACGGAGGGAGTATATATAATGTAATACAAAGTGATATATATGCTGTACAGAAAGTTATATATACATGTTAACGCGTATATATATTATAACTATAGTGTATATATACACTATAAATGTATATATATCAAATGTAAATGTGTATGTCCCATATACTAAATATATAATTTCAAATATGTGTGTGTGGCTGTTGTGTGGGAATGTAATTATGTAAATATATATACACACTGTAAATACAAATATATGTGTATCTGATGTCCGCATTTTTAGTCTTATTTTACATCATGTTTTCATTCCATTTAAGTCATTTTATTAGCAATTGTGTTGGAAAAGTGTGTCGTTTGTGTTGATTTTTGTATTTTTCTTGATATGGATGTCTACACAAGCATTGGTGGTGTTTTGTAGGTTTTGAAGCTAAAAAGAGGCAATTCTAGAGCTTAAGGAAGAGTGAAGAATGATGGAAAAAGGGCACAAAAAGATTGGCAATCAAACAAGTAAAAATGGAGAAGCAGTGTGCAACAGACCCTCGACATCGACACCCTGACCCTCGATGGCGACACCCAGCGAATTCCAGTAGTAGTGCGTTCGAACAGACCCTCGACACCGATACCCTACGCACCAGGAGAAGTTTTTGCGGGCTGATTTTATTACTTAATGGGCTTTTTAATTAGGGTTTTCATCTAAATCTCTTTTAGGATCTTTTAGTTAGATAGACTTGGGATATTTCATCCTTCTTTAGATAGATTATATTATTTTCTTAAGATAAAATCTCTTTCCTTGGAGATTAAGTCTTAATTTCTATCTTTAAATAAAGCCAATTAGAGGCTAATTAGGAACAACATCTCTGACGGCTGAATTTACAGCGGAAGGAACGTGCGTTTTTGGAGTTTTTGGTTGAAGAATATTGAACGTTAATTTGAGGTTTGGTTTTATGCAATTTAAGATTATGAATTCTTCCATTGTTTTTGTGTTTTTCTTTGCAATGAGTGAGTAGTTCCCCCATCTTCTAGGGTTGGGGTGAACCCAACAATGAGCATGTGTGTGAATGAATGAATCTATACTTATTTGATATTTTTATCTTATTCTACCCATGTGCTTAACCCTTGTATGAATGTTTAAGGGAATTTATTGTTGCAATTGAATTGAAAGAAGAGATTGTTAACATTGATAGTAATTAGGGATCTTTGACGAAAGTAAAAGGGATCTAATTAAGGAAAGGTAGAAATGAATAGGTTTTATGTGATCACCTCTATTATCTATTTGTTGAGTATGCGAAAACTATCTCTTTAAGATAAAAGCATGATTTCTCATATGATTAATTGATTTATACATGTGTTTGTTGTTGTGGTAAGCCCTAATCTTGGAAGTTCTTTCTCATATATTACATTCGTGTTATTTACTTTCTACTTGAGCCGATTTGAGTGAATTGTCATAAATTACAGCCGCCTCTTTTGCCTTAATCCCCTATTTTCGACCATAAAAACAACTAGGATAGGACCGCTGACATACTCCCTTGGAACGACCTTGATTTCCACTATACTATAGAGGGGTTCGAGCATAAATTTATTTGATTGGAGTGAGCATAGGTATCGATCTCCCCTCACGCACGTCAGTATCCTCGTTCCGCGTTCCGTTTCACACAATTTTTGCGAGACGGTACAAGATTTGCGGGATTTGTGCCCACCGCTAGAAATTATGTATATATTTTTATTATCTTTTATATATATATATATATATATATATATATATATATATATATATATATATATATATATATGGGGAGGTTTAAGTGGAAACACCCCTTCCCATAGAAACCCCCTTATCATGGAAACTTTTAATCTTAGGCTTTCCTTTTAGATCAATGGTTCTAATAAAACAATGGCAATTTTGAAATTTATGTGAAGTCTAGGTCTTTTTTTTAAAAATACTTAAAAAACCATATCAAACCCCCCTCTCATACGTCAGACCTATCTCGCTCCTCTCTCAGTTATCACGCACAACGTACTCTTCACCTCCGATGGTACATCGCACAATCGCCGCTCGTGATTTCCGTAGTCGCCAGCGCCTCTGACTTCCTGTTCATCTAGCGTCGGCGCAACCTCCTCTTCTGATTCCTTCCGGTCACCGCCACTGCATCTGTGTTGCTGGTCTCCATCTCTTCCTCTATTTTATTATCATCAGATCCCTTCATCCCCAATTTGATTTTATTATTATTATCATCAGGTTGTCAATAGATATGCGATTTTGATGTCCTCGATCGCTCTCCGCCTCTTCCCTACTTGTCAGGTTCAGATTTTGATTTTTTGTCAGGTTCAGGATTTTGATTTTGATTTTACTGTTGTCAATTTTGTTTCCTCTTGTGGTTTTGTTTTCATCACTTAATTGAGAGGATGACGAGACTAAGAAGTTAATGAGAAGTGAAACTGAGAATTAAATTTGTTTTGTTTCATTGAGGATTGTAAGTTTGAGATTACCTCCTTGCTTTGTTTCACTGAACTAGGTAAAAATTCTTAAGGAAAGGGATCTAACAATTTATGAAAGCAAAGGGCGAAAATTCTGACTGTAAAGGGGTCTAATAATTTGTGACAGCAAAGGGCAACAATGCTGGAAGCCAAGGAATTTGACGGGAATGTTTTTAAAGTCTATTAGCTCAATGGAAGAGCAATGTGTTATTATACACATGATGTGGGTTCGAATCCCATATAGGATTTCTCTAAACCTCGTTGGCACTAATTGAGCTGTTAGTTTTCCATCTTCCGTGTTTATTCATAAGCATAAAAGTAAGAGCTGACAATAGGGACAACAATAACTCAATTAAGAGCTAACAACAACAATGTTAGAAGCAATTTGAACAAAACAACAATCTGAACAAAGTTGTCCTAAACAACAATCTGACAACAAAGTATCACAAAACACATAAAAACAGTCGAATGAAAAAACAAAGAAAAAAGGTAGTTTGCAATCACTTCTTTAAACAAGTGCGACTATTATGGTTTCCTTCTCCACATGTTTTTTAATCTGATGTGTAGAGAAAGTCTATATGGGATTCAAACCCATATCATGTGTATGATAACACATTGCTCTTCCATTGAGCTAATAGACTTGAAAATATTCATAAATAAGCAGCAAACACTTAGCTTAATTTATTTTCAGCAGATACATTGATCATATATATATTGAACCATAACAGATACATTGATCATATCTTGAACCATTCAAGTGAAAGAAGCAACAGCCAAATACATTCAAGTGAAACAAGCACTTAGCTTAATTTATTTTCAGCAGATACATTTATCATATATTCATATCTTGAACCATAGCAGCATAACAAGTTCAAATAGGGTATTGCAACATTAGACATACAGCTCCATCATTGATGGCAGTACTAATATGACCTGCAGATTAGACAAACAGCTCTAATTCAAACCAAATCTTGAGCTCCAATTCACATTTACTAATCTGGAACTTCAATATGACCTGCAGATTAGACAAACAGTACTAATATGACCTGCATATTAGACAAACAACTCCAATTCAAACCAAATCTGGAACTTAGTCATACCAAATCTTATATACATATTCATGGACCATTCCTTCTTCCTTCTTCTACTTTAGCAGAGCATTCCTCCGTTCTAATGCTGAAACACTAGGACTCCAGGCACCGATCAAAGATCGATTTCAATATCAATCGATCTTTGATCGATTGATAAGGAAATGCTCGATAATCAGACAACAGATGTACAATCACCATCGTCTCCTATTGACCACAGATGTAAAAATGCTCGATAATCAAAAGTGGAACAAGATGAAAGGGTGGTTCACCTCCAAGTAAGTGAGATTGAAATCAGAAGTGGAAGAAGACCTCAATCCAGCTGTGTTTTCTTCAGCAACTACACCCGCTGCGGATTTTCTCAGCCTAGCATCAATTCAACGGAACACGAAACTGAGATAAGCTTACAGTCAGACATCTAGCGACGGTTTCTTTCAATGGCAAGATCAAAAAGAAGGGATCTGAGAGCAATAACCTATAAGAAGGAGGGATCCGAGATTGATTGTTGATCGAACAAATGTGATAACGTTTTACTAAAACCCTAACCGGAAGGAGGTGGATCTAGGGACGGGAAGATGAGGCAAAGGTCGGAGCCTTCGGTGCGATGATGAAGCTTGCATCTGGTCCCAAAATCGCACAATAATCACACACAAATCGATCAACTCTCCCACACTTCAAATTCGAAAAGATTGGGGCTTGAACCATAGATATGGTACATTGTGGCTTGGAACGATTGAAATCAAAAATCCATCTCTATAGCCACACCAATCGAGATCGATAGCATCGGTGTTTTTTTGATGAGATCGGAGAGATGATCGACACTGAATATCTGTGATTGGCATTGAGCAGGAGAGAGAGAGCGTGCATAAGGGAGAGCGCGCGCGTAGGAGAGAGCGCGTAGAAACAAAGATAGGCAGTATATATTGTTGACATTTCACCAATTTGTCCCAAAATGTGGACATTTCACCAATTATGACAACTTTTTTGGACATTTCACAAATTCCCCCAAACAATTAATATAAAATAATGTAAAGGAGGTGGGACCCTCATCTTCTCCTTCTTCATTTCAAATGAAGATCCCCGCCCCGGGGCCTCCTCCTCGGTTCATCGTGCCTGCTCGACCGCTTGAGCCCGATGCTCCGTCCTCGACTTCTAGCTCATCTAGCCCCACCTCGATCTCTCTCTCTCTCTAGCTCACGCTCTCATTCTCCCCAGCTCGCTCGGGTGCTGCTCGCTCGCTCTCGCTCTCCTCGCACTCACGTTTGCTAACTCAGTTCGCCGGACCTCTCTTGAGCTCACCGGAGCTCTCGAGCTAACCTAATCGTCCTGCACTCAGCTCTCGCTCACTCGCCACTTGGACATAGCCCGACCCAAGGACTGAATCGAATTGAAACAAAGGAGGGAAAAATGGAAGCTAACCGAGGATGTTCACGACTTCGGAGCTCTCGATCGGAGTTCTAGGCGTCGTCGAAGGCTTGCGATGGCTCGTCGGACCTGCGTCGGACATGGGTGAGTGTGATGGTAGGGCTCAAGAGTGGTTTGGATCGGAAACAAAGGAGAACGGCTTACCGAAGTGGCGAAGCACGCTCGAACAGGGGAAGGAGCTTCAGTTGCTCGACGGCGGCTCCGGTGGTCCCTAGGCGGCTCCAGGGTGGCGCTGGGCGGCTCCAACTGCTGTTGGTAGTTCCAAGGAGGTGTCAAAGGCTGTCGATGGTCCTTGGGTGGAAGGAGAACGAAGGAGAAAGAGGTGGGCTTGGTTGGCTTCTTGCGGCAAAACAGGGGAATGAAGAAGAAGGAGTGGTGGTGGGCTTGGTCGTCGACGATGGTGGCGGGGAGGCTGATGGTGGCGTTGACTAATGCGGTAATGAAGAAGAAGAAAGAGTGGTGGTGATGAGTTGAGAAGGTGATGGTGGTGATGGCGTGAAAAGTGGCGAGGAGCGCGAGACGGTGATGAGGAAGATGTTGTCAATGGGTGATGGTGAGGAGGTGAAGGTGACGGGTTGAAATGGGCAGGGGATGGATTTGAGTTTCAGGGTAAGGTGAGGGAGTTGGTGGGGACTGAGTGTTGAATTAGGTAATCAATACCCGTAAATAAATTCCAAATAAGCGAATTTCAAATCACGAAATTAGTTCTTGAATGTTAGTTTTCTCGAATTCCGCTTCCTCGATCAATTATATTTTTAAAATCGAAAAAGATATCGTCATCCGATAATTATTTTGAATTTTCGAGGTAAAAGGACAAAAATTGTTCGTCAAGTTTTATATCCCGGTCAGAATCCGCTAAACGATTTTTAAATCCAATTTAAATTCATTTAACATTCTCTTTTTTTGAAAAAATTAGGATTTGAAAATCCGAGTCTTTACACAAACTTCATCAATCTTATAAGCATAAGGACATGAAATTGAAAAATTCAGCAAGGAAGCAAGGGAGATACAAACATGCTCATACCTATGCATATCAAGCAAGCCTAAAAAATCAAAGGCGGAGAGAAAATTTTCACAAACACCTTGTGCGCACCAAGGTTTCTCCGAACATCAAAAGAATTTATTCTTATATCAGCCCAACTAGAGACTCTTAGCTAATCTAATTTCCATCAATTCAATCAAAAACCTAACCAATCTATATAATCTATATCTATATATCTATATAATTACTTAAAATCAAAGACTTTTTGCTGATGTGTCCCCTCCTCCTTAACCCATTCCTCCTTATCCAATGAGATTTTTTTTTCTTCTAATTATTCTTGTTATAATATTATTATATGGATGTACAAAGATATGCACTTTACTTAGATAGAGCTTTGCCTTTTATAGATAGATTTATCTTATACTTGGAGCTCAATGATATGACTCCTATATATTGTATTGACGGATACTCCACAAGCATTCAATGGAATACAATCACATATTCTCCTCTCTTTTCTTACCCTAGTTTACAATACGTTATCAGCACGAGTTTGCTCTAGGATTTCAAGATTGTTGTTCCACCCTTTTCTTGGTCTCCCAATCCAATCTCTCTCACCGTAAACACGTTTCCCTCAAATCCCTAACTACCGTCGATTAGTCTTTGACCGGCGATGTCAGTTTGCATCCACCACAACGTCACCATGCGCCACCGCCGATCGATGAAGCAAAAGGAAGTATTCAATTCTTCTTCTTAATTATCCATGTTAATTATCTATATTTCCTTTGAATTTGGTGTAATTGAGTCAATAATGTTTTTATTATTTACGGTTCTATACTATGATCTAATTGGTTTGATTATATATTACTTAGTACGCCGAAACATCAATAGATGTGCTTGATTTCACCTTTTAATTATTGATAAGGTCTATTTTAGTCGTATAATTGCATATTAGATTAGGTTATTTTTATGCATATTTTACATATTTTATAGTTAATTTGATATTATTTGGTTTTCGGAGTCTACACTAGTGTTTTTATACATTTCAGGTATTTTCGGATTGGATCGTATGAATTCGGATATCGACAATAATTTATGGGATGATTTTATAAAGTGAAAGACGACATGGGCGGTTCGGATGGAAGCTCGAGCTGACTGCCAAGTTGTTGCAATTGGAGTTCGATTCATGGGCCGGAAGCTGCAAGATTTTATATTAGATAAATTAGAATTTATAGTAGTATTAATTATATAATTTAGGATATAGTCCGTGTTAGATTGGTTAGATTTAGGATATTAGTTTTTATACTATATATATACCTTCATACGGCAGAATAAGGGGGGCCGAACTAACAGTGACCGGCCGTGAGCAATTTTACCCTAAAACTTAATTATGTTTTGTCTTATTTTTATGGAGATCTAAACTCTCCCGTTCTGTCTACAATTTGAAGCTTTGTTTGGTTTGATTGTGAGTTTCTAATTCTTGTTCCTTATTTCCTATATTGAATGTTTCGACTTCTTTGTGCTTGAATGTTTTATTGTTTTATTCTATCTCGACTGATCAACTTGGTAGAATCAATTCAATTGCTAGGGTTTTGTAGATTCCTGATTGTGAACCTTAACCCAAGTGGCAAACTTATCCCTTTAGGGCTGATTGAACTAATTGGACGAGTAGGAAGTTGGATGTGTTGTTAAATCCTTCTTTAGGGACTGCAAATACCTTGGTTAATCTCTGGTCTTAAAGCTATCAATTGGGTTAAATCCTTCTTTAGGGACTGTTCGATTGATAAGGGTTTCTAGGACTGATTGGACTAGTAACTATATTAGGTCGGGACAAGGGCATTCATAGGAAGACTAAAAGGGCAAGAGGAAGTTACAATATCAATTCAACCAAATAAAGTGGATAGTTGTAGGTAGAACGATTTTCTCTAAATTGCATTAATTTGTTTATAGTTTATTTTATTTTATTTCTTATTTCAATCACTCAAAACCCCCCGTTTCCTATTAATTGGTAAATAAACTTAATTTAGGAATAACTTGATTCTCTGTGGGATCGACTCGTGCTTACCACGCTACATTAGTTAGGTAGGTTCGAAATTATTTTGATACGGTTAACGCGACTAAAAAAACCGCTCATCAATTATGATTCTTGCTTTTGAGCTTTACAGAAAAGAGATCAGTTGTACCGGACTTGGCGCCTTCACGGTGCCCTGACACCGCCTTCGTTTGATTGAAGAAGACGATGGATTCCAACTCCCCTAAATTGTGGCCCGTTAAAGATGCTGACTTGGCCGGGAACGCCTCGGTTGGGAACATCATCGATCGGGTCAGGAATCGCGTCATGTTCGCAGTCGCCTTGATCCCGAAAACGACGCCGTTTCATCGGCCTTGATCTCGCAGAGCCCTCCGTCTCCCCTCCGCGCGATTCCGATCGCCGCCTCGAAGGGATCGATGAATCTGTAACTCCACCGCGACGGCAGTGCGATGATCATCCGCCTGCTTCTGTGGGAGACGCTTCTCCAGCAACCGCCGCCCGGGTAATCGGAGGTCTCGCCGCCGCTGTTCTCGTCATACTTCAGCGATGAAGATTGAAGACGATGAATTGTTCCAAATTTGGAACAATTTAGAAATCAGCCCGGTGTATTAAGAAACTGCGAGATTACCCCACACTTTTTGGGAATCACAAAAAAGAACCAAATTTCTAGGGTTGCAATTTTTGTCCCTAGTGAAGGTTCCGTTCTCTATCCCCGAAGTGATGAGATTTATATTGTGAAATAAATAAACACATCCCTTGAAGTGGATGTGTATACATAAGTTATACGAACAACGAAGTGGTGAATTTTATCCCTTGAAGTGGATAAAGAGATATATCCACTAAAGCAATTAAATTAATTAGCAAACACATCCCCTGAAGAGGATGTATGTATAAATTATATCAATTCCCAAAGTGCGCCGTCGTGGAGGTAAGTGTAGGTAAGTGCAATTTGATTTTTCTAATTTATTATTTTATTTATAAATAATTTAATTGGTCTCCCGAAGTAGAAAATATTAAATCCATCGAAGTGGATGAAAATAAAGAAATTGATATTATGAATCACTTGATCCGATTAATAAATTTCATCCCCGTAGTGATGAAACAGTAAGTATCATCCATGTAGTGATGAGTAATGATTATTGTTTTGTTTTGTTTTATTTGTATATTATATTTTATCATCATCTCCCGAAGTAGATGAAAAGTCATATCTCCCAAAGTATATAAAAACACATACTTTGTCCGTCCATTCGTTTAAATTGAGGATATGCATATATTTATTTTGAGATAGTGAATAAAGATAAATTATCACCAATTGTGATTATGTACGTGTTGCTCAAATAAGAGGTACGTTGATTTTCCTTGTTGATTAGTTATAACGTCAAAAGATTTAAGGCAGGGTACATAAGGATGGATAGAATTATGTTATATGATATGTGCTTTAAATCAATCCTGATTATAATTTCTTAATATTTTGATGGGTGATGTCATGCGAGTTGTTTGTCCACGGATCCAGATCAGGATGTCATGGTAAAAGGAGGTGAACCTTAGAAGATTGAACACTAATTGGTAGTGAGCCTATTTGTGTTATGCTCAATTTTAAGTGTGATGGAGTTGGGCCGATTTCTCAATATTGGTATATGCAATCGAGCTTGCGATCAGGTAAGCCTAAACATCATATATTTGAGTTATGATTTTTGTGTCTCTTGATCATGAGTGATTATATATATGTGTGTTATGAGTTCATCTCGCACATTAAATATGGATTACCATTTAGTTGTTAATTGCAATATGACGTTATTGATTGCACATATAGATTTTATATCATAAATCATGTCATAGTGCTAATGTATTTTGATATATAAGAATTTAGAGCATTGATAAATTATGTGCGATTTGAGGTTGACGATGCATATATGATATAGATATGGTTATTGGAGAAATTGACCATATATTGGACGGATACATGATAAATGATATCTATATGAATTGATACATTGATAAATTCATGAATAAATAACGTCATAATGCATCGATTAAAATATTAGCCTCATCTTTGTAGTAATGAGCCAAGATGTTATTATTGATTTCATCCTGTAATTGTAACTATTTGTTCCATATATGATTTATTTCATAGAAGGTGAAATATAAACTCCTGAAGTAGTTAAAGTTGTTTGATTCCTTGTCACCAGAAGTTGACATTATTTATTTTTATTGAGATTACTTTTGTTATTCACTTGTGAGGTGTATATATCTCAATTTACTTTTGTAATTAAAAACTCAAACTGTTTCCAGAAGAAACAACTTGTTGAGAGTTTTTTTTATGCCATAAACATATGTGATTTTATATTGACAAGGATTATTTATGTGATTAGTGTTAATAAATGTTATCTATTGAATGAAGAGCCTAAATGATCCAATACCTTTGATTATGTGAACTCTGTCATTTTTGGTTTGTTATTAGTTCAATTTGGCTATTTTAAGGTACATGGAATATTGGAATCATTATTTTATTTATTTATTTGATTTGATTTGCATTTTATGTATATGAATATCCATTGGAAATGTTTCTTGGAGAAACAATTATGGGTAGATAATGCCAATTTTATTCTACAAATGATGATTTGGGAGAAGAGTTTGAAGCACATCCTCGTTAAATTGTGTGAAATTGATAAAATTATTTCACGAGAGCCTGAAAACTCTTTATTTTGTGATCTTGTTCTTATTCTACTTTGGGTATGGTAGAACTCAAATAAATAGCTAGCTTAATGACATATGGTTCATAACAACCTCTTTTATTGCCAGATGCAATATATATTGTTACCTCTAGCAGAGGACATAAAGAGGATACGGTGCGCGCAACCGTTGTTATGATACTGGTCATAATTTTGAAAATGATTATAGATAATCATGTATGAGTCGACTCCCACATCAAGGAGAATGTGGAAGAACAAGTCAAAGTTGATGGTTTGCCTAATTTGGATTTGTAATCTCCCAAACTGTGAATGAATCATCGCATGAAAATGTTAGAATGATTTAGAGCTTGGTATCTGTTGATATAGAAAACCTGAAGTTTTCATGATGAAATATCTAATGAGTGGTTGTATAAACTCTAAAGTCTATTCTTGGCATAATTAAACGTTATACATATCTCCAGAAGAGCATCAAAATTAGTCTTCGAAAGCCTATTGATCGATATAATCAAGCAATAAACTCATATGAGAAAATGGCTCTAGAAGAGCATCAAAACACTCTAAGTGAAGGAGTGATGATAGGTAAATTGGGATCATAAAAGCCAATGGAGGACTAATAATTGCCAGAAGCAGTGATTTTCCCCTAGTTGAGGATGTCAAAAGAGGGATCCAACATAATAAATAGATTACCCATGTTGGCAATATGGATGTGATATGAAAATGTTATCAATGAAATTGATATGTTGAGCATTGAGAAGCTGACGATTAAATCGATCAAGTGAAGTCATTACTTATGAGATTATCATTTAGTATAATGCTAACGCATGAAATGACCCAGTAGAGTCGTCAATAATAGCGAACAAGCAGGCATGAATATCAAGAGATTGATTCGATTTCGGTCAACAATAGAATACTTGTCCTTCTTGTAATTTATCTCCGGTAGAGATCTTGGTATTTACATGTTCGGTATAGACACCAAAATCTCCCCAAATTACACTAAGTTGTTGTAAATCAAGGAAGTTGAGGTATATGGAGGATTTGAGTCCTCATAAACGATCAAATACCTAGAGTTTATCACGGATGATAAAATACTCGGTATTTAGGGGGAGAAGAAAAGGAGATCAAGAAGCAATATATGGCATGGAAGAGAATTGAACCAATGCACTAGCATGATTTATAGATCAAGGTTCTAGTAGTAACTTCAAACAATGGTGATATGTCCACAAGTATAAAACTCCTGAAGAGATTTCATGAACGTTGACAATGTTAGAATTGATTATGAGTTGTCTTGAATTGAAAAGATCCTTGATTATCATTGATGGCACATATCTAAGTTTGCACTTGAAGTGCTTGATAAGAATAATTAGAGCTTCTAAAATTATCTCGACCTGTAGTTCGAGTGCACAAAGAGAGATGTATTACGATATGAAGACAAATGATCTTTTCATCTTTGATTAGATTGTGAAATGATATTAAGGGTCCAGAAGTACCATGCCTTTATAAAATTGGTGATTTATATGCTAAATTGAGGGGGAGAAAAGTTGTACTCTTTTCCTTAACTTTGGTTTTTGTCCCATTTGGGTTTTTCCAAAGCAAGGTTTTTAACGAGGCAACTCCCCTCACAAGGATACATGGTATATCCCAAATTCTAGAAAGAAATAATTCATGCAAAGATGGATTATTTAGGCATGAAGTTTTTGGACCTGTAGCTCCAACATTGAAAAGCGTAGCATTAATTAGTTTTAAATGGGTGTTCGTACAAAGGAAAATATAAAGCCAAATTGATTGGACAAAAGCCTATTAAAGGTTACATTAGAATGTATTCACCAGGAGTGAATACAATTTTGGCTCCAAATGTAAATGATGAATGTTGTAAGTGCATACCCATATAAATGGAAAGGATCGATTGAAAATGCCCGAAGCATTATTATCAAAGTCTTATCACATGCAGTTGGTTAAAGATTCTTATTAGAGTACCTGGATTACCTATAACTGTGAAAATGGTGACATTTTATTAGGTCCCGAAGTACCATACAAAGTTGTACTATTTTCCTTAATCTTGGTTTTTATCCCACTGGGTTTTTCCAAGGTAAGGTTTTTAATGAGGCAACTTAAGCACCATTTAATACATCAGATCCCCAGATCAACAATTAAAGGCACACTAGGTCCTGAAGTACCTTACTTGTGCATCCAAAGCAGATCAACACTAATACATGGAAGTCAAGCGCGCCAAAGTCAATCACGAAGACATTCCAGCTTACACGCATCAAAGACAATGTTGAGATTCGACCATAAGCTCATGAAGACGACGACATTAAGAAGAATGAGAAGACTTCGAGAAGGATGTTGAATTCAGGGGGAGTATACACACACTGCACTCTTTTTCCCTTCGATCGGGTTTTATCCCACTGGGTTTTCCTGACAAGGTTTTTAATGAGGCAGAACAACAAAGGCGGTGTACATAGAAGGCTGCACTCTTTTTTCCTAAGCTATGGTTTTGTCCCATTGGGTTTTCCTAGCTAGGTTTTTAACGAGGCAGTTAGCGGAATAAAGATTGTACATCCAAGGAGGAGTGTTATAATATTATTATATGGATGTACAAAGATATACACTTTACTTAGATAGAGCTTTGCCTTTTATAGATAGATTTATCTTATACTTGGAGCTCAATGATATGACTCCTATATATTGTATTGACGGATACTCCACAAGCATTCAATGGAATACAATCACATATTCTCCTCCCTTTTCTTACCCTAGTTTACAATATTTTTGCCTTTTTTCCTTCCCATTTTTCCCCTTTTATTTTTTTACCCATTTACTAACCATTGGATTTAATTTAAAACATTGAATTAAATTTAATGTCTATTATTAATACATATATCTTTATATATTATATTAATAATTTATATCAATGTAATATCTTAATTTAAAAATATTTTTTATGAAGCCTAACTTTAAGGTAAATATTTTTACCATTTTCTTAAAATTTTTAAGTCTACCTTCATTATTTTATCCTAACTTTTATTAATATTTAATAATATTAATTTGTTATGTTATCAAAATTTTATTTAATAAAAATCGTGTCATGGCGTGGGAATTGCACTAGTTTAGCTAAATTCTTGACTGCATCATCAAATATCACAACATCACATTAATTGGAACTTACCTCCAACAGATGACGAGCAAGGGATTGTTCGAATCTCATATCCAAGGGGCTTTTGCGACAAATGGCGTACGAGCTTCGACCTTTATTTACTGCTAATAGTTTTCGGATGAAGAAGCGTAGAGAGAGGAGAGCAAAGACACGGTAGTGATGAGAAAGAAGGACTTAGGGTCGAAAAGTGGAGGTGGTGAGTGAGGGCGAGAGAGGAAGCGAACGAGGGTGAGCCAAAACTGAAGACGACGGGGGGTGACGTGGAACAGCGAGGAGCGACAGGCGGATGCCGATGAGGAGGGAGGAGAGAGATGAGAGATTGAGAGAGAAGGACTGCCATGGGAGCAAGGAGGGAGCACAGACGATGTTATGAGAAGTGAGAAACAGATATTACTCGTAAACGCTTACAGAATCCGCGCTTAATTAATCCATTTTCATTATAAGAGGTTTTTTCATTTTAAGACTCTGTTTCATTTGAACCATTGCCTATATATATATATATATATATATATATATATATATATATATATATATGGGTGAGGTTAAAGTGAAAAAGGGGCTTAAGATGAAAAATTTACTTAAAGTGAAAATGGGGCTAATTTAAAAAAAAAACTGAAGTCGGGCCAACAACCCTAATTGCAATCCGGATCCTCACAAACCCTCGCGCTCTCTCTCTCTGTCATCCATGGGAGGCTATTCGGATATGAAGATGGAAATGGAGCGGAAGAAGGAGAAGGTGCAGCCCTCGAGCGGCGGCCGGCGTCGGAGCGCAGAGCGATTCGTACTCGTCGTCGGCGGTGGTGGATAACGAGTGCGGCAAGGGGTTTCATGTTGTGAATAGGCCGAGGAAGGTGCTGGATCTGGATTTTATCCTCCCGACGGTGCGCACCGGCTTCGTGTCGTCAATTCGGAGGAGGCTCGACGTTTTTGTTGTTCGCATCACTAGAGCTCGACGGTTTTGCTGTTCGTCGACTTCAATTCTCTGGCCGCGAAAGGTTTCGCCTTCGAGCTCTTCACCCACAGCAGTTGCGGTACATTCCTCTTCCCCCCTCTTATTATTCATTTTATTTTCCATTCGATTCACACTCGTCTTGTTCGATTGTGCTGCTGTTCGATTGTGCTCCTGTCTATTTTCCATTCGATTCTTCTACAGCTGTTGTTCGATTGTGCTGTTGTACGTTATCAACAGTTGCGGTACGTTCCTCGATTGTTTGATTGTGTTGTTGTACGTTATCAGAAGGAAGAGGCGCTCTTCCTGTAAGATTGTGTTCGATTGTGCTGCTAGTGCTGTTCGATTTTCCATTCGATTCACACTTTCTCTTTTGCTGCTGCTGTGGTTTTCTATTCGATTTTCCATTCGATTCACACGCTAGAAAATGGTAGCAAGATCGATTGTGCTGCTAGTGCTGTCATAAGGAAGAGCCCTTTCTCTTTTGCTGCTGCTGTGGTTTTCTAGCGTGTTCTGACTAGGTTTTATTGATCTGTAGTTTTACTCTCAGAATGAGCAACAGTACGATGATCTTGCTACCATTTTCTTCAATACTCAGGTGAACAAATCGGGCACACTTTTCTTAGTTTTCTATTTCTCTATTGGTCTGAAGTTTGTTGCTAGATGTTCTTTATTTGTGCTCAGTGCATCCTTTTTTTACATTTACTGCAGGATGACGCTATAAGAAATTTGTTCAGTGCAAAAACAATTCATGAATTCAGCGCTCAAAGCTTGTTGACCTTTTTGGTATGTGCAGATTTGATGTTTAGGGTCATCTTATAATGCAAATTGACTGATGAAATTCAGTTTGTTGAAAAGTGTAACAAATTTTGACAAGAGAGTTTAGAATCCTTACAATAGATCCTTCAAGATTTTTACAAAAAAAAAAAAAAAGACCCTTCAAGATTGGATTGTTTTAAAAATTTGCCTCCTATGTTGGTAAAATTACATTCTTAGTTCTCGACCTTTGTTTCAAATGAGCCCTTAATCTTTAAGTTTTTAATATTCTAGTTCTAGTTCCTAATGTTTAAAGTTGTTTCAAGTAAGTCTCTAATCTTTAAACTGTTTTTTTATGGCCCCTGGCCTTTTGTGAATTACAAATTGTTTTCAGCTTTTAAAAAGGCTATATTTGGGCAAAAAGGCTTTATTTATTGGGCACTTTAGGATTTATGAAACAAATTAAGTGAGAGCAATTACTATTGTTGTTAATCTTCCTAAAAAGCGAACAAGTAGAGTCTTTTTGTATGCACTAGATGTATATTAAGGGCCCATCTAAAATGTACATATTGGAGCAATTTGATGATGAGGGACCTATTTGAAAAAACTTTCACAGTTTAGGATATATTTAAGTCTGAAATTTTACATCAATGCGCTGTTGTTCAATTGACAGGTTGTTTGTGTCGATCCACTGCTGCTGTTGCTTTGCAATCTGATGCTGTGCGATCTGTTGCTGCACAGGGGGCTATCGACAGAACCTGTTGGGGTTTCGGGTTCATCCGACAGCGAGCTGCAAGGCATAGCAGCGTCTTTGGCCCTCAAATAGTATTGTTGATGTGTTTTTATTCATTCTTGGTTAGACACTAAGTAGTACGTGTATAGCAGGCGCAGGTTCATTGTTCTTCAACCATTGCTCTTGTGTATTTGGTTGCTGATTTGTTGTTCTACTATTTAAACCTTTCAGAAGTTAGTTTAATTTGTTTGCAGATTTTTTGTTGTTACTCAAAGGTGAGTTCTCCACGAAATCATATGATTTACCTTTTGGGGGATTTTAAATTTAAGATTGTCCTTCTATTTTCTATCTCTATTCTAACTCTTATCAAAGCTTTAAAAGCCTATTAGCTCAATGGTAGAGCAATGTGCTTACGCACAAAGACGTGGGTTCGACTCCTACATAGGCCAATTTGCTTAATTTTAATAGTTTGTTATATTTTATAATAAAAGTGCAATTCATAATCTTAATTGTGCACTTTATAATCTTATTCTTGCACTTTATAATTTTAATTGTGCACTTCATAATCTTATTCTTGAATTTTTTTCATTTTATTTATGCACTTCGTAATCTTATTCATGCACTTTATCATTTTATTCATCATTTAATTCTTGCACTTTATCATTTTATTCATGCATTTCATAATATTATTCAAATAATTCATCATTTAATTCTTGCACTTTATCATTTTATTTATGCACTTCATAATCTTTATTGTGCACTTCATCATTTTATTCTTGCACTTTAACATCTTATTTATGCACTTTATCATTCTATTCTTGCACTTTATAATTTTAATTGTGCACTTCATAATGTTACATTTGCACAACTTAAAGTTATATTTGCACAATATAATGTTATATTCGCACAACATAATATTATATGTGCACAACTTAACATTATATTATTAGATATGCACAACATAATGTTACATTTGCAAAACATAGTGTTATATTTGCACAACTTAAAGTTATATTTGCACAATATAATGTTATATTCGCACAACATAATATTATATGTGCACAACGTAACATTATATTATTAGATATGTACAACATAATGTTACATTTGCACAAAATAATATTATATTTGCACACCATAATGTTATATATGCATTATATCATCTTATTTGTGCACATTATCATTTTATTATTGCATTTTATAATCTTATTCATGAACGGGAACAAAAAAAAAGACAATCATAAATAGCCTGTGCGAGATTTTGAACTCGAACCTTTGTGCATGGGCCCATCGTTATACCATTTTGAGCTAATAGGCGTTTAATGACACATGTCGCATTAAAGTACAAAACCGCCATAAAAATAGCAACCCATAAAGAAAATATTTGGTAGGAAACTTACTTTACATTAGGAAAATGCACATTTATTAATAATAATCTTTATTGTATTATTTGTTCACTTTATATTTTGTAATCTCATATTTTTCACTTTTTAAAATAAAGACAAGAAATGTGATGTAGCATATTTTGTTGCATTTTGTAATCTTATAGATGCACCTTATAATATTATTTCAAATAAAAATTACGGGCTAAAATCTGTAATTTTTATAATTGAAATAAGGGCAATATTGGTAGAAATAGAAAGTATGGGAGAGGTGGTGACATTTATCTCATATTTAGGGCCATTTATTCATTTATCCATTTACCCCATAAAATTAGGCTCATTTACACATTAAATAGGCCCATTTATCTATTACTTATTTAATTAGGCCCATTTACCTTTAAATTAGGCCCATTTACCTTTAAATTGGACCATTTTCACTTTAAGGAGTATTTTCATCTTAATCCCCATTTTCATTTGAACCTTTATCTATATATATATATATATATATATATATATATATATATATATATATATATATATATATATATATATATATATATATATATATATATATATATATATATATATATATATATATATATATATATATATATATATATATATATATATATATATATATATATATATGAAAAGGTTCAAATGAAAATGGGGCTTAAAATGAAAAAATCTCTTAAAGTGAAAATGGGTTAAATGGTAGGTTCGGGTCACGGAGCCTGTTCACGCGTGTATGGGCTGAATCAAATTGACATGTCCAAATTGCTTCCCCTCTCTCCTTCTCCCCTTCTCGTTCATCCCTATCAGATATGAAAAACAAACGTCTTCCTCTTTCTCGTTCATCTCTCTTAGTCTCCCATGGTGTTGGCGGCGACGAAGGGGATGGGTTTGGTGGCTTTTTCGTTGGCTGTTCACCACGGTTGCTGCGTGGTTGCTGGAGGATTTCCTCCCCGACTCTCACTGGATTCGGTACCTATTGACTCCCAGGTTTCCTCCTTCCTTTGTTTCATTTGTCTCGATTTTGAGCAGTGAAAACTTGCACTGAGTTTGAAGAAGGAACATAATAGAAAATCACAAATTGCTATAATTAACTTTCAATTGTCCGAGTTTCTCCTAGCTGGATGTAAAATTTTCTAGAATCGGGATGATCAGTCAATTTACAGACATCAGCAGATCTAAATTGTCAAATTCATTGATACCGGCATGTTTAAAAGGAAAAACCAAACAACTTTTAATGGTCTAATTGAATATAGAGGGATTCACTAAACAAATATAACATCCCAGTACTTGTTTCTCTTTTCATCTACAACTAGAAGATATCGGATGGTTTAAGGTTGATACTGATTTTGATTTCTATCTTGTGGTGATTAATTTTATGTGTTGATGTGAATTAAGAAAATGGAGAGTGATAAGTTAGAGAAAAGTAAAGACAAGACGGAGACGATGAAGGAGACAAAGAAGGTTGAAACAGAGAATGAAACCACTGAGCAGGTAAAATGACCTGGATTTGTGTGTTTATTAGCAGATCAATTGAGCTCTTTGGCTGTTTGGGAAGTTTTCGTGTAAAGCTTGGATTCTTGTTTCGGCTTGATTTGAATTACATATTTTTTAGGTTGAACAATAAATACACATCACTAGCACTATCTAGCCCTTCTTAACTGTGACTCTGAAACAGAACTTGAACCATAAAGAGAACTATGATATATTCTGTCAGTAGACATGTCAATTTCGTATTTACTGCACAAATCATCAGGGGAATTCCTTTGATGGCTTAAAAGAAATGCATATCATGCACCATTTTTCTTTGCAAAAGTGTTGTAGTGGCTTTATGTGTGGGATGCAATAGTTTGGTTTTGTAAGCTATTTTGTAATGATTGATTTTATAATGATTGACCCCATTGGCTATTTTGTAAGCTGTTTTGACATAATCATTTTAGCCTTTGAGAGTCTATTTGTTAGTTTGTATTGAACAAAGGTTTGATATCTTAATAGGTAATACTGCACGAGTTTGTATAGAACAAATAGGTTTGAGAGTCTATTTGATGTTTCTATAGCTAAACGTCCTCGCATCAGGGGAGATGTCAGTTCATTTCCTGATTCTTCCTTGCCAACGGAGAGAATAAATCTATTTAATGTTTCTGCTGCTGAAGATTATATATGTGTGTGTGATTGGGTGGGGGAGCATCTGAATTGTAAGAAGGCTACTACTGAGGCTATACATGATGTGTTTGGTGTGGATTCTATCTCACATGGGGTGCAGAATGTAGAAACTAGAGCACGAGATGGGAGCGGTTGCAAAACAACAAGACAATTGGAGAAAACGAGCAAAGCTTACGCAGTTCACGAATCTGAAAGATCATATGTTGATGCATGATGCTTGTCTTCCTTCTTGTGCAACTCTGATCCTCGTGCGGGGGTAATAGAGCCTCATACGATGGAAATGGGTGTGTTCGTGATGAATAAGGAAGGAGAAAGAATGACAAAGTCGGGTGGATTTTGCTGATGTTGTTCATCGAGAGAGAGACCAAGTTATGACAGCAAACAAAGAAATATGCCCAGTACATGCTATGGGTGTGGCTGGCTGCAATTACTGGTGTGAGGAGTGTCCTGGGAATGTGAGAGGGTTATGGCAGTACATAGAAAGCATTGATTGATTCCTTTCTGACTCAAACAATGTAGTTAAATTTTCAATGGATCTAAGAGATAAGTTGTTTGCAAAGAAGCTATTGTTGATAGAATTACCAACCATTGAATTGAATTGTACTGTTGCTTTTAGTACATGTATGAAACTTTTTTTTATGTCCGCTTTTAAAACTTTTAAAGACAGATTCTGAATTTTGGGTTTCGCTAACTTATTGGAGCTCAATAGATATTATTCTTGTCTATTGATTTTTTTTTATTCTGAACTCGGGATTTCATCACCAGGTTTTGTAGCCTCATATTACACGTGCAGATTAAGTGTTTTTAGAAGCACGGGTTCTAGCTGAGGTATCTTTATTGGCTGATAAAGTCATAGTGATGTCTGGTAGACGAGCTGTTGCAATGGCAACCGGTGTAATTTATCGGAACTATAAAAAGGTGCAGCCATTGAAACACATGCAGTTTAAGTTTTAACTATATATATAAATCGAATCAATGGATGGATGATTGTATACAATTTTGTGATTGTCACATTATTGATTTTAAGATATGTAAATGTAATTTAGGTTTGTTAATGGTCTGATTGATTGTGTTGAAAAAGGGAAAAATCAGATTTTAGATTTCGTAAAAAATCAAATTTATGAAACAAATAGGTAATAAAGTGCATGTATAAGATAATAAATTGCATGGATAAAATTATAAAGTGCATAATTAATATAAACAAATTTTTATTTATTCGT
This sequence comes from Persicaria tinctoria, assembly GCA_037127255.1. Lineage (NCBI taxonomy): Eukaryota > Viridiplantae > Streptophyta > Magnoliopsida > Caryophyllales > Polygonaceae > Persicaria > Persicaria tinctoria. The sequence goes on from JBANSL010000014.1 coordinate 211,066, forward strand.
GAGATAAAATATAAAGTGCATACACATGAACTAATCTTAATGGACTCAAATTGGATATCAAGTCTATTTGCATTAGCTCTGACATGAGCTTTAAATGGTAATTTTGATATTTTTTTTTACTTTACAATTTTATTCGGACAAAGTATTAGGCATAAAAGGATGAAGTGCATGAATAAGATTATCAAGTGGACAATTAAGATTATAAAGTGCATAAATAAAATGATAAGGGGCAAGAATAAAATGATGAAGCGTATGAATAATAATATGAAGTGCACAATTAAGATTAAAAAGTGCATAAATAAAATGATAATGTGCAAGAATAAAATGACAAAGTGCATAAATAAGATGATAAAGTGCAAGAATAAAATGATGAAGTGTATGAATAATAATATGATGTTCATGAATAAGATTATGAAGTGCACAATTAAGATTGTAGAGTGCAAAAATAAAATTGTACTGAAATAATAAAGCGCCATGCACAAAGATGCATATTCAAATCTCGTATAGGCTACTTAATATATAGTTCAGGTTACTTTTGAGAGTTTGGGTTCAACTCTGGAGTAGTTTATGCATAAAGATGTGGGTTCGAAATCGATTTTTTTTTTACGTATAACAATTTCAAATTAAAGTGCATAATTAATATTATAATGTTCATGAATAATATTAGAAAGTGCATGAATAAGACTATAAAATGCATGAATAAGATTATAAAGTGCATAAATAAAACTTATTAAATTACTAGGTAAATAAGATTATAACTTATAAAGTGTAAGAATAAAATAATGAAGGGTATGAATAATAATATGAAGTGCATGAATAAGATTATGAAATTCACAATTAAGATTATAAAGTGCATAAATAAAATGTTAAATTGCAAGAATAAAATGATGCATTGTATGAATAATAATATAAAGTGCATAATTAAGATTATTTAGTGCACAATTAATATTATAAAGTGGAAAAATAAGATCATAAAGTGCCTGAAAGATACACAAGTAACACAAGATAGACTTTTGAAATTAGATTAAAAAGTGCAAGAATTATATTATGAAGTGCACAAATTAGTTTTAAAAGTGCAAGAATAATATTATGAAGTGCACAAATTAGATTTAAAAAAAGCAAGAATTCGTTCGTCAAATGAGTACTGAACACCAAATTTTAGGGTATGTTGTTTAGGATTTAGGATTCAGGGGTTTCAATTGGTGACATTATTTTTCGCTTATTGGCATAGAAAATTATAACGGTTTGCTCTCTAAAGCAATTTGTGTGTATGAAAAAGGAACTTCTTCAAAGATTCATCAACAAAGTGCAGATGCACATCAGCAGAGTGCAGATGTGCATCAATAGAGTGCAGATGTGCAGACTGACTCTAGTGAAGTACTAACTCAAGCAAGGTGATGTGTCAAAGAATGTTTGTGCTTGGGGTGAGAGATGCTAGTGATGTTCCATCACAAGGAGATCAAGCGAACCCAAAACCCTAAATTGTTTTCTATATTCAAAATATCCAAATATGCCAAATAATGGCTAAAAATAGTTATAACTCTGAATATGCAAATTTTAGTCTTGTGTTTGAACCGATGGGCAGCCCTACGTTAACGTCCAAGCACTAATATATTATATATAGGTCAAGGAAACAACTCGATAATATTTGACTAAAACATAATCAGAAGGAAAAAAAACACAAAAACAATCACCTTATAATCTTGTTCACGGTAGACTGAATTTTGCTCATGGTAAGTTGATAGCTTCAAGGAGAGATGTGCAATTAAAGAAATATAGCATCATAAATCAAATAAACAAGTTGCAAAATGTTGTACAGAGATGTGTAATGTCTTTGGGTGCTGAGGAATATATTAAAAGATGATGTTGCAAAAAGAAGTTATAAAATTGCTCACACCACATTTTATTTTCTTGATTGAACTAGTATACTAATAGTTTCTGAAGTCCTATTTTCTTGTCTTGTTTCCCTTCATTGCATTCTTCGATCTTCAGGCAGATACTCATCAATTTCCTCATCTTTTTTGTTCTCCAGTTGTACAAACATTTTAATTTTTTGTTTCAGCTCCTCACCTCGTTGCTTGGCTCCACAACTGGCATTAATGTTCACTTCTTCTGTCGCAGAAATTCCAGCAACAATAGCAATTACATGGGTGACAGAAAACGCAGCGCTCTCCTCCTAATAATTCCCTTCATCAACACATATACCATGAGCACTAGTGTTGCACACATTAGTGCTATTCTTTCCTCCTTGTAGTGCAGCCGAGCAGCTAACGTCTCTACCAACAACTAAACCTCCCCCCTCAGTCGCTCCAGCTGTCCTGCAGACAGCAGTAACACCCTCTCCATGTTCTGGTGCAACCACACCCGCCTCTATTGCACTCAATTCTCCATCTATCTTGTGCTCCTTCGGAACAAGGCCCTGAAATGCGAGTGAAAAGGCCATCAATAAAAAAAATGAAACAGACCCTCAAAGCTAAGTAATTCATTTTCAATTTTCCTTGTCAAAAACAAAATGCAAAGCTGGAATTCTACAACTAGCTATGTCAAATCATTTCTCAAATCTCAAATGGTGTAGCAATTAACAGCACAGATCCATCAAAATTTGATCACAAAATCGCTTACCTGAAGGGCACGACGAAGGGGCCTAACAGGGGCCTTTGCAGCATGTGCACCAAGCCAAGGGATGTGTCTCCATACAAGTTCCCATTTCAGCCAGGGTGGACTTTACTACCACCAGTCGCAAGCTCAACATACCACATATCAGGGTTCATCTACCATAGCACAAATCCATTGGACTCCACGTCCTTAGAGGAGCCCCGGTTCCTTATGACCTTCTCGGGTGTTTCCACATCAGAAGCTAACATCTTCACCTTCCTGAACTGGTAAATATATATAAATCTCCAAAAGGAGGGAGGGAGCCTTTAGGTTCCCCCAACATACAAAAAGAAAGTGACTCAAACGAGGAATCACTTTGTAAAATACAAAAAAAACTATGCTAGGCTAAAAGCCATCTCTTCCACTCTCGATCCACCCTACCGGCGGATTTACCCTTAGCTCTAATTCTTTCTTTGCATTCATTTACTATCAACTTAGCCGTTTCCTCAATACTTACAAATATGTGCTCCAAAATTGCCGTATTTCTCGCTCTCCAAGTATAGTATATGATGTTATTCAGCGCACAAAGCCGTGACTGATACATGTTTGTCCGGCGGTCACTCCCGTCGGCAAACCAGTCCAGCCACTCCCCTAACGTGTCAAATCTGCTAGACACCCCTAGCCAATCCATCACAATGTTGGCCACCCCTCGGGTATAAGGACACCCGAACCAAAGGTGGTCTCGGTCCTCAATTTCTCCATCACAAAAGACACAGCTCTGTGAAGGCACTGCATTCCACTTAAACAAGCGCGCTCTCGTGTGCAGTCTGTCCTGGGCAGCTAACCAAGTAATAAAACTCCATCGTTTACATTGTTGTTGGGTCCAAATTAGCTCCCCCCATGGCACAGGCGGTCCCCTTCCTCTCAGCACATCATACGCAATCCCTGGCAGCTCTTTGGTTGGTCTTAACAGCACTTCCATGGCTGTTTCTTCCAGACCCAACTCTGGCGCTCGCTCGCTAAACATCTTCACCTTCCCCGTTGCATAAGCTAACATCCGAATCCAGGGATAATAGAAGGAACAATAATTTCAAAAAAAAGGGGAAATCTTACAGTTGACAATCCAAGAGCCTGATGTTCATCTCTGCAGACTTTCGAAGCATATGCCTCTCAGGTGCATAGCTGGTTGATTTTTTCACATCTTTGCGGTTATTTAACATCTTTGCAGATAGTTCTTTCACATCTGGATGAAAGAGCTTGATGTTAATCTCTACAGATAGTTACTTCACATCTTTGCAATTATTTTTCAGACGCACAATAAGTCAGAAACTATGGACTTTTGTACGAATCTGGGGCAACTAGAACACCAAGAAAACCCTAATACTCAATTTTGTACTAATTTGAGGCGCTAAATGGTAATTCAGTCACTAAAACTTATGAATTGGGGGAAATTTTGATTAATTGAGCACAATTTCAACCTTACCGAGTTGGATGAACGGCCAGGGAAGAGTTCGCCGACTCAATTGAACCTCCGAGATGGTCGAATCGAATGCGAGAGGAAGAAGAGTTTCTTCACCGATGTTCTTCATTCCATCGCTTATTCATCCGCTTTCCATCGCCAATTGCGGAGAGAGAGAGAGAGAGAGAGAGAGGGATTGAAATTCGGTTAGGGTTCCAACAACGGCGGAGATGATGAGGAAGGCGGAGGATGAGGAGGAATTGGTGACGTGACTGACGTCGGAGGGAGGCTCGTTGCTGGCGGCCGGTGGGAGCCAGAAGGCTTGCCGCTGGTGACCGGTGGGAGGTTGGGAACTCGGGGAGGGAAGGAATGAAGGTGAGAAGGTCGGGCGGTTTATTTGTTCAGCGTGTGAATGGTTCAGCCCATTTTTTTCGGTTCATCCCGGATCGGTTTTTTTAAATTAAGATCCGCGCGCACAATTTAACACAAAAACCCTATTTTCACTTTAAGCTATGTTTTCATTTTAAGCCCTTTTTTGAGAACTTCATTTTAAGCCTTATTTTCATTTTAACCTCACCATATATATATATATATATATATATATATATATATATATATATATATATATAAGGTAGGGTTCAAGTGAGAAGTAATCGGTCCGGTGAGAAGGAAAGAAGCGATATGATTAGTTGAAATTTAATAGGGAGAAAATTCAATAAATAAATAAAAAAATCTGCTCACGCGCTTTGCACAGATTTACTTCGTCGGACTCTGTCCCCTTCCCCATCTCCTTCCTCCTCTCCTCGCGACTTTAACCGTTGGGACGCTCTCAACTACGACTTTCCTCGACCCCTCTGAAGTCGACTGCACCTGCCCTGCCTTCGAGCGCTTCCCGTTCCTCCCTCTCTCCTCCAGATCCTTCTCTTCCCGCACGCAGGTACCTGCTCCCATCCGCCATTGGAGGTGAGGATGGGCAAGCTCGAGGCCAGACTCATCCTCCAAATCCTCGTTTGAATTTAAATGTAAGTGTTTCAATTTTGATTTCTAATACTCGCTCTTGTGTATATTGATTTTATTTCCAGTCGATTAGAAAAATCTGGGTTGATTAGTTTCTCTTGATACTTTTAGGGACAGATTGAATATTTTTCCGATCAATTAAATTAAATTCATCAGAGCTTAATTTTTCTTTGTGTTGAATATTAATTGCAGACCGGTCTATATCTTCACAAATCCAGCACTAAAACTGGGAGTGATCAGTCAATTATTGATGATGGTGTGAGCAAAGAATATGACCTCCACAAGCCGTTTCGGAGGCACTGGGAGTCTGGGACCGGTCTCCTCCCGATGCTTCTTGAAATTTTGCGCTAATTGGAGCCGATTTGGTTCCATGTTTCTTGAAATTTTGTGCTAATCGAAGCCGATTTGGTTAAAACGAGGGTTTTTATACCAAGTGGTTCACATGTTTTATAACAAGTGTTTCAGAGTTTTAATATTAAATGGTTCAGGGCACTAGTACAGAATAGACATCTATCGGGTGTTTTTTTACAAAGTCAACCTTCTTTTATACGCCATTGTGAAATATTTTACATTTTTATGAACCATTTTATGTTAAAAATAAATAAAAAAATTCAATTATAAAAATAAAAATGTGAAATAGAGATTGATTTAGTGACTACATAGGGATTGGTTCAGTGATTAAATAGATAGTGGTTCAGTGACTAAATAGAGAGTGATTCGGTGATTAAATAGAGTTTGATCAGTGAACCATTTTATTTTAAAAGAAAATTTATTAATTAATTAAAAATAAACATTAAAAGAAAATAAAAGAAAATAGGGATTCGTTCACTGGGTGTGGTTCACTAGATTTGGTTCACTGAGTTTGGTTCACTGGGTGTGGTTCACTAGATTTGGTTCACTGGGTGTGGTTCACTGGGTGTGGTTCACTAGATTTGGTTCACTGGATGTGGTTCACAAGGTGTGGTTTACTGGGTTTGGTTCAGTGACTAAATAGAGGTTGGTTCAGTGACTAAATAGAGGTTGATTCACTAATTAAATAGAGAATTGGTTCAGTGGTTCAATGAATAAAATTGTTGGAGTACTATTGGAGATATAATCAAAAGCTGGTAGCATGTTCAATAATACTCCGTATTAAACACTACTGTAATGTTAAATGCATGATACAACTTTATAAACTTGAAATTTTTTGGAATATATTACAATTTTCTCCTCTTGAATTGCATCCATTTTTCATTCATTTCTTATTACATTAACTTTGAAAAAAAATTTGAATTTTTGTTTGAGAATGAACGAAATAGAGGATGGTTCAGTGAGTAAATAGGTTGGTTCAGTGACTTAATAAAGGTTGGTTCAGTGACTAAATAAAGGTTGGTTCGGTGACTAAATAGAGATTGATTCAGTGACTAAATAGAGGTTGGTTGAGTGAGTAAATAGGTTGGTTCAGTGACTAAATAGAGGTGGGTTCAGTGAGTAAATATGTTGGTTCAGTGACTAAATAGAGGTTGGTTCAATAAGTAAATAGAGTGGTTCAGTGACTTAATAGAGGTTGGTTCAGTGACTAAATATATATTGGTTCGGTGACTAAATAGAGGTTGATTCAGTGACTAAATAGATGTTGGTTCGGTGACTAAATAGATGTTGGTTCAGTGACTAAATAGGTTGGTTCAATGTCTAAATAGAGGTTGGTTCATTTATAAAATTGTGCATTTTTTAGGGTGAAATATAAATTAGATATAATATTATATTAATGACAAAAAAAGAGAGATAATATTATAGTTATAATTAGGAAAAAAATATAAATTATAAATGGTAATTTAATTTTTAGGTAGGTAAAACTCTTTAATAAATCGAATAAACTAAAACAAATATAAACTAAAATCAAGAAACTTAAATTGTTAGAGGTTTGCTATTCAGTGTTCACTTCCTAATTCCCCATTTCCCAATGCTATTTTGCTGGAAAGAAATAAAGGAATGCGCAGTATGCGCGTGTTTACCAAATAAAAAAATAAAGGGATGCGCGTGTATTGAAGCGCGTGGCATGCGAGTGGGCTTGGGGAATGGGCACGTGCATGCGGGTGGGATTTGGGAAGTGGGCACGCGGAACGTAATTTTTTTTATATTAATTTAATCTATTTGGACCAATGAGATTACTTCTTTCCTTCTCACTTTTGGTGACCTTTGCACACGAACCCAACCCTATATATATATATATATATAGAGAGAGAGAGAGGGGTTGGGTCATGTGTTAACCACTCTTACGGTGTTAAATGTTAACAAATCAATATTCGGCAAAATTTGTCAAATATTCATCATAGTCACTCAATTATTCATCAAAGCTTTTGTTAAAATTAATCAAATATTCATCGCAGTCACTCAATTATTCACAATTTCCCAAATATTCGTCAATATTCGACAACATTTAAGAAATATTCATCACAGTAACACAATTATGGAATTGGGGGTGGATACACGCGCAAGGGTTTGAGTTTTTTGGGTGATAATTTTTTTTAATTGGCAATAATTATTAATTGAAATGAATCTCTTAAATGTTGTCGAAAAGCTTTGATGAATAATTGAGTGACTGCGATGAATATTTGATAAATTTTGCCGAATATTGATTTGTTAACATTTAACACCGTAAGAGCTGTTAACATTTGATCCGTATTCTATATATATATATATATATATATATATATATATATATATGTATATATAATTCTTATTTAAAATATATGTAAGAAAATCAATTTTCTTAAAATTTTATAGGATGATATTTAAATAAACCAAATAAAAATATATGGTATACTCCGTACGTACTAAATGAATACCCACGACTGTTGTTGGTAGGTTGGAACACCATTAATTCACCACCAAACATCCATAAATATTAGTAAATTTTCCATGTATAAGAGGAGGGCTTGTATTAGGGTTTACCCACACATACATACCACATCTTACACCCACTACCCACAGTCCCACACCACATAATGAAGAAACAAATTAAAGTGGTTGTTGTTGTTGGGGTCATCCTCACCCTGCTTGCGCTTCTACTGATGGATGTCCAAGGAGCAAGACTTGTCCCCAACGACGGCAAGAAAGACGGAGATGATGCTCATCCGGCTGGGAAAGGAGGAGTAGTGGATCATCCGGAGAACATATATGGAGGAGTGGGTGGGGTAGGAGGCGTTATCCCCATCCCTAACCCTGGCGGTGGTGGTCCCCAGCCTGTGGTGGTGTCTGGAGGTACCTCCTTCAACTGCCCCTATCCTGGATTGGCCGTCGGCTGTACTATCACCGTCCACCCTACTTTCCCAGGCGGCGGTGCAGGGGCCGGTGCTGGTGGCACTCCTTGAACGTACTACTCCCAGTTTCAAGCATGGCACTGGGATATGGATGGGTTCACTGAATAGCAGCTAGGCTAGCTGGCTTTTGATGATGTTGTACGTTGTTCTCTACTTATTAAGTTATTTAAAACTTAAGACTCCTTTAATTTGTGTATTAGTGACGAGTGTCATTAATAGTGTGTGTGTGTACTGTGCAATATTAATATTGTGTGCGCGCGCGGTTTGTTTAGTTTTGTTTCACTTAGTTAACTAGGAGATTCAGTGTTGTTTTTCGATCTGTTTAATTGGGGCTTTTAATTTTCTTGTGGATTTTCTACTTAATTTCTAGATGGTCCAATATTTACCTGTAGGCCAGTCCAATAGAGTGTTCAAAAAGCCCAATAGTACATGCGTCAAACTTTTTAGGGTCTCAATTTATAATTTATTATTAGTACTTGTATTTTTTTTATCTCTTATGTACCATGTAGTTGCCTTGGCTAAGTGGTATTTAACCCAACTAAATTCCTCATTTCCCTTATGTTCTAGGTTTGATTCTCCATATAGCCAATTTTTCATCATCTATTTTTTAAGTCTTTTAAACATCTTCTAATTGTCTTGTCCAAGTGAAAAACTATTTTAGTTATGGGGGCTTTTTATTAATTATTTTTATTTGCTATTTTAATACAAACCCTTATATTGGAGTATAATTTATGATATTTTAAGATTTTGCACATATATTAAAAATTTTATTTGTTAATTATAACTTTACATAATAAATGAGTTTTTTAATTTGAAAATATTGTAGCATCTATATTGATATAAACATAAAGCGTTAAAATACATGACTTCAAATTTAATAGGAAGAATTCCTATATTAAATTTATTTGATCTTTTTTTATTATCTTATTTAAAAAATATATATTTATTTTACACTAATGTATGTGATACATGTTTTTGAAAGATTGAAAATGTAATTAATACTCAATCCGTATCAAAATAGTTGATGTTGAACTTGTTAACACGTTTTTTAACAAGTTAAAAATTATATAAAATATTTTTTTTTAAGAATTAGCATGTCGAAAAAATATCAAAATTTTAAAGATTGAGGTAATATTGAACCGTGCCTCCAAAATTCATTGGACGGCCCTGTGTAACTCAATTAAGATCGAATGATCATTTCATTATAAACACTTGTTCAAACAAGCACAACGTTTTTTTTTTTAAAGCGCTTTCATTAGAATCATTTTCAAAAAATATAGAAAAAGGAGAAAATTAATGAATTAATAATAATATAATATAATGCTTTGGAAAATAAACCCTAGTCTTCCAATTTCCAGCGGCCGTTTCATTCCAAGTTCCCATTCTCGTTGAAATTAACCTCCCACCTCCTTCAAATTAATCTTAAATGGTGTTTTATAATTCCCTAAAGTCCAATTCTTCTCCTTCGATCTCCATCATCAAGCCGACCCACCGAATCGGCCGCATCCACTTCCGACGCCACCGAGCAAGGCAGCTTTCGGTGGGCTGAGCCGTTTCTGCTCCGACGCCGGCCACCAAGCAAGCCGCTTCCGGTGGACTGAGCTGCCCAAGTTCAATCTCCTTCACTTCCACTTCTGGCGCCGGCCACCCAAAGTCCATCTCCTTCGATCTCCTTCTCCACTTCGCTTCCGCTTCTGACACCGGTCACCAAGTCCATCTCCTTCGATCACGTACTTCGCTTCCGCTTCTGACGCCGTCTACCCAAGTCCATCTCTGTTGAGAGACGTGAATGAGACCAAAATTGTCCCACATCAAAAGCTGAACATAACAAGCTCTAGTATATGAGCCGGTGGGCTACTCCTTCTATTACCAATTGGTTTTAAATTGGAACCTCACTCAGTTTGTGTGCTAGGCTACTAGCGCATGTGCGCCCGTGCACACGACCCCCAGTCATCAGTCTGAGTCAGGCTTTGATATGGTATCAGAGCGGTTAGCCTAACGGCCCGTGTTGATCCTGGTCTGGGTTAACCAGTTGTCTAAGTCTCAACTAGACGGTCATTCCTAGTTGGACTTGCGGGGAGTGTTGAGAGATGTGAATGAGACCAAAAGTGTTCCACATTGAAAGCTGAACAGAACAAGCTCTAGTATATGAGTCGGTGAGCTACTCATTCAACAATTGGTTTTAGAATGGAACCTCACTCGGTTTGTGTGCTAGGCTACTAGCGCATGTGTGCCCGTGCACACGACCCCCATTCATCGGTACGAGTCGGACTTTGATAATCTCCTTCGCCACTTCTCTTTCTCTTTTGACGCCGACCACATACCCCAAGTCCTTCTCTTGATTTTTCGATCTGTGTTTCGGCCTCTAGGGTTGTAACTAGTTGAGGGTTTTTTTCATTCAGTTTCTCTAAGCTTTTTTTTTAAAATTTGTTGTTAGATTGCAAGGGTTTGAGAGACATGAGTTTTGAATTATTTGTTCAATTTTCACGTACATTTGTAGACTTCATGGACAAATTAATCAGTAATTCTCCTTATATGCCATTAATTTAGGTGTTCTTGTTTATGAGTGTTTGATAGCACTACTAGCTAGTGGAGAAGGATGTGGTGTCTTGTGGTTTCAAAGATTGAAGGAGGAGGGAAAGTTTGCCAATGACTAGAGAAGGATAAGTTTAGACTGCAAAACCACTGGCACAATTATGCCTACAGTGGTATTCATGAGGTTTTTCTTTTTTTTTTAATAAAAAAATTGCACAGCGGTTGTTTTAGAAAACCGTTGTGCATTTGCAAAATATTTAAGAAAAAAAAAACATAGTGCTTTTTACAAATAAGCGTTGTCCTTGTGCTTTTCACAATACTTTTTTTAAAAAAACACTCTTAACTATCTCTCGGCGTTTTGATTAACAACACAAGCGTTGTCCTTCCCTATAAAAAAAACGCTCTTAATGAGCCGGTTTGAACTAGTGATTCCTCATTCATTTGTGCAATCCTGTGATTTTAAAAACTAGTTCATTCTTTGGGTTATCGTTTATACTTTATATGTAAATATGTAATATCAAATATCGTTTATACTTTATATGTAAATATGTAATATCAAATATGAAAGGGAAGAACTGAAGCACTCTTATGAAGGAGAGAAAGTTCATATTTGCAATACCATGGGTGAGATTCTTGTGTAACAACTTGGTCATGATAGCACCTAGTTTTATATATTATTCATGTGCATTTAGGTTAGTTTCATGCATCATTTTAGAGTATTTTTATTGCCCTTTTGTGTGGTTTCTGTATTATTTATGATTCGGAGATCTACACAAGCTTTGTTTGTGTTTTGTAGGTTTGGGTCGGCGATTTGGGCTAAATTGCATGCATCTAATGGAAAGGGATTGAAAGAAAAGCAAAAGAGACGGGTGATAGAGCAAGTATATCAAGTGAAACACTCATAGGAGCTCAAGGTGGTGTAGCACAACTCGCGGGACTTAGGCGTTTGTGCAATTTTCAGCTTCATCAAGCTGTCACGACTCGTGGGAGGCCTTCACGAGTCGTGACAGATGAACTCATCTCTTTGAGGCCGTCTGCAGGCTGTCACGACCCATGACAGACTTTTCACGAGTCGTGACAGTGCCAGATCAACCCAACCTTTCACATTTCCGTGTTTGTTTGGATGAATTAAAAACCTTTGTAATTTACATGTGCTGGGGGGAGTTACGTTTTGTTTTGAGAAAGCTCAGGCCGAAGTTGGGACATTGGAGTGGAGCTTTTGGTGAGTTTTCGGAGACTGGGATTTTGGATAAGAAGACTTGTTCGATTAATCAAATTCCGGTAAATTCCGTTTTCATCTCTATTGTTCTATGTTTGTCTTGCCGAATTTGATTGAATCAAGCATGTACTTTTCCATGAGTGGCTAGATCTCTTGTTCTAGGGTCGGGGTGATCCCGACGATGCGGAAATAGACTTGTTCTTAGTATCGTTTGATTGATTTCTGATGTTGTTTGGTGATTTAATCCTATTGCGCCAGCCCTAATCGATGAGAATTGGTTAGAACTGATTTTGGGTTTGAAATCGAAAGACTAAAACCCTAAATTGGAATTTAGATGGTGAATTTAGGCCGAAAGGCTATTTGATCCATTGGAACAATAGGATTAAACTCGAAGTTTAGTGGATTGAAAGTGAAATTGAACTTCTTGAGGATTTATTGATTGTTATAGATATTCTAGATGATCGTTATATCAATTGAGACCGAAAGGCAAAATTGATGTGATTTTCATTTAGAATTCTAAGCACTTAAGGGTTCTAAATTGGTTGCTTGAAACCAAAAGGAGATCGTTAACCAATTTAGACACATTCGCTTCGATTCCGAAAGGAGTTTTGCGATTACCTTAGACAATCTACCTTCACTTTTGAGTTAGAAATCATTCAAGCGAGAATATATTATGGTCTATTGACGATGCATCGTTAGTGAATCCCTAGCCCTAGAATATCTTCCATACATATATTTCTCATCTCTTTTATCTGTGTTTGCTATTTTTTACACACACTTTTTCCCTCAATTTGTCCGTTACTTTTGGGCTTAGTCAAGCTAGTTTGAAATTGACAATCGATATTCCTCCGGTCCTTGTGGATACGACACTTGATTACTACAGCTGAACCCCATACACTTGTGGGTGTAGGCTTTTAGCCTATCAAGTTTTTGGCGCCGTTGCCGGGGACTATTGTTTTTTTTGGTTGTTTATTTAGATTGATTTTTCTAAGCCATTCTTTTTCTTTTGATTTCTTTTCTTTTTGTTTCTCTTTCACGGTTTGTGCTCTTGATATGGATTATGTTTATTATTGTGAGTTTTGTGGAGTTTTTTATCATGTAGCTAGTGATTGCCCGGTGTTGTTTGGAAATGAACAAGAGGTGTACTACTCGTTGCATCCTCATCTTTCTTACGAGAGGGATATCACCGAGGGAAACGCACCGCCTGAGTGTCGAGATCAAGCTTTAGAAAATTCACAAAAATCGCCCAAGTTGATTTATATGGAAAAGTACTTCACTTTCTTGGAAACCCACCTCTCAAAGATCCAAGTTGTTTTTGAGGATGAGATGTTGTGGATCCAAGAGGCTCAACAAATAAATGTTCCATGTTTTCCCAAAGTTTTATGTGTTGAAGGTGAGGTTAGTGACAATGACGATTGCACTATCGTCTTTCTTGACATGGAGGTTTTTGAAGACATGGAGATTTTAGAGCACGAGAAATGGGTTCCATTTTTCGAGTTTAATGAAGATACAAAAGGACGATACTCTAAAAAGAGGGGGAGCAAATTCTTAAGGAGCTTGAATTTCAACGGATCTCTACTAATCCGCTCCGAAAAAACTCTACTTGATGGATGGATCGAGCCATGGACCATCCACTCCGGAAGGTTCAAGCGCTTTCGGAAACTCCTCAGAGCTAAGTTTTCGTTAATTTATTATTGTTACACTATTATTTTTATTTCATAAATAAAGGTAAGGGAGAACCAGATCCACTCGGTCGAGCGGAATTTCCACTCAGCTCGAGTGGATTCCAGTACCTATGGCAACTCAGACACTCGGTCGAGTGTTTTAGACACTCGGTCGAGTGTTTTGTCCACTCGGCCGAGTGAAAATCTCCTTCAATCAAAACAAAAACAAAAAAAAAATTGAAAATGAAAAAATTGGGGAGATGCGTTCTTTCTCTCTCTCTCTTTCTCCCCGATAACCTATTATTCTCCTCCGGTGTTCTTCTGGCCTCTTTCCAATTCCCTCTCGCCTCCCTCCATTTATCCTCACTTCCACATCGCCGGCCACTCCTCTTTCCCTCGTCGGATCCCTGTCCGGCGTCGCCTCACCACCTCTCACCTCTAACTGGCGCCCTCATCTCCTTCTCTGTTCACCTTTATCGCCAACTGTACCACGCCTCCGTCCTTCCCTTCCCCTCAGGCCATCCAGTCTCTCTCGCTCCTCCCCTCCTGAATACCGCCGGCGCCGCTCAACCCACACCCGAGCCCCAGACGATTTTTCCCCCACCACCGCCGGATGTTTCTGCTCCCTCTGCTCCGCTCCTTCCTTGGTCGCGACTCCCTCTCTCATCCCAACTGCTACTCCTGGATGAGACCTCAAATTTTCAACCCGATGATAAGTGCAGGTATACACTCTTTCTTCTTCTTTTGATTCACCACATCTGAACTTAGGTTTAAAGCTTATGATTTGTGAGCTTAATGTGTCTAGGGTGAATTGACTGATGATGTATTGATTCTGAATAATTTTGATTGGATTGCTTGAGGGAGTTTGTGGTTGAAGTACTCCCCAATATTTGATTTTGTTTGATTATTGTTGCAAACAGGGGTTGATTTTGCTTCTGAGCATGGGTACTGAACTTGTGGCTGTATTGGCGGAGTTTTTATGTGCTAGAAATTCTTATGTGTTGAAATTTGCACATAAAATTGTCTTCATATGTTGCTATGCTACATTCTCCAGCCCAGGTGCTTATCTTATTCTGAATTTTGATGGTGGCAGTTGCTTAGGAATTATTATCTTTTTAGGAGTTGCTTTTGATAAGCTTGGTTAAGGATAAGTTTTGCACTTTCCATGCCTTATGATCCTTCTACTGGACTTGATTGTTTAATTGTACATGATGATTTTATCAAGTCTGTTTGATCGTAAGTAGTGTTTATCCCCTAGTGCTGATTTTGTTCGGATGGTTTTGATCTATATGTATTATTGATGAGGTGATATATTGTTGATTTCCATTGGCGATTGGTTCCTAGTTTCTGTTGTGATATTGTTATGCTCGTTAGGCTTGCAGTTGCTGCTGTTTTTGTGTTATGCGTAGCCACAATTACAAAGGAGCTGCTGTCGGAATTTTGTAAGATATCACATAAGGTTCCAAAATAACTCCTTGCACTACCACCTCATAGTAGAAATGCTGAATTTTGCTCGATTTTGCCTGATTCTTTGGTGAGTTTCCACCCCTTATTCTTTTATCATTCACTAGTTTGGGGACAAAGTAGATTTTAAGTATGGGGTAGGGACCTTCTAGTGTAACTCCGTTTTTGCATATAATTTTTTTTTCTTTTCATTTTTCTTTTTCATGTGCATTTCATGCATTGCATTTACATTTGCATATAGATGTTTTGAGATGGACCCTTGCTATAAAGATTTCTTGCTCTTCTTGAGGAACTTGTCATTTCCTTGATTGAAATTGGTTGATGATATCCTCTAAGGCTTGTTAAAAAGCTTGTGATGATCTAGATTGTTGGGTTATGCTATAATTCTTTCAAAACTAATCACCATGAGACTTGTTGAGTTGGAGATTCTGAGACAAAAGCTTGTAAGCTTCTGAGCCTAGGACTGACATTCATGAGTCCTCTTTCTTTTGTGTGTGAATTGCTCATCTTGATTGCTCTATCTTCAGAACTTGCGTTAGAACCTGTTGAGGTCACATATATGACTTGTGTGCATTGCATAAACATGATTGAGGCAAGTTTTGTTAGCCTATTATTCCCTTCCTACCCATTCATATATCCTTTGCTTAAAGCTCATTGAGCCTATTTGCCTATTAATTTGTAGCTCCACAAGATTATCCTTAAGCCTATTTTAGCCTCGTATACCCATCCGGGAATTAGGATGAAATAGATTTATGTGTCGTTTTGTGGACAAGAAAGAATACTTGGCTTTGAGTGATTATGTATTGAGTGGGGGATTTTGTGCTTCAATTGTAAGTTTCTTTTGATGAAGAAAAGAAAAAAGAAAAAAAAGTGAAAAAAAGGAAAAAAATAGAAAAGAAAAAGAAAAAAAAAGAGAATAAATTCTTCTTCATCACTAGAGAATATTTTGCAAAAAGGGAATGGGTTATCAAAAGTTATGTGTTTTGAGCTTATTTGATTATGTGATGTGGTTTTTGTAATGAAATTTGGTATGTGTGTTGAGAAAAGAAGTTGAAATTGTGGTTGAAGCTTAGGAAGTAGTCATATTTCCCGGACTTAGCATCACATAGCCAAAGAATTCCATACCTTATTTTTCTTACCTTGGCCTCATTACAACCTAAGAAAAGTCCTCATGATTTATGTTTGTGTGCATAGTCCAAGTGATGGAGAATTAGGACGCTAATGCAAACCAATGGTAGATGAGTCTTCAAGATTTGAGTCCGAGCGAAACTTTTATACCTTAGACACATGAGTGAGAGTGTTCCGCAAAATATGTCCTATGTGAGGTCTTGGAATTGATGTTTCGACTTGTCTCTTGCATGGTTTGGTTGCTCTTGTTTTGAACACAATGTCTAGATCTAAATGGGCAAACACATTGCTTGGATAGAAACAGAAATCTTTCCTGTGAATATTTACACTTGTTCTTGCTTGAGGACAAGCAAGGTTCAAGCATGGGGTGATTTGATAACATCTATTTTAGTCATATTTTAGGGTTGCATTTGCATATTAGTTTAGGTCATTTTCATGCATATTTGTCATATTTTATATTTTATTTATTTTATTTTGCACTTTCGGAGTCTACACCTCGTTATGATTTGTTTCAGGCATTTTGATGCTAATATTGAGGAAAATCAAGCTTTTATGCGGAGCGGCAAGCATAATGGATCGGAACCGAGGAGCTAAATTGTCAAGTGCGGAAGTTGCTAAATTTTGGAGCTATTTGTTGGAGTTAATCAATAATTGGGTGTTGAGTTAGTTTTCAATTATTAAATTTTTTGGGTTAAAACTGTAATTTTCATGAAAGTCTATATATACTCCGTACTGTTTAGACACTACTAGAATTTTGCTATTTAACATCAGGTAATAGCCGATGTCTTTCAAAAAAAAAATCGATGCCTATGTTGGTGATGTAAAAAGTAAAAACTTTTTAACATCGGGTAATAGCCGATGTCTTTATATATAATAGCATCGATTATATTTTTAAATCTGATGTCTTTGTATGTTATAACATCGGTTATAAAATATAAACGATGTTATAACATACAAAGATATCGGCTATTACCCGATGTTAAAACGTTTTGACTTTTTACATCACCAACATAAACATCAATTTTTTTTTTGAAAGACATCGACTAATAGCCGATGTTAAATGACATATTTGTAGTTTTTTTTTGTTATTGTAGCCTATGCGGGATTTGAACCCACATCTTTGTGTTTGAACACAACGCTCTACCATTTGAGCTAATAGGCCTTAAATTAGATAGAATGTTCTTACATAATACCAAAAAGAACATGTGAAACTTAAGAAACAAGTGATTGCCAAGGTCAATTACAAAACATCAATAGCGTAAAAAATGGAACATTGTAAGGCATTAAGAGAACAACATTCAACTTCAACCAGAATACTTGTAAACAAAAGGTAATATCTTCACAATTAGAAATCGAAAGCACAGAGATAAGTTACATACTACTCACATCACACATAGTTTCTTCATTAGTATGGGAAAATATAACTGCAATTTTCACATCAGAACAAGATCAGAAACGACCTGAATTGGCAAAAAAAAACATATATACCAAAACAGAACTGTTAAATCTGCTTCTTTCAAGTTCGCAGAATACTTAGAGAATCATACTCTGAACATAGTTAAAGATAGTTTCCAAAACTAGTTAAAGCACAAAGGCATTTCAATTACAAGGCATTTCAATTACAAGGAATCTATGTTATATAATGCAATCATAAAAAGATTTCATGTTTTAAGGAGAAGATTTAAATTGAAGAAGCCACATTCAGAAGAAAAGGAAGTACAAACCACATATACAGTATCCGCTCCAAGGATTTCTGAATGACTTCTTGCTGAAAGAAAGTTACATCAGGTACTGTTCTAGGGCAGTAAACCACAATCTACCAAGACATAAAACAGTAAATAGGTGTTAAACAAGCACACAACGGGAAATTATATGACCTCTGCTACAGAATCGAACCATTACTACATTTACCTGACAAAGAGTGTTGACTTCATCATCAGAACGATCGCTATCAGGGATATCATAATACTGTGCAACACAGTCAAGATACTCCAGGCGCTTCCTTCTCAAAACTCCCTCCCTTCTATCTGAATTAGGTGTGCATACCCCTGTGGTCAGTTCATGTTTAAACTCTAGACAACGAAAACCACATTCATATATTCCAAAATGTACATACCAACACCATATATTAACATACATCATAAATGAACACACATAAAGCCTATCCACATTAATTTAGCAAACGTAAACCTATATATTTAATAGGGTTATACATACTGCGTTAAGGACCATTATTGAACAACCTTGATAGGTTAAGGACCTGAGAGGATTACCCAATTATACAAAGATAAAGATAAAATTAAAGCATGTTAGAGAAAAAGTTCCATGAATTGCAAGAGAAGATGGTACCCACAGAAGTAAGGTTTAGAACTGAACAGAGTGAGTTCACTTGGATCCGGCAAGAACAATACCACTTCAGATGTAAGCAGATTGAGCTTCAGAGTTTACAAATTTAATTGTGTACTCATTCTAATGCAATCAAGTAACAAGTGGTAAAATAAGAAAATCACAATGAACTAGTCTAGCAAGAACAATACCACTTCAAATTGGCAAAGTAGTATCACACTATCACTCGGCACACGGATTAATATCAAACTGACCTCAAACAATGAGAGATTAAAAGAGAAAATAACTAAATAATGACCTACACTGCACAAAAAGGTACATTTGTTTTTTAATTTGTTCCATAAACAAACAAATAATTGATAACTGAGGTCTCTTAACTAGACTCCACAATTCTGAGTTCACATGAAGAGAATAAAGACAATAAATTGCATACAAAGACTATGGATTTAATAATGTCAATTTTGCCTCATTTACAAAGAATGAGTTAATTCAATTCTTGCAGTGAATTTCTAGAGAACAATGTTTCGACTTTAGATATTAACAGAGAATGAGTGGATTTCAACAATGGAGTCCAAGTTGATGTCTAAAAGAATCGGGGAAAAACACGTACCATGGTCGGAGGGAGTGACGAAAGGATCGAGTGAGATGGACAGTGAAGCGGAGAGGAGACAGAGAGGGATGCTTGTGCCTGCAACACACATACAGTGGGGGGAGGGGGAGAGAGAGATGGCATGGAATCTGAAATCGAGCAACAAAGTGAGTAGAAACAGAGATTGAAGATTCACCTGCTTCAACTTCAAACCTGAACTCCTTGTATCGATCAAAGGAGTCAAGAGCCCAGCCACGATTCTTATCAGAAGCCATTACATAGAGAAATCTAACAAGCCACAAATTCACAAACCCTAAGCCCTAACGCGGCCCTCCGTACCCCAACCACTCTCCTCGACCTCCGAAGGACCGAAGATGACGACAGTGGAGGCGTCGCTTTTCTCTTCCCCTCACCTCCCTCCTCCTCCTCCTCATCTTCTTCAATGAACACTGAATGGCATAAGAAATCTAACCCTAACATAAAATAAACAAAATGTCAAAAACCCTAAAATTGGCGCAGAAGAAAAGCCAAATTGAACAACAGATTGGAGATTACCGGTGTTGCAGGAGAGACGCCAGTGCTGAAATCGATGGACGGAAGAGGGAGCTTTGACAAAAGTGACTCAGGCGAGGGGCACCAAGACTCTCCGTCGCAGATCTAGTGTAGGCAGCGCTCCTCTTTGCGGATGGTCTCGGAAGTAGGGTCTGCGAGGCGGATCGAGGCGGCGGGAGAAGTAGCAGTGCTAAGAGTCGCCTCTTGCCACAACTAGAGTCTGGAGATGGTTGATTCGAGAGGAAGAAGGTAGGATGTGGAGAGAGTCGCTTCAGCGAAATTATACGTGTTTTGGGAAACCTTGATTTTGGGCACTTGGATAAAAAAAATTGATGGAAGTGTAGGAGGGAATAAGTGTTTTTGGGAAAAAAATTTAAAGTGGTGAGGGATCTTGCTAGCGGGCTTTTTAAATAATTTGGAACTTGAATTCCGCGCTTGAATTATTTTTTCAAATAAAACTTTTAACATCTGTAAAAAAAAAATAGGATGATGTCTACTTTATTTTTCACATCTCAAAATTAGAAAACGATGTTAAAAAACTGTTTAACATAGTAGGTTTTTCTGACCGATGTTAATCACCCGATGTTAAATAACAGAATTCTAGTAGTGAGAATTGAAAGGGGGGCTAGTTCGGACTTCTGGGTTGAGCCGTACAAGGCTTCGGCCGACAGCTTCTATGAAGGTTTGAGTTTAGGTTCCTTGTTTTCAGTATACAGTTTGGATCGAAGACGAAATTCGGGTTTGCATTTTATTTTATTTCAGCGATTTATTTTTGCCTATGATTTATTTCGTTGATTATCATATTATGCTTGCTTGAATCTTCGATCTAGGGTTTGGGTGATCCCGATGATAATTTGGTAGCGTTAAGATTGATATTCGTTTGTCTGTGGATTTGTGATTTAATCCTATTGCGCCAGCCCTAATTGATGAAAATTGGTTAGAACTGATTTAGGGTTTGAAATTGAAAGACTAAAACCCTAAATTAGAATTTAGATGGTGAATTTAGGCTGAAAAGCTATTGGATCCATCAGAACCATAGGATTAAACCTGAAGTTTAGTTGATCGAAAGTGAAATTAAGCTTCTTGAGGATTTATAGATTGTCATATATATTTTAGATGATTTTGATATTGATCGATACCGAAAGGCGACATTGATATGATTATCATCTAGAATTCTAAGAACTAAAAGGGTCTTAAATGGTTGCTTGAGTCCGAAAGGTGATTGTGAACCAATTTAGACACATTCGCTTTGATTCCGAAAGGAGATTTGCGATTACTTTAGACAATCTACCTTCAACAAATTCAGACAATTAAGGTGACACGAATATTAATTTTAATTTACTAAACCATCGTTGTGGTGATCCTTACCCTAGATTTGCCTCGTATTCATTGTTTAATACCTATTTTTGCATAGTTGTTTCTCATTAGTTGGTTACTTTTTCCATCCATATAAACATTTTGCCTTTATTTTCTTGAGTTAGTTAAATCAGTTTGAATTGATAATCGATACCACATAGTCCCTGTGGATACGACACTCGATATACTACAACTGAACCCGTACACTTACGGTGTAGCTTTTAGCCTATCAAGTTTTTGTGAAAAAACTTGATAGGCTAAAAGCCTACACCCACAAGTGTATGGGGTTCAGCTGTAGTAATCAAGTGTCGTATCCACAAGGACCGGAGGAATATCGATTGTCAATTTCAAACTAGTTCGACTAAGCCCAAAAGTAACGGACAAATTGAGGGAAAAAGTGTGTGTAAAAAATAGCAAACACAGATAAAAGAGATGAGAAATATATGTATGGAAGATATTCTAGGGCTAGGGATTCACTAACGATGCATCGTCAATAGACCATAATATATTCTCGCTTGAATGATTTCTAACTCAAAAGTGAAGGTAGATTGTCTAAGGTAATCGCAAAACTCCTTTCGGAATCGAAGCGAATGTGTCTAAATTGGTTAACGATCTCCTTTTGGTTTCAAGCAACCAATTTAGAACCCTTAAGTGCTTAGAATTCTAAATGAAAATCACATCAATTTTGCCTTTCGGTCTCAATTGATATAACGATCATCTAGAATATCTATAACAATCAATAAATCCTCAAGAAGTTCAATTTCACTTTCAATCCACTAAACTTCGAGTTTAATCCTATTGTTCCAATGGATCAAATAGCCTTTCGGCCTAAATTCACCATCTAAATTCCAATTTAGGGTTTTAGTCTTTCGATTTCAAACCCAAAATCAGTTCTAACCAATTCTCATCGATTAGGGCTGGCGCAATAGGATTAAGTCACCAAACAACATCAGAAATCAATCAAACGATACTAAGAACGAGTCTATTTCCGCATCGTCAGGATCACCCCGACCCTAGAACAAGAGATCTAGCCACTCATGGAAATGTACATGCTTGATTCAATCAAATTCGGCAAGACAAACATAGAACAATAGAGATGAAAACGGAATTTACCGGAATTTGATTAATCGAACAAGTCTTCTTCTCCAAAATCCTAGTCTCTGAAAACTCACCAAAAGCTCCACTACAATGTCCCAACTTCGGCCTGAGCTTTCTCAAAACAAAACGTAACTCCCCCAGCACATGAAAATTACAAAGGTTTTTAATTCATCCAAACAAACACGGAAATGTGAAAGGTTGGGCTGATCTGGCACTGTCACGACTCGTGAAAAGTCTGTCACGGGTCGTGACAGCCTGCAGACGGCCTCAAAGAGATGATTTCATCTGTCACGACTCGTGAAGGCCTCCCACGAGTCGTGACAGCTTGCTGAAGCTGAAAATTGCACAAACGCCTAAGTCCCGCGAGTTGTGCTACACCACCTTGAGCTCCTATGAGTGTTTCGCTTGATATACTTGCTCTATCACTCGTCTCTTTTTCTTTTCTTTTAATCCCTTTCCATTAGATGCATGCAATTTAGCCCAAATCGCCGACCCAAACCTACAAAACACAAACAAAGCTTGTGTAGATCTCCGAATCATAAATAATACAGAAACCACACAAAAAGACAATAAAAATACTCTAAAATGATGCATGAAACTAACCTAAATGCACATGAATAATATATAAAACTAGGTGCTATGAAAATACCCCATACTTGAACCTTGCTTGTCCCCAAGCAAAATTCGGTATTCAAAATCACAAGTGCAAGACATGTTCAACAATCTCAACTCACTCGATGCTTGAAAATACAAACTTTTGCTCAATTCACATAAACGCATGCCATCCTTTCTAAGTCATCATCATTGATCTAGAAAAATGCAATCATCAACCCCTAAACCTCACATGGAATAACTTTAGTGAATCACACTCACTCAAATGTGTTTAGAGGGATCAATTTCGCTCGGTCTCATGATGATGCTAATCAACCACAAACTTGCACAGCGTTCTAGATATCCACCACCCACACATGTATATGATTAAAATCAAGAGGTCTTTATACGGTTGTAAAGGGGCCATGGTAAGACATAGAGGGAAAAGCGGTAATTTTGGAATTGTGGTGCTAAAATCCGGGACTTAGACCATCTAAACTCATGCACCATTTTCATATGAAAACACTCCACCTCTTATCTTACATTGACACACCAAAACATAAACAATGAAGCTCACTCTTGGCTCTTCTCTCTTTATTGTGCTACACTTGCATTCTTTTGTCGCACATTAGTGATGAACTAGCATTTTCATTTCAAACTTCTTCTTCCATTTTTCTTTATAACCTTTTATTTTTTTCATTTTGTTTTTTTTTCCTTTCTTTCACTTTGGCTAGTACACATCAATATGAAGACAACTCTTCCATTTCTTACCCATACTCAACATTCCATTTTTCAACAACCATCACACTCCACAAACCATCACTACTCATGGTCCTAACTCCCGGATGGGTAATAGGCTTAATAATAAGGCTCGGGATGTTTTGAGGAGCTACCAAAAATAGGCAATTAAAGGCTCAATGGGCTGTCAGGCAGAGGATTAGTATAGGACAAGGAAAAAGAAGGCAAAATAGGCTCAAAAACAAATACCATGCCTCTATCACATCAAAGTCATGCATATGCACAGAATAGCTTCAACCCAGATTCTAATGCAAGTTCAAGAGATTAAGCAATCATGTGAGTGACTCTCAATATGGTATAAGAGGACTCAAGTTATGTCCTTTTAGGCTCCTTCCATCAGAGTGGTTGCTTAGGAGGCTGAATTTTGCATGATTTTCCTCAATGACTCCTAAGCTAGGCAATTCATCCATGCAAACTGAGCTTAACACATAAATCAAGAGCAACTTTGAGCTTCCTAGATTATCAACATATCATTGTGAATTATTTAAAAACATGGGGATTTATCACACACACTAGCCAAACATAGATGGAAAAGAAAAAAAAAAGAAAAAAAAGCAGAGAATATAAAAATAAAAGTGCAGAATGCAAGTGGAAATGCAATGAAAATGCAATGCAATGAGGACTATATATACAATGCAAATGCATGCACACCCCACCCCATACTTAACTCCTACATTGTCCTCAATGTGTAAATCAATCAAGGAAGACATGTGAATACTCACAATTTCAACGTGTAGAACGGGTGTCTTGAAGGTGGCCAAGCCAAAGCCATATGTATCGAAAACTGAACCAAGTCAAACAACACCAACAAAACAACAAAACTCGGCAAGATGGGGGGTTAGTAGATAGGTGTCAAACACCTTCAATCCAGCTCAAAACACAAACAATATTCTCAATATAGCGCACTCTCCACCCCATACTTGCACTTTTGCAAATCAACCTTAAAAAAAACAAAAGAAAAAAAAATTGAAAACTAAAAATAAAGAAAACATACCCCGGGTTGCCTCCCGAGAAGTGCTAGTTTAAGGTCTGAAGCCGACCTTCCATTACCTTCGATTTCTTGGGTCAAGGTGGTTGAATGGAAACAACCTCCTTGGTCGGATCTACGGCAGAGTATTCCTTTAGTCTTTGTCCATTCACCTTGAACTCACCGGTTCGTTTGCTCCATACCTTAACAACTCCATGGGGATGCATTCCTTTGACCTTGAAGGGGCCACTCCACCTTGATATCAGCTTCCCTGGTGCCAGTTTTAGCCTTGAGTGGAAAAGTAGCACCAAATCACCTTCTTGAACTTTTTCGGGAGGTCTCGACCTACATCAGCAAGTAACTCCTTTGCAGCACCATTGACCACACTTTTTGTCAGAGAAAACTCTGGAGGGTCTCGATTGACCATTTCTTTCATGGAATCATAGCCCCATTTACTTGCAACATCAATCATCCAACACGTAGATTCAACAACAGGTGGTTCTAAAGGTTTAGGGAGGTTAAATTCAACCTTCTCATCCCCTATCTCAAAAGAGATGGTCCCTTTTCGTACATCAATCAGAGCCCCTGTAGTGGCTAAGAAAGGCCTTCCAAGAATGATAGGAATGGAGGTGCTGGCATCCATATCCAATACAACAAAGTCCACCGGTACGAAAAACTTACCCACCTTAATAGGAACATTCTCTAAAACACCAACTGGGTGGGCAATGGACCTGTTCGCCATGATCAACTGCATCCTAAACGGTCTAGGCTCTCCTAGACCGAGTTTCTTGCAAATTGAGAGAGGAAGCAAACTAGCACGAGCTCCCAAATCACATAAAGCTTTAAAATCAGGACTATGACCAAAGGAAATAGGGACAACGAAACTATCTGGGTCCTCTAGCTTAGGTGGTAGCTTGTTCTCAATCAAGGCGCTGCACTCCTCGGTAAGAAATACCGCTTGGCACTCATCGAGCTTTCTCTTGTTAGAGAGGATCTCCTTCAGAAACTTCATATAGGATGGCATTTGGGTCAAAACATCGGTGAACGGAATATTGACGTAGAGCTTTTTCAACACCTCCAAAAACTTTCTAAACTGCACATCAGATTGAGATTGAGCCTTTCTTTGTGGAAACTGAAGCGGTGGCTTGTAAGGAGGCGGCGGCACATATGGCGAATCATTCACCGATTCAGGAGCCTTTTCCATTTCAGCTTCAACTCTTTCCTTAGTCTCTTTCGGTGCTACATGCGTCAAATCTTCTAGTTGCTTGTCGCTTCTCAAAGATACAGCAGAAATCTGTACCTTGGGATTCACTTCAGTACGCCCAGGAAACTGACCAACGGGCCTAGCAGTGTTATTAGCCTGCTGAGCTACTTGAGTCTCAAGCATCTTCTGACCTCTACTAAGATTATGTACTTCACCTGCTAAGTTCTGAACGGTTCCCATAAGTTGTTCCATCACTAACTCCATCTTGTCCTTCTGTGGTGGGGGTTTTGGAGGAAATCCAGGTGGTGATCCTTTTGCAGCTTGTCTGTTAGCATAAGAGAAACCGGGGTGATCCCTCGCTCGGGGATTGTAGTTGTTGAAGTTCATATTGTAACCTTGGCCTCTATTCAAATTTCCCATGTAGTTGACTTCCTCATCCTGACTCCCGATACCTTGGGACGCGTAGATCTGACAAGCCGAAATAGTGTGACCTTGAGATCCACAGAACTGATATGGAACCGGTCTAGAGCCTGCAACACCCACCTCCTTGGTAGACAAGGACTTCTCCATAACTGAGGCTAGGCGTTTAATTTCCGCAGCCAATGAGTCATATCTAGCATCCTTATAAGTTGCAGCATCCACCTCATAGATCCCTGCACCCCTTTTGACAGTAGAGAGCGCCTGGGGTTGCGAGTATTTCCCACATCTCTTAGCCTTCTTCTCGATGAACGACCAAGCATCTTCAGCTCCCATTTCCAAAAATTCTCCTCCAGATGAGGAGTCAATAAGGACTCTAGTGTTGTCACTGACAACCTTGTAGAAAATCTCTAACAGATTCAGCTTTGATATCCCATGGTGAGGTCACTCAAACAAAAGATCCTTGAATCTCTCCCATGATTCATGGATGTTCTCCCCATCTCCAACCACGAAAGAATTTATCTTCTGCCTCATCTCGGCAGTCTTGGCTGGCGGGAAAAACTGATTCAGAAATTCAGATGACAGTTCCTCCCAAGTGGTGACAATGCCAGCAGGGATAGAGTTGTACCAGTGTCTAGCTTTCCCTGCAAGTGAGAAGGAGAATGATCGCAATAATAGCTCTTCAGGAGTGACACCCTGAACTCTCATTGTATCCATCAATTCTTTGAAGGTGGATATGTGCTGATGAGGGCTCTTAGTAGGAAGCCCATTGAACATATTCTGCCTTATCATATTCAACAGTGCAGGCTTCAGCTCAAAGTTCACGGGTGTTAAAGCAAGAAGAACAACACCTGGTTGTGGTAGGAACTGAGTCGGATCCATCCACTCTCCTAAGGTTGTCGGTCCTTGTGGTTGGCCGAGCTGTAATTGTTGATCAGCTAGTTGTTGTCGAAGTTCAGCGTTTTCTTGATCTCTCTGAGCCATTTGCCGCTCTAGTTCTGCCAATCTCGCCATAGCGTCAGCCATCGTATCAACTCTAGCAGCTTGTTGTTCAGCTTTTCTTTTGTGGAATGTGCGTTCCGATTCAGGATCAAAAGGCAATAGATTGCTAGATCCTTTCTTTTTTCGCATTCAAAGCACAACCTGAGGCCAACAACAAAAAGAAAAACATATCAAAGTAACAAAAAGAACTTAGAGAACTAGTGGTCAAAAGACGATCGATACTAGCACCGGTCCCCGGCAACGGCGCCAAAAACTTGATAGGCTAAAACCTACACCGCAAGTGTACGGGTTCAGTTGTAGTATATCGAGTGTTGTATCCACAGGGACTATGTGGTATCGATTATCAATTCAAACTGATTTAACTAAGTCAAGAAAATAAAGGCGAAATGTTTATATGGATGGAAAAAGTAACCAACTAATGAGAAACAACAATGCTAAAATAGGTATTAAACAATGAATACGAGGCAAATCTAGGGTAAGGATCACCACAACGATGGTTTAGTAAATTAAAATTAATATTCGTGTCACCTTAATTGTCTGAATTTGTTGAAGGTAGATTGTCTAAAGTAATCGCAAATCTCCTTTCGGAATCAAAGCGAATGTGTCTAAATTGATTCACAATCACCTTTCGGACTCAAGCAACCATTTTAGACCCTTTTAGTTCTTAGAATTCTAGATGATAATCATATCAATGTCGCCTTTCAGTATCGATCAATATCAAAATCATCTAAAATATCTATGACAATCTATAAATCCTTAAGAAGCTTAATTTCACTTTCGATCAACTAAACTTCAGGTTTAATCCTATGGTTCCGATGGATCCAATAGCTTTTCGGCCTAAATTCACCATCTAAATTCTAATTTAGGGTTTTAGTCTTTCGATTTCAAACCCTAAATCAGTTCTAACCAATTTTCATCAATTAGGGCTGGCGCAATAGGATTAAATCACAAATCAACAGGCAAATGAATATCAATCTTAACGCTACCAAATTATCATCGGGATCACCCAAACCCTAGATCGAAGATTCAAGCAAGCATAATATGATAATCAACGAAATAAATCATAGACAAAAATAAATTGCTGAAATAAAATAAAATGCAAACCGGAATTTCGTCTTCGATCCAAAGTGTATACCGAAAACAAGGAACCTAAACTCAAACCTTCATAGAAGCTGTCGGCCGAAGCCTTGTACGGCTCAACCCAGAAGTCCGAACTAGCCCCCCTTTCAATTCTAAACAGTACGGAGTATATATAGACTTTCATGAAAATTACAGTTTTAACCCACAAAATTTAATAATTGAAAACTAACCCAACACCCAATTATAGATTAACTCCACCAAATAGCTCCAAAATTTAGCAACTTCCGCACTTGACAATTTAGCTCCTCGGGTCCGATCCATTATGCTTGCCGCTCCGCATAAAAGCTTGATTTTCCTCAATATTAGCATCAAAATGCCTGAAACAAATCATAACGAGGTGTAGACTCCGAAAATGCAAAATAAAATAAATAAAATATAAAATATGACAAAAATGCATGAAAATGACCTAAACTAATATGCAAATGCAACCCTAAAATATGACTAAAATAGATGTTATCAGGTCACTATCATTGTGTTTCCATAGCGGAAAAAAAAATTGCCATAGACTATATATCTCTGTTTGTTATTTTTTTATTGACGATAAACTTCTGTTTGATCAGTACACAAATCAATTTCTTAGCATTCATTTGATAGTCAAAACCTGCTTTGATCATTGTGGCTTGTTGGCATGATTTGTATCTTATTTTGAAACATCCAAGAATAAGATTCATGTTGATGTTAATTGATTTTAGGAAGTCGATTTGTATGGTGTCCTTTTGGATGCTGAACTTTATTTTGAAGGGACATGTAATGAAAAATTCCCTAGTACAAAATCTTTATACACTACGTCATGGTGCAAGTGAGGCAACGGACATATTTCAGTTCGTTGCTAGAAAAAGGTTCAGGTAACGGACAATGGGACCTTCGTCACTCCAACCGGACCCAAGGCAACCTCTACCTTGGATGGGCTTCTAGCAACCAACATATTCCGATGTTCGTCGCTTGAACTATATTCAAGCGACGAACATTGGGAAAATCGTCGCCTGAACAAACATGTAACTTGACCACTTAACTTCTAGCGACCACCAATGTTCGTCGCTTGAATACACTCAGGCAACGGACATATTACATGTGGTCACTTGAACAAATATTGAAAGTTGACCAAATATTGGTAGTACTCAGGCAACGACAAAATTTTCAATGTCCGTTGCTTGAATACACTCAGGCAACGAACATATTCGAAGCGGTCACTTGAACAAATGTTGAAAGTTGGTAAAAAAATTGGTAGTACTCAAGCAACGACGAATTTTTCAATGTTCGTCGCTTGAGTGCACTCAGGCAACGAACATGTTTGGAAGTGGTCACTTGAACAAATCTTGAAAAATAACACCAAGATTGCCTTTATTAATACTATTACTATTCTTATTACCCACGTCGTACGCGATTTTTTTATAAAATGTATTTATTTATACTAATTTTTATTGATTTAATAAATTAAATAATAAATTAATTTTTATAATAATTTTATTTATATATAAATTACTCATATTTTATTTATATATATAAACTATTTCTCCCTTTATTTCTTTTTTTATCAAAATCCCAAAGTCATAAGGTTGTTTTTTCATTAAGATATTGTAATCAATGAAATTATGTTAATGGCGATATATTGTGATAGAATCGCAAGAAATCACATTCTTATATACAATAAGATGCTTTTTTTTTATTGAATAACATTAATATAAAAGATATTTTTTTTATTTGATTTATATATTTTTCAAGAGTTTAATTAAAACAATTGTATAATAGAAAAGATATGATTTGATTCAATATATTAGATTATACTAAATCATAATAGATTATGTAAATTAATCTAACCTTTTAAGGTTGTGTAGATTTTTTTAGGGAAAATATTTATAAAATAACTAAAGGCGAAATGATAGGTTTTATAAACACTTGTGATATAAAAAACTAATTGTAACCACTCATATTGATAAGTTAAATAACTCAAATAGATAGGGTCATTGTCTCACATGGCTAAATACATTGTATCATCATTAATTGACGTGTCAAAAGGAGTCGAGTCAAATTGCATTAGGGAATGATACATAAGCGAATTTAGCCAGGGTTTGACGCATAGAAAAATAAGTCTATGCTTTAGTATTATTTATTATTATTATTATTATTATTATTATTATTATTATTATTATTATTATTATTATTCCTATTGTTTAAATCATGTTATTTAATTTTGGTGAAAATATAAATATTGGTCTCATTTTTCCTTATCTTTTAATAAAACTAGCATGTAGCCCGTGCGCTACGCACGGGATTTTTAACTCAGTAATGATGTATAAAACATAGTACTAGACCGAACCTTACCTTCGACTGAGGTGAATGATACAAGAAGGAGCGACACATAAATTAATTTAACATGGTTTCATAAAGTAAAATAAGTCAACCACAATGTACGCAAATAATAATCAACTCCGCCATAACATCTGCATGCATATGTCCTCAACACAAGTTTCTACAAACTATACGTTGTGAAAAACCTCTTTATATACAACATTAGTAGTAGAGGTTAAAAGATTAGAATCTTGATCACATACTACAATCTTCAAACCTCTCCTAGACGTCACCCGAGAGACCGCAACATATAACTGGCCATGACTGAACACCGGTCGAGGCAAATATAAACCAACCCGTGACAAAGATTGCCCTTGACTTTTGTTGATTGTCATACCAAAACACACCAGCAACGGAAATTGCCTTCTTTCAAACTGTACAGGCATAGTTGGATCTGAAGAAGTCATAATCATGCGAGGAGTAGGAACCTTTTCTCCCAAACTGGTTCCCGATATAACTTGACCTTCGACAACTCGCGAACCTAGTCGAGTGATGATCAATCTTGTTCCATTACATAAACCTGCCGACTGATCAATGTTGCGGACCAAGATGACGGGGACACCTACTTTAAGCTTCAAATTATGATTAGGCAGACCCAAACATCTAAGGCTGTTCAATAATTCAACGGTGTAAATTTCATCGTCGGCCGATTCTGCTCCATCGGAAAGTCTATCAGAACTCAAGTACACCCTTTCGTCACCGGGGAGTAATGATAAAACGTAATCATTAACCTTCCCGACCTCATCGTGAGTAGGGGCTAAAATCGCTCTCTTCTCAAAATAGGATGGATCTTCTATATGACTTATCAGCAATGGATAAGATTTCAGCCAGTTAAAGTCCCTGAACCTTCCGTTGATGAAACCATAAAGATTCTAAAAGGGCTTCGTGAGCGCTATGAGATTTACCACAAGCTTCGCTATACGGATGAATCCTTGGTTGCTGCTGCTCACCTATCTTATCGCTACATCAAGTATGTTAATTTACTGATGATCTATAAGAAAAGGGCAAAAATGTTATTTTGATCCGAATATTTCAACGTAATTTTAAAAGTTACCATGTTGCATAACTAATTTGAAGGTGGGGTGGTTATAGGTAGTGGGGTTAGTGGGATAAAATTTGGAATACTTCAACATAATTTTAAACCGGAAGTTACATTTGAAGGTGGGGTGATTAAAATAGGTAGTGGGGTTATAACTAATTTGAAGGTGGGGTGATTATAGTTAGTGGGGTTAGTGGGGTAAAATTTGGAATGCTTCAACAGAAGTTTAAACTGACGGAAGTTACATTTGAAGGTGGGGTGATTAAAATAGGTAGTGGGGTTATAACTAATTTGAAGGTGGAGTGATTATAGTTAGTGGGGTTAGTGGGATAAAATTTGGAATGCTTCAACAGAAGTTTAAACTGACAGAAGTTACATTTGAAGGTGGGGTGATTAAAATAGGTAGTGGAGTTAGTTGGATAAAATTTGAAATGTTAATTTAAAATAGTTATTTT
The DNA here is from genome assembly GCA_037127255.1 of Persicaria tinctoria. Lineage (NCBI taxonomy): Eukaryota > Viridiplantae > Streptophyta > Magnoliopsida > Caryophyllales > Polygonaceae > Persicaria > Persicaria tinctoria. The sequence goes on from JBANSL010000014.1 coordinate 243,352, forward strand.
TAAAGTGGGGTAATAAAAATAGGTAGTGGGGTAGCAAGGCTTTGAAATTACTAATATGCTAATATAAAAAAAAATAAATGTTGATTATATTACTAACAAATTAAGTCTATATGTTTGAAATTATTTTTAAATTCGAACTTAAAATTATTTAGAAACTTGGGTAGATGTATTTATTTTTATTTCACACCTGTTGAATTTTCCACCACTTGTGTTGTGGGCTGTTAAAATATTCAAATCAAGTAACACAAACCGAGACAAAACTAAAAGGTAACATAAAATCAAGTAATATATATTATTGATCACCGGCAATAAATATTAACTAATTTCAACATCGTTATAAAAACAAACCAATTTCAACATCGTTATAAAAACAAAGCAATTTCAACATGGTGAAATAGACATGGTGTTGATGGAAGAAGACGTGATCTGTATAGTAAAGGCGAGGTTCCACATGTAGGCTGTAAATATCTACAACACATATGATGCACTTCACCAAAACACCTAGCAGTCCAATAGCATTTCCTTATCAAATCAGCATGCAACATATGGTATATCAGATAGGTATCTCGGTGCAATGAAGTTCAAAATTAGGAACAACTAAGCCATATATGTATTGCAGTATTGCTGAAGTTTATAATAACATTATTAATCAATAGCGGAAGTTAATCAGCATATGAGTGTGAATATCTTACAAGCAAATGAAGGATTCTAGTTGTCATAGAAACCAAGAGGCGTCGCTTTCTCTTCAGTGAAGGTAAATTCGTAGACGACTGTAACCTTCTTAAGTTGGCCTTCAATGAAGGTAGGCAGTGTCTACCACTGTTTTGGGGTACTCATGGTATACGGTTGGATTTATAATCCTGTAAAAAGAAAAAGTTGAACCAGGATCAGATTTAGATTGGTCATAAATTGACAGTCAAAAATAAAGTTAAATAACTAACGATGGGACTTTTACCAACAGAAACACATGCTATGGGCTCATTGCAAAGCTAGGTTGTCTTCCTCTCCTCGGATAAGAGGCTCATACCATACAGATACAAGTGAATTCTAACTTCCCCTTGTTTGTTTCCTAAAAATAATCAGAGGTGTCGCTTATTGCAAAGCTATGTTGTGTTCCCCTTTGTTCTGCATTTGAAGTTTGAACTACCAAGCCCTGGACATTGATGGATTACTGAGATTAGGGTTACATTAGGGATTAGGGATTCAATTTAGCCGATCGACAGTCAATTGCGAACTCATACTTGCAAAATTGAAGTCCAATTTACAGAAATTCCGTTCAGTAATTAATCAGACAGCAACGAACGATCAAACAAAATCATAAAAATTGAACCTTGACTCGAAAAGCATGGAAATATCGATAATGAAACAGTGGAAAGAAAATCTGAGGAAGAAATTGTTAAATTAGCACTTGCCGGTTTTACGGAATCGGAAGCGGCAAGTGACGCCGGAGCAGAGGGTTTGCAAGGGATGGATCATATTCCGCCACCACTTCATCGTTTTCCGACACCGCCCAGCCGTCGTCCTCTCTATACTGTGCTTCCCCAACTAATTCCCCCAACTAATCCCCCTCGCTCTTCGATTCGTCGGCTTCTACGGTACAGGTATAATGGAGCACGATCCGAAGAAACCCTCAAATGCCGGAAGGGAGAACAAATCAGAGATCGTAGTGTAATAATTTATATTTAGGCTCCCACCTAGCGAGGACGAGGAAGACAGAGAACGAAGCTCTGAGGCAGCAAAGAAGGTTACAAAGAAGGAAGCGACGATGAAGATTTTGATTGTTCAACAACGAAGGAGAGAGAAAGAAAATAGGGTTCTACACTTATTTCAGAAAGAAAGAGGGAGAGAAGGGCAAAAACGGAAATGATGAAAAAATTTTGGAGATGCTCCACGTGGATAGCCTCTCTGTTCTCCAAAAGACTCAGCTTTAAGATATAGGGGGATCACAAGCTTATAATTTTATCATTGAAGTATTATGAATGTTGAAATAATATTTCATAATTTATGAATTATTTTGACCACTCATTTCACCTCTTGGTTGGAATTTAACATTAATCACCTATGACAATGATACTCTTTTCAAAATTTGAGATTGAGATTGAGGTTAAGATCAAGATTTTAGATTGAGATGAAGATTTGAGATTGAGATTGACATCAAGATTAAGTTGAGATCAATGTTTGAGATTGAGATCAAGATCGAGATCGATGTTTGAGATTGAGATTGAGACTAAGATTGAGATTTGAGATTCAATCAAAGGTTAAGATAGAGATTTCAGATTGAGATTGAGGTTAAGTTAAGATCTGAATTTGAGATTAAGATTGAGATCGAGATTTTAGATTGAAATCGTTAAGATCAAGATCGAGGTTTGAGATTGTGATTGAGACAACGATTGAGATTTTATATCGAGATAAACATTGATCGAAGTCGAGATTAGGAACTGAGATGGAGATTGAAGTCATGATTTCCTTGTGCCCCACCCGGGTTCTAGCCTAGCTACCACATTGAAGTCAATTTCATTACTAATACTCAAAGTTTCTACATGAAAATTGGACCGGAACCGACTAGCAATTTTCATTTGAGATTATTACGAATTTGTTTGAGATTTAGATTTTGGTTGTTATATATAGCTTTTATGTGATATAAGTTAAAGTATGAATTTCCAATTTTTGATTGAGATTGAGATTGAAATCAAGATTAAGATCAAGATCGATATTTGAGATTGTGATCAAGAACAAGATCGAGATTTGAGATTGAAGTCAATATGAACATTTGATATTTGGGATTTGAGATTGAGGTTAAGATAAAGCTTTGAGATTGAAATTGAGATTAAATTTGAGATTGTGATCAAGTTAAGATCAATATTTGAGACTGAGATCAAGTTCGAGATTTGATATTGAGATTAAGATTAAGATCAGGCTTTGAGATTGAGTTAAAAGCTTAGATCGAGATTTGAGATTGTGATTTGAAATTTGAGATCGAGATTCAGATCAAGATATATTAGTTCTAATTTTATAGAATATATTGATTTTAATTTTATAGATAACCGACTTAACAAAATTTTTTTTTATTTAAATATATAAGTGGCATAAAAATAAAAATAAAAGATCATACAAATAAATGTATAAACAAATCAATTATTTTTCATAATATATAAAATTTTATATTTAAATATATTAGATAAATTTTTTTATATGTATAAATAAATTATTGATCTTAATGTAAGCGAAATTAATTTTTAGGCGGTATAACTCCCGCTTGCTAATTTTTTGGGGTGCCTTGTGAAAATTTAGCGGTATAATTCCCTCTTTTAATTTTGCTTGGGCGGTACCACTAACCTAGAAGGCTAGAACCACCGCCTCTCTCTTCCTCTCAAGCCCAGATCTCCCTCTCAAACCCAGATCTCCCGCTTCAAGATCCCTCTTCCCCGAGTCCGGCCACCTCTCGATGCTCTCCTCCGAGAAGCCCTCAGTCCGGCCACCTCCCGACCACCCTCTTCGGCCACCCTATGCCGGCGCCTCTCGATGCTCTCCTCCGAGCAGCCCCCAGTCCGGCCGGCGCACATAGAGAGCAAACTAGCACCTCCGCGCCTCCTCCGAGCACAGTCTCTCGGTTCCCTTCTCCTCCGCCCTCCCTCGTTTGGTTCGGTTCCTCACCTTTCCATTTTTCCCTTTTGGGTTTTGAAATTAGGGATTTAAAGGACATGCTCTAGGTACCCCGACTCCTCTCCATCGCCATCGAACTTCGCTGTTCACCAAGAGGTTCTCGCCGGAGAACAGGTATCGTTCCCTCTCTCTCTCTTCCTCAGATCCGTACTATTCACTCGATCCCCATTATGAGGCTTCAAACCCCTTTCATTTCAATTTAGGAGCTTGATTAGTGTTTGGTTAGGGTTTGATTCGAGGAAATAGGCGATTGGGAAGAGAGAGCCAGATTGGTTAGGGTAAGAACAGTTGGAAAATTTGAGGAAGAACATTTCATTCAAGGGGAAGGTTTTGACAGATAAAGAATCTGATATCGATATGAAATTAGCATCTATTTCTGAAAGAGATCGAGGGTCTTACTTTCCGTTGTTTTGGTGTTCTTATTCAATGGTTGTTGATTGATTTTGATACATTTATTTGTGTCTCTGAACACAATGGCTGTCTTATGTAGGCTCTAAACGAAAAGGAGATGGCATTAAACAAGAAAGAAGAAGAGCTGCTTGCTTCATAGGAAAAACTTGCAGCTCAGGAATATGTATGTGTTAATTTGAATAATGGCCGAATGAGCATATTCAACTTATATAAGATTTTAAAGAATAGAAGCATCTGCTTTTTTTATTATTTAACTTCATGCTTTCTTTTCATTGCAAATTACCTTCATATCAACTGAAAAGAGAAGGTTTAATGTATATTTTTATTTAGGAGGATATGCCATTTATTGAAGCATGTAGCCTCATGTTTTCATTGAACGAGCTTGCATGATGTGAATTCTTTGAGTTATTATCCTTTATTAGGGCTTTAACTTGTTACTTCTCCCCTTTCTGAATGACGTTTATTTTTCATTTTGTTGTTGTTATTGTAGCTGGAGGCATCACTTCTTTGGCCCGCTGTTTCAAATTTCTCTTTCCACTACTTCTAGGAAAGAGGTTCTCTCTCCATTGGTCTTCCTCTATTTAGATTTTGGTTGTTATGTATAGATTTTGTGTGATATAAGTTAAGTGTGAATTTCCAATTTACCTACTTCTCCCTATCTCTCCTCCATCGTTAGCTATCTACCATTTCAATTTACAGCCCTTCTACGACCACCACCACTTATGATTTTAGGTTTTGCTTAAATTTTGTTTATTAATTTCAAAGTTGAACAAGGTATTTCATTTCTGGAAAATTTGCTTAAACTTTGTTTATTGATTTCTGGATTTCAAATGCAGATCAAGGTAGCCAAAGGCAAATGTGTTCTTTGGTTCCTCTCTAACTTTCTTCTTTTTCTTTTCATTTTTTTGGGTGCTCCAGACTTTGCAGTTTATTATTGTTTAGGAGGATCTTGCCCAGGTATGTGTTGTTATGGTAGATTAGGGCCTTTTTTGCTTTTGAATCTAGACTAAAATGATTTGGTGCTTGGTTGTGATGTTGTGGATAGGATTTAATTCTCTGTATTTTGCCAGGATTGATTATCAAGACATGGAAGGCACAAAGATGAGAGTGTAAGGCTTATATACTTGAATGATTTTATTAATGAAAATATGAGTTACATTATATAGGCTAAGAAACGATTATCTACAAGTAAGATAGACTATACAAGACTTGATATCCTTTCTACCTTTAGGATGAGTTATGTATACATTAGTATTTATGTTTGCAAGTGTTAACAGATTCATTTGCTCAAGAGGAGATATTTGCTGAGTAACAAATACAAATCTTGGATGCACTCATATAAATTAGCCAGGCTCTCTGGGAGGGCTGCTTAATTGCAATCATACAAGAGTGAGTTAGCTTCAGGCCTCTATAACTATAATGATTATAATATCTTATACAAACCCTAAACCTTGTATAACTATTAAAAGAGTGTATACCTATAAAAAATTATAACACTGTATAACTATGGAAACATGATTAGAAATTGAAACAAAAACTATAAAAACTTATACTAACACTGGAATTTTGGACAAATTATCATATCTTATAAAAACTGTAAGAATAAAAAAATTGAAGAATCATAACACTATAATTGTGGATAAATTATCATAACACTGTAAAACTACAAAAACTTGATTAGAAATGAAAATAAAAACTTGATTACAAATTAAAATAAAAGCACTCAATAACTATAAATACTTATAATAACTTACAAATTACAATGTCCTATAAAAACTTCTAGTTGACTATTAATTCTGGATAAATGATCATATCTCATAAAAACACTATATAACTACATGAATGTGGTTTTATTATAACTTATAACTTGATTAGAAGTGAAAATAAAGACACTGGATAACTAGAATGAATCATAATATCTTACAAAAACCCTAAACCCTTTATAACTATAAAAACAGTCTATCACCATAAACACTTATAATAACACTATACAACTATAAAAACTTGATTAAAATTTCACATAAAAACTATGGGTGTGTATGGCTGCAATAAAAGCAGGTTAAAAGTGTGAAATTATTAGCTGTTAAAAAAATAAACGGGTTTAAATGGTGTATGGGAACAACAAATAAACTTTAGTCAGTTAAAAAAAGAGTTTATAAATAAGCTGCAGATTGAAGCTTATTTTGAGGTTTATATTCCATAATTACTATTTTACCCCTTCTCTTTTATCTTATTTGGTTTGAAAGTACCACAATACCCCTAATAAAAACCAAATAAACTCCACTTTTTACAAATAAACTGTTTTTCACCCCATACAGAGTTTATTTTTTCATAAATTTTTAACTACTTTTACCAACAGTTTATAAACTTTTACCCTGTTTATAATTTTAGTCAGTTTATTAACCCCGTTCCATACGAACCCTATAAAAACTTATAATAACACTGTATGACTATAAAACCTTGATGACAAATGAAGATAAAAACTTGATTGGAAACTAAAATAAAAACACTGTCAAGAAACTTATAAATACAAGTTATAAATATCAGTATTTTAATACTGTTTACAAACTTATAATAAAAAACATATCCTAACTATTACTAACTTATGTTACTTATTGAGTTATCTTTTTTCATTTAAATTATCTGTTTAAATATCAGTTATAAAAATCAGTTATAGAAAAACTGATAATTATTACTAAGATGGTATTTATTTTTTATAATAAAAAAAACCCCGTATACAAACTCAGAGTAGGATATCAACTGATATGTATCAGTTATAACTGATAATTTCTAATACTCATAAAGTATTAGATTTTAGTACTGTATACAAACTTAACTTGTAATAATGTATTTTCTATAACTTACCATAAGTTAGTATAAATTGTACACAAACTCATAATTTCTTCTTCTTCTACCTTTTTTTCTTTAGCATCAGGCTTCAACCTTTTTTTTTAGCACCATGCACTCATATTTGCATGGTGATTATGTAGGATTGGGAGGCACTCACCGAGGATCCCCAAAAAGAGAGGAGGGCCATGGGTTGCTGCAGCTGCTGAAGAGAGGAGGGAAGTGCAGGAGAAAGCCGCAAAGGCTGAGGAGGCTGCTGCTAAGGCTCGGGAGGAGGCAAGGGTGGCCACGGAGTAGGCTGAAGAAGCTCTATCCCGCATTTCTGCATTGGAGAATGTAGTGCAGAGGCAGAGCCTAGTCGCAGACAAGCAATCCCGCTCTTCAGATGACCAACACAGCCCACGCCCAACTGATGCATAAGGTTTGAATGTGAATTTCTCGTCCTAGAACCACTGAGATTCTGACTCTTGAGCTCTACTTTTGGACAACCGTGATTGGCTTCTGAATCTGTCTACTTTTGGTACAAAATAAACTGCTGTGTTTGTGGGTTTTGATGGAACAGGTTTGGGAGTATTTTGCTCGAACAAAAACTATGAATATGACTTGCGTATGAATCTCAAATGAATGCACTTTTTCGTCAATTGTGAATGTCTATGCTTGTGAATGTCTGAGAAACAGGTGTTGTGTATGTATGTGTGATTTGGTGCATAACAACAGGGAGCGAACAGATCTTACAATATGGAAACCATTATGTTCGTTGCTTGAATGACTAGGCTACGAACAAAGCGACTCCTGTTGTTGCTACAATATGGAAAACACCTCCTTTAGGACTCATGCAACGAGATTATGTTCGTCATTTGAACGACCAGGCAACGAACAAAGCAACTCATGCGGTTGCTACAATGTAGAAAACACCTCCTTTAGTGCTCAGGCAACGAGATTATGTTCGTCGCTTGAACGATCATGCAACGAACAAAGCAACTCCTACGGTCGCTACAACATGGAAAACACCTTATTCAAGACTCAGGCAACGATAGTATGTTTGTTGCTACAACACTCAAGCCACGGACGTTCCTCGTCGCTTGAATGGCTTAAACCATTTCTAAGTGCGTTGACCATATTCAAGCAACGGACGCTTTGTTCGTCGCCTGAGACTACTCAGGCAACGGACAAACGGTTGTTCGTCACTTGTAGATCAGAGGCACGTACGGGCTTGAAGCAACAGGGTTTCAGGTGACGACATGTCCGTTGCTTGAATCCTTAGGTGACGTGAGAGGCATTCAGGCAACCACTTTATGTCCGTTGCCTGAGTTGCACCAGGACGTAGTGATAGAAGAAGATCTTAGTACTATGTTGGTTTAGTTCATCCATTCAAGCCATTAACTTAATGGAGTTCTTGCATACTTTATGTAGTGGTATGGAATTAACTCAGAGGGCCTTGAAATCTTCTGCAAAAGTTGGTTGCCTGAAGATGGTTCTATGGAATGATTTGTTTTTGTCATGGCTAAGGCAACACCTGCACATTCTTCTTCGAAGGTATCCGTCTAATTGTGGCCACCTTATATGACAAGGATTTGAATCTCTCTTAACTTAAAGCTTCACAAAGGAGCCTACAAATTGGAACTGCATAATTAGGCAACTAGTTAATAGTCATAGAGGACTGGATATCTGGAATTGTGTGTTACTGATTAGCGCACAATTCTCTTGTTTCTATTTTTTGCTATTTCTTATTTCTTGATGAAAAATGTTGGCATGAACTACAATCCAATTTTTCAGGGATTGTGAGAAAAAATGCTTAATCTAGTTATGCTATTTTTGCTATATATGGATCACCCTGGTTTTGGCCTTTCTGATAGATTGCATTGATACATTCCATCCTTTGAGGACATAGTCGATAATGCAATCGAAAAATACACAAAGATCAAAGGCACATGCATCAAATATGACTGATTTCTCAAATTTGTGTATATGTCCTGAATGTCGATTGAGGTTTTAGATAATTGCTTCATTCCTTGTCAAATGTTGGTTTTGTCATTACGAGCAACAAGAAGACCAGAGTTGAGAGGCTTACCCCGCTTTATAATCGGGCAGTGCATGGGGGGAGCAATTGCCTTGAAAGTTCATATCAAAGAACCACATGCTTGGGATGGGATGCTTCTTGTAGCCCCATGTGTAAATTAAGCTAATGTTTTTTGTTTAATGGTACCCATTGTGCAAATTGTAAAATTTTGTTATTGTAGTGTTTGCGTTTTAAGAGTCGTAGAGTAGTAATCAAATCTAATATAGGTTCAAGTCGCCTCTGAAGTCTAACCGTCAATTTGCTTCCAAGATTGCAGAGGAAGCGATGCCACCTGAAGTGCTGTTGAAGGTGCAAGATGCAAGATGGCAATTGTATCGATCAAGATGACGCAATTAGCAGCATACTCTTAGAGGGCTTGCGAGGAGTATAGAAACTGGAATATATTGAAGAATACTTTAATTAGTAGAAAATATTAAGAAAAATCAAAATTATATCAAGAAAATAAGTAATTTTTTATATGTATATATTAAAAGAATGTTTTTGTTTAAATATATTGAAGAATACGTTAAATTTGTTATTTAATAAAACATTTTTAATAGAAGAAAACTAAGAGAAACAAATACTATTGAAAAAAAATTGAGGGTATATGGCTTTCAACTTATGAAATGCCCCTCCTTATCAACTAGACTAAGCTGCCTAAGTAATTCATTACTCTTTTTTATCCCTAAAATTAGTAAAAATTAGAAGAAGAAAAATCGCAAAAAAAAAAAACTTCACGGTTTTTTCTTTCAAATTAGGAGGGAGGCTAATGCCAACTCGAGCCCCTCTAGATCTGCCAATGTGTATAGCAATAGAAGCCATGTATGATTATGAATCTATGATGATGATAAATGGATATGTGTTTGAACTTTAAAGTTGTGTTATGAGGAAGTCGATCATGCACAAACTTGTTATTCAACTGTAACTCTTACTAATGCTACTCTTGCCACCTGCAAATTTGGGATAAGGAGATCGATGAATCACTGCCTCAAGAAAACATGCATTACTTAGGTTTATCCATATTCACAAATTGGTTCTGTTTGCCACTGATAAAAATAATGTTTCTTTAAACAACAATAATGATCAGTTAAATCTCGATTGGTGTGATGTCAAAGCCTACGCATCTAGAGATTATGTTATCCTTTTTTGCTCCCTCCATTCCAAAATAACCGTCGTTTGTCTTTTTCTGCACGTTTTTTGAGAAGGTAAAAATCCTATAAAATATTATTTTTTTAATCAATTTTTTTTAATAATTTCATAGTCGGTATTCATAAGTATAAACTTATAAAAACAAATTCATTAAAAAAATAATATTTTATACTCCCTCCGTTCCAAAATACATGGTCTTTTACTTTTCGGCACGTTTTTTAAGGAGCGAAAAACTCTATAAAATATTATTTTTTATTTAATTTTTTTTATATAATTAGATACTTATTAGTAATAAGTATCAAATAGTATAAAAATTTTAATTAAAAAAATAATACTTTATAGAGTTTTTCGCTCCTTAAAAAGCGTGTCAAAAAGCAAACGGCCATCTATTTTGGAACGGAGGGAGTATAGTCTTTACCTCTTTAAAATGCGTGCAGAAAAATCAAACGACTTTTATTTTGGAACGGAGGGAGTATCATTTTATTTCTTCGTGTGTTGCTAGTGTAAGTGGAGTCTTGCCTGTCTTTGATGACTTGTCATGAGTCATTAGAAAACATCATCTCGACTTAGTCGGGAAAATCATATGGTGCGTACAACTTGACCCCAAACTTTGTTTTGAGTGTGGTACAACTTGACCCCAAACTCTGTTTTGAGTGTGATATACTGAGATTATATATTGTTGTTGTAGGCGTGATATCAAAGATCACGCATCCATTTTCCAAATCAAGCCAAGAGAATGTTTTCAGCCGACCGATAGTAAACGCAGCCGAAAGATAAAATTAATGCACAAGGAGATAACCGAAAAGGCAATTTAAAAAAGGGAAGGGAAGGGAAGGGGGGTGTTGGAATGGTGGATTGTCCCACATCGGTAGTTTAGAGAATACTTGAACAACATATAAGGTTGATGGGCTACTCCTCTCATTGCCAATTGGTTTTGAGATGGAACCCCATTCTGGTTTATGTGTTGTTCGAGTCTCCCGTATGTGGGCCCGCACACACGACCTCCCTCCAGGACCAACCGAGTTTAACAGGGGGAAGAAGATAATAGGAAATGCTCGAGCCTAGATAGAGGACAAGACTAAAATCGAGGATGCTCATGCATCAAACCATCCTAGCTAGGAGGGAGTATGTTGGTTTATTCAAATTTCATTGTTGTAGAGTTTGCAGCAAATCCCCCACAAATAAAGTAACAAGAAAATAGCAATAGCATCTGGCATCCGCAGGCATCTGGCATCTAGCTAGGAGGACTAGGAGTGAGTAAGCATAGAGCAAGTGAAGCCATCCCGAACAAGCTGGTTCACCGCATCCCTGAACCTGTCGTAATCAGCATCTGTGTTGTAAACCTGATGAGAGATCCGAGCATAACCGGTAACACAACCGCCCTTGTCGTTGTCGTTGTCCTTGTCCTTATCCTTTGGCAGAGGTGTGCGATAGTATATTGGAACCTCCACATCAAACCTCTCCCTCAGATGTGACCTCAGCTTCATTGTGTCCTCCTCGCTCTCAACTCCAAGACAAGCAGGCAAGCCCACCATCATCATACTAGCGCACATCCCCGGCGCGCATCCCAGATGCGTTCCCCAGGCTTGTGCCAGCATCTTCCCCTTTTCCACCACCGCGTCGTGATTCCTCTGAATGATCCCCTCCATCCCGCCCTCAAATCTGCTGACAAACTCCAGCACCTCCGGAACAACCAGCTGGGAGCTGTAATCCCTGGTCCCCACCCACGCACTCTCCACCGGCAACCCTCTCCCGTACTCGCTCGACACCACCGGATGATGGATATCCTCCAATTCGTGGCCGTTCCGAACGTACAACAAGGCAACTGAGGGCGGGCAGAACATCCACTTGTGGAGGTTGCTGGCGTAGAAATCAGCCCCAATTTCCTTCATATCAACCCCGCGTGTGCACCCAATCCCATGGGCGGCGTCAATGAACACCTTGTCAACCCCTTCCTCCCTGCAGATCCGGACCAATTCCTTGACAGGGATGACCACGCTAGGCATCGAAGTGATGTGATCGATGACCGCGAACCTAACCCTGTGATTCTCGGATTTGGCCTGGAGGAGCGAATTCCGGAACTCGGCAATGATCTCTTCGTTGGAGTGGACGGGGAAGGGGAGGGGGACTTCGATGACGTGGCCGCCGGCACGGGAGAGGTAAGCGCGGACGGACTTCTTGACGGAGCCGTAGGCGTAGTGGAGCATGATGGCAGCGTCGCCTGGGGGGAAGCGGCGGGAGATGTGCTGGAGGACGATGGCGGTGGCGGTGGTGGCGTTGTCGACGAGGGAGATCTCGTGGAGGTGGGAGGCGTTGATGAGGGGGAGGAGGAGGCGGCGGGAGGAGTCGATGGAGGGGCGGAGGAAGCGGGAGTAGAAGAGGTCCGGTTGGCGGAGGAAGCGGAGCTGCCAACGACGCTGGGAGGAGAGGACGGAGGAGGGGCAGCAGCCGAAGCTGCCGTTGTTGATGCGGGCGACGGAGGGGTCGTGGTGGGAGAACTCGCGGAGGAGGTCGGCGCCTGCAGTGGATGTGGGGGTGGAGAGCCTGGGCTTCTTGAGGGAGGGGAGGTCGGCGTCGTAATCATAATCATGGTCAGAAGTGATTAGCGTGCAATCGTGGGAGGCCATGGAAATCAGGAAATGGAGGGAGGGAGGGAGGGATACGACTTAATTTTAATTAGAACTTTAGAAGGGGGTTTGCAGATTTGGGAGTTTCTAATTTAATTACAGTGCGGCCTATTTGGAGAGAGAGAGAGAGAGATCATTGATTTGAGATTGAGGTCACCCACTTCTGGAGTCTGGAGGTTGGTATTTTGCATCGACGTCCCAACTCTCTCAACTATGGATCCGATCGGATTGGATTGGATTTGACTTTAGAGGATTATTTTTCTATTAGTTCCCCTGTAAATTTGCTTTTCCTATTACTGTACGGTGTATTATTTAATTTCAATTTAATGGTGTTGATAAGATTAAGGGTGCATTTACGTTATTAAATTAAATTGCTTTTCCTTACTTTTTTTTTTTTTTTTTTTTTTTTTTTTTGATTAGGTAAAAATTCGATGGCCAGACAGGCCTGGCTCATCGAGAGGCCGAAAAGTCGGCAGACGGCGAACCGTCGAGCATACAATCTAAAATAAACGGTGCAATACAAAAGCGACAACTAAACAACTCAAGACGAACAGACGAACCTAACCAAAAAGAGCTGAGAACAACACGGACAAACCCCGGAGCCAAGCGCCACCAAGCGATGACACCGCTGGCCAGCGGTACATCAGGAGTCCCTCCTGTGGGCGATGAAGACGAACCTCCAAGGAAATTTCCGGAATACGGAGTCGCCTTGATGCACACCGCCACGACCCCAGCCAGACCCGACACCGGACACCAGAGTCCCAACACAGACTAGGACCGCCAAGAACACCCGAACACGTCGTCGAGCGCCACCCTGTATATCACGCACCAATAAAAAAACCCTTACGGGAGATTGTCAAGACCCTTACGGGTGGATTACTCAGACCCTTGCGGGGTTTTCTCTCTCTTTTTTTTTTTTTTTACTTAGATGACAAATCCATATCCTTGGGCCCTAAGGACCCGAAGCTTGGGCCCTAAGGACCCGAAGCTTGGGCCCTAAGGACCCGAAACTTGGGCCCTAAGGACCAAGGATGACGAGACCCGCCATGGGAGATTGGCTAGGGAGAACCACGGCCAGCCAAGCGAAGCCGGCAACGGCGGCTACAGGCGTGGACGGATCCTGCAGAGATGCGATTGAGAGACTGGTTTGATTTGGGGATGTGGCAATAGATTGTGTAGAGATTAGGGGTTGTGGGAAGAGATTTGGACTGAGAAATTTTGGCCAACCAAGATAGAATCCGGAATTGAGACAAGGGAAGAGACTGAGGGGTTGGACAGCAGCGCCGCCGACGGAGGAGAGGAGACGGGGACGCCGGCGGGGGAAGCCCAGAAGGTCGATCACATACCGGAAACACCAACGGGAACCGGCGATGGCACAAAGGGGAGGAGAAACTGAATAAATTGGACTGGAAAACGGATTTAGAAGAGGAAGATCGATTGCTCAAAGACCAAAAGGTCGGAGACGATTGAGAAATTCCTCACAATTTGGTTTCACAAATGAGAGTTTCTCTCTCCTAAGAGAGAGAAACTCTCTCCTCTATTTTATGGGGTTGTTGATTCAGGTGCTTTTCCTTACTTTTTTAAACGCTACTGGGTATTATTATTGTTGATTTTAAGTGTTACTATGTGCGGGCGGGACCATGTTTAGTCCACCTCCAATGGTAGTCCACCTCCTTTCAATTTTAGTTTATAATAGTATTAATTAATTACTGTATTAATTACTTTGTGTGGGAAAAATAAAAAGGATGTTTTGTTATTCCAATATGGCTAAATACAACTTTCAATGAAATAAGAAAAATTATTTTTTTATTCTAACATTGTACAAGAATGCATTGAGTGTTTATTATTATTATTATTATTATATACACTATATATATAGTATATTTTGTGTGTGTATATATACAGTGTATACTTTATATACAGTGTATATGTATACTATATATATTTTTCATATTATGTGTATTTATATGTATAATATGTCTAGTGTTTGTATAGTATAAAAAATATATATAGTATACATATACAGTGTATATAAAGTATAAAAATATTATAAATCTATATCAATACAAAATTATTATAAATCTATATATGTTACGCCTTTGAAAATTGAAAAATCTATATCAATACATATACTAAAATCGATGAATAGAGTTCAATGACTTTATTATTTTTCATGATGGTTTATAAAATTTACTAGATGTTAATTTGGGATAGATTACTGAACATTGAGATTTGGGAACGACGGTGGTGAAGTAGGGTTGTATTTAAAAAAAAAATAACTCGTTCGGGTTGATCCGAACCAGACCTGAATTACCCGAAAATTTACCGAGTAGTTTGGGTCAAAATTTTCAGGTCTTAATCCAAAATTTATTGAGTGTTCGGTTCGGATTTTCGGATCGGATTACGTTTTGACAGGTCTATTTAAAATGCATTTTCTATTTAAAATGCATCGTTTTGACGGATCGAATTTCCCTACTTATATGATTTAAGTTGTAGTATCCTCATTGTACTCATCTTTTATTAGTGAGAAATGAGAATTTTGAATTAAAAAAATTTAAGGGAAAAAATATAAATAAAGAAAGAACAATCTTAATTTTCTCTCTCCATATCATTGATTTTTCTCATTCTAATCAAGTTAAACGTTTGATCACCCACTAATAAATTAATGTTATGATAATTATTCGGATGAATATTATTCATATGAATATGTTAGGACACTATATGGATCCATATAGTATAAATACATGATGTAAAGCTCAAGACAATTCATTCAATATACATCAATTGTGATAATTCACTCTTTCTCTCTCAAATGGTTGTTGGGCTCAACTAACTGAAGCTTAACAAGTGGTATCAGCAGCTTGCAGATTCTTGGTCATGGCAGACGGAACAAGGCTCAAAGCCTGCGAGAAGATGGATTCTCAGATTCTTCATCTCCAGCGGGTCACGGCAACGACGAATGAACGATTGTTGGCCGCGTCGCCTATGGAGGCAGGAACTGGATCGCCTCGCCGTGGGAGCGGTTTCGAGGAGAAGACAACGTTCTCCTGGGCTCACCACCGGCCGATCTGAGGAGGCATCAACAAGGAGCCTCGGGTAGGCTTCAGTTCTTTAGATCAATCAATTGACCGGTCCTCCTCCACAGAGCATCCCCTCTTCGACTCTTCGTTGCCCCGATCTCTCTCGTCCCTCGCTGCCGGTCCATCAGGGCATCCCGATCTTTCTCGCAATGATCGAGAAGGAGGCGAGAAATTGGGGTTTTACTTGGAACTATCGTGCTGATAACGTGTTATAGAAACGTGGAAAATAGAGATCGAACTCAATCGGTGTATCTCACAAATGAAGATTACAAGCCTTTATATAGACGGAGGTGGGAGGTTAGAGAAGACTAATGGTTGGGAGGTGAACCATCCACCATGACTTCATAACAGTATTAATATTATTCATATGAATATTCAAATAACATTCAAAAGAATATTCAAATTAATTTGAAATGAATATTCAGTTATTAAAATTCATCCGAATATAACCGTTGCACATGATGAATATTTTAAAAATTTATATACATTGTTCGTTTATTATATTACCGCATATAAAATAGAAATTAAAAAAAAACGAAACTAAATCACCAATTGAGAGATTGGGAGCTGATATATATTACGTAGAAATTTCTACTCCATCAATCTCATGATTTGTGATATAATTCCTCCCCGTAATTGTCTTTTGAATTGGTTTTTCTTTTGTTGGGAGTCGAGTGAGGTCAGTTGGGAGTCGGATCGGGTTGAAATTCAGGTCAGGTCCGGATTGAGTCGGATTTGTCTGTATTCGGGTCAATTCGGGTTTCGGATCAACATCGGTCGGGCGCCAACTTTTCGGGTTCGATCGGGTTTCAATTCGGACGAGTCGGTCGGGTTTTTCGGATCGGATCAGGAATTGTCAGCTCTTTTGCGTACATCAATCTCAATCATTTATGCTACTACTATTGATTTTATGTATTTTTTTTGTAATTAATTTAATTAGGTAAAATCTTTAAACCAACTCATATTAAAGACAAGTTGCATTAACTACATTTGAGAATAATAAACACATTTTTACTTTTCCTATACAAAATAAATACTTTAGTTAATTAATGATAAACTAAAAATAGAAAGGAGGTGGACCACCAAGGAGGTTTACTGAACATTTTCCGTGCGACCGGGTTCTTGTTTACATTTATCAGCAATCCATCAATCATGTAGGCGTAGATCGCATCACCCTCTTTAATTCTTAGAACCAATTATTTCATTTATAAGGTATTCCTGCTCATCATCCACCTCAAAATGCTCATGTATTTTTTTCTGGACGAATTTCTTATTATTATTATTATTATTATTATTATTATTATTATTATTATTATTATTATTATTATTATTATTATTATTATAATAAAAATAATAAGTAATTACATAAAATTGGATGGGAGCCGGCTAACAAGCTGAGCTCCGCAACCCTTCTGAATGCTAAAGGCAATTCTAGTCAAAACATGACACGTATCCCTACTATACCCAGGTAGTCCTCTAGCAACCCCACATATCCGCTTGAGAAGTCCCATGGCCTCATCTCCTAAGTCACCAATAGTAGAAAAGGAGAACGGCAGAAAGTGATAACCCTTGTCTCCACAAATCTTCTCATACTTATTATTATTATTATTATTATTATTATTATTATTATTATTATTATTATTATAATAATAATATACTACGTACGAGCTTACAAAGAATTAGTGGGAAGCCGAGAGACAATCTGGGCCCCCACTCCTTTAGCAATAGAAAACCCCACCCTAGTAAAAATATGAGCTGCATTATGAGCCCCCATATCATGAGCTTGAGCAAATTTCTGGATCCTCTTTAGAAGGCCTATGGCGTCTGTCTCAAGTTCCCCCAAAGCGGAGAAAGAGAAGGGTAAGAACCCATAACCAATGGCTTTACACTTATCTTGATACTTGACCCGCTTACGACGAGCTGCCTCCGCTACTACATGTCCTGGAACAAAGTCCCTCAACCCAGATTGCGTCAAGGGAGATGACCCTGTCAAGTCAACACAAACATCCAGCCCTTCGTCCCACGCATACAGAAGCACGTCCGCAGGACGGAGGGGTTTCCCGTCTCCCCCACACAGACCAATATCAACCTCTTTGCCAGCTGAGATCCCAGACCGATAACAGATATTCACTAAAATGTCACGAACAGCATTATGACGATGTTTAATCCCCACAATACCAGCACACGACACAGCATGATCTCCAAAAATATCTCCCTCAAATACCCTGGAGCAAGCAGAACAAGGCTTCGAAATGGAAAACAAGGGGATGCCTAACCGAAAGCACAACACACAATGGTACGTCTTACCATTCATAGTCTGACCCAACCCAGAGATGGGGACAGCTCTAAGCCAATCAGTAGCATGGTCTCGACGTTGAGAACTCCACAAAACCATCTGACGCTGTGATAAGGAAAAGGTAATCTCTGCATCTTTCGTAATCTGTGTGAAATATATGTCTGCCAATTTCTTCATGAGTTTGGGGGCAGCGATCTCACTTGGATTACTTAGAATATCAGTTCCTACCTTCTTGTTGAAGACACGCACGACGTCATCAAAAGCGAAACCAGACGATGTGACATCAGCATGTTGGAGAAGCTTACTCTGCAGGCTAGCAGATTGTAAACGCGACGCTAGAAAAGCATAAAAGAGAGCATCGCCTGCAGAATAAACACCAAGGCCCCCAAACCTGAAGGGCAGTGTGGAAAGCCTCCATTGCCAATTGCCAAAACCCGGCCCAGAAGCAGTGATAATACGTTCCAGAGAGCGTCGAAGAGCTAGATCAAACTTAAGTTGGGCAGACTCGAAGGCCATAGGAGGACATGTACGTAAGGCAAAATAAAGTTTGGAGACCCCAGTACAAGCACGCAGCAACAATAGCTCACATTGTGGATCACCAATCTTAGCAACCGCATCCATAAGCACAACCGTTTTGTCCACTCTTTTCATCACAAGCTCACTACTGAACGTCGGGTTAGCACTGACCGGCCCACCAAGAAGCTTAACCCCTTGCAACGGCCTAGCAATATTAGGAGGAAAACTTATTATTATTATTATTATTATTATTATTATTATTATTATTATTATTTACCTTTATCTTATAATTTTAGTCTCTAACTTAAAAACTCATGATGTTTAATGAGTCCAAAAAAGTATCGGAACTTGCTTTGAGAGACCAATTAGTGAACATATATCAAGATTCATTCTTATTGAGAAAATTTTGTATATTATACCCTTTTACACATTTAATTAAGTAATTATTCCCTTTTAAAGTCTCCTTTGAAAGTTAATTAGACCCTCTATACCCTATTTCACTTTCCCTCTCCCTTCGTCAGATCCGAGCCTCCCATAGCGATTCTCGATCCCCTTCTCTCTCAACCTCCAATGGCCTCCTTTCGGACCGTTTCATGGCGTATTGCTCGCCCTCGCCCTCTCCGTTCTGGCCTGAGACACAAAACCTGCCTCAAGCGCCTTTAATCATGCATTCATGCCCCAATGGTTCCCCCAATTTCCTCCTGAACCGTTGAATGATTCCCGGCGCAAAGCGCCTGCCTCCTCCAGCGCAAAGAACTTGTCTGTGTACGGTTTCTGAATTGTGGATTTTGGAGCGATGAAAGGCGGAACACGCTGTAAACAGATGAAGGAATGTTTAAAGATTTCAATTGTCGAAGAGATGCCTTGGTTAAGGCTCTCACTACAGGTTTCCATCTCCCTTTTTTTTACTGCTTTTCTGTTATTGCAAGTGTTGTTTTTGAATTGTGATTGTTGATCTTCCTATTGTAGATTTTGACGAGTTCTTCAAGCAGTGTGATCCTGGTTAGGGCTTTCTCGTTCTCTCTCCCTCGTTCTTTCGGAATTTTATTTTATGCCTGTCAATGGTGGATAATCGATGTTTCCGTGTGCCTTTGTGTTGAAATTGCTTGATTATGGCAACTCCGAACCTGTGTTAAGATGAGTAAAATAGATGGATTTTTAGTACACTTACGCTAGGGTCTTTGATCATTCTTAGTTCTGGTTTTTGCTGTGTAAGGATGATAGTAACACTACTTGATGTTTATGTGAGTGAAATAATTGTCTATCACTTTCGTCTGCAAGTCATCCCCACTTCTCATCATGTGGAACTTGAATATATATGATTGATTTTAGCTGTATTAGAATTAGAATTAGAGGTGATTGTTCTTTTTGTACGCTTTGAGTGGGAACATATTTGGATGAGGATTCTGTTTGTAGAAAATTTCAACCAGAAATATTGGGCTGGAGAAAATTCTGTCCAATTTAATATTAGAATAATACTAGACCCTCTATCTAGTATCTAGTGCATACTCTGTACTAGATAAGATCAAACTCATAAGACATTGGTTTGGCATCACCCACCTGGAAGTGATATGATGATGTTGATTATTGTAGCCCATTTTAGGTATAACTTTTTGTTGCATGAAATAGAATGTGCAGAGACAGCTTAATGATGGATAGGTTGCTTCTATTTCACAATTCCATGGATCATGAATTTTGTACATCATTAACAGGTTAGGGTAAATAGAGTCTAGGATTCTAATGTCATATTTGAACATGTGAGTTCTATTGCCTTGTGTGATATGAACATGTATTGTTCCAATTCAAACTCTTTTTTTTTTAACGTTTGCAAGCAATTGCTCCCTATATTTTCAGGGATGAAGCCGGGAGTTTATGCACTTGAGCTCGTACAAAATTACCAGTCATTGACATCAAATAGTGACAGTTGTAAAGCAAATGTCAGAGAGGCTCTGAAACAAAGTGCTTCCACCGTTCAGTCTCCTGGTTTAGCTTCAATTTTAGTTGCTCATTTTGTTTGATAAGGAGGTAATATTTCCAGCCAGCATATATTCATTAGATATACAATATATATGAATATTTGAGTTTACTTATTCATCTTCCTTTTCCTCTGGTATTGTTCAATCTTAGTTGCTGCTAACGTTTGTGGGATATTGATGCTCACCTTGGAGTCCTTTGACTGATTTTTTGGGGTTGTTATCAACAACTTTTTACTTATTTGGAATTAGGATCTTACATATCATGGAAGTTCTACTTAGTTATATGCTTTTATTGATAATTTTACATGAACATTGGTATTCATTTAACTTTCTAGTACAAGTTGGCATCTAAACATTGTTGTTATTGATATTTGTCTTTGTGGAGTACACCATGTCTCTTGTGATGTAGGATTGAATCATTGATCTTTTGCAACTCAGTTTAACTGTCAGAGCTATCGATGTCCCGATGGGAATCAATCAGTTGATGTTCATTTGGAACCACCACCTGATTCCATCCACAAATGGAAGAACAAACATCCAGAGGTTCCAAAAGTCTTTACGGATATACGAGTTTCATGTTGGAATTAGTGGGAAAGAGCCCAAATTAACTTCTTTTAATGATTTGTGCAAAAGGTAACTTATCAATCAAACATCATTTGATTAATTTAGTTTGTTCTGATTGGTCATTTACATTGATATTTCACCTTTCCCATTTCGTGAATGCAAGTCCTCCCTCACATTAAAGAAATGCAATCCAAATGCAATCCAGTTATTTGGAATGATTGAGCATAAAGATTGTTACGCTGCTGGCTATAGAGTGAGCTGATCATTAGTTTTAGGATGTTTTGCACTAATATACCAAAAAAATACCAACTTTGCAAAAATGTCAATGGGGTGTAAAATTGCAAGGGAGTGTCAAAATGTTACTTTTGCAAATTTTCCTCACCAGGTTGCCGGTCACTTGGCCAAAAAAAAAAAACAAAAAGATTTGTGGGAGAGAGGGCAAATGGGATGGTGACAAGTGACAAAACTTAAGTTTTAATTGTTTTAAACTAATTTCCAGTCATTTTTATTTTTTAAAATAAAAAAATAAATTTATTTTTGAACTTAATTTAATTTTATCTATCTATAGACACCCACTTTATATATGTTTATGAAAAAAATATTTCGAACTAAAGTTCGGTGTACATTGTATCTTGATCTCAATTTGGAGTATGGCATGGATAGCCATTTGGATGACAAAGATAACAATTTAGCTGGCACGGAAATTCACACAACTGGCAAGATAAACCAGAAAATCTGGGCAGGACCGACAATCGTTGCTCCGGAGATGAAAGGTAAAGCTGCCGACATGGACATGGAGGAGGGGACAATGCTCATAGAGGAGAGCATGCCGTTTGGGTCCGTTAGGAGCAAGATAATGGAGACAAGCAGGTACTCGTCTCGAGGATAGTTCCTTCGCCGGAAGCGTCGGAGGACATAAGCAAGCGTGTGGTGGTAAGGTGAAGAAATCGATGTCTAGTGGGATAACTCTTCTTTTGCGTAGTCGAATGTAGTATTTTGTTAGTTTGCTTCTAACTCACTGACACTTTGGGGTTTTGGTGGTTTTGAATGTACATAACTGACCCTAGAAACAAACCTACATTACTCTCAAATGACATCGTCCAGTGTAACATTAATGGTTTCAATCACAACATACTTCAACACATAGAAAGAAATTTACAACGATGTATAAGTATAACCCATTGCGATGTATGCTTACTAGCCAGTAAATACTATTATCTAGCCAGTGACAATGATGTCTTAGCTGATAAAAGAATAACACCTGACATATTTTATCTATCTCAGAAACTTCCCAACCTAAGTATATCAGCCATTAAACCCAAATGAAATGCGTTATAATGCAACATTCACAACAACCATCCATAATGAATATAAAAAAGTGTCCACAACATAACTTATTAGTCATCAAATACAATTCATCCAAAAGGTGGAAATGATTAAATGTTTAACAAGTAAACCAAACACTACGAAGTACTAAAGTTCCCTTCCAAAGAAGCTTTGAATGTCATCTTTGTGATTCTTCTCCTCAAAGTCCCGATTTCTTCTAGCACACCTGAGGTCGGTGACGAGGCAAAATTCCTTGATGGAAAACCGGAGGAGTCGCCCCTGGAGCTCATACCATGTCTCACACCTCTGAAATACTTTTCCAGAGGAAGGGTTAGTGTCGGCTGCACAAATATCACACGACACGACATGTTTAACATCACCAAGAAAAAAAGAAGGCCCTTAATCTGTCCGAGACGTGATTATAGTTAATACCTTGTTGTTCGACGATGTCGCTACTTTTTTTCTTTTCAATTTTCTCATTGTCTACTTAATTTGTCATACAGGTGTTCAGATAATACCCATTTTAACAATAATCCTAGCCAGTATATACTAGGGGTGGGCACAAATCCCGCAAATCCCGTCCCGTCCCGCATCCCGTCCCGATCCCGGTGGGATTTAGAAAAAAAATATTCAATCCCGTCCCGATCCCGTCCCGCAAAAAATACGCGGGACGGGACGCGAGACGAGGAGTTCTTATCCCGCAAATCCCGTCCCGTCCCGCATATATATAATTAAAATTAAAATTAAAATTAATAAATACATCTAAGAATATATTTGTATTATATATTAAAATTTATGTAAATCAAACATTAAAATAAATAAAAAGGATTAAAAACATAGCATAACATGTTTTTTCTTACTTACAAAAATCGACTCCGGATCGAAAAACCTGGATATTAATTTTTTTAAGTAATAACATGTAATACAAATATACAATACCTTATCAAATACGGATTATACAATAGCTAGAGTATTACAGTGTTTACTTTTATTTTAACCAAAGAAAAATTACAGTGTTTGCTAAAAAAAATTCTAGTATTACAGTGAGTAACCATGTTTTTTTTAAAGCAATTACTTTATATATTATTACGAGGGATAAGTCCCGTCCCGTCCCGATCCCGTCCCGTCCCGTGAGGGATAAGACCCGGCGGGATTTGGAAAAAATATATCCAATCCCGTCCCGCAAAAAATACGCGGGACGGGACGCGGGATTACCCCAATCCCGTCCCGTCCCGTCCCATGCCCACCCCTAGTATATACATATGTCTAGCCAATCAAAATATTGTTTATGTCAAAACAGATAACATTACACAAATGACACAACTACGTACACAAATGTCACGAATACAAATGTTCACATATTCATATGTCCGACAAATACAAATGTTCAAATAATCTCAAAATGGTAACTGACACAAGTAAAGAATGAAACAAACACCACACATACACAACTACATAATCGTGTCAACAATAAAAAAAAAACTTATGTAATACACATATGACAACCCTAGAAACAAACCTACATTACTCTCAAATGACATCGTCCATTGTAACATTAATGGCTTCAATCACAACATACTTCAACACATAGAAATAAAATTACAATGATGTACAAGTATAACCCATTATTAGCATTATATTTTGAAGGCAACTAGTCACTAAATACCCCCGATCTTGAAATCCAAAAAAAGTTTCCAATTTCCAAAATAATACGCACTCATTCCGTCTACCATCCACCTTCCTCTTTACCACATCCAACATCATTCCATACCCATCTCAGCAGGACAACAAAACACACACGAAAAGACACAACATCACCATTGTTGCTGGTCAAACAAAAATCCGTGCCAGTAAAGAAAAAATCTGTGCCAGTAAAGAAAAAATGCGTGACAAAAAAATGTATGACAGTAAAAAATTAGTGACGTTAACTATTTCCCTATTCCAAAATCCACCAATTAATCGAGATTTTCAGTTCGATTCACTCATGTTCAGACCTTTAATTTCAATTTCGTCTTCAAATCCCATATGACTTCCATGTCCATTTGAAAATCACAAATTCCTCAATTTCCCCAAACCTTCCAACTCCCACAAAGTTAGGGTTTCAAAAAAATTTCAATCCGATTTCTCCCCAACCTGGCTGACTATCTACAATAGGACAATCTACAAAATTTTCGAGTCCAATAGAGGGAGGATGAGTACTTACTTGCTTTCTGCGTGGGCGGGGGATTGTTCTTTTTCAATCGCCTTCAATATTTCTCGGGGGGGGGGGGGGGGGGTGGGGGTGGGGTTTCTTCTTCTTCGAAACTCCACCAAAGCTTCTTCCTTTAATTTCTTCATTGTCTTCTCCCTTATGGAATCGCCTTCCGAGCTTCTCTCTCTGTTGGGTGGGTGGTTGAGGGTGGCGGTTCGAACGGTTGTGGTTGGGTGGGCACGAACCGGGTGGGTTCTGGGCTCAGTAGGTGCGCCGGAGAGAGAGGGTTCGAATGCAGGTGGTTGGGTGGCCGGAGGTGGCTCGTGGAGGACGGGAAACGGCCGGAGAGAAGGCAGGGCGGTGAGGGCTCTGTTCAGCAGGAAGGGTAACCTGTGAAAGGAGGTGATGACCACCGGTTATTTTTGCCAATGTTTGGAACTTTTTGCTACTTTTGCAAATTTTAGAAGGGGGGTGTCATTTTTGCAAGAGGCCCAAAGTTTTGGTATATTCCCTATTATTTTCTCTTAGTTTTATATCTTTTCATTTTATCTAGATCACTTAATTATTAATAACCAGGGACTGATGCGCGCTTAACATAATATAAGAAGTTACAAGGTAGGTGTACGCATTCGATGGAGAGCCATAACAAAATCGTGACTTCGATCTGTGTTAGTAAAGGTGGGAAGGTATTTTGTGATGAATCTGATCAGTTTAGGCTATTGAGTGTCTCTTGATGGATACTTGAAGATGTTTGATTACTCAACGATGAAGATCACTTTCACGATGAGGTTTCCGCAGCCTCTTCTGTCTGTTGGATTGTTTCCAGATTGCTCGACGATGGTGATTGGTACGACTAATGGGATATTTGATTTCGATGATGGCTTTCGCTTACAATACCTTCATATCACCAGACTGGATATCGCTTTTGTTGTGATGAACAATGTGTCATAGCTAAGTTTATGCATGAGCCCAAACTCATTCATTGCAAGGCGTTTACATATGTTCATTTCCACGTACAGGAAACGAATGGAGAGAGAAGAGAGAAAAAAGAAACCTAACCTCCCCCAACCCCAAGAACACAACCACACATCTTTTCCAGACAAACTCCACCAGAAGGGAGCTCTAGATCTCAAGCCACCGCCGCACTCGACCCCTCTCAACTACCCCAAACCAGATCCCCGGACTCCAACGCTGACTACCACAACTCTGCTACAAAATAGAAACGCAAAAATCCCAAAGAAAAAGCCCGGATCGAGATATAGAAACACAAAAATACCAAAGAAAAAGCTCGGGTCGAGATGTAGAAATTGCCAAATCATAACACAAAAAGCCCTCTCTTTCATCCAAGCCACCAAGATCCCAACATATAACAAAGAAACTGGGAGTAAAAGCCACTGTAAATGGCATAAAAGGAGGGAAGACCGAAGGTTAAAGAAAAGGAGAAGTGAAGATGTTGAAGAAAGAAGATGGAATTTCAAGAAAAGGAAAAGGGCCCCGGAGATCGGCTTGTCGTGGGTGGTCTGGGTCCATGGGCTCCGGTGGGTGGTCTTGGGGGTCGGTTGGGTGTTGGCGCTACCTGAGTCACGATCCCTTGAGTCTGCCCCCTTCTCGTCCCCTTCCCACCTCTATGCTGCCTTGGTCTCCGTATATTTCGATGTCGAATAAGAGAAAACCTTCGAACAAACGACGAACAAATCTATGAACCCAAGAACAGGTTTGATCCTCCTTGCTTTCTATATCAGATTACCATGACTTATACGACTCCTCTCGATACCTGTGATCTGAAACTTGAAACCCGAAAATCCAAATTCTTTCACCAAACACTATGGTATCGGCGAAACCCCTGGTGGAAAGGAATGGAGATGTTGATGATCAGATCGAATCCTCTCGAACAGAAACAAATGGAAACGAAGCACACGAATCCTCAATCAAAAATTGCAACCGGGTACTTTTTTATTTATTCTTTCGCATCCTCGCTCTTTGCATCTATCTCATTTGAACTTATAGATCCGGGAATATATGAACATAACTACACTTATTTGAGAATGAGATGGGTCCGAACTGAAATCAATATTATTCGTTTGAAAAGGAAAAATCCTAAACGGATTACACCTGATGAATGCATGAAAGATGAAAGGCTTACAACCCGGTCTGAATAAGTAATTAACCTGAAACATCGTTTCCTCTACTTGAAAATAATAATAGGTTTTGTAGTAACAGAAAACCGAACAAATCTCGAAACCAAATTGAAAATTAATCAACTGATTGATGTGTTTGATGGCATTAGATGGAAATGAGAGAGATATAACATCTACACTTGATAAGTGGGATCTTCGAAACAGAAGTTTCAGATCTAACTGCTTATCCATTCTTAGCCTGTATGATTGGAAAATAAGTGCCTCTCCTATGTCTTCCCTTGTAAGATGCTCAGATTGGCAAATCATATATTAGAGTAGCTTTGATTGTAAATGGTTGAATTGTGGCATTGATCCTAGAAATAAACATGAAGCATGGAGTGTTGACTTTATTTATGAAATTAAACTCTGCCATGCACTAAATACTTTTGAAGAACTGTTGTTGAAATGTGTGATCTCCTCCCCCATTCTTTTGTATGACCTGATTCATGCTGGTGCAATAGTTGAGATTGGGACCAATCCTCTCCTTGGCTGGAAAAAGAAAATGCGAAGAAACTCAATCTATTGGGATAACCCAATTTATTTGCCTTTGAATAAGCATTGTGATCTGACAGTGACTAGAAATGAAGCTTTGGAATATTATTGTCAACGGGAAAAAAAATCTCACCAGAATGGTTCATATGGATTATTAGTATGCTCCCCACTTCTTGCTTGGACATTAAAGTTACTTTTGAACAGATAATTACTGAAATGGCAATGACTTCAGATTGTAGATGTAAGAAAGAAATCGGTAAAGAAGCCACAAGAAAAAAAGAAAAGGAAAAGATAATAAGAAACCAAATAGGACAACTGGCCATAGAAAGGATAGTAGTATATAAAATGTATCTCAGAGACTTTATATTTATCTATCATTGGCTTGATCTGAATTCCGCTAGTCGGATTGACATGTGCAACTTCACTTCCATCAATAGGGTAGACTTTAAATTCTTCCCTCATGGAAAAACCTTTGGTGCGAAGCCTTTTACTTGCATCACGAACAAAAATTTAGATTCACGAAAAGATTATGGAATAGAAACCCCCAAATGGACGGAAAGAGAATCATTCTATAAAATTGAGAAAATTCAAGTAATTGCTCTACTAGAAACAAGAACTGAACGACAACCAAATGAGACGGTTTGGAAAAAGGCTGGATTTGATCATATGATTTGGGCCCCGGCAGCCGGAAGGGCGGGAGGATTTTGTGTTTTATGGAAAAGTCACGGTCTTCGGAATGAATCACTAGAAATGTTACATAAAGATCAAAGATTTATAGTAATCAGATATGAAAATAAGCTTAGAAACATTGCTATCAATATCGTTTTCGTTTACGAACCCCCTCATGACAACGAAAAATTAAACTTCTGGAGCGGACTACAACAATACGTCCAAACCTTGGACTGCCCAGTCATGATCATGGGTGATTTAAACGAAATCCAAAATAGCTCAGAAAGATGAGGGGTGGAACCACATCCGAACAGATATAGAATATTAACAGAATTCAAAGACAGTTGCCACCTACATGAAGTGCCTACGACGGGAAACAATTTTACATGGAGGAAAAATAGATCCAATATCAATAACATCATGGAAAAACATGATAAAACCTTAATACATAAACAAATACTCACTTGGTTCCCCAACATTATGACGAAAAATCATGCTTTTACATCATCAGATCACTGTTCTATTGTAACAGAATTAGATAACCAAGAGCAATACAAAGCTCAACCATTTAAATTTGAAAAATGTGGACCACGCGAAAAGATTACCGACACGTGGTCCAACAAGCTTGGAGATCAAACGCTACGGGATCGCACATGTACAATCAGGTGAAAAAAACACACATACTTAAGCAATTGAATAAAGAATGGAATAAGAAAACATTTGGAAATATATTCCGTCAATTAAAAGAAATCAATGATTCACTCATCGAATTACAAAACACAAACGGAATATCCCAGAATGGAAACAATAACCAAAAGAAGAACAGACTTATATATAAACGAGAGAAAACCTTATCATACCATAAAATGTATTGGAGCCAACGAACAAAAACAAAACACCTCAAACTGGTTGACACAAATTCAGGCTATTTCCACCGAATCGCATCAGGAAGGAGAAATAGGAAAATCATAAAAGAAATTCAAACAACAGATGGCACACTAGTCACATGAGAAGAAAATATTAGAAGAGAAATAAAAAATGACTTCGAAAAAAGGTTTAAAATGCAACCCATCAATCATAACCTTTTAAATGAATACCTCTCACTCATCAACAAGGAAATCACTTTTGATGACAATTCGAAGCTAACCAAAAAGATATCGAACCAGGAAATAAAAAATGTCGTTTTCTCGATTGGAAAAGATAAATCCCCAGGTCCTGATGGAGAATGACAGCAGAATTCTACCAGACATACTGGGATATCGTAGGCCCATCAATCATAAATGCAATCAAAGGGTTCTTCCACTCTGGTAGAATCCTAAGACAAATCAACCATACCTTTATCACATTGATCCCAAAATGTGAAAACCCGATGACTACTAACCACTTTAGACCAATAAGCTTATGCTCAACAATCTACAAAGCTATAGCCAAGATCATTGCAGAAATGATGAAACCAATTCTAAAAAAGACTATTCACCCCCTCCAAGGGGCATTCATATCGGAAAGGGCTATCCAAGACGATGTCCTAATAGCCCATGAGATTTTTCACTCGTTCAAAAGTAGACGCGGAAAAGAGGGATGGATTGGCGTCAAACTAGATATGGAAAAGGCATATGATAGAGTGGAATGGGAGTTTCTATTCAAAGTTCTGGAAAAATTTGGCTTCTGCCAAAAATTTCAGAGATGGATTGAACAATGTGTTAAGGCTGTCTCCTTATCAGTCTTGGTTAATGATGGACCTACCGACCCTTTCATACCAGGAAGAGGAATCAAACAAGAAGACCCACTTTCTCCTTATCTATTCATCATAGGAGCAGAAATTTTAGCAAGAAAACTCCAAGCTATTTGCAACCAGACAGACAAATCCATTGGATTCAAAATATATACATCGGGAATCAAAATCCCCTTTCTCTCCTTTGCGGACGATATGATGATTTTCGCAAAGGCAAACCAAGACTCGTTCCGGGTGGTGAAAAATATCATTGACGACTACTGTGCCATATCATACCAAAAGGTCAATTTCCATAAATCGGCCTTCCAATCCACCCCGAAAGTCTCAAACAATAAAAAACAGTTGATACAAAGTACGATCCATATAAACAACTAGACAACACTTGATAAATACCTTGGATGCTCCATTATCAATGGTCAGGTCAACAAAACCACATTTGAAGAGACAACATGCAAAACCAGAGAACACCTCGCGAAATGGAAAGCTAACACTCTATCACAAGAGGGACGAGTAACCCTAATAAGATCCAACCTGGCGGCCAAGCCGAATTACATTATGCAAAACTTCATGCTCCGTACCAAAATCCATAGAGAACTTGACCAAATAAATAGGTGTTTCTTTTTTAACAAAGAACAATCTTTTTCACCCCTTATCGGTTGGGACAAGGTCTGCAAGTAGAAACGATTAAGAGGAGCTGGAATACATAAGACAAAGGACATGAACCAGGCACTACAAATGAAATTGCTATGGAAAATCTTAGCTGAACCTTACAACCCCTGGGTCCAATTGGTTACCGAAAAAATATTTGAAAGAAACCCCACTTTTTGAATACCAAAGAAAAGGTAATGCATCCTGGCAATGGAAAAAACTAATGGAACTGAAAGAAGAATTCTACAAAGGACTAATATGGCAAATAGGAAATGGAAAAACGATCAATTTTTGGAAGGACATCTGGCTAGATGACAAGCCAATAAAAGGGAGACAACACCCCAACTCTACAATCAATAAAAATGACAAAGTAGAAAAATAAATCGATAACAACAAGAAATGGAATATTGATGAACTATCCAATATCCTTCCGATGGATATGGTTAACAAAATCAAGAACATCTACATACCAAAACATGACATAGAAGACATACTCTATTGGAAACCAAGCAAAAACGGATGGTTTACTACGACAAGTGCCTTAGAGCACATCACAAGGCAAAATATAGAAAAAACTAACAGTACGGCATGGATATGGAACCTAGACACGTTTCCAAAAGTTAAAAAATTCATGTGGAAGCTTGCACAAGACGGAATCCCAACTAAGACTAGGCTAGCAAACAAAGGCATTTGCGGATGAAAGCCCATCCCATCTATTCTCAGAATGCAATCACACGCTACAACTGGTCCACAAAATTGACATGAACATTGATATAGTGATGCGAAGCATTGACACCAGAAACAAATCGATCAAAAACGTCGTTTGTGAAATATTCAACAAACTCAATCCTAAGCAAAAAGGGAAACTAGCGATGACATGGTGATGCTTATGGACAAGCATGAATCAAAATATACTCGACAGCCAAAACACAACATCCATCCATAACATGGAAAGTTATACCATTCAACAACTAAATAACTAGGCCGCTTCTAAGTTAACCTTTGAAGATGAGTCTTAACATCATCAGAAACTAAGAACAAAGGAACCAAGGAAAAGAAGAAATCTGAGATGGAGCAAACCGGTTGATGGATCATTCAAAATCAATTTTGATGTATCCAAACTACCATCGGGTGAGACTTCTGCAGGTTACATTATCAGGGATCACCACGGCTCAGTCATCAATTGTGGCGGATTCAAATGTGGGCACATTTCTGCTTTAGCAGATGAGGGTCTTGCCCTTAGAGGTGGCGTCGCAAAGGCGAAAGCACTTGGCCTATCGAGTATCCTGATTGAGGGTGACAGTCTGACCATCATCAACTGCTTGCAAAAAAGGTGTAGCTGCCCATGGGAGATTGAGATGCTAATTGCTGACACCCTGTCCCTTCTCCAACAATTTGAAAGGGTGCAATTCGGCCACGTCTTCCGGGAGATCAACTCGACTGCCGATAGGATTGCGAGTCTCCTCCATACAATATCCACACTGGATCTCCTCACCGACTCGGCTTTGCGTGTCCTCATCCGCAAGGATGCCCTTGGGTGGTGGTCCAGCAGGGCCTGACCCCACTCAAATCTTTACCTTATAAAAAAAACATATGTTCATTTCCTCTAGGAACAACCTCAGCAAGATAAGCCCATGAAGACAACCATTCAAGCCGAAGACAAGGAAGGGGGCCCAAGAAGATAGTCCAATGTAACCTTAACTTAGAATGATATGTTGTATGCCATCTCCGTATTCATATAGTATAATGTAATATTATCATCTTCGGTCAATGAAAATGTGTAAATAGCAATCCCAATACCACACAAATGGAATTTGCTTCATAATATCATGTGGATTTCTCTAGCGAATAGAATATTAGGAGAAAACTTGATCATACACAAATGTCATCATAAATGTGAATATTCATGTGTCATCATAAACAAAACTTGATAATACAAGGACGGTGATTCGTGTGTTGTTTGTTATTAGATTCTTATATGTGTCATCAATTAAAATGTCACCAAAGAAGTGTAATTACATTTTATGCTCATAGGTTATCAATTGCATAAAAATGTTATCAATGAAAATGTCATCAATAAAGAATTTCGTCAACAAATAATGTCATCACAAATGATTGAGATCAATGAGGTGTAATCACAAATGTCGTCGTTGAATAAAAGTCATCATTAAAAGATGTCATCAATGAAGTTTAATCACATTTTATGCCCTTGTATCATCAACTGTATAAAATTTGATAAATAAAAAAATGTCACCAAAAATGATTGCATCAATGAAGTGAAGTGTAATCACGACATGTCATCAGTGGATAAAAGTAGAATCAACAAAATTATATCGATATATAATTGACTATATTAAAAAAGTTGTATCAAACGATTTGATTAAAAAAATGGCATCAAATAATTACATTAGAACAATGACATAAAAACACTACTTTAAAAAAGTGGCATCACATTAGAGAAAAAATGTCATTAAAAATGGCATCAAACCACTACTTTGAAAAAATGGGATCATGGTAAAAAAAATGACATCGAAAAATTGCATAAAAAAAATGGCATCAATGGTCAACGGTAAAAAAACGGCATCACAAAAAAGTGGCATCAATGGTCCCTCATTCGACAAATTACCTAGGTGTATTCTTTTCGTCGATAGCTTCGTTTTGATATATAATACGCTCTAATCCAACATCTGGGTAAAAAGTTTTAAAGGTTTGAAAATTATTGGTGTATTAATCAATTTAATTTTATTTCAATAGACTATAATAATTTTATACTATTTTACTTAACTTGACATTCACATATTATAATTCATCCCGAGAGCTTCGAAATCATAGGTTATATTACTTATTTTGAGATTTTGGTAAGAAATTATGCCAAGTTTAAAATTTTTATATCTAGTTATACATTATTACATGTTAAGAATACAATGTTTATTTATTGCGTTTTATATCCTTATTATCGTTTTATATCTTTGTAATAGTTTGTAATATCGTTTGACACTAGTTTGTACTATCGAATACATTGTCTGTTTTACGACTTTTTTCTCGATCTTATTGTCTACTACTATGGTGACTCCCCGCTCAAAACTTGTTGGTTCTGTCCCTAGCAATATACCTACTCCTTTTTGTCATGTACTTCTCAATCAGGATTGCACAAACATATAGAAGATATAGAGTACATACCTTGGCACCATTCAAAACCACATTCTAACCCTTAGAGACATTAATGATTACAATAATATACAACTCTACCTTCACTTTTGAAGCCGAACCCTTTAGTACTGGCCAACAAATTGAGAGTGATGGGACAATTTTTTTTTCGATGATCGAGTGGAACATGCCCGACTTGATTAAACGTATAGAATTTCCCAGCATATGTCCATACCCACATGTCCTTTCCGGTGAGTCATTTCAGAATGGTTTGAAAATACCTCCTTCATCTACATACAACGTACATACTCATAGGTATTAAGTACCCCTCCATTCTTTTTTATTTGACATTTTACTATTGAGGCACGTTTTAAAAGGTACTAAAAACTATATAAAATATTTATTTTTTTAATAATTTCATACTTATTAGTAATAAGTATAATATTATTAAAAAAAATTGAATAAAAAATTAATATTTTATATAATTTTAACCTTTTTTAAAAAATGTATAAATTTTAAAATGACAAATATTAGGGAATGGAGGGAGTAGGTTGTAAATCAGTCCTCCAAACATCACATCCCAATTCACATTCGCAAATCACAATGATGATGAGTACGTGGTTGATATGCTATGTGAATTAAGTTGGGCCCATCTCCAATTCGATGCCCTGTTGTTAATTGTTATGTTACTGCTTTGGGTGGGTTATGTCCTTATTGGGCCAGTTGCTTCTGGGCTGTGACGCCCAACCAAAATGGATTTGAATTCCAAACCAAAAAGAAAATAATTCCCTAAACATTAATGAATAATGATACATGTCACAATTCACAATTCACATGAATACATGATGATGGATTAATGAGACAAATGCAATTAATACATAACATAAGCTGATAAGCTATAGCTAGCTAGGAATTGAATCAACCAAGAGACGAATCGAAAGAGAAGAGATTGCAAATCAACCAAATTAAACGAAGACGTACTACGTCGATGGACCGGAGAGAAGAAATACATATTTAAAGGATCGGAGCAGATCGATCGATGAGTAACACAGTACTGATGGAGGCAGAGGTACGAGAAGCCAACTCCAACTGTTGTAGTAGCTAGCTACTGCACATGCCTTACTGGGTAAGCACCCAAAGAGCGTAAATGACGCCAGGGATCCAACCCAGGAGTGTGAGCACCAAACAGATCCAAAACTCATTCCTCAAATCGTACCTCAGCATCACTCCCAGAGGGGGCAATATTATTGCCAGGATTATCTCTACGAATCTTGATGACCCCATTTTATTTCTATCTACCACGATTCCCAGACCCAGACCCTAATATCTATCTACCTCTATATATATAGAGAGACACACATTAATGAATTGAATTCAATTCAATACGTGTATGTATGGAGTAGGTCTGAGCAAATATATATTAATAATTAATTCCGTAATTAATCGAGTGAAAGAAATAAAAAGAAAATGAGTCACAACACAACATGTACATACTTCAAAATCATTCATATATTCGATAATTTTATAAATCATATCAATGTATGAATCTTACTTAAATAATTACACTAGATTAGTATTAGACGTTTAATATCACTATCATTAACTTACATATTCGATAATTAGTATTAGGCGTTTAATTAAACTAGATTAATTAGTAGAGTACTAATCATTCATATTTGATAATTTTATAAATCATTCACATTCGATATTCGATAATTTTATCGATCACTATCATTAACTTACAAAATTAGTATTAGACGTTTAATATCAAACTAGATTAGATAAAATTAACTCGGTTATAAAATCAAAAGAAAAAAAAAATTTAAAAAAATTATGTCATTGGAAAACAAACTCATTTGTTCGGTCTTTCTCTAATCTCTTTGCATGAAGAGGATTACAACAACAACAACAACATCCCAGTGTATCCCGCAATTAAGCAGGGTCTTGGGGGTCAGGATGTACGCACTCTTACCCCGGGACGCCCGAGAGAGTGTTTCCGAAAGACCCAGAACGAAATAAAACAAGAACCCTAGTAAAGCATGAACACAAATCTAGTCACGGAGCAAGCAAACAAAAGAGAAACAAAGCAAAAGTAGGACAAGCACACACAACACCACTCCCCCCGCACTAAACGTCTGCCACCCGTATACGTCTCCTCCAGTAGTCTCTGTCCAATGCCATATCCTCTGAAAGTTGCAGTAAATTGAGGTCCTGACGGATAGTCCCCATCCAACTCTTCTTTGGTCTGCCTCTCCCCCTACGAAAAGCTCCAAGATCCAGAATCTCGCACCTCCGAACCGGGGCCGATCTAGGTCTTCTTTGCACATGTCCGAACCAGCGCAATCTAACTTCTCGCAGTTTGGTTAATATCTTGACAATTGGGAAAATATGATTATTATTACTAATATCTTGACAATTGGGAAAATATGCATGAAGAGGATTATTATTACTAATATCTTGACAATTGGGAAAATATGATTTGGTTAATCATACATTAATACACTAAATGATAGGGCTGACACGGTACGGTATCATGGTAAATTTTCGATTATCACGTACCGTACCGATACCACTCGGTATGAGATTTTCTGTACCACGTACCAACCGACTAGTTTCGGTTACCGAAACTATCGGTTACCGAATGTCGGTACCGTGGTAACCGAAGACACTATTTTCATGCCTAAATTTGCGTTTTATACACTGTGGTACCATCGGTACCGACGATACCGATGATGCCGATATTTAATTTTTTTTTTAAAAAAATAAATATATATTCGGTACAACGGTACCGACGGTACCGAATGTAGTTTACAGCCCTACACAATATTTCTTTTTTACAAAAATAAATAAATATATATTCGGTACCGACGGCACCACGGTATTTGAGTTGTCATACCGTGTACCGTACCGACTAGTTTTGATATCGAGATCTCGATAACCGATTCAGTCGATTACCGACTTCTTGGTACCAATGTTCGATTAATACGCCTACCACCGCCAATGATAATAAAGTTAGTTGGTAAGGTAAGACCCATCCGTCATTCATTTTTTTTATCTCGAACATTCACCATACGGAGTATAATAATTGAAAAATTGGGCAGATCGTATGAGTCGGTCAGCCCTATGTTGGGAGGGAGATATTTCTGAATAACGTGTCGATCAAAGGGAAACGCCGGGTCCATCATATCTTATCTATCCATCATCTGATCAAATATACGGTGAGATCGATTGCTCGACTCGTCCATATAGGTAGCTCCAAATCCAATTTTGGAAATATGTGTTTCATTTTTTTTTTTTTGGTGTCCTGTCTTTTTCCCAATTCTAACTTCTCTATATATAGAATATTCATCTTAAATATTCCTAGGAAAATATAAGGGCGTTTAGTATTTAGCATGTTGGAAGAGGTTATCTCTTTTTATTAAGGTAAACTCATATTTGCAAGTCAAATCTTAAGGAAAGAGGTTAGAAGGGGTTATCTCTTTCTACTAAGGTAACATCATTCACCACAAGTGATCCTCACCTTTTTATTACTATATTTATTTTATGTATTAATTATTCAAATGTATTTATAATATATATTTATTATTATTCTTTTCAAATAATAATTATACCATTAATTTTATTTTATTTTTCTCCACAATTTGAGGATAATTTTCTCCTATATATATACACATCTTGACCTATTATATTATTTGCACTTCTTTTTCATATTCCATTCTCATACACTAATGTAATTATTTTTATTATTTTCTTATAATATAATGTTATTATTATTTTTTATTTTTCATCTAATTAAAAAAAATATTAATATCAAGCACTTTTTAATTTTATTTTAAAATAAAACTAATGAGATGGAAAAAGTGATGGAACAAGGTTACCCCATGATTGTAAGGTAAACCTTTTAGGAAGAGGTAGAAAATGTACAAAATTATTTAAAGAAAAAAATAAATAAAGAGTTAAATGATGATAAGTGGATAAAAATTTGAATGAAAAAGAAGGTATCTCTTATGGTTGCACATGCTCTAAGACCATGTGCAACAGAGAGTCACACGAATCAAAACTCATTTCTGCCACATCAGCAATTATTCCTGCCACGTCAGCTTTCAACTAACTTTTCAGTTTTTTACATTTTTCATTCACAACAGAGAGTCGCGCGACTCTTATTTCACTTTACACTTTTATTTATTTATTAAGCAAAATGTTGATTTATTTTACTTAATTTTTTTTGTTAATAATATTATTAATATTAATATTAATATATATCATTAAAATAAAAGGCATATAATTAAATTTAAAAATATTTTATTAACTTGATACTCTGAAAAACACCAAAAAAAATTACACAACTTAAACTTGCAAACAACATATTAAATTTGAAACAACACACACAGGGACGGAACCAGGAATGAAATTCTGGGTGTGCTAGATTTCCTTATGCCATGAAGAAAAAATTTTATAGAAAAAAATTGAATGAAAATAGAGAAATATAGTAATGAGATTGATTATTTCTTATATAATTAATTTATTGGGTACACAGTAAAAAAATTATTGTGAACACTTTTAAACGAAAATAGAGATGTATCATATCATATATATATATAGCTGGAAATCCTAGAATTAGAGGTTGATATTGCTGATAAAAAAGTAAAAAAGAAATGGAGAGGTAGTTGTTTGGGGCAGGATTCGAACCTGGGAAATGGGAGCTAAAGCGCATGGCCTATACCACTGGGGCAAATCTGACCTTGTGCTTCATATTTCAGCCATATAATACATGCTCTCTACAAAAATGGGGTGGGCTGCAGCAAAGCTCAGCCCACCCCTCCTTCCGTGCCTGAACACACACTCGTACAATAAAATTAAACGTTATCTCCGGGAGTGCCAAATTTCATGTTTTAGGCGTAATTTCATGTGTGGTTTCATGTTCCGGGTGTAGTGGGTATTACTCCCTCTGTTAATTAAAACTTGTCGTTTACTATTCATGCACGCTTTTTTAGAACGATAAAAACTATATAAACTATTAACTTTTTTTTACATTTGTTTTTATAAATTCATACTTAATAGTAATAAGTATGATATTATTTAAAAAAATTATTATAAAAGTTAATATTTTATATAGTTTTTAACACCTAAAAATACGTGCGTGAATAGTAAAACGTCAAGTTTTAATTAACGGAGGGAGTATTATTTAATGTTCAAATTTATGTATTTTTATGGTGTAAGTTTATGTTGATTTAAGTTAATGTTGTTTATGTGACTAGGGGGTTTTTGCTAAATGGCCATTTTGGGTCCAATTGTTAAGTTTTAGGCCACAAGGGTGGCAATATTAGCAAATAGGCCATTTTTTCCAATTTTGCCCCTGCCCCTATTTCCCCACAATTACACCACCGCACCACCATCGATCACTGTAAAAACAGATTTGGCTTTCATTCTAGAGCCACCACCGCACCACCACCAATCGTCGGCTCCGCCACCACCGCACCGTCGCCACCGCCGCCCGCCCCTTCTCTTGTTGCACTCTCCCAAGCCTCACAACCGAGCCCTCCTCCATTGAAGGCCGAATCGAAGCTCCTCGTGCACCCTAAATCACGTTCGACCCTAAATCGAAGCCTTCTACCCGCTCAATCACGTTCTACATCTCTCAAGGATGGTTTTCGTGCAAAAACCCCTCTCAAATTTATACAAAATCGCTAACCGCCATTGTTGGACACCTTGGAGCTTCGTGAAACACCCGCTTAGCAGCCCCTGTTCAAGCATTCGTCGCGTTTTGTAAGATCATCATTCGACAAAATAAACACAACGAGACTGAAGTAGAGATTGCACTCGTCAGTTTGATAGGTCATACGCGTCAAACGGAGCTCTGTGTAAGGAGAACGAGCCGTCGGAAGATCGGCGAAAATCACTGTTGAAGGCTGCTCGAAATGGGGGAAGAAGAAGAAGAATTACGCCAAACCTCCCAGACTTTCTGTTTTTTATAAAATATGCCCCTGTGTTAATTTCTAAAATTTCAGAAATTATCCCGCAATTATAGAAGTTGTTCTAACTCGCATAATCTCCGTTAAAAAATTAAAAATGTAACTATTATTGTCACCATGATAAAAATAAAGTCATAGATACTGTCACCACTATAAAAACGTGGTCATAAACACTGTAATCAAAAGGAAATCTTATAGGGGCTAATGAGAAGCCAAAATAAATGTGGTGACAGTTCTCCTATAACATATGAATAGTTAAGAGGGTCATAGATGCTGTAAGCAAAATAAAAATAGGATCATAGACACTGTAACCACTATAAAAACACGGTCAAATACACTGTAATAAAAAGGAAAACCCTATAGACGATGTAACCAAAATAAAAACAGTTTTATAGACATTGTCTCCACTATGAAAAAAGGTTCATAAACACTGTAATCAAAAGAAAATCATATGATAAGGGAAGCACAACCCCTATAGGGGCTATTGAGAAGCCAAAATAAATATGGTGACGGTTCTTCTCTAATATATGAATGGGTAAGAGGGTCATAAACGCTGTAAGCAAAATAAAAATAAGATCATAGACACTGTAACCAAAGGAAAACCCTAGGACGAGGGAAGTATAAACCTTATAGGGCTAATGAGAAACCAAAATACATGTGGTGACAGTTCTCATATAACATATGAATGGTTAAGAGGGTCATAGATGTTGTAAGCAAAATAAAAATAGGATCATAAACACTGTAACCACTATAAAAACACGGTCAAATACACTGTAATCAAAAGGAAAACCCTATAGACGATGTAACCTAAATAGAAACAGCTTTATAGACACTGTCACCACTATGAAAAAAGGTTCATAGACACTGTAACCAAACAAAAATCATATAGACGTTGCCACCACTATAAAAACATTATCATAGACACTGTAATCAAAGAGAAATCATATGATAAAGGAAGCACAACCCCTATAGGGCTAATGAGAAGACAAAATAAATGTGGTGGCAGTTTTGCTCTAATATATGAATGGGTAAGAGGGTCACAGACGATGTAATCAAAATAAAAATAGGGTCAAAGACACTGTCACCACTATAAAAACATGGTCATAGACACTGTAACCAAAGAAAAATCATATAGACGTTGCCACCATTATTAAAACAGAGTCATAGACACTGTCACCACTATAAAAACGGGATAATAGACACTGTAATCAAAAGAAAACCCTAGGACAAAGGGAGACACAAACCCTTTAGGGCCTATGATAAGTCAAAATACATGAACGGGGTAATACATGAATGGTTAAGAGGGTCATAGACACTGTAATCAAAATAAAAACAGTGTCATAGCCACTGTCACCACTATAAAAACCAAGTCATAGACACTGTAATCAAAAGGAAAACCCTATAGATGATGTAACCAAAATAAAAACAGCTCTGTAGACACTGTCACCACTATTAAAAAGGTTCATAGACACTGTAATCAAAGGAACCCCCTAGGAAAAGGGAAGCACAAACCCTATAAGGGCTAATTAGAAGCCAAAAGAACATGTGATGTACAATGTGGTTTAGGGTTTAGGGTTAAGTCTTTAGGGTTTAGGGCCAAGGCCCTAAACCCTAAATCCTAAACCCTAAACCCTAAAATGTTAAGTACAGTACGTCGTTAAGAGATGATTGTTGTCACCAAATGGAAAATCCTAGGACAAGGGAAGCACAAACCCTATAGGGGCTAATGAGAAGCCAAAATAAATGTGATAACAGTTCTCCTCTAATACATGAATGGGTAAGAGGGTCATAGATGTTGTAATCAAAATAAAAATAGTATCATAGCCACTGTCACCACTATAAAAACATGATCATAAACACTGTAATCAAAAGGAAATCATATGATAAGGGAAGCACACACCCTACAGGGCTAATGAGAAGCCAAAATAAATGTGTTGACAATTCTCATCTAATACATGAATGGGTAAGAGGGTCACAGACACTGTAATCAAAATAAAAACAGTGTCATAGCCACTGTCACCACTATAAAAATAAAGTCATAGACACTGTAATCAAAAGGAAAACCCTATAGACGTTGTAACAAAAATAAAAACAGCTTTATAGACACTGTCACCACTATGAAAAAAGGTTGATAGACACTGTAATCAAAGGAAACCCCTAGGAAAAGGGAAGCACAAACCCTATAAGGGCTAATGAGAAGCCAAAAGAACATGTGATGTACAATGTGGTTTAGGGTTTAGGGTTAAGTCTTTAGGGTTTAGGGCCAAGGCCCTAAACCCTAAATCCTAAACCCTAAAATGTTAAGTACAGTACGTCGTTAAGAGATGATTGTTGTCACCAAATGG
The DNA here is from genome assembly GCA_037127255.1 of Persicaria tinctoria. Taxonomy (NCBI): domain Eukaryota; kingdom Viridiplantae; phylum Streptophyta; class Magnoliopsida; order Caryophyllales; family Polygonaceae; genus Persicaria; species Persicaria tinctoria. The sequence goes on from JBANSL010000014.1 coordinate 285,239, forward strand.
AAAACCCTAGGACAAGGTAAGCACAAACCCTAAAAGGGCTAATGAGAAGCCAAAAGACATTAGGTGGACAATTCTCCTTCAATATATGAATGGGTAAGAGAGTCATAGACACTGTCATCACTATAAAAATAAGGTCACATACACTGTAATCAAAGGTCATAGACACTTTCACTCAAAATACATGTGGTTTCAAGGTCATATACATTGTCACCACTATGAAAAAAGGGGCGTAGGCACTGTCACCACTATGAAATAAAGATCATAGACACTGTAATCAAAGGAAACCCTATAGACGTTGTAACCAAAATAAAAACAGGGCTATAGACACTGTCACCACTATGAAAAAATGGTCAAAGACACTGTAATCAAAGGAAAATCCTACGACACGGGAGGCACAAACCCTATAGGGGCTAATGAGAAGCCAAAATATATACATGTGGTGACAGTTCACCTCTGATAAATGAATGGATAAGGGGATCATAGACGCTGTAATCAAAATAAAAACCGGTTCATAGACACTGTCACCGCTATAAAAAAAAAAACAGGGTCATAGACACTGTCACCACCATCAAAAAAAAGATCGAGAACAAGTCCAACCAAACCGCAAAATCCGGATCCAGCATGACTCAATCAAAGTTGCAAACACTCCAATTCATACATATTAAGGTAAGGTACTTTGATTCGATCGATCAGTATATATGAAATATTGAAATGAATAGGAATTATGATAATCTGAATCGCAGTGGCACCACCCACTCATACAATCATGTCGGTCTTTATATATAAGAGCATACATTTTCAATTGAAGATAAAAAAACGGAGAAATTTAGGAAAAGTTCGATCCAATCAATTCAGCAAGAGTAAATCAAATCGATCAGGTTCAATTCGATCAGGTTCAATTCGAGGAACTCTCCCCAGCCGGGGGCGGGAGCTCCGCTGTGGAGCGCCGGGTGCCTCAAGGACAACTGGATAGACACGGATCTGCCGTCGACTAAGTTCGAGAGCAACATGAAGCACCTGGGGGACCAGCCGCCGGTGGGATCTCGGAAGTACTTTTACAGGGTGGAGAACACGGTGACGCCGCAGCCGGATAACCCGGTGCTGTGCGTGAGGCCGGTGACGGGGCGGATCCACGGCTACGCTCGGCTGTTCATAAAGCAGTGCTTCGAGAGAGGGTTTGCAGACAGGCTGTAGGTCTACTCCACCGACTTCATCGACGAGGATTTCGTGGACGCTTGCGTTGGGCTCACCTATGCCAGGATCCAAGACAAGGTTTGATCGATCCGTCTTCTTAATTAATTAATTCGATGGATCACCGATCTTATTGATTCATTGATTGATCACTCCGGCTATCGATCGATATATTCTCTCCGATCCGATCGACTACAGTTACAGTACGGAGGGCGGAAGTAGATCAAAGCGGGAGAAGAGCAGAGCAGGAGCCATTGGAGCTCTTACGAAGCGGGAGAAAAGCATAAGCCCTCAGATCTAGATCTAAACGAAAAGAAGGATTTGGGGGAAAAATAGAAGGAGGGTAGTGTTGGTATTATGAAAGTATTTTGGCCCTTTACTAACAAATAAAACCATTTAGGCCATTTAGTAATTGGTGGCCTTTGGACCAAATTACTTCAATCTTTAACATATGGTAAACTTAGCGAAATTTTTTTTTTCTCAAACATATGAAAAATGGGTGTCATTGGATAGAGAAAAATAAATCGTATTCAAAAATAGTTTTTGTTTTTTGAAAAAATAATTTATTTAACAAATAAATTGAGATTTAAATTTAATCCAAATCCCCTGCCATGTGGCGGACAACCATTGGCCAACAAAAAGAAAAAGGAAAAAAGAAAAAGTGGATGATCCGCATCATCCTTTGGCATCACCCACAATTTTTGAAGCCGGATCAAATCTTTCTCTCTCCTCCCTCTTTCCTACTTTGCTAACATGGACCCTTCATTTGATCCGCAAGGTTCCGGTGAGGATCTGCTGTCCCGGAACCCCTGTCTCCCGCCTGTGCCCTCTCTCATCTCTTCAATTTTTTTTAACTTATTATTTCAATTTTAATTAATTTTCTTTTTTATTTTATTTTGGGGTGGGTGGGGAGGGGAAAACAGGGACCTGTCCCAAAGGGACAGGTGATCCCGCTCGAGGATCTGGGTTGCACATGGTCTAAGGCCATCTTTATCAGTTACTATTCAAGATACTAAAAATACTATTTTTTTATTCATCTCTCTCCGCCACATCAGTATAGCATCCCTTCTTTACTTTTTCCACTTTAACAATAACATCTCTAGCATCCCACAACCCATCATTTTTTTAACAATTCAATTTATAAATATACCCCTCTATAACAATTATTTTCAACATGTTTACAATATGATTATAATATTATATTAGTATTTAATTAATAAATTTTAATTATGAAATTTATATCATTTATAAAATGAATAAGTAAAAGTATATATGATCCACTTTTTGGTATTCTTTTATATAATTGTATTCAAAGAAAAATTATTTTTTTCAAAATATTGTCAAACATATTCGAAATTAATGTCTAAGTGTAGAGAAAAATGAATATAGCATTGTGATAATTTTCTATTTTTTATTTTTCACATTTTTAATACCGAAAATTACATATTATTATATATATAATTTTCATCAACCCAAATTTGATCTCAGTCGTCCAAGTGGCATAATCTGAGACGATTAATCCTACCACCAATGAGAACGTGACACACGTCCTCCAATCTGATTTGTTGCCAGATTTTTTCAGACCCAAAACGCTGCGTTTGACCCTCTCATTAGCCTAAACGGCGTCGCTCTATTTTTGCTTTTCCAAAAAAAAATAAAAATTAATGACTGACACATGAGTTAAGCATCGATTCTTACCGGATGCTAATTTAGCATCCCTCCTGCTGGATACTTGGGCTTCTTCTAATTTTATAATCAAATTAATTCAAGCTCTTTAAGCCATCCTAATTCCTAAATCAGCATTAAAAAAATCAAAAACAGAAAAAAGAAAAACAGGTAAGGGCCCGGTAATTGAGGCCGTTAAGCCTCATGTGACTTACACTTGCCCAAATTAATACCCATTTTGCATGGAAAATACCTGGCTTACCCAAAATTTGGGTTACCCAGGGGTAATTATGTAACTTCCATAAAATAATTCAAATGGATAAAGGGAAATGAAAATCTGAAAAGTGTGTAATGATTACCCTACCTCTAGCTAGGTTAATGATGGTTTTTTTAATTTTACTTTTTCTATCTAATATTTGAATTACAACTATACAAGTTTTGGGTTTGCAAATTCACAAATTATTCAAACTCTCCATCTCCAATACACTTCTACTCACAAGTGCTGGCCGGAAGAGAAGCTCTAACTCGCCGGAATCAAGGTTTCCGATCACCGACCTGTCTGGCGATTTAAGGTTAGACAAACGGATCTTTAATGGTTTCAAGTTTGCATGTTGCTTTTGAATCTTCAATGGAGGTGTTTTCATTTGTTTGCACAAACTGATTAGGGTTCAAGGATGTGAGAAACACTGATTAAAATTGATTGTATATTAGGGTTCACGAATGTGACAAGTTCATTGAAGATTAGGTTATGAACAAACAGATTAGCCTATTATTTTTCGAAATCGAATACCTGGGGTTAGGGTTCATTCGAATACAAGTTTATTGAAGATTAGTGATTAGGGTCCTCGGAAGTATAATGTTAGTGAATAACAAGGGTTGAAAGGTGTAATCTTGCGTCTGATTTGTGTCAATCTAGCTAAGAAGAAGAGCTGTTTATAAGGTGTAAACTGCCCGCGGCTTGCCGATTGGCCTGCGGGTATTACCAGCGGCTTGCCGATTTGCCTGCAGGCATTGCCAGCGGCTTGCCGATTTGCCTGCAGGCATTGGAATAGGGTGATTGAGCGCTTGTTTTGTGAGGGTTTGAGTTTAATTATTTCATTTTAATTTATGCGCTCGATTTGGTTCAACACCATCATACATTCATTACATTTATGTGTATCCCTCTACAGTACTGTTATCATCACTAATGAGTCAAGAACGAGGAATTGATCTTAACATTGGACACGAGGACAGTGGGTCCGACAGCGATGCAGGTAGCTGACTCATTCAATTAATATTCCATTAACACTGGGTATTTATGAATCAATCCAATGACGTACCATTTGTTGCATGCATTTGCTAATAACACAGTTGGGTTGGAAGCGCAAGACCCCATTGTCGTGATTTCGGATGATGACACCGTAGAGGGTTCGTCGATGAGTGGAGATGACGTTGACCTTGTTGCTAATGAAGGAGAGGGTGTCGATGTGCCAACGTCCGATGATGGTGTTGGAGGTGATGTTAATTGTCCAAAGATTGGGCATGTGTTGGAACACGAACAAGATGTGTTCGATTTCATCGATAGATATGCTAAACAACAAGGATTTCAAACAAGAATTCGGAGTTCCACATTGTTAAAGGATGATGAAAGAAGCACTGATGTGCCATGTACGAATGAGAAGTACAAGGTGTTGAGGATCGAATGTTCTAAAGGGGGTAAGTTTAACTCGAGGTCAAAGGACCCGAGTAAGGGGCCCGTGTCGGCTATTACAGGGTGTAAGTTCGGGGTTAAGGTTGTCCGTGAGAAAGCGGGGTTGTGGAGGATGACTAGAGTTTCGCTTGAGCATAACCACGAGTGCATCCCGAAAGATTCAAGATTCCTTCCAAAATATAGGTACATCACCGAAGGGAAGAAGAAACGGATCTTAGACATGGATAGGGCTGGTGTGCCTATAGCTAAGAACTACACATCGTTTGTAATTGAAAGCGGGAACCACGAGAATGTTGATTTCAATGAGCGGGACCTTAGAAACCTAGTTGGCAAGGCCCGAAGAGAAGACATGGATAAGGGTGACTTCGCTGCGATGAGGAAACATTTTGAAGAAATGTGTTCAAGCAACTCTAATTTTTTCTACGCATACGATGTCGACGACGACAACAGATTGAAGAATGTTTTTTGGGCAGACGGAAGGAGTCGAGCAGCCTATACGGAGTTTGGTGACGTCATCTCCTTCGATACGACGTACGTATCAAATAGATACAAGATGCCCTTTGCACCGTTCATCGGGGTTAACCACCATGGTCAGAGTGTGTTGTTAGGATGTGCTTTACTTGTCGGAGAAGAAATAGAGAACTTCGTATGGTTGTTTCGTACTTGGCTCAGGTGTATGTCCGGAAAGATGCCAACCGCAATCTTAACAGACCAATGCCAATCCATCGGTAAGTTGTACGTTCCTCCGTCGAGTTATTTATTAATACATTGTAGGCGTTTTGGTTGGTATATTAATACATTGTAGCATGCATGTTTTAATTGTAGCATGCATGTTTTAAGTTGCTGTAATGTAGGCTTATAGCTGTTGTAGCAGCCTTACAACTATTCCTATTCCTATTTCTCGTATGTGTGCTGGAAACGCAGTGGGGCAAGTGTTTCCCAACACTCCACATCGGTGGTGCATATGGCATGTGATGCAGAACGCACATAAACATCTTAAGAGCATACCCGAATGAAGGGGCATACACAGGGCACTCCAAGAGGCTCTAAATGATTCGCTAAGTATCGCGGAATTCGAAACTGCATGGTCGGAGATGCTGGACAAGTTCGGGCTGCATAACAACAAGTGGTTGTGTAGTATGTATGAGAAGCGAAGGCGTTGGGTTCCTATCTACTTCAAGGACACCTTTTGGGCCGGAATGTCAAGCACACAAAGGAGTGAAGGTATGAATCATTTCTTCAAAAAGTATGTCAACATCAATACTACTTTGAAGATATTTGTTGAGCAGTACGACCTTGCATTATCGAAGAGGGTTTGGGAGGAGGAGGAGGCTACATTTGCATCCATCAATAGACCAATTCGGTGTATGACCGATCATGTGTTTGAGCTCGTATTCCAGCGGTTTTACACTGCTGCGAAGTTTGCCGAGTTCCAAACTGAGGTCCGAAATCTAGTGTACAACAATGCGGTTAAAGTTCTCGACAATGGAGATGTGTGCGCTTACGACATCGTCGTAAAACTTCCGACCTACGGTGGTACACGGCGCAAGACGTTTAGGGTGACAATGCCTAAAGCCGTGTCGGACATAAACTGTGAGTGCAAGTGCTTTGAGTTTAGGGGGATATTGTGCACACACATTTTGCGTGTGATGAGTGAAGAGCAGATGAATTATGTACCAGAGCGATATATTCTAAACCGTTGGCGGAAGGATCTACCCCGGGAACACGTAACGGTTGCGGTACCTTACTATGCCTTGACGAAAAAGAAGTCTGACGGAATGCGACGGTATGAGGATATTCATGGTAAGCTCGACGTCTTGGCTGGATACACGATGTACAATGCGGAATTGCACACAACAGTGATGGCTAGGCTTACAGAAGTTGAAGATATGGTCAAGGAGGCTGCAAGGGCGCAGCATGGCCTGCACTTGCACAATATCGACGGCATTGGGAGAGTGTATGGGCGTCGAGCGATTCGCCCACGTGAAAACGTGGTGAACCAGGATGACGATCCGGTAGATACTGCATCAGCCCCTGTGGCAGATCCGGTTGACCAAAGGGGTAGAGGAAATAGGCGACTTATGAGGTTAGGGTATGAAAGGGAAAAGGCTCGGGAGCGTGTGCGGCAGCGAAGCTTGGCAGGCAGCCCCGCCTCGAGTCATGCAGGACCAAGCTATGTTCAAAGCCAGTACAACGGGATCTTCGTGCCCACGTACCCTCCGAACCTCATGTACAATCAGGTACATGGAAGAACCATTTCGTATTTAACATACTAGTTATTCCATGAATGTTTGGTAGCTCATACTACTATTTTTTCGATTTGTTTGCTAGATGATGCATACTCAAGCCTTCCAACAAAGTGGTCGAGCTCACACCGGACGTCATATTCCTTTGCGTATTACGCAGGTGAGTCGAATACTTTAGCATCGTGGGCTGACAATTATCGGAATTACTTAACTAAATATGGTTTGTATGCAGGTTGCCCAAACACAACCTTCGGGATCATCATCGATGGAGGCAATCCCATATCCACCCGAACGGAAGTTGCATGACGGAGATCATCTTAGTTAATACACCGTTGTTATCCATCTTCGTGATTTTGTGTAGAATGACATGTTATGCATCTACAAATTCAGCAAACGGTTTATGATTTTCTTGTTTTCTTTTGAATTACATCACCGTTGCTGTTGTGATTTTGTTTAGAAGGACATGTTATAATCCTATCAACGTAAGACTTAATTTTGTGATTTTATTACAAATATGAGTGTATTATGTGTTTACCATTCTCTTACAAATAGGAAGAGGGATCACCCGAATGGAATCCATGAGGCCCAATCCCAACCCTAGTAAGCCCATTTAAAAAAGCCCAGTTACTGGAATCGGCATCTTCATCCTCAACCTGCCACTACTAGCGTTGTCTAGCGCGAAACACAAGTAAGAAACTGACAGGCATAGGAGTAACTGACAACATCTCGCTCGCCCCTCTCTCGCTGGTTTGTTCACCAAATTTGTAAGTGAATTCTTTAGATTTTGCATTGTTGTGGGTAGGAGTAGTTTTCGTACTCCGATTGCATTCAAACGAGGTCTCCCCTCTCTCTTTCTCGCTGATTTACACAATTTGGTTTCATTATATCTTTTCAATTTGTGTTATTTGTCGATTCCTTTGCCGAAATTTATCAATTAACCGTTATTGTAATGCAATTGTGCCCTAAATTAGGCGAGTAGTTGGCAATTAGTTGTCTAGGTTAAATTGGATTTCATGTGCTTCGGGGGTACACAGCAGTGGGGTTTTTTTGTCATGGGGGGTTGTGGAGTTCGATTTTCTTTGTGATTTTGAATGGTGTCGGTTGTTACAGGGATTTAGACAACATACAACTCTGTCTGAAATGGCCCCGGATTATATGAAGCTGGTTAAACTTAGTAAAGTGCAGAAGAAGAGGTGGGACTCGTTAGCCGCGATAGATATCCTGCCCACCAAATTCTTTGATGTGCCTACACTGCAACGCCTTGGATTTTTCGATATTACGAAGATGTTGTTGGATCAGTGCGGGTTGGGTGGTTTTTTGGAGAAAAATGCCCCAACATATAAAAGATATCTGCTGGAATTTCTATCAACACTTAAGGTCCAGGATCAGGAGCAGACGATTACCTTTAGCCTAAATGATGTCGAGCGGAGTCTGACCCATCTTCAGTTGCGGGAGATCATAGGGGTTTCACGTCCACCTACAAAGAATGCGGTAAAGCCCCCCACTGAACTAACTGCAAAAGCTTGGGCTGCGGTCACAGGTTCTGAATTCGACAGCCGGAAGGGGGAAACGAACAGCACGTTGATTCATCCATGCTTGATTTTGGTGCACAAAGTGATTAAGATGACTTTCTTGGGTCAAAGTGAGATAAACAAGTTCACTGTCGCAGATTTGGCATGGTTCTGGACCTTGTTCGAAAGTAGTAATGCCGTGACTGACTGGGCTACATTATTTATTACAAGTTGTGTTCGAGAACAAGGGAAGCCGGCCCCTAAGGGGAAGTTAGCTATTGGAGGTTTGATCACGCTCATCGCCAGGCATTTCGAAGAAGAACCGCCCGACTGGTTTTCTCCCCACAATGGTTCGCATTTGTTCGATGAAAAGAGTCTCATCACAGCCAAGGCACTGAGTCATCCAAATGTCGGGCCTGTGCATTGGATAACACCCTCGTACTTTGGGGGTTCCCTCTATTTACCCTGTAAACTCCCCTGTGGCCCAAGCCCAAGCGACTTCCGTATGCTGCCTCAGGTTGTGGATGAATCTGCCCCGAATGACACTGACGAACAACAATCAACGAGAAGACAGCAGGCGAGAGGAGCGCATCTTATCTCCCGGCACACTGAGCCTGGTAGTTCAAGTTCCTCTGGTTCATGGCAGCAAGTGTTGGAAGGGTTACAAGGAATTATCACCCGACAGACTGATATTGAGATGACACTTCGGGAGGTATTAGCCAACCAACAGACAGTTTTCGATATCGCCGCTCGTATCGAACACAGACAGGATTCTATGGCCATTGATTTTCAGGAATCTATGGCCTCAATCAACAACAGGTTAGACGGACTTGCTGCTGAGGTCGATACATGTCGGGCCATTCAAGCTGTGGATACTTTACGTATTGAAAGATTCGACGATTACGCAAGATCCAATTGGCCCAGTTTTTACTCATATTCACCATCTGAAGAAATGCTCACACGGATCACCACACGAGGCGAATCGAGAAAAAGTTGTTTCAAGAAACCCCCACCGCTTCGTAGGACTCCTCGTGTCCATGGACCAAGCGGAGGAGATCGTGATGGAGGTCGGCCCTAGTGTTTCTATATGAAGTTTGTTTATGTTTGTAGTTGTATTAAAACTGATGAAATTTGACTAGATGGTTTATGCGTCAAGACTCGAGTTATGTCTTCTGAAATTGGCCTAGTTGTATTGTTTGGGTCTGCTGTTGGTTTATGCTGTTGAAATTTATCCTTGTTTTAAGTTGGACAGTTTGGAAAACACTCTGTTTATCTATTATATCCATTGTGCAAAAAAAAATGCCTATACCCGGAATCGAACGGTAGAGCAACTGCAAGCAGACCGCGGACCTACCCGCGGGCTATCTAAGAAGGAGGCCTATTTTTATACAACATAATGTCAAAAACATTGGCAATAAAAAATAAGCCTCTACCGAGAATCGAACCGTAGAACAAAGAGGAGGTGTAGTAAACATTATACCGCTACGCCATCTACACATGTTGCGTAATTTAATCACGAATTTTTTATATTGAGATTCTTTACGTAACTGGAGGTTGGAGAAGCAGTCCGCGGATCTACCCGCGGACTGCTACATATGATTTCCCCAAAATTTTAATTGTGTTGAACCGGCTAAACCAAACCAACCCAAAATAAAATAGAAAACCGGATCGAGTTAACCCTTCTTCCTCGTCCCTATTCTCTTCGGCGTACAACTTGAACTACAACCCTTCCATGGAGGCGTTTATATTTTCGGCTTTAATTCAACACGTTTTAAACACCAATTCTGTCCTAAATTTAATGTTATTCATCAATATACAATCAATTGGTGTTTTAAAGGATGAATGGAGCCCTTATTCCGTCAAAATTAAAAAAAACTTGGATTTGAAATTCGTCAGATTGGCGTGGAGGATAAGGCCTTTCCCCCAAATTGATTAAGGACATTCAATCCTCTCGTCAATGGCAATTCAATGACCCCTTCAATACTCGGTTTCGTTCAAATTTTAATCCCGGATTATAAGAAAGGAAGTCGGATATCCCACAAATTTTAATCCCGGATTATAAGAAAGGAAGACCGTTAGATCATTGCGAACGGACGATCAGGATGTGAATATAGTATTGAAATTTGGGGGTTTTCTAGAATGTGAATATACTTTTTTTTTCTTACCAAATGACCACCCTAGATTACTAAAGCTGAACCAACTTTTTAATTTTTTCCATATCGGCACCCTAAACCATTATAATAATCATTTAATACTTATTTACATCCAACCTTATATCTTAATTAGGTAGACAACTTGTTGTTTAGGGTTTAGGGTTTAGGGTTTAGGGTTTAGGGTTTAGGGTTTAGGGTTTAGGGTTTAGGGTTTAGGGTTTAGGGTTTGGGGTTTGGGGTATTTTGATCGATCAAGGTAGTTTAATTTGATCAAATATTTAAACTAAGATGCGATGTTTATTACATAAGGGGTTTATGGTTTTGGGTATTTTGATTGATCAAGGTAGTTTAATTTGATCAAATATTTTCTCTCGATTCATCAATAGAGTACTTTGATTGATCGATGTAGTTTAATTTGATCAACATAGTTTTGAGAGTTGACATTAAGATTTGAAATAGAGATTGCGAAATAGTTTTGAGATTTGTCATTGATATTTGAAATCAAGATTAATGTCGATCGTTGGTTTGAGATTTGATATTATGATTAAGATCGATGAATCGACTTTCCATATAGGGAGATTTCATTTTTGAGAATTCAGAGTGGCCTTAGTATACCATAACGTAAATACTCTATAACATTCCTACATATAATCCTCTAATGTTATATACGGAGTATGGGTTTCTAATGTATAGATGCATTTATTATATATTTTAATTTTATTTCAATTAAATTATGTATAAACCTTTTAAATAAAATTTTAGAAACAAATAATATGGAAAGATATTTTTTTAGTAATATAATTCACGAATATTGTAATCGCCCAGGTAAATATGATACGTATAGTTATATTTTGACGAATTGCAATAACGTAATTACTCTATAACATACATATAATCTCCTCTAATGTTGTATGTGAATTTGTAATGTATTTTTTTATAATAACTATTTCATCCTAATAACGTAAATGGATATATCCATCAAAGCATTTAAGTTTATGAAACTTGTTTATTGAATTTTCAAATAAAATATAACTCGGAAATTATTGGAGAGTATAAGTATAATTATATTTTGAATTGCAATTATGTTTCATGTGTCTATTCAAATTGATAAAATTTGATACTCCACTTTGATGTGTACCAAAACAATTTATGGAAAGATAAAAATCATTCACGTCATTGGGAAGGAAAATGGGAGCAGCAGGCCTATCGGCGGGTAGTCTGCGCCATAGTCTTTTCCACTTTTTTTTTTATAAAAAAAACCCATATAATTTATGGTATTGGTGTAAATTACTTCACACGGATCCGGATTTTGAGCCGTTAGATCATTGCGAACGGACGATCAGGATGTGAATATAGTATTGAAATTTGGGGGTTTTCTAGAATGTGAATATAGATTTGTTTTCTTACCAAATGACCACCCTATATTACTAAAGCTGAACCAACTTTTTAATTTTTTCCATATCGGCACCCTAAACCATTATAATAATCATTTAATACTTATTTACATCCAACCTTATATCTTAATTAGGTAGACAACTTGTTGTTTAGGGTTTAGGGTTTAGGGTTTAGGGTTTAGGGTTTGGGGTTTGGGGTATTTTGATCGATCAAGGTAGTTTAATTTGATCAAATATTTAAACTAAGATGCGATGTTTATTACATAAGGGGTTTATGGTTTTGGGTATTTTGATTGATCAAGGTAGTTTAATTTGATCAAATATTTTCTCTCGATTCATCAATAGAGTACTTTGATTGATCGATGTAGTTTAATTTGATCAACATAGTTTTGAGAGTTGACATTAAGATTTGAAATAGAGATTGCGAAATAGTTTTGAGATTTGTCATTGATATTTGAAATCAAGATTAATGTCGATCGTTGGTTTGAGATTTGATATTATGATTAAGATCGATGAATCGACTTTCCATATAGGGAGATTTCATTTTTGAGAATTCAGAGTGGCCTGAGTATACCATAACGTAAATACTCTATAACATTACTACATATAATCCTCTAATGTTATATACGGAGTATGGGTTTCTAATGTATAGATGCATTTATTATATATTTTAATTTTATTTCAATTAAATTATGTATAAACCTTTTAAATAAAATTTTAGAAACAAATAATATGGAAAGATATTTTTTTAGTAATATAATTCACGAATATTGTAATCGCCCAGGTAAATGTGATACGTATAGTTATATTTTGACGAATTGCAATAACGTAATTACTCTATAACATACATATAATCTCCTCTAATGTTGTATGTGAATTTGTAATGTATTTTTTTATAATCACTATTTCATCCTAATAACGTAAATGGATATATCCATCAAAGCATTTAAGTTTATGAAACTTGTTTATTGAATTTTCAAATAAAATATAACTCGGAAATTATTGGAGAGTATAAGTATAATTATATTTTGAATTGCAATTATGTTTCATGTGTCTATTCAAATTGATAAAATTTGATACTCCACTTTGATGTGTACCAAAACAATTTATGGAAAGATAAAAATCATTCACGTCATTGGGAAGGAAAATGGGAGCAGCAGGCCTATCGGCGGGTAGTCTGCGCCATAGTCTTTTCCACTTTTTTTTTTTTTTTTTTAAAAAAAACCCATATAATTTATGGTATTGGTGTAAATTACTTCACACGGATCCGGATTTTGAGCCGTTAGATCATTGCGAACGGACGATCAGGATTTGAATATAGTATTGAAATTTGGGGGTTTTCTAGAATGTGAATATAGATTTGTTTTCTTACCAAATGACCACCCTATATTACTAAAGCTGAACCAACTTTTTAATTTTTTCCATATCGGCACCCTAAACCATTATAATAATCATTTAATACTTATTTACATCCATCCTTATATCTTAATTAGGTAGACAACTTGTTGTTTAGGGTTTAGGGTTTAGGGTTTAGGGTTTAGGGTTTGGGGTTTGGGGTATTTTGATCGATCAAGGTAGTTTAATTTGATCAAATATTTAAACTAAGATGCGATGTTTATTACATAAGGGGTTTATGTTTTTGGGTATTTTGATTGATCAAGGTAGTTTAATTTGATCAAATATTTTCTCTCGATTCATCAATAGAGTACTTTGATTGATCGAGGTAGTTTAATTTGATCAACATAGTTTTGAAATTTGACATTAAGATTTGAAATAGAGATTGCGAAATAGTTTTGAGATTTGTCATTGATATTTGAAATCAAGATTAATGTGGATCGTTGGTTTGAGATTTTTCTTTGAGATTTGATATTATGATTAAGATCGATGAATCGACTTTCCATATAGGGAGATTTCATCGATTTGGATAATATAAAACATGTAGTTAAATATATATATAAGTGGTATAGAAATAAAAAATAAAGATCATACAAATAAATGTATAAATAAATAAAATTTTATGTTTGCATATATTAAATAAAATTGAGAGTTGAGAGTGAGATTTTCATTTTTTTACCTAGTTTATTTTGTGGCCTTAGTATACCATAACGTAAATACTCTATAACATTACTACATATAATCCTCTAATGTTATATACGGAGTATGGGTTTCTAATGTATAGATGCATTTATTATATATTTTAATTTTATTTCAATTAAATTATGTATAAACCTTTTAAATAAAATTTTAGAAACAAATAATCTGGAAAGATATTTTTTTAGTAATATAATTCACGAATATTGTAATCGCCCAGGTAAATATGATACGTATAGTTATATTTTGACGAATTGCAATAACGTAATTACTCTATAACATACATATGATCCTCTAATGTTGTATGTGAATTTGTAATGTATTTTTTTATAATCACTATTTCATCCTAATAACGTAAATGGATATATCCATCAAAGCATTTAAGTTTATGAAACTTGTTTATTGAATTTTCAAATAAAATATAACTCAGAAATTATTGGAGAGTATAAGTATAATTATATTTTGAATTGCAATTATGTTTCATGTGTCTATTCAAATTGATAAAATTTGATACTCCACTTTGATGTGTATGGTCGTTATTTCTACCAAAACCAAAACAATTTCTTGAAATTTAACATTAATTTGACTATTTTGTAGTCAAGTGTAACATAAATTTGACTATTTTATAAATAAGTCATATAAAAATATAACATAATTATTTATTTGTAGATCACTGTCTACATATTTAACATAAATTTGAATATAATATAGTCACATATAATAATAAATTATTGTTTGTCATACTTTTTCAAATGTAAACTAATTTCTCGATAAGATTTTGTAAATTGAAAAGTTTTTATGTGGTGCTTATTTCCAATAAATGATAGATATTAGCAAAGAAATGGAATGATAAATTATGTAAATTGGACAAAAAAAAATTCCACTTTACTGCATGTGTTAAAAAAACGTGAATATATATATATGACCGACTTTTATAATATAAGTGAAATAAACAAAATTATAAAAAATTATATAGGGAAGTTTAGCCCTTGAGTGTAGGGTTAAGGGTTTGGGGTTTGGGGTTTGGGGTTTAGGGTTTGGGGTTTGGGGTTTGGGGTTTGGGGTTTGGGGTTTAGGGTTTAGGTTATTTTGAGTGTAGGGTTAAGGGTTTGGGGTTTGGGGTATAGGGTTTGGGTTGAGGGTTTAGGGTTTGGGGTTTAGGGTTTGGGGTTTGGGGTTTAGGGTTTAGGGCTTAGGTTATTTTGAGTGTAGGGTTAAGGGTTTGGGGTTTGGGGTTTAGGGTTTGGGGTATAGGGTTTAGGGTTGAGGGTTTAGGGTTTGGGGTTTGGGGTTTAGGGTTTGATATTGAAGAATTTATGAACTTACGAACTTATAAAACTTATGAACTTATAAGTTCATAAGTTTGATTTTGCAGAATGTGAAGAATTAAGTCTGTCTAAAAGGTGATTGTTGAAGATATATCTTTATAATCACCTCAACATATATAAAGGTATAAAAACTGAAAATAATAAAGTGATGTCGTGTAAAATTAAGCCCAACATATATACTTATAATTAAGATACAGTTTTTGTAATTTGTATCCGAAATTATAATAATAATTTATAATATTCATTTGTTATATATATTAGGAACATACGATGTTTATAAAATATGTATGATTTGGTTAGTGTAAATCTCATCATATTTATAACTCTATATATTCAACTGACCTTGATATTTAAAATTCAAATGGTATTTAAAATTATTTAAAAGTTACCTAAGGTTGAAAATAAAATTTCAGTAATTAGTTAAATTTCAAATTATGTCAAAATTAAAGTATAAATTAAAGTAAATATCTAGCAAAATCAATTTCAATTTGACCGAATCCGACACGAAGTAGAGCTGTTAATTATAAGGTGTAAACTGTCTGCGGCTTGCCAATAGGCCTGCGGGCATTGCCAGCGGCATGCCGATTTGCCTGCAGGCATTGATAGCGGATTGCCGATTTGCCTGCAGGCATTGGAATAGGGTTTAAATTGTGCTTGTTCGATTTTTGTGAGGGTTTGATTTTAATTATTTCATTCTAATATAAAATATTCAACATGGTTCAGTTGAGTGACTAATAAATTCAAATGGAAGTTAGGGTTTCATGCATATACTGCGCCCCAAAGCAATAATAAATTTGAAAAGTTTTTATATAAAAATGATAGATATTACCAAAGATATGGACTGATAAGTTATGTAAATTGGAGAAGAAAAAAATTCAACTTTACTGTGTTAAAAAAATGTGAATATATATAAGACTGACATTTATAATATAAGTGAAATAAACAAAATTATAAATTATGTTCATTAATCGATAGGGAATCCTAGCCCTAGAGTGTAGTGTTAAGGGTACAGTTTTTGTATAAAATTAAGCCCAACATATATACTTATAATTAAGATACAGTTTTTGTGATTTGTATCCGAAATTATAATAATCATTTATAATAATCATTTGTTTTATATATTAGTAACATACGATGTTTATAAAATATGATTTGGTTAGTGTAAAATCTCATCATATTTATAACTCTATCTATTCAACTGACCTTGATATTTAAAATTCAAATGGGTTTTAAAATTATTTAAAAGTTACCTAAGGTTGTAAATAAAATTTCAGTGATTAGTTAAATTTCAAATTATGTCAACATTAAAATATAAATTAAAGTAAAAATCTAGCAAAACGTAATCGGGGTAAAAGATCTTGGTATGTGTTGATATATATATGTACACACAATATGGAAAAATGACATAATACTCTACCTATGGAAAAGAATTGATTGAAAATTACCAACACCCATTGGGCCAACAAAACTGGCCACTGAAATCATTTGATTTGATCTAATTATTAACTTTTTTTTTATGTTGTAATTATACCCAATCAAATCATGAAAAAATACATTGATATTTGGATTATATAACACACTTATTTGATTTTGAAATACTTACAAAAATTAGTAACTTATATATAATGACAAAAAATTATTAATTTAATATTCAAATAATTAATCACCATAACCCATATATACTGAATGTAGAAATTAAAATAACTAATATTGATGTTTTAGTTGGTATATACCCAATTAATTAAGATTCAATGGTATATACCCATTATTCGATTATTGGAGGTATTTATAATTATATATTGAATTGCATAGTTAAGGTGTATAGACCAAAAAAAAAAGGTCGTCATGTCAAGTTATTGGAAGTTGGCCGGAAAAGAAAGTAGCAGACCTACACGCAGACAGCGACATAGGATTTTTCCCCAAGAAAGAGGGGTCCTTCAAAAAAATTAAAAAATAAAACAATTTTTAGTATTGGTGGAAAATACTTCCCATGGATCAGGATTGTGGGCCGTTAGATTATAGATGTAAACGGACGGTGAAGATGTGAAGCTTTAAGAATGTGAATAATTCCCGGAAATTTAACATTAATTTGACTATTTTGTAGTCAAGTGTAACATAAATGTGACTATTTTATAAATAAGTCATATAAAAATATAACATAATTATTTATTTGTAGATCACTGTCTACATATTTAACATAAATTTGAATATAATATAGTCACATATAATAATAAATTATTGTTTGTCATACTTTTTCAAATGTAAACTAATTTCTCGATAAGATTTTGTAAATTGAAAAGTTTTTATTTGGTGCTTATTTCCAATAAATGATAGATATTAGCAAAGAAATGGAATGATAAATTATGTAAATTGGACAAAAAAAAATTCCACTTTACTGCATGTGTTAAAAAAACGTGAATATATATATATGACCGACTTTTATAATATAAGTGAAATAAACAAAATTATAAAAAATTATATAGGGAAGTTAAGCCTAGCCCTTGAGTGTAGGGTTATGGGTTTGGGGTTTGGGGTTTAGGGTTTGGGGTTTAGGGTTTGGGGTTTGGGGTTTGGGGTTTAGGGTTTAGGGTTTAGGTTATTTTGAGTGGGTTAAGGGTTTGGGGTTTGGGGTTTGGGGTTTAGGGTTTGGGGTTTGGGGTATAGGGTATAGGGTTGAGGGTTTAGGGTTTGGGGTTAGGGTTTGGGGTTTAGGGTTTGGGGTTTGGGGTTAGGTCATTTTGAGTGTAGGGTTAAGGGTTTGGGGTTTGGGGTTTGGGGTTTAGGGTTTAGGGTTTGGGGTTTGGGGTATAGGGTTTAGGGTTGAGGGTTTAGGGTTTGGGGTTTAGGGTTTGGGGTTTGGGGTTTGGGGTTTGGGGTTTGGGATTTGGGGTTTAGGGCTTAGGTTATTTTGAGTGTAGGGTTAAGGGTTTGGGGTTTGGGGTTTGGGGTTTAGGGTTTGGGGTTTGGGGTATAGGGTTTAGGGTTGAGGGTTTAGGGTTTGGGGTTTGGGGTTTGATATTGCAGAATTTATGAACTTACGAACTTATAAAACTTATGAACTTATAAGTTCATAAGTTTGATTTTGCAGAATGTGAAGAATTAAGTCTGTCTAAAAGGTGATTGTTGAAGATATATCTTTATAATCACCTCAACATATATAAAGGTATAAAAACTGAAAATAATAAAGTGATGTCGTGTAAAATTAAGCCCAACATATATACTTATAATTAAGATACAGTTTTTGTAATTTGTATCCGAAATTATAATAATAATTTATAATATTCATTTGTTATATATATTAGGAACATACGATGTTTATAAAATATGTATGATTTGGTTAGTGTAAATCTCATCATATTTATAACTCTATATATTCAACTGACCTTGATATTTAAAATTCAAATGGTTTTTAAAATTATTTAAAAGTTACTTAAGGTTAAAAATAAAATTTCAGTAATTAGTTAAATTTCAAATTATGTCAAAATTAAAGTATAAATTAAAGTAAATATCTAGAAAAATCAATTTCAATTTGACCGAATCCGACACGAAGTAGAGCTGTTAATTATAAGGTGTAAACTGTCCGCGGCTTGCCAATAGGCCTGCGGGCATTGCCAGCGGCATGCCGATTTGCCTGCAGGCATTGATAGCGGATTGCCGATTTGCCTGCAGGCATTGGAATAGGGTTTAAATTGTGCTTGTTCGATTTTTGTGAGGGTTTGATTTTAATTATTTCATTCTAATATAAAATATTCAACATGGTTCAGTTGAGTGACTAATAAATTCAAATGGAAGTTAGGGTTTCATGCATATACTGCGCCCCAAAGCAATAATAAATTTGAAAAGTTTTTATATAAAAATGATAGATATTACCAAAGATATGGACTGATAAGTTATGTAAATTGGAGAAAAAAAAAATTCAACTTTACTGTGTTAAAAAAATGTGAATATATATAAGACTGGCATTTATAATATAAGTGAAATAAACAAAATTATAAATTATGTTCATTAATCGATAGGGAATCCTAGCCCTAGAGTGTAGTGTTACAGTTTTTGTATAAAATTAAGCCCAACATATATACTTATAATTAAGATACAGTTTTTGTGATTTGTATCCGAAATTATAATAATCATTTATAATAATCATTTGTTTTATATATTAGAAACATACGATGTTTATAAAATATGATTTGGTTAGTGTAAAATCTCATCATATTTATAACTCTATCTATTCAACTGACCTTGATATTTAAAATTCAAATGGGTTTTAAAATTATTTAAAAGTTACCTAAGGTTGTAAATAAAATTTCAGTGATTAGTTAAATTTCAAATTATGTCAACATTAAAATATAAATTAAAGTAAAAATCTAGCAAAACGTAATCGGGGTAAAAGATCTTGGTATGTGTTGATATATATATGTACACACAATATGGAAAAATGACATAATACTCTACCTATGGAAAAGAATTGATTGAAAATTACCAACACCCATTGGGCCAACAAAACTGGCCACTGAAATCATTTGATTTGATCTAATTATTAACTTTTTTTTTTATGTTGTAATTATACCCAATCAAATCATGAAAAAATACATTGATATTTGGATTATATAACACACTTATTTGATTTTGAAATACTTACAAAAATTAGTAACTTATATATAATGACAAAAAATTATTAATTTAATATTCAAATAATTAATCACCATAACCCATATATACTGAATGTAGAAATTAAAATAACTAATATTGATGTTTTAGTTGGTATATACCCAATTAATTAAGATTCAATGGTATATACCCATTATTCGATTATTGGAGGTATTTATAATTATATATTGAATTGCATAGTTAAGGTGTATAGACCAAAAAAAAAAAAGGTCGTCATGTCAAGTTATTGGAAGTTGGCCGGAAAAGAAAGTAGCAGACCTACACGCAGACAGCGACATAGGATTTTTCCCCAAGAAAGAGGGGTCCTTCAAAAAAATTAAAAAATAAAACAATTTTTAGTATTGGTGGAAAATACTTCCCATGGATCAGGATTGTGGGCCGTTAGATTATAGATGTAAACGGACGGTGAAGATGTGAAGCTTTAAGAATGTGAATAATTCCCGGAAATTTAACATTAATTTGACTATTTTGTAGTCAAGTGTAACATAAATGTGACTATTTTATAAATAAGTCATATAAAAATATAACATAATTATTTATTTGTAGATCACTGTCTACATATTTAACATAAATTTGAATATAATATAGTCACATATAATAATAAATTATTGTTTGTCATACTTTTTCAAATGTAAACTAATTTCTCGATAAGATTTTGTAAATTGAAAAGTTTTTATGTGGTGCTTATTTCCAATAAATGATAGATATTAGCAAAGAAATGGAATGATAAATTATGTAAATTGGACAAAAAAAAATTCCACTTTACTGCATGTGTTAAAAAAACGTGAATATATATATATATGACCGACTTTTATAATATAAGTGAAATAAACAAAATTATAAAAAATTATATAGGGAAGTTAAGCCTAGCCCTTGAGTGTAGGGTTAAGGGTTTGGGGTTTGGGGTTTGGGGTTTAGGGTTTGGGGTTTAGGGTTTGGGGTTTGGGGTTTGGGGTTTAGGGTTTAGGGTTTAGGTTATTTTGAGTGGGTTAAGGGTTTGGGGTTTGGGGTTTGGGGTTTAGGGTTTGGGGTTTGGGGTATAGGGTTTAGGGTTGAGGGTTTAGGGTTTGGGGTTAGGGTTTGGGGTTTAGGGTTTGGGGTTTGGGGTTTAGGGTTTAGGTCATTTTGAGTGTAGGGCTAAGGGTTTGGGGTTTGGGGTTTAGGGTTTGGGGTTTGGGGTATAGGGTTTAGGGTTGAGGGTTTAGGGTTTGGGGTTTAGGGTTTCGGGTTTGGGGTTTGGGGTTTGGGGTTTGGGATTTGGGGTTTAGGGTTTAGGGTTTAGGGTTTAGGGCTTAGGTTATTTTGAGTGTAAGGTTAAGGGTTTGGGGTTTGGGGTTTAGGGTTTGGGGTTTGGGGTATAGGGTTTAGGGTTGAGGGTTTAGGGTTTGGGGTTTGGGGTTTGGGGTTTGATATTGCAGAATTTATGAACTTACGAACTTATAAAACTTATGAACTTATAAGTTCATAAGTTTGATTTTGCAGAATGTAAAGAATTAAGTCTGTCTACAAGGTGATTGTTGAAGATATATCTTTATAATCACCTCAACATATATAAAGGTATAAAAACTGAAAATAATAAAGTGATGTCGTGTAAAATTAATCCCAACATATATACTTATAATTAAGATACAGTTTTTGTAATTTGTATCCGAAATTATAATAATAATTTATAATATTCATTTGTTATATATATTAGGAACATACGATGTTTATAAAATATGTATGATTTGGTTAGTGTAAATCTCATCATATTTATAACTCTATATATTCAACTGACCTTGATATTTAAAATTCAAATGGTTTTTAAAATTATTTAAAAGTTACCTAAGGTTGAAAATAAAATTTCAGTAATTAGTTAAATTTCAAATTATGTCAAAATTAAAGTATAAATTAAAGTAAATATCTAGCAAAATCAATTTCAATTTGACCGAATCCGACACGAAGTAGAGCTGTTAATTATAAGGTGTAAACTGTCCGCGGCTTGCCAATAGGCCTGCGGGCATTGCCAGCGGCATGCCGATTTGCCTGCAGGCATTGATAGCGGATTGCCGATTTGCCTGCAGGCATTGGAATAGGGTTTAAATTGTGCTTGTTCGATTTTTGTGAGGGTTTGATTTTAATTATTTCATTCTAATATAAAATATTCAACATGGTTCAGTTGAGTGACTAATAAATTCAAATGGAAGTTAGGGTTTCATGCATATACTGCGCCCCAAAGCAATAATAAATTTGAAAAGTTTTTATATAAAAATGATAGATATTACCAAAGATATGGACTGATAAGTTATGTAAATTGGAGAAAAAAAAAATTCAACTTTACTGTGTTAAAAAAATGTGAATATATATAAGACTGGCATTTATAATATAAGTGAAATAAACAAAATTATAAATTATGTTCATTAATCGATAGGGAATCCTAGCCCTAGAGTGTAGTGTTACAGTTTTTGTATAAAATTAAGCCCAACATATATACTTATAATTAAGATACAGTTTTTGTGATTTGTATCCGAAATTATAATAATCATTTGTTTTATATATTAGTAACATACGATGTTTATAAAATATGAGTTGGTTAGTGTAAAATCTCATCATATTTATAACTCTATCTATTCAACTGACCTTGATATTAATTTAAAATTCAAATGGTTTTTAAAATTATTAAAAAGTTACCTAAGGTTGAAAATAAAATTTCAGTAATTAGTTAAATTTCAAATTATGTCAACATTAAAGTATAAATTAAAGTAATAAATATCTAGCAAAACGTAAATACGGGGTAAAAGATCTTGGTATGTGTTGATATATATATATATATATATATATATATATATATATATATATATATATATATATATATATATATATATATATATATATATATATATGTACGCACAATATGGAAAAATGACATAATAGTATAATACTCTACCTATGGAAAAGAATTGATTGCAAATTACCAACACCCATTGGGCCAACATAACTAGCCACTTAAATCATTTGATTTGATCTAATTAAGCCCAATTTATACTAATAATTTATAATCTATAAACCAAAAAATTATACAAACTACTATTATATTCCCAATTTAAATAATATAAACTTTTAAATGGGATTATGAAAATCTTGTTATGTGTGTATATATATTGACCCCGCCTACCCTAATACTCTACCTATGGAAAAGAATTGATTGCAAATTACCAACATCCATTGGGCCAACATAACTGGCCACTTAAATCCTATGATTTGATCTAATTATTATTATAATTTTTTTTTTATGTATACAATCCTCTAATTACACACCCCAACCGGATTTAACTCGACCCACCCTATTCCATTGAAATGGTTTATAAATTAGGGCACCCACTTCAACCTTCATCGCCTACCTTATACTCCATATCTTTTTCTTGTCATCCCAAACACCTTCCCCAACTTGTTAGCATATATGGTGAAGATAATCAAAATGTCCCCTCCTCCAACACCCGAATCCGACTCACCACTGATTCCAGTTGCTCCTATATCCGCCCTAGAAGTCTCTCTCAGCATTTTATTACCTAGACTTTCAAAGCTTGAGACCATGACCAAGGTTATGTTTCGGAGGGCCATAAACGATGGCCACGGGGAACTTATGAAGAGCTTGATCGTCGGCGAGGATCCACTTGTCGATTTGCTGTGGATGTTCGAGGTCGAGCAGTTCATCTACAATGGGACACGATCACCACGAGGTCCACAACGAAGGTCCCCCAACAAAAAAAGACTTCCAACCACCGAGGAGGAGCCTGCTGCTGAGAGTTCCTCGACCACCACCAAAGAGGAGCCTGCTGCTGAGAGTTCCTCGAACACGACCACGAACAAAGGACCGGAGGAGAGTCCAGCAACCAAGGAGACCAGTGAGCTCGATGGATTTAATCGTTTAGTAATTTAAGGTTCCATGGTTATTGATGATTTTGCGGGGGTTGAGACTTGAGATCAGTGAGATCGATGGCTTTGCTTTGTTTCGTTTTGAATTCGCGAGAGAGACATCCTCTCGCTATGTTTTTATTTTCCTATTCCGAGGGAGAGACATCCTTCCTCTATGCTTAAGTAACAAGTTGGTGTTTTCCAAATCGTCACCCTACCGGACTATATTAATGAAATATATAAGTTTGTTTCAACCCTACACTAATCTTCTCCAATTTTGGTATTCATATATGTTTATATTGTTTTCATTTCTTATGCAATCATAATTATATTTATATACTTTACTTTAAAAAAATATATAACTTATACACTATGATATATGACATAATGATATCGCAGAGAAAAACAAAATAACAATCTTTTTATTCACCTCAAATACAAAAAATCCATGTGGGAATTGATTATTTTTTTTTCCAATTAATATTGCAAGCGTTAAGATTGAATGAAAGAAAAAAAGAAAGGTGACTTGTAGAGAAGAGTTGGGTGAATGAACCAAAAAGAAAGAGTTGGGCCCATTAATGAATAAAAAATCAGTAATGGGATATTGAGAATCGAACCCGGTATCTTTTGATTAAAGGAACATCACTTGAACACTCCGCCAGGTCCATAGATCTTATTTACTTGAATGCATATTTTTCCTATATAGCAGTATAAAAGTAAAATTATAACTGTCCGCGGGCTCATCGGCAATCCGCTGTGTATCAGTATAACTGTCCGCAGGCTTATCGGCAATCCGATGCCTGTTATTTTATGTTTGTTCAATGTTTTCGTATTAAAACTAAATATATATAATGTGCATTTGTGGATAAAGCTTTTTAGTAAGTTTAGATATTAAAAAAAAGCGGATCATTAACGAGAGTATAAATAATTATTTTTAAGTGAACTCGGGATGTTATGATAATTCGATAACAAATTCGGACCCTGTGCAAGGACTGCAGATTTCATGTTCATAGTTTATAACATACATATAATCCTCTAATGTTGTATGTGAATTTGTAATGTATTTTTTTATACTCACTATTTCATCCTAATAACGTAAATGGATATATCCCCAATGTTCACAACATATCATATATCACAAAGATATTATATTCTTTCTCTATTTTTCTTTCTCACATGACGTATATTTTTTTATACATTCTTCAATATTCATTGCAAAATAAAACATGTTATGTAAAAAAAGGAAATAGTGCATCAAAATAAAACATGTAGTAATATTGTATAGGATCTGTTATTTTAAAATGGAATCAAGATGGGCCGGATGGGCTGTATTGCAGGGAATGTGATTAAGGCCGGATGGGCTTTTTACTCTCTATATGCAGTAAGGGAGAGTTATTAAACAGCAGTTACGGTTGAACATCTCTTCCTCTTCCACTTCCACTTCCACATCCATTGCATCAAAAACATGTACATTGCAGTCGACTCTTCTCCTGAAGTACATTGCACACGTCTCGTCTCTTCCTCTGAAGTACATTGCACACGTCTCGTCTCTTCGTGTTCCGGTTGCAGTTACGTTCTCCATTGCATAGTTATATAGCCAACCCATTCTCCCTTGAATTGCATCATCACATTCTCCCTTGAATTGCACCATCCTCCCTTACCATCTAGAACCGAAAGTAAACGTGTCCAGCAAATGGATCAAGGTAGATACGTTAGGGCAAGGAAATCAGAACCCTTGACGCTACAAACACTACCATTCGATCTCCTATTGGAGATTGTCGGTCGACTAGCAAGTGAATCTGTAGAGGATGTCTTCAACTTAAGATTAAGGTATTGCCTCCACTTGTTATTTCGTTATTGGATGCATTCGCAAGAAATTTGATTTACTTAATTGTGATGCAGTTGCAAAAGTTTTGATTTGGTTGGAAAACACAATTATGTGCTTGAGAAGATGGCATTTGAGTACCTGGAATACTTTGGAATTTATCTTGTAGTCGCATCGAGAAATGATATTCATGCCAGAAGCTTTTTAAAACAATGCATCAACGCGGGGAACCCGGAGGCAATCTTTCAGCAAGGAATGGTAAGATGTTGATTTTGGATCATTGGTTCGGTGTGTGCTTGATCATAGTTCCTCATTGCTTCATTTAAAATTGCAGGTTAAATTCTTCACAAAATGCGATCTCGATGGAGGCATTCAAGATCTTCTAAAGGCGTCGGAGTTGGGACACGACGTGGCTAGCTATGCTTGTGGCATAGCTATGTATTGTTGGGGATCTGAAGAGCTCAAACCCAAAGGCTTTGCATTACTTAATAGTGTGAAACATAAGTTGGGCTACAAAATAATTTCGTGTCGCCGGAGAGTTGCTGAAATATTTCACAATATTGTCGTCTTTGATC
This sequence comes from Persicaria tinctoria, assembly GCA_037127255.1. NCBI lineage: Eukaryota > Viridiplantae > Streptophyta > Magnoliopsida > Caryophyllales > Polygonaceae > Persicaria > Persicaria tinctoria. The sequence continues at coordinate 311,470 of JBANSL010000014.1, forward strand.
GAAGACCTTTCTTCAACTGGAAGCGGAACACATGTACAAATATCACCAATGGAACATCAATTCAGAGTTGTCGAAGATCAAACCCCTGGAAAGCATTTCAACTCCTTGCTGAAGATAAAGATGATGCTCTTTCTTGTGAGGAATGCACGTGCAGAATTGAGTGTGGGTTCATCGAGTGTGTGATTCGGGGTATTACACGAAATATGTTGGAATAAAAAATTGCTTCAGTTTGGTCAATTAAGTTAGGTCAATTGAGATACTATATCTAATGTGTTATTATATCATATATATATATATATATAAAGATATACTTAATGGAACAAAGACAAATAGTGAAAGAAGGGTTGGTTTATACCGCTGATAGGATTCAAAGAATGTCGATTGTGTGCATATGTCCGCAGGCTTATCGGCAATCCGCTGTGTATCATTATAACTGTCCGCAGGCTTATCGGCAATCCGCTGTCTCTTATTTTCGTATAAAAAATAAATACATTATATACATTTGTGGAAAAACGAGATTAGTGTAGTTATTAATTTATTAAAAAGAGGTAAATCCGATGCCTGTTATTTTATGTTTGTTCAATGTTTTTGTATTAAAACTAAAAATATATATTGTGCATTTGTGGATAAAGCTTGTTAGTAAGTTTAGTTATTAAAAAAAAGCGGACCATTAACGAGAGTCTAAATAATTATTTTTAAGTGAACTCGGGATGTTATGATAATTCGATAACAAATGTTTGTTCCTCACATTTTATTCAAATTCCATACACATTTGTTTGGAAGCTAAATGAGTTCATTTTTTTAAAACTGACTACGTCATTAAAAATGTCATGCATACAAATCAAATAAATAAACCCAGGACAAAGTTGACGATACATTGTTGTAGGTTGGTCTTTCATGCCTTGATTCGACAATAGTGTGCGATATTACAACAGCCCCTACCACATCATCATCACCATTTTGGTTCACCAAGTACGGTTCCCTCAAGAACTTCCGCATAGAAGCTCCATAACACACTATTGTGTGTGATAGGCCTCCTTCCGAAGCCATTTTCCTCAACATACTTCTGGACATGGTCTGCTGTGGCTATACATTGAAGATATTCATGAAGGAAGCCGCCCGACGCTGTAACAAAATTACAAGTCAAGAGATAACAACTTAGAAACCCTCCATCATCCAAAATTTGCATATTTATTGAAGTTGCGATTCTCACCTAATCGTGTGTCTTCTACATCCAGGTACGTATATGGAACAGGGAAAATGGCCGTGTTACTCTATGTCAAGAATAGAAAAAATGAGAATCGTATATGAAGCAAAGGTTTGAAGTAAACTGGCCAAGATATAGGCCATTATGTGAATCGGAGGCTGACATCAGTTCCTACTTACTGGATTGAGTAGCGCCTTATGTGGTGAATCATCTATCAGGAGGGTGTTAGATTCGTCATAGTCACCCTTCTCCCATGGAAGAGCTGGGTCCTCCTTGTCCCACAGCTTCTTTAGTTCCTTAAAAACCAGGGGTTTGTTATTCTCCCAAGGAATCACGTGCCCATAATCGGTGCAATGATCATGATGCTGCACAAGAAGAACAACCAATGCAAAGAATGCAAGGTCAACACTCGCTCAAATCTGGATATGTAAATACAAACACGAAATTAATATTCTTACCCAGCAGAACAACAACTTGTGCTTTTTCTCTCCCAAGATGTAGTCCACAATACTATCCAAGTTCCTCCTATCAAACGCAATAATGTAATGCAAGAGAATATAACATAGGATATCAAAAAGGTGTTGACATTATTACATGAGATGCAAGTTGGTAGACTAATGAAGCTACCCTATTTCAGAAGTACCTGGTTCTTGATGACCATATCCCTACATTGAAATTGTCAAAGCAAAACTGAAGGAATTCATCAGCAAACGCCCTTTTAAACACTGGCAGACGGATTAAAGTATGTTAGACATTGCAAGAATGAAAATAACATGTTGACCTAAGGATTGTGCATATAACAACAACAGAAGGGGTCTTCAAACAATGTAAATACCTGCTTTATTTGCAACCTTTTTCCCATATTCGTATCCCGGTTTAGGGTCCGAGACAACGTCAGCTAGTAACCCATTCACATCTAGAATGAGAAGCTTTTTTTTCTCATTCGTCTCCTGGTTTTCTAAAGATATATCATCCGTGCAAAGCCTCTTCCCATTATTCCTCCTACTACAAAAGGCAATTATTTTAATCCATCTAGTGTACAATATTCAGGAGCACATAATTTATCACAAAAAGAACATACAGAATTTGTACAATATGGAAGCATCAATGGTATTTTCCCACTTACAGAAAACTCACATAAGGACAGTATTTGTACAATGTGGAAGCATCAATGGAGGAGAGAAATAACATAACTTAGTTTGTAGTAGTCAAGTCTTGCCAAGACAAATGATGTAAAGAAATACTAATTAAATCAAATGCCAATTATGTAGATGACATTTGATTTACTTTGTATTTATTTACACCATTTGTCTTGTCAAGCTTGACTACTACAAACTAAGTTATGTTATTTTCCCACCTACAGCAAACAAAAATCGATTTCATGACAGTAAAGCCAATGGAGGACAGCAATACCTGCTTCGTCGCCCCATCCACACTTAAATCGAATTTGATATATGAGATATGAAACAAACCAAATTCAGATTGTACATGCCCTAATTTCAATTGCAAAGCCAAAGAACAACAAACCCCTAAATCAAGAAGCCAAAATAAATCCACAAATCCTAATCTACAAGCCAAAGTCAAGAACGAGGAACCCTAGCTTTCGAATTTGGGAGATCCCAGATTCCAACAAGCCAAATTCAGATTGTACATGCCCTAATTTCAATTGCAGAGCCAAAGAACAACAAACCCCTAAATCAAGAAGCCAAAATAAATGCACAAATCCTAATCTACAAGCCAAAGTCAAGAACGACAAACCCTAGCTTTCGAATTTGGGAGATCCCAGATTCCAACAAGCCAAATTCAGATTGTACATGCCCTAATTTCAATTGCAGAGCCAAAGAACAACAAACCCCTAAATCAAGAAGCCAAAATAAATGCACAAATCCTAATCTACAAGCCAAAGTCAAGAACGACAAACCCTAGCTTTCGAATTTGGGAGATCCCAGATTCCAACAAGCCAAATTCTAGACCGAGGAGAGAAGAAAGACAGAAGAATGACATAAGAGAATAACGGGAGAAGAGAGAGCGTACCTCCCCTGAGCGTAGAGAGAGCAAGCGAACAGATCCAAGAGGAGGACGTGATATCAGTAGCTCCTCAATCCTCGTTATAACTGTAAATATAAATGCCCGCAGGCTGATCAGCAGTCCGCTGTCTCTCATTATATCTTCCCGCAGTCTTATCGGCAATCCGCTCCATCTCATTAGAGATGTCCGCAGGCTCATCGACAATCCGCTGTATATCATTATAACTGCCCGCGGGCTTATCGGCAATCCGCTGTGTATCATTATAACTGCCCGCGGGCTTATCGGCAATCCGCTGTCTCTTATTTTCGTATAAAAAATAAATACATAATATACATTTGTGGAAAAACGAGATTAGTGTAGTTATTAATTTATTAAAAAACAGCTAAATCCGATGCCTGTTTTTTTTTTTCCAATGTTTTCGTATGAAAACTAAAAATATATATTTTGCATTTGTGGGTAAAGATTTTTATTAAGTTTAGTTATTAAAAAAAAGCGGACCATCAACGAGAGTCTAAATTAATATTTTTGAGTGAACTCGGGATGTTATGATAATTCGATCCCGTTTATATGACCGACTTTTATAATATACGTGAAATAAACATAAGTATAAAAAACGTGAATTATACTTAAGTTCATTAATTAAAATAAGTTAAAAACTAAAGAATTATAAAAAAAAATATAGCTGAATTATAACTTTGTCTTATCCGAAAAGAAAATAAAAAATAAATTACAAGGGGGGAGTCTAGTCCTAGAGTGTAGCCTTTTTATAGGAGGAAAAGAAAAAGCTGATCCACCTTTTCTAATTTTTCTTTTTTTTTATCATATTTTCAAAATGACCACAAAATACCCTTGGGTAACCCAAAAATTGGGTAAGAGAATCAGCCTCCATTTTGCATCCCTTTAAATCAGTTGTAGGCATTTTTTTTTGTAAATAAAAAAATTTATTTTAAAGTGTGAATTAATTTTATCTACTCATAGACACCCATTTTACATATATTTTTTATTTTAAAAATTATGCCAATAATACCCATATATGGAGTATTATTGTTCCCTTATAAAAAGCCAATTTTTCGACCCATTTCACAATTTAATAATAATAATAATAATAATAATAATAATAATAATAATAATAATAATAATAATGATTTTATATTTTATAGAGTTGGTTTTACAATTAGGAGAGGGATTGAAGATCAATTTGTTACGAGACTTCCAACTAACTATATGTAAGCCATTTTTATAATAATAATAATAATAATAATAATAATAATAATAATAATTGGGTAATTGAAAAATGTAGCTAGTAAAAAACAGGCCCGATCCGAGTAATTTATAGACCCTTGAGCAAAATAGAAACTAAGGCCCCTAATGAAATATTTTTATAATAAAAAAAAAAAGAAGCAAAAGGGTAATAAATCTAGATTTGAGCCTACAACTATGTGATATAATCAACATAAATCTACCAACTGGGCTATTTAATATGTTTGTTTATGTTTTGTAGATATATTACTACTATTTTAAATTTACTTATTATGGGCCCCTAAAATTTAGGGGTCTTAGGCCGTCGACCCTCTCGCTCACTCCTTGGGCCGACTCTGTTAAAAAGTAACTTAAGAGCCCGAGAGTTGGACTCTCATATGAGAGCGCAAATAATAAAAAGATTAAATGAGGTTCTTAAACTGATGCGATAAAGAAAAAGTAAGTTAAGAATCCGGGTTTCGGACTCTGCTGTGCTGTGCATATGCTCTTGTGATTATTTATACATAAATTACGTATAGATGAATAATTTATGTGGTAATCGGCTAATAGCTAGCTAGGTTAAAAAACCAGGATAACAACCGAAAATCCCTCTTTGTCTCTCTCTCTGGCGCTGATGGTGCTTAGCTGGTATGAGATTGGATTGATGGAGGAGTCTATCTGGCGGGAGGGACAGAGTAGGCCTATGCATGCCGGCCATATATATATATATATATATATGATACATTAATACTCGGTAGTATATATTTCCGTTTGATCGACACGTACGCTTGCGCAATAATTAATATTGATATTTAATTGTAATGAAGAATCGATCCCATGGGCATTGATTGGCAGTGGCAGTCGCAGCCCCACCCCCGGCCAGCTCATCCATCAATTCGTTACTCCATCCATCCATCCATCTATCTGTAGATATGATCGAATCTCTCCGTCGATCTATTCTATATATATAATACAATACTCCCATAAGGCCATATGCACAGCACAGCATATAATCCATATATCATATATGCATATGTTTGTTTCTGAATTCAACGTATACACATTCATTGATCGATCCATCCATATTAATTAATTAATTAATTATATACAATATTCGTGTAAGTTAAATATACGGAGTATTAATTTATCAAAGAATTGAATACGTACGAATCGAACAAGTCAGAAGAAGAGCATAGAAGAATAGAAATTAGAAATAGAATGGGGTCATCAAAATTCGTAGAGATCATCCTGGCAATCCTATTGCCCCCTCTCGGAGTCTTCCTCAAGTACGAGTTGAAGGTATGTATATTATTTCCTCAAATCTCCGATCATCCATCAATTTAATTATATACTTAATTTCATTAATTGTATTTGCATTTGCATTTGCATTTGGGTGGTGCAGGTTGAATTTTGGATCTGTTTGGTGCTGACCCTCCTCGGTTGGCTCCCTGGTGTCATTTACGCTATTTGGGTTCTCACCCAATAGTACGTATCAGAATTGAAGTCACTCCCAATCCTAGCTAGCTAGCTTCATACCATGTAATCTATGTAACTAATTACATTTTCCATTCCATTCAATTCCTCTCTATAACTTAATTACTCCCTATTAAGCCTCATTGTATCATACATGTGAGGCTGGTTTAGTGGTAAATTGGTGTTTTGTTAATTGCTATATATGTATATGTAAAATATTGAATGTGAAAACGTACGTGGGCAGGTGGAGTTCATCAAATGGTAACAATGCCAAGTATAGCAGTTGGAGGAGGATTAATACAAGTGCTACTACTATTACTAGTACTGGAGGCGGAAGAAGGCCGGTTGATGATGGAATCATAAGGGCTTGGACTTCATCTCTTGTCTGCCTCAATGTTTTACTCATCTGCTCCTTTCTTCTCTTCCTCACCGTCGTTTTCGTTAGTTTGATCTGATGATCCATATATCATTCTCTCATCCATCTATCGCGTTGCATCTTTCTTAATTGTCTATTTCATTTTTATGTATTAATTAATTCCATTAATCTCATCAATCCATCGATCAGCATCGTCATTTTGTTTAATTATGCAGCTATGAGTTATATTATTTATGTATTAATTTCATCAATAAAATATGTTGTTCCCTTGGCTCTCAAACATTCGTCGCCCAAAGTCATTTTTTCGTCGCCCAAAGTGGTTTGTGAAAAAAACGTTTGGTCCCTAATTCGTCGCCTCAGCCCCGTCGCCCAAAGTTTGGGCGACCAAAAAAAAATTCGTCGCCATAGGTAGCTTTTTTGTGATGAAATTCGAATTTTATTGCCCTACAGTTTTGTGACGGATTTTTTACTTTCGTCGCCCAAACTAACAGTTTTGTCGCCCAAAGTAGCCCATTTTTTGTGATGAACGTTTCTTTTGTCGCCCAAAGTAGCTTTTTTTGTGATGAATTTAACCTTTTGTCACCCATTCTACCCCTGTTCTTTGAGAGAATTATTTTCATTTGTCACAAAAGATAAAAATGATAAAATGTGATTTCCCCTACCTACCTGATCCTTAGTCATTTCTAGCACCCTTATCAACTAAATGGGGTATTCCGAGAATCGAACTCAGACCTCTCGCACACAAAAGCGAGAATCATACCATTAGACCAAATGCCCTCTTGACAATTGAAAAAGAAACTCAAAATTATCAAATCCATTATAAAAATATGATGAATACTCAAAATTTAACTGACTACACTGAAAAAACAAAAGATCAACTTCCAAAAAGTATCAAAGGCACTTGGTTAGAACTTAAAAAAGTCCAAATAAACTTAGAAATCAAAGGCACTCAGTGGGAATAGCCATTTCATATCCATAATTGATTTCCCAAGATTCCATCTTTAAACAATAACTACTAGACAGAGCTAGCAAATCAGTGGCTTAATGCTTTAAAGTTGTAGCCAAGAAAATAAAGAAACTGTAATTTCATGGTACAGAAAAAAAAAATTTGGGAATGTTTCAACTGAAAACTTACCAGAATTTCCCGGTTGTAGCTATCACCTGCAATACACCTCTGGCTCTAACATCCTACACATATGATCACATTTTGTTCTTCTTGACATGCTCCTCGCTCATACTGGGCAGCATCATGGCTTGATCTTTGTTTCCGTTCTGATCTTCTTTGTGCTGTTGCTGCTCTTCCTTGGCCTAATATTCTTTCGTGTGCAACTCCACCCACGTACTGCTTCCTGATAAAACATGCATCAAACTTATTTCAGTGGCCATAGCAATTATCTACATCCATAATTGATTTCCCATTAAATATTACTTGATACATAGATCTGTTAGAATGTCAGATTTCCCTGTCTTTCATCGGGAAATTGAATAGGCAATTTGAACGAATGATATGAAACACTGACAAAGAAAACAAATTATATAAGGACATAATCTTGGATATATTCCACCAATTACTTTCGGAACTAAAATCGATCCCTGTCTTTACCCTTTGGGGTATATGGTCAATGAGAAACAAAATAATTTTTGACAACAACAATATCAGAATAATGTAAGATTGGAAAAAAAATACAATAAAGGAGTACTTGGAGAAGAGCACAAACTGATGAACAAGAAGATGACTCTGACACGTTAAGGCCTACCCCCCGAAAAAAGATAAAGACAAAACCGAAAGTAGTTCCATGCAAAAAGTCTGTTGATGATTATGTCAAACTTAATTTTGATGGTGCTCGAACTGGTTCGGGCTGCTGCTTCCGGCTTCGTTATCCGCGATTGTGAGTAGGGTCCTTTCATGTGGTGCTCGTAGTCATGGTTTAGTGTCAGTTATGCAGGCGGAAAGCTATGGTCTATTGATGGCCTCCTAGAAGCTTCGAAGTGGGCTCCACTAAAGGTTGAAGGTGATTGTCTCACCGTCATCAATGTCTTGCAGGGCCTCTGGTAGTGCCTGTGGGAGATTCAGATGACGACGTCGGATGTTCTTGGCCTTTGTCGATCCTTCGAGAGGGTCACCTTCGTGCACATTTTCAGAGAGGGTAACCAGGTGGCAGATCGGCGGGCGCATTTGGGTTTGTCATCGCATTTGGTAGCTGACTATGTTTCAACAGAGATCACTGATCGTTGGGACGACATGCGGTGGTTTAACCGTTGTTAACCACCCCGAATCCTTGCCTTGTATAAAAAAATCAATTGTTTAATATAAAATATAATGATTCACATTCAAATTTCTTACATGGCCAAGCAATTCAAGTATAATAGACCCCAACATAATTTAATTAAGCGACATTTATGTTAATGTGAAAGTGATTTAGCCTTTTTTTTCCTTCTAATTCTTCTAACAATAAAAGTGTTTTATATATGCATAATGGATTGCAAATATGTCAAAATTATTATCTAAAAAGTACATGTTAAAAAAGTTCTCGACAAATGGGATAGAGAAACGTATGATAGAAATTAATACGTACTCCATTATCAATACACCAAGATCATCAAAGATATGTACGAAGGTGCGATGACTAGTGTTGTCACCTCGGTAAGGGACACTGAATAGTTTCATGTGAGGGTAGGGCTTCATCAAGGATTGGCCCTTAGTCATTTCCTTTTCACTTTGGTCATGGACGTAGTGTCGGGTCCTATCTAGGATGAGGTCCCATGATGTATGCTCTTTGCGAACGACATTGTGTTAGTGGATGAGGCGAGAGCTGGGGTGAGTAATAAGTTAGAGCCGTGGAGAGAGACGCTGGAAGGCAAAAGTTTCAGACTGAGTAGATCAAAAGCTGAATATTTGGAGTTCAGCTTGGGAGGAGAGGAAGACGTGGAGCAAGACGTGATGTTGTGTGACGATGTTGATATGGGGTGAGCCGTAGAATATCCCAATCATCGACAACAAGACTCAAAACAAGAAAAGAAACAAGAAACGATGCAAGATTCAAGAACTTGATGCAAGAACAATGCAAGAAGAACAAGCAAAGGATGCAGCTGCAATGAAGGTGGAGGACTAAAAAATTAGAGATGCAAGACACGATAAAGGGATGAGATGATCTATATTAAACAAGACAGAGACCCTTGACTCAAAGGCCAAAAACTAAAACCAATGACCATATAACCCAATCTCTACAACCTTACACAATCAAACAGACTACTTAGAGGCATAAAGAAGAGGCTCGTGGATACCTAGGATTACCAAGCTTCGCGAGATTGACAAATACAAGGCAAACCAAGCGGAAACAAAAACTAATTGCAATCGAAAAGGCTCTAGCTTGATCGATTTTCTTTCTCTCTATTGTGTTTCACACAAACTGATTTTTCATTGAATAGAAGAGATGTGCGTTCTACAATGTTGAAAGCCTTACTTATAACCCTAAAAGGCCGAAATTAAAATAATAATAATAATAATAAATAAAAGAGTTTTTAAAATAAATCTCTAAAATACCTAAAATAGCTTAAGCAACTTGCCAAGGATAGTAAAAACTGGCCTCATAGAGTAAGGGTCAGTTTGGCATCGGTTAGGTGTCGGTGTGGCTTGAACTTCAAGATCATTCGATGCTAGTCCACACGAATGTTCGCAGGGGCTCCTCTTGTAGTTGGGCTACGCTTGATGATAGAACATGGCTCATGAACATGAATGAATCTCTTTGAAGCTTCTTGGCACGAACTCGAGTCATAGGTCCATCATCAAGTATGATAGGTGTGCCCAGATGTGTCTTGGACGGTCCCGCATCAGATGTTGTCCCGAGAAAGGATATCTTCAAGTAGTTAGGGTCGGTAATGTAGAGTGACGTAGGTGTGGATATAGATATCAGTCATCGGATTCAGAGGGGATGGCAGAAGTGGAGAGCTGCATCAGGAGTCTTATGTGATAGGAAAGTGCCCCCAAAGCTCAAGGGAAAATTATACAAAGTGGTAGTTAGAACTCCTATGTTGAATGAAGTTGAGTATTAAGCGACTAAAAAGTAACAAGAGCAGAGGCTAATGGTGGCAAAGATGAGGATGATCAAATGGATGAGTGGACTTATTAGACTAGGCAGGATCAGAAATGAAGTTATCAACGACAAAGTGGGAGTAAGCACTAAATGAGATAAGTTGCGAGACTTTGTTGGTTTGGTCATGTGTAGAAGAGAGATCTGAGCGCGCCAGTTCGTAGGTGTGACATTTTGGAGATCGATAGAGTACGACGGAGAAAAGGGAGATCGAAGAAGAGTTGGAGGGAGGTGATTAGATGAGATTGTGCCCTTCTGAACCTTAACGAGAGCATGGTTATGGACAGAACGGATAGGAGGAGCATCATCCATGTCATTGAGGGTTAGATTGGGCCTCAATGGAGTGGCAGAGTTCGTATCCCCCTTCACACACCTTGTCATTATCCTCTTTAGTTTCGTTTGTTACACTTGTCTTTTTGTTTTTATCTTCTTTAGTTTCGTGTGTTACACTTGTCCTTTTGTTTTTATATGAGTTTATGTTGGTGTTTGGGCCACTAGGAAACACTCTCTCGATGATGTCGGGGAAAGAGTGTGTACAACTTGGTCTCCTAGACCCTGCTCCAGTGGGATATACTAGGATTGTTGTTGTTGTTGATGTTATTGTTGTATCAATACAATTTAGACAAATTTTTTTTTTTGATAAGGTAAAATTTTGACTGGCCGAAACCTAGCCGAATGCATTCTACGGGATGAGGTCTAACAGACCTGGATGTGTTTCAAATCCATGCCCTTGCAAAGAGCGGCTAAGGTGTGCAACCTTATTAGCCACTTTGTTCCCAATGCGGGGGATATGCGAGAAGGATACTTCATGAAAGTATTGGATGATTATTTTGATATCTCCCATAGTCAATTCAATCTCCCAATGACATTTTCCTTTCTGTGCTAGGTGGTTGATGATGATCTGTGAATTTCCTTCTAACACGAGTTTTCTGATCTAAAGATCTCTAGCCTTAATTACTCATTCTCTCAAGGCGAGTGCTTCTTCCATAAGAGGAGATTGTTTACCTATATGTTTGTATCCCAACATAATAGGTTCCCCTCCCAGAGTCGGATAATGTACTCCGTCGTGCTTCCGTCCAAATTTGAAGACGATCCATCGAAATTTATTTTCATGACTCCTCATCCCGGTTTTCTCCACTTAATTTTTGTTTTATTTATTTTTCGGCTTGGCTTGTCTTTTGTATTTTCTATCCTTATGTCCTCCTCTTGTTTACATGCTTTTCTCCAATTCTCATAAAGAGCATTTATGAAAAAAATGAACTTCCCTATTTGATGGAATATGGTTCTTTCAGAAGGTAATCCGATTTCTATAAAACCAAATGACCTACCATTTGAGCGCTAATTCTTCTTTTTTAGTGGGATGAAGTTTATCACCTAATGTGCCCATGGTTACTTTAATGTCTCTTGTGTTGTTTAGTATGCTGGGTATGATGTGGTGGATTGCCTGCATCCGTAGAGCTGGATAATTTGCAAAACAATATTCAATAAAAAGATGTGCTTCATCTTCAAAATGGTGGTTACATAATTTATAGGGGATTGGAACAGTAACACCTCTCTGGTATAATTGAGTTGTTATTAGAAGCCCTTTTTGAACTAGTTTTCGTAGGATGTTTTTAATCTTTGGGGGAATATTTAGCTTTCATATCCATGAGTTGGGGTCGACTTGCATATTATCAAAGTTTGCAATGAGTTTCATTGCACTTGCTATTGTGAGTCAGCGCGCCCTCTCGATCCAGCCACCATAAGAGTCTATCTGGGAGTGGCGAGACGGGGATAGGGATTTCTTTTATTTCATGTATGATTGCGTTATCAAAATCACGGTTTAGCTTCTCAATCAACCATTTTTCGTTTATCACACAGACTGACCTTTTGGTTAATGCTTATACCTTAGGTGGGTTTATTCTCCCTAAAAGAAGGGTCATCGACAACCAATTCAATTGTCTGTCCAGAAGTTAAGGGATCTTCCATCTCCTACATACCAAATTAGGCCTTTTTCTGAATTTGTCAATGAATCGACTTAGGTTTTTCCACTGCCATGATGTATTGCCCTTTGTTTTATATGTGTGTTTTTCAGGTATTTATACCTTATCAGGTTAACCCAATAATTATCAGTTCAGCAAGGATTTTCCATAGTAATTTGATTTGGAGAGCCTCGTTCATATCCTTCGATTTTCGGAGCCCTATCCCACCTTTACTTTTTGGCTTGCAAATTCTATCCCAACTAATTAGTGGTCTATGTTAGATATATTTGTTCCAGAAAAATGTTTTGTTAATTTGGTCTCGTTCTTTGTGTATATTGGTCGGCAACATAAAACTCTCACTACAAAAAAAAATTAAATTGGCCACCCTCGCTAGCTTCGGCAGGCACTTGGCGTGGCAATTGGTACCCTTTTACCACGACATTAGCCACGACAGGCGTAGAAAAGAAAAAATAACCATTGATGATAGCTTCGGCAAGGGTTCCCGTGGCTATTGAGTTCATTTTTCCATTTACGTTAGCTACGTCTAGGGTTTGCCGTGGCGAATGAAAAATTAATTAAAAAAAAATAAAAAAGCACAGATCCAATTTCTTTAGCAGATACTCTTCTGGATGCTCTCTCTCTCCACCACAACCCTAACCAAGCTCTTTCGTTCTCATCTCTTTCGTGTTCTCCCTCTCTCTCTCTTGCTCGCTTCGTCTCAGTCTCTGGCTTTCGACTTTCGTCTTTCGTTATCCCTCTTCCTTCTCAGATCTAAGACCCCTATCTCATTCTTCTTCTCCATCCATCTCAGATCTGAACTCACGCATCTCTTCTCCATCCATCACAGATCTGAACTCATGCTTAGAGCTTCGCCTTCAGATTGCTTAGCACTCGTGCGGTCGTGCCCTAACCCATGGCACCCAGAGCTCTCTCGTTTCGGCGACACCGACGTACTTCACCCCTTTGCTGCCGCACGAGAATAATTTCCCCTCCGCTCGTACTCCCAGCCCTCCTCAAAGCGTTTCCATTCCCATATCCTCCACGCCGTTCCTCCAATCCAACCTTCCACCTCCACCAACTTCCGCTCAGAAGCCGCCGCTCCCTCCCTCCATCCCCACACCTTCGCCGCCCCCTCCGCTGCCAGCGACGGGAGATTCGCGCCAAAATATTGCCGCCAGCGGGTTCGGATCGGCGCCGAACACACTTCCGGAGCCTGTTTTGGATACAGTGAAGCGGGATCTGGCAAGGATTGTGAGCAATTTGAAGCTTGTGGTTTTCCCCAATCCCTACCGGGAGGATCCTGGGAAGGCTATGAGGGATTGGGATCTATGGGGTCCTTTCTTCTTCATCATCTTCCTCGGGCTGGTTTTGTCCTGGTCAGCTTCAGTCGAGAAGGTATTCGATCTTGTTCTTCTTTGTTTTCCCTCTTTGGTTTAGCTGTGACTTGTTGTTGAATTTAACTTCATTGCTAGTCGCTTTGCTGATTTTTGTGGCAAACTGGTAATTTGATTTTGAGCCAGTAGTGCTGTAGGTGATCCCATTTTGATCTGATTTTAGTGCAGACTCCAGCTTGAATTTGTTTGCATTCAATTGTTTAATTAACTGATAAGTTAATCTTACAATGTTGGTGCGGTACTAAACACTTTAGATGTATCAGGCTATCAGCTGGGATCAACAATATAAGTTAGATGATTGTTGACTTGATATAAGTACTGTGATTTATCTTATTAGAATGACAACTGCTAGCTCATTGGGAATCACCATCTAGTTCTAGTCAGTGCAAATACTGCAAACTGGAGCTGAAATGGCATGTAGAATAATCTCTGTTGTATGTAAGCTGAGAATGCTTTTGATTTATATTGAATTTGATCAGCTGTTAAAAGTTGGCTTGATTCGTCTTCTTAGTTCCATGCCCGTACTCCTTTGTGATTGTGCAGATGCCGAATGATATGGTTACAATGTAGACTGTAGAGTAATAGGTGATGCATATGGAAAGAATCGTCAAACCTAGCACTCCGATGTTTCACTCTTTTATCCTTTCCCTTATTTACATGGGTAGCAGATTAATTGGAGCTACATTGAGTTTGTTGATAACCAAGATATTCTAGATGTAATAGAAAAGGTTTGTATTTTCTTAAATATACTGAAACTATTTATCCATTTGTCTTTTTTTATTCTTCTTTAGTTTCAGTATGCAATCTTGTGTGGTTTCAAATATAGGTGCTTTATGTTGATCCTTTGAGAGTGTTGATAGTATAAATGTTTTACTTAGGCTGATTACTGAAAATAGTATAAATGCTTTGGTAGCAATGTAGGATGTAAGCGAGTGGATAATAAAAGATAAGAGAATCAAAATGATATGTACATGATTCGTATGTTTGGATTACTTATTAAAATATACACGAAGTTAAATCTATCTCCATTGACTTTTTAGCATTCAAACGTTTTGTGAGTCTTTGTTGGTCTGGATGGTGCATATGTTCTGGTCTTTGAAAGTATCTTTGCAGTATCTGACCTTGCAATGTTTTATTATGAGCATTTGATATTGGCACATATGATCAATCTATTCCCAAAGCACAGTCTGAAAATGGTACTTTAAATTGTAAATAATAGCATTTGATGATAGCTTGTAACTCCCAACTATCTGATCCTGCTTTCTTACATGATGGTTCATGTCTATTTGCTGAAATCACTGTGTGAAATACATTTTATTGGCCTTTTAAGAATAATGAGCTTGGATCTGATTCTTTGGACAACTAAAATGCATGCTTTTTTTAGCATCCTATGTTTTACGACCTTTATTTTCCTCGTTTTTAACGGTGAAACCAGCTGGTCATAGTGTGACATAAATGTAAGGTATAGTTTCACTATAAATACTAAATCTAGATAAAACTTATTTTGAAAGAATATGTGAGAGTTATTAATTACTTACTGAAAGAAAGAGGCACTTTTCTGTGAACCTTGAGACCATCATCATTGTGAGTCTGTTATTTGTGAATCATCTAAACTTGTAGGCTGGAGCCAATCAGTTTTTAATGAATATAAAAGTGGGTGTGTGAAAGGTTGCCCGCTTTTTCTTTGTTTTACTCATAGTCTTTTTGTTTTCTTACCTTTCCATATGAACATGGTTTTCCTTTTACATACCTAATTCAATGTTTTTACATAGCAAATGCCATACTTATTCTAATTTCTGCAGTTGGAAGATTCAGCCATGGATTCTTAGTTTTCGACATCGAGACACTGAAAACAGCGGATCCTTTCATTGCTGGTAGGGTTTTTTTTATCTGAAATGGGTATAGAAATTTTAAATTGATGGGTTATGAATATGATACCTCTTGTCTGACTGCCATGGTGTTTTGGTTCAATGTTAGATTGGTTTCTAGGTGCATATTTTCTTGGGGATTATAATGAGGATAGTTGAGGAATGAATGGTACGTCGAAGGCTGTTGCTGCAGCTGCTAAATCATGGGTTGGTATTTGTAAGTCGAGCTCTTTGGATCATATATGTATTTTTGTAGTGCTTACACTTTCAATAAGAAATATATAAGTGCTTGTTTATCAGTCTGAAATCAATATCATGAATTTCAACATCACCTTCTTGCATGAAATAGCTTAGCTTCATCCATCAATATGAAAATCTCTTACTTTTAAGTCATTCAATCTGAAATATCTTATGGTTAATTGGATTACCTCACCTGTCACCGGTTGCTTTTGGTTTCAATCTCTCTCTCAATTGCTCTTGGCTTCGATCTCTCTCAGTTGCTCTTGGTTCATCCCCTCGGCTTATCGCCTGTCTCTCTCTCTCTCTCTCTCTTCGATCGCTCTCCTCTCTTGATGGGTTCTCTTGGTTAAATCACAGGTAATATATTTCACATTGTGTTTATGCTTATCTTATTTGATTATTGTTAGCCAATTTTACAGATTCATCATTCATAGGATAGCTTTCCCCTTTATTAAAACCCTAAATTTTATACTTTGAGAATTTCCTCTTCGCACATTCGGTGCTTCTCCTCCATTTGAACTGGATTTTGTTTTGCAAGTAGGGAACTGGAATTGCAAATAGGGACGATTATTGAACTGGATTCTGCTTGCTAGTAATTTATTGCACAAAAGTTTTGTGTTTGTGTATTTGTATATTTGTGGTGACTTTATAAGGGCCTGCACATGTTGGTGTTAAACTTCATGTTGTTGATCACTTTACTCACTTGCAATTAGGATTGACTTGTTTTCCATAGTTATAGAAATCTGTTGGCAATTTTATAGTAGAAATCTGTTCCTATGGAAGACATGCCTTCTAATTTCAAGTTCTGTCATTTTTGGGATCTTTTCTTATTTTGAACCTCATTTTTGGTTGAGCTACTACTGTTCGTTTAGTGCAATGGCTTGGGTCTGCTTTGCTATAGCTGCTGTCATTGTTCCTTTGGCCCTTGAAATTGGAAGGGCATGTTGTTGGTAAGTTGTCGGTATTTTTTAGCTGTCAAACGGTTTAGTGGTATGGTGACGTGATTGGTTTAAGATTTCCCTTCGGCTGCTGGTTATTGGCTTGCTTGCTTGAGGGAGTCTGCTGCTGCGGTAATATCAGCTTGAGGCTTGCCGTTAGTGCCTGCTGTCATTAGCATTTGGTGAATGTGTGGTGTTTTCCTGGTGTTTACTGTCTTTAGGTTAGATGTCATAGAAATTCATATGGGGATTTAATTTTGTTATATGCTGGGCTTGTTTTTTGGGTTAGGATATTTGCCCAATTTGTGGGAATTTAGATACGGTTTGTTTTTGTGATTGGATGGGCCTATATCTAATTATCTATATGTCGGCTGGTATAATTTGCTTTGGCTTCTTATTTTATATTGCATATATTCGTATAATTCTATGAATATATGTTAATACGGAGTATATTTTAAGAAGCTAGTTGGGGAGTGGAAGTAGTGGGGACTACTTTATTCAGGGAGTGTGCAAATTTGTGGGAAGAATCTGTGGGTAGTCTCATATTTTTCGGAAGACCCTTCGTATGGTCTTCCTTCTTGTTACTCCTTGACATTTATGTCACCATCTATATATTTACATGATCAGATCTCCATCCTGCATTTTCAACCGATGCAAACTGAGAATGTAGGGCTTGTGGTCTCAAACTTTTGTAGATAATCTGCTCCATGCATTTTTACTTCTATTTATAAGACTGCAAGGGGTTTGGACTTTGTTGAACACATGCAAAGAAATGCCAATTTATGTTGGGATGCTTTGAATTGTACATCTGGACCAATGCAAGGAGTCCAGAATTTTGTTCTATTCATAGTAGTTTATTTTTTAGTTTACCACTTTTGTTTTGCTATTTTAGAGATAATGTAGTTTTCTCTTTGCTCTTGTTTTCCAGGTCTACAAATGCTCCATTCATTGATGAAGAAGTTTAGGGGAAACTTCACCAAGATTCCAATCTTGAGGAAGCTTATGAAATCTAAAGGTTACCTATCTAGCTAGGTAGCTTCTCTTTTTATAACAAAAGTCATTAAATTTTGTATAATGAATGAAAGTATGTATATTTATTGTAAATAAATTATGTAGTTTTTTTGACATTTTAATATATATGGAAATATTGTAAAATTAATGAATTATATTATATATGTAAATTGTGTGTATATTTATTGTAAATAAATTTTATTTTTTTTAACAAAATATTGGACTTTTTAGCCCGGGTCTGAAGATTCCGGGCTAAAAAGCAGTTTTTTTTTTTAAATTTCCACCCACACCTTAGCTACGGCAGCTTGTCGTGGCAAATGTGTCGTGACAACCAAAGGAAAAAGGAGCCAAAATTTTGGCGCCTGAACTTCACTAGTGACGGCAACTTACCGTCGCATAGCCGTGGCTAATATCTTTGCCACGGCTAGTAGCCGAAGCTACCAAATTTTGCCACGGCCGAACTCGCCACGCCCCCATTAGCCGTCGCAGAGCCGAAGCTAGATGTCTTTTGCCACCCTAGAAGGGGCTTTTGCCACGGCTTTTTGCCGAAGCTAATTTAATTTTTTTTTTTGTAGTGTCTACACCATGTAATTAAAGAGGTTTTGACGATAGATTTGAATTAATAAATGATGTTCTCCCTTGCTGAGAGAGCGCATTTGCTCTCCACTTAGAGAGTTGTTCTTTTCACTTGCATGTACAGTTTCTTCAAAAGTTTCTCGTTTCACTTTTTCGTTAATAATGGGGTAACACAGATATTTTTCTAATGCTCTTCTGTGAGCAATTTGTAAATTGCATTCAAGTTCTTGAACTCTAGTTCTGGGCACACCACATGTTGTTTGAAAGGAGGATTTGTGAAAGTTAACCTTTTGGCCCGAGTACTTATAATATTCATCAATAATATTTTCGCTTCCAGTTGAAGTGGCTTTCGCAAAAACCATGATGTCGTCCGCAAACGCCAGGAAAGGAATGGAGAGACCGTCTCTACCAAACCTAAACCCCACAGTTCTGGTTCTCGAGGAAGCTTCCTCTACTAGTTTTCTGGCATGGATTTCCGCCCTCGGTATGGATAAAACTGGAGATAATGGATCACCCTGACGGAGACCCCTAGTTGGTTTGAATAAGTCCGTAGGGCCGTTGTTAACCAAAATTGAAAATGAGACTGTTTCTAGACACTCTCTTATTCATCCTATACAGGTTGGGTTGAAGCTGAAATTCGCCAGGATTTGAAAGGAGAAATCCCAATCTACACGGTTTTATGCTTCTTCCATGTCCCTAGTTTTATCGCCATCCAACCTTCGTTTCCATTTCTATTTTTGAAAGTGTGGAAGATCTCATGTGCTATCAGAATGTTGTCCTGAATAGTGCGATCAGATACAAACGCTTCTTGTAATGGGTGTATGAGCTTCTCTATCACTTTTTTTAGATAATCAGTTATGATTTTTGAAATAAGCTTATATATAGTTGAGCAAATGCTAATTGGTATATAATTGTTTGTTGTAGTTGGGTTTTCACATTTTGGTAAAAGGGTAATAAACGTGTGGTTTATCTGTTTGAGCAGTTTACCTAATTGAAAGAATCTTTTGACTGCTTTTATCACTGATGGGCCAACAATGCCCCAATAAGTTTTATATAATTCAACTGTCATCCCGTTGAGATTGGACCTGGGGACTTATTTTTTTGCTATCCATCATTGAGGGAGTTATCAAGGGTAAGTAATCTAAGAGGTTTGATCTATTCTCCCCATCCTTTTTAAATCGTCTTTCAAAATCTTGTTGAATTTCCTTCTTGACATTTTCTTCCCCAACAATTTGGTTCCATTTCCTGTTGTAATATTTCGAATAATCTTTGTATTTCTTGTTCCCGTTGCTATCCTATGAAAATAGCCAGAGTTTGTGTTAGAAAGTTTTAGGTGTTTAACTTTTTCTTTTTGACTCCAGAATTTCTTGTGGAAATTCAACATAAGCCGACCTTCTTTTTCTTAAGTAGTTGTGTTTGTTTATCCATCATATATGAATCTGTTTTGAGAAACTAAATTCATCTTTTGTATCTTGAGAATGCTACATTCGACATCCTTTAGTTGTCGGGAAATGTTTCCGAAGGCTTTCATGTTCGATTCCTTAGCTCTCACCTTTAAAATTTTTGCCTTAAATGATAGTTGAAACATTGCTGAACCGCTACAGTTTGCTCTCCAGGTTTGTTTAACTATATCACGGAAATCGTTCCTCTGTAACCACATGTTTTCAAGTTTGAATTTAAACTTGAAAACATGTGGTTTAACTATTTCACCATTGCTTAGATCAAGAGAGATGGGACAATGATCAGATGATGGTGTGTATTGAGAAAATATGCATAATGACAGCTATTTAGTGGAGTATTTGATAGTGCAGAAATCAAGTAATGGATGGAAACTGGAAAGAGATGAGATCAAACTAAGAATCGGTTGGACAAGGAAACGTACAAGCTAAGCCCTTATTATACACGGATCGGAGCAATGTATATTACTACTCTACAAGTACCTTTTTTTTTTTACAAGGAAAGAATTCGGGTGGTGGTTAGTCAACCCGATAGCATCCCGAAAGATGAGATCACGATGATCTAAAAGAAATACAAATACAGAATACAACAAAAGAAACACCCTAAACAAGCCCGGAAAAACCCCAACCTTAAGCAAACAAGCGGTCACAACATCGAGAGGAAGAAAGCCCGGCGTAGTACTAGTTATCGCCAAGCAACACGTACTATTATCCCTCCGGCATGCCATCCAACCTCCATATTTTGCTTCATTTATTCCCGTTGAGGTGAAATTGAAATTGAATGAGCTCCACACCAAACCTGCTTGATCACCCACATGATTTTGCATTCATTTATATACATATCTCCATCAAATATAATATATACGGAGAATTATTTATGTATATCACGTAAAAGATCAAGCGTACGCGTATCAAACAAGTTAATTCCAGTACGTAACAAAAATCAAAGGTACTTACCAAGTTTTTTTTATATATAAAATTTTCCAAATTTCTTTTCTTTTCATTCTCCCCTATACAGAAACAAACGAGCCTTAGTCTCAGTAAGTCCTATCGGCTATCTGGGAAAAACAAATTATTCCTTCTAAATTTCTTAATTAAATTAAAATGGAGCATTTAAACTAACAAAAAAAAATATATATATGTCTAGTTATGCAATTTTTTTTTTCTATTTATGCACATCGGCCTTTAAACTAGTACGGTAAGTTTTGATACTCCGTATTTTTAAACAATTTACTCCTAAATGAATTTTTTATACCCCTGTCGAATGATCCAGACTCCACGCATCTTTGGTGGAACCCACATGGAAGAAAACATTTGGATTGGACGTGACAAGCCACCAATATATCATGATTCACGATTTGGATTATTTGCTTTAGGTCAAGTTGCGTAAATCCACCCTTAAATTAATATTTTCATAAAATCACCATTTAAATGACTTTTTTTTTTATCAATCAACCACTCCTAAATATATTCCTTTTAAATATAAGTTAAATTTAATAAATTATAAATTTCATTATTCCTACCAAATTTTTTCTATTATAAATATCATTTTTAAATCAAATTTTATATTTTTCTTTTAATATTTTTATAAGATTATTCATTATTTTACACATATATTTTAAAAAAGTCTTCTAATTTTTATTCCTATGAAAAATTCTTTAAAAATTACTCCATCCGTTTGGAAATATAAGTCATTTACTATTCACGCACGTTTTCTTAGCATGATGAAAACTATATAAAACTAGTGTAAGTCCCGTCCCGTGTACGGAGAATACATTAATACAATATTATAAATAATAGGTAGTTTTCAATAAATAAATAAATAATAATCTAAATATAAATCATTTTTCAACAAAAAATAATATAGACATAAATAAAATTATTTCGACGGATTATAAAAAAATCTAAATATATTTTATTTAGATTCTCTCAAAATATAAATAAAATTCCTATTTATAAGATAATTTTTTTTTTCTAACCTACATTTAGTTGAATGTCATGTAATTTAATAGATAAATGTTTTTTTAAAAAGATTTTAATATTTTGTTATTAAATATATATATATATATAGTATATATTTATTACGTTATCCACAGGTTAATTTTTTCCACCAAAAAATAATCTATATATAAATAAAATAGCGCTTATCAAATATTATATATTTATCTATTAATATTTTGGTAAGTATGGCTATGAAGTATATTTTTTATTTATATTTATGTCAATTAACTAAAATATAAATATATATATATAGATATATATATTGTGGATTAAATAACTTTCTATAAACTATGATATCATATATATATTTTTTTTTTCTAGAATCAACTACAACGCGCCACATAGGATTTTTGTGCCAAGAATCAACCGCAACACGTCACATAGGACGCATAGGATAGAAAACCGATTAATAATAAATGGAGGAAATTAAAAAGGAAACGGGAAAGGATATATGAATAAATTAAAAGTACGTACGTAGGCGGTAGGCGGTAGGCGGTAGGCGTAGGTAGGTAGTTTAGTCTACTGGGTGAGAACCCAAATAGCGTAAATGATACCAGGGAGCCATCCGAGGAGGGTAAGCAACACACAGATCCAAAACTCAATCTTGCATCCGAACTTGAAGAACACTCCAAGAGGGGGCAATATGATTGCCAGGATGATGTCTATGCATGTGGCTGTCCCCATGATCGATCAAATTTTCTTCTTCTCGGGAATTGCTCGATCTCGATCTACCTAGCTAATTCCTTTTCTTCAATTCGATCTTTATAATTTGATGGATCGATGATGGCTAGCTATCTAGGTTGAAGGTAGCTGCATATGTATATATAGATCGACTATAGAGAGAGAGTGTGTGTGAAAGATACTTAGTCGTAGCAGATAAGATATGATATTAGAAATATGGATGGATGGATGGATGGATGGATGGAGTAGTTGTAGCTGTATGAGCTGGCCAATGCGTGTATGAAGCGTGTCTGTAGGAAACTCCCCCCTCCACCCTCCACTCTCCACCCTCCACCCTCCACTTACCTTCATTTCTTCAATCCATCATATCATATATTCACATCATATCATTTCGATCTCAGAACAATTCAAGGTTTACGCGCGTTAATCAATGTTATTATTACTCACTCCGTCTCATATTAATTTTTTTTTTTTATGTAATATTAGGACATTTTGCAAAAGGGGAAATAAAAGTAGACATTTTGCAAAAGGCCAAAGGCCTTGTAGAAAATGGACACTTAGCAAAAAAATCCAATAACTTAAACCTTAAATATGAAATTGGCCGCATTTGATTGTGTGCCCAATAAATTAGTTGCCTAATCAAAATTAAAGAGGATAAGGTAACAGAGGATAAGGTAACAGCTGAAATTAAAGAGTGAAACGGCTGGTATAATTGCCAAAGGTGAACGGCTAAATTAAATGTCGGAAGCCGTTACATTTGCACCCTTCTTTCTGAGCATGTATATATATATATAACATATACGATACATTGTGGAGAGGCTAGAGCTCTGCTCACCAAAACAAAAAAAAGAAGGCATATATATATACAAATTGGGGGAGATGCCACAGGCTGCACAGCTTCACCAAAACAAAATGGAGGAATATAGAAATAAGGGGGCCGGGGCTTCATCCATTTGAAAAAGGGACGGCAAGTGAAGGTTTCGGCGGGAGGGTCATCATCAACTTCACCATTAATGGCCAAATCAACAAGCCATCAAGCAATGATCACCCGTAACAAAGGCAAAGTGCAGAGATGGCCTTGACCAAATTAAGGCATATGACGGAGACATTCTTGGTTCTCGACACTATGTGAGGCTACAATGAAGATGGAGGAGGTGACAATCGAGCTAGGCCCGCTGCTACTACCATGAAGGCGGGGAGTTTCCACAAATGAAGTCCGTTCATGGTGACAATGACCCTGACTTGTAGTCGGGAGTTAAAGCTATAAGTGAGCAACAAAAGAATCGTGATTCAAAAATGAAGAAAAGGAGCCATCCTCCTCACACGTACATGCCATCACCTGTTGCTACGAGGCTATGCAAGGGGTATACAGGAAGAAACGACGGCAAAAACGAAACTATGTGGTGGCCGCAGCAAATGCCAGAAGTTGGCCTGTCGACCACCTTTGGAGGATTCCTGCACAACATAGCATAATTTGTGCGCTCCTCGAGCACCCGACGATGATCTTTGCGTGCCCCCAATCAAATCTCCAACTTTGCGCCATACCAAATACAACCAAAGGCCAAAAACTTCCCCTGAGGATTGATCGAGTCAGTCTCGAACACCACGCAAAAAGAGCCACGAAGAGCATATATATGCTATATAACAAAAACGTTTTTGTTAACATATACTCCCTCCGTATCGCAATACTTGTTGTTTTAGAGTGGTAAAGTTGTATCAAAAAACTTGTTGTTTTAGCTATAATAATTGTCTTTATAGGTAATGATTGCTCTTTTTATAGGTAATAATTACTTATTTTAGGTATTTTAAGCTATAAAAGTAAAGTAAAGATAGGTTTTATTAATAAGTGTGCATAGAGCTAAAACAACAAGTATTGCGATACGGAGGGAGTATATAGCAGTCAAGTTGGCGATACTATTGTGAACAACTCCATCTATATATAAGTATAAAGAGAGTTGGAATCAATAGAAGGCACTGCAAAGACAGCGTCCAAACAAAGAGCAATAAAAACGAAGCTCTGTAGCAGTGGTAGCAAAGCAGCAAAGTTGACACGTTCATGCAGTTTCTGCGAAAGAACTGCCCAACATCCTATTTTAAGGCTCCATTGCATTCAGATCAGAGGGTATATAAGCCAACAAAAACTTGTGATCGATAGAGAACATCACAAGGAACATGTAGGAATAAAAATCAATGAAAACGGAGTTTTGTAACAGCAGTGGCAGGGCTCAAAATTTGACACTTTCACGCAGTTTCTGTGAAAGAACTGCTCAGCGCCCACTTTAAGGACCTATTGCGTTCAGCTCCGGGAGTACATGAACCAACAGAAACTAGTGATAGATATAGGACATCACAAGGAACATGGAGTAATACAAATCAACAAAAACGGAGCTTCGTAGTAGCAATGGTGAGGCTCCAAAGTACGCATGTTCACACAGTTTCTGCAAGTTCTTTTGCAACGGTCCGGGTCCGTTCATGGTGAGCGGCTGCGTCAACACTTTCCAGAGAGCCTCCTATGATGATGGGAGCCTCCTATGATGATGGGGGGGTCTATAGTTCGACGACTAAGTCGGATGGAATTCGACACGCGATCTCAACACAAAGTCACATCAGACCAAGTTGAAATTATCCGCAAGAACTTTGGTGGCTTAACGCTCTCGAGAAGCTACTCGATCTGCATTAAGATCGACAACTGTAAAGGAATAATGTTTGCAGAGAAAGATGTATCGTTCTTCTCATTGATTTCTGTATATATAGAGTACAAGGAGATTATAGTTTGACCTAAAGGGATTTGGAATTATCCTTCCCTAATCAAATCCTATCTATAACAAACAGAATAAGAGATATGATAAATACAAATAAATACAATTTCCTAACAGGCCCCCGCAAGCTCATGAGCGGGAGCGGACATGTAGCTTGGAACTCAATGAATGGAACCGATGATTGCCGACAGCTTTGGTAAATATGTCTGCGATCTGATCAAGAGAACGAACATGGCGAACCGTAAGATCTCCAGAAGCAACCTGTTCACAGACGAAATGATAGTCAATCTTGATGTGCTTGGAGCGCTGATGTAAGACCAGATTCGCAGACAGGAATGTAGCACTGAGGTTATCACAGAGAAGAATGGGCGGCCGAGCAAAAGGGATTTCCATCTCCTGTAACAATTGTTGCAACCACAACAACTCGGCAGCAGTGAAAGCAATGACCATGTATTCGGCCTCAGTACTCAATCTGGCAACCACATTCTGCTTCTTGGAGGACTAACTGATGAGGTTGCCACCATAGAACACTGCAAAACCATGTTGAGATCGGCAATCATCTAGATCGGAAGCCCATCCAGCATCAGAAAAGGCAACAAGGCGATCGTCAGTGGCTTTGAAGAGGGACAAGCAGACGCAATGTAGCCTTTCAAGTAGCGCAGTATGCGTTTCACAACCGACCAGTGCACCTCTGTGGGGTTGTGCATAAACTGACAGACACGATTGACCGAATAAGAAATCTCCGGTCTAGTGATCGTGAAATATTGTAGAGCCCCAACAATTTGACGATACAAATGAGGGCCGGAACAAGGATCGCCGGATTGAATGAGACGTGAGCTAGGCTCGGATGGAGAGGAGATGGGCTTCGCATCGGTCATGCTGCATCTATCCAGGATGTCCGCAATATACTTCTGTTGATTGAGATGAATAGCAGAGGGAGTGCGAACAACCTCAATGCCGAGAAAGTAGCCCAGAGCCCCAAGGTCTTTCAATGTGAATGCACGATGGAGACTAAGTACAAACTCATCAATGAATGTGGTATGAGATCCCGTGATAATAAGATCATTGACATAAATCAGAACACAGACCACATCAGTGCCATACCGCTTGATAAACAGAGATGAGTCAGAGACACAACCGTTGAAACCTTGTCGAGTAAGGGCGTCCTTGAGCTTCTGAAACCAGGCTCTGGGGCCTTTTTGAGGCCATACAAAGCCTTTGGAGCCGTCAGACATGATTAGGACGATCAGAAGCAACAAATCCTTGCGGTTGGGTCATGTAAACAGTCTCGGCCAGGTCACCGTTCAAGAAGGCATTATTAATGTCAACCTAGCGGAGGGGCCAGGACCTTGTAAGGGCGAGACCAAGGATAAGGCGGATGGTTGTTGGCTTGATAATCGGACTGAAGGTGTCGAAGAAATCAACACCAACTTTCTGACTGAACCCCTTAGCAACCAGACGCGCTTTGTAACGCTCAATAGAACCATCAGACTTGTGCTTGACCCTGTAAATCCACTTGCAACCAACAATGTTAGCACCAGGAGGGCGGGGAACTAAGTCCCACGTCCCATTTCTCATTAAGGCATCATATTCTACATGCATAGCATGTTGCCAGTGAGGGCTTTTTGTGGCTTGATGAAAGAAATTTGGTTTAAGGGATGCAGTAAGGGCAATGGGTAAAGGATATTTGGAGGAGTAAAGCACACTTGGCTTGAGAGAGTTTGTGGAAGCTCTTGTAGCCATGGGATGAGTGGAGGTGTCGGAAGGACGAAACCAAGAAGGGGCGGCTAGGGACTGATCCGGGGAGGATGGGGGCGAGGCATGTGAGGAGGAATCAGTGGGAGGGTCCTGTGGCAATGCTGCAGAGCTAGAAGCGGCCGAGGTACTGTCTTGCGAGGAACCCGGAGAGGAGGACCGTGTTGAAGACGGGGAGGACTCGGACACTGGTGTGGTGATGGAGGACTGAGACGAGTGAGACAGAGACGCTGGTGGAGTGACGGGGGACTGAGACGACGGAGACGAAGGTGCTGGTGTGGGTGCGGGAGGCGACTGCTGGGCAATAGGAGCTGCTGATGGGTGTGACGCAGCCTGGTGAAGAGTGTGAAGAGGAGATGTGTGAGTGACGGGATGGGATGCAACAGGTGAGGGTGCTGAATCGACTTCAACTGGAAACTGAGTTTCATCAAACACCACAAACCTAGAGATATAGAAGCGATGTGTGGGAACATGAAGGCAAAGGTATCCCTTATGTTTCGAACTGTAGCCCAAGAAAATGCAGGGGAGCGACCAAAATTCAAGTTTAGTGTTGGTATAAGGGTATAAGAATGGGTAACAACGACACCCGAACGATTTGAGAAAACCATAGTCAGGTGAGGTACCATACAGAACATGATAAGGAGACTTGAAGTTGAGATTGGGAGTGATCATGCGATTGGATAGATAAACAGACGTATGAAATGCTTGATCCCAATATTTGTGTGGTAATTGAGCATAGGCTAAGAGGGCTAAGCCTTTTTCAACAATAACTCTGTTCTGACGCTCCGATGACCCATTCTGTTGTGGCGTGTAAGGACAGGACACCTTATGGACAATGCCAAGTTTTTGAAGTAATGTGGAGACATTGCGATATTCACCTCCCCAATCGGTTTGAAAGGCCTTAATGGTGGTGGAGAATTGTGTTTCGATAAGTTTGACGAACAATTCAAAGACCGAATAGACTTGTAATTTTGAGGACAGAAAATAGATCCAGACAAACTTAGAGTGATCATCAATAAATCTTAAATAATAAGAGTTCTTGTTTGTAGATAAAATAGGGGAAGGACCCCATACATCTGAATGAATAAGATCGAAAGGTTTGACTGCTGTAGTAGTCTGACGAGGGAGATGAATTCGATAGCTCTTACCAAGTTGACAGGAGCCACAGACGGAAGCCAATTTATTGGAAGACACGGGAAGACGATGACTTGACACTAAACGACGAAGGACAGACGCATGAGGATGGGCAAAGCGATGATGCCAACAGTTAAGTGAGGCACGCTCACCCACTAGTGCAACCGGACGACGCAAATTTGAAAGGATAGACGGAGACAAACGCGGGAGACGATAGAGTCCATCCTCAACGGTTCCTCTTACACTAGTACAGATTGTACGTCTATCAGGACAGAATTATCGGGTGTTTTATAAAACTCCTGAAAAAACTATTTTCGGTCAGGTGTTATTATAAAAACTCCTGAAAGAAGTGTGTTTATTTATTTTTTTAAAAAAGGGACATACTCTCTCAGGTGTTTTATTTAACCCACTAGAAACATTAATTTCTCTCAGGAGGTTTTTAATAAAAGTCCCGAAAAATATTGTAAAATGAATCTCGCTTCTTTCTCGAATTAAATTAGATCTATCTGTTGTCATCAGCAGTCCATTGAACGGAGCAATAAACGAAAGACAACCCTAAAAACTGTACATCGTTGATCGATCAAGATAAGCTTGGAGTTGGTCGATCAATGTCAATCGATCCTGGAAGAGGATGATCGGTGGTGACAATCTCCAAATTGGACTGTCAATTGCGGAGGAGGCTCAACAATTTCGCTATTCGCATCTCTAGGGTTGTGCGCGCAGCAACGTCTTCGACCGCTAAAGAGCTCGCTGTTCGAGCTCTTCACCCACGCCAGTTGCAGTACGTTTTCGATTCCACTCTTCATCCCTCTTTTAATTCATTCATTGTATTCGCCATCATCTCACTGTGTTCGATTCGCACTCATCTCGATGTGTTGTTCGCTTGTTCGGATGCTGTTCACCAGTTTTGCCGTTCGATCGCTTGTTGTTCGGCGGTTGTTCGCCCCATTGGGTTGCTGTTTGCCCTCGTCAATTGCACAGAAAGGTCATTCGGTGGCTTGTAATTTGCCTTTAATTTGTCGATCTTGGGGTTCATCCGACAGTCGGGCTGCTGGTGTAGTCGCCCTCCATCAATCGCGTATATCACCTCCCTGCTATTCTAATTTCCAACTGTGCATTCTGATTGGGGAGATTTCTTCCGATTTGTGTTTATTTAGGGTTACATGTTTTCCAAGTTTTGTAGATTTTGAGTAATTGATTCCCCAATTGTGTTGTTACATAGGTGGATTGAGGATATTGGAGTTAATTTTGGAGATAGATTAGAAGTGAGATGTAGAAATTTGGAGGAAATAGGTTTTCATCGATTAGAAGTGAGGTGAAAAAGCTTCACATTGTACCATTGCTTTTTCATCCCTAGTTGCCATTGTCTGTTGGTTCATCAATATGAGTGTGCTCAGTGTTTTTCTTGCACACGATAATGAACTTGTGAAAAACTCTTTGTATTTGCTTCAGCTGCTTGTTATATTTTTTATCAAAGATTTTTCACCATTCTTTAGGTAATCCTGTTCAGGTGTCCGATTTTGGTCTCTCCCGGCTCAAGGCAAAGACATTCTTGTCATCACAGTCTGCAGCTGGCACTGTAAGATTCTATAAGACAGTTTTAGTTATACATCTTTTACTTGAAATTTTGGCATTCACATTTTCTGTTGAAAAATTCTTCAGCCTGAGTGGATGGCCCCTGAAGTTCTCCGAGCCGAGCCATCAAATGAGAAATCAGATGTTTACAGCTTTGGTGTTATATTATGGGAGCTTGTAACACTTCAACGGCCCTGGAGTAACCTTACTTCAGCACAGGTTTGCCTTCATGAGCTTATATGTCATTCTGAGATCTTCTATGTAAGAACGCTTAAATGGACATGGTTTCCTTTTCCCTCCTTCTAGGTGATTGCAGCTGTTGCTGTGATGAAAAGAAGACTTGAAATCCCTCCTGGTGTAAATCCTCAAGTTGCTACTATAATAGATGCATGCTGGGCTGTGTAAGTGTTAAATCAACTTTATTTGCACATTTTTCACCAAAAAAAAAAACTTTATTTGCACATTGAAGTTACATAATGGATTGATCTGGTGTTCTTTCAGTGGCTTGTGTGACAATATTTGTTTTGCAGAGATCCACGGAATCGCCCATCCTTTGCAAGCATTATGGAGTCTTTGAGTCAACTTGTATAGCCTCTATTATGGAATTCTTGATGTATGTACAGAATTATTGATTATTTTAGGTGAGGATTCCAAGCACAAACTCATTTATGTAAGCACCTTTCATTACCTCTATAATATTAGGCATGTAATGTGGGTTTGGAAATAGGAGAGGTTCATCTAGAAAATCTATTAGAACTACATGATGGTGACCCTAGGAAGGGATCTCTAGTATAAATAAGGATGGGGCTGTTTGCATAGGGGATCCCTTATCTGATTTGTATTTTGGCTTCTTGCCTCTGGACCATGTAGGGTTATCAACTTATCATAAGGGTACGTTAGGAGTAACTCCATAAAAACACTGAGCACACTCATATTGATGTACATATGAAGTTTGTTGTTTCATCAATGATCTGTCTACTTGCTCTTCAATCATATTAGCTAACTTTTCCGCTAAACATTTCTTAAGTCGTTACTTAATATCTTTCCTTTGAAATTTCAGCTTTATAGAAGTATGACGGGTCCAGATGGATGGTGCATACACTATGATAAGGGCACTAGAACATGCTCAATATATAATGGTAACTAGCTTTCATGTTCTACGTTGTTCTCTCTGTGAATGCAGTTTTGGTTGTCTCAAACTAATCATCGTTGTTATAGATCGGCCATACTTTTGTCGTGTACAGCCAGACGTCTTCCAGACGTTGTATGGAGTTAAAGAAAAGA
Source organism: Persicaria tinctoria (assembly GCA_037127255.1). Taxonomy (NCBI): domain Eukaryota; kingdom Viridiplantae; phylum Streptophyta; class Magnoliopsida; order Caryophyllales; family Polygonaceae; genus Persicaria; species Persicaria tinctoria. Next base: position 342,518 of record JBANSL010000014.1, read on the forward strand.
ACTTCAACAAGGCAGCCTGCAGGTCTGCTTGTTCTTTTCACATCTTCGGCATGCACTGTTAATAGCCAGTTATTCTGATCCTCTTTAAAGGTATTTATAGTTAGTGATCTTGACTCCAATATTTGCTCATTTCCAGTGCTTGTAAGGAGACAATCAAATCAATCCATGGTGCTTCCTCAAAGGAATTAGAAGACTTCAATCGGGCTATTTATGGTTAAAACAACTTCCAGCTGAGCACGCTTGCATCGTGGTCCCTGAAAATTCCAAGGTAAAAATTCTTCTTCGTACCAACAATAAATTTACATGTTCCTGTTTTTGTCCATAATTTTGCTATACCAAGGGGATAGTTTGACGCGATTATAACACCAGCCAAGTGTCCCTTATTTGGTTGTCCACTGACCGTTTTTTCTTCCCTAGTAACTATTTTAAGTACATCATGACAGTCTTGTAGTTTCTATACAGGTTTTTCGAATAATACATGTTGAGATATGAAACGAAACTCCTGAGTAGGCTGTATGTGAAATATGTAACCTCGTGACTTAAATCTGTTTAATCACCTTTATTTACTTGGTGATGATATCCATCACGCTCTCCTGGTTATTTCATCTTGATTCTGGATTCAAAACATATAATAAAGTAAATGCTTGGGTAACATCTAAGTCAGCTTTAAGGGGATCTTGATGGAGTAAACCTTCAGGATGAAGTTCATTAATCTGAGATGCCCAAACATGTAATGTAGGCAGAAAGCAAAAAGTCGCTTCTTACCGAAATTCATTATCCTGAGATCGTTGTTCAACTTTAATGCACTAAAAAGGTCCCACTTTTTTTGACAGGGCACAAGGCTTCCTACCGGTTCATTGAATTGGGCAGGAAGCTGGTTTTTTTTATAAAAGATCACAACATTTCTCAGGGGTTTTTTAAAAAAAACCCCGACATATTCTTTAAGGAGTTTTTATAAACTCCCGTAACATGTGGGAGTGGGGTGCCGGTTGGGGAAACAGACTCTCTCGGGAGTTTTTTAAAAAACCCCTGACCGAACATAATATCTCGGGAGTTTTTATAAAACCCCCGAGAAATATCTATCAGGAGAGCGAATAAAAGGAGGCCGAAAACACCCGACCGACTCGTTAAAAAACACCCGATATATGTTAAATCTGTACTAGTGTTAGAAGCACTTGGCCCTGCAGATTCTTAACCAAACAAAAATTGGCATGAAATTCCAGGAAAATCGGATTATTAGTAGTTAATCGGGAAACAGTAAGGAGGTTTTAATTTGAAGATTGCAAGAACACAAAGAACATTAGAGACCTTTAGAGGACTAACAGCGTGATCAACAGGTAAAATAGAATGCCCAAGATGAGAGATTGGGAGAGCGTTACCATTCCCGACTACCGGATTGTCGGAGCCATCATAGGGGGTGTGGGACTGAAAGCCCAAAAGGTCAGCAGCAACATGGGTGTTGGCACCATAATCAACCACCCATGGATCCGAGATCTCCAACTGGCAATTGGCGGAGTAGGCAGCGCGATTGGAGGGAGTCACAGCAGCATCAGGACGTCCCAGAGCCGCTGCGGCATGTCGATTGGTCACGGGAAACTCATTGAGATTCAGTCGGCCAAAGCAATTTGAGGCCTCGTGTCCCATCTTTCCACAAATTTGACACGAATGCCTGGACCCGAAGAGATCTGCAGAAGAGACGACATCAATAGAGGATGAGCGATCCAACGAGGAGCGGCCTTGGCCATGGCCGCGACCACGCCCACGGGTGGCAGCGACGTTAGCCATGGGCTGGGTGGTGTCGCTGATCAGCTTGGAATCATCCTCCAAGTGTTGTTCCTCTTGCAGCAGGTAGCCTAGCAGTTCATCGGAGGATATAGGTGTTTTGTTGAGAGCGAAGGCGGTGCGGAAGGAGGCAAATTGATTTCCAACTCCAAACAGAATGTACGAGACAAGGTCCTCATCCTTGACCACAACCAATGACTCTGCAAGCTCATCAGCAAGAGCCCTCTTCTTCTCGACGTAGTCAAGAACCGACTTGGAGCCCTTAGGTAAGGTTTGGAGTTGTTGACGAAGATGCATTTGTCGAGCGGTGGACTGGGCATGGAACATCCGAGCCAAGATCAGCCACGCCTCAGCAGCGGTAGTGGCCCTGGCAACATGAGCCAGAAGCGGAGTGGTGAGAGTAGATCGAATCCAAAGAAGGACGAGACGATCCTTGCGAATCCAAGCGTGGAATCGGTGGTGGTGGTGGTAGGGGTCGGTGGGAGGGTGTCCGGTGGGGGTTTGATGACTGAATCGAGAAACGAATCCAAGTCAAAGGCTTCAAGGGCAGAACGAACAATATTCCATCAAAAAGAATAGTTGCTCCGATCAAGACGGATAGCAAAATTGGGAAGATGGAAATTAGAATTGGTTCTATCAAAAGAGGCAGAGAAGAGCAATTGGGTGGGAGAAGTAGGGTTGTTGGCCATTGGATCAATTGAAACGTGTTTAGGCTGATACCATGTAAAGGAATAATGGTTGTAGAGAAAGATGTATCGCTCTTCTCATTGATTTATGTATATGTAGAGTAAAAGGAGATTATAGTTTGACCTAAAGGGCTTTGGAATTATCCTTCCCCGGTCAAATCCTATCTATAACAAACAGAATAAGAGATATGATAAATACAAATAAATACAATTTCCTAACAACAACTATCGAGTCCCGCCTCAAAGCTCAAACCGAAAAAATCATGTGAAATTAGCTAGGGAACTACGGGTGATTTGATCCCTTCAAAAGGGTACGTAGTACGTAGAACACTCGATACAAAGTCAAAGCTCATCAAGTTCAATCACCAAAACCAAATCAAATAAAGTTGTTCGTGCAGAACTACGATAAGATTTGATGCTCTTTACAAGCTACGTAGGAAATCCGATAAAAATACATGTATATCGGATTCAATCACATACCCTAAAATCAAATGAAGTTGTTCGTCAAGAACTATGTCATGACTTGAAGCTCTTGACGAGCTACATAGGAAACTTGACCCGAGTCAAATTCTCGTTGAGTTCAGTCGTCCCAAAAATCAAATTTTCATCAAGTTCAAAGTGCCCCTCGAACTCAATACAAAGCTTTCGCTCGTTGAGTTCAATCGTCCCAAATGTCAAATTTCTATCAAATCTACAATGTCCACTCTGATTCGATACAAAGCTTTCGCTCGTCGAATATTGGTCACACCAAAAATCAAAACCAAGTTCCACCAAATTCAAACTTGTCATTTTCAAGAACTACGTAGGTTTGATGCTCTTAATGAGCTACGTAGGAAACTCGATAGCAAGCCATACAACAATCGAGTTCAACCCAAAATTCCAAAAGAAAATATCAAATGAAGTTGTTTCAAGTTCCACTCCGGAACTAAGAAGACTTGATTCCGTCTCAAACGGATACGTAGGAAGCTCATTACAAATTCAATATTAATTGAGTTCAGTCTCAATCCAAAGTATAAAATCATAAAAACTCCCGAACTACGAAGGCTTGATGCTCTCAAACGAGCTACGTAGGAAACTCAATATCAAGTCATACAAATGTCGAGTCCAGTCGCAAGTTCCAAATCAAATCCATACCCTTGAACTACGAGTGATTTGATTCCGTCATCACGGATACGTAGGAAACCCATATTTGGGTCCAATCACAAACCTCAAAGAAAAAAAAATCAAACTCGATACTCTATCGAGTTGAAACCCAAACACATAAACCTAAACACATATACCCAAACACATAACCAAACTCAAATCAGGCATCAAGTCTAAACCAAATCAAATCCAAACACCTTACCATATACCAAACCAGACACAAAATCTAACCAAAACATCCACAAATACAGAAACCCTATATTTCTTCGAACTACGTTGGACTTGATCCTTCCCATGAAGGTATGTAGGCAACCCTCATCAACGGGTGCAGTCCAAACCATCAAAAACTCAAATCCTTGTCCTCTTAAAGTACCCCATAATTTAAAATTGTGAAGAAGTATAGATAAGGGTCGAACTTTATTAAAAAAAATTCAAATTAAAATGTGGTATGTGAGATTGTTCCTTTAACAATTTTTGCTTAACAAGGAGATGTGTTAGTCCAATTAGGGAATTCGAGCACTTGTTGGAAAGATAACTTCAAAAGCTATAACTTTGCTGAGGATAACTTTTGTGAAATTCTCCCCGAAGATGCCCCAAAAAAATGGTGAAGAGAAGAGCGTTCATCTTGTTGACATCTGGAATGGAGAAAAATGGTGAAGTCCGGTAGGAGAGATTTGTTTCTGCTTTTAGGTGTAGTATAGATTATATTATTCTACAATAAAGATGTGATTTATAAACATCAAACTAAGATTGAGGACACCTATGTGGCAATGTCTCTAGTCCATCTTCTTAATGGCCCAATTAAGTAGGACAAACCTACCTTTTTCAATCAAAATATCAAATTAAATTGAATTTTAAGGACCAAAAAAATTTAAATTGAATTTAATTAAAAGCCCCTTGTCTTGCTTTCTTAACACTGACATAGATTTTTTCCTACTAATTTGCCCAATCGACATTTATAATTTCATAAAATTGTTTTTTAGCTTTATTGCTGTAATTTAAATCGTCAAAAAAAAAACGGGTAGCCAAATCTTCTCCCCTCTTTAACCGGTCCACCACCTCCACTTATTTTTATTTCGGAATTTTCGCCTGGTGCCCCTGAGGTAAGGGTAAATTCGCCGGGTGTACAAAATATTGGGATAATTCGCCAAATGCCCCTGAGGTTTGGTTTTTTTTTCGCGAAATACCCCTCCGTTAAATGGGTTGCCATTTTCGTTAAAAAAATAAATGAAAATAAAAGAAAAGAAAGAAATACAGAGAGAAGAGAGAAGAGCAAAGAGCGACTCAGAGAAGGATCGAGAGAGCAAGAAGAGGATCGAGAGAGAGCAAGAAAGAGCAAGAATAGGATCGAGAGAGAGCAAGAAGAGCGTCGAGAAAGCCATTGCACCACCTCCCAGGCTCTCTCTCTCTACGAAGCTTAGACTACGAAGGTGATTGGAGAACTCGACGAAATCGACAAGAGCATCAGCAATTACAAATTGAAAAGCAGATATGAGCGATATTTGCTCGTCTATGGCTGATTCACAATGTTCGGGAAGTAGTGGCAATCTAATGGTAAGTTTGTTAGAAATTAGGGTTTTCGATTACTAGAATTTTTGGGGGAAATCTTTATAAACAGTAGTTTTTTTGCTTAAATTATAAACAGTAGTTTTTTGCTTAAATTTTTTGGGGGAAATCTTTATAAACATTAGGTTTAAACTTTGGATATGGAATGGTGTTTGGATTTGGAGATACGATGGGAGAAGGTATGTCTTCGATTTGAGGGTTTTGAGGATTCAAGAATTGAGGATTTTGTGTTTGGATTCGGGGTTTTGAGGAATTAGGGTTATCTGAATGCAGGAATTAGGGGCTTAGGGATTTTGTGTTTGGATTCGAGGCTTTGAGGAATTCGGGGCTTTGGGGATTCAAGAATTGGGGATTTTGTGTTTGAATATGTTCCTAATTTGATTGTCTGGTGAATAAGTTGATGAATGCATAGGTGATATCTGAATGCAGGGATCCAAATTTGAGACCAACGTACCACTGAAGCCATTTCAAAAGCCTGTAACTGCTGGTAGACCTAGTGGCTTGAGAAGTAGCGCCAACGACACGTCTAAGCAATCGGATTAGAGACAAGAACAGTTGGGTGAGTCATTATAGAATGAAAAAGATGTATGAATTCACAGAAACGTCAGGGAGGCAAGAAAATGAGATCAAGTCAAAAGTCAAATGACGAAATTTGCATATACAAGATGGTATATCTATCAAGGGCATTTTGTATGCCTTTTTACTTGTCATCATTGGGTTGCCACTGAGCTTATTGAAAGTATTGAGTGATCAATGGTTAGTTGCCTAATCTAGATGATAATTTGATAATGTACAATATAGTTTACATGGACTTGAAGCTTGTTAAAAAGTCTACTAGCTCAAACGGTAGAGCATGTGCTTATGCACAAGATGTGGGTTCGACTCCTACATAGACTAATACAATGATTTAGACTTGTTAAAGACCTATATTACAATGATTTAGACTTGTTAATCGAATGTGTTTGGATGCTAAATATTTAAAACAATGTGAATTTAAAATAAGGTGTTTTGTGTCAATCAACAAGTCCATAAAAGAGATTGGTGTTTGAAAGGTGAAAGGGTGTATGTGGCTTTGTTTTTGAATCAGACAAGCTGATATATTATGGAGGTTTGACCATCCATCTAGTATTAGGATTGCTAACATGGGAGATACAAGAAGAAGGCTACCAAGCAACACGGTTGGATTAGGGCCCAAGAAAATATGGGTTTTTTTTTTGCATTTTGTGAATGAAACACTGAAACTGATTACTGTATAAAACTTGTAGATCTATACTTTTTTTTTAAACGGCTCTCATTATTATTTTTGTAAAAAAAAAACTCTCTGATCTTTTAGTACAAGTACAAGAGCAAGACCTAGGTTTTTGCCTGCGATTTGGTTGATGAATGTTCTGACTCTATCCAATCCAGATCATCTTTTCCGATGATGCTGTTTTATTGTCAAACATTGGCATGCAGGCAATTACAGAATTCTTCAAACACTGAAATGTGCATTCAAGTTAGAATAATAAAGGGCAAACTTATTTTTTTATTCGACGCTGTTTGGTATATGGTCTTTGTCTATCCCGATCATCGTTTACTGTCTTTGTTTGTCAGGTGATTTGCATATTCGCAAAGATTTTTACTGTTTGTAATACATGCCTAGTGTATCACCTTGATTGGAACTGAATTTTATTTCAATTGGTCACAAAAGACCAAAAGCTAAGGAACATGATTACTACATATTCATAGATAGTCTATACGAGATTCGAACTCGCATCTTTGTGCATGAGCACAACGCTCTACCATTTGAGCTAATAGACTTAAAACCTCTCAAAAATTAATTTTAATTTATAAATCAAAATGTCATGCTGAAAATCAGTTTATAGGACTAGGAAAGCTTCTACGAAGGTTATCTAAACCTTCAACATCTCTAAATGAAAACCTATACAAGTAAAGGAAGAAACCAACCAAAAAAATATAGAGACAAGAAGGGAACTAGTAAGGACGAGAAGCATGGATAGCTCAAAATACACTCAAACCAGAACAAAAGAGGAAACAATCAACCAAAAACCAGAAGCAAAACAACTCTTCAAATGCCATGAATATCAAACCCACAAAACAGCAAAGTTTAACAAAATTAACAAACTAAAAAACAAGCAATCGAAAGCAAACCTTTTGCAATCCAATGGACAAAATTGGGTAACATACCGACTCAACAAATTAGCCAAGAAAGCTAATTTAGATAAGGATAGTTAAATGTGAAAAACAACAACAAAACCAAAACAATAGAACAACCCAAACCTAAACCCAAGAAAACAATAACAAAAAACCAATGCCGGAGCACAAATTGCAACCAAACACCAACACGCAGACCACAAAACAGGAATATCAAGTAAGAAGAAAGAAACCTATCCATTTCTAAACAATCAAGAGGAACAATAATCACGGAAGGGTGAAGAAAGAAATCTAACCCTGCATCTCTTCGATCACGATCCACCAAATCCAACCCCCTCTCCCTTAATTGGTATGGGGTTTTGTCCATTCACATCATCAATCTTGTAGCCAGATGAACAATTTGGGGCAAAAAACCTGAGAACGAAATCCACTACGAGGTCAAGTGTCCAACCCTGATCCAAAATTGAGAACACCCCGTGAACCCACTGCTGGCGCCCCACCGGAAGAGAGGCCGTCGTGGCGGCTCAGACAGGTCAAACACGACGAGATAGTGGGGAACCGGAGGAGATCGATCGCCAGGTGGGATGCAATGCAACATACAAGGTCGGGCTCGAAGGGGGAAACATCGACGACTTCTAAGAGGATGAGGAGGAGGCAACGACGATCGAGTATTGGATTGGAGGGGATGAGAGATCGACAACGTGAGGCGGTGAACGAGAGATCGACGATTTGAGGCGGAGAGGAGCACATACAGACCTGCTTGTAGTTGTAGAAGAGGATAGTTGCTTGCTGCTATCAATGGAAGCGTTTCCTTTCTTTCTTTTCTTTCATTATTGCTTAACTCCGTTATCACGTTTTCTAAAAAAACAAGCGAGGGGCATTACGCGAAAAAAATTGAAACCTCAGGGGTATTTGGCGAAATATACCAAACAATTGTACACCTCGCGAATTTACCTATACTTCAAGGGCACCAGGCGAAAAATCCGTTTTTATTTTTACTTAATTTTTATTTTTATTTTTTTGTGAGACAAAATCTTAACTTTGTCTATATGGTTAAGGAAAAGTTTCATAAGATCAAAACCTTTAAAACTATTCACGATTTAAAAAATAATTACAAAAGTAGGTATCGATTGAAACAATTTGTCAAAATGTTCAAACTTGTGAAGGAGAACAGAAACCCGTAGTTTCAAACCTAAAAAAAATACGGTAAACCGTGGTTCTACCTTTTTTATTTTTATTTAAAAAAAAAAGATAATCCCCATTTCATGGGAGAGAGGAGCGGGCCGAGCGGAGGGGGAAGAGACGGTAGTGGTGCGAAGGAAGACAGAGGAGTAGGGCGGTAACGATGGCAGCGAAGAAGAGGAGAGAGAAGATCCAAGCGGAGGGAGAGCGGTGGAGGAGCGGATGACCATAGTGGTTATTGGTGGAGATCCAAGTGACGGATTGGCGAAGGAGCTGAGGAGATCTAGGCGGCGGTTCTTGGTGGAGAGAGTCTGAAACGATAGATATATAGATGTGGTGGTTAAACCAAATATACAAAATGTATGACCAAACAAAAGGTCATACAGAAAAGAGGTATCCTACCCAAAAAGATGATCCGTATACCATCCAAAAGTCAGCCGAGCTACCCACCTGAATCCTACGACTAGTATCTACCTCTGTCAACCTCCAAAAAGACAAAAAAGAAGTCCTCTAATACCCAACTTCTCTATGCAATCCTCTCCTCTCAACCCCCCCCCCCCCCTCCCCCGAAGGCCATATTTGTCAACTAGCGTCTTAGACTTCCATCTGGCAGAAATCCGAGATCTACAGCTGGCCATAATCATCTTTGCGCACTCTTCAGGTTTGAACTCTTCTTGCCTGAATCTCACTACATTCCTCCCCTTCCAAGTGTAGTAAATCAGAGCCTCAAACGTCATCAACTTCGCTTGATACAACTGCGATTTATGTACCTTATCAGATCCACAAGCAAACCAAGCCAGCCAGTCCCCTATGGTGTTGAATCTGCAGTAGATCCCAATCCACCCGAAAACCATGTCTTGTACATCTTGCATTGCAGGGTAGCTGAACCACAAATGATCCTCATTCTCTTCTGCATTACGACAAAGCACACATTCCGCCACTTCAGTGCCTCTCCAGTGTTTCATTTTCTCCCCCGTCTGTAATCTTTTCTTAGCTACCAACCAAACAATAAATGTCCACTGCCTACTCTAAAGCCGACCCCAGATCAGCCCACCCAATCCACTTCTGCTGGTCTACTACGTAGGAGCTCATACACCTTGGAGCAAGAGAAGCCTCATTCCGGCTTGCATATCGGCTCCAGATCACTGGATGTAATACTGTCAACCCCCAGAGCATCCTTCAACTCATTTCTGATCGAGATGATTTGTCTCCATAAACCAGATTCACGTGACCTGACAGACATGTCCCAATTCTCCCCTTCCCTTAGGTGATTGCTAAGGCACCACCTGAACCACACACTCTTCTTCTGTAAAACTGATTCCCCGAACAGCTTGAGGAGCGATGAAATCTTCGACGTCAATTCGTTGCAAGGCCATGACAGAGGAGTTGGACAATATTGAGGAGGTCGGGGGAGAGAGGAGCGGGCCGAGTGAAAGAGGAGAGAGCGGTGACATCTTCGACGATGATCCAATCTCCATCGTTCCCCGACGCCCTAACCACCGCCCTCTAACGCACTCCAATCCAGTCTCCATCCCTGTCATCGCCACCACCTACCCGACTCGCACCATCCATCGCTACCACTGTCATTGCCACCGCCCTCATCCTCTCTATCTTCCTTCGCTGCCATCGCCACCGCCCACCTGGTCCGCAACTTCCTTCGATGCCACCGCTCTGCACCTCCCTCCCTCTTCTTCGCTGCCATCACCACCGCCCACCGGCCTGCTTCTCTGTCACTGCAAAATCTGCAATGGGGATTCAATTTTTAAAAAAATTTTTTAAAAAAAAGTAGAACTGCGGTTTACCTTATTGTATATTTCTTTTTTAATTTCTACGTAGTATATAGTTTTCAAATAAAACCGCGGTTTCAACTGGTGGTTTTCTGTTCCCTGACAATTTTGAATATTTTGACAAATTGTTTTAATCGATGCCTATTTTTATAATTATTTTTTAAACCGTGAATATTTCGAAAAAAATTCATAAAATCCATCACAAACCGAAAAGAAAAAAGAGACAGATGTAGGAGGTAGACAATAGGTTGTTTATTTGTTACTACTCCGTAAGTGTTCTGAGAGCAAGTCCAAGAGATATTGTAGAATAGAGAAATCTCAAAAATTTGGAGAAAATGAGTGTTTTACATCCCCAAAATTCCTCTATATTGATCTATAAAATAGAGAAATAGGAGAAAACATAAATTGTTTCTCTAAATTTAGAGAAAGAGAGAAGGAAAATAGAGAAACTGTAATATTAAATTTTTGGGTAATCTAGGAAAAAGAAAGAGCACGGACCTTGCCTCCATCAATTTGTTCAACATACAAGCAGTTCGCCATCTACCTCTGACTATGGTGGGATTCGATTCAAGTAAACGCGTGTCAACCACCAAAAGTCCCAAACGTTAGTATCCCTCACTTCTGGATTCGTCTTCTAGCTCTCTCGCTCGCTCATCTTCCTCTTTGTAGTACGGATGACGCCGGAGACGAGCTCTGCAAATGAGGATCTGGTGGAGGAACTGGAAACAGCAGCGTCAAAGAAGCCCGTGTTGAGACTCGAGAGAAAGGGTTTGTTCCTAATTCGATTTTTCAAGGGTTTTGCCCAATTCGATTTTCTTGCTTTGCTGTTGTGTTCATTCGATTAGATTATTTTCTGTGTCTATTGCTTTCAATTAATTGTCTTTGACTAGGAAAGAGTCACATTTGGCCATTGAGACTAGCAAACATAGAGCCTTGAAGGAGCACAACAGGATGATTGATGATAGTAAGTGTTGATTGTTATATTATCATTATATGCTAAACAATTTTGTGGGTAATTAAAACTCTCAAATAAACTTGCTTCTACTTGGGCATTCAGAATGAGTGGTGACAGCAAATTGTTGATTGAGTTGGGTGAAGGACTAGAAGAACCCGTTGTTGCAACTTGCTACTGAGCTAAGATTGAGGATTGGTGCAAGTCAACTTGAATAATGTCATTTTGCTGTTTCAAATGTAATTTTGCTAAATGTCCATTACATTTGAAACAACGGAATGAAGATTGAACAGAACCTTGCTATCATTTTGCTAATGCTAAGTGTCCATTACATTTGCAAGTTGAAACATGAAACAACAAATTAAAGATTGTTGTCATTCTGCTAAGTGCCCATTACATTTTTGTTTAATAATTTACATAAATTTTAACAAAATTAAAATTGCTTGACATATATATGTAGTATTTATAGCATATAATAAATGCACAAATTTATAAAATAAAGGAGCTGTTGGGGTTAGAGTATAATTTTTTTTATAGATTTTAATACTTTTTGCTCCATTTTAGAGAATTTTTAGAGAAACTGTTGGGGATGCAGATTTGATGGATGTGATAATATCATACTCAAAGGCCGTAAGTAATTATTGTGTACGTACAGTAGTAACAGTACAAAAATGGGAGATGTCGAGGAATACTGAATACATACATGAGAATAAGATAATCATGAATTGAATGCAAACTGCGTGCATATGTACGTACATAAGTTAACAATGACTTGAATGAGCCGGGCCTGGATTATATTTAAGGTCATTTGCATAACTAGACTTTTTTTTTTACTTCGCAAAAATGTCACCGCTTTTGGGAGAATTACAAATATAGCATAGGGATGTATTTGTGCAAAATAAAAAGGTGACTTGGGCAGCCGGTTGAAGGTGAAAAGTGAACAGAGGAGAAAGAATCTCAAATTCCACGTGTCACTTTAAACCGGAACCCATATTTTCCGTGTCACCCAAACTTAAACATCATGTCACCTAAACTTAAACAATATGTCACCCAAAATGAAACTGGAACTCGGATTCCCCTTCCTTTTTATACCCGTTTTATTTCTTTCTTTTTTCTTCAAGCTCTCGGCCGTGTCACTTTGTTTGATTTTAAAGTTTCACATTTCTGAGTGTGTCTGTCAATTTGTTTAGAAAATCACCCATGGATGCCACCTGTTTGTATGGCCTTGTCACATAAAAGAATGCATTAAATGTCAAGTCAACTTAGTCTTTAAACTGGAACTCGGATTTTCCGTATCACCCAAACTTAAACACCGTGTTACCTAGATTTAAACGTCATGTCACCCAAAATGAAATTGAAACTCAGTACATGCTTTTTTTTCCTTTTCAGTTTTTCTTTTTATTTTTTTCCCTATCATTTAATGCTTCACTTTTTTTTTCCTTTTCCCTTTTCTTCCCCCCCCCCCCCCCCCCTACCTCCTAAAATCGGTGCCCATGACTTGCACATTTGTGCAATTTTTGGCCAAACCGGATCATATGTGCTAAATTTTAAGAGCTAGAGCTAAAAATGCAAAGTTTTTTTTTTGGGCTATCTATGACCCTTCTCTATATTTAGCTAAACAAATTAAGATAGATACTGGGTGTGTATGAGTGTTGAAATAAACACTTAAAAATTAAGTAGAAATACCTAATTATTTTATAAACAGGTAAAAAGGTTGTATGGGGTACAAAAAAACATGAAAATGAGTTAAAAAATAAGCTCCTTTTTAGAAATCCGGATCCTCTTCTTATATTAGGAGGCCTAATAGGTTAATCTCCACCGTCCAAAATATTTAATGGCCAAGATTATCCAATTCCCTTGATTTTTTTTTTAAAAAAAATAATTAAATCCCACCATCTTCTTCCCCCCATCCGCAGCCGCTCTCCTGCCCACCGGCCTCCTTACCATGTTCTGTACTTAAATAGAAGCAAAAATCAAGCATCAAATTTTTAAAAGCGCAGGAAGCAAAATGTAAAATGACGAACATCGAAATTGACAAAAATCAGTACCAAACCGGAAATTTTATTAAATCAAACCCATAAATCTAGAACTGGAACTGGCGCTTGAATGCAATACCAAGAGCTTCAATGACATCCCTAAATTCAGTTCCAAAGAAGTTTGCGGAGTGAGAGCGTTTAAGCCCATTGTTCAATTTTGAAATTCAATCAACACACAAAACTCAACACAGCCAAGTACTCACGTATCCTGAATTTTGATTTAGGACTATGAACTCAATAACAAAGATTGGGAAAAAAAACTATCAGTAATTACTAGTTACTAATTGCCCAATTTTGATTTACCAACTCAGCTGGCCTCACCAACGGCTGCCGCCGCCGACCAAGTTGTGATGCGATGAGAGAGGGGTCAGAGAAGGAAGGGGAGACAGTCAGACAAAGGATTTGGCTCCGTTTGGTTGGAAACTACCGATGGGAAAAAAGATGATGGGCAATTTTTTAATTTTTTTTCGGAAATTTCACAAGGTACCCCCGAGGTATCGCGAAATTCACGCGGTGACCACTTCTTTTACCTCTTTCATGTGGTACCCCTGAGGTTTGGGATTCTTTCACCTCGTGCCCCTCCTTCTTATTTTTAACATTTTCCGTTAAGTTTTAATTAAAAAAAAAACAATATTCTTTAACCTGTACGTTTCTCACGCGATTTGCCCAGACGAGAAACCCTTCGAGCGAAGAACTGCTAGACTCCACAGGCGAGTGACAGGCGGTCTCCGGCATCGGCGGTGGCGGCGGTCTCCAATCTCATATCATCAATGAACCCTTCAAATTGCATTTCAAATGGAATTGATTAACCAAGATTAATTAATTCAAGGCTAATCCGATCAATAAACAATGGAAAATAAATCCCAATTGAGGCGTTGACTTTGTGAGCAAAATGAAATATGATGAACCACGAAGCAATTTCACAACGAGATTAAAAATTTGTCCGAGGTCATAGACATTGTCGTGTAAGTGCAGCAGATCTGGAACAATCAGTGGGAATTGGAGCGAATGCAACGACGACGAACAAGACCTCAATATGGGAGATGAGGAAGGTGTAACCGCGGGACTTGAGGAAGAATTCAACGGCGCCGTTAAGAGTAGTCCCTGCCGGAGGAGAAGAAGTGACGGCACCTCTTCCGGCACCGACGACCAATATGCCAGTGACGACATCAGAACAAGCTCCTTACCTTAGATCCACTTGGGGAAATTCGATCACGATTCGAAAAATCTCAAAGGAAGAGAACTCGATCTGCAACTGGATCTTTACCGAGAGGAAACAAAGGAGGAAAGGTGTAGAAATCTGAACGGATCTGTCGAGATCAGGATCTCGGAGGTACAGTACCTGGTCCTTGTCGCGATCCTGGAGGTGCAGTACTTCTCCGGCGGCGATCTGGCCATGGGATTTGGGAGGAAGACGGGGAAGAAAATGAGCGGGATTCACCCAGATCTGACCGGCGGTCTCGAGCGAAGAACTGCTGGATTCTTTCACCTACGTCGGAGACCACCGCCACCACCGATGCCGGAGACCGCTTGTCGCTCGCCTGTGAAGTCCAGCAATTCTTCGCTCGAAGGGTTTCTCGTCTGGGCAAATTGCGTGAGAAACGTACAGGTTAAAGAATATTGGTTTTTTTTTAAATTAAAACTTAACGGAAAATGTTAAAAATAAGAGGGAGGGGCACGAGATGAAAGAATCTCAAACCTCAGTGGTACCACATGAAAGAGGTAAAAGAAGTGGTCACCGCGTGAATTTCGCGATACCTCGGGGGTACCTCGTGAAATTTCCGTTTTTTTTTTGTTAATCAATAGTTGGATAATCTTGGCCATTAAATTTTTTGAACGGTAGAGATTAATCTATTAGGCCTCCTAATATAATGAAAGGATCTGGATTCCCTTTTTGGTGCTTTTTTTAGGTGTTTATTTTCTAAAAGACGTTTTTACCTCTTTTCTTTTATCTTATTTGATTTGAAAGTACCACAATACCCCTAATAACAACCAAATAAACCCCACTTTTTACAAATAAATTGTCTTTCTCCCCATACGGAGATTATCTTATTGTTTAAATTTGTAACTACTTTTACCAACAGTTTATAAATTTTACTCTGTTTATAATTTTAGTCAGTTTATTAACCCCGTCCCATACGAACCGACTATCACTTATCAGTACGTGCTTCTTCATTCCAAGTTCCAACCCTATCTAATTTTGTACTGTATTCCCTAACTTCTCTCCCAATTAATAATTAAAAGATTCATTCACAGATTTCTAATAATTAGTATGTGTAATGCTTTTCAGATTTCTGCTACCTGATCGAGATCTATAATATAATGGATCAAAATTTTGCCTTAAAAAGGCCAACTGAAGACTGCAGTTTTATTTCTCAACACGTACTGCTTGTTTTGCTTGCATTTATACTTGTACTGTACAATATTACTGCTTCTTATCACCCATGGGATTGGGATGAGCCCTTAACGTACATTACTTTTAAATGTATTTCTTCTTCCATCTTCATTTTTTTTAAAAATACCTATTGGAGGGAAGCATTTGGAAAATACCCACAAATCATCTGTCAAGTGTATACCCCACCCATAAGGCCATAAGGCCATAGGGCTCTACCCTCATTAATTCCAAAACCCTTGATAAGACTTTTGTGCAATTCAGATTATTGGAGCCTCTTCATTAGAATCATTACCACCAATTTCTACATAATGTACAGTATGTTAGAATTACAATTGAGGATCAAGCTTACACACACACACAACTCACATACACCAGCAGTTACACTCGGACACAAGGAGAACAAAAAACAGCACACATTCAACAATAGCCTCACCCCTTTCATTGATTAGAAAACTGAATACATACCCCTTACAATTGATAACTGTTCTACCACTACTTCGTGCACTACACCACTAACACAACTGCATAACTGCAGTGTTACAAAACCCTTAAACACACACTTTCTAACTGTCAAACTAACAACTAGTCCTACTTACATTATAACTAACTTGCTAAGCTAGCACAACATAGAATTTGATTATATTTTAACACCACCCCTTAATTCAAATTCTCTCACTCCAATCTTCTCTAAGAAGAACATATGCTTAGCACAACTCAGGGACTTGGTGAACAAATCAGCATGTTGCTCATTTGTTCCACAAAATTTCAGCTTCACCTTGTCTTCTGCTACCAGTCTCCTTATGAAATGATGATGCACATCTATGTGCTTTGTCCTGGCATGAAATGCAGGATTCTTGGTCATTGTTATGGCTGACTTGTTATCACACCACACTTCCACTGCTTCTGTGTGATCACAGCCCACGTCTAGCATCAGCTTCTTTAACCACAGAGCTTGTCTCACAGCTGCTCCAGCTGCCACATACTCAGCCTCAGATGAAAACAAGGCCACAGTGTCCTGTTTCTTTGAACTCCAAGTCACTGCCCCTGAACCTAGCCCAAACACTGAGCCAGATGTACTTCTCCTGTCATCCAAGCAGCCTGCCCAGTCACTATCAGTGTAGCCCACTAACTTGAACTCCTTGACACTCTCATACCATATGCCAAATCTGAGAGTTCCTGCCACATTTCTTAGTATCCTCTTAGCAGCACCTAAGTGTTGCTTTGTAGGATTGTGCATGTACCTCGAGACCACACTTACACTATAGGCTATATCAGGCCTTGAGTGTGTAAGATAATTCAAGCCTCCAACAAGGCTTTTGTACATCTTCTGATCATCTGGCTCAGTTCCATCACTTCTCTGCAGCTTCTCAATCGAATTCATGGGTGTTTGAGCTACAAGACAGTCCTCCATTTTAAACTTCGTCAACATATCCCTTGCATATTTCTCTTGACACAAGAATATGCCTTCCTTTCTTTGCTTCACTTCTAGCCCAAGAAAGTACTGTAACAGATGCAAATCAGTCATTTCAAATTTGCACATCATGGCTTGCCTGAACTTTTCTAGCATATCTGGTGAGGAACTAAAATAGATTATGTCATCAACATATAAGCAGACCACAAGCCAGTCCTTGTTCTTCTTTTTCACATACAAGGTGGGCTCATTCTCACTTCTTTCAAAGCCATCCTTCAAGAAGAACTCATCAATTTTACTATACCAAGCTCTTGGAGCTTGTTTTAAGCCATAGAGTGCCTTTTTCAGCTTGTACACCTTCCCCTCCTCACCAGATTTGACAAAACCTTGAGGTTGTTCCACAAACACCTCTTCTTGCAATTCACCATTGAGAAAAGCAGACTTCACATCCAGCTAAAAAATTGGCAAACCCCACTGTGCTGCTAGAGCCAATACCACTCTAACTGTTTCAAGTCTAGCTACTGGTGAGAAAGTTTCTTCAAAATCCACTCCTTTTTGCTGTGCATACCCCTTTGCTACCAGTCTTGCCTTGTACTTTTGAACACTACCATCTGTGTTATACTTGGTTCTGAATACCCACTTCAAACCTATCAAGTTCTTATCTGAAGGTAAGCTAACCAGCTCCCAAGTATCATTCTTCTGTATGCACCTCATCTCCTCCTTCATTGCCAATTGCCACTGCTTTTCAGTCTTAGCATATTCATAACCGTCTGGATCAGATGCAAGCAAAGCAAATTCACATCTCACACTTCTATCATAGACGTCTGCCAATGATCTAAACTTCCTAGGAGGTGACTCATCTGATGAGCTTGAGGGAGATGAGTGACTACTGCTTGAAGCACTTGACTGATGCACTGGAGTTGCTGGTGAGCCTTGACTATGATCATCATCATCCATACTGTCAGTCTCACATTCAGTGCTTGAACTATCCACAACCATAGGCTTACTTGCACTTGAGTTAGCTGTATCATTTTCCCATTTCCATTCACTTTCTTCATCAAAAATCACATTCCTACTTATGACAATCTTGCCACTTGTAGGATTATACTGCTTATATGCTTTTGATTGTAAAGCATACCCTATAAAAACACATTTCTCAGCCTTATCATCAAGCTTCTGTCTCAAATTCACCAGTGCATATGCAATGCATCCGAACACTCTCAGATGACCCACTCCTGGCTTCTCTCCTCTCCACACTTCATGTGGAGTCATGCCCTGCACAACTTTAGTTGGTGAGATGTTCAACAAATACACTGCTGTTGCTACAGCTTCACACCAAAATGTATTAGGAACATTCTTTGCTTTCATCATGCTCCTTGCCATCTCTACCACTGTTCTATTCTTTCTCTCAGCCACTCCATTTTGCTCATGAGTGTAGGGTGCAGTCATCTCTCTTCTAATTCCATGCTCATCACAGAAGTTACAAAATTCAGTTGAAAGAAACTCTCCACCTCTGTCTGTCCTTAGTGCCTTCACTTTATTTCCCCACTGATTCTCAGCAAACACCTTGAACTTTTTAAAGTTCACAAAGGCCTCTAACTTGAGCCTTAAGAATGACACCCAACTTAGCATGTTGAAGTCATCTGTAATGAGGAGAAAATATATTTTTCCTCCCATTGACTCAACTTGCATAGGACTACAAAGATCTGCATGGAGTAGCTCTAGGTACTCACTTGCTCTCCAAGCTGAACCACTAGGAAAGGAGCCTCTGAACTGCTTTCCATAGACACACCCTTCACAAAACTCTAGATCTTCAATCTTAGGCAACCCATGAACCATGTCTTTGGTGCTCAACATCCTCATACTCTGAACATTCAGATGCCCATATCTTTGGTGCCACAGCTGTGTTTCATCACCTGCTTTAGCAGTCATTGCACTGCTCATATTTGAAGCAAGATCAAGTGGGAACATCCTGTTCTTGGTCATTGATACACTTACTACAATGTGACCACTTTTCTTTTCTCTGATCACACAAGAATCACCATCAAACAAGAGAGAATAGCATGTCTGCTGTAATTGCCCAATACTTAGCAGATTATGAGCTAGACCTGGTACAAACTGCACATCAGTCAAGACCTTCTCACTTCCTTGCACAGTTCTGATTGCTACAGTCTCTTTGCCTTCAACTTGCAATACTTTGTCATCACCAAGTCTTACTCTACTCTTCTTTGACTCGTCAAGCTCTTTAAACAACTTCCTAGAGCTAGACATGTGATTAGAGCATCCACTGTCTAAATACCACATGTCTTTCATGGAGTCTGCAGTTGAGGTTAAGGCCATGAACAACCTATCCTCACTTCCCACATTCTCAGAGTAATTTGCAGGTTTGCTTTCATTCTCTTGCTTGTCCCAACACTGAGCTTCTTTATGACCATATCTCTTGCAATAGTAACATTTGATGTTACTTTTATAGGATCTTGAATCACTGCCTTATCCTCGGCCAGATTCTCTCCCTTGATCCCTTCCTTGCTCACTGCCTTGACCTCTTCCTTGGCCATTTGAACCTCCTCTTCCTTGACCTCTTCCACCACGACCTCTCCAACTCCCTCTACCCCTACCTCTGTAGCCACCTCTGTGACCTCCTCTACTTGAAGAGCTGTCACCTTTACTCTTGGAAGTTTCTTCCTTAACTTGAAGCAACTTCTCATCTTTAACTTCACTACCTCTACTGAGCCTATCCTCATGGGCTGATGAGCGGTTTTTAGTCGCCTAAACCGTATCAAAATAAAACTCAAACCTACAAACTAGTATAGCAAGTAAGTAAGAGGTCGATCCCACAGAGAATCAAGTATTCCTTTGCAATGTGTATTTACCAATTAGTAGAAAGGGGGGGTTTTGGTTGATTGAAACAAGAAAGAAAATAAAATAAACTATAAACAGATTGTTGCAAAACAATTTAGAGAAGATCGCTCTACCTACAACTATCCACTTTATTTGTTTGAATTGATATTGTAACTTCCTCTTGTCCTTTTAGTCTTCCTATGAATGCCCTTGTCCCGACCTAATATAGTTACTAGTCCAACCAGTCCTAGCAACCCTTATCAATCGAACAGTCCCTAAAGAAGGATTTAACCCAATTGATAGCTTTAAGTTCAGAGATTAGCCAAGGTATTTGCAGTCCCTAAAGAGGGATTTAACAACACATTCAACTTCCTACTTATTCAATTAGTTCAACCAGCCCTAAAGGAATAAGTTTGCCACTTAGGTTAAGGTTCACAACCAGGAATCTACAAAACCTTAGCGATTGAATTGATCTAACGAGTTGGCCAGACAAGATAGAACAAAACAATAATTAATTACGCACAAAGAAGTTGAAGCATTCAATATAGGAAATAAGGAACAAGATTCAGAAACTCACAATCAATCCAAATAAAGCTTCAAATTGCAAGTAGAACGAAGAGAGTTTAGTCGCCCATGGCGAACATCGCTCTCTCTCCAATTGTCTGATAGAACGTAAGAATAGAATAGAAGTTATGAAAAATAACATAAAAGTGGCCTAATAAAACATCCAAAGTCGGCCCAAAAGGAAACAACTAAAACTAGGGTTTCTTTTCCATCGAAAACGGCGCGCGGCAGAGGTGCGGCGGCCGCGGCAAGAGGTGCGGCGGCCGCGGCAAGAGCAGCGGCGGGCGCAGCTGAAATCGGCCCTCTGGCGGCGGGCACCGCAGGTGACAGCGGCGGGCGCGGCAAACCTTGCGGCGGGCGCTGCATTGGGTTTTCCCGAAAATTCCGTCTCGAATTAGCTCTCGACGTCAACATGAAAGTTGTAGCCCTCTGAAAGAGCTTTCCAACGCATGGTCATAATAGTCGATCGGACAACCGAGGCCTCCAGAAAGTGCAAAACAAGTTCAGCATGTCTGGCGACAACTTCTGCAGACTTGTTCTTCGTTTAGGTTCGCTTCTTCTTCTCAGGACCTCTTGAGATCTTCATGTAAGCTTCTTCGATCAACTAGACATTCTCATCCAATGCGTTATCAACCCATGTCTCCTCCTCGGATCCACAGTTACCTGAAATAATCAATAAAAACGTGTAGATTCCGACTCCACAACATAGAGAGCAAATATGCAAATTGTAATTAAATCATGGATGAAATGCATCTTAAATAAGCTAAATGCAACATATTATGCCTACCTAAATGTATGCTATCAAACTCCCCCACACTTAACCTTTTGCTTGTCCTCGAGCAATAAAAAACAAATATAGAATTGATCATCCCACAAATAAGATCTTCATGCTATAGTTTTAGAAAAGCAACATCAAAAAAATAGGAGCCATGAATAAGAAAACAAATATCCTAGCAAATATATGAGCGATCCAATAGTAAAAGCAAATTTAATCCAACCTCACCGGGATAATGTGTTTCGCTCAAGCTCTCATGTGTTTAGTCTTTAAAGTCCAACTCTCAACTCAATCCAAAATGCTCTGTACACCGTGAAAGTTATCACTTGCAAACAACATCATGAGGACTTTTATAAGGTTGTAATGGGGCTTTGGTAGGAACATAAGGCATGAGAAATAGTTAGGCTTGTGGTGCTAAAAATCCGGGAAAAAGGAACAACAACCAACCAGAACAACACCAAAACTCTCATACTTCGCAAACCATTCCAATAACATAAACTCCTATACATAACAATAAACTCTTCGATTTCAATAGCCATACAACTCATGCATTTTTTCTATTTGGATGATGACTTTTTTTTTTCCTGTTATGCTTACTTTTGCCCCTAAGTGAATTTTATCCTCCTTAGGTCCAAGCTTACTAGACTTTTACTCCTAAGTGAATTTTATCCTCCTTAGGCCCCTAGTAATAAGTCATCTTTATTATGCAAGAAGGGTTACCTTATTTTGGCTATGCCTCTCGCAATGCAAAACCATACATATATCATCTCCACTCAAAGCAACTCCAACATAAAGATTTTTTTTCACCAATTCTCCTCCTAATTCCCGGATGGGGTCAGGCTAATCATTGGCTATGATATATTTTTGTGGAGCTATCAAAAATAATAGGCTTTAAGGCTCAGATGGGCTTCAAGCAGAGGATAATATGTAAGGTAAATAGGTATAATATGGCTAAAGAAAACATGCCTCAATCATTTGAAATTCACAAGCAACAAACATGTGCAATACAGTATTGAAATAAGAAGCATATGGAGAGTATAATCACACAATAAAAGCAAAAGGGAATAATATGTAGAGTCCCTATAAGGCCAAAACAAACTCACAAAGGGGTTATGTTTTTGCTAGATTTCAATTAAACCTCAACTATGAATCATACTTGCTCAATTATATTCTCAATTCATGCTCCAAAATCATTTTCAAGCACTTCAATCAAATTATGAGATTTATGCAATTAAGATCATAAAAATAAATTAGAGGACAAACTAAACCAAGATGGGTATCTTTAATAACACCTAAAATGCAATGCATGATATTTTTGTGATTTTTTTTTTTCAAATGCAGTATATGAATAAAAATAAATATGACAACATAAATAAACATGATAACATAAGTAAACATGATATGCAAATTCTATCTATATGCAATGCAATCTCTCCCCCACACTTAAACCTTTCATTGTCCTCAATGAAACATAAAAGACAACAAAAACATAAAAACATAGAGGAAGAGATGAATGAAATACTCACAATGTGGTGGATGGGTCTCTATAGGTCGGATCTGAGGATTTCGGCGGCCTTTCCTGAAAGCTTAGTCTATCCCAAACCAAAAACAACTATCTAATGCCTAATGGAAAACCTAAGTTATTGAAACGAAAACTAGCTAACTAGGAATTGAAATAACTAAAACTTACCTCGGGTTGCCTCCCGAGAAGCGCCTTTCTTTAATGTCATTGACTTGACTTATTTTCAATCTCAAGATCATAGCTATCAGACATCGTCAAGGCCCTCAGTAGCCTATCATATTCCTGTGCACACATCTTACAAAAGACATCATGGCACAATAAATTGAAAGCATAAAATGTAGAAGTTAAAGACCCTTTCAATCTATCAAAGAGTCTAGCATGACTCTCTACAGAAGGAATATGATACCACCAACACAGTTCCGCTGGTGGCTTTTCAAAATAGCAATCAAAAGGATCAACATAATCACCATTATCTTCAAAATTGCAAAAGTTTACCTTTATTACCTCTTGAGCCTCAGCTGATGGCTCTAGACCTGGTTCATCAATGGGCGAGCTCAGAATGGATGTTGCAGATGGAGTAGGAGACACATCACATGTAACCTCATGCGTCGACTCATGAGATTCCAAGTCACGAAGCACTAGACCCTCTCCTCCATCGTCGAAGACAGTATCGTTGTCTGCAACCAATTCCTCCTCCTTTTGAACATCCTTATTATGTTGAAACCACATAGGAGGGAATGAATGCAACACAATGACTTCAATAGGATCCCCCACCCTTTCATCCTTTAAAGCCTCAAGGGGTGGTTGGATGGGTTCTTGAGAACCAAGAGAAGAAGACAACAATGGGGGCTCGGTAGGAGCACTGCGACAATCACCGCCTGGCTGCGGCGGTGGTTGCTCCTCAGATCTTTCACCCCCAGCTACGACTTCATCTCCTTCTTCTTCTAAGCCCCTTTCTTCCATACCTTGGGGACCAACAATTAGTTTTTCAATTTGGCTCATTAGTTCTTCCAAGGTCTGGTATCGCTGAGCCATCTGATTTTCCAAATTCCTGTTGCGCTCATCTAGTTGCTGCTCTAATTGTGTAAGGCTCTGGAATGGATCCTCTATGTGTGTGATAGAATCCTCCATTGGTGGAGAAGACGTGGCGAGCAATTCTTCCTGTGCAGCATGGTAATCCATATAACAGAAAAAATCCCACAACCCCGACAATCCTCCTAACCGCTTCAGGCCTCCGTTACTCATGTACTCAGCAAGCGCTCGCGTCTCAACAGTCATCCCATCAATTATGCAAATAATCATATCTCGGATGCTGAATTGATAACCCCATGAACCAAGGTCGTCTACATACTCATGCAATCTAGTGAAGTATTGGTGAAAGTTCTCACCTTCAAACTGCGCTAATCTCAACATCTTAAAAAGTTAGTAGCAAAGGTGTCGTGAACCGTAAGATAGGCTCACAACGGGTTAGATATATGCACAAAAATCAATAAATACACAAAACAAAGAAATAAACTTGATTCCCCGGCAACGGCGCCAATTTGATGAACGGTTTTTAGTCGCCTAAACCGTATCAAAATAAAACTCAAACCTACAAACTAGTATAGCAAGTAAGTAAGAGGTCGATCCCACAGAGAATCAAGTATTCCTTTGCAATGTGTATTTACCAATTAGTAGAAAGGGGGGGTTTTGGTTGATTGAAACAAGAAAGAAAATAAAATAAACTATAAACAGATTGTTGCAAAACAATTTAGAGAAGATCGCTCTACCTACAACTATCCACTTTATTTGTTTGAATTGATATTGTAACTTCCTCTTGTCCTTTTAGTCTTCCTATGAATGCCCTTGTCCCGACCTAATATAGTTACTAGTCCAACCAGTCCTAGCAACCCTTATCAATCGAACAGTCCCTAAAGAAGGATTTAACCCAATTGATAGCTTTAAGTTCAGAGATTAGCCAAGGTATTTGCAGTCCCTAAAGAGGGATTTAACAACACATTCAACTTCCTACTTATTCAATTAGTTCAACCAGCCCTAAAGGAATAAGTTTGCCACTTAGGTTAAGGTTCACAACCAGGAATCTACAAAACCTTAGCGATTGAATTGATCTAACGAGTTGGCCAGACAAGATAGAACAAAACAATAATTAATTACGCACAAAGAAGTTGAAGCATTCAATATAGGAAATAAGGAACAAGATTCAGAAACTCACAATCAATCCAAATAAAGCTTCAAATTGCAAGTAGAACGAAGAGAGTTTAGTCGCCCATGGCGAACATCGCTCTCTCTCCAATTGTCTGATAGAACGTAAGAATAGAATAGAAGTTATGAAAAATAACATAAAAGTGGCCTAATAAAACATCCAAAGTCGGCCCAAAAGGAAACAACTAAAACTAGGGTTTCTTTTCCATCGAAAATGGCGCGCGGCAGAGGTGCGGCGGCCGCGGCAAGAGCAGCGGCGGGCGCAGCTGAAATCGGCCCTCTGGCGGCGGGCACCGCAGGTGACAGCGGCGGGCGCGGCAAACCTTGCGGCGGGCGCTGCATTGGGTTTTCCCGAAAATTCCGTCTCGAATTAGCTCTCGACGTCAACATGAAAGTTGTAGCCCTCTGAAAGAGCTTTCCAACGCATGGTCATAATAGTCGATCGGACAACCGAGGCCTCCAGAAAGTGCAAAACAAGTTCAGCATGTCTGGCGACAACTTCTGCAGACTTGTTCTTCGTTTAGGTTCGCTTCTTCTTCTCAGGACCTCTTGAGATCTTCATGTAAGCTTCTTCGATCAACTAGACATTCTCATCCAATGCGTTATCAACCCATGTCTCCTCCTCGGATCCACAGTTACCTGAAATAATCAATAAAAACGTGTAGATTCCGACTCCACAACATAGAGAGCAAATATGCAAATTGTAATTAAATCATGGATGAAATGCATCTTAAATAAGCTAAATGCAACATATTATGCCTACCTAAATGTATGCTATCATGCGCTTGTAGTGAACTGGCTAACTCTTCAAATCTGTAGGTGGAGAGATCTTTGGACTCTTCTATGGCAGCCACAACATGATCATACTTCTTTGTGAGACTTCTGAGCACCTTACTCACAACCTTCTCAGTGCTCACCTCCTCACAATAAGTTCTCATATGGTTCACCAACCCTGACACACGAGACAAGAAGGTTTGAACTGTTTCTTTCTCCTGCATATTCAAGGTTTCAAAGTCTTTTCTGAGAGCCTGTAGCTTCACAGTTATCACTTTCTTGTCACCCATATACTCTTGCTTGAGAACTTCCCATGCTTGGTGAGAGGTTGTTGATGCTGCAATTCTTGGAAAGACTTCATCATCTAAAGCTGACTGAATCATGAACAAGGCCTTAGAATCTTTCTTTCTTTTCTCCCTTAACTGCTGGTCTGGCTCTGGAGGATCTGCATCCTCGAATCCTTGATCCACAAGGCTCCAAATCTCTTGAGATTTGAAGAGAGTGGTCATCTTTAGACTCCAAAAGTGATAATTGATTCCTTTGAACATTGGCAGTTGTGGATTGCCAACATTTCCACTCCCATTGTTCTGCATTTTGAGCAAGACACAATGAAATGTTCCCTTTGTGTTTATGAACTCACACCACTCTTTCCCTGGACAGAACCCGATTGCAAACTCTTGTTTGCTCTGATACCAATTGTTAGAATTACAATTGAGGATCAAGCTTACACACACACACACAACTCACATACACCAGCAGTTACACTCGGACACAAGGAGAACAAAACACAGCACACATTCAACAATAGCCTCACCCCTTTCATTGATTAAAAAACTGAATACATACCCCTTACAATTGATAACTGCTCTACCACTACTTCGAGCACTACACCACTAACACAACTGCATAACTGCAGTCTTAAAAAACCCTTAAACACACACTTTCTAACTGTCAAACTAACAGCTAGTCCTACTTACATTATAACTAACTTGCTAAGCTAACACAACATAGAATTTGATTACATTTTAACACAGGACAGTAATTCAAATCTTTTTTTTTTCCCCATGTGAACTTCATATTTCTCAAGTGTTAGTGTTACTATAAGTTTTGCCTTTTGTAAAAGGTGGGGAAAAAACAACAGGGGGGTTGGGGGGCCTGACAGAGAATGCATAAGGGTGTGTACTTAGGTTCAATTCTTCCGATTGTGACTCTTGTATTGTACTGAGTAATGTATTATAAACATGAGGAAGCCAGCCACATCATTTGCTCAACCTAGTTTCTAGTAAATGCATATATGTATATAGCATATATATATATATATAGAATTCGATTCCTTTGGAAGTTGAATACTCGTATTAAATTAGTGCAATGAAATTAAGGAGTACTATATATGTAGAATAAAATTAGCAACTCAACAACATTAGAAGAATTAAGAAGATTGGATGATATCGATCCCAGATGGGGAGGCATTCATGCTGTTACAAGCAGAAACTGAGGAAAGGGCTTTGGTCTCCTGAGGAAGATGACAGGCTTTTAAGGCATATCACCCAACATGGCCATGGCTGCTGGAGCTCTGTCCCTAAGCTTGCAGGTTTGTTTTTTTATTATCCAGATATATATACATAATACATATGATTGGGAGCTGAGCGAGTTGGTTATAAGTAGTACTGTACTGTTGATATATAGAGTACTTGGTAATATATATCATTATAATTGGAGTAGAATATATTTACATACAGTACTGATACAGGGCTTGAAAGATGTGGGAAAAGCTGCAGACTAAGGTGGATAAACTACCTGAGGCCTGATTTGAAGAGAGGTGATTTCTCTGTTGAGGAAGAGACCCTCATTATTCACCTCCATTCACTTGTTGGCAACAGGTACCGTACCTACTTCCTACTTCCTACTTCCATCCATCTAGCTACCTGTTAATTAACTGTTAAGGATCGGAAGAGACCCTCATTATATGTATATTTAGTCTTAACTCTTAATTTCAATTGCGCCTGCCTACCTAGTTTCAACTTTTCATTTTAATCAATCTGTAAGTTTTGTCAATTTATTTTTTTATTTAAAAAAAAAAAAAAAAAAAAACAGGTGGTCTCAGATAGCAGCACAGCTACCAGGAAGGACTGATAATGAGATAAAGAACCTGTGGAACTCATGCCTCAAAAAGAAGCTGATGCAAAGAGGGATTGATCCCAACACCCACAAGCCCCTCCCTGCAGCTGAGCCTGAGATGGAAGACACCCATTGCAAATTGACCCACAAGGGATCCACCTCGAGCACGAGCGATAAGGCGGCTGCAGAGGACTCATCACCAATTACATTAATGGTTCATCATCACCCTTCCACTTTCAGTACTTCCACTGACAACATAATTAGTGATCAAAAATATGAATTCCCCAGAGTCACCTCCTTTGGTAATGGTAATGGTATTGGTATTGGTGCTGTCGTCTCCTCCAAATCCAACAAGAACCACCAATTGATTAATTCTGCTTGCAATTTCCTGGCATCTCCTCCTCCTCCTAATTCCTCCACCGTTCCAAGTCCAATAGCAGATAGCCATAATGATGAGTGGGGTTGGGGTTGGGGTTGGGGTTGGAGGAGCGGCGCAAAGGAAGCTCACAATATTCATGGACAGGATGAAATCCTCAACAACCCATTAAATCCAATGTTGGGCAACCAGGCCCATGCCCAGGCAATGGCATCATCATCACCTGTGGCTGTAGCATATGATGAGGTAAAGCCAAGCTTGATCATGGCCGGCACAAGTTGGCATCAGACCCAGCAACAGGACCTTCAGAGACTTGCTGATGCCTATGCTCACATATTTTAATCACCTACCCCTGCAGGCTGCAGCCTACATACGTACCGTACGGCGTACGTGTCAATTAATTAATTAAGGTGATGATTGATTAGCATTAAGCATTAGCCAATACAAGCTGCTTAGCTAAATTAGCTATATATGCTGGCTAGCTAGTGAATATATACGGGATTTCCATCTACAAATCCCAAATCCACCTACTTCAAAATTTGAATTGTTATATCTTTAATTTACAGAGTGCAGTGGGCGATTGTAGATCCAGGTTTTCTTCTTCTTTAGTTCAGACTTCAGAGTCAGACTCAGTCACACACACATATACTGTATATATGTGGCCGGTTTGGTTGTACAATGTACATATAGGTGATAGGTATGTAAATTATATTGTTCGTTTGCAATGAAATGTCTGTACGTACGTGTCAATTATGTATGCTTTCTTTGTCGACATGAAAAAAGCTGCTTTCAACTTATAATGGAGTAATTTTGGAGGTTTTCACATCATCTTTTGGATTCATATTTGCACATTTGCTTCTCACA
This sequence comes from Persicaria tinctoria, assembly GCA_037127255.1. NCBI lineage: Eukaryota > Viridiplantae > Streptophyta > Magnoliopsida > Caryophyllales > Polygonaceae > Persicaria > Persicaria tinctoria. The sequence continues at coordinate 371,648 of JBANSL010000014.1, forward strand.
ATGAGATGAGAGATGGTGACTCTAATTATAATATCAATTATATAATTAATTTCTGAAAACCTTACTCCATTTTGAACGATATATCAATCATTTGAAAATAAATTAAAGGAGTAGAAAAGAAATCATTCAGAGGGGTGATGAGAGATGTGAAAAGATCAATAGTTTCATATTCATAATATGAAAGAACGAGCTTTAGTATGAGATATTTCTCCTATTACCAATTGATTTTAGAATGGAACCCGTTCGACTTATGGACTAGGCTATTAATGCATGGGTGCATGTGTGCACAAGACCCCGATCTCGAGACCCAACCGACTTGATATTGGGAAATTATTTATTATTGTGGGTAGACTTTGTTAAACACATGTGATTTCCCAAATTCCAACCCAATTCAAATAAATGAACAAAGAAAGGTTATATTATATACATAGAAATTAAATTAGAATGGGTTGTCTATCAATGTCCCTCCCCCTAAGATGATGGAGATGGTGGTCACTTTTTTAATTGACACCGTACCCCTAGCTATTTCTTATGACAAAGACTCTATCTTTAACTCTCTCTTAGAGAGTGATCCATCTCTAATATATATTCCAAAACCGTCGGTTGTTTAGAATGTACGTACTCCGTATTTTTGTAATGTAAGGCAGCCTTGTAACATACACGGTATTCTAAATTAAGGATAATGTTTTATAAGTCGTGTTGAGTTTATATTATTTTTGGTTATAAGGTCGATATCCACCTTTCTAACCAAAAAGTTTAAGTCATTGTATAGGGGGTTGGAATTGAACTGATGGATCAAGCAACACACACAAAGGACAAATTCAAGGAAGAACACAACACACACACCACACGAAAATCAGTTTTCTTTAAACTGCCTCACACAATTGATTGAGTAACCTCCTTACATAACCCTTCATGAAAAGCATATGCAATTGAGTCATGGATCGGAGAGGAAAAAGGATTTCTTATTCATGGAGGTGGGAAAATGGTTAATTACAGCTTCCATTGTTTGTTATACAGAAGCTCTGAATTGGTTACACTTACAATGTGGTCGGTTCTCCTTATTTATACTCCTCCAAGCTAACCCCAACAACCTCTCTTTATTCTTTTATTTCTAAGTTATGTTCCACTATGTGCACCCTCACCTATTCTATGTGCACACTCCACACACACACACACACACCCCCCCCCCCCCCCCCTAAAGTAGGACTTGGGTGAGTAAGCACAAGTCCTAACTTGGATGATAAGAACTTATGTTATTGCTTACCTGATGGTTTAGTGAGGACATCTTCAAGCTGCAAGCTAGACCGAACAAAGGTGGGATTCAGAAAACCTTCCAAGTATCGATCCTTGACGTAGTGGCAGTCCAGCTTGAGGTGTTTAGTGCGTTCGTGGAACACTGGGTTGGTTGTGATATGAATTGCAACCTTATTGTCGCAGTAAAGGGGAATTGGAAGAGGGATTGAGATTTGAAAGTTGTCAAGCAAGCTGTGCAACCAAACCATTTCACTAGTTGTGTAAGACATGCTTCGATACTCGGCTTCGGCTCAAGATTTAGCAATTGTCTTCTGCTTCTTGGTCTTCCAAGAGACGAGAGACGTGCCCAAAAAAATGCAATAACATGTGACTGACCTCCCTGAGAACACACAGGTGCCCCAATCTGCGTCGCAATACGCAGGTAGTTTGAAATCACAGGCTACAAGATAAAACAAACCAAAATCTAAATCACAGGCTACAAGATAAAACAAACCAAAATCTGTGGTTCCCTTGAGGTATCTAACCACTTGAAGAGCCGCCTGAAGATGAGGTACTCAAGGAGATGTCAAAAATTGACTCAAATGTTGAATAGCAAACGAGATATCCGGGCGAGTCATATTCAAATAGAGCAATTTACCAATGAGCTGGCGATATGATTCAGGATCTAGAAGTACCCTCATCTGTAGAAAGCTTCAACCCTCTAGGTAATGAGAACACAGCGGGTATGCACGTACTCATTCATGTTAGTGTCTTGAAGTATATCAAGAACGTACTTTCGTTGGTTGAGTAACATTCCTGCAGAACTCCTTGAAACCTCCAACCCCAGAAAATATCTAATCAAACCCAGATCTTTGATTGTGAAGGTCGTGTGAAGAGAAGCTTTGACATGATCAATGATAACCAAATCAGTACCAGTGATGATTAAATTATCAACATAAACGAGAGCAGCAATCAACCCATCATTATGAAGTTGCATAATGAACAGAGAATGATCATACTTTGATTGAGTGAATCCCTGTTTCTGAAGAAATTTAGATAACTCTAAATTTCATTGGGGGAAGCATGTTTAAGCCCGTAAAGAGAACGTTTCAAAAGACAAACTTCACCTTGCTTAGCCTTAGAATACCCAGCAAAGGGTACCATGAACACCTCTTCATCAAGAAAACCATGAAGGAATGCGTTATTGACGTCCAACTAATAGACATGCCATGCCTTTGTAGCAGCAACAACTAAGAACAGACGAACTGTGGTGAATTTGGCAACCAGGGAAAAGGTGTCCTTGTAATCCTTACCCTTGATTTGAGTATATCTCTTTGCAATAAGACGTTCCTTATACCGTTCCACATATCCATCTGGTCGAAACTTTACCTTGAACACCCATTTGCTACCAATTGCTCTCTGACCTGGAGGAAGAGGCATAAGTTCCCATGTGCAGTTTTGTTCAAGGGCAGAAATTTCTTTATCCATTGCATCTATCCAATGCTGATCTTTAATGGCCTGGGAATATGTAGTAGGCTCATTTACAGATAAGACATGATTCATAGATGCAATAAAATCATGAGAGTAAAGAGAGGAATCAGCTAGAGACGAAGCCATGAAAGTTTGTGATGAATCACTTTGTGAATGCACAGTGGGACAAATAAAATCTAGAAGATGAGTAGGACATTTACTAGGCCTCCAAGATCATCGAAGAGGAATCTCAGGTACTTCCATAGGCACCTCCACTGAATGTCTAGCATGATCAGATGAAGCAGACAATATAGAATCAATTGGAACTGTCTGAGATGGCACTGAATCAGAGCTCTCAGTAGGTGAATTAAAATAGAATCAGAGATGTGAGAGGGTAAGGCAGGAGATGCAGATTGAGTAGCATCAGAATTAGCTACACCAGGTGAGGCATGAACTGGTGACTGAGATGGACATAAGGCCGGATTCACCAGTGGAGGAGACAAAGATTGATCAACTTTAGGAACTGATGAAGAGCTAGCAAAAGGAAATATCGTCTTAGAAAATATAACTTCCCTACTCACAAATACTCTCTTTGTGGTCAGATCATAAACCATGTAAGCCTTTTGTCCTAAGGGGTATCCAAGAAACAAACATCTTGTACTCTTGGATGCAAACTTATTCGAAGAACTTCCTTGAACAAGGACATGACAACGACAACCAATCACACGAAGATCAAAGTAACATGGAGCATGATCATATAATAGCTCATAGGGAGTTTTCCAACTCAAAATAGCAGTAGGCAAGCGATTAATAATATGAGTTGCTCCTAAAATATAATCCCCCCAAAATTGAATAGGCATATGAGCATGAAAATGGATGGCCCTGGCAGTTTCAAGTATATGACGATGCTTACGCTCAACACGACTATTTTGTTGAGGAGTGTGTGGGACAAAACGTTGATGCAAAATACCTTTAGAAGCAAACAAGCTCATACACTCCTTATTAACAAACTCAATCCCATTAATTATCAATGTGAATTATCTTAACCCTGCACCTGAACTGGGTTTCAATTAAGCACAAAAAATCCTTAATCACACGATGCACTTGTTGCTTATTCTGTAGCAAGTGAGTCCAATACTCCAAGTGGCCCGACTCTTATCGTCCAGGATTATAAGGAAATATCGAGCCTCATCTCTACATGGAACCTTGTAAGGACCCCAAAGATCAATGTGGATCAATTCAAACAATTCACCAGCAATAGAAACACTCTTACTGAAAACAGTCTTGTGTTGTTTAGACTGAACACATATATCACAAACTGAATCTAAAGCTACAAGCCCCTTACAATTAGGTATATGATGCATCTTAGAAATTGAAACATGTCCCATCCTAGCATGAAACAAATCATGACTAGAGGTAACCACCAACTGATTACAACTGGTGTTATTTGGGATTTTATTTACAACTAAAATGAAATTTGACAAACTAACGCTTCCATCAGCAATCACAGTCTTATAAATTCCAGCAACCCTCTTTCCAGCAAATGAAACTCGACCACTTCTAGGGTCCTGAAAATAGCACATGTTCTTAGTAAAAACTGCATTCAAATCCATCTCATCACATATTTTCCCTACTGATAGCAGATTCTTGTTGAATTCGGGTACAAACATAACATTATGTAATAGGATTTCATCGGTCAGTTTCATATCACCCATAAGGCGCACAGATTTCACAGTTTTGTCATGCAAAAACAAATATGGATAGATCTATCAAGCTTCCGGACATTCTTAAGCCAATTAAGATGGCAAGTCATATGATCAAATCCTCCTGTATCTACAATCCAATCATATGCAGTATGACATTGAGCCAAAGAAGCATTGAGACAAAGAACAGTTGTGATGCCTGAGAAATGACTTGCTTCAGATTCCATAACCTTTCCTTTGCCTTTCATAATGCGAATGAGTTCCTAGCACACAGTATTCACAAATGCAGGATTAAGATGAGGATCCTGCATAGCAAAGTTAGCAGAAGAATCCATAGGAAAATGATCTCCTAAAGGAGTATCCATGACAATCTCAGAACTAGCTGTATTTGCAGACTTCTTGTTATCCTTTCCTCCTTCTTTGGCTTTAATTTCCATGTACCAATCGGTATATCCGATGAGCTTGAAACACTGATCCACTGTGTGGCCTTTCATGTTGCAATTGGTACATTTTTTATCCCCTTTGTCAGTACGCCCTCTCTTTGAGGGACCTGCTCCATTCTTATCCACAGTCTTGTCATCAGATTGCCCTCTGAAGCTCCTACCAGCATGAAGAGCACTCGTCTCTCCTTGAGCAACAAGACCTGTAACAATCTTCTGTCGCTCCACTTACTATGCAAGATAGTAAGCCCTATTGACTGATGGAAAAGGCTCCATTGATAACACTTGGTTCCAAACAGCTTCGAAACCGTCATTCAGACCAAGCAGGAACTCCATGAGCATGTTCTTGCTTTGTAATTCAAGCATCCTCTTCAGTAGATTGCACGAGCAATGCTTCTCAACAGCTCCACACGTGCACTCTGGAATTCCTTCCAAATTGTCGATCTCATCCCAGATCCGCTTCCTCTTACCATAATATATACTCAGCAGCAGATTGATTTTCTTGCAACTGTGCACTCGGTTCTCGCCTCAATTGGAATACCAGGAGGGCGTTTGTCTAACCAAATCTCTCAGTAATTTCGTTCCATAGTTGGCGCGCATAATCGGAGTACATGAAACCTTCGAAGAAGCTTTCAACCATGGAGTTCAAGATCCAGCATTGGACCATGTAATCACACCAGATCCACTGTTGGTACTCGGCCGTGCCGAGATTTGGAAGTGGAACGGTGTCATCGATGAAACCGAGCTTGTATTTAGCTCCAAGAGCCATCATTACACCACGGCTCCAGCTAAGGTAATTTGATCCATTGAACTGGTTCGAGACCAATTGAGCTCCGGGGTGATCTGAATTGGACAAAGCCAATGGATCATTAGCAACGCGACTAGTGACTTCACCAATCTCCTGCGACGAACAGATCGGGAACTACCTTCGTCATCCATTCTCAATTGCAGATCAGAAATCAAGAATCACAAAATGCAGCAAAACTCGAAGAGAGAAAAAATGAAAAGAAAACACGAATTGCATAAGAGCTTTTACAGTTGCTCTGATAGCATGAAAAGCATATGCAATTGAGTCATGGATTGGAGAGGAAGAAGGAATTCTTATTCATGGAGGTGGGAAAATGGTTACAGCTTCCATTGTTTGTTATACAGAAGCTCTGAATTGGTTATACTTACAATGTGGTCGATTCCCCTTATTTCTACTCCTCCAATCTAACCCCAACAACCTCTCTTTATTCTTTTATTTCTAAGTTATGTTCCACTGTGTGCACCCTCACCTATTCTACGTGCGCACTCCACACTTTACAACCTTAGTAACTGGACATCACTTACCCACTAACATGATCCTAGGTAGTGGCTTAGACTCGAAATAAACTTCTATGCTAGCTAACCAGCTAACTTGAACTTAAACTTTGAATTAGTACACTTTAACATTTAACGTATATAGGGGTTTCACCTTCTCTTGTATTTTGATTTGGTTTTTCATTATTATTCGTCTGTTTTCACATAACTATTTATCTGTAAAAAGAGTGTAAAAAATGTAAATTTTATTCTACCGAATAATCGTCCAATACCACCGAATAATTTCATTCCACCGAATAATCTGCCAATACCATCGAATAATCCGTTGATGATCAAGTGATACTATCGAATAATAGCGATATCATCGAATAATCCATCGATACCATCAAATAACCGACCAATACCATCGAATAATCAACCGATAATCACTCATATACGAGTGAATAATCATCTATATATCACCGAATAATCATTCATAGATGACCGAATAATCAATCATTTATAAAGATTTACAAAAAAAAATCATATACCATCGCATAATCTGTCGATACCATCGCATAATCTGTCGATACCATTGCATAATCAGACGATACGATTGAATAATTTAGATATACTGTCGAATAATTTGAAGAGAGTGCACCCCACACGCCCTCATTCAGCAAGTGTGCAAAAAAACGACGTGGGTCCCACTGTTTTTTAATTAAAAAAAGCCAAAATTGCCTATTAATCTCAGCCTTCCATTTCATTCAATCAACGTTCCAGATGTGTTCTCATTTTACACAATAAGGGCTGTTCTCCCATGAACCACCCTCTATATATATATATTTCTGCTTTACATTTTGAATATATATAGTTTTATATTAGGATATTTATATGGGGTGATGCATGCGACGAGCATGGGTATCAGCAAGAAGATAACATCGATGAACTAAGAGTCCGAATTAGTGTGTCATAGTTGGCTTAATTAATAGCTATAGGTTTACTTTGTGTTCTGGTTTACCGTCAATACGTTAGTACGTTGATTTTTACTAGCAAGCTTAGCTAGTCTTAGATATTCCATTCAATTAATTAAAAAATATAAATCTATTTAAAGTAGTCTTCAAGGCAAAGTCTAGATCGAGGGTTTTCTTCGTATAATTAAATTACTTGTCAATTTATACTTATTCGATTTGCATAATTATTTTATTAGTACGTACTAACAGTAACACACCTTTATATATCAAAGGTCCTAGACGGTACGTTTCATTTCCACAATATAAAGCAGGTTGCGAATTAAACACACAATAGGAATTGAAGGGTTATCTTGAGTCACTTATGTGATAGTACAACTACAACTCTACAAGGGTATATATGGAATTTAAGCCCTAGAGAGTAGAGAGAGAAAGAGAGAAATGTATTATTATAGGATTAAATGAATAGGGAGAGCCCACAAGGAAGGACGTCTAGCAAATAGCAATGCAATGATAAACACCAATCACACATATATCTATATAATTAATAATAATAATACTCCGACTCCGATCCGTATAAGATAAAGATAATTAAGATGCATGTTCTCAAGTAAACCAAGAAAATGACAATTAATGGGGTAACGACCATACATTTTTAAGATTAAAGAACCCTCTTGCCTCTTCGATTATTGATTAGGAGCAGGACCGGACATGATTTTTTCCAATTAATTAATTAAAAGGCATATATATTTGTCGTAAATGAGATGCTTAAATTGCATATATAATTTAGTAGAGTGTACGTACAAGAGCTACAAAACAAACACCCTTCACTTCAAATATTTGTGTTCTGTTGGGACACTGGTGAATCCCACATCGGAAGTGGGATGATTCTGAACCCAATATATATATAAGTGGATGGGCTACTCCACCTAACGTCAATTGGTTTTGGGATGGTGCCCCAGTCCGGCTTATATGTTGGGCTTTCTGGTCGGGCCCAACAAGACTTCCCCCTAACAAACTGGTATCAGAGCTTTGGTCATTGAATTCCGCCGAGAATGATGCCTGGTTCTGTGTTGAAGATTGACAAGTTTACTGGAAGAAACTCTTTTAGTCTGTGGCAGATAAAGATGCGGGCTTTGCTGAAGCAACAAGGTTTATGGGCACCGTTAACCGACGACAAGAAGGGGGCAGATACAACCACCGCTGAGTACGGTCTTCTTGAGGAGAAGGCTCATTCGACGATCATGTTGTGTCTCGCAGACGATGTCATAAAAGAGGTTGCTGATCAGGAAACTGCCGGCGGCTTGTGGCTGAAGTTGGAGAGTTTGTACATGACAAAGTCTCTGACAAACAAGTTGCTTCTGAAACAACGGTTGTTCGGGCTGTGTATGCAGGAAGGTACACAACTCAGAGATCATCTTGATCAACTTAACATGTTATTACTTGAATTGCGTAATATTGATGTTAAGGTGGAGGACGAAGATGCTGCCCTTATTCTGCTGGTATCCCTACCCCCCACATACGAGAACTTCGTTCAGTCGTTCGTCGTTGGGAAGGATACCATCACACTGGAAGAGGTCAGATCGTCGCTTCACAGCAGAGAGTTGCGTCTGAAGGCAACCGCGTCGGTTACAGACAATCAGGCTTCCGGGCTTATGGCCAACGGAGGCAATTCTGATGGTAGAAGGGGCAAGAAGCAAGGTCGCAAATCAGGCCCTAAACCAGACGACGTCTGTAACTACTGTAAGGAGAAAGGTCATTGGAAGAATGACTGTCCTAAGAAGAGGCAACAAGAGCAGAAATCTGGATCTGCAGCAGTAGTTCATGGTGGAAATACTTCTGAGGAAGATATTGTTCTACTAGCAGGTAATCGCACAGATCATGATGTGTGGTTTCTTGACTCAGGTGCGTCATGTCACGTATGTCCTATAAGAGAGTTGTTTACAACATATAGATGTGTAGACAAGGGCAATGTTTCTATGGGAAACGATGTCATCTGCAAAGTTGTTGGGATCGGCTCAGTCAGGCTTCGGACAAACGATGGGAAGTTTCGCACATTGGAGGAAGTCAAACATGTGCCATCTATGACAAAGAATCTGATATCTCTAACTGTGTTAGACGACAAGGGTTTCAGATACACAGGTTATGGTGGAAAGTTGCGCGTGTTTAAGGGCTCTAATGTGGTTTTGCAAGGAGTCAAGCAGGGAAAGGGGACTTTGTATACCCTACAAGGCTCAGCAGTCACGGGTGTTGTAGATGTTGTTTCAGTCAACGTTAGGGAGACTATTGCTGAGGAGGTGGAGTTGAACTTCACTCCAGCAGAGACTCAGGCACCTGAGTTGGTCACTGACCAATTATCACAGACAGGTACTACTGAGTCAGATACTGGTGAGACAAAGAATATACCACTAGACAGAGGAACAGGTGGAGCTGTACATCAGAGTATTGCTCTAGATCAACCAAGAAGGGTTGACATCAGGGGGCCTGTGAGATACAGGTCTAATGATCTAGTGGGATATGCTTTGCATGTGGCCGAGGCGGGGAAGGATGGTGCTCCATCCAACTACAAGGCTGTTGTTTCTGGAGGTGAGTCAGTACACTGGCAAGCTGAGAAGAGAATCAGAGTGAAGAAGATGGGAATATCTGGTAATCATGCTGATATGTTCACCAAGCCAGTTTCGGAGAGCAAATGTCAACACTGTTTGGACTTGTTTAATATCACCAACTGTTGAGCTGCCCTGCGGGGCAATCTGAGTCCTCATGTGAGGACAAATCTGAGGCAAAGAAATGTCTGGCACTTGTCATGGTGCATCTGTTTCTGAAAGAAGATTCTGGTACATCTGGCATTGAAGCGCATCTGGTACATTTGGCATGGCATTGCACTTGGTACGTCTGGCGCTGCAATGCAATTGGTACATCTGAGAGGATTCAAGTCAAGGTGGAGATTTGTTAATATGCCTTGAATTGGGCTTATTATTTGTTTTGGGTTTAGGCCCATTGTCTGAATAGGGTTTCATGAGGCACTATATATACTCATAAACCTAACAATTTGTAACTTAGTTTCTTATTTGCCTCCATAATAAAGATCCCTATTTCTCTGTCCGTGGACGTAGGCAACACACCGTTGCTGAACCACGTAAATCTCTGTGTCTTTCTTCGCCTTTATCGTTCTCGTTATAACAAACTGGTATTGTTAGGGGGAAAGTCCTGTTGGGCCCAACCAGAAAGCCCAACATATAAGCCGGACCGGGGCACCATCCCAAAACCAATTGGCGTTAGGTGGAGTAGCCCATCCACTTATATGTTGGGTTCAGAATCACCCCACTTCCGATGTGGGATTCACAAGTGTCCCAACAAATCCCCCTCTCACTTGCGAATCCATCACAAGTCTAGCCCGGTTGGAATTGAGACCTCCACGCAACGGGTTCGACTAACCCTTCATCGATACAGATGTGGAGTCCATCTCAATCTTTGGTGCAACCGGCCCACCTGTCGAACCCGGCTCTGATACCAATTTGTTAGGGGGAAAGTCCTGTTGGGCCCAACCAGAAAGCCCAACATATAAGCCGGACCGGGGCACCATCCCAAAACCAATTGGCGTTAGGTGGAGTAGCCCATCCACTTATATGTTGGGTTCAGAATCACCCCACTTGTGAATCCCACATCGGAAGTGGGATGATTCTGAACCCAACATATAAGTGGATGGGCTACTTCACCTAACGCCAATTGGTTTTGGGATGGTGCCCCGGTCCGACTTATATGTTGGGCTTTCTAGTTGGGCCCAACAGGACTTTCCCCCTAACATGTTCAAATTCACTCTTTGCATTGCATGGGTCCATCTCTTCTACATTTTTTTTCTTAATGTCTTTCAACTCTAATCTCCTAGCTACCATTTTCTTTTTCGTTGCATGTTCTATCAAATATATATGAATCATTTTATTTAAGTTTGTTATCTAAATAAATTAAACAAAACGAATGGCTAAGATAGAAACGCTAGTAGTACAGCGACATAAACAAATTGTAAAGTAGAATTATATATATAATTAAGTGGGAATTGAACACAAACATGTGATGATTTTGAATCAAGGAAAGAGACAATTAATTTGGATGACCAAATATAATTAACGAGATGTTGAAGATTCTTTTGTTTTTGGTGTACATGTGTACGTACGTCTATACCTTAAATTGGTAAATAAAGAGCGGTTATTCTGGGGTTCGAATCGGAGATGTATGGGTACTACCAACAAGTTATTTCCGGTGAGTCATTCCGACAGAGCCGTTCCTTGGGGTAGGCTCAAGGGGCGATCGCCTAGGGCCCCCTACCGAATATTAGGAAAATAAATTATATATTATTATATTAGGATTTAATTATTTCCATTATTTAGATTTAGTAGAATTAGTCAAGGTTGTTAGAGTAATTCACTCAACCTCTCTCTCCTTGAATTGGTAAATAGAGAGTGGTCATTCGGGGTTCGAACGGGGGACATTTGGGTACTAGCTACCAGCAAGTCCTTTTCAGTGAGCCATTCCGGAATGGTTAAAACTTTGGTAGGGTAAACTTTTTATAGTGACTGGCCTCACCGCTTCGCGGCCCCATACCCCAGAAACCCCTTGCGGGATTTTTTGAGGAGGCTCAGTACCACTTACGCAAAGTGCGATCAACAGTCGTAACCTCACCTACCTGCACACAGACCACTTCACCACTTCGGCTTGGCCCTACGGATTAGTATACACCGCTTGACCACTTCAACCTCTCTCTCTCCACCATCTCCCTCATCATCGTTGTATTGCTCTATATATTCTCTTTTATGAATTAACGAAAGGTGTGTTCATTCTACACCAATTCTCAACATGCATGGTATCCGAGCCTTCTTAGCCTAACGGCTCCGATCCTCAAAACTAATGGCTTCCGCCTAACTAAAAACTCTTTAATGGCCAAAACCATGTCGGCCTTTCTTCCTTATTCCCTAACCGCCTACCGGTAATCCAATCTTGGCTCCGGCCATTACAAAACCGCTTCCGCACTAACCAAAAATTTTGGCTTTTGCCAACCCAATTTCGGCCAAAACCATGTCGGCCTTTTATTCTTGATTTTCATTGGCAAAAACTCATTTCAGCCACACAAATCACACAAGATCGCCTTCGGGCTAATCAGCACAAGCAGTGAAGGGGGATTGCAGGGACAAATCACACAAGATCACCTTCGGGCTAATCAGCACAAGCAGTGAAGGGGGATTGCAGGGAGTTCGGTGCGGGTCCTTGGTGGCAGATACAATGGCTGCCGGAGAAGACCACCGCTGCCGGCTGCTTCTGTCGCTGTGTTGCCCCCGCCTTTAGGAGGCACCAACATCGTCCCTGCCGACGGTCGAAGCCACCACCGTTGCCAAACAATCATCATATAGGCCAAACAAATTGTTGCCTCTGTACCAACCGAAGACGTACGGTTCGATTAGAGCGATTGAGAGCAATTCAAGGAGTAGGGCATCCACAACCTCAACCTCCCCACCAGTCCGCCAGCAAACCTATCGGCAAGTCCTGCGACATCCGTCACATGCGCTTGATGTGCAACAAAAAAAAACTTTTATTTATGGTTTATTCCATACTTATTCAGTTTTCAGTTTCGATATCTCTTGCTTCAACTGCGGGAGAATATTAGGAAAATAAATTATATATTATTATATTAGGATTTAATCATTTCCATTATTTAGATTTAGTAGAATTAGTCAAGGTTGTTAGAGTAATTCACTCAACTTCTCTCTCCACCATCTCCATCATCATCGTTGTATTGCTCTATATATTCTCTTTTATGAATTAATGAAAGGTGTGTTCATTCTACACCAATTCTCAACACCGAATAGGGCCTCGGAAAAAACTATGTTATATATAATTAAGGTATTATGTATTATTATATTTACATGTAATGTAATAATACATTTACTAAAATTTATACGTAAAAAACTCATTTATGATATGACTTATTAATTTATTTAATATTTTGAGTTAACAACAAAGAGCGTGAGAAGGTCTCCGTCTTTCAATTTTTGTTATAAGTGCAAAACATGTGATTTTTAAGTAATAACTTATGCTACTCGATCTAATTAATTTATTTAAGTGATTTTAATAGTTTATTGGGATAAATTTGCAAAGTAACGATATGTTTTAAAATGTTTAATCATATCGTTTTATATTCATGGAAAAAATAACAAATTAAAACTTTTCACCTCTATGTCTCACTAGGAAATTCGATCATGTTTTCACTAGGACTTGTAATGAAATATAATAAAATTTAGTAAACTAATAAGTATATTGGTAAATCTAAAAGGCGTAGTTTTTTTATGTGTTATATATTTCTCACTAGAAAAATTCGCAATTTTTTTTTTCACACTTATATATTTCTCACTAGAAAATCACATTTTTAATAGAATTTGTAAGGAAATATAATAAAATTTAGTAAATAAGTATATTGTTAAATCTAAAAATCATAGTCTTTTGTTTTGTTATATATATCAAGCAATGTTCTAAAAGGCGCTAGGCGGTGGGTGGCCGCCTAGCGCCTAGGCGGCTAGGCGGGTGTCTAGGCGGTGCCTAGGCGGACTTAGAACAAACTTGATTATTTCCTTATATTTTGACGAATAAAACTTGTCAATGATTTATATAATGTAATAATAATCCATAATATCACTCATAAACCCAAATTTGTAGTAGTTAACTAACACTAAAGTAAATAAACACAAAAGTACACGTCTAACTAACAACTCTAAACCTCCTAAAATCCAAAACTATAAGTTCGACTGAAAAGCAAATGCATCCCGTCATGGGGGATAAAAAAACCCTAAGTCAACTAATCATATGTTTAGAAGCTCAAACTGAATAATCGTTGGACTAGGCGGTGCCTAGGCGGGACCAAGTGGGCCCAAGCGGCGCCTAGGCGGTTTCTGGACGAATTTCCGCCTAGAGGGCCGCCTAGGCTTAAAAATTCCTAGGTCTCGTGCCGCCTAGCGCCTAGGCGCGATTTTTAGAACACTGATATCAAGAGATTGTCGTATTAGTCATACTCATATACTACTTAAAGTCCGTAAATTTCTCTTTTAGTGAAAAATAAAATACGAATCTATTTATTGAATAATTAAGACTCCCTTTTTATATTGCCTCGGGCCCTAAAATTCTCAGGACCGGCCCTGCATTCCGGAATACTCACGAGTGTTATTAATACGACGTCAATTTAACCGTTAAGTCAATACACGTGCACACTCACAGCATGTAACTAAGATGGGGTTTCAATTAAGGTTTTTTGAACTCGAATAATATTAATAGTGTGTAAAACACTTGAATTATTATATTGGATAAACCAAATGACAAATCGTAAAACATACAGGTTTAACCATGTCAAGATATATATGAGCGTCCTGCAACCACCTAACACAAATAACAATAACAATAACAACAGTGGAATTCAAACGGAGACGAGAAAAACATCTTCCTCCCCTCCCCAGCAGAGTAAAAGAATCAATGAAATTTTATTTTTCTTCATTTCAACATCCCCTACCTAATTATTAATTATTATTATTATTATTAAGCTATTTACCAAAAATATTTGTATATACTGTAGTATACAGTATACAGTATTTATTTATTTTTTATAAAAAAAAATCTTCAACATACAAGATGATTTATTTGAATGAGGATTGAGGAGTAGGTGTACATGTGAATATGTGATACAGAAATCACAAATCAATAGAGCGTACGATTAGGCCCCATTCATGATTGTTATCACTTATCACCAAGAAACCAATCATCAGAAAATAATGTAAACTACAGTACTAATAACATATGGAAACTATTTGAATTGGTATATTATTATATATTGTATCTGAATTGAATAATACTTTTGTTAAATCATCAAACAAATGAAGCAGCTATTTCCTGATGACTCAAAGGCAATGCGTTATTATTATTGCATTACCTGAGCTCCTGGGTAAGTCTACTGCAGAGACAACAGTTTACAATTTTCAAACAAATTACATTGGTGTTACAACATCATCAGGAAGCTACAAATCTCACTATATATAGATAATAGATTCAATAACCTCCAATTGCAATCCAATTTTTTCCTACCAACTTCCAAATGATTGTACGCTTGTACTGGATTCGCTTACTTATCCGAACACCAAATTGTGGCAACTGTTGTCGCAAGGGTATGGACAGTCGATGAGTTTAGTCGCTGCCCGATCAAAGAACCAGTCCCCTACAGCTAGTGCTACCGGCTGCGTGTTTGTCACCAACAACACATAATGATACATCTCCATTATTCACAAACCTCGAAAGTTTAAAGAAAAATACAGGAATGCTCATGAATACATGATGATTATGCCTTTGTGAATTCATTCATTCCCATTGGAAATAGTATACTTTCTCATGCTCCATTTATCCAAAAAAAAAAAACAAGTATGCGGAAAAAAAAAAGTTTTTTTTTCACAAATGTATAGTATAATTGGAGTCAGCATATAAAGATAGTTGATATCAGATTACAACATAAAAAATTGATTTTGTTGCTTTCTCCTGCTCCATTGATCTAAAAGCAACTTATATGCAGATTGAACCAAGAAAAGGTTGCATTTTTAAGCAAGACAGATGTATATTCTATAGGCAATAAAAGGAGTGTTTTGCTCGCACCTTGCTATGGATGACAGGGGAATCATCTGCAAACCATGTATCCTGCCTCTCTGACTGGCAGTGAGCAAAACACGAGTTGAGAAAGAGGCCATTTTGATTTGAGCTTGAAAAGTTCTTTGCAGCATTCAGCATTTGATTTCTGAATCCTGTTATTCACACAAGTGTAAACACGCTACAAAGAATGAAAAAAGGCAACAGGAATTCATTTGAGTGAAAGCTCAAGTTACCTTGCAAAAACTGGATCTGTGATGCAGAACAATGTGCATGGTTCAGCTTGCAGTCGTGCCATTCGCCACGAGGATCAGCAGATGACGGAGCTAAACTGGCTTGAACCTGGATTTTTTAATGCCAAAAACAAAGGAACAACTATATAAAAATGCTTACAACAAACTAGTATAATTTCGGAATGGGTAAATTGTGAATTTGTGATTACCTGCCATGAATCATAGGCTGCATTAAGAATGAAAAGAGGGGTTTGGATATTAGCAATTAGATTCTCAGGGAAGAAGCACTGCAAAGACAGCAGAGAAAGAGACAAATTAGACCACAAAAATGCCATTTGAATGGAAAGATGTTGATCGAGACTCTTCTCTTTTTACCAGTTTGGAGGAGAGGATTTACCATAGTTGGATTAAAATGGTTAGTGCAGGAAGAGGGTAAATTCTTTGCTGCACCCTGCAGCGACAAAAAGCAAATTTGAACAATGTAATAAGTAACATAACTTCCTCTATATAAAGAAAAAAGAAAGAAAAGTAACATGGGAGCATCTAAACAAGCACATCTGCGAGTGTAAGTTCCTCAAAGTGCAGTCATTCGGAAGCTAAGAAGATAGATGAAACTACTGGTGGCAACCAGCCAGTCATATATATAATGTGATAAATAATTGGGAATACCTGCAAGGTAACCACGCCTTGGTAAAAATTCCTCATGGTGCGCCCCCCAGATACGTCGATGCTGTGACAGTGACACAATTTAAATTTTTAGTAAAAACACCAGCTTAGCAAGCAAGAATCGGAAAATAACAGTTTTGAAGACAATTACGCATCAAGGAACAGTCCAGCATCACTGAGGCATTTCACTTTTGTGCTTCCGGGAAATAGGGCACGGAACTCATCACAGTGTAGTATAGATGCCAGACCCCCAGCTGAGCACCCAGAAAGTAGAGTCTGTATTGCAATTTTAAAAAAAAAAGTTGGAAACTGTATGAGTAAAAACTTATAATCTTATAATCTTAAACGACAGTGTGAAAAGAAAGGATAAATGAACCAGTTGGCAACAAACCTGGTTGGCACTTCGCATCCCCTTTGCCATCAACTCCTCCATTGCAGCTGCCCAGATGCGCTGTCCTCTAAAATACATTTTATTTGCCTGGAAAATTCAGTTCAAAAGTATTATTAGGGAGAGGATCAAATGTAATTTCCATAGATAAATCTTATGATCTAATTACAAAGCCAAGTTATCTAAGAACTGCATATGACTTAAAATTCTTCTTGTTTTTTGAAGTTTTATCAATATTGTTGATTATTTCTCGTTGCAGCGGAGTAAGTTTAAAGGTGAAGCCTTGTATAATGTAAACAAAAACCTTGCCCTCTAATTGTTTTTTTTAGCAAAAGTACTCGTCTTTTCTACAATCAACACATTTTCCAGTCCTCAAAATGAATTCCCGGCAAGTAAAAAAACACCAATCAAGCCCTGCAATACAAAAGCAATGAGTTAAAAGGAGAGAAGCAGAGTTGTCCAGTTAACCTCATTTTGACCTTCTCCAGCAAAAGAGGCACCATCGCAGTATCGAACCTTAACTCTATTCCAGTTGTAAAAATCTGCACAAGATTTCATTCAAAGATTCTGTAAGACTTGAAAACATTTTCAGGGAGATACTGCAACAGGTGTTTTGTGACATCAAAATGACCTGGATTCTCCTCGGGCTTATCACTAAGTATTCCTGTGAATGGAATAACCTTTTCCATAAACTTGGACGAACCACGTCGAGTTGTTTTCCGATAAACACATGTCCGAATGTTATTACACCATCCTCCTCCCTGACATCAATTGAGATACGAGAACATCAATACATCCATGTATAGCAAAGGATCTGCTATATTCCACTCTAGAACAGTTTTACCAAACCTCCAATTGGATAACCCAACTATTTGCTCCTGAACCAGATCCAGGGTGCCAATGATAACCGGGCAAGGTTCCATCCAAGCAAACTACAAACACCAGAAGTGATGATATATCAATTAATAAAACTCAACAAACAATAAAAACAATGCAAAAAGTTGGGGTCTGTTTACTACAGTAGCAAAAATGCCACATTTCCTGTTATTACAAGGAGCGAAATTTCAAAGCTGATTGATTTGTAATTGGAACTGATGATTTGTAATCAAACCAATCAAATTCAACAGTTGCCAAAAGCTTACATTCAGAAAATGAAGAAAAAACCTCAAAGCAGCAGCAACAAATGAACCAAATTAAGGATTGAAATGATAGCACACTTTACAGTCATAATTGTAACAAGAAACAAAAAGGGGTGTGTAGAAAGAGAGTACCAGCGCCTTTGGAATCAGCTCCTTGGATGAGGGTAAGCTCAACCATCAATGGCTGAACTCCGTCATCAGATGCCCTATAACTGTAGCTCTCTAAGAAATCAATGTGGGTTAAATTAGAGTAATCAAACCCATAAACCCATTTCAGCAAAAACGCCACAAAACACAACGAAACCCTCAATTTCTTCTTCCACTCCATTGCTTCCTTTCTCATTTCTGCAGCCCCAATCAAATGTCCCTTTTATAGCTGAGCCGACGAAAAATGGGATAATCTTCCTCAATTGGTTGCTTTACTCTTTACTAATTTGGAGTAAAGAGATTCAGGCATTCAGCTGACATTAGAATATGGAAATTCTGAATGAGGCATTCGCTAATTTGGAAGTAAAGATTGTATTACTTTATAAATCAGATACCTTGCTTGCGATTTTAAAGAAAAAACATTTGTTGCCATCAACAACCTTGAGGCGTTTGGGAGAACCCAGACACGAGATCTAAAAAAGATCGGTGTTAGGGGTAGGACCTCAGTCCTCGGTAGAAAATGGAATGGACTGCATAAAACTAAAAAGTACCACTGGCTTTAGTCATGCGCGATGGTGGATACTGGATAGTGCTCTATGCCTCTGTTAAACACTCAAACCCGGAACTTTGTCATTTGAGGCAGGTTTAGGGGTGTTATTCGAGGCGAACGAGCCGAGTTTGCCATGTTCAAACTTGTTCGTTTGTTAAACGAGCTCGAACCGAGCCGAGCCTAATTTTTAAACGAGCTTTTTATTTTGTTCAAGCTCGGCTTGTTTAGGAAATGAACGAGCTCGAGCCGAGCTTTTTTCGAGCTTTAAATACTTGGTTATAACATGTTAATTTAAAGAAAATTGTAGAAATTCCATAGAATTCGAGCTATTCGAGCTTTATTCGAACGAGGCGAGCTTTTAGCCGAGCTTTTAGACGAGCTTAAAATTTTGTTCAAGCTCGGCTTGTTTAAAAAAGTGAGCGAGTTCGAGTCGAGCTTTTTCGAGTCGATCCCGAGCCTAACTCGAATTGTTCAGTTCATATAACAGCCCTAGGCAGGTTCAACGAATAGAAGGCCGTCCAATCGTTCCGGGGCGTTGTGCATTTGTCTTGTGCTATTTGCACTGTAGGCGGATTCAGAAATGTTTTCGTGACGGACATAAAATTATGGATGATTTTTATACTCCATCCGTTAATTAAAATTTGTCGTTGTAGGAAATAAATCTTGTTAAGAAAACTTGTCATTTTAGTTATTTTGTCGTGATTAAATAGTTGTTAATTATAGTTTTTGAAAAAACAAAAAAGTAGAGTAATAATCAATTATTATATATAATAAAGGAGAAGTCGGTTGAGACACATGACGACTTCTCCTTAAAAGTAGTCCAATGAACCAATCACATTTTTTGAAATAAATAATTAATATATGTAACATATGACATCTTCTCCTTATCATCATAATAGTAATAACCAACAAAAAAAATTTATCTCCCCCTTAATCAATTTTACGATAATAGTTTTCATAAGTTTGCTGACAAAGATATATTTTGGAAAGATTTTACCCAATTTTGTAAGATTTTGATAATAATTATAGGGTGTTGCTATATACACCGCAAATCACAAGGTTAATATTGCATGTCCTTAAGGACGTGCAAGCCTTGTGTCTAATATTGCACGTCCTTAACGACGTGCAAGCCTTTTAATCATGCACGTCCTTAAGGACGTGCATGATTTGCGGCGTATATAGCCGGAACGTAATTATATAAAAGTTTGATAATAATTTCAATATATTAATGAGAATCAATGGTAATTTTATTTAAATTGTGTAACAATTTAAAAACTAGTACTTTTCCCGAACCATGTTCGGAATATTTTCGACCGAGTTTGACATACCCCACAAAATACCGAAATCTATTATGTATCGTTTTGCCCATGATTCTTGTCTCGTCGTTCTTCGAAATATTTGGTTATCACGGTGAAGTGTTTTCTCAAGATGATCAATACCTCAAATTTAACAAAAAAAATAGTAAATCGATAGTTTCCACAGCTTATAGTTTTTGTCAAAGAAAACTGAGTTCGGAAATTAGTCTAAATATATGACGGGTTGAACATCGAGTATGTTTGGTTTTTTTTATTCCCATTGTATTTGATATTGAAAATTGATTCATCATTGCTGTTTCATGGTCATTAACTATTTCATCGAGTATATCCATTAACTATTTCACACCATTGATGTGAAACGTGCTGAGATAAAACTATGGATTCATCATTGTGATGGTTTTAAGGTGCGACATGTTACCATGGGAGTCCATATATTCCAAATGTAGCCCAACGACAACAAATTTGTAGGTTTTTATATTCATAATGTATTAGATATTAAAAAATGTATTTCATGGCCATTAACTATTTCACACCATTGCTGTGAAACGTGCTGAGATAAAACGATCAATTCATCATTGTGATGGTTTTAAGGCATGACATGTTACCATGGGAGCCCATATATTCAAAATGTAACCACCATTTGACAATTTCTTTTCAAATGTTTATATATCCCGGGTTTTTTTAGTTGTATTGTATTCTATATTGACAACTGTTTTTCATGACCATAATATACTTCACACCACAACTGTAACCTCATTGCACCCATATGAAATGCAGTGTCAAACACACAATTAAGTAACACAAACACAAAATTATATTATTATTATCCCAAACCAGAGTAAACGTAACCATAAAAACAACAACATAAGCAAATGGTTCACATCATACACCTCAACGGAACAAAAGCATACAAATACCCATTCATAACCCCATACCATACGAAATTAGATAGATAAGGCATCTACATGACCTATTTATTCGATCATGTACCTAAACTTAGGCTAACCAATCCAGTCATAATCAACAAAATCAAAGTGCGGGCGCATTTCATGGACGCGAAATTCTTTTGTATCCTAGGTGAGTGGGAAGTGAACTACATACTTACGATCTCGCTTATTGCAGCGAATAACGTTACTATGCCAATATCCATCCCTGTCATTGCAATCAACAGAATTCCCAACATCATATTCACTTACCGGCTCTTTGGGTGGAATAGGACGAACTCGACCAACTCGTACGACTTCCTTCAGACTTCGACGACCGTCGTTACTCTTCAATGAGATATACTTGACCTCATAGTGCGTCCGGTTTACCACACGTCTAACAATTGCGTCGTAAAAGGAGCCCAAAAACCCCTCCTCTCTTCCAATAACCTCAACAACATCCCCTTTCTTAAATAAGGGATCCTCCGGTGCTGTTACAAAGTAAAATTAGTTTACAGAAAACCCACAATAATGTTGTACATTCAAATAAATAACTCCAATTCAATTACTAAAATACGCTCATATACGAAGTCATAAACAATGTAATAAAGTAAGAAATATCACTAACCATAAATGACACGTTGACGACGACCGGGAGGACCTCCTTGTACATTCGGACGAGACGGTGACCGCGAAGGAGCTCCAAACGATGAAGACATTGTGGTAAGGAAAATGGGTGTGCTGAGAGGTGCCTTATTATCAATTGAACGCATGGTATTTATAGGCAAAAAAATGAATGAGTGAATGAGTGAGCCATTGGTGATTGTGGCCACACAACAATTGAAATATTATATAATAAGTAATAACATGAACTATGGTCTGAAATTTTGACCATTGACCACATTGATTGTATAAATTGCAAATAGAGGTAGTGGGTGTGACAAACCTTTCACAACCATGACAGATAACACGGCACCTTGGGGGAAACAATTCATAGACCAAATAGTTTCACTAAAGTAGTTTGATTTTAAATTGTCCTCATTGTTTGGTGTTACCCAACTGCATCTAGTAAAAATCGATCAGTAGCAAGCTGGCTTCTTTTTTTTTTTTTTCTCAGCAATCAAAATCAGTAGCAAATTGTTATCCTCTTTATATCACAACCTCTTGAAAGATATATGATGAAAAATTATGAAATATGAAGAAATAAGTTAACATACATTAAATATGAGCTAAGAGAAACATGAATGTGAACACTAACCTTGATTGATTGTTGAGAAATGTGACTGCAGGACTAGCACTAAAGCCTCTGCAGTCTGCACAATCTTCTTCGTGGTCTTAGCCTGTTAGAGAGAGCAAAAACAATGCTTTTAAATTCAGTAAAAAGCAAACTAAAAATTAACTTGGAACATAAAATATGCCCTTAGAGTTGGTTTAGAAATTGAAATTAGAACTCAACCTTCGTCTACTGAATCACCTTGTGCAGTGGTGTGTTTCCTGCACTCTTTGGCCCTGCGGCAAGTTTTTTTTGTCCTTGGGACGTTCACTTGTCACATCAAGGTTGCATATTGGTTAACTGAATGAATGAAAACAAAATGAACCATGGAAGGACCAACTGATAAAGGGGAAAGGTTTATAACATTGAATTAAACACATTGAATGAATGAGCTTGATGATTTATGTAAGAAGTGCAAGAACGTGATAGCACACAAGTTTAACTAAGAGAAAAATGAAAGGTTTTTCATATGAAATCAATAGTTGTAGCCTTGCAGGGAGGAAGTACCGTCAGGTGGGAGGAGGAGATGAGAGATGGGAGCAGTTGTAGCCTTGCAGGGAGAACGTGGGGGAGAGGGTTGAAATTTTTTGTTTTTAATTTTGCCCAAATAAGGACACGTGGCTCATTCTTTTACAAAGATGTTGCTTCTAAAATTATAAGTATAAGGGGTGGATGTTGAAATAAATTAATTGGCTCTCAAAATGGATTTTGATAATACTTACTGGTGAGCGGAGGCCGGAGGGAGTATATCCTAACCATTCCGGTATGGCTCACCGGAAAGGACTTGTGGGTAGTACCCATAGGCCCTCGGTTCGAACCCCGGGATGGCCGCTCTTTATTTACCAATTCAAGGAGGGAGTATATCCTATATTGTTCCATTTATACCCTTCAATGTTATTATTAAGGTATACTAGGGTGGCAGACCCGTGCTACGCCCGGGACATCATTTTATATCAATTACATGACTGGTATTATACTTGGTGAATAACGCAAAAAATTAACATGGCATAAAATTTATAATAGGGTAATGAAATATCAATAACTTATCTAGCAAATTTAAGAATAATTTTTTAATTACCCATTTTTTTATTAGCATAAGTTGCAATTGGTAAATATTTAGATATATGTGCTCTCTTGAACATATAATATAATTAAGCTTATCAATTTGCTTCAATCAAGAAATTTCTTGTATGGCGAATATTTTATTGCAATTATTTTCTCTGTTTAATCTAATTCTTATTATTTTTATAGGAAGATATTTTTTACAACTATTAATATTCTATCAATTTTCAAAATAAAAAATATCATCTTAATTTATAGCCATTCAAAAAGATAAAAATGCACTATATATAATAGGTTTAATCTCAATTAAGATTAAATATAAAATATCATTTAGATATGATGTCCGCCCATTTAACACAACTTAATCATCAAATTCAATTTCAAATAGTTATATTTAATAAAAAAAAATATAGTTTTTATATTTAATCTTTGAAACGGGGGGAAATTATTTAAATATAATATTTAATAAAATTCTATAGAAAGCTAAAAACAAATACGTAGTGATGTGAATCGTTAACTCGCAAATAAAAGTACCAATCGAGTAAAAACACAAATATAGAGAAATTACAGAGTATATTTTGCACATAGCGTAATGTTGGACTTTAGCCAAAACAAAAGAGATGTGGAAACTTTCTCAAATCTCCAACCTCTAACGTACCCAGAGATAGAGTATTGAACATGAATATATAAGAGGCTATGAAAAATAAAACATTTTTTTTCTGAAATTTATAAAATTGAAATAGGGCATAATTCAAACAAATTAAAAGGTTGGGGAGCTTTTACGTAATTAATCTTCTCCAACCTCTAGCCCGACAGAACGTTCCAGCAGGCTTTTCTGGCAAGGCTCGATTGCAACTCCAGCGAAGTCTAGCGTCGACGAAAGATCACGAAGGTGGACTAAGGCGGCGGATACAACTTCCTGGTGGCGTGATGCTCCTCCCCGGAGATTTTAGCGGCAGCGGCGGCAACAGCTAGAAACTGGTGGGTGAGCGGCTCCGGTGAAGGTCTGATCGAAATTAGGGATTTTTATTTTATATGCTTTTCTCAAAACTTTTTTAATGGAATTGTAGATTAAAGGTTTTAGAAGACAATGAACTACATTTGGAGCTCGGAGATTGGCTTTCCGGCATGGTGGACATGCTCCCGAAGGTTGAAAGCCCTTTTATACTTGATCTTTAAAACGCGCACGAAAGATCAAATTAAATATACCAATCTCTTCATCTCCTTCCGATGATCAGTTTTATATATTCAATTGCAAGAAACAGTGAATATATCAATCCAAATGACCCAACCTTTGGTTTTGAGGCAAAGTGAACTTGAACGAATTTGGAGCTTAATACATTGTTCAATCAAAAAATTGAACACGTTTTTGTGATATGGGTGAAGAGGAGCACTTAATGGAGGCGTTTTGAAGTCAAAACGACGGAGAATTAAAAACTACCATTGAAGAAGCCTAGGAGCTACACACGGGAAGGAGGAGGAAGAAGGAGGGTTGGTTCACCGAACCGGTTTTCTATTTTTTTTAAATTTGGTTTGGACCGGTTCAACCGGTTCAACACAATAAAATCTTTAGGTTGACATATGTGTGACATACTATATAGATAAATAAATACCATAAGAGATAAATTCATGTATATATATACCCTTTTTTAAAAAAAATAGATTAAAATATGTGGTTTTATTTAAATAAATTACACATAACATGAAAATTTATTATTATATTCAATTTTAAAAAATTACACATAACAAATACATGAAAATTTAAGAGGAAATAAAAAATTTACAAAATGTGTTTAGAATTGTACCTAATGGGATTTGAACTCAAGACCTCATGTATACTAAACAATTCTCCTAACCATTGAGCTATGTAAGTATTTTTGATATTTCATGGAATAAAAACAAAAAAAAATATAAAAGATGAATCATTAAATGAATGACATTAAATTGTAGGTGAACACAACTTTTTATGTTATATATAGATTAACTAATTTTTTATTAAACTAAAGCAATTAAGGGTAAACAAGTAATAACACCAACAACCAATGACCTCTTGCCCTAGTGGTAAGAGTGAGGCGCTTCCTTGTGCCTCACTACCATGAGGTCAAGGGTTCAAATCCCATTATGAGCAATTTGTGCTATATATAGTGGGTACTCATGCCTTGGTTTACCTTGGCATGGGTTAGCCTGTCTTGCCGCTTGCCGCTTGGCTTACCCGGCTCGAGTGCTTTGCAGGCTAGTGCTCGGCCCGTGGAGGATTAGTCGATAACCTCGGAACCTCCACGTCATTAAAAAAAAAAAAAAAAAAAAAAAAAAAAAAAAAAGTAATAACACCAACAAAAAGGTCTATATTCTTACAAGATTTATTATGGGGTCTATTAACCAAATAAATTATTGAAGAGGGTCCTTATCCTCCAATTCTCTCTCTCTCTACATATATATATATAGACCTGGGCAAACGCGGGCCGGTCCGCCCGGCCCGTCCCGCCCGCCCGCAAAATTGGACAGGCTTGGGTAGAGGGAAAAGCCCACGCGGGCTGCTAAGCCCGGCCCGCGCCCGCAGCGGGTACGGGATTGGGTAAGCCAATCTACCCGTTACGGGCCGCTAGACCCGCAACGGGTACCCGCTATTTTTTTAATATATATTATTATATATACATTATAAATTTTTAAAAATAAAATAAAACATCTATACTACCTACAGTATATATATTATTAATTTAAAAATATAAAATAAAATATCTATACTACCTACATTATATCTAATATCTATACTGTAGGTATAAAATATCTATACTACCTACTGTTTTTATATATGCATTAGCAAGTGCAAGGGGAAATTAACATTTCATTTATATATATATATATATATATATATATATATATTAGCAAGTAATCCAAGTATATATATATATTAGCAAGTGTTGCATTTTTTTTTAATGAGTACAGTAGTACAAAAAGGGAAATTAAGCGGGTACCCGCGGGCTGCCCGTAACTGCAATAGCGGACGGGATCGGACAAGGTTTTCAACCCGTTAAGCGGGCTTAGCCCGGCCCGCAACCGCATTAACGGGACAAATTTTCGGCCAAAGCCCGGCCCGCGCCCGCATTTGCCCAGGTCTATATATATATATATATATATATATATATATATATATATATATATATATATATATATATATATCCTAATGACATAAATTAAGAAATGCAATTAAAAATAATAATTTTTAAAATTATATAAGAACGAGTTTCATAATCTATTTAAAATTTTAAAAATGATTAAAATAAGTTAAGTAAATCAAAGGGTTATTTTGGCAACTAGCACATTATAAAGATCTAATTAGCTAACTAGCACCCAAACAAAATTAATTAGCTAACCTAACACCCTTCCCAAATGGACTATTAAGGTCAACGTTGACCAACTCGTTCAGATTTTTTTTTTTTAAGTTGTGACATATTTTGTGATGCCATTTTTTGTCGTTTTGATGCCATTTTTTATTACATGTCATCAGACCAGCTAGACAGTTTATGCTACATTGAGTTTTAGTACATTTTATGTTTTTGTTCTTCTTATATTGAATAGAATGTTAGTTGTAACCAGTTTCTTACACTGTCACCAGCTTTTATATAAACTATCACCGGCTTTTAGTTTCTGTTCAAAATGAAACAAATTGATTCAAGTGTTGTTCAATACATATAATCTGCCAACAAAGCACTTGAGGTGTAACCACAAGCTCTGTCACCACAATTGAAAAAAGTATAAAGGAGTCTGTCACCACAAGGACATGTGGTATCTCACCAAAGAAATTGTGTCACCAAAAGAACAACCCTATGACAATGGAAGAAAATACCCAAAAGGGGATAATGCTAAACAAAGCTACATGTGGTTTACAATAAAAAATTAAAAAATTAAAAAAAAGTGGGGAAAATTGTGTCACCACACTGAAAACAGTTTCAAAAATTCTGTCATCAGAATGGATGGTGTCACCACAAGTAATGGTGTCACCAAAAGAACAACCCTAGGACAAGGGAAACAAATACCATAAAGGGGATAATGCTAAGCAAAGCAACATGTGGTTTAAAATATAAAAAATAAAAATAAAAAATAAAAAAAGTGGGGAAAATAATGTAACCACACTGAAAACAGTGTCAAAAATTCTGTCATCAGAAGGGTTAGTGTCACCAAACACTAGCAGGGGTAATGCTAAACAAAGCAGTTCAATTAATAGAGATGCGTCTTCTATCACCAAAGGCAACCACTAGCACACGGAAAAACAATGTCATCAGCACTGTCACCAGGGTAAAAACAGTGAGCCTGTCACCGGAAATCATCAAACTTTGAAAGTAAATTGAAATTATGGAGACTTAACAAATATAAAAGGCATAATACATAAAATGATTAAAAGGAACATAGATATTAATATGAAAACATTCATTCCAAAATACAACTAACTTGGTTCAAGTATTTCAAAGTGTCACCATGCAACTTACATCAACTAAATATCCCATAATTAGATAAGTAAA
The DNA here is from genome assembly GCA_037127255.1 of Persicaria tinctoria. NCBI lineage: Eukaryota > Viridiplantae > Streptophyta > Magnoliopsida > Caryophyllales > Polygonaceae > Persicaria > Persicaria tinctoria. The sequence goes on from JBANSL010000014.1 coordinate 399,630, forward strand.
TGTATTTAGGAATTTCAAAGCTACATTGTCCCAACTACAGAAACTTATGTGATAAACTAAACAAATGTCCATTGCTTGGCGAAGAGATCAGCTGCAATCCTCTCACGATAGGCCTTAACATAGTCGTCATTGATAAGATCCATGTCACCATCAAATACAAGGTGCTCAATGTGCTTTATGGTGTAAACCCCACAGCTACCCCTACATAATAAACACACAAAGAAAAAGTGAGCATATGTAATCTAATGAAACATAAAATAAATAAATAAAAAGAATAAAAAGATGGCAAACAGAAGGTACTCTTCTTCATTTTGCTTCAAACCCGATACTCTCTCAACAACAAAGGGAGTGTCATCAACATCAGGAAACACACCACTCTTTATCATTAGAATAGGAAGCATTTGGCAAGTCCGAGCAAGCTTCTGAGCTATAACTTCCTCTTTGTAGTAATTACACTGGGAGTCATACACAATAATGTGCTTCGAATCCAACTGAATCTCAAGTGCAACCCAATGCTTGTTATCAATATTAAAAGGGGTGTAGACCTTCTTGACACCTTCCCAAGGCTTCCCAAAAGGAGGACAGAGACCAATGAAATACTTGTAGAAAGACTCATCAATTGTAGGGTGCTTTGTATAATATATTAAATCAGGATCGTACGCCCCAATCTTGGTAATAAAAATGGTGTCTAATATAAGACTGCTTGAATGTTGATCAGGAAAGTCGTGAAGGCGCTTTCTCAAATGATAAAGTGATTCATCAATATGATGTGAAAAGAAAAAGAATAATTCCTAACTGTCAACACACTACTGTCACCAACTGTAATCAACAAGAAAAACACATGTACATAGGACCAAATAACACAAAATATGAACTTACAACATCAAGAAGCCAGTTGCCCTTCCCCACCAACTCAGTGAAAAACGACTTGTTCATGTCAGCAGTAAATCCATAAATCATCCCATCACGCCTACAAAAACACAAAAAATATAAAAATAAAACCAAAGATAAATAAAATTATAATAGGAAGTAGAAATATAAAAAAGAGAAGATAGATAAAAAAAAAACAGATAATTACCCAAGAGATCTAAAGCCAGTATAAAAATCAGTACGAGCCTCTTTGGTTAGAAAAGAGTTAGTCGGTTCTTTTGGAATGCGAGGCTTCTTTGGTTTACACGGATTTGTATAAGAAGTATGGACTGCAGGGGCAGTTTTCCCAACCCCATGGGAACGCCATAACGGAACCTCTTCTTCTTCATCTGACGGTACGAGCTGCATAAAATCAGTGATGTTATGAAGTAGACTCTCTGTAGCAGAAACATTAATATCAGCAGCAACACTTTCATCATTCACATCAGATGAATAACCAAGAATGACACCAACACCATAACTGTCATCAACTGCATCATTTGAAGCACCAACAGTGTCACCAACCACCTATTTTGCCACACTACTGTCTTTATTGAACTCAAGTGAAGAAAGAACAACAGTAGGAGCAACAATGTCACCAGAACCAGAACTGTCATTAATTTCAATAGTCGAAACAACAACAGTATCAGCTCCAACACTGTGACCAGGCACATCTTTTGGCACATTAATGTCAGCAATGCACTCATGTGAAGAAAGAACAACTTTAGAAGCAACAGAAAGAGCAATATTGGTGGAATCTGATAGAATAACTTCAGTGGGAGCAACACTAGAATCATCAGTTCCATCTGTTGAGATAATGACTAAAGTAGGAGTAACAAAACCATTGTCATTAATTTCATCAATAGAAGCAGGGGGAGAAGCTTCAATTCCACCATGTGACAAAACAGTTGGAGGCACACCACTGTCAGCAGGAACACCACTGAGATTAACCTTATCATCTGAAACACCCACTGCACTTGAGACAAACACATCAAGAACAGGAACAGCAATGCCACCAGCTTCAGCCAGAGAAGCAAGGACTTCAGCAGTAGCAATAGCACTGTCATCAGCAATCTTATCAGGAGAAGGGAGTACCATGTCATCAGCAGAAGAAAGAACACGGTCACCAGCTTTCTCCAGTGACTCCAGATCTGTCCCATCAGCAGTGCAATCAACATCACCATCTATTGAAATTGACGCATTATTTGATGTACGGACACAATAATCTGCAAGGTCAGACTCGTTGGAAGTATCGTTGTCATCCGTTTCATTTAAACATCTAAAAGGATACCCATGCTGAGAAATCTGAGAGCAGTTCTCCCTAATCCCAGCCATTTCAGGCTTGAGAGATGCATCCAATTCTTCACGAAACTTTTTTAGAGTGGCTTCACTGTCATCATTAGAACGATGAGATTCTAGTGAAGCAATTCTCTGCTCAAGTCCAATGATCTTAGAAACACACTCCTTCAACTGTGATTCAATCTTGTCAAAGGATGCCCTAAAAGATTTGATAATTCCTTCAATAAATTCAGCTTTTCCAAACAAATCTTTAGCCCAACCAGGAAGATCATCACTTGCAGGAATAGAAGAGGAAGGCAAATCAGGTGCAAACTCAGACTTAGGGGCACTAAACTTATCACCTGTAGGAGGAACATGTCTAGGTAGCTTAAACTTGGATTTCTTTGGCTTGTCTGCATGAGCTGGAACTTTGTCAACCTTCTTTGCTTCTTCTTTACTCTTAGAGGGAGATTGACTCTTTGAAGATTGCCGAGATGGCATCACTCGTTGCTTCTTCTTCATAGGCTGATCAACAGCAACAGAGCTTCTCAACTCTCTCTTCTTCACCACAGGAGCATCACTACGCTTGGACCGTGTAACCACTGCTTGCTTGAGAGAAACAGGACTGGCAGCAGTACGCGTGGACCGTGTCACACCTGCCTTCTTGAGAGGGACAAGACTCTCAAAGTCAGACGTGGCATCAGTGGCAATTAACTTCTTTTTCCCCAATGGTGACTTTCTGACTAAGTCCTTCTTTCGAGTAGGAAGTTTAAGAGAAGGGAGAGTAGCTTCAACTCCACCATGAAATATGGGACCACCTGATTGCCTAACAACATGAGCTTCAAGACGTAACTTTCTAGCAGATACTACATCACTGTCATCAGTACCCAACCCAACGAAAGAAGAAACAAATGAATCAATGGCGTCATCAGAGACTTCATCAGAAAATGAGAGTTGAGGGCTATTCATAAACTCAGCATAAATAGGATAGACAGTAACACCCTAGCAAGAGAACAAGAAACAACATTACACAATGACAGTTAGGAAATGGAACAATGAACTGATATAAAAATAATAAAACACGAGAAGAAAAAGGATGCTTACCAAATCTTTTGAAAAAAATTCAGCACACTTGTCATAATTAATGCAGATCGAAATCAACATTTTCACTATACCAAACAATAGAGGCAGGTAATCCTTCACAAAATGCAAAGTTACAACATGTCATCGAAGCAATTTGAGAAATTGCTTCTAAAATCCAAACCTGAGATCAAAACAACAATAAGGACAAAAATTAGAATAAAAGAACAATAATATAAAAATAATAGGCATACACAATAAAAATTGGAACTTAAAAGTAAGTAGAAGGGAACTACCTGAAATACCAAGGGATAACCGAAAACATTGTAGCCAAACCTCTCACCTTTGTTGGCTTGTTCTGATCGCATGTCTTTCTTCAAAAAAGACAATGTTTCCAAATAGACAAGACGTCCAAAAGGATACAACGATAATCTGACCAAATCAGAAACAAGATCAACATACTGTTGACGGACATTATAGTTTTTCCTCTGGGGAGCAAAACACCCTCAATCAGTAATAGGTATGCTAAGGATAGTTTCTTCTGAGACACCTTTGGTTCCTTTTTAAAAATTGCAATAAGACCATCCAAACTGCACTCAGAAACACCCAAAAACTCCTTCATATCAACTTGAGGAGAGGTAGACTTATCAGAACCATTATCTTCACAAACCAACCCGGTTACACAACAAAACTCAGCAAGCGAGAACCTTAACAAATGCCGTCCAACTTTAAACCACATTTCATTCTTTTTCTTAGTCTCCACTTCATGTAGCAGCATCTGATGGACAAGTTGAGAATAGAAATACAGGCGATCACCAGCACGCACAATTGACCCAAAACAGCCATCAATGAGGGCAGCCCAATCAGATGAAGACAACCCCTCCCGAATGATATCAATAACAGCAAGCTTTGAGTATACATTAAGATATGCATGAAAACGCCTCTTCTCAAGGACAATGAACCTAAATCCAGCAGAATCAAGAGGAAATGATGTCTCCAAAGGAGAAGGTTCACTAAATAGCACAATATCTTTACCTGAACAACATTTCAAATTCAAACATAAATAAATAAAAATGAAATGTCACCATATGGAAGATAATGTCATCAGAAGAGAAACATACCAGACTGTAACCAAAGAGATAAACTACTACCACCAAACATGAGAATTATCAAATACATAAATACACAAAAGAGAAAGAACAAGGGCATATAACAGACTGTAATCAAACAGATAAACTACTGTCATCAATCATAAGAAATATATCAAATACATAAATACACAAAAGACAAAGAACAAGGGCATCCTACAAAATAGTGTAAAGAATCCTGTCACCGCAAGGACATGTGGTGTAAAGAATCCTGTCACCACAAAGACAAAGAACAAGGGTTGAGTCTTTAGGGTTTAGGGCCAAGGCCCTAAACCCTAAAACGTTATGTACAGTACTTCATTAAGAAATGAGGGGTGTCACCACACGTAAAGGTGTCACCAAAAGGACAACCCTATGACAAGGGAATCAAATACCATAAAGGGGCTAATGCTAAGCAAATACTCTGTCAGCAGGAGTAATGGTGTCACCAAAAGGACAACCCTATGACAAAGGAATCAAATACCCTAAAGGGGCTAATGCTAAGCAAATACTCTGTCAGCAGGAGTAATGGTGTCATCAAAATTAATTGTATCACCAAATGGATACCCCTAGGACAAGGGAAGCAACACCCCTCCCTAGGGGCTAATGCTAAGCAAAGATACATGTGTAGTGTAAAGAATCATGTTATCACAAGGACATGTGGTGTACAGTATGGTTTAGGGTTTAGGGTTGAGTCTTTAGGGTTTAAGACCAAGGCCCTAAACCCTAAATCTTTAACCCTAAACCCTAAAATGTTATGTACAGTACTTCATTAAGAAATGAGGGGTGTCAGCAGGAGTAATGGTGTCACCAAAAGGACAACCCTATGACAAGGGAATCAAATACCCTAAAGGGGCTAATGCTAAGCAAATACTCTGTCAACAGGAGTAATGGTGTCATCAAAATTAATTGTGTCACCAAATGGATTCCCCTAGGACAAGGGAAGCAACAAGCCTAATGGGCTAATGCTAAGCAAAGAAACATGTGTGGTGGAAAAGAATCATGTAACCAAAAGGAATGGAGTACGTCACCAAATGGATACACCTAGGACAAGGGAAGCAACAACCCTAAAGGAGCTAATGCTAAGCAAAACTTAATGTGGTGTAAAACATTAAAATAGTGGGAATATATGGTGTCACTAAAAGGATAATTCTAAGCAATGAATGGTCTCCCACCATGAATGGACATAGAACAGACTGTAACCAAACATATAAACTACTGTCACCACGCATGAGGAATAGATGAAATACATAAATACTAAATTCAAAACAAAATCAGTCCAAGGAAGAAATAATGCATCATATCACAAACTCAGAAACCTTATAGAAAACACAAGAATCACAAAACAGACAGAACAATGGCTTACAACATCCTGGAACCAAAAAGGAAAACTACTGTCACCATGCATGTAAAATTGATCAAACAACTGTGCATAAATGCTAAATTTGAAACGAAATTAGTTCAAGAAACAAACAATGCATCATATCACAAAATCATAACCCTTACATACAAATAAAAGCAAAACACAAACTCTAACCGTTGCTTAACGGGATAAAATCACAAAAACAAAACCAAATTAAACAACAAACTGACGACAACCAGAGAAGAACATGCAGGAAATGGAAGGAGATGTCCAAATGCAAACAGAAATTGCAAAACCCTAAACAGAAACCGAGTTCATTTGAAAAGACAGTGAGCAGTACCTGATGACGACGCCATTAGAAGCACGAAGAGCGACACAAAATCGGAATGGGAGATGAAAGCAGTAGAGCAACCGGCGAAAATCAGAGAAACGGAGGAAGGAAAACCGACGAGGAGTGAAACGGCGTGGAATCGTCTGGAAGAGAGACAACGGTTTCGTGTGGAGAGCCGGAGAGAGAGGACGGAAATGATGATGGAACCGCCCTGCAACTGACAATGGTTGAAATATAAGGGCAGGGGTATTATGGAGTTTTCAAAAATATTTAGGACATTTAACAAAAACTCTTTTTAATTGGACATTTTGCAAAAAGAGATTGATAAAATGGACATTTGGCTAAATTATTTCTTTATTTTTTTGTTTGTTTTACCCAATCAGAAAATTAGAATATCTTAACAAAAAGATTTTCATCACTTGATAAAAGAGAAAGACCACTAATTCGACCAATTAAAATTGGGATACATTATACTGTAAGAACTAAAACACTAGCAACAGCAAAAAGCTCTCTTTTGAGTGCTTCCCAATTCCCTCGCCGCCAGGGGCAACCATCTCCCTCCTTCTCCGGCATGGTGGTACAACAACGCCGACGTTCTTCGGATCGACTCACCCCCCTCCTTTGAGGGTCCTTTACACCTCCTTCGGGAGCCCTAAATCTCCCTCGGGAGTTCTAAATCTCCTTCGGGAGCCCATACACACCCTTCGGGGTCTAGTACACTTTCCGCTTGTCGGAGCTATCTTCCGGCGTGGTGCTGGTCATTCTTCCAGGGCCCTCGTGTCGGTTTCCCATCATCTTCCTCCTCCTCCGGCTTCCACCGCCGCGTCCGGCCTCTGGCTCCACCTCCTGCCTCTTCGGCGGATTTTGGCTGTCGGTCGTGGTCCGTTGTTGGTCAGGTTTTGTGTGGCTCGCCGGATTTCTGGCCGGTCTTCCCCCAATTTCGCTCAATTAATCCCGTCGCTCTCGGATTCGTTCCGTCCGCCTCCATCCTCTTCCTCCTCCGGGTTCCGCCGTCGCGCCAGGCCCCTGAATCCTCCTGGGTTGGCTTGGTTTGTCGGATCTGGAATCGCTTGGCCCCTTCAGCCGTCGGCCTTTTTCGACTTGCTTCTCGGCCGGTGCCGCCTCCGTCCGCCCTGTTCGCTGCCGGCGCTTTGTGTCGCCGTCGTTGACCGGGGTGCCTCAGTCCTGCTCGCCCTCTTCCCCCATCTCCCGGGGGCCCGGGGTGGTCGGCGGTATTTTGGTGCTCTGCCACTCTGCGTAGTGGCGGCGTGAAACGGCGTATGTTCCTCTACAGGAGTCAGGAACCCTAGGTTTTTTTGGGCCTGAATTTAGTGCTTTGGGCCCAAGGCTTTTCCTTGGGCCCTAAGCTAGCCCGAGGCAGCCCGATTCGATGGGTAAAAATTAAAAAAAAAAATAATAATAAATTATTTATATATATATATAAAGTAAATAACAAAAGGACTTGTGTAAATTATTTCCGGTTTTTCTTGCGCTCTTCGTCCCTATGCGGTCGTGCTTTACTTTCTCGGGTTGGTTGGAGTGCTGTCTGCTGGATTCGTGGTTAGTTTCGGTTGAGGAGCAGTTCTGCGGCCCTGGTTGATCGAAGTGATCGTGTTGGTGGTGTTCGTGGTCTCCGAAGATCCTTCATCTAGGTGGAGGGAATGTTGTGTGATCCACACTTCCCTAGGAGTCGTCTTTGCCCTACGTGGATTGCTGCTTTCCGTCTTTCCGGCGGCGAGACATCGTGTCAGCTTTGCTGTCCCATGCGCTCGCTATCCACTTTTCCTAATCGGGTCTCCTTCTTCTCGCTACTGTGTCCGCTGGTGTGCTTAGGGGCTGGGGTGTTCCGGGTCTAGTTTACGTAGTTCTTTTGTTGTATTAGGTGTTTATTTTATGTTTTCATGTTGTATTTTCCTTTGCTTTGCTGTATGTTTAGACGGCTTGCCGTCTGCCGACTTTGTCGGCCTCTCGAGGTCCGGGCCTGTCCGGCTTCGAATTATTTCCTAATAAAAAAAAAAAAAAACATTATACTGTAAGAAATTAGGAATTAACCCCTCATAAAAGTGTCTAATTACCAAACTAGCCCCGTAACGTAAGTAGTACAGGCACAGGCTGCACAGCTGACTCCCGCCCCCTTTCACTCCTCAAGTCTCCGCCCTAGAGAGTATATGTATATGTATATGTAATCTCCTACCCCGATTTCTTCTTCTCTCTCTTCCTTCTTTCACCACTCTCTTCCGGATTCCAATCTCTCCTCACTTCGCCGCAACCGCTGCCGCCCGCCCCTGGGTCTCATCCGATCCACCCCTGGTTGTTTAGGTGAGCAATCAATCTGTTTCCTTTATAGGATTTAATTTTGACTTGCCTTTTGATTTCCCGTAAGATTGAGGCCGATTTAGGGTTTCTTGCTTCTCGTTTAAACGCTTTGTTCCCGTTGAAATAGTCAGATTTTGGGGGATGTTGATTGTTTTGAGTTTATTAGGGGTTGGGCCGTTGGGAATTGTTTGTTCTGAAATAAGGTATTGATTGATTGAGGTTTGGTAATTGGTATTCGCTTCGCCTCAATTGCGTTAGGATATTTACTTTTGTGTGCTGCTGTTTCTGTTTTGTTGTTGAAACTCCGATCATCCAATTCGAGTCTTCAAAAGTTGCAGCCTTTGGAACTGTTAATATGGCTTGATTACTTCTTTGTTTTAGGGCTTTGAAATGGAATATTGCTTATTGAGAGAGAATTGCCTTGTTTTTTCCTTGTGTGGACTTTGATGATGTTTGGGCGCTGTGCTGTGCTGTGCAGGTCTCAAATGAATTTTTACATCGCCCAACAACAGCTTTGGTTTTTGTTTGGTGATTGTCGTGTTCAGCGAGGGAGGTGGAGATATTGGCAACCGGAAGGGGCTTGACAATTCGGAATTTGAGTAGGCTATTTACACATACTGTAGCCTACTCTCTCTCTCTCCGATTTGTACAGCAATTCAGATTTCTGCCACGTTAAATAGAAATAAGATCCACCTGTGTCTCTTCATTTGCTTTTTGCTTTAGTTTACTAGATACAAGAAACACATAAAAGAGTTATTAGTTATTCAAAGATAGAATGGAGTTCTGTACTGCCAACGGGCGTCTTCAGCCTGGATTCCGGTTCTATCCGACAGATGAAGAGCTGGTTATGTATTATCTCAAGAGGAAGGTGCTGGGGAAGCGACTGGAACCTATGGTTGTGGCGGAAGTTGACATCTACCAGTTTCATCCGGAGGATCTGCGAGACCTAGCCTGTCTGCAGAAAGACCGGAACTGGTATTTCTTTTGTCCGAGAGGCAAGAAATATGGCTGTGGGGACAGAACAAACAGAGCTACCAACACTGGATACTGGAAAGCAACCGGTAGTGACAGGCTTGTCACATATGGTCAGCGGACTGTTGGTAAGATTAAGACCCTGGTGTTCCACTTGGGCAAACCCCCCAAAGGTGACAGAACTGACTGGGTTATGCATGAGTTTAGACTCGACGATAAGAAGCTGGCTGATTTGGGTGTAGCTCAGGATTCATATGTCCTTTGCAAGATATTCAAGAAGAGTGGATGGGGACCCAAAACTGGAGAACAATATGGAGCTCCTTTCATTGAAGAGGAGTGGGATGACAAGGACGAGATCCCCGACAGTGCACAAATGGTCCCTTGTGATGTTCAGAACCAGAGTATTTCTGCTGTAACACATGTGAATACATGCACTTCAGAGCAGGTTTATTCTGGTTCTGTATCAGTATCGGCTGTGGATCAAGCACCACCTTCAACATCAAATGCTGCTGCTGCTAATCTAGCCTCTTCCTCCAAGATTCCTATTCTATATTACAATGCTGCTGTGAATGAGGGGAATGCTGCGATGCCAATACACTCCTGCTGGGCGTCAACTTCAACCGCTGCTGTTCCAAATTACTATGATCCTGCAGTTCAGGTGCCTACTCCTGCAATGCCAATGGCTGCTGCTACTATTGCCATGACTTCAACGGGGCCTGTTCCATTTTATGATGATGACGAAATCTTTACAGCTGATGATCTGAGAGGTATATTTGAAGATCTTCCAGATTTGGACAACGGGAATGTCCAGGGCAACGAGCCACCCTGGGGAAACTTTTATGAAGGACCTGAAGGTGGCTTGGGCTTGACTGATCTGGATGAATCCTTGTGATCTTTGTCCCCGAGAGGGTAATAACTACTGCTTAGAATATAGTTTGAGATTCAAACTGTGCCTTACGGGCACTAGACATTTTATTCCTGACTATTGCTGCAGTATTGCGAGTTGGGGTCTTGTTTATTTCTGTACAAAGATTTCATGCTTTTTTATTATATATTATAATATAATAGATGCTTTATGGTTCGTTTGGCCCCTCAAGCTTATAATTAACAGAGAGTGTTTTCCATGTTATTAGCATATTATAAGATTTGATCCTAATTTTTTTTGTATTGTTTTAATGCATATCGGTAGATTTGATCTAATGATCAGATTTGATCCTAAAAAATTTCGTTCGTATAGGGTTCATTTTCAAGATTGATTAAAAAAAATCAGATATAGACAAATCGGATCCAATCAGGTTTTTCGTTCGTATAGGTTTTAATGGCAATCGGGCGAATCGGGTTATTCGGTTTCAGATCATATCGGACTCGGGTTGATATCGGGTGTGATGACAATTCGGGTCTAATCGGGTTTGGGTCGGGTTTATTCGGGCATTAGTTTATCGGATACAATTGGGTTTCCGGGTCCTATTCGGTTCGGGCGAATCGGGTTTCGGTCTAAACGAGTTTGGGTGAATCGGGTGTCGGTCTAAACGAGTTTGGGTGAATCGGGTTTCGGTCTAAGCGGGTTTAGGTGAATCAGATTTTGGTCAGAATGAAGGAATCGAAAGCTCGGACATGGCGGAAAACAGAGGGAGAAAATGAGAGAGAAAAGGGAGATGAAATTCTGTGTAGTTTGTTATTGAATCAGTTAAGAATTTCTGTTACAGAAATGTGCTATTTATACAACATAAGTTCCCTTGATGTAACTAAGTCTCTATATGAACTATATTACATCCAACATCCCTCCTCAAGCGAAAGGTGATGAAATCAACTAGCTTGAATCAACTTAATTGAAATCATAGATTTGAGCAAAAGAACTGAACATTAACACGGATTAGTTGAATGTGAAAAACGTGGATTGAGGCCAACATCCCTCCTCACCCCGGAGAGGGAGAAATAAGCTGCAGCTGAGGCAACAACTTGTGGTGACGAGGACCATAGAGGGACTTAGTGAAAATGTCTGCAAGCTGGACAATAGTGGGAACATATGTCAAGCTGATAAGACCTTCAAGCAACTTGTGACGCACCAAATGACAGTCCAAATCGATATGTTTGGTGCGCTCATGGAATACTGGGTTGCGGGCGATGTGGATGGCTGCTTGGTTGTCACACTTGAATGTGATAGGAACAACATCTACCACCCCCAATTCATGGAGCAAGCGAGAGAGCCAAGCTAATTCAATGGTGAGGCGTCTGAGAGACTTGTACTCAGCTTCAGCAGAAGATAAGGACACAATCGACTGTTTCTTTGACTTTCAAGCAATTGGACAGCCACCAAACAAGATGAAATAACCACACACAGATCGCCTTGTGTGTGTGCAAGCTGCCCAATCAGCATCACAGTAGCCCTGGATCTGTGTATCTACTTTGGAATTTAGGAAAATGCCCAGATCAGGCTTACTTTTGAGATACCTCAGTGTGTGAAGGGCAGCTTTGAAATGATCTTCAGTGGGATGCTGCATGAACTGACTTAGAAATTGGACTGCAAAGGCTAAGTCTGGACGTGTGTGAACTAGGAAATTCAATTTCCCAACAAGCTTCCTGTAGACAGTAGCATCATTGAGTGCTGGAGCAGTGGACTCATGAAGCTTCAAGCCCACCTCAAGAGGTGTAGTGACAGGAAGCAAAGGAGCACAGTTGAACTCTTTAAGGAGTTCCATCAAAAACTTCTTCTGGCTCAAGACATATCCCTCATTCATTTTGATGAATTCTATCCCAAGAAAATAATGGAGATTTCCCAAGTCCTTTATCTTAAATTGATCATCCAGAAATCTCTTTAGCCTAGCCATCTCAGCTCTGTCATTGCCAGTCAAGAGGATGTCATCAACATATACGGCTAGAAACACCATCTTCTCCCCAACCTTCTTGGAGAAAAGAGAGTGATCATTTTGAGAATGCACATAACCTTGGGAATTCAAACGCTGAGATAGCTTGGCATACCATTGCCGAGAGGCTTGTTTTAAGCCATATAAGGACTTGTTCAGCTTGCAAACTATGGAAGCTTCAGGGAGCACAAGACCTTGCGGTGCCACCATGTAAACTTCCTCATGGAGATCCCCGTGGAGGAAAGCATTATTGACATCCAATTGCTCAATAGACCAGTTTCTCTTCAAAGCAACAGAAACAAGGGTCCTGACAGTTGTCATATTGATCACAGGACAAAAGGTCTCAGTATAATCCACTCCAGCTTTTTGAGTGAAACCCCTGATCACCAACCTTGCCTTATGTCTGTCTATTGTTCCATCAGCCCTCAATTTCAACTTGAAAACCCACTTGTAGGTGCTTGGCTTCTTGCCAGGAGGTAAATGAACAAGGTCCCAAGTTCTGTTGAGATCCAAAGCAGCAAACTCCTTATCCATTGCTTCTAACCAAGCAGAATGTTTGGCTGCCTAAAGGTAAGAAGTAGGTTCCTTTGCAACAATCAGGTTAGCAAAAAATTGATGATCATCCAAGGAAACAGAACTGGCACAGATTGAAGGTGAAGAGGACAAAAGAGAAGTGATAGTGTGGGAGCAAGAGGAAGAACAAGCAGTGGTGCAAATGTAATCCTGAAGGTAAGAAGGTGCATGATGGGGCTTGGTGGATCTGCGAAGGGAGACCAATTGTGGCTCAGGAAATGAAGTATCTTGAGTGTGGTGATGAGCAGTGATCTCAGAAGGATCAGGTTGGGGTTCATGATCTGCAATTGGAAAAGGTAAGGTGACCTCTGGTGGAGAATCAAGCAAGGGGAACACATGTTCATAGAACACCACATCTCTAGACACAGATATATGTTTGGTTTCAATATTCAGAAGCTTGTAAGCTTTCTTGCCAAAGGGAAAACCAATGAAAATGTGAGCTTGGGCTCTTGGTTGAAATTTATCCCTGCCCCTCTGTAAGGTGGATGCATAACACAGACATCCAAATGGCTTTATATGGTCATAAGAAGGAGGTTTATAGAATAGGACTTCAAATGAGGTTAAGCCTTTCAACACCCTTGAAGGTGATCTGTTGACAAGGTATGTAGCCATATGGACACACTCTCCCCGATATTTTAAAGGTAGGTTAGACTGGAAAAGCAAGGCTCTTGAGGTTTCCAAAAGGTGTTTGTGTTCCCTCTCAACTACCCCATTTTGTTGTGGTGTATAGGGACAACTGGTTTGATGGATAATGCCTTGAGCTTTGAAAAAGGCAATTGCCTCATGACTTGATCCTAATTCAAAGGCATTGTCAGATTTGATAGTGTTGGGGGTGCAGGTAAAGTGGTTTTGGATCATTTTGACAAAGGCTTTCAAAAGAGGAAAGGCATTGCTCTTGACACTGAGCAGGTGTGTCCAAGTACAGCGAGAGAAGTCATCCACAATGGTCATAAAGTACTTGTAGCTTTCATGGGTAGTTGTGTGATAGGGTCCCCACAGATCCACATGCACCAATTCAAAGGGAAATTTTTAAGAAATTTGGCTAGAAGGAAATGGCAATTTGTGTTGTCTGGCTTTGTGACAGATATCACATGGGTTATGTGTTTTCTTATGTGCTGCAATACCAAGATCAATGATAGAAACAAGTTTATTGAGTTTATTAAAAGACATGTGACCAATTCTAACATGCCACAATGTAAAGGGATCCAACATACAAGCAAAAGTTTTGCTAGAAGGGGAAATACAGTCAACTGAAGACAAAAGAGGAAACTGTAAAAGTGAACTGGAGTCCATGGATTTGTCCTCTTGCTTAGAATGTAGCAGGTACAGCCCTCCCTGGTTTCTACCAAGAACCAGAGGCCTCTTCGGAGAAGGGCCCTACAAGGTGCAAAGGGTGGAGGAAAAATCAATTTGGCATTGCAATTGATCTGCTGGCTTACTGACAGAGAGCAGATTGAATTTGAAATCAGGGACAAGCAAGACATTATGTATGATCAGGTTAGGCAAGAGTTGCACAGAACCAAAGAATATGACTGTGATGCAAGCAGCATTTGGCAAAGTAATTTTGTAAGTTCTTGAAAGAGGTTTTAGGGAAAGAAAATGGTGTTTATTTGAGCACATGTGGTCAGTTGCGCCAGAATCTATAATCGAAGTCAGATCATCAAAATTTGAACTACATGAAGCATTGAAACCATACTTCAAATAACAGGTCATGACAAAAGATTCAATACCTGCCATAGTGCAACCTGCCATGGGAGATAATGGTGCAGCTGGAGACGAGCTGTGGCTAAGAAAAAGTCGCAGTTGTGCACATTGTTCAGTAGTAAACCCAGGTATGAGAGATGATGATGCAGTTGGAGCCTCATTCTCGGTGGTGACACTTGCAGCAACCTTCTTCTTTGACAATCCGGAAGGAGTGGAAGAGGTGGTGGGATATCCAATCAGCTTGTAACAGAATTCCACCTCATGTCCAGTTTTCTTGCAATGAGTGCAGACATAAGCCGGTATCCTTGTCGGAACTGTTCCTTCCTGCTTTGGCTTGTGTCCATGCGAAGACATGGCCGATGAATTTGGAGAAATATGGTGATTTGACCTCATTTCCCGCTGCTTCTCTTCCTGATTGATCATCGCATAGGCTTCTGCAACTGAAGGCACCAGGTTCATCATCAATATAGTGCCTTGTACACCTGCTTAGCTGTCATTGAGAGCCATCAGCAGCTGGATCAATTTCTGTTCTTCAGCTTCTTTACGAATTGCAGCATTCGCATTGCAAGCACAGACAGTCAAACTCTTCAATGATCTTTCTTCCTCCCAGAGACGTCTGATCTTTGTGAAAAAAGTGATGAAACTATCATTTCCTTGAGAAATGTTACACAAGTCCTTCTGAGCAGAAAATTTTTGTGCGAGATTCGTTTGTTCGAATCTTGTGCACAAATCAGTTCAAATTTCAGAAGCAAGCGCAATTTGAATTATGCTTTCAGCAATCTCCTTGCCGAGTGCATTTATGATCCAAGAAACAACGAGATCGTTGCATCGATCCCAAATCCGACGCTCCGGATTGCCAATTTCCGGTCGTTGTAACTCTCCTGTGATGAAAGCAATTTTGTTCTTTGCTGAGAGTGCGATCAGCACCGATCTTTTCCATGAACTGAAGCCTGATCCATCGAACGCTCTTGAAACCAAAACCATCCCTGGATTATCCGAGGGATGAATATAGAGCGGATTCTGAGTATCCATTATCGGTGCTTGACCACCTACGAGATCTGCAATCTTCTGAGGAGGAATCGCCATGAAAACGAGCTAGAGATTCAAGCGGAATATGGAAAAGAGCTCTGTCGCTCTGATACCATGAAGGAATCGAAGCTCAATCAAGCTCGGACATGGCGGAAAACAGAGGGAGAAAATGAGAGAGAAAAGAGAGATGATATTCTGTGTAGTTTGTTATTGAATCAGTTAAGAATTTCTGTTACAGAAATTTGCTATTTATACAACATAAGTTCCCTTGCTGTAACTAAGTCTCTATATGAACTATATTACATCCAACATGTTAAAGTCGGTTGGGCCCGGTGGGGTCAAAGACAAGCTGGAGGGAGGTCGTGTGTGTGGGCCCACATACGGAAGACTCGAACAACACATAAACCCGAACAGGGTTCCATCTCAAAACCAATTGGCAATGAGAGGAGTAGCCCTTCAACCTTATATGTATTGTTCAAGTATTCTCAATATAACCGATGTGGGACAACCACATTCCAACACAGAACGGTTTTGTTCGAATTGAGTTCAGTCAAATCGAACTCGCAAGAATCATATTGGATAAAACAAATCAATTTTTTTTTACCTATGAGATATTTATCCTTATAATGTTTATCAATTCTTAATCAATACTACCTTCGTTATAAAAAATGTAAGTCTTCTCACTTTTTAGAATATTTTAAAAAAAAAGTCAAAATTATATAAAATATTATATTTTTAATATTAATTTCATACTTATTACTCATAAGTCATAACTGCGAAATTATAAAAATAAACAAAAATTGATATTTATATAGTTTGAGCGTCTTAAAAAATGCTAAAAAGTTACTCTTTTTAATGGAGAGAGTACAAAATTATATTTAATTATACTATATGCATGATAATATTACCATCCATTATTAAGTAATCAAATACTTAGGCTGTTTTGAGTATTTTAGGGGAAATGCTAAGATTTTTGTCGGTTTTGGATATAATCAGGTTTGGGTTATTTCGGGTGTCGGGTATAATCGGGTTCGGGTAATTTCAGGTTTTGGATATGCTTGGGTCGGTCAATTTCGGGTTTCGGGTTGATTTCGGGTCGGTCCATTCGGGTATAATCGGGTTCGGGTTCTTACTGGGTTCGGATTGCTTTCGGGTTCGGGCTTAACTCGAATCGATCGGTCGGTCTCGGATCCAAACTTTTTTTTTCAATTATTCGGGTGTCGGACGAGATCGGAGCGGATCAATCGGATCGATTTTCTCGGGTCGGGTCGGGTATTGCCAGCTTGGTAATCAAGCGTATTAGTTATATTATTACATGTGATTGTGAGGTGAGTATAAAATCGTGAGTAGGCAGTACAAAAGGAATAAGTGGGGGTGTCAAAATAAATGATACCTTTCCACATTAACTTGTGAAAACATGAGATGAAGCCTAAGATTAATGGTTAATCATCTGTCTTAACTGTCCCTTCAAATACTATATAAAGGTGTAGGCCTAAATAAATCCACTAACGAGAATCCAAACAAAAGGATCCATATTATAGATATAAATACTCCAATCCATCTAATAATAATCACTAATCAATAAATGGTACAATTTAAACATTGAATTCCATTTTGTTTATAGTAAGCCAAAATCTCCACCAACTGCATTATTTGAGCTTTGATTACTTCATTGATTGATAACAAAGATTGATGTTTGATTTATAGTAAGCCAAATCTCCACCAACTGCAAATTACAAATTACAAATGTTGGTTCACAATACAAATATAATACGAAGTATGTATATATTCCTTTCTCAAGGTGCACGTTTCCACAAGATCACATAACATCATACTCCCTCCATACAAGTATCTAATTAAGGTTGCAACTCCCTTTTGAATGGGGGCGTATTTTTCCAAATAATGGGCGCATCCAAGTATAACTCTTGGCAACTTTGGCTCTTTCAGAAACACTCTCTTAACATAGTCGGGAAAAGAGTGTGTATATCTCAACGACCTCCCAGACAATGCTCTCAATGAGAAAAACTGAGATTAATGTTGTCGTTGTTAAACATAAAAAAGAGTGATGCATTTGAGAATAACTAAGGGGAAAAAAAGAGTTAATAAGATCATTATGTATCTTTAAGGGACTAACTTAATTAAGTATTGAGAAGAATCTGAAGATGATTAGATTCTCCCACACCAACTAGAACACCAGCTCGGATTGATGAACTTAGTGCAGCAACGGATCTGCACCTTCGGGAATGAAGAAAAGAGAGCAAAGGAATTTGGGAATTTTCTGTTGTATTGATTATGAATTGGTTAGTTGTTACAACCACAACTATGCCACTATATATACAACTATCGAAGGGGTTAAGTCAAGTAAGCTACAAAATATCCTAACAAACTAACTAACAGCTTCACCAGTGTGCAAGAGCACCCGGTTGTATGCCCCAATACCCTCCCCTAAGGTGGACGCGGGGAGAACACGAGACCCAGCTTGCAGCATAAACGGAGATGATTGTCGGCCCCTAATGGTTTGGTGAGAAGGTCTGCCAACTGCAGGGTAGACTGAACATGAATAGTGGTAACCAACCCATCTTGAACAAGCTCACGAATGAAGTGACAGTCAATGCGAAGGTGTTTTGTTCTTTCATGATAGATGGGATTCAGGGCCAGATGCTGGGCTGCTTTGTTGTCACAACATAATGGAATGGGAGTGTGAACTGGGAGATGCAAATCGGCAAGTAACCCAGTGAGCCAAATCAGTTCACTCCTTGTTGTGGACATGCTTCTATATTCACTCTCGGTAGAAGATTTGGATACTGTCTTTTGTTTCTTAGCCTTCCAAGAGATCAATGAATCACCTAAGAACACGCAGTATCCAGTAATACTCCGACTGGAATCTCTGCAAGTACCCCAATCAGCATCACAGTAGGCCCGGAGAGACAATGAAAAAGATGCAGGATAGAAGAGAGAGCAATTGACAGTTCCTTTTAGGTACCGGAGGAGGAAAAGAGCAACTCTGAGATGGGGCATTCGAGGAAGAGCCATGAACTGTGTCAATTGCTGAACAGTGAATGCAATGTCCGGCCTTGTGAGAGTGAGGTAGAGCAGCTGCCCTACTAGTCGTCTATAAGATTCAGGATCAGGAAGCTCATCCCCTTCATGTAAGCTCAGATGCTGATTTCGTTGCATAGGAAATTTAGCAATTTTGCAATTGACCATTGCGGCATTGGACAACAAATCCAACACATAATTGCGCTGGTTGATCATAATGCCAGAAGGAGAGCGGGAGATTTCCATTCCCAGGAAGTACCTGGCAAAGCCAAGGTCTTTGATCGTGAATGCTGCGTCCAAGGAATGCTTGATATCCGAAATTGATTTAGAATCATCTCCAGTAATCAGCATGTCATCGACATAGAGAAGGATCACAGTGTATAATCCATTTCTCAACTTAACGAATAAAGAAT
The DNA here is from genome assembly GCA_037127255.1 of Persicaria tinctoria. Taxonomy (NCBI): domain Eukaryota; kingdom Viridiplantae; phylum Streptophyta; class Magnoliopsida; order Caryophyllales; family Polygonaceae; genus Persicaria; species Persicaria tinctoria. The sequence continues at coordinate 418,628 of JBANSL010000014.1, forward strand.
AGTCATGAGATGACTGGACAAACCCTTCCTTGACAAGATGCTTGGTTATCTCGACATTCCATTTTCGACTGGCTTGCTTGAGCCCGTAAAGAGAACGAATCAGCTTACACACTTGGCCCTTAGAAGCACGAGAATATCCAAGAGGAGGAGTCATATAGATTTCTTCATCTAAATACCCGTGTAAGAAGGCGTTGTTGACGTCCAATTGGTGAAGATCCCATTGCCTTACTGAAGCCAGGGCCAGCAAAAACCTTACAGTGGTCAGCTTTGCTACAGGAGAGAAAGTCTCCTTATAATCTCTATTCTTCACTTGGTTATAAACTTTGGCTTCTAAGCGAGCTTTGAAACGCTCAACCTCTCCATTGGGTCGAAATTTGATCTTATAAACCCACTTACAACCTATAGTGTGTTTGTCCACTGGTTTAGAAACCAAATCCCAGGTGTGATTAGCTTCAAGAGCATCAAGCTCTTTCTGCATAGCATTGACCCAAGCTGGATCCTTCTGAGCTTGAGCAAAGGGCGTAGGCTCTACAACTGTAAGAACATTGTACAAAGAATGAATATAATCTGAGGAATAAGCTTGTAGATCAACTGGCTTTATGACAGCAAAAGCAGCTGAAAGTGACTCAGCTGAGGGGGCAGGTCTGCGAGTTGGGAGAGTGCCAACCACATAATCTTGAAGGTGTGTAGGCCTAACAACCCGTCGGGGAGCATTTCTAACATTCCCAGAAACAGAAGAGGAAGAAGCTGGGAGACTATCTGAAGCATGAAAGGGATGAGAATCAACCAAAGGGGAGCTAACCTCCTCAGGAAAGGGAAATGAGGATGAGGTCTGACCACTAGGAGAAGCATTCACAGTCCCAGCAAGATCATGAAAGGCAATAGGGGGAGGAGATGAGATGTGACAATCACAATCATCACCAAAGGTTACCCGAGGTAACCCTGCAGTCTCAGGAGCAACCTGTCCAGGAGATGATTGCTTGAAAGGAAGCACATCCTCTTTGAATACAACATCCCTGCATGCAAACACCTTTCTTGACTCTAAGTCATAGAGTTTGTAGGCCTTTTGGCCAGGCGGATAACCCAGTAAAACACACCTGCGGCTAGTAGGATCAAACTTGGATCTATGAGTTTTGAGAACAAACCCATAGCATAAACACCCTATTATCCTCAAATTAGAGTAATCTGGGGGCCGTTTGAAGAGAATTTCATAAGGAGTTTTCTGCTGTAAGACAGAAGAGGGTAAGAGGTTGATTATGTAGGTGGAGGCTAGGACACACTCACCCCAGAATCTGAAAGGAAATCCAGCTGACAATCTAAGAGCACGAGCTGTCTCAATGAGATGACGATGCTTCCTCTCAACTCTCCCGTTTTGCTCAGGTATACCTGGGACAGATCTCTGGTGAATGATCCCATTCATCCTTAAAAAATCTGCCACTCTAGAGTTTACAAACTCTGTACCATTGTCAGTTCGAAGGATCTTTACCCTTTTGTTGAACTGAGTGACAACAAATTTCAGAAAACTGTTAATCAAACCAAACACTTGCCCTTTGTCTCGGATGAGAAATGTCCAGGTCCCTCTTGAATGATCATCAAGGACAGTGAGGAAGTACCTTGCACCACAGATAGAGGGCTCTTTGTAGGGACCCCATAAATTCATGTGGACAAGGGTAAAAATCCCTTCTGCAATAGAAGAGCTTGGAGAGAATGGAAGCTTATGCATCTTGGACAAACAGCAAGTATCACATTCAAGGGAGGCTGTAGGAACAACTTTCCCAAGGCCACAATGTTTCAGCTTAGACATAGAAGCATGACCTAGTCTAGCATGTATGAGGCTTATTGAGTTATCAGAAACAACATTTGAAGTGAAAGAGGGAACAAACACAGAAGAAGTTTCAAGGCGCTTGAAGCCTGCACTTGTTGAAGGGTAACAACTGAAGCTTGAAAACCTGTAGAGCCCAGCAGATCTGTGTCCCACAGCTATGCTTTCATTAGTTGAAGTGGCCTACAAAACACATAGACGTTTGTGGAAAATGAAGACAAAACCACCCTCATCAAGCAGCTTGGAAACTGAGAGAAGATTGTGCTGGAATTGTGGCATGAACAACACATCCTTTAGCACAATCTTAGAGTTTAGTTGTACATTCCCTGAGTGCCTCACAACTTGTGTAATGCCATCAGGGAATCCCACTACAATTGGTTTGACAAGGTCATGTAATTCAAGGAACATGCTCTTGTCAAACACGATATGGTCTGTAGCACCTGAATCAATGATCTAGGTAACTGGTGAAGACCTGTTCAAGGAGCCACAATTCAGAGTCACATGAGAGGCTAAATGATCTGTTGTACCTGCAAAATTCACGAAGCTCTGATGTTCAGATTCAGATCCACTCCCATCAGCAATCCCTTTTCCTTTCATGACTCGCAGGACCTCAGCAACAACAGCATTAACCAAGTGAGATTCCTCCTTAGAACCTGAATTTCCAGCAAGCCTAGCATCTCCATTATCAAATGGAGTTTCATCGCCTATTTCCTGAACATTTCCAGCAAATTTGGATTCGGACTTCACCTTAGGACCTGTGTACCATTCAGGAAACCCCACCAGTTTGAAGCAAGTTTCCTTAAAATGTCCCTTCTCTTTGCAATAGTTGCAAAACCTGTCTGTCTTAGCCTTCTTGTAGTCCCTAGGATCCTTCCTAGGATCTGGATTGCGTCCCTGACTTAAATTCGAGCCAGATGAGTTTCCAAAGCCAGAAGTGGAGCCTGCATTGCTTCCACCATATCCCTTGCTGCCTTGATTGCTTGAGAATGACCTTCCTGCAGCGAGTATATCATGAGACTGACCACCACTGGTGATCCCTTTCTGTCTCTCAGCTTGCAAAGTCAGGTGAAAAGCTCGATTAACAGAAGGTAATGCATCCATAGCCAGGATGCTGTCACGGATGTGATCGAAGGCATCCGTGAGTCCCATTAAGAACTGCATTAGCTGATTCACAGCCTCTCTATCCACCAGCAGCTTAAGAATTCTGCATGAACACGCTTTCAGACCACCACACTTGCAGATCGGAACACTTTCCAGTTCCAACTTCCAACAATTCATCCCAAGCTTTCTTGAGCCTTCCATAGTATTCAGACACCGATGAGTTTTCCTGTTTCATCTCACATATGCGTCGCTTAATCTGATACAAGAGAGGTGCATTAGATTCCACAAACCTCTCCTGGATCTCATCCCAAAGTTCCTTCGCGGACAGGACATGCATAAATCCCTCAGCAATTTCTGGCTTCATCGAATTGATGAGCCAACTCATCACCATATAGTCGCATCTCAGCCACTGATCATACTTGTCATCTATCTCTAGAGGCTTAGGACAACCTCCATTGATGAATCCAAGTTTGACCTTGGCGCCAAGAGCCATACGAACTCCCCTCTTCCAGCTATGAAAGTTCAATCCATTGAACTGTGATGCAAGCAGCTGCATCCCAGGGTGGTCAGAGTTCGACAGGAAAAGAGGATCCGCATGAGTGGCGCCAAAAATTCGACGATTAGTGTCGTTATCATTCGGAATCTCAGATCTAACATTCTCAGGAATTTCGGTTTGATTCTCAGCCATGGAAACAACAATCACACAGCAAATATTCCAGATCACAGCAGAAAAACCAGATCGCAATTACAAATAGCTCAGATCGCAACTACGAATCTGAGATCGAGAAATGAACAACGCAAAGCACGAATCCAAAAGAATCTAACCTCTTCCAGCTATATTAGACTCGCTCTGATACCATGAGAAGAATCTGAAGATGATCAGATTCTCCCACACCAGCTAGAACACCCGCTCGGATTGATGAACTTAGTGCAGCAACGGATCTGCACCTTTGGGAATGAAGAAAATAGAGCAAAGGGATTTGGGAATTTTCTGTTGTATTGATTATGAATTAGTTAGTTGTTACAATCACAGCTATGCCACTATATATACAGCTATCGAAAGGGTTAAGTCAAGTAAGCTACAAAATATCCTAACAAACTAACTAACAGCTTCACCAGTGTGCAAGAGCACCCGGTTGTATGCCCCAATAAGTATCTTTAAATTTTCAATAATATTAGAAATTTGTTTTCATACCTCAACATTTATGTTTTGATTTGTATTATAATAACTCGTTAGGTATGCTTATCTTTTATTTCAAGAATTAATTAATATTGTACAATAACATTTTTAATTATAATAAATTTAAGTCCCACATTAGGATTTGAGTTGCACAACTAATTAATTAATTAAACATCATACATTATTTATTTTTCTCTTTTGCTTCCATTTTAGTGACATTCAATCTATAGGATATATAATAATTTAATCAACTACCTGAGTTTAGCCGATTTATCATTTAAATACAAAGCACCTACTGACCTACCACTACCGCCAACAAAAAAACACCACAACTACAACTAACTAACAAAATAAAAAACGCACTTGTAATATTTAAACCACACCTCACTAACCAAAGCGCAATCGATAAATGTAATTTCCAACCACCACTTGCTGTCCGCCCTAGATTGGGTTTTTATTTTCATCTTCATAGTAAAGTTTCACAAAATAACCTTTTATTTGTCTTAATTTATACACAAATAAAAACTCAGGAAGTTGAATATATTACCCACCACTCATATATACGTATAAATGTATAATAGAGAGATATCGTACATTTAAGTTTAATAGTTAGGTTTAACAATACTTCCTATGGAGAGAGAAACACCAACAAAGGAAAGTTAAAAGAACGAAAGTGAAGACTCCACCTTGATTGTAAGATCTTGAGAACTAACATGCAGGTGATCTAAGGGATGATGAAAGACAAAAAGGCTGGGTTTCAAGGTCTTGAAACCCAGACTAAAATGTTTTGATCACTTACGCATTTGTCTAGTACAATTTGTTCTTTTACAGGGAAGAAATCGAGGCCAATATTTTTGGGCCTAAATTATAATGGGCTTTATATTGGGCTTGTGATGAGACTTGGGCTTTATCGGTTTATGTTTAAATTTCTCATCTAACCCATTTTGTGTACTAGATACATTATGCATATTCTTTCTTGATTTCATCTTTATATACAAGGAAAGAATTGATCCATGGCTGATCCTGCTTGGTCATAAAGAAAGTCGAAGGAACATCTTGGAAGGCACACAAAGGATTTATTTTTGGAAGGAATTCAAATACTTTGGAAAGGATTTGAATTTCAAACGGCTCTCCCTCCAAGAAAGCTCTACAACGGTTCCAACTATAAAAGGACAAAAGCTAAGAAGGATGGAAATACAAGCAATCACGCAAGCATTCATAGCATCCTAAAGCATTCGTCAAAGTTTCTCCCACATTCTCATAAAGCTTAAGTTGGTGATCATTGGTTAAGAGTTGAGAGAAACACTAGCGCTTATTGTACAAGTCATTTGTTTTACACTTAGAGTTTTTATACTCGATCAAAACACACTTGGTGTGTGGTGAGAGCTTTTATTTCACTTGTAAGTTTGAGAGCTAGAATAGAAGCGGTAAGGCTTTGTATAGAGAAAGGGAAGTTTCTCTAGGAAGTTCTAGGCTCAAAGGAAGTGAAATAAGAAGTGTTTGAATCCTACGGATTGGATAATCCTAGGCGGGGACGTAGGCAAGTTGGTGCTGAACCTCGTTAACAATTCACGTGTTCATCTTTTATATTCCGCATTTACTTTGTCATATACGATTCTACCTTGTCAAGTTCTGATAGCCTATATCAAGGTCTTGACAAGTTGCAGTAAATTTCTATTATTGCGAAAATCGCCCATACTCTATTCATCCCCCCCCCCCCCCTTCTAGAGTATTATTCATCGCCTTATAGACTCTTCAATTGGTATCAGAGCTTGGCTCACTGTTTTGATTTAACAATCTTGTGAGTTTTCAGCATGTCTACCATAGGTGATGGAGGTTTTGCTCAAGGACGGTCAACCAATAGACCTCCACTGTTTTGTGGCAATAACTTTGTCCACTGGAGATCACTGATGCAAATGTTCATCATTGATCAAGACCTTGAGCTATGGAGCCTGGTCAAAAATGGACCACACGTTCCTAAAAAGACTGTCGATGGAAAGCAAGTTGATAAGATTGAGTCTGAGTTCGATCAGACTGATCTTGAGAACATTGCTAAGAACTACAAAGCTATGAATCTATTATATTGCGCTCTCGATGCTAATGAGTTTAATCGTGTCTCAGCTTGCAAAAGTGCCAAGGAAATTTGGGATAAACTTTTAGTTACTTATGAAGGCACAAGTCAAGTTAAAGAGAGTAAGATTAATATCTTTCTCAGGCAATACGAACTCTTCAAGATGAATCCTGATGAGACAGTAAAAGAGATGTTCACAAGATTCACTCAAATTGTTAACAACCTCGACTCACTTGGGAAAACCTTCTCTAACCCAGAAAAGGTTCGAAAGGTTCTAAGGAGCCTTCCAAAAACCAAGTGGGGTCCCAAAGTTACTGCAATTGAGGAAGCTCAAGATCTCTCTACACTTCCATTAGATGATCTTCTCGGAAAACTTATCACTCATGAGATGATATTAAACGAGGAAGATGGAGAATTACCCTCAACAACAAAGAACCTTGCTCTCAAAGCAAAGAAAGATCACTCACAATCTGAGAGTGATGAATCAGACGACGAAGATGATCCCTTTGCTCTCATCACAAGAGGATTAGCTCGAATTCTGAAGATGAAAAAACAATTCTCCAACAGAGAAAATACTGATTCATCTAGATTCAAAAGCAAGTCTCCCAACATGTCAAAGAAATCAAAAGTGCTAACATGTTTTGAGTGTGGAGAGACAGATCATCTCGTGAAGGAGTGCCCTATGAAGAAAAGAAATAAGTTCAAGAAATATGAACAAAAGAAAAAGGCTATGCTTGCAACCTGGAGTGACTCAGATTCATCATGTGAATCAGACACCGAAAAAGAACAGGCTAATCTCTGTCTTATGGCTGAACACGAAGAATCACAGACTCAAGACCTTGAACAAGTGGTAAGAAATCTTATGTCTAGTCCTCCCGATGTTCTTTCTGAAGTCCTAAGAAATATGATTTCTAATGAAGATGCCTACAACAGTGAAATCAACATCTTGAAGGAAAAACTGATAGATCAACAGAAATGCATCAGTGATATGTCGCTGGAAATGAAAAATCTTGAGACATCTCGGACAGCCCTTGACATTAAAGTCAAGACCTTGAGCTCAGAAAACTCTGATCTCAGGCAAAGCCTCTCTTCTCTAAAGAATCGTAATGAGGATTTAGAGAAAGAGAAGGCAAAGCTATCCGACAAGTGCCAAGACCAGCAGACTTCACTCATTCAATTCACCAGATCTAAAGCTAATCTTGATAAGATGTTGGGTGAACAACAACTCTCTATAAATAGAAGTGGTATTGGATACAACAAGAACTTTCCAAAGAAACCTAGTACCACTTTTGTTAAAGCTAAAGGCTATTGGCGTTCACCTACTTGCTTTCATTGTTGTAAGAAAGGGCATGTTAGAGAAACTTGTCCATATAGGAGAAAGGATCCCTACATCATTAGAAATACTTTTCCAGTTCGACTTAATGAACAGATAAAACAGGTTTGGGTTCCTAAAGGGACAAGACTACCCAACATGGTCTATCCTCATTATGAATCTAAAACTATGTATTGGTCTAGCCGAAAAGGTTGATGTTGGTATTGCAGGATATCATCAAGAGCAAAGAGCCAAAATGGATAATGGACAGTGGATGCTCACGACATATGAGCGGAAAGAAATCACTATTTCAAGATCTTAAGGAACAAACCACTGGAACAATTACTCTTGGTGATAAAGGGAAGTGCAACATTATTGGTATTGGTAATATTGGTAATTCAGAAAGTTGCATTAATGATGTTTATCTTGTTGATGGATTAAAGTATAACCTCTTAAGTGTCTCTCAGTTGTGTGACAATGGAAACAAGGTTGGCTTTGACAAACACAAGTGTGAAGTCAGGAATGAAGAGACAAATGATCTAATTCTCACTGCTCATAGGCACAACAACACTTACGCTGTGAATGCTAATCATATTACAGGTACGAAACTCAAGTGTCTCAAGGTCTTGACAGAAGACCCCAGCCTATGGCATAGAAGACTAGGTCATGTAAGCATGCATACCCTCAATAAACTCAAAACAAGAGATCTTGTGAGAGGTTTGCCTGACCTAAACTTCAAGAAAGAAGATCTATGCAATGCATGCACAAGAGGCAAACAGACACGAAGTTCTTTCAAACCTAAAAAGGTTGTAAGTTCCTCTCGTCCTCTTGAGTTGTTACATATGGACTTGTGTGGACCTATGCGAGTCAAATCTCCAAAGGGCAAACAATACATCCTGGTTATTATTGATGATTTCTCTCGTTTTACATGGATCTCCTTTTTAAGAGAAAAATCAGAGGCTTTGTTTGAGTTTTCTAAACTTTGCAAAGAGTTGCAGACCTTGAAAAACATACCTATTGTCTCCATTAGGAGTGATCATGGTAGAGAATTTGATCAACTTAAGTTTGATTTGTTCTGTGCTAAGTATGGAATCTCACACAACTTTTCAGCACCTAGAACTCCTCAACAAAACGGAGTTGTGGAACGAAAGAACCGCACCTTGGAGGACATGTCTAGAACAATGCTTTTGGAAAATGGTTTGCCAAAAATCTACTGGGCTGAGGCTGTTAATACGGCCAATTATATTTTGAATCGATGCTTAATTCGTCCTATTTTGAAAAAGACTCCCTATGAACTTTTCAAAGGAAGAAAGCCTAGCATTTCCTACTTCAAACCTTTTGGTTGCACTTGTTTTGTTCATAACAATGGCAAAGATAATCTTGGAAAATTTGACGCACGAAGTGATGAAGGTATCTTCCTTGGATATTCGGTTACTAGCAAAGCTTATAGAGTTTATAACAAACGCACCAAAATTGTTGAGGAGAGTATCCATGTGATATTCGACGAAAGCAACAATGGTGTGTTGAGTGAAGGTTTTGCAGATCTCAATCTAAATCATCATGATTCGGATGGAGAAGAAGAGGACAAGGCCAAAGATAAGCAAGACCAAGAAAGAAACATGCAAGGTCAAATCCAAGACATCAGCGAGCTATCTCAAGACCTTGAGAAGGGATTACAGGATCAGGACTCAGTCATTGAAGAATCCAACACTCAAACTATCTCTCAAGACCTTGAAGAGAGACCTGCTACTAGTTCAAACAATCAGGGTCCAAAGCTACGAAAATTCAAACATGCCTCTTCACACTCAGCTCAAGATATCATATCAGATCCATCCTCTGGGGTACAAACTCGATCTAGATTAAAGAATCTTTGTGCCTTTTATGCTTTTGTTTCTCTTATAGAACCAAAGACCCCAGCTGAAGCACTCAAGGACTCGGATTGGATCACTGCCATGCAAAATGAGCTAAATGAGTTTGAAAGAAACAAGGTATGGACTCTACAACCCAGACCACAACACCAATCAGTCATTGGAACTAGATGGGTGTTCCGAAATAAACTGGATGAAGCAGGCAAGATCATTCGAAACAAAGCAAGACTTGTTGCTCAAGGATACAATCAAGAAGAAGGTATAGACTACGAGGAGACATTTGCTCCTGTAGCAAGGTTAGAAGCTATACGTATATTACTTGCTTTTGCATCCTTCATGGGTATCAAGCTATTTCAAATGGATGTCAAATGTGCATTCCTAAATGGGTTCTTAGAAGAAGAGGTTTATGTTGCCCAACCACCAGGCTTTGAAAGTGAAGAATTTCCTAATCATGTGTATAAATTGGACAAAGCTCTCTATGGTCTCAAACAAGCCCCAAGAGCTTGGTATGAAAGATTGTCCAAATATCTTCTTGAAAATGGTTTTCAAAGAGGATTGATCGATAAAACTCTTTTCATCAAAACTCGTGGAAATGATCTTTTGATTGTTCAAATATATGTAGATGATATACTATTTGGTGCTACTAATGATTCCCTTTGCAAGGAGTTTTCTGAAATTATGTGCAGGGAATTCGAAATGAGTCTCATGGGAGAATTAAACTTCTTCCTTGGCTTACAATTCCTTCAAACGAGTAAGGGTATCTTTTTGAATCAAGGGAAATATACCAGGGATCTACTAAAGAAATACAAAATGGAACAATCAAAGGTAGCAAAGACCCCTATGAGCTCCACTCTCTCTCTTGATCAAGATAAGAATGGTAAGAATGTGAACCAAAAGGAGTACAGAGGTATGATTGGTTCACTCCTATACCTTACTGCTAGTAGGCCTGACATAATGTTCAGTGTCTGTATGTGTGCTCGATTCCAAAGTGACCCTAAAGAATCTCATCTTATTGCTGTAAAAAGGATCTTCAGATACCTAAATGGATTTCAAGACCTTGGGCTATGGTATCCCAAACTAAGTAACTTTCTTTTAAAAGGCTACTCAGATGCAGATTTTGCAGGATACAAAGTTGATAGAAAAAGCACTTCTGGTTGTTGCCAACTCCTAGGATCATCCTTGATAAGCTGGCACTCTAAGAAACAGAATTCAGTAGCCTTATCAACTGCAGAAGCCGAGTACATTGCTGCTGGTGCATGTTGCTCTCAGATTCTTTGGATAGCACAACAACTCAGAGACCTTGGAATTGATCTTAAAGGTATTCCTATTTTGTGTGATAATACTAGTGCTATTTCAATCACTAAAAATCCAGTGCAGCATTCGAGAACCAAGCACATTGATGTGAGACACCATTTTATAAGAGATCATGTGGAGAAAGGTGATGTATCTATATCCTTCATATCCACTGACTTTCAGTTAGCTGATATCTTTACTAAACCACTCCCTGAAGATCGTTTCAATTTTATTAGATTGGAGTTGGGTATGCTTAATAAGGAAGCACTTTCTTAGGGGGAGCAATTGCTTCTTATCTGAAAGTCATGAATTCAATTGAAATCTCAAGACCTTGACTTCATAAGGTTCCTGGATGATCATTCGAATGAAATTATTTTGGATCAAGCTCTTGTTAATATCTTATGGATGTTCAATAAGAGTATCTTTTAATGTTCTGAGTATATTTTAATATCTTTTACCCCTTTCAGAAATTGGTACTCACATATCTTGGTTTCCGTTTTTATTTTTGAAAATCTCCCTATTTTATGCAAGTGGATGTGACTCTTTGGGTTTGGAATTTTCAGAACATCATTACTTACTATTCACTTGAGTTAATGAATCTGTACTTACCTTTTGAACAAAGAGAGAAACGATTCAATTTCCATCCTTTTTGCTTTATAATCCTCTCTCTCTTTCTCTGCTTCATCCACTCCTCCCTCACTCTCTCTGTGTTCATTCGCTCTCTCTCTCGAAATCCCAAAATCTCTCTCTCTCTGTTTCTGTAACAAAAATGGCGGGATCAAAGCGCTCCTCAGCATCTCCATCTCCGGCCCCCTCTGCCAAGAGATACAAGATGCCAGCCAACAAGGGGAAGCAAGTTATGGAGGAAGTGGAAGAACACTCAGAGGATTCCAGCGAAAGATCACCATCTCCACCACCTCTGATCAGGAAATCCAAAGGCAAAGCGCCAGCATCTACAGCCACTGCTCGTCCTCCTCAGGTACCCCCTAGCATTTCCCCCAATTGGTTTTGCAGTAAAGAGGTTGAGGAGTCCTGGAATCAGGACTTCTGCAACCGTCGCTTATGCTTCTGTGATGCTGTCGATTTTAAACTTCTCCAATCCATGCCCTTGCCTTGCATTTCTCTCCTTAAATCAACTTGCCTCTGGACCTTGCTAAACCCTGACAATTTTACCTATCCCCGACTCACCAGACTCTTTTATGCCAACCTTACTGTTCATCGAGTGAATGGAACCCTAACCCTAGTATCCAAGGTCAAGAATACCCGAATCCGCATCTCTCCTGAAAGCCTTGCTATTATTCTTGATCTTCCCACTGAGATCCCCACAAAAGAATTCCCAAGTCGATTTGAGTGTCTCTCTCGAGCACGAGAAGAATTCTTTCTAAAATCTCAAGGCCCTGGATCTTCATCCAACCTCAAACCCACTCACACTGTCCTAAACCTTCAAGCCAAGCTCATCTTCACCATTCTGGCACGTTGTATCTTCCCACGCATCCATTCCAGGGAATTGGTGACTGAGAATCTTCTTGAGATCCTTTTTCTAGTCATGAACGGATACGAGCCTGACCTGCCCAAACTTATCCTCGACTACATGACCCATGTTTCCTCTTCCTCTCGACCTATGCCCTTACCCTATGCAAACCTTTTGCCCAAAATCTTTGAAGCCTTTGACATCGACACATCAGGAGAAGAAAAGCAAACCTATAGTGGGATTGTTGATGAGGGCTGCTTAGACAGATTGGGAATTGCCAAAAATCTGAGGGGGCAATGGTTTCTGAGGAAGGATTCAAAGGGAAAACAGGTTGCTGAACCTAATTTAAGTGAGGATAGATTGGCTGCTGTGGAGACTGAGATTCAAGACCTTAGGTTTGATCTGAGCAGGATGTGGTCGGATGTGGTGATTCGCCAGGACCAAACTCATGAGCTCCTCTCTGTGGTGAACTGCAAGCTTGATCAGATGATGCTCCTCAACGCTCTGACCTACACTGCTACAGGCTCTATTATGCCTCTGGAGCAAGAAGCATACGAGCATGTGCGTGAGAAGACTGGAAATGTCATCCTTAACTGTGAAAGACAAGTGAAGAAGCGTCCTATCCTGCGCCCCACTCATCCTGAACCCACCATTCTCACTGTCGAGCAGTATGGTGTGGTTAAGAAATACAGGGATGTGGAGCGTCAGAAGCAACTTGCACAGATGGAAAGAGACAAGGTCACCAGAGATGCTCTTGCAAGGTGGAGGAAGAAGTGCAGAGATGAGGTTAGAAGGAAATACCTTCCACCCAACAAGCAGTACCCCACCTTCGGAGAATGGGTTGAAGAAGGAGCTGGAATTTGCCCTCCTGAAGATCCTGATGCTCCTGGCGCCCCTGGTACATCCTCTGAAGCTGGACCCTCCTCTTCTAAGAAAGGCAAGAAGGCTCTTAAAGGCAAGAAGAAGAAGGCTGCAGATGGGGATTCTGACTCAAGGCCTTGATCTCCCACTCTCTTTTCTCTACTCTCTGAAAACTCATCTTTTGCTGCTCGTATTTTAAAACTCCTGGTGCTTTAGTTGTGTTTTTTGGTTGGTGTTTCAGACATTTTCACCTCTCTGCCCTTTTGTTGGAAGACAAAAAGGGGGAGAATGTTCTGGTTGCTTTTGGTTAGCACTTGTTGGTTAAGTGCTTATCGTTTTTAAAACTTAGATGATCCAAACATTTTATGCCTATATTATAATATGCTTATTTCCTCTTATGATTGCTGGAAATATGTTATGAATCTTGACACAGGTTTTGTCTTCCATCAAGGGGGAGATTGAAGACTCCACCTTGATTGTAAGATCTTGAGAACTAACATGCAGGTGATCTAAGGGATGATGAAAGACAAAAAGGCTGGGTTTCAAGGTCTTGAAACCCAGACTAAAATGTTTTGATCACTTACGCATTTGTCTAGTACAATTTGTTCTTTTACAGGGAAGAAATCGAGGCCAATATTTTTGGGCCTAAATTATAATGGGCTTTATATTGGGCTTGTGATGAGACTTGGGCTTTATCGGTTTATGTTTAAATTTCTCATCTAACCCATTTTGTGTACTAGATACATTATGCATATTCTTTCTTGATTTCATCTTTATATACAAGGAAAGAATTGATCCATGGCTGATCCTGCTTGGTCATAAAGAAAGTCGAAGGAACATCTTGGAAGGCACACAAAGGATTTATTTTTGGAAGGAATTCAAATACTTTGGAAAGGATTTGAATTTCAAACGGCTCTCCCTCCAAGAAAGCTCTACAACGGTTCCAACTATAAAAGGACAAAAGCTAAGAAGGATGGAAATACAAGCAATCACGCAAGCATTCATAGCATCCTAAAGCATTCGTCAAAGTTTCTCCCACATTCTCATAAAGCTTAAGTTGGTGATCATTGGTTAAGAGTTGAGAGAAACACTAGCGCTTATTGTACAAGTCATTTGTTTTACACTTAGAGTTTTTATACTCGATCAAAACACACTTGGTGTGTGGTGAGAGCTTTTATTTCACTTGTAAGTTTGAGAGCTAGAATAGAAGCGGTAAGGCTTTGTATAGAGAAAGGGAAGTTTCTCTAGGAAGTTCTAGGCTCAAAGGAAGTGAAATAAGAAGTGTTTGAATCCTACGGATTGGATAATCCTAGGCGGGGACGTAGGCAAGTTGGTGCTGAACCTCGTTAACAATTCACGTGTTCATCTTTTATATTCCGCATTTACTTTGTCATATACGATTCTACCTTGTCAAGTTCTGATAGCCTATATCAAGGTCTTGACAAGTTGCAGTAAATTTCTATTATTGCGAAAATCGCCCATACTCTATTCATCCCCCCCCCCCCTTCTAGAGTATTATTCATCGCCTTATAGACTCTTCAGAAAGAATTACAATTCCTATACAATGAGAATTTTGTGATCATCGTAGGGAAGATTTTTTTTATTCATAGACGGCAATTTCGTCAAAAATATTATCTAGAAAATAGATGACAAAATCTTCCAAGTTGTAGATAAATGAGACAGAAATATGAGAGACGAATACTCCATCATTAAAACTCTCAAGAAAACAATCGGCATCAAGAAAACATGTATAATGACAACTTTTTGGTGGAGTATTCGGCATTCGTGGCTCACCCTAGATCTCCATCGACTCCTCTATTGGCGGACGACTTCTTCGGGTTGTTTGGGTTTTTTCTTTCATTTGTGCTAATTTTTGTGTTTTTAGTATATATGTTGTTTGTTGACGGTTAGTCCGTCTGCCGATTCGTCGGCCTCTTGAGTTCGTGTTTTTTCTTTCATTTAATTTATGATAATTTTTAGTATGTTGTATGTTGACGGTTATTCCATCTTCCGATTCAAACCGTCCATATTCGACACGTGTTTAGGTAAATTAACAAGGTAGCTGACATGTTGAACTTTTTGGATCATTCAACCACTACTCTTAACCCTATCATAGATTTAGAATTACAAATTCTCATTCGTAAGGATGCTTTAGATAGACCACTGACCGTGCATAGTCCGTCCTAATCGATTTCCATTTTTAAAAAAATTACTTACAACTTTTATACAATCAAAAACCTAATTACCTATTTATACATCTCTTCTTTCGATCCAAACGAATGTAAGCTTTCCATTCAATATCGATCATGAAATCAACCAAAACATGATTTAGATTTCATACAATTCAAACCCTAATTCTATACCGAAGAGCCGAAGACTAACAATGATCCATGAGCGTCTTCGTAGCGGAACAAGCAAATCGTTGATCGATTTCTCGCCCCTTAGTCTTCACCTTTCTTTATCTTCGATGGATGAGACTATTTTCTAACTTCTCAGGTCAATTGTGTACACCCTTAGGAAAACTAGTGAACATGCATATAAAGAAGAGAGCGACCTTTCAGATTCCGTAACCGCTCTCTTAGTTATTTTTCGTAACCGTTCACTCATTTATTTTCCCTATTAATAATCCTTTATGAGATGGTCATCAATTAGTGTATTATAGGCAATGGATGAGAGAGTACATAATTACACCTTGATTTAATTCTTTCACCGAGATCGATCCATCACTTCTGGAATATCATGTTTGTAGGGATCATTGTGATGGTGGAAAATGATTGTACTATTTCATCCTTAAATTTCTAACGGAAATACAGAGTATATATAGGGGAATATACATTCACAACTCATCATTAGGAACGTTCTAAAATGTTTCCTAGTGGTTGTGAGTTGGGCTCGGTTATGGACTCTCCATTGGACTTATCTTTGGGCTTGTCTTGAGAGGATGAATTTGGCAGCAACCCATTGCTGCTAGTACTCCCCGACGAT
Source organism: Persicaria tinctoria (assembly GCA_037127255.1). Lineage (NCBI taxonomy): Eukaryota > Viridiplantae > Streptophyta > Magnoliopsida > Caryophyllales > Polygonaceae > Persicaria > Persicaria tinctoria. The sequence continues at coordinate 434,592 of JBANSL010000014.1, forward strand.
CCGATCTGTCGAAGGCACATATGGGATCGATTCTTCAATAATAGAGCACCTGATCCTTAGCTGAAATGAATGCAACTTTGAGAGAGCCATTAGCAACCCATTCTCACACAAAGTGATAATCAAGGGACAAGTGCTTGATTCGATGATGAAGCACTGGGTTCACTGCGGTAGGTGGCCCTTAAATTGTCGCACCATAGGGTATGAGCCAGAGAGAGAGAGAGAGAGAGAGAGAGAGAGAGATTGAAGCCAATATTGGAGCCAGATCAGTTCGCATTTGGCTGCTACAAGAGCCTGATATTCGGCTACTGTTGATGATTAGGCAATTTTTTATTGTTTCTTGGCACACCAGGAGACAAAATTTGGACCATGGTAAATGCAATAGGCACCCATCGATCTGCGATCAAGACGATCGGAGCCTCAATCGGCATCAGAAAACGCTGAAAGATCATGGCGAAGTGTTGCTGCAATATGGAATTTCATGTCCTTGGTGCAATTTAAATATCTCAAAATGCATTTCACTACTTGCCAATGGGATTGGCAGGGTTTGTGCATAAACTGAGCAACTTGGCTTACTGCAAAGGCAATGTTAGGGCATGTAAACTGAAGGTATTGAAGGCTGCCCACGATGCTCCTGTAGTGGTGACCATTTTCAAATGGAACCGAAGGTGTGGCAAAGTCAAACGTGAGAGCTGCTGGTGAATAAATTGGCCTAAAATTTGTCATCCTTGTCTTGCTTAAGAGGTATGTGATGTGCTTTATCTGGTTGAGATAGAAGCCAGTGTAGTCTCGAGATATTTCAATGCCCAAAAAAAATTAGCTGGCCCAAAATCTCGAACAGGGAACTGCAAATGTGAGAAGGAAAGTTGGGAAAACCTTGGTGGCTAGCAGACATAGACCTCATCCTCAAATGATCCATGAAGAAACGCGTTTTGAATGTCAAGTTGTCGAGTGGTCCATCGATACATCGCTACATGGGAGAGTAAGAGGTGGATTGTGGAAGGTTTAGCAATAGGGCTATAGGTTTCATTGTAGTCTACCCCTGACAATTGATTGAACCCTTTGCCACAAGTCGGGCCTTACGCCTTTCAATCGATCCACCCGATCGGTGCTTAGTTTTGAAAACCCATTTAACTTTGAGGACATTGGCCGAGGGAAAGAAGGGGATAAAGGACCAAGTGTTTGTATCAATCAAAGCTTGGAACTCATAAGACAAGGCATGGCGCCACTCAATGTATTTTGATGCCTCATTGTAACAAGTTGGTTCTTCCGGGACAGTGGTTGTGAGGTAGCAATTTGGTCAGATAATGGTGTCATCAGTTCGGTTGAGAGATTTGTGGATATTGTCTCTAGCACGAGTGACCATAGGCTGGGGTTGCGGTGGTAGAGGAGCCATAGAAGGCGGTGATTCTGGTGATTGGGAGGGTGGTGAATCTGTTTGGGACGTCACTGGGTTCTAGGAAAGAGGTCTAGAAGATGAATGTGTTTGGGTCGGGCCAGGATTGGTGGGCTGATATGTTGGCGATCGGGAGTTAATAGGTGAATAGAAGAGTGGTAATTGGGCCTCAGTTGACGTCAAAGGGATGGGAGATAGTTTAGAATGTGCAAATGGGAAAGTTTTTTCATGGAAGAACACATCTCTTGAAATGTATGTTTTGGGGTTAATACAATCAAAGCAAATGTACCCCTTATGATTTGGACTATAGCCCAAGAAAATGGTGGGAGTGAAGCGTAGGCAATTGGTTAAATAGGATATCGTTTGAAAGGCATAATCCCAAAATTTTAAGGGAAGAGAGGCATGTTGAACCAAGGTGAGGCCCATTTTGTTGGTGTGAGTATGGGCAAGTAAGGCGATGCATGATTCCGAATTTTTGAAAGAGAGGGGTAAGTGACTTGAACTCAGTCCCGTTATCCGTTTGAACGGAGATAATGTGTTTCCCAAAGAAATTGGTGACCAAGGGAATAAAGATGGTTATAATGTGATGAACTTGATTTTTTGTTTGAAAGGGAAAAATCCACACAAATTTAGAATAATCATCTACTATAGATAGAAAATATTTATTCTCATTGATAGTGGTAGTATGGGTTGGTCCCCAGATATCCATAAACAAAATTCAAGCGCAAAAAAAAGATTTGGAATTACTAGATGGATGAGGCAAGGCATGGGCCTTAGCCCATGAACATGAAACACAAGGAAATAAACCACTAGATGTTACTAGGTCGGGTAAGTGGTATTTGGATTCCACCATCCGGGTTATTTGTTTAGGCGGGTGACCTAGACACTCGTGCCATAGGGATGGCAACGATGAACACACAGAGGTGGAAAGATGCAATTGTGGAGAGGACGGAGACGATGATGATGGTGACTCGACTGGCATGACATACAATTCGCTTTCATCCACGAGTCCCTTAAGAAGAAGAGCTCCCGTTGCGCAGTCCTTCACATAGAAGAAATCTTTGTGAAATTGGAAGAAGACATTATTGTCGGAGCAAAAACAACAAACATAGATTATATTTTTTTGTTAAGAAAGGAGATTACAACAAATTTGGAAGACGAAATTTATGAGATGAGGTAGTGAGGGAAGAAGAACTGTAGTTTTGGATTGGAATTGAGGACCCGTCGCCAAGTGAAATGCTCTTTGTGCCTTCATATGGAAGTCGATCGAGTCTCGGGTTAGACAAATCAGGTGTATAGTGGTGAGTGGCTCCGGTGTCGGGATACCAATTGGTAGCAGCATAGTTGGCTTGAAACGAGCGGGGAGGCGGTGTCTGAAAAGAGTGATCGAATCTGCTCCAGCATCGAGAAGAGACATGTCCTTTCTTTTCACAAAGTTGGCAAGTGGGCCGATTATCCGGAGCACCTGTGAATGTCTGATAGCCTCGTCCTCCTCTTGAAGATCGACCTCCCCGATTGTCCCGTCCACCACGGGAATCACCACGCCCTCTTCCTCTTGTTGTTGTAAAATTGATTTCAGGAGAGGAATCAGAGGCATGAATAGTGGTGGTGTTCGGAGATACCTGGGTGGAGGCTGCTACTAAGGCCTGATTTTTGGCTATCTGAGCTTCTTGAAGAAGGAGATAATGCAGGATCTCATGAGGAGGGGGAAGGATCGGTTGTGTGGAGAGGGTTGTCACCAGAGCATCATAGCCGCTTCCTAGTCCCGCCAACATATAAGAAGCGAACTTAGGATTGGAAATACGCTGACCGTCGGCCTGTATTTGATGAGCGAGCGATTTGGCTTTGTTGAAGTATTTTCTGGCGGATTCATCATCTTTCTTCAGGCTTGCAAGTTGGAGCGGAACTAATACAACTTGGGCGTTCGATCGAGATGCAAAGAGGTTGTGAAGCCTATCCCAGATTTGCTTGGAGTGTCGCAGTCCAAGACTTGTACCATAACAGCTTCCGTTAAGGAAGCGGAGAGGATGGCGACCACAAGTTGGTCTTTAGCCATCCAGTCATCGACAACAGTGAGATCGTCGGTTGACGACGTAGGACAAGGAACAGAGTCGTCGATGAAGCTAATGAGGCGCTGGGACCGAAGGTAAGGGGTAATATGGCGTTGCCATGTTGGGAAATTTTTGGAGATAGTTTGATTGTGTTTAGGCTTTGGAAATTAGGTAGAGAGGAATGAGAGGTAAGAGAAAGTTAGGAAGAAGAGGATTGAGTTAAAGTAATCAATGGATTGATGTCCGCCGTTGCTGGATAGGATGAAAGCTTCAAACTTTGAATTTTAAAAGGAAAAAGATAGAGACATTTAGCCTAGAATGCTCTGATACCATTCTGGAATATCATGTTTGCAGGCACTATTGTGATGGTGGAAAAGGATTGTACTACTATTTCATTCTTCCATTTCTAACGGAAATACAGAGTATATATAGGGGAATATATATTCACATCTCTTCATCAGGAACGTTCTAAGATGATTCCTAGTGGTTGTGAGTTGGGCTCGGTTATGGACTTTCCATTGGACTTCTCTTTGGGCTTATCTTGAGAGGATGAATTGGGCAGCAACCCATTGCTGCTAGTAATCACGGTTCGAGTTTTATATTAAATCGGACACCTTTTTTTTTTTACAGTAGGCAAGAAGTAGATCGACTAAGCGATCTTGAAGCCATCGAAAGATGGCTTGATGAACCCTACACAGAGGGTCGCCAGTAAAAAAAAAAAACTTTTACTTAAAACATGAAAATTACAATAAGATAACTTTAAATTTAAAAAAAACATGAAAATTATAGTAGGCAAGCAGTGATGATTGCGGATCTGGATCCCGCTACGGCAACGAGCAAGCTCGCTCAGCAACATTGTTGCATGTGGTGGCTCAGTTTCGAAAATTTGAGATATGAGGTTGTATAATTCTAGATGGTGGTGATGCCGGATCTAGACTCAAGAGTCGTAAATCTAAGCACCATCAACAGACAACTTTGGGTTTTTTCAATTTTGTGGGTTTTGATATTTAATGGGTTTATCAATCTTGTAAGAAGAGGGGAGATGTGGGATAAAATTAAATTTGGGTTACTTTGATGTTGTGGATCTAGGGTAAAATGATATTTGTTTTGAGATTTGGGGTTGCATGTAGAGTCCATCAACCACCCTCTGTGGTGGTTGATGGACGGTTTTTTAGTCGCATAAACCGTATCAAAATAAAACTCAAACCTACAAACTAGTATAGCAAGCAAGTAAGAGGTCGATCCCACAGAGAACCAAGTATTTCTCAACAATGTGTATTTACCAATTAGTAGAAAGGGGGGTTTTGGTTGATTGAGATTGAAAAGAAAACAAAATAAACTATAAACAAAATTGATGCAAAATAATTTAGAGAAGATCGCTCTACCTACAACTATCCACTTTATTTGGTTGAATTGATATTGTAACTTCCTCTTGTCCTTTTAGTCTTCCTATGAATGCCCTTGTCCCGACCTAATATAGTTACTAGTCCAATCAGTCCTAGAAACCCTTATCAATCGAACAGTCCCTAAAGAAGGATTTAACCCAATTGATAGCTTTAAGTTCAGAGATTAACCAAGGTATTTGCAGTCCCTAAAGAAGGATTTAACAACACATTCAACTTCCTACTCATTCAATTAGTTCAATCAGCCCTAAAGGAACAAGTTTGCCACTTGGGTTAAGGTTCGCAATCAGGAATCTACAAAACCCTAGCAATTGAATTGATTCTACCAAGTTGATCAGTCGAGATAGAATAAAACAATCAAACATTCAAGCACAAAGAAGTCGAAACATTCAATATAGGAAATAAGGAACAAGAATTAGAAACTCACAATTCAATCCAAATAAAGCTTCAAATTGCAAGGAGAACGAAGAGAGTTTAGTCGCCCATGGCGAACATCGCTCTCTCTCTAATTGTCTGATGGTTCAAAGAATAGAATAGAAGTAATGAAAAATAACATAAAAGTGCCTAATAAAAATATTCAAGTCGGCCACCCAATGGGCAAAAACATCTAGGGTTTCTCAAAGTTTCCAAAAACCTGCGCATACGCGCTGACGGCAGCTGCGGCGGCCGCCGCAAAGTTGCGGCGGGCGCAGCAAATTATGCGGCGGGCGCAGCATGAATACCGCCCCTGGCGGCGGGCGCAGCAAACTATGCGGCGGGCGCTGCATTGGGTTTTCCCGAAAATTCCGTCTCGAATTAGCTCTCGACGTCAACATGAAAGTTGTAGCTCTCTGAAAGAGCTTTCCAACGCATGGTCATAATAGTCGATCGGACAACCGAGGCCTCCAGAAAGTGCAAAACAAGTTCAGTATGTCTGGCGACAACTTCTGCAGACTTGTTCTTCGTTTAGGTTCGCTTCTTCTTCTCAGGACCTCTTGAGATCTTCATGTAAGCTTCTTCGATCAACTAGACATTCTCATCCAATGCGTTATCAACCTATGTCTCCTCCTCGGATCCACGATTAACTGGAATAATCAATAAAAACATGTAGATTCCGACTCCAACCACACAGCGAACAAATATGCAAATTATACTTAAACCATGCATGATATGCATCATAACTAAGCTAAATGCAACCTATTATAACTCTCTAAATGCATGCTATCAGTGGTAGTCTAGATAGCCAGAGTCCGTGGGGGAAGGTCGACGGAGGAGGCCCAGCAGCATCGGCGTGGAGTCGGCGGCGGCGGTGGCAATCTGCAAAAATAAAAAATTAAGGGTTTGGTAGATTTTGGGGTTGTTTTGAGAGGTGGTGGTGAAGGAGTTTGGGGGTGTGTGGGTGGAGGCCGTCCGGAAAGTCGGAGGAGCACTGCTCACTTAAATCGAACACCATAATATATATGGACTAAATACTCAATTAAATCTAAACAAATGATCCACATCAGGGGCGGCGCTAGGGGGGTTCCTAGGGGGTCACGTGCCCCTCTTTCCATACGAAAAACTATCTAGGTGTATTCTCCTCGACGATAGCTTCGTTTTGATATATAATACGTCATAATCCGACATTTGAGTAAAAAGTTATGAATGTTTAAAAATTAAAGGTATAATCACTTTAATTTTGTTTCAATAGACTATAATGCTTTTATATTTTACTTAAATTCACACTCACATAGAGCTTCGGAATGAGAGGTTATACTAATCATTTCAACAATTAGATAAGAAGTTACGCAAGTTTAAAATTTTCATATCTAGTTATGCATTATTATATGTTATGAGTGCAACAAGTTATATATATTTACTAGGATTGTTATTGAAGCCAAACAAGTCTAGTATTACTTGATTATATTTAACTCGTTTAGAAATGAGTCGAACCTATATTTGAACTTGAGCTCATACTCAACTTGTTTAGTAAATGAACGAGCTTGAGCTGAGTTTTTTTTCCAAGTATTATGCAATCTTACTTGCTCATGACATAGTAACTTAAAAGAAAATTTGTAAATTTCACAAAATTCGTGCTATTTGAGTTTCAATCGAGCCAAGCCGAGCTTTGAATCGAGCACAAAAATATGCTCATAATAAGCTCATTTTGTAAATGATGCTCGAGTCGAGCTTTTATTGAGCAAAACTCGAGTCAAGCTCTAGCTATTCAGCTCATATATATAATAACCATAATCTTCACTTAATGTTTACTGTATTATATTGCGTTTTCTATACTTATTTAGTGAAATTTTTTTCTAGATATTTCATTTGCATATTTATATTTCTTTTTTTAGGTGAAAAAAATGATATCGTTTTATCATAAACTGATGACATTTTATCTTAAAATAACATAATTTATTATCATATTATATATAATTCTCTATACCAATTTAATCAAAAACTATCTCGCAGGTATAATTTTGCCCCTCCCCCCTCTGGAATTTTTTTGGCTTCGCCTTTGAGCCACATAAAATGTTTGTAAACATTCTAACAATGAATTATACATTTGTCTTTACATTCGTGTCTTTTAACAAAACTTAACGCATAAATAGAGGCAAGAGGTGATTTGTAAAGTTTTGTAAATAAGGGAGGATGGTATTGAATTATTGATATAGTATAGTGATTTCAGGCAGTGGCGGACCCAGAAACTTTTGAGGGGGGGGGGGTCACCGTGCTAGGGTTGGTGCGGCGGCGGGTTGAGGGTTCGACTCGGACTTCGCTCTTTCTCACAGTCGGCGGCTACTGTAAATGTAAATGGCGGAAGGGGCGGCTACTGTAAAGGTAAATGGGGGCTTTAAAAAAAAATAGAGGTAAAAAATTAAAATTTGGTGAGTCGAACCCGCATCTCTTGACTCCGAAAGAGCTCATCCACATCCTTTGCCATTTGAGCCAACGCTTTTTAGTGATTTCTTACTCTCTTTACTTAATTATATCCAAAATAAGTTTTTTTTTTTTACATATTTCTCGGGCCGAGGGGGGGGGGGTCACGTGACCCCCCAGGACCCCCCTTGGGTCCGCCACTGATTTCAGGGTATGTTTTTCCCGAAGTAGGATAATGTAATGTTATGTGTTACTTTCCTAGTCTTTTACTTTGGCATGTAATATTGTTTTATCTGTGTATGTACATGTACGTGTGTATATGATGTTTATACAGGTATTATATAGTGTATATTATACATATGTGATGCACTATTAGAGTTGATCTCGAATGAGTCGAATTGAGCTTGTTAAGCTTGATCCTCTAATGAGATTAACTTAATAATAGTGGGATTAACACATATTGTATAATGTATAATATATGATATATGTATAAAGTATGAAAATGAGAGGAAGATTGAGGATTGGGCCTGAAGCCCAATCTCTGGCCCATGTCTCCGGTACTTGGATTGAGCTGGTAACCCATGGATCGAGAAGCCTGGAGCTTGAGACTTGTCTTACCTCTTCTGAAGTGTTGCATTTTGAAGGCTCGGGGTTGACCTAGCTATATAAGCTCCTATCCTCCGTTGGAGAACCTCACTTCGGCTCTCTCCTCACAAACGTTCTGCTAGTCTTTTCTAGGGTTTGGGTTTTCCGACTCTTAGCCTTCGATTTGAGAGCGCTCGGAGAAGACGGTGGTTGTTGCCTTATTGGTGTCTTTGTGAAGGTGGTTTGAGCTCTGACGTCCTCCCAGGTAGCCGCTCTCTTGTGCCTTCAGAGATCTAGGGTTTTGAAGATCGAATCCGACTTCGATCTTCGGTTTTCCCATAAAGGGGGATTTCTCTTCCTTCCTTTGTACTTCTGATTCACATGCATATTAGATATAGGGTTGATTGTTTTCATTATTTGATTCATCCTTTATACGAACTCTCTATAGTGGATTCGACCAACTCTTGAGGGTCCGTGGATGTAGGCATTTTGCCAAACCACGTAAAATCGTTGTGTTAGCGATCTTGCTTGTTATTTCTGTTTCAATCTTTCGTTTTTGTTTTCGATCGATTTCGCTTTCGCTCAAAACCAATTTCTAGTTCTAGGATATTTGGTTTTACAGATAAAAAGGGCGGTTTTACTTTTATGAAGTTTAGACTAATTATTTAAATGCATAAAAAATAATTTAAATAGCTTGAAGTTTGCAATGTTGAAAGGTTTTTTTTTTTTTTTTTTTTTTTTTTTTTTTTTTTGATTAGGAAAGGATTCGGGCGAGAAGACTCTACCCGGCAGCATCCTTGCGGATGAGGTCAAGAAGACCTGTATCGTTGTGAATATCGACTCCCCGGGCAGAGTGGCAAAGGTGTGCAACCTTATCAGCCACTCTATTACCCAAACGGGGCACATGAAAGAAAGAAACTTCTTTCAAAGTCGATAGAAGAAGTTGTACATCAGATAAAATTAGTTCAATTTCCCAAGGACATTTGGTTTTTCTGTTTAAGTGGTCAATGATTATACTAGAGTCACCTTCGATGTGGATTTTGTCAATATGTAGTTGAAGGACGTGTTGAATGCCCAATTTAAGAGCAAGAGCTTCCGCTTTGAGGGGGTTTTGTTTGCCAAGCTTTTGATAACAGAGCCGTATTGGTTGACCTTTCCAGTCCCGGATTATGACGCCCGCCGTACTTTCATTGTTTATTAGCGTTGATCCATCGAAATTTAGCTTAAGCGTGCCCCTTGGTGGTTTACGCCACTCAATCCTTCTTTGGTTCTTTTTCCTTTTCGGGGGGTTAGAGTTATGTGGGACTTTGGGAAAGTCCTCATCTAGGCTAGTCTCTAAACAAGCTGTTTTCCTCCAGTTATCGATATGGGATTTGATTATGCGTAAAACTATTTCCTTCTGCGGAAGCGGTTCCTGCCGAAACAAGTGATTGTTCCGAATATACCAGATCGACCACCAAGAAAAGGCAAGCATCTCCTTGGCAGAAGAACTGAGATCGTTCCCAATGGACGACAGGATAGGTTTAATGTCGCGTGACTGAACTATCAAGCTTGTAATAGTTGATTGTACCCGAGAAGGGAATTGGTAGATAGAACGTACGTAGGGGCATTGAAGCAGGATGTGGACCTCATCTTCCACTGCACTGTTGCATAGACTACACGTGGAAGGGATAGAGACACCCCTACATGAAAGCCTAGAAGCAGTTGGGAGCCCATCCTGAGAAACCTTCCAAAGGAAATTTTTAACCTTAGGAGGAATGTTCACCTTCCATATCCAGGCGTTGTTGTCTAAGTGTAAGGCTGATTGAGCTGTCATTAATTTGTATGCGCTTGTAGTGGAAAACCACCCCTCTCGATCAGGCCACCAGTAGAGCCGATCCTCAAAATGAGAAGCGGGTAGCGGGATGTCTAGAATTTCATTTACTATGCAATTAGGTAGCGCATTTTGTAACTTTTCTAACCACCATCTGCCCCCCATAATGTAGTCACTAACAGTTTCTTCCATATTATTGATTTGGGGGCAATTATCTCTAGATAGCAATGAAGATGTCGTAATCCAATTATCAGTCCAGAATTTGATTGATTTTCCATTTCCTACGGACCATATAAGCCCCTTCTTAAATTTATCAGTTAAAGTTGTCAGCTTGGACCATTGCCAAGAAACGGATCCGGTTTTTGTGTAGTCAAAAATGGTGGCAGAGCGAAGGTATTTGTGTCTAATCAGAGTGACCCAGACATTATTTGGTTCAGCCAGAATTTTCCATAACAGTTTCATCTGGAGGGCCTCATTCATTTCTTTTGATTTGCGAATTCCTAAACCCCCGCACTGTTTAGGCCTACAAATCCTATCCCAGCTTATAAGCGGTCGATGTTGAAGATCCTTATTCCAAAAGAAAGTACGATTGATTTGGTCAAGTTCTTTGTGCATTGCTGCTGGGAGCATGAAGTTTTGCATAATATATAGTGGCTTTGCTGACAGATTGGAGTTGATTAAGATTGCGCGCCCCTGTTGTGATAGGGCGTTTGCACGCCATTTGCTCAATTGTTCTTTAGATTTACAGATGATGTCCTCAAACGTGTTTTTGTTCACTCTACCATTGATGATCGGACAACCCAGATATTTTTCCAAGGAATTTTCATTTGTAATATTTAAGCAGTTGCGTAATTCTAGAATCCTATGGTTCGATATGCCTTTCGTAGCTTGGAAGCTTGATTTATGATAATTGACTTTTTGGCCCGAAATTTTACAATAAGAGTCAATTATTGATTTTACTTTGAGTCCGGCCTCTATGCTGCCTTTTGAGAAGATAATGATATCATCAGCAAAGGAGAGGAACGGGATTCTAGGTCCATTTCTCCCAAAAGGAAAGCCAATGGGGGTTTTGTCCAGGTTTGCTTCAGCTGAGAGTTTTCGTGCCAGGATTTCGGCCCCTAAGATAAATAGGAAAGGGGATATCGGGTCCCCCTGACGGAGACCCCTGGATGGAAAGAACAAGTCAGTAGGACCGTTGTTAACTAGCACTGAGAAGGATACTGATGTTACACATTCCATGACCCATGAAATAAACGTAGCATGGAACCCAAATTTTTCTAGTACCTTTTTTGTGAAATTCCAGTCAACTCTATCATATGCTTTTTCCATATCTAGTTTTATTGCAAGCCATCCCTCACGACCCGTACGAGATCGAAAGGAGTGGAAGATCTCATGAGCTATTAGAACATTATCTTGAATAGCCCTGTCTGACACAAATGCACCCTGAAGGGGGTGGATAAGTTTCCCAATAATTGTTTTAATTCTGTCTGTCAAGATTTTTGATATAATTTTATATATATTTGAGCACAGACTGATTGGGCGGTAGTGACCAGTGGTAGTCGGGTTGTCTCTTTTTGGAAGAAGGGTAATAAATGTGTGATTTATTTGTTTTAGTATTTTTCCAGAATGGAAAAATCCTTTTACAGCTCTAATTACTGATGCCCCAACTATATCCCAATATTTTTTATAGAATTCAGCTGTAAATCCATCAGGACCTGGGGATTTATTTTTTCCCAAATTGAAGACAGCAGCTTTTATTTCCCCATTTGATGGATATCGAGTTAGGAAAGCATTTTCCTCAGTTGTTATTGATGGTTGGATTAATCCTAACATTTCGTCTAGAAGCCTATCATCAATAGGCTCTTGTCGGAATCTTTTCTCAAAATCGTCTTTGATTTCATTTCTGACATTTTCCTCACCCACTATCAAAGTTCCGTTGGAAGTGGTAATGTTGCGAATCTGTTTTCTATGTCTTCTACCAATCGCAGTGCGGTGGAAATAAGATGTGTTGGAGTCAGACAACTTAAGATGTTTGGATTTGGCTCGCTGGTTCCAAAACGATTTTTGGAATAGTAGGAGCTTTTCCTTTTTTCTCATAAGATTCTTCTCTTTACAAGAGGTTGTTTGTGCATTATTCACTCGAGGCGAGGATTGAATGTGTAGCAGCTGGGTCTCCACATTTTTTAGTTGTCGAAATATATTCCCAAAGGTAGAACTGTTCCATTCCTTAGCCTTTTTCTTAAGGATTTTTTGTTTAAACATAAGTTGAAACATAGCTGAACCAGGGCAATTAGCCCGCCAGGACTGTTTAACTATGTTACGAAAATCCTTCCTAAGCAACCATGCATTCTCGAATTTAAAAGGTGGTGCTTTGAAGGAAGGATTGTTTTCCATAGATATTGTTATGGGACAGTGATCGGATGAAGAGAAAGCCCCATTGTTTGTGATCAGGTTAGGAAAACTTTCGATAATGCGATGGTGAACAAGCACCCGATCAATTTTTTCTCGAATATTGAAATCTTCATCCGGGTTTTTCCTCCATGTGAATGGGTTCCCAAAAGTGGGGAGGTCCATGAGCGAACATTCATTAATGAAGGTTTGGAGCCTCGTGAATCGGGACGAACGGATAGGTGCGCCGCCATGTTTGTCTGCGCTGCATAATATTTCATTTAGGTCCCCTAATACCATGCAAGGTATGGTTGAGTTATTTACAATTAAGGTTAATGTTTCCCAAAACAAAGCTTTCTCGTTAGGGACCGGAGGAGCGTAGACGAAGAGTGCAAGAAAAGGAAACCCTTCGAGCACAGACTCAAGACGAAGGCCAATAATCCTTGGCAAGTGAATTTCCACAGAAATGGAGATATTTAGTAATTGGTGAGATTTCCATAATACTCCAATTCCTCCCGATCGCCCATGAGCCGGCGACCAGATAGCTTCATCGAAACCAGCAGTCTTCCAATTTTTGTCATCGGGAGTAGATTCCGTTTTAGTTTCTGCTAATGCCAATATTTGGATATGCTCATTTATACATAACGAATTAATTTCAGTCCAAAAGGTTCTTTTTCCTATGCCTCTACAGTTCCAAAAACAGATCTTCATTTATAACCTTTGAAGATTAAAGGACAGGTTTTCAGAGTCCTTAAATCGAAGAGTTTTTGTGGTTTTAATTTGACAATTACATTTGCTAACCTTGTAGATAATATTCTGTAACAAAGATTAAGATTGAGTTGATCCTGACTAAGCCCACAAGACCACACCGAGTAGTATGAGATTGGGCTCAATAGACCAAGACAAACTTTTAAATGATCATGAATGATCATGTTGTACACCACCTTAATTTTGGTTGTTAAAATTATTCTTCCAATTAACTCGATGATCACCCTTGACTTTTCCTCTAGCTTTGCCCCATAAATATTTGTGTTAGATTTTGTAAATTCTATATGACAGTTGATTGAGCCCTTTGGAACAAATGTTTTACTCAAAATAAAGTGACGGAACACAGTGAAGGACTTCACAAACTCTTCTTGACATACATCCTTTTTTGAAATAGCTGAAATAAACAACATTATTGTGCAAAGACATGGTAGAGAGTCATCTTCCACACATCTGGAGTTGTAACAGAACTCAGGCAAGCTAAGCACGGGTGAGCCTAAATTTGCAACAGTGGTGATAGTGGGGATAAATGACGACACGAAGAACGCCGGTAACAACGAATCCACTACAACCGTAGCAAGGCAAATCAATATGATAGTCATAGCTAGGCATATTCTTCCAATATCGGGATTTAATGAAAACAGTTTTTCATCAAAACAGAGGAAAGGGGCAATGAAAACCCCAAAGACCACCGTTTGATTCGGGCCCGAGAATCGGGGGGTACGTGGTGAAGAGCTCACCTGGTTTTTTAAGCACCAATAGGAGGTGAGGAGAATGGCAACAATCAACAAGTAATCCGAAACAACCACCAAAATAGTGGGTTTCAAGAAAGTTGTTAGGCATAAGATGAACTTACTAATTTTTCGAGATGGAAACAATTCACCAAGAACCATCACAAAAACAGTAGGGTTTGTAAGCCCTTCAAGCACCTGTTTAACCATCACTTTTTGAGGGCCCTTTCGGGGGGTAGAGAGTGACAGAGCACATGGCTCTCTCACAGTTTTGTTGGAACACCAAGATATTGTGTTGTTTTGTATCAAACATAGCATATTAATTTTTGAGGACAAAATTTTGTAAACTGGATTAGCAATCAGCATATTAACAACAAATCCCGAGCAAGCAATTTTACACCAGAAATTACATAAGGTATGAACTTGAATCTTAGGGTTAGGCTTACAGATTGTAGCAGACATGGGCTTACTGCACCCACAAGCGGGTTTGTTCCAAAACTTGTTGCAAAGCGTGTTCTTAGAGATGAGATTTCGTACATATAGTATCCAGAGAGGTAGCTCAACCATCAGCAACTTCCCGATATCCTTTCCACACCTAACAAATTTATCCTTTGAGCAACAGGAAAGGGCAAGGGGCTGATGTTCCTTACGAACACACTTCAGCTGGGTAGATGCCCCAAGCACAACAAATAATCCATCCTTGCATTTAGCAAGAGCAAAGGTAGGCAGAGCACCTACTCCAAGCCTGCTGGTGGTAACCATCAAAGCACTCAAAGCATCGGCAGGAGTAGTCCTATCACCCACATCATAAGCAGAGAAAATAACACACCCTTTGAATATCAGTTTTACACTTCTTTGAGGACCCTTTCGGAATGTTAAGGGTGAAAGAAGACTAAGCTCCTTCACATATTTGATTGAACATTCAGAGAAGGAGTTATCTTGTACCATCCACAACGTGTAAAGCAAATTATATTTTAGGAACCCCAAAATCACAAAGATAAAACTGTTAATATGCATAGCTTTCAGAGTAATAGTTTTAGGGGTAAAGAACACACCTAACATAAGGCTAAGTAAACCCATTTTTTTATGGATATCCATCCGCATACCCCCACCGAGACAACCCATGGAAGGCGTTTCATACAGAGTATCAACTGATTTTTGGGACTTGTTATAGAAAATTAACAGAACCTCCATAACCAAAGTTAAGTTCAGACTATCATACCTGAATTTTATGAGTATCAATTCTTCATTCGAACTAGGTAAAGGAGCCATAACAGCCCCAATAACCACAGTTTTTTCAAGGCCCGAAAATCGGGGGGTAAGGGGTGAAGAGGCATAAGCCTCTAGCACCGGGTTTTTCAGCCACCAAAGGGTGAACAGTTTCTTGGACATTAATATGCAATTAGGCAAAATCAGAAAGGAGATTTTGAGAATTAACCTTTTCATGGGCGAAGCAGCCACAAATGTAGAGAAGGGAGAAGAGCTCCCCACCAGAACAACACAAGAAGAGTCGGGATGGAGACCACCCATCCACACGCAACCACCGGACAAAGAGACGAAGCGAGGGCGAAAAACGCAAACGAAAGGCCAACTTGAGACACCTTGAGAGCGAAACCGACTGCAGAGACGCGCAGTAATGCCAACAGAAGACGAAGCGAGACAAAGGAAACCCTTCCCACCGAGACAGAGGCACCGAGCACCAAACCACCGCCACCGATGCCGGACCCCCTTCTTCCTCTTCCTGAAATTCTTCCCCACCTTTTGAGATCCGACTCCTGATAGGAACGTTGATCCAGAGCCGTGACGACCGAACACAGGGCTAATTAAACTTCGAACGCCTCCAACATCCATAGAAAGCACCAAAGACTCGTGCTTCAGGAGGATTTGAGGTTTTAGGAGGGAGCTGACGAAGAGCAAGAGGCTCAAATCGACAACAAAGGGGTTTTTGTGGCCTGAATCAGGAGGAACAACGACGAAATTCACCGTCCAAAAGACGATTTTGAGATCTGATAATCGAAATTGGGGATTTGCAAAGCGTAATTGGGGGCGCGTGCCACTAGGGCTCGGCGCGTTCATTTCCCTGGAAAAGGGTAATGTTGAAAGGTTTTGTCCTCAAAAGCAAAATATTATTTTAGTAAAAGAAAAAAAAAAAAAGGAAGAAATGGACAAAAGAAAAAACAAAGCTTCACACTGCCATTTGTGCTTTGCAGAGGAGAATCACACACCAAAATACAAATACTCCCAAAGTGAAAGTTGCCCCCAATTCAATAATCATTCATCTTCAATTCATCCTCGTCTCTCTCTCTCTCTCTCTCCGAAGCAAATCCTCTAACCCTAACCAGCTCCTCTGATCCTTTCCCCTCAAAATCAAATGGAGTCTTCCTCCTCAGCTCGCACCAGGAAGCTCCAGAAGCCTCGCCGCGCTGGCAATGGCAAAGTTTCCTGGTGCTGCTCCTTCAACAGCCCCCCCAAGAGCCCTGAATCCCTCTCCGTCTCCAAGACGCCTCATCTACCTCGCAAGCTCCCCAATTCCTCCGAAACCCTTGCCAAATCCCTCACCACCACCAGCAACAATTCCTTCCCTAACTCCCCCGCCAGCTCCAAATCCGGTCTCAGCATTGTTGGCCGAATCGACCCTCGTCGCATCCTCTCCCCGGGCCGGGTCTCCCCCATCGACTCTGACCCCTGCGCCGATTCCTCCTCCTTTCGGGCTCTAAGCCCTGAACCGTCTCCCCTTGTCAATGTCGACCCCCAACCAGTCGCCCCCACTGTTCTGGACGCTTCTCAGAAGCTCAATTTGGGCGAACCGACGGCCGGCGGTGAGAGAATCTCTAGCCGTGGCGCTGCCAGTGCCAGTGGCTGTAAACCGTTTGACGTGAGGCTGAATTTGAAGGGGAAAAGGGGGGCGTGTCTAGCGCTGGAGCTGAGCTCCCAAGTTCTGAGCCAAAACAGCCCCATATTCGAGGGTTTGATCTCCGACCATTGTCGGAAGAACTTGAGCTCTGCAGGTGGTTTGTGCAGGATTGAGGTCCCTGATGTGGAGAATTTAGGGGTTTTCCGTGACACCATTGAGCTCATGTTTGAGGATGACATAACTAACCGCCTCTTGAAGGCTGGCCCATATCGAGCCGTCGACATACTTGAGGTGCTTATTCATGACTTTGCCTTCGATTCAGAACCTGATTTTATGTGCTCAAGTTTGTATCTTTTTGGGTGATTTTGATAATGTGAGTGTCAGTGGTTAGTGTGACCAATCCATATCTTTGAATTTGTGGATTATGGGGTTACTTGCAATCACTATGTCTCTAGATTTAGATCATTTGGAACTGTAGATGTTCAGCTGAAACATGTGAGCAAATTGGTTACATGATTGTGTTCCTCAATCAGTGCCAGTGGTATAATCCTACAAGGGAAGGAAAATGTGAATGTTTTGGCTGCTAAATTAAACATGACTTCTTTTTTCAGCTATCAACCTCATGCTGTTTTAGTGACTGTTTTTCGAAGTCTAAATTCGATTGTTTTTGCCATCCCGAAATGTGAGGTTCATTGTAGTTTTATCCAACTTATCACCTCAGGTATCGGCAAACATAAAGTTCAGCAGGGGTGTTTCGTCCTGCTTGAAGTATCTTGGAGCTGTTCCTTGGAGCGAGGAGGAAGAGGAGAAGCTTAGGAAAGTCTTTGCAAAGTTCATATTTGAGGACGACGCATCTAAAGAGATCTTGACCAGGCTAAATCTCTGTGACGCAGCCACGAGTCAGGAGAATTTAGCCAGCCAGTTGGTTTGGTCCATCACGAGCTGTGCCAACCCCAAAGCAAGAAATGAGCTGAAGTGTATGGTTAAGGGCCTCCTGTGTAGAAGCTCTGTATACGACAAAGCTCAGCAAGACATCAGGAAGGAACAACTCTATGACGTTTCCCGGTCTTGTTTAAGCTCTTTGGCTACCTTACTTGGGGATGATACTAGCACAGCGCCTTCTGACGAAGAAGGTAAAAAGGACTGTAAAGACAAGCCTTTGGTTGAGAGAGTCTCATGGCAAGTAGACAACATCAACTGGTTGTTGGAAATCCTACTCGACCGGCAAATGGCAGAAGATTTCGTTGACATATGGGCTGACCAAGAGGATTTGCTTAGGATACATGGGAGTGCATCACCCATGATCAGGTACGAACTCAGCCGTGTTTCAGCTGTTCTCTTCATCGCGATGGGTACAAGGAAACTTCAGTGCTTATCCAAATCAAGATCCAAGCTCTTCGAAACATGGTTTGATGCCATGTTGCTAGACTTTGGTTGGCTGCAGAGGTGCAAGAAAGGATTGGACATGAAGGAGCTTGAGGAGGCCATGGGTCAGGCGCTCCTCACGTTGCCATTAAAGCAGCAGTACGCCCTGTTCATGAACTGGTTCAAGCATTTCTCCAAGCATGGGAATGAGAGTCCGAACCTCAGCAAAGCCTTTCAGATATGGTGGAGGAGAACTTTCTTGAGAGGCTCCGAGACCCATGCCATCGAAACCCGGTAGCTGCAGCCCAGTTACCCTTGCCAGTGCCACTGTAACGCTGTAATCTATGTTGCTAATCTTTGTAGGTTGCAATGGGTATGAAATTTCTCACCCATGTAATTTGTTATTTTCTTCTTGCCATCTTCCCCTTGTTTGTGCAGAATGTAACAGCTTACCCTGAATGTCTTAGAAGTTATGAATTATGATTTTTTGTGTAATGTATGCTGCAAGTGCAAGTGTTACCTTGTGGTGCAAACCGGGGAGTGGATGGGGTGAGAATTTGGTCTTGCATCCCCCCCTTGCTTTGTTTTACGTAAGTCTCTTGGTATGATCTTACATAGACCATATTGTTACTCCTTGGTTTTATGCCACCATCTATATATTTACCGTTTCAATCAAGCGTTACCTTGGTGCTAGCAAAGAAATTTGGGATCTTCACTGGAGAAGATCACTGTAATCTATGTATGATGAGTGATCTGTTTGGTGCAGTGCAGACTATTTACCGCGTGAAATGGATCTTAAAAGTTGTTGCAAGAAAATTAGCATCCGAGAGGGCAAACAGATAGGGGCTTACCGACACCAAACAAGACATACACACTAACAAATGAAATAAGCGTATCCTCAACCTAATTGCTTACGCAAAGGAATAATCTTTCTCAGAAACACAATCAGATGAGATTTCTTTTCAAGTCTTGGATCCGGAGGGGCGCCGAATTTTGCACAACTCTGTGGACAACAAACAAAACTATAAACTTGATATCTTTCTCCATCTCAAATGGTGAAATGTACACAAGTAAGCCAACAGCTGATTGCAACGGCTGGCTGACTGGCTAGCTGTCCTGCCTCCATTTGCTATTGTATGTACAGTTATATCCGTCTGAGATGACCCCACTTGAGTGAGACACCAGTTTTTGTCATCGTTAGATGACGAACCAAAAGAGGCAAATCACAGCCTGTAGTCGGCAGAGCCTGGTTAAAACAATCTGAAAAGGGGCAAAAGACGACATAAGAGCGAGCTGGCAAGTACTCATGTCAAAAATGAATTAATCGATCACCAGTGTGCGCAATCAGTAACATTCCATCTACATCATCTCCAACTGGATCCCTTGAGCATCTGCACAGCTCTGAATCCAGAATTCATTGGTTGCACTGCTTACAAGTTCATATAGCAACACTGCAGTAGCCAGGCTTCAAAATCATAATATCCCATTCAATACCCTCTGATAATAATCATACTGGCGAGTCCTCCACGCATCTAAGCTACTACTAATCAGGGAAAGCACCAAAGATACACATTGCTGCCAATTGTCAACATTAAAATGGAAAAGGGTTAAGTGGAAGCATAAGATAGCACAGAACGTAACATTGCAATTAAGATGCATGTCAAACCTCTTCGGTGAGACTCAGATGGAATCGTTTTCGGAGATTCTGTATTGTTCGAAGGCCCCCTTTAAAGCAAGGAAACCCAGAATCCTGATCCAAAACAGTCAGGTAAGCCAATTATAAAATGACAGGACATGCACAGATAAAAGTGATTGGAAGAAAGAATCATGACTTAACTAGTCCAGTGAATAGACCTAATAAGATGACTCTACCTGGAGCATCTCAACAAGGAGAATTATTCGCTCAGCATGCTTACGACAAGTTAGGAAACCTTGAATACAAAGAACCTGAATCACAGCGAAAGGAAATTATATGTTTGTAATTCTCACAATGAGGGAATAAGGGGTTTAAAAATCACCAAAACAGGGACAGGATGTATACTTTAAAATAATCAAAGAACTCGCTGGGCACTCCCTCGGCATCAGAATCCATGACCTGGATCAAGCTCAGATTTCTTCAGTGTCGATGAAAGGGGCATAAGAAAAGCATTTGCAAGCTCAAAATAAAAAAGATATGGCTTTTCCGACCTCAAGAAGTTCCCGGGTCAATTTGAACGGTGCACTCTCAAAATTCACACCACCAGGCGAATTTGAAAGCATGAAGCCAAAGTCAATGTGTATAATATGACCATCTTCATCCAATAATAGGTTACCATTGTGACGATCCTTGACCTGCAGAACATAAAACAATGTCACACAACTGAACTTGAATATAGACTCGAAATAACAAATAAAGAACACATACAAACAAAAAGTTTAAACTTATCAGAGTTGAGAGGATGAAGTTGAAGTATTTTCAGATTGTAGAAGCTGTAACAGATATCTCCAGAAGAGAGAAAATCTTACACTTCTTTCATATAGATGTGAGTTATAAAGTTGGTCCATTCATAAAAGTAATCCCATTGTATGAAAAAGTGAAGATCATGCGAGCAGGTCTCAAAAAGTTCAGCACAAGGAGTAGAACTTGTGAGGAAATCCTTTTTACACACACTAGTATACAACAAAAACCGGAGAGAAAATGTCTGCCAACAACTAAACAATAAGCAACAAATGTGATCATATCTTCATATAAATGAACTTACCTGTAGAAGGTAGCATACCAGCGAGTATCCTGCCATACTCTCAACAAAATTTCTCTGACATATAACAGACAAGTGCACATGTAGTTAGAAACATTATCATTAGTTTGTAATAAGAACAGGATCATATGTTCAGATCTAGCATGGATAGGGGTCATAGTGCAGGCCTCAGGAAAGTAGGAATGCATAGTTGCCTCTTTCTAAAGTGGAGCCAAACCCTAAAACCCACTCTTCTAGAATTTTTTTTTTTTTTTTGGGGGGGGGGCAGCGTATAAAAAGGTGACGCCTAGGTGATAGTCCTGGCGCCTCATAGGGATCAAGGCGAGGGGAGTCCGAAAGGCGCACGCCTTTTGGTCGATTTGTGTAAATTTCTGTTTTAGTACATTAAAAATGACGTTTTAAAGAGCCTTTTGACTCCAAATCTGTAAAATATATAATTTAATCAAAAAGTAACTTGTTAAGAAAGCTACAAACTTTGATGATTTTACCTTTTTCTCTTACCCAATTGTCCACACTTTGATCCAATTCTGATGAATTACATTGATGAATCTAATGAATGGTTAGTTGGAAGAATGGAATCAGAAGAAAACTACGATTTTGTATTTGAAGATGGCATTTTGACATGGGAAATGGTGGACAAAGCTAGTGAGCCCCTTTATTCGAATAGGTCAATGGTGAAAAGGAAAACTCCTATGCAGTTCTAGAGGTGAAAATATTGGAATGATGCTCTTGGTAGTAACATATGCAGTTCTAGTGGTGAAAATATTATAATGATGCTCTTTTATGTCATATACTCGTGCCATTTGATGATTTGACTGATATATTAGCTTTTGTGTATATGGCTATGCTTACCACCTATTTATTCTGTATGATATTATGTTATATAGCTTATTGTGTGACATTATATATTATATATACAAATTGTCTCATCATTATATCAATGTAGAAGGGAAAATTCTATAATTAAGAGCCTTGATCCAAAAGGCGTGCGCCTCTCACCTTGCGCATAGGCAATGGGGACCCCATCGCCTTGGTGAGCCTTCTGCCTTTTTATACACTTGGGGAGGGATATGTGGGATTGAAGCATAAGAGATCTGGAGAGACTAGAACATTCTACAGTTTTACAGGTTTGTACCTCGTGGTATTCAAGAGATTCTTCAGTGTAGCAAAATTTCTATAATTTGATTATTAGATCAAGAGGGAGCCTAATATCCTATACTAAAAATCAGGATAAAAGATGGATAAAGGGAGGAAATAGATATGTATGGGATAACAGCACATATGCACATGCAACTACTAAACCAAATCTGTCCTGAAAAATATTCATAAGTCAATGCACTGTTCTACCAAAATACCTGAGCAAGTTTAAAACTTGGAGAATTCTCCTCATATTTGGCATTAAAAAAGTCACGCAAGCTTGAAATAGTAGGATATCTACTTTTGATAGAATGAATGGAGGCCTGGTAAGCAACAAATCAATGTTAGCAGGCATCTCAGAAGTCTTCTAGAATCAGCAGTAAATTGTAGAGAGTTTACCGTATCAGGAATAGTTTCAATCAGAGCTGTATAAGACGAGGTTACTAGGACCTCATAGGGACGCAGCCAAAGAGGCAGACCAGCTTCCTGGAATATATCTGCATCAAAACATGAGTAAAATGAATCCGAATTTCACCCTGAAAAGTGAATTTGAAAGTAGCAACAACTAACAAGGCAAACCACGGAACAAAAAAGATTTAGTTTCCCAAGTTTGGGAATCAATATGGAATAAAGAAATAGCTTATTTCAAGTGTTTATGGGTTCCATATTTGTCACAATACAACATTATCAACTCACGGCTAAGTTTAACAAGTTTTGTCACACACCCATACAAATACGGGAAATTGGGAAATCTTCTAGGTCTTTCTATGATTCAACCAGACAGGTGCATTATTTTCTATTGATCAAATCCAACATACATAACCCTTTCTACAACCTTCAAGAATCAAGCAAGTGAAGTTGGATAATGAAATAGGCAAGACAACATCAAACTGAAAACTTGTAGCCTTGAGCAAATAAAAAGATGCTGACTATTAACTTAATCAATCAGCAAAATGCTCTCTTACTGCAGAGAGAGTTAGCAGCACGTTTATATATTTCATGTTTTCCTACAATAACCTGATAATCAAGTTGACATAGACAGAAGAAATAGAACATCAGATCCTCTTTATTTTTGTTCCAAAAAAATATATTTTATTCTAGTATGTGCCAAAGAAATTTGTGTTTGTAAAAGCTGCAGGAAATTACCATAAAAGTGGGAGATAAGTTGCACCGCTAGATGTTCCTGCCTACAATCATCCCCACTCTTTACAATCATCTGTAGAACAGCAACTAGACATCAGTGTTTGTTCAACACATGGAACAGGACTAAAATTTCTAAGATACACGACAGGTATAACAAGCTCTTCTTAATGAAGACAATATAAAGTACACTCAAGCAACAGCCACTTACAAGTTACAACAAAGGAAATAATAAAAAAAAATAACTTGGCCAATCAAAGTAAAGGATGGCATTAGGTAGTAAGCAAAAGCGCTTCTAGTCACAACCACCCTCCAACCCCACCTAAAGGTGATGAAAGGAAAGAAAGCACTACATTTTGAGTCATATGATGTGAATTCTACTGGATGTCAACATCAGGGAGTGAGTGACAAGCAAGACTTACTGATCGCAAATCCCAATCAGTTAATTTTCCATAGATTGATGCCTGCCTTATTCTTTCCTTTTTTTCCTCCCAAAGTTCACCACACAAAGCATCAGTAGGCTTGGGAGGCCCCCCGACCTGTACACCAAGTAAAACCTTCAGCTTACCAAGGCGAAGCACATATACAACAATGCAGGCTACAAACCTTAGGTTGTGCATCTGCTGACTCCTGCCCAGCGCCTTTTAGAGGCAATCCAGGAGGGGCTTCTCCTTTGGCAGCAGCAGCCTGAAGAAGCAAAAAGGGAGAGAACAGGATTTAACACGTCTATTCGATGAATAGAAAGAGAAAAAAAGAATTTGAATACCACTGAAAATGCAGAAATTAAGTCTTAGGATTCTACACAAGACAGAAATCAATGGGAACATGCCAGCTCAGTCACAACGACTATAAAAATGATGAAATCGAGAAATGAACTGCTAATTATGTGACCTAATTTTTCTGTTGTCTACAAAGGGAACGAGCTATCAAGTATTTCTAGGAAAATAGTTACCACCATTTTTAAAAGTTTATAAACATCAAAATGTCAAATTATGTTGACAGTAAGTGGAAATTAAAGAAACAATAGGAGCAGACTGATAGAGAACCCTTCGAACCACAGAAATAAGATACATTTTAATGATTTTATACAATTGTAACTTGTAAGAAAGTTCATGAAAGCGCAAAATCACCTTTCGTGTTGCAAATCAGCCATACAAAGTGTCCCAGTTAACACTCCTGAATTTTTAAAATCATATCAACTTAATCAATCAGACCATAAATCCTCACCTTAATCAGCCAGTTAGCCAGAGAAGTGACAAACAAGATCACTCTAAAAAGAAGTGATAAACAATATCAAAATCCCCAAATATGCTAATTAGTGAAGGATTCACAACGCAAAAGAACAAATAAGTGACTGAACATAAAAGGTTAACTCAAAAAGTCAAGTTATATTCACACCTTCACTTCTTCCATGGCTATTGTACTTGGAACACGACGATGCTCCTTTCGACGTGGTGGTTCTGGATCTTCTATGTCATCCAAGTTCAGACCAGGATTGGCTGTCAATACAACTCTCACCCATTCAAGGTCACTGCGGTGTTCACTTCTAGATGTATTGCTCTCTAAGCAGTGAGAACAATTATAGCACAATTCATTGATTGAGAGATTGACATTAACAAATTTCACTTTGGCCTCCCATAAGTGATCCATTGCTTGATCAATAGCATGAGAAGCAGATTGTGACATCCTATCATCATTAGGACTGCCCCCCTGTGTAGTCCCAAGAGGATATGCCCAAGGAGGTGGCTTTGGCAGAAGTGCATCTCCATTAGCTAAAGGAATGCCTCCTCTAGATAGCTTTTGGTTGTTTGACAAATCCTTTGTGTGACTGTAAACAGGGATACTTTAGGTCTTAGAATAACTGCAGATACCAAATGCATCTCAAGGGCATCAGAGAAATTATACATGGTAGTTACCTTTGAGTTTCACACCTCAAAACCTCTACACAGATAAGATAAGGTGCTTTCTCTCGAGAATTTAATAGCACCGCCTCATCTTCTGGTATATGCAGTACACGATACATCCCTTTACCCATTGGGAAGCACACACCTACAATAACAAAGCCTCTTTCTCAAGACAACAATTTTCTAATTATACAACTGATGTTATCTTTAACAATTCAAGATAAAGAAAAATAAAATATATAACTAATGCGATCTTAACAATTAACAACTTATAAAGGCCAATCCTTATCTTTCCTTTAATCGGTATATTTTCTTAGTTCTTGTTGTACATAATCTGTGAAGCAGATAATTCAATAGTATAACATATTATTATATCAATTCAAGTAAACATTAAAATCGATAGAGTGATACCTCCACTGTTCTGAGCTTCAACCAAATGAACATTGATTTCTACAAGGGACTACAAACAAGAAAAACAACAATCTTCATGAAGTACAGGTGCATAGTTTAATCAAAATCTGAAGCCAAAGGAGCATCATGAAAAAGACTACCTCATTAAGCGCACTTTTACGATCCTCAATAGGAAATACGTCTACTAAACCATACGATGTATCACAAAGGGTCCGTACAAAGTCCAAAGACTCGTGATATGCGCCTTTACGAAACTGTGCCGCAGCACTATTTGGAAGAGGTGGCTTGGAGCTAGCCTTCTCAAAGTACTCTATTGCAGAACCAGGATGTATCTGTCACATTTTAGACAGATTAAATAACAATGAAACAGTAGCATTTAAAATGGGAAAGGCATCCAATGGGATTGATCGATCTTTATGAATTTCTCCAGAACATGAACTTTGTTGGTCCATAGCTTTAGGGCCTCATGTTAGATAATTCAAAACAGAAAAATGTGGAAACAAAAATCCTTTTTGAGTTTTTCATTAATCACAAGTCACCAATTAGTGTGCTAATTTGCCGATTGACATACTTATTCAGCTCTCCAGGGTGTGTACACATTAAGTTGTATTTAGTAACTTCTTTTCAACAAACATATGTAATGATACAAATGATTCAACATCTACCAAAATAAATTTAATAGGGAGGAAAAATAAGTTGTTTTCTGTTTCATCTCCAGCAACTCTAAACTGCAAACAGTTCTTTCTCAAGAGAAACAAGTGGCAACATAGTAGCATACTAGGAGGGTCATTGCCTCATTGGTCTCATTTGCCATGACACAGCAATCATTAAATATCAAAGCAAATTAACAAATGCAAGGAAAAACTAACATTTGCATCAATTACCTCCTGCTTCTTTAAACCATACAGTTCGGAATCCTCCACAGATCGATCACGGTCACGAAACAATTTGCGGAAAAAGTTTTCTGTACCAGGACTGCCCTCAAACATATTTCCACCTGATGAAGCTGGCTTTGCTTCTTCAGGATGCACACGGAAAAACCTACGCAACAAGGGGAGATCCAAGGATTCTTCTTCCTCGCCATTGACAAAAGTCTTATCTTCATCACCTGCAACATTTGAATCTTTCTTATCTTCAAATATATCCTTAAAAAATTTACGGATGACTCCTTTTTCATCATATTCATCATCACGCTTCTCATTCCCATCCTTCCTATCCTCAAACTTCTCCTTAAAGAGCTTCCACCTTGAACCAATTTTCTCTTCATCAGTTCTGTCATTCCCATCTTTCTTATCATCAGACCTCTCTTTGAAAAACTTTTTAAAGAAGCCTTCTTTCTCTTCATCTTCATCGGATCTTCTGGACAGTACATCTCTATCTGATTCTTCATTTCTCTCAGCTGCATCCTTTTTGTCCTCGGATTTTTCCTTGAAAATCTTCTTCAAGAAACCTTCTTTTAAATCCTCCTCCACTGATCGTGAAACTGGCCTTTCATTGGGATCATTCTTACTATCACGGAATAATCGCTTAAAGAAACCCTCGGAACTGGATGTTAACTCATCATCATCATCTTTACTATCTCTCATCAGCCTCCGGAAAAACCCATCCTTCTCTGAGTCATCAACATCTTTATCCGCAGACTTTCTAAACATTAATGCATCCCTCACTTTAGGACTTGGAATGAATCTCCTCAAGATCTTATTTTCCTCAGGAGTCATGTTACCACCTTCATCCACTAAATTAGACACAGAACTTGGAGAAAAAGAAAATGACCTTTGAGTAGGTGGTGAGGATGTTAATGACAGAAGACGTTGCTTTGAGGAGAGTAACTTAGACAGAACCTGATTCTTACCTCCTAAACTAGATGGTTCATATTGGGGTCTAATTAATGGTGACCAGTCACCCATCAGGGTGGAAGCAATCTGGCATTTCTCTTGAATCCTACTGATTCCCTCATTATCATCAGAATCCTCAATCTCTGCCATAAGGAACCAATGCACCCTAAGCGCTATTTTGAGAGACTGTGAACATATATCAATGACAAACTTATCCAGTGAAGGGCTTGGTTTATGCACCATCATGTAACATATCTGGAACAAGTAGCTCTCAATCCCTGACAAGGGGAGCGTATACATTCGATTACAGAGATAATCTCGAACGCCTGAATGCTCATGTTTGTAAAGGTAGCTGACTGCAATCCACTCACAGAAGAACGCAGAGTCAAAGAACCGAATGAGCCAACCATTTTCTCCAATACTCTCATTGGTTAGGCTTGTCTTTGTAATCTCCCTGGGCAGATCATCTGATTCCCCAATCGCTATTCCCAGCAGCCGAACCATTGTCAGATTAATCTACCATCATAAACCCTAATTCATGAGTAAAAAAAAAAACAATCCCCCACAATGAAATCACACTAAAAATTACTAACTGATTCCTCCCCTATCTACCCGACACTGCGAAATCAAAAGGCCTTCTGATGTCAACTCTTGGAAATTAAAGCCCTGATAAGACACAGATGCTCTAAAAAGCACCAAAGTCCGATCAACCACCCAAAGTTTGGGGGAATCCTGTCGCGGTCAGTAAAAGATAATCAAACGAAATGATAAGTAGCGTGGATTCACTCAGATTGGTGAATAAAAGGGGAGGAAATGTGGATCGATCTTACAACAAGAAGTAGGAGTAGATCACAGGCGAAGTCCTCTAAATGCCGTCCCCAGGAGCTGAATCGGCAAGCACCGCCGCCGCTACAACCGTCGTCGTCGCCGATGAAGAAGAATGAAAAAGAAGGAGTACCGTGACAATGCAGCGGAGGAAGACGAAGAATTCGAATTTCATCAACGCAGGGGGGAAATTGTATCCGGAAAGGGCAAAAAACAAAAAAAAACATGTAAGTAAAACTGCCCAATGCTAACATGCGCCGTGATGAACCTAGTGACAGAAACGGTAATATCAAATCAAATTTAATTTTGAAAAATTGCTCGTCCATATCGAGAAATTAAAGTTATAAAATTGAATCCCAATTCCATAATGAAACCTTCACAATTAGAAACTCGACGGACCGCATCATTCAGGCAGACTACATAAATACGGCCCTTAACATTGATGTCGAAATCTTATTCGTTTATGCAACCCCTTACGCAACGGAAAAAAACAACTTCTGGGCCTCTCTCTCAGAATATATTCGCAATGCTAAGGACTCGCTTATTATTATTGGAGACCTTAACGAAATTTTAGAACCTACTGACAAATTAGGAGGCAAGATCCCATCTACAAATAGATTTGCAAGACTTTAAGACACTATTAGAACTTTCAATCTGATAGACTCCCCAACCTGCGGAAACGTTTACACTTGGAGAAAACGTGAACATGGCACCGATAACATCTTTGAAAAGCTAGACCGAGCTATGGTTAGCCACCCTATCCTTAAACAATTCCCGAACCTTAGTACGAAAAACCATGCTTTTCTTAAGTCAGACCACGCCCAGATCACTTTGGACCTTATGGATAACCGCAAACCAAAATTGCAACCCTTTAAATTCGAAATGGCATGGACAACAAAATCATCCTGTGAATCAGTTGTGCGCTCTGCATGGAGGATAGACACCCCTGGCTCAAAGATGTTCAAACTAACGAAAAAACTATAAGAAGTTAAAAGAAAAAGCAAGCTTTGGAGCAAAGTAACCTTTGGAAATGTTTTCCGCCAAATTAAACAAGTAGAAACAGATCTACTAGAATCTCAAAAGAATCTTTGCAATGCTTACAACCAAAACATGGATAAGAAAATCAAAAGGCTCACTGCAAAGCACACCTCCCTTCTTTCCTTCCAGCTGAAATATTGGGGGCAAAGGGCGAAAAGGATGCACATAAAATCCATAGACGCCAACACTAAATACTTTCATAAAATAGCAACAGGAAGGCGAAACAGAAACATAATAAAACACCTCCAAACAACTGCGGGTATAACAATTAACAAAGAAGAAGAGATTAGAAACCTAATTAAACACGATTTTAGCCAGAGATTTACGCAACAGGCTAGGCAACAAACACAAAACAACCTACTTCACCAAGTAGGGAACGAAATCTCAAACGAAGATAATGAATGGCTAACTCGCCAAGTAACGAACTCTGAAGTTAAAAATGCTGTTTTCAGTCTTGCCAATGACAAATCACCAGGTCCTGATGGGTTTCCAGCTGGTTTCTTCAAAAAGTACTGGCATATTGTGGAACCATCAGTCATCAAAGCAGTTAAAAGTTTCTTTCTAAGCGGAAAGATCCTGAAGCAAACAAACCATACGTTCATAGCATTAATACCAAAAATAGACAACCCAACCACAACATCTCACTATAGGCCTATTAGTCTCTGCTCAACAACATATAAAATTATATCCAAAATTCTTGCCTCAAGACTCAAAAGGGTAATCCCTAAAATAACAAATCCACTACAAAGCGCATTCTCTTCAGGTAGATCAATACAAGATAACATCTTAATTGCGAACGAAATCTTCCACTCCTTCTCAAAGAAAAATGGAAAATCAGGTTGGATGGCTGTGAAGCTTGATATGGAAAAAGCATTCGATATGGTCGACTGGAATTTCTTACTCACCATTATGTCTAAATTTGGGTTTTCACCCAAATTCACCCTTTGGATCAAAGAATGCATTACCACAGTAACCTACTCGGTACTAGTAAACAATGAACCCACTGAAATCTTCTTTCCCGAAAGGGGAATACGACAAGGATGCCCACTTTCACCTTATCTATTCCTAATAATATCGGAAATTCTGGCCCGTGGACTACAACATGAATCGGAAAAACCACAAAGCCATCTAGGAGTCAAACTGACGCGAGGAGGAACAAAAATTCCTTTCTTAGCCTTCGCGGATGATATCGTCATATTTGCATCAGCAACCAAAACCGGCTGCGACCAAATTAACAAAATTTTGACTGAATACTCAGCTATTTCAGGACAAAAGGTAAATAGGCACAAATCCCAATTCCAAACATCTAAAAACGTCACAACCAACCAGAAAAATTTAATCAGAAACGAGCTAGAAATAGCGCACACCCCTAAGATGGGCACCTACTTGGGTTGCCCCCTAATAGAAGGAAGAATGACAAAAGAAGAATTCACAGAACTTCTAACAAACACCAAATCACAACTTCACAAATGGAAGGCGAATTGCCTCTCACAAGCTGGCCGTTGCACTCTAATTAAAACAACGCTAGCAGCCAAACCTCTACACATAATGCAATGCTTTATGCTACCAAAATCAGTCCATACGGAACTTGATAAGATCAACCGGAACTTCCTCTGGAACAAAGGACCCAACCACAAGCCCCTCATCGGCTGGTATGAGGTTTGCAAAACCAAGGAAAATGGAGGGCTAGGGCTGCGTAGCTCGGAGGATATGAATACGGCGCTTCAGATGAAATTACTATGGAAAAGATTAGCAGAACCAAATAGCCCATGGGTCAAACTAATTAAAGAAAAATACCTCAAAAACCAAAATATACTCACATATCAGAAACATGGTACCTCTTCCTGGCAATGGACCCAGTTAATAAAACTAATCCCGCTGTTTAAACAAGGCCTTAATTGGTCTATTGGCGACGACGCCGCGATCAAATTTTGGCAAGACCAGTGGTTAGGCCAAACACCCATAAATTCTTCTATCTTAGGAACTCAGCAAATAGATGATACAATCAATGTAAAACATTTTCTCAAAGACAACAAAACGTGGAACCATGATAAACTACACGCAGAGTTACAAAGCATAATTCCAAACAGCCTAATTGAAACTATCAAGACAATACCAATACCACAGCACATCCAAGTTGACAGACTTTATTGGAAATGGAGCAAAAATGGCTGGTTCAGCACTAAATCCGCTATTGATATGATATACAACCACAAGAAACATGAATCATCAGACGCAAATTGGATCTGGGGACTAGATATCCCCCCGAAAATAAAATATTTCCTATGGAAAATCCTTAAGAACGGAGTGCCCACTTCTGTCAAACTAGCTTCTCGACACGTTGGGATTCCGACAAACTGCCCCCACTGCGACTCTTGTTATGAAGACCTAAACCATTTATTATGGAACTGTCCTATTACGAGGGAGACCCTAATTGCAAATAACCCGGGAACATTTCGGAAAATGAATGGTTGTTTCAGCAAAGACGAGCACTTGAACACCACGATAGGGGAAATCAAAAATACAATAGGAACAAAATGCTTTGAAGAACTCGCCTTTGCTTGGTGGGGTATTTGGTACTCCAGAAACAAAACACTCTTTGAAAACATAAACCCGGACATAAGATACATTTTATCCTTTATAAAGGACCAAATATATGTCTGGAAAACATCAAATTTGAACTGCCCGGACTACTGCGAAAACAACAAAAACACACCCACAAATGGGAACAATCAAAGAGCTATATCAAAGAGAAAGAGAACAAAATGGGAACCTCCACCAATTGGAACTTATAAGCTAAATTTTGATGGTTCGTTCTCCGCGGTTGGTCTGGGCTCTTATGGATTCATCATTCGTGATTCTGTAGGATCCCCGATTTTCTCTGGTAATGGACCATCACCAATCAGTTCTGTCTGTGGCTGTGAAAGTTTGGGTCTCTGGATGGGTCTTCAGGCTGCGACAGAACTGAAAATAACAAACCTTATTATCGAAGGTGACAACTCAACAATAATAAAAAGTATGAAAGGTATAGGGAAGCCTACTGGAGACTCTGAAATGATTGTCTCGGACAGTCTAGTCTCGCTGGGCTTTTTTGGTTCTGTTGAGATTCGTCATGTCTTCCGTGAGGCAAATTTGGTAGCTGATCGCTTGTCCCGTATCACTACAGCCTTCACGGTATCTGGACTTCTGATGACTCTCTGTTGCATAGTCTCATCCGCAAGGATGCTCTTGGCTGATAGAGCTCAGCTCTATGGTCAAATTTTTTCCGTTTCAAAAAAAAAAAAAAAAGTTATAAAAGTGAATTCAAATAATTTTTATTTTTAAATTTTAAAAGTTTTTTTTTGTGAACAAATGGGGAGCAAGCAGAGCTCGAGCACCCCCATGGCGGAAAAAAAAAAAAAAAATTTTGCATATTAAGTTATTTAAATGGTATTTGAGACAAGAGTGCTAACTAGCTTAAATGATAAAGGAAGGAAGGAAGAAAATATAAAATCAAAAGGTCTTGGGTTCAAATCCCAACTCTTTCACTTTCTATTTATTTTACTATATCAAAAAATAATAATCTGTGATTCAAAGTGAATGGACCGAGTCGAGCTCGAGCTACTCACAAAATGTAGATCTGTGATTCAAAGTGAATGGAGTCCAAAAGGCAAAGCGGCTGACAGACTCTTTAGAAGAAGAGGTTAAATAAAACCTAGGGACAGAACTGTAATTTCACCTACGAAACGAGATATACGCCCTATTTACAAGGGGTTAAATAAAACCTATTTACATGGTTTTAAATAAAACATAGGGGGAGAACAGTAATTTCACCCATAAAATGAGCTATACGAGCTACTCGAGCCGAGCTCGAGCTCAGAATTCTGCTCAAGCTTGGCTCATATTTAATTCGAGCGAGCTCGAGTCGAGCTTTTTTCGAGCTCGAGCTACTCGGCTCAAGTAACAGCCCTACCTCCTGGGCGAGAATCTTGGCTCCGCCACTGGGAGCAAGTACCCAATTCAATTAATAGTAAAACAGAAACAAAAAGAGCTTACACAGGGCAAAGTCGAACCATCGATCAGCCCTTATCACCGTTCAGCAGAGGTAAAATAGTACAGTCCGGTGGGTCGGACAAAAGATGAAAACCCACAGGCAAAGATAAAGCAAAAGTTGCAATGGCGTCCGCTACTACGTTAGCCTCCCGATAGACATGACGAAATTGGACACGCCAATCTCTACAAACGAAGTCATGCCATTCTTCAACCAGGCTGAAGAGAGGATGTGAGGCTCTAATCTTCCTTGATAAAAGGTTGACGAGGACCTCTGAGTGACTGAGTTCGTCTCAATGAGGATCATCTTCAAGCCCATCTCTCAGGCTAATTCCAAACATCTGAGAATGCCCAAACACTCTGTCATAGGTACTGAACAGCAAAACCACCAACCCACTTGGCCCAAACACCCATAGGCACTTAAAAGTAATTGTAAGTGTAAGTGTATTTTTTTCGGAAACATAAATAGTTCGTAACTCAATATTGCCTCTGTTAATTAAAATAGAGGTAGATAACACACATTTTGGAAAATTTTGCACAAACAGCACTCGTCCTTGAAAATTTGCAAAAATAACCCAAATCCCAAAAATTGGCATAAATGTCCCGGTTGCACAACCTGGGATAAGAGGTTTAGGCGCGGAAAAAAGTAGTGTGGAAACTTGCCCAAAAAAATTGAAAAGGGAAAAAAAATCCATGGCTCGTGATAATCCATCTCTCCATTTCAGTTCTCTCTCTCCATTTCAAAAAGAAATCGAAAGTAGGGAAGACATCGGCGATTTCGAAAGGGATGAAACCGGAGAAGATCCACCGTTGTCGGAGTGTCGAGGAGAAGCGAAGAACGCTAGCGCCGGACTTTAAAGGTACGCCCCCCTCTCTAACAACCTGAAACCATTCTTTCTCTTCTCCGTTTTATGCGAACGTGGGGTGTGTGGGTGAAGGCACCGACTATGGGGTTTAGGGATTGAAGGCAATGGTGGGTTGAGTGATGGGTTGTGACTTGTGGAGGGGTGACAACGGTGGGTGCGATTGAAGGATGAGGATGACGGTTTTCGAGTATGGTTAAGGGAAATCAGCGGTTAGGGTGTAGGAAAGTTGAAGAGGGTGTGCGAGGCAAGAAGACTAGGAAGGCTTCGGGAGGTGATGGAGAAGACATGCCCTCCGCGAAGAAACCACGAGACCAAAAAAGGGAAGGACGTTGTCGCTAGCGCGGACGCGATTCAGCTAGGACTTGTATCCATGTACGACAACGATGGTTTAACCCAGTGGATGGCAAGGTACCCCACATCTGTATTTTTGTCTCCAACTTATTATACAAACGACGTCATTCACCTAACATTGTCATCGTGAGTGTGTAGCGGGGATGGGGAGAAGTGGATGACAGGCTACGACACGGAGCTTATGAAGGAGTTATGATCTCTGTTGCCATCGGGGCGTACAAGCAGTTGTTTTCTATTGCCATCTTTCCATGGTAGACTGTAATAAACCAACGATAATTTTTTTTATCAGGGTGTACTTTTCATACGTACCCCTAGGTTGTTATAAACTTTGTTGGGGTTGTATTTTATAAAATTTGTTGCTCAAAACTCGTACGATGTTATGATCTTCGTTAGTCAGTAGGTGTAGTATTTTAGGACATTGGTTGGTCAGTACATGTTTGTCTTTTATGAATATTTTATGCACTTGGGGGTTTTCTTTACGAACATACTTGGATTTGAAATATTTGGGGTGGAAAAACAGACACGTTAAATTCTTCAAGTGACTCGACCATACAAACAGGTGACATGGTTCATTTCGAAAACAAATTTAAAGTGAAACCCCAAACTATGACAAGTGAAATCTAACCAGTGACACGGGTATACAAACAGGTGACAGGAGCGAATTCCTTACAAAAATGGCAGACCCTCAAAACTGTAAATCATCATAATGAAACAAATGATAAGTGAGATCTAATAGGTGACACGGGTATACAAACACGTGACAGGGGTGAATTCCTTACGGAAATGGCACACACTCAGGACTCAAAGTCATCAGATTCAAACAAGTGACACATGAAATATAACAGAATAAGGAACCGTGCATCCGCAAAAAGTTATCAGGGCATAATACAACCCACCATACCTAAACTTTGTCATATGTGCATTGACCCAAAATTAACCCTAAGTACTTACCCCGTTCTCAAAAGTATTGCGAAGTTCTTAACCACTTACCTATCAAAATGGTTCAACCCCTGTCCATAAACTGAAAATGCAAAATAAAACCCAGCTTCTAAGGTAAGCCATTGGACCACCAATAGAGGAACACAACTATGAACGACGACGCTCCACACGGGGAAACTCACCCGTGTCCTCCTTGACACCATACAACTCCAAATCATCCCAACTTTCTTCGAGCTTCACTTCAAAACCTTCGTCCTCGTCCGATACCCCAAAGTAGATTGTGAGGGTTGACCCATCGTCATTCTCCTCATCACTGCTAATGGATATCACCTCCAACCCCTGACTCATGTTACCCATGTCACCCGAAGAGGTATCCGTGTCACCTGATTGTTTAACCGTGTCAGTAATGTCCATCGCAGCTAGCTCATTGCTCTTCCCTAAGGCAGTGGTCCCCTTTTCCTCAACATATAACACATCATCTAGAGATACGGGGTTTTGTTGTGCCTTACCGTCTGCCTCGTCTATCACAATCTCAACCAAATTGTCCATTTTTTGGGAGGAAGGTGACCCACTCAAGCGTTCTTCCCAGATAGGTTGCTTTGCTTAATTCAAAGCTCTCCTTCTGTAATGGACAAACATATATCGCAAGGGGCCACAGATCTTCTCCACACTTCGAGTTCAGAAATTTAAACGTCTCAAAGTCGTCATCATGAGCTATTATGATCGGATTACCCCTTCTTTCGAATTTGGTACGTAAGACAACGCCCACTCTTCATATAAAGCACCATCACCGACCTTGAAGAGTTGAAGTCGATGTTCTCTTGTACTCTTGTGCACGTTCTCACCAGCAAACATCCATCCGCCTCCCTTGAACACCCAAGAACCATCGAAGATGAGTGTGACGCATACCAAGACGTTTTCACCTAAAAAATGATACCATGGATAAGAAGAAATGTTATCAATCGATATCTAACGCCATATCTGAGGAGTACTTCGCCAAATACACTTACCCCTTGCATATGGGAAGAAAGGTTTATTGGAAACCAAGGTGACACGGGGATTATGATCACTGACACGAGCACCGGCTGAAGGCGATAAGTGCTCTGCAACTGGAACTGCAAGCCGACAACTTGTCTTCAATGGTGGAACGTTCTCCATCTCTTTTTCCAAGCAAGTTTATGTTGTAGAAGATGTGAAAGAAAAGAGAAAAAAATGAAAGTCTTTTCCCATCCTCCCTTTTTTATACAATATAAAATGGTAAAAGAAAACCCAACATCACATCACCCATCCCCTCACAATTTTTGGCGCCAAAACCCATCAGGCATCAGTCCTTCCCTCCTCACATGTTACCTACAACCAGCCCAAGATGTCACTTTTTTTTTTGGGCAAAAGTAGACCCATAAGCCACTTTTACATTTGTCCAAAAAGTGGTATATAGACCTGACCACGGGTTACGGGTCGTACGGGTCAACGACCCGCCGGGTTCGGGTTCACGGGTCCACGGGTGTAGACGGGTAGTGGGTTAGGGTTAGGGTCAGGGATTTCAACGTTGTTGATGCTGAAACTGGAGTTTCAGCATCAATAACGTTGCTGAAAACGAGGTTTCAACATCAACAATAGTGTTGAAACCCCGATTTCAGCATCAACAACAGTGCTGAAATCGGGGCTTCAACAACGCAAAAAAAAATCGATTTTTTGTAAAAAAAAACACTCAATTTCAGCAACTTTGGCTTCAACAGTTTCAGCAACATAGGTGGACATTTTGCTAATATGGAGAGGGTGGTGCACAATTTCCTAATATAGGCGAAAAATATGGACCGTATACAAAGGGTCCGAATCTTCTGTCCCCGATGCTGTCCCCTTACGCTGTCCCCTCTCACAAAAAAATATATTTTTTATTCTTTTAATCTATTTTTTTAATTTTAATTTGTTTTTCTTTTTCTTTTTATTTGAAGTTTGTGAGGGGAGGGGGGTTGGGGGATAGGAGGGGGGGACAAACTAGGGGACACATGATTTGGAGCCGTATACAAACTGCCCCAAAAAAAATGTGGCCATCGAAAATTCAACGTTTTTCATAAGTGCAAAGAGTATGAATTGATTAGCATTTAGCCCATAGCAAAGTTGCAAGAATGTGTGGATTTGTCTACTTGCTTGATCGTACATGAATGAATATGATCTACTTGGTAAATCACAGTCGATTTAGTTAATGTAAGTTCAGTTGACAAGATCCGAGCATGAGTACTACGTATTGTTTTGATGGCGTTATTTGCACATAAACAAGCTGAGTATACAAAATCAAATGGGCATCACAACAAGTGAGTGTGAGCCAGTCATTAACAAGAACAAGCTGAAGCTGAACGCACATGCTAGACCTTCTAGACAGCAAAATCTAATCATTAAAAGCTGATCAGGCCAGCTTCTAGTTTTTTAAATACTCCTATAAGATTGCTTGGTAATAAAAATAATCAAACTTGTATAGAAGGTTACAGTTTACACCGCATGTATGATGTATGGTTAAGACTGCAAACTTTGCTGGCATTTCCCCCCTTTCTCCTTCAACTAACAAATTGAATGCTTAAGCTCTACGTACGGTACAAGATCTCAATCCATATTCACTGTCCATGTATATATGTCAAAGTTACATGTTTGTTTCTATATCTGGGCTGCAACTATTTCGTTCCATGTATCAGGAATCCCTGGCAGACACCAATGAAGGCAGTCTTGTATGCCCTGTGATGCTTTCACGCTGTAGCGAGATATATGCCCCTCGTCTCTTAGCGTCGACAGCGCCGTTATATCTAGAAGCTTCACCCTCGTGCCCTTGACTGCGCTGGCAATCACAGGATCGCTTGACTCGTCTTGTACCACCTTGCTCCCCCTGGCTAATGGGGTCGTGTTCTCGCAGCTTCCCCCGGTGTTCCACTCCCCGTTGAAGAAGTGCCTCGGGGAGATCGTCCTGAAGAAAGCTTTGATGTCCGGGTACTGCTGAAGCTGATTGTCCAGCCATCTCACGGTGCTGTGAATGGTGAAGTTCTTTGCATTCCCCATCATTGCGAGCCGCTTGTTCTTAAGGGGCTTCCCGTTTACGTGCATTACCCAATGGTTTGCATTCAATTTTCCTCTGTTCCAGTGGTGGCCTGTGTTGAGGATGATGACATCAAAACTGGGGAGGAACCGGTGCAAGAAAGACGGTGCTCGGTCCAGATGCATAGCAATTTCACCGGCTGGATCGGTGGAGTTGAGCGGCTCCAAATCGCAGAGGCATGATGACCAGTGGTACAGAATGGTGGTGTTGGTTTCAGGGAACCTGAAAGCCCATCCATCGGGACGAACGGCTCCAGGAGCCAGGGAAAAACCATATTCATGCCCCACGTCTTGGACTTTGGGGTTCTCTTCACCTCCCGTGACCATACACATTAGCGATTGGAATTGCTGCCTGCCCAGAGAATCTCCCACCAACGCAATAGTTTTACCCCGCATTCTGCAGTTATAAGCTTTATCAATGAAGACAAACCACCAATGGCCTAGTGATGACTTAAATTTGATAAGATAAAGTGACAGAATAACATTTCTTGAAACAATAAGAAACGAAGAAGGTAGAGACTAGATATTTCATTGCAAATTTTGGTGGGAAACTAAACCAAAAGTCTTCAAAATGTTGTAGGAAGAGAAACCCACCTTTCCAAAAACTCAGACCGAACAAACTCTGGCATTTCACAGTTTTCTGG
Source organism: Persicaria tinctoria (assembly GCA_037127255.1). Lineage (NCBI taxonomy): Eukaryota > Viridiplantae > Streptophyta > Magnoliopsida > Caryophyllales > Polygonaceae > Persicaria > Persicaria tinctoria. The sequence continues at coordinate 473,719 of JBANSL010000014.1, forward strand.
CTTCCACCGGTAACTCTCATAAGAGAAATCTGGGCGCTGTGTCAGCCGGCATGCCCACATCTCAGACAGCCACTGCTTGCATTGTGTCCCTGAATACAATGACCTCCTCTTGTCTACCACCCATCTACCCTTAGCATAATTACACACTACAGGGATGCAAATGTACAAGATTTCAGGATCAATCATCTCATTTGCGGACCAAGAAGTAATAGTGAACAAGACAACCAAGATACATTGTTAGTCAAATGGGTAGAGATTTCTGAGGAGAGTTTGCTAATGCTATGAAAAAGGTAAATGTGACAATTGGTGACCCAAGGGATATGAGTTAGTATAAATAAGGCACTAAGCCTTCTGGTTAGCTGTCCAGAAATTACCATTGTAAAGGCTCTTGCCTAAGCCAGTTGGAGCGCAGACTCCTCTAGTGGCCAGCTTGAGGTGATCCTCAGCCTAGTGGAGACCATTGGGTTTACCTAAGATTGTGGTCTTGTGTGTGTTTCTGATGTTTTTGTGTGACCCGATCTCATTGTGTGGATTCTCGATCTTACCTCTTTCATACATTACTTTTAAGTCAATAGTCAGACTGCAATGATGGTTATTATGCAATATAACAAATGCAAAACGTCACGGTTATTCATACATTCTTATGCATGAGGTACCCATCTAAGTACATGTCAAAAACTTAACATGCATAGATACACACAAAAGCAGATACACGCACACAGTATACACAACTAAAATATCAAATACTTATCAACCTAGCGTAATCCCACTTAAAGTAGGGCCTAGGAGTAGAGACACAAGCTGTAAGATACATGTTAGATTTCACATAACAAATTTAAGAATTACCTCTTTTCTCAGCAGGGCTTCCTGAGCTCTTGGGATCCATCTGGTGATCAACCTTCTTATCATTATTGTCAACAGGGCTGTTATCGTCTCTTGCAGTTTCGTCCACTGTTGAAGAAATTATAGACCCCAAATCTGAACCATCAGACACAAGGTTATTTGCTTCAGATTCTGTTTTTTCATATAGATGAGAGTCTTCTTCAGTAGGGTGATCTTTTGGCTTCACTATATCTTCAGTAACATGAGAAGCTTCAAGGATTACCTCTGCATGAAACAGAAGTAGTTGATTGGAAGGAAATTCTCATTACTGAAATTGATTTACAAAATAATGTCTCGGTATTTAGCTTAAGGTAAATTACATTTGAAGAAGTGTTTGCAAATCATATGTCCAACAGATCATTCGAGGAATTATTCATAGCCAAGGAGCAAAGAAGAATTTGTCGAAGATTTTAACCTGAACTTGGCAAATAAAGACGATCTTCGCCTGAAAGTAGAGTTGTGACAAGTGGCTTCTTCTCCAAAGACCAAAGGAACACAGTCATAAAAACAAGAGCAATCAAAGCACACGAGAAATGTTTTCCCTTAATCTTATACATGTTTCCTCCCTTCATTCTGACGTTCGACCCAGAATAAATTGATTGCATGCCAATCAATAAGCTGGCATCCTCCCTCTTGAATCAGTAATTCCAAATGGTTTTTACTGAAAAGAAATTACAAGAGATTTGATTAGTAGGAATAAACTTGCTGAAATGAAGTAAAGAGGGGTTGAGTTAATGCAAGTTCAATTGACAGCAAAGGCTCGTGTCATTCAAGGATCATATTTTATAATACAAAGAAAGGGGAAGATCTATTAACTTCGATGCCACAATTACTGATGAATCCAAAAAAAAAAAGAACGCTTTTTATTTTTATTTTTATTTTTGCAATTGCTAGTAAACTCCCTGAGGAATGAGGATGCATTATTGAAGCTTTATCAGATCAACAAGTATCCCAAAGGTGATAGTTTCAGGTTACAATAACATGGTGCCAAATTTCAAAATTTCTACGACAAGTAAACCATATCTATGATTGGTAAGCATTGAGTATGTGAACCTTGTAAATGGAAGCAATCAGTACAAATGCACTATAAACCCCCCAGATTATTAAGTATCAAAGAAAGCAGATTTGCTAAAACAAAACAGTATCGCAGTCGAAATAGGGCAAAACATCATGGAGCTCTAGCAAATACAATCCAAAAAATTGGAAATAAATCTACAAAGGCACCAAATTTCCGCAAATTATCACCGAAACAGAAAAGGAAAATAAAAACTAGAGTCATCAACCAAAGCTGGAAAAAGGCAATTTGTCGGCCGAGTTTAAAAATTGAAACAAGAAAATAAAAAGGCGAAACGATCCGCCAGGGCAACAAATTATGAACCATCCACATGGAGAAACGAAAATAAAGCAATGAAGATGAACCTGGGGAGTAAATCAGGCGAGGAACTGAGATGGATCTGGGAAGACGGAGAATGCGAAAGAGTCTCGGGAGGCCACGAGAAGGAGCAGCGACAACCAGAACAGCAGAACTCCGATGCGGGGTGGGAAAAGAAGAGAGAGAACTGAGGTCGTGTGCGGAAGCGCAAGGGGGAGAGAGATTCGCGTCTTGGGTCGTTCCAAGGCAACGGTGCTGTCGTTTTAGTTCGGTGCGCAACCATAATCGGAGTACGAATTATAAATAAAAATGAATTTTATAATCGAAATTAAAGGCTTCTTGTAATTTTATTTTACAGAAAAAGATTTGACTTATACAAATTTTAATTAATAGCCAATCGATTTAAAATAGGGGGGTTTTGCAAAATAGCCACGAAATTGGGCTGATTTTGCGAAATAAACGTGTTTTGGGACAATTTTGCAAAATGGACGCAATAAAAACCCTTTCTCTCTCCTCCCACGCGTCTCTCCTCCGCGCTCTCCTCCCGTCCTCCGCGCTTCTCCTCCTCCGATCTCCGTCTTCCTCTTCCTGTTCCTCAGATCCGCGAGCGAGCGATCTCCCATCGTGCTTCTCGTGCACCATTCGATCTGGTCTCCCGAAGCTGCTCAGATCTACTCTCCCGTCGCATCTCCTCGTTCTCGTCCGTTTCGATCAAATCTGTACATCCATTGGAGTGTTTTTTTTTTTGCTTTTGCACTTCGGCGCTCCCTCGATCCTTCTGCTGTGTTTGAGATCCTTCTGCTGCTCTGAACAGGTAATCGACTATATCTTCTATTTTCCCCTTTCAATTTGCTTTCTTGCTGCATCTATACCATGTGCTTCAATCGATAATTGATTTTGTCTGTGATGATCTGTGTGAGGTAGCGGCTCTTCTGTGTGAATTGTATAGTAGCAGTGATGATCTGTGTGAATTGTATAGTAGCAGTGAGGTAGCGGCTCTTCTGTGATGATCTGTGTGAAAATTTGCGCCGAAGGCGCAAATTTTCTTCGATTTGTTAACGTTTCTGAGTAGATTTCTAAGTATACGATTGAATATAGTAATTAGTGCAATGGAATCATGGAAAATTTGCGCCTTCGGCGCAAATTTTCTTCGATTTTTTAAGTGTTGGAGTCGATTTTAAGGTCTCAAGGTGTTTGTGTTTATGTTTCGTTGTCAAATTGCACTGTGAAGGCTTTGAAATTGAGCATACATGTGACAGATTTTGCTTCCAACTGATTGATTTTACTTATCAATCGATTTTTTGCTTCCGACTAATTTTCTTATCAATCGATCGAAGATCGATTGATAAGGAAATCGATCTAATATTTTGCCGGTGCTTGATTTGATGGTGTTTTTCTTTTTCTTTTTCTTGATTTTGCATCAAACTAGAACTGTTGCAGGAGGTTGAAATTGTTCTCATTGCTCATTGCTGAACTATTGTCTTCGATCGATTGATAAGGAAATTGATATTTGCTGAACTATTGTCAATTGTGTCTTTGCTTCCGACTGTTTGATGAAATCGATCTTTGCTTCCAACTGTTTTCCTTATCAATCGATCGAAGATCGATTGATAAAGAAATTGATCTGCTGGCAATATGCTTCAAAATATACTAAAGAAGTGTGATTTCTGCTAAAATAACTTAGGAATTGGCCTGCTTGAAAAAGATGAACTGGCAATATGCTTCAAAATATACTAAAGAAGTGTGATTTCTGCTGGCAATATGCTTCAAAATATACTAAAGAAAAAGATGAACTGGATCTTGTTTATAAAGGTGGCATTTCATGTTTCTGTCATCAACTGAAATTTTGGGGCTCTAACTTTGCAGACCCTCTGTCCTTGTCATTGATATCCTATACCAGCAGGATATGTATCATTCTCCATCCACACCTCATGAAATATTGAAGTGCGAGGATGGATCAAGTGGTGAGCATTCTCTTGGATCTTTCATTTGGTTGTGAAAAGCTTGCCTTTTATGGAGATTTGATCTTTGCATAACTTATTTGTTACCACCAAATTTCTGAAACTGGTTTTGCTTTTCTAGGAGACAGAAATTCTATCTGTCAGATTTGCTTATGTGTTCCTCCTCTCTTTCAGTGTTAAAGATTAAAACAGCCCCTTGGTCCATTACACTTGAGGAGCGAGAAGCAGCTTACATGGCTGCACGTTGTTGAATTTTTTCAATGGATGACGATGACTCAAGAGAAGCCATCAAGCAAAGGTCAAGGCATGTTCATGCAGCTGCTCAATGCATGATTGCTCATGCACTAGGTCAGAGAATTACTCCAAGCAGTCAGGTTAGAGGAATTGACCATGGCAAAGGCAGTGCTAACTCTGACCAACCTGAAATTCAAGTTAAGGATCAAAATCACTTAGATGGAACCCCTGATGTAATTAGTCATAAAGGGGGGCAACATAAATGTGATAAATTATGTACGTAGCCAGGATTGCAATAAGGCATCCAAACCTAAATCTTCGGGTTTTTGCACAAATGGGAATGGAAGCCATTCCATAGAGAACATGAAAAGGGAAAACCTTGGAGCTGCAAAGAGGAAGTTTGCACAGGCATTGGGCATACAGGCCAGCCAGAAAGTGGTTCTTCCAGGTTCAAGGAAATAAACATGTTCTGTGTCAGAGTTTCCAACCTTCCTGTTTATGTGCATGCAAGCTATCTATTGCGGGTTCAATGAAATGTCATAGTCTATAATCCAGATTGCTACTGTATACAGTAGCATGTACGTACATAGTATACTACTGTATTTATATATACATATACCACTGTATTTTATTTTTTGGTGAACGCATATACCAATGTATTATATACATTGTGTAGTATATATATAGACATTGATTAGCTAGCTAGCATATATATGAAGACAATGTGCAAAGTTGTTTTCACAATTAGATTGAGATACATGAAATTTAAATCAAAATTTAATTCACCATTAAAAAACTAAAGTAGAATTCTCCAAAATTGAGAATTTGTAATCAGAAGAGCAAATTTCACCTGCAAATTAAAAGAATGATAAATTAAGACAAGTTTGTGTATTCTATTTTATATGTCAGCACAATTCTGTCATCGGTACTCATCAAGTTTTAGATTTTATCATTATTGTTTACTTAAAAAAACAATACCTTGTGGAGAAACAACATGGTATTGCTTCTCACCATGGTATTCTCACCAAGGTATTTCTCAACAGATTGAGCAAATTTTCACCATTAATTGTAACTAATATCAGTGTCAGCACTAATTGTAACCAATATCAATGTCAACACTAATTGTAACTAATATCAGTGTCATCACTAATTTTAACTAATATCAGTGTCAGCACTAATTTTCACCACTAGTTGTGCAAAAATAAAGTATTGATGAGCAAAAATAAGAGCATGTTGTGCAATAATTTATCGAGAGAGTATGAAATTATATTAAGAGAAAATAAGATCATGTTGAAAACAAATTCACAAGTCTCGATTGTTGTGCAAAAATTACCTATAGTTGAGCAAAAATAAGATGATGTTGAGCAAAATTTCACCAATCTCCCATGTTGTGCAATTATTGTCTATTGATGAGCAAAAATAAGATAATGTTGTGCAATAATCTATTAAAAAGTATAAAATTATATTTACAAAAAGTAAGATCATGTTGAGACACAATTTCACAAGTCTCGAATGTTGTGCAAAAATAAAGTATTGATGAACAAAAATAAGAGCATGTTGTGCAATAATTTATTGAGAGAAAATAAGATCGTGCAACTCTTAAAACATAGTCGTGCAACTCTTAAAACAGAGTCGTGCAACTCTTAAAACAGAGTCGTGCAACTCGTAAAACAGAGTCGTGCAACTCTTACAAGAGAGTCGTGCAACTCTTAAAACAAGAGTCGTGCAACCCTTACACACAAAGTCGTGCAACTCTTAAAACAGAGTCGTGCAACCCTTACAACAAAGTCGTGCAACTCTTAAAACAGAGTCGTGCAACTCTTACAACAGCGTCGTGCAACTCTAAAATTTCATAGTGTTATTCATGAAATTTATAGTTTTATTCATACAAACTAAAATCTAATTTGATTCTTGTTAAACTAAAAATCTAATTTGGGCACATTATAATATTATTCTTGCACTTTTTAATCTAATTTGGTTCTTAAACTGTATTTTAAAGTTGCACAACCGTAGTTTAGAGTTGCACAACTGTAGTGTCAGCACATTATAAGATCATGTTGAGAACAATTTCACAAAGTCTCGATTGTTGTGCAAAAATAACCTATCAAGTATCTAACAACGGATTTGTCGATGTTAACCCCACTAAAATCGACAGAAACGTCACCCTGCATCATCTTAAGCTTATCCAAGAACTCAGTCAACTCTTAAAACAAGAGTCGTGCAACTCTTACAACAGAGTCGTGCAACTCTTACAACAGAGTCGTGCAACTCTTAAAACAAGAGTCGTGCAACTCTTAAAACAAGAGTCGTGCAACTCTTACAACAGAGTCATGCAACTCTTAACACAGAGTCGTGCAACTCTTAAAACAGAGTCGTGCAATTCTTAAAACAGAGTCGTGCAACTCTTACAAGAGAGTTGTGCAACTCTTAAAACAAAGTCGTTTATGAGCAAAATTTCACCAATCCCCCATGTTGTGCAATTATTGTCTGTTTATGAGCAAAAATAAGATCATGTTGAGCACAATTTCACAAGGCTAAATTGTTGTGCAAATATAATATATTGTTGAGCAAAAACAAGACCATGTCGTGCAACTCTTACAACAGAGTCGTGCAACTCTTAAAACAGAGCCGTGCAACTCTTACAACAGAGCCGTGCAACTCTTAAAACAGAGTTGTGCAACTCTTACAAGAGAGTTGTGCAACTCTTAAAACAGAGTCGTGCAACTCTTAAAACAGAGTCGTGCAACTCTTACAACTGAGTCGTGCAACTCTAAGATTTCATAGTGTTATTCATGAAATTTATAGTTTTATCCATACAAACTAAAATCTAATTTGATTCTTCTTAAACTAAAAATCTAATTTGAGAACATTATAATATTATTCTTGCACCTTATATTCTTAGTACAACCCGTTTGCATTCTAGTTGATCTAATAGTTATAATTGTTACGGTGACAAACTATGCTCGTCAATAACGGGAACTCCGCATTCTAATCAGCTAAATTAGGTTGCATTTGTTGTGGCAATAAAGGAGTTTTTGAAGAAAATGGATGCATTTAGCAGTGAAGATTGAAGTCCCTCCTAGAGGTTTCTATCGTCAAGACGTCCCATCCCCCCCATTGATATTAATTCTGTTAAAGAACAATTTATGCAAGGATTTATTCATGATTTTGAAGCTTCCAGTAATCCAATAACTAACCTGTAATATTGGAAAAAAAATGAATGAAAAAAATAAAATAAGTTGGACTATGTGGCCATTCAAAGAACTTATAATCCACTTCCATCTGAAAATACAAGCAGATCAATAAGACATTCATTCAATCCTTAGATATGTATAAAGAAATGGGCAACACAATGTATCTAGGTTGTGAGACAGCTCAAACTCTTTTTCGAAGACCAAATCAAATGACAATTGAGGGAAAATGTCAGCATTCAGTAATCCAATGACTAATTTCTGGCCTCCAATCTTTGCATAAAGTGTCACAGTTTCACTTTTCTTGAGCTCAGCAAGGGTAGCCTGCGACAGCAAATAGGTTTTGCTCAATTCAGTGCGACTGCGTAACAACCTAGAAATTAAACAGCAAAGATAAGGAGATACTCAATACAAATTGAGAATGAGATAGGTGGTACTGCTACTAAGAACACCCAAGATACACAAAATGTATATACTGATAACTTTCTTTGTTAGACAGAGGTGAAGGCAAAGTCATGACTGAGCCATTGCACCCGCCCCAGCATTTGAGTGAAGGATTGTATTCGAGAATCTGGAGGGAGGCCAATACCGAAACACTGATCTGCCTACAATGTCTTTGACGGGAAGAGGACCCCTGTCGAGTGCAATCTAACTTGTCAAATAGCCAATTAAAATGCCAAAGGAAAAATCAGACAGACACCAAGTGAAAACTGAGAGAACCCATTTTGATGCATCCAGTAGATAGCTCATATATATGGCTGCATTGAAAAAAATGTTGCTATGCAAGTTTGCATAGCTTGTACACTATTGTTTTCGTTCATGCTCATGTATAATGTTGGACCCGAAGCATCATAAACATGAAGATAGGAAAGTAAGTAGTTACCAGTTATGAGAATCAAAGCTGTTGTTACGGTTGTCTCCCAGCACGAATACATACCCTTTAGGTACAATCTGCAGTTTTAATTAGAGGAATAAGAAAAAGGAAATCTCTTAAATGAATTTTGAAATCCAACTTGATACTAAAGTGATGTTATCTTGAGCTTACCACAGGCTTCATCTCATAGGCAAAGGGCTCGAGGATGAAGTCCTCAACTCGTACAACACCATTCACCTACAATTTCCCATCACGGACCTACACCAAGAACCATGATAGTGAAGTGATACATGTCTCTGTTTGCAGCAAGTTAGCAAACATTTAAACATAAAACAGCCTAGAAAAGGAACTGCACTAACCTCTACGCAATCCCCGGCTTTTGCTACAATCCTTTTAATGAACACATCTCCAGAACTATACCCAATTGCCTATAAAATACATAGCGATACAACTGTCAAACCCGACACAGAAACACATTGATGGTAACGGAGATACAGATCTTCACTTTACCTGAAGAATAGGCGGTGCCCTGAATATCACAATATCAGAAACCTGAGGCTCTCGGAACACGTAAGAAACCTACAACACCATCCACAACAGCCAATCAATCGAAACAGGTGATCCTATTAAATATAGCTTGCATCAACAACATCAAACCTTGAACACTTAAAAAGAAAACTGCAACAGCACTATGCAAACTCGGTGCTGATTCATGTTCATGTGCAAAAGTATTCAAACTTCCAACATTAAAGGCCCATTAGAGTAAGTTGGACAAAATTTTCAGTCCCATGCAACTTCTAAGTTGTAGCTTGTAGTTCAACTAAGGGGTAAGAAACTAAGAATAGATATGTCAACTCTCAATTGTCACCCAGAACTGGCAATCTACAGGATTCAACCGTGCAACCTCACTATGCCGATACTCACACTCTACTCCCTGTATTGACAAAGAAGCAAACAAGATTCATGACCAAAATTTCTAAAAAATGCATGTCGAATCGAGAAACAACACCTATATACAGCAAGATTAGATTTCTAGAGTTGCACAACTCCATCTCATAGGTGCACAGTTCCATCTCATAGTTGCACAACTCCATCTCAGAGTTAGACAACTCTATCTTTGCATTTTCAAATGATTTTGGTGGCCATATATGCAGGCTAATTTTCTTCAAACAATCAAGGCCTTAAACATGAAATTAAAGCATTAAGAATGGTTATCAGGGGGGTTTGCTAAGGTGAAAAGTGGGTGACATTTGGGAATCGCTAGTACAAATAGAGTGGAGAGCTGTTAGGATTATCCAGAAATCATCTTTCTTCACTTAAAGTCAAATCCAGAGAATTCATTCTCTTGCTCTGGTCATCTCTTGGTGTATGTTCTGCATTCTATACTATCTGTGCATTGTGTGGGTGTGCTTCTGATTTTTAGGTCTCAAAGTTCAGCATAAGTAATTAGATAGTAGACAATCCCAAAGGCCCAGCATAAGTCAGTATTTCACTTTCAGAACAATTCAGTCCCTAACACAGCCCCTAAGGTTAAGCATAGGCAAATATGTAATTACCTAAACAATAAAAAATGACCATTGATGAAGCTGTGCATTATGTTCTTTAAACTGGTTGCCCAAATTGTGACAATATTACAGCTCTGAAGACAAAGATGGTACGAAATAGCATATTAGCATGGAATGCAACTTCATGAATTAATAATGGATCATATAAATAAAGTGGAACAGTGGAACTTTATAAAAGTTTTCGATTTCCAGTGATTCAGAGAGCACAAACTAATATATATTTGGAGCCTATGAATCTATCATTCAACCGACACAAAGTAGGGAACTATCTGCTTGCTTTTATATATGTGTGTGTATGTCTTATTCATAAGCACGAACTCAGCAAGACCAGCCTATTATCCTATACTTATGAATTTCAAATCTTGGTTTTACCTGGATGACACGAGAAGTTTCAAGATAAAATTCTCTAAACCAGAGAAAGCCAAGGTCTGTCAGAGTTGCAACTGTGGCTGTAGACAGCAAAAGAGTCACATCATTACGCACAATACTTTTAGTACTGGTACCCCAAAAAATTTGCACAAACAAATAATTGAAATACAACATGATATAGTACCTTAGCTTGAGCAGATCCAGTCATACACAAAAAGAATCCTGCTGTACGACTCCAACTCAATGCCCGAACTTGGTGTCCTTCAGATGATTCCATTTGTCTAAATGAAGCCAAGGGAGCATTCATCCCTTGAAAGTCATACATTCGAACATTGTAATCATAACTACTAGAGAGAACTAGAGAACCTGTGGGATCAACTGCCAATGCTGAAACAACCTGCCACGCTGGAATGAAAAATTGATTAAAAAATATATGTATAATTCAATTAAAACTTCACTGAAAGGTATTGCATCAACAGCAAAAAATCCCACAAACAACATACCTGAAGTAGTACTCAACTCTCTCTCTTAGAGGTTGCACAACTCTCTCTTAGAGGTTGCACAACTCTCTCTTAGAGTTGCACAACTCATCCCTTCCTGATCTGTAATGTGCATAACCGCTTCAGCCCGCGTGTTGTGAGTCCATATCTCAGCATTCACAACACTGCACTTCAGGTGAGCTAGGATCAGGATTTTCAGCATAACTTTCACTGTCAATCTTCAGTCAAATTGAGAGATAGATCGACAATGGTCCTCCAAGCTGTTCTGTCCTCTGCAGTCAAATTGAGAGATAGGTCAAGTTTTAACATGTTCAATTTGATAAGAACAGAAGCTCGCCAAATAGTGCATAATTGATCAAAACCTTTGATCACATCTGGCATTGGCAGCTTGAACAACCCTTCACCATCTGTCATTAGAGGCATGTACTCGGCTTCTGCTTGTACACACACAGCTGCAAACAACTCACAGCAGCCACAACTACATTTTAAGCTTATATAAACGAGTCAAAATAATCAACCTACGAAACATTGGTAAATTCTGGAATTGATGCTTTATCATCAATTTTAAGCTTCAATTTTTTTTGAGCTGTTATATAGTAGACTTAAATCAAAACGCAATATTCAGTCTCCTAATTCACCTACATAGCTAGTGTAATACAATTGTAGAACCTACACAGCTATCAATTGTACATGACAGATGATGACAGATGATGAAATGAAGACCGACAATACGAATTCAACATCAAATGAATGGCAGATTCTTCATCAATCAATGAATTCTCACAAATCATAATCATCAAATTCTCACAAATCACAATCATCAAATTCCAACTCTATCAGTACAATCTCAATTTCAGCAAACTAAAAAATTCAGGTCAAAATAACAGGAGCAACATCTCACAAAAACATAAAATCCTCAAATTCTCATTCAACTGTACAACCCGAGCAACCTTCAACGACAACCTCTAATCAACAAGAACAGACAACAACAAAAACATTCATTTTTATCCACCCCAAATCCCTAACTCTAGAAGCAAATCAATGAATTCGTAAAATCCCCCCAAAAGAATTGAATTCCAGTTATCATGGATTCCAATCAACCAGAACAGAAAAAATTTGCAAAGACGGAATACCTCAGCTGCGAGAGGAATACCTGAAAGTGCTGGCTGGAGGCAACGTGCAAGAGCGACGAGGACTAGAGGCTACGAGCGAGGGCGAGTTTAGAGGCAGCGAGCGAAGATAGACGACAAGGAAGAGGCGGTGAGAGGGAGGGAAGAGGTGAGCGACGGCGTCGTCCTTGTCGAGTACAGGAGAGGAGGAGCGTGCGGCAGCGGCGGACAGGAGGAGGGGAGGAAGATGGAGGTCCGGCGAAAAGGAGGAGACTCGCCGCCATCGGAGCCGGATCCGCCGGAGAGAGAGAACAGATCGAGAAGGCGAGATGATTTGGGAGAGAGAAAAAAAATGTCCGTACAATCCGAGAATAAGTATATATAGCGGCTATTTTGCTAAATTGTCCAAACTCGTGGCTATTTTGCAAATACGTCCAAATAAAGTGCCTGTTTTGCAAATTTTTTCTTTAAAATATACTATGATTGGTCGTTTGGTATTAGTATCTAGATATCAGATATCTAGTGTTTGATATGTCTAGATATCGATATCACTTAAACTTTTTTGATTCATAAGTTGGGCTGGTAGAGCCCATTTTATTTCAAAATAGGAGTTTAATCATGAGAGCTACACTGATTGTAAACAACAGCAAGGTCTAAACAATCAGGTGGTACTAAATACTCTGCATAAGTGGAAGTTAAGGAAAGCGACCATTGGGCGAGCGCATCAGCCATCTTATTAGCCTGGCGACGAACCCACACAGTCTTCACCTCCCAGCTGCTCAAATTCATCAATTGGCGACATTCCTGCAATAGGTAGAAGTCCGGGTGATGCAACACTCTTTCCTTGGTCAGGGCTTCGCAGACGGCAGCAGAATCAGACTCAATGATTAATCTCAGGACTCCTAAGGCTCTCCCCATCTTCAATCCATGGCACACAGCGAGGAGTTCAACACGCTGCGCCGAGCAGTAGCCCCCGCTGAACGTGAAAGCTCGCGAAAATCTCCCTTCATGATCCCTCAATACACCCCCTCCTCCTGCTAATCCCGGGTTCCCCTTCGAGGCTCCATCAACGTTCATTTTTAGCCACCCCAAAGGGGGAGGCACCCACTCCTTTTGCACATCCTTCACCGGTGACGGGGGCCCTCTAGGCAGCTCCGATTTGTGCAGGACGTTGAAATAATTTCTTGTGAATTCAGCTGCTCTGGCCGCCGTCCCCTGTATCTCATCCCTTTGTTCGTGCACAAGCCGATTTCTACTCCTCCAAATCAACCACACCATGTTCGCAAAGGAAGCAGCTCTTCTGTCTCCCCCTTTGATGTTGGCGAAGATCCATGCCCTGATATCACTACCGTCAAAAACATCCAGAGAGCAAGGACCCCTCTGCCACTTGAGCCATTCATCCCTCACTTCCGAGCAGTCACGGAGCAGATGGATCCCGGTTTCAGCACTGTGGCACCTAGGACAGCCGTCCGAATTAGCCAAATGACGCCGGACCCTTGTGCTGTTCGATAAGAAAGCATCGTGAGCTGCCAAATAAATGAAAGCTCGCACCCTCTGCTGGGTATTCAACTTCCAAACGGCCCTCCAGGAACTGTTTTCACGTTCAGTAGCCTCAGTACCCCTCAGGAATTTTAGAGCAGATTTTGTGGAATAATCCCCCGATTGTTCAAGGCTCCAAACAAGCCTGTCAACAGCTTGGTCATCCTGCTTAACCTGTATTGACTGCAGTCTCAGAAGCACCTCTGTCGGAAGGAGTTGGGTGAGCAAAGGCCAATTCCAAGAATCTCCTGCCCACATTTCCGCTACCGTAGCACCACAGATCGCATCCGGAACGTCTGAGATTGCAGAATCAATCAACGGTTTGTCTCTAATCCATGGGTGCAGCCAGAAGAGCGTAGAGTTTCCATTCCCTATCTCCGAACGAAGGTTAGGCGTGAGCAACTCGGCCCCGTGCACCAAAGCTCTCCATGTTCTTGAGCCACCCGTCTTCCTTTCGAACATATCGACGTCTAGTCGGCCATTGCAATACTTACTCCTAATCACTCGACTCCACAAGCTACTCGGTTGCTGCAGGAGACGCCAACTTAATTTCCCCAACACCGCTTGATTGGTTGCTCTCATGGGCCGGATTCCGAGTCCCCCTTCCACCTTGGGACTGGTAATAACATCTTTATTGAGCAAATGAATCTTCCTGCATTCACTCGAAGAACCCCAAACAAAGCCCCTAATTTTTTGATCAATCGCATCACAAACAGTTCGGGGAACAAAGGTTGACTGCATAACGTAGAGAGGAAGACTTGTGAGGACTGAATTCGCGAGCGTGACTCTTCCCGCGAATGATAATGTTTTGGCTTTCCAGCCTTGGAGTTTAGAGGAGACCTTGTCCAATAGGTAGGTGTACCTCTCGTTTGTCATGCGCCCACAAGAGGTAGGCACACCGAGGTAATTGCCGAAGTTCGTTGCGACTGCAATCCCCAAAATCTGACTGACCTGTTCCTTTACTGCACTCTCAACATTCCTGGAGAACAAGACGTTGCTTTTCCCATAATTAACCTTCTCGCCCGATCGAGCACAAAAGGTCTCGAGGCATTGCTTTATAACCGATCCTTGCTCCTCCGACGCTTCCGCAAGAAGAACAAGATCATCAGCAAAGAAAACATGGGAGAGCACCACTTCCCCCACTTTAACCGGTTTCCAAATACCATCCCGGACAGCCTCTTCGATCATCTGTGAGAGCCTCTCCATACAAAGAACGAACAAGTAAGGAGAAAGGGGGTCCCCCTGTCGGATACCCCGCGATGTCGTGAATCCTCCCGTCTTGTCCCCATTCCAAACTAGCTCAATTTTACCATTTGTTTGGCTCTTCATTATTAACTCCGTGAGAGACGATGGCAAACCTGCATCGGTGAGGGTCTCATACAAGAAGTCCCATCGAATCCTATCGTAAGCCTTCTCGAGGTCGATTTTCAACATCATCCACTTCCTACGCCGTCTTTCCGTCATCGAGTGTAAGACCTCTTGGATTATAACCACGTTGTCAATAATTTGTCGACCCGGAACGAAGCTTGCTTGAGTGGGCGCAATCAACTCCGGAAGAACCCCCTTCAACCGGCTCACGATAACTTTTGAGGCAATTTTAAAAAGGACGTTCAGGAGGGAAATTGGCCTAAATTGTGAGGGGTGAGTGGGATTAGGAGTCTTTGGGAGCAAGACCATAAGAGCATCACAGATCCCACTCGGGAAGGACGCCTCATTCAACATGCGGAGGACCGTTTGCGTGACTTGGGGGCCGACTATCTCCCAATTCCTTTGGTAGAAGATAGCAGGATAGCCGTCCGGACCCGGAGCCTTGTAAGGACCCATCTGTTTCAGCGCCTCCCACACCTCATTTGCTACAAACGGTTTTCCCAAACATTCTAGATTCTCGCTACTTAACGGAGGAAACATGCCCCTGGCGGCCTGGTTCACATTGAGATCCACTTCCCTGTCAGCCGTATACAACTCCTTGAAGAAGCGTTTAACCATCCCCTGGATGCTCAATCGGTCTGTCACCCACTCCCCTTCGTCTCCCAACAGTGCAGTAGTACGGTTCGCCCTCCTCCTTATGATCGTGGAAAGGTGGTAATACTTGGTATTTCTATCCCCCTCCATTAAAAAATCAGCTCTCGATTTCTGGAACCATAGCGCTTGCTCTTGAGCTAGCACTTCCTGTAACTCATCGGACACCACCCTTTCTAATCGCAAGTAGTGCGACGATGGATTAGAGGAAAGCTTGCGGTGGATTCCTTCTAGCCGGCCCCATAACTTCCTCTTACGCCGAAAGATGTTTCCGTAGACCTCTCGATTCCAGTTATCCAGGTCCTCCGTGAATCTGCTCAGTGCCTCACAAGTCTCTTCGCTTCTGTTCCACTGGCATCCCA
This sequence comes from Persicaria tinctoria, assembly GCA_037127255.1. Taxonomy (NCBI): domain Eukaryota; kingdom Viridiplantae; phylum Streptophyta; class Magnoliopsida; order Caryophyllales; family Polygonaceae; genus Persicaria; species Persicaria tinctoria. The sequence goes on from JBANSL010000014.1 coordinate 489,696, forward strand.
TGAAGTCCTTGAAGTTTTCGTGCAGCATCCAAGCTGCTTGAAAACGGAAGGGCCTGTCGACCCCTATCTCCGGGTTGTACTTCTCTACCCGAATCAGGATCGGGAGGTGATCGGAATGCGGAGCCATTAGATGTCTGACACTAGCATCCGGAAAAGCATATTTCCAGTCAGCGTTACATAAGGCCCTATCCAGTCTCGCTGAACGCCTATTCTCCACAGATCTCCCATGATTCCATGTATACGGGACGCCCGTGAATCCCAAATCTATAAGTTGCATATTATCTACATGCTGATTGAACCTTGCTGATTCCCTGTTGGAACCCACCGAAGAGCTTGAACGCTCATGCGGGCCTGCAGTTGCATTGAAGTCACCCGCGAGGAGCCAGGGCTTGTCATTCCCCACCGCAAACTCCTCCAAGGATTGCCATAAATCCAACCGACGAGCAGGAATGGGAGAAGCGTAGATGGCCGAGAGAATCCAAGGATCCTCCCCCACCCGATGGACCTCCACCGTTATGTGTTGAGGACTTAGAATGATCGGTGCCACTGTAACCTCTGCCGTCCTCCAAAGGAGCCAGATACCTCCCGCAAACCCTTGTGCCTCTACCCTCCGAACTCCATCGAACCCGATTTGACTGCACACACGATCAGCTTCAGCCCCGCTGATCCTAGGCTCCACGAGCGCTATAATCCTCGGGTCATACAGCCGGATTAGTTCACGAAGAGCATTCCGAAATCCGGTGCTCGCAGCACCACACACGTTCCAGACTAAGATGTTGAGCTTATTCATTGATGAAACTAAATTGGTGAAATAAACTTGAGCGGCTTGATCCATATACGGACTGACGGTAAGGAAACCAGTCAGAGCATCCGCGAGCCTCTCAAGAGCTCGGTCAATTGCAGGGGGTAACGACACCCTGCATAGCATCGGCTTCGTTTCCGTCACCATTGGGAGAAACGTGCACCACATCTTGTTCGCGATTGGAGGCATTATGGCTAGGAACGGCCCCGTCCGGCGGTTTGACAGGAGGAAGCTTGTCAACTTGTCCACCACCATTACCAAGACCCTCGGGACTGGCTCCATTCCCGTTGGTTGAGGAATTGTCACCAAACTTGAAGACAGTCAAAGTTGAGGAAGAACCGGCCGATCCTGGAATAATATTAGGGTTCACGTTCTGTAAATTATTGGAGGTTCCTTGAATAGGCGTGTGAGCGGGCATGTGGTTTTCCGAGTTATTATTCATGGGCGGGCTTTGGGTCGGGCTTTTGTTTAAATTGAGCGGGGTCTTGGGTTTGGTCTGGCCCACCTTCTTAGTGGGAACGTTGTGTATCTTCAAGATCCTCCTATCCTTATTAATTCCAATGGTGAAAGATCCTCCCATCTTATCCAAATTCGTCTGGTCAACGTCAATAACAATATTTTTCCCCTTATCTTGGAGATTCACTTGCTCAACGGTTTGGATCCTGCCCCCCAGATCCGGGATCCCTTCCTCAGTTTCCAAAGCTGCAAATCTCGAAGATATCGCCACGTCGATCGTTTGGTTTGCCCCTGTTCTGATCGGCGCCTGAGTTTTCACCGAGCCTCTAGGTCCCGACGGGTGGGCCTGCTCAGGCGTTCTCCCATACCCTGAGCCTTCCCCCCGAGCCTGTGCCGGTCGTCTCCTTGTCTGTCTTCGTACTTGCATCCACCCTCCGTGTGAGTTGGAGGTGATCTGTGACAACCCTTCAATGGCCCCCGGACGAACAACTTCATTACCTTGTTGTTGCTCCTCATTCCTGCCGCATCCCTCCGTGTTGTGCCCAACCTTACCGCACTTAAAACACATGAGACGGAGACCTTCATACTGAATTGGCCAGACTTTTCCTTCCAACTTGAATTTGGACAAGAGTGGCTTCGACAGGTCTATTTCCACACTAAGTCTGGCGTACCTTCCCCTCTCAGCTGCCACGGTCGTGTTATCAATTCTTAAGACCTTACCGATCTTATTTCCCACCAGTCTTAAGAACCTCGGATCGAAATATTCAATATGTAGGCAGGGGATGCGAACCCACACCGTCAGAGTTTTGATTTCCTCAATCTCCGCATTGAACCTCGGAACCCATTTGCGAATAGCCAGATAATTATCCCCGATCATCCAAGGACCATCCATAATCACATGATTATAATCCGCTTGATTTGCAAATCGTGCTATGTAGAAATCGTTCCCTAAGTCCACCAGCGCGAATGGAGCAGTAAGGTTCCATTTTTGGGAAAGCCTCCGGTGAAGTTGCATATACCCCGGACCCTTATCGAATAGCTTCACAATTAACGTATTCCTCCATGGCTTCCTAAGCTCCAACTTTTCCCCCTTGGACAGAGTTATCGTCGGGCAATTTGGATCATCATCATCCGGGGCAAGGTCGTCATCAGTATCATACTCATGCTCCGTGGGAGTCTCCTGTTGGCCCGAGTTCGTCTGATGGACTTCGAAACCAACATCCTTCCCACCTATCAAAGCGCCCTTGTAGTCGGGAGGAGGTCCTCCATTTTCCTTCCCGCCGGGGTTATCCTCTTGCAACCGAGTCTGGTTCTGGTTACTGCCTCCGGACTCTGGGCTCCAGGTTTCAGTATTTCCTTGTGTCTCCACTTCCATAGAAGCAGCATCAACATTCTCCCTCCTAGCCCGTTTCTTGGTTGAGTTTAGAAGGTCGGAACCGGTCGTCTTTGGATCCGGGGGATCCCCAACCGGCCGACCATCACCCTCCCCCTGCTTGCAACAGACTGGCTGTCCATTCGGATCGGTGGCCATAATGCCGGTCACCGGAAAATTTTTTCTCTTGAAAATAATTAGAGAAAAACTTTATAAGTTAAACATTTGGAATCCAAACGGAGCCAAGGTAGGTTTTATCGAACATTCGATATCACTTAAACTGATATCGATATTTAGTGTTTGATATCTATAATATATCACTTGATATCTGATATCTGTGTTTTGTAATAGCCAGATATCTAAATATCAAATTTAGTCTATTTTGATATACTGATTTTTAGAGAGATATGATACCGATACCAATACTTTGATATCAAGATAGATATCTAAATATCGATACCAAACGAGCCCTGAGATGAATCTACCCTAATTTCTATCAATTAAATGTTCTTTTGTAATTGATGATTATTGAAACTTGAAAGGGAGGGTTATGTTATAATATACTAAAACTAGTACTCCGTATTAGTTACCGTTTGTTAATTATATTTTATTTTATTTTATTAAAATATTATATTAAATTATTAATTGACGTGTAAAAAAAAATTTAAAAATTGAACATTATATTCAATTTGATCTAAAACATATATAATAATTGAACTATAGTGGGGATTTATTGAATGACGGCATATTTTCATATGTACCCTAAAAACTCAAATATCTAACAAAATAGAATAAATATTTATTTTCTTTTCACTGGGTTTGACATTTGAGGTAGTGTCAAGTGTGGACAGTTTTAGTTGCTTTGCTTGGGTGCAGTTGGAACCAATTAAATGATTCAAGTAAAACTCCAGTGCATGTGCAAATGCATCTAGGCCTAAACTCACTTTCTATTTAAAAATTCACAAAAAAAAAAAAGAAATATAACAAAATAAGTGTAAGTGTTATGAAGTGCAACTTGGACATTAGCACTGTGTTTTATCGGAGTTAATTTTTTTTAAACAATCTTTACCTCTTCCACCTTCCTAATCAATTAGACTGTGTTTTCTTACCCACCCCCTCCACCTTCATTTAAGGGGTGGAAGGGGTGGCCACCCCCTCCATCTTCCTACCTTCCCCAAGATAGGGCAATTTGCCCCATCTCCATCTCATCCACCTCCTCCACCTCCTACTCCACCTCCTAAAAAAAGTGGCAAGAAAACACAACCTTAAGCCCTTAACCCCTTAAAAATAACCTTTCGTCCTTAAAAAATAACCTTTTTTTTAGATCCTTTCCAGTTCAAGTGGGCTTTGCCCACTCTACATCTGGATCGGGTTACTGTAGGCCCATTTAAGGGGTTGACCCTCCCACTCACAAGCGTCTCCATGTTTCCACGGGGATTCGAACTTCGAACCTCGAGGCATGGGATGTAGCCCCATAACCACTACACCAACTTGTGATTACTCCACCTCCTAAAAAAAGTGGCAAGAAAACACAACCTTAAGCCCTTAACCCCTTAAAAATAACCTTTCGTCCTTAAAAAATAACCTTTGCCAAACAGGGCCGAGAAGATTATACTCTAGTTGGTTTTTACGGCAAATAAAAGTACATTACATTACCTTAATTATTTAAAATAAAAGGGTTGTACTTTTACTCCGTAAAAAATGGTTGCAATTCAAATTCAGCATGAATGACTGACAGGAAGGAAGGAACTAGGAAGGAAGGAAGACGCGTAGATTGATTTGAGTTGAGTATGAACCGACACGAGAGATTACATACTGCTAAAATTGGTACGCGGTATGGAATGTATATGGACTGGACTGGACTACTGAAAAATCCAAAGGGGCAAACTCGTAATTTGGAGGACCCAATTTACCGCCGTGATATCTCCAGGGAGAGGGGAGCCGGAATTACTTGGAAATACTCTCCGTAGAATTAGAAATAGAATTAGGCAATTAGGGGTTTAGCCGCAGATTTGATTTCAATATCAGTCGTCACTCGGTTTCCGGAGAGTATCTACCAGCGTACCATTATCGGTACCATTCTCAAGCTTTCAAGAGTTCAAGTTAAGGTAAGTAGCCGCTTTCCTTCTTCTCCACTCCTTCCCCTTCCCTTCCCTTCCCTTCCGAAACAATCTTGTATTCTCTCTGCAATTAAAATAATATTATAATCGATCAATCAATCACATTCCTCTTCCTCTGCTTTTTTTTTTATATCTCTCCTCTATACCTCTCTCACTCGCACCTCCCCTCTACTCTCTCTCTCTCTCTGTAGTAATGAGCCGATAGGCGGTGGTAGCCCCTCCCTCGTCTCCAGATCTGCTCTCCAAGATCCAGGCCAGGTCCTCTTGAATCTCTCTCTCTCCCTTCTCATTAATTTGTATCTTCTTTTATTTCGCCTTTATGTGATGATTCAATTTGTTCTTCGCTCTATTCAGTTGAGTTGATATCTGACCGACTCTTGTGCTCCATTCTTGATTCCTTTTTGTTTGTTAGTTACTGTTCCTTTTTCTTTGTCGATTTTCTTCCTGATTTGTTTTTGAGTCTATATCTCCCTGGAGCAGATCCGGATTTCTTTTTAAAAAATAATATTCTTGTTAAAATTCGGTGAGATTTCTCAGGATTCGTACTTTTTCTGTTTGGATCACCTGGTTTGAACTGGATCAACAACTGTTTTCTGCTTTCTACCTACTGAATAATGTTATATGATTGGGCGTTATTGTTAGCATTTATTTTGAAAAATCAATACTTGGATCCTGATTGTCGATGAACTGGCCTCAAAATAGCATTTATCATCAGTTTTGCTGTGGATGTAGTACTGCATTTCATGGTTCTTGCTCTTGATCTCACAATTTTAGTGCATTTTAAGGACATGTATCTAATTCTGTAACCAACACAAGTGCTGATTCGAACCCCGGGCCGCTCTTTATTTACCAATTCAAAACACAAGTGCTGATTTTGATTGCTGAAAATCTTAATTTAAATCTCAGCTGAGACTGTGATCCTGATATTGGATATGTACCCTACCTTTAGCAGATCAAATCCAGATACACAGGCATGGCGTTGGGGAAGTATACACGAGTTGACGGGAAGAAATCTTCTAGTTACTGCTCAACTGTGTCCATTGTGGCCTTTGTGGCTCTATGCCTCATAGGCGTTTGGATGTTGACATCATCTTCAGTAAATCCAGCACAATCTGTGGATTTGCCTGCTGAAAAGCAAAACACTGAGGTGAAAGATCCAAAAGAATATAGCGAGAGCAACACTAAACAGTTTGAGGACACACCTGGTGATATACCAGAAGATGCAACCAAAGGCGATGGCAATGTAGGTGCCAATCAGGAAGAAAACAACGGCATTGAAAAACCAACAGAAGAAAAACAGGAAGAGAAAGTAGAAGAAAAACCATCAGAAGAACAAAAGGAGGTGAAGGTAGAAGAAACGCCATCAGAAGACAAGCCGGAGGAGAAAGGAGAGGAAAAGCAGGAAGAGAAAACAGAAGAAGATTCATCAGAAGAAAAGACCCCAGATTCAGAGTCTAAAAAAGAAGATGGATCTGATGATACAAAGACAGATGGTGATGAGAGCGGTTCAGAGGACCAGAAAACACCTGAAGGGAGCTCTCAAGAGGCGACGCCAGAATCTACTGACAATGAGAAGACAACCGAGGAGAGTTCAGGTGAAAAAAAAGAGGAAGAAAACATTCAAGAGAAAGTAGATGAGAATCAAACTAAGGATTCAGATGATACCTCTGGTGATAAGGAGGATGGTAAACCAACAGATCAGGGTTCAAAGGAGGTATTCCCGTCTGGGGCACAGTCAGAGATCCTGAACGAGACCACCACCGAGAGTGGGTCTTTCTCAACTCAGGCAACTGAGTCGAAGAATGAAAAGGAAGCTCAAACATCTTCTGAGCCAAAGAAGATTAGCTACAGTTGGCAACTTTGCAATACCACTGCTGGGCCAGATTTTATTCCCTGCCTTGACAACTTGGATGCAATCAGACATCTTAGGAGTACAAAGCATTACGAACATCGGGAGAGGCACTGCCCTGCAGAGCCTCCCTCCTGTCTCGTTCCCCTTCCTGATGGTTACAGACGCCCAATTGAGTGGCCTAAAAGCAGAGATAAGGTACACATCCTATCTCGTTTAATCTTATACAAATTTGGCCCTTTTTTAAAAAAAAAATTCATTCGTTAGTAGGGCTCATTGAATTGTGCTTTATGCAGATTTGGTTCAACAATGTTCCTCACGTCAAGCTTGCTGCTATTAAAGGACATCAGAATTGGGTTAAAGTTAGTGGCGACTACCTTATTTTCCCCGGTGGAGGAACCCAGTTTAAACAGGGTGCTCTTCATTACATTGAATTCATAGAGAGCGTGAGTTTTTCCCTCACCGATTTCTTCATTGGTCCATTTCCTTTTGCAAACACTCTCTAGTCACTACTCATTGACTGCATGTCTAAAATCTAAATCACTCATCTTAAGAAGATTTATCATCACATCTTGTGCTGCCTTCTCAAGTTGAATGCCACTTTTTTATGATCATCACAGATTCTCAGTGACCAAGGTGTACAATTTAAGTGGGGAAAGAGCCCTCGCGTTGTATTGGATGTTGGATGTGGAGTTGCTAGTTTTGGAGGCTATCTCTTTGATAAGGATGTCATAACAATGTCGTTAGCGCCAAAAGATGAGCATGAAGCCCAAGTGCAGTTTGCTCTTGAAAGAGGCATTCCTGCTATATCAGCTGTTATGGGCACGACTAGACTTCCCTTCCCTGGCATAGTATTTGATGTTGTTCATTGTGCTCGTTGTAGGGTTCCATGGCATATAGAAGGTAATTGTCCATTCATCCTGTCATAATCTTACTTGGGAGTCAGGAGTCAGGACTCAGGACAGTCATCTATAATCCGGTTTTGCTTATTTATGCATTCAAACCATTCTTATTTTTCTCAATTCGATAGGTGGAAAACTTCTTTTGGAGCTTAATCGGGTACTCCGCCCTGGTGGTTTCTTTGTGTGGTCTGCCACTCCAGTTTATCAGAAGCTGGATGAAGATGTTCAGATTTGGAATGGTATGCCACATCTATTTGGATCATTTTTTTTAATCTCAACTTGTTCTCTTCTAAATGTTAATTCTTTGTTTGCTTCTTCAGCCATGTCTCAGCTAACAAAATCATTGTGCTGGGAACTTATTGTCAAGAAAAATGACAAAGTGAATGGAGTAGGTGTGGCAGTATTTAGGAAGCCTTCTACCAATGAGTGCTATGAGAAGAGGTCGCAAGGTGAACCTCCATTATGCTCTCAATCTGATGATCGTAATGCAGCCTGGTAATTTCCCTTTCTTTGACACTCAAGGATTTGAGTTTTGACAAGAGACTGCGAATTTAATGGCTACACAATTAAACACCCTTTTCGTACTGTTTCAACTTTCAAGTATGATTAGAAGCCCAGTAAAGTACTTAAACTGGTTTCTCCACAGGAATGTTCCATTGCAATCGTGCTTGCACAAAGTTCCTGAGGGTGATTCAGAACGTGGTTCTAACTGGCCGGAGCAATGGCCTGCAAGGGTTGAGAAAGTACCATACTGGTTGACTAGCTCTTCAGTTGGGGTATATGGCAAGCCTGCACCTGAAGATTTTACAGCTGACTATGAGCACTGGAAGCGTGTTGTCAGCCAGTCATATCTATCAGGGTTGGGAATCAACTGGTCAACAGTGAGAAATGTTATGGACATGAGAGCTATCTATGGAGGGTAAGCAAACTGATTGCCCCACTCTCCAAACCTTGTATATGTTAAAATGAATCCTTCTACTCTCCTGCACATCTGTTTGATTTGGCATTGCTCGTCTCTCTACTATAAAGTAGCCAACCTATCAGTTCACCCTGTTTGTTTATTTGTTACTGGCAGATTTGCTGCAGCCTTGCGAGAAATGAACATCTGGGTCATGAATGTGGTCTCTGTAGACTCTGCTGATACACTTCCAGTTATCTACGAGCGTGGACTTTTCGGGATCTACCATGATTGGTGTGAATCGTTTAGTACCTACCCAAGATCATATGATCTTCTCCATGCAGATCATCTCTTCTCCAAGATAAAGCAGAAGTAATGCTTCGCGGATTCGATTTTTAAACCAATATCATTTCAGTTTCTCAACTGTACCGTCCTTGGCTTATAATCTAATTGTATTTCGTGTGAAACAGGTGCAACTTCCCTGCTCTAGTCGCTGAGGCTGATCGAATCCTAAGGCCAGAAGGTAAGATTATCATCCGGGATAATGTTGAGACAATTACTGAGCTCGAGGGCATGTTTAGGGCGATGCAGTGGGAGATCAGGATGACCTACTCCAAGGACACAGAAGGATTGCTGTTTGCACAGAAGACAACGTGGCGTCCGAAGGAGGCAGTTACTTTGCCTTATGCCATTTGAGCTCACTCAGTTCCCCTGTAATCACGCATTCAGCGGCCCAATCCTTCCCACATTGAAGTCGCAAAGCCAGCCAAGCATTGCTCTCCGAGATTTAGGTATTCTTTTGTTCTAGATGAAATTTGTAATTTTTCCACCCTTTCCCGATTTAATTCCTCATGTTACTATGTCTGATTGGTCTACTACATTAGTATTGGCCTGTGTCAATTTTTTTTTTTAATCTTCTAAAAGCTCCTGTTGTAAGTCTCCCATACAATTTAGTTTATTGATAAGAAACAACAAAAAAGATCGTTTCTTGTAAACAGTTCGAACCACAGTTTGGATTCCTTAGCACTTTTGAGTGAATCTGGGAAATTTTCAAGGAATTCTAGAATCACACGAGGATTGTAGGTGAAAGATTGACTAACCATGCAAATGAAACCCAGAGAGGATCAACTTTTACTACCTGTAAAAATGTCACCAAGAACGCCTATAAAAAGGGTGGTAGCTTAATGAAGATGAGCAGTTTATATAAGGTAAAAAAAGAGAGAAGGAAAATAGGAAAAATCAGTTAAATGGGCTGTTAAGTTTCCACGTAGAGAGCGAGTCCCATGGGTGGGTGGGAAAGGGGAGAGAGAGAGATGCTTTTAAGTTATAAACAAGGAACAAACTCCTTAGAAATTGCCTACTTTTGTGCTCATCTTGACATTTATTACATCTCCCCTTACTTGTATGGTCTCTCATTCCAGAAGGCAAACAACCAAAAATCATCCCTCTCTATAACCAATCAAAAAGGAAAAAAAGGGAAAAAAAAGGATTAAAATTAAAAACATTATCAACCTTTGTTCCTCAATGAGCAATGAAATGCAAGCCACCAATCTCCTGCCTTTCAGCAACGCCCAGAATGTTCACCCGGACATGGCAAGGATAAAAGACGAAAGCCATGAAAACGGGAGCATAAGGGCCAACCAGGGAACACCCCCGGAAAGCCCATGTATGAACGGAAACAATGCCACCGCCCCCACCAGCAGTGGCAACAGCACTGGCAACCCTAACGCCAATCTCAACAAGGAGCAAGACAGGTTCCTTCCGATTGCCAATGTAGGGCGGATCATGAAGAAGGTGATTCCCACCAACGGCAAGATCTCAAAGGACGCCAAGGAGACCGTCCAAGAATGTGTGTCGGAGTTCATCAGCTTCATCACCGGAGAGGCCTCCGATAAATGCCAAAGGGAGAAGAGGAAGACCATCAATGGAGATGACATCATATGGGCAATTACCTCCCTTGGCTTTGAGGACTATGTCAACCCTCTTAAGCTCTATCTCAACAAGTATAGGGAGATTGAGGGAGAGAAATTGAATGTTCCGAAGCAGCCACAACACCAACACCAACATCAACAAAGGTCGATAGGATCAGATCAACAACAACAACAACAACAACAACTACAGCATCCTCGGATGCACCCTTATCCTCATTTCCAAAGGGCGGATCAAATGGGGATGTTAGGGGCGAATGTTGGAGGGTTAGCGCCATATCCGAATCCAGTAGGTGTGTTTACATCACAGAGGACATTAGCTCATCAAACGCAGTATGTTGGGACGGATCAGGGTTTCTCTTCACCTTTCTCTCCTAGTAGTAATAGTAATAGTAATTCTCTGCAGAAACCTTACCACCAAAACATAGAGCAAATCGATTCGGTTGGCCACTGGTAACCCTCATCTTAATTAGTGCAGGAGGGTTAATAAAAACTACCCTTCATATATATACATATTCTTTTTTAATAATTAAAAAAAAATAATGTTATAAACTTTAAGAAAAAAAGAAGAAGGTTTATATAAGAAAAAATAGTGCGAAAGAATCTCATATATGTGTTTAGTTTCTTCTTTTTTCCATTTTTTTGGGTTTAAATAATTAAGCTTGTAATACAGTTACATATGCATTTTTACATGTTAGGAGTAGAAGTCAAAGTATTGACGGAGAGATATATGAATAGAGTTTTTCACTTTTGGTATTGTAAGTCTTTGTTGGGTACATAATCAATTATTGTATGCAAACATTTTTTTTTAACTAAAAGTAAAAGGTTTGCTGGACAAATAGGCATAAATAACATTCGCAAAAGAATCAAGTAATCCATTTAATTTTAATTTTAATATAATGTAGTATTGTATTATTAATTTGATATTTTAATTTGAATATCCCTTTTGATAATGAAAAATTTAATGGTAATCATGGCCTCATGGGTGGGGAGGGTGACAAGACAAGCGCCTAAAGAGTACCCGCCATTCACGAGGGGAACGGGAATGTGCAAGTGGACGAATTAGCTAAAATGTTAATCAATGAATGAATTAATAATACGGAGTATATCTATATCATATGGATGAGTCTGTTAAACATTAAAGGGCAACTGTACCTGCAAGTGGGCATCAGATTCCAAAATACGAAACGACCTCTTCAAGACTTTGAATCTTTGATAAAGGATAATTGATTAGATTAGTCTCCCTCTCCGGAAATTTCAATTCATCTCACTCAGAATTACCTCCTCAACTCAAGATTCAAGATTCAAGATTCAAGATTCATTCAGCCATTCAGGGCGGTACCTATTTCCTCTCTCCGTATCCATCCAACCGCTTGTTTTTGTAAGTATTTCTTCTTATTAATTGTTTCTTCAGCTCTTTTTTTTTGAGTTTTGATCTATTTAGATTTGGGGGTGCAATTCTCAAGCTGGCATGCCTCCGAATCCAATTGAGCAATAGAGCCTTAGAATTTCAACCACTTTGCCTTTCATTTCCGTCGAATTCGATCTTCTGTATATTGATTGTAGTTGAGAAATTTGGTGGTATTTGTGGATGTAGTTTCCAAAATTTGTTCCCATTCCAAGTCTCCCGGTGACCCCCTTTTTTATTAATTGTTACCCACCGTTGACTTGACCGGTTGCATTGCAGCACCGTTAATTGGATTGGTATCGCCCTCAAGCTGTCCAAGAATCTATTCTTCTGTAAAATTAGCCTCAATCCCTCTCTTTTCTGTGAGCTCATTTTGGGGTTCAACTCCGAAATCCCCAGATCAGAACCCCCCAAGTGTTCTCAGATCAGGTCCTCAATTTGGACCATGTTTTAGCACATGTACTGCAATACTTTAATTTGTTGGCCTATCTAGTTGCAAGCAGATCATACATACATTAGAACGATTATTTGATTTATGTGTTTAATGTGCCAACCAATTCTGTGCATTTCAGGATCTTTGGCTAATTAGTATGATGGATGAGTCCAGTACTTACGTAAGCGCTGTGTGATATAGCTTTTTGCTAATGGGGAATTCTGAATCAACTTATGATGCTGATCATAGTCCCAGAAATTTCCCACCTCCTCCACCCCTTTCTTATCCAGGAAGCTCAATGAATCCAAGTTACCCAACCCCAACCCACATAAGTGGGAAGCGGCTGACTTACATACCAGATAACTTTAGCACATTGGATCAGGTTCTCATCCTTTATTCATAACGTAGATTCATATATATATTTTGCTAGCAATATTAGTTTAGCTGGCTCTTCTGTTGCCATTTTCATTTCAGGTTACTGCTGCGTTAAGAGAAGCTGGTCTTGAGTCGTCGAATTTGATTCTTGGTATTGATTTCACAAAGAGCAATGAGTGGACAGGTGAACTTTTAGTTTTACCAACTAGCTAACTTAATTGTCAATTAAAGTGTCATGTTACTGAAAATTAAATTTGGTGCATGGTGTTGGTAGGGAAGCACTCATTCAATCGGAGAAGTTTACACGCACTTGGGAGCACTGCCAATCCCTATGAGCAAGCCATTTCCATTATCGGAAAGACGCTGTCTCCCTTTGATGATGACAACTTGATTCCTTGTTTTGGATTCGGAGATGGTTAGTGTAAAACATTGATAGCAGGCTACGCTATGTGAATATGTGATGGTGTGTTTTGCAGTTCCTATACTCTGTTTGAATGTTTGTCCCAATCCCATCCAGCTACAACACATGACCAACATGTGTTCAGCTTTTACCCTGATCACCGGCCCTGCAATGGTTTTGAGGAAGCCCTTGCACGGTACAAGGAGATCCTTCCCCACTTGAAGTTGGCAGGTAGGTACTAGCTACATAATCAAAGCATATCATTATGGAGGAAAGTAAACATATATACTACTTAATTCTTATACATGTAAATATGTAATGTAATTTGCTTAATTGATTCACAGGTCCAACCTCATTTGCCCCTGTAATTGATGCAGCAATTGACATTGTGGAGGAAAGTAACGGCCAATATCATGTCCTTGTAATCGTCGCTGATGGGCAGGTATCACACATTTCCACTAGCTATATCCATTTCATATTCTTGAAAATGATCACATAAATTGTGTTCTCTGTTGACCTCGTTTTTACTTTTTATGTGATGTGAGATAGGTTACCAGGAGTTCTGATACACCATCTGGGAGGCACAGTCCACAAGAGCAAGCAACCATTAATTCACTCGTTGCTGCCAGGTAAACCGGCCTCTATAATCTATATGCTTCACCTCAATTTCCATTTCCATCGTGACTAAGTGAATGTGATCAATGTTGATAATCAGTCATTATCCTCTATCAATTGTATTGGTCGGAGTTGGAGATGGACCATGGGAAGCCATGCAACAGTTTGACGACAACATTCCTCAGCGCGAATTTGACAATTTCCAGGTGATCAATCACATCCGGCCTCTTTCTTAATTTTGATATGTTTAAACTTGTACATGTAATTTATGTTTCTTAATATGTAAATTGAAAACTTTGGTGTCACTGTTTTAACCAATCCAAATCCAACGGGATTCGATTGTGAATTGCAGTTTGTCAACTTCACCAAGATCATGTCAGACAACAAAGACAGATCGAAAAAAGAAGCAGCATTCGCGCTTGCTGCTTTGATGGAGATCCCATATCAGTACAGGGCCACACAAAGCATTCAGTTGACAGGGTAAAATACAATACACCTTAGCTTCAACTCTCAATTAAGTCGATCAGTTTTATTAAAGATTTCCAAAACTCACCGCTTTCGATTGATTGCAGGCAGAAAAAGAGTGGTCCGAGGACTAGGCTACTCCCCCCTCCCCCAAAAGTGGTAGAGCATGATAACGTAGGTAGATATCGATCAGTGTCGCGTGCTGCAAGCACAAGCTTTGACCCGGTAGCTGAACCAGCTACCTCATCTGAGCAGGTTTAGCCTTTACTTTCACTTGAGTTGAGTTGAGTTGAGTTGAGACCCTGAAAACTGACATGGCTATGCTTGTTTTGCTTCAATGTTTGTTCAAGGTTTGCCCTATATGCTTGACGAATCCCAGGAATATGGCATTTCAGTGTGGCCACATGGTAATTAAGCATTACATATATACATATATATATATTGTTGAACGTAACGTTTGGATTTCACATATAGTATGTTGATCGGAGTTATTCCATCTTGTTGGTTTTGTTTAGACATGTAAGGATTGTGGTCCAACGCTCACAACATGCCCTCTTTGCCGGGAGGCCATTAAAACAAGGATAAGATTGTACACTTGAATTGATCCAGAGACCAAATGTACTCTCCATCCATAACTTCACCAGCTTCAGGTTTGTTGTTTTCCCATCTCATATCAACCTCTCTCTCACTCTCTCTCTCTATATATATATTGTTGCATCTATACAACTCAAATGTCCAGCTAGTTTGTATCTCTATCTTTAATTGGCTACATTGTCTCCATCTATCTTTTATGTGTGTATATGTAAATTGTTAAATCTACAATGCAACCCTTCAAATAGATAGTTTTGTTTTTCTTTTTGAAATTTGGAAAGGTGGAGGTTGGTTCCGTTGTACCCAAGCCTTATCGTGTATTCATAAATTATTCGTCTGTTTTCTCATGATTATTCGTTTATTTATACTTGATTATTTGTCCATAACAATGTAATTATTCGCAAGTACAAAAAGTGTAAAAAAAATGTAAATTTCCTTCTAATGAATAATCGTCCAATATCACCAAATAATTTCATTCCTACGTTACTTTTAATCTCATTCGTTGATCTTATAAATTCAATGGTCTAGATTTAATAATATGATACACCATAAATGTTCCGTATATACTACTATGATCTATTGTCGGGAAAGGTGTACTGACGAAGCTCAAAACTAAACTAAATTGTGAATGATATATGAATGTTAAGGAATGAATGTTAGATAGATAGACCAGGGCTAATCTCCTCTTAAGTAAGTCTCCAAGTCGGTATAGCCAATAGATAAAAATAGGGTTTGGATAGATAAAACATGTGCCACGTTGTAACCTGTCGCTAATGGAACATGCTCCGGCTGCTGCACACATGCCGCGGTAGCTGCATGGCTAGTTTATGATGTTTCTGGCTGATCAATGCATACCACGGCCACTACATCTGTCTTTTACGGAAAATGAAGCTCAAATTTGCTGTCTTGTCAATATGAAAGTTGTAGCTCTCTGAAAGAGCTTTCCAACACATGGTCATAATAGTCAATTGGACAATCGAAGCCTCCAGAAAGTACAAAATAAGTTCAGCTTGCCTGGCGATAACCTCTGCAGACTTGTTCTTCGTTTAGACTCTCATCTTCTTCTTCTTCTTCTCAGGACCTCTTTAGATCGTCATTTAAGCTTCTTTGATCAACTTGAATTTCTCATCCAATGCGCTATGAACTCATGTCTCATCCTCGAACCCACATTTACCTGAAATAATCAATAAAAACACGTAGATTCCGACTCCACCAACATAAAGAACAAATATGCAAATTATACTTAAATCATGCATGTTATGGATCTTAACTAAGCTAAATTCACTCTATTATGACCATCTAAATGTGTGCTATCAATTTAAGGGCATGTTTGGCTAGGGGGTGGGGATAGATGGAGGGGATGGGGGGTGGGCTTTGGGAACTGTGCCCACATGTTTGGCAACGGGATGGGCGGGGTGGGAGGGGTGCAAAAATGGGGATGAAGCGGGTTGGGAGGGTGATTTTCCCTCACCTTGTAAAAGGAGGATGGAGGGGATGGGGGAGATGAAGAACCCCGATTTGCCCTCTCCTCATAAATACAGACCCAAATTCTCCTCTCACTCACGGAGACCCTAGCCACCCCAAATTCAGCGACCTTCTGGCGCCGGAAATCCGACCTCTTAGCCAAGCGACCGGTTCGGACCCTAGCCACCCCAGATTCACCGATTCCCGTGATGGTAACCACACCAACGGATCTGAACTAGTCCCTCGGAGCTTTGAGTTGCCGGAAGATTCCCTCGAGTTATGGGAGGACTCCCGTTCATCATCCAAGCGACCACTTCAGATTCCTAGGAGGTGGTGGAGTCCCGGTTCGACAAGCTCGCCAAATCCGGCTTTAGCTAGCGAGGATTTCAGCGAATGCATAGGTGCTCCTCCGGTCACTCCAATCTCCATCGATTTCTTCCATATTCCATCAATTTGAACTCAATTACTCCTCTCACGGCATCTAGAATGCTCAATTGTAAACGATTAAACCCGTTAGGGATGTTGGACTCAAAAGGAATTCGCAGAGGGAATATTCGACGCCATTCTCGAAGGTGGCCAAAGTCGTCGAGAGGGGTTGCTGGCCGCTGGGCTTCAACTGAGAGACGATTGAAGAAGAAGTTGAGTTTTTAGGGTATTTGGGAGGGTATTTTCGTCATCTCAGGTGGTTAGTGGGGGCAATTTGGACTTTTTTCGTTTCTCCATCTTCCCAACAATCAAAATACAACCAAACACAAATGTGATTAAACTGACTTCAAATCTCCATCCCGTCCACCCTAAAATTCCATCCACACCCCTTCCACCCCAAAAATCTATCCTCATCCACCTACCCCCATCTCGTAGCCAAACACGCCCTAAAACCCATAATTATTTGAACTAGGCAAGGTGTGATGCTAACTAGCGAAAGTCCATGAAACACCCACCTGAGATGCCCAAATAGCCCCGGAATGAAGGTAACGTGCCTCACTGATGGAGTTACGGACACATACTTGGTATATTTCATGAAAACAAGGGTTGTGTTGGTCCGATCGGGCCATTTATGGGCTCGCTGGAAAGCTAACTTAAAGGCATACGACTTTACTGAGGACGTCTCAAGAGAAATCCTCCTCGAAGATGCACAAAAAAAATCATTTTTCCATCAGCTTTGAATGTTGACTTTTTCCAAATAGGGTAGTCTACATAAAATCTCAAAAAATTCAAAATCCAAAATTCTTTGGACCAGAGGCAAGGTGTGATGCTAAATAGGCAATAGGTCAATGAAACGCCCCCCTAAGATGCCCAAATAACCCTGGAATGAAGGTAACATGCCGCACTAATGGAGTTACGGAGACATGCTTGGTATTTCTTGAAAAGCCAGGGTTGCGTTGGTCCGATCAGACCATTTGAGGGCTCACTGGAAAGCTAACTTCATGGCATACGACTTTACTGAGGACGTCTCAAGAGAAATCCTCCTCGAAGATGCACAAAAAAAAATCATTTTTCCATCAGCTTAGAATGTCGACTTTTTTCAAAGGGGTAGTCCACGAAAAATCTCAAAAAATTTAAAATTCAAAATTCTTTGGACCGGGCAAAGTGTGATGCTAACTAGGCAATAGGTCCATGAAACGCCCACCTAAGATGCCCAAATAGCTCCGGAATGAAGGTAACGTGTCTCACTATAGGAGTTATGGACACATGCTTGGTATTTTTTGAAAAACCAGGGCTTCGTTGGTCCGATCGGACCATTTGAGAGCTCGCTGGAAAGCTAACGTCAAGGCCTACGACTTTATTGAGGACGTCTCAAGATAAATCCTCCTCAAAGATGCCCGAACCTGACCATAAATTTTACCTGAATTGACCCGACCCGAGCAAGCCTGACCCGAATCCGACCCGAACGACTGAATTGCCAGCTCTAATATTATTGATCGATTTTGGGCATTTTGGCATCAAGGCAACGAAATAGTTGATATGGACCGTAATCGATCAATCGGATCAGTACCTATCCATACTGATATCGATATCTCAATTGCCAAATTTGCTTATTATACCATTTTTTTTAATAGGTAAAGTAAATATATTCGTGAGTTTTTATTTTATTTTTTATAACTATACTTTTTTTTTCCCCAATAAATACTAATTTGTCCCTAGTTTCTATATCTAAGTACTCCCTTCGTTAATTAAAATATGACATTTTACTATTTACGTACGATTTTTAGGTGTTAAATATCATATAAAATATTAATTTTTTTTACATAATTTCATGCTTATTACTATTAAGTTTGAATTTATAAAACCAAATGTAAAAAAAAAAGTTGATATTCTATATATATATGAATAATAAATGACATATTTTAATTAACAGAGTATAATAACAATCTTCTCTTAATTATAGGTGTATGTGTGAAGACTTTTTTATTAAATTTGACCCCACATTAAATTATAACAAATCTTTATAGGTTTGGAAATTGCCAATAAGATTAGCATCTCTATATTTCTTTTACTATTTTGCATTGACCAAGAATAAATTTATGCTTTCAAAATCAATATCAATATCAATATATAATACTAAAGCAGAGGCGTGGAAATCCTATGTGGCGGGCTCTGGCGCGATTCGCTTACGTGTCATTCTCTGGTGCGATATGGGACGGGTTTTGGCCACGTCAATTAATGATGATCCAATAAATCTAAGCCACGTTAGACGATAACTCTATCTATTTATACACGTGTCATCCTATGCGTCCATTTTAATTAATGATTAAATTAATTTTTATTATAAATATTCAACATCATATCTTGAGTGGTTCCAAATCTTATTATTTTACCTTAAGTTATTTTATAAATATTAATTTATCTAGAAAAAAAATCTAGATTAGATAATTATTTTATATGAAAAAATGTTGGATTAGTTTTATCACTAACGAAAATTGTTTAAATTATATATAGAGAGAATCAGTTTATATATATATAATTAAACGCTCCTTTAACCAATAGAGATAATTCAAATATATAGAAGTGTTTATCTTTAACAAACAACTAACTACTAATCTACTCACCTTTCTTAAAACTCTATACTCCGTATTAACTTACTCAATTGTACGTCAACACTAGAGATATTTTCAATTATATTTTAATCTATCTTATCTTAATCATACTATACATTTACATATTGTTATGAAGATTATTTTAATGAAGATTTATGTACTGGCCTTTTTTTATTTGAATATATGTACCGACCTTTGCAAACTTATACTCCGTAATAAAGATAGATCAATTTGATCTAATTTATGAATTCAAATGATCACATACAAATATTAGATCCATTATATATATTGCTTTATTTAGCGATAAAATAATTTTTTCTATGAAAAAAAATTAGGAAAAGAATAATGAAATTACACCATACAAATTTTAAATTAAAACCTTTAAATCGGCCTTTAGATTAAATTTTACCATTAAATATTCATATAATTTATACATATATTCAATATAATTGTCTTTTTATTTTTCTATAGCAATTATTTAATTTTATAGATGCGTATGATATTAAAGTATATATATATGAAGTAGATCAAGAGGAAGTACGTGTTTTATAATATTTTAGCGATTAAAGTTAGTCGTTCAAAAAAAATTATCACCAATAATAAATTGCTAATAAGTAGGAAATTAAAAAGTCAAAAAAATATTTGATATATTTTTTTATAATCTTACATAATTTGGGCATGAATAATAAAAGTCATATAAAAAAAACCGCGAAGATCGCGGGGACCAAGACTAGTATTATAATACTAAAACAGAGGCGTTGAAATCCTATGTGGCGGGCTCTGGCGCGATTCGCTTACGTGTCTTTTTCTGGTGCAATCTGGCCGGATTTTTTGCCACGTCAATTAATGACGATCCAATATATTTAAGCCACGTTAGACGATAACCTCATCTATTAATACATGTGTTATCCTATGTGTCCATTTCAATTAATGATTAAATTAATTTTTAGTATAAATATTCAACCTCATATCTTACAAAAATCTTATCTTTTTACCTCTAAGTTTTTTTATAAATATTTTATCTAGAAAAAAAATTTAAAACATATTATTTGAAGAATAAAATCTAATTATCAATTAATCAATGACTCTTTTCCCTTTGGATTGAATTTTACAAAAAGACTATATAATAAAAATCTTATCGATCAATATAATATTGATATTTTGGGATTCAATAAATGAAAACAACACAAAAGGTTGATAGATTACCGACTTCTTTAGTGGTTTAGAGATATAATCGGCTCAAGACAAATATTTACAAAATCATTTATTTTTTATTAATAGGCTTCATTCAAAAAAATTATAAAAAAACAATTAGATCGATATGTAAATAAAGCAAAATACTCCGTACCTTGATACAATATGATTTAATATATCGTATTTTTATGGTCTGATTTCATCTTTTATTGACCATTTACATCTAGATCGGTCGATCATTAACTAAAAAATTGTACGAGTTTATATATTCCATTGTATTTTTACAGTAGGTACAAATTTTTGTTTGCATATTTCTAGCCAATATCAATAATATATTTTAAAACAAAATCAAATTATACAAACAACCCTTTTCTTCTTGGTATGACCTACCGTTATCCATATTTAATAATTTATATATCTCTAATTTGAATTCAGATATTCACAGTGAAATAAAGGAATAATAAAAATACAATAAGTGTTGTGCATAATTAAATGCCTATAACATATTTTCCATGAATTATTTTAAATGTAAACTTATTTGTTAACATAAATAGCTTACCAAAAAAAATTTGTACTTTTTTAACAAGAGATCAAATATAATACGGGGTATATTAACAAAAAGACTCGTGTTTACAATAAAAAAATAACACAATTGAAGATATAAAAATTTATTCTCCAAAGGAAACATGGGTAAAAATTTTCTATTTTACTTATTAATTTATTTAAATCAATAAAAATTATTTTATATAAATCAAAGTTATAAAAAAACCGCGTACGACGCGGGTAGTAATACTAGTTATACTCCTAAAGCCATATCTAATACAACGCTTTTGAGAATCCATTTAAAGTTATAATAAATGAAAGTTATTTTTATGGATTTTTAGATTTGTACAATTCCCTCATACAGTCATACTCTATAGCTGATTTTAAGATATACTCCGTAAGTTGAAAGTGTCATTTTTTTTCTTCATAATTTCATTATTCAAATCTCATTAATTTTATTATTCATCTTAACTAATAATTTTTATGTAGATATTATAACTAATTTCGTTATTCAATCTCATTTTATTATTCATCTAATTTATGACTAATTTACCCAATCTTATTAATTTAAAATATATAAAGCTAATCACATACATTTGGTTTACTTTGATATAATTATGACTTTCAAATCAATATTTAAATTAATCTATTTTCCCATAATATTTTTAAAAAAAAAGATGAGATGTTGAGAGTTGATATATAAATGAAAGAGTTAAATATAAACAAATCGTACTCATCTTGACATTTTTGCTAAAATCAAGTATAATATTTATTTCCCCCAACCTCTCAAGATTCAGAAGGCTAAATAATGTAAAAGAAGAGCTCAATCTCATCACTCTCCCCTACGGTGGCTCCCCCTTCACCTGAAGAAAGAATAAGCAAATCATAAACAACACATATGAGAGACTTGATAGAATCATAGCTCATCAAGATATAGTTAATTGGTTCCCCTCCCTTCGAACCAAGCATCATACTTTCACTACATCAGACCATTGCCCCATCACCCTTCAGATTGGAAATTCACTACCTCGCAAGGGCTCTCCCTTCAGATTTGAGATGACTTGGACAACAAATCAAGCTTATGAGCAAATGGTAAGACAAGTCTGGAGTAACAATTTCAATGGCTCTCATGCCTACAAACTAATGCGCAAACAAAAACTACTAAAAATAAACACGAAAAAATGGCGCAAGAACAATGTGAATAATATAACAAGACAACTTGAGTACGTAGAGTCCCAGATCTCAAATTTCCAAAACAAACTACCTTGGGGAGATATTACGAATAGTGAGAAAATGAAACTGGAAAGATTAGAACACAAAAAACATAGGCTTATAGAATACAATTACAAATTTTGGAAACAACGAGCCAAAACAAAACACCTCAACCTTTCTGATAGAAACACAAAATTCTTCCAGTCCTCGGTAAGAATTAAAAACTTCAAACAAATTACTACCACCTTTGTCACAAAACAAGGCCAAACTATCTCAGATCTTGACAACATAGCTGACCATATTACCAAGGAGATGTCGGAAAGGTTTATTGGTAATCAACAAAGAACCATTGATCCCCAAGAGATCTGGAATATTCAACCACAAATTACGAATGATGAAAATATGAGCCTTATAGCCATTCCAACCTCATCTGAAATCAAAAGAGTAATAGATGAAATGACAGAAGACAAAACCCCGGGACCTGATGGTTATCCTCCAGAATTCTACAAAAAATATTGGCAAATTGTAGGAAGTTCTCTATGTAAAACGATCAAATCCTTTTTTCACTCTGGATACCTTTTATCTGAAATCAATCAAACTTTTATAGCCCTTATCCCAAAAATAGACAACCCATCAAACATAAATCACTATCGACCGATCAGTCTCTGTAATACGATCTACAAGGTCATCTCCAAAATCCTAGCCAATAGATTAAAGCCTATCCTCCCAAAAATTATCAACCCATTCCAAGGAGCCTTTGTGGAAGGTAGATCAATCCAAGATAATACTCTTATTGCCCATGAAATCTTTCACAGTTTCCATAAACAAAAAGGCAAAAAGGCTTGGATGGCCTTAAAGTTAGACATGGAGAAAGCGTATGACAAAATTAATTGGAGTTTCATACAAACCGTACTAAACAAATTTGGATTTCACCCAAGATGGATTGATTGGGTAATGAAATGTATCTCTTCCACTACCTTTTCGGTCCTGGTTAACAACAGACCGGGCAAGCAATTCAACCCAAACAGAGGTATAAGGCAAGGTGATCACATAGCCCCTTATATTTTTGTAATAGTCATGGAAAGTCTTTCTAGAGAATTACATAAGGAAGCTCTCCTTGATGATTCCCTGGTTGGCATCAAACTAACTAAAGATGGCACACCTATACCTTTCCTCACATTTGCAGATGACACAATCATCTTTGCTAAAGCAGCCCATACAAGTCTTAACACAATACAAAACATGAAAAACAATTTCTCCAATCTCTCAGGCCTTACGATAAACTATAACAAAAGCTCTATTCAATTCTCAAGAAATGTTAACCAAAACCTAGCGAGGGATCTAGCACAAAGTATGGGTATTCCAATTTCTAAAACCCTCGAAAAATATCTGGGTATACCAATCCTAAATGGGCGTATCAAAAATAATATGTTTGAAGAAGCAATACAAAATCTCATAAAACAGTTATCGAAATGGAAGGCCTCTACCCTATCCCAAGCAGGTAGAGCAGTTCTTATACAAGCAAATCTGAGTTCTAAAACAAACTACCTAATGCAAAACTTCCTGTTACCAAAAGGTGTTCTAAACCAGATTGATCAAATAAATAAAAACTTCTTCTGGAATAAGCTCAACTCTGAAAGGTATACACCCCTGATCTCCTGGGATAAAATCTGCAAAAGCAAACATCAAGGTGGGCTAGGCATTAGGAAAGCGGAAGAGCTCAATGAGAGCCTCCAAATGAAACTTCTCTAGAAAATCTACACAAATGAAAGCAACATCTGGGTACGAGTTATCAAAGAGAAGTACCTAACAAATCAAGGAATCCAACAAAGAACAAACCAGGACACCTCCTGGCAATTTGGAAGATTTCTCTCCATCCGGGAAAAAATTGAAAAAGGACTCTTATGGCTAGTAGGCAATGGTCAATCTATCAATGTTTGGAATGATCCTTGGATCCCAAACATAAGGCTAACAAATTTTCTAAATAACCATGATCCAAATATGAAGGTTAGTGATCTCATCTTAAATGACAAAACTTGGAATACCCATCTAATTAGCAACATGTTTCCATCTAACATTCAGAATGAAATTATCAAAATCTACATCCTAGATTGGGAGGTCCAAGATAAGCTTATATGGAAACCCGACCCCTCTGGAAACTTCTCCACAAAATCGGCAAAGACTATATCAAGAAATGAAGAACAAGTAATAGGAAACCACAAATGGATTTGGAACCTATGTCTACCACCAAGACAAAAAAAATTTCTTTGGAAAGTCATGTCAGATGGCCTCCCAACGAAAGAACGCCTAAATAGATACTTTAATAGAGTTCCGAGTCAATGTTGCCTATGCAATCAAACAAGTGAAGACCTACATCATCTCCTCTTAGGATGTCAATATACGAGAGAAGTAATCGCCCGTTATGAACAAATGACAAAGGATTATTTTCAACTCCCTAACAGAGATGGTAACCTAATCAACATAGAACAAGTCAAAGAGGACAACCGTAATTTTAATGATATAGTCTTCATATGGCTTGCCATTTGGGAGGCTAGAAACAACCACATCTTCAAAACAAAACATATAACCCCTCCGAACATAGTAACTCAAACTGCTATCTCTGCCATTAAAGAATGGAATTATGCAAAACAGGAAAACATCAAACCAGGAACAAAGAACAAGAGATCAAGAGCAAAGTGGACCAAACCCCAAACATCTATCTATAAAATTAATGTAGATGGCTCCGTGAAACCCACGGGCGCCTGTCAGGTGGGGGGAGTTATCCGAAACTCTCAGGGTCATATTAAGGATATTTTTTACCAGGTAACGGAAAGAGGAAGTATCCTACAAACTGAAGCCTATGCTATTCAAATAGGAATGGAGCACGCCCGAAGATTAGGTATAAGAAGAATTGTCATTGAAGGAGATAACCAAGAGATTATAAAGGCAATCAAGGAAGGAAAGAACACAAAGTGGGAAGTCTTACGTCAAGTACAACACATCAATCGGCTAAGAGAGCACTTTGATCATGTCGAATTCAACCACTGCTACAGAGAAGCTAACAAGGTTGCAGACTATATAGCTAGAACTGATATCATTACGAATAGAAATACCATCCCTTTTAACAGGGAACTTTGTACCATCATCCGTCAGGATGATCCAGGGAGTAAATTACATTTTATGTAATTCTCCCTAATATTTGCCTACTGTTAAAAAAAAGTATAATATTTATTTCTATGAGTTTTAATATATTGTAGATTGGTCATTGTTTTACATGGTCCTTTTCCCAAAGATTTAATATATATGATATTTTTATATTTAAGATATTTGATCAAATACACAAACTGTAATCTTAAAAATAATTATATTTAAGATATTTGATCAATTAATTTAATTTAAAAATATATCGCACTTTCAAGGCGCGTGCACTATACTAGTACATATACTAATTAAACTCGATGCATGTATGCTTAATTATATGTGGCATCTCGTGGTTGATTTTGTTGGTAAAAAATTCCCGCCAATAAAAATATAAAATATTATACTAGAGTTGTAATTCATGAAAAGTCACCATAAAATACAATCTATCTATATATAGATATTTTATTTAAGAAAAGTATAAATCTATCTATAGAACATAAAAATCAAGTATATTATATATTAATTCGATCGGTAAGGATCCCGTAAACAGAATCATATCAAGGCAAAAGCTCTTGCGTTATTGTTAGGGGTGCAGAAATCAAGCAGCTTCATATTTCAAATCTCTAAATTGAAGGGAACTCTTTAATTCGGTCACAAGAGTTCGGATAGAGGAATTCAGTCACATTCATATATTAAGTATTTTATAAAGGGATAAAAAGAAAATTAATGATCATATAATAAGACCTAACTAATTAAATATCCACCATCCAAGATTAGTTACCCCTAACTTCTTGCCCGTGTCGCTCAACGAACCCATTAATTCGCTCAGTAATCTCCCAATTTCGCTCGCGAATGTCCGCCTAACAATTTCGCCTCCCAATTTAGCTTCACAATTTCTATTGTATTCGTTTGTCATCATAACATCAACACATATTCCCGATTGTATTCGCGAGTTTGTCAACATACATATATTTAACTGATAAATAGCTGACAATTCAAATGAAGAAACAATGATACAATGAACCTAGTATGACACAGAGTTGACAACACAATGCCAGAAAGTTGACAAATGATGAAACATAAGCTGACAATATCAGCATATATATAAATTCGTTTGTCATCAAGTTATCAGCACAATGACAAATAGCTGACAGAACGATGAAACTTAAGCTATCAAAGAATGATAGAAAGCTGACAAAAGTATGACAGATAGTTGACAAAAGGTTGAAATATAGTCATATTGCACATATTATAGCAGTGTAATTATCAACATATGATATCCCTACCATATACAGATGTTTATCAGCATACATATACCATATAATCCAACTACAATATAATATCAGATGTGTAAACATACTAATATCAGCAATGTAATTTCCCTAAAATTTGAAGCTCCGGGTGTCCTTCATAAGATCTACACAAATTAGTTCGTGATACCTATAAAGTTTATCTTGAGTAAACATACTAATTAATATCACCACCACACACAAGAGCTTCGATCGCCTTGATAATAAAAAAAAAAATACCACAACAACACCTGCAAAAAAATATGTAAAATCTAGAAGGTTAATAGTTGTTATACATGCCGACAAATGTAACTATGAAAGTAACAAAATATACATACCTAGTTTCATTTCATCTTTAATAATATCAGGAACTCTCTCTACACTGAATGTTGGTGTTGCTTCAAAGTTATTGTAAATTTCACATTTCCATAAATGATGAGTCAGCCACACAGTTAAATTAACCTCATAAAGCTTCCTCAATTGCCTCATTATCATTAGTGTGCTTGTTACAATCATACGCCAGAACCTTCATCTCTGCAATGTTAATCTCCAGCACCAGTCAATGCTCATTTTTAATATTGTAGGGTGTGTATATCTTGTTTGCATTGCTCCAATCTTTACCAAATTCCACAGGGAACAAACCAATAAAATAATTTGTAATATGTACGTTTCGGAACATCAGAAGCTACATCATATGAAGAGACAACACTAGGTAAATAGTATATAGAACCCAATGCAATGTAACAACATCCTGATATTCTGAAGGATTTTCTGATATTGGCTTCCGCATATAAATTAATAATTGCATATAACAAAAAACTAAAATTAAAAATAAACTGCAAACACCAAAATTAATCGATCATATAATGTAGGTAGAAAGAATTATTAAAATGTACATATGAATAATCTTTATATTGTTAAATATAAATAAACGGATTATTTGATAACCTGCATCTACACTAAAAAAAATTTAGATTAAATCCATCTCTCTAGGTATATATGTACAGTGATGATTGATGAGTGGCAGCATCTATAAATAGGAGTTACTTCCTTTTGCCAGGATATCATCAAACTGGTATAGATCGAGAGTGGTTTTCCCTTAACCCATATATTATACAACTCTAGTCTCTGTAACAAGCTAGTTGTGCAGATTCATCCATCAATATCGATCGAATGGCGAAGAGAGTAGAACTAGTATGTTTGTGGTTGATGGGGTTGGCTTTAGGAGTTGCTTATGCCACTGATCCTAACCAACTTCAAGATTTTTGTGTTGCTGTCAACAACACTGATTCCTACGGCCACGATGGATCTCAATGTACGTATGTCTTAATTATATATATTCTTACTTGAATTGGTGCTATTTATATACATACTTAATTCCATACACATGAACAAATTATATATTAATAGTAACTATATACACACACATAAATGCAGTGCTTGTAAACGGGCTATTTTGCAAGAACCCTAAGGACGTAAAACCCGAAGACTTCCTCTACCGGGGGCTCAACGTCGACCCAGAGTACATCATCGAGAAGCTAGGCATCAACTTCACCTTGGTCACCGCCGACAACCTACCTGGGCTCAACACCATGGGGATCTCTGTAGGGCGCGTGGATTACGCCCCTTACGGCCTCGTCCCTCCCCACACCCACCCGCGTGCCACAGAGATCATCGTCGTCCTCAAGGGCACCCTCGCCGTAGGATTCGTCACCTCCGACCTCCCCAACAACAAAGGGAACAAGCTCTACTCGCAGGTCCTCAAGCCAGGCGACGTGTACGTCTTCCCAGAGGGCCTCATCCACTACCAGCAGAACGTGGGACCCACCCCTGCAGCTGTCATCAACGCCTACAGTAGCCAGAACCCTGGCATTCTTACCATTGCCACCGCGGTGTTCGGGTCGAAGCCGAGTATCTCCGACGACGTCCTCTCCAAGTCCTTCCATGTGGATACCAGTCTTATTCATAAGCTTGAGTCTGGGTGTGACGTTTAATAATTAATTAACAAGAGTACCTAAAAATAATCCAAATGATCCATCGGATCTGTTACTATGTAGCTCAAATTAAATAATTGTTCAAGTACCTATATAGCTATAGCTAATTAGGCACACCAAGCTATAGTACTTGGACAAAAATAATGTATCCATCGATCTGTACGTGAATGGTAAGTTCAATATATGTTGTTTCTTTGATTTTGAATCGGCCGGATTGAAAAAATAGAAAGTACTTGTATATAAGATTGTATAAGCAGTGAGAGACCCAGAACCCGATCGATAAGGGTGCAGGCCACATCGCTGCTAGATGACAACGAATAACACGAACTCGTACAACATATAACGTTTTCAACACTACAAAATAACGATAAAAAATAAAAGAGTTCACTAGTGCAAAAATTTCTTCAATACCAATTAGAGTTTTATATTGAAATAATTCAGCTCGACAGGGGGTAAATCCATTTTATATGGGTGTTCATACCCTGGAAATGTTGAAGGATCGATAACCTCATTATCAATGCACTTGAAAACATCCTTTTCAATCGAGCAAACAAAACTCTTAGAGAGAAAGTCGATCATCTCTTATTTTATTGTGCAAATATGGCTTGATAATACCCATGACAGAGAATTAAAACTCTTTTCACTATAGTTTTTACAACTGGTAACACTAAAACCAACTCGATGAGACGATATACCAAATCAAAAGCTTTGTGAATTCCTGCATCAACCATCTTTTTAGTTACATCACCAATATCTTGCAAAGTAGAAAATCCGACATTTTTCCTCATTTAAAACTTCCGTAACATTTTACCTAATTGTCGAAATGAGTAATATAATATCTCATTTCAAAGCTCTCGAAATAAATTATACTACGTACGTAGTATGTAAATGGACTTGATAAATTATACATCTTGCATACTACGTACGTAGTATGCAAGATTTGGTGCTTCAGACGGATAAAATGACATGGTGGATATGCTGAGCATCAATCTCACTGTGGCCAAATCGACGATACAACACAAAATCAACCACAACGTAACATCAGAGTGAACAGTCAGGCAGCAACCTCACAGTCACAGGCATGAACCACTGCCTCTAAATCATCAACATTTGCATGGAAGTGATGGGCATCCGAAGCCTTGGCCACATCATTGTCGAATAATACTGCTTTGCTCTCGTTTTCCCAGCACCATCAAGCAAAATCGCCAACATTTCCTGTATACATTACCGGGGTTGCAATGCCGTCAGAAATATGCATGTACTCGTAACTAATGCTTCCACGATAGGAGGTGTTTTTCAGTCAAATCGGATTACTTTGCTGCAACGTAGTAACTTGACTCATCAATTGGAACCTACCAAATGTAGCAATCACGAGAATTAGCTCTAATATTTACACTGAAACAAAAATAAACACTCAGAATCAACACCCACATCACAATGTACGCAGACATGAAATGGGAAAAGGCCCATACCTTGAACTGCATAAAACATTTATGCAATCGAAACAGATCATCTCTTAGGTTTATTTGTTATCATTACCTTCGAAATTTAACTACAGCGCCCCTCAACTTCTTTCAGTATGCAACCAAACATGATGGAAACATGTCAAAAACAACTCTCAGTATAAACTGCCTACTAAATCCATCTCTACTCTGAGGTGTTTAAGATTCCGGAAAGGGGATGGGTTCTGGTTGCAGGGCCTTCTCGACAAGCCCAGTTTGTTCTTTCACGTGAAACTGGTAGAAACCGGTAGCTGTGGCGGCAGATGGTGGACGTCCTACGTATTTAATGTCATCCATGTTTCCTCTTCCGAGACTCTTCATTGCTGTACTTAACCGGGGTGCAATGTAGGTGTAGGCACCCATGTTCATTGGCTCCTCTTGGCACCACACAATCTCAGCATCTGAAGAGAAACCGGAAATATTTATGGTCAGAGAAAGATAGATAAGCTACTTTTTAAGAAGGTGATAAGAAGACCCCAAAGACCACACAATGGCATCCGAAAGCTTTGCAAACACAGAGCATCTCTCGAAGATAAAAGTGCACATGAAATTTAAATTCCTCAACCATCTCCACCTCGACACTAGTGGCTTTAAGACTAGTGTTCAATATTACCCCAAAGAATTTAATCCCCAAGAGTTTGTTTGGTACTCTAAACTACCTTCATGCATTGAATGTCTGAAAAACCTAAATAGGATATTGGTAACCAAAAAAAATCCGTACTTCCTTTACTTTTTACCGGGCAATCGTTAAGTTTCAATGGTATGCAAACTTCGTTCACCCATTGAACCACATGCTCTTAACATAGGGTACTGGGCTCCCATTAACTATAGATGCAACCACATCATCATGCCAAAACAAATTATGTGGCATATGATGTTCTAATACATGTTTTCTGGACTGGGTGTTCGACAACCTTCCAAACAAGGGGTTCACAGTGTTTCAAATGACAAAATAATCACCACTCCAATATCTTCAAATAAATGTGTTTATATGAGGCGGTGTGATTACCTCCAGGAGACCCCTTTCATTAATGTAAAAACAGAGAGCAAGTTGGTAAAATGTGAGTTTCCGGTTCCAAAAAGGGTAATAGATATTGCTTAAGAATTAAGAGTCACCATGAAGATATCTTCACTCTGCACGCAAGGCTCAAACTATAACATAAATTTCAGTTTCACAGAATACTTACTAGGATATCGCTTCAACTCCCTCTGGATAAGATTATAAGGGAAAGGGCAGAGCTGCTCAACCCTACATATTGCTACATCCGTGCCACTCACTTTCTTCCTGTGCTCATCAAGCTCATAATAAACCTGCAGTGTTGAGTGAATCAAACAAACATTGAAAAAAGCTTCAAATGTGTAAAACTGAACGCTCAAGTATTCAGAAGGAAGGGGGTTATATTATACAATGAGTATTAGGTCGCAGGGCATTGTTTAGAGCTTCAGGTATGAAAGCACAACTGAACTCGTGGGCGTAAGAAGCCACATTGTCAACATTAGGTTTGAACTATAATATACCTTTCCAGAGCAAAGAACGAGGCGCCTGATACTTGGCTCGTGATCAGAGTGGTCATTCTGATCTTTGATGAGACGCTTAAACCTTGTTCCTTGTTTGTCAAAACCTGGATGGCCTTCGACGTCATCAAACTCGGACAAATTCGATTTGCAATCCTTATGACGAAGCAGGTTCTTGGGAGACATAACAATCAGCGGCTTGCGGAATTCCCTATGTAACTGATGAAGGCATGGAAGATATTAAAAAAAGATGGAAAGTTTTCCAGTGACTTGGTTTGCTTAAATGCTGAATTGGTAGCACATACCTGCCGACGCAAAACATGGAAATAGTTAGCTGGGGTTGTGACATTAACAACCTGCCAGTTGCATTCCTGAATTTGCTTGCGGAGTGTATGATCCATCTCAGGTATGACATAAGGATTATCATCACTCATCTGCCACCAAATTTTTCGACATGTGAGAACACAATTAAGGGCACTACAAAGTGTACTTGATAATGAAAGAAATAGTTGGAACTTGGAATCAGTTGTAAAGTAACAGCCCATAGAATGTTTTCAGAGAAGAAACCAACAAATAACCTATTTTATACTGTATTATCCAGATTGGTTAATATATAACAGCATAAAAGAGCAAATAACTACTACTCCCACCTGAAGAAAACGTTCCAAACGTGCACTTGAATGTTCAGGACCCTGACCATCATAACCATGAGGAAGCAACACAACAAGCCCAGTCTGCCGCAACCATTTTGCCTCTCCACTACTTAAGAACTGATCAAACATCACCTGAGCTCCGTTTGAGAAGTCACCAAATTGAGCTTCCCAAAGCACCAATGAGTTTGGATTTTCCATGGAGTAACCCAATTCAAATCCAAGAACCCCAAACTCTGAAAGTGAGCTGCATGCCAAAAAGGTGTTTATATGTGCAAAAATTCTTTAATCTTCAGCCTACAAGATCCTTCTAGAAAATGAGAATCTCATCCACTTAGAGCACACCAAGGGAGGGAATAAAAGGAAAAGCAGCAGCAGCTAAAGAATATAATAGTGACTTTATTGATAACTCCTTTGTCACACACTCGCAGGTCAACTGGGGGTGTTTATTGTTGGTTAACCATACATTGTTTAATCATTGCAAAATAAGGTGTCTACATCAAAGCCTCCCTAGTCCCTGATATATCATTACCAAACATCAAAATAGGTACTCAGAGCACAAGCACAATAGAGTGTCTAACAGTCAAACTCAAAACAACAAGAGAGCATTTAAAGCAACTAACCTGTTGCTGACAGTAAACATCTCCTCGTCCTGATTCATCATTACATGATCCAATGGGCAATAAATTTGCCCAGTTTCCTGGTCATGGAGAACGGAGTGCCTGTGGCTGAATGTACCTCTCTCAACATCTTGACCACTTAAACGAACATGGTTCCCCTCAACTAACAAAGTCGCAAAAGCAAGTGCTTCACCAACGGCCCAATCAACACCTTCACCTGTCTCAATCATCTGGGCACGTTGATCGTAAACCTTCTTTACTGCTCTATGTGGCTTGAAATTTTCAGGTAAGGTTGTTATTGCCTTGCCAACATTTTTCAGGATCTCAGGGTTAACCCTAAAGAAGTTTCAAATTTCAAAGTATTCAATTTTAAGAGGCAAATAATCCTATAATCAGAGATACAAGTACAACTTTGGAGACAAACATACCC
This sequence comes from Persicaria tinctoria, assembly GCA_037127255.1. NCBI lineage: Eukaryota > Viridiplantae > Streptophyta > Magnoliopsida > Caryophyllales > Polygonaceae > Persicaria > Persicaria tinctoria. Next base: position 522,902 of record JBANSL010000014.1, read on the forward strand.
AGTATTCCTTATACGAGAAAGCTGTTCAGGTGACTTGAATCCAGCCCAATATGCGGAAAGCCAGTCCCTTCTTAGAGTTTTATGATCCTTGCTAGCCTCAAATTCCTCATTTAGGATTCTATTTACCTTTGTCTGGATCTCATCCATGTCTTCTTTAGTAACTTGACCACTTTCTTGGAGCTTCTTCTTGTAAATTTCCAGGGCTGAGGGATGATTTCTGATTATCTATTACCAGCAATTGCAATGAAAAGTTATCAACGATTTGATTGAACAGCTGTCTAGTGAAAAAGTGGAAGTAGATAACAAATGTCATATTAATTCCTCTGCATATTCATTTTTAGGCTTATTACACTGAACAAAGCCTCAATCCACCCACACAGGACGTAAAGAGCATTGGTTGCCTAATCTAGCAATGAGTGGGACTGTGGAAGCCTGGAAGGGTCTAAGCAGCTAAGCTCCAGCATTTAAACTTGATACTAATAGTTCTAAAAATGAAGTAATAAGAAAATCATGGCAACATCAACAATGTCCAGCAGCAGGAGAATAATAATAAAGCAAGTATATAACCAAGTTAGCAAGCCAGCAAAATAAGGCATACTTGGTTGGACCCCAAAATAAAAAGGCATAGTGAATTCGTACCTGGTACATTTTAGGTTGAGTGAAAGATGGTTCATCAATCTCATTGTGCCCAAATCGACGATAACACACAATATCAACCACAACATCTGAGTGAAAAGCTTGGCGCCACTCTGCAGCAAGCTCACAGGTATGAACAACTGCCTCTAAATCATCACCATTTACATGGAAAATAGGAGCATCCAAAGCCTTGGCAACATCTGTACAGTACTGTGATGACCTCCCAGCCCTCGGGTCAGTTGTGAAGGCCACTTGGTTGTTCACAACTATGTGTATTGTTCCACCAGTTGTATAATTAGGGAGAGCACTGAGATGGAGGGTCTCATAAACAACACCTTGTCCAGCAAAGCTACCATCACCGTGAATTAAAACAGCCATATTCTTTGTCCTGTCCACGTCATTGGAGTAGTACTGTTTTGCTCTTGTTTTCCCAACAACAACTGGATCAACAGCTTCCAAATGGCTTGGGTTTGCAACCAATGAAAGATGAATTCTCTTCCCCCCTCTAGTAGGCCTGTCATAAGAAGTTCCCAAATGATATTTAACATCTCCAGTTCCAGTATAAAGGCCAACTTCATCTGTAGGTTTAGTGCCACCACTAAATTCACTAAAAATCTGTCGTAGTGGCTTTCGAACAACATTACCTAACACATTTAATCTTCCTCTGTGGGACATCCCAATAACGATAGTCTCAACTCCAAGATCTGCTGACCTGTCAAACATTTCCTTCATACCAGGTATTAAGGTTTCACACCCTTCAAGTCCAAACCTTTTAGCTGTTGTCCACTTAGTTGCCAAAAAATTCTCAAACTGTGTACTCCAGAAAAGCCTATCAAGCATAACTTGACGCCTTTCCCGATTATAAGCCATAGGCATAGGAGTTTCAATTTTTTCTCTTAACCAATTGCATTTGTCACGATTAGCAATATGCATGTACTCAAAACCAATACTTCCACAATAAGCCTGCTCAAGACGGGTGAGGATATTTCTTAGAGTCTGTACTGGGCGGTTCTCAGACAAAAACCCAGACATCCTCCATACTCCAAGGAAGAACTCCCTGTCGAGATCGGCCTCACTGAAACCATACAGCACAGGACTTAAATCATCAGGAATTGATCTTTCCTCTAAACCCAGAGGATCAAGCTTGGCTTTCATGTGGCCATAGACCTGATAAGCTCTAACCAACAATAGCAAGCGCATGCTCTCTTGAATAGTTTGTCCTGAAATTCCTGGAGACGTCGCTGCTTGGCCAACAAAATTCCTGAAAAAATTGTCCCATGACTCATCCACGCTGTTTGGATCATCTTCCCAGGCCCTTTGAAGCTCTTCCAGGTAGACACTACTTGTACCATCCAAGAAGCTGTCGGTAAGTTTAGATAGCGGTACAGGACGAGGAATAGGTGCAGTAGCAGCTTGTGCCTTTAACCTGGAAGCTGTGGTGTGGAAATAGTGATTCTGTAATGGAACAACACGTGTTCTTCCAGCGTAAGAGCGCCCATTAGATAGAGATCTCTTGAGAGCAAACTGAGCTAGACGAGAACCAGCTCGAAACCAAGCCATAGCTAATAGCTATTCAGATAAAATCTCCCAAGTAAATAAGACGATTCACTGAAATATTATCTGTTGCCGCAAATTAGAGAACTGCAACCATTTAAACTGCCTTTGTTAGTCCGCATCATCAGATGCTTGAGCTAAAGATAAGCAAATCATGAATCAAACTGTGTTTGACTCACCTAGGTGATCATCACAAATTAAAATCAGATTGGACATAAGAGCTCTAAACCACTCGCTGACTCGCCCTAACAAAAACTCAAGAATTCCATAAATTACAGTCAAAAAAACACTCAAGCATGATTCGTGGTACGCCCTATAGTTTTCGTTCCAGGAACGCCGAACCGAAATCGTTCGGAAACTCGAACCAGCTCGATGATAGCGGCGGACCCAATCGGCGGGGCGAGAAGAAAAAAAATGACGAAATGAAGAACAGATATCCAAGAAGAGGGAGAAGGACGACTTACAGAGAAATAATTTGGGGGAAGAACAGAAGAACGAGGGGGTCTCTTTGGGTGGAGGGAGAAGATCAGAAGACCAGGACAGACAAGGTCGCAACTCACATTCTCACAAGGGTTTGCTAATGGATACACAGTCCAAACAAAACCCCCAAATTTGGCAAAATTATTTCAATTAACCCCCCAAAAAAATATTTGAGATAAAACCCCTTACTCGAGGTACATACGAGACGAATTTGAAAACTTTACTGAAATTTATAATTTAGTTAAATTTTAAAAATGATGTAAAATAAAGGTTAAGAAGGTTGTAAAATAAGATTAAAAAAATGCAGTTATTTTGTGAAAAAAGAACCTTTCATGGCAATGTAATTAACGAAAGTTTTAAGTTGGTTTAACTAGGGGTGGGCACAAATCCCGCAAATCCCGGTCCCGTCCCGATCCCGGTGGGATTTCGAAAAAAAATAGTGAATCCCGTCCCGGTCCCGTCCCGCAAAAATTACGCGGGACGGGACGCGGGACGACCCTTCTCAATCCCGCAAATCCCGTCCCGTCCCGCATATATATAATAATGTAATATATATATTTATAATATAGTATATATATATATATTAGATTACCCACTGTATTATACGGAGTAGTATATTATATATAATATATACGTAGTATTAGATTACAGTATGTACAGGATAGTATGTGTGTATAGTATATATATTAGATTACAGTATGTTATATGTATAAGATTACTTACAGTATATGTTATATAGTATATTGCATATATAGTAGATTACAGTATGTATTGTAGGAGTATTATATATATAACTAGTATATGCCCCGTCCCCTGCACGGGAATATGTTAACACAATATTTTAAAATTATATTTATTATCTATAAAAAAAATCATATTATAAATATGAAAATAAATAAATAAATAAATATGAATTACATTATGATAATTAAACTAATAACTGAAAATATAAGATTAAAATTAATCTAGATCTAAATAACTCATTCTCCTGAAAAATAATAGAGATATAAATAAAATAACTATGAAATAATTAATTTTGATATAAATAATTCTTTCCACCAAAAATAATCGATAACACCTATCAAATATTTACTACAATACTATGTATCTATTAATATTTTTGGTAATTATGATCACTATTCTAAAAAAACCCTTCAAGTCCCGCCTAGATTCCCGCCTAAACCCCTTACCTCACCCCTCCACCAAGACCCGCAAAAACCCCAAAGACCCGCCATAAAATTCGTCTATATGGCAATTGGGTGAACCTAATGTTTTTTTAGGTCCCGTGCATATGGTGTAATTTATATATAAACCGTCCATTGGATAGATTATTTATAATCTAGATGGAGATACACTTATATGGCAATTTGTATATCTATATATACCAAATTTATTACTATTATTGCGTTTAATTATATTGATATAGTTATTTCCTTACATAATATTTACTCTTTTATAAGATATTCCATCTATTCAATTATATGAGTTAATGGTAAAATAAATAAATATATTTTTTCACCAAAAAATAATCTAGATATAAATAAAATATTACTTATCAAATACTACATATTTATCTATTAGTATTTTTGGTAAGTATGACTATGAAATATTATATATTTATATTCTTGTCAATCAACTAAAATATATAGACAGATAGTAGAGATGTTCATATATGTATAGATTCATATATCCAAGATGCGGTGTCCATGTATAGATTCATATATGTATAGATTCCTAATATAATCTATATACATATTGTAATTGTATATGACGATTTTTTTGGGGTGGGAGATATATTATTATTATTATTATTCCATCTATCTAATTATATGAGTTCATGGTAAAATAAAATAATTATTTAATCTTTTTTGGGTGGGAGATTAGAACTATCCAATTAGATAAGCAAGGTTCTTGACTAATGATGAATGATAACTGATTAATTCAGATCATATATGTGTGGAAGTTGAGCATTGTCTCTATGAAATAGTAGTTGTTGTGAACCGAGATTGCGGCTCGGATTTGTATGATTGCTTCATTTCAAATCCGATCCCTAGCTTAAAAAATTATAATTCAAGTTCAATATCTTTTTTATTCAAGTTCAATATCTATTTTTACAGTGGGTGAATATATTTGGATGGAAACGTCTATCTATCTAAAGTGGTTTATAAGATATTTTATCTATCCAATTATATGAGTTAATGGTAAAATAAAATAATTATTTAATCTTTTTTTAATTATATAGATTAGAACTATCTAATTATTTTTTATTAGATTTCCTTTTTGACGGAGGAAAGTTTTGCGAAACGCACTCACGCGCCGCCACGTAGGCAGATTCACTCACATGCCGCCACGCAGGCATCAATGCATCGGTTTTAGTATATGTATATATAGATATATACTGCATCAGTGTGTATATAAATATAGGGGAATCCGTAAAATATAAAAAAATTATTATACGTGTTACGTCTTTTGAAAATCGGAAAATGTATAGGAAATTTTTTACTTTTTTATAATCTTTTTTATTGGAGGGACAAGGCCCGTCCCGTCCCGTCCCGCGAGGGACAAGGCCCGTACGGGATTAAAAAAAAAGGGGTAAATCCCGTCCCGGACCCGTCCCGCAAAAATTACGCGGGACGGGACGCGGGACGACCTCCGTCCCGTCCCGTCCCGTCCCGCGCCCACCCCTAGGTTTAACTATGATCTTTGATTTCAAGGTGAAGCATTGCAATTTGCAGTTATATATCACCTTATATTATTTTATTTTATTTTGGTAAGGACCTTGCATTTTTTATTTTTTTTGAAGTGTGCCTAGTCAATACGGAGTATTTAAGGAGATTAATCAATAATCATCACTTGTAGAGGTTTAGGGATTCGTGACCGGGAAAGGAGCTGAGTCGATGAACTGATGAGTTCATAATCTGATATTAATACAAATATTTTGTGACGGAATTTTCACAATTACATAATACTTAAGCCATGAAATTTGTCAACACCGCAGCGGTCAAAGCCTGACCTTCCCAGCCAACATATATGCCTTATACGCAACTGAACGAACCACCCCCGCACCTCCCCACCCCGTCTCCAACTCCTTCACCGCCTTCTCCCCCAGCAGCTCCACCCCTCTCTCCCTCGCCGTCACCACCGCCGACCACGACCCCATCACCCCCAGGAACCCCTCAAACGACATCGTTTTCGGGATGTCCAGCTCCAAGGGCTCCCCCTCCGACCCCAGCCCTACCGGCTCGAACGGAAACGGCAGCGTTTTGTAGCCTTCCAAGCAGTGCCTTGCATTCGGGTGCCAGTAAGGAAGGGTCGTCTCCTGCCACCGCTTCATGATGGAATCGAACTCCGGGTCGACCACGATGTCGTTGTAGCACCAGACGGCCAGGACCCCGCCTGGTTTCCGGAGGAGACGGGCGGCTGCCGCGTAGAAGGTCGGCAGGTCGAACCAGTGTACGGCTTGTGCTACGGTGATCAAGTCAACGGAACCTTCACATTCACTGCCGATTGTGGCGACGATTTGGTGTTCGGACATGGAAGGGAGGGTTTGCAGGTACTTGACTCGCGGGTGCTGGATGGCTCTATCCAGCTGCGGTTTGCTCACATCCGTAGCAATCACTTGATCGTAGTGTCCAGCCACCTTCAATTTTCCAATCCAAAAACAACAAAGTAAAATTATGCGTTATACAGTCCGCATAGATAGATAGATAGATAGATAGATAGATAGCAGGCATAGCTTACAGTGACTGCAGCTTGGCCGTTGCCAGTGCCTACGTCCCAAGCGAGAGAGTGACGGAGAGTGCGAGAGGCTAACCAAGAATACCATTCACTCGGGTAATCGGGCCGGGCATCCAAATATAAGGCCGCTTGTTTGTCGAATAACCCCGCCATATCAATATCGATCCAGAGATATAATTGCTCTCTCGATCCTCAGACTAGCTATGGATGATGATGAGGTGATGCGTGCGTCTGCGGAAAATTTGGATTTAGCGTTCGACGTTGAGCCCCCGGCCGATATGATGTATATATATATAAATGGTGATTTCTTGGTGGTTAATTTCTTGGCATCACACATTAAAAGTTACTCCGTATAATAATATACTCAGTATTCAAGTTGAGTAGACTAGTTCGGAACGGAACTTGTAATTTTTTATTTCAAGTGATTGACTGGGTATTACGTGTGCACTTACATCTATCCCCAAACCTACCCAGTTTGGTTTTTCGACGTGCAATTGGCAGTCCATGGGTTTTTTTTTCAACAGGATTCGCAGTCCATAGGTGAATATGAGATGAGATAATGGGTTCGTATGAGATTAGATTAATAAACTTACTAAAATTATAAGCTAACAAGTTAGCTATATGAGATTTACTGAGTAAATGCTAAAATGTACGGAGTACTATCTAAATCATTCCGAAATCGCTAATCGGGAAGGACTCGTGGTGGGTAATATTCATAAGTCCGGTTCGAATATCGGAATTACCGCTCTTTATTTAAGAATTCAAGGTAAAATGTACTATCCTCAAATATGAAGCCCATTCTGGAAAGCCCAATAGCCCAAAAGTTGATAAAATCAAATCAATACTAGTTGATAAAATCCGGGAACCGGTTAAGCTGCACTCCGCAGTCTGCATAACCCCTTAAAATTTCTGGCTATGGACATGGTTATTGGCTTATCTCCCCATGGCGCCATAGCAGCTTCACTCGAAGCTCCAACCACCTATACCTAACCTAGCTCATTCCCTTGCTTTACACCAACTCTCAATCACTCTGATGGAGACTCTCGCTGTTCAATTCACTCGTCTAACCCGCCACTTCTCCCGCCCCTCTCCGTTGCACGCGCCGCGCTCGTTTCACCTCATTCTCAAGCGTCACCTTCTCAGCTTCCGGCCGAACCTTCTCCGGAATCAATGCCTCGTGCTCGGAGCCTCTCGCCGCCCCTTCACTGTCGCTGCTTCCAGCTCTTCTGGTGCGTGTCTTGCTATCTGATTATTCCTGATACGCATTTTTCTTTTCCTCTTTCGGATGCGTGGTGGTGAATCGTTGAATTTCGTTCACTATTTATCAGATAGAGAAACCAGTTAGTCCGTTTCCTTGTCCTGTTTGCATAATTTTGGTAGTTTGCTGGGGAATTTTATTTTGGTCAAGGAGTTGGAGGATCAGCAAACTGATTTGTGAAATCTCATTCTTGATATGATCGGCTTTGCTAAAATTGCTTGCCTGATCAAAGAGTGGATTCCAAGAAATACATTGTACATATGATTTAGAATTTTAGATAAAGAAAAATGCTTATTTGCTGGTATGAGATGTATAGGGTAGGTTGACGGTGAGCAGTGGCGGAACCTAAGATGTCTCGTCGGGAGGGCCAAAATATATCATTGGTTTTTTTTGTTTAATTTATACCAAGCACAAAACAATTTAAAAAAATATTGTTTCTAAAAGGAGTTATGGAGACTTGAACCGACAACTTGTTGATAAAAATACCCATCATTTACCAAGTAAACTAGAGTAATTAATTGTTAAAATACTGTTTTTACTATTTATCTATCATAAAATATATTACATATAACATTAATTTTTTCCGTCCGGAGGGGCCATGGCCACCTCCCGTCTCAACTGTGTTCCGCCACTGATGGTGAGGGTGCAGGGAGGCGAGAGCACAGAGCTAGCATTCCTCCGGTTCCACTTCGTTACAGAAGCTGGTGTTTAAGCGGGAAAGAGAGGGACATGTGGTTGGTTGTAATGAGTTCGGTTGTTAAACTAGGGAGGTATAAATTGGAGCTCCTGAACTATCTGTAACAACTTCATCTTCCTCAATAATCAATAGAACACATTCTCCATTTCCTTTGAGTTCTTGATTGCTCGATTCCTTCGCATGGTATCAGAGTAGTAGTGATTATAATTTCTCCATTTTCTGTTATGGGTTTTGATCAATTATAATTTTCTTTTTCTTTTTACTCATCTTTTTTTTAATTCTCCTTTTTCTTTTCTTTTTCTTTTAATTCTTTTTTTTTTCTTTCATGCTACTACCTATTGGGCTTAATTCAAAACATCGAATTCAATCTAATAAACTAATTGAGCTTAATTCAAATTCATTTACTAACTATCTATATCTATATACTATACACTATATTAATTTATGTCACATGTCCTCTCCATGTTCAAAGTTATTTGTGGAAATATTATTTACATAATATCATTTTATTATGGTAACTATATTTTCTAATATTAATTTTTTTGAAAAATACTCTAATATTAATTACCCAATATTATTTGATGTTACATTTTTTAATCAATGAGATTAATTCAAAACTTTCATCTTTCACTATTTGTAGAATAGCGGAATTGATGTAAAGTCCTCCTTGAGGGTTTCCATTCATTGATATAACATATATATAGGTTACAAAGGTATTGGGCCTTAACGGGGCCCACTATAAAATAGGAGACCTATGTAATCTATCAAACCTCCGCAGTCGAAACGGGAGGGGTCCGTACAGTGAGACTGGAACGAAAATCAATGAATAACTGTCTAGGTAAACCCTTGGTGAATATATCAGCGTACTGATAAGAGGACGGGACATGTAGAACGCGGACATGTCCAATAGCAACCTTGTCCCTGACGAAGTGGAGATCAAGCTCAATGTGCTTCGTGCGTTGATGATGGACTGGGTTGCCAGCCAGGTAGAGGACGGAGACGTTGTCAGTGTAGACCAGAGTGACCTTCTGTAAGGGGCATCGTAGCTCAAGCAGGAGATTGCGGAGCCAAGAGCACTCGGAGACAACGTTGGCAACACCCCTGTATTCGACTTCAGCGCTGCAGCGAGACCCGGCGGCTGAAACTTGTAAACGATCTCGTTCAGATGACCATGCAGAAAGGCGTTCTTGACATCTAACTGATGGATGGCCCAGTTGCGCGACAGAGCCAGACTCATGACTACTCGGATAGTGGCAGGCTTGACCACAGGGCTGAAGGTCTCATCACAATCAATACCTACCTGCTGAGATCTACCGATCACCACAAGACGGGCCTTGTAGCGCTCCAACGTCCCATTAGAGCGGAACTTGTGACGAAAGAGCCACATACAGCGAATGACGTTCGCCTCAGGAGGGCGAGGAACAAGAACCCAAGTACCATTCTTCGTAAGGGCCCTGTATTCGTCGAGCATAGCCGCCTGCCAATCCGGGTCGAGGAGGGTTGTTTTGTGGGAGGTGGGAGCCGGGGAGAGGGAGGTTTGGGTGGAGGTAGAGGGTGATGGGAGTCGGGAAGGACGGGGGTAAGAGGGGCTAAGCAAGGAGAAGAGGCGGCGAGGGTTGCGGCGGGCGCCGCCAGGGAGGGGTTATGGGCGGTGGGCGCCGCAAGGCCTGCGGCGGGCGCTGCCAGGGAGGGGTTATGGGCGGCGGGCGAAGCATTTGGGGTTGCGGCGGCCGCCGCACGTAGGTGAGGCGAGGTTGTTTGGCGGGGTGATGGGAGGTGGATAGCAGGGTGATGGGCGGTGGTCATGGAGACGATCTGACAGGGTCGGAAGACACCGGAGACGTTGCGGGTGTGTGGTCTGATAGTGGGGGGTGGTGGTGGTGATGTAGGGGGAGAAGCAAGAGCACCGGGAGAGCCCTGGAGAAAAAGGAAGTGAGGGAATGATGACTCAGACTCTGACGGAGACACAAGGGGTGTGGGAGACGCAAAGGGAAACCGCGACTCATCAAAGGTGTCATGACGTGAGAGAATGATCTTGTGGGTCTTGATATCGAGGCAAATGTAACCGCGATGATCAGACGGATAGCCTAGGAAGACACATGGAGTGGAGCGCGGGTGAAGCTTGTGCGGGGCTGTGGATGACTGGTTTGGGAAACACAAGCACCCGAAGGTGCGAAGGTGATCATACCTAGGCTCGGCGTAATAAAGTGTCTTAGTTGGCGAGCGATGGTGTAGGGTAGTGGAAGGGAGAATGTTTAGGAGATAACATGTGGTGAATAAGGCGTGAGGTCAATAGGAAAGGGGAATAGATGCGTGGAAGAGGAGAGAGCGCGTCATGCTGGTAATGGTTCTGATGATTCTTTCTGCCTTCCCATTCTGCTGAGAAGTATAGGGGCAAGACAAGCGATATGAGATCCCATTTGCGACAAGGAAGGAGTGAAAGTCTTTGGTGTCAAATTCACGGCCATTGTCACATCGGAAACATTTGATGGACATGTGAAACTGTGTTTTGATGTAGGTATGGAATATGGCAAAAACAGGAAACACTTGGGACTTGAAATGCAACGGGAAGACCCATAAGTAATGAGTGTAATCATCCAGAAACAAGAGGTAGTACTTGTGACCCTCCTTGCTAGGCACGGGAGAGGTCCAAATGTCGATGTGAATGATATCAAAGGGAGCAAGGGTATAGGTCAAAGACCGTTGGAACGGCAGTCTGGCATGTTTGCCCAGTTGGTAGGAAGAGCATAAACCAGAGCGTGGGTCTTTAGTACAGGTGTCAAGGTTCTGGGAACAGAGGACATCTAGAACGGCAGCGCTGGGATGGCTCAGGCGTGCATGCAAAAGGCTGGACGATGATGCCGAGAGGGCGACCGGACACGACTGACTGGACGCAGGAGGTGGTGTGACAGGGTAGAGCTCCCCGGTGCTGTTACATCTCATGCGAGTAACCCCCGTAGTAAGATCGTTCACAGAGAAACCATAGGGATCAAACGTAAGGGAAATGTTGATGTCAGTAGTGAACCGACGGATAGAGATAAGGTTTTTGACAATCTTTGGGGCAATAAGGACATTGTTCAGGTGTAGTGGGTGAGTTGGGATCTGAAAATTGGCGTGGCCAATTCCCGAAGTAGCAAGACGACCACCATTTCCGACGATAATAGAGTGGGCAGGGCCCTTAAGAGAAATAGAGGAGAGGTTACCTGAGGAGTTCGTCATGTGGGAGGTGGCTGCACGAGTGTCCATGTACCAAGAAGAGTCTGAAGATGTCGGTTGCGTAGAGGAGAAGGCGTGATGCAGAGCTGGCGGAACATAGCCTAGGTCAGACGATGTCAGAGAGGCCCGAGGACCGGCATGTCGAGGGGTAGGATATCTAGAGTATCCAGAGAATGCGTGATGTTGGTAATCGTAGAGAGCCATGGTAAGAGGTTTTTTTTTTATGCCACCTAACTTAATAAATAATTAAGTTAGGGTCAGAAACGAAAATAGGAGAGCACAAGGGCTGTTTTTGGAATTTCTTCAAAAGAGATTCTTTCTTCTCCTTCGAAACACGTTCAGAGACGGGGAGGAGGGCTGCGGCTGAGGTCGGGCACGGGGTCACCGAATCGGGGCTCGGTGAAGTTCGGCGGCTGCAGGGAGTGTCGGCGGGGGAGGTATCGAAGAGAAAGGGCCGGATTTGGGATCAGCGGCAGTCGAGAGAGAGGGTGTGGGGGATGGCGAAGGTGGCTGGATCTGGGGCTTGAGGGTGGGTCCGGGGTTCAGTAGGCCGGATCTGGGCTCGAGCGTGGCCGGAAACAATGGCGGGGTGCCGGATCGGGTGTGGGAGGTGGTCGGCGGTTATAGATCTAGCGAAGAGCGAAGAACAGGGAGGGAAACTTGGGATTGGTGGTGGCTGCTGGTGGATGTTGCTGAAGGAGGGAGCTCGGATAGGCGGTGCAGGGGATGCGATGAAGAGGATGGTGGTGCAGGTTCTCGGATAGGCGGCGGCGATAGATCCGAGGAGGGCGGATCCGGCGACGGTGTCCTTGGAGAGGGAGAAGGCGGCGGTGTCGCTGGGCGCGGTGTTGTCAGGAGCAGGGGCCGGAGAGGCGGCGACGATGAAGAAGGTCGGAGGAAGAGGGAGGATCAATTTAAGGTTCCGTTAGGAAGAAAAGGTTGTGATACCATGTAGAATAGCGGAATTCATTGATATAACATATATATATATATATATATATATATATATATATATATATATATATAGGGGTTGGTTCCGGAGTACTCACCCCTTATTGTGTATCAAGTACTCAAATCTAGGCCGTTGATTGAGTTAAATGGGTGGATGAGATTAATTGGCAATTTTACAATTTTTTTAAATAAGAAAATGGTGGGACCCACCTACTTTCATGCTTCACTTGCTGGTGGAATGGAGCGCGTGCACTTGCTGGTGGAGTGGATTGGGGTTGTTATGAATTTGTGGGACCTAGTTAATTTTTTTTCAATAAATTATTATTCGATAGTATCACTAGATTATTCGATCGTATCAATTGATTATGCGATAGTATTGATAGATTATTCTAATCAAATAACACGCTAAAAATGCCTTGAAAAATTATTCGATGGTACCGCTTGATTATTCGACGGTATTACTTGATTATTCGCTTGATTATTCGACGGTATTACTTGATTATTCGATTATATCGCTTGATTATTCGACGGTATTGCTTGATTATTCTATTGTATCGTCAGATTATTCAATCATATCGATGGATTATTCGATGGTATCCATTTGCCACATGAGTAAGCAATAGTATCACTGGGTTATTCGATCGTATCGATGGATTATTCGACCGTATCAATGGATTATGCAATAGTATCGATTGATTATATATACTCAATAATAGATAAATTGGTTCAAGAAAATGAAACAAGCAGCCATGAAAACACATTTCAATCACCCATTTCGTTCAAGAAAATAACCAAGCCCTAATTGGGGACGAAATCAATGAGTACAAGTCTGTAATAAACGCCTCTTAATTTCAATTTCAATTGAGCGACCCTCGAATCAATTGGAACGAAATCGACGAAATTATATACCTGAAATTGAATCGAAGGGAAAAAGAGAAAGGAAGAGCGTTATGGGTGCAGATGTGGCCGGCCTTGCCAGAGGTGACCCATGGGTCTTCTTCGAATAAAAAAGTTCGGCCTTCGAAAACCGTCTGCGACCACCGAGGAGCGACGACGGTGGAGCCGCCCTTGCCAGAGGTCCCGCCGCACCTTCGAAAACCGTCTGCAACTGCCTTGCACCTTCGCATCCAAACTCCCGCTGCACAAACGCTCCACCTTCATCGACGGTTCCGCCATCGCCATCGCCATCGCCATCGCTCACTCCATTGAATCGCCACCGGATCTGCAACTGGTGGCCACCGGAACCGCCCTTGTTCCTCCCAACTGGTGGCCACCGGATTCGCTGCCTTCTTCACTCGCCATCGCCGTCGGAGGGAAAGGAGGCGGTCGACGACCCCGATGTAGAGGCGGCGCCATGGGAGCCATCGTCGCTTTGCCGCACCGCAGGACGACTCCTCTTTGAGCGGCGCCTCATCTTCATCGCCTCCACCTTTAGCCTCCATGGGGAAGAAGGTCTAAAAACCAATTGAAAGATGTGGGAAATCTAGGGTTTTAACCTCTTCACACACACACGCGCTTCCTAATTAAACTGGGCTTCTTTTTCCCTTTTTTTTTTTAAATCCATCCTAATACGTGGCACAATCCTAGTCATTTTTTTTAAATCAACGGCCTAGATTTGAGTACTTGATACTCAATAAGAGGTTACAAAGGTATTGGGCCTTAACGGGGTCCACGTACTATACAATAGGAGACCTATGTAATCTATCACTATTTATTATTTATTTTTCTCTTTACTAAAAATATTGAATTAAATCTAATGTCTATGATTTATCTATATCTAAATATTATTTATAAAAAAATCGCGCTATGACGCGGGGATCGTAATAGTTGCAAATTAAACTTACAAAATAGTTACTCATTACAAGCTATTTTTCAATTAAAGTGTTGTAATGTTATATGTTTATTTCCCTATGTCTTGCTTTCATATGTGTTACATGTAATATTGTTATATGCTTGTAAACATGTATGAGTGTATGATGAGTATACATATAACATATATTATATGCTTGGATATACATGGATGCACAAGATATGATTAGGCTCGACTGAGTTGTATTGAGTCGAGATCGACTTGATCCTCTAACGAGTCTAGTACATATTTGTGGAGTGATAATGTATAACCTATAGTATATATAATATATGTATAATATGTATGATACTATGCTTGAGATCCTTACCCGGATGTGGGCCTTAGGCCCATTCCCAAGCCCAATAGATCTCTCCAGCAAGGCAAGCTCGGCGGCCCTGTCCTTTTGGAGTGAAACGCTGCGTTTTGCCTTAGGGTTTCTGGAGAGGCTATTTAAGCTCGCTAGCAGCTCGAGGATCCTCAGTTCAGCTCTCTCTCTCCTCCGTCTCCTCTCAAACGCTCTCAAAGGGTTCTAGGGTTTCTAGGGTTTTCTCCTGGCTCCTCCCCGGCGATTGTGACGACGAAGGTGGTGGCTGCTCTCGGTGATCTCCTGGTGGTGGCGCGGCTAAGCTCCTGGCTTTGGTTGCCGCTTGTCTCACGTCTGGAGATCTAGGGTTTGAGAGTTTCGAAGAGATCTTCGAACTCCGGTCATCCCACACAGGGGGATCTTCTTCTCTTGTGTCTCTGAAACTCGCACTACAAAAAAAAATGAAATTCGCTTCGGCAAAAAACTGTGGCAAAATGCCTTCAAAGGGTGGCAAAAGGCATCTAGCTTCGGCTTAGCTACGGTAAATAGGGGGGTGGCGAATTTTGGGGTGGCAAAATTTGCTAGCTTCGGCAAATAGCCGTAGCAAGAAAATTAGCGACGGCTAAGCTACGGCAGCTAGCCGTAGCTAAAGTGTGGGGTAAAATAAAAAAAATACTGCTTTTTAGCCCGGATTCTTTAGACCCGGGCTAAAAAGTCCAATATTTAAAAAAAAAATTAAATAATACCCACAATTCAGTACATAATAAAATTTAATTATACAAAATTTAGTATTTACATACGAAATAAAATGTCAAAAAATACATAATTTTTTTTTGATTAGAAAACTACATAATTTATATACAATAAATATACATAATTATAAACTTTACATATACAATAAAATGTCAAAAACTTCATTTTAACCAAAACAAATGTCAAAAATAATCTCTACCCCTACTCATCCAGCACCATTTCAAAACTTCTCCAAGGTTCCAGCTTCTTCTAGCCTTACCTTGCATTTCTACCTTCTCATCCTACAAAATACAAGTCGAGATGACACTTCCAATGGCCATTGGCCATTGCACAGAAAACAGTATGTCATTGCACAAAATACAGTATGTCAATGAACTTCAAATAGGTAAAAAAAAACAAGCAAGCGGAAAGAGAAAATGCAGCAGATTAAATTTGTTTAACACAACCTGTATGCATTAAATAGTTTTGACAAAGCTTGAGCTATTATTTTAAGATCCAGAAGCAAGAATGATAAAGGTTCCATGAAATGCATGTCTGAAGGCATCGGCTTGATGAAAGTATGAATTCAAATTAGTGTTGTTGCAAGCCTATGCATGCCGACAGTATCGACTAAAAATTACAAACTAATGCTCATGTTACCTGATAAGTATAGACCTCACCATTTCCATGAAGAAACACCTTGACAGTAATGGTGGCACACCCATCAGAATCCTTCTAAATACTTCAAAACCTGAGAATCAGATATGAAGTCGCAAATCCTTATATATATGCATAGCGACGCAAAAAATAACAAATTATGCTGATCAAAGAAGAGTCTAGGAAGCATGAAAGTGCAATTCTCTATTTTCTCAAGGAAAGATTACAGCTTATTAGCACCCATGTAAATGCAACAGATCTCCAAACGTAATTAAATGCTTCCAATAAATAACCTAGGAAATAAGTACAGTAGTGAACATTGTCATGACTCTCACACATACCCACCCATATAAATACTTCCACTTTTATTAGCAATGGCAACATAACAAAACAAGGAAAACTATTAAGATAAGCATCAATTGAGCCTACATTGGGCAATTTTATTGCAACTTCTATATGCAGTATATATAAACTATTAAGAGAATGGACGTCAGTAGGATAAGACTGCAATTTCTATATGCAGTATATATAAACTAACAAGTAATGACAGCAGCAGCAGAGCACCAATTGATAGCAAAAGCAATTAGGGGTGACTAAACTAACAAGCAACACTGAAAAATGCATTAGAAAACAGCTGAAACTAAAACAGAAGATGAATGAGAAATTAGGCCTGAAATCTTACCGTAATTGGTAGTAGTCAAAGACAAACGAAGAAAGGGAAAACAAGAAGATGGACTAAGAGAATAGCAGCAGGCAACACACAGAACTAAATCAAAAGGCAATGAAAATAGTAGGGTTCAAGTCCAACGACCCAAAGAGGAGACGAAATGAGATGTGGCAACCCAGAGAACAAACACATAATAACTGAAGGTGCTGATCCACGAATGTGAAACCAAGAGGTACCCAACGTCTCGGGGCTGAAATCAAGGACATAAAATCCCAAATGAAAACCAGTTGCAGGTTTCAACCCCAAAGGAATCAATCTTATTGCATACTCTTTGCAAGAATCATCAGTGTTTCTCAAGTTAAAAATTAATTTACATCAGAAGCAAGAAAAGTATGCTCTTCGCCGTATAATAAGCATGAAAATAGTTGACGTCTTTACTTGAAGTGATTTCATCACAACCCAGTTCATCAGCAAGTAAAACCTTTGAAATATACGATTCCAGAACAAATGTTTGTTTCCTCAAGAATCACAATAAATGTTCTAGATGCCTTAATCTACCTAAATTTTGAAACTTTCTTGTCCCTTCACAAAGATCTACCACTTAGATTCGATTTCGACCAAGCCACAATTCATGTAAGTTTGTTAGACTTGTGAATTCTTAATCACCTAAAATGAATACATCACAATATAGAAGATTACAAATCAGAACTTGAAATTTATGGAACCTCAGAAGACTATAAAAGTTCTTTGTGCTTTTTAGAGATATTTGTTAATAAACGGATATTCGAAAATATGAGCAACAATACATGGAAACAAGAAAAAAATAACAAAAAGCTCTAAACAACCTTATAAAGCAGGGTATTTTTAGAGGAAAAATAAGACCAAAAGCCCTCAATCTATTGGATCCACACAACTTCCGCTCGTTCTAAGTTTCCTCCAAGCTAGGTGATAAGATTTGTAGCATAATAATGAACTCTCAATTAATCAAATGAGATAAAAAAAAGGTTTTATGGCTGCAATTTCAAATTATACAAGGCAGTGCAAAACAAGCATAACAATGGAGATGTATGAACAAAAAACAGCCATCAGTTGCAATTAATTGGGTTTCAGAAAATGGAAGAGAAGTGTAAATTGAAAATAAGGTCATTCACATCGTGTATGAGAACTCAAGCACAAACAAAAATTAATCAAATCAACAAAAAAACAAGATGAAATCTAATTAAGGACAGTTTTATTCACAAAAAATTGCCACAAATCTCAAATTTCACCCAAATTAGATGAAAAGAAGAAGAAAAATAGTACCTTTATCAGAATAATGTTTCAAGCACCTATGGGACTTGTCGTGCTCTTTCTCGTCTCTTCTACTGCTCCCTCTTCCAGATTTCTTATCATCGTCTGAAACCACAATAAAATTAAGAATTTGCAATATTAAAGGACGAACAGATCGATTTATGAACGAAGGGAGTAGAAACCTTCAGATATAGAAATAAGACTTGGCAAAGCTTTAAAAACATCACACATCTTGTTCAAGAAGCATGTGATTATTAATTCACCCTCAATCATATACTCCATTGCCTTATCAGAAAAATAAAAGGACATTAAGCTTATTTAAACTAAGTACAACTTTCTTATACTACCATGTGACTCAGTCTTTTGTTCAGGTTTATTCGTGTTCCTACTACCATGTCATCTCATAAACTGCATAATGAAAACATGTATGAAAATTACCAAACTGCGAAGCCAGCAAATCTTATACTACCTTGACTTTAGCCTCGTCCCTTGTTAATCCAATTCATCTAGAGAAGACATGTCCGTTTATTTCCACCTGCAACACATAGACAGAAGCAAACAATAGAACTCTTTAAACACATAGTTTGATAATCCACCAGAATAATAAAAGTAATTAATTTCAACTGTAACAAGGACTTTCCATTCTCCTTAGTCTAGTAAGTAATTGATAATCTACCAGAAAAAAAAAAGAAACAACAGCATAGGTACTCCTGGCCATCCAAAATGACTTTCAAGCTATTGTGATAATCCATGAGATTAATTTATAGATCAAAGATACTTGCTTGTATCAACACAAGCTACAATCATATGCATCTTTCTGCAAACGGTTAACAAGTGAGAACTAATTAACACGTAGAACAAACTGATTCTGTGATTCATGAGAAATCGAGAACCAGTAGAGACAGATGTAGGTACACTTTAACTTGCTAGAAAATCAGCACGAGCAAAATCTGGAACTTTAGGATAACAATTAAAACCCTAAATTAGCTAATTAGCTATATCGACATCAGATCCGAATCACAGGGGCAATTCAGATCACGCCAGGAACTAGACCAATGGAAGCAATCAAAAACCTTTCAGATTATAATATGATTATAAGTAACAATTTCTGAGCAGAGAATATAAAAAAAAATGGAGATACCGGTGAGGATGATACTAGGATGGGCGAGCGATAAGGAGTCTCCTCCTCTGAATGAGGGCGGAGATGCTTTGATTCAGCCCTTTAAGGGAGATCGGAGAGAGAACCAGAGGTGTGGAGAGAGGAACGGAGGAGTTCAAGATCTGGAGGCGAGGGGCATTGCTTGGCTTCAGATTCGGCGACAATCCGAGGGAGGAGAGGGCTGGGTGTCGGCCTTCGTCTTGACGCCGAATTCCGGTTGACGGGGATCGAAGCTCCTGTCGGCGCCGGGTTAAGGCAAATGCGGGAAGGGGAGGTAAGTGGCGAAGAAGGGGAACGCGAGCAGAGTGATGGCGAGAGAGATATGAGAGAGCCAGGAAGGATGACAGATCGAGAGGTCGGAGTGTCACAAGAAACTTCCACTGGTCTTCAATGGCGGACAAGGGCGGCCATGGATGGATATGAGGGTTAGGGTTTCTAGATCTGGAAGGACGAAGAAGAGGAAGGAAGGAAGGAACAGGAGCAATGAGCGAGGAAGCATACGGGATTATACAGGTTAGGGTTTTCTTTTTATTTCTTTTTTTAAATAAAAAATTATACGGTACGTTTTAGCCCGGAACTCTATTGGCCTTTGCTACGGCATCACATTACCGTCGCATATATCACCCCTCTTTGAAAAAATTAGCAACGGAAACCACTGCCGTTGCTAGCAGGGGTGGCAAATTCGACCTGATAGCCACGGAAACCCTTGCCGAAGCTACCATTGGTGGCAAAAGAGTGTCAATTGCCACGACCAGCCTCTGCCGAAGCTAGGTAGGGTGGCAAATTTCATTTTTTTTTGTAGTGTCGTACATGCTTAGATCTAGGGTTTACTTTTGCATTGCTTGTTTGTAACCCTCTGTTGAACATTACCTAGTGGATTCGGCTTGTTCTTGAGGCCCCGAGGACGTAGGCATATCTTTGCCGAACCTCGTAAAACTCTGGTGTTTGTTCTTGCTCTTGCATGTTTGTTTTGAGTTTCTTGTTCTTATCTCTCGCTTCCGCATTCAATCACTTTCGTTATATATCGAATCTCGATCCAAAAGATAAAAAAAAAAATGGTATTATTTTTCGTGACTGTTTGGTAAAAATTTGTGTGTATGTGTGAAGAGAAAAATTAGTTGTTTTAAATTCCTAATCGTTTCTATTTAGGGAGATTAATCATCACTTGTAGAGGTTTAGGGATTCAATTGCATATTCTGACTTTAGTGCTGTAGCTAGGTTCTCTGGATTGGAATCCGACATCTCACGTACATCAATATTGTTTGTTCGCATGGATTCGGATTCGTGATCACCGGGAAACGAGTTCAATACAAATATTTTGTGGCGGAATTTTCACCAATCACCATCACATATTGTACATAGATGAAACAACAAGAGACCTTAATATATTTTGACCTAATTAAGCCATTAAATTTGTCAACACCGTAGCGGTCAAAGCCTGACCTTCCCAGCCAACATAAAAGCCTTATAGGCAACCGAGCGAACCACCCCCGCACCGCCCCACCCCCTCTCTAACTCCTTCACCGCCTTCTCCCCCAGCAGCTCCACCCCTCTCTCCCTCGCCGTCACCACCGCCGACCACGACCCCACCATCCCCAAGAACCCCTCAAACGACATCGTTTTCGGGATGTCCAGCTCCAACGGCTCCCCCTCCGACCCCAGCCCCACCGGCTCGAACGGAAACGGCAGCGTTTTGTACCCTTCCAACAAGTGCCTTATATTCGGGTGCCAATAAGGAAGGGTCGTCGCATGCCACCGCTTCATGATGGAATCGAACTCCGGGTCGACCACGATGTCATTGTAGCACCAGACGGCGAGGATCCCACCTGGTTTGCGGAGGAGACGGGCGGCTGCCGCGTAAAAGGTCGGCAGGTCGAACCAGTGTACGGCTTGTGCTACGGTGATCAAGTCAACGGAACCTTCACATTCACTGCCGATGGTGGTGACGATTTGCTGTTCGGACATGGAAGGGAGGGTTTGCAGGTACTTGACTCGCGGGTGCGGGATGGCTCGATCCAGCTGCGGCTTGCTCACATCCGTAGCAATCACTTGGTCGTAGTGTTCAGCCACCTTCAATTTTCCGATCCCAAAACAAGAAAGTACATTATGAATTATACATAATAGTAGATAGGAAGAGAGGGAGCTAGCATATAGCATAGCTTACAGCGACTGCGGCTTGGCCGTTGCCGGTGCCGACGTCCCAAGCGAGAGAGTGACTGAGAGTGCGAGAGGCTAACCAAGAGTACCATTCACTCGGGTAATCGGGTCGGGCGTCCAAATATAAACCGGCTTGTTTGTCGAATAACCCCGCCATATCGATAGATAATTAGATATGGATCCAGATCGAGATCGGTCTCGATCCTTAAATGATGGGGTGATGCGTCTGCGGAAAATTCGGATCTAGCGTTTGACGTTGAGCCCAGGATGTATATAAATATTGATTTTCTTAACCAACTTGCTGCTTAATTAATTTATTGGGTACCACAAATTAAAAATTAGTCAGTAAGGTCAAGTTGATAGTAAACTAGTTCGAAACGGAACTTGCAACTTTTTTATTTTCCGTGAATGGGTATCATATTACGTGTGCACTTACATCTATACCCAACCCAACCCAATTTCATGTTTCAACGTGCAATTGGCAATCCATATGTGAATGAGACGAGACGAGATGATGCCTGAAAATAAGGTTTTTTTTTTTTTAAATATAATTTATTCTTAATACCGGCCGGAATGGATTTGAGGAAGTTAAACTTTCACGGAAAATACGTTAGTTAATAGCGCCAATGGAAACGGCTCACAGGTCACCCTCTTTGCAACTCAAGCTCACCATTTTTACTTGAAAAGGTAAATATAGAGATAGAGATAAGGTGATATATATAACACCAAATTACAAAAAATGAGACCATACCAGATTCTCATGAAAAACGGGAACATATATTCAAAATGACCTCTCTATACTCTCTATCCTCAAACTACGTCAGCATTCTTACGGAAGAGTTTTTGTTTTCATTTTTTCCCAACATATTTATGTATTGGCCTGAAACACCAATAATCTTGTTGAGTTGGGTTGTAAAATGATATATGGGAATGACTTGGACTTTATACATTAATTTATGTAGGTTTTTTCAACTTTTATGGGTTTTCGAGGGCTCGATTAATGGAAAATGAAATGAATGATATGGGATAAGGCAATTGGAATTTGGTTACGAGTTATTATATGAGATTTATTGAGTAAATGTGCTATCCTCAAATATGAAGCCCATGCTGGAAAGCCCAATAGCCCCAAAGTGAAAGCGTTTCCAATGGCCCTTTAAAAACCAATAGTTGATAAAATCCGGGAACCGGTAAAGCTGCACTCCGCAGTCCGCCCTTAGAATTTCTGGCTATGGACATGGTTATTGGCTTATCTCCCCATGGCGCCATAGCAGCTTCCCTCCAAGCTCCAACCACCTATACCTAACCTAGCTCATTCCCTTGCTTTACACCAACTCTCAATCACTCTGATGGAGACTCTCGCTGTTCAATTCACTCGTCTAACCCGCCACTTCTCCCGCCCGTCTCCGTTGCACGCGCCGCGCTCCTTTCACCTCATTCTCAAGCGTCACCTTCTCAGCTTCCGGCCAAAGCTTCTCCAGAATCAATGCCTCGTGCTCGGAGCCTCGCGCCGCCCCTTCACTGTCGCTGCATCCAGCTCTTCTGGTGCGTGTCTTGCTATCTGATTATTCCTGATACGCATTTTTCTTTCCCTCTTTCGGATGCGTGGTGGTTAATCGTTGAATTTCGTTCACTATATATCAGATAGAGAAATCAGTTAGTCCGTTTCCTTGTCCTGTTTGCATAATTTTGGTAGTTTGCTGGGGAATTTTATTTTGGTCAAGGAGTTGGAGGTTCAGTAAACTGATTTGTGAAATCTCATTCTTGATATGATCAGCTTTGCTAAAATTGCTTGCCTGATCAAAGAGTGGATTCCAAGGAATACATTGTACATATGATTTAGAATTTTAGATAAAGAAAAATGCTTATATGTATCACTGAGGCATGACTCTGTGATTGATATCTCTGGTGGAATAAACTGTTCTCGCAGACTGGAATAATATCGGACCAGCAGAAGAAAGATACGATGTGATTGTGGTTGGAGGAGGACATTCTGGATGTGAAGCTGCTCTTGCATCTGCTCGGCTTGGGGCAAAAACTCTTCTTCTCACCTTAAACCTTGATAAAATTGCTTGGCAGGTAATTATTTTGTAGGCATATTGTCTGAATTTCTTAGCATCACTGCTACACTTATACTTGAAGAATCATATTGAAGACTTGTTGAATTCAATCCTAGCAGTCTAGCACTGTGTATTTATCTGTGATGATTGCAGCACCTTCATTTGTGTATATTCTGATTGATATGTGCCTTAATCAATTTTACTGAGAAAAAGGTATAGCCTTGCAATCCTGCAGTGGGTGGACCTGCGAAATCGCAACTTGTACATGAAGTGGATGCACTTGGTGGTGAGATTGGGAAAGTTGCTGATAGGTAATATTTGAAGCTCAGTGAAAGATGTTGCATATATTCAGTTATTGTTCATTTGTTTGCAAGCACTTCATGTCTATGAAAAAACTGACGGGAAATTAGTTTTCAATAGATTGACTGTTTTTGTAAGCAGAATGATATCCATTCTCTATATAGGGTTAGTCTAGTTCAGAGTTGAACTTGATGCTTGGTCATCCATGCTCATATATTTTTACTGTAGGTGTTATCTTCAAAAACGAGTTTTGAACATTTCAAGAGGCCCTGCAGTTCGAGCATTGCGTGCACAGACTGATAAAAGGGAATATGCTTTGGTGATGAAGGCGATTGTGGAGAAGTAAGTTATCCTTAAATTCTACCTCCTGACAAGATTGAGATGCTTTTGGACTTTTCTGTAAGGGGATATAACCATTGAGCTCTAACACTCTCCTGATTGTTGTCATTGAACACTGTGTGTAAGAAACTTTAAAGTCACAACTTTTACTATAATCTTCATGAGGAAATCTTGGTGATGAAGCAAAATTGTTATCCAATTGACTTTACGTGCTTTATCGCCTTATAAAAGTCTATTGTTATCCAACTGACTTTTACATGCTTTCCTGGTATTAACCAAATTATTTGCCTGCACAGTAATAGCTGATCTTAAACTTCGGCTTCAAGTATTTGCATTTCTAGAGTTGCACTCTATTCCAGCTGTCTAGTATTGCAATGGAATTATTTAGCAGTACTTATACTTGTATGATCTCTTCATTTTCGTGCTATTTTTTCGATATTCTGATCTTGTTTTCTCCCGATTGTTCAATTTCAGCGCAGAAAATCTTTTCATTCGTGAAGCTATGGTGACTGATGTTATTATTGGGACTAATGATAATATTGAAGGTGTCCGCACTTTTTTCGGAATGAACTTCTATGCACCTTCTGTTGTCCTCACAACAGGGACCTTCATGAGTGGCAAAATTTGGGTTGGGAAAACATCAATGGCTGCTGGAAGAGCTGGTGAGTCAGCTTCACATGGACTCACAGAAAACCTGCAGCAACTAGGTTTTGAAACTGATAGGCAAAAGACTGGAACTCCTGCACGTGTGGATTCTCGTACAGTAGACGTCTCAAGATTGGAGCCACAGCCTGGAGATGAAGAGGTTCTTTCATTCTATTTTATGTGTAGTTTTGATATTCACATTTAGGAGGGTTTTTTTACGCTAAGGCATAAGCTTTTGTCATTTAGGGGGCGTTTGGTTGTAATCAGAGAAAGGGAAAGGAACAAATCTTGTCTACTTTCATATTACCATTCCATATTCATTTATAAAAATTTATAACAGTAACTTCTAGAGATGAATCGTCTCCATCCTCCATACGAAATGTGTTTCCTTTCCCCCATTTTGTTTCCACATATGGTTTCAAAATGATCATTTACTCCCTAACCCACTTGAAATTAGATTTCAAAATGAGAGAGCTTCCAATGAGACATTAGAGGTAGGACTAATATATAATGCCCTAAATATGGATTATATCCATTCTCTTCCCCTTACCCTTCTATGCAACCAAATGGGCCCTTAGAGTTTACATGAACAACAGCCTACCTTACTCTTTGAATGTGTGTTGTTTTCGTCTTAGATCTTTAAATGAACATGTGACAGTCCCATTATGTATGTGGCTGTAACAGAAGAACTATTCTGAGAGTGAAATGTCTTTCAAGCAGGTTAGTTGGTTTAGCTTTGATCCTGAATTCCACATTGAAAGGGAACAAATGTGCTGCTATTTGACTCGTACCACAAAGAGTACTCATGAAATGATTAGGGAAAATTTGCATGAAACTCCAACTTATGGAGGATGGGTGGAGGCCAAGGGTCCCAGATATTGTCCTTCGATTGAAGATAAGGTATATGTATTAGCTAACATAGTAGTTATTTTTACTGTCTTTAAAAGAGCTTCATCCGAAACTGAACTGATTTCACTTCTCAATTTGTCATTGAGTGGATTCTTTTGATCTCTGAAATATGTGAAATAGACTTTGGTATTTGATTTGGAATAAGGTAGCTTGTTCGTATAATTATCTATAGTGTCTGTGACCCTAATTTTTTATTTTTAATCTCAGATTGTTAGATTTCAAGACAAAGAATCCCATCAGATTTTCCTTGAGCCAGAGGGTCGAACCGTGCCTGAGCTTTATGTCCAGGTAGGCTAACTGTAGTTTGGAGATGGTGCTTTATGAACTACATCCCCTTTTGTTTGAAAGTCTTATCTTTATCTACCAATATTTAAAAATGGTTTTTTATTAAAATAAACTTGTTTAATTACAGGGATTTTCAACTGGTTTGCCTGAGAGACTGCAGCTGCCTCTGTTAAGAACACTTCCTGGGCTTGAGAACTGTACAATGCTGAGGCCTGCTTATGCTGTAGAATATGATTATTTGCCAGCATACCAGTGCTCCAGATCCCTTATGACCAAAAAGATAGAGGGACTTTTCTTCTCTGGTCAAATAAACGGGACAACAGGCTATGAGGAAGCTGCTGCTCAGGTTCTTTTTTTTTTTCTACCGAACTTTTGAGGGGCCTTTGTTAAGCTTAGGAATTTACATTTTGAAATCACTTTTATCTTATTTTAGGGCATTGTTTCTGGGATTAATGCTGCCAGACATGCAGAGGGAAAGTCTCTCATTGTTTTGGAGAGGGAAAGCAGCTACATAGGAACTTTAATTGATGATTTGGTTACCAAAGATCTAAGGGAGCCTTACCGCATGCTAACAAGGTAATCAGAAAACTGCAATGCATGCTTACATTATTTGGAACTTGACTAGAATTTTGGAAACTTGTTAGCATGATAGCATCTCATCCTCAGCGATCAGTTAGTGAATCAGATCCATTTTACATGTGCTATCATATTCATTGTTTTTTTCTTGTGACCTCAGTCGCTCAGAACACAGGTTAATTCTACGAGCAGACAATGCTGATAGTCGTCTTACACCCCTGGCTCGTGAAATTGGTCTCATTGATGATAGACGCTGGAATATGTACCAAGATAAGCAATCTCGCATAGCAGAGGAGAAGAAGCGTTTGAAGGCAACCCGTGTATCAGGAGGTGATCTGGCTGCCGAAGTTACATTATTGTCTGGGCAGCCAGTAAGGGATGCTGCAACATTGGAGAGTATACTAAAGAAGCCACATATACAATATAAGCTTTTTGATAAGCATGGTTTTGGTAATGAATCTCTATCTAGAATGGAAAAAGAATGTGTTGAGGTTGATATCAAGTATGAGGGCTTCATTATTCGACAACAAAACCACATACAACAGGTCAGTATCAAATCTTTATAATACCCATGGCACTTTTTATCATAGCGCATAGTTGGTGATCAGCCTCTCTTCATGTCACTTTCCAGATAATTCAGCAGCAGCACCGACCTCTTCCAGAGAACCTAGATTACTATTCTATGACAACTCTATCCCTGGAGGCCCGGGAGAAGCTTTCCAAGGTATTCCCCAGCAATAAAAAGGCCTTCTCTGTTTCCATTTAACCCCCTACCGATGCATATATTACTGCAGTAGGGTTTATTTTAGCCATCCTGAATGTATGTCTGAAAAGGGAGTTTGTATGTTTCAGGTGAGGCCACAAACGATTGGTCAGGCAGGCAGAGTAGGCGGAGTGAGCCCAGCTGACATAACTGCTCTGATGATCATCTTAGAGACCAACCGAAGACTAGCCCATGAACAAAAAAGACGGAAGATTCTGGCATCTGTGATGGTCGAGTCTGAAAGCGAAGCACCTGAACTTTCAGTCAGCGAGACACTAAGCTAGTAATCTGCGCACACGAAACAAAAAAATGGCTTCGTCCTTTTACAGTGGTACTTATCATGCCATCAATCTGCCCTACTAAATTGAGTTTCACCATGATGAAATGGCAAACGAGAAGGCGAGTTGCAGCCAGGTTGTGCAGTTTCTTCACCTACCTTATATTGCATCCTGACTCCTGAGGTTCAGCTTGGATTGGCCGGAGTGAAATCCTGGAATCAGGTTTCTTCTTGATCTCGGTAACTTGCAAAGTATGTTCTAAAAGTCATTTAAAATGTCATTTTATTTAAACTTAAAATAGTAATTAACAGTGCTGTTGATTTGAAATAGTGGTAATATAAGAAATGTTTTTATTTAGTTTAATGAATTGTAAATTTCTGACTTATAATGTGCATCAATGTCACACTCCCGGTATCCAGGGAACGCCTACTATATTTATTCAAAGCTCTCTCTCCTGACAATGCAATTTCCCAATTTCAGTTTTCAATTTTCAATTTTCAATCCAATTCAATTGCTGTACAAACGCAAATCCCTTGATTTGAATTCTAATTCCGTCCACCCAAACGACTCAGAATTCAAATGGTTTATTGAGGTTTGAATTCTTCAAGTTTGTCCAAGTCCCGATCAATCGACATGGATGATCGATGGACACCGATATCATAATCCCAAGTCCCATTTCCTCGAATATCTTTCAATCTTCATCTAGGATCCCTTTGTTTCTTGACCTTCAAATTCCGACTTCGACAAAATGCCTGTGCCTGTGGTGGAGCAGAAAGTTGGGGTATGCTACATATGGCTAATCTGCATCGTTCTTGCGGGCTGCCTCGCGGCAGGCGGAACCTTACTTTGGCTCTACATGATCAACCCCGACGACCCTTCTGTCTCCAGTTATCCTGCCATCGCCATCTCCCTCATCGCCCTCCCTTGGTTGTTCTGGTTCATCACCCTCCTCTACCGCCTCCTCTCCCGCAAGTTTGGCTTCCATATGGTGCTTTGGGGCGCCTCCCTCCAATCCCTCCCCCGCACGACCTCCGAAGCTGTCGATAATCCTAGTGGGAACCAGCAATCGGAGGTCATGGCCTCTTGATTGCGTGATTGATAATGATAGGGCGATCGAGAAGTGCAACTAAGGACATCCACGGAGCGCAGGGAATGGCCATGGTTGAACAATGTCACAAGGGATCCATCTATCTGTCGAGTTTTTGAATCGCGACGATTGCATAAATCGAAAGGTAAGTAATGAGATTCCTAAGAGTGGAGGAAAATGAAAGAATGTAATGTAATGTTTAAACATAGGAATCTGCAGGCATTGCAGGCGTAAGATTGTTATATTCCAATCCCATGATGTAATTTTGTTCAAACATTTCCTCTTTATTACGGGTAAACATTTTCGTTTTGATATGCATATAAGATTTGATCATAAATTTTGACAAATTAAATACTCACGAAATCAATTACGCTAATTTAGTATCATGAGGAATGAAGAATGGAAATTACCATCTCCATGTTCAGAATTTTACTAACTTCCAACGATGAATGATTCAAAATTGATTGCTCAAATTTTTTACCTTACACATGAACATCGGATACTTATTAAATCAATGTTTCATTTTCCTTCTTAGGCATTAGGAATAAGTGTATCGCATTGATGATATGAGTTGGTTGTAAATTCTAGTTTCTTTACGAAATATTTGAATTTAAATATTAGGAACAAAGAATTTTTTATTTTTTATTTTGATGACAAGGAACTCACCTTCGGTGGTAAACTCCAAGTACGTGACTCAACCGATAAAAGTCTCGTATCAGGAAAACCGGTTTTCGCTGACCGGTCCGATTCAGTAATAGAGAGTAAGACAAACTTTGGATTATCATCTACTCCGTATAATATAGCAAGAATCTCCATCTATTAAACTTGGAATAAGATTGGGGTGTTCGCATGGGCTTAGCTCAATTGGTCATAGGGGTGACATTTGGAGTAAGGACCAAGGATCGAGTATCACCAGCGTCAGTGTGGGACAACCTCTCAAATGAGAGGGGCTCCTTTTCGCACTGATCTCAGACTCTTGTTATCGGTTGAGTCACCATTACCTTCTCTCACAATGTCTGAGACGAGATTTACCCTTTCTTATCTTCAATAATAACAAAATCATGATTTACCTCCTCTCACAATGCCTGAGGTGAGATTTACCCTTTACTATCTTCAATAATAACAAAATGAACATCGAACTATAAGGAGCTACTTTTTAAAACAAGGTAAAAATATTTTTTAAAGCATGACGAAAATACCCTTATAATTTAACCAAATTACTACCCTACTCACCCCTCACCACCCCACTCTTTCCTCATACTCTATTCTCACGCCTAAAAAAACCTCGAATAAAATATCATCCAAATCCACTCATTTTTGTTGAAGTGAGGTATTAAAATCGAAGATCTAATGAAAATAAGGCATGTCGGTTAAATTTCTCATTAAAATTTTGGGGAGTTTCGACATTTTCGTGGGTTTTGAGTGGTTTGAGTTGAGAATGTGATTTCAAAAGTTGTTAAAAGTGGTGTAATCTTGTGCATTTGTGCTCATAATAGTAGTATATAAGAGTCTTTTAGACAAATCTATGAAAATGGGTTGAATTATATGTATATGTATATGCGCGTGTGTGTATTATGTATGTATGTGTATATATGTCTGTGTATATGTATATATGTATGTATATGTGTATGTGTGTGTATATATATATGGGCTCCTTAAGGAAAGTGGGCTTGAGGTGACGACTTGTTGGGCCTCGCCTCAAGTTCGGGTCTACGAGGTAAGACAACGACTTGATCCTCATCGACATCGCCCCTGACACAATGAAACTCAGTATTAGCCCTAACACGCCGGTGCATACGCCGAGATTGTAGGAGGTCAGTTGTCGATGAAGCCAAACTGGTCTCCATGGGCGTCAGATTGGTGGGCAAGGAGGTGTACGTCAGTGAGCTTGGCTTCACCGACGACCGACACTACAATCTTGGCCTATGCACCAGCGCATTGGGGCTAATGCTGAACTCCATCGTGCCGGGGACGATGTCTATGAGTATTGAGATGTTGTCTCACCTCACAGACCCGGACTTGAGGCGAGGCCCAACAAGTCGTCACCCCAGGCCCACTTTCCTTACAGCGCCCATATATACATATATACATATATACACATACATACATACATATATATACACACACGTACACTGATACACACAAACGTCACCAACATGAGGATCCACATGGGCTTCTTAAGATCCTTCAGGGAGGCGAGGGCCGAGGATCTCGCCGAAAAACGGGAGTGAAGCGCACACTTAAAGGGGCACGTGGGCGTCAGATTTGGGGTAGGGTTGAGGGTTTAGGAGGGGCCTTTATGAGATGAAGAAGGATACTAGGGAGGTGAGGGTGATGAGGAGGGCGGTGGAGATGAAGAAGCAGGATTTGGGGTTGGCACAGTACTCGTTGCAAGCGGCGACGCAAGAGAAGGGGAAGAGGCGATGGAGGTGGTGGAGGCAGTCGGCAGCGATGCCGAGGACATTGCCGACGACCATGAAGAAGGAGTAGCCGCAGTTGGTGGCATGAGTTCGACAGTTGTCGTCGACAGTGAGGTTGGCGAGGAGGGCGCGGCAGGGGCCCTAGAGGGTGTTGTTGGCGACGTCGAGGACCCAGAATCGATGTCGAAGACGATGATGGCGTGGGGCTTGGAGTCTCCAGTGCCAACGGGCTTACCGGAGGCCACACTAATGTCGACCGCGAAACCAATGGGGAGCACGACAATGACCACGAGGGTAGCACCAGTGACGATGAAGGGGCATCGACGGTCAAATCTGGAAGTGCATCGTTCGGAGTAGTAGCCGACACAGGGCTGGACGACGAGGCCGGAGACGGGCCCACACGGCTAGATGAAGGAGGTCCAATAGAGACGGATCTGACATTTAAAAGGCTTGACACGAGATACAAAAATAGGACCCTCGACTATTTTTAAATATAAAAAAATGAATATCAAACTATTAAAAAATATATATCGGTAATTAAATATGTCATACAATAATAATACGCATAAATAAATTAAATTTTGAATGTTTTAAGAGTTGCTTTGGATTTCATTGTATTACACATATGTGACATATATATCACTTATATACCTACATGTTTTTCAATTGTCGGGCTACACAATTGAAAATATGCTTATAATAACATAAATTTAAAATAAAATAATTATAAATTATTTAAATTTATAATTTAATTATAATTATAATCCATGGAATTCAAACACACCCAACAAGCGATTTAAGGAACAAAAAAATGAGTCAAAGATGGATTTTTTTAAAAAGATTGAAAGGAATTGAAAGAATTCTGGACCCTTTATAATACTGGGCTTTTTGCCTTTTATTGGACTCAACATAAAATTAAAAGAAGATATTGGGTCTCTTTATTTTATTTTACACTACATATATTTTCCATCCATCTCAAATATGTTGTTTTAGTTTTGGCACATTTTTCAAGAAAAATAAAAACTATATAAAAATCAATGACTTTATTAATTTACAAAAATAATTTTATACTTAATACAATTATCTACAGTATTACTGAAAAAAGTTATTTGAAAATTTAATATTTTATAGAGTTTTTATCTTCTTAAAAAATGCGTCAAAAAGTCAAACAAGTTTCGTGATACGAAGGGAATCTATACTTTAAAAAATGGGTCATGTTATTTAGAACATGGTAAAAATCATTTTTAGAACACAATATAAGTATACTTCAACTTTAAGTAAATTACAAAACATGTCCTTCTCTGCCCCTCGCCTCTAATCTAACTCAACCCTAATCTTCACAGTTCTTTTGCATAGAGAGCCGAGGAGCAATTGGCTCATCAGTTCATAGTCAAACGAGCGAGTGGAGGAGCCATTGGAACCACCACACATTTTTTTTTCACCATCTCGACCCGTTCAGAAAACCATTTCTTCACCTCGCCATGAATCTATCCATAAACGGCTGCCACCAAAGAGCTCAACTATTGTTACTTACTTGTTCAACTCCAATCCCCAAGTTTTACTTTTAAGAAGATTTTGTTGAAATCAATTAATTCAATAAAACATCTTCATACAAATTGAAATTATTTCCATTCACATCTAAATTTTGAAGTTAATTTGAAATTCAATGGAGGAGAAGATGGTGTTAAAGTACAATTTGAAACTCAATTGGAAAATTAAAATCCTCAAATATGAGTTTTAAGAAGGCTTTCGGGAGACGTGATCATACCCCATAACTCGAATGCTCCGATTGAAGCACACTGGAGAAGAAGATGACGCGAAGGGGGAGGAGATGGTGCGCAAGGGCTTGCTTGTCTTCTTTTTTCTATTCTAAGAAGAACCAAGCTAAAAAGGGTGATGTTTTAATCCGCTTATTGCAGAACCAAGCTAAAAATAATTTTTTATTAAAAATAAAAAATTGGTCGTTGCAACCAAGTCACAGTGTGGTCGTTGTGACCAAGTTTGAACCAAACATACATATGATTGGTCGTTGTGACCAAATACTACATGTCCATTGCGACCAGTTGCCTTATATATGGTTGGTGCAACCAATTATGTGCTATACGTAAAAAATATTGGGCTCCCATGGTTAATGGGCTCGAGGTCAACCTGTTGGGTCTCGCCTCATGTCCGGGCCTGAAAAAGCTAAACCCCCAAACACTAGACCATATTAACATTTGTGAACTTTATGCTTTGTCCTTTTTTTAATAGAAAAATGGAGTGAGCTACAACCAATGTTCTAAAGGTGCTAGAGGTCAGTCAGCCTAGATTTAAAAAAATTTAGGTGCCTTTCCGTCTAGCACCTAACAAGCATTGAAGGAATAGTGGACTGAGCTTTGTGGCAACCCACCCCAATTTTAATATAGAATATATGCAATATAGTTGAAATATATATAGAGAACAAGATAGGAATTGTCCTATTGGTATAGACTTTGCACTACAACTCTCAGGATCCAAGTTTGAATCTCTCTCTTAACAGCCATTGTCAATGCCTTTTTTATTCCTTTTATCAATTTGTTCATCAAATTCTATCTATTTTATAACTAGATATCTTTATTTTAGTTCAAAAATTTTCCCAATAATTTTTTTTCCTATATACACAATAAATTATACTGTATATGAGATGGTAAATCTGATTATATATCGATTTCATCACTATATTTCTCTACTTTCATTCAAAATTAATTTTAATCCAGCACACCCCAACTTTTATTCCCGGTTCCGTCTCTGACGCATAAGCGTGATTTTTAAAACACTGGCTACAACATATATCAGGTCACCGCTAGTTTCGTCTCTGATTGGGGTTGAGACATACACATTCTTTTTCCGACTAAATTGAGTGAGTGGTTTCAATTAAACCGAAAAGTCATAAAAATATAAACAAAAATGGACATACACAACCAAGAGCAAATAACGTATACTAGACATGAATAATCAAAAGATAAGAAAAACATTTAAAAAAACGAAAGAGGACAAAAAAAACACCCCAAACATTCGTACGTCCTCAGTCCTCACACACACGGTGGACATCCCAACTCTAGAGGATGGTGGCTATAAATTTTAACTATCACCGACATCCGGTATCAACAAGGCTCTAGGGTGTCGACAACTCACCTCCATCGGCAAGAGTTGTCGGCAAGACTCCTGATCTTTTTTTTTTACACCAACATCTAGTGTCGAGGGTGTTTATTTTCGTGATTGACAACCCGTGTCGATCAACTCTCTCCTACAAAATGCACACCTCTAACTTTGAAAGCTCGCGTCGATTGAATCTTTACCAACATCAAAAGTCGAGAAATGAACCGCGATAAATTACTGTCTCGATAGCAAACCCCTTTTATTATATATGGACTCAACAACGAATCCAAAGGGGTCCCCCTCTTGTGCACATGGGGCTGAACTCGGACCTGAACGAGTTGCACTCGGACTCTGAGCTTGATGCTTTGGTTCGAAAGAACGCACTTGGGTGGTGGTTCAAAAGAGACTGACACCACCCAAAATATCGCTTTGTATAAAAAAAAAACGGAAATTTCGCGAGATAGGCCTGAGGTATTGCAATTTTCACGAGGTATACAACTTTTTTGCATATTTTGCGTTGTACCCTTGAGGTTTTGAATTTTTTCGCCTCGTGCCCTTTCCGGTTAATTTTAACAGATTCCGTTAGTTTTTTTTTAAAAATAATAATAATAATAATAATTAAACGAAGAGAAGAGAGAGACCAACCCCAAATCTCATTTGTTCTACGAAGAACAAAAGCGAGAACCAACAGAAAAGCCTCAAATCCCATCTCAAAATTCAATCACAACAACCAAATTGAGCAGGGGTATCGTCGATTCTTGGCTAGAGTTCTCAATTTCGTCAATCTTCATGCCAAAATCGAGCCACAAAGTCTCAATTTTCCAGATCTAGGGTTTCTAGATCTAGAGGTGAAAAGGTGGTGCGGTGGGTGAAGGTCGCCGCCAGGACTGGAGCCGCCGCCGCCGTCCAGAACTTCGACCTTCAGCTTCCTTACTCTCGAGTCGCCGATGCCGCTGTATGAGTCCAGATCTCCTGTGGTGGTGGCGTTGGGCGCCAGAGCCGCCGCCGCAGCAACCGCGGTGGCTCAGATCTTCGACCTTTGGCTTCCTTTCTCTCGAGTCTCTTCGATTCTTTCTTTCTCTTTCTCTTTCTGTCGTTCTTTGTTTCTTTTTATTTTTTTTAATTGAAAACTAACGGAATCCCACCAAATCTGTTAAAATTAACCGGGAAGGGCACGAGGCGAAAAAATTCAAAACCTCAGGGGTACCACGCGAAATATGTAAAAGAGTTGTATACTTCGCGAAAATTGCAATACTTCAAGGGTACCTCGCGAAATTTCCGGAAAAAAAAAAAACAAAACTTGCTTAGCTCATTTGGTCCTCGGTTCGAATTCTATCAGCCCCTTGTTTTTTTTTTTTTAACATGTACAGTTTCCACAGTCACAGACAAAGAGCAGAAGACCGCGAAGCGAAACGTCAAACGCGACTCGCACCCAGGCCGCAGGCGAGTACTCCCCGCCGTGACGCCATCGCACCGCTCTGTTGGCTCCGCCGCGAGTACTCCCCTTCTGTCGGCTCCTACGCTGCTGTACTGTCGGCTCCGGGCTGCCACTGCAGAGGTCAAAC
Source organism: Persicaria tinctoria (assembly GCA_037127255.1). NCBI lineage: Eukaryota > Viridiplantae > Streptophyta > Magnoliopsida > Caryophyllales > Polygonaceae > Persicaria > Persicaria tinctoria. Next base: position 558,588 of record JBANSL010000014.1, read on the forward strand.
CAATTGCTGAAATTGTTCTTCCCCAAATCCCAAAAGGTTCGTGTTTTATACTTTAAACTTTGTGAATTTGTGCTATAACTTTTGATTTTTCAGATTCGATTTATAAGTAGCATATGAGAATTCATTTAGGGTTTTGATTTTGCAAACCAATAGTTGAAATTAGGGTTTGATTTTGGGAATCAATTTTGTGAAATTTTAATTAGGGTTTTGTGTTTTTGGAATCAATTTTGTCATTTAATTATTGACATGTGGGATTTTGAAAATGAAGTTTACAAACGTGTGAATTGAATTTTTACTGAATTGAATTTGTGATTTGGGAAAGTTTTTTGTGGAATATCTAATGAGATCTGTTTCATGTTAATATCTAATGCCTCTCATATGTGGAATGTGATTCTGGAAGTTGGTGTGAACCAAGCACTTTAATTATTTCGTCCATGTTATTCGTAAGGATTGTTCAGCTTTTTTGCCTGAAAATGTACTTGTTGCTTTCTATTGCACTTGAGTGTAGTGTAGGTGTTTGAAGCATTTTGATCAAAGGAAGAAACAGTTATAGGGTACTGCATTTTTTGGCCCTTAGCCAGACACTGTGTAATGACTAAGAAAAGTTTGTTAAATTACAGGTTAATGGGTGATATAATGGACTGGATTTGAGTATTTGGAGGAAAATGCAAACCAACTCCTCCTCCCTAAACCTCCATCAATGGCGTCAAGGATTTTCCTTCGTCGTAGTCTCACTCTCCCCATCCCCTCCCCCACCGCCACCTTCTCACTGCTCTCTTCCTCTCTCTCCAATTTCACCACCACCACCTCCTCCGGCGACCTCTCGGAGCAAACACCAGCGAAGCCTCAGCTCCCAAAGCTCCAACCCTCCCCCGAAGCCGACCTGATCTCGAAGCTCCTCCTGGACCACCACAACCCCTTCCACGCCATGGAGTCCTCCCTCCAGCTCCACGGCATCTCCCTCTCCTCCCACCTCCTCCACCAGACGCTTCTCCGCCTCCAGCACTTCTCCAAGATCGCACTCTCCTTCTTCTCCTGGTCCCTCTCCCTCCCCAATTTCACCCCCGATACGCCGTCCTTCGACCTCATCATCGACATCCTCGGCCGCGCGCGCCAATTCGACGTCGCCTGGCAGCTCCTCGTCAAGCTCCAAACCCTAAACCTAACCCCCAATTCCTCCACTTTCCTGGTTCTCGTCCGGAGGCTGATCGCCGCCGGTTTCACTCGCCAAGCGATCCGTGCGTTCGACGACATGCCTTGCTTCGTTGAATCGGAGATCAACAAGGATGATTTTCTCTATCTGCTTGATACGCTGTGCAAGTATGGACACGTGAAGGTGGCTATGGAGGTCTTCAACAGAAGGAAGTCCAACTTCGAGCCGTGCTCAAAGGCCTACACTGTCCTGATTTACGGTTGGTGTAAGATGAACCGGGTGGATATGGCGGAGCGGCTGCTGAGAGAGATGGTAGACAAGGGGATCGAACCGAATGTGGTGACCTACAATGTAATACTGAATGGGATTTGCAGGCGGGCGAGCCTGCATCCGGATGAGCGTTTCGAGAGAGTTGTTAGGGATGCAGACAAGGTGTTCGCTGAAATGTCTGACAGAGGGTTAGAGCCTGATGTGACCAGTTACTCCATCGTACTTCATGTCTACAGCCGCGCTCACAAGCCTGAGTTGACACTCGATAAGTTCCAGGCGATGAAGGAACGAGGGATTAGCCCAAGCATTGCCACTTACACGTCTGTTGTCAAGTGCCTTAGCTCGTGTGGGCGGATTGACGAGGCTGAGAAGCTATTAGATGAGATGATCAGCAATGGTGTATCACCATCAGCTGCGACATACAACTGCTTCTTCAAGGAGTACGGGGGCAGAAACGACTGGGAAAGCGCTCTGAATTTGTACAGGAAGATGAGGAAAGATGGGGCCTGTACACCGAGCCTTCATACTTATCATATCTTGCTTGGAATGTTTTTGAAGCTGGATAAGATGGAGATTGTGAAGGAAGTGTGGGAAGACATGAAAGCAAGCAGCTGTGGACCCGATTTGGATTCCTACACCTTGTTGGTTCATGGTTTGATTGAAAAGCACAAATGGAGGGAGGCCTGTGAGTTCTTTGTGGAAATGATCGAAAAGGGAATCCTACCGCAAAAGATTACGTTTGAGACACTGTATAAAGGTTTGATACAAGCTGATAAGCTGAGAACTTGGAGGAGACTGCAGAAGAGGCTTGAGCAGGAGTCGATCTCATTTGGTTCAGAGTTTGAGCATCTTCACCTCCATCCTTACAAGAGATGATTTCTTCTGGTCTGAGTGCTTGCTCACTCCGCGCAGGATGGCCTCGCGAAGAGATGACTCGCGTTGACAAATGAGCTTTATCCAGATTGAACAAGAGCGCCCTGGAGTGGCCATTGCATCCTCTAACACAAGCAAACGAGTTGTTCTTCAGAAGAGTTGATTGCTGCGCTATTACAATCCTTCATTAAGATAGAAGAGATGAAGCAATTTTCATAGCTTGTAATAATACATTTCTACAGGCTACAGTGTTCCTCATTGCAAACTGGTTTTGTTGCCTATGTAAACAATAATGCCTTGTTATCTATCTTTGGGTGAAAGCCCTTCTCATATTGTGTCTAATCATCAGAACCAATTTTAACTAAGCGAAAAGCTTCCAAATTGTCAAATGGATGGAATGGTCCTGAACACTCAGCCATGTATACCAAAAACTTGAAACCTGCAAATGAATTCAAGCCAGAAAAATGGCTATCTGGGCAGTTTACTATCAGCTGAAGGTGGTGGTGATGGCTTCTGTGCAGACGACACAGCAGAGCTACTAGCCTCTTCAGCCTCAACTAATTCACGCAAACGCTTTTGGAGGCTGCGAACTCTATCCTCCGTCTTCCTGAGCCTTCGCCATCTGTAGGTAAACCAAAGGCCAAAGCCACCATATACCACAGCATAAGATGCCCAGACATATGGGTATTTTTCAGCGTGATCTTTGATCTTGTTAAATCGCTCTTCTACTGTCCCTGCCCAGCCAACGGTTGGATTGCTGGTGGCTTGTTCACCCCCTTCATTTTGCTCAGTCGCCATAACTATTTCTTGTTGTCCTACCACCAGTTCAAGTGCCATTGTTTTAGACAATAACAATGCAATGGGTTTTTCTTTAAATAGGGTAAAGAAAATTGTATGATGATTGATTTTCCACTTCCGAATTGGATTGAAGGCTATATATGATTGTTATGTAAACCATGAATGCCATCAATCATTTCCCATTCAAATTAAACTGTAGATTGCAATTGCAAACATAAGAGCAAATTTAGTGAAAGCAAAGAGATACAGCCATAAGAAGTAAGAAAATTTGAGAGCCTCATCGGCATTGGAAAAACTCATCAGATTCAAAATTGAGAATGCAGAGAGAAAATGTACACCGCTTGAAACTTCAAAATTCTGGACATGGAAACAAAGTTCCGCATTGTTTGGCAACTGGTTTTCTTAGGGATATGAACTTTCACGAGAACGGACGGTTTCAATAGAGGAAGTAAAACGAATTGAGTCGTATCCTAATCCAACCACTAGAAACACACAATTCAACTGTTGGAGCCTAGGCTCATCTAAATCCCTAAAATCACAAGAAAAACGATACAATCAACAAACACTGGATTTAAAAGACGATGAAAAACCTGGGCATGTAAATCGAATACATATGCTGAGAAATGGAAGCAACAAAGAGTTGTTTCAAATGAAGTCAGATCAAATCAATGACTCATCCTATGAATTGGGGGTTTTAGATTAGGGCTTTTGCAGGAATCCTAGAAGGAAGAAAACCTGTGGAGGAAAAGAGAGATGACGATGACGGAAGAACTCACCGGAATTGGCGCTTTCCCGGTGACGCAAGTGATCGGCGGCGGATGTGAAAAAAGATCCGATAATGTGGACGGACGACGCTGGTGAAGGCGAGAGAGCTAGAGCATCAACTGCAGGCTACACTGCTACAGAGGCGCAGAACTATTCGATCGGTTCTAGACCCGTCAAACGGGTCGGATTCGGATCGGGTCACTTCGGATCCCGGGTAATATGGATTCCGGATAATACGGGTTTCGGGTATTTCTGTGTTGACTCGAACCCGAGTTTGATCGGATTTCGGGTCATTTCGAGTTGATTTCGGTTTGGTCAATTTTTTTCTTTTTTTAAATTAAAAAAATTATGATTTGATAATTTTACGATGAATTTAAAATTCTAAAATTAAATACGTTGTTCATAAGTTCTAGTGCTTGTAATTATATACTATATCTGCTCTCAAATATTTGATTTTTATATTTCTCGTAATTTTTAATAAAATGTAATAATATATAATTATCAAATTTTAAATAATTTTTTAAAAATAATTTTATTAAAAATTTGATATTTTATATATTATTACATATTTTAAAAAACATTTGATTTTTATTATTTCTCATATTTTTTAATAAAATATAATAATATATAAAATATCAAATTTTCAAATATTTTTTTTAAAAATAATTTCATATAATTAGTAATAAGCATAAAATTGTTTTAATATTTTAATATTTTTTTATAATTTTTATCTTCTTAAAAAAATCTGTTGAAAAATAAAAAATCAAATACTATGGATCGGACGAAGTATTACACAATAAAATAAATATAAAAGTTGATTTGAAAATGAAAGATCAAGTGATGGTAATTATAAAATGTAATAATTTGGAATCTCCATAATAAAAATGTAATTATATATAATTATAAATCAACCGGGTCAATTGGGTAAATCGGGTCAAAACTACCGGGTTAATCAGGTCGAAACCCAGATTACCCAGAAAATTTCCGAATTTTCGGGTTCGGGTTGGAAAAAAAATTCGGGTCAAAATTTTCGGATTCAGGTCGGAAATTTTCCGGACGTACGGGTCGGGTCGACCGGGTCGGAAATTTTCTCGAGAAATAAATCTCACACTATCACAACCTCAACCAAACACGACTCATACCACAACAACAAACAAAATCAATGGAAAATGATGAAGACCAAGGCATCCCTAAACCACCAAGCCAAACTGAAGCCTAGAGAAAGCAATCCCAATCATCAAAAAGCATATGTATGCGCGCGCCACTTATTGGATGAAAACAAGTTGCTCTAAATAAATTGAAGGCTTTTTTTTGGGAAAAAAAAAATACAATAATTAAAAATATTATACAAAACGTTGTCTGATAGAAAAAGCTGACAACGAAGGTAGCAAACATCCAATGAGAAATCAAATCGAGAATGACTCTCCTATCAAAGATAAGCTCGTAGAAAGTCAAGCACCACTGAAATAGCATCACCAGTCGATAGATACATGTGACATGATTTCCCGTGAAATTAAAAATGGGGCTCCAATCGAAGATGTTTAAAGCACATGACCAAGGTTAAATACAACTTGTACCATAACAACAACAATATGAAGAGATAAAGACCAAAGCATGTTGGAAACCACAAAATTGAAATGAGGAGAGTGCTCTATGAGTCCATCGAGTGAAGTCTTGGGTGCTATTTTAAAACATACAAGGTCTAAGGGTAGGTGAACCATTAGTAGCTATGTAGTATATAACAATATAATGACAAAACTACATGTTAAAGGTGTGGGGTAGCACACTTTGAGTCCACCTCGGAAATGTTTGGGTTTACATATCCTCTCCCATCCAACAAGAGGGTTTATAGCTTTTATTTTTGTTTCAGAAGAATGATCTGTTAATTTGATCAATCCTTGTGTATCCTTGGGAGCATAAAGTTTTGCATCATATAGTATGGTTTCTAGTCATATTGGATCCAATGAGAATTGCTCTACCTTGTTGGGTGAGGGAGTTCGTGTTCCATTTCGCAAGTTGGGATGTTGTTCTATCAACCGTTTCTTCAAATGTGTTCTTATTAACTCTTCCACTCATAATTGGTCAACCCAAATATTTATTGAGTACCATCTGATTTGTAATGTGAGGTAATCATTGTATGTTTTGCTTTTGTTGGTTTATAACTCCTAAGGTTTCAAACTTGTGAAAGTTAACTTTTTGTCCTGATATGCTACAATATTCGTTAATGACTTTTTTAACTTGGGTGCAAGATTCTTGTGATGCTTTTGTGAAAATTATCATGTTATTTTCAAAAGAAAGGAAGTGGATTCGAGTCTCTGATCTCGTAAGTTCTAAACCAATTGTTTCTTTGAGTTGTCGCTTATCTTTTGGAGTTTTCTTGCAAGAATTGCAGCCCCCACAATGAAGAGAAGTGGGGAAACCGGATCTCCCCTGTCTAACGTCTTTTTCTTATAGAAAGGCCTATGTTGGTTCATCGTTAACTATTATTGAGAAGGACACCGTTGCCACGCAATCCTCAATCCATTTCAAAAAGGTTGTGTAGAAACCAAACCTTCTCAATTCTTTGAACAAGAGCTCTCATTCCACTATATCATAGTCTTTTCCACGACAAGTTTCACTTTTATCCATCTATTTTGTCTTTTCCTAGATTTGAAGGAATGGAAAATTTCGTGTGCAATACTCCCTATAGCGGATGTATGATCCCTGTAGCAGATGTATGATCTTTTTTAGTACTCTTTCCGTTCTTTCAACTATTATTTTCGCCATAGTTTTGTTAATTGGTCTATACTAACTCGTGGAGTTCGCGTTGTCGCATTTTGGAATAAGAAATTAGTTGAGAATTAATTGAGCACGGAGGCTATCAAATTTAGGAAAGTAATCACAAAATGTGAAGAATCCATAAATAAATTTGGTTTTTTTATTTCAAATCAGTATGAGATTGTGATAGTGAGGGTTTGGGCTCTCCATCTTAGTGGTTCTAGGATAGTGGTCATCCAGATGGTAATGATGCTTGGTAATGGTGCATTTGATCCATTTGTTGGGGTTGGTGGGGATTTCTCATAGTTTCACCGTGGCACCGCTACTACCACCATCACCAAATACAAGGAAAATCTATTGTTACCCTACCACCATAGCAACAACCATCACTCGAGAACAATCTAGATGACTCAAGTGATCTCTATCTAGAAGAGTTAAGATGAAGTGATTAGACAAGACCTGTCTATTTTGAGACTCGCCTAAGGAGATGACATGTGATATGATACAGTGGAGGAGAGCTATGTGAGTCGACGAACACTAGTTGTGTGTTGCGATTCCCATATTGTGCCTTCCAACTACCACTATTTGCTTACTCGCATCTTGTATTTTAAATCATAGAGTGTGTGTGCACGCTCTTTCCTTTTAGATTCCCCTGTTTGATGTTCATCGGTGTAGAACCTTGTCCGCCTTTGTTGTTTTGTCTTGGGACACTAGGAAACACCCTCTCAACCTAGTCGGGGAACGCACTCGACCTCCAGACTCTGCTTTGAGCAAGATACAATGGGATTATTGTTTTTTTTTTTAACGCTTATCAAACTCTTATCAAGATAACTTTCTCTTTTGCACATTGCATATAATTTATACATTAACTGCCTTGTGTCTTCGTTCAAACGGCAGCCTTGATGAACACCCTAAACTGAAAGCCTAAACTGCAACTAAATGAGCAGACCATCTCAAACACCCTAAAACCCCATTTACAACTAATTCTAGCTAAACTTGTCAAGCTTCCTAGTCGTTGTCCAGATGAGCAGACCATCTCTGGGCTCGGTGCACATATAAGATAAAACAATAAAAGAAAAGAGAGCACAGAAACTCAAAAGGACAAACTGCAACTAAAGAAAGTCTTATCCTTGGTTACTGAGATTCATCAGAGCCATCATCTCCATATATAGATGCGCTGGTTTCCTCATCTGTGGTCTTATTTTTGGGTTTCAAGGGTTTTCCAGAAGAAAGTTTTGCCTTCAGAGGCTTTTTTACCTTCTCTGCCTGCAATTCCATCCCCTTTTCTGTAGGCTTCCTTCTTCTTTTTAGATGAGCAGCAGCCATGTCATCTTCTAATGTACAATTACCCATCCCTATGAACGCAACAACTCCATCCATTAGGAACATGAACAAGTAAAGTTTTAAGAGCAGCCAAGTTTGAGTCTAACAGAAACCTCAGCAAGACAACTGCATCATTAGTGTTACGGTGTTACCTAATCAATCAAATGCAACAACTAGTCTCCAATTGGTTAGATGGAAACACAAAATCATATTCCTGTTGAAACTTTCGTCTGTGCTTATTGGGAACCTTGCTTCCATGAATTTCATTTCAGTGTCGGTTTACTGTTTAGTATAAGATACTCATAAATTAACTTTTCCATCCAAGTACTGGATGCAGCCAACCTTGGAGATGACAAATCTCAGAAGCTAGCATTAGTCACATACAAATTATCCAATGACTGAATACATTGTGGAGAATCACATTTGACAACAATAAGATCATAAATTTGACAGTCAACAAACAAGCATTAGAAGAAAGTCAGCAACATTTATCTCTCGTCTGTACAAAATAGCATTCATAACACGAGTGATGAAAGGTTGCCACCATGAGATCTTCAGCAACACGTCATAGGTACTAACTCAGAAACATAACCAATGAAAGACTCCAGAAATATAACACAATGGCTATATTCATTAATAGATAAAGGTGCAACTTCAGTTAGCAAGAGTGTAGAATTTTACTTTCAATGGGGCTTGTTGCATGGTTTGCTTGCCCATTCTGTCCCACTTCTGCTGAAAGAGGGGAGTCATAATGATTGTTTTCCAGTACCTTTGAGGAACTTCCCACATACATTTCATGCTGTTCTGGAACATCGGGAGAAGGAACTGCAGGCAAGAAACGAAGCTCTTCCTGTGACATGTCTGAATCACTGCAAGCAGATTCCTTTTCAACTGTCATTATGTCAACATCCTCGTCTTCGTTAACATCGGACTCTTTGACCTAAAAATATTTAAACATCAAGAGCAAGAACCAAGCAACTTTTTGCACTACGAAAGAAGTAGACAAAGGGTGAAGCTCTAGTAAACAATTACCTTTTCGGTTTCAGGAACAATATCAAACTCATCTTCCCGTTCCACATATTCTTCATTCTCCTCAAGCTCCTTAAAATCAGGGGCAAAGGCACTCCAATTTTCTGTATAGTCTTTGGCCCATATGTAAATGAGGCCAGTCAAGGAAACAGAAGCAACAATGGGATGAATAGGATGCCAGGCCAAATCAATCAAAGCTTCTTTTGGACCTTCAAGGATTTTTACTAGGTGGCCAGCCCTGTCCCATATGTAGATTTTGTGCTCTCCTTTGCTAGCTGAACCCCCAACTACCCACTCACCATCCCCGCTAAAACAGGGAGCTTTCCAGTGAATTTTGGTAATAGAATCCTGAAACTCCCGGAATAGTACCAAGCATTTGGATCCAACTGTCCTCAGCTTCTCAACACCACTAACCTCATTCACGGTCTCTTCAACCTCTTCAAGAGCTCTGATGCCGCTTTTCAATGGGAGGAGATTCTCATAAACTCGAATGGTCCTATCACTGGAGTTTGTAAGAAGATACTGCCCATTTCTACTGAATGAAATATTCTTAATAACTGCACCACCTGGAACAGAAACTATAGCTCGCACTTGAACAAGATTGTGGTCAATTACAAGTATCTCTCCCTTGGCATTACCTAAGTAAACTAGATCTCCATATTTGTTGAAGCATGCAGCAGTCAAAGGGGCATCAGCATCTAAAACTTTATTCCGTGAAGGCGGGGCTAGAGGAATCCCCTCTTCCGAAACTGAGGCAGGCAACACAAAAATGCTTCTAGAGTTCAAATCAACCATCAAGGGTGCAGAATAGACAGGGCATGCCAGGCACATAGATGGAGTAGATGAACCAGGATGTAGACGAACATACAGTGGGGTCTTGTCCAAAGTTAAATGTGCTATCTTTTCCCCACTAAGCACGTCCCAGAGGATTAATGTCCTGTCTGCAGCACAGACAAGTATGCGGTGACCACCCTTTGACCAGCAGACGCTAGTTATAGCAGCCGCACACTGTTTATCCCGAAGCTCTTTGGAGATTCCTCTGGTAACAAAGTCCCAGATGACGCAGCTCCCATCCGAGCATCCGGCTGAAATACATTACACAAGCAATCAGGCCACAACTCAAGAAACAGCATCAACTACATCTATATATAACTTTTTAGGTCAAGCAGGCATAAAAGAAGCTAAACTTCAATACACGAGTCTCGAATAGTATTATGCACTTGAAAAAAAGTGCTAAGAAGAACAAGCCTCTAGATAAATGTGGAAGGGCGATATGGATTTTAGACTCAAGTTTGCTGAAACCGCAAAAGCAGATGGCTATTCTATCAAAATTCAAAATCTCCAAGAGAGTTAAAGCAACACTGAAATTCCAAAATGGGGGTTATGATTCCCTATACAAGTGGAATTGGGGGAGTACAAGGCAAGATGGCAAAGTGTGTACATTGAAGCACCCAACTTGCCCTATTATAGCTCCACCACAGAAGTCATTCACATGCATAGCCCTTGAAGGACAACTGGAGCTCACGAAACCAAGACAGAAAATAGAGAAAGCAAAAAGAGGGCAAATTGAAGAAGAAGAAGAAAAAGCATGTCCTTGCTCCGAAACAAATAGGGTTTCAATGCAATGCAAGAGGGAGTTGTCGTTATGTAAAAGTAAAACTGGTGAGACTTTCGTACCAGCGAGAAGAGTGCCGCGTCGATTGAAAGCAATGCATTTCATAACGCCATGTTCCAGGTACTCCTCTATCACTTCCGGAAAATCCCCTTGCAACGGATCTGAGAAAAACAAAATTAGTGAATGAAGAAAGAACCCTATAGAGTACCAATTGGGTGGGAGACTCACCGATAATTGGGGCATTCATGGCTGAAGGAAGCACTGTAACATAAGCAGCGGGGAGAGAGAGTCAGGGATGGAGCCAGAAACATTTGACGGGGGTCACCATAGTAGTACACAATAAGAACGAGAAAAAAGTTGTAAAACACACAACATGTCCGATAGAGCAAACTAGTGCCAAACGATAATACAAAATGTGTCAAACGATATTACAAACTACTACAAGGAGAGTTTCATTCCTTGTAATTAGATATCTATTCTACTAAAACTCGAGGATAAATGAGGTAAATTTATTTTCCGAGTTTTCATGCCCAGAATTCAATATGAATCTCAATCCTAAAATCAATCTCAATTCAAACAAAATCCAATCTCAATTCGAAACAAAATGCAATATCAATCCCAAATCAATCTCATGTTCCTATCTATTCTACAAAATGCTAACCAAATCCAATTCAATAACAAATTTATCATGTTCCTATCTATTCAAACTGTTAACCGAATCCAATTCAATATCAGTCTCAAATCAAATTACAAATTTACAATTCAACATCAATATCAATTCTAAAGCAATAATCTCAATCGTTTTGTAAATGAAAAGGAGTTAGATTAATAATTTACCTTTCGAGTTTCGACAGTAGACCAGAAGCTCAGCAGCGGCAGCAGTGCAGCACTCAGCAACCCAAATGGAGAAGGAAGGAAGGAAGGAGGCGGCGTGGCTCCGGTCGGCGACGGCAGTTCACGGGAGAACTGGAGAAGGAGGGAGGCAGCAACCGGCGTGGCTCCTGTCGACTGCTCGAGTGCTCGACTGAGATCCCCCGTTCGACTTCGTTTGACACAGCCACAGGACGGGAGAACTGGCGCGGCTCCGGTCGGCACGGAGTTGGAGATGGCGTGGCTCCGGTGGTTCACGGGAGTCGGCCGTCGGGAGAATGAGGCACGAGAGAAGTGGGGAAGGAGCAAGGAGGCGGAAGCGGACTCGGACTGCTACTCTCTCCCGCCTGGGAAGAGTTAGGGTTTAGTTGCACAAAACGACGTCGTTTTGTTATATTTTTGGCAGGAATCCTAGAAGGAAGAACACCTGTGGAGGAAAAGAGAGATGACGATGACGGAAGAACTCACCGGAATTGGCGCTTTCCCGGTGACGCGAGTGATCGGCGACGGACGTGAAAAAAGATCCGATAATGTGGACGGACGACGCTGGTGGAGGCGAGAGAGCAATAGAGCATCAACTGCAGTCTGTAGAGGAGCAGAACTATTCGATCGGTTCATTAGGCCCTGTTTGGTTTACTTCTTTTTATCAATAAGTTCATCAACATATTTTTAGAAGTCTGTAGTCGCCCACACATGGCGGATTCTCCTTAATTGTAGTCGTATGAACCAATCACAATTTTTTTAAATGATCAATATATGCATAAAATAAAAAATTTATCATAACTCTATTTAATCAATTTATCTATCTATGAATAAAATAAAATTTTATTATAAGTCTATTTAATCAATATATCTATATATGCATAAGATAAAATTTGACCTAATTTGATTAGATGTGGATATATTTTTATAATATATTAACTAATTTTAAAATATATGCATAAGATAAATTTGTATTCTAACTTTATTTAATCAATATATCTATATATGCATAAGATAAAATTTGAACTAATTTAATTATATATGGATATATTTTTATAAGATATTAACTAATTTTAAAATCTATTATATAAGATAAGACTTTGCCTATTTTCAATATATATGAACATATTTTTAGAAGATAATATCTTTATCAATACTCCCTCCGTTAATTAAAACTTGACGTTTTACTATTCACCCACGCATTTTTAGGTGTTAAAAACTATATAAAATATTAACTTTTTAAATAATTTTTTAAATAATATCATACTTATTACTATTAAGTATTAAATATGAATTTATAAAAACAAATTTGAAAAAAAAGTTAATATTTTATATAGTTTTTATCATTCTAAAAAAGCGTGTATGAATAGTAAACGACAAATTTTAATTAACAGAGGGAGTACATTACATGGTCGTACTAATTAAATAATTAAATAACTTTATCAATAAGTTCATCAACATGAACATATTTATAGAAGATAAAAAAAATTGACGAAATTGAAATAATACTTAACTAGCATGGTCATACTAATTAGTTTTTATACTAGAAAGGAGTAAGGAGAAGTTAGTTTTTATGCTACTGTATAAATATAAATATAAATTCATTCAGATTTGAGAAATTATAAGTATGGAAGAAATTAATTGATTGAATAAATGAGTTTTATTATCAAATTCATTTAAATTAAAAAAACCGCACACAGTGCGGATGTGATAAATTAAATACACTGTAAATGATCATTTAATTAAAGACGGAGCAATGTGGTTTTTTTTTTTTTGAATCAGAAATAATTCTAAGTCAACGAGAGGTCGAAAAACGGCAGACGACCTAACCGTCATGATAAAAAAAACATAAAACAACAAAAAACCGGAATCCAAAGATCATAGCGAAGAAGGCCAGCGAAGAGGAAGACGTAGGACACCGGATGGAGGCAGCGAATGCCGAGAACATGACAAATATCAAGAATAGGCATTGCGCTTTTTTTAAAGGTTTTTTTAGATACACCACAAATTACCTTTTCAAATGCACTTCATTTTCAGCGTGCAGTCAATTCCAACGTACAGATTTGTGGTGTATTTATCCGGACCGTTTTTTAATATGGAAAAAAGAGATAAAATACTCCAAGGATGTCAGGAAGTCTCGGATTCGATTCCTACCTCCGCTCCTTCGCCCAATGCTTACCTTTCATTGTTTGCCAGACATAGTTTATAAAAATATAGCTTATATAGTTCATATCTTATTATTGATTGACGGAAATATAGGTTTATGAGATTCAAGACAAGGACATGAATAAGAGCAAATATAGAAGTATTAAGCTAAGGCGTGCAATTCATCACCGATGTTTTTTCATACGACCAGCCAATGTCTTAGCTGTCTAGGTTGATCAACATCTACCATAAGAAGGTGTATGTCAGCCATGAATTGATCCGATGCTTATGCAAGGTCTTGGGATTCCATTGATTATGGCTTTGGTACTACGCTTATCAGATTCATCCAATACTCTGCAAGTCTGCAACTATACCCTCCACCCAACTAATATGATGTGGTCGACGAAGAACAGATAGAGGCCAGTTTAATTTGGAATTTCTCCTCCTCCTCCTCCTGCCTCAAATCCATTTTACCCAACCCCACTTAAATCAGGGGATGGGGTTCAGGTTCTTCAATTTCAATCCCATTTACAAATCCGCTTTCTCCACATTTTCTCTCCGCTGTCGGAGAAATTCCATCTTCGATCCTCTTCCCGCCGCCAAATTGTTCGACATTCCTCCCGTCAACGCCGCCTACGATTCCTCCGATGGCGGTCCAGCTAGCACCCGGATATTCCGACGGGGGCATTTTGGCCATTCTCATGGTAGCGCCGGCAGTCACCATGGATCGCAACTGGGATCTAACAAGGACAGTGAGAATATTTTCCGCCTAGGGCTCGCCGCTGACATCGGATTGTCAGTCGGGAAGGCTCTCACCGGTTCTCTATCCGGCAGCACTGCGATCATCGCCGACGCCGCTCACTCTCTCTCTGATGTGGTACGTTTTAACATCGTCTCTTGATCATCATAATTCCTTGATCTTCATCTCCTGTCTTTGGAAATCAGAACTTGAAGATGTCCAATTCTTCCGGCAATTTCACGCTACTTTAAATCTATTACTTGAAATGCATATTTGGAGACCATTCAATGGAAATTGAAAATTTGTCTTTATCTTCATCTTCTATATCTGGCTGGGTATTGGAAACATAAAAATGTGCAGTTATTCCAATTCCGGCAATCTTGTTGAGAAAGAATGTAGTTCTGTGTAGTAGTGGAAGACTTGAAGTGCATATTTGCCTCATGATACTGGTCAAATTTGGATGGATTAACTTTTAATGAATGTTGGTTGGTCAATTTTGTGTCAAATACGGGAGGAATGACCTAGCTTTAAAGGGGATTAGATATTGTAATATGGTTCAGCTTTTTGGGACAATTGAGTGAGAATAGAGTTATAGATTTTGTTTCTGGTTAAGTTTAAAAGGGGTTTTGTTTTATGTTGCCTACATTAAACTTTCCAAATTACAATATCTAATCAAGGGTATCCATGAAAGTGAACTCGAGATTGTGCCTACATTAGGGAACCTTGCTTTCTTGTTACTTTGGGGTTTCTATAGTGAAGTCTTATTTTGCGATGTTGCTCTGCTAGTGGTTTTTGCTTTTGTTATCATTGTGTATGGAAGAAAAACTGAAATATGATATATTTATGACTGAATACTTTTGAGATCACATCAGTGAAAACATAATAGATATCACCTTGTTTGCCTATTTGCAGTGCAATTTATTGTCTATTTCGAAATAATTTTTATCCCTAACTTAGGATACTTGTGCTATCTCCATTGCTGGTCTTATAATAGCTTACTCATGCATGATAAAATAATTCATTATATCTTATTTATAATAGAGTGCTTAACTGTCTAAATCTCTAATTATTTGGAGTTCTGGTTAGTGATGATGCTCTCTTAACCTTTAATCTGTGATGTGATGCAGAACAATTGTGGCATTAAAAAATTGTGTCTTCGCTAGAAAGATACTTTTATTTTCTTAATGTTTTAATTTCATGCCCTGGGGTTTCTGTAAAATATTGTTTATATGTCTGTATATTTTTCACTTGCAGGTTCTTAGTGGTGTTGCCTTGGTCTCATTTAAGGCTGCAAGGGTCCCTAAAGACAAAGAACACCCATATGGTTACTATTATAATAGACTGTTTCTTGAATATCATTCAAAAGAGTACTTACTCAAATGCTACTTGTTTATTCAGATATGTTTAGTTAGATTCTCACTATTTCTTGCTGTATTTGAGTTCTGCTGGTCATTTAGGATGGTAAATATGTATGTACTACTTGTTTATTCCATATGTTGAATATTAATCACTTTGTTCACAGGACATGGTAAATTTGAGACGCTTGGAGCTCTGGGAATATCTTGCGTGCTCATTGCAACAGCTGGTGGGATTGGATGGCATGCTTTAGATGTATTGATGGTATAATAGTATACACTCTCTCTTATGTCTGTTAGAAAGTTGATATAATTCTTACAGCTTGTACCTTTCAGATGCATGAATATACTTTCAAGTTAATACAATATCTGAAGTTGATCAGATGTATTTCAGATGCATGAATATACTTTCAAGTTAATACAATATCTGAAGTTGATCAGATGTATGAGTTATTCATTTCTTAAACATGCTCCATCTAGTGTATGTTTATAGTTTTGTAAGTTAGGATTGGTTGGATGTGTTTAATCTGATGGTTCACTGGTATTATATCCATCATGGGTAGTATTTCATAGGATTCTGGGTCTTTTGCTTTTGCTTCTAAATATTGAAAGTTCATAAACTTTTATCAACATGATTTGTAACAATTAGGCAGTCCAGGCTTTTTCACCTTAGTGTTGCCTTCTAGGTTTGTTTGGGTGGTTTGTGGTGTGATTTGTCTTGGCCTCCCTGTGTGTGTTTATGATTATTTTATTCTTTTGAACTGTAGTTTTGTCTTCTAGGTTTGGCGTGGAGCTTGTTGTTTGTTGTGTCTTGCCTATGTTTTACTGCCTCGGCTTCACTCCTTTTGGGTCCTTTGGAAACAGCTTCCTAACTTGCTCGGGGAATGGGTATGTACATCCCGACCCCAAGACCCTGCTCTAAGCGGGATTCACTGGGTGGTGGTTGTTGTTGTCCTTGTTTCAAATAACAAGGATATTGTACTTCGTACCAAAAAAAAAAACAAGGACAATGTACTTCATTGGAGTTCCTTGAGTAACGAGCATGAGAATATGTGCACCTGCATTTATCTCAGTCTTATACTTTGGGTTTACAGTACACAAGACGAAAGGAAACTGTCCGAATTAAAATTGGTCTTCAGCTGGTACCTAAACAAATATTTATGCATCTGAATTAAGCTGATCCTTTTCTTATCATAGTATCTAATGTAAAAGCTCTAGCTTGTTTGGATTGTGGTTTTCATACTTTTGATGGTACTGAACTTTGCTTCAAATTGTTCATTCCTTGTAATCTTGTTTTTCATCATACAGGGTGTATTTACCACTGCACCTGAAGCCGTTCACATACTGGCACAAGATCACCACCATCATACTGGTGGGCATCAGCACAAAATAGACATGGAACATCCAATTCTAGCTCTGAATATGACCATTCTATCAATAGCCACGAAAGAGGGGTACTATTATTTCATATCCATAATTTTTTGTCCCAACTTTGATTCATCATTGTTCCCTTCTTTATGGAATTTTTTTTGGGGTTTTATGGTTACTTGAATGCCTTTCATTAATCTTTTCAGCAATAAACTATAAACCTTCCATGTGTGGTCGTAGCAAATTGACACTTTCATTGGCCCTTGGTTTTGTTCAAGTTATTATGTTTGCTTCATCTGCAGATTGTTCTGGATGACGAAGAGAGCTGCAGAAAGAGAAGGCAGTGGACTCATGAAAGCAAATGCATGGCATCATCGTGCAGATGCTGTTTCATCTTTAGTTGCACTCATTGGTGTAGGCAAGTATCTGTCTTTAAATATTTTGATCAAACATTCGGTATTTGGTATGCTTTTTCCTTTAGGGTATTCTATTCATGAGAATGTTGTAGAAGATAATGATATGGGGCTATAGAAAAAATTGATGCTGGATTTAAGAAAAGATTAGAAAGGCATTTGAGAGACAAGGGGTGGAATTAGGAACACAGTCAGAGGAAGGCGGAACTGTATGGAGGATGCGCGATATGGAATTTGAAGTAAATAATCCCGAGCCACTTAAATAAACAAAAATAAGATACAATATCAATATTAACTATTTAGCCATTAACAAAGCATGAAACAAGTAGTCCAGTACTCCAGTCTTCGTCAAGCCGAGATGTGAAGTTTGTAGTTTTAAAGCATTGTTGTTTTATCTCTGGAGTTCAGTAATCCCATCTTCTATCCATTTCCAAATCTTATTTTATGAGAAACACTAATTATCCTTTGATCTGCTAACAATTAGTCATTGTTGATTGTTTTTCTTAAATTTCAGGAGGCTCCATTCTTGGTTTTAAGGTTCTAGATCCTATTGCGGGGCTTGTTGTGTCTGGCATGATCTTGAAAGTTGGGCTAGAATCTGGTTACCAGAGGTACTTTCTGGTTCTGTTTCTCATTTTCTCACAATTCTCTTGACAAGGAGCAGTTTTCACCGTCTACTCGTCTAGGTCCTATACTATTATATGATTGTATGACTAATTGATTACTAAGACTATAAAATGGAGAAACCCTATCAGAAAACTATTGAGTGAGTTGATATACTTCATAATCTGTAAGGATTTCCAGTCTTTCCAATGTGCTTGAAATCTAGAACCCTTCATAGGGATGTCCATATTATCCAAAGTTGTTCAATAACTGAAAACTATTTCAGGCTGGGAGGAATTGAAGAGCTTCTACTGGTAGATGCCTTCTTGTGACCGTTACTATAGTGATTTTCCCTTCAATAATTTTATCAGATTGATCTTCTCTACAAATGCAAATTGTTTCTTCTCGCTGCATAATTTTACTTTCTGAACTCTTTTCAGGCAAATGGTTCAGACATGCTCTTTTTGACATTTTTTCCCTTCTTTGTGCATCCTTCAGTATCTTAGAACTGGTTGATGCTGCAATCCCACAACAAAAATTGGACCCTCATAGACAAACAATACTAAAGGTTGAGGGAGTCAAGGTGAGTCCTAAAATTTTCCTGTTATAATTTTTTACTTCTTAATCTAATTTTGCTTCACTAGGTTTGTTGGATTTTCCCAGCAACACCATGTATTATATGAAATAAGGATGAGCTTGAACCAGTGAGTCATTGCCCTCTTCTGCAGTTTCTATTATTATATAGGCAACCGGTTGATCAAGTAGGCAGTGATCATTTCAGCCCCAAAATTGAATAGACAAACTGGCTTAAAACAAAATAACTTGCCCAATATTCAAGATATGTCTGTTTTCACCCCACACATCCGTTCTATCGTGGAATGTGGTGCAAGATATGTGATATATTATTCATTGCCCATCAAAATATTGGTCTCCCATATTATGTGGTAGACCAATAATCTGGATTAGGTCTATCTAGGAGCAATTCACACTCAAACACAGAGAAATTGAAGGGGGAGGTCTAGCCTCTTTTGATTGACTGGAAATGGAAAGGACAAGATAGAAACGGGAAGATACTCCCACCAAGGCAACTACACCTGGCCAAAAGGGGCTGATACGCCTCTTACTCTTTAAACAGCAATTTCATGGATAATGAACTAAGAGGCTAGTGCCTTATTTATACAATTAATTTTCCCTTCTTCTAGCTTAGTCTATAAGCTTCTATCTAACTGCCTATGTGGGTATCAGTATGTCACCATAGCCCATAGTTATTCCCTTTTGCTTGTATTCGTCAGTCTCACTTCTCAGTTGTTGGAATCATGGACCATTAACAATGGAATACTGTTCCTTGATATCATCTGACAAGGCTGTCGTGTTCTCCATATGTGTGACCATAGTCTGCAGTCTGCAATCCACCACATCCTTCATCTGATTTCTTAATTGATGCATCAAAGAAACCCCACTTTCTCATAAATCTCACCCTTCAATTGGATTTGGGGGATTATGTTTCCCTGTGGCTAGTCGCTTGTACTTGGATTGTAGAACAAACGTGGTTGTTTCTTCCCACTTGTTCCTGATACATCCTTGATGTCATCTTTAGTCATGATTGTTTGGGAAATAATGTTGCATAAGACAAATAACTAAATAAATAACATATTACTCTTTATATGCTTTCTGTAAATGATCTTATTCTTTAAACCATGTCTTTTCTAATGTACAGCTATAATTTCTTCTAGGGGTGTCACCGGTTGAGAGGAAGGAGGGCAGGCTCATTTCTGTACCTTGATGTACACATAGAGGTATGATCTATTTATATCTCAGTTTAGACGACATGTAATTTATTGTTGAACCGGAAGTAGCAGCTCTTCTAAAATACTGATCTTCATGATATTGCGGCTCCTCAACTAGGAATGGCAGTGACCTTCTTCTTTCAGGTTGATCCTTTCACTAGTGTTAGTGATGCTCACCATGTGGGTGAAACTGTTCGACGTCAACTTCATGAATCTCACCCGGAAGTGTCTGAAGTTTTCATCCATATAGGTAAACCGTAAACTATATATGTTGTCTTCTTATTGTTGAAATAAAAAAAATAAAAATCATCTCGATCTGACACAGTAACAAACATTTCAATGTTCATCGGTGGGAATAATAGTCCTTTTGTGAATCCAAAAGGTTTGATGGCTCTCCCTCCCTAGGATGGGTTACCCTTCTGCCTAAACTTATTATTGTCTAAAAACACTGTCCATTCTAATGTTGCGAAAGCATGTCAACCAATCCTTGATGTAGCTTACTCTTTTTCCGAGCTCATTCTCTTGGTAATTCCTTGCAGATCCTGCAATTTCAGAAGTTCTGCCAGATGCTGCTCATCCTGAGGAAGATTGGGATGGAGAAAATCAATCTTATGTGGATGTGAACTGTTCCACAGAGCATAAAGATTTAGATGATACAGTCACCAAGATTTTCATGTCGAAGTTCAGAGAGGTAAGCTTCATTGCTGTTTATCACACATGCTACTAAACATAGATCTTATGATGTTGGATTCTTGGGTTTGTAAACTCAAAAATCGCCATTAAGAATAATTTGAGATGGTACATGTTTTTTTCCTGTCGCTATCCGTTACCTTGCATCAAGTAACTTGTCAATGCTCTGTTGTTCAGAAAGTGTCTGTGGAGCATATAACCCGCCATGTATTACAAGGGAAGATTTTACTAGAAGTCGAGGTCTCCATGCCTCCCGAGATGATGATACTGTAAGTATTAGCAAAGACAAGCAAATATTTCGCCTCCCCCCATAACAAATTTGATTTAGTGTCGTATGGTCCATCTTTTTCAGAGATGCAATGCAAATGGCTGAAGCCGCAAGGGAAGATATCCTGAAGATGATCGCAAATGTCATCGAAGTCAGCATTCAACTTAGATTGTTGCAGTCGAATCACAAGTTCCCTTTATGAGCTGCATACACACCATCAGTGAAAATTCAAGAAATTGCAAGGAATTTGACATTCTGACAAAATTTCACAAAGCGTCTGCACAAAATGTGTGTTTTGATACCTCTTAGATGAGCAATAATTTGTTCCGGTTTAAACATCTAAGTTTGCAAATATAAGTGTATGAATTACGAATATCTTGCATATGCTTTACGAATAAAAAAGATTCACTATACAATAGGAATTCATAAATTGTGTGTATTTCTTTCAAACTTCCTGCAATTCAAATCCATTTCCCCTCATCTTCATATATAAATCTTGAGCTTCATCTTGCATACACAAAATGCTCATTGATGCTTATGGTGCTGCTGGGAAGTGGCGGTCAGCTTTTGGATTCTTTGATGAAATGTCGGAGAGCAAGATTTCTCAGACAATAGCTTGTAACTTATAAAAATGCTCTAATCAATGCTCTTTGTAAGAAGGGGAAATTGGATGAAGCTCAAGATTTAGTTATAGAAATGAGGGGAAATGGGTTTGAACCTGATCTAATAACTTACAACACACTGATCCATGGGTACTCTGGTACTGGAAATGCATCGAAGTCTCTTGAGCTGTTTGAGACCATGAAAGTAGTGGCATTCAGCCAACTCTTGGCACTTACTACATGCTCACCAGTCAATGCAGCAAGTTTGGGTTGGCACTGTTGGATGGTTTGCGTCGGGAAATGTCACTGTTTGGTTTGAAGCCTGATAGGGTCATATACAATGCTTTAATTCATTCTTATTCCGAGCATGGAGAGCTTGTAGGGTTCCAAATCGGGTTGCATAGTGAGAGATAGTGAATCATGGGATTGATCCTGATAAGATGACATTTAATAGTTTGATACTCGGACACTTAAAAGCAGGGAAACCACAAGAAGTCATGGAGCTTGTTAGTGACATGAAAGCTAGAGGATTGCCACTAAAATCTGATACCTACTGTCTACTCATTGATGGATATGCTTGGTACAGAGAAATGATCAGCAGTGGTTTGTTTCTACCTCTTAGGACCTGTAAAGAGCTTGTGGACGGTCTCAGAGAAGAGGGAAGGCTAAAGGAGGCTCAGGTTGTTTGGTCAGAGATGACTGTTAAAGGACTGGATGAAGAAAGCAAAACCGAAGGTATATATGGTGCTGCTAAGTAACATAGATGTGCGTTTTCACATGGGTCACCGGATTGTTCTTGATGTTTTGCGAGGTTGATGTTCTAGTTGCAAATGAAAAGCAATCTGATTGACCTACACACCACCAGAGTTTCCCATGACAGGTAGATAGTCCCTGTCCCTCTATGCTAAAACTATTACTATATTCTCGTTATAGTCATTTTTGTATAAATTACATTTTTTGTGATTGATTTGCTGGTTTATATAGAGTCTGTTACATGCTTATTATGCGCTCTCCTTCCTCTGTCTCCTTCCTGGTTTCTCTGCCTAGGTTGTTTGGATCACCTAATGGGCTCAAGCCTTCTGGTTGGGTTTGCGCCTTGATCTCTTGGTTAGTTGGTTTCATCGTTCTCCCTTTGCCTATGTCTGGGTTGTCTGTTGTTTCCCCTTTTGGTTGCTCTGGGTATGGGTGATTGTCTCATCCTTCATGGCTTGTTGATTGAGCGCAGCCAAATCAAAAGAGAAATTGGCAAAACTGTTCAGAAATTCTGTACAGAGATAGACTGAACAAACAGTCCTCTAACGAGACGTTTGGCTTGGTGCTGCTAACAGACAGTGTGTTGTCTTATAGAACCAAGAACACGACATTAAGATGGGACTGGATATCTTTTGGAGAAGCTTTGCCATCCAACACATCAAAATCCGAGCTCCTGCAGCTTACTTGCTGCCTTGCCCACTTGGTTATATCCTGAATCCTGATCACCTTGGACTTGGAGAAGCTTTAGAACAATACCCATATGGTCATAGTCCTCGCTTCGCTGCCCGTGCATTCCTAAGGGTTCCAATCAACCTCCAAGAGGTTCCCAACTCCAAGGCGGGAGACACTATAGAAGTCCGTTGGGGATGAGAAAAGGATAACGAGTTGGATGAGCTATTTTCTCATGAAAAGTAAACCAACTTGGGGATATGAACAACTCCGGACTAATAAACTATTTTCACATTTTTGTAAGCAAAAACCTCAACATAAAAGTAGTGTGTAGATGGATGGTTGAAACAATAGCCTAAAACAATAGCCTCCCCAGTGCAGACTACATTCAACGGTTTGGGCAAGCGTTCGCAAAGTGCGTTGGATCACCACATCTGAAGCATGCTCTTCCAGAGACAGGGTCTCCAGTTGCCGAGACAAATGCTGTGCCTGTTGCACTCGCACGTCCCCTTCCCCTTCCTCGACCACCACCACCACCACCACTACCCCGGTCCTGACCACGGCCCCTCCCACGGCCACCTCTTCTGCTAGAACTAGATGCTGGTCGGCCAGCACCTGAATTGCCAGCGCTGAATCCTCCAGCACCACTGTTAACGGCATCCTCCCACCTATTTAGCATGGGGAAAAAATCAACTTATTATACAACTGACAGTGGACATAACCACCTACCGAGGGAGTGTTGTATGTCATCATTGTGAATAATAGCAAAATAACTTGGGAAAGTAAAGCTGATACTAGAGATGGGTGTAAAACAAATACATCTCAACAGCTTAACAAGGAAAAGAGTGAGGTTAAGATTCACATACACAAAGAAGTTGCAAGACTCCGAGAGACATTTGTAAAACCTTCTTCCTCTGTTATTTTCAGTATTAGCAGTTAGCAATGGACAGGGAGATCCACATGAGGTGCAGCACACTGTGGATTCACCTGCAGCAACAAACACATCACGTTTGGAAAAGCAATTCTCTCTGAGACTGAGAGCTAAAAGAAGGATGAGTTATAGTTCGTGTCCAGGACAAAACAAAATTCCTGAGGCTGAAAGGAAATGTTCATTCCGGCAGATATAAACCATTCCAAGGTCTCAGAATTGCTAGTTTCAACTTGAAGCCAAGAACCAGTATTGACCCTAAAGTTGGGCTACAAACTGTTTGAAGCTCAAAGCCGATGAAAGGTGAGTCTCAAACCTAGAACTAAACACCAACCCCCATGGAAAATAGGCAAAATCCAATGCCCCTTGAGCCAAAGTCTCCTCATTCCCTGAGCGAGTGAAGCGTCAACTTCATAAACATCGTTCACTTTAGGTCTATCAACTCAGGCCTGATGCTGCTCCTCATTTTATGCACGAAGTGCATGCTTAAGCAACGTTTTTTTATATACACTGTTGAGTGCTGATCACAATCTGGGACTTTATTTCTGGCATACCACTGAGGTAAAGACCAGATAAGCCCAGGAATGGATTTACAAATTGAATTTTGAGATCCAAGAAGAAGGATGGACAAGTAGCAATATGTTTCGCCATTAAATAAAATAACAGAAGCAATTGCCCTGGGGGGAGTAGTAGAAGCAAGATGTCTTAACATCCTGAGTTTGCAAATAGAATGGGAAAACTTATGTGTTATTAAAGCTCTCAGAGAAGAATGGGAAACACCATGAGTGATGGAAATGATATTGTCTGATACTAAATTGGGCTTCAAATTTTCTGGGGAACACATTAATCAATGTTTGGGAAGCTAACAGAGTGAGAAATGAATTAGCAAATAAGGGTCCCTTACCTCGTGTTTATAAAGATTTCACATATCAAGAACATCCAATAGGTTGACCCATGAAGTATTCATAAACCAACTTAATCTATTTATCCAAAAAAAAGACAAATGCCAGCCCTGAACCTAAGTCCCACTACTAACACAGCGAAATGCCAATGTTTGGCCCTTGCTCAAAATCTATTAGCAATAAATCATGCTTTAGGGAAGAAGTTCAGAGCCCAATTCAAAGCCAGAAAGCCATCAAAACTGATAATCCTCTATCAATGTGCCAAAGTCTGTACAACATGATTTTGACATGAAAATTCTAAGTTTATTGGGTACAATAAAAAAAAAGGGATTAGGAGGGTAAGGAGCCAAAAAAAATTATAAAAAAAAAAATCAAATATCATACCATTTGCGTTATCCACCCTTCGAGACCTGGGAGGTTCAGAACGAGAGACATTTTGTCTTGCATTGTTTGTGGCACTGTTGCTAGAAGATGTGGCTGAAGCTCGTTCTCTTACTGAAATGTTTTGACAGACAATGCCATATGTTTGTCATAAATTCAAGTTCAACAGAACAAAAGAATCTTCCCTTGCTAGACAACCCTTCAATAAAACGTTGAAGATACTTGTTCTTATGCTTTTTTTTTCATTTGAACAAGATAATCTATTTGTTATCAGTCTCTTTTTAAAACAGAGAAGTAATCACCAACTAGAAGAAACCAAGCCTTTATTTAGGCTACCAAACACTAAAATGGGTATTGTTTCATACAAACAAACAGGAAAAAAAGCGAACATGATTACTTGATACTCAACAAATTAGCGGCTAGCATTTTAACAATTCAAGTATATTTCCAAAGAATCATCACCAAGAACTTCTTAAAGCAGCCATGAGATACAATATAACAATAATGGAGGTTTATGTGCATAATAAATATAGTTAAAACTTTCCAAATTGTAACATGTGTGGATGAGGGGCAAGGAACACAATCACTTAGCTACATATCAATCAACTTTTGTTTTCCATTAGTATCAACTATCAACGTGAATTAGACACACAAGCATCCAACAGTACATACCAGAGACACCAGGCGGATTTCGAGAACCAGTTCCACAGATCTCTATAAGCTGTTTAAGTATATTATCACAACCACCAATGCAACCTAAGAAAAGAATGGGAAACATCATAAGTATAACTTCACTGAAGGCCACACAGTAAATTGGCACACCCCTACAAAATTAGGGTGACTAAGTGAGTCCTCATTCTATTTTTGAATGAGACTATAACACAAATTAGACATCACATTTCAGTCTCTCATTGGTCAAGAACGAGTGTACGACATAGCAACATCAATATTACATATTGCTTGCAAAAAGCAAACCAAATAGATAGACCATGTCAGCAATTAGCATGATATCCACAAATACACACACAAAAAAACTAGTGTAAGAGGAACACTGATAATACCAAAAAACAAAAAAACATGGATTGAAAATAAGTACAAGATATGTGAACTTCCTACTAAGAAATTTGTATTTGAGAGACATCAGATTGGAGGATGTTAATTGCTTACAGAAACAGAAGGTTCAACAAGGGCAGCATATGAATATAAAAAGATGGGTGGGGTACTCCGTAAATAATGGTCTGATAATATCAAGCCTAGTAAGAAAAGCATTGCAATCTGCCAAACTTCCAGCCTGAGGAATGTAAGTGTATCTTGTATATGAAAAAGCCCGGGATCGCTTACGGAAAGTAGAAAAGGAAGCAGATCAGTTTCGAGTGAATGGATATTCTGAAATAGAACGCGACAAATTGAATTTGATTCAGTCAACTTATAAAACTTTAGAACAATTAGAAAATTACAAAAACGAAACCATTCATTTTGAACAACAAAGAGCGATTAATCAAGTCCGCCAGCGGGTTTTTCTAGTAAGAAAAGCTCCAAATGTGAAATATCCTTAACATGATTGATATTATAATCAGGAGTGATTTCCAGACTGAGGAACTTAAATATAAAAAAGGGAAAATTGCAAAAAATAGCCTAACCTTTAGGGGTAGTTGCGCTCAATAGCCTGAATTATAAAAAATACAGAAAATAGCCTCAAGTATTTAACTGGTTGCGGAAAATAGCCTCAAGCTACATTAAAATTCAAATAATTACCTTTAAATTCAAATTAATGATAATAAAAAAAAGTCTTAAGTTGTCATTAAATTCAAATTAATTACAAACCTTCTCCAAAACAATTTTTATTTAAAAAAAATCATCACTTCTTATATAAAAAAAAGGTTACACTTAATTGTTGTTATCTAAACTCATAGCTAAATTAATTATAAAAACTATCTCAAACCATATAAATATAATTTAAATTTATTATTCTAAAAAATTAATTAGATTATTTACATATCATTAAAAGTAAATAAATACTTAAGCTTCTATTTACAATTGATCTAATAACTTCTATTCACAATTACTTATATTTTTAAAAAAATTTATTTATTTACACAATTTATATGGTAGTATAAGTTAGTTTTTGTAATTAATTTAATGATGAATTTAGCTAATAATGAATTAGTGAGAACAAAAATTTATGAGAAGTGGTAGATTTTAGGAATAAAAATTATTTAGGCCTTTTTTTTATATAAGAAGTGATGATTTTTTAAAATAAAAATTGTTTTGGAGAAGGTTTGTAATTAATTTGAATTTAATGACAACTTAAGACTTTTTTTTATCATTAATTTGAATTTAAAGGTAATTATTTTAATTTTAATGTAGGTTTAGGCTATTTTCCGCAACCAGTTAAATACTTGAGGCTATTTTCTGTATTTTTGATAGTTCAGGCTATTAAGCGCAACTACCCCTAAAGGTTAGGCTATTTTTTGCAATTTTCCCTATAAAAAATTAAAAGCTTACAGAAACAGAAGGTTCAACAGGGGCAGGATATGAATATAAAAATATGGGGTGGGGGTAGAGAACTAGAGAACATAATGGTCTGCGATATATCAAGCCTAGTAAGAAAAGAATTGCAGCCTGCGGAATCTAAGTGTATCTTGTATATAAAGCCTAGTAAGAAAAGTTCCAAATGTGAAATATACCTAAATGATTTATGTTATAATCAGGAGGAATTTCCAGCCTGCGGAACTTGAATTGTATCAAATAAACCGGGCCTGTAAAGGAACTTTATAAGTCAAACATGTATCAAAATGGTCACAAGAGGGCAGATGTACAAGAGAAAATGGAAATGAGAATGAAAGATAAAACTTAACCTGGGGTGCAAAAATTGCATATATTTGTCGTAACAACTGCTTCTGACGAAGATCCAGGAAGCCACACAACATTCCTACACTGAAAGTAAATAAGATACAGTTTTAAAATGATTGCGTAATATATCCAAAAATTTTCTAGCGTTGCAAACTTTATGCACTATTACAAGTACTGTTTGTTGATTTACCCTATTGCAAAGCAGCTAAGTGAGACCAGTTAATGAGCAAGAAGAGATACAATTTACAACCAAGGCCGTGTAATTTGAAAAGGAAAAGTAAATGTGGCTACAATATTCATATGATTTGAGTTTTGCATGATTAACATTCTTAAAGTTTGATATCAATTCGACTGGATGCTACCGAATATTAGCATTAAATATTTCCAACTGGTTGCAAGCAGGGCCGTCCCGATGTTAATTGAGGCCCGGTGCAATTGTTAAAGTTAGGCCCTATTATTTTTACACTACATACATTCATAATATAAAATTCTTGGGAATCGAACTTGAGTTCAGTAGGAGACACTTCAAGTCTTCAACCACTCCACCACTTGATAACTTGTATTAATCTTAGCTCTAGGATTTTTATATATAATGGGTCAAGTATAAATTTCATAATTAAGCGAAGAAACAAAAAGATTTATGATTAACCATGTCAACATTCACTCAACACAAAAATAAATGAAAAAGTGAAACCTTATCTTCCCACCATGAACAACGAAGAAGCAGGCAAGCAGCGCAGAATTAAATTGTAAGAGGTATAACTAGTATGACAATCAGTTCATAAAGAATGAAACACCCTTGAAATTCCATGGTCGGGATGCACCCTATAAAAATATTATGCTAGATTTGCTTTGCAGTCCTCAAAGCTGAATAGTCCCTTAACTCTTATTATCGGCTTCAAAACAATCAAGATTATATGAAATGATTATCTACCTGAGGATAACCCAAACATCCAACCATGAAGTTTCCCTCCTGCAAATTAACATTATGTTAGAAAAGCTTCGCCAAAAAATTTAAAAAAAAAAAAGAAGCGTAAAGAAAGAATTGTGAATTTTCATTGCACATTGCTTGTAAAATAGTTTATTAATGAATGGCAATGCACCTCTTATCCTTTATTTAACAGAGGTTATTTAGTATTCTTAAATTTCATCAAGCTTCAATATGTCAATGGAGCAGTGAGATTTTAAAAGCTTCAAGGTACTAATATTAAGATTTTGTATTTTTTAATATTAAATTGACCAACAATTAACAGTAACAAAATCAGGCAAGCTAAAAAAATCACTTTTTTATCAAAGAGGTAAATGATACTGCCAATACAAGCCAGTTCATTGACAATATCAAACAATAGAAAGAAAAGAACTCCAAAGGGAATACAATGTTAAGCACCAAAACAAATAAGACGTGTAAATAAATACATACTGATCTGCGTTTCAGAACCATGTCATATTGTTGGCAAAGATTACACCGACGTATTACTTCTCCCACTGCATGTTGGTCCTCCATGTTAGATCTATTAGACCTACATAAGTACGTATATTGACATAAGTAGATATACAGTCAAACATATTAGAGATGAAAGAGAAAAATTACCTCTCAAAGAATACTTCCATGGCTTCAAAGAGCTTAACTTTGTTCTGTCTTGCCTGCACATTAAGCCATGCAAATATGACTATATTTCAAATCCTAGAGACATTAAATATTGATTTTGACACGATTCTGTAAACAAATATTCAATTTACATTAATGAAACAATCTTTCATATTTCGTAAACATGCTTCTAGAACTTCCGCTTTTCTTTTGGTTCCTGTGCTAACTGCTCTCATATCACCCTCCATATCTGATCTAAGTTTAGGTTTCCATAAATCATATCTGAAAGAAAATGATTCACTTCAGAACATTGGCACAAATAGCAAACATATTTAAAAGAAAAGTATAAAAACTAAGCAAAATACCCCATATTGTCATATCCCATGACGAGTGCCTCACCCTAAAGGAAAAAAAGATGTCAATAGATGTTATATAAAGCAAACTGATGCATGACAGCATTAAGTACACACTTGAAGCATGTCAGAGAAACAATCAGACTTTCACCTACCAGTTTAGTTGGTGAAAAACGGGTGTTTGCGTCTTTTGTTGCATAAAATCGATCAAGCAACTTGTTTATGTGTTCATGCATAGTTGCATCAGTTCCTATTCCAGCCTAGAAGAAGAAGGAACAACTTCATTTTACATATTTCAGCACCAAATATAATTATAAATAATTTGTGTTCAGACAAAAGGATCAAAATCAAGGAGTTTAGGATCTCCCTCACCTTATCCATACAGCTTAGCAAATCAGCTTCAGTCAAGAGTGGTGGAGGCCTGGTAATCCCAGAGTCTAGAGTTAATGTTATAGGGGTGAACTGCAATCGTAAGTCCATAAGGTAAATTCAGAACTTCCATTCTTAAGTGGCTGGCATATTTTAGAAACCATCTTAACTTTTGACTTTTAAATTATTATTTTTTTTTACAAATATTAGTAGGTTTTGAAACAATTAGCAATACTGGAACATGAGCTAACCAAACTTTAAGAGTTTAGTAGTAAAACA
The DNA here is from genome assembly GCA_037127255.1 of Persicaria tinctoria. Taxonomy (NCBI): domain Eukaryota; kingdom Viridiplantae; phylum Streptophyta; class Magnoliopsida; order Caryophyllales; family Polygonaceae; genus Persicaria; species Persicaria tinctoria. The sequence continues at coordinate 589,068 of JBANSL010000014.1, forward strand.
AGAAAATAATGTGGCAATGTTAGATTAGTTGACATAAGCATCTCAAAGTTACCTGATCCCATATATAAAGATCAAAACTATAGAAAATTGCAATGCCAAATTAAGATAATGTTCCGCATATTGGACAAAATGGAAGAGAAAAGGATCAATAGCAAACCTGCTGACCGACGGCATAGGTTGGAATTAGAGAACCACCCCAACTTTCAAAACGGTAAACATCCAAGTAATTTCTCTGAAGAATATATTGCATAGATATGTGAGGAGAAATTTCAGAAAACTAGCCAGCAATGTTGACAAAAATAAGTTTTAAAATTGCTAATCCGAATATATTCATGACAACTACTAAATTGAATGGCTATTTACTATTTAGTGCTAACATCAAATATCTCATAGAAATCTACACCAGAGAAAAAAGATGTCTCAAAGATTTTCACTGCCAATGTTTTGCCTAACAATGCTTGATCAAGCTAAACGAGTAAATAACATGCACTGCAACGCAATGAGAAAAGGCCCTCGTTCCGCCTTAAATATGGAACACCCAGAAGCACTATCTGGATCTATTCAGCCAACCAATAAAATATAAAACCCAGAGAAAAATAAGATAATTCTTGGTTGTATATGTGATTTACAAAGAGGAGATAGGAACAATATGGGCAGATGTGCCAAAAACTCACAGGTTCTCTCGTTGTATGAACATTAATGGGCATTAACATAAACTGAAAACAAACTAGGCCAGCTGCAGACACAGCATTTGATGGCAAATATTAAATGATATGCAAAAGATAAAAAAGAAGCTCATGGAGACTCACATGAAGTATCACTCTTCCTGATGCTGAAAATTGTTCACCAGCGATATCAATTTCAACATTGGTTTCAGCTCCAATGGCAGGTTGGGATACACAAGCAAGGAAATGGCGAACGACCAGCTCATACACTTTCTGCAAGTAGACAATATGTTAAATTCGGAAGATTTTGACTCCGTTCAGCCATGCAGGTAGATTTTCGGAGTTTTGGTTTTAATATTCTATATTTTCAAATATGTTAAATATAAGATTTTAGTTTAATTAGCTTTTGAAATTGGATTTTCATCTGCTACTCACCCCAATCCTTTCATAACTTTTTTCTTACATTCACAATCTATTAATTTTCTCATATCTCATCGGTTAGTCCGTATAGGCTACTCTATCACCAAACACCTTATTAGCTTATGAACACTCTAATTTAAGCTACCCCATCAGCTACATGTTACCAAACAAACTCAAAAACTTTCTTATGATCAAAGAATAGAGTGATAGCCATGTACTGACTTTGTGTTGTTCACTCCACCGTGATTCTCCTGCAGAAAATTTAGTAGGATGGATAGGCGGATGAGCTTTGTCGTCATGCCCGCCATTACCAGGAAATCTCCACAGACCTGCTCCTGGGTCCAATAAACGCTCTGCATATGAGCCCCATATTGGATGTTCCTGTTGTTCTTCCACAATTGCCTAAAAAGACTGAGCTTTAAGTCAACCGATGAAGGTCAATAAATATGCTTTGACTACTAAAACGAATAAGAAAAGCAAAGTATATCTATAACCAACATGAAACAGTTAATTCAATCTGTCTAGATCAAAATACATTATGAAGATAGAACATTAACACACTTTTTAGAATGCATTTTAAGCAACAGCTGTGTAGTTTCCAATTTTATACCTGATGAACTCACTGAAGCTACAAAAACTGTGATTGAAATATGCACTTTCCTTTGTTACGAAGTTTCTAATAACTAGATTTTTTTCTGGTCATCATAATACCCCATTGACTTACCTTAAGATTTGTACTTTCAGAAAACGAGTCTGTTTCTGTGCGCGGGTAGCTAATAAAACCAGTTTGGTACAGATCTTCTGCCACCTGCCAAAAAAAAAGTCAGATATAAGAGACAGTTCACTAGTTCAACACGTATCATGTAAACATGTACAACTAGTTCCCAAAAAATGAATTCATATACTTGAGATTTGAATTTAAAAATCACATGAATTTCAAATATAGTTTCTAAATAAAATAAAAAACACTCTTGCTATTCTGTCATATAAGTGTAAATCCATTTAAAAAGGGAATTATAATTTTAATTGATACAAAGAATAAATAAATCATTTATAATGATTACAACAATTTTTTTTAATAATAAGTTATTAAGTTAATTCAAAACTAACTAGTAAAATATTAAGAATTTAAGATACATAAAATCTACTATAGATACAATGAAGATTATACAATAAGAATTTAAGATACATAAAATCTACTAGAAATACAATTAAGATTATGCAATATTAAATAGATGTATGCATAAATATTCGAAAATCAATTAATTAGTTATTAGAATTAATGATAAAATGACATGTAAGTAAAGTTATTCAAGAGACACCGTGTGGCTCAACCATGTGGTGCAAAATTCTTTTGCGTTAGTAATTACTAGTATACTCCCCGTGCCTTGCACCGTGTAATTTCAACATTTTAAATAATGAAATAATTATTATAAATATTAATAAATTACTCTATTTTATAGTTTATTCCATAAATGAATAAATTTATTTACTTGTCATTATAATATATTGACAAACTATATAATATTTATAATACATATTCAATTATATATTTTAGTTTGTTATTCTATTACACATACTAAAATACTTTAATACCATAATAATAATTAATTTTTAAAATTTTATCAAAAGTTAGCATTGCATTAATTACTATTTACCACCATTTAAAATGTTAAAGTTGGTTTGTTTCATATTTATTACAGTATAATTTATACTGCGGATTAAACCTACTCCTAATATATATATATATCAATTTCAAAATATATCTTATTGATTAATAAGATAGATTTTAATTAAAAAAAAAAAATATTGCTTAAACATAATTGGTGAAATTAGAGATATATTACTGGGAAAAAAAAAAAAAGTATTTGTAATAGGATAGATATATTTACAATTTTACATGATTTCCTTTCATATAGACAGAATTTACATAAACGGGTATATTTTTATAGAAGAGAAGTTTAACCTTTGTGCTCTTACAATTATTAATTAAATCAAAAGGGAATTTTTGCAATTACTATTTATCATTGACAGAATTAAGGAAAAGGTGACACGTAAGATTAGAGGCTTCTGCTTTAGTGTATAGTATTGATATTGATATTGATATTGATTGATTCATACTGATGACTAATTGATGATAATAATATACTCTGTATACGGATATTGATTTATATATTGAATGATTGCTTTTAGTATTTACTGCTAGAAACTTTAAAACGATTACTTTTTATATTAAATTCCCAAATTACCATGAACTTATGTGATGCTATTAATCTCTTAAGGAATTATACAATAATTAAACCATCAAAATTACAAACAAGTGAATTCTAAAAGAGGTGTATCAACTACAAGGGCTTAACCTTCATAGTTTCTGCAGCACCCATCCTAAAGTAGCGTGATGCACGCTTTTCAAGCTCAAGAGTACTAAGAGGAAAGGGGGGATACTTGCACTTCTCTTCTCGCCTAACTTTCGTCACCTAAGATAAGGATGTTTTATCAGTAGGTAATTTGCAGTCAAACTCATGAAAATAAACTGTCTTCACGCACCGTGGCAGTTGGTTCCTCAATGCACATTTCATATACTATAGTGGCACAAGTATAATCGAAAATATGTCCACGGCTGCAAAGAAAAGTAAGATACACCAAAAAAAATGCAACTCCTAAATCAAAACTAATTAAATAAGATATTCTGCCAAAATTTTACAGAACTTACATCCAGCTAAAATTTGCTACTCCTTCATCTGAGTTGTGAGAACAGTTAATAGTCCAGAACTCCTCTGGCTCATGCGATTCTCTTTCCCAATACCTCTCAACAACAAACCCAAGGGTTGGGAACTGCAATTTTCAGCAATATAGTTAATCAAGTGATTAAAATGTGCATGACTAGAAATGTGTAGAACAGCTGCTACCATGCCATACCTGACAAGGACCATAACTTATAATAAGATTTCTGTCATCCGTATTAAAATCAAAATTGAAAGCATCTCTGAGTAGCATAGTCTGGAATCTGGTGAAAGAAGCCCCAATCCGGAGATCTATTTCCTACACAAGAAACAAAGTTAATTTCATATCTTTTAAAAGGTACCAAATTTGGTATCTATGACAAGTGAAGACAGTACAACAGAAACGCATTCCAGCTTTTTATAGCAGCTTAAAGAATTTTTTGCCAGTTTATTGAAAAAATAACCATGACTAGGACGAATTGATTTGATTTTTATTAAATTATTAAATCTTATTTGAGTGTTTCATTTCTTGAGAACATTTATTGACCCCAGTAAAACTGATGCAATTGCCCCTAACATGAAAAAACAGAATAAGTGAATGTCAAATTTTGAGAAAATGTTAAACTTTTGTGTTTTAAAATTCATAAGCCCTCCACTGTGGCAGCTCCTATAATTATTTGCTTGCTTGTCTTCACAGATCTTTTCTGGAAAAGTGACAGCATGGAAAGTAGCAGGTCAAAATAAAAATGCCATCAATACATGACAGTTTGACAATAGAAACTCCATAGCAGAACCAAAGCCCAATACTAGCATAACTTTACGGCCAAAAAGAGGTAGTTTGTGTTTTAACCTGTCTAGCATCCACTGCATCAGAAAATAATTGATTTGGACGCTTAAGGTTCTGCACTGCTGCATGAATATCCCTAAAATTACAAAGAAGACAATATGTTGATGGATCATCCTGATGTAGATACCCAAAGAACCCAGGTAGTGAGCTTTACCTGTCAATCAATGCAGAAAAGTGAGCCCTCCATATATTCAAATGACGATTAGCCCCACTGCATACCTCCACTACTTCAAATGCAATGTTTTCTCCTTCTCTATCACAATCAAGCCACAGTACTAGCCACTGGCACCTCCTGGCTTCCTCCTCTAGTGTCCTCTTAATATCTTTCTTGTCCTGCATTACTCAATTGGCAGGAGAAAATCCAACCAACCATCAATCTCGTCATAAGATCAACAGAATATAAGTCATACTAAATAATCACCTCAACAGATGAAAAGTCGTTAAACAGGTGAAACTTCATCCATATTCCATACAGGGAATCATTTTCCGATTCAAAACGGAGATTGAAGACTCAGAAGTACCTCAATTGCAATTCGATGTACCATAAATCGTAGATTTACACAGTTCATAGAGTTCAAACGGAAACCCTATGGCTCAAGCAAAATCAATAAAGAAAAAGAATAGAAGGTATATTGACCTCAGGAACGTGTTTGCGAACGGGAGCATGGTAAAGCTCGGCGGGGTCACACGAGTGCCATTTCCTATATCGGTCCTCAAATTCGACCTCCATTAGATGGCCTATGACCGACGTGAACAACATCTCGCATTGCTGGCCATGAATTGAATAGCCGAACTCGAAAATTTTGTTGTATCTCGACCTTCCATCTCTAACCCTAAAATGATTCCTGGACAAGATTCCGGCAACAGCCTTCGCCACCGACGGCTTCTCCGCCACATTCAGAACCCTAATTGCGCCGTTTCCGGCCATTGTGCGGCCGGAGAAGAACCAGAGGATGATCGACGATTGGATAGGGCAAGACAGTACAGCGAAGTGAGAGGAGTCGGGATGTGTAGACTTTACACGACGGAGTACGCATTTTCCCGCGCTTTTTTTTTTTTTTTTTTGACGCAGAATAAAATTTAGGTCGGGTCGGCCGCAACAGAACTCCTTCCTAGCGCATCCTTGCGGATGAGAGCACAGAGCTCTGGATCGTCGTCGTAGCAGACGTCGGCAGGGGAAGCATGTGCACTGCGCGCGAGATAGTCAGCCACTGCATTCGATTCCCTGAAAATATGACGGATAGCTACATAAGAAAAAGACGAAGTATCTAACAGAATATCAGATTGAAGGAGCTCGATATTCCAGGGGCACTTCCAGTCCCCTAGCAGAGCTTTAATAACCAGAAGGTTATCGCCCTCGATCAGGAGGTTACGGATATTCAGCTGCTTAGCCCGTAGGATCCCCATTTTTAGCCCGAGGTTCTCGGCAAAAACAACTGAGACATTGATGCACGAGTCACGACCCATGGCAACCACTCGGCCGCACCAGTCCCTAATGATGAATCCGTAAGAAGCCGAGATACCCGCTCTTACAGAACCGTCAAAGTTAAGCTTGTAGCAGTCCATCGACGGTTTATCCCAAATGCCCGAACGGCACCGGCCCTTACCCTTGGCCGTGGTTGACGGAAAGCGACGGACGGGACGGATTACCTTAGGAGGCAGTGAAGTCCCTAAAGATGACTCAGCGTCAAGTAGTTTCGATTGTTTCCAGCATTGGGTAAAAGTAGTATAGAAAATTTCCATTTCAGTAATAGAAACATTGGTCGTATGGTCAAATGCAAGCTGGTTCCTGAAGAACCAGATAGACCACCAAGCACAGGCCAACGGCCCGAAAAATTTGTTACCTACCGCCAACATGACTTGGTTTAGGGGAAAGGTGGAGCCTGAGGAAACAGCAAGCTGAGACAAGTTCGGGCAGCGGATGCGTAGTGTCCGTAGTAGTTTGAAGGTAACAGGGCACTGGAAGAACATGTGGTTGTCCGACTCGTTGGTGGTATTACAAAATTGGCACCCCGAAGGTACCGCAACATGAGACTTTTGGAGTCGTTCCGAAGTCGGAAGGTCGTCGCGAGAGATTTTCCAGAGAAAGTGACGAACCTTAGGCGGAACATCCAGGTCCCAGATCCAACCGCAATCAAAATTTTGCGAGCCTTTGTTAGATGAGAGCATGGAATTTGCCGACCTAGTCGAAAACCACCCGGTAGTGCTCGGTCCCCAGTACATACGATCCTTCAAAGGATTGTTTGGCAGGATGATACCTAGTAGATGGTGGATATCTGGTACTGAAAGGATGTTGGATAAACTAGAAAAGGCCAAAGCCTCGTTCCATTGATGATCTTGGTCGATGAAATATGAAACTTTTATGCCCAACAGATCAGTCGGAATCTGCTGACGGGCCCTGGAATCGAGTGTTTCGTCGAAAGCCCATTTGTGGGTCCAAAAGTCAATGGAACGCCCATCACCAACAGACCAATGAAGGGCGCTCTTAAAAGGTTGTCTAATCGACATTAGGCGTTTCCACTGCCAAGAAGTATTACTTTTCGTTTGATAATTTAGGACGTCCTGACCTTTTAGGTATTTCTGTGAGATGATGCGGACCCAAATGTTGTCTGGTTCGGATAGGATTTTCCATAGCAGCTTCATTTGTAATGAAATATTCATTGTTTCAGCTTTGTGGATGCCCAACCCACCTTTCAATGTGTCGGCGCAGATTTTGTCCCAACTAATCAGCGGAGGTGCTTTGGAGCTTTTGTTCCAAAAAAATTGTCTGTAAACCTTATCGAGTTCATGGTGAATGTGAGAAGGAAGTAAAAATGCTTGCATGAGAAAAATCGGTTTGGCACACAGATTAGCTTTGATGAGGACCTTCCGACCTTCGGCCGAGAGGCAAGACGCCTTCCACTTTGTAAGTTGTTGCTTGGTTTTAAGGACCACCTCGTTGAAGGTGTCTTTGTTGGTTCGTCCGTTTACGATAGGGCAACCCAGATACTTGTCGAAATTATTTGCCTGGGGAATGCCAAGGACGGCTATCGTAGCATTAATTGCTGTCGTTGTAGTGTTTGATGAAGCTTGGAAGCTAGACTTATGTAGATTGACCTTTTGCCCCGATATGAGGCAGTAACGATCAAGAATTGCCAGAGTTGAGGAACAGGCTGACTGGGAGGCCTTACAGAAAATGAGGATGTCGTCAGCGAATGCTAAAAATGGAATCTTAATGCCCGGGTTACCGAAAACCAAGCCCAGGTCTTTGTTCACCGAACTTTCCTGTTGCAGAGTTCTTGCAAGGACCTCCGAAGCCAAAATAAACAGAAAAGGAGACAGGGGGTCGCCCTGCCTTAGTCCCCGAGTGGGCTCAATGAGAGTTGTAGGCTCATCATTAACCAGGACGGAATAGGAAATTGTAGTAACGCACTCTCTGATCCAACGGATAAACTTATCGTTAAAGCCGAACCGAGATAGGACCCCAAAAAGGAAGGGCCATTCAACCCGATCATAAGCTTTTTCCATGTCCAACTTCAAGGCAAGCAGTCCCGACTTGCCCCGTTTAAGCCGGGAGGAGTGGAAAGCTTCGTGGGCTATCAAGATGTTGTCTTGGATGGACCGGCCTTTCGTAAAGGCACCCTGCAAGGGGTGTATCAAGTTTTCAAAAATCTTAGTTAGCCTGGCAGTAATCACCTTGGCTATTATCTTATAAAATGTGGAGCACAAGCTAATCGGACGATAGTGGTTTACTGTTGTGGGATCATCCCTTTTTGGAAGCAGCGTTATGAAAGTATGGTTTGTTTGCTTTAAAAGCATTTCACTGGAGAAAAAGGCTTTGACAGCTTTCGTAACCGAAGGGCCAACTGTAATCCAGAACTTCTGGTAGAAACCTGCCGAGAACCCATCAGGTCCTGGCGCCTTATCCGGGCTCATAGAGAAAACCGCAGCTTTGATTTCTGCGTTAGAAACCGGAGTTGTGAGCATGTCGTTATCATCGTGTGTTACTATCGAGGGGATAACCCTTAAGTCTGTAGTTGTGTCCAGATCATTCCTCATGGAGGAGCGGAAACGGGATTTGAAATCACTTTCAAATTCTTGTTGGATAATATGAAAATCAGCTGCGACTTGACCACCTGGTAGGGTGATTGATTTGATAATTTTCCTACCCCTCTTGGAGGAGGCGATTTTGTGGAAATATCCAGAGTTGGAATCATTTAGCTTGGCGTGCTTGACCTTAGCTCGTTGGCTCCAGTACCGGCGATGAAAATCGAGCATTCTTTCTCTTTTGTTAAGCAATTGCTTGAGAATCTTAAGGTCATTGTTGTTGTGGTTTGAAAGAAGCGAGGTTTGTAGTTGTAGTAGTTTTTGGTCAGTCGTTTGAATTTGGTTGTTGATATTAAGAAAAGTTTTCTTATGCCAGACTTTGGAGAGTCGCTTTAGTAATTTCATCCTTTGAACAAGGCGAAACATATGAGAACCTGAAGTGTCTAGACGCCAAGCCTGTGAGACTAGATTTTTGTAATCCGCTCGATTAGCCCAAGCTAATTCAAATTTGAAAGGTCTGTTCTTTGGTTTAACATTACGACTGAAGTTCGTCGAGATTGGTGCATGATCAGATCTTGTGAAAGGGTGAATTTGTGTTCTTAAAGCGTCGAAAATAGTCAGGACATCAGTGTGGATCAGTAAACGATCTAATTTCTCAAAACAGTTGTCAACCCCATCTCTTTTCCGTTTCCAGGTGAATTGTCCCCCAAAAGAGGGAATCTCCTGTAAGGAGAAGTTATTTTTGAAGTCGTTTAGACGCACAAATCTGGAATTAGTTGGACAGACTCCACCCATCTTATCTGTCGGAGAACAGATTTCATTAAAATCTCCCATAATACAGTAAGGTATGAGAAGTGTTTGTAAATAGAGTGAGATGGAATCCCAGAAGACCAATTTACGTTTCTCCTCTGGCGGCGCGTAGATGACGATCATGGCAATCGTCCTGTGAGACACGTAGTCTGAATAGTTGAAATGGATAAAGCGGCTGTGAACCGAAATAAGTTCGATAGAACCCTGGGCCGATGATAAGTCTTTCCAAAGCAAACAGATGCCTCCGGAAAAACCCGAAGCCGGATCGAAAGCAACGTGAGAGAACCCACACTTCTTCCACACGCTATCTTTTGGTATCTTACCGGTCTTTGTTTCCAGTAATGCGAGGACATTAATATGATTATTTCTACAGAAAATGTCGATATTAGTCCAAAAGTTTCTACTGCGGATACCGCACGAATTCCAAGAGCATATATTCATAGGAAACTAGTTTTCGTATCTGTTGGTACAAATTTATAGCGGTAGCTATCTAGTTTGTAGAACTTCGTGTAAAGTTCTCATTCCAAACCCATGATTAGTAAGGTAACGATTATAATAGACCAAATAGACGAATACAAAGGATCCCTCAAACTGGTAAGCTTAAACCATACATGACAAAAGTACATCCAAGGCCAATTTCTTTCGAATAATAAGAGGAAAGTGTCTTGGAAAGACAAAGGACAGTTTTGTCCAAAAGCTCTAGGGACAGTAGCATTGTGCTGGTAGCAATCAAAGGTTTGTACAAATTGATATAGACAAAATTGTAACAAGTAGATCATACACCAATAGCAAGAGGCAAGTTTGTGGTGACAATAAAATGGAGACCAGCCGGAGCTGCGCCCACAACGGACAGCAACAGGCAGCAGGAGCTCAGGCTCTATGAGAAGTAGCCACACACCAGAAGCTGAGGACCATCGGCGACGTCGGACAGCCGACCTGCAATAGCAACAGGCAAAAGGCAAGGACAAGCACAAAGGGAGAGTGCCAAAAACACAAATTATGATAGAAAGTTGCTGGTAGCAAACTGAGATTTGTCCAAAATGAAACGATTGGGATTGTGAATCCAAATTAATATACAATGGTAATTTAAACAGATAGCCAAACCACCAGCGAGGCCCCGAGCAGCAGCTGCAGAGAAGAACTCGACTAAGAGGAAGCCCACACCGTAACCGATGAAGGAAACCCAGCAGCAGAAACTTGTGATTGAAAACAATGGGCAAAACCACAACCGAAAGGATCAAAGAAGATCGGCAGCGCGAGAAAACATCAAGCGAGCAGGACAAGGGCAACGCAAACAGTAGAACGGAGGAAGGACCGAACAACCACCAACGCCACCGAGAGAGGAGACGGCACCCGCACGGCCACCACCGGCTAATCCCAACCCTCAAACAAGCCCGAAAGCAAGCGCGAAAGATCCTCGAAAAGGGCGATTCATGCCCAAACGAGAGCGATTCAAACGGCGGCGCCACCGCTCGGAAGGCCTTGCACAGGCGAAATCCGTCATGAACGGGGAGAGAGCGAGTGGGCCAGAATCGACGCCTCGCAGCAGGTTGTCGGAGGATCAGGCTAGGGCAGGAGGGGGTAACATAGGGATTAACCTTCGGCTTTCGCAGGTGAGCGGGACGGGATTCGTTAGGGTTTGGTGGCGGCGGCGGCTGGTCGGCCGATTTGGGAGAGAAGGAGGATTTCATCCGCCTAGGGTTTTTTTATATATATTTTCCCGCGCTCTAATCTATGAGTCGCGCGTTTAAATTTTTTTTATTAGAGAGAAATATGAAGTATTAATGTTACGGGTTACTTTACTAGTCTTTTACTTTGGCATGTAAATGTAATACTGTATTGATTTATGTGTGAATGGACATGTATGTGTGTATGATATACATATGTGATGCATAATACTGTATTGATTTATGTGTGAATGGATATTATACGGGTATTATACAGTGTATGATATACATATATGATGCATGATAGAGCCAAAGTAATTCTATAAGATATCTAGGGGCATAATCGTCATTTATAAGGTGAAACAATCAAACCCTAATTCTCATTATAAATATGGTTGAACTACTAGGGTTTGAGGAGGCTTCGTCTGGCTGACACATTCTGACTTGAGCATCAGAGGCTCCTCCAGGGGAGCGAGCCCCGCCTCTTTCTCTGGAGCCCCGCCTCTTTCTCTTCTAATATATGCAGGAAGATCCATCGACACCGAAAAGGATGAAGAAAAATCCATTGACACCGAGAAGGATGAAGGTGCAGATTTCATGCATCACATTTGGCGCCGTCCGTGGGAAATTCGATCGAAAAGTCCTATCGTTGAAATTCTCAATCAATCAAACAACGTGAAATCAACTATTAAGCTAGATTTCGGTGGAGGAAGAATGGATCGACGCCTGGGTTGGGTCCGAGGATCGATGGCGTCGTCCATCCCCTACGAGTCTCCAGTGAACCCCCGTGGAGCGGCGGAGCCGTCCCCCGACAAGGCTTCGCGCCTCCTTCCAAACCATGTCCATTCGTCGACGACAAGGCGATGACGGTTCTCGCCGGTTCCGCATCTCCATCCCAGTCGCACTGCCACTTCAAATCAACCCAGTCTTCGCCCACAAACCCAATCAACCCAGTCTTCGCCCACAAACCCTAGGAGAGGGTGCCGCCGACCTCAAACCATAAGGTCGAGGGCGGCGCGACTCACCGGAATCACATAATCACGGGAGACCTACTTCACCGTTGCCAGGGGCGGCGGATCTAAGGCCACATCCACATGCGGCTCGTGCACAGGACCCGCATCCCCAGTCTGCAACCGAGGATTGATGTCTCCGATGAACAAAGGTTGCGTCGGGACCCTTCCTGAACTGCTGTCGCCTCAATTCGACGTTGCTGTTGGGGTCGAAGCCGATCGAGGCGGGTCGATCGTTGGTTGCCGAGTGGGAGAGATATAACGATGAGCCCCTCAAGCCACCATCCTCCTTTGCTATTAGTCACCACCATCATCGAGCTGAACGCCACCTTCACCGCCTCTTGTCCGAAGCAATTGTGGATGCGATCCGGATTCGAGCGACGTCTCTTGCAAAACCTAACGAATGAGACAACAGGTTAAAGATTTGTTTTAATTATAAAGCCAACCTTAATGTTTTCGAAAATTGCAAATTGACATGCATCTTCAGGGTAATCTCATAAAAATGCGCAAGTCCTCGAAAACTCAAGAATTTGCCCCAGACCTCCATATTTGGCATAACTATGGATTTTGGTCAGGTTTCCTATTAGCAAAGGGACCATCGGAGATGTGCAAGGAGGATAAACACAGTCACACGAGCTAGTTTCCTCCGCTTTTTTTATAAAAAAAACTTATATGCTGAAAATCTAATCTATGGTCAATCGTATTGCATGACGTTCACTAGTGACTTACAATATGATTTAATTAAAGTTATTGCAATTGTTTAGTTGCTAGAGTTGTTTGATTCGTTTGACGCTAGAATTACATTGATATAAATGGCATGAGGTGCTCTTAGCGAGTACACAAAGATAGTCGATCAAATGAAGGGGCATGGTGTGAAGCTCCTATGCTAGCTACCCCATGTGAATAGAAGGAAAAAGATGGGGGCATTGGTCTTAACTTTCAACGCATGAGAAGTCACGAAGTTGGAGTAGCAACATGTGAATTAATTATGTGACTTCATTTGTTTTGGCTATCTATGCGGAATAATGGGCTTTCGCTCAGCTAAGTATACCAATCGCAACATCAATTCGAAGCAAAATACCTACTAGCTAAGTTCTCTATGTCCTATTTTGATTAAAAGTGTACTCTTTAGTTAATCATATTACATGGTTAGTTGCATCTTGAATCCTAGCTTTAATCAGTGACATAAATTCTCGAAATGCTTACATGCACATCTATATGGAACAACATTATATCAAAGCCATAAAAAACAATTATAGGATCGCCACTCATGGCCAATAGATCGCCACTCATGGTCAAAGAATCGTCACTCATGGCCAATAGATTGCCACTCATGGCCAAAGAATCGTCACTCATGGCCAATGGAACGCCACTTAAGGCCAAAAGAACGCCGATTTCAGGCCACGGGTACGCCACTTAAGGTCAAAAGAACATCGATTTCAGGCCACAAGTACGCAACTTAAGGTCAAAAGAACGCCGATTTTAAATCACGAGTAAGCCACTTAAGGCCAAAAGAACGCCGATTTCGGGCCACGAGTACACCACTTAAGGCCAAAAGAACGCTGATTTCAGGCCACGAGTACGCCACTTAAGGCCAAAAGAACGTCAGTTTCAGGCCACGGAACGCCACTTAAGACCAAAAGAATCGTCACTCATGACCAATGGAACGTCAATCAAGGCCAATGGAACGTCAATCGAGGCCAATAGAACGCCAATCAAAGCCAATAGAATGTCACTCAAGGCCAATATAACGCTGATCAAGGCTAATGAAACGCCAATCGATATATGCCAATAGATCGCCACTTACGGCCAAAGCATCGCCACTCACGACCACTTAAAGCCAATTTTAAGCCATAATAACCCCGTCGAGGGCTAGCAAAAGTCAAAATCAAGCAATAAGAATGTCATTTAAGGCGAAATGCTCAACCTTAATGAAAACCATCAAATTGTCAATCGTAAATAAAATTTAAGCAAGAATGTCATCAACTAACATTGTCTCTCATTTATGGCAAAAAAATAATCTAATCATTTTGAGCCATAACTTTCAGTTGGTTAGTTAATTAACAACGCACCAACTACATTATATTGTGTTATTCGGTTGAGAATGCTAAAGCTTGCAGGATATAACGAAGACAAGGGGCAAGCACTACTGGTGGTCTTCGATCATAACAAGTGAATACCATCGAGTTATTCGTCTTCCCTCATCACTAGATCGTGATAAGGAAACCCGAGGGACAATTAATAGAGTCAAAGTAATTCCATAAGATATATAGGGACATAATCGTCATTTACAAGGTGAAACAATCACACCCTAATTCTCATTATAAATATGGTTGAACTACTAGGGTTTAAGGAGGCTTATTCCGGCCGACACATTCTGACTCGAGCGTCAGAGGCTCATCCGGGGGAGCGAGCCCCGCCTCTTCCTCTTCTAATCTATGCAGGAAGATACATCGACACCGAGAAGGATGAAGGTGCAGATTTCATGCATCACAATGCACTATTAGTGTCGATCTCGACTGACTCGTATTGAACTTGGTAAGGTTGATCCTCTAACGAGATTAACTTAGTAATAGTGGGGTTAACACATATTGTATAACATATAATATATATAAAGTATATGTATAAGGTATGAAAAAGGAGGAAGATAGAAGATTGGGCTTAAGCCCAATCTCCGGTCCATAGATCTGCACCTAGATTGAGCTCGGTAGAATAGTGGAAGGAGACGCGCCTGAGCTTGCAACTTACCTTACCTCTTTCAAAGTGATGCGTTTTGGAGGCTCGGGCTTGACCTAGCTATATATGCTCCTATCCTCCGTTGAGGTGCTTCACTTCAACTCTCTCCATTCTCTCTCTTCACAAACGCTCTGCTAGAATTTTCTAGGGTTTAGATTTTTCAGCTCTTGGGCGACAACTTGAGAGCGCTCAGAGAAGAAGGTGGTTATTGGTGTCTCTATGAAGGTGGTTAGAGCTTCGGCGTCTTCCTGGGTGACCGCTCTCTTGTGCCTTCTAAGATCTAGGGTTTTGGAGATTGAATCCTTTTTTTCGATCTTCGGTTTTCCCATACAGGGGTATTTCTCTTCTCCCTTTGTACCCCTGATTCACATGCATGTTAGATCTAGAGTTGTTTGCTTTCGTTGCTTGATTCATCCCTTGTACGAACTCTCTATAATGGATTCAGCCAACTCTTGAGACTCCGTGGATGTAGGCATTTATGCTAAACCACGTAAAATCGTTGTGTTCGTGATCTTGCATGTGATTTATATTTCGATCTTTCGTTTATCGTTTCGATCGTCTTTGCTTCGGCTCAAAGCCGATTTCAGTTATAGGATATTTGGTTTTACAAAAGTGTTAGTAATAGTATAAGCAATAAGATATTTTTTAAAAACCTTACTCCCTCTGTTTCAAAATAAATGTCGCTTGGCTTTTTGTACGTTTTTAAGGAGGTAAAAACTCTATAAAATATTATATTTGTAATCAAATTTTGTTCATAAATTGATACTTATTACTTTATTAGTAATAAGTATCAATTTATAAAAAAAAGTTTGATTTAAAAAAATTACTATTTTATAGAGTTTTTATAGATTCATAGCTTTGTAGTTCTTAGCAATGTTCTCAAGATCAGTCTGATCGTAATCAGACTCAGTTTTATCAACTTGCTTTCCATCGACAGTCTTTTTAGGAACGTGTGGTCCATTTTTGACCAGGCCCCATAGCTCAAGGTCTTGATCAATGATGAACATTTGCATCAGTGATCTCCAGTGGACAAAGTTATTGCCACAGAACAGTGGAGGTCTCTTGGTTGACCTTCCTTGAGCAAAACCTCCATCACCTATGGTAGACATCCTGAAAACTCACAAGATTGTTAAATCAAAACAGTGAGCCAAGCTCTGATACCAATTGAAGAGTCTATAAGGCGATGAATAATACTCTAGAAGGGGGGATGAATAGAGTATGGACGATTTTCGCAACAATAGAAATTTACTGCAACTTGTCAAGACCTTGATATAGGCTTGACAAAGTGAAATCGAATGTGATAAAGTAAATGCGGAATATAAAGATGAACACACGAATTGTTAACGAGGTTCGGCACCAACTTGCCTACGTCCCCGCCTAGGATTGTCCAATCCGTAGGATTCAAACACTTCTTATTTCACTTCCTTTGAGCCTAGAACTTCATAGAGAAACTTCCCTTTCTCTATACAAAGCCTCACCGCTTCTATTCTAGCTCTCAAACTTACAAGTGAAATAAAAGCTCTCACCACACACTAAGTGTGCTTTGATCGAGTATAAAAACTCTAAGGGCTTGTTTGGTATGATGATTACCAGGAATCATATTATCCCCCATTTACCCCAAATTTCATTCCTTTAGAAAAGGTGAGGGATCTCTTCATTCCCAATTTTCACACAACATAACCCTACCCTCCTCCACGTTCAGCAGCCCCGCACTTGCAGCCGACCTCCAACCTTCCGGCGCCATCACCGGCGGCCTCCTCCCTTGCCGGCAGAGCCCCTCCGTCTCCGGCAACCACCCTCCGTCTCCGGCAACCACCCTGTCGATCGAGATCGCCACTGTCAATCGCCTCAACACCGCCACTGTCAATCCTCTTGACACCGCCACTGTCAGTCGCCTCCCTCAACCATCACTCCCTCCAGATCTATGAAAGCTGGCTCCTTGACTCCACTGTGATTTACTGTATAACCTTATGCAAATTTGTTTAATTTTTTTAATTGCTGAATTTTTAGTGATGGTTCATTATCATTCATGCCATCTATGTTGCAGTTCATCATCATTCTCTCCCCCAGCCTCTTCAATGGCGTTTCAAATCTACAATTTGTAAAAAAATATTTTTGTTTTTTTTTATGAATTTCTGATTTTGTACGTTGATTTGGGAGAAATTGAATTAATTTGGTCTTGAATTTGGTACTTTTAATTTTTTGGTATTTAGGTGGAATTTGTGAGTTTCTCATTCCAATATTATACCAAACAACTTGCTTAGGTAATCACTCATTCCCATTTTTTATTCCGATTACCATTCCGATTCCCATTCCGATTACCGCACTTATACCAAACGAGGCCTAAGTGTAAAACGAACGACTTGTACAATAAGTGCTAGTGTTTCTCTCAACTTCTTAAGTAATGATCAACACTTAGGCCTTTTGAGAATGTAAGAGAAACTTGAGATGACGAATGCTTTTCGGATGCTATGAATGCTTGCGTGGTTGCTTAGATGCTTGGTTAGTTACCATCCTTATTAGCCTTCGTCTTTTTATAGTAGGAATACTTGCAGAGTTTCTTGGAGGGAGAACCGTTTGAATTTCAAATTCTTTCCAAGACATTTGAATTCCTTCCAAAACAGATCCTTGTGTGCCTTCCAAGAAGTTCCTTCGACTTTCTTCATGATCAAGCATGATCAACCATGGATCAATTTTTTCCTTGTATAGAAAGGTGAAATCAAGAAAGAATATGCATAATGTATCTAGTACATAAAATGGGTTAGATGAGAAACATATATATAAATCGATAAAGCCCAAGTCTCATCACATAGCCCAATATAGAGCCCATTATAGTTTAGGCCCAAAAAGATTGGCCTCGAATTCTTTCCTGTAAAAGAATAAGTTAAACTATATAAATGTATAAGTGATCGAAACATTTTAGTCTGGGTTTCAAGACCTTGAAATCCAACCTTTTTGTCTTTCATCATCCTTTAGATCACCTGCACATTAGTTCTCAAGATCTTACAATCAAGGTGGAGTCTTCAGGAGTTGTGATTGACGACACCAAGAGGGGTGTGTTATTGCATAATAATTCCATTTATTTGTTAGTTATCCAGTTCTCTAGTTGATCACCATATCTTCTAAATCATGTGGCAAGAGCTGGTTAGACCAAGCCCAATAGGGTTACCATCTTCTTTTTTTTTTTTTGAAGAATATTGGGATAACTTTTGGTCCAAAAATTTATTTAAAAAATTATTTAAAATTTTAATATGTTATATTATTTAAAATTAATATTTGATGAAATTATTAAATAATTAAATAACTTTATCAATAAGTTCATCAACATTAACCTATTTTTAGAAGATACAAAGTTTTGATGAAATTGAAATAATACTTAATTAGCATGGTCATACTAATTAGTTTTTATACTAGAAAGGAGAAAGGAGTGAGTAGAGATTAGTTTTTATGTTATTGTAATAAAATATAAATTCATTAAGATTTGAGAAATCATAAGTATGGAAGAAATCAATTGATTGAATAAATGAATTTTAGTATCAAATTCATTTAAATTAAAAAACCGCACCGTGTGATAAACTAAATACACTATAAATGATCATTTAATTGAAGACGGAGCAATGTCGGATTGAACATTAAAAAATATCAAGAATAGACATTGCGCATTTTTAATATGAAAAAAGAAAAAGGAAATAAAGTCAAAGTTCAAATTCGAAGTTATCTCCTTGAGCAACGTTTCATCGATTCTCCGCTTGATATCCAATTCGATATTGTGCAACATCTTTTTAGACGTGGGACAACATTTTACCAAACATTTATTAACAATGTATTATAGTGGAGATGTACGGCGTATATAACAACATACATAGTTTATAAAAATATGGATTAATACTAATATATAGCTTATAGTTCACATCTTATTGTTTATTGACGGAAATATAGGTTTACGAGATTCAAGGACTTGAATAAGAGCAAATATATAAGTATTAGGCTAAGGCGTGCAATTCATTACCGATGCTTTTTCATACGATCAGCCCATGTCTTAGCTGTCTAGGTCGGGAAAGAGGTTTAGATATCCATGAAATTTTATCATGGAACAAAAGCATTTTTGCCAAGCTGCTTATGGACATTGTTATGCAGAAACAGAGCATCTGGCTGGATTGGGCTATGTGCAATGGAGTGGGAGAGGCAAATATTTGTCGGTTGCAAAGTTGGGTTCATGACTCTTGGGTATGGAAAAACTTAATCCCGATTAAGGATGAACTGAGGTTGTTGTTGTCATATAGTGAGGGTGCTGAAGTTTGCCTTGATCCGATTCTAAAATTGGATGGTGGCTTCTCTTGTGCCAACTTGTATAAAATGATCAAAACTATAGGAGAAGAGGTTGGTTGGGGAGAAATGATATGGAAGGGTGCTCAGAGCAGAAAATGGGGTTTCATAGCGTGGCTTGTAGCAAAGCAAAGGCTTAGAACGGGTGCACGGGTGAAACACTGGCGTGGGCAATATGCTGCCTGGTGCGCATTCTGTAAGGCCGAGGAAGAGACTGAAAATCACCTTTGGTCTGATTGCACCGTGGTGAAGGAGACTCAACGCCATGTATGGAGATGGGTGGGGATCTCGCATGATGAAAGGGATATGGAGGGCTGACTAGCTTGGGTTGCAAGGGAACCTACGGAGAGTGTAGTTCTATGTTTACAGAAGGGCAAAACTGTAACTTTGGTTCTAAAATGAGGGACAAAACTGTCTTTGTAATAGAATACTAGGCTTATAAATAGGTTGTTGGATCCACCTATCAGCCCAAGAAATCAACGAGAGAGTTTGTTACAAACACAAACTGAATTCCTTTCTCCTTTTCTTCTCTTCTTCCATGGCAGCTGTGTAGGGAGATCTTAAGGAAATTCAAGATCTTTTCATGGTATCAGAGCGCGTGGTTGGAAGATCCGACAACGCAACAACATTCGAAGCAAGAGATTGAAGACGGAGTAGCAAAGCAATGGCAAATTCCACTGAAAACGGAAATCAGGTGATCGGAGAAATCAGCGGAGGTGTGAACAACATGAGCGATTCATATGGATTGTCCAATTCAGACCATCCAGGAGCTCAACTGGTTGCGAATACCTTCAACGGATCCAACTTCCTGAGCTGGAGACGTGGTGTGACAATGGCACTGGGAGCGAAATTCAAGATTGCGTTCATTGATGGCAGCTTGAAGCCTGAGGATGTGTCACCAGCCGATCTTCCAAAGTGGAAGAGATGCGATTACATGGTGCACTGTTGGTACGTTGATCAACTCCATGAGCGCCGAGGTAGCGGAAGGATTCGTCTATACAGAATCGGATCATCAACTTTGGGGAGAGCTGGTTGAGAGGTACGCGCAAACGAACGGACCTCTCTTATACCAACTCAGGAGATCCCTCAGTAATATGAGCCAAGGAAACATGACGATGCCTGAGTTCTTCAACAAGTTGAAGAAGCATTGGGATGAGATTCTCACCTTGGAAGGTGATGTGAAGTGCATATGCAGGAAGTGTGTGTGCAACGTCGACAAAAAGATCCAAGAGATTGGAGATCGCAACAAGCTGCTTCAGTTCCTCATGGGACTCAACGATGGATACGAGAGCGTGAGGAACCAGATTCTTGCAATGGATCCACTTCCATCTCTTAACAGATCTTACTACCTAGTCAAGCAAGTAGGAGGATCTAGAGGTGAGAGCAGTGGCACCTGTTCTCATGATGGAAATGCTTTCTCAGTGAACCTGCTAGTGAATGGGAAGAAATCCACCAAGAAAGACAAATCCGACATGCTCTGCACTCACTGTGGTATTAAAGGGCATACAGTTGAAGGATGCTTCAAAATCATAGGGTATCCTGATTGGTTTAAGGATCCTAAAGGTAAGAAACAGGCTAGGACTGCTGCAGCTGTGACAGAAGTCAGTGAATCTCCTCTTGAAGAAGGGATAGAATCAGGCATGGAATCAGAAATGGATATGGCTATGGCTAATGCCATATACCAGGATGTTTTGCGTGCTATGAGAGGCAAGAAGTCTATCCAGGTTGCCTCATCCAATAGTGCAGGTATTGTCTCTGCTATGCATTTTTTTAGAAATCACAAAGATAATGATGTATCATGGATTATTGATACTGGGGCTTCTGATCACATGACCTTCAATGACAAAGTCTTGTCTAATAGGCGCCATTTGGATAATCCTATTAGTATTTGCTTGCATGATGGCTCAATTAAAAAGGTCAAGGAGGTTGGAGATATTCACGTGATATCAGGTTTACCTCTGAAAAATGTATTCTATGTGCCTGAATTCAAAGCTAATATGCTATCAGTAGGGAAGATCATAGATGACACAAATATTGATGTGAATTTTAAGAAGAATCAGTGTCTATTTCAAGACCCTAAGAATGGCCGGATTTTGCTGGATGCTAGTAGATTGCCAGGAAGACTGTATAGAGTATCATTGCAGGCTGGTGGAGCAGCAGTTGGAGACCTGAGACACATTGCTCTAGTGCAGGATACCTCTTCTAGTCATACAAATAAAGCTTGTAATAACCCTGGTCACATCCAGCTTTTCCATGATAGTCTTGGTCATCTTTCTTTCTCTAAACTGAAGCACATAGTTGATTGCAAAGCTACTACAATTACTGATTTGTTTTGTGAAGCTTATACTCTAGCAAAACATCATTCACTCCCTTTTGAATCTAGTAAATCCATTGCTGTAACCAAGTTTGAGCTTATTCATATTGATGTGTGGGGGCCATACAAAGTCCCTAGTCTCACTGGAGCCATGTCCTTTGTGACTGTGCTTGATGATTTCAGTAGATGTGTTTGGATATATCTGATCAAAGAGAAATCTCAGGTGTTCAACATTGTGTGTGATTTCATTACCATGGTGGAAAATCAGTTCACTGTCAAGGTAAAAACAGTAAGGAGTGATAATGGTACATAATTCTTCAAGTGCAAGCCCTTTTTTGCTGGCAAAGGCATCACACATCAGTTGTCTGTGCCTTATGTTCCTCAGCAAAATGGCTGTGTTGAGCGCAAACACAGGCATTTGCTAGAGGTTGCTAGAGCAATAAGGTTTCGGGCTTCATTGCCTGTCAAGTTTTGGGGTGAATGTGTGCTTACAGCAGCACACTTAATCAACCTAATGCCATCCTCAGTTCTAAATTGGGCAACTCCATTTGAGAAACTCCATGACAAAGCTCCTGATCATGACAGTTTGAGAGTGTTTGGGTGTCTGTGTTATGCCTTGGTGAGAGGTCCTATGAAGGACAAAATGGCTCCACGGACAAGGAAGTGCATTTTCATGGGTTATCCCCTTGGTCAAAAAGCTTACAAGCTTTATGACTTAGATGAAAAAAGGATCCTCGTAAGCAGAGATGTCATTTTCTGTGAAGATACCTTTCCTTTTGCATCCTTACCTCTGAACCCATCACACGTGCCTTCCCCTTCATTACCCCTTGTAAACCCAGCCCTTGATCAACCTTGTTTCACCAATCCCCACACACATATTCATCCTACCACATCCATTACCCAATCTCCTCCTCCTATACACTCTCATGCACCCTCAATCCCCTCTATTAACCAGTCCACACCATCCACTTCACCAACTTCCATTTCTGTCACCAGTATTGACCCCCTAATCCCACCCTAGAAAATTGACCCACTCCCTGAACCTAGAAGGTCAACCAGACATCCCTGAACCTAGAAGGTCAACCAGACAAACCACATTCCCTAAACACTTACATGACTTTATTTGTCCTTCTACAACTAAATCCCTCTCAGATTCCTTCATGGTCACTAGCCTTGATGATCCCACCTATTACCCACCAGATTATGTGGCATCCTTGGCTAATGTGATGTCTCTGAAGAAACCTCTCACTTACAAGCAAGCAGTAACTGATCCAAGATGGATTGAAGCAATGCAAAAGGAGCTTCAAGCTCTTGATGAGAATGATACTTGGGCTCTCACTGAAATTCCACCAGGACAGGTGGCTATTGGTTCAAAGTGGGTGTACAAGATAAAATTCAGGCCTGATGGAAGTGTTGAAAGGTTCAAGGCTCAGCTAGTAGCAAAGGGTTACAACCAAATCAAAAGAAAAGACTTCAAACATACCTTTTCCCCAGTGGCCAAATTCAAACATACCTCTTGCCACT
Source organism: Persicaria tinctoria (assembly GCA_037127255.1). Taxonomy (NCBI): domain Eukaryota; kingdom Viridiplantae; phylum Streptophyta; class Magnoliopsida; order Caryophyllales; family Polygonaceae; genus Persicaria; species Persicaria tinctoria. Next base: position 612,136 of record JBANSL010000014.1, read on the forward strand.
ATAAGAAACTGGCTTATCCACCGGCTAGACATCAACAATGCATTCCTTCATGGATTCATTGATGAAGAATTGTTCATGAAGGTTCCTGATGGTTACCTAGGAGCTGCACCAGGCCAAGTATCTAAGCTCAAAAGAAGTCTCTATGGCCTGAAACAGGCTTCTCGCCAATGGAACATTGAATTGTCCAAGTTTCTGCATAGCAAAGGGTTCGACAAGTCTTCCTTTGATCACTCCCTGTTCACCAAGCAAATTCCTGATGGTTTGCTGGCAGTATTGGTCTATGTTGATGACCTATTAATCACATCTGACAGCTTGCCTGACATCCTTCAGCTCAAAGCAGATCTTCACCTAGCATTCACCATCAAAGATCTTGGTGAAGTGCGGTATTTTCTGGGTCTTGAGGTCTCCAGAACTCCCCAAGGCACCTTGCTGAACCAACGACGCTATGTCTTAGATATCCTCCAAGATACTGGCATGGAAGATTGCAGAGTTGCTCCATTTCCCTTATCCAGAGGCCTCAAGCTATCCACTAATGATGGCATCTTGCTGGAGGATTCAGAAAAGTATAGACGACTAGTGGGTCGCCTTCTATATCTCAATATGACTCGCCCAAGCATCTCATATGCTGTCCAGCATTTGAGCCAATTCATGATCACTCCCCGGCTTCCTCACTGGCAAGCTGCTCTCCATGTCGTCAAATACTTAAAAGGGACCATAAACCTTGGCTTGTTCTATCCAGCTTCAAATCACTTGGCAATTCATGCCTTTTGTGATTCATATTGGGGCAGTTGCCTATTCTCTGGTCGATCTCTTACTGGATTTGCAGTGTTTCTGGGTCAAGCTTTGGTTTCGTGGAAAACCAAGAAGCAAGCCACAATGAGCAAATCCTCTGCAGAAGCTGAATACCGGAGCCTTTCAAAGACTGCCAGTGAGCTGGTTTGGATTGACTCAATCCTTGGTGAGTTCCACTGTGATGTTCCCAAGCCTATCCCACTCTTATGTGACAGTAAATCGGCTATCCACATAGCTGAAAACCCGGTGTTTCACGAGCGAACGAAGCACCTTCGGTTGGACTGTCACTATGTTCGAGAGAAGCTGCAGGAAGGCTTTCTAGCTCCATCACATATTCGCACTCACCTGCAACTTGCCGACATCCTCACGAAGCCTCTTGGGGAAGATCAACATCAAATTTTAGCTTCCAAGCTGGGTTTGGTTCACTCTCCAAGCTCAGCTTGAGGGGCGGATATGGAGAGTGTAGTTCTGTGTATACAGAGGGCAAAACTGTAACTTTGGTTCTAAAATGAGGGACAAAACTGTCTTTGTAATAGAACATTGGGCTTATAAATAGGTTGTTGGATCCACCTATCAGCCCAAGAAATCAACGAGAGAGTTTGTTACAAACACAAACTGAATTCCTCCTTTTCTTCTCTTCTTCCATGGCAGCTGCGTAGGGAGATCTTAAGGAAATTCAAGATCTTTTCAGAACCTCAGCGCGTGCAGGCGTCGGTTCCATTTCAAGGCAAGCTGATGACTTTCTCAGCATTCATATACTTCACATGGATGGCCCGGAATAGGATTGTCTATCCGCAGGCTACATTTCGGCCAGAGGAGTGCGCTACGAAAATTATTGAAGCTTGTAAACGGAGAATTTCGGTTAGGTGCAAATGCAAAACCGTGACAAAAAAGAGATGGAAGAACCGAAGAAGTATTTAGATAGGTGGACGAGTTAAGGGATGGGGTAGGAGAGTTAGGCGAGTTAGAGAAGGCATATTTTTTACACTCTGGGACTGTTATAATTTTCAGCAATATATTTACCTCTTCAGCTTAGCTGTCTAGGTTGATCAACATCTACCATAAGAAGGTGTATGTCAGCCATGAATTGATCCGATGCTTATGCAAGGTCTTGGATTCCATTGATTATGGCTTTGGGACTACGCTTATGAGATTCATCCAATTGGTTTCTATTAATCGATTTGTTACACCCATAGGCCATAGGCCATAGCTTATACTCTGCAAGTCTGCAACTAATATGATGTGGTCGACGAAGAACAGATAGAGGCCAGTTTAATTTGGAATTTCTTCTCCTCCTCCTGCCTCAAATCCATTTTACCCAACCCCACTTAAATCAGAGGATGGGGTTCAGGTTCTTCAATTCCAATCCCATTTACAAATCCGCTTTCTCCACATTTTCTCTCCGCTGTCGGAGAAATTCCATTTTCGATCCTCTTCCCGCCGCCAAATTGTTCGACATTCCTCCCGTCAACGCCGCCTACGATTCCTCCGATGGCGGTCCAGCTAGCACCCGGATATTCCGACGGGGGCATTTTGGCCATTCTCATGGTAGCGCCGGCAGTCACCATGGATCGCAACTGGGATCTAACAAGGACAGTGAGAATATTTTCCGCCTAGGGCTCGCCGCTGACATCGGATTGTCAGTCGGGAAGGCTCTCACCGGTTATCTATCCGGCAGCACTGCGATCATCGCCGACGCCGCTCACTCTCTCTCTCTGATGTGGTACGTTTTAACATCGTCTTTTGATCATCCTAATTCCTTAATCTTCATCTCCCGTCTTTGGAAATCAGAACTTGAAGATGTCCAATTCTTCCGGCAATTTCACGCTACTTTAAATCTATTGCTTGAAATGCATATTTGGAGACCATTCAATGGAAATTGAAAATTTGTCTTTATCTTCATCTTCTATATCTGGCTGGGTATTGGGAACTTAAAAATGTGCAGTTATTCCAATTCCGCCAGTCTTAGTTGAGAAAGAATGTAGTTCTGTGTAGTAGTGGAAGACTTGAAGTGCATATTTGCCTCATGATACTGGTCAAATTTGGATGGATTAACTTTGAATGAATGTTGGTTGGTCAATTTTGTGTTAAATACGGGAGAAATGACCTAACTTTAAAGGGGATTAGATATTGTAATATGGTTCAGCTTTTTGGGACAATTGAGTGAGAATAGAGTTATAGATTTTGTTTCTGGTTAAGTTTAAAACAAATTACAATATCTAAGTTAATCCATCCAAATTACAATATCTAATCCCCTTTAAAGTTACAATATCTAATCAAGGGTATTGTAATATGGTTCAGCTTTATGTTGCCTACATTAAACTTTCCAAATTACAATATCTAATCAAGGGTATCCATGAAAGTGAACTCGAGGTTGTGCCTACATTAAGGGAACTTTGCTTTCAAGTTACTTTGGGGTTTCTTTAGTGAAGTCTTATTTTGCGATGTTGCTCTGCTAGTGGTTTTTGCTTTTGTTATCATTGTGTATGGAAGAGAAACTTAAATATGATATATTTATGACTGAATACTTTTGACTTTTTGAGATCACATCAGTAAAAACATACTAATAGATATCACCTTGTTTGCCTATTTGCAGTGCAATTTATTGTCTATTTCGAAATAATTTTTATCCCTAACTTAGGATACTTATGCTATCTCCATTGCTGGCCTTATAATAGCTTACTCATGCATGATAAAATAATTAATTATATCTTATTTATAATAGAGTGCTTAACTACATCTCTAATTATTTGGAGTTCTGGTTAGTGATGATGCTCTCTTAACCTTTAATCTATGATGTGATGCAGAACAATTGTGGCATTAAAAAATTGTGTCTTCGCTAGAAAGATACTTTTATTTTCTTAATGTTTTAATTTCATGCCCTGGGGTTTCTGTAAAATCTTGTTTATATGTCTGTATATTTTGCAGTTGCAGGTTCTTAGTGGTGTTGCCTTGGTCTCATTTAAGGCTGCAAGGGTCCCTAAAGACAAAGAACACCCATATGGTTACTTTACTATTATATTACACTGTTTCTTGAATATCATTCAAAAGAGTACTTACTCAAATGCTACTCCGTAATTGTTTATTCAGATATGTTTAGTTAGATTCTCACTATCTCTTGCTGTATTTGAGTTCTGCTGGTCATTTAGGATGGTAAATATATATGTACTACTTGTTTATTCCATATGTTGAATATTAATCAGTTTGTCCACAGGACATGGTAAATTTGAGACCCTTGGAGCTCTGGGAATATCTTGTGTGCTCATTGCAACAGCTGGTGGGATTGGATGGCATGCTTTAGATGTATTGATGGTATAATAGTATACACTCTCTCTTATGTCTGTCAGAAAGTTGATATAATTCTTACCGCTTGTACCTTTCAGATGCATGAATATACTTTCAAGTTAATACAATATCTGAAGTTGATCAGATGTATGAGTTATTCGTTTCTTAAACATGCTCCATCTTGTGTATGTTTATAGTTTTGTAAGTTAGGATTGGTTGGATGTGTTTAATCTGACGGTTCACTGGTATTATGTCCATCATGGGTAGTATTTCATAAGATTCTGGGTCTTTTGCTTTTGCTTCTAAATATTGAAAGTTCATAAGCGTTTATCAACATGATTTGTAACAATTAGGCAGTCCAAGCTTTTTCACCTTAGTGTTGCCTTCTAGGTTTGTTTGGGGGGTTTGTGGTGTGATTTGTCTTGACCTTATGTGTGTTTATGATTATTTTATTCTTTTGAACTGTAGTTTTGTCTTCTAGGTTTGGTGTGGAGCTTGTTGTTTGTTGTGTCTTGCCTATGCTTAGCCTCGGCTTCACACCTTTTGGGTCTTTTGGAAACAACTTCCTAACTTGCTCGGGGAATGGGTATGTACATCCCGACCCCAAGACCCTGCTCTAACCGGGATTCACTGGGTGGTGGTTGTTGTTGTCCTTGTTTCAAATAACAAGGATATTGTACTTCCTAGTTCCTACCAAAAAAACAAACAAGGACAGTGTACTTCTAGGTCCTATACTAAGACTATAAAATGGAGAAACCCTATGAGAAAACTATTGAGTGAGTTGATATACTTCATAATCTGTAAGGATGTCCAGTCTTTCCAATGTGCTTGAAATCTAGAACCCTTCATAGGGATGTCCATTGTCCATATTATCCAAAGTTGTTCAATAACTGAAAACTATTTCAGGCTGGGAGGAATTGAAGAGCTTGTACTGGTAGATGCCTTCTTGTGACCGTTACTATAGTGATTTTCCCTTCAATAATTTTATCAGATTGATCTTCTCTACAAATGCAAATTGTTTCTTCTTGCTGCATAATTTTACTTTCTGAACTCTTTTCAGGCAAGTGGTTCAGACATGCTCTTTTTTGACATTTTTTCCCTTCTTTGTGCATCCTTCAGTATCTTAGAATTGGTTGATGCTGCAATCCCGCAACAAAAATTGGACCCTCATAGACAAACAATACTAAAGGTTGAGGGAGTCAAGGTGCGTCCTAAAATTTTCCTGTTATAATTTTTTACTTCTTAATCTAATTTTGCCCTCTTCTGCAGTTTCTATTATTATATAGGCAACCGGTTGATCAAGTAGGCAGTGATCATTTCAGCCCCAAAATTGAATAGACAAACTGGCTTAAAACAAAATAACTTGCCCAATATTCAAGATATGTCTGTTTTCACCCCACACATCTGTTCTATCGTGGAATACGGTGCAAGATGTGTGATATATTATTCATTGCCCATCAAAATATTGGTCTCCCATATTATGTGGTAGACCAATAATCTGGATTAGTTCTATCTAGGAACAATTCACACTCAAACACAGAGAAATTGAAGGGGGAGGTCTAGCCTCTTTTGATTGACTGGAAATGGAAAGGACAAGATAGAAACGGGAAGATACTCCCACCAAGGCAACTACACCTGGCCAAAAGGGGCTGATACGCCTCTTACTCGTTAAACAGCAATTTCATGGATAATGAACTAAGAGGCTAGTGCCTTATTTATACAATTAATTTTCCCTTCTTCTAGCTTAGTCTATAAACTTCTATCTAACTGCCTATGTGGGTATCAGTATGTCACCATAGCCCATAGTTATTCCCTTTTGCTTGTATTCGGTAGTCTCACTTCTCAGTTGTTGGAATCGTGGACCATTAACAATGGAACACTGTTCCTTGATATCATCCGACAAGGCTGCCATGTTCTCCATATGTGTGACCATAGTCTGCAGTCTGCAATCCACCACATCCTTCATCTGATTTCTTAATTGATGCATCAAAGAAACCCCACTTTCTCATAAATCTCACCCTTCAATTGGATTTGGGTGATTATGTTTCCCTGTGGCTAGTCGCTTGTACTTGGGTTATAGAACAAACGTGGTTGTTTCTTCCCACTTGTTCCTGATACATCCTTGTTGTCATCTTTAATCATGATTGTTTGGGAAATAATATTGCATAAGACAAATAACTAAATAAATAACATATTACTCTTTATATGCTTTCTGTAAATGATCTTATTCTTTAAACCATGTATTTTCTAATGTACAGCTATAATTTCTTCTAGGGGTGTCACCGGTTGAGAGGAAGGAGGGCAGGCTCATTTCTGTACCTTGATGTACACATAGAGGTATGATCTATTTATATCTCAGTTTAGACGACATGTAATTTATGGTTGAACCGGAAGTAGCAGCTCTTCTAAAATACTGATCTTCATGATATTGCGGCTCCTCAACTAGGAATGGCAGTGACCTTCTTCTTTCAGGTTGATCCTTTCACTAGTGTTAGTGATGCTCACCATGTGGGCGAAACTGTTCGACGTCAACTTCATGAATCTCACCCGGAAGTGTCTGAAGTTTTCATCCATATAGGTAAACCGTAAACTATATATATGTTGTCTTCTTATTGTTGAAATAAATAAATAAATAAATCATCTCGAACTGACACAGTAACAAACATTTCAATGTTCATCGGTGGGAATAATAGTCCTTTTGTGAATCCAAAAGGTTTGATGGCTCTCCCTCCCTAGGATGGATTACCCTTCTGCCTAAACTTATTATTGTCTAAAAACACTGTCCATTCTAATGTTGCGAAAGCATGTCAACCAATCCTTGATGTAGCTTACTCTTTTTCCGAGCTCATTCTCTTGGTAATTCCTTGCAGATCCTGCAATTTCAGAAGTTCTGCCAGATGCTGCTCATCCTGAGGAAGATTGGGATGGAGAAAATCAATCTTATGTGGATGTGAACTGTTCCACAGAGCATAAAGATTTAGATGATACAGTCACCAAGATTTTCATGTCGAAGTTCAGAGAGGTAAGCTTCATTGCTGTTTATCACACATGCTACTAAACATAGATCTTATAATACTTATGATGTTGGCTTCTTGGGTTTGTAAACTCAAAAAACACCATTAAGAATAATTTGAGATGGTACATGTTTTTTTTTCCTGTTGCTATCTGTTACCTTGCATGCTCTTTTGTTCAGAAAGTGGCTGTGGAGCATATAACCCGTCATGTATTACAAGGGAAGATTTTACTAGAAGTCGAGGTCTCCATGCCTCCTGAGATGATGATACTGTAAGCATTAGCAAAGACAAGCAAATATTTCGCCTCCCCCCATAACAAATTTGATTTAGTGTCGTATGATCCATCTTTTTCAGAGATGCAAAGCAAATGGCTGAAGCCGCAAGGGAAGATATCCTGAAGATGATCGCAAATGTCATCGAAGTCAGCATTCAACTTAGATTGTTGCAGTCGAATCACAAGTTCCCTTTATGAGCTGCATACACACCATCAGCGAAAATTCAAGAAATTGCAAGGAATTTGACATTCTGACAAAATTTTACAAAGCGTCAGCACAAAATGTGTGTTTTGATACCTCTTAGTCTTAGATGAGCAATAATTTGTTCCGGTTTAAACATCAAAGTTTGCAAATATAAGTGTATGAATTACGAATATCTTGCATATGCTTTACGAATAAAAATGATTCACTATACAATAGGAATTCATAAATTGTGTGTATTTCTTTCAAACTTCCTGCAATTCAAACCCATTTCCCCTCATCTCTATAACTAAATCTTGAGCTTCATCTTGCATATACAAAATGCTCATTGATGCTTATGGTGCTGCTGGGAAGTGGCGGTCAGCTTTTGGATTCTTTGATGAAATGTCGGAGAGCAAGATTTCTCAGACAGTTGTAACTTATAATGCTCTAATCAATGCTCTTTGTAAGAAGGGGAAATTGGATGAAGCTCAAGATTTAGTTGTAGAAATGAGGGGAAATGGGTTTGAACCTGATCTAATAACTTACAACACACTGATCCATGGGTACTCTGGTACTGAAAATGCATCAAAGTCTCTTGAGCTGTATGAGACCATGAAAAGTAGTGGCATTCAGCCAATTCTTGGCACTTACTACATGCTCACCAGTCAATGCAGCAAGTTTGGGTTGGTACTCATTGATGGATATTGTTAGCTAAAAGACTTTTCAGTGGCATATGCTTGGTACAGAGAAATGATCAGCAGTGGTTTGTTTCTACCTCTTAGGACCTGTAAAGAGCTTGTGGACGGTCTCAGAGAAGAGGGAAGGCTAAAGGAGGCTCAGGTTGTCTGCTCAGAGATGACTTTTAAAGGACTGGATGAAAAAAGCATAACCGAAGATGTGCGTTTTCACATGGGTCACCGGATTGTGCTTCATGTTTGCGAGGTTGATGTTCTAGTTGCAAATGAAAAGCAATCTGATTGACCTACACAGTACACACCACCAGAAGGATCATTTCTTCAAGCCTATGGGCTCAGCCCATTTTGTGTTGGCAGTTAGCCATATAAAACGCTGGCCCATTAGGTCAACTAGGGTTTCTTCAAGCCCCTATTTCTTCATCCTCTCGGCTGCAAATCTCCACAAGCCAGCCAGCCCTTCTACCTCTCTCTCTCCCTTTCTGCACATAACGCCTTCAAATCTATAAATAAAGTCGCTGAGTTTTGTGAATCGCATTGGTTCTCGTCTTCTCGATCAATCCTTTGCCGTTCAACTTCTTTTATTAAAGTCGCGACCTTTCTTTGTTTCGAGTTGATTTAGGCAGCCAATTTGATTCTACCGAAACCTTCATTTCTTATTGAATTTTGATTTCAAACGCCCGAAACCTCGATGGTTGATGCGGATGTGAGAATCCCAGACATAGGCAGGTGTCTACTATCAATAACAATGGAGTAAGACCGTTGATTGTCTGGGAAATCTAACAATGGCGTCCTTCGTTGCCCGGTGATGAATCCACTATCATCCGGGGTACATAGGGACTCCACATTACCACCTCTATATCTCACATTCACTATCGAATCGGTTTGAATCGATTGAATGGTTTTTCGTTTGTTATAGCAGTTTGAGAAATCATCCAGACATAAGTCAGGAGCCCGCTTGAAGACTGAATGAGCGGGTACCGTTACATGTTTGGGAAATGAAATACGGAGAAGGAGAAAGTATCGATAGGGTTTTCTTATCATTTCCTTTTGATTTCTCCTGTAAGTGTCCATCGTTGCCCAGTAATTTAAATCAACAGTAATTATCTGAGCTTCATCTGGACTCTACACTTTTTTCATCTGATAGGCATTTTCATCTGGTTGGCATTGTGCGGCCATGAATTGAAAGGTAAAAGCAAGGTAGCTTCTTGACTGGAATTTTATTTCTTATAATCCAGCCATTTTTTCCAATGGAAAACTTGCAATAAAAACTCGCCAGCTTCACTCGCCTGATTCTGAGGTATCCGTTGACGCTTCAGGCCCTTTAAAATCTGGCACAAGTTTTATGATTCAATCTTCCGCCCCTCACCAATTTCTCTGTTTGCTGTAAGAACTCTCAGTGATCTCCTTGATAAATGGCCATATTAATTCCAATCGAAGATTTGGAGTGGATGACAAAATGTGATTAGGATTACTGAATGCCATAATTGAATTCATTTAAAAGCAATCGCAAGCTGCCATATAGTCACCCCAGCCCCAATAAGAAGCATTACAAAAGAAAATTACATCTTCACAGCATGGGAGCAATTTCAATATTAATGGTGAGATTTACTATTGGAGGAGCCCAATCAAGCTGCCAACCAAGCTAGGCAGCAGAGGCACGAGTAAGAGGTTCAGCAGGGCAATCGGATTCTCAGCAATGTTATAAAGTAGCTTTAACTTGTTTTCTCTCTTTGGTTGGTTGTTTTAGCTGGTAGTATAAATAAAACACTGATGCTATTCAGTTGTAACAGACATACAAAACAATTCTTTTCCAGTATCAATTCAGGAAGGAGAAAACCCCTTTGGGGCTCCTGCAATTCATTCCAATTCGTCATACACATTCAGTCCAAATACACAATTCAATCAAAGTTTTCATTTACAAGGTCTAATCATACAAGATGAAAATGCTACTCAAACATGATACTGAACCTTAGACTCATCATTCTACCGTTAATGTGATGGATTAGATTTTATTAATATGAAATTCACAATACAAATTGGGGGAAAATAATCTGAGTTTCCACATTTTGTACAATCAATGTGCAAAGCAATACAGTTATGTTTACCTTTGTTAGGAATGAACCGTAGCGTAAACCAACCCGTTATCTTCGATCTTATTGTCTTTTTGTTCCAAAACAATCCGTTTTAAGCTCTAGCTAGAAATGTAGTCTTTTGCGCTATATGCGGGATGCTATTGAAGTTGTGGAAATGGTGTTGAGGGACACACGAAGAGGATCTGTAGAAGCTTCTTCCTCCAGCAAAACCAACAGGTTCCCCAATGGTTTCAGGAATGATCTTGGCACATGATACCTGTACAAATCCAGATCAAATTCATTCGAATCTACGACCTTTTAACCCGATTCCATTGTAAAACCATCACTTACAGTGTCTGTGAAGGCTGACCACTGGGAGTAAGAAACGAAACCCAGTATCTTCCGATGCTTTGTCCGTTCACCCAAGCTTCCCCCTTTCCCATTGTGCCGAGGTTCAACGCAACCGGGTCATCACCCACTGGAGCATCAAACATAGCCTACAGTATCATTATCGGATTTCGGGTCATGATCTTACAACAAACTTATATAGATATAGCTAGTTCTGGTGTTGTTACCTTATACCAAGTCAGAGGTTGCAAAGCGCGGTCTTGAAGACTACTCCAGACCACTCTCTCCAGATTCTCCTCATAAATGTGCAAGGTTTCTCCCAATAAACCAATCTACATTACATTAGTTTCATGATCAGGAAACGCCGAGAAGCAATGTAAAAGAGACCTGGAAGTGAGTGTAATTCACCTGGTATCCCCATGTATAGTTGCTAACATCATAAGTGATGCTTTCAGAGCACCTTATTTCCACTTTAGCCAGGCCAGCAAACTTGCTCTCCATGAATGCTCCTGAATCCTTGTAACAGTGTGTGGACAGATCAATCACAATTCACAATCATACGGTTATATATGATGTCGATTTCCATGATGTTAAATGTGCAATGGTGATGTATACCGGTAATCCAGCCAACACGCTCAGTATTGAAATGTCGTTGGTGCCATTGTCTAAAGGGATGTTTGTCTCCAGTGTGAAGTTCTTGGTGCTATGGTTCCCATGGCTTCCGCCTAGATACAATTGTACAAGATCATATTAGAGTTTTGCTATTTGATCAATTTCATTATATAAGATTTAGATGGTTATGCCAATTACCAATATAGGTGCTGTTGTGGAAAGCTAGAGCGGCGTGTGCTAGAGATACGACATTGATTGCTGGCTCATCACACGAAGAGTTCAGCTCAAATCTGTACATAAAGATGAAACCAGAATCATGTTTTGACAGGATAAAGAACAAATCATGCATCTTATTGATGTTTTTGGGTGAGAAATCAATCACCTGAACGTGTACCACAGGTAGTCGGATTGGTCTTTGGTGGTGTTCATTTGCTCTAACAATGCCTCTGCCTGGAAAGAAGTGTTCAAGAAGCTCGGAACCACGTCATTGAAGGCTTCCCACATGTCTTCTGATTTGAAAATCAGACTGGTTTCCACAGTTCTTTCATTGTATTCAGTTGTAACCTGTTTTAGCAGATGAAGGATACATCATTCCTACTAAATAAACAGTGCAAAAACAATGCTACTATGCAGGTTTAGAGCATACATTGGCCGTGTTAAAAGCCACATTCGCGCAATCTGGTAGGATGCTGATTGACTTTGGAGGCAGATCCAATGATATGTTCCGAAACTCAACACCAACGGTATTTCCAGGGTCGTTATTGATCAGAAACGCGACACACCCATCTGCCTCTTCAAAAACATAAGCCTATCAAATGACAGATTGAAGAATATGAACCTTATTCAGCTCAAAGTGTAGAGAGTATGTATTGAGATTGATTCAAAGTTACCTTCTGAAATTGGCCTAGGGAAAAGTTTGATTGCACACCATTTAGTATTGTCTCGGAGCAATCCTTTATTGTTAGATGCAGTTGTTTAAGATGACCCCATTTCGGTTGCCTCAGAAGACCTGTTATGCGCATTTGTGTCATTTTACAATGAGGATTCACTCGTCACGCGTGTTTTATGTAGATATACAACTCAGTCACTCACCATACTCGTCAAGAGGAGCTTGATCATAATAGCTAGTTATAAAATATGCAGATGCCATTCTTCCGAAGTTCGTTCCTCCATGATACTTGGGGAAAACGCGTATCAGCTGAACTTGAAAGAATTGAATAAACCGAATAAAACCAGGAAAGAAAATGACAGTAGTACCATATAGTAATTCACATAGCTTCCATTCTTAGCAATGAAAAGTGCGACATGAAATGCAAGTTCTTCTGCAGACCTCAGGTATGGATCTCCACCAAATACTTGATAGCTTCAGGAGAACAAAAGGATCAAAGTGTAAACAAATAATCAAAGATAAGAGAACCAACTCAAGTTCAATATTTCATTCTCAAGCTGCATTTTCAGTGATTTTCGGTTTCTCAATTCGCTTTGATAGTATGAAACATACAAAGAAGTCCAGTTTTCAGTCCACAAAGAAGGCTTATTTGGCGAATTAGGTCCTGCATAAGTCTCTCCACATCTCATCCCGTTGCACGTATTTATCTGCAAGCAAACAGTCTTACATAATAAGTCATGACCTTAACAATGTAACAAACCAAGATCAGTAAATATAAATACAATGATCTATAATGAAGGATGCTTATTTTGAAAGGATCATTTTGAAACAAAGAAGGGTACGAACTATGGGATCAGGAGCGTCGGTCTGCTTGCACATAACCCAGGGAACCCCAGTCTGCAGTCCAACGGCCATGCTTGCAGCCCAAGCAACGTAGAGGGGCCCTTGCTCACCGAAGGCAGCTTCAACGTTTTCGTACTCGTTCTCAATCTACACAAGCAAACCAATTGCTAGAAATTGGCAAGAACAAAAACATTTTTTTGCTTGTTTAAACTAAACTGTAGGATCTTACTTGTGACAGTATAATAGGGCCTCCTTGTGAAGCATACAAGTTCTCTGATTTCATCAAATCCACTATTTTGGAGGTGAAGTTTTGCATGTAAAACTACAAAATAAAGATGATTTCATTAGACAATTGATATGTATATTGATAGATAAACTGCTCACTGCTGCAAAAAAATGGAATGAACTCATGTTTATTATATAGCACATACTTTGAATGGTTCGTTATCTGTTCGGAAGACAATGCCAGGCACATCATGCAACCAAAAAGGGAAACCCCTATGAAGAATAAAAAGATTCATCATTTGTCAGAGTTTGGTTATAAACACTAAGTTGAAACTGTTATGTACAATGTACATACCCATAAGACCATTCACTTTCAATGAAGGGTCCGATTCGAAGGCAGACGTATAAACCCTGAGCTTGGATCTCCTTGATGAACTTCACCAAGTCATTTCTTCCACTAAAATCATACTAAAACAATGATTTTGCAAAGCATCTCTAGTTAGTTAAGGTGAAATATTTTTTGCTCAATCAAGATAATATATAATATAAGGTGTTACCTGACCAGGTTGAGGTTCATGGAGATTCCAGAAAACATAAGTTTGAATGACATCCAATCCACCATCTTTAGCCTTAGCTATCAATGATGGCCACATCTGTCATACATTTGAGATTTGGAATTCATTTGTTACTTAAAAATGCTGCATTATTGCTTTAATGAACAAACTTCAGCCATGGAAGTAGAAAGAGTGAAGAAAACCTCAGAGGTACTACGCGGATAGTGAATGGAACCCGAAAACAGGAGCTTCCTCTGGCCTCCAATCATCAATGACCTCCCATCATAAGTCACTCCACCACCGTCGTCGCCTAACAAGAGGCTGAAAAATGAGAGTGAAGTGCAAAGTGAAACCCAACTCCTCCCCATTGCTGCAGCTGTCATTCTTCAGCTCCTCTATGTTTTCACAGACACAAGCAAATGGCAAAAAATGGCCCTCTTGTGACTATTTTTATTTATTTTTTGGGGGGTAATTTTAAAAAACGTAATGTCAAATGTTGTCACGGGTTTGGGTGAGAACAAAACGTCACTTTCAGATTGTAATTGCATTGTTATTCTTACCCAACTCAACAAATCATAGCTTCATATATTCCTTTGTTGATTTGTTCTGCAAATGGAATTGTTTGGTGTGAGTTGTTTGAATTTGGTTGTATTGTATCACCGGTTAAGACATGAGCTCTTCATGACATCCATCTTGTCTTTGATTCTCACTTACCCTTATTATAGTCACATAAAGATTGAGGAGTCGAAAAAGTTGCCGAGATGTAAAGAAATTAAAAGAGCATTAGTGCGCGCACCACATCGAAAGAATGACCAAAAATAAGTCTAATATATAAACTATAATGAACTACTCCACATATAACCTCATAGTCCTCACTCTACTTAGTTGTTGGATCGGGTCATTATCGAATTTGGTCAAAGTCCTGTTCGAGTCAAATGAGGTTTAGATCTATTATCGAGTCATGCTCTTTTAGGTCGAATCATTATTGAATCGGTTTTTTTTTTGATTCAAAGGGAGGCTAGCGCCTCTAATTCTTTATTAGCATAGCAGCAGAGTCAAAATATTTACATAAAGGGTGGGGGATGGTAGGGAAAAGAGTAAAAGGGGCTGAGGAAGAAAATGCAGATTTCGCAACTGCATCTGCCAAATGGTTCGCCTGACGTCGAATATGGGTGACGGAGACCTCCCAGTCAGCTGAGAAGATCCAGTTACGGCATTGTGTGGCCAGGTGAACATCAAATGAGGAGCAACGTGCTGGTGTAGTGAGCAACTCGAAGACCTGAGTCTGTCTCGAGCAGCAGCTTGGTGAATCCCTTGCTTCTCGCCGTTCGCAGGCCATAGTAGGCTGCCCAAAGCTCCGCTGTACGGGGCTTGCAGATTCCGCAGGTGAAAGAGAAGGCTAACTGGAACTTGCCGGAGTGGTCAATGAAGGTGCCACCCCCACCAGCCGTTCCAGAGTCTCTCTTTACTGCGCCATCGACATTGATCTTGATCCATCCTTCGGGCGGTGGGCACCACACCAGGCGTCCTCCGTCTTCATTTCTCGCAGCCTGTGGGACTAGTTGCGGGGAGGTCGTTAGTCGGATGTAATCCTGGGCATCCCGGATTGCCTTTGGGAGGATGGCTTCAACTTCATCGATACCCTTAAACGCCAACTTGTTCCTGCATTTCCAAATCGCCCAAACCATCGAAGCAAAAAGAGATGCTGGCCTATCTCCTTTCTTTACACAAGCGACAATCCAGTCCTTAGTCGAAGCAAGCGCGAAGAACAACGAGGGGTCCGGTTGCAGAGCCTTGACCCACAGATCATGGATAACCGGGCAGTCTCGTAGCAAGTGAAGGCTTGATTCCTCGGTTGAGCATCTTGGACATGAAGCAGAGTACGAGAGATGTCGACGGACTCGATTCTTGTTGGACAGAATACAATCATGGGCTGCTAAGTAGAGGAAGGTTCGGGCTCGTTGCTGAACCGGTGTACGCCATATGTGGTTCCAACCAAGAGATGAAGATGGCACACCCATTTCTTTGCGAATGATACGAGCTGCAGAACTAGTTGAGAAGTTACCGAAGGGCGTGAGTCCCCAAAAGAACTCGTCAGTAGCTCCTTCTCTAGGCGATAGGTAGATGGCATGTAGCTTATGTCTCACCTCCGGTCCAAGATAATGAGCCAAGAGGGACCAATTCCATGTTCCTTGTGGCATCATCTCAGCCACTGTTGCCCCAATAAGACTATCCGGGATCGGCTGCAATGCAACATCCATGAGTGGCTTGTCCGAGAGCCAAGGGTGGATCCAAAACAAAGTGGAAACACCATCGCCAATCGCCACTCGAAGTTGTGGCGTGAGGACCTCAGCACCATGGAGAAGCCCCTTCCAAGTACTCGAAGCATTTGATTGAATCGGATGGTCTTTAAGGCGTGAATTTTGACAAAGTTAGCTTATATTGAGGGCATTATGAAGGTGCCAAGTGCCAACTGGTTCGTGGTTAAGACGTTTTTTCTAACAATGACTTTCAACTAACAAGGGTCTGTTTAATACAAGATTATTGGAGTTTTTCAAAGCGGTGTAATAAAGTTTTTCTTGATTTTCGAAAAAAATAGCTTTGTAATTTGTCCTGTTAAACAATAATTTATTCTTCTAATCGATCCACAGAGGCTAAAATTTTGATGTCTCTAAAACTTTATCAAAAAATTTAGTTAGCTTATACAGTAATATTAAGTTAGATTAATATTTGGCATGTCAAATAGACTCGTTGGAGTAGCTGTAATGAATGAATGGGCCTATTTACCGGCCCGAACTGTAGCTATTAAAGCCTTGTAACCTCAAAGGATCTATACAAATTAATTTTTTAAATCAATACAAATGAATACTTTAACACCCATACACATTTTAATAAATTAATTTTTTAAATCAAATACAAATTAACACGTAGAAAATCTAAAAGGTTATCTATTAATGTTGATCAAATTTTATCCTCCAAAAATCATCTATTTTAGATAGGAACGACTTAGAAATATTAAGGTCAAGAGCAGGACAAATCAATATAAATAATTACAATTCTCTGTTTAGCTAGAAAGGATAAAAACCTACCACTTTGAAACTAAGGCCGTGTTTTGACTGTAGATTGTGAAAATGAGATTTTGTGTAGATTTTGGAGGTTAGAGGTTTTTTTTTTTTGTGTGAGATTATGGAGATTTTAGAGGTTATGTTTTTCCCGAAAAAAAAATCTCGTGAAAAGCTAGAAGGTGTTTGGTGTGGGTAAGATTCGTAAGGGGTTTTTGTTATCAAAATGTCAAAACTGCCCTTCATTTTTACCCTCCCCTACCCCTTTGCCTCAGCCACACACGCGTTTCCCGTCACCATTGCAACCTCCTAATGCGAGAGTTCCTTCTGGCTTCTGCTCGTGCCCAATCGGCCAACAACCAGGGCTCTCCCCTTCCGATCAGTAGACGACGAGGACTTCGAGCACCACCATCGACGTCGCCCTTGAAAGGAGCCTCCTCCTCTTCGACGTCGGCCCTTCATAGCGGCGCTGCATAGTCGGATGCCGGCCCTCGAACTGAGACGAAATTGGTATGCCCTCCTCCCTCCTTTGTACCCTTGTTCGATGCTTCACATTGAAGCTTTTAGGCACTTGTTTGATGGTTTTGGTGTTTAATTGAATGTGATTGAATTTGATTAGGGTTTGTGTTGTCAACGAACATATAGCCGGAATAGCATTTAGGGCCCGCCGGAATTCGCAATAATTGCGAGGGTAGGAATGAACTCCAATTTTCCAAATCTCCACATAAACTCCGAAATCTCCTACCCACAAGCTTTCATTTTGGTCAAAATCAAATCTAAGAAAGCCTCTCCGAAAGCTTGAAAAGCTTCTTATAATCTTCTGACAAACACCATAGCCTGAGATTTAGTTTTTTGGTTTGAAATCTTGAAAAGCTGGGAAAACTAGTGTTGAACACAACCTAAGATTTAAATTTTGAAGCAGGGAGTAGCTATTTTAAAAAGTCAAACAACAAAAGAGAAATAAAATGTATTAAAAATTAGTTTGTAGTTCACTTCTTTTTATCGGTTGAAGTGGACTATGATTATGAATCATAAGAAGACCCTTAATGTTTAGAAGCACTGTTAAAAAAAATAAAAAATAATATATATATATATATTAAAAATAAAAAGAAAAATAAGCATGACTATGTACGTCATCACCACACGTGTTGAGTGTTCAGGATTCAAAATTTGAAGGCCGCCGTTGAAAAATTGAAATAATAAATTAAGAAGAGATGGAGATGTTACTTATGATGTATTGATGTGTGGTGCATGCATTCCTATTTGCATATGTATTTCCTTCTTCTCTCTAAATCTGCACATTTAATTCATCTACATTTCAAGTCAATCTCTACTTATAACTACTTTGACAATTCTCACTCTACTTTATTCATTTCAAACTAACAATTTATTTTTTTACATTAATTCAAGGATTATTTTCTGTAATGAAATTCGATCTTCATAAGTGTCGTTTGTCTTTTAGTGTACGTTTTTTAATAAGTTAAAAAATCTATAAAATATTATTATTTTAGTTAAATTTTTTATACAATTTTATACTTATTAGTAATAAAAATTATATAAAAATTTGGATTAACACCTTAAAAAACGTGTCGAAAATGAAAATGACATTTATTTTGAAAAAAATAATATATTTTCTTTGGTTGCATTTATTATTATTAAAATATGGTCCAAATATATGGTCCACTCCAACTAGTTAACCCATTTGGTACTTTCTAAAACTTGGTGCACAAGAAACCGTTGGATTTGAAGGTGAAGTGCATCCAGGCCGTTCAAAGAGAATCGCGTTTCGAAACGGGAGGGTTGAACCCCGAATAAACCTAATCCGGGGGGTTTTTCCTGGTCAACCACCGACGAACCCCATGACGTAAGCGATGACGGCATTAGCCCAAAGCTCCGACGTGTCACCTCCTCATTGCCCCCCTTCACACGTGCGCTTGGCTGCGCTCCATCTACCATCACCCGACCCGCTAAGTGGTGGCCCCCACCTGGTTCATACTGCCATGCATTTTCCACTTTCTCAGTACCTTTAAAACCTCATCACCCGCCACGTATCCCCGCACGTGACTTTCTATATTTTATTTTATTTTTATTTTTTTAAAGATTTTCCGGTTTTCGGCTGCTATATAAATGCCGGAGGTCTCTACCGTCTTCCCGTTCACTCTTTCTTACCTCTCCTCCCCCTCGAACGAAGAATTTTTGAAGCAAGTTTCAGAGTTTGAAGAGGCGAATGTCAACTGGAGGATTGCAACTGCCGCCGGGGTTCCGATTCCACCCCACGGATGAGGAATTAGTGATTCATTACCTCTGCCGGAAGTGCGCCAATGAGCCGATTTCAGTTCCCGTCATCGCAGATCTCGATCTCTACAAATTCGATCCCTGGCAGCTTCCAGGTACTCGTTTTTATTTCAATTAGTGTAATCAAATCTGAGATTTATACTGAAAATTCTCCAGGGCGATTTTAATTTGAATTTTGGGGATTTAATTTGAGCAGACAAGGCATTGAGCGGGGAGAAGGAGTGGTATTTCTTCTCGCCACGGGACCGGAAATATCCGAACGGATCAAGACCGAACAGAGCGGCGGGGACGGGATATTGGAAAGCGACGGGAGCTGATAAGCCGATCGGGAAGCCGAAGACGCTCGGGATAAAGAAGGCTCTGGTTTTCTACACCGGGAAGCCGCCGAAAGGTTTGAAGACGAATTGGATTATGCACGAGTATCGCCTCGCCAACGTCGATCGATCTGCCGACCGCAAACACTCCGGCCTCAGGGTAAATAACTTCAATTGGTTGAATTTGTATTGAAATTGAATTAGGGTTTTGGATTTTGCGATGAAATGTCCCTTTTATGAATTGGTTTAGGGTTTATCCCAAATTCATATCATTGACTTGATTTTTCAAAATTGGGTTCGTTTGAGGCTATAAAAATTTCAAATTTTTGGGGATTGACAGTTGTTTGTGCCTAATTGATGCAGCTTGATGATTGGGTCTTATGTCGGATCTACAACAAGAAAGGGAGCTTAGACGAACAATACACAATCGACCGAAAGGCCATCAAACACTCGGAATTCGAAGATCAAAAACCCCTCATATCAACACGCGGACATGATCCATTGGGGCCGACTAAGGAGGCCAACGACCTACTACATTTCGACACCTCGGATTCTATGCCAAGGTGTCATACTACGGATTCGAGTGGGTCAGATCACGTGGTGTCCCCTGAAATCACATGCGATAGGGAGGTCCAGAGTGAAGCCCGATCGAATGGCTTGGATAAAGGCCTTGATTATGGGTTCAGCTACATGGATCCCTTTCCAGGTGACCCGTTTAACCAGCCGACCGGGTACCATCAAGATCAGCTCTCACCATTGCAGGACATATTCATGTATCTTAGATAACCAATACTAGCCAATATGGGTTCGGACCAGCCCAAATAGGACTACTAGATAGTTAAGCAGGTGGCAGAGTGACGTTGCTTACAAGATCTTATAGGCCTATACTCTGCATCTTCACTAGTAATGTTAATATCCATCAGTTGTGGAATTGTAGGTAACATTAGGCACGGAAAACATTTTTTTTTCTCTCTACAAATATATTGATCCTATTCGGTTACGAAATATAAAAAATGTATATTCGCCTAACATCCCTGAATCACTTGATTTTCTTCAAGAAGACGAAGGAAATGGACAATGTGGATTTTCGGGTCCTCCAAGCATCTTAAGATGCTCTTCCAATTCGACGGTGAAAGTATATGAGCAAGTTGAGTAACAAGGCAAACCTGCAAATTCATGTTATAAGTTCAAATTTGAAGACTTTCCTTAGGGGATAGGCATCATCATCATCATCATGTATTGAGATTTTCTATTTGTGCTTGCTTTCATTTTCTTCTTTCTTGTTTTCCAAACACAAAGAATTGAAGAAAAGAACCCCATCCATATAAACCAAAGGGAAAGCAACTATGCAAATGAAACCCGTTGAGAAAGGGGGTTTTCAGTCATGAATATTTGGTATAATTTTATAATTGAACTTTGTTTACATCCATAGATACAAGTGTGTGTAATACTTGTAACTTAATCAAATGGCAGTATGGTTTTTTCAAGAAGCAGCAGCCTTGCTTTTCGGAGTATGATCACAGTTTGCTGGCATCCATCCGATCATTTGCTTCTCGTTGTCGTAGATGACCATTCGGTCTTGCATTGAGATGTCTGTAAAGAGATGGTTAGTTAGTTGGTCATGAAAGTAATGCAAATCCGGTGTACGACCAAGTTAGTTTTCTCACCTCCAATGACATTGTAATTCTGTAGTCCAACTTCAGTGCCATTCAGGATTCCCAAGCAAACATTGCCTTCCAACTAGTTTCAACAACACTTGATCACTTTGTATTCAAAAAGGAATTGGTGATTGGGATCATTAGGAATTGCTTACTGTGACAATTAGGTATCCTTCAGGGGGCAATTCAAACCGCGCAGTTCCCCTCCACATGCTCCCAAACCCGAGGGCTATAGGCTTGAAGTACTTGCGCACCTCTCGGATGCTTTTGAAAGGCTTCTTGCCTCTCCAGCAAAGCGGAAGCGTAGGGTCATCAGTTGCATCTATTAGTGGCTTCCCAGACAGCTGCTTCGTCAACTGGAATACGAAAACATTGACTCCATAAGCGCAAACCAAACAATCCCGCTTTAGGGAGATAATAAGTCACAACTTACCGAGGCACGAACAGCATGGTAGGCCGGAGAAGCAAAGTAAGTGTAGGAACTTCCGCTATCAAAAATCACGACAAGGTTCTTGACACCGGTTGCTTTGCCACCAAAGTAGAGCTCAGCAAGCCCGGGTGAGTAGTTTTTTCTGGAATAGATATTGACAATGCCTTAAAATAGAACAATATCTGTATATGTTTGCAATTGGAAGGAGATGAGTGCATATAGGAAGTGAACATGGAGACGCTATTACGTGAAATCACGAGACATAGGAGTCCAAGAAACACGCGAAGACTCATATGCGTCGTCCCCAAAGAAAATATAGCCTCCACCGAGCCCACTTAGGCAGTGGCCAACGATGTTCCTAGTATAGCCCTGAGCATGAAGTTGCGAAACCATGCTGGTTTTTCCCTTGCCAAGTCCAAGAACTCCATCCAGGAACGGGTTTGATGAGCCGGGAATCTGATCATATCCACATCTATTGACAAATCAAGCAGACAAAACAATGAGGGAATCTTGCAAAGTTGCGGAAATAGTCCATTGAAGAAGCCAAAGGTACGAACCCGATTGCTAGATGAGGAGCATGCCTGGCCCCATTGGTGAAGTTGAGAGGGAGATTATCCCGGACAAGGACACCATACGACGAGCCACCATCTGCATACTCAACCTCATAATCACACTGCTCAGGGTTCTCACATCGGTAATCTTCAGACTGAAGAGACGCGCAAAGGGGGTCTTTGCAATGCACCAAGTCATTGCTCGGTTTATAAGGCGAATGAGGAGCCTGCATAGGTTATCTCTACTCATTGCTCAAATGGACTAAAAGGCAAAATGTAGCCATGTTTTGTTTGAAATTGGTAAAAGTAGTAACAAAGATCTTTGGTACGGATGGACTTACATCGGTGCAACGAACACAAGGAGCATCACATTGAAGCCAAGTAAGATCGCTGCCCGTATCAGGGTCAAGAAAGAAAGGCCTTGGTGGTTGGCCTATGCTCATAGGCACATAATAAATTCTGCACCAATATACAACCATTTCAACTCAAAAATTCAGTTCTTATACACGATCATCTGGGTATCATTCAATACCGTTCAAATTGCGATCAAACCCGCGAGATGGGTAATGTAAGAGGAAAGGGAAGTACCCTCTAGGATAGACATTCCCATAGATAGGGAGGACCACCGACGATCTTGAAATTCGATTGGCCATGATTGATGACGGGGATATTTGGAGAGGTAAGCCTCTGTAGGAGTAGTAGCGCTCTCTACCCGAACCCGAACACATTGACATCCCCATTAACACCAACAAACACCACCACACCACCAAAATTTCTCTCTTCATCATGTACCTCTTGGAAGTCAAAGCACTAGAGAATGAATCACAGCATATATAACTACACTTTAAAAAACCAAGAGTTTTAAATGCCAAAGAGTTGTAGAATGGACACAAAATATGCATATGGGTTGTGTTCATTTGGACAGCTGCAGATTTTAAGCAAAAGATGACTTGTGCAATGAAAACAAAATTTCCTTTTCTTGTTGGTTAGGTCTAGTTTTCCAACCAGTTAAAATTTCATTTTTGTCAGTGAAAGAGTATATACCAAGTTTATAAGATACTTTGTTCTTTGCTTTGCTATGCAATAAAGCAAAAAACAACTGCTTTGACTTGCATCTTTTCTATGTATGTGTGGTTTTATAACTCAACGAAGCCAGATGAATTGAAATAAGCTGATGTTGATAATTGTTAGTTCAGCTGTTACCATCAAGAAGTGTAATAATATAATTTAATAACTCATTTAATTACATTTATTTAAAATATCATTTTTTATTCTTTAAGTTATTTACACATTATATTTTATTTCTCACTTGTAAAAGTTGAACTATGGCTTGGTGGGGTGCGCCAGGCCCGTGCAGTAGTGCAACGCATGGGCGACGCGCGTGAACCCAGGTAGCAAGCTACCTTAATGGGCCCACCCCCTTAAAAAATTAATTTAATATCGAAGTGGACCAATGGCCCACATATCAGATATTAAACTGATAAGAACAGATACTACACTTGATCTTAGCCAAAAGGCCGAGAAAGGTATGAATTTGCCAGCCAACACTCCCATATTTTATACCCATCAGTGAGGCCTCCAATTCCCATCCTATCCGATGTGGGATATTACAATATGCAAAAAACTTAAAAAAAACCGCTTTTCTCATATAAGCAGCCCTCAATCTGAGGCCTCTTTCACCCTCTAATTTCTCGAATCACACACGAAGCTGAAACACTCATTCACCATTGCTTCCGATTCAATCAGAACACGGGAAACGAGCATGTAAAATGATCGATATGGCAATTGTTTTTACTCACATTACAAGGTTCTTAGACACCCTGATCAAACCAACCATCTTGTGGAAAATGCTGTTGCTGGTCAGTGCCTTGAAGGTCCTCACTTTGCTGGCCGTGTAAGGCGGGTACCTCACCGAGGCGTCGAAGTGGAAGCTCTTGTCCAGGACTGACTTCTTATGGCTAAACGCGTCGAAGGAGAACTTGCCATGGTATGATCCCATGCCACTCTCCCCTACTCCTCCAAATGGCAAGGAGCTCAGCGTAAACTGCAATAGCGAGTTTCGCAAGAAAACTAACATGAGTTCACCTTTACTGAAGAGTTTTTTAGTGTTAAAAAGTGCAAGAATTTACATGTAGGATGGTGTCATTGACAAGCATTCCGCCTGCTGAGACGCTACCAACGAACTTCTTCTTCAAGCGATTGCTGTTGGTGAATAGATAGGCTGCAAGAGGCTTCGGTTTGGATTGAATCACGCGAAAGCTTTCTTCCACTCGCTCAACCTGTCACGAGCATCATCAACTAAGAACCCGAAAAAGGTCACATTTTCAACACTGTTTTGCAATCCATACACATGAATCACTTACAGTGACTATTGGAAGCAAAGGCCCAAATATCTCCTCTGTCATTATCATTGAGTTTCCTGGCACATCCAGCAACACTGTGGGCTCTATCCTCCTACAACAAGTACTCAAAAACATGACTAAATCACTTAAAAAGGGTCTGTAAATGAGTTGTTTGGATTGAAAACTCACAGCAGCTTTTCATCCGATTGACCGCCAACAACAATCTTACTCGACACACCCTCTTCGTCTAGCAGCTTGTTCAGCCGCTTGAAGTGCTGCAAGTTGACAATTCGCGATATCTGCTGACATCCTGACAGATCCTTTCCATACATTCTACCTAACGCTGATTTTATAGCATCAATCTGTCCAACAACAAGCATCAGAAATTGCAACATTACCTTTACAAGAACGATAACAATAACAATAACGATAACTCACCAGCTTGGGAGCGAAATCTTTAGTCGTTATAAGGTAATCCGGAGAAATGCAAATCTGTCCATTGTTAGATCCCCATTTCCCAGCCACAATTCTCTTAGCAGACAACTACATTCACAAAAGGAAACATTAAGCATTTGTACGAAAATCGTTAGTTCGACAAAACTGTGTTGGATTGGATTTGTTGTACTTTAAGATCGCAATTCGGATCAACGACTGCAGGGCACTTCCCACCGAGCTCTAGCACTACAGGAGTGAGGTGTATCGCGGCAGCAGCCATCACAATCCGTCCAACTCTTCCACTACCTACAACTCATCAAAAACCGAAGTGTCAAGATTTTGCAAAAATCAACAAGAAGGCGAAACAGAGGACTCTATAGTATAGTGACCTGTATAGAAGATTTTGTCCCACTTCTGATCAAGCAAGGCACGAGTCTCGCCGACAGACCCCTCGACGACTCTTATGCAAGTGGTGTCGACGTATTGCTGCAACAGCTTCGCAAGCAATGCAGAGGTGGATGGAGCAATTTCCGAGGGCTTTAGGACCACTGCGTTGCCAGCTGCAATTGCTCCGATGACCGGATGAAGAGATATCACTGCACACCACATAAGAAACTGTAATCAAACAGCTTGTAACTTTGTAACTGATTTTGGTGAGTTCATTGCAACAAGTAAATCTCTGCAGATCACATACAAAATGGAAAGTTCCATGCCGAAATGACAAGCACGACTCCGAGAGGTTCGGACACAACAGAGGCCGATGAAGGAAATGTTAAGAGTGATGTCTTCATCTAAAATTGTGAAACATTTGTTGTTAGTATCATATATGATCAATTTTTTAAAAAAAATAATAATAATAATTGAAAGGTAAGCTTTTGTTTGATAATCCTTTAGACCTGTCAAAACACAACCCGACCCGAACGCCCGGAAATTTTAGCCCGGATTTTTTTTCCGACCAGAACCCGAAAAACCGGAAATTTTCCGGGTCATCTGGGTTTCGACCCGGTGACCCGGTTGATTTTTAATTAAATATAATTACTTTTTTTATATATATAATTAAATTTATTGCAAAATTATCAAATCGTGATTTTTTTTAATTTTAAAAGGAAAAAATTGACAAACCCGAAATGACCTGAAACCCGGTCAAACCCGGGTTCTGGTCAACCCGGAAATACCCGGGACCCGTTTTACCCGAGACCCGAAGTGACCCGATCCGAACCCGACCCGAATGACCCGTTTGACAGGTGTACTTACCTTCTTTGGCTTCATCCAGCATCTCAGTTTTTGAAGGGCCAACTTGCAAGAAGTTTTCACAGTTGAAATCTGCAGCACAAACAAATTTAACAACAACAAAAACAAACTTAAGTACTTAACAAAAGCAAGAGATATAGGAATCAATTTTAAGGAATATAACCTCAGTGATAAAGGTTTCAAACTCGGGCTTGGAAAGGTCCATCCGAAGAGCTTCAACGATATCAATCTCGTGGTTTTCGATCATTCTGGAGATGCCCTTCAACTGATCCATCCTCCATTGGTAAGTCCTGGTCTTCCCGGAGTCGAACTCACACCGAAGCTCCTTCACCAACAATTCAGCTGTCATACCATCTGACATTTCTTTCTTCATCTCAGCACCCATCAGAATGAGCACAACTACAATGCAACAAAAATCATACACAATTTTGTTTAGCTACATGAAAGTTATAGCAAAAGAAATAATTTTTTTTTAAAAAAAAAAATGTTCAAGAAGAGTGAGAGGGAACCTGGATAGTTGGTTGAGACTTGAGAGGGAGAAGTTGCTGTGAGTGCAATGCAGAGAAATTCAGGTTTTAATGTGCAGTAGAGGGAGTGGTCCAATCCAAGAATGGAAGTGGAAGTGGGCACCTTTTGCTAATTTAAAACAAAATGGCCAAATTGGGTTTGTTTGGTCCACATTGTGTTCACTGTTGACATTAGAGAGATGAGAATGGATTGAATGTCCTGAGGAGAAACCAATTCAAGTGAATGGGAAGGGAAGGTAATAAATGGATGAAAATAAGGCCTTTGAATTGAATTGAATTGATAATGATTCCCATGATTTCTCTCCTATATTTAAGTAGATGTAGATGTAGATGAGGTGATCCATCCCCCCCCTTCATTAATAGTGCAAATGCCCCAAATGTGGGGGTGCTTTGATATGATAACACTACCATGCCTAATTGCCTTAACCCCACACCACTTGAAAGTTGAAACAGGACCACACCACACCCATAACTAGTTCATGCCCATCCACACCTATGCATCCATAGACCATACTTTATATATATGGGGTTGAGTTCTTCTACTTTTACATATCACTAAATGAATCACTCAGTCCACCAAATGTTACTCAATTGTATTTTGTATATATCAGCTTGTTTAATTTGTCATCGCTCGTCTCTCATCTGTATCTGACTATCTGTATCAGCATTATCCTTTTAACCTTTTAACATATGTTTTTCTTCTCTGTTTTCTTGGACCTCTCAGTTTATCCGGTAAAAGTCATAAACGGAGTACCCTATTTTGAATTTTCATCAACACTGACAACACATATGCATATGCATATGCATGATAACTACAAGCCATATAAATGGACTAGTCAATCACGTATAAATGTAGCAAAAATCTCAATCACAAATTAAAACTGGTTACATGCATGCATTCACCCTATAAATGAATGTAGCAAAGATCATGTGGATGCAGTATGTAGCCATGTAGGTGCAGTGCAGGGCTATAAAGGAATAGGTGTGGGTAAGTGTTACAAAACTCAACCTTTTAGTTGGATGTCAAATAAATGAGGGATATATCATATATGGGTATCTACCTTCTCCATATACTCTTTAATTTCTTGCCACTTGCCACCTTACTATTTGAGTTGCACGTTGAATAACTTATGTATCCGGTCATAAATATTTCAAATTAAGGGGCGAATATTGCAAATTTATCCAACTGGATTTGGAATTTTATACAAGTTGTTCAGTCGCCTTTCAATAGAATTTTTCTTTAGTTTGTTTTAGCTTAAACAACGATGTTTTTTTAGTTCAAATTAAAATAGTGGCGTTTTAGTTCCAAACTGCTACATTTTACAGAGTAGTAAAAAAAAATGCGACAATTGTTGTAATTTTTTTCTCTTTAAACGTAAAATACATTCGATGTCGTTTTAGCCTAGCTTTGTTTTTAAAAAACACTGTTTGAAATCTTTTTGATCAAGAAGAGTGGCTATAGCCTTATTATAAGATATAAGATAGTTAACTCCTAGGGGAGTTTACAGTTGCCGGATCAACAAACACAGTAATAGGGAGAGCAACATGTTCAGCATAGGTATTCACTAATGACAGAGACCAGTTGGCCAAGGCATTCGCTTGTCGACGGATGTGGGCGACCTTGACCTCCCAAGCACCATTTCTGATGAGATCACGGGCCTGGGACAGGAGGTGGAAATCAGGACTCGGTCCCAATGTCGCACCACATAGCAGGTCCTTGATTGCCGATGCGTCCGTTTCGACCACCAGCCGAGATATTCCCAGTTTATCAGCTAACTTCAGGCCATGAAAAACCGCCCACGCCTCCGCCGTTTGCGCTTTGCATGAACCGCATTTGAATGTGAATGCTCGAATCAATTTTCCCGTGGCATCTCGCAGCAGTCCTCCCCCTCCCGCTAGGCCTGGGTTACCTTTCGAAGCTCCATCTATGTTCAATTTCACCCATCCCACGGGTGGCGGCATCCAGTCTTGGCCGGTTCCAGCTCCCTGTGTCCGCGAGTGGCGTTGTTGGTCATGCGAGGACTAAGCTGCCGTACTTGCTACTGCAAACGCACGGGCTTGATTGACTACTGTCGAGGGCAGGCTCTTGATCGTCTCCTTGTTATCGAAGGCCAGGTCTTGTTGTTCCTTAACATGTACTGTAATAATTAATGTGTAGCAACTAGCAACTAGGAAGATATAAATCAATCAGTAAAGTTCACAAAATTAACTAATTTAACTCTTTTTTTTTTCCTACAAAACCTTGTTGGAGAAATGTTCATTTTGGGGGGTTTTCAAATGTGGATTTTGAACTTCTCTTTTGTCCCACATTGATTACAAAAGGGATTGGGGTGATTGTTTTTAAAGAGGAGTTTTTCAAGGGATTACTGAGAGTTGGAATAGGAATCCCACACGCGTGCAACACCGCCGCCGCCGGTTCGTGACTCGTGTGCGGTGGTGTAGTCACGTTTTACGTCGTGCATTGGTCTCAAACACCAAACGCTTTGAGGCTACATTTCGCAGATTCAATCTAACAAACCTCTCATAATTAGGTTTTTTTTTGGAATTTATGGATGATTTGTGAAATTCCATAATTTACAAGTGATTTGTGACTAAATTCCATAATTTACAAGTGATTTGTGACAAATACTTTATTCAAGGGTGTTTTGTGACAAATACTTTATTCAAGGGTGTTTTGTGAATTGCTCAAAAAAAAAAGGGTGATTTGTGAAATCTACTCTAAAAGTATTGCAATTTTCACTTCTCAACCAAATGTATTGACGATTGAATTAATGCATGAGTGCAAATGCACAGTAAAATTAGTTGTCAAAAGTGCAAATGCACAGTTTGTTGATGGTCCTCATGAATCATGAATGATGATTATGGACATACACAACGTCTCCTTCATTTATTGTTCTACGGTTGAATAAATTTATGCAATGTGCAGTGCAGGTAGTTTCCCAACTCTCATCTTCACACCTTCAAAACTGTACTTCATTCCAACAAATTAACCAACTTTGAATCTTTTTTTCACAGTAACTTTCAATCTTGTTCTATATGTTTGTTTTCTGCCCATTTCAAACTCATTCAGAGAAAAGAGAGGGCAACAAAATCAAGTACCTCCTCATTACATAGAGCTAATAAATACTATAGTTGGCAAAAAAAAGTAGCATGATTTATTATTGTTTAAAGGAGCACAAAATCATAACAGGGAAAAAGTTACAAAACATGCTCCAATGTGAAGTTATAATCCAGTCATGGGCTTGCTTGATGCTTCCCCTTTGGAACATCAACATGATTCTTTCTTCCCTGTAAAAACACTAAAGGCATCTTTCTTCTCTTTGATTACGCGAGGGTATGGTATCTATGCGAATGTGAGTGTAATCGATATCTAAATATTTCGTGTATTAGCCTAGGTTTTTTAGACGCGCTTAGAATTTTTATGGGCAAAAATAATATTGCTCGAATGTAGGTTTGACAACATTGGATGATTTGAATCGAGATAATTTTGAGTTATAGATTATAAGATGATTTCAAGTCTCGAGTATAACTATGTATGTCATGTTCAGCTTGATTCACTCTATAATCATCCAAATGGATGATTTTATAAAACGTCATAGGACTATGTGCAACCCAGATCTCCTCGGATCAAATTGGGTGCCACATCAGCCAAAAAGTGGAGATAGTGGAGAGAGAAAGAAATGATCCCCCCTCAAAGATGCTACACAGTCATCCGGTTTTTTTTTTTTATGTTTTTTAGCCAATAGCATGGAGACACATGGCAAGGGGTTTTAATTAAATTAAAACCCCTATTTATTCGTTAAATAAATTATTTTAAAAAAAAAAATTATTTTTGAATACGATTTATTTTTCTCTATCAAATGACACCCATTTTGCATATGTTTGAAAAAAAATATTCGCTAAGTTTACCATATGTTAAAGATTTATAGTCACATAAACAACATTAACTTAAATCAACATAAACTTACACCATAAAAATACATAAATTTGAACATTAAATAACAATATCCACTACACCCGGAACATGAAAACACACATGAAATTTGGCACTCCCGGAGATAACGTTTAATTTTATTGTATGAGTGTGTGTTGTTTCAAATTTAATATGTTGTTTGCAAGTTTAAGTTGTGTAATTTTTGTTGGGTGTTTTTCAGTGTATCAAGTTAATAAAATATTTCTAAATTTAATTGTATGCCTTTTTATTTTAATGATACGTATTAATATTAATATTAATAATATCATTACCAACAAATTTTAAGTAAAATAAATCAACATTTAGCTTAATAAATATAAAAAAGTGTAAATTGAGTTTTGATTCGCGTGACTCTCTGTTGTGGATGAAAAATGTAAAAAGCTGAAAAGTTAGTGGAAAACTGATGTGACAGAAATAGTTGCTGATGTGGCTGAAATGAGTTTTGATTCATGTGACTCTCTGTTGCACATGGTCTTTGAAGATTAAAAATTGAATTCCCAAACAGGTAGAGGAAATCAAATAAGGAGTAGATGATATATGCAAGTTCACCATTAACATTAATTGGGGATTTGTTTGGCGCCACGGACTTCACCGGCATTGGCAATGGAGGAGAGCGAGGCGCCGACAATAGAGGGAAATCAAACTCGCTGTGGGTGTCGCGATTGGTGGTGGCGACGACATCGGTAATGGAGAAGAGCGAGGCGCCGCCACGTTGAAGGTGGCAACCCTGTTGGCGGGTACGGGCTGTCTGCTCAGAGGAGTTGGGTCGATAGCCACCGCCCGCCGAGAAGGAGGAGACAACTTCGGCGGTGGTGCTTGTGGACGGAGATCGACGTTGAAGGTGGTAACCCCGTCGACCTCTTTCGATCCATCTCCCAACAATCCCCCGCCCCCCACACCACAAATCGGTGGAATCTCCCGTCGACCTCTCCGCCGTCTACCACGCCTACGTCCGATCCCACTTCGGCTTCCTCCAATCGATGAACCTCGCCTCCGAATTCAATGATTCTGAGAACGAATTGAAGCAAAGGAATTGATTACTTAACTGGCCGGGAAGTAGCCATGGTTGACAGTGGTTTCAAAGCTTGAAAAAAAAATTAAAAAAAAAGGGAGAGTCGCTGTTACATAAATCTTTTTTTTTTTTATAGTTTTTTACTTATTTTACATATTAATCGGGTATTTTAAAAAAAATATACAAAGTCGCTGTTTTAAAAAGCGACTTTGTTATTTTAATATTTTTTTTATGAAGTAGGGCTAAAGTCGCTGTTCGAAACAACGACTTAGCCCTATTTTGTCTAAATCCCTAAATACTTTTGATTTTTGGCTAGTTTCCTAATATTTTTCGGTATTTTGACCATTTCTAAAAAAAATTCTAAAAAGATTCACAGGAATAGACGGGAGATCTAGCTGGGGAAGTCATTCATTAACAACTTTTGAATAAAGAGATGACAGGACAAGACCCATATTCTATTCCCCAATCGATTACTGCGTTTGCTGGTCACTCTTAAATTCTTAATGAACTAGCCAAGCCTTATGTGCCAATCGTGGACTCCTGTTTACTACCTATTACTACTGCCTTATACTCGTCACATATATGCTTTCTTTCCTTCAACCTAATTATATTTCATTTCCTGATCTACGACCACCCTCACGTCCAAGCCTTAAAAGAAAGCCAATTCTCGATCCTTTTTGTATACTCTCTCCGTTTTGTATTAATTGATGCCTTAGGCAAATTTTTCTTTCCTTCAACCTAATTATATTTCATTTCCTGATCTACGACCACCCTCACGTCCAAACCTTAAAAGAAAGCCGATTCTCGATCCTTTTTGTATACTCTCTCCGTTTTGTATTAATTGATGCCTTAGGCAAATTTTGTGTGTTAAATTTAATTGACGTTGTACACTCTCACCTAGATTAATTTGTAAATAAAGAGTGGTCATATCCGGGGTTCGAACTGGGGACTTTTGGGTACTACCCGTAAGTCCTTTCCAGTGAGTCATTCCTCTCCCCTAGATTAATAGTAGTGAGTTTTGACACTGCTAATAGTTGTAAAATGAGAAGTTGCAAAGACTTCGTACACATGTTGTGGTAATAAGTAGAGTAATTCAACTATCCCTTGATTTGTGTGTTATGTTTGAAAATGTCAATTAATGCCGGAATACTTTTTTTACGGAGTACCTTGTAATTTCTTTATTGTTAATTGTCTAATGAGTTTCTTGAATTTTGATTGACATGTTATTCCTTCAACTTTGATTCTAACCAAAACACGAATCTATACATACCGATTGGATCGGACTTGAAATGGGTGTGAGTCGGATCAAATTTTAACAGTAATAGTATAATCTGTACCCCAAGTCAAAATGTGAAATCATGGCAAATCTATGAAACCCAATCAATTTCAACAAAAGCTGATTGCTTTGGACAAAACCTCCAATCTCCTACCTTTTCCCCTCCATTAGCTCAACCCTTTCTCTCCTTCCAAGAACCCCCCAAAAAGCAGGAAGAATCAAATCACTTTCATTCACCATATCATCTTCAATGCTTCCATTAAAGCTGGTTAGATCTCTAGTCCTTGGTGAGACCATGCCCCATTTCCACTCCCATCACCCTCATCATCGTCATCATGATGATGGTGATGCCCATGCCCATGATCATGGAGAAGAAGATGATGATGCAGCCATGGGTACAAGGCAACAGCCACCAAGGAGGAGAACAAGGAGCAGAGCAAGAACGCCATTGCTGGTGTTTACCCCAACCAGAGAAATCATCCATGACACCTACAGATTATCCTCCATTGCCAGAGACATCGGTATGGACCTTTACCCTAACTCCTCACTCTCTCACATCATCTTTTCATGGCCATCTCCATCCCCGGTATTCCCGCCCTCGTCGTCCGCTTCCGCCTCCTCGTCGTCTTCTTCGTGCCGGCCGTCGTTCTCGTCGTCGACACCATCGTCGACGCCGTCAATTCACCACTATGAACTCCCAAACGGCGCCGTTCCGCTCCCGTTCCCAACCCTAACCCTAGCCTCCATCTCCCTCCTCCGCTACTTCGTCTCCATCTCCAAAGGCCTCTTCAAATTGGCCTTCTACCACGGCGATTTGCGGCCCGAGGTCGACACCGACGACCGATTCAGCTCCTGGGACTGCTCCTCCCTTTCCCTCGTCTCCCGCGGGACGGGATTTCGCGTCGAATCCATGGACGGCTTTTCTAGGGTTTTGACCGGGCATGGCTGGACGCTGTTTCAGACCCGCAGTAAATGCGATTCGGATGCACAGCAGAAGCAATTCTATGGATCAAATTCGGTGTTCTTGTTCAGGAAGGTGGATTCGAATCGGGTGAGGGCGAGGCATGGGAATGGAGAGGGGAGGAGGATTAGGGAATTGAGGTTGCCTGCTTTGGATTTCAAGAACGTTCCTTTGAGGATTTTGCAGTACATAATCCTGATGACTGATGGCATCTTCTTCCTCGCTTGAACTTGGCTAGGTCAGTATTTGATTTAAATTTGATTCAATTCATCTCTGAATTGAATTGTATGTATGTTGCTTGTGGTATCTGTCATCAATTTATGCATCCCTTTGTCAGGACTGGTGTTCAGCAAACTTAGCTATCCCAAACACTAAGAATCTAAGATGCATTGATTGATAGTTTGGTACTGCTAATTTAACCCTATGTGACAAACTATACATTTGCATTCCAGATGATGTGCATACCATATAAGTTACCATTCTCTATTGCTTATATCAGACAGTGAGTTTCCTAATTGATGATAAGCATATGTATATCAATGTCATTTGTTGCGCAAATGTGTTGCGGGTATTCAGACGATTTGCTCTTGGTTTTGATGTTCATCTTGTATGGGTGCAGGTTTTGCTTGGGTATGAAGCATAAATGCTGACACTTCATCACACTGGAACTCATCTTAGGCGTACACCCGCATTTGGGTCTTTGGATGGAAGCTTCCTTGGATAGGCAGTGACATGGATTACTAGCTGTGCTTTGCGAGATCAAGTGCTCATCGTCATAATGCGCAACAAAACTTGCTCTGATAGCAGAAGAAGCGGGTTCACCCATCCAAGATAGACATGGCTCTGCTTATCCTGTCAATAGATAGAAATTTGGCTCTGCTTATAGCGCTTACGTTTCTATGTTCAATCTCAAGATTTCGGAACCTCCTTATGTAAGCACTGACATTAGCCAAGTACAAACAAATGCATATTTGTATGTTGAGAAAGGTGTTTCAGTTACAAGAAAAGTGCAACTGTGACTTACAAACATTACAATCTATTCAACGACAACTACAAAAGCTTATAGCTGTAAAGGGAAAGAATGACAAAATCAGCTAAAAACTGGTCCATTGCGAAGCGACATGTACAGCAGCTTGACCATTTACATATATGCAACATTTTAAGGCATTTTGTCTACTGAGGTAAAACAAGATAGCATCTGACACTATATCTTCTCAAATATGACACGAGTCTTCCAAGTTGTAGGAGCACTACCATGGTATGTTTTCTCCATGTTAACTTGACAAGAGTAAGACTTCTATATAATAATGTAAGCCTTCACGTTGTATGAGCAGAGTGTGTCCGGGATGCCCATATGCCAAACACGAGAAACCAAAATACAAACAAGATTGCCCAATAACGTGCTGGCCCATACCTGATTCTAGATAGCACGACCTGTAATGAAAAGGAACATGGTAAGATAGGAACTGTTATGAATTGTTGTTTAATCAAAGTGATCTGAATATCTCATTGGGATAAACTGGCAACGCTTGGCAGAGCATTAATAATCGGGATAAAGAACACCAAGGAAGTATTTGAAAAACCCTTTACCAATAATCATTTTTTGTAACCCTTGGCAGAACTTTAATCATTGGATTATAATTTGTTTAAATTTTAAAACTAGTTGTAGCAGTATGTAGAGAACAATATGGAGAAATTAATTCAAATTATACAGTTATAAAACATACTCGATGCACAGGTGTTTATAAGATTATAATTTCCCATTAACAGAACAAGTACGTCTATTGAAATAACATGCTGCAAAGGAAGACAAGTATTGCAAGTTGCAACATCAATTATTATCATTGTGATACAAAAAGGCATACTTGGCGGGTTGGTTTATCGCTGTTAAATGAAGCAATCAGCCAGTTAACTTAAATAGAGAGAATTGCATAGAGTCAGTAACTTACAATGCGGAAGAATATCACAATAGCTAAAGCACAGACTCCTCCCAGGAGAATATTTAGTCCATTTCTTGCCGTTCTCTGCGAAAAGATATAATTTCAGCTCGCTTCAGATTAGTTTTAGCGTAGGGTACTTTATAATTCAAATACAATGTATCAAAGCCTAAACATGACTAATAGACAATAGAAGAACACCTTTGGCATGAAATCTTCAAACAAAACAGCCTAAAAAGAAATAGTGGTGTATATACACTACTAGTAATGATTATATTTTGCAATGATTACAGATGATA
Organism: Persicaria tinctoria; assembly: GCA_037127255.1. Classification (NCBI taxonomy): domain Eukaryota; kingdom Viridiplantae; phylum Streptophyta; class Magnoliopsida; order Caryophyllales; family Polygonaceae; genus Persicaria; species Persicaria tinctoria. The sequence continues at coordinate 648,246 of JBANSL010000014.1, forward strand.
TTATGTTATCAATATGAGCCCTGACAGTAAATTCTCCCAGCCATAAAACTCAAAGCAACTGAATTACTATTTACACCTATCATACATCTACAGGTTCTTCTTTTGGCATTCCAACTTTTAGCTACTAAAAACAAAACATTCTGAATAGATCAAGCAGCTAAACGAGGCCAATCAAACATGTTGTATCATAAACAAGTGTGTTATATTAAAATCTAAGATTAATGTACCTTTCCAACACGAGGGGCAATCAGCCATGCAAAGATAACAGTCAGAAGACCTGTTGCGAGCAAAATTGCAGTACCTTCTACAGCCCATCTAGTAGCGGGATTTTCAGTCTGGACAACATTTTCCAGTGGAAAATTTGAAGGCTGCCCCACAACCGATTGTGTAGCTGTGTGATCATTGTTGTTGTTGTTAACATGTTGATTGCTGTTGTGTGGGTTGAACCACAATGAAATCTCACTTAGCCTCTGCCTTCTGATAGCAGCAACAGCATCAGGATCAACATCAGAACTGTTGTGCACCTGCATAGGATTGGGAACTCCACTTGCAGTCATTTCCCTCAATGTCTCATAATCCTTCAAAGATGCAAGAATTTTATTGAAGTCTGCACTTCTAATATTTTTTGCGACGGACCCACATATTTCACAAACAGTTGACCCATGATTAATAAACCATTTCAATCCACAGGCATAGTGTACAAGGGCAAGATCGCTTTTACACGAGCAGCCAAGCTCAATCAGTGCATCTCGGTGGTGGGACAGACCCGACTCCACATCGGCATCACAAACAAAAACCTCCCCTTTAGGGCTAACAAACTCAATACGACCATTTCCGCCATTTCCACTCGAACCACGTGGTTCATCCTCAGAATGCTTCAGAGCTTCTTTGCTGCTAGGTTTTTTATTTTCATCAACCCTATCAGATACCTGTATGGGAGGAATGATGGCTAGGAAACCCAAAACTACATCTCCCCTTTTATCAGATTCCACACATTGGCACACACGGCAAGTGGGTAAGCCCAAGTCGGTTCCCGAGCTACTCACTGATACATTTGAAGCTCTTGAACTATCACTCTTGGCAGGGGAAGAGCTCCCATCATTTTCCTTGGTTTGGTGTTCTTTACTCATCAAGGTGTTTGAACTTGAGAAACCTCAAAAGGTACTTGAAAACCAAGAATTACAACATCTCCCACCCACAACTTCCTACATAAAGTTATACAAAAAAGAACAGTTACTACATTAAATAATATGCATGCTATACATTAAATATTGATGCAAAACCACCTATTGTTTGCCAGATGGCATTGAACAGGCCAGAGATTGAGATGCCAATTGTCAAATGAGCTGGAAACAGGTCATTTGAGCAAAAACAATAAGCTTCAGATTCTCTACTCTTTGAAGTTTTCAGTATTTAATTTGGACCATTTGGTTACCATCATATGAAGGTTTATTGTACAGAAATAATGAAAACTAAGGTGCATTTCACATGTAATTCACTAGATCACACCAAAACTACTAAATCAGTGCTTCAATTGATATGAAAAAATATCGCAGAAACACTGGAACAACAGAGTTATCATTTATACATGTAGCTACACAAAATTTGCCTGGTGTTTACAGATGGATAAACAGTTTTACCAACAGATGTCCTTCGTGGAACAGACAAACTATGTACTCTGATACAGGCACCGCAAATAACTAACAAATTACACAGTTCGCATCCCCCATCCCCAAAATCCGACGCAGAGATAATCTGCCTGGAGCTGGAACTGTTCCAGATCAACGATGATTGACACACACAATTGAGCTGATAAATTTGAAGAAAACAGCGACGGAAAATCCAACAACTAAACCAATAGAGCAGAGAACGCGGAGAGGAAGGGGCAAACAAACCTTGCGGCATCAGATTCGGAAGCACAGAATGAGTAAACGACAAATTTTGAGATCCAGAAATTCTCGGCTGCACAGATCTATGTAGAGTGCATAGGGAGGTCCAAAGCAAAGTTTAACCGCTGGCAGTGAGTCGCCGGAAATCCCGCTTCGCCGCCTTTAGCTGGTGGATTGGGTTGACTGAAGGAGACGAGCCTTCCACGGAATCTCACTTGATTTCTTTGATCCAAATAAAAAGGAAATAAATCATTTGTGAGTCCAACCCATAGCCCAGATACTTCTCTGATCTGGGCACCTCCCGCTTCTGATATTTGGGGGCATTCCCAATCCCATCGACCTGCATCAACCGACTCGAAAACCCGACCCGATTCGTCTAACATTTTATCCAAACCCAACCCCAAAAAATAAGTTTATGTTGTACGCAATGCCAAAATTTCACCAAATGTACGATCATTTACCGACTTTTCGCATCGGTACTTTTTTTTAGTTAAAAAAACTTGCCGACATCGAAAGCCAATAGACCCACCGTGTAATGAAAACGTGAAGATAGCAAGCTGAAAGCCTGAAAAACCATATATTTAAATCCAACTCAATCTAAATCGACTTAACACAACCCAAAACTAACCTAAACTCAAGATTGACACAACTCGTTTATACCCATATGAACCAATTTGGCCGTTTCACATCAACTCAAACTCAAAAAGACCCGAACCAATATAAGCTTGAAATCACCCAACTCAAAACAATCAAAATCAGAGGTTGTATGTTTGACGATTCGCCGTCTGCCGATTTGGTCGATCTCTCGATGAGTCAGGTCTGTCTGACCTTCGAATTTTTACCTAATAAAAAAAATCAGAAACCATTTGTCCTTAAATTTTACGGAGTATTTTTTTTAAAAAAAACGAAAATAATTTGGCCACAAGAATAAACCTTATATGCTAAGAGATTCCAGATGGATGAAATCATGAAGCACTGAGTCGTCAGGTGGAGATGAGCTCGAGAACGCAACGTCAAGATGCGATAAGCGGTCCGCAACTCAATTTGCTTCTCGATAGACATGACGAATCTCAGTAGAGAGGAAACTGCCTAAGGAGAATAGACTGTTAGAGATAATCATTTCATAATCTCCAGAATGCAACCCACAACCTTTAAGACTATTAATAATGGTTACGTTATCGCCTTCAATTACAAGTTTTGTTATGGTAAGTTCTCGTGCAGCGTTGATGTCATTCCATAGATCAAGACCCTCCGAACCAAAGATAGAGGGGATTGAAGAAGGCCCGGCACCAAAGTAAACTGTGGTTTCTGTATGGCTTCTTAAAATGAACCCGTAAGTGCCTTTGGAGGGTGGGGAAAAGACCCCGTCAAAGTTTAGTTTGTAGGTCCCTGCTGGGTGGGTGGGGGGGGGGGGGGGGGGGAGGGATGCCATTTTGCTTTGTTTTGTCTTCTTGCCTTTGTATTTTGGTTGTTTGTGGTTTGTTGGTGGTGGTGTTGACTCTTAATCCTGAAGAGCATCATCGTTTTGCTTGGAAACATTCTATAAGAATGATTGATCTTTTATAAACGAGACAATTCTTCTTACATCAGGAACGTTTCTGCCAAATAACGTTTTGTTTCGGAAGTACCAGATACTCCACCAGGTGAAGGCTAGTTTTGAGAATCGCCGAGTTCCAATATTTTCCTTTATGTCTCGAATAGTCTCGTTTATTGTTGCTCCTTGCAGGAAGCAGTTATTTATGATCATTACTAATGATGGGTCTATGGATATAATTGTCTCACGTGAAATGGGGCAGCCCCATAGCAGATGAGCTAGGTCTTCATAATTTGAGTCACAATGTGGACACGTAGTTGGTATCCCGACACTGCGGGAGGCGAGTTTAACTGTAGTTGGGATGCCATTTTTTGTGATTTTCCATAGTAGAGTTTTTACTTTTGGTGGTACATATAGGTTCCAAATCCATTTCATGTCAGATTTTCGATGGTTCTTGGAGTTGTTAATCATTTCAATTGCAGAGTTAGTAGAGAACCAACCGTTTTTGCTCCATTTCCAGTACAGTCTATCTATATGGATATTTTTGGGAATTAGGGTGAGTGCTACTGTTTTTGTTACTTCTTCTGGTAGTATAGTTTGTTACATAGTGTTTAGTTTTTCTAAATCCCAATTCTTATCTTCCGTAATAAAATGTTGAACTGTTATGTTGGTGTCAATGTGTTGGTTAGTCAGAATATAATCGGTCAGAGGCTCATTACCAAACCAGTGATCGGACTAGAAGTTAATGCTATTTCCATTGCCAATTGACCAGCGCAAGCCTTCCTTAAAAAGGGGAATTAGTTTGGTAAGTTGAAACCATTGCCAAGACAAATCACCCTTTTTCTAGTAATGTAGGATATCTTGTTTTTTGAGGTATTTTTCCGTCACAGTGGTGACCAATGGGTTCTGAGGTTCTGTCAGGATTTTCCATAATAATTTCAATTGTAGGGCTTTGTTCATGTCTTCAGAGTTTCGGAGACCAAGTCCCCCATGCGAGGCCTTGCAGACCTCAAACCAGTTGACGAGCGGTTTGTGATGGGGTCCCTTGTTCCACAAGAAATTTCGATTTATCTTGTTCACTTCTGCGTGTATTGCTTTTGGTAGTAGGAAACATTGCATTAGATGTAGATGTTTGGTCGAGAGTGTGCAGGGTACAACGTCCAACTTGCGACAGACAATTAGCCTTCCATTTGTGGAGTTGTGATTTAGTTGTGGATAGTAAGTCTTGAAAGGTATCCTTAGTTGCCCGGCCACAAATAATAGAGCAGCCTAGATAAGGCCCCAAGTTGTTCGTAAATGGGATCTCAAGTTCGTTGTGTATAGTATTTTGTACGTTTGTTGTTACGTTTAGTGTTGTTTGAAAATATGATTTATGTCTGTTTACTTTTTGTCCCGACAGGGAGGAGAATTCCCTGAGCATCTTATTAATTTGGTCACATGCAGTTTTGGTGGCCGACGTGAAAATGACAATATCATCATCAAAAGCTAGAAAGGGTATTCTGGATCCATTTCGAGTGATCGATATTCCTAGGTGACTTCTAGGCTCAGCAGATTCTTCATAGAGCCCACGGGCTAGAATTTCATATAGAATGAGGAATAGGTATGGCGATAGAGGGTCTCCTTGTCTGAGGCCTCGTTGTGGAGCAAAGAGCTCAGTTGGTTCGTTATTTACTAACACCGAGTAGGTTATTGTAGTTATACATTCCTTTATCCAACCAATGAATCGGGGAGAAATTCCAAACCTGTCCATAGAAAAAAAAAATCCCAATCAATCATGTCGAATGCCTTCTCCATGTCCAGCTTGACAGTTATCCATCCAGATCGTCCCTTTTTCTTAGAAAATGAGTGAAATATCTCATTTACTATTAATATGTTGTCTTGTATTGCTTGACCCGTTGTAAAGGCACTTTGTGGTGTGTTTATGATTTTAGGTATTACTTTTTTCAATCTAGATGACAGAACCTTTGAAATGATCTTGCAGTGGGTTTATGATTTTTTTTTTTAGTTGTTGTCATAAAGAAGACAGAGTACAAGTTTAAATTAAAATTACAAGGAGTTATCTCAAATAATCCAATTCAAGAAAGGGTGAATAAGATGAATTAAATAAATGTGTTGGCTATATACACCCCACATCATGCACGTCCTTGACGTGCATGGTTAAAAGGGGTTAATTAATTTTTTTAAAAAGTTAATTAGTCACAAGGAGGACGTGCATTTTCAGCCTTTGGATTTGTGGTGTATATAACCACACCCTTAAATAAATCATTCGAAACACAATTGAACTTAAGCCCGATTAAGCAATTCTAATCTAGTAATCTAGTGCCTTGTAAATCTTAAAGAGCAAAGCAATGCATTCTTTCAATCCAAATGTAAAGCATTGGAAATAGATGGACGTTTTTTTACAAGCATCTCATTCTCGAATGATAAAAACTCAGCAAGCAATTATCTTTACATCCATGGGCTGCATACACCTTAACTACAACGCTTACAAATTACAACTGAGTGAGGGTTCAACTGCAACACCTTTCTTGTGGTATTACAAGGGATCGGCGGCAGCAGCAGCAACACCCGCTGCCTAGCAGCCTAGCCTATACAAAGGCCAGCAGATTAACCATTTCGAAGCCCATGAAAGTCTCGAGAGAAGGGTTTTGTATACTCGCACTGATTCGCACCAGTGCCTATATTGGTTGGAGAAAGAGGAGTTCTGGTTTATGCCAGCAATTACGAGCTCGCTGGTGCAACAGGTCACGAGAACAAACAAATAAATATCAGTCTGCCGTAGTTACGTTCATGGGATCAATCTACTAATGCCAGGCCTTATGAGCATCTACTTTCATCTACTCTAGGGTGAGTTTCACATGTCCATATGCCATTGCTTATTTAGTACTTTTGCTAATAAGGTTAGTAATCAGCCGAAGTCAGTGATAATAAGATAAAGCATGCGTAATGTGTATAAGTTGTCCATCCTGTTGGCCATGCCAGACACAGCCTAACTCAATTTCAACTCTCAAGACAAATTGTAACTCGGCATTACCTAAAATCGTCTCGATCTTTGCTGAGGGTATCCAGGCATTCCCATTCCCTGATCCTTTCTTCTCAGCTGCTTCCAGATGAATAAACCGAGGAATGAATAAGTACGGGCAATGTAGGATTCATTCCAACAATGACAGTAGGTTCAGTATGATTAGTATGATTCTTACCTGATGCGGCTGGTGGGCCTGGGGAGCGACACCTCTTTGCATAGGGATGCCTCCAGGATTCACTACGCCACCCATTCCAGCCTGGGTGAGATTGTATGCTGTCATTCCAGGACCCTGCATTCTCATATTAGGCAGCATTTGCCGGGGTACATTCCGATTTGGACCCATGTGGGGCCCTTGCATGTTTCCGACCGGAACCTGCGAAAAAGATGCACATCTATGAGAAACAAGAATTGAACTGATGATTAGGAAGAAAATAAATAAACGATTACTCCTATTTTCGCCTTGTAAACAATTTAACCCTATTTTCCAAATTACTCTTTACATCAATACAATTGAGAGAGTTTGAAACATACCTGTTGAGGTTGCATGGTGGCTGTTCCTTCGAAATCAGTAGTTGTGTCCACAGGACGAATAGGATAGTTCACAACTTTATCTTCTGGTCGAGCAGTAGCCAATGTGCTGTTGACAACTTCTCATGTTAATGAGCAATAATGAAACCAGAAACAAAAAGAACAAACACACAATCCCAGTTGCTACTAGGATACTAACAGGGTGAACAAACAATTCAGTAAAACATCATTTGTGATAAACTTTAACATTAATAATTAGGATGGTGGAGAAGAAAAAAGTGAAAAGCTTACTTGCGCCCAGGCAGAGGTTCGGTCTTGAAGTACCTGACAGTGAAATTAAAGTAAGATTTTATACCTCTTCTTATTTATATTCCAACCCTATCGTATAATAATGTTCCTTAACAACACAGCATCAAAATCAGCAAGGTTGCTGCATCTGTCAAGGCATACACAACAGTTTATAGCTTATAAGATATCATGATACTCGTGCTTATAAGATATTCATAAGCTAATTTTAGCTTGTTTTCAAATAAGCAAGATAATTGGCTTGTCATACCAAAGAAACCCTGAGAAAGTACTAACATGCTTATGCCATAAGTACTTGTCTCTGAAATCAAATTAACTAAATGATGTATCAACAGCTCATCAACCAAAAGGATCCATTGGAATTATTATTTAACTAAATAAATAGTGTTTCAATTTATTCAATAGGAACAATAGGGAGAGAAAAACAGCAATATATTCCACAATAAAACCAATACAACAGAAGCAAAGAAGAACAAGGAACACATAAACCACAATCATTACAGCCATATAATCATAGAGAAGAGGGGAGAGAGATGTAGTCATACTCATGCTCAAGCGCCTGTGCTGCTGTTATACGCTTTCGAGGATCGTATCTGCATGAATTTAATATCAAAGTACAATGAGGACCCAGTTGATTCAACCCAAATTTAACCACCCTGTGTACAAAACCATATCTGACAGAATTCATGTCAACTCATGCAATCCTAAAAACATAAGCATTCTAATTCATCTCTGTCTTGTATTTTTCTTGACGCTAGTGAAACTTCAATGCTCCAAAGGCATTATAAAGCACACTAGCATAGCCCAACAATTTGAAGAAGTGAATGTATCTGGTTAGTAATGAATATTATCCTCTGTCAGTTCAAGACACCAAATCTATGTCAGACAAGCCTTTTTCATGCTGCCAAATTTCCAGATTAGAACCAGGAAAAATGTGCTTAATATCTTGTTTCAATAACAAAATAAAACATGCTTTGTGGAAAGACAGAACTTACTCTAGCATTTTTGCAAGGAGATCATACGGAGCTGATTTTGGATTAAGATGAACAATGTTATGCAGTCCAGGATTGTCACTAACATATACAAAGAAAAAGAGCCCATGAGTATTTGAAGAAGTTACATGGAGGATTGGAGCAAAATTAATAGAATACAACCCACATTTTTCTCAACTAGTCAATTACATAAACATCATAGATGTCACCATCCAACAATGTTCACAAGGTTCTATAGGATAATACCAGTAGATGCAATTGGAAAAACAGTCTAACTTACTATTTACGGGCTTGAATATGTGATAGATCAGACTGCCAATGTGGAAGGTTCACAAGTGTTGGCCACTTTTCTTGTGTAGGATGACCTAAAATACAAACATTTTAACCATGCACGGTTCAAAAAGAGAACCATATAGAAGAAGAAATCTGCTAGCCATCTTACCTAAGACCTTGAATATCTTATCAAGTTGATCTAACTGCACAAGAATGATATGTCATCAGGTCAATGACGTAAAGAAGCACTTCTACATGACCAGAACAGAAAAGAAGAGATAAGTCAACTGAAATGCAAAGTTGAGAGCAACCATGATCTACACACCTGAAAAGGATTTTGTGTAGCTTTAACTTCGGCGCCTTGAAACAGTGGCTTCAAAGTCAATAATTCCGCAAATATGCACCCAACAGCCCACATATCTATTTCAATTGGAGAAGGACCATATTACAATCAAGATAAACATAAATAATAATAGTTGAAAGTTTCAGTGAAGGCAAAAGATGGGACCATTTCCTCATCCCCAAAAACATATAACAAACATGATGAAGTCATTTAGTTCATGAAATAGCATGTGAAATAGAAGCCAATGGATACCAACGGCACTCGTGTAGTGTTTTGCCCCAAGAAGCAGCTCTGGTGCACGATACCAAATTGTCACCACAACCTGCGACCAATTTTTGAAACAGTTGCAAGCTTAACTTCACATAAGATAAAGCAAGTGTGAACAAACATTAGACCTTTAGTTTTCTCATGAGAAATTAATTATGAAGCAAATAATTTCTCACAGGTAAAATAACATACAATCCCAGTCCTACATTCACATTTCTGTTTACAAATAAACTAGAACAGATACAATACCAAAGATGTATGGAAATCATCAAGTGCTAACGGATTAAAAAGAAAATTGAGTACAGACATGTATTATTTATTTGCAGCAAGATAGATACAAGACTATGCAATTAAACAATAAATTTATGACTGTTCCGATAGACATAAATAACAAAACAGGGAAGCATCAGATAATGTCAGAGACAGCCCACCCCATTGTCACATAATGGCTTCAAAGGAGCTTGGTAAATCCTGGCTAATCCAAAGTCAGCAATTTTGACAAGCCCTTGCTCTTCTCCTTCGCCCATCACCTGTACCATCCATAGAAGCCAAAAAGCATCATGTACAGTATTTACTGTTGCATCAAGTCTGAATATTAAACATGTAAAGAATGCTGTAGCTCACCAAAATGTTTGATGGCTTCAGATCTCGATGAATGATCCAATTACTGCAGTACAAATTTAGCTGGTTCAAATTTTGGGCAAGGTAATAGGAAATCAATTCCCTTGGATAGACTAGCAACCAGCATTGTAGAAACTATAATAAGCATCTTGATCATTCTTCCAAAAATAAACTTTTGAAAATAGAAAACTTCCAACACACAGATATCTATTGTAAGCTAGCACATGTACATTGTTTTACACATGCATTAAGTATACCAAACCCAGTGAAAGAGCTGTAACAAGAGACATTTTGGATTCAGTTACATTTCCTTTGTACTAATAACAAAAAATAAGTCCCCAATCATGAATCTTTTCCCTTCCGTCACTTTATCTTTGTGTATAGCTAGCCTGATCAGTGATCACACATGTACCTTACTAGCACTGCTATCTAAATCAAGATGATCATAACCATTAGATCTTTTGTGGTAAGATTACCAGAACATGATAAAAAAAGCAACTTAAATAAATATAAAAAAGTGGAACACATTATAAATTTATAACAAAGCAAAACTGCCACTTGCCAGTGGAGGTAATTGAGCCCGTTAAGTAGCTGCCAGAGCAAGGACTTGACTGTGTATGGGCTGATAGGTTGGTTCACCTTGTCTCTATGGTGCCTTATTAGCTCCTGCATGAACCAACAAGCTATATGTGTAAAATAAGAGTGTAAAATTGTAAGTATCAGTTATCAAAATTTTCTTTTGCCTTCTTTGAAACTTTAGCTTCAATCATATTGTGAAACTTACATATAAATCATGCTCAGCATACTCAAATGCCAGATATAATGACATATCGGCATGATTGATGTGCACATTGACAAGCTTGACTACGTTCTCATGTGTTATCTCACGAAGCAACTGCATTCAGAGAAGAAACAAGAAATGGGATTCCATACGCAGATGTCTACAAAATTAGCTGCAAATGACTTGAACATCGTCCAAGCTCCAAAAAGATACCAAATGTAGTCATATTCACAGCAGTACTCATCAAACTATCGAACTAACCTCCTACACCTCATCCTAACAAGCAAAAAGATAAATTGATATTGACAAATGAAAAGAATTGTGGCAGGAGAAAACCCTAATGCATAAATATCAGGAGCGAAGATCCTTCAAACGGGGTTTTCGTTTTTCAAATCATCAAGTTCATTCATAACCTAAATTACGATTCAGAATCAAAAGAAACGGAAGAAATTGACCATGATTTCGCGGATAGCGGTGGGAGAGACGCCATCGCCGTCCTTGGACTGCTTGAACTTCTTGATAGCGATGGATTTGCCCCTATTACTACCAGGGGACTTGATTCTCGCCAAGAACACTAATCCATAGGTGCCTTCGCCGATCTTGCCGATCAGATCGTAGCTCTGGAGCCACTCCGGCCTGTTGCTGCCGGTGCTGTGGCTGGTCCCGATCATTCCGCCTCTGTTGCTCATCATTGCTGTATCTTTCTTCGTCTTCCTCGTCCTCCTCTTCCCATCACCGAACTCGTCGGCGTCGTTATTGTATCCTTCTCCTCTCAGGGATGCCGTTCGGCGAGCGACTTTAGTGTGCGCCCGCGTGCACCTGATCTTTGCTCCCAGTAAACGTGTCACTCGTACTTGTACTGCTATCTGTAGTTACGGAGTATTTTTTTACTTATCTTCCTTTTATTGCGTGTAGGAATTTGATTTTCACCAAATTAGTTAATCAGTTAATCCAAGTTTGAGACAGTAATAAAATCTATAAATGGCGGATAAAGTGACTCGTCTATAACGGTTAACGGTACTCGCCTCTTGATTTCTCATTCTGAACTTACCGTTTTCATCCGAAAAGTCGCTCTTGAGCGATAGTCTAACAGAATATGACATTACCTAAATCATCACATCTTTATAAAAAAAAAACTATAACTCTTACTTTGGAAAGAATAATATCGTAATATAATAAAACTAGGATTTATCCATCACTAATAGGTTTGCCTCCAATAAGACGTTGCTAAATGGATTTGCCAAAGCTATTGAGTATTGATAAAACCAAGCAACTCATCTCGAAGCCATGAACTTGCACTATGTAACAACACAATCCCATTCCCATTAGGAACTCTGGGTTCTAATAAGTATAATTGTGAAAATTGTATAGCTTAATTGTTTTTTGTTTTTTGTTTTTTGTTTTTGGTAATGAAAAACACGATGGAAATTCTCAACACCGAAACCACGGGCTACATATGTATATAGGCAATATAGCTTAATTGGTGAAGAGTCACTTGATATTTTACATCCAATTTTCCTTATCAACCCATTTAAAACTCCATTACTTTTCTAAATGGAAACTGAGTTGATTTATCAAATTAATTTCATACAAATAGTGTTTATGTTTATATTATAATCATATAATCTCCTTAATTATTTAGAGATGCCTAAGTTATAAGTGTCCATTTCTCATCTTTTTAACTTGATGAAAAAGTTGTCGATATTTGGAATATAAAAATATTACAAACATGAAATTATGGAAATTGTATATATAGCTTAATTGTTTTTTGTTTTTGGTAATGAAAAACACAATGGAAATTCTCAACACCGAAACCACGGGCTACATAGGAATCTTGTGGAGAGTAGCTCTTTCTCTAATGTATAGCTTAATTGGTGAGGAGTCGCCTGATATTTTTTTCACTACATCCAATTTTTCTATTTACCCATCTAAAACTCCAGAGTTGATTTATCAAATTAATTTCATAAAAATAGGATTTATGTTTATATTATAATCATATAATCTCCTTAATTATTTAGAGATGCCTAAGTTATAAGTGTCCATTTCTCATCTTTTTAATTTGATGAAAAAGTTGTTGATATTTGGAATATAAAAATACTACAAACATTTTTTTTTTTTTTTTTTTGATTAGGTAAAAATTTGGGTAGGGGGCTACCCAAGAGCATCCAAGCGGATGAGATCCTGTAGATCTTTGTTGGTTGTTATTTGATCCCCATAGGCAGAGTGGCCAAGGTGTGCAACCTTGTCAGCCACTCTGTTGCCTGCGCGGGGAATATGAGCGAAGGAAACTTCCCTCATATTTCGGATGATAGATTGTGTATCCGAGAGGATTAGCTCCACTTCCCAAGGACAGCGGGAATTGCCTTTTAAATATTCAATGATGATTTTTGAGTCGCCTTCGATGATCAGCTGTTGGATGTTAAGTTTGTTAGCTTCCACTATTCCCAGTCTGAGGGCAGCAGCTTCCGCCATGAGGGGCGAAGATCGCCCAATTTTCAAAGATGATATTTGGATGGGAGTTGCGTCCCAGTCTCGTATGATGATGCCCGCGGAGCTAGCCCCATTGCTCAGCGCGGAACCATCGAAGTTAAGTTTGAATGTTCCGGGGGGTGGCTTTTTCCATTTTTTCTGTTTTGCTTTCTCAATTTTATTGTTGGTTGCCTTCCTCACTGACTTGTTGGTTGTGTGGTTCATGTGGACATCACCTTCTAATTTGCACGCTTGGTCCCAATTTTCCATTTGTTTAATGGAGAATGCCTCGATATTACTCGCTGTTGGGGGTTTTTGATGTCGGAATGTTACCCCATTTCGGAAGAACCAGATGCCCCACCACCTTGAAGCAATGGCTTGTATTTTGGGTTTTGATAGTGTTTGGAGCCAGATCAGCAGATCCTCCACATCTCGTGTTCTAGCCGTAGTTTGTTGGAGCGTATGCCTTTCTGATGCACTTAGTTGGTTTGTGGTTAGTTCGGGGAAACATTCGATGAGAATGTGGGAGTCATCCTCCACCCTCCCGTTGCATCGGGCGCAAGCAGTCGGCACCGGAATCCCCCTAGCTGCCAGCCGGGCCTTTGTTGGGAGGCCAGCGCGAGCAATCTTCCAGAGGAAGTTTAATATTTTGGGTGGTAGGTTTAGCTTCCATATCCAGTCATGCTTGTATGGTTCATTTCCCGACTCGTTTGTGAGGAGCTTGTAGGCAGATGATGTGGTAAACCAACCGTGTTTATCGGGCCACCAGTACAGTCTGTCTTCTAGTTGTGTGACGGGCAGTTGGACAGAGAGAATGTCATCAACCATGGTCCGCGGGAGAGCCCAATTAAGTTTCTCCACCCACCATTGGCCGTTCAAAATATACTCATTTACTGTTTCATTTTTATTAATTTGTGTCGGGCAGTCTGATCGCTGAATCAGCGGATGGTCGGACACCCAGTTGTCAGTCCAGAATTTGACAGATTTGCCGTTTCCGATGGACCATATGATACCTTCTTTGAATTTGTGTAATAGTCCTGTTAGCTTTGCCCATTGCCAGGACATGTTTCCAGATTTTTCGTAGTTGAGGACATGCGTTCCTTTCAGGTATTTATGTGTAACAATCTGGACCCATGCGTTATTTGGTTCCGCCAGAACCTTCCAAAGAAGTTTTAGCTGAAGGGCTTCATTCATTTCCTTGGATTTTCTAATCCCCAAGCCTCCCAGTTTTTTTGGTTTACAGATTTTCCCCCATCCTATCAATGGTCTGTGTTGTGCATCCTTGTTCCAAAAGAAGCTTCTATTAATTGTATCTAACTCGGTATGCATTGTGGCTGGGAGCATGAAGTTTTGCATAATGTATAGCGGCTTTGCAGCTAAGTTTGAACTGATAAGAACTGCCCTCCCCTGCTGTGATAGAGAGTCCGCTCTCCATTTACTTAACTGGTCTTTGGTTTTTGTGACCACGTCCTTGAATGTTTCTTTGTTGACTCTACCATTAATGATCGGGCAGCCCAGATACTTCTCAACTGATTGTGAGTGGGAAATACCCAGCACCTGACCGAGCTCAGTAGTTCTTATCCGTGTGATTCCTGGTGTAGCCTGGAATGTTGATTTATGATAGTTTACTTTCTGTCCCGATATTTGACAATAGTCATCTAGGATTTGTTTAATCGTGAGGCAGGCTTCATTACTCCCCTGAAGGAAAATAAGGATGTCGTCAGCAAAGGCAAGGAAGGGGATACAGGGGCCAGATCTGCCAAACCTGAAGCCCAGTCGTTTGTCAGTGGCTCTAGCTTCCGAGGATAGTTTACGTGCCAGGACTTCTGCACCTAATATGAAGAGGAACGGTGATAAGGGATCCCCCTGTCTTAAACCTCTAGTTGGTGTGAACCAATCGGTAGGGCCATTATTGACAAGAACGGAGTATGATACAGATGTGATGCATTCTTTAACCCAATTAATGAAAGTTGGGTGAAAACCAAATTTCCTCATGACGGCTTCTGTAAAATCCCAATCAACGCGATCATAAGCCTTCTCCATGTCTAGTTTAAGGGCAAGGCACCCCGTCCTTCCTTTTCTAGTTCTGAAGGAGTGAAAAATTTCATGAGCTATAAGAACATTGTCCTGAATCGCTCTATCTGACACAAACGCCCCCTGGAAGGGACTGATCAATTTTCCCATGACTTTTTTTAGTCTTTCTGTTAGGATTTTGGAGATGATTTTGTAGATTGTTGAGCACAAGCTAATGGGTCTGTAGTGGCCCGTTGTAGTTGGGTTGTCTATTTTCGGCAGCAGTGTAATGAATGTGTGGTTAACTTGTCTCAGTAGTCTCCCAGATAAGAAGAAGCTCTTTACCGCTTTGATAACCGAGGGGCCGACTACGTCCCAGGAAGCTTTGTAGAATTCAGCCGTTATTCCGTCAGGGCCCGGAGCCTTGTTTTTGCCCAAGCAGAAGACCGCTGTTTTTATTTCACCGTTTGAGGGGATGGATATTAGTCCAGTGTTGTCCGTGGTTGTGATTTCTTGTGTGATTAGTGCGAGGAAGTCGTTTAATTTTGGCGTGTTGATTTGTTGTTTTGTGAATCTTTTCTGGAAGTCATTCCTAATCTCATTATTTATGTTGTTTTCTCCTATGATTTGGGTACCCTCCGAGGTGGTGATGGATCGTATGAATTTTCTATTTCTTTTGCCTGACGCTATTCTGTGAAAGTATCCAGTGTTCGAGTCTGCTAATTTGATGTGTTTGGTTTTGGCTCGTTGGTTCCAGTAGGCTTTCTGGAAGAGGAGTAATTTTTCTCTTTTCTTTATCAAAGTTTCCTCTTTTTTGGCCCTGTAGGAGTTTGAGTTAAATGATGGAGCTTGTTGGAGCAGCAGAATTTGTGATTCTACCTTTTGCAACTGCCTAAAAATGTTACCAAATGTGCATTTGTTCCATATCTTAGCCTTTTCTTTTAGTAATTTAGTTTTTCTGGTTAGTTGGTACATGGCCGAGCCATGGCACTTCAACCGCCATGCTTGTTTAACAATGTTTTTGAAATCCTCTCTCTGTAGCCATACATTTTCGAATTTGAACGGTGGGGGCTTGAAAGTTTGGCTGGTGTTGAGCTCAATTGAGATTGGGCAATGATCTGAGGTTGCAAATGCACCATTTTTAGTGCACAAGGCGGGGTATTGGTGTATTATTTCATGTTGTACTAGAACCCGATCGATTTTTTCCTTTATGTTTCCATAGTCAGCCTGCTTCTTCCTCCATGTAAAGGGGTTTCCCCAAGCGGGAATATCCACTAAAGAGCATTTATTTTTAATGTCTGTTAGCCGAAGAAACCTACGCGGGTGGGTGACAGCACCCCCTTCTTTATCAGCAAAGCACCCAATTTCGTTTAAGTCGCCCATAATGATGCACGGGAGCGGTGCTTTCCCGATTTCTTCGATTAATGGTTCCCAGAATTGCGGTTTATGTTGTTCCTGGGGAGGAGCATAAATGAACCATATAAGGCATGAGAAATTGTCAAGGGTGTTGGTATATTTTATTACAATTACCCTAGGTCGTTGTGCTATGACAACAATAGTCTCATTTAGAAGGCAATTTTCCTTCCAAAGGAGACCCAAACCCCCCGACTTACCAATGGCAGGGGACCAAATAGCTTTGTCAAACCCAGTACCTATCCAAGCAGTAGGGGAGGGGATGTTTTCCGTTTTTGTTTCTGCTAGTGCCAGTAGTTGGATGTGTTCTGTTTTACACCACGTGCTGACCTCAGTCCAGAACGTGGGACGGCCAATCCCTCTGCAGTTCCAGAAGCTCACTTTCATTGACCGAGGGGGTTGGGGGGGAAGAGAACATGTATCTCCCACCCCCCTTTTAAAAGACTCAAGTGTTTCGATCCGTCATGCCAATAGCACTTGGGTATTCGTTGACGGGCTGTGATTTGGTTTAAACGCGCATTTATTCTCAAGATCCAAAGCGGATCGCTTCTTAATCGGGAATAGGAATTGATGTAGACCATTAAATATAGGGCAATCCGGTTATCCATACCCCAGGCCGAGGAGCGGTACCACTGCCACGAGAAACGGTGCTCGGGTGAGTTGAAGGCGGGTAGCGTAGGCAGCTGGGTCACGGATAGACCATCAAAGGCGAGTAACTCGACACTCCAGAAGTGACTAACTTCATTTAGTTGTGTTGAGGCCGGGCAGGCCGGTTGTCGTGGGGGGTTCTTGAGAGTGGTGACACTCGTAGGTATTATGATATTGGTTGATCTTAGGCATACAAAGGACGACTGTTTTTTATGAATCAAATTGTAGTTTAAATGACACAAAGTGTAATAATAATATATATATGCCTCTATTAACATTTGATAGGTCCAACCATTACATATCGATTTCCAAACATACGGTGCTAGTCCCGCCTTGCAAATCCACCTACTACCCTTATCATACAAGCCATAGTTTCTGATTCTACAGTTCAACATTATGCAGCAAACAAAGCTTACCCGATCGGCCGAAATATTCACAATACAAAAGGTGATTAAAACATCTAATTTCCAACAAGAGTTCATAATAGTAGCATCATATATTAAGATAGTTGATTCAGACCATAGTTCCCATCTCCAGCAGCTTCGAAGGTCGTCACTCATTGGTTTTCTGCTTTTTCCCGCCTCCTTCCTTCAGATAGGACGAGGCGGTGTCGTTAACTCCCATGCCGCTTTTCCGCTTCCCTGATTCAGACGTGGAGGGGGTGGTGACTCCCATTTTTTCCATCCGCTGCACAAAGGAGCCCGAAGGGGTCGAGGGGTTAGCAGCAGCAGCTGTCACAGCACCAGCAAACATAGCCGGGTCGTACAGGGTGGACAGCTGAAACTCCACCCCCGTAGGGACCCCGTTCAGGGCATCTTCAAACGATTCATGGCAGAGGAAGTCCATTGGTTCATCCAAATCATCAGCACATAGTATGTCGTCGAAATCAAAAGCGTCATCATCATCAGGTTTCAGGGTAAAGGGCAAGGGAGGTAACGCAGCCTGCAGTTCCTTTGGCTCATCACTAGGAAGGGTTGCTTGAGCAGCAGCTTCAGTCGGCGCCAACTCAGCCAGGCCCAGCTTTGGATCAGGTGGCGCCTCCCCGCCAATTCGAGAGGATATGCTTGAGGTTCTGCCCGACATTTTGGAAGAGGATGAATCCGATTTGTAAGTAACATTGATGCCAATGTTCTTAAGCAGCTCCGACTTGGGATTGCCCACCCGCGAGGATGGGCCATCCCCTTTAACTTTGGATGCAACCTTGATCCAATCCCGATCGTCGTCATCGCCAATCAGCTCCTCCTTCCTTGGTTCCTTCGTTTTCGGCTTGGGGAGGGTCACATTGATCATGTTGTGAGCTGGCTGTCGGTGAGGGCATTCCGAGAAGAAGTGCTCAAGCGAGCCACAGCTCCCACAGCCCTCCGGGAATTCTTCGAACCAGACCGGGTACTCCCTCAGATTATCATTCTCATCCAGGACAAAGACTTTCTTATCCGGGATCAAGGTGATATCAACATTGATACAGATACGAGGATAGCGGACTCGCACCCCCTTAGTAGTAAATGCATCAAGTTTTAGTATAGTGCCGAGTCCATTCTCCTCAATAATAGTGGCTAATACTTCCTTACTGATGTATTCCGAAGGGAGTCCAGGGATCCTAATCCACATATCCAGAGTAGATATGGATTCGGAGGCCGGATCAAAACCTTGTTTCCAAGGTTTGAGCAGGAGCAATTGTCCCAGAATATGAAACGGCCGGCCGTTCCATACTCTGTCCCTGTCCTCAGGAAGTATAAATTTCATTTCAATCCAGTTGTGGGAGAGGGGGGTTACCTGGAATCCTCCTTCCACAAATTTCCAATCGAATCTGATCTTTTTCCGAATCTCCTTTACCTCCACTGGTTCACCAATGATTGTTGCATACAGGGTCGTTTGTTGCAGCTTAAGGATGTTGTCTTTAACTCCTGAGAGCCGAGACCGGAGTCTGGCAACATCAAGAGTAGGTTTCTTTTTGGTTTTTAGATTATCAGTGATCGGATTCACCCCAATATCCTTTGGGACAGATTTCCCATCGGAAGGATCAGTTGGCTCGGTGATAACGATCCCACTGTCAAGCTTCCTCCTTGGTGCAAGATTGGACTCCACCAGCTTGTGTTTTCCCTTGTCAAGTTTTGTAATGGCCATGATCACAAACACAGAACAGAAGAAGTCAGAGAATAAGTTTAGAACATTTTTGTAGCAGAAAGTAAAAGAGAGAGATAGAAGTGAAGAGAGGTAGCAGGCGCCTCTCAAACCCCCGTATTTATAGGCCATCAGAATCGCCCAGGGCCGCATAAGCGAGAGCCAGGTCTCCAGGACTGAAGTCCGAATCTTGCACAGCAAGGAGAAGAACATCCCCTCCCCAACGTCAATCAACTTGAATGCCCCTCTAATCCATGATTCGATCGGTAGTAAAGGAGGTGAGAGCCAAGACAACTCCCACCACCACCAAACTCTGAAGATCGTACACCAAATTCGAGCGGGAGCGAAGCCATCATTGGCCGAATTGAATGCTCCATGGGTGCACAGTGAAGAAGCTTTCTTTGAACGCTTTTGATTTGGGCTTAATCGGCTATGAAAACAGCCAATTTCAGGGGTTAGGGCATTAAATTTCTGAGGATTTGATTGAACTTGTACCCGATTAGCAGGGATACTCGATTGCAAGACCGAATTGAATCGATTGCCATGGAATTGGGGCTTAGGGTTTTTGCGAATGTACAGTGACGGGGAGGGGTGTTTGGCTCTCTTCTCTCTCATAGTAACTTTTGGATTCACCATGTTAAAAATACTACAAACATGAAACAATGTACTAATGTAGTAATATTTTACATCGTGGTCTCTATATATATATATAGGGTAAACGACATGATGAAATTACTCCGTAAGGATATCATATTACTCGTACTCCCTTAAATACAAAATTGCATAAAACCATCTCTCATAGGAATGATAGCAAAGAATCGTCCACTTAAAGTAGTGAATTTACAATTTCACCCCTCGAATTTAACAATTTCCCCCTTTCATCCTCTATTGCCTTCTTCCTTCCTAAAGGGTCAACATTAGTATTGCACTATTGCAACCACTTTCACCACCATCTTTCAAAGTTGATCGTCGGCCGGCCATGTAATCAACAATGCAATTCCTCATCACTAGCTAACACCAAGCACTCCAACTTCGTACTTATCATTTTTCAGGCCATAAAATATTAAAACTCTAATTTGTTGGTTTGGATGAATATTCGATTTGAAAAGTGTATTGCTTCATAAAACTAAGTGATACGGGTTTAGCCGTAGATTGGTCCGATCTTCAACAACAAGCAAGAATGAACAAGAACTGAACAAGACTCAAACGACGCAGCAAGATAGCTTCAAGAATCGATCAAGAAATCTGCAAGATCAATCAAGAAGTTAAAGAACGGAAGCAAGAACGAATAAAGACTCAACAAGATCAGCAAGATTCGACCAAGAAGCAATCAAGATCGATCAAGATTCTCAATAAACGCAGCAAGACTCAAAAGAAATAAACAAGACTCGAAATTGATGAACAAGAATTGAAAGACAAGACCTGATATGGACTGAGTCGATCTATGCAGAACAAGATAAAGACCCCAGACCTCCTCAGAGGGTAGGAACCAATACCAATGACTACACAACCCGCCTCTACAACCCTACACAAACAAGCGGACAACTTGAAGGCACAAGGAGGGGGCTTGTGGATACTAGATTCATCAAGTCTTGCGAAGTTGATGAACGGCAAAGCAAACCAAGCTAAAACAAACCAATTCGATGATCAACGAGCACAACTCTAGTTGGATCAACAAGACACTCCATGTGTTTCACACAATTTGAGAGATCTAAATTCTATTCATAATGTTCTAATTGAATTACAATAGAAGAACTCGGAATATATAGGCCACGAAGGGCTGTTGGGCCGAGTTAGATGATAAAATAAGATAAAACTAACATCTAATGGAAATAATAAAAATAACCTTAAAGTTTCCTAAAATAACTTAAGTAAAAGAAATACTAAAAATAGGAAATAAACATAATGTTCAAGACTTAATTAAAATCCCGTCAAAACCGTGACAGCTTGCAAAGATGTGCATTTTCGACCAATTTCGAGGTCGAATCTGAAAAAACCTTCAACAGCAAAGTTGTAGACCTCTTCGTCCTCGTTCAAACAAGATATGGCACGCCTCAATCCGATAAATATTGAATCCGTACGACCCATTTTACAGAGACGTCGAAAAGCTGTCAATGTTCTGAACGAGTGTAAAACGCCAAGCTCCCACCTTTGGACCTTCTCCCATGGTGGAGCCTTCTTCTTCCTCTTTAGGATGACTTCATTCTCAAGAGCTCGAATCATAGGTCCATCCTCAAGTATAGATGTGTCCGGAGGTGTCTTGGATGGTCCTGCATCACTAAGCCTCAATTGTGTAAATTAATGGATGTGTCAAATATGTGTATGTGTGACAACCATGACTTATTGATTGAGAATCTATTAGCCATATGTACCTAGTTAGCATTGTTCGATAACGAGAATGGTGTAGTGAAAGATCGATGCTCTCTTTTTCATGGTGAATTTAATGGATGGTTTTTTGCAATTTCATGTTTTCAGTTTAAGATTATATAATACTACCTCCGTTGCAAAATATAAGGGCTTTTAGAATTTGACACGTTTTTTAATGAGCTAAAAACTCCATGAAATATTAAATTTTTATTAAATTTTTTTACATAGTATTATACGTATTGTTAATATGTATAATACTATGTAAAAAAATTTAATAAAAAATTAATATTTCATTGAGTTTTTAACTCATTAAAAAACGTGCCAAATAGTCAACGCCCTTATATTTTGCAACGGAGGTAGTAATAATTTGTTGACACAAAACAAAAAGGGGTGGTGGCGCAGTTGGCTAGCGCGTAGGTCTCATAGCTTCTTGAGTGATCCTGAGGTCGAGAGTTCGAGCCTCTCTCACCCCATTCTTTTTTTTTCCCTTTCTCTATGATTACAATCTCATTTATAAAAAACCACACCTTCTTTAACTTCTTTTCATTTCATTTTCCCTTTATTAACACAAATAACAAACAATCTCTCATCTAATCAAATAAATAACTTAATCTTTGCATTCAATGGAGATCAATCCACCTATACCAAATATAATTCATCTTTGCTCCTTATTTCACTGAAGCAATGAACCCAAATGGTAGAAGAGAAAATAAAAATGTATGTTAATTAATACATCCAAACTATTCACAGGCTATATTCTGTATAACACTTTCTGTAAACCTTTTTCTTCCCCAACAACTATACTTTCACTAGATCAACTGCTGCATCTTTCCCTTTACCAAATTTGTCGCGATTTGTAATTTTATACTGAATCCAAAAGAACTCCCTATGCCATCAGTGCCGTAGTGTAACTTGTATACTTATCCAATGCCATTTGATCAGTTTCTTCGGTTGATTGAGGTCAAATGTGAGCAATCACTGACAATCAATGGAAGGCGGATTTCCCAGCTCACTTGTTCTGAAGAAGATCGGCGATTCTCCTGAGAACTCCATAGAATTGTCTGCATCCACTAGGAAGTCATCGAGTGTTACAAGGGACTGCAGTTGCCTGCCAAGAGACGCAATTGTCTTTTGGCAGTCAGCTAGTCTACTGGCAGCCACCGCGAGTTCCTTTTCCTGTTCGTCTCACCAATAATACACAAACATCAGAAAACGAAACATGAAGACTGAGGCAGTTCATACTTCACAAGGCCTGTTAAGTGATAGTGTGCTTAGATAGAGTGAGTGATGTAGAATAAACTGACCTGTTCGGCTTCCATGTCAGCGTTGCAGCTCCACTCAAGGGGGAACTCAGGTTCAAGCTTCCTTTTAGAGAGCTCAACATCCAACTTCTGACATTTGGCTGTTATTTCTGCAGATAAAGCTCGTTCCTTATCGGCTTCATCTACCAAGGATTCAACTCTGGCTAGCAGAGATTTCACCTCTGATTCAAGAGCTTTCACTTGCAACTCCGCCTCTTCTCTTCTAGCATTTGATGCATCAAGTTCTTCTTCGACACCCTCCTTTATCTTGTTCATCAAGGATAACTCAGCCTGAAGCTCCATGAGCTTGGTATCACCATCATTCGTCTGCCCTTGTGATTTTTCAAGCCTATCCTCATATTCAACTAACCGGGTCTGCATCTCTAACAACTGAGACTCTATATCCTTTACCTGCCCTTGAGATCTCTCAAGCTCCTCCTCTCGCGCTACTAACTGTACTTCTGCATCCTCCAATTTTCCTTGTGAAGTGTTAAGCTGATCTTCACGCTCAAATAACTGAGTTTGCAGCTTCCTCAACTCAGCCTCCGCACGCTCTAGCTGTCCTTGAGACATCTTAAGCTGATCCTCGCGCTCAATTAACTTCGTCTGCAGCTCCACCAAAACGGACTCTGCATCCTTCAACTGTCCTTGGGAGGCATCATGCTGATCCTCGCGCTCAATTAACTGATTTTGCAACTCTTTCAACTTGGCATTTGCATCCTTCAAATGCACTTCAGAAGTGAGCAGCTGATCCTCATGCTCAATCAGCTGAGTTTCTAGCTCCATCAACTCAGTTTCTGCGCCCTTTAACTTAGCTTGTGATGTTCTGAGCTGATCCCGGCATTCAAATAACTGATGTTGCAGGCTCATCAATTCAGTCTTTGTAGCTTTCAGCTGTCCCTCTGATGTCCTAAGTCGGTCTTGACACTCGGTCAACTGAGCTTCCAATTCAGTGGACCTGACCTTTGCATCCTTCAGCTGTTCTTGGGACGCACTAAAATCGCTTACTGACGCATTCAACGCCATTTTCAGCTCCTCTTTTTCCTCTTCCAACCTTCTTATACTCTTCTCAAGATCAGCATTTCGTGTGATCATCACTTGAATTTCGGCTTTCAGTGCGTTTTCTCCTCCAACTGTATCAGATGATCCTACTGATTCATGAGCGACGGATCCATTTGCTGTGTCTGGCAATGCAGCCAGCTTCTCCATCTCAAGGAAATCATCCATAAGAACGATTTCTTTTGAACGAGTAACGGGCTTCCTTTCTAGACCTTTTTCACCCTTGAACTGATCAAGTTCTCCCATATGGACATCAGCTTCAAGTGCCTGTAGCTTCTCTCCATAATCTGATTGACTATCAGCAACGGAATCAACATAAGTTGGAACTTTATGATATCAACCAAGGATCCACCATCCATGTATTCCAAAGCTATGCTAACTTGTCCTGAGTCAGGAGTTTAGAATGCTCCATAAAATTCCACAAGACCATCGTAGCAAGGTGCCTCGCATTAGGTCCTTATCTCAGTTAAGAGTTAATGTCTTTTCTCCTGATACAAACAATTGATAAAATAATAAATAAATAAATTTCTATATGGTAGTAGAGAAGTAGTATTGCTACCTGTACAACATCACATTCATCTCAATTTTCCTCCTCTCTCTTACAAAGGTATCTAAGCAAAATTAACTAAAGAAACACCACCTAACGGATAACACCATAATTATTTTTAAATGTTTAAAAGTACCAAGTGATGCAACACTCCATGAATCTAATGGGGTTACAAATCTAACCAGTACCCAGGTTGACAAACACCTTCAACGGGTGGTCAATTTTCTTCTCAACCGAGCAATATGACTACTCGTTTGCCTGAATCAGAGAATGTAAATCGACGAAATAGATGGCATAAAGAGAAATCGGAAAACAAACACACATCCATGAGAGCAATGAAAACAATGGAAATGAACCTGAGATTGGAATCAAACCAAATCAATACTGAAAGCCCCATGGTCGAAAAAGTGATAAACATTTATAAAGAGATGTGGAAGATATACCTTAGATATATGTACCCCAAGGCTTCTGTGAATCTCAGAATACTGCATGCATATAAAAATGCCTAGATTTACTCTAGCCCATCTTGGACCTCTGCACATAACATATCTTAGTCTTATATGTCATCTTCTTAGAAAAAGAATCCGCATTGAACTCAAAACGGGATAAGATCACCTGTTATGCTTGTTGAAGATAAGTTTCAAACAAACTGGAAAGAAATTTGAACACAGACAAGTAGGAAACATACTTGGATTTGCAATCAGCACATTCCCTATTCTCTGGCAACTTAAGAAGCCCTTCCAAGATCTGCACATAGTAACAAGAGAACTATTTAACTACAAAACTTAATCATGTGAGGAGCTCAGAAGTGCTATAGAAACCAAAAACAGTGACAATTCCATAGATTTTGAGACTAAACCTACATGTAGGGAAGCTAGTATCGTTGCACCCTCCCACCCTCACCGGCATAATTAGTTGGGCACCGGCAACACCCGCAGCCTCCACACCCTTCGTCCCGTTACATGTAAGTTGTTCTGATTCCCATCTTAGGATAACGATTGGATTTCCCGATTTCGACCTAATTTTTAGGGTTAGCCCGTGTATGCAATTGATGATATATGGGGGGTTTACTTGTGTTTGGGGGCATCAATTGGTAGATGCACTTGTTTGTGTTGAACCAATGCGTTATTCAGCTATCGACATGAATAGGCAATCCATGACAGTTCACTTCCACTGCCAAGGGGTTAATGGTTTTCGAAAGGTGCATAATCCGGTGTTGATTTCGTTTCTTTCTGTTGGGATGGTATCTCTGTAGCATTTCTCAACATCTGATTTCGTTTAGTTCCGAATATCTGAGTTGATTTTGTTATTCTCAATCTATGTGTGCACCCTAAACTGTCAACAAGCTTTGCCAATTCGATTGAATAAGGAAAGCAATTGAAGGCGATTATTCAATTAGCCGACAATCTAGAAATCCAGAACAGGTGACAGCTTCGGCAAGATGGATGATTACGAGCTGGATTGATTAAACCAAGACAATGAAATTGAAACAGATGACAAGCAGAATAGGATGGAGAGAACACAACACCAGTAGAAGCAAACACAAAGTCTGAATTAGTAAATTAACAACTGCGGAAAGGGAACTAAGGACAAGTGTAGAAGGTGCAATCCAATTAAGGCTAAGGAAACGAAATAAGGGCTTGTTTGGTATCCATTCCCGGGAATCAAAACTGGGAATCGTAATGGATGATTACCGATTTAAGTGTTTGGTACGATAGAAACTTGGAATCGTAATGATTCCCGGGAATCATCCATTCCCAATTTTGTAGCCCATCTCATCCCCATCAAAATACTAGGTAATCATCCATTCCCAATTTTGTAGCTTATTATTATTGTTGTTGTTATTATTATTATTATATTTATACTTATATACTTATATTATTATTATTATTATTATTATTATTATTATTATTATTATTATTATTATCAATACTTTATTATTTAATATATATTATATTATATTTTTATTTTTAATAATAATATATTTCTATTAATATTATTATTTTTATAAATATTTTATTATATATATATATATATATATATATATTAGTTTTATATTATTATTAATTATATTATATTATATTATATTTATACTTATATTATTATTATCATCAATATTTTATTATTTAATATATATATATTATATTATACTATATTATATTTTAAATAATAATAATATATTTCTATTAATATTTTATTTTTATTTTATTATTTCACAAATATATATTATTTATTATTATTATTAATTATATTTTATTATATTTATAATTATATTATTATTATCAATATTTGATTATTTAATATATATTATATTATAATTTTATTTTTAATAATAATAATATAATTCTTTTAATATTATTATTTTATTATTTCATATATATATATATTTATTATTATTATTATATATTACAATAATAATGTTTATCACTATTTTATTTATTTCTTTATTTTTAGTATTTTATTATTTAATATATATTAGTTTTATTATTATTATTATTATTATTATTATATTACAATAATAATGTTTATCACTATTTTATTTATTTCTTTATTTTTAGTATTTTATTATTTAATATGTATTAGTTTTTTTATTATTATTATTATTATTATTATTTCAGGAATAGTTCATTCCGACAGCATACCAAACAACCAGCTCCAGTAATGGGTCATTACCATTTTCTGATTCCATTCCGATTCCGATTCCCATTCCGATTCCAGCATTTATACCAAACGGGGCCTAAAGAGTTGGGAAACTTACCCTTCCAGTGAATTCTAGGGTTATGGGAGTCGAACAAACTCGGAGAACCGATGGGCGAATCTAGAACCTGGGGCGGGGGAATTTGCATTAGAGAGAGAGACGAAGAAAGAGAGGGGAGAGGAAGCGGTGGAGAAGAAAGTCAAGAAACGCGGCTCCATTTGGGCAAAGACGAGCATGCCCATCTAAACAAAAAAATAAATTATTTTAAATTGAAACTTTTGGGGATATATCAGACATTACACATTCTATTCAATGTAGGCCGTAGATAATTATACATATAGCGAATCAACGGTCCGAATTGCAAACACTCTCCCTCGTCTTTATAGTAGTATAGATTTCTGTTGGCTTGGTTGGCGTTGGCATTTTGCAATAATGCCATTTTTTTCATGCCTCACTTGGTCCTTTCGATTCATAATTTTATAGGATATGTTTAGATTTCAATTTTTATTTATTATAATATAATTATTTTATATGGAATATTAGTTTATGTGAATGTTTGTTGCACTAATATAGATTAATGTAATATAATTACACACTATGTTATGACCTTCGAGTTTCAGATATGTCTAAACTCAAATTCATATCTAATCCAAAAAAAAGTTACATACATTATTTTACATGTATTTTGGAATCCAAACGCATTTTGGTTTTTTTTTTCGGATTTTGGTTTATTTTACAATGTGTTTTTATTTTAGCTTCATTAACATTTTGTGAATTACTACAATCAAACATCACATGACATTTGTCAAAAAAGTATGGAAATATAGTTGTCCCATATTTAAAAATATTGAGATATTATGAACAATATATAAATTTGACGGACTACTTCTTTCATTAACAATTGATTTTGAAATAAAACTCCGTTGAGTTTATATTCTATATGTAAACTCACACGACTTTTCTCTAACGTTTTAACTCCATCAAATCCAGCCAACTTAAACAAAAAGGGGAATAAGATTTTTCTACCATTATTATATTTATTTAACGAGGATTAATAACTTTACTAGTATAGTCTAATTAGAGATTTTATGGTAACTTTTTCTACTTTAATACTCTATAATATAATCTATATGAGATCTCAATCTCGAATCATGATAACGGAAATGGGACACATTTTCGAGTTTAGTAAAGCATCACTGATTCATTTTATATTAAAAAAAAAAATCATTTCAATATCTCACCAAGTATTTTATTATATAAATAATACACTAAAAGTTCAGATCTCACATCTTGTCGTATTTGGCATATTGATTATGCAACTTTTGATTCTACACATCAAATAGAGATCGAATAGTTGGCTCAGACGTGACAATTATTTAGATTAATGTATACGGGTGTTCTAATTATATTATACAAGTACTTGACCTTACACCTAAAAAAAAAAGAACATGATTAATTGAGTTTATTAATAATAAACATTTATCACATCAGAGCCTAATTAATCATCCTATTATTTTTGGGGTCAATATAATTATCAAATAATAATTTGAACAAATGAACACATGAACTTAAGGTGTTTCATCATTAATTATGTTTCCCACAAACTCAGCACCAATGTGTGAAATGTCAATTAAGCCTAATTGCTGTGTTTGAATATTTTGATTGGCCGATTTGGAATCATTAATAAATCTAGATACACTTAATATTTTAAGAGATTTTGTTTATCTTCGATCTAAACTTTACTTACAACAATTAAATTTTCCCTCTTCTGAATGAAACATGAAATTTAATTAGAAAGTACAGTCTTCTTAAAACTTAGACTAAAAATCAACAAATATGATTGGAGATACAGTGTAATTGCCAGTTAAAGGAAAACAAAAATTGTTGTAAATATGACCAAAAACAGTATATAGATAGATAGATAGTTATATACTTTGTCACAAATTAATACTACCAACTTTTACCAATGCATTTTGCCTCATAAAACATTTTGAGGTCTTAAGTCTTTTTGATGAAATAAGGCAAAAAAGTGAAAAATATGATATTAAGATATCTATTGATATTAATATCAGGTAATGCCAAACATTAGATATTAAATATCAACCTCAATATATGAAATCTAATAAATAGATATCGGCACCAAATGGGACCTTAATGAGTTACTATGGCGCACCCTTTTATAAAGCTATCAAACTCGCATCATATCTCTTGCCAACAAGAAATTGTATCATCAGAACTATGCACAAATGCATAATCTACTATAAAGTTGATGATTTTCGGTGCAATCTTTCATTTAGAGAATTGGAGTCAAACCAATTACAAGTTGATATAGTGATTGTGAGACTATATCTCATTTCAAAAGATTTGAAGTTTGTGGGGTTATATTTTATGTCAAGATGATTGAAGTTTGATCTTCATGAATACGTGGACTCGTTTGTGAGTGAGTGGGTCCACCATTTAAATAACTAACATGGAGTATGATATAGAATGATTTAGGCTGTGTTTGAAGGTAGGTTTAGTTGGGGGTTTGGGGGTTTAAAAAAAAAAAACTAATCCATGTTTGTTTGGCAACAGCTTTTTCAAGAAGTGTGGGAGGTTAATGTGGAGTTTATTTTTGTTGAAAATGGAAGCTGCTCCCCCTAGCTTTCGGAGGTTAAGGTTGAGTTTATTTTTTTGTAGAGGTTTGAAATGTCAGTTTTGCCCTCCACTTTTTTTTGGCCCTTTTACCTCATAGCATTTATGAAGGGCATTTTGGACTTTTTCACTATAATAACCTTTTATAAACCTTACAACCACCAAACACCTTATCTTTTTTACAAGGTTATTTTTTTAAAAAAAAACTCCACCTCCCACACCTCCATAATACCCCAAATAAACTCAACCTCCTAAAAAACCACAACTCCTAAAAAAACCCCAATTTGCCAAACACGGGCTTAGCCTATGTAGCTGGATTATGGTCAAAAAGGGATTTGGAGCCGGAAAAACAAGCCTACATTCACAAGACTTATTTATTGTGATTTATCAATATGGGCAGAAGCCCACCACTTTGGACTGTATTTCCCGAATTGGGCCTATTATTGCTTTGTTGATAAGGGCCCAACAAGGGCAAATGTGATTATACAAAAACCTGATACATAATTTACTTTTGTACCACCAATTAAGCTATCAAGCATTTTCTAACTATTATCTTCACAGTTTTTGAATAAATTATTTGAAACACCCAATCATACTTTACATGAGCCTAAATTTACAAATTGACTCCATTCAAATACTACCACCTTGTAAGCAACTATGATGATACAGTAGTTTGCTTGCTTCATGTTTGAAGGAAATTCAAAAATTTCTGTTGTCTCTTCAATAAATGACCAATTAAGGGTATCATATATGCCTTTTCAAGATTTATTTGGCCACCTAAGAGCATTTTCAACATCTTGAGGTTTTTGTGGATATTTTATGCCAACAACAAAAAATGAAAATCCTAAGGAATGAGACTATTTAGAGTCTCAATATGAGAGTATTTGGTAATAAAATATATAAAAAGTTATTTAATGTGGACCAAATACT
Organism: Persicaria tinctoria; assembly: GCA_037127255.1. Lineage (NCBI taxonomy): Eukaryota > Viridiplantae > Streptophyta > Magnoliopsida > Caryophyllales > Polygonaceae > Persicaria > Persicaria tinctoria. The sequence continues at coordinate 679,005 of JBANSL010000014.1, forward strand.
AATGTTCTTGTATTTTTTTTTAATTTGGTAATAAAATTCACTCAAAATATATAAAATTCAACAATTTTTAATATATATTGACCAATCAAAAGTTTGATAGATATACCGACTGTTATGATTTAAAAAAGGAAAAACACTCGATCCAAAAAAGAAAAGAAAAGAAAAGAAAAGAAAAGATAGAGAGAGACGAATACAATTGAGCACAACAACAGTCTAGGTAGTCTCTTGGAAGTCGAGGAAGACTTGAGCATGAATTACGGAGACATCTCGACACGAAAGGAAAAATTATATCTTTTGAAAAAGTATGATGAATCAATGATGTTTCCTTCGCCTAATTGATAGATCTTCAAAAACTATAAGCACTATCACGATCATTCCGATCTTCAACCAGGCTAGATATAGAGCTAGACAATTTCGATTTTATCCTGATTCACTAATTATCTGTTTCCCCAAAAAATGCAAATAATTATAAATTTATTATTAATTTGTCGGGTTTTTCTAATCTAGGTTTGAATGTATAAGTTAATCATTTTAATTTGAAAGTATTATCCTAATGAATTTGTCGGGTTTTTCTAACCTAGGTTTAACAAATTTTTAGATCATTTTAGCAAAATTTAAAATAAAATTTCTAAGATTGATTTTTCCTTCCCGATGCGCTGATGCTCTCTTGATCTTAATCCCGAAAATTCAGCCTCCGGAACAGCCATCTAATCTGAGGCCGATCTCCTTGCTCAACGTTTTATTCAAGATTGCAACGAAGCTGATTGTCTAGCGACTTAAGCCGGTGCTCTCAACGTTGATATCTCCCACTCAAGCAATCTTCATTCCAGGAAGACAAATTATCGATAACGTGGTGATCGTCCAAGAAGTTATTCATGTGATGGAGAAAAGAGACCGAAGGACAAACTGGATGATACTCAAAATAGATCTCGAGAAAGCCCACGACCGGGTTAGATGGGACTTTTTGAAGGCGGCACTAATAGGTGCTCGGCTCCCAGCTCGGCTTATTGATGTGATTATGAAGTGCCAAACGTCGGGAAGGACCGAGCTCTTATGGAATGGTTCGAAGGCAGGTCAGTTTTCACCCTCGAGAGGAATCCGACAAGGCCACCCACTTTCCCCATATCTGTTTGTGATGTGTATGGAGCTGCTCTCTCATTTAATTGGTGTTGAAGTTGATCAGGGGAGATGGAAACCGATTGTGATCGGGGGAGTGACTCTCTCACACCTATTTTTCGCGGACGACTTGATCCTTTTCGGAGAAGCTACAATGGAACAAGGGCTGCTGATGAAGCAAATACTGGGCACTTATTGCCACAAATCAGGAGAGAAAGTGAATTATTCGAAGAGCTCGGTTCTCTTCAGCCGTGGGGTCCCTGAGGTTACTAAAAGTTTGATCGCAGAGGGCCTGGGCATACCAACTTCGACTGACTTCGGAAACTATTTAGGGGTCCCAATGGCTTGTGGTCGGATGACGAGCCATAGATATCGGTTTCTGGTGGATAAAGTGGCGGCAAGATTAAGGGGTTGGCAGTCGCGTTCGCTCTCGTTCGCGGGCAGGGTCACCCTAGCTAAATCGGTGCTTACGAGCCTTCCGGTCTATGTGATGCAGTTTTCCTTTGTTCCGAGGAGCATTTGCGACGACATTGACAAGGCGGTTAGGAGTTTTATATGGGGCAGCAATCCGCAACAACGGAAAATCCATCTCCTTTCATGGGACAAGCTGAAGCTCCCAATTGAGGAAGGGGGCTCGGCATAAGAGCTATGCGAGAGACAAACCAGGCGGTTCTTTCAAAGATGTGGTGGCGGATGTTTTAACAACCGGAATCGTTGTGGAGCCGTATTATTCGAGGACAATATTGTGACGGCCGGCTCGATGTAGATATGTTGGGCGCGAGGCGAGGGGCTTCCCGAAATTGGAGAGCTATCAATCATGGCGTTGAAGTGCTTTTGCCGGGGCTGCGAGTAGCTATTGGCAATGGGATGTCCACTCTTTTCTGGGTTCATAAATGGCTCGGCGAGGAATGCCTGATGGACGTTGCAATCAACCCCGTGCCGGAGGAGAGGCTTGGTGACACGGTTGGAGAGCCTTGGGTGAATGGAGGGTGGAATTGGAAAGAACTCTCCCAATTTCTTACTCCAGAGATTCTCCTAAGACTCCAATTGATTGCTGTCAATCAGTTGGAAGGGGCAGCTGACAGGCTGTACTGGGTGTATACCCAGTCTGGCGAGTTCTCCACGAAGTCGGCGCTGGCTCATATTCGATCTCCGACTGATGGGAAGGCGCAGAGAGGATGGAAGCACATCTGGCGAGTTCCCACGCAGCAGCGTGCTCGCGTCTTTGCCTACCTTGCTGCCCACAACTGCATACTGAGCAACCAAGTTCGAGTCCGGCGCCAACTCTCCAACTTCAGCGTCTGTTCTCGGTGTGGGGAGGAGGAGTCTGCGATCCATCTGCTACGCGATTGCCCGAAGGTGAGGGAGGCTTGGGTTAAACTTGCAGGCAGCTCCTTACGGGCCGAGTTCTTCAGGGAGCCGAATGTTGCTGACTGGATCCTGCAGGGCAATGTCAAGGGGGAAGACCAGTAGAGTGCGACGTTTGTCTTTATGCTTTGGTATGCTTGGAAGTGCCGAAATGACCTGGCCTTCGATAACAAGGATACGATCAAGAGCATGTCCTCGACAGTAGTCAACCAAGCCCGAGCTTTTGCAGAAGCAAGAATTGCAGCTAAGTCCTCGCATGACCAACAAAGCCACTCGCAGACGCAGGGAGCTGGAAACGGCCAAGACTGGATGCTGCCACCCGTGGGATGGGTGAAATTGAACATAGATGGAGTTTCGAAAGGTAACCCAGGTCCAGCGGGAGGAGGAGGACTGCTGCGAGATGCCACGGGAAAGATGATTCGAGCATTCACATTCAAATGCGGGTCATGTAAAGCGCAAATGGCGGAGGCGTGGGCGTTACTTCATGGTCTGAAGTTAGCTGATAGACTGGGGATAACTCGCCTGATGGTCGAAACGGACGCATCGGCAATTAAGGATCTGCTATGTAGTGCGACATTGGGACCGAGTCCTGATTTCCACCTCCTGTCCCAGGCCCGTGAACTCATCAGAAATGGAGCTTGGGAGGTCAAGGTCGCCCACATCCGTCGACAGGAGAATGCATCGGCGGATGCCTTGGCCAACTGGTCTCTGTCATTAGTGAATACCTATGTTGAACATGTTGCTCTCCCTATTAGTGTGTTTGTTGATCCGGTCACTGTAAACTCCCCTAGGAGTCAACTATTTTATAGTATCTTATAATAAAGGCTATATCCACTCTTCTTGATCACAAAAAAAAAAGTATCACAAAATTTTCTTTGATTATTTTAAAACTGAATTTCTTAGCCCATCTGACTATATGAGTATGAATCAAAATCCATTTTGGGTTGAACCCATATACAACCAAGCTTGATACGGACAAGAAAATCAAGGCTGAATAAGCGAATCGGCAAACCGTTGGTCGTACGAAACGAGCTGGTCGTTGTCGTTTCAATTTCCTTTTTGTTCTTTTTTGAAATGCAAAATTACAAAAAAGACGCCATCCATTCGTAAGGCGTAAGGGATACCGTAGCATTTAATTTCAGAAATTAAAAAGGAATAAATAAAATAATAAATCGCAACGTGAAAAATTTTGAATTGGCATCAGTGGTGCGAATCAATTCAAATCCACCTAACAGTTTATTGGCAGACATAAAGAACACGCAAGACAGAAAAAATCCCCAAAACGAAACCCTAATTTCCTCTGCTTCGATTCCTTTACCAGGATCGAAGTTGAGAAGCAATTCCAACTGCATTCAAGCTTCCGCAAATCGATTCAAATCAGTTCCGAAGCATTTTGAGCTTTATTTTTTCAAAAAGAATTGATTGAAAATGAGCTCCCAAGTAGCACCGGCCAAGCGGACCAGCACGACCTTGAAGAGAGGCCCGTCGGCGGCGAAGAAAGCGGCGCCCTCGGAGAACGGGAGCGCCGCCGGCAGCAATGCCTCCAAGCCTACTTCTCCGAACTCGTATGTTTTTGTAGTAGGCTGAAATGATGTGTGGGGTTTCTAGTCAACTTTGAATCTCGGGAATTGAGTGATTTTGCTTGTTTGTTGTTTTGCGAAATAGGTTGATTGGTGGAGAGAGGACGGTGAAGAAGCTTCGATTGTCGAAGGCTTTGACCATCCCGGAGGGCACCACCGTGTCCGAAGCTTGCCGGAGGATGGCGGCGCGGCGGGTCGATGCTGTTCTGTTGACTGATGCCAACGCCTTGCTTTCTGGAATTGTTACTGATAAGGTTTTCCTTTATGTTTTTCTGTGCTCTCTATCGTATTCCCGTGATGTGAATTATATAGGTTGATGTGTCCATGTGATTTGGCTTTGTGATGCTCTGTGTTGTTTAATTTGAATGATTTTGTTAGGAGTAAAAACCGCCCTTTTTTGTCCTAGTTTTTCACAAAACAACCTCCTCTTATTTTAAAATTTAGTGAACCCCCACAGTTAAATCCAACGTTTAGAAAAATGACACTCATTCCACTATTCCCCTAGAAACTCTTTAGCCCAACTTTTTTGTTAGGTTTAAGAGGTGGTTTTTTTTCTAAATCTTAAAATAAAAGGTGTTTTTTGTTTGATAAAACTAGTATAAATAAGGGGTGTCATTGTGTCAAAACTAGTATCAATCAGTGGGTAAAACTGATATGGAAGGAGGATGTGGGTTTGTCTGGTGTGCTTGATTGTTTGGGTTTTTCGGTGATAGGATATTGCGACAAGAGTTATAGCCGAGGAGTTGAGGCCAGACCAGACTACAGTTTCTAAGATTATGACAAGGAATCCTACATTTGTCAATTCAGATGCTTTAGCTATTGAGGCGCTCCAAATAATGGTTCAGGGTAAGCTTGCTCTTTGTTTACTTTCCTGCATTTTATCCTTTTACAGAAACAATTGACAGTTATAGTTTGAATTTAGAGTGTAGACATTTTGTGGATTGTGAATTTGAGATTTTGTTCCATGCGTGTTGTAGTTGTGACTTGTGAGGAGAGAGCTAATTATCATTGGAAACTGAAACATAAGTTGTATATCTAGTAATGGATGCTCATGTTGGATACAAAAGAATTCAAGTTGAAGTGAAGGTTGAAGTTCCTTTTGTTATATTGTTAATAGTGGATGAATAAAATATTCTTTCAAATTGTCCTCAACAGAATTTCTGTGGTTTCTCACTTGTTCAGTTAGCTTTGGGTGCATTCTTTGCTTGCATTTTATTACATTTATTAATTTTGAAAGTAACTGTCTTTTCTATTTGTCTTTATTATCAGGAAAGTTTAGACACCTTCCAGTTGTAGAAAATGGGGAAGTCATTGCGTTGTTGGATATTACTAAGTGCCTTTATGATGCCATTTCCAAGATGGAGAAAGCTGCTCAGCAAGGTAGTGCAATTGCAGCTGCTGTGGAAGGAGTCGAACGTCAGTGGGGTAGCAATTTCACTGGTCAGTTGAAGTACTTCCAACTCAAGTCACTTTGTTGTCTGCATCATAGTATAAAACATAATGAAAAGCTTCTACTAGAATTTCATTTAGCCACTATGTGATGGATAGAATAGTAATCTTACCGAAAGTATAAAATGCTGCTTGCTTGTCTCTCCACTACAAGGTTTCATTTATTGTTTTTTGTCTTTTTAACTTCCTTCGGCGGATTAACTTCTGGGTTATGGGCTAATTTCATACTTTTCTTTTTCTGTATGTGTTGCAGTGAGGGTTTGAATTTTGATGGGTCGTTGACTGATCTTTACTCTAAAAAAAAAGAGCCGAGAAAAGGAATGATTATAACTTGAGGCATATCTTTTTATGCGAAGTTTTAAAATTTCAAAACTTGGTATCAGAGAAGTTGCACTCTGTTAGATATAGGGCTTTAGGAGTTTCCTGATAATTTGACCTGCATTATGGCTTGATAAGAGAAGTTGCACTCTGCTAGATATTGCAGAAGTATTTCAGTGCTGTACATCTAAGAGGATTGCAAAAACATGTACAAACTATGCTTGTGTTGTGGGTGTAACACAAGAGTTATATGAACAAGAAAAGTTTATCAGATGCTTGTTTCTTTGACATCTTTGTGCTGTTTGCAGCCCCATCTGCATTTATTGACATGCTTAGGGAAAAGATGTTCAAGCCTGCTTTGTCAACTATAATACCTGAGAACACCAAGTATGTATATGTCATTATGTCCTTTATTTTTACCTTTTTTTTAATGGAAAAAAATTCTTTTTATATTTAAAAAAATCCCTGGTCATGTTTCTATTTCTTATTGCATGTCTCAGGGTAGCGATTGTGTCACCAGCAGATCCAATTTATGTTGCTGCAAGGAAGATGCGTGAATTTCGTACTAGTTCAGTAATTGTGATGTCAGCAAACAAGATCTCTGGGATATTTACGTATTGTTCTCTACCATGCACATCTTTTGTTCAGACTATTGGTCTATGGATCATTCGCCTTTTCTTATTTCTTTTCATTATGCAACTGCAGTTCAAGGGACATCCTCATGCGGGTTGTCGCAACACAGATGTCTCCTGAGTTGACTCTGGTGGAAAAGGTTTTCGTAGCCCAAATAGTTTTATGTTTTGCTTCTAGAAGTATTATTAGACTGTTTTGTTGGATTATCTATGGATTTTCCTGCACAAGTTGAGATTCTCGTCCTCAATGAATTTGTTTGTATTCTTTCTCTAGGTGATGACTCCAAATCCAGAATGTGCAACACTTGAAACAACTCTCCTCGAGGCACTACATACAATGCACGATGGGAAGTTTCTTCATCTCCCTGTCTTGGACAAAGGTGACTCGAGTTTACTTGGAAGGAATCAATTGAGCTGATTTTTTATTATCATCAACAAAATGTCTTGATAAGTTAATCATTTCTGCTGTGCAGATGGAGCTTTGGCTGCCTGTATAGATGTTCTGCAGATCACCCATGCTGCAATTTCCATGGTAAGTGGAGATAGTTTGTAAGCTTTATTGTTCATTGCTATGTTGGTCCCTCTTCTTGTACTTGCTGATGCTGATGCTATTAGATCTCTTGGAAATAGGCAACTGTAAATTTTTATGAAAATGCACTACAATTCAGTTATGGGAGCCTCAACGCCAAAAACTTGCATTTAGAAAAGTGTTGTCTATTATTATCTTGAACTTGATGAATGTACCTAAGAAAGTTATGTAATGAGTAGTGATTCTTGCAAGGTCGTATTTATTCTTGTTCATTTTCGCTGTATACAGTCTGGTACTTAAATATGATACATGTTTTACCAGGTGGAAAGCGGCTCCGGAACAATGAATGATATGACAAACACAATGATGCAGAAATTTTGGGACTCAGCTCTATCCGCTGAGCCAGCAGATGACTCTGACACTCATAGGTTTTTACCTTTTGTCCTGTTAGATATTGTCATCTGGAACTGTAGTATGCAAAACTGATTTGTCATAAATTTTCATTCTTCAGTGAAATGTCAACGATGATGCCATCCGAACCGTCAGAGCTTGGGAGGTATCCATCTCTCGGTCTTGGGAATTCATTTTCCTATAAATTTAAGGATCACAAAAAACGTGTTCATCGCTTCAACTCCGGTGAGGTCCCATTTAAAAAGTTGTTTCTAGAATGTGAATTTGTAGCTGTTCTGATTGGTTATGCATCTTATAACGCCTGAGCATTGATCCAAATCGTGAATCTTTCTTTTGAGTGTCCCTACTGATTGATGCAAATATAGAATTGTTAGAACCGGTATCTTGGTGGCAGTATTGCTTTGATTGCCCACTAATTTCTGCACCGTGTAAAATTTGTTCAGGTGTTGAACATCTTGATGAACTTGTAGCTATTGTGATGCAAAGAATAGGAACCAGTAGCGATCAAAGCCGTCCACAAATTCTGGTGAGTTGATAACTTGCCTTTTCTTTTCCTCACCTATTCCTGTTCTGTAGGTTTTAATTAATCAGTTATTCTGAAACAAATGTTTCCTTGAATGCAGTATGAAGACGATGAAGGCGATAAAGTTCTGCTCACATCTGATAGCGATCTTCTTGCAGCAGTAGCTCACGCTCGATCAGTGGGTCAGAAGGTGATTACATTTTTCTTACTCAGGTCTTATATTGAAGCTTACCCTGTCGTTAATTTCATCCAACTCTTTCTCCTCCAGGTGTTAAGGTTGCATCTCGAATTCCCTGAATCTCACCAGCAAGAAAAGCTTCAGACAACTACAGCCACTCTCCAGGCAAGCAAAAGCAGGTGGACAACACTTCAATCCGGGCTTCTGGCAGGGGCGGTTGTTGTGACGAGCGTAGGAGTAGTCACATATCTAAAGCGAGCAAATGTATAAACCCGACATCTTCTCTGCGTATATGATACTGGATACTGGTCCTCTCTCAAGTGGTAGGAAGCTTCGGATGAGATGAAGCTTCGTTTTTTGACAGCTTATGCTGATTGACAACTGACGAGCTAGATTCAATATTCTACTTTTGTCGACGAAATACGAAAGGATCATCCTATTACACAAAGAAGGGTTGATGTTTGATTGCATTTGGCAAATATCAGAGCCGGCATGCCTGTGTCATGACTCATGTGCACCAAACATGAAACATCTTCATTTCATACTTATCCAAGTTTTACTGGTTTGGTGAATTGATCCCTACTACATTTTGTTGTTGTTTCAGTCAGCAATTGGAATTTGGAAATTTGGAAGGCAATGTAATGACTGAACAATTTAGGGTTCAATTGGAAATTTAGGAAAGATGAGTTCGATAACAAATTGGAAGTTCAGGTGTCGAACATCTTCTCGACTTCCTTAGTTTCAGTGCAAGGATTGGAAGTTGATCTATCCTAGGTCACAATTCACAACACATTCTCGATAACAAGTTGGAAGTTCTCGGGCTTTCAACTTAAAAACATTTTTACGGATGAGAATAATTGAGTTTCGCAACTCTAAGTAGAGATGATATTCAATTCCCTTTAAATGGGTTTGATCTTGATACTCGAGAATGATTGGAGATCAATCATACAGTAGTCGTGAATGACTAATTCAATATACCAAAATAGTAAATGCTGATTTGGCTATATAGTAGTTTCAATTTTCAATTTTCAATATACCAAAATTGGATGAATTAAAAGGGGTCTAATTCATCCAATTTTCTCATTTATTTTTCTTTATTATTCGGGAAATAGCCTTCATGACTTTTTGAGATTTATCTTCCCATGGTTTGTGCAAACCAACCTAAAATTTTCCACTAACTTACTTTATCCCCTTATTCTTAGTATATGCATTTATTTGATAATTAAATATTACTATAATATTAATAGTTTCAAAAGTTTTGATAGTAATGGTCAAATGACTTAATTATAGTTGTGGAGTGGTAGACAAACTTTATCTCCCGCATGACAAATGGAGTGGCAGACAAGTTAGTCAATGTGTCTATTGGTCAATCTAGTTCGTTCATATGTTTTGATTCCACCCTGATTTTTATTGTAATAACTCTTTGGTTACTCCTACTACTACCCAAACACTCACTAAAGTCTAAATTGGTGGGGTGGACTAATCAAATTCAAGTCAAATGTGGGTGAAAGATGACTCTATATATAAACCAATGTTATGTAATTGAAAAAATAAACTCTTAAGAAGCTTTGGTCATACCTCATTAAGACCTTATTTATTTAGTTGTTACTCTCCTTCCTAACTTGTAGCTTCTTCTATGGAGCCTTATACTATCACCATGTATTCGGTTCGACTGCTCATAGTTTCGATACTTTTACAGGCTTATACATCTAGATGTTGTTTAGAGCACGAGAGAGTGGCTTTGCTCGAACTTAAATCTTGTTTTGTTTCACTCTCAACTACATCAGAGTTTTCAAAGTACTTGGCTAGTGAACTAAGTTCATGGGATCTCCAAGGAAACTGTTGTCTGTGGAATAGAGTTGCGTGCAACCAATCGATGCAGCATGTGACCGTACTCTCCCTATCATACCTTATGGATATGCAACATAGCAAGTCTAATGGGAACAACAATCTTCTTAATGTAAGTTTATTTCATCCTTTTCGAGAATTGATAAGCCTCGACTTATCTTACAATTACATCAATCGCTTGGTCGGAAATGGAGGTATATATGTTTTCTTTTGGCATATCTATACATGTTTGATTTCACGAAACCGTTGATTTAATGTGTTAATACTGCGAGTCGACAACTTTGATGTTTTACATGTAGGATACAAGATGTTAAATTTGCCAAGATTAGAGACCTTAAATTTTGGATTTAATAATCTTCATGATAAGCAAGAACTCGGAGATCTTGTGGGATCACTCAATTCACTCAAGGAGTTGTTTTTGAATGATAACAGGGCCATGGATGGAAACTTTCCAGGACAAGGCAATCAATTTCTGATTTATTCTTATTTTGTCCATAAATTTGTTGGAGCATATCATTAGTTAATTTTTTTCCATTCCTTTGAATAACTTTTTTTTATGCATTTTTTCCATAGAGTTGGCACATTTGAAGCAATTGCGGGTGCTAGATCTGAGTAACAACTATTTAAATGGATCTCTAAGAAGTCAAGGTAAACCACAAAACATATTGTACTCACTTCCACTTCGACGCTCCATTATGTATCCAATTTTAGCATTTGGCTCATGTGTTTTCTCAGCTAAATGGTATATCTACTATCAATATGCCTTGAATTAGTCGTTGACCGGCGATACACTAGAGGGTCCATTGTCTGTTTATAGTTTGATGAGCGCCTATAAATACACATGAAACGCCGATGCTTGTAACCCTAATCTATTCTTCGCCACATAATACAAATCCGATTCTTCTGTTTGTGGATGTAGGTAGGGACGAAGCTAGAAATTTTTTAGGGGGGGGGGGGCACGATTGTATATATACGATGTCGTTTTAGATTAAAGTAGCATAACGATCTCTATATAATATGATAATTATAAATTAAATGATATTATTTTAAGATAACATGACTTCAATTTATGATAAAACTCTGTTATTTTTTCTCCATTAAAAATATATAGAAATATCAATATATATACTAAAGCAGAGGCGTGGAAATCCTATGTGGCGGGCTCTGGTGCGATTCGCCTACGTGTCGTCCTCTGGTGCAATATGAGCCGGGTTTTTCGCCACGTCAATTAATGATGATCCAATAAATTTAAGCCACGTTAGACGATAATCTCATCTATTTATACATGTGTCATCCCATGTATCCATTTTAATTGATTATTAATTTAACTTTCATTATAAATATTCAACCTCATATCTTACAAATCTTATCATTTTACCTCAAGTTATTTTATAAATATTTTATCGAGGAAAAAAATCTAGATTAGATTAATTTTTATGAAAAGAGGTTAGATTTGTTTTATCACTAATCAAAATTGATTAAATTATATATAGAGAATCCGTACATGGATCATCAATTATAACATATCGACAACTCTATTCATCTTTATAAATGATAGTGATTCAAAACCGATAAAAAATAATTTAATATTAAATATTGCATGCAAATAAATGAATTTGTTTAAGTTATAAATATAGTTATAAAAAATACAGTGATAATTTAAATAATATTATTTGTTGGCCGAATTCGAATTTTGAAAATTAACGGGTTCAATTTCAATTTTTGATAGTTTTTATCTCTAGCCAATCAATATATCAATATAACACCTCCACGGCAACTTTATCCACATGTCATTGAGTAATATTATTTTATTTATCAAAATCTATCAAATATAATATTATATAATACTTAATTAACTAAATTATATCACCTCCATAACAATTTTATCGCCACGTCTCATTGAGTAATATTATTTTATCGCCACTAAATTATATCTCACTTTCATAACAATTAACATCGGTTAAAAAAATATAAGTGTAATTACCTATAAGTGAAATTGGTAATTATTCACATTCGATCAAACAATATATGGCTTAGAAACATGATTTTTTATTCACGGGTACTTATTTATTTGTGAATATTATTTAACTTTACATCAAAAGTAATATATGATTACTTGAAAATTTTTATTCAAAAATTTCAAATAAATTATTTTAATTTTCAAAAAAATTAATGACAAATAATTTTAATATAATAAATTATAATTTATTAACAAAACGCGCAAACGCGCGGGACAAATACTAGTAAATAAATAAATTAAATAGCCGAGAAAAGAAAACTAACAAAATAAGGATATAAAACACAATAAACAAACATTGAGTCAATATTTAACTTGTTGGGAGGCTTCCTGATGCAGGAGCATAATTTTATCTTTAGGAGTTAAATTTAGGAAGTTCTATCTTTTATCTTAGGATATATTTAGGAAAGTTATATATCTTTTATCTTATGTTAGTTTTCTTCTATTTAAGCAATTGTAGTCATGAGTCATAACTATCTCTTTCATATTATTAATCAAATATTGGTTTAGAGAATTTTCTCTTTATCTCCTTAGTGGATTCCAAGCCCTTTTCTGGTGGATTCCAGACATATTTCCTAGGATTTCGTCACTTGCGAACCCTTTATCATCAAAGACTTGCGATTGCGTGCCCTCCACGGCTTCCTATTGCGTCACTTCCCTCCCGTTTGCTCACTAAAAAAATATTTAACTTGTTGTATTCTTAACATGTAATAGTGTATAACTAGATATAAAAAATTTAAACTTGCATAAATTCTTACCAAATTATCAAAATAAGTAATATAACCTATGGTTTCGAAGCTCTCAAGATGATTTATAATACGTGAATGTCAATTTAATTAAAATATAAAAGTATTATAGTCTATTGAAATAAAATTAAAGTAATTAATACCCCTACCATTTTCAAACATTCATAACTTTTTACTCAGATGTCGAATTATGACGTATTATATATCAACACGAAGCTAGCAGTTAGGAAAATACACCTAGGTAATTTGTCGGATGAGGGGAGGGGCATGTGCTCCTCCATGCCCCCTGGCTCCGCCTCTAGACGTAGGAACACATTGGTTTCGAACCACGTTAAATCTTCGTGTCTTTCTTTGCCTATTTACCGTTCTTGCTACAACATTTACTAAAAGAAACACCAAACCAGAAAACACCCGGTTGGTTAGGAAAGTTATCTACAAGCGAAAAACATACTCAAGAGAACCTGTAAGTCCTCTGGACATACCCAAATAATCAAAAGTGAAACAAAAATACATGTGTTTTGTTTTTTCTGATAGATGGTTTTCATCAATTTCTCAGATTTATGTAAACTAAGGAGCCTTGAACAGTTAAGACTTGGTCAAAATTATCTGAGTGGATCTCTACCAAGTCAAGGTAAACCACACAACATTGTACTCACTTCCACTTTGACGCTCCACTATGTATCCAGTTTTAGCATTTGGTTCATGTGTTTTGTTTTTTCTGATAGATGGCTTTCATCAATTTCTCAGATTTATGTAAACTAAGGAGCCTTGAAGAGTTAAGACTTGACCGAAATCAGCTGAGTGGTATCCTTCCAACGTGTTTATGGAGCTTGACATCTCTCCGAGCGCTTGACCTGTCAGATAATAGTTTCAGCGGAAACTTGCCTCCAACCATCAACCTCCCGTCGCTTGAATGGTTATCCATCTCAAACAATAACTTTCATGGGAGAGTCTCTTTATCTTACCTAATGAATCATTCAAGGCTACAAGGCTTGTCCCTCTCAAACAATGCACTTCAACTACAAATGGATGATTCATCGTTTGGGTTTTACTCCACCTCTAAGCTCGTGGCTCTCGGATTAAGTCGTTGCAACTTGAATGGTCAGTCCCAAATCTTCCTTAAATTCCTCTCCTACCAATCAAATCTAGAGTACCTTGATCTATCTAGTAATGGATTATTTGGATTATTTCCAGCATGGTTGCTGCAAAATAATTCAAATCTCTGTTACTTAAACTTGGGAAATAATTCCTTCAACGGAAGTCTTGACCTCCCAAAGCATAACAGTTATAGCAATTTATCATTTTTGGACATTTCAAGCAACAATCTAGCTGGTATGCTGCCTAAGGATTTCGGGACAGTGCTATCTTCCATCGTAGCCTTAAACTCGTCTAAGGATTTCTGGAGTACTCTACCTTTCGACCATGTAGGAGTCTTAGCCTTAAACTTGTCTTTCAATTCTTTTGATGGGCATATCCCTCATTCAGTTGGCAACATGATTCAATTACGCTCACTAGATTTATCAAACAACAACTTCTTCGGAGAGGTACCAAGAGGACTATTATCTGATCTCACTAACTTGCAACTTTTGTCGCTATCGAATAACAATCTTGGAGGAGAGATTATTCCCATCTACATGAACTTGCCATCCTTGAAGGCTTTATACTTAAATGGCAACAACTTTGTTGGGACTCTGCAATGGTCGCTGATAGTCTCTCCCTTAGGCTTGCTAGATGTATCCGACAACGAAGCAACAGGGGAAATTCCTACTTGGATTGGCGACTTTGAAAACTTAAATTCAGTGTCCTTAGCAAGGAATGATTTTCATGGTGACATACCGAGTCAGCTTTGCCAACGCGAGGGGCTTGGGTTTTTGGACCTCTCAGGAAACAGGTTCATCGGGAGGATACCTTCTTGCTTCGGACTTATAACAGAATTAAGATTCTTGCATATGCACGGAAATCATCTTACCGGAGTAATTCCAGAGGGATTGGCAACTTTGTCGTCATTGGAGACACTTGATTTAAGCAATAACCACCTCTCCGGTGGTATTCCTCAATGGATTTATAAGCTTTCCCACTTGGTTATCATTCTATTAGGTGGCAATCAACTTGAAGGAGAATTGCCAGTCCAACTGTGTCGATTGCGAAAGGCTAACATCATCGACTTGTCTAATAATAGCCTTTCAGGTGTTATTCCCTCTTGCTTTCAACATATGTCATTTGGTGAACGGAAATTGGATGATTCTCGATATGGATCATGGGCGTTAGAGGGACTTTATATGGCTCAGAGCTATCTTTCGAGCTTAGACTTTCCAAAGTATGAACTCTATGAAAATTTCGCCATGCAAGAGGAAGTTAACTTCATTGTAAAGAGCAGATACAGTTTTTACAAGGGCAATATTCTTACGATTATGTCCGAGTTAGATTTGTCATCCAACAAACTGATTGGAGTCATTCCTCCTGAATTGGGAGAGTTGGGAAGCCTCCATGCTCTAAATCTGTCCCATAACCACTTATCCGGTTCGATACCTAGGAGATTCTCTAAGCTCAAGAGCGTCGAGAGCTTAGACCTATCAAGCAACAACTTGAGTGGAGCAATCCCTTCTGAACTAGTCGTTCTCACTTCCCTGGAGATCTTCAATGTATCTTACAACAATCTAAGCAGAGAAGTGCCAGAAACGGGACAGTTTGGAACCTTTGATGAAAAAAACTACCAAGGAAATCATTTGCTTTGTGGGTCTCGACTACCTAAAAGTTGTGGGATGGATGAACCTATGCCTAATATCGGGAACACGTCAACCAAAGAAGGAGATGAAGGATTTGACGTGGAGGTATTCCTCTGGAGCTTCGGCATGTCCTCTGTCACTATCTTAACGACCTTCATTGTTGTTCTTGCAATCAACCCTTACTGGAGGATAGCTTGGTTTGCATTTCTTGATGTGAAATTTCTTTGGTGGTTCAACCCATGAACTTGGAGCATTGTGTCGATCATCTCTTACATTTGGTGTTTACTTTCAGAATTTCTCTTGCATTGCTTTTTTTTATTATCACAACTAATTTTCTGCAACTTTCATTGTGTCAGTTTATCTATCGTTATTTTGGACTTCAAATTTGTGTCGTAAACTGTTTTCTTAGTCTTTGCCTTGTCTTTGTATTATCACAAGTACTTTGTAATGTTAAATGGTTTTCAATATGTAATTAGTTGTTATTGTTGACATTGTTATGTATTTTAGGATTAGAGCATCAGATAAAACTAGGGCTGGGCAACCGACTTGGACCGGATTGATCCAGACCGGAAATTCATGTCCGGTTCAAGACCGGTGAACCGGAAACTTTGAAACCTTGGACCGCAGATCGGACTGGGACTGCGATATATGGTCCTGGGTTTTCTAGTCCACAGACTGGTTGGACCGCTTGAAAATTAAATGGATTATAAAATAATTTATAATATATTTTAAAGTTATTTGTTAAATGTGAAAATAGACTTAATTAAATTACTCTTATTAATACATGAAGAAAAAAATTTATAATATTTTTTTATTTGGTAACTTTAATTTTATGGAGAAATAATTTATAATAAATGTGGAAATTTAGGGAGAAATGATGTTTTATCACTTTTATCTTTTGTGACAAAATAAAAAATTAGTCACAAAAACCAGGGTAGGATGGGTGACAAAAGAGAAATTCATCACAAAAAATAGGTACTTTGGGCGACAAAATTAAAAAATTTGTCACAAAAACTCCAAGGCAACGAAATTCGAGTTTCATCACAAAAGGGTTACATATGGCGACAATTTTTTTTGGTCGCCCAAACTTTGTGCGACAGGGCTGAGGCGACGAACAAGGGACGAAACTCTTTTCGTTGCAAATCACGTTGGGCGACGAAAAACCAACTTTTGGCGACGAAATGTTCTGTTGCCCAAAGTAAAATTTCTTGTAGTGGATATTTGATGAGATGACTTTCCCTTTTTACATGGCACACTTGGTGAGCTCGTCTATTGCCAACAACCACCCGACTTTGTTAATCACCAGTACCCGGAGTCAGACATGAGCACGGGTCGGACCTGCCGGGTCAAGGGTCGGGATATCTCTAACCCTAACCCTGACCCTTCCAAGCCACGGGTCAACGGGTTGTGGTGACCCGCCGGGTCAAGGGTTGACCCTTTGACCCGTCGGGTCATGACATGTCATTTTTTTAAAGTTTTATAAGTTTTAAAAAATAAAAATAAAAAGGAAGAAGTGTATGGACCGATTTTCTAGTTGTGTACGTATCTCTTGGGGAAGAGGAATGAACGCTCATGTAGTTCTTTACATTCGTTCTGATCCCTACTTACCTTATCTCATGCTAAGACTCTTCTCCTTGCTTTGCATCTGAGCTCCTGACCATTGTGTCATCGTCGAGTTCTTCATCCGAATCCGACTCGATTAAGTGGTCATTATTTTGAATTCGCATCTCCACCCTCTTCCAATCGTATAGGCAAACTTGACCTTCCAGAGTCTCGGGCAAGAGTCTTGAGCAAGGAGCGACGAATATTTGACGAGCGATTGCCTACATAGTAGGAAATTGGTATCTCTCTAGATGGCTCTATCATTCTATAATGCTGAATTCCTCTTCCTTTTCACCTTGATTTTTTGGAAAAAAATAGATGACCCAACGGGTTGACCCTACGGGTCGACCCTTCGGGTTCGACCCGCCGGGTTCGCGGGTCAAAATCAGCGTGACCCTAACCCTTGACCCGCCTCGACCCTGACCCTTGTTGACCCTAACTCGCCGGGTCGTCGACCCTTCGGGTTTCCGCCGGGTCAAAACCCGTCGGGTTTGGGTCGACCCTTGACCCTTGCTCATGTCTACCCGGAGCATTTTGTTGACTCAACAAGGCTCTGTATGGGTTAAACCAAGCCCCAAGGGCTTGGTTTCAACGCTTTGCAAGCTACCTCTTTCGCGTTGGTTTCAAAGGAAGCAAAGCTGATCCTTTTGAGACCAGCTTACTCGATGTCTACCAAGTTGCTCGTACTCGAGTACAGCACCCGAGTGTGTTTGTTTTATTTTTCTGTTAGCAGCACGTGCCTATCACGTGACATGTTATGTATAAATTCCCAATTCCGTTTTGTAACAGATTCA
This sequence comes from Persicaria tinctoria, assembly GCA_037127255.1. Lineage (NCBI taxonomy): Eukaryota > Viridiplantae > Streptophyta > Magnoliopsida > Caryophyllales > Polygonaceae > Persicaria > Persicaria tinctoria. The sequence goes on from JBANSL010000014.1 coordinate 696,842, forward strand.
CTTCTTCCTCTTCTCTTTCATTCAATCGAAGCTTTTCTGGTTGTGGTTTAATGGCTTCCTTCTTGATTTCTCTAATTCTGTAAACGTCGATTCTCAAATTGTGAAATGGTATCAGAGCGACTGTAGCTCTCATTTTCGTTTTCTGGTGTTTTTGATTGCTGGTTTGTGAGGCAATCAATCTAAACTTCTTCCGCTCGAATTTTTCGATCTCTAAAATCCAATTCTTGGTTGAAGAATGGATCCAAAACAAAGTTAATCCAAATGATGTATTGTTCCTTCATCATTCTGATCATCCAAGCTATAATCTCTCCACGCAGCTATTGAGCGAGACCAATTACAACCATTGGCGCCGATCCGTGGAGGAGTCGCTTGTCCCAAAGAACAAGATGAGTCTTGTTGATGACAGTTTTCAGATTCCAGATCTTGATTCTCCTCGTTATCCGCAGTGGAAGAGGTGCAATGGCATGGTGATTGCCTGGATTCTTCACTCGGTTGAGAAGGAGATAACTGAGACCTTACTGTATTTCCGCACTGCACATGAGATGTGGGAGGAGCTGAAGTTGAGGTTTGGATCTCCGAATTGCACTCGTGTTTATCAGGTACAGAAAGAATTGTTCAATATTTCTTCGAGTGGTTCTTCAATTTCGTCTTATTTTACCAAGTTCAAGAAGCTATGGGACGAATATATGGATCTTGTTGATATGCCAACTTGTACGGCTTGTGGATCTGCAAACACAGTATCTAAATTGCTTGCTAATCAGCAAGTGATTCAGTTTCTTGTGGGATTACCTGATTTCTACAATGGAATTCGTACAAATATATTGTGTATGAAGCCTACTCCTACCATGGGAGATGTGTATAGGATTTTGTTGGATGAAGAAAGTCAGAGAGGGTTGAACAATGCTAGTTCAATCAATGAAAATGTTGTTGCATTTAATGCTTTCCAAAGAAACAATCAAGGCAACATTCAGTATGGTAGGTTCAATGGACAGAAATGGGCTTCTCAAGGTTCTCAGGGAGCTCAGAATTATGGTCAATCTGGAAATGGACAGTCTGGGAATCAAATTGGCCAGAAAGGAAAGGGAAACTATTTTTGTGATCACTGTAAGGTGGCTGGACATTCTATTAGCAGGTGTTTCAAGATTCATGGTTATCCACCAAATTTCAAGGGTGAGAAACCGAAGAAGTTTGCTGCAAATGTCTCAGTAGATGACAACACTGAGTGTGCTACTGCTCCAGCTTTGTCAAAGGGACAACATGATCAGATCTTGGCTTTCTTAAGCAAACAAGCAAGTGGTAAGGATACTAACATGGTGGCAGGTAATAAGGTTTGTTTTAATATTCATGGTAATGTGTATAGTTGGGTTATTGATAGTGGTGCTACACACCACATATGTCCTGACATTTCTATGTTAGGTTCTTATAAGGTGTTCAATGTACCCAACTATATCACAATACCAAATGGTCATAAATCCAAAATCTGTCATGTTGGTTCTATTCAATTGCAAAATAAAATTGTTCTTCATCATGTGCTACATGTGCCAGAGTTTGCTGAAAACCTCTTGTCTGTTAGAAAGTTTGTTAATGATTTAAATGCTTATATGCTGTTTACTCCCTCACATTGTTTGATTCAGGACCCTTCAATGAGCAAGCCATAGGTGCTTGGTGAGGTGTCTAAGGGATTGTACCTGACTGTGGATTCAAGTCATGATTCTGTTGATAGAATTGCTTCTAAGATTCTTTCTTCTGCTGTGAATGATGGTTTGAATGACAATGTGTCTTGTAATCAGGCTTTAGCTGCTGTTTCATTAGAAATGGGGCATTGTAGATTGGGACATGTTCCTTTTGATCAATTGTTTCATTTTAGTTTTCTTAAAGATCTTACTAGACATTCCAAGCATCATGTATGTCATGTTTGTCCTCGTGCCAGACAACACATGAACTCTTTTCCCATCAGTTCAATAAAATCTTTGAAGTGTTTTGAATTGTTACATGTTGATATTTGGAGACCTTATAAAGTTCCAACACATAATGGTTTCAAGTACTTTTTGACTATTGTGGATGATTTTTCAAGGGCCACTTGGACACACTTAGTGGCTGCTAAGAGCAATGTTTTCTCTATTCTGAAAACATTTGTGAAATTTGTACTTGTTCAGTTTGATACAAAAGTGCAGGTTATCAGAATAGACAATGGTAGTGAGTTTTGTGGTTCTGAGGCTCAAGTTTTCTACTCAGAGAATGGTATTGAACATCAGACCACATGTGTCTACACACCTCAACAAAATGATGTGGTTGAGCGCAAGCATAAGCATCTTTTGGAGACTGCTCGAGCTTTGCTTTATCAATCCAAGCTTCCAATCAAATATTGGGGAGAGTGTTTGCTCACTGCCACACATCTGATCAACAGGTTTCCTTTAGCTTCAATTCAGTTTCAAACTCCATATAAGATTCTTTTCCATAAGGCTCCTGATTACTCAATGCTACGAGCCTTTGGATGCCTATGCTTTGTGAGCATTGTGAAGGCTGATAGATCAAAGTTTGATTCGAGAAGCATGCCTTACGTGTTTGTTGGTTACCCACATGGACAGAAAGATTACAAGGTCTTGGATTTGAAGTCTCATAGGATATTTGTATCTAGAGATATTCAATTTCATGAAACACAATTTCCTTTACATAAGATTGATTTTGACACTCAAATACCTCTTCCTACTGTAGCTACTGACTTACTTGATCATATTTTCTTCCCTGATGCTGAAATCACTGCAGTAGAAAATGAAACACATGGTCAGTTGGTGAATGATCATGTGATGCCAGAAGTTTCACAACAAGCTATATCAGAAGCTGCACAAAGCCTGAGAAGGTCAAATAGGACAATGAGACCTCCTGTACATTTACAAAATTATATTTGTAACTTTGGTTCTCATCTAGAGCAATTTCCTATGTTATCTGGCTTTACTGACTCATTCTTGTGTCTTTCAGCATCCACAATAAGCACTGATATTTTAGAAGAGCCTAAATCTTTCACCAAAGCTTCTAAAGATCCCAAGTGGATTGAAGCAATGGACAAAGAAATAGATACTCTTCAAACTAACAAAACATGGATTTTAGTTGATCTTCCTGCAGGCAAACAACCAATTGGATGCAAGTGGGTGTATAAAATAAAGTTAAAGGCAGATGTCTCTATAGAAAGATACAAAGCTCGACTGGTTGCAAAAGGATACACTCAACAATATGGAATCGACTATGATGAGATATTCTCACCAGTGGTAAAGTTATCCACTGTAAGAGTTATTCTCTCAATTGCTTTAAACAAAGGTTGGGATCTATTTCAATTAGATGTTAACAATGCATTTCTTCATGGAGATCTCCATGAGGAAGTGTATATGACCATGCCTCAAGGTGTTTCAAACCCTTCTAATAAAGTTTGTTTATTGAAAAAATCTTTATATGGGTTGAAACAAGCTGCAAGACAATGGTTCATCAAGCTCTATACAACTTTATTAGACTTTGGTTTTGTGCAATCCAAATATGATCCATCCTTATTTCTGTCTCACAAAAATGGTCATTTCACTATAGCTGCTGTCTATGTAGATGATATCACTCTTATAGGATCTGATATTGGCCAAGTGAATGATCTCAAAAGCCATCTCCATGAGCTATTCAAGATTAAGGACTTGGGAAAGCTCAATTACTTCTTAGGGATTCAATTTGTTCACAGTGACAAGTCACTCATTTTAAGCCAGAGGAAGACAACAAGACATGTGTCACACCTTTACCAATTAATTTTAAATTACATGCTTTTGATCATACTAATTTGATTTCTGATCCTACTAGCTATAGAAGTTTGGTTGGCAAATTGAGTTACTTGACAAATACAAGACCAGATATCTCATTTTCTATTCAGGTCTTAAGCCGATTTTACAAGCTCCTGACAGCAATCATCTAACTGCTCTACATCATCTTATCGGATATGTGAAAGGAACAATGCATTATGGGATCAAGTTGCAAAAGGGATATTCAATCAAGTTACAAGCTTTCTCGGACAGTGATTGGGCTTCTTGTCCTATATCAAGGAAGTCAGTCACAGGCTATGTTGTTCTATATGGCAGCAATCCCATCTCTTGGAAATCAAAGAAGCAGCCAACGGTATCCAGAAGCTCATCTGAAGCCGAGTACAGAGCAATGAGCCAAGCAACTGCTGAGGTCACTTGGTTAGTCAACTTACTGATGGAATTAGGCGAGTCAGAATTAAAGCCAGTTACTCTCCATTGTGATAACAAATCTTCCCTTCAGATTTCCCGAAATCCAGTCTTCCACAAGAGGACCAAGCACATTGAAATAGACTGCCACTTTACTCGAGAGAACGTTTTGGAGGGTTTGCTTCAACTCAGTTATCTGCCTACTGAGAATCAATTGGCCGATGTCTTAACAAAGATTGTTCTTACAGCTCACCATCAGGAGTTACTCTCCAAATTGGGCATGAATCTCGTTGACCATCCTCCAGTTTGAGGGGGGATGTTGAGACCAGCTTACTCGATGTCTACCAAGCTGCTTGTACTCGAGTACAACACCCGAGTGTGTTTGTTTTATTTTTCTGTTAGCAGCACGTGCCTATCACGTGACATGTTATGTATAAATTCCCAATTCCGTTTTGTAATAGATTCACTTCTTCCTCTTCTCTTTCATTCAATTGAAGCTTTTTTGGTTGTGGTTTAATGGCTTCCTTCTTGATTTCTCTAATTCTGTAAACGTCGATTCTCAAATTGCGAAAGATCCCTCCTTGTTCATCTATAAAGTGGGTGTCCACCAAGTGTACCTACTTGTGTATGTTGATGATATTGTTTTGACTGCTTCTTCTCATGCTTTTCTTGACACCATCATCAAAGCACCGAGTCGAGAGTTCGCAATGAAGGATCTCGGTGAGTTACATTATTTTTTTGGGCATTGCTGTCACAAAGAATTCTGCAGGCCTCCATCTCAATCAAGAGAAATATGCAAATGAAATCTTACAAAAGGTCGATATGGTTGACTGCAACCCCAGCAAAACTCCGTTCGATGTCAACACCAAATTAGGCCAATCTGCTGGTGAGCCTCTTTCAGATCCAACACAGTACAGGTCTTTTGTTGGGGCACTACAATATCTCACTTTTACAAGACCCGATATCAGTTATGCAGTCCAGCAATGTTGCCTTTACATGCATGATCCACGAGCTCAACATTTGCTAGCCTTAAAAAGGATTTTCAGGTATGTAAAGGGTACAACGACTCTCGGTCTCCAGCTGTATTCCAGCTCAACTGATCAGCTCTCCGCTTATTCCGATGCCGATTGGGCTGGTTGTCCGGACACGAGACGCTCCACCTCCGGCTACTGCTTATATCTTGGTAATTCTTTGATATCTTGGTCCTCAAAGCGTCAACAAACAGTTGCTCAATCGAGTGCAGAAGCCGAATATCGTGCCGTCACCAATGCAGTGGCCGAATCATGTTGGCTTCGCATCTTGTTGGCTGAGCTTAATTCACCAATCACCCGGGCAACAATCGTTTTTTTGTGATAAGGTAAGTGTTGTCTATCTCTCTTCTAATGGGCCCCGACATAATTTTGCGTCGAAACTGACAGATTGCCATTCGTGACGCAAAAAATACTGACGCTTTCTTAAAGCGTCGAAATTGGTTTTTTCGACGCTTTATAGCATCGAGACTCGGGAATGGTCTTTAAAAGCGTCGCAAATTATCTGCTTTTCCTGTAGTGTGTTTTTATTACTTTCATAATAATTTTAGGCAATTTTAATATTTTATCTTTTTAGTTATATGTGACACGCAGGATAGAAACTAGAGTTTTTTTCTATTTAAGCAATTGTAGGCATGAATCATTACTATCTGTTTTATATTATTATAATAAGATATTATAGACATATTTTGTAGGGTTTCGACGCTTGCGAATCTTTTTTTTATCATCAAAGGTTTACACTTATCTACCTTCCACGACTTCCAACTACGTCACACAGCATTTGGACAACACAAAAGCACCTAATACTACGAGAGCTTTTGCGACATTTGCAGCAAGTGTGCGAACCTGAAATGTAAAAATCGATTTAGACGACAATGGAGATCCATTAGATAGTCAGGAATGACTAATTCAATTTACCAAAATAGTAAATGTTGAATTGGGCTAGTATCCTAGTTTCAATTTTCACATGGTTATATCTATATAGAGGATAAATCATATTTAATCAGGCCTTAAGGTGTATCATGTGAACACATATAGGTCGTTGATTAAGGTAGAATGGAGGGCTGAGATTATTCAAAAAAAAAATTAATTAATTGTAATTTTTTTTATACAAATTAAAAGACTCATCTTGAGCGCGTGATAATACTCAAAACCCTAACCCTGCAATTAACATAAATGGCAGTAGAGAGCCCAGGCGATTTGAAGGCGAGAGGGAGATCCAGGGATGAGGCGGAGGCGAGAGGGCGATTCGAAGGTGGGATGATGGCGGAGCGGACGACGACGGAGGGAAGATGGCGGAGCGAACGGCGAAGAGGAGGCAAACAGGCGAATCGAGTCGAAGGGTCGGCGAGGGAAGATGGCCGCGACGACGGAGGGATAAAGGGATGATTGTCTTCTCCACATTGCAAGATCAAAGATCAGAGATGCTGTGCAGTCTTGATTTGGGCGAGTATTTGATGGATTTGAGTCTTTCTTCTCCGATCTCAATTTTCAAAAGGGGTTGTTCCATGTCAATTTATCCGAAGTCAGGTTGTTGTTTGGTTCTTCCATGTCGATTTGAGCCAGGTTGTTGCTTGGTTCATGCGATGTAGAGATGCGGTGCTTCTTCGACAACGTCGTCCTATTTTGCTTGGTTGATATTGTTGCTTGGTTGATGCGGTGCAGAGATGCGGTGAGCCAGATCATCCCTCTGTGTAATTCTTTGTTTGAAATCTAAACATGCCTTATTTTGTTGCGATTTTGGAGTTTGATTGCGTGATTATTTATTATGTACCTACCTTTGCCCCTGATTTGCATGGTTGATGCTTCTGACTGTGTTGCTTATTTGGAATTCGATATGAGTTTTTGTGATTAAATTGGATTGTTCGAGCACCAAGCTTTATTAGTTTTGTTGACATGTGTTTTTGCATTCCAGTTTGTTTAGGACGTATTGAATGAATCGATACCATCGAATAATCAAATGATATAATCGAATAATCCAGTTATATCATCGAATAATCTAGTGATATCATCGAATAATTTTTAGTTATTTGTTAAAATGAGTAACGGAACCATTGAATAATCAAGAGATACAATCGAATAATCAAGCGATACCATCAAATAATCAAGCGATATCATCGAATAGTCAAACGATACAATCGAATAATCAAACGATACCCGTGAATAAAAAGTTTAGGGCGTTTTTAACGATGCTAGCCGATTAGAATAATTCATCGATCGATACTATTGCATAATCCATCGATACGATTGAATAATCCAGTGATACGACCGAATAATGCGAAGAAAAATAACCGCGCGTCTATCATGTGGCATGTGGATACCACCGAATAATCCATCAATACGATCGAATAATCATGTGATACAATCGAATAATTTAATGGGAAAAAAAAATCAAACCCACAAATGGTGTACAAGTGCCTATCATGTGAAGTGGAGCACATTTCATGAGCCCCACCACTTTCTTAATTAAAAAAATTGTAAAATTGGCTATTAATTTCAATCACCTATTTCATTCAATCAACGACACTGATTTGTTCACATGATATACTAAGCTTAAGTAATCCAGAACCACCCTCTATTAACCTATTTCTGTATTATATTCAGGAAAATATATTTCATGACTTTTTGAGATTGATCGATTTTCCTATAGTTTATTTATGCATATCAACCTAAATTTCCCTGTAACTTTTACAGAACCAGATTTTATCCCCTTATTCTTAGTATATGCATTTATTTGATAATCACATATTATAATAATAATGATTTTTTTATCATATGCCCCTTAGATAAGACCCTAAATTAGGAAATTAAGATTCCCTACAAAAAAGCAAGCGATCATATAACTTTAATTTAAAAAAAAAAAACAGACCAATTAAAATTTAAGAAACATTTCTAAATTAGTGTTATTATCGTATACTCCAAGGGCATAAGATAGAAAAATCGATATAATAATAATATATCTCTATTACTATAAAAGCATGGATAAGTTGTTATACCATTGGTTATTTTTTTTGGTAGAAAACGTGAGAGCAAGCTCTCAAAATATATAGCTAGAAAATGGCCTACACAGGAATAATACGGGGAGTGGCCTTCCCTTTAATGTCTTCGTCCATAAGAGCGACGATATCTAAAGGAGGTCTAGAAAAAACATACAAACAAACCGAAAAGGATAAAGATAAAGATGCGAGGTAGTCCGCAACATAGTTCGCTTCCCTATAGACATGTCTCAACTGGATGTCCCAGTCTTGGGATAGCAAGTTCTGGCATTGGCGAACCAGGCTAGATAGCGGATGACAATCTCCAACGCCTTTCTTAACGAGCGTCGTAACAAGCAATGAATCCGCCTCAACAATCACCTTCCTATGGCCCTTTTCCCATGCTAAACTAAGGCCATCACAACCACTATGGTTATAGGAGTAATGATCAATTACTCAAGTGGAAAGGTTGTGGTTTATTGACTTACCCACAACCACTGCTTTCCGAAATAGGAGCCCAAATACTCACTACAATGGTAATGATGATATGTTGCGCAATAATGCAATATGTATCTCTATCTTTGAAAAATTCAAAGTCGACTATCGACTTAAGTCTGGACGGTTCGCATTCAAGCATTGTTGAGGTCAGGTCCTACCTAAACATGTCCAAACCATCGTAGCTCGACTCTGACAGCTTATCTTTGATACTAATCAATCTTTTACCTTGTCATGAATAACCTCATTTCTGATTTTGTCAAGGTTCTTGCATGTGCCCATACATTTATCTGATCATCTTCATCTTCGCCAATATAAGTCTTTGGTCCCGTACATACTCCTGTTCCTTAATAATTGCCCAACACTCTGTTCCAATTGGTTGGGTAATGCTCAATAATGTCGTCCTATCCTTGAAAATTTTAAAGTGGACAATTTTTTGCATATCGATAAGTGCACAATTTTCTAACATAATCTCTACTTCTACTTGAAGCCCTTTTTTTTTAAAAAACAAGGCGAGGAATATTTGAGTGGTAGTAACTTTGATAAAACTACCACCCAAAGACATTTTCCTACATTTCGATTAATTTAGATATATACCTCCATTTATGAACTCTTTCTACATTTTAACCTTTTTATTTCTTGGTATTTTTACAAGTATAACCAAAACAAATAATTAAAAAAAAATAGTTTGATATACATTTTGTAAATTGATGTCTATAATTTCAAATAAAATGTGTGTTTTAAAGTTTATAATACCAAAAAAAAATTTGCTTTCCACCTGGGTCAATGCCATGAATGACGTTCCCTCTAGAGTCGCTCCACTTCGATACCCAATCTTCTGCCATAGTAGACATTTCATCGACAATTTTCTCCGGTGACATTAAGTCCTACTAGACTAACCATCTTCTGCCATAGTTTGATATACATTTTCTTTTATTTTTTATTTATATTGTAGGTTCAACGGTCAACCATTTGCTGATTTATCAGTCACTCGAACTTAATTCAGTTATATATGTCTGAACTTGAATTATTATTTAATAAAAAAAATCAAAGCCATTAATTCAGATAAAAACCTAGAGTTTAAAGTGAGAGGTAAAAAGTTCTACATCCGACCGGTAGCATAAAATCTATAGATATGCAATCTCAGTGGCGGAGCCAGGATTCTGGCTAGGGGGTGCTAAAAAATTTCATGAAATATTTTTTTTTGATGCATACTTGATAAGAAGATTTTGTTAAAAAAATATTGAAAAAACACTAAAATTGTTATTTTTAATGATTTTTTTTTGTATTTAAATAGTTGAGAGTAACAAAAAAAATAGAAGAGAAACAAAAAAATATAAAGAAAAATGATGAAGAATTATTTTTAAACCAATATTTAAAGAAAGGGTTTAATATATAATTAAAACATAAATATGAATTTTTTTAATGAAATGGTTAATAGAAATAAAAAATATAAAGAGAAATGAAGAAGAATTAATGAAAGAGTAAAACAAATAAAAAAGTCGAGGAAGTGAGATTTGAACCCAACACCTTTTGCTTCTTTTTACTTTCTTCATTACTTCTCTTACCACTTCAGCTAGATAGCACTTTTGATTCAAATATCATTTAAATGTATTATATTACCTTAAAAATACTAAATATATGGAAAAATTAATTTTTTTTGTATTTTTTTTCCGAGCCAGGGGGGTGCTCGAGCACCCCCCAACTCCGCCACTGTGCAATCTTATCCATGATCAGACCTTCCTAAGAGCATCAACATTCATCGGGTAACCCTATCCATCTCTCTCTCTTTGTAATATTTCGACACCTCATTTTCCACTAACTCTACCAAATCCTTTAAAAATTATAACTTTTAACTCACATCCATAAGTTTACCTCATTCCTATTTTTTAAACTTTATTTATATCCCATTACATATTTTTAACCAATCAAAACTTATTCCACTTAATTAAAAAAATAATAATCCACTTTTATATTTTTTTTAAAAGTAAAAAAGAGATGGGGGAAGGAGAGGGGTTACCCCTTCCTGCTAGGTTTACCCCTTCCCCTTCCATGAAGTGGTGTTAACCCAACACTCATCATCTACCTTATAAGAGGAGAATATAAATCTCCTAATCAAGGAGATTCAATCCACAATGATCAAGTGCTCTTGCACTAGATCACTCACGAACTCAGATCTGTAAAGGGAGAGTTGGTTTGGGAGATTTTCTGTATTTTCTTTCAATTGAAGTAACTAAACTGATTACAAGCTAAGCTATGACTATATATACAAAAACACTAACCTAAACTAGAGTTCTAAAAACCTACAAACTCTAGTCAAGTCTAGGTACAAATTAACCCATCCACACAAAGGTGTATGGTTAACCCGGTTGCACTCTAAGCTCACCGAGTGGTTAAGCTCACATACCACAATAGAGAGAGGGGTATGGGGTTGATGAAAACCCACCACTACTGATGCTCGAAAGTCATGGCAACATCATCATCAATCCATTAATGACATTGACAATTATCTCCTTCCATCTCAATCCTCATTATTTAATCCACTCACCTTTCGCTGTCATAAGACCTTAGTGTAGGTCTACATTGGACGACATCACAATCCACAATCACACCTAAATGGTTTCTAATCCCAAAAACCTGCCGTTACTTCTACCCTAACCCTTTTAATAAATTATTTAGAAGCTTTACCCTCATAACTCGTATAAATACCTTAACTTAATTATTCACAGTTGTTACTCTCCTTATAGATAGCTTCTTCTATGGGGCCTTCTCTTATCACCATGTATTCAGTTCGACTCCTCATAATTGCATTTCTTTTATAGGCTTATACAACAAGATGTTGTTTAGAGCATGAGAGAGTGGCTTTGCTCCAACTCAAGTCTTATTTTATGTCACTCAAACATCCAGCCGACAAACAATCCAACAGTGATTTCCCAGTATTCCTTGGCTCCATCCTAAAACCAATTGGTGTTAGGTGGGGGTAGCCCACGGCTTATATGCAAGGCTTGGATTCAATTTTTAATCAATGTGGGACACTCCCACAACTCATATTCTCCACACACACCCCTCAAGTGCAACTGTCTGGCCACTCATTATTTGCCAGTTGCACTTGACGAATCAATGTCTTAAGGCCGGCTAGCCAATTAGACCAGGAACCCAAACCACACCGCATCCCAGCCGAACCTCGGCTCTGATACCATGTTATAATTCAGAGAATTGAATGAATTGGAAGATCAAAAGCGCAAAAGATCAATTTGAAGGAATAAAATGAAAAACTGGAAATGGAAAGCTTGGGTTGGGGACCATCAATGGCGATGGCTTTATTCTTCAATATGCAACTGAAAACTTCATTACATTGTGATTATGAGATCTTAATCTCATTTATATGTTGCTAACAGAAAACATAACAACACTGAAATTCTGTTACAATTCTAACCATAATCTCGATCGTTCATTATACAAATCAACGAACGATCCAGATTGAACAACTGATCTCTACTCTGGATTGCTGAGCTGGCATTCCTTCTTCCTCAGTCGTCAACTTTGTACTCTACATTAACCCCCCCCCCCCCCCCCCCCCCGCGCAAGCTGGAGCAGGGCCAATGAACATGCCCAGCTTGGAGAGAAGATTTCGATGCTGATGAGAAGGCAAAATCTTCGTTAACACCCTCTGGGAAGCCTAACAGTACACATTTCTGGGCTCTCGGGTTGAGCTTGCCATCAGATTTGAAACTGTAGGCTAAACATCCAAAGGGTTTCAGGTAGGCAAGGTTAGTTGGTTTCCCACTCCATTTCTCCTGAGGGGTTTTGAAGTCTATAGCAGAAGAGGGAGTCCTATTGATAAGGTAAGCAGCAGTGATGACAACTTCTCCCCATAGAGAATGTTTCATGCCAGCACCTATCAGCATACATCTGGCCTTGTTCAGAAGTGTTCTATTCATCCTTTCTGCCGTGTCTCTTAATACCATGTTGTCTGCAAAATGTATCAAATTCTGTATTGCAGAATTCTAGCCCATTATCTGTCTTGAGACACTTAAGCAAGTTCCCAGATTCCTTTTCAACCTTAGCTTTCCAGCTTTTGAAGTGCTCAAATGCTTCATTCTTAGTCCTTTGTAAGAATATCCAAACCTTTCTGCTATAGTGGTCGACAAGAGATAAGAAATATTTCTTGCCTCCCACAGTATCAACTTGTTCTGGACCCCAAAGGTCTGCATGTACAAACTCAAGAGGAAGGTTAGCAGCATATGAAGAGTACTCAAAAGCTAGTCTAGTATGTTTTCCCGTGATGCAATTTTCACAGAAATCAATATGAGCAGGCTTAGCATTAAGAATCCCTTGCTTATATAATTCAAGAAGACCCTTGTTTCCCACATGACCCAATCTGTTATGCCACAGTAAGGTTTGTTCAAGAGTCATGGGCTTAGAATTCTTTTTAACAGTGACATTAGCAGAGTGAACTTTAACAGATTCACCAATAACGTGATAAAGACCCTTTTTCTTAACAGACTTGATAAGAATTCTGCCATTTTTAGACAGTTTTTATGCCCTGTTGAACATTTATATCACAATTCAAGTCATCAAACTCACTTTCGGACAATAAGTTTCTTCTCAATTCAGGAACCCATCTAACATTCTGAATGACTCTAATTTTATCATCATGCATTTTTATAGGAACAGATCCAATACCCTTTATATCAAGCACATAATGATCTCCTAACATGACAGTGCCTTCATCAATAAAATCAAGTTTAGAGAAAAAATGCATGTGAGGGGTAGCATGAATAGTGCAACCAGAGTCAATGATCCAAACATCAGATGCAGAGATATTAGGATAAACACATAGAAGTAACAGCTTTGTTTTTCTTAGCCTCATCTTTCTTCCTTTTATAGCAATCTTTCTCAAGATGACCATCTTTGGAACAATATTTGCATTTAAGGGAGCTCTTATCAGATGAGTATTTTTCAGAAGATTCAGATTTCATGCTATCAGTGTTTTCACTTTTCTTGTTCTTATTCTGATTCTTCTTTTGGTTTCTGAATTTTGCTCTAGCCATCAAAAAGCCTCTTTTTTAACTTCTTGCTTAGTCTTAAAAACTTTCATGACATCATTTTTTTCTATGACAGCTTCTATTATCTTAGTCTTATCCAAATTCTCCCTACTGTATTGTATCACATCTTTAAATGTGTCAAACTGATAAGGAAGAGAATTTAGAATCAAGATAACTTGATGTAATTCAGTAATTTTATCACCACAGCGTTCAAGATCTTGTATCATAGACAGAAACTTGTCAAGATTGTCATTAAAAGACATATGAGCATCCATTTTGAAGTTAAAGAGACTACATAGCAAGTTTATGCAGCTAGGAAGAGATTTTACCAAATAAGTTGCTTCCAAAGCATCCCAAAGTTCTTTGGATGTCTTTTTTTGTAAGCACTTGCCTGGCTACCTCATCTGTGAGACATATCATTATCTCATTGTGTGCTATTTGGTCCATTTCCTCACACCCTGCCTTATCCAGCTTGTCAGAATAACTGTTAGCTACATCAGCCCATCATTTTTCCTTTATGAGGATGACCTTCATTTTCACCTGCCACATAGCAAAATCAGTACACCCATCGTATCACTAGTAGAAAATCGGGATTTTACCCCATGGCCTATTACCCCGGATCTCATAATTGTGGGGTGTAATAGCAAAACAAGCAAGCTTTCTTTCAACTTTTTAAATTGAAATTAATATACCCCGGATCATATAAAAAATATCCGAGGTATATTATGTTGGGATATTAGTTGAACTAGATTTTATACCCCGGGCGTTTTTTAGACAAATATCCGGGGTATATACTGTTTTCACCCCAATAAAGATGATTTAAATACCCCGGGCGTTTTCTCAATGGGGTATATACCCTTCTTTTACCCCAAAAAATATAAACACCACTTAAATATCCGGGGTATAAGGTTAATGATTTTTAATGAGATTTTCAGACCTAGGCAAAGAATTCTCAGGAGTCGGGGGTGCGGAAAAGGTTTCATTTCTCCCTCTCCACGCCTCCTCACAGTGCGTGCTCCGATTCCTCACCGACTCTTCACCGGCTTCATCGCCGACCCTGTCGACCCCTCAGTCTCTCACCCGCCGACCTCGCCAACTCCTCACCCGCGCGCTGACCTCGCCGAATCCTCACCCGCGCGCTCGCCTCGCCGGCGTCAATTGCAGACACCTTCTCACCTCGCAGACTTCTCACCCGCCGACCTCTATCGCTGACTCCTCTTCGCAGTCATCCTCTTCGACGCCATCCTCTTCGATGCCATCCTCTTCCTGAAGAAATTTCAAGCCTCCTCTTCCTAGGTAAACAAACCCCTAACTTTCAGATCTTTCAAAACCCTAATTTGTATTCGCCCTCTTCTTATTAGAACCCTATTTTGCAACTTTCAGCTTCATTGTAACTCTTAGCACGCCAATTTGCTCAGGTTCTTGCTCGATTTCCACCCAGGTGAGGTGAATCTACAATTTGCTCAAGGTTTTTGACCTGGAAGTGCTGAATGTGTGTTGTGATTTGTGGGTTGATTGCAGGGAGTGTATTGAGTGGAGGTGGTAGTGTGCCTGCTCCAAAGGCACCAGCGGAGGCTTGAGTTCACATGGTGAATGAATTCCAAAGGGGGATCCATGTCTACCCATCTCGGAATCCCCATGATATATGGCATTGATGTTGTTCATGGCCACAACAATGTCTAGAATGCCACCATCTTCCCTCACAATGTGGGGGTTGGTGTCACCAGGCAAGCCACAAACACAAGCTGAGATTGAATTTTTGTGTGCTATACTGCTATTTATATCTTTATGAAGTTGAAATTGAGCAACAATTTATCTGAAAATGTAATAGGGATCCTAACCTTATCAAAAGGATTGGAGCTGCAACTGCACCGGAGTTAAAGCTACAGAAATTCCTTACAACTTTGCTCCCTGGATTGCGGTATTGAATCGAATCTCTATTCTAAATTATGGATCCACTACAAGAAAAAACATTTTGGGCGACAAAAATATTAGTCGCCAAAAGGCCTAATTTTGTCGCCCAAACAGTACCGTGACGAACATAATGTCGTCACACGTTTGTCGCACCTTCCCCGTTGCCCAAAGTCTTGCGTGACAAAACTTTTTTTCGTCACTCTATATTATGATTTGTGACGAAATCAGTTTTTGATGCCCAAATCTTTCAATGACGAATATATGACTTTGTCGCCCTAACACTTCAGTGACAAATATTATGAATTGTTGCCCAAACTCTTTGGTGACAAATAACTTGCTTAGTCGCACAAAAACTTTCGCAACAAATAGCCTTGTTTGTAGCCCAAATTCTATAGTGACAAATGCATTAGTCATAGCCCAAAGTCTACGGTGACAAATACACTATTTCGTCACCCAAAGTCTACGGTGACAAATACACTATTTTGTCACCCAAAGTATTTGGTGACAAATGATTTAATTCGTAGCCCAAGCTCTATGATGACAAATAGTCTATTTTCTCACCCAAACTCTTCAGTGACGTTTACTCTATTTGGTTGCCCATATTCATTGGTGACAAATTCTCTCATTCGTCATTCAAACTCGTTGGCAACCAAACTTCGCTTTTGTCGCCCAAAACATGATCGAATTGCTAGGTATATGTTTGGTGACAATTTGTAGGATTTGTCACCCCTTTCTTTGGTGACAAACCATAATTTTCGTAGCCCTGATCTATCATGATGAAATTACATATTTTGTCACCCAAAATTTTAAGGACCAAATATCATACAAAATGACCATTTTGTCATATTTATACCGCAATCGACACCTATTTAAAATCGAATACATGAAAGAAACACATGTCAAACTTGTATTTAGAGAAAAGTAGAAGTCGAAATAACATAAAATAACTTCAATATCTAGTTGAAACCACACTACTAGAATACCGCAATTAGACATCATATGATTTAAGTCTGTCAAAAAAACAACAGATGTTAAATTAATCTAATACATCAATAATTTTTTTTGTGATGTTTTAAAAAATTTACACAACAGTTAAATATTTTGACAGATATAAAATTATTGGTTCCGAAAAAAATTAAAATGAGCGGGAGTTCAATTTTCAAAGTTGAAAGTAGCTCGATTGAAATACTTGGAGGGATTTCAAAATTTTGGGAAAATATTAACACTTAACAAAATTTACCCTCTCTCCACATTATCTTTCAAGATCCTCTCCTGACTATCTTTCAAGATCCTCTCTTCTCTCACCATTTCTCCCGGATGTCCTCGACACCGCCTCTTCCCCCGTCGCCGCCACCACCACCGCCGCTGCCACCTCTCTTCTCTCTCCCTCTTCCACTTCTCCTCCCACAGATCTGAGATCTCCTCAACCCTTATCGACCTCTTATTGCGACTTCTCTTCCCCTCTATCCCTCACCCCCTCAAAACCCTCGCCACCATTCCAGAGCACCTCCTCCTCCATCACCAGATCTGACAGAGAGGTGACTCCACCATGACTCCGCTAGCGCCGTGACTTCATTAGGCTAAATTGCTACTCGTTTATGGTCAGATCTCCGACATCTTCAACAGAAGTAAATCTCGAGCACCTTCAACACTTTCTCATATCTCCGATGTCTCCATTGTCCGGTAATCTCTTCAAGCCCTTTTCATTTCAATTCAAAATCTTGATTATTGTTTAGTTAGGGTTTGATTTCTAGGGCCATTGAAATTTGTTTAGGGTTTGATTTTGTGGATTCCAGTAACTTCTCTCATTCCTGGATTTACTTTCAATTTTCTTGAGATTCTGTAGTTTAGACTCTCGGATTCTAAAGTTTGGATCTCTAATTCGTTTTCTCAGTTCAGTATGATTTTGAAGAGCATACAACGAAGGAAGAGGAGAATTTGAAGCCTTCTGGGGTGCGTTTGGATTCTCCTTTATTTCAGGTAGTAGATGATTCCAAATGGAATTTGAGTCGATTAATTTACAATTCCTCTTTTACAGATTTCTAGCTTTGATTTATTAGAGTTTCTAGCTTGTAGCTCTACCTCTATGGTTTTATGAGTTCAGTGTTGTATTTTCTAGATCTAGAATAGGCTAGATCTTGGTTTTGTGTTTTAGGGTTGCCATCTTTCCTATTCATGGCATCAAACAGGAAAATTAACTTAATATTAATGCCTATAACCAAATTAAGGTAGTTTGCCAACAAGGAGTGCTGAGAATCTGTTTTTGGAGTAGCAAGTTACATGATTATTGTGTTGTTTATATGATGAATAGGACTCCAAATTTGTTAATCCATTAACCTTTATTGGGTGCAAGATCCAAGTTTTTTACTTCCACTCCGTTGTAAGCTTTTTATCTTCCTATTTTAGCTTATATTGTTTCTTAATCGAGAAATCACAAACAATTAATTGGTATTTCGATTGTTTTAGTCTGTGAATCAACCCTATGATTGAAGTTTTATGGAAACTACTCTCTTGTAAAGTCCCAGAGTCATTTCCACCTGGATCATTTTTTCTTTCCAAAATGATGGGAGGCTAAGCAGATCGTATGACCAGGCAAATGTTTATATTTCTTTTATGAATCTATCCTAGCCTTGTATCTCTCATATATAGTTATAATAGCAAGTTGCAAATAATATCACATGTCACGAAAAATATATAAAATGATAATTGATCATAAACTACTATTCACACCATAGAAGCATGATTGACAAGCACTCACTCGACACTTGATCTAAAAAATCTCTTCCTAACACCCCACATCCGATTCGTCACATAATTAATTAATCACTGATGCACTTGGGCAATTTAGAGCTTTCTGAAAGTTGCTAGTTAATAAGCGCCATATTATGCTATGGAGCAAAAGAACTATTACTTGATGTCAAAAGAGTTGCACTTTTTTTTTAACTCATTCATCATTTCTTATTGGACTGGACACCAAAGGTAAACTGGTCAAGGCATGTAGGTACTGCTGTACCTTGTGTAGTTCTTATGATTGATTTAATTACTTTACTTTTCTATTTGAATCTTCTAATCAGCCTATTATTTGTGCAGTACTGGTTCTGCTGTCCTTTAAGGCGTTTGCGCTTTAGGGTTTATAGGTCTTGTTTTTGAAAGTGTGTGAATTGCAAATTGCTAGTCCATCTTCAGTTTTATTCTTATTTAGATTGGAGATTTGTGGACTTTTTTGCCTCTTTCGATTCTTTCAGTGATTTAGGGTTTTAACTTGGGGTATTGTTTCCAGATGCAGGAACTTACCTTGGGCCATTTTTTGGTGTTGATATTTCAATGAATGTTGAGGTATTGTTTATCTTTTAATTTCTTCTTATAACTTTGAATGGAAGTTCAATTTACATGAATTCGTTGCTGAAATCTTTCTGTTGATCTAGGGGTGAGCATGGAGCTAGTATCCAGAAGCCTTTAAAACTCAATTCCCAAATCTGATCCAATTTAAATTGCCCATAGGAGTCTTAAGTTCAGACTAGATATAATCTCTCCTTCCGATTAGTTCTTTTTTTTTTATAAAGATATCATGGCTTACAACAAATATATTTCTGCTAGCTAGACTAGTGACATATTGGGCTCAAGAAGATACCTTGAAATGTTCTAGGCTCATCTCCAAGCGTGCTACTTCATCTCGTAATAGTTTGTTGCAATCCTTTTTTTCTTATTCAGATCATTTATGACAATTTCCAGCTCCTTTTCCATGCGTGCATTTTCCTTTTTTGAAATCTGAAATTAATGAAATAAATAAGATAAGGAAACATAAATCTCATTTCCATCACAAGATGAAGAGATAACTTGCTAAAATAGGCTTCAGAAACAGACCTAGGAACTTGCAACTAGGCTTTTTTTTTCTGCCTCGACAAAGGAATGTTGACACTCGGGAATAAATTAACTAGTGTTTACAAATTAAGGCTTAAAAAACAGACCTCGGCCCTTGCTAAATTGATCATGCATTATAAAGAAGCTATTTGAGATGGCCTCTTTTTTTTAGGCAGCTCATTTGTCAATCATGCTCTTATACCATTTTTTTAACATTAATCGGGGTCACGCCATAAATTGATGGCACATGCTACATATTTCTTTTTATGTTATATTAACTTGAATCGTTTTTGCCTGCAGGTAGATCTTCAAGTTAATTATACTACTTATTTCTCTGGCAAAGAACACTATTAGAGTTCAAGGTTAGATCGTTTCCTTGCTTCAGGTTTCAGTACTTTGCATTGGTTTTATTTCTCTCTCATGACTATTAGAGTTTAAGATTACCTTTTAATATATTCTGCAACTCTCATTAGACACTGACGTTTATTATATATATATTTTTAGATTTTCATCAATTGCTTCTAGACGTGTTTGAATGAAAGGGTGGTATAGAGTTAGCATGAAGTTTTTGTCTCTTTAAAACGATGTTTATAATATTTTATCAAAATCCTAACTAGTTAGTTCATGTGAACACTATGAGAACTTTAATGGGTTGTTTAGGGAGACGACCTTTATTCTGCATGCACCTCTTTCCATCTTTGCTAGCTAAAGCAAAGTAGTAAGGAGATTTGAAGAGTATAACAATTACAATTTATTAGTTTAAAACCTAAACCTTGTCATGATGGTTAAATGCATTTTAAGATAAATCTTCTGATATTAGCAAAAAAACAGCTCTAATATAGTTTCTAAATATATGCCAAAGAATTGTATGGTTGTTGTTTACTGGATAAAAACTAAAGAAGGGGTGAATGAATTATCTCTTGAAGCTGAATTGTTTCCTTTGTTTGATGATATTTTTTAAAATAATTCTCAAGCTGAACATACGGGCTCTCTTGAATGTATATACTAATAGAAAAACATGTCATTTCTCTTTGAGTGTTGCTTCTACTTTTGTTACACATTGAGATTTGAAGGGCTGTTAATTATACGGTGTCTTGAGTGTATATAGGCTGCTCACCAATTATTTCCTTGATGGACTGTTGTATGGTTTTAAAGAAACACTCCGAGAGGATAATTCTAAAATTTTATATAGGCCGCTCACCGATTATTAACTTGATGGACTCTTATATAGTTTTAAATATTTTATAACTTGATCGGTCTTTGGTCTTGGGAAATGCCTTCATTTTCAATTAGCTCTGTTCAATGTGGAAGGTTAAACCATTTGCTTTATACACTTCCAGTTTGAAAGCCTTTCTATTTAAAAATGTTATTTTTCTGTCGCTTATAGAGCGTGCAATATTCATGTTCTGAGTCTCTAGAGTTGACCCCCACATGTCCCATGGGCCATTTACTTTAAAACGCCAATTTCGATCACTTATAACTCATGATGTTATGCATATTCCTTTTTTGTTATTGTTCACCCCTTAGCACTTTAGAATATAGCGACTAGTACGTTTGGCCTTGGCTATAAGGTATTAACTGATCACGTAGTGGGCACATATATGATATATCTTCTGCTTGACAAACTTTACGTGATTAACTGTTTTTTCTTGTGTGCAATCTTTTGTGATTTTGCAGATGATTCGGTTTAGGTCTTTCCCTAAAGATGATATCCGATCACTTTCAAAAAAGTCATCTAGCAATGTTGTGCCCATAGAGGAGGCATTACAGTTTGGTTTTCCATCTTTGAAACTTAGTGTTACTCTACAACTCTTGCTTTAATTATGATTTAAAATTCCCTTTCATTTGTAAAAGTGTATCCTTCATGTACCTATCCTTTGTAAAAGATGTGTAAATGTTGATTTCGTGTTTATCTACATGCTCATTTGCAAAATCTTATTTTATGAGCAAAGGGTGGTGTGTATCAAACGAAATAACATGTAATTATAGATGAAAAGTGTAATGCCTAATAGTTATGAAATCGAACCATTCTGTAAAAACAGATGCTATTCTCATTATACACATCGTCTAAATAATTTAAACCAATGTGTAACATATATTTTTACATCACAATGGTAACATAAATTGATATATATTGCTAACAACATCTGTAGAAAAATATAAAATGATGTCTATATCATGTTAATACATTGGTTATGCACATATTTCATGTGGTATATTATCTGAAAACAATATAAAATCACAAATTATACACATGAAATTAATATACATGTAATGAATAAAATAAAACAGATGTCTATTTTGTTTTAATACATTGGTTATTTTAAAAAAAGTGATGTAAATGTAAAATTTAGGCTTGGTGCGGACATCTTCAAAATCTTATAAATGAAAAATAACGAAGGTTTAATAATAATTGAACATGTAATAAACTAAATTGAGGGGTTGATTTATATCTATATTCAAAATAAAATAGATGTTTTAACAAGGAAAAGACATCTGCTTAAAACAGATGTGAAAAGTTTTGATCTTTTACTACACCCACATAGATATCGGAATTTTTTTTGAAAGACATCTGTTGAGAACAGATGTCTAATTGCATTTTTCTAGTAGTGCCATAAAGATGTACGACTAACGTAGTTTTACGAATATACTTCCAAAACTTGTGTCCATCACAAGTTAAGCTACCAAAAATAAAAACAAGAATGATATGAATTCATCTAATATTTCTAGGATCATTAGGAAAACATACTAATTAACTTCATAGTAAAAAGCCAGCAAATGGTCTTCATTCCCCGTAACAGTAAATTGCGGACTAGCAAACGGTCAACAGTTTAATCCAGCTCGTAAACCCCCCAACAGCATTATCTACATTGGCAAAATCAAGAAAATATTAGAATAGTAATGCATAAAAACACATAATATCATTATATATGTCAATGTTATATGGTTACCCATCCCTGTCCAAACAAAAAAAGCATCAAAATAAACATCCTTACCCAACCAAACAGAGCATCAAAATGAGCATCCCTATCCAACCACTTATACTGTAAAATAGTTCAACCAAAAACATGATCTATCTCGATGTAGAAGAGACCCAATAACATAATCTAGATCGCAAGTACCCAAGAATATAAGATAGAAAGCTAAATCAAACTTACTAGGTGAAAGTATCTTAAACGGAAAGCTAAATATATTTATGTACCTCATTTCTGGTGCTGGAAGTTCCCAGATGTGATTGAACGCACTTGCTCTTGCATCATTTGAAGAACATAATCCTTCATTTTCTCCTCTCGCTCTTTAATGTCAGCCTCCATTTTTTCCTCTCGCTCTTTCATTCTTTCTTCTCTGGTTGCTGCATCTTGTTTCATCTTTTCAATCTCTTCCATCATCACAACTTTATTTTGTTGAAGTGCTTCAATTTGCTCTTTCAGTTGAATTTCTCTCTCTCTTGAATGCCTTTCCAGTTGATCAAATTGCTCTGCCATTTGAGTTGCAATATGTGCATCACCTTCACCATACGCCGATGTCCTATCCCTCATGGACTTGGGTGGTTTAGGTCTAGCTCCTAAACCCTTTATATAGCCCGAGCTTGATCCTAACACTCGAAGATATGCTTCTTCAACCGTTAGGTTATCAGCACCATATAATTCGAGTTGCTCCTCATGGAGTTGTTTAAATTCTTCTAATTTCTCCTCAGCAAACTTGTCCATTGATTTATCTTTATGCCTAATTTAAATACAATAAAATAGATTCTAAGCATAAATTTTGATGATATTAATTATTTTCCGGTAAAATATACTTTTAAGGTAAAGATATGATACCTTTTGGTCACTTCCCACAATCTAACATACTCGGGTTCAAGTAATGGAGGTGGTGGTGGTGGTTCACTAGCTCCTTCAGTGGCTTCTATGGATCCATCAGTTCCTACTTCAGGATTTTGTGTGGCTGGTGCTTGCGACACAGTGGTATGAAATATATTTTTTCGCTGCAAAGTAAAAAGACTTAATAATGCTTAAACTTTAATTTTTTTTTGGCATGAAAGATTGAAAGTGTGGCAACATAAGAAATGGAACTCTAAGGAGGTGGGAACTAACATCAAACAAAACAACAACATAAAGTGGTAACTTACCAGACAATCAAGAATTCTAGCTGTTGACTTAGATCCTTGAATAGACATCACCTTTTGCTTGGACCTATTGGATCGATTTGCTTCACTAACATGCTATAACTCACCATAACCATAAATTTTCAGACATTATAGTCAGTTAAGATGAAATCATATAAAATAATTCTATTGCAATCCATCAAAGAAACAATTAGGGTGAGAAAAGTTGTAATGCTTGACAAACCTTTTGCTTCTCAGACCCCCAATACTTCTCTACGACCCATTTCCAATCTTCAGAATTAACATCAGCAGGGCAATTCTTCAATGCATCAGCAATGGAAAACCCATCAAAAAACTTTTCTTTAAGTCGGTATCGCCATTGTCGGTAAAGTATCATGCACTGGTTCTCTATAGCAATATCAACAGTAGCTCCTTCCGGCAAATTCCATTCAGCCTATATTTATAATAAATTCACCAAACATTAGTATTAGATTATATTATGTTTTTATAGTAAGCATATTTTACCTTGATCTTCTTGATTAATCTCTCTTTACGTGTCTTGTCCATATCTTTCCATCTCCTAGACATAGTTAGGATAAAGTAAAAATATGTAAGATATAGTATTATACAATGAATAGAGATAATAATTGAATCAAAGAACATGTCAAAGAGCAACATCAATTTCAAATTGAAGTGCTGACTTTTGACTAAAACTAAACCAAATAAGTCAATTCAAAATTTGATGAACTACTACTTGTAAAGTAAGATGTGTACATTTAATAGATTTGACAACATTTTTTAACATGTGTTTTCATACCTGCAACGTAATGGTAACAAATTCCGCACCCAAGTACCTAGTTCAGTGATAAACTGATCTGACTTCTCACCAATAAATCTATTCATATCCGTAGTTATACGACATGATGGCTTAACTCCAGGAGTGCGGTTCCGCTCATTCTGCCACTTAATACCTCGAGTATTCCCACGTTTCTTCTTTCCTTTATTTTTCCAAATCACATCAATGGTTAAGCACTTAAATTATTACCAATAAAAGAATACATGTAATCAATTAGATTTAACAAACCATTCGATTGTTGTGACTGTTGTAATCTGCGCTTTTTGCGATATGAAAGGTTCTCTTGCTGAGAATTCGTAGTATGTCCAGGTTGCTGCTGCTGATGAGTTGATTGCTCTAGTGAAGAACTCATATCCCTGCAAATAGAAGATAATGATCGATGAGAACAAAGAGCACCAAAAATCCATTTAGATTGTAGAGCTATCTACTAATCAAGACATAATAAAACCATAGAAACTAAAACATATAATCTTAAAGGACTAGCAATCTATACCTCAATGATAATCACCACTTTCAATATTCCTCTATACAACTCAACGATAATCACCAGTTTCAAATTTACTTTATTCCACAAACAAAGCCACACAAATCTCAGCAACATAAAGGACTGAGAAAAAGCTTGCAGTTCTAGAAAAGCATCATAATCATAATAGAATGAGAGGGCATTTACACACCAGTTGTTCATCAATCCTATAAAACTAAAGTGTAGTTAAAAAACCTAAAGGTAACAGTAACTTATTTCCCATTCGTCTCAAATACATGTGACTCAACTTACATATTGAAACGGTATCCAGAATCATGATACAACAGCCATATGTAAGTTGCAATGATAAATTTGTCAACTATTAACTATATGTCCCTTACCTTAATCTATATCATCATCCCCAACATTTAAATCATTGTCTTCTTCAATTTCGTCTTCCTCATCTAACTCATCATCCCATTGTTGCTCCTCCTCTTCCTCGGTCTCCTCCTCCTCCTCCTCCTCCTCCTCCTCCTCCTCATCGTGTTCATTTTCATCACCTTGATGTCCCACCAAATTAACCTCATCAATACTAGTGATATCTGGTTCCACGTCATTTCTAACAATAGAAATCAAATCATCACTCCCTTCAGTGACCTCGTTAATGATAGGAATTTCATCTTGCCATCGCCTTTCCCCTAAGGTTAAATTGTAGGGAGCCTTTGGAACTTGATACTTATCACCCACTTTCTTAGCTTGTAATGTTCCATGCATTTTCATGATAACAAGGTCGAGCCGCGCATTTAATGAGTCCTTATTTTTCCCAGGAATATTAAGCAAAGTACCCAAAATGTTATCACAACAGTTTTTCTCTATATGCATCACATCCAAGTTGTGTCGAATCTTTAAATGTTTCCAATAAGGTAGTTGGAAAAAAACACTTAACTTCTTCCATTGTGGGACCAAGTACCTATCCCCCTTCTTTCTTTTTCTGCATTTCTTCCCAAAAGTGGCATTGCCTATGGCACTTAAAGTTTCAACAATTGCGTCTCCTTTAAGTGATGCAGGAGCTGTCCTCTTCTCAATATTGCCAAAATGTTTCTTGTCATTCCTCCATTTGTGGCCCGCGGGAAGGAATCTACGGCTGCCCATATAACAATACTTATGACCCTTCTGTAGCCATACAGAATTTGTATCCTTGTGACAATTAGGACAAGCTAGAGCACCTTTGGTACTCCAACCGGATAGATTAGCATAAGCTGGAAAGTCGCTAATTGTCCACATCAAGACTGCATGCATATTAAAAGTTCTTTTACTATATGCATCATAAGTACGAACCCCAACTTCCCATAGCTCTTTTAACTCATCAATTAAGGGTTGTAGGAATACATCTATGTCATTTCCTGGAGATCTAGGGCCTGGAATCAACAAAGACAATATCATATTTGACCTTTTCATACACATCCATGGAGGCAAGTTGTAAGGAACGAGAATTACTGGCCAAATGCTATATTTACTACTGAACAAAGCTCCAGGACTAAAACCATCAGTAGATAAGGCCAATCTAACATTTCTCGAATCCGCAGCAAAGTTAGGGAAACATTCATCAACAAACTTCCAAGCATGTGAATCTGCTGGATGCTTTAAAGTACCATCACCGAGGTCTTTCTGTTTATGCCAACGCATATATTCGGCCAGTTTTGAGGACATGTACAACCTTTGAAGCCTAGGAATAAGTGGAAAATGACGTAGGACAAGCTGAGGAATTCTGCCTCCCTTTTCCAACCCCTCACCGTCACTATCACTATCATCATGTCCGTCGGTGTTCTCTTTCCATCTAGAACAACCACAAGTAGGACAGACATCACAATTTGCATACTCTTTCCGAAATAAAACACAATGGTTTATACATGCATCAATCTTTACGTAGTTCAGACCCAAATCTCTGGTGTACTTCTTTGCTTCATATGAGCTCTTCGGAAAAGTGTCATCAAAACCAAAGGCTCTATGTAATGCATTCAACAACATCGAAAATGACTTGTCACTCCATTTGTGACTGACTTTTATATGACGTAAAGTTATAATAAACTCCAACTTCGAAAATGTCTTACACCCTGGATACAAATCTTCTTCTGCACTTCTCAACAATCTAATAAAATTTTCTGGCATCTCCAAATTTTCTGCTGGCATCTCCAAATTTTCTGTTGGCATCTCCAACTCTTCTGTTGGCATCTCCAACTCTTCTGCTGGCAACGACCCATTGTATTCAACTCCCATATTTGAATTCTTATTCTCTAAGCTAGCCGGAAGTTGTACATTCATTGCCTCATGTAACAAAGGTGTCATGTCATCTCTCATCGTATCATCAACAACATTTACCTCATCTCCTCTATATCCATCATCACTTCCGATATTTTGAATAGGATCTTCTCCATGAAACTCCCAAGGATTATAGCTATTCATAATTCCATATAGCATCAAGTGGTCCCACATTTTTTCTCGATCATAAAAATAAGTCATCAAACAACTCATACAAGGACACCGTAACACAACATCTTTATCTTTGCCCTTAAATGCAAATTCTAAAAAATTAAGCACCCCTTCTACATATTCTGGTTTCCTCCTATCAGATGCACTTCTATTGATCATCCACTTTCGATCGTTAACCATGCTTCAAATGTAGATAAAAAGGAAAATTCAGGTAAATTTATAAACCATAAGATTTGATAGGCAACTAGCACCAAGAACAAAGATCAGCAAGGAGAATTTCATTCATTTCAGGCCATCCACAACTAAAACTAACATACTAGGCATGTAAAATATTTATGTTGCAAACTAAGAAAATTGAAGAAATCTAGCAGTATCCACATCATACCAAAAGATTTGAATTGATCATGCTAGAGCATGTCCTCCAAACTCTCTTATGAAATGAAATAAAAAACATACCTGTTCAAGCAACCTTGTAATCACAGTGAAGATGCCCAACTGATTTCTAGTGAGAGAAAGGAAAATGCCTTGCAAAACCAGAAACGAAAATCACATAAATTTACACTGAATACAAATGATTTAAATCGTACGTGTACGAAGGGGTTTGGACTGAATTTGGAGATTTTATGTAAATCCACGTAATACCAAATGATAGAATAAGTGAATTTGGGAAAGAAAAAAAATCTAAGAAGAAATAAATTTCTTGTTCATTCCTTAAAAATAGCACCTTTCTTCTTTTTTTAGGAAAGACGGGTAAGTTAGTGTACTTGATAATCGATAGAATAAGTTAACTTTAATTACTTTCTGATAGATTTACCTACATCTCTTAACAGCGGGTTTGAAATTGTAAAGATCAACAACCAAATTATGATTGAAAACCTGAGCAATCAACCTATTTTTAGAGACATACCTAATGAAGCGACCTTGCAAGCGAATACGATGATGCCCCCAATCAAAGACGATGATTCCTGTTCAAAAGAAATTGTGATAAGTATGTCGGTTAATTGATGCGAGTAGATCAATTGGTATTCATATAACAACTACATAGTATATATAAACATATATTCATATAATAGCTATATAAATATATGGATATATAATAGTAGCATATAAATATATGTAATTAAAAATAAAGCTACCCCTACCCCAACTACACAGCACATACACAATTAGTAAAATACTACCCACACACCAAACTAAATTGCCTACACATAGTGAACAAAAGGTGCTACATCCTGATGACTAAATATCACCTAAAATAACACACTACAGATGACACGGTAGATAGTACTCTACAAAACACCACCGGTAAGTTTAGCTCCACTGATATCGCCAACAACCAGCCCGACTGAGCGCAAAACGCTGGCATTTGAACCAACTACGACTGAATTTAAAACATTTGGAAGCAAATTCCTTCCATTCACAGTTCACAATACTCAAGGTCCATGCCAATAAGAGTAGGAATAGAAACGCATGCAATGATAATTTCACTTCTTTCGGTCAATTTATAAGTTATTTCTATAGTAATCGAACAAGTACCTATCAATTTGACCAAATCATGTGACTATGAAGAACTTTCTTTCGGATTAACTCAAAAATATGAACAGCTAGGTTAAAATTCCAAATAAAAATAAATTATGATGGGAAAACTCAAGAAGCGATTGTTACTTGATGTGAGCTTGAAATAGAAGATCGACGAAGATTATCAACTCAGAATCATACCTTGATCAAGTGACCTTGCAATCGAAGACGAAAATTTCTGCACAATATTGAAGGAGAGAAACGAAGATGCCGAGCAAAACCGTAAAGGAAATCGATCAACTGGAGAGATTTTCTGGTTACCAAAATCATGTTGAGAGGATTGATTTACCCTAAAATCGCGTTTAATTTGGAATTGAAAAATTCCCGGAAAACTTCCCATTTGTGTCCCGCCTTCTAGCACATTTGGGGTGACAAACACAGATTTAGTCATCCTAAATGTCAATTGGCAACAAACGTGTCAAGTTGTCACCCTAGCAAAAGGTTTTGAGGTAATTTGAGATATACTTAATTATTACTCGATCATTTTAATCTAAAATATATGTCTAATTATTACTCATTTCAATCTAAAATATATGTCGTTTCACTTTTCAGCACGTATTTTTAAAAGTTAAAAACTTAATAAAATAGTTAAAAAAATTATTAATTTTTTATAACTTAATATTTGTTAGTAATGAGTAATAAATAGTAAAAAAATAATTAATAATAAAAAAGTTAATATGCTATATAGTTTTTAGCTTCTTAAAACACGTGTTAAAAGTCAAACAACGTGTATTATGGATCGGAGGGGATTAATTTTTTGATTTGGTCATTCAATTCGGATCATTTGAGTTTCAGATAAATAGGATTTCAGATCAATTGGGTTTTAGATCGAGTTACACCAAGTTTTGTTCTGGTTTCTGGTCGATCCAACGAGAAAAAAACAAACACTTTATAAGGACTTTGTAAGAATATTAAAACATAATTAAAATTAAATTATAATATGATGAAATAAAATCAAACTAATCTAAGGAATTTAAGGATTAACACGACAAAATATCTTAAATAAACCACATATATATAGATATGTAGATCCCTTCGAGGATTCCGGGTTAGAGCTGTATGATTTCGGGTCAGAATCTTCAGACGACATATTCCGACCCCATAAAAGACTTGGATATCGACCCGGAAGTTAACTACAACATTCTGAATTAGAAGTATTCCAACCCGAAGCTTTAAGAGACCAACCCGGAACTTCGTATAGCTTTGAAAATTTCGTCATTCCGGGTCGGTATATATGGATATCGGGTCAGAACTTTGAGTCCACATCAACTTCTTCGCTCGATTTTTCTATATTTTAGGTCGAATTTGCCAAAATGTTCAACATCAAAGTTGTATATCTTTCAATAAGCTTTTCAACAAGCTATAAAACGACTCGATCCGATTTTTTTGGGGCTCAAATGACTCATTTTACCTAGTCATCACCAAGCGGGAATTGTACGGAAAACATCGACTCGAAAATAAGCTCTTCTTAGATTGATTCTTAGTACATTGGACCGCTATGCAAGATGTTTCCAGCGTCTGTGAAGACCTCGAACTTGTTTTTGTGAATATTATTTCATCATGATTTCAAAATTAATTACATCAAACAATAGCTCCAAATTACCTAAAAACACATAAAACGTACACAAGTGTAAACATCTATTCTAAAAACAAAATAAAAAACTATATTGACATGCAAAACATATAAAAATGACTTAATACCGACTATAAATTACACGGTTCGGCTATATACACCCCAAATCATGCACGTCCTTAAGGACGTGCATGATTAAAAGGGGTTAAAATTTTTTTTTAATATTAATTAGACACAAGGCTTGCACGTCCTTAAGGACGTGCAATTTTAACCTTGTGATTTGTGGTGTATATAACCACACCCAAATTATATCCTATAAAATGTAGAATATGATGATAATGGATCTTGGTCTAAAACACCGGGTTGAATCCCATAAATTTACGGGCATTCGGACCAGTCAGGTCACGTTAATTTTGACAAATCTAGTAAATAAATATGGTAACTTTAATTAATTAAACTCCCACCGTTCTGAAAATATATATTATTTACTAGTTATGCACATTTTAAATAATTAATTAGTTACGTTATTCATTTTTTTCATTAAAAAAAACTCTTTTTTTCCTCATAATTACTATATATACACACTAACACGGATGCTCTGGACAACAAATAAGATATTGCGTAATAATGTTGGGCAAGGTGTCATATAAAACCTTAATCTAAGGGTGAAAAACATTAATTTGTCGCACAAAACCCTTCGAATATGGTGACAAACACGTAATTGTCGCACAAAGACTTTCCATTAGAGCAACAAATGTGATTTTATTGCACAAAACATGCAGGTAGGGCGACAAAACAGCTATTTGTCACACTAGGACCCTTCGGTAGGATGACAAATATATATTTGTTGCAGAATATGTTCTTTAAGGGCGACAAATATGTATTTGTCGCACAACCCTTTCAAATAAGGTGACAAGTTTGCTGCTGTCGCACAATGCTTCTTTTCGGCGACTAAAATGTATTTGTCGCTCAAAAGAAAATTGCTTGTGCGACAAAAAACAAATTTTATCACAAAAAGTAAACAACAAAGGCGACAACCCATCATTTTGTCGCCAATGCATGCAATGGGCAATGAAACATTTTTCTTGTCGCCATACACTATTATTGTGCGACTAATCGTATTTTTGTCACGCAATTCTAGCTTTTGGCGACAAAAATTGTAATGTCGCCCTAGATATTTGATTTTATCATTGTCTTTAGCCGAGGATTTCTCATTGTATTTGTTGCAGGTTCATAGGGATCCAAGACGGGAAAGGTGCTATGAGAGCTAGAGTGAAGACCATATAATAGTTCAGATGATGACCGAGATCATCCTGGGCTTGCAAGTAGAAGCTCCGGCTGATTATCCAAAGGGGTTTCCCTATGTAGCTGGAAAGTAAGAGTCCTTGATACAATCTTCATATTTATGACAAACTACTATTGTTATATAACTATGAGCAATTAACCAAGTAAAGGAAGAATGTGACTAATACTTATACTAAATTTATATGCCCAATACCTTGATAAGTGATTATGTTGCAACTTGCAAATATAAAGGATACACTTCCAGTGAAATAGGACATATTTCTAGTGGTGGGGATCTTGAGCATATATATATAGACTTTGCCCTTCCTAAATCTTGCATCTCCCCTTTTTGTTTTGTCCCCACTGAAATCAATCTTCTCTTGTGGTGCTATAGTATGCATGACATTTTCAGGGTGTATATATTTCATTATTCACATATTTGTAGAAAATTTTGATTGGTTGCTAGGGGATCATGTTTGGTGTGGTGTTTGAAATGGCTTTGGACATCATACTTTATCCGGTCATTGTCGCTATTTATGTATTTTGGATTTGAGAAATTTAGGTTACAGAGTGCTATAATTTAATATAAAGTTGTCTAAGAACTTGAATAGATATGAAAATAAAACTAAGAGAACTGTAAAAAGCAACCCTTTACTTCTACATGATGTTGCTTAAATATTTATACCTAAACATGTCCATGCTTACCAAACAGACCTTCAAGAGCCATATGTACTATCAATAAATTGCACTTCTTTAACAAACACATCTGAAGTGTTTGTGAAGGTAGTACTGCCAACTAAAGGAAGATTATACTTCATTTGCATTTATTTTGTGAGGATGTAACCTTTATATATGCTTATCTATAGATACTTCAAAAGATCCAACCTAAGAAGAAGGTTAATGGTTCAACTACTGCTTTAAAGCAAATTCAAGAACTCTATTGTAGGGATGAATCATCATGCAAAATAACGTAAGAAACCAATGCTTAATGCTTTCAGTTCAGCTTAGTTAGCAGTTACTATACTTGATCTGCTTCTTTGCTCATGTTTATCTTGTATTTACAGTATAAGAGTTTTGATCACAATCAGGATTGTTGATCCACCTTTGTCTGATTCTCTAATTGATCAGGCTACTAATAATTGATGAGCTAGACTATCTCATTACAAGAGACCGGGCGGTTCTGCATGAACTATTTATACTTACAACTGTTTGATATGAGTTTGTTAAGTACTTAAATGCAACACTATGTGAAAAATCACAAATCAAGCAGCAAGGGTTTCTAACTTGGAGCTTTGTTGTTTTGAAATATGTACTTCCTTACCAAGTCTTTCAACCTCGAGCATTGGAACTATGTGCCAGAGTAAGTATTGGTTATTTAACTCTTACTCAATTTGGACATTTTGTGATCTTATATATCGAGTTAGCAATGCAGCAAATTTTCAATACCCATCAGCCTAGCATTGCTTGTTTTGCTGAAGCAATTGCAAACTAGTAATTTGCCTTGAAGTACCTCTAGCCTTAAAGAACTATTAATTTCCTATGCTGGATATTTGGGCATTCAATTAGAATGACAACTAAGTTATAGATTTCCAGCAGAATACTCGTGCCTGTTTGCCACCTTATTATTAAGTAGTTGCTTACTTTTAACTAATGACTAACAACATTTAAATTTTGGTTGACAGAAAGTGGCAGCCGCATCTAGGGATATGAGAAGAGCACTTTTTAATTGCATTTTCAGGTATGAAGTATAACATGCCTGATATTAGTAGTTAGTACCCAATCAACTTCTTGGACCATATGTTTCACTTATAGACTAAAGTTATGCCTCTTTCATATGTATTTTTTCTTAGCACATGATACAATCTTTGCCTCTTTTTCAAACATCATTGAAGCTAATTGCTTACCTAGCTTATATCTTCTCGTGGCTGCAGGTCTACTGCTTTCAATGGGTTGGCGAGAAGAGAACTGAGAATCAACCAATAGTATGAGAACATACACTGAGGTGTGTGATATTCTTGTCATTCTTCAAAATTTATGCTTGTGGCATTTTTAGTTAAGGATGAAATCTGTAAAAACTGGCCATCTGAACATCCATGAGGTAGAGCTTGTTGAGTGTTATGAATCAACTGCCCTTTGCGAAAGGATATTTCTTGATTAGACTAGCATTTGCGTTTGGTCCTTTAGAAGTTGTGAAATGGGTCAAGAACACTTTTTTTTACCCATATTATTGTAGTGGGATAATTGTCTGAATGAAATAATAAATGGGGATTGGATTTACACTTTCTTTATAAAAACCACCGTCAAATATGGAGAAAAAATATCAAAATATTACTAATATAAAATGGTGGTTTTCACTTCTCAACTAGTAGCCTAAAACTAGTCCAGTGAATCCCTGCTTCTTTTTTATACTTGTTGAATCTAGAAATCAGAGATAACAAAATAGTTTAATCCTAGTGATGTATAACTCATCATTCATTATCATTGCATAAAAATGAATTGTCTAGTAAAATTTCCTGACATAGTATCAAGAGAAAATAATGATAGTAATGAATTCCATTTTATCAATCTAATGCACATTCTGTTAATCTTGATCATTTTTTTAGGCAAGGCTAATTACAGTATCTCTGGTTTGGAGGAAGTTTTAGACCATTCGCCTTTTGATTCTGAAACAACGTTGCAAGACATATCAACTCGTCTCTTTCTAGCGTCTTTGAAGGGTATTGTTCATCTATGTATTATGAAGCCTAGTTGGTTGTAAGATACTATTCTAGTTTTGTCATTGAACATATTCTGATGCACTGTCTTAGCTTTTCTGAATGACATTGCCTTAGCCTTTCTGAAGGACATTGCCTTAGCTTGTTCTGAATGGCATTGCCATAGCTTGAAAATGTGTAAATAGTTGGAACTTTGTTTAATGTATGTGTCGTTCAGTTGTGGATTTAGTGGATGTCTATATATTGCTTTGAATGGATGGGAATTATAGGTCAAATAACAGGTTGAATTAATATTGTAAATTGTAATATACGATTTGATATTTAATTTTTTTTTATATACAAATAATTATATATCCCGGGTCATATTTATCCGGCATATATATCATTACATTAATAAACTCCATACACATAAGAGGCACACCCCGGATATTAGATGAATATACCCCAGGCTTTTTTTTTTGAGAAAATTGGGTAAAGGTATATACCCCGGATTATTTTGGTTTTATACCCCGGATAAAAAAATTTACAATTCGGATTGGACAGACTTTATACCCCGGATATTAGCATAATATACCCCGGATATTACTCTAATATACCCCGGGCGTATTTTTCAGATCACTTTTTTTGAAATTTGCTTAGGTTATATACCCCGGATTTTTTAAAATATATCCGGGGTATAAAGTTAGACCTATTTTTAACCCCACCCTACCTGAACCCCGGAGCATTATATTGTCAGGTCCGGGGTATATGTATAAAAATATCCGGGGTATATTAACTATTTTCTACTAGTGTATGATTTAATACGAAAAGAAGAATCGGACATGATTATAGCAACAATAGCTATTAGCAGAAACAAGAGTAAAAGCAAACACAACTTAAAGGACAGGAAAATAAGAAAATTGAAGCCAGAAACATGAGTAACCTGTAAGCACAAAAGGCTTTTTTTGCTCTTGACCTAAGTTAGAGCAAAAATATCATTGCAAACTCACAGAGAGAACATAAACTATCGACCTAGAGCAACATGTGGCTCTGATACCAATTGTAGAGGTAGGATCGATTTCACAGCAGAAGACTTAAGCGACAAATCGAAGATTGAGTTCGGAGTCGAGCAATGAAAATAGATTCAAGTGAGCTAGTTGTGCAGAAAGTAAAAATGACGAGATGATTTGTTTACGCAGTTCGGTCTATGACCTACATCTGCGGGACCTCAAAAGTCAGGCCCAATCCACTAGATAATTAGGATTTACAAGCAAGGGGCAACACATAGAGGCAAACAATCATAAGCAAGCATACAATATTGCAACAACACTCAACAAACCCTAAAGGAAAGAAAGAGGAACTCCCTTTCCAAACGACGAAGCCTTCAAAGAGGAGCTTTGATGGCGAAGATCCACTTCAGCTTCTTCTTCTACGCCTATCGGGGTCACAAATCTACCAGGAGCTTTGACGTCGCACCAAGAGAAACTCGGATTCGAAGCCAAGCAGTAGAAACCCTAGCAGAGGAGAAGCGTCGCTCTCAATTTTTGTGAAAAGAGAGAGTGTACAGTGTGAGCTCTTGGCTAGAGTTAGCTCAGAAAAGGAGTAAATATAATACACCCATCGAAGCCAAAATGCAGCGTTCATAAATAGGGCAAAAAGGGAAGCCAGAAGCAAAGAGCCGTTAGGGTTCTAGAGGCCAGATCACATGGGCTTTATCTTTGGGCCTACTCGGATCCACTGGGCCCATTAGAGTTTGGACATAGCCCAAACTCAGATAGACCAGCAAGATGGATCCAGTTACCCTTAAAATTATAACCCAAAGTTATAGATCTATATGTTGTATAGCAGATATTGTACAGGCTAATAAAACTTATGAAAATACACCAATCTACAATGACCAACCGAAGTCCTAAAGAAGAAAAAGGATGGCTGCAATCAGAATTTAGATCTCCGATTAATTAACATTTTTCATGGTCATTGATTATTGTTAGATTATCGCCTTAAACCTCGATCCTTCTAATTAATTAATTAATGCCTTCTTTCTTTCTAATTAATTAATTAATGCCTTCTAATTAATCCTTACTTCCGCCTTTTTCCTTGGATTTTAAATCCAAGGTTTACCTTACTCCCTACCACTGGGTCGAGCCGGTCGACGCAAATAGGGTTTACCTAGTACGTGGCTCTTGCCGGCTGGGTCACGTGCTCGGGGTTTGCCACCGAATGTGGGTTCCTAGTCATCAAAAAAAAAAATAAAAAAATTAATGCCTTCTCCTTTCACCGTCATATATATAAGGTCAATATTGGACAAAATCCATCACAATCGACAATCACGTACAAATAGTTTTGAATCACATGCCTATCCGGAACCCCTTTAATAATATTCAAAGTCTTTGCAAGACTTGTAATATGCGTCGACGCTCAATTTAAATCCCTCAATTTTTTTAAATGACGACTCCTTGTAGCTTTTTTGTATGGGACCTTGTTTGATCACCATGTATTCAGTTCGACTGCTTATAGTCGCGCTTCTTTTACATGCTTATGCATCTACATGTTGTCTTCATCATGAGAGGGATGCTTTGCTCCAACTCAAGTCTCATTATATGTCTTCAGAGGATTACTATATGTATCCTAATCCATTCAGTTCATGGGATGGCAAGGGAAATTGTTGTTTATGGGATGCTGTTACGTGCAACCACTCGACGCAACATGTGACTAAGCTTGCCCGATTGATCCCTATAGATCGCAATTATGGCAGTGCTCTTAATGTAAGTTTATTTAATCCTTTGCGAGAATTGATAAGCCTCGACTTATCTGGGAATATGATCAATCGCTTGGTCGGAAATGGAGGTAAATATCTATATTTCCTATGGTATAGTATATACACATGTGTATGATTATAAGAAAACATTTGATTTAACGTATGTTTTAAATGTGTAGGGTACAACATGTTGAATTTGCCAAATTTAGAGACCTTAGATTTTTCAAATAATATGCTTAATGAGAAGCAAGAAGTGAGACATCTTGTAGGATCACTCAATTCGCTAAAGGAGTTGGATTTGTCTTGGAACAGCTTGGGTGATGGACAGTTTACCGGACAAGGTATGCGACTCATTTATTCTTATTTGTGTTCATATATACTCATATAGATCCCCATATAGATCCCCGCATCATTAAGTTGGTTAATTATTTCTGGCTTAATTTAACTTTGAAAAAAAAAAAAAATTTTATATTAATGATCCATACAGTATTGCTTTCTAGTATACTCAATCTTTTAATTAATTATATACATAATTTTAAAATTAAAATAATTTTATGATATATCAAATGATATGGATTCCCATAGAAAACAGAAACATTTTTATTTAATTTTTTTAATACATTTTTGTCCTTCAGAGCTAACACATTTGAGACGATTGCGGACACTTAATCTGAGTTTGAACGGTTTAGAGGGATCTTCAACAATTCAAGGTACTATAAATTCTTTTGGTTTATGAAAGGTTTGATCTAAGTATAGTCAATACGCTAGAGTTCCGAAAAGGAACTATAAATTCTTTTATTACCGCTCTTCTTCAGGAAAACACACTCGTAATAACAACTTTTTATAATTTAAAGATAAAAGCTATTTTAATTCCTTTTTCACTTTAAACTAGATTATAAGCTTGTCCCTGTATGGAGCCAGTACTATGAACTTTTATTTATTTACTACAACACATTTACAATGACGTTAGTGTTAGTAAAAACCATGAACTAAGTTCAACTTAATTAGAAACACATCAAATTAAAGCGAAAGACTCGTCTGAAAACACGAATTGCTGTGGCGTGGTATATATCCGAAACCCACGGCCTTAGAAGCGATTTCGCCCCGACCACGGTGCAAGTCGGCTTCTGGCATCGCCCCCAAAGTTACACAGCACCTCCGATCGCGTGCACTCGCCAAAGGAGGTTTGGAATCTTTCCAAGAACTCAGAACGTTTCTCAGAGAAGATGATGAAGGTGAAAAACCACCCCTTTCTTCTAAAGCCTAAAAACCCTTTTTTTAAGAGGAAGAG
The DNA here is from genome assembly GCA_037127255.1 of Persicaria tinctoria. Classification (NCBI taxonomy): domain Eukaryota; kingdom Viridiplantae; phylum Streptophyta; class Magnoliopsida; order Caryophyllales; family Polygonaceae; genus Persicaria; species Persicaria tinctoria. The sequence continues at coordinate 735,453 of JBANSL010000014.1, forward strand.
AACGTGTCAAAAAACACCCCACTCTCCCACCAACTTAGGCAGTTGAGAAAAAACCTCACAACCAATTTTAAAAACCATTTTCCTTTTATTTAAATATGTATAAATTAACATAAAATAAATCCCAGCATAAAACCTTATTCAAGCATTATTTCCAACAATCCCCCACAAATGCGAGGAAATAGGTTTTCTAAAACAACTTTGAAAACAACGTTCTGAGCTAGTTTTATGAAGAAGATACTTAAATGTTGGTGAACAAGTCTTGAACCAACACATACTGAAGCTGAGTGCCTCGCTTGTCATAGAAGTGAACGAATCTTGAACTTCCAGACTCGCGAGTTGACCTCAACAACACATACCTTCACCACGATCCTGGTGATTCCGCGATAAGATCTTCAAATATGTATGTGGTCATCTCATACCTTGGGTGCTGAAGAGTGCTCCTGAAAGACCACCATAGTCTTCCATAGAAGGTGACCAACCCCTTCACACTCTCGTAGGTAGCTCCATCAAGTCTATCTCACATAGACCACCCTTATTAGGGCTATGGAACCATTAAGAGCATTATGCTCATCCTCTTCCATATTTGGTGAATCCATCAAGTCCTTCTCAATAGGACCACCCAACTTTGGGCTATGGACTCATTAAGAGTACATGACTCAACCTTTCTCAATACACCTGTCATGGGAATGAGACCTGGTGTATCTCTCCTCATATGGGTTTGAGTCTCATTCCCTTAGACAAATCAAGGACTAGACTCATGTTCCGTCCTTTTGTCAACATATCATCAGGTTCCTCTCGGACATCACATCCTCCAAATAAACGACACCATTCAGAATCAGCTGTCTCACAGCTTCATGTCAAATATGCGTGTGTCTCTTCTTGCCATTCTATGTATTGCTGCTAGCTACACAAATAGCAAATGTGAGTCACAATGTAGAGAATTAGATAGAGCTTCATGCCCCCACAAAGGTAAGTAAGCCAGTAACATTCTCAATCACTCAATCTCTTGTCTAGCTAAATCTAGAACTATGATCTCATATTTCATAGTCGATGTAGCAAACATGACAATTTTCATGATTTTCACAATATAGCACCACCACATAATGTCAAAACAAAGCCACTAGTGGAGCTATAACATCATCATCATAATAAGAATGTTCGATCATATTGGCATAACGATAAAGTTATCAAACCTTCTCAACATTTCTCTACATAATGGAATGAAGCAATTTCTCTTTTCTAGTTTCTTTAACACTTAGAAACACATCAACTTCACCCATATCTTTCATTTCACAGCGAGAGGAAATAAATTTTTAGTTTCATTTATCATGTGCATGCTAGTGCCAAATATCATCTCATATCCACGTAGGCACATAACCAATTTAACACATCTTGGCATAAAACATGCATTACATACACAAAATGAAAAGTTCAACACAGTTTGGTCACATTCTCATAACATTTCAAATATGCTTTGTTAAAGCCATATATTGATTTCTAAAGTGAACACAAAATTCTCTTTTCTTGGAACCACATGCCTGTAGGCTGTTCCACATATCTCTTTCTCTAGATCGTCATTTAAAATACAGTTTAACATCCAATGATGCACTGCCAATTTATAATTAGATGCTAAAGCAAATAATAAATATAAATGACAATCTTAATCATTAGAGAATATGCATTAAAGAAATCAATTTCATATTTTGTGTGAATCCTTTAACCACTAGTCTTGCCTTAAACCTTATAATAGAATCATCTGCTCTAAAAATTCCTTTTAGAGATCCATTTACACACAATGGTTTTGACACCTCTAGGCAAGTCAACTAGTTCCCAAGAAGGGATACACATAATAGATTCCACTTTACTGTCTATAGCATCTTTTGAAAGAAACTAGCATAAGTTGAACTCGATCATAACCTCTTGACTGTTCTAAATTCATCTATTATAACTTAAGAACATAAATAAGAGGTAAATCACTTTCAATCACATTAGCGAGTTCATCCAACATAGTTGTATCAAACTTAAACTCACAACTAGTTTCCCTTATATCTCATTTCTCCTTCTAGACTCACTAGATTCAAGCTTGACATTTGAATCAAGTAAAGATAAAGATGCAGACATAAGCATACATACAAGAATACTATTATGATTTTACTTAAGCAAACATTGCTACAAAACTTAGCATCATGATATTCACACGTATTTATATCATCTAAACACATAAGTAACGCAATCGTTCTCATCATAACCAACAAGTATATATAATCAACCATATTAGATCCAACATCATCTCACTTAAAGGAAGGTACAACCACTTTAGTCAAACACCCCCACATTTCTCATATACACTAGATAGACTCTTAAGTCATTTCCACACTTTATATGGGGTTTTGTCTAACTTCACATGTGGCATCTTACTTCCTACCTCTATCGGATCTAAAGCATTTGGTTCTATTCAAGTTGGTATTATATCTCATAATATATATCAAGAACAATTCTTCCTACTACATCTTTGATCTTAGCAAATGCATGCAACTTGGTATATCCAAAGAGCATCAACTTAATGTGATATAACACCTTTACCACACTTGCTTTATAGAGTTTAACAATAAAGTAACTCAAACAATCTAGTGGTCCTCTCAATTACGGGTTGAAAAGGTATTTAGCAAGTTTAACATTTATGCATATATCACCATGATTTTGATCAACAATAACCAAGTTAGAGGTAATTAGAGCATTTATGGAGTTCTCTCAAAGAAACAACTTCCTATATATGTCCTAATGTCATGCCAAAGATCAATATTCACAAAGATATCACAAGGCAACATTCTTTCAAGACAAACCAAAAGAGTCCTATCATGATCATCATTTAACAATGCAAATGCACATGAGATCAATTGACATATAGGCATTTTTGTGTAGTTAGAACTAATAAGTCAAGCAAGAATTGCTCATCAAACTTAACTCACCAAATAGGCCGACACGAGTGTTCTCGGTAGAAGAAGATTCTTCATATGACCAAAGTGAAGACTCGACGGTTCATCACCATCCAGAGCTTCTTTAACTCCTGCCTCTAGCAACCGTGTCCGTAGCAAATGATTTTGCTACCAACATCCCAGTGCCACTCCGCATACGTCGCATCATGAAATTAACCACACAAGTTAAACTTGGGTTATAAAAAATCATCATGATAGCACATTTTCATCAATTTGCAATCACTCAGTTCATAAATCAAGTGGTTCGAAATTGAAACTAAGATGTATTTATACATTTATTTCTTTTTCATAAACGTACCCTAGCTAGTAGCCATATATTTAGTACGGTCATGCCATTAATAAACTAATACCACATAGATTAGTTCTTATCCCACTAATTAGCATCATCACAATTTTCATTGGCTTTCAATTCCACCGAAAAGGCCAAGGAATGGCCTGAGTTGAATGCCATATGATAAATTAATACAAGAGACCTTGATTAATTAATTAAGGCAAGTATGTATATACCTCCCATGGTGATGCGGTGCAACCACCAAGCCGCCTCGGCTTACCACAAAAAAGCTACTTCTTGGTGGAGGCTCTCAAGATATGACCTCCTTATGACGCCTTGTGTGTACAGGTGAGAGCGCCGCTCGGATTCCCCGCAGCAAACTTACCACCACAAAGGCATCCACCTCGATAATCGGAGCCGCGCTGATCTTGAAGCCGAAAGAGAAAGTACGTCGATCACTGCATTTGGTATTGGGGACTCGCCGTCGACAATCCTAGCTGATCAAAGACCTGAAAACCCGATCAAGGCCATAAGCTTAGGTCTCCAGCATAGCTTGCTTCTCTTCTCAATCACAGAATTCAGCGATCTATGGGCCGAAGACGGTGGCGCGCGAGTCCTCGATCGAGCCCCATCAATCGCTCGACCATTGATGGCATCGTTCTAATCAAAAGATCCCACATTTCTAGGGTTAAAGAAGTGATCCACATCCCTATCATGGTACAATCGGGTCAGAAACTCAGAACCAAGGGAATTGAGTTAGAGGATGAATCAGATTGCGCATGAACCAATCCAATCCCGAAAGCCTCTTGCAGCTCTGTCGCAACATTTTCCCTAACCGAATTTCTGGAACAGGGTTTCTTCAAGGAAGGTCGGTAATTAGAACGACTTCTTCGATTTCGGCGGTGGCGCCATCTCTGCCTCAGCACTTGATCATCGGTGGCCAAGATTGTCCAAGATCAAGACTTCAATTGCTGAGAGAGGAGACATAGAGGGATGCCTTCGCGGCTTCGCCTGATCCAATTTGAATTGAGCTATGCGATGACTGGGTTTCGGCTTCACAACCATGGCTACTGCGGAAATTAGTTGCATTCCTTCCTCCTGGGGTCGTAGCCCTGGCTTTCAATCCCCAGTTCCCTACCTCGCAAGGGAGCGGCTCCGGCGGCGGAGTGTGAACAGGGTCGCGGAATCCTCAACAGGACTGGACGGCTAAAGAGGTGACGCATCTCCCCCACCGTCACCGCCGAGGACTTGGAGAAACCCTCCGTCGGATCCAAGCGCCGTAGCACTTGACGCAACAAGAAACTTCTGATTCCTCGCAATCGGAAAGAGAACGAACAATAAATTTCAACCCGTTAATACTAACAGATAAATCGCTTCTAAATTGTTAGTAAAAACCATGAACTAAGTTCAACTTGATTAGAAACACATCAAATTAAAGCGAAAGACTCGTCTGAAAACACGAATTGATGTGGCGTGGTATATATCCGAACCCACGGCCTTAGAAGCGATTTCGCCCCGACCACGGTGCAAGTCGGCTTCTGGCATCGCCCCCAAAGTTACACAACACCTCCGATCGTGTGCACTCGCCAAAGGAGGTTTGGAATCTTTCCAAGAACTCAGAACGTTTCTCAGAGAAGATGATGAAGGTGAAAAACCACCCCTTTCTTCTAAAGCCTGAAAACCCTTTTTTAAGAGGAAGAGAACGTGTCAAAAAACACCCCACTCTCCCACCAACTTAGGCAGTTGAGAAAAAACCTCACAACCAATTTTAAAAACCATTTTCCTTTTATTTAAATATGTATAAATTAACATAAAATAAATCTCAGCATAAAACCTTAATCAAGCATTATTTCCAACCGTTAGTTCCAGTGTACTCAGGCCTTAACGTGTAGAATGTACACACATTTGGGTCTTTTTTTTTTATAAGGTAAAAATTCGATGGTCAGACAAGTCTGACTCACCGAGAGGCCGACAAAGTCGGCAGACGGCGAACCGTCAAACATACAACCTAAAAAGATAGAAATACAAAGAACAAGTGAAATGAAACAAACATAAATAATCCCTACAACAAGACAATGCAAGAAGACCAACTCCCAAAAAAATTGAGAAAACCGACAAAGAATGAAGCCAAGCACCACCGAACAGTGGCACCGCGGGCCAGCGGTACAGCAGGACTCCAACTCTTGTGGGTAGTGCATACGAACTCCAAGGAAGATCAATCCCGGAAACGGAGACACCCTCAGAAACAGAATATTTTTCAAAACTAGTTTAGTAACCGTGCGGGATTTTCTCTATATATGAAATTAAATAGATAATTGTTATATTAAATTAATAGTTTTAACAATTAAATTAATGTAATTGGTCAATAATTGTAGTTTTAAGAAGAGTGGTCGTGTAGCTAAGGTGAATTATCATCTATCATATAAAATTTATAAGTAAGATAATTGTTAGCAAAAGAGAAATTATTTTAAATTAAATATTTGTATATTTGTTGAATGCAAAATTTTGATAATGATTAGTATTTTTTATGAATTAGTATATAAAACTTTTAATTGAAAATATTTATAAGAAATATTAATTAAAAATAATGGGGTTAGGATCTGATCATTATAAAGTAAGTATCCGTAGAGTTTTTCTGTTATAGTAAAACCTCATGAAATACACTAATTTTTACTGTTATATTTTGACTATATATTTCAATATTATATATTTAAAAAAATTCAAATAAAATGCATAATTAACTAAAAACAAACAAATCAAAGGTTATTTGTTTGGGAAAAAAGTCACTTGTAAAAATAGACCAACTATCAATAGTCTATATCTATTTACTGAATATTAATGAACAATTTTAGTTTTTATAAATTTATATATTAGAAATATATTATTTGCATAGTCATAAAATAAACTCTTAGAAATATGTGTTTACTTAGGAATACGTAAATGATTCTTGCTAAGTATTAGTAGTTGATTGGATAAAATCATCAAATTTATAATTTGTGAAATTTATTTATTTATTTGCTAATTGTTAAAGAGGGCTCACGAATAATTATAAACCAATAAAATTTTGAAGTCAATGGGGATGTGGCATTAGCATATGGGCGTCATGTGACATTTTTAATTATAAACAATTACATCTAATGACCCCAATGAAATTTTGAAGTCAATGATTCTTTCTCTTGTATGGATCTTGAGGATTTGGATAATGCTTGGTGAAATTTGCGGTCTCTTCTTCCTTATATTCTTCAACTCATTTATTTTATTCTTATATTTTTTTGCTCATAAAGATCCCCGCTTCACACGGTACGTATGATACCTGGTTAATTATTTTCCGGCATAATTTAACTTTGAAAATTTTTTAAAATTTATATTTATGATCCATATAGTTAAATACACTTATTATACACTTTTATCCTGTAAAATCATATTTTTGGAAAATATAAAAGGTATTTCTAGCAAATTCAATCTTTTAATTATTTATAATTTTTAAATAATTAATGATATTTTATAATAATTTTTTTAATTGTGTAATTTAAGTATGTGGAACATAGATAACTTTTTTTTAAGTTGAATTATGTCCAAAATAAAATTAAATAAAAGGGGAAAATTTACAGAAAACCGCCCTTTAAACATGGGAGTTTTTACTTAACCACTCTTTAAATTCCAAATTACAAAAAACCACCATTTAAATGGTCTTTCTTTACAATTCACCGCCCATTCATCTAATTTCGCTAATTTATCATTAAATATATTGTATTTTAATATTTTTAAACTCAATTTTGATTATAGATATATTCAAAATTTGAATTTAAGGGCTTGATTATATTTTAGGGATCATTTTATTTATTTTTAAAAAATAACACGGAGTAATAAATATAGTCTATAATTATTATCTTAACTTATATTTGAAAATATTTTTAAAATATTATGTAAATTAATCTTATTTATTTATATTTTAAATATTATAATTTATTTATATATTTTTGTTCAATAATTATCTTTGATAAAAAAAATTCAAAAATGTTATTTTTAACTTTATAAATAGAACTTATGGTTTCTAATCATATTATAAAGAAAATACTTAATTTACATAATATTTTAAAAAAATTATAAACATTTTCAAGTATAAATTAAGATAATAATTATAGGTTATATTTATTATTATTTTTGAAAAATAATTAAAATGATCCCTAAAATATAATTAAGCCCTTAAATTCAAATTTTGAATATATTTATAATCAAATTTGATTTTGAAAATATTAAAATATAATATATTTAATGATAAATCAGCGAAAATAGATGAATGAGTGGTGATTTGTAAAGAAGACCATTTAAAGGGTGATTTTCTATAATTTCAAATTTAAAGGGTGGTCAAGTGAAAACTTCTATATTTGAAGGGTGGGTTTTTTTGTAAATTTCCCTAAAAAAAATTATATTTATATTTTAATCAACTATATTTAAAAAGGGTGTGGATAGATACACCACAAATCACATTGTCAAAAATGCACGTCATTAAAGACGTGCATGATTTGGGGTGTATATAGCGAAACCGTTTAAAAATGCTTCTCGTTAAAAATCGTGTTTAAAAAGTTCTAAAAATATAATTTGCCAAAAATCTTCTTTTTAATTTTTAAAATTTCATAAAAGATGAATTTTCAATTTAAAAATTTATAAACATATATAATTTTTTAAGATAATATTAAAACTAAAATAATTTTATGATATTCTTATTGAGAGCGGAAATATTTCGGATCCTTTTTCATTGTTTAATTTTTTTTTTAATATATTTTTGTCCTTCAGAGCTGACACATATGAGACAATTGCGGATACTTCGTCTAAGTGATAACTAGGGGTGGGCGCGGGACGGGACCGGGACGGGATTTACTCTTTTTTTCTTCGTCCCGCACGGGCCTTGTCCCTCACGGGACGGGACGGGACCGGGACGGGACGGGCCTTGTCCCTCAAATAAAAAAAGATTATAAAAAGTAAAAAAATTTCTATATATTTTATGATTTTCAAAGACATAACACATATAAATCTATAAAGGTTTTGTTATATATACACACATAATATACGTGTGTTATACACACTGATGCAGTGATGCAGTAGCACTAGCATAACATGGATTGATGCAGTAGCATTGGTTTTATCTTTGGTGGAATGCATAGCATTAGTGTGTATATACGTATGCGTATACAAACTGTATAAGTGAATGTAATCTATATATAGATTATATATATATGTTACAGTATGTATAACCTAATGTATTATTATTATTATTATTATTATTATTATTATTATTATTATTATTATTATTATTATTATTATTATTATTATTATTATTATTATTATTATTATTATTATTATTATTATTATTATTATATGCGGGACGGGACGGGATTTGCGGGATTGAGACGGGTCGTCCCGCGTCCCGTCCCGCATAATTTTTGCGGGACGGGACCGGGACGGGATTCACTTTTTTTTTTTGAAATCCCACCGGGATCGGGACGGGACCGGGACGGGCCCGGGACGGGACCGGGATTTGCGGGATTTGTGCCCACCCCTAGTGATAACAACTTAAATGGATCTTCACCAATTGAAAGTACATTTTGAAAAAATTTGGTTCATGAAAGGGTTTGGTTTGGTCCACGTTAATATTTGATGTCCCAGTAGTAGAGCTGGCAAAATCTGACCCGACCCGAAAACCCGACCCGACTCATCCGAACCCGAATCCGACCGGGACCCTAAAATATAGAGTCATTATTCATAACCCGAACCCGAGACCGAACCCGAACCGAACCTGACCCGACACCAAACAGACCCGAACACAGATAAACCCGACCCGACCCAAACCCGATCCGACTCTGAACCCGACCCCACTCTCAACCCAACCCGGCCCAACCCGACCCGAATTGAAATGGTTATTTAAGATTAACATTTTAATATTTGAATGTTAAATGTTTTTTTTTTATTTTAACACAAGTTTATTATTATACTTTAACATATAAAACACCAATTATTTTTGTTAATTGTTATCATATGAATAAGAACCCAAGTAAAATCAATAGATAAGCAGATAAGACAATGAGTCAAGTAAGTCAACCGCCATACATCAAATCAAAACATCGATACATATTACGAGTCAGAAATGCTAAAAGTTCATTAATTGTTGCAGATATATCTTAACCTCAATATTAAATATCGATATTGAACTCAATCTCAAAACTCAGTCTTTAACTTGATCTCAAATATGTATATATCTTAACCTCAAATGTCCATATTTGTCCAAATCTTAAATCTCAATCTTGATCTAAATCTCAATCTCGATTTAAATCTCAATCTCAATCTCAAATTCCAAATCTCAAGACTTTAAATACATCGAATATTAGAATCAATCGAAGATGAAGTATTTATAAGTTTTATTTATAACTTTGGTTTTTTTTAAACGTGTTTCTTTTATTGGTATAACTTATAAGTTATAAGTATAAATATAATACTTCTATTGGTTTTCATAACTAAGTGTTAATAATTTTATTAATTTTCATATAGCTAACTCTTAAGGGGTTTTTTCACTTAAAAAATTATATTAGACTATTAGTGTTAATAATTCTATTAATTCTAGTAGTTTTCGGTTTTTATAAATGCACTTCTTTTTATAAATATAAGTATAATAATTCTATTAAATTTCATAATTATGGTTATGAATAGTTCTTTTTATAAATATAAGTATAATAATTCTATTTTTTTGCGGAAAGAATTATTTATATCCAAATCAATAATTTTGTAGTTGTTATTTTATTTTAATCTATATTATTATATTTTGATAGAATTAATTATTTATATCTAGACTTGTTAAAAACTAATAATAATAATGAAAGAAAACTAATGGGCCAAAAGCTAAAAATGAAATGGGCATTGAAAATGATATGGGTCAATGATATAGTCAAACCACAAATAAATCCATTTGCAACTTGCTAGTTAAAATAAGGTTAAAACCTAAATGTACAATTAATTTCATTTAATTATAGCACCGATCAATTGGTTTAAATGTTTAAAAAAGGACGATGTTGCCGAATATCGAATTTCCGATTATGACTTTTTTGAAAATCGGTTAACAACCGATGAGTCAATAACAATGATTGTATTCAACCGAGTCAAAATTACATATTCAAGTATTCAACCGAGTCAAAATCATTTATTTTAAGTAAATTACATACTTAAGTATTAAACCGAGTTAAAATCATTTATTTTAAGTAAATTACAAATTTAAGTATTCAACCGAGTCAAAATCAACCTAATTATCCAAATTCCAAACGAGTCGAATATGATTCGACCGAAAACTCAAACCAACTATACCGATATACCCACTTTGATTCGAAACTCAAATGAGACCGACCCACCTCTAGACCCGAAACCCGAACGAGACCGACCCGCTTTGACCCGAACCCAAATGGGCATGACCCGACTTAGCCCGAAACCCGACCAATCTAAAATTCATTATGACCGAACCCGACCCGAACCCGACCCGATCAATGTCCGACCCGACTAATACCCGACCATAAATTTTACCCGAATTGACCCGACCCGAGCAAGCCTGACCCGAACCCGACCCGAACGACCGACTTGCAGCTCTACCCAGTAGGGTCAATACACAAGTATTTACATTTCAAAGTAAACTAGTGTAGTTCTCGCTAGCGTGTTCAAATTCGGTTCAAATTAAACCGAAATTTTGAACCGAACTGAGCCAATCAAATTGGATATAAACCGAACTTAAAAGATTAGGTTCGGTTTTTTGTTCGCAATTCTAAAAATTCGTATTCAGGTTCAGTTCGGTTAAAACCTAGCTTTTATTAAATAAAATTAAAACATTATACAACACTAGTTTAGATTGAATCAATTCTCATAAACCAAACCCAAACTTCAGGTGTTAGGTTCAGTTTTCGGCTAGCAATTTCCAAATTTTGGTGTTAGGTTCAATCAATTCGGTCCGATTTGGCTCGGTTTTAAACCGATGAGCAGCTCTAGTTCTCGCACAATGGCGCGCTTATTTCAAAATTATTAAAATAATAATGACATAACACATATTACTATGATAAATATAAGAAATATACTACTCCCGTCTCAAAATAATTCTCGTTTTACTTTTTGGCACGTTTTTTAAGAAGCTAATAACTCTATAAAATATTAATTTTTTTAACAATTTTTTTTCATAATTTTATATAATTGTATTAAGTATGAAATTATTTTTTTAAATTAATAAAATCATTAATATTTTATATAGTTTTTACCGTTCTTAAAAAATGTGTCAAAAGCAAAATGACAAGTTTTGCGAGACGAAGGGAGTATATATATTGATAAAATTTAACATAAAGATCAGTTACTTTCAAACTAAGGAATATTTACATTATATGGGTTGATTTTCTTTTTTATTTGAAACATTATTATTTTAAAAAAATAAAATGTAAAAAAATAATTATAGAGAGATTGTTTGAAATTTAATACAATTAAAGTGGATTGCTTAACTAAAAAAAGCAAATGAAGCACACTACTTATTAATATTATGCTTTTTCACCTTGCATCTTCTTATTGGGTCTAACTGGTCGACACAAGCCAATTTACTTGGTGTGTGTGGCTCTTGCCGGCTGGGTCACCATTATAAAAAAAATATTATGTTTTGAATTATGTAATTAGTTTCTAAAGAAAATTAATATCTTTATAACATTAAAAAAAAATATTTTGAAGAAATCTTGTTGATTACTAAATTTTTTAATATCTCATTAAATTTTGTAAAAATTTATGTTTTGAATTAATTTAATTGACTGGTAGAAAAGGAATCAATATCTTCTTAATTTTATTTAAAAAATTATATTTAAAATTAATCAATTGCTAAAATTTTTCTTGAATTCTATTTTAAATTAATTCAATTGGTTAATGGATAATTAAATGATAAAAAAATATATTAATAAAAAAAATGAAAAATAATTAAAATTATTTATTGGTTGAAATAGCTAAAAATAAGCTAAGAATATACAACTGATTCCAATTTTTTAATTTATTAAAAAGTATTTCATTACCTTTATATGTAGTTCAATTTGGTATTATCTATTACAAAGTATTTACAATTCATTCCAATTTTTCCCAATTGGGAGGTGTTTTGGTAAGGGGCTAAGGGGTTCATGTGTTTTTGGGTTTTTCTGATATATGGTTTTTATCGATTTCTCAGCTTTATGTAAACTAACGAGTCTTGAAGAGTTGAGACTTGACTTCAATCGGCTAAGTGGCATCTTGCCAAGATGTTTATGGAATTTGACATCTCTTCGACTGCTCGACCTATCGGCTAATAGTTTCAGCGGCAACTTGCCACCAACCATCAACCTCCCGTTGCTCGAATGGTTTTCCATCTCAGACAATGACTTTCATGGCAAATTCTCTTTATCTAACCTGATGAATCATTCAAGGCTACAAGTTTTGACCCTCTCAAACAATGCATTACAAGTACAAGTTGATGATTCAGTGTATTCATCGTCCTACTGCGCCTCTAAACTCGTGGTTCTCGGATTAAGTCATTGCAACTTGAATGGTCAGTCTAAAAACTCCGTCAAATTCCTTTCATGCCAATCAAATCTACAGCACATTGATCTCTACGGTACTGGATTATGTGGATTATTTCCAGCATGGTTGCTGCAAAATAACTCAAATCTCCATGTCTTAAACTTGGGAAATAATTCGTTCACCGGAAGTCTTCGCCTCCCGAACCATAGCAATTTAACAGTTTTGGACATTTCAAGCAACAAACTAACTGGGACGATGCCTGAGGATTTCGGGATAGCGCTATCTTCCCTCCAAGCCTTGAACTTGTCTTTCAATTCTTTTGATGGGCATATCCCTACTTCAGTTGGCAACATGACTCAATTATGTTTACTAGATTTATCAAACAACAACTTCTCCGGGGAGGTACCAAGACCACTGTTATCTGAACTCGCTCTTTTACAATTTTTGTCATTGTCGAAGAACAACCTTGGAGGAGAGATTATTCCCATCTATATGAACTTGTCATGTTTGGAGGTTTTATACTTGGATGACAACAACTTTGGTGGGACCATTCAAGGGTCGCTGAGAATCTCTTGGGGGTTAGGCTTGCTAGATGTATCCTACAACAATGTAACAGGGGAAATTCCTACCTGGATTGGCGACTTTGAAAGCTTGAATACAATGTCCTTAGTAAGGAATGAATTTCATGGTGGCATACCAAGACAGCTTTGCCAACTCAAGGGGCTTGGGTTTTTGGACCTCTCAAAAAACAGGTTCACCGGTGGTATACCTCCTTGTGTCGGGCTTACAAGATTGAGATTCTTGCTTATGCATGGAAATCATCTTACCGGAGTAATTCCAAAGGGATTGAAAAACTTGTCGGGGTTGGAGATACTTGATTTAAGCAATAACCAGCTCTCCGGTGGTATTCCTCAATGGATTTATAAACTCTTACGCTTGGTTATCATTCTATTAGGAGGTAATAAGCTAGAAGGGGAATTGCCCATCCAACTGTGTCAATTGCAAATGGTTAACATCATTGACCTGTCAAATAATAACATTTCAGGTGTTATTCCTTCGTGCTTTCAAAATATGTCATTTGGAGAACAAAATATCAATGGACCAATATTGGAATCAGAGGAACTAATGGCCAGTGAGGGATTTTTTCTGTCTAATACCTATGTTTTGGGCTCGATGTCTCCTGGGTATGAAATCGATATAAATTATGAGATACAAGAGGAAGTTAACTTCATTGTCAAGAGCAGATATAGTTCTTACAAGGGTAATATTCTTACGATTATGTCCGAGTTAGATTTGTCATCCAATAAACTAATTGGAGACATTCCTCCTGAATTGGGAGAGTTGGGAAGCCTCCATGCTCTAAATCTGTCCCACAATCACTTATCTGGTTCGATACCTAGGAGTTTCTCCAAGCTCAAGAGCATCGAGAGCTTAGACTTATCAAGCAACAACTTGAGTGGAGCAATCCCTTCTGAACTAGTCGATCTCACTTCCCTGGAGATCTTCAACGTATCTTACAATAATCTAAGTGGAGAAGTGCCAGAAACGAGACAGTTTGGAACCTTTGATGAAAGAAACTACCAAGGAAATCCTTTGCTTTGTGGGTCTCGGCTACCTAAAAGTTGTGGGATGGATGAAACTGTGCCTAATACCGGGAACACATCAACTAAAGAAGAAGATGAAGGATTTGACATGGAGGTATTCCTTTGGAGCTTTGGTATGTCTGCTGTCATTGTCTTGCTGTCCTTCATTGTTGTTCTTGCAATCAACCCTTACTGGAGGAGAGCTTGGTTTGCATTTCTTGATGTGAAATTCCTTTGGTGGTTCAACCCATGAACTTGGAGAATCGTGCCATCTCTTGCATTGTTGTTATTGTGTTAGTTTGTCTTTTTGTTTGTTTGTATGAATTTAATTTATGATGTAAAATGTTGTAATAGTCTTAGTCTTGCTCTTTTTTATTATCACAACTAATTTTCTAAAACTTTCTTTGTGTTACTTTATCTTTCTTTGTGTGTCGGACTTTAAATTTGTGACGCAAACTGTTTGCTTAGTCTTCGTCTTGTCTTTGTAGTATCACAAGTAATTTGTAATGTTAAATGGTTTAATTTCGATATGTATTCAGTTGTTATTGTTGTTGTTATATATTTGAGGACTAGAGCATCAGATAAAACATTAAAATTTCATTGAAGGTTCCAAATGTTTGCCAAATCATAGGCTTTGCAATTAGGCATTGTTGAGGAGGTCAAGTCCAAGCTACTAATTAATGTTAGTTGATATTGCATTTTGTAATTATAGATAGAATCTTTTATATTTATCCTTACTCTTTAGGTTGATAAGATCATATCTTCCTAGGGTTTCACTCTCTTGTATTATATAAACCGTACATATCAATATACAGAAATCATCTTCTCCTTCACATCTTTACATGGTATCAGTCCGACCTCTCGATCCTCACGATCAAGATGTCCAACACCCCTACCTCCTCCAATCAAATCCTATTTTCGGCCTCTTCCGATGGGAATTCTCCCAATTTCCATCTGCCGAACTTTGCCATCCGACTCGATCGTGGCAATTACTCCATCTGGCGCACCACGGTTCGTTCGTCTCTAGAGGCCTTTGATCTGGCCTCTTTTCTCACACCGACTGAACCGCCGTCGTCCACCATTCCGAGCCCTATCGGTGATGTTCTGACCGCTTCAGGCATCACCCCTGTTGTTGCTCTTGTTGCCTTCAATGCCGAGTCTCAATCGGCCTCTGTTGTCCCGCCCGTCCCGAATCCTGAGTATCTCACTTAGGTTCGCAAGGATAGGCGGGTGCTCTTGTGGATTCGTTCGACACTCCCCCCCCCCCCCTTCTAGGATACGTCGCTCGAGCCACCACCATCGCAGAAGCCTGGGATATCCTTGCTCGGATGTTCGCTGCCCAGACTCGTCCCCGCCAAATGCACCTCCGTCATTAGCGTGCGTCAGACGCTCACGAAGGGCACCATGATTGTGCTCGACTATGTGCAAAAGAAACACGCCATCGCTAACGAGCTCGCTCAGAGCATGTGCGTCGTCTCCGACTCTGATCTCGTGACCTTCATCTTGTTCGGTCTGGGCTTCCAGTACGCCTCCTTCCGATCGGCCTTTGCTCTCTCCAAGAATCCAATTTTATCCGATGAGCTTCTCGGTCACCTGCTGCATGAGCAGCGCCTTGAGGAGGACGCCAGCCCTGCCATCGACGTCGATCAGCCCGCTGCCAACATCGCCGCTACTAGGGGACGAGGCCGTGGTAGAGGTCGTGACTGTCTTTAGGTTGATAAGATCATATCGTCCTAGGGTTTCACTCTCTTGTATTATATAAATCGTACATATCAATATACAGAAATAATCTTCTCCTTCACATCTTTACAATATTCTAAAACATCAGTTATCATTCAAACAAACCTATATTCTAAAACAAATTATTTAATGCAATCATTTCTCCTTCCAAAAGGAGTTCTACAAAAAAAATTGATCAGATAAACAAAAATTTCTTTTGGAATAAACTTCAATATGATAATTATCATCTTTGTACTCCTAAAAAAGATGGTGGGTTAGATTTTAAATCGGCTGAGGAAACTAATATTGGTATGCAAATGAAACTGCTTTGGAGAATTATGGCTAATCCTGATAATATTTGGCCTAAGGTAATTACGGATAAATATCTCTCGACATAATCTCTAATGAAAAGAGGAAGATTCAAAACTTCTTGGCAATTTGGCAGACTTCTTAATGTCAGAGATCTATTATCTAAAGGATTTCTCTGGCTAGTGGGTAATGGGAAAACCTCAATGTATAGTCTGACATTTGGGTGAATGCGCAATAGAGATTGGAATTATAGTTGTAAAACTTAGATATAGTTACAATTGTTGAGATTTAAGAGGGGGGAAACTTAGATATATATATTTTTATTTTAAACTACATTCCATAGCATTTTAAGCTCCATTCAAAAGTCCAGCTCTAGAATGTTATGATATTATTAAAATAAAAATTAGATTCAAAATATTCTTTATATTTACATGGATTTCACAATTACTTTAAAATGAATGATATCTTTGACAAAGTTAAAGGACAAAGTCGTGTTAAATTTATAAATAAGGAAAATGTATTTATTTTAATTAAAATGTATTTATTTTAATTAAATGATGTATCGACCTATATATTTATTTTAATTATATCATGCTAATATTCATAAATTTTAATTATATCATGCTAATATTCATGCTTCATTTTATGAAAATCATAATAAGGCAAGTCAAAATATTACCTTTCGTTTCATAAAAAAACTCAAACTCTCTTCAGCTTCTCTATTGCGCATTCACCCAAATGTCAGACAATATTACCTTTCGTTTCAACAAAAAACTCAAGCAATCAAGCCTAGGCATTTAGGTTGGAACCTAAATCCGTCAATGATGCAATCCCTTGTCTCTCTTTTCAGCCAAGAGATAAACTTAGCTGGGAAGCCAAGGGCCATGCAGAACCCGGGGGAGAAAGACCCAAGAGATAGAATCATCCACCCTTCTTTAATTAAAACCTTATAATACACCTTGTTGAAACATTTTTCCTAGTGTACTTCCTGAAGAGCTCATAAAGAAATAATCATGTAAGTTCCATTGCAGTAGGAAATAGGGTGAAAGTTCTCCATCCTGTAAGTATGAGCAGATTTAGGGATCAAGAAAATCGAGGTATCATTCATTTGCTCAAACAGTTAACTGTAGTTAGAAACATCTGCACATCACATTTCTTATTAGAGGCATTTCATATCCATTTCGAGATAGGGACATTCCATAAGAAATTTCATTCACATTCTGATGCATTTTAAATTTTCTCTTTGGGAGTAGAACTAACAGTTTTGAGACAATCTTTTCTTTTCAAGATGGGGAATTTCCATTTCCATTTTTTGCAAGATCGAGAAACTTCAATTTGAGAAACTTCAATTTCTTGTCAAGATCTCTTTCCGGACAAGGACATTCTGTTTTTTATTCATGCTGGGACAATGACATTACATTCGCATTTGAGGCTTTTAAACTTCCCTCTTTTACGGGGCGAAAACATTCTTTTCGGGACTGTTTTCCATTTTGTGGGACCATGAAATTGTCATTTCTTATCGAGGCATTTGAACTTTCTTTTCCTTCTAGATAGCTAGGACCATAACTTTCATTTTCAGGACCAAACCTAACATCCTATTTTGAGACACGATCTTTCTTTTCGGGATGAGGCATTTCCATTTCCATATTTCAAGACCAAGAAACTTTTGAGACACGATCAGAAACTCTCATTTCTTATCATGAAATTTGAAGTTTTCGTTTCGGGACAGAGAGATTCCATTCTCAACTTCTTTCGTTTTGAGGCATTTACACTTTGCCTTTCTTTTCAGGACAAAAATTACTGTTCTCTTTTCTATTTCCGGGACCAGGAAATTGTATTTCTTTTCGAGGCATTTGAACATTTTTTCTTTTGAGACAGGGACATTTCGTAATCTTTGTTCGGGATGGAGAATTTTCATTCTCGTTTCGAGGCATTTCAACATTTCATTTTAGGGACTCGAACTAAGTTCCCATTTCCGGGATTCGGGACAATAGTCATGTATATACTAAATGAATAGTCGGAAACATGCATCAATGCTAGATAAATGGCAATGTTGAAAAAAATAATTAACTAAAAAACTTGATGCTCTTATGCAAAACAGACACCAAAGGATAGAAACTGCAACATTCGGGACGGGACAAGACGTTTCCATTTCCATATTAGTATCTCTTTCGGGAAAGGGAGAGTATGTATTTTATTTATCTCGATGGGGCAATGACATTCCATTCTCATTTGAGGATTTTAAACTTTCCTTTTTTTTTCGGGAAATGCTGTATTTTCTTCATCTCCTTGGAACAATAACATTCCATTCTCATTTGAGGCTTTTACAGGACAAAAAAAAATCTTTGCATGACAGTTTTCCACTTTGTGGGTCCAAGGAATTGTCATTTCTATTGTGTATGACTTTAAATTTGTGATGTAAAATGTTGTCTTAATCTTATTCTTTAAATCATCACACCTAATTTGCAATGTCAATTAAATGGCTTTCAATCTGTAACCAGGTGTTATTGTTGTTCCTATATACCTGATGGTCAGAGCATCAAATAAAACATTAACAAAGTTCCAAATGTCTCCCAAAACATAGGCTTTGCAATCAGGCCTTTTTTAGGAGGTCAGGTCCTAGCTACTAATTACCAACACTTACTTAACATACATGCTTTGGTATATGTTCATCTCAGAATTAGAATGAGGAACAGTTATGAGTCCATTAAATACAGAATTTCGTTGCTCAATAGCAATACTTAAATGCTTTGTTATATGTTCATGAAGAGTTTTGACCTTCTGCTAAAGATCTAACTGTTACACAACAGAAACACATACATCACAAGTAAAACAAGCATTCTAATAAAGTACCCTTCCGCAAGAGAGTGCTCGAGCATCTATAGCCCTCTTGCATACACCAAGGATGGATGATGAGCAAATGAAGTTGCGCAAGCCCAAGAAGATGTTGCCGCAGTCAACAAAAATGCTTGTTTTGATTGCTTTGAATTTTTTTTGAAAGTTTCATAATAGTTAAATTGCTCATAAAAAGTAAAAGATAACTATACAACAGTAGGCATTTAAAGAATGCATTTCTTCACTTTGTTGCGTAAGAGCATTCCCAACAGCTTATGTAAAATAGAGAAAATAGGCAATTTTCGAGGAAATATCGGTTTTTTTAACCCTAACAACTTTTGTAAAAGCATCTCTAAAATAGAGAAATGGGAGGAAAGAGAAAAAAATCTCTAAATTTAGAGGAAGACTTAAAATCTGTAAAATTAAATGCATTCACTCATTCTCATGTCTACCCATTTATTCATTGGTTGTTACATATTGATTTAATTAATTTATTGAAATTTTATTTATTAAATTATGAATTTATGCATTTTTTATAGTGTATAATAAATGTATAAATATGTAAAATAGAGAAGTTGTTGGGGTTAGACTATAAAAATTATAGAGATTTTAATATTTTTTCTCTCCATACTAGAAATTTTTTAGAGAAGCTGTTGAACTTGTTCTAATGCCTCGTATTCTTCCTGCACGTATAAGCAAAAAGTCAAATAATCTACAGCCACTCTCTAGGCAAACAAAAAATCCGGGCTTCATTTCATACTTGCTTATCCAAGTTACTGATTTATCCCCATATTCTTTTTTTTTTCGAGCACCAACAAATCATCATTCCATTTCATTCACAATAATAGTTGCAATGTCTGTTGGAAGATCATGAACTGAGATTAAAGAAGCAAGCCCATGAGCTGCCATGTTTCCTTCGCGCCTAGTGTGGCACCATTCGACCGTCACGAAGGATGCTACCAACCTCTTGATTTCTGTAATAATATCATACAGAGAGCCCAACCCCTCACCTCCATACTGTAACTTGGTCACAAGTGCTTGGTTGTCGGATTCCACTTGAAGGTTGAGCATTCCCCTCTCCTCCGCTAGTTGCAAAGCCCAGAGCACGCCTTCTGCCTCGGCCATCTCCACGCAGCTGGTCTGCTGAATTTGTCGCTGCGCACCGAACAGCAGCTCCCCTGCACCGTCTCTGCATACTACACCGATAGCGGCTTATCCCGATGGCGTCAAGCTAGCATCGCAATTGAGCTTTAACTTCGCTCCTTGTGGTTTTCTCCATCTCCTATCTCCCACCACCGCCACTTGAGTTGTCCTTTGAGGAGTTGTTACTTCTCGATGCATCTCGTACTCATGTAGCATAGCCTCCACCTCTTGAGTAATCTCCAAAGGGCTCTTTCGAACACCCTCGAAGATACGCTTGTTCCTCCATCCCCATATGCTCCACACCATAACCGCCCACCTTTGTCGCTCTGTGTTGGTGCACTCGGTGAACACTGTGGCAAACACCTCCTGAAGTGATCTCGAACACTGCCATTTCTTCTCAAGTTTTGGAGCGTATCGCCAAACCTTCCTCGCTTGGGTGCACTCAAACAACACATGGGCAGTCGTCTCTCCTCCCTACCACATAGGTCGCAGCTCCCTACATCTGTAATCCGTCTCCTCGCAAGGTTCCGCATACACGGGAGAATATCGGAGACCGCTCTCCATACTGTTGATGCCACTCTCGGTATCACCTTGAGCTTCCACAACCCCTTCCACGCACTACTCATCCGAGACGTCCCCGACGGTCCACCTCGTGAGTCTCCATCCAAGCTCTTTTCGAAGAGCATGTGATACGCCGATTGTACCGTGAAAACCCCATTCTTTGTTCCGCTCCAGATCAGCTCATCCTTCACTCCCGGATCTACGAGGTGAATCTGGTGTACTTCTTCAATATCACACGCCAGTAGCACCTGACTTAGCTGTTCGTCATCCGATCGGCCGATCTCCCAATCAATCAGCTGTATGACTTTCATGTCCGGGTTTCCTCCAAGAAAATTACCCGTCACCTTGTAGCTCGTCGGCCTTTGGATCCATTTATCATCCCAAACACTGATATCGGAGCCATTGCCGACCTTCCATCTCATCCCCTCCAACAACACATCCCTACCACTTAAGATGCTACGCCAAATGTAGCTCAGATTGTATCACATCGATGTTTGTTGAAGCGAACCCCTCGGGTAATACCTCGCTTTTATAATTCTGGCCAATATGGACTCCGGATCTCTCATAATCCGCCATGCTTGCTTAGCCAGTAAGGCTCTATTGAACATCTCTAAATCACGGAATCCCATTCCTCCTTTATCCTTAGGCCGGCATAACCTCTTCCACTTCATCCAATGAGTCTTATTTCTTCCCCCACTGTCTCCCCACCAGAAGTTACATAACATCATCTCAATATCCCTGCACAGTCCCACCGGTAGAAGAAAGCAAGACATGGTGTACGTAGGTATAGACTGAGCAATTGCCTTAATCAACACTTCCTTACCCGCTCTTGACAACGCCTTCTCCTTCCATCCCTTGACCTTCTTCCAGACTCTCTCCTTCAGTTGCTCAAAGACGACTTTCTTGGACCTCCCAACCATGGTAGGCAATCCAAGATAGCACTCATGTTTCGACACCTCACGCACTCCCACCATCTCCTGCAGTTCCTTCCGTTTCCCCTCATCAACATTCCTGCTGAAAGACAATTCTGACTTCGAGAAGTTTACCTGTTGACCTGACGCTGCTCCATAAGTATGGAGGATATTAATCATTTCTGAGCTTTGTTGACAGGATGCTTCCAAAAACAGAACACAATCATCAGCAAAGAACAGATGAGAGATAGAAGGTGCTGTAGGAGCTACTCTAATCCCTCTCAATCGGTTGTGCTTCTCACTCTCCCTGATCATACTGGATAATCCTTATGCGCACAACATGAACAAATACGGTGACAAAGGATCACCTTGCCTTAATCCCCTTTTCGGCCTGAAAGTCGGTGATGGCACTCCTTCCATTAGAACTGAGAAGCTAACGGACGTGATACACTTCATAATTAGATCCACCCACCTGTCCTCAAAACCAAACTTTCTCATAGAGTGCTCCAGAAAGCCCCACTCTACCCGGTCATAGGCTTTCGCCATATCTAACTTCAGAGCCATGTATCCTTTCTTACCCTTTCTTCTTGTCTTTATATAGTGGAATACTTCGAAAGCCGCGAGCACATTGTCGGTGATGAGCCTTCCTGAGACAAAGGCGCTCTGACTTGCTGCAATCAATTTCCCGAGCACTTTCTTCAACCTGAGTGTTAGTACCTTTGACAAGATCTTATATATGACATTACATAAACTAATTGGCCGAAGGTCCTTCATCCTAGTTGGGGCCGCAACCTTTGGGATTAAAGTAATAAAGGTATGGTTGAATCCCTCCGGCAAAGGCGCCCCATTCAATATACTAAGTATGAGTGTGGTGACATCAGCCCCGACAATATGCCAACACCTTTGGTAAAAAAGTGCAGGCATACCATCAGGACCCGGTGCTTTTGTGGGATGCATTGAGAAAATGGCGAATTTTACCTCCTCTGCAGTCAGGCCCGTCCAATGGGCTGTTCAAAGAGCCCAACGGAACAGGGCCCCAAAATTTTTTAGGGCCCCATATTAAAACTTTTAGGACTAATATTATTTGTTGTTCTAAAGAATCACATTTCAACATTGTCTCAGTGGTAGGCGGCCCTTTGCTTTCACCGATACCACTCATCCCGAGTTCGAATCTCAAGTGTAGCTGATTCTTTTTTTTTGGTTTTTTACCTTCTTATTAACTATTTTTAATTAATTTTGGGCTTTCCTATTAACTATTTTTATTAGTTAATTTAACAAAAATCTCTTTACCTTACCTCCTATTAACTATTTTTATTAGTTAATTTAACAAAAATCTCTTTACCTTACCTTCTTATTAACTATTTTTAATTAATTTTGGGCTTTCCTATTATATATTGATGAACTACATTATTTTTGGGGCCTTCTTTTCAACTATTTATAATTATTTTTGGGATCTTCTTATTAGCTATTTTTATTTCTTAATTTAACACAACCTTTTATTATATTGATACAAACATAAAAAGTAAAAATGGCTAAAAATCTAATACTCCTCCTAGTAAAATAGTTATATTTGACTTTTTCATAGAGTTTAAAAAATAAAAACTCTGTAAAATGTTGACTTTTAAAATTTTCCTTTTTAATAATTTCATATATTTTTATATTTTATATAGTTTTATTCTTATTAAAAACTATATAAAAACTCAAATATTTCAAAATGGATGTAGTATTGAACAGGGCCTCCAAAATACATTGGACGACCCTGTCTGCAGTGAAGGGACGTGACAGCTCCAGATTATCCTCCGCCAATAGTATATGCTCGATTCCTTGGGTAGCCGTGGCCGGGTCAGCAGTAACTTCGGATTGAAACAGTTTGTCGAAATAGTTCATCGCCACTTCCGTCATACCCTGTAGAGATCTCTTATCCGACCCATCCTCCTCCACTAACTTCTGAATTCTATTCCTTTTTTTCCGCCCCGTTGCTTTCTTGTGGAAATACCCCGTATTTCGATCCCCACATCTGAATTCGTTAGCCCTGGCCCTTTGGAACCACATAATCTCTTCCTTCTCCATAAGCTCTCTCTCCTTCTTTTCCAGATTCTTTCTTTCCCTTACTCGGTTTCCATTCATCTCCCGTCCAATTTCCGTCAATCTTTTCCTGATCTTCCCTAACTTTGCCCTCACATTCCCAAAAACACACTCATCCCAGTCCTTCAGATCAGTTGCACACCTCTCTAGTTTACCAGCGATTCCTTCGACCGCCTGAGATGAACCCGGGTTCGAACCTGAATGGCTTTTCTCGCTTCCCACCCTGTCTCTTAGAGACTCCGTGATGTGATCGTAGTCGCCTATGAGCTTGACTCTTTTTTCCTACAAGGGTTTGTCTTCGGAGCAAATCATCAACTTTCATTTGTGAAGACTGTTTGGCGACACCTCGGTATTTTGGCTCGTTCTGGCTGTATAAAATTCCGATTGAAGCCGATGAGCACTTGTTGGAAAGACATTTTAAGTAGCTACAACTTTATTGAAGGATGCAATCATCAAATCAGCTTGGAAGATGGACGAAATCTGGCATCTTTGGAGCAGTCCGAAAACCAGGCAGCTTGTCGGAAATGCAATAAATGAAGACCGAATGAATTCAATAATGTCGGATTAAATGACGGGGCTTTAGGGATTTCCGACCTTCCATCTCTTTGATGGCAACCAAGACCATTCGTTTTCTCCCATTATGGTTGTCCATCTCTCCGTCATAAATCTCGGAAACCCTTTCGTATTATCCGTCATTAGTTTATCAATTTATTTTAATTTATTTTATTTTTCATAGATTCAATATTTTCCTATATAAAGGGATGTAAGTACTTCTTTTGAGTCAAGTTGAATTTGAGAAAAAAGTGAGCCTTTTAGCTTCCAGTGATTCGGGTCAAGAATCTCGTTCTTAGGTGAGAGGCCGGGAACAAAACCTTCGGTGAGAGGCTGAAGGAGATTTCTTAGTGAGAAACAACGGAATCAAAGGGTTGGAAACACTCGGAGTGCGAGGTCGAGAGTGTGGAAGATCGAGTGTTGGAGAGAGCTCGGAGTGCGAGGCCGAGAGCGCTCTTGCATCACATATCCCTCAACCCCCACCCACTTCTTTACCACCATTCTAAGGCCTTCCACATCCCCATTATCACCCTCAAATCACCCCCAAAACGTCACTCCAAAAATCCCTTTTAATCCCTCTCAAACAACCCTGTTCGGAATCGCCTCTACACAGGCGACGTCTCGGTAAAACACGATTTCCCGCTTCGTCTGACCTCCGATGGATGAGATCTGCCCCAATCCGCGACCGTGACTTCAAGATCTACAAAAGTAGTACTCGAAAATCCCCAGAATCCAAGCCGATCGACGGGAAATTGGCAATCTTTGAAGACTGATCTGCTGCTCCAGAACTGCCAACAAGTTCCCGACTTCTCGGAACTCTCGTCGCCGGTCCTTTTGCTCGAGACCGGGCCCGATCACGTCACTCCGTCCATGCAGATTTTGATCGGTAGGTGATCTGAATCACACTTCCCCATATGCACCACAATCGAGTCCGGGAACCTATCCATAAACTCTCCGTTTCTGAAGCCCATATCTAGCCTCTCCCGAATGAATCCACCCTCCTCCTTGTTACATGTATTTTGGTTCAGAACTGATAATGGATAAAGCTGTTGTCCTCAACAAAGGTGGTTTACTCCTAACCGTGCACCATTTTCAATTTATCTCATTCGTATAGAGCTGTTGTCCTCAACAAATGCATGAATGAATGATCATCCTTAAACTCATAATGCCAAACAATAGATAATCATACAAGTACAAAGTTTGTGATAGCAAAATTGAGCTCCTGCATGCTTTTCAACTCACATCTTAACAAAATTCAGAATTATAGTTAAGTTTGAAAATTGTTACATTCAAGTAAAGTTACTTGTTCTATAGTTAAGATACCCTAACAAACTGTGAGCCTAAATTGAGAAAACGAGCCTAACCTTTGAGAACTCTGAAACCCTAACCATTGATAGTTCAGAAATCTAGAGGGAGCCATATAGAAAGCGAGCCTAACCTTTGAGAGTTCAGAAACCCTAACCTTCGAGATTTCAGACTTCACAAGCTCATCACACATTGGCATCAGCTTCCGTCCCCTAGTTGACAATGAGTTCAGAAACCCTATACTTCGAGAGAGAGAGCAACAGAGGGCAGAGATCGAGAGAGATGCATAGAGAAAGCTCATGGATCTGAAATTGGAAGGGAAATCGCTTAAATGGTAGCAATATATATCAATATGTTTTGTATATCAATATGGTAGCAATATATATCAATATGTTTTGTATATAATATACATGGCTACCATTCAATGTTGATATATACAGATTAAGGAGTATACAAACTATGTTCGTAGGATTGAAGACATTTCCACCTTCTACATTCACTGTTTTTTAATTTGTAAAATATTCGTAGGATGGTACTGATTGTGTATTTGTTCAGGAGTTTCCTTAAAGTTTAACATATCTGGTAAAGAAGATAAAGCTTTATAGTCAAGGATGAGTATTACCTGATCAACTGTCTGCATTTTGGGATGTGTTTACCGCACTTATTAGCTGCTAATCTCAAAAACTTCTTGCAAAAACTGCACTTGAACAAGACTAATTACTTTAAACATTCTTACAAGTTCATAGGGCATCAAATTTCTAAGAGAACCAACCCTATAGTATTGCTGGCCAAATTTATCTGTGCCCACAGGTGGTGGCAATTGGCTCAAAGCATATCTCAAGGCAAAACTGAACATAAATAAGAACACGGAAACTATATGAAATCTGTGTCTTCCTTGATCAACCTAGATAAATAAATAAGAGACTACCAATTCATCCTTTTTCTCTTTCTTTAAATCATTCTCTTTCTTCTTATCGTCTGATCATCAAAAGATCATCAAAAATTTGAACAATCTTCAAGATTTCTCTTCGTCTATGTGGAGAGAATGAGAGAAGATGAAAACTCTAACCTTTGTTATTGACGACATCTTCATTGTCAAGATGGCTTCATTAGTAGAAGTGTCCTCATTGTCAAGATTGAGGATTGTAGATTGAATCAAAATGGATCTGCGCCTCTTCAACCGTCGTTTCTTGAAAAATTAGGGTTAATCTCAACCCAATAATCGAAATCGAAAGCACAAAGGAAATCAAATCAGAGCATCTGATTCTGAACAACTATCATGAAAGAAAAGAAAAGCACAATTAACCAAATGCAAAAACCAAATCCAGACCTAAACAACTGAAAGTAGTGAATTGGCGATAAGAGAGGGAGAGAGATGAGTTTACAGTGAGTAAGAGAGACTCCTTGGCGGAGAGGCGTTCCATTTCTCTAGCATAAGCAGCGGAAGGTCCTTGTTACACGGACTGTTGAGCCATCGCCCTAACTCTCCCTTTCTTGGCGACGCCATCGCTAAGCCCCCGGCCGCAGCTCCGGCGAATTGACCTTCTTCGGCAGGTTGTGTGATATGCGATATATTCCATAGCGCATTTAGTAGTTTTTAGCATCATTTACATGTCATTATGAGAGTTATTAGTGTGAACTTGGTGATTCGGAGCATATTGAAGAAGTTGAAGAAATCATGCAAGTTACAGAAGCTTAGAAGATCGGAAGCAGCTGGAGGACTGAAGGCAAGGGACGCGGCCGCGCTGCACATGGCGTGCCCGCGCTGCTACTCGGATTGGCCACGCTGCTAGAGGAATTGGCCGCGCCAATGCAACAGAAGGAAGAAGTGAAGAAGACACAGCGCGCCCGCGCTGCACAAGGCGTGCCCGCGCTGTTACCCCGACGCGACCATGTTGAAGGAGAAGTGGCCGCGCTGCTGATGAAGACAGAAGACGAAGATATACTCAGCGCGGCCGCGCTGCACTCGACGCGCCCGCGTCGGCCCTGGAGTCGGAGTCTATCCGATTCTTTCTATCCTTTTAGTTTTATTATATTATTATTTTATTTCCACGGGATGTTATACCCGACTTTATTAGGTTATATTAGGCCGAAAAGGCAGTAGATTTCAGGAGGTTATTTTCTAGAGAACTATTTTTCCCTTTTCCATTCATCTCACAAACCCTATGGAGAACTAACTCTCCATTGTTGCACTTGGTTCTTTGAAGCCTTCAATTGATTTGGTTGTGAGTATTCTACTCTTGTTAGTCCTTTGTTAATTGTTTCGATCTCCTGCGCTTATTGCTTGATTGCTTATTATTGGTTTATCTGGACTGATCACCTAGGTTTATCGATACTAATCATATTGCTAGGATTTCCAATTCCATATTTGGGTTGTAGATTCATTGTAGCAAACACAATTGCCATATGCGATTGCTATTGGTGTATTGTGAGGGAGATTCGATTGCAGGCTATTCTAACGATTGTTGGAATCGCTTGTATCTCATTATAATTCATGTTTGAATGCTATTACTTTATTATTGGGTGAAGATCTTCCCTTGTAATTTAGTAGTAAGTGCTTTTAGGACTGATAGGACTAAAAGCTATTAACGATCTGAATTGAGAACAATTACTGGACATTAGAACTTGAGATTCATAGAATGCGATGATGAACCATCTCAGTTGTTGTGCGGATAATTACCTGGTGTGATATCTTCCATCATATATTCACAACTCTTTACTGCGATTTGTTCTGTTACTATTTCACATACAAAACTCCCCCTAAATCGGTTACTTTGGTAGTAATACTTGCGATTACAATAGATTCTGTTTCCCTGTGGGTTCGACCCTAACTTACTTGCTATACTTGTTATAGTTTGCATATTAGGAATTTACTTTGATTAGGCATAACGACTTTAGGCCTGTCAAATTTGGCGCCGTTGCCGGGGAAACGGTTAATCTTTGTTCTTGTTTGTTTTATCACCTGTTTGGGTGTGAACCTCTTGCATGGTTCGCACTCGTGCTACTGATCCCCATCTTTTTGCTTTTGACTGGGAAATTGACAGGACATACCACCGCCGTCTTAGAGAACAACACCAACATTCCCAACAGCCTGACGCAATGGCTGAAAACGCTGCAAATCAGACGCTGAGACAGCTGACAGCATCAAACATCACACAGCAGGCACCTGCTGTGACAATCCCTGCTATAGGGGATGATAACCACTTTGAGCTTAAGTCTGGGCTGATTCATCAACTGCCGAAATTCCATGGATCTGCTGGAGAGGACCCCATAAAGCACATGGGGAAGTTTCATAATGTGTGCATGAGCATGAAACCAGCCAACATAACTGAAGCACAGATAAAGATGAGAGCTTTTGGGTTCACGCTGGTCGATGCTGCGGATGACTGGTACTACAGCCTTCCTACTGGGAGCATCGATACTTGGCCTAAGCTCCACAAGGCCTTCCTGGAGAAATTCTTCCCTGCTAAGAAGGAGAACACCTTGAAGAAGGCAATCAGCAATATAGAGCAGGAGGAGGATGAGACCCTCTATGATTACAATGAAAGGTTCAAGAAGCTGTGTGCTAATTGCCCTTTCCATGGCTACAGCACGAAGGACCTAGTCTTATACATCTATGGGGGTTTGCTGGAATCTGACAGAAGGATGATTGATGCCGCCTGTGGAGGAAATATTCTGAATGCCACGCCAGAGGGAGCTATGGAGAAGATTCAGGAAATGGCTGAGGGGACTAGGAATTTTGGGAAGTCCACCAGGAAGAAAGGAGTCAGCTCGGTGGACTCTAATCAAGCCAATGATATTGCTGAATTGAAGGATATGGTTAGGAGACTCACTCTGAAAGGGACTCCTCAACAACTTAAGGCTTGTGAATTCTGCGGTGATGACTTCCACCCAACTGATGCGTGTCCTACACTCCATGGAGAAACCGCTGAAGTGAGTGCTATAGGTGGGAATGGACCTCAGAGACCCAGACATGACCCCTACTCAAACTCCTACAACCCAGGTTGGCGGGATCACCCCAATTTCAGATGGAGGGATCCAGCAGCCCAACCACATCAGCAGCAGCCACCTCCCTACAATCAGAGGCAGCAGAGCAACGCTCCATCCACTGAGGCCATGCTCAATACTCTGACACAGCACTTTACTGCGCATGTTCAGACAACTGAATCGAGCATAAAGGATATACAGAAGCAAATGGGGCAGATGGCTGAAGCAATCACTAGAATAGAGGCGAAGACGTCAGGGGGTCTACCATCTCAAACAGTGGTAAATCCTAAGGAAAACGTCAGTGCAATAACTCTTCGGAGTGGAAAGGATCTGATCATTCAGGAATCCGAGGAGAAAAGGACGACAGAGGCCAACGCGGCCACGCCCAGAAGCAGCTTGGTTGAGATGCAATTGTGAGTCTCATTTCCTATTTTGATTGTTTTCTGTGCTGATTGTTGAGATGATGAAAGCTACTAGTACTTAGTGTTCATTTTCCTTGTACTGTCTGTAAACCTTTGAGATTGATGATATGAGAGTAGGCTAGTTTCTATGCTTACTCGGGACGAGTAAAGGTTTAAGTATGGGGGAATTTGATATGCGATATATTCCATAGCGCATTTAGTAGTTTTTAGCATCATTTACATGTCATTATGAGAGTTATTAGTGTGAACTTGGTGATTCGGAGCATATTGAAGAAGTTGAAGAAATCATGCAAGTTACAGAAGCTTAGAAGATCGGAAGCAGCTGGAGGACTGAAGGCAAGGGACGCGGCCGCGCTGCACATGGCGTGCCCGCGCTGCTACTCGGATTGGCCACGCTGCTAGAGGAATTGGCCGCGCCAATGCAACAGAAGGAAGAAGTGAAGAAGACACAGCGCGCCCGCGCTGACAGATGGCGCGCCCGCGCTGCCAAATGACGCGCCCGCGTCGGATCCCAGCGCGCCCACGCCAACTTCTGAATCGCCCACGACGATTCCAATTCCGCCTGAGCCCTATGTCGATACCTATGTCCGCCCGAACTTTCCCCCTCTAGGATCTGAGAAACCAAAGCCTCCGTTCCCTGAGGCACTTAAGGAAAAGAGGATAATCGATGACTCAGAGCTGTTTGAGACGTTCAGCAAGTGTCAGGTGAACATTCCTCTGCTTAGAATGATAAAAACTGTGCCCAAGTACGCTAAGTTCTTGAAGGAGCTGTGCACAGTAAAGAGGAACCAAAAGCTGAAAGGGAAGAAGAAGGTGAAAGTGAGTGAGCAGGTCTCCGCTATGTTTCAGAGGAGAATGCCGAAAAAGTGCGCTGATCCAGGTATGGTTACTATCCCTTGTGTCATTGGAGATGTAAAATTTGATAGAGCTATGCTTGATTTGGGTGCTTCCATAAATGTGCTTCCCTACTCACTTTATAAATCACTAGATTTAGGACCTTTGCATGAAACTGGAGTAGTTGTACAACTGGCTGATAGGTCCAATAAGTATCCTAAGGGAGTAGTTGAAGATGTTTTGGTTATGGTCGATAAGCTGATTTTTCCTGCAGATTTCTTTGTCCTGGATATGGAACATGATAAGCATGATGCGCCTATTCTGTTAGGCAGACCTTTTATTAAAACTGCTAGGACAAAAATTGATTGTGTCTCTGAGACACTAACAATGGAATTTGATGGAGAAAAGGTTGAATTCGATCTCTATAAGGCTATGAAACATCCTGTTGATGATCATTCTCTGTGCTCTATTGATGTGATTGAACCATTAGCTCAAGATTTATTTGATATGTCTAGGGAAGATGAGTTGCAGTCGATTATTGAGAATGATATTGATGAGTCCTATGCAGATTTTTCAATTTCATCTAACATGCAGGAATTAATAGCCCATATGACCATGGAAGGTGAGTCCCCTACTCTTTTGGGCATTGGCCCCAATCTACTAACTCCAAGCGAAGTGCTTGTTCCATCTGTTGTGCAGGCACCTAAGATTGAACTCAAGCAACTCCCCAGTCACCTCAAGTATGCTTTCCTAGGAGTTGATGACACTCTACCAGTTATTGTGTCAAGTAAGCTATCAGCGGAGCAGGAGGAAAAGTTAGTAGCGGTTCTAAAGGAGTACAAAACTGCATTGGGATGGACCATCGCTGACATTAAGGGAATCAGTCCATCTACATGCATGCATAGGATCCTGCTGGAGGAAGGAGCTAAGCCATCACGCCAACCACAGAGAAGGCTCAATCCTCCCATGATGGATGCGGTGAAGAAAGAAGTGCTGAAATTGCTATCAGCTAACATGATTTTCCCAATTTCTGATAGTCAGTGGGTGAGTCCAACCCAAGTTGTCCCTAAGAAAGGAGGGATTACAGTTGTGGAGAATCAACAAGGCGAGTTGGTCCCCACCAGGACACAAACAGGCTGGAGGGTGTGCATAGACTATCGCAAGTTGAACACAGTAACCAGGAAGGATCACTTCCCCCTCCCCTTTATTGATCAAATGCTAGAACGCCTTGCTGGGCGCCCCTATTACTGTTTCCTTGATGGATATTCTGGTTATTTTCAGGTGGCCATAGCGCCAGAGGACCAGGAGAAGACTACTTTTACATGCCCTTTCGGTACTTTTGCATATCGCAGGATGCCATTTGGACTATGTAACGCACCCGGGACATTTCAACGATGTATGGTTAGTATCTTCTCTGAATACATTGAAAATTTCATAGAAGTATTCATGGATGATTTCACAGTACATGGGGATAGCTTTGATACTTGTTTGAGCCATTTGGCACTAGTACTAAAAAGATGTGTTGAAACTAATTTGGTTTTGAACTCTGAAAAGTGTCATTTCATGGTAGAACAAGGAATTGTTTTAGGTCATATAGTCTCTGCAAAGGGTATTGAGGTCGATAAGGCAAAGATTGATGTCATTCAGTCTCTGCCTTATCCTACTAATGTTCGCGAAGTTCGTTCTTTCCTAGGCCATGCAGGTTTTTATCGCAGGTTTATCAAGGACTTCTCAAAGATATCCTCACCCTTATGCGAGCTTCTGAAGAAAGATGTGACCTTTGCACTCACACAAGAGTGTAAAGAGGCGTTCGACCTGCTGAAAGGACGCCTCACTAGTGCACCAATCATTCAGGCACCAGATTGGTCTCGCCCATTTGAGATCATGTGTGATGCAAGTGACTATGCAGTGGGAGCAGTGCTAGGCCAAAAAGAGGGAAGAGCCTCTCATGTGATCCACTATGCTTCCATGACTCTGAATGGAGCACAGCGCAACTACTCCACCACTGAGAAGGAAATGCTAGCTGTGGTGTTTGCACTAGAGAAGTTTCGACAGTATCTGCTTGGAGTTAAGGTGATTATCTACACAGATCACGCAGCCCTCCGCTACTTGATGACCAAAAAGGAGACAAAGCCACGATTGATTCGATGGGTCCTATTGCTCAGCGAATTTGACGTGGAGATTAAGGACAAGAAAGGAGCGGAGAATCTGGTGGCTGACCACTTAAGCAGATTGGTGAATGAGGAGGACAAGCCGGAGTCACAAAAGCCCATTTTAGGAACGTTCCCGGACGACACCTTATGCAGACTCGAGAGCAGGTCAACGCACTGGAGGACAGACGCGCCCGCGCTGCAAACCGACGCGGCCACGCTGCAAAATGACGCGGCCGCGCTGCAACTTGGCGCGGCCACGCTAGTCCTTGACGCGGCCGCGCTGATCCCAGGCGCGCCCACGCTGCTACCAGGCGCGCCCACGTCCCCCCTTCTCCGATCACCTCAGGCCGTTCTAGGCCTTCACTCCGTCAGTCCTTGGTACCGGGACATTGTGAACTACTTAGTGTGTGGAGAATTCCCTCCGGGTCATACCAAGGCCCAGACAGAGAAGGTTCGACGAGAAGCCAACCACTATATTTGGGATGACCCATACCTTTGGAAACATTGTGCAGATCAGGTCATTCGTCGTTGTCTTCCAGATAATGAGGTACGATCTGTTCTTGAGTTTTGTCATTCTGAAGCATGTGGGGGACATTTTGGTGCTAATAAAACTGCTAGAAAGGTACTTGAATCTGGATTTTATTGGCCACATATTTTCAAAGATGCTTATTCTTTCTGCAAGACATGTGATAGGTGTCAAAGAATGGGAAATATATCCCAAAGGAATGAAATGCAACAATCACCAATAATTTTTTGCGAAATCTTTGATGTTTGGGGCATCGACTTTATGGGGCCATTTCCTAGTTCTTGTGGGAATCTATATATTTTACTTGCGGTGGACTACGTTTCCAAGTGGGTGGAAGCAAAGGCCACCAGGACTGATGATTCTAAAGTTGTGGCAGGGTTCTTGAAAAGCAATATTTTTGCCAGGCATGGTATTCCTAGAGCGCTGATTAGTGACAGGGGTACCCATTTCTGCAACAAAACGGTGACTGCCTTACTTAAGAAATATCATGTGACACATAGAGTTTCCACCGCCTATCATCCACAGACGAATGGTCAAGCAGAGGTGTCCAATAGAGAAATCAAAGCCATTCTTGAGAAGACCGTGAATCCTAACAGGAAGGATTGGAGTTTGAGACTTGATGATGCTTTATGGGCTTACCGTACTGCCTACAAAACTCCAATTGGGATGTCTCCTTTCAGACTTGTCTATGGGAAGGCATGTCATCTTCCTGTTGAGCTGGAGCACAAGGCTTGGTGGGCTGTGAAACAATGCAACATGCAGAGTGATGAGGTTGGAGTCCACAGGAAGCTACAGTTGAGTGAGCTAGAGGAGCTACGGTTGGACGCCTATGATAATGCGGCTATCTACAAGGCCAAGACCAAGGCATGGCATGACAAGCACATCAACAGGAAGGACTTTAAAGTTGGTGATAAAGTCCTCCTTTTTCAGTCTCGCCTGAAACTCTTCGCTGGGAAGCTCAAGTCAAAATGGGAGGGACCATACATTGTTGCTGAAGTTTTCCCACATGGAGCTGTTGAGCTATATGACCCAGATAGCCAAAAGAAGTTCAAAGTAAATGGTCATAGGCTTAAGACATACTATGAAGAGTTTACAAAGGAGGTTATGGAGGAGTTTGTTTTGGAGGAGCCAAATGCGGAGTTAGACTAGCCAAAACAGCTTGGTCGAGCCAGCGACATGAAACAAAGGCGCTGCTTGGGAGGCAACCCAAGGTATGACATTCTTTCCTTCAAACTCAATTTAATTTTCGTCAAAAAAAAAAAAAAAAAAAAAAAAAAAATAATTTAAATCCGGCCACGGGCTGGCAAAACCACTTCGGGCCAGCCCGCCAGTTTCAAGCCCATCAGCTCACCAAAACCCTACACCCTCTACCCCACATCACCCTCACCAAACAACTCTCTCTCACCTCACCAAACCCCTCTCTTCTCTCTCCTACCCCACAAGATCCGGCCACCACTCTATTCTACCCCACCATCCGGCCACCACCACCTCTCGCCGCCGGCCACCACCAGATCCGGCCATCACCAGCCCAGCCACCGCCAGATCCGGACACCACAACCACCCTCTTCTCTCACCACCACCTCGGACCACCTCTCTCAGCCCCCTGCAGCATACAACCGCCGGCGAAGCTCCACCAGCAACACCTACAAGCCGGCACCGGAGAAAACTCGGCCTCACCTCGACGAAGCTGTCGTCGCCGAATTCCAGATCTGACGAGAGCTCCGACGCGGCCACGCCTACCCTAACGCGGCCACGCTGTCGGAGAAAGCCCACCAGGAGCTGTCAGACCTGACGCGGCCACGCCACCCTCAGCGTGCCCGCGCTGCTACTCCCGACGCGCCCACGCTGTATCTGACGCGGCCACGCTGTCAGAGAAGAAGCATCAGGAACCTGCCAGTCTCAGCGCGCCCACGCTGCAAGTGACGCGGCCACGCCACCTTCGACGCGCCCACGCTGTATCTGACGTGCCCGCGCCTGCCCCTCCCCAGTGTTCTTCGTGAGTTTCTGTTGCTCTCTTTCGATTCCGATTTCAATCATCTTACATATTCAGAATGAGTTCATCGGAGGAGGATACCAGTAGATCTGAGAATGGACTAGATTTGTCTGATGAGGAGTTAGCAATTTATAACAAGGTCAACTCTGTTAGTTCCACCAAGTACTTAGATAGACCGACATTGCAAAAGCTTCAGATGCTAGAATGTATGGAGCAATGTCTAGCACAAGCGGGTATTGGTAAATTTCTGGATTTGGAAGCTGTGGGATACCCGGAACTGTCTAAGCAGTTCCTCGCAACTTATGAGGTGCATGTGAGAGATCATAGCATTCGAGGGGTGACTTTCCGATATCAAGGCACCACCTACAGGGCTTCTATCTCACGACTACGAAAAGCTCTGGGGGTTACTAAAGCCCCAACTGATGGATGGGCCACAGCTGTGCCCGACTCCACCCTTGCTGCATTTTTCGGAGCGGTATCTGGAGAGCAATTCGTCACTAGCAATGAGTACAACAGTAGGATCACACATCCTGTCTTCCGGATGCTGTGCAAGATAGTTGCTGGGACATACTATGGGCTGACTACAGACACAAAGCTGTCCCTGACGCATCTGCGATTTGCTTACAGTGCAGTGCCTACTGCAGACTATACGCCTGACTGGGTAAGGCTCTTCTTCGATGGCCTCGACAGGCTCAGAAGGGATCGCAGTAACGCTGGACCAGAAATGGTTCAGGGCGGCCTCATTACTCGAGTCGCCTGGTCTGCATGCGTTGGGCAGAATGGGTTGGATGATCAGGAGGAGACCGAGGTCATCGCAAGGACTTACACTGAGGATTATCTGAGGCGATGTCTGATGCTGGATACTGCACCGGATGGGGGAGCCATTTGGTGCACGGGCAAGAGGAAGGAGCATCAGTTCAGGCTCCCAAAGCCCCTGCCTTGGTCAGAATCTTGGTCTGACTGGTACATCGAGGCAGACTACACTCCGACGTCAGCTCTGGGAAGAAGGCGTCGCATGGAGGTGGGCAGCAGCAGTGGCACAGCTGGAGATGCCACGATGGAGGATGCACCTGTGGCTCCGCAGGCTTTTGTTCAGGAGCCTGCCTATCAGACCACATATCAGAGCGGTTGGGATTCTCAACCGACCTTTCAGAGCCAGCAGGATGCACGGCAGTGGACCCCTTGGCCTTCCCACGCTTCTCAGGATGCCCATCAGCAGCCCCAGCAGCAGTGGGGCTACATGGTTGATCAGGTTGGCCTGCTGCGCCAGGATGTGGGGAGTCTGACGACAGTGACACAGCAGATTCTCCACCAGCAGGCCGACATCTTACAGGGCCAGGCCGACATCTTACAGGGCTTCGGCGAGTTCAGGGAGATGCGAGAGGAGCTGCGCCGTATGCGAGAGGACTACTCTCGCCACTATCCACCATCTCCGTGAGTCCGTTTGTTTCCTTTCTCCCTGCTTATTTCTGTCTTCTTTCACATTGAGGACAATGCTTCATTCAAGTATGGGGGAGGGAAAGGATTCACATATCTTGTACATAGTTTATTTCAGCATTATTTTTGTACAGATTCTGCATTTGTTATTTGAAAAAAAAAAAAATGAAAAAAAAAACAGAAAAAGAAAAAAATAGAAAAAAAATAGAAAGCAATCAAAATCCTGGGATGAGTTGAAAACCTGAAAGGGCGACTCAGGCAAAAAGCAGGTAGTCTGGCAAGCCTTAGGCTTGGCAATATGAGGCTTGAGGGAAGTGAGATTGTTATGTGAGTACCATCTTTGGAAAAAAAATGAGTGGCTTGGTGAAAACCCGAAAGGGCGCCTTGGCAAGATGAGTGTTTATTTTGAGTGATTAGGATTGATCTCTTGGCGAAGGCGGCATAAGAAGAGGAGTTATAAGGAGGTTTTCGGGTAGGCCACTAGGAGCTATAAGGTGTAGATGGTTGAGATGCAATTGTGAGTCTCATTTCCTATTTTGATTGTTTTCTGTGCTGATTGTTGAGATGATGAAAGCTACTAGTACTTAGTGTTCATTTTCCTTGTACTGTCTGTAAACCTTTGAGATTGATGATATGAGAGTAGGCTAGTTTCTATGCTTACTCGGGACGAGTAAAGGTTTAAGTATGGGGGAATTTGATATGCGATATATTCCATAGCGCATTTAGTAGTTTTTAGCATCATTTACATGTCATTATGAGAGTTATTAGTGTGAACTTGGTGATTCGGAGCATATTGAAGAAGTTGAAGAAATCATGCAAGTTACAGAAGCTTAGAAGATCGGAAGCAGCTAGAGGACTGAAGGCAAGGGACGCGGCCGCGCTGCACATGGCGTGCCCGCGCTGCTACTCGGATTGGCCACGCTGCTAGAGGAATTGGCCGCGCCAATGCAACAGAAGGAAGAAGTGAAGAAGACACAGCGCGCCCGCGCTGCACAAGGCGTGCCCGCGCTGTTACCCCGACGCGACCATGTTGAAGGAGAAGTGGTCGCGCTGTTGATGAAGACAGAAGACGAAGATATACTCAGCGCGGCCGCGCTGCACTCGACGCGCCCGCGTCGGCCCTGGAGTCGGAGTCTATCCGATTCTTTCTATCCTTTTAGTTTTATTATATTATTATTTTATTTCCACGGGATGTTATACCCGACTTTATTAGGTTATATTAGGCCGAAAAGGCAGTAGATTTCAGGAGGTTATTTTCTAGAGAACTATTTTTCCCTTTTCCATTCATCTCACAAACCCTATGGAGAACTAACTCTCCATTGTTGCACTTGGTTCTTTGAAGCCTTCAATTGATTTGGTTGTGAGTATTCTACTCTTGTTAGTCCTTTGTTAATTGTTTCGATCTCCTGCGCTTATTGCTTGATTGCTTATTATTGGTTTATCTGGACTGATCACCTAGGTTTATCGATACTAATCATATTGCTAGGATTTCCAATTCCATATTTGGGTTGTAGATTCATTGTAGCAAACACAATTGCCATATGCGATTGCTATTGGTGTATTGTGAGGGAGATTCGATTGCAGGCTATTCTAACGATTGTTGGAATCGCTTGTATCTCATTATAATTCATGTTTGAATGCTATTACTTTATTATTGGGTGAAGATCTTCCCTTGTAATTTAGTAGTAAGTGCTTTTAGGACTGATAGGACTAAAAGCTATTAACGATCTGAATTGAGAACAATTACTGGACATTAGAACTTGAGATTCATAGAATGCGATGATGAACCAT
This sequence comes from Persicaria tinctoria, assembly GCA_037127255.1. Classification (NCBI taxonomy): domain Eukaryota; kingdom Viridiplantae; phylum Streptophyta; class Magnoliopsida; order Caryophyllales; family Polygonaceae; genus Persicaria; species Persicaria tinctoria. Next base: position 774,415 of record JBANSL010000014.1, read on the forward strand.
CTCAGTTGTTGTGCGGATAATTACCTGGTGTGATATCTTCCATCATATATTCACAACTCTTTACTGCGATTTGTTCTGTTACTATTTCACATACAAAACTCCCCCTAAATCGGTTACTTTGGTAGTAATACTTGCGATTACAATAGATTCTGTTTCCCTGTGGGTTCGACCCTAACTTACTTGCTATACTTGTTATAGTTTGCACATTAGGAATTTACTTTGATTAGGCATAACGACTTTAGGCCTGTCATTGTGCGAGGAAGGAACGAGGAGGGAAGTGGCCGAGTGCAACAATGAAGACGATGGAGAAGGAGGAGGGGAGGGACAGGCGGATCTGGTGGGGGCGAAGATCCTGACGATGGAGAAGGAGGAGGAGGAACTGATCGGGCATGGCGGCGAGGGTTCGGAGAGAGGGAGGGTTGACGAGAGGGGATGCGTTTTCTTGAGAGGGGGCTTTATGTTCCCAAAAGTATTTCAATATACTTTGGTGGGTTTTCAAATTTTTTCTAACTGTTCGGAAATTTGAGATGAGCGGGATTTAACTTAGTTCAGATTTCAATCCCGCGCCTTAATTGTTTTTTCAAAAATCAGTTCTCACATCGGTTAACAAAATAGGATGGTATCTATTTTGTTTTCAACAACAAAAATTTACAAACCGATGTTAAAAATATATTTAACATCATGCGTTTTTTTTTACTGATGTTAATCACCTGATGTCTATGAATACAATTCTAGTAGTGCAAATACTACTGTAATCACATGAGGTTCCATTTATGATTGACCTATCAATTAATTAGAGACAATATGCAAACAAGCACAATGAGTTAATTCTGATTCCATGTCAGCATGATAGATATAAGTTAGATACAGGCAATATGTATACAAGTACAATGAATTGCATCTGATTCCGTGTCAGCATGATAGAAATAAGTTAGATACATGGCATTTATTTACGAAATCTCAGACAGTGTCAGCATTACACAACGAGGCCAGAAATCAAAACAGATCTATGTAGAACAATTCATACAATTATTTCCTTTCAATTCATTCAAGCACAACATTTCGAATTCATCCAACAGACAGATTTAAGGATCGTGATGTTGACAGATCGAGTATCTATTAACGAAGCAGATCGACGAAGAACTTGAAACTCTATATATTGTTGACGACTTACTCTGATTTGTATCGAAATAGTAACAACCGAAGTCGAAATTACACGATCTACACTATACGAGTTCAGCTATTGGATATAAAACGATATTTACACACGAATTGAAGTTTTTTTCACAGATCTATGAACGACAGATCTACCAATTATACGAATGCTGACATTAAAACCACAATCCAGTAATGCTTTGATATTAGATAGATGTAGTACCGAAAATCAGGAGGAGATCGGCATTGATCAATACCTACAGCGATCGAAAATCAGATCTCGGTCTATCTCGTGTCAGCGTTGGCGAAAATCAGAAGGAGAGATCGGGGGAGGGTGCGCGGCTTTGTGTGTAGTATTGTGTATATTTTTGCAAATTTCCCAAAATCGTGTATATTTGGCTAATATGACGTTCGTATTTGTATATTTGGCAAATCATCCATATATATTATATAGATCATCATAAGTATTTAAATGTAGAGATCGTCTGGACGGTTTAGATTCAGCCACTTCTTTCTGAAATGGCAGTTCCGCACAAAAGCCTCCCAAGCAGCATCCAAACACTCACTAAATTGATAGGGTGTACGCGATCTCCATAAGATATATCAAGCGGAAGAAGAAAACAGATTGTATACACACTCTAATACGTACGTACCCCCCTTAAGTAGGATCAGGGACTGAATAAATATATATACATACTCTAATAACCGTCCATCTCACATTACATATGTATATGCATTGCATATATACATACTCTAATAGTGTGCAATGTCACTCATCTTTGAAAAATTCAAAGTGGACTAGTTTAATTAATAATCAAGACAGGGTTGATTGGGTGAATAAATATTCAAAGTCATGCAACATTTATAATTTGGAAATGGTCAATTTAAAGCCCTTAAAATACAAAGGAAAAACACGACTATAAACCAAACGACTATTTAGAAGCTTTGCTCATATATAACTCATAAAGACCTAGCTTATTTAGTTGTTGCTCTCCTTGTAGCTTCTTCTGATTTGTAGCCTTCTTTTATATATCACCATGTATTCAGTTCGGCTGCTCATAGTTTCAATACTCTTACAAACTTACACCTCAAGCTGTTGTTTAGAGCGTGAGAGAGTGGCGCTGCTCCAACTTAAGTCTTACTTTATGTCGCTCGCAGATTCAGACGTCGGGTTTTCAAAGTCCTTGGCTACTGAACTAAGTTCATGGGATAGCCAAGGAAACTGTTGTTTGTGGAATAGAGTTATGTGCAACCAATCAATGCAACTTGTGACCGTACTCTACCTATCGGGCCTTATGGATATCAAACAGAGCATATCGAATGGGAAATACATTAAGAACTACAATGTTCTTAATGTAAGTTTATTCTATCCTTTTCGAGAATTGATAAGCCTCGACTTATCTCGGAATAATATCATCAGCTTGGTTGGAATTGGAAATGAAGGTATACATATATTTCCTTGGCATGTATGATTTAAGCAAACCTTTCATTTAGTGTATTCTTCATATTGTGTCAACTTCTATGTTTTACATATATGTGGAGTACTTCTGGGCGGTTGATGTGGGGAGCAAAACTTTGACGATATGTTAAACTAGTGCAGGTCCGTCTCGTGCACGGAGAATACATTAATACAACATTATAAATAATTTAGATAGATTCCAATAAATAAAAATAATAATACTAATCTAAATATAAATAATTTTTTCCACCAAAAAATAATATAGATATAAATAAAATTAGTTCAATAGATTATATATAATCTAAATATTTCGTATCTTTTATGTAGATTCTCTCAAAATATAAACAAATTTCACATTTATAAGGAAATTTTTTTTTCTAATCTACCATTAATTGAATCTGATGTAATTTAATAGATAGCTGATTTTTAAATTTTTTTTTTTATAAAATATATATGATATATTTATTATGTTAGTTTACTAAAATAGCTATGCATCGATGGATTGTGGCTACATAATATTTTTATAAATATTTTTAGGCTCAAAAAATAATATAGATATAAATAAAATAACTATTATTAAATATTTTTTTATATAAATAATTTTTTTCACCAAAAGATAATCTAGATATAAATAAAATAGCCCTTATCAAATACTACATACTAGTTCAGTACCCGCATCGTATGCAGTTTCTTACAATTTAAATAAATTTGATATAAATACCCGTTCAAAGAGCTAATTAATTTATTTCAACATTTTTGAATTGTTACAAAATTAAAATAAAATTACCATTGATTCTCATTAATATATTGAAAGTATTATCAAACTTTTATATAACTATTATCAAAATCTTAGAAAATTGGGTAAAATTTTTCCAAAATATATTTATGTCTAAAAACTTATGAAAACTATTATCTTAAGATTGTTTAATGTGGAGATAATTTTTTTTATTGGTTATTACTATTAAGATAAGGAGAAGATATTATGTCACATACGACTTATCATTTATTATATAGTATATAATAGATAATAGATAATAGATAGATAGATAGACATGATAAGGGCTGGCAAATGGTACGGAAATTACCATACCAACCACGTATCAACCACAAACCGACGATGTTGGTAACCACACTTGTGGTAACCAACATGGTGGTAACCATCGTGGTGGTAACCACGTGACGGTGGTACGGTAATGGTAATGAAATCTGAATACCATGGTTACCATGATTACCGATTATATATATTAATTTTTTTATTTAATGTTTTATTGTTATTACCTTTGAGTTTTAAGTTTATAATTTATATTTTGTGTTTTGATTTTGACCTAAATTGGTCATTTCTATTTTTTCTACTGGAAACAATAGGAACAGTTTGAATGTTTGAAGACTTTGAACTAGTTTTGTTTGAACTTGCAGGAACATTTTGAATGTTTGAACAATTGAACTTTGTTTGTTTCTTCAAGACTTTGAACTTGGTTGGTTTGAATTGGTTTGTACCTTAGGTTGTGAACTTGATTTATTTGAACTTTTAACAGATGATAACCATATTATTTTTTGTAATCATATTTTTTCGTTCGATAACATTAATGACCACCAAAAGGTAGCCAAAGGGTTTAAAAAATACAAACAGAATTAAAGTTTGGTAACCATGGTAATGTACTGTAATGACCCGCCCTTGGCCCTTACAGTTGAGCTCAATTGCTCTGTTGGTTGTAACAGAAAAGGAGATGAGAAGAAGATAGAATGTAGATGAGATGAGGAGAGAAAGAGATAGAATTTGGAGGGAAAGTATTTGCTTAATTCTTTGATGCCTTCCCACAAGAGATACAATGCCTATTTATAGGCAAGAGCTATGGCCTTTACACATAACCTTCGGCCAAGCTCAGGCTCACCTCACTCCTTTGGCTTGATCAACCAATTGCCTAAGGTCATTACATTGCTCACCCCTATAAAAGCCTTGTCTCAAGGCTTGATCAACCAATTGCCTAAGGTGACTGCTGGAATTGTGGAAACTGGGTGAGGATGTGAGCAGCCCCTTCCCAGGTGGCCTTGGAGGGAGGAAGATTCTTCCACTTGATTAGCCATTCGGTGATGGGATCTCCATTGCTCAATTGATGGGCCCTGGTGTCTAAAATCTTCTCCGGTTCAGGTAGCACCGTGCCTTCCTCATCTGCTTCAGGTGGTTGTGCAGACGTAGCTTCCACTGGACCTCTCTTCAGCTTGAGTTGTGATACATGGACCCAATCCCCTATCTCCAAAACTCTCTCAGAACGATGACTGTCAACATAAGCCTTCATCCTTGCTTGGGCTTGAAGGAGCTGGTCCCTTAACTGCTTGATCAACTGTTGTCTGTCCTCGAGCCATTCTGCCACAGGTGATCCAGTAGCTGACAATGAAGGTAAGCCAAACTGTGATGGGAGAACTCCATAGAGAGCTTCAAATGGAGACATTCTTATAGAAGAGTGAGTAGTGGTATTATACCACCATTCTGCCAAGAACAACCACTGCGCCCACTTCTTTGGATTGCTAGAAGTCATGCACCTCAAATAAGTCTCTAGACATCTATTCACCCTTTCTGTCTGCCCATCAGTTTGAGGATGATATGAAGTGCTCATATCCAAGCTTGTGTGTAAGGATTTGAATAAGTGCTGCCAAAAATGACTAATAAACACTTTATCCCTATCAGACACAATACTCTTGGGCAACCCATGTAACTTGAATATATTGTCCATGAAAATACCAGCAACTTTGGCAGCAGTGTAAGGATGAGTCAAGGCAATGAAGTGGGAGTACTTGGTTAACCTGTCAACCACCACAAGAATGGTGTCTTTGCCATGAGATTGAGGTAAACCTTCAATGAAGTCTAGGCTGATGTGGCTTCAAGCCTTGTCAGGAATGGTTAAAGGTTGCAGCAACCCTGGAGATGCCACCTGCTCAGCCTTACTCTTCTGGCAAGTATCACATTCTGTTACCCAAGTTGTGACATCTTGTTTCATCCCCAGCCAGTAAAACATGCTCTTTGCTCGGAGATAAGTTGCCCTTACACCCGAATGCCCTCCAGTTGGGTCATCATGTATGGCTCTCAATAGCTTCTTTCTCAATTCTGTATGTAAGCCAATCCAGAGTCTGTTCTTGTATCTCAAAACTCCATAGCTGACTGAGTAGGGACCAGGATTATCAGAGACTGCTTGCACCATCAGTTCCTGAGCTCTTGGGTCACCCTCATAGCTCTCTACTACTTCTGTGATCCAAGCTGGCTTCATAGTGGTGAGTTGTTGGCAAGTCCCACTCTCAAATACCCTTGAGAGAGCATCTGCAGCTTTATTATCACTACCCTTCTTATAAGCTATATCATATGAAAGACCCAACAATTTTCTCACCGCTTTGCGTTGGACTTGTGTGGATAGCCTTTGGTTCAGGAGGTGCTTCAGTGGTTGGTGATCAGTTTTAATGGTAAAGTGGTGTCCTTCCAAGTAGTGTCTCCACTTGTCTACTGCAAGGAGAATTGCCAGCAACTCCTTTTCATATACAGCCAATGCTAAATGTCTACCTTGTAATGCTTTACTGAGAAAGGCAATGGGTCTACCCTTTTGCATTAACACAGCACCTATGCCTGAGTCACATGCATCTGTTTCTACCACAAAAGGGACTGAAAAATCTGGCATAGCCAACACAGGAGGGGAGCTCAAGATCCCTTTGAGCTTCTGAAAAGCAGTCTCAGTGATTTCAGTCCACAAGAACCCATCTTTTTTTAGCAAATTCGTGAGTGGTTTGGCAATACCACCATATCCTCTTATGAATCTCCTATAGTAGCCTGTCAGTCCAAGAAACCCACGCAGAGCTTTGACATTTTTTGGTGTAGGCCAAGCAAGCATTGCCTCTACTTTCTTAGGATCTGTAGCAACTCCCTTAGCAGAAATAATGTGACCCAGATACTCTACTTCATCTTGAGCAAAAGCACATTTGGACTGTTTTGCAAAGAGGCAGTGATGTCTCATAGCAGCTAGGACCTCCTTCAGATGCTCTACATGCTGCAATACATCTTGGCTGTACACTAAGATGTCATCAAAAAATACTAACACAAACTTTCTCAGGAATGAGCTAAAGACTTCATTCATCAAACTCTGGAATGTAGCAGGTGCATTAGTCAAGCCAAATGGCATGACCTTGAATTCATAGTGGCCGTGGTGAGTTCTAAAGGCTGTCTTGGCTACATCCCTGTCCACCATTCTGACTTGGTGGTAGCCAGCTCTCAAATCAAGCTTAGAGAACACACATGCTCCTTTTAATTCATCCAATATGTCCTCTATGTGGGGAATAGGAAACCTGTCCTTGATTGTGAGTTCATTCAATTTCCTATAGTCCACACAAAACCTCCATGATCCATCCTTTTTCTTCACCAATAATGTTGGAGAGGCAAAAGGGTTGTGGCTTGGCCTAATGATCCCATTGGCAAGCATTTCAGATACCTGCTTTTCAATCTCAGTTTTCTGAAAGTAAGGATACCTATAAGGCCGTGAAGCTACTAGTGTGGATCCTTGTTTCAAGTTGATGGCATGCTCATGTTGTCTCATGGGAGGCAGCTCCTTTGGTTCCTTAAACACATCTGCAAATTCCACCAGTAATGCCTGTATCCCAGCTGGCATTTTTGTATCTGTATTCCTCACACTGCACACCTGAGCTACTCTAAACATTGCCAAGGAATGCTGCTCCTTGCAAAGCCTGGATAGTTGTCTGCCAGTCAACATTTTGATGCTAGCTGTATTGCCATCTTTATCCTCTCTAAATCCCTTTAGCACAACCTGTTTGCCTAATTTCTTGAAGGAGATTTGAACTTCAATGAAATCAAACAAGACTGGGTTGAACCCGGCCAGCCAATCAGTACCCAGTATCATATCACACCCTTCCATTTTCAGAAGCCTGATGTCATGGCTATAGCTGCTACCTTGCATCTCTCAGACAAAGCCCTTGCACATCATGTGACTGAACATTGTCCCACTGATTGTGTTAACCTGCATAATTCCCACCTTGCAAGCTTCAAAACCAGCCTCTCTTGCCACCCTGGAATCCAAGAAGCTATGTGTAGCTCCACTATCGATGAGTATGGTGATCTCCTTATCTTTCACATATCCTTTAACTCTAATAGTGCTACCAGACTCACCACCTGTCAAGGCGTGTACATACACCTCCTCTTCATGATCCTCATCTGGTCCCCAATCATGACTGGAATCGTCTGGCTCGTTCACTCTATCAGGTAATTCTTGGGCAATCAGGCTAAACAGGGATTGAGTCTTGAACTTGTGGCCATGGAAGTATTTCTCACCACATTTATAACAGAGACCTCTTCTTGCATCATTTGATCTCCCTATGCTTGCTTCTGATGGTGTTTGGGAATTACTCTTGCTCACTTTATTACTGTTGCTTGCGCTGTTAGGAGATCTGGAATCCCCTTTTGTCCAAGAGCCTTGGCTCCATGAAGTTGCCTTGGCTCCACTGAACTGTGATCCTCCTGCAGGTGGTCTCCATGGATTCCTTGAAACTCGAATTAAGGCCTGCACTGCCTTATTATGCAATCTTGCTTGCTCAATGACTTCTGCCATTGACGCTGGCCTCCCGAGCTTAACCAGTGATTGAATTTCCGATTTCAACCCGCTGATATAGCTGGATACAAAATAAGATTCGGTAAGCAATGGATTGAAGGAGAGCATCCCGGCACGGAGTTCTTCGAACCTTTCATTGTACTCCTCCAGTTCTTCCTGTTGTTCCAGTTTGTTGAATTCTCCTACGACCTCTGATTCTCGTCGATCGCCGAATCTCATACAAATTGCCTCGCAAAACTCCCACCAAGAAACTCGGGGATTTTGCATCATGTATCCTTGTAGCCAGGTATCCGCTTTGTCTGTCAAATACATCGCAGCAATTTCTACCTGTTGGTTGGCCGGAATTGAGAAAATATGGAAGTATTTCTCACATTTTCGGATCCAATTTCTTGGTTTGCTGCCGTCGAAGCTTGGGAAATCCAATTTTGGCACCCTGAGGAACCTATGATCCGTTCCTCCTCCTCCTTGCTGACCATGATTGCCATTGAAGCTTGGATGCCACCTAGATCCCGGGATTTCTTGGTCCATTGGACCATCTCCCATCACGGAATCCCGTCGGTACTCGTTTCTTGAACCGGAAGCGCCTCCCATTGATCCATGGCTGCCACGATCCGATCCAGAATGGTGATCTTGGCGATTCCCGGTTTGTGGTGGATTTCGGACAAACTCGGCCAATTGCTCCATCCTTTGGTCATTCGCCTTCCGGAATTCCTCAAACAGGCGGGCTTGTTCTTCCTGGATTCTCTGCAAGTTGGCCACTGCTGCAGATGTCGACGCCATGTGTGCCTTGGTGTCCTCACGGAACTCCTGAAACTGCAGCTCCATCGTCTTCGATCTAGTCGCCTCTGCCATGGATGCGTGTCTGGAAGCTTTTGCTCTGATACCAATATGTAATGACCCGCCCTTGGCCCTTACAGTTGAGCTCAATTGCTCTGTCGGTTGTAACATAAAAGAAGATGAGAAGAAGATAGAATGTAGATGAGATGAGGAGAGAAAGAGATAGAATTTGGAGGGAAAGTTTTTGCTTAATTCTTTGATGCCTTCCCACAAGAGATACAATGCCTATTTATAGGCAAGAGCTATGGCCTTTACACATAACCTTCGGCCAAGCTCAGGCTCACCTCACTCCTTTGGCTTGATCAACCAATTGCCTAAGGTCATTACATTGCTCACCCCTATAAAAGCCTTGTCTCAAGGCTTGATCAACCAATTGCCTAAGGTGACTGCTGGAATTGTGGAAACTGGGTGAGGATGTGAGCAGCCCCTTCCCAGATGGCCTTGGAGGGAGGAAGATTCTTCCACTTGATTAGCCATTCGGTGATGGGATCTCCATTGCTCAATTGATGGGCCCTGGTGTCTAAAATCTTCTCCGGTTCAGGTAGCACCGTGCCTTCCTCATCTGCTTCAGGTGGTTGTGCAGACGTAGCTTCCACTGGACCTCTCTTCAGCTTGAGTTGTGATACATGGAAAACTGGATGGATCTTTGAAGTTGCAGGAAGGTCTAACTTGTAAGACACTTGCCCAAACTTAGCAAGGATCTTGAAAGGCCCAAAGTATCTAGAGCTCAGCTTAACACTCTTCCTAACTGCAGCAGTTGCTTGCCTGTAGGGTTGGAGCTTGACAAAGACCCAATCCCCTATGGTTGGAGAACCAATTACAAAAGGTAAGACCAAACACCGGGTCTTACGTAAGAAGGGTGACAAAAAACTATACCCAACCCCTTCTATACCTCTACAAAACAAGACTACTCTATCCCACCTCAACAACCAAGGCCAAACCAACTAACTCCCAACTACCTACGGTTCCAACTAACTATGGTTCATGCGATCCAGTCTCTCCATAGGATTAGTGTTTCATCTTATGGAGAGACGGTTCCAACTAACTCCCTATGTACTAGCATAGTAACCGTGTGTAACACACGAGATTTGCAAAATATATTATATTTCTTAAAATATATTATCTTAATATATAATTATTATATATATTAGATATATTATAATAATATGAAAATGATACAACCAAATAATATTAATTTGAAAAAAAATGATTTTATCATATTAGTATATAATATATGTGGCAAAACGTCAATGTCTCACCTTTCTAGATAAAAACAGTTGCATGCACTAATGTAGAGAGTGTTTAATTTTTTTTTTCCGCCTTCTAATTTTTTTAGCAACTTGATTGGTTACTTTGAACATTAAACAAATATTTGTTGTCGTAATAAGTTGAAAGGTAGAACCAAATATTACTTTGTTAGATGGACTGCACATTTGACAAACGCTAGGTGTATGAAATTTTAAGCACTCTGGGATGAAAGGACGTACATAAAAATGTCGCACAAGATATATTGATGTAATAACATAGAATCACACTAATGACTAAACAACTTAAATTTTAATTATTTTGATTGGACCATCCGACATCCATCCAACTAAAGAAATACCAATCATCCTAAGAATAAATCAAATTTTTATATTTAGAGTAATAATTTTTTTCTAGATTCATTAACTGTATGAAAACAAACATAGGTTTTATAGGTGGCTAATTATTGATATGTTTAAACTCCATCTTTAATTAAATTAAGGCCGATTTGCAGAAATACACCAAATCGGTGTTCGGTTTGCAAAAGTATACCCGTTTTATGAGAATAGCAAAAACAGAATAGGTGGGTCATATGTGCTAAAAAATAGGCTATTTGTGCTAAAAAATAATGACTGATTTTACTTTTAAATTTAAATATAAAAATCATTAAAAGGAGTATTATGAATTAAAAGAAGATTAAAAAAAAATATATATTAAAATAATGTTTTTAATATATTTTTCTCGGAAATTAAGAATAATAAAACTAGCCGGATGAAATCATTGCCTTATTAAAAGAATCGATTATTGACAAGAATATATTTGTTGTTGACAGGATATATGTTTTTGATGACAAAACAGATATCTAATAATGACAGGATGAGGTCTATAATAGAGAAGAGAATAAAGATACGATTTTATCCATATCATAACTAGAAATTAAAGGTCTGCCCAAGGTGACAAAGTTATTTGTTCCAAATGACAGGAAAAATGTTTATAGTGTCAGGCTTCTTGTTTATTCTGACAGGATTAAACCTATAATCGGGGAGAGAATCAATGAAGATATGGTAAATCATATCTTCAGGATTATTAACCATATTTACAAAACGATTGTCAATATATATCTTCAGGATTATTATCCATAATGACAGGATAAATGAGGTTCTTGACAATCTTAAATATGAATACTGACAGGATATGATCAAAAATCGGCGGGAGATTGTGTAAAGATTGCGCCGGATTGCTCGCACAACGACGGAGGGTATGAACGGCGACGATCGGGGGCGCGGAAGTGTAGGCGCATACGACGAAGCCGGAGACGCGAGCTATGGTTCGAGCGCCGAATACCTGGGGTTGGGGCTGAGCGCCGGAGACCTGGGGCTGGGGCCGATGGAGCCGGAGAGGGACGGGGTTGGGTGTTTTTGGTTAGGGTTTGGATTGGGATTTGGGGGTCGGGTCTATCAGCCCGGATGAAGGAGATTGAGATTTTAATTTTTTTTTATTTTCAAAATTTTATTAATATTTGATTATTTAATATAATTTAAAAATATCAGAAAATTGAAAAATACTTAAAATATTTAACTTTTTTTTTCCTGAATTTTTGGGGTGGTAGGTAGTTTTGATAATAAAATAAGGTATTTTTGCAAATTTCCATATATTGATGCAATTGTTTTCAAACCTAGATATTTTTGCAAACCAAATATCAAAGTGGGGTATTTACTAATAATTCCCCTTAAATTAATTTACGTTCATTTCAACTGTCCAAAATAAAGGCTAAACAATAATCTATATTTATTTACTGAATAATTAATCAAATGTGAAATGAGATTTTCTTTAGCAATATTATACATTTTTCATTTGAATTCTAAGTATAGCTTTATATATATTCGGCCGATCACCACATTTTTTTAGTAATAAAATAGATTTGATTGCTGATTAATATTTTGTAGCATCTTATTTAATCAAATTTTATTTAGCAATATTATATATTAGATAGATTTATCTAAAATAATAACTTTTCTACATAATTAAAATATAAGGTTGAATATTTAATAAAAAAAAACATAATTAAGATATAAGGTTATATTGGATAGATTATTGATCTAGAAAGATGTTAGATCCTTGGAGAGTTAGTTAGCCGAGAGAGAGAGTGAACCAACTGAATTCTGCATTCTGTATTTGTGTATTATGAATGATGATCCCTTTCACACTAACCCCCTTTACATTTATATGTCTCCTTCACTAACCAAGCCTAACAATACCCCCCTTTTCAAAGACACCTTGTCCTCAAGGTGACCTAAAACAAGTGATCTAAGGGTAATTTGAAGTAAAATCTGGAAATTGGTGAAGGATGTGTCCTGCTGCCTCCCAAGTTGCTTCATCTGCAGGTAAGTTAACCCACTTGATGAGCCATTCCACCACTGGGTCTCCATTGGCAAGGTGATGAACTCTAGTATCCAGGACGACCTCTGGGGTTGTGATAATCGTTCCATCTTCAGTAGTTGCAGGTGGTTCATGCATAACCACAACGCCATCACCAATCTTCCGTTTGAGCTGAGAAACATGGAAGACAGGGTGCAGTCGAGAGCCAGCTGGTAACAACAACCTGTAGGCAGTGGATCCCATCTTTTCTACCACCTCGAAGGGCCCATAGTACTTGGCACTGAGTTTCAGACATCTCCGGAGAGCGACAGTTGTTTGCCTGTAAGGTTGGAGTTTCAAGTAGACCAATTCTCCCACCGGCAGCTGACGATCAGTGCGATGCTTGTCGGCGAAGAATTTCATCCGTTCCTTAGCTATCTCCAGCCCGCTCTTTGCCACTGCAAGTGTCCTTTCTCTTTCTTGAAACCAGCCCTCAATAGCAGCAGTAGTGATGCTGCTTGATACAGCTCCCATCATAGGAGGTGCATACCCGTATAAGGCTTGGAAGGGAGACATTTTCAGAGCAGTATGGTATTATGTGTTATACTAGAACTCAGCTAAGGGTATCCATTTCGCCCATTGCCTGGGTAAGTTTGAGGTCATGCACCTCAAGTACACTTCCAGACATTGATTAACCCTCTCGGTTTGTCCGTCTGTTTGGGGGTGATAGGCAGTAGAAAGCTTGAGTGAAGTGCCCAAAGCTGCAAACAATTTCTTCCAGAAATGGCTCGTGAAAACCTTATCTCTGTCGGAGATAATGTCCTGTGGTAAGCCATGGAGTCTATAGATGGTTTCTAAGAAAACCTTGGCCACTTGACTTGTTGTAAAGGGATGAGATAGCAGCAAGAAGTGACTGTACTTTGTGAGTCTATCCACTACTACTAAGATCACATCAAAGCCATTAGACTTAGGGAGTCCCTCCACGAAATCCATCTCAATTGAGTGTCAAGGCAAGATAGGGGTGGGTAATGGCTGTAGCAATCCAGGGGATGCAGCTGTTTCATGCTTGTTGCGCTGACATGTGTCACATTCCCTCACGAATTGTTCCACAAAAGCCTTCAATCCTTACCAATAGAACAACCCTTTTACCCTGTGATATGTTGCCTTGAACTGGTAAATATATATAAATCTCCCGGGGGAGAGAGTAACCCGTAAGAGTTACCCCAAAAATACAAAAAGTAAGTGATTCAAAACAAAGGAATCACTTGTAAAAGTAATCTACTAACGTGACAAAATCATGAGGCTAAGAGCCTTTATCTCCACTCTCTATCCACCCTACCGGTGGGTTTACCTTTCACCCTCATTCTATCTATGCACTTCTGTACAATCCAACGAGCACACTCCTCAACTTTCAAAAATTTTCCCTCCATTATAGCCATATTCCTAGCCCTCCACGTATGATAAATCGTGCAATTAAGCACTAAAAGGTGGACCTGAATTTTGTATGATCTAGGATGCTACTGCTCCTCTATCCAGTCCATCCATCCACGTATACTCTCTTGCCTGACTGTGATCCCCATCCATGTTAACACGGCTTCTGCCACCCGTCGAGTATATACATAGCCAAACCAGAGATGGTTGCAGTCTTCAGCCCCCATGTCGCAGAACACACACTCCTGCGTAGGCACTGCGTTCCATTTGAACAGCCTTGCACGTGTATTCAACCGGTCCAATCCAGCGAGACATGTGAAGAAGCTCCACTTCCTGGATTGCATCCCCGCCCAGAGCATCCCCCCCACCTCGTAGGTTGCCCCCGCTCTCGCAGTACTTCGTACGCTAGTTTGGACAGTCCCCGATCATTTCTTTCAAGCATCTCCATAGATGTTCCTTCAAGTTCCATAGACTGGGCTCGATTTTCAAATGCTGCGAGGAATTCCTGTAAGACGCCCACCACGTTTTTCCATGTCCAAGACTCCCTTGCTGCTAGTTGGACATTTTGTATCTCATTTCCTTTTAACAGGTTAACATTTGCCCATCTTGTCCACACACACTCCCGTTGTTGCACCACGTCGGTTGCTAGTCGGACGAAGATAGCTTTATTCCACACCGGAATCTCCTTAATCCCCAATCCACCTTCCTCTCGAGGTAGAGTAACCGTGGTCCAGTCAACCAAATACCTCCTTCCTTCCAGATTCCCATTCCACAAGAAACGTTTGCACATCGCTTCAATGCGATTGATAACACCGGCTGGCAGGAGGAATATCTAACTCCAGAATCCCATACCCCCATCACCACTAAATTGATAAGCTGCAAGCGCCCGGCATATGACAGGTTTCTTGCTGCCCAACAGTTTATCTTCCTTTCTATTTGCGATATAAGAGGGTCGAACTCAGCAACTTTTAGTCTCCTGTCGTGTAGAGGGCACCCAAGGTATCGGACATGCAGGCACCCCCTCTGAAATCCCAGCAGATCCACGAGAACCTGCTCACACTCAGCCGATAGTCCAGCAAGAAACACCTCAGACTTAGCATAGTTCGGCTCCAGACCAGACACTGCTGAGAACGTTGTTATGCAGTCCTTCATCTGCAAACGCCAGGTGCACCAGATCGAGTTCCTTACACTTGGGATGGTGATGGAAACCTGGTGTATTTGTCGTCTCCCTCAGCATTCTCCCAAATATTTCCATACATAGAACGAAAATGTATGGAGACATCGGGTCGCCTTGCCGCAATCCTCGTTTGCTAAAGAAAAAATCCTCTGGGACTCCATTGATCAAAACAGAGAAGCTCGATGTTGTAATACAGCCCATCACTAGCTGTACCAATTTAGCGGGGAAGTTGAAGTAGATCATCACTTGCTCAATGAATTTCCATCTCAAGGTATCGTACGCCTTGTGAAGATCCACTTTCATAGCACACCTTGGTGATACTCCCTTTGTTCCATAGCCCCTAAGGATCTTCGTAGAAACAGCTACATTGTGGTTGATAGCCCTTCCCGGAACAAAAGCACCCTGTGAGTCGAAGATCAAGTTATCCAGCACACCCCTCACCCTCTCCGCCAGAATTTTTGTTATCATTTGCAGCACAATATTGCAGCATGATATAGGGCGTAAATCCTTCACCATCGTAGGGTTATCGACTTTAGGTATAAGTGATATAAATGTATGGTTGTATTGCTTCAGCAATTTTGCAGTTCTAAAATACTCATGGACGGCCTTCCTGATATCTGTCTTGATGATGTCCCACTCTTTCTTAAAGAAAGCACTTCCGAACCCATCCGGTCCCGGAGATTTGCTCTCGCCTATACCCCACAGAGCTCTCTTAATTTCTGTAACTGCTGGTTCATCACCCATTGCATTGACATCTTCCGCTCAAAGCTTACAGCCCACTGGGAAAATGAATTTCCCCAGTTCAGCAGATGGTGATCCCAACATGTCTTTATAAAATTGCACAATATGTTGCACCAGAGCGCTAGGTTCTTCAATTCGCCTCCCCCGGCTATCTTTCATATACAAAATGGAGTTAGTTCCTCTCCGAACCTTTAGCTGGCGGAAAAACATGCCCGACATTTCCTCTCCCTGCGTCAGCCAATGTAGCTTGGCTTGTTGGGCTGATAGACTCGTAAGTTTTCTCAGATTTTTCCCCATCAGCTCCTGTAATTGCTTAACTTTCAGTTGGAGGTCATCTCTATGCTGATGTGCTTGATACTCCAGCTGCACATCTCGCAGTCTCTTCATGTCTTTATCAACCTCCTGTCTTAGATTAGCAAACAGGCGTCTATCCCAGCCTTTCAGACATTCCTTTAACCCCTCCAATTTCTGCCTGAGTATATACTGTCTACTTCCCCTGTGATATTGTCGTCAGATTCTAGCTACCATTCGTTTAAACTCTGGTTCCCCACACCATAAATTTTTGAATCGAAATGGGTAACCTTTACTGCGTTGAGTTTCTCTAATCATCACTTCTTGTGCGGAACCTTGATTCGAAATCACCTTTGGAGAAAAGAGCCTCAAGCGCGACTCCTCTACTTGGTCCACACGAGCACGGGATTGGATCTCCTTGTCTCCGTTTGCTAGAACGAATGATCGAAGGATTGCAACTCACCCTACGAATTAGGGAGGCAAGCGATTTGTGGTGGGAGGAGATTTTTGGAGACACGTATATTGTTCAACCAAGTTAAGACTTATTCTTAATAAGTCTCCTTATATATTGTAGAAACTAGGTCAACTTATTCCTAATAAGTCACCTTTATCTTTTATCTTCTACCCACAAACTATATCAATAATAATAACTTATTATTATTATTAATCAATTATCCAATTCCTAATACTTTATGTGTGTGACCTTATAGGACCTGAATAAAATAGCAATAGATTAAATATAATTTAATCTATAAATTATAGTTGGCTTCTAGCAAAGCACTATAATTACCTAAATTATTCAGATTATAAATCTCCATTTTAATCCTATTATATCATTAGTATTTCACACATCAATTAAAGGACACCAATTCCTTCAATCTCCCACTTGTCCTTAAGTGGATGTGCGGTTTCAATTCCTTTGTCACTTAATGTTCAATTTGACGATATGATAGCATCTCATGTTATCCATATCAATTCAAATTATTTCTCGATCCCGAGCTTGAGCTGTCAAATAAACAAATGATTACGTATTAATCCATTTGAGCATGGCCATGCATTTTACAGTTCTTACTCTTCGAGTGGCCAGAACATCATTCCTACTCAGATATCCTAATATCCAGAATAGGAGGACTTCTCCAATCTTGCGTGACTATAGCTCCCACTTAAATTTTAGCAACTCCAATCACTGCCTTTATGACTGCCTTTTACGGATCAGCGGTTGACAGTGTCAAAGGCTACCAATCATCAAGTGAGAGGGATATCACACTCATGTCTGAGGAACCTACTAATAATATTTTAACCTTTAATTCTTCAACTTATTTGAAAAATCTTAAGGCAGGTCTGCCAAACAAGTATCCACCATACTTGTCTATACAATTGATTAGACATCTCTATGTCCCTATAGCCCGTGAAACTTGGCGCTATCAATCAACTTGCATAATAGTCTATATTAAATCATTTATGTCCCATTTAATGATTAAGACTATGGCAAAGCATAATTCATAATATCAGTTCACTTAATAGGGTCTCAACCACCACGACTTTCGCAGCGATCCTATTTGATAATCACAAATTATTAGGACATTTTATTCAATTCTAAACCATAATTGAATAATAGTGAAATTTTATTTCAAACAAACATGATGAAAATATGTTTCAACAATCTTGATCAATATCTAATGCGTTAAACATATAAATCAAATCCATTCACCAATGGACTTGAGTCCCTTAGCTCTAGTGTGACTATCATGCTTGGGCTTGGGAAGAGGTTTAGTCAACGGATCTGCTATGTTGTTATCCGTGTGTATCTTGCATAGTCTCACATCACCTCTTTGGACATAGTCTCGTATGACGTGATACTTCCTGAGCACGTGCCTGGATTTGGAATTGGAGCTTGGTTCTTTGGATTGAGCAATGGCACCATTGTTGTCACAATAAATGTCAATGGCTTCAACCCCTTTGGGAACCACACCAAGCTCGGCTAAAAACTTCCTTATCCAGATAGCTTCCTTAGCAGCATCCACTGCAGCGATGTACTCAGCCTCTGTTGTAGAATCAGCTATTGTGTCTTGCTTTGAGCTCTTCCAGCTCACAGCTCCTCCATTAAGAATAAAAACGTATCCGGATTGGGATCGGAAGTCGTCTCTATCTGTCTGGAAGCTGGCATCAGTGTATCCTTGAACGATCAACTCATCATGACCACCATACACCAAGAAATCATCCTTAGTTCTTCTCAAGTACTTGAGGATGTTCTTAGCTGCACTCCAGTGTGCTTCACCTGGACTCGATTGGTATCTACTGCACACACTTAAGGCGAATGCAACGTCTGGGCGAGTACATATCATGGCATACATAATGGATCCTATTGCTGATGCATAAGGGATCCGACTCATTCTATCCAGCTCAGCAGGTGTTATTGGACACTGCTTCTTGCTTAGATATAGACCATGTTGCATGGGCAAAAATCCCTTTTTGGAATCTTTCATTTTGAACCTGTCTAGAACCTTATCTATATAAGTTCCCTGACTTAGTCCAATGAGTCTCTTGGATCTATCCCTATAGATCTTGATGCCTAAAATGTACTCTGCCTCTCCAAGGTCTTTCATTGAGAAATGCTTCTTGAGCCAGTCTTTTACAGACTCAAGCATTTGAATGTCATTCCCAATGAGTAGTATGTCATCCACATACAAAACCAAGAATACAACTTTGCTCCCACTAAACTTTTTGTAAACACAAGGTTCTTCTTCACATCTGATGAATTCAAACTGTTTGATCACTTCATCAAATCGAAGGTTCCAACTCCTTGACGCTTGCTTAAGTCCATAAATGGATTTCTTAAGTTTGCATACCTTCCTAGGATTTTGTGGATCCTCAAAACCTTCAGGCTGTGTCATGTATACATCCTCTTCTAAGTATCCATTTAGAAATGCGGTCTTGACATCCATTTGCCAGATCTCATAATCATAATGAGCTGCAATTGCTAGGAGTATCCGGATGGATCTAATCATAACGACTGGTGAGAAAGTTTCATCATAGTCAATACCATGAATCTGTTTAAACCCTTTCGCAACCAGTCTTGCTTTGAATAGATTTACCTTTCCATTCTTGTCTGTTTTGAGTTTGTAAACCCATTTGCACCCAATGGGTACTATCCCATCTGGTGGATCTATCAAGTCCCATACTTGATTCTCAGACATAGAATCCATTTCGGATACCATGGCATCATGCCACTTCTTGGAGTCTGGACTCATCAAAGCTTGCTTATATGTAGTGGGTTCATCGCTATCTAACAACAAAATGTCTAGACTTGTATTCAATATGAATTCAGCAAATCTATTTGGTAGCGATCTTGCCCTTTCTGATCTACGCGTGGGTTGAGCAACTAGAGGTTCCACCACAACATTTTGTGGGTTATTGGGAATGGGGTCTTGCACCTCCAATTCCACATCCTCCATTGTATGAGTTTGAGTTCCATCTTCTTCTGGAATTAGGTCCTCAAAGCTCACAGCCTCAGTCATGGAGTGATCCATGTCTTCTTGCTGCTCGGTTTGTTGCTTCTCTCGAACCTCTTCGAGATCAACACTTCTCCCACTTGACTTTTTGGAAACAAACTCTTTTTCCAAAAAGACACTATCCCTGGCAACAAACACTTTGTGCTCGGTGGGATTGTAGAAGTAGTACCCTTTAGTTTCCTTAGGGTACCCTACAAAGAAGCACTTATCTGATTTGGGTGCGAGCTTATCTGCTAGTAAACATTTTACGTATGCTTCGCATCCCCAAACCTTGAGAAAAGACAAACTTGGAACTCTTCCAGTCCATAACTCATATGGTGTCTTTTCTACAGCCTTAGATGGAGTCCTGTTTAGTGTGAACATTGCGGTTGTGAGAGCATACCCCCAGAAAGATATTGGAAGATTAGCAAAACTCATCATTGATCGAACCATGTCCAACAGGGTCCTATTTCTCCTTTCAGATACACCGTTCATTTGGGGTGTTCCGGGTGGAGTTCGTTGTGATAATATCCCACAACTTTTCAAATGATGATCAAACTCTTGACTCAAATATTCACCACCACGATCAGATCGGAGTGCCTTAATTTTCTTGTCAAGCTGGTTTTCAACTTCATTCTGAAATTCTTTGAACTTTTCAAATGATTCAGACTTGTGCTTCATTAAGTAGATATAGCCATATCTACTCAAGTCATCAGTAAAAGTTATGAAGTATCTATACCCACCTCTAGCTTCTGTACTCATAGGTCCACATACATCAGTATGTATTAGTGCCAAGAGCTCAGTTGCCCTTTCACTTACCCCAGTAAAAGGTGACCTTGTCATTTTTCCCATTAGACATGACTCACATGTGTCAAATGATTCACAATCAATTGATGTCAAAAGTCCATCTTTATGGAGCTTCTTCATGCGATTTAAGCCTATGTGACACAATCGACAATGCCATAGGTAGGTGTTATCATCTGCGTCTGATTTTTGCCTTTTGGTACTTACGTTATAAATGCCGGATGTTTGATCCAAAATGTAGAGTCCATTACTCAACACAAAATCGGCATAAAAAATGTTATCTTTGAAAATAGACAAGCGTTGATCTTTGCAAGAATAATTGTAGCCTTCTAAATCCAAAACAGAAGCCGCAATAAGGTTTCTAGTAATAGACGGAACAAAATAACAATTATTAAGTTCTAAAACTAAACCAGAAGGTAAAGGTAGACTATAATCTCCAACAGCAAGTGCAGCAGCCTTTGCTCCAGTTCCAGTTCGAAGATCTACCTCTCCCTTGGCCAAGCTTCTACGCCTTTTTAGGCCCTGCACATTCGTAATAATGTGAGAACCTGCACAGCCTGAGTCAAATACCCAGCTAGAAGCATTAGCCGATAGGACTTCTATAACATGAGTACCTGAATTGGAACTCATAGTTCCATTCTTCTTATCCTCCAGATACTTTGGGCAATTTCTCTTCCAGTGACCCTTGGTATGGCAGTAGAAACAATCATGGTCAGCAGCTACTTTAGCTTTTTCAGAAGTGTTCTTGGGTTGGGTAACTGGTTTACCCTTCCCTTTTGCATTCTTCTGCTGTCCAGATGCCCCTTTCTTTTTCCAATCGAGGAAATTATTGTCGTTCAACTTATTCTTCTCAAGAATTGAACGCAAATTGATGATGGTTGGGTTATCGTTTCTGTTCATGATATCTACAACATAGAACATGCAAATTATAAATCATGTTTGTCATGCAAAAAGCTTAAAATTTAAACATGCTTTAAATGTAAATAAGCTAATGCCATTTTATCCATAAAATAAATTTCCCTTTGAATAAAATGATTCCAAGATCCTATTACAGATAAGACATTAGCGTGCTTTGGCACTACCCTAACTCTTATGTGACAAGGTAAGTAACTTTTACTAGTTATAACATTTATAACTCTTGGTTGATAGATCACATCTTATGTAAATCTATCCCATGCCTCAAAATCCAAAACTTTGTCTTTTGGTCTTTTGTTGAGTAGAACCAATTCAAGGCTATAAATCCCTTATATAGATTTACCCGTACTATCCCAAGGTCAAAGCATGGACACCTTGCTTTGGCAAAACCTATCCATCAAATTCCAAGGGCCTCATAGGTTATGAATTGGAAAGGCATACTCTCAATTTTCTTTTAAGGGAACTAGGTTTGTCATGCAAGTCTAATTATCAAGTGAACAAACAACATAATCAAACATGCAAGCATAAACCAAACACATGCACAAAAATAAATTGTGATCCTAGTATGGCCCCTAATGAAAAGAAAACCAAAAAGATAAATCTTCAAGGTTCTTCTAGCTTCTTGGATCCTCATCCTTGATTCTCCTTTTGGATCTCCATCCTAGAATCGCCTTTTGGATCTCCATCCTTGAATCTTGTAACATCTTCTTTTGTACAATGTATAAATAAATTTACTTTCAAAAATTAAATTACAAAAATACATAACGATACGCAGATCGTGTACAAAAATACATAACGATACGCAGATCGTATTTATATGCTACTTGGGCCATACTAGTCACCACATGCAATAATATCAAATATTAAAAATATTAATCACAATTAATATAACATCAAAATATTAATCAAATTAATATAAACAAGAAATAGAATATTAATCATATTAATAAACTATTTAACTCAAATCAATTAAATTATCTAATAAAATAACTAATTTAATATTCTTGATATTTAATTCAAAATTAGCAATCATATATATGGAATAAATTTTATGGTAACTCTTACCTTGTATAATTGGATAGAATATTTTATTAGGGATAAGATATCTACTATATCTAATTAAGATAATTTAGGATCTTACACTAAAATCCTAGTTAATATACCTTTCATAACCCTAATTGCCACCCCCATCGACTCCCACTCAAATTTTGTAACCATATTACAAACCGACAATTGTAGGATTAAGATGCGATATGTTTTCATAAAACTTAAAATTTTGACAAATTAATATATGAATCAAATTCACATAAAAATCCCTCAACTTGACATCTAAATTATGAAATTCTCAATTTCTTAGATTCAAATCGACTTTCACTTTTATAAAATCAAACGTTTCATAATTTATACCAGAAATCTCATCTCTCGTATAAATCATACAAATTGATTATAGGAAACATCATCTAAAACGAAAACCTTTTTTTTTTTAAAAATCGATACCGTATACAATTTTTTTTCTTTTAATTATGACGTTCCTTTACCATTCGATGTGATCAAATCAAACCATCAAAAGATTGGAATTTTATAACTTCCGATATCAAATATATGCGAACAGTGAGCCAATTGATTGTCGAGTGAGATTGTCGTCTCATTCAATTGCTATAATGGCAACTAATTACGGAAGCTTGGATGAGAATCAAATTCCGATACGGAAAACCGTGTTAATTTTTTTTTATCCAACTAATCTAAATCGGAATTTTAATCATACAAATTATTCCATATATCAAATATATTGCTAAATTGAATCAAAACTAACCAGAAAATCAATCGATCATATCAATTTATGCAAGAGGCTCTGATACCACTGTAGGAAAATTAGATGCGCAGCGGAATGGTCGAAAACTATTTTCTAACATCTAATTCGGGATCTCATGCATGAATTGATATGAACAATATAGAGGGGAAAAGTCGTACCTTTCTTGTGCGGAACCTTGATTCGAAATCACCTTTGGAGAAAAGAGCCTCAAGCGCGACTCCTCTACTTGGTCCACACGAGCACGGGATTGGATCTCCTTGTCTCCGTTTGCTAGAACGAATGATCGAAGGATTGCAACTCACCCTACGAATTAGGGAGGCAAGCGATTTGTGGTGGGAGGAGATTTTTGGAGACACGTATATTGTTCAACCAAGTTAAGACTTATTCTTAATAAGTCTCCTTATATATTGTAGAAACTAGGTCAACTTATTCCTAATAAGTCACCTTTATCTTTTATCTTCTACCCACAAACTATATCAATAATAATAACTTATTATTATTATTAATCAATTATCCAATTCCTAATACTTTATGTGTGTGACCTTATAGGACCTGAATAAAATAGCAATAGATTAAATATAATTTAATCTATAAATTATAGTTGGCTTCTAGCAAAGCACTATAATTACCTAAATTATTCAGATTATAAATCTCCATTTTAATCCTATTATATCATTAGTATTTCACACATCAATTAAAGGACACCAATTCCTTCACCTCTCCACCTTGTGAGCTCCTATCTGATTGTTATTCCAGGTTAATCTACATCATGTATATTCCAGGTCTGTGACATCATAGAGCTCCATCAACCTTCGTAATTCTGAGAAGTCGTCTGTTGGCATATCAACTCGTGGCCATCGATCACTCATTTCCAATATGCAATTGAAATCTCCTATTATAAGCCAGGGAAGAGAGCTCCCCCCATTTAGCTGCCTCAACGCTTCCCAGCATCTCCTTATTTCTGGTTTTTATTCCTTGCATAAACAAAGCTCACTATGAACTGAAATTTCCCATCCATACTCGCAATCTGACAATGGATAAATTACTCCTCCATTGCTAGTATGCTCACATTCACAGCCCATGGATCCCACCAGAGCCACATTCTCGCTTTTTCTAAACTTCCCCTATTTATTATGTGCTTCCAGCCCCTAGGCATTCTCTTTAGGACTTCCTTCTCACCTTTTACTGTCATCCTTGTCTCCATCACCCCTAATATACTTATAGTATTACTAAATATAAAATCAGTAACCATAGTATGCTTGCCAGAGTCATTGAAACCTCTAACATTCCAAGCCCCTATTTTCAGGCTAGTCATTTATCACCTCTGTTCAGGCTGCTACCGCCCGAGGACTCAGTCTTGGCTCTTTCAAACTCATATTGGAGCTCCTTGCTGCTCATATAGTGTTTACTGTCCTGTGATGAGAAGTTCGTATGATCCATGATCTCCTCGCCATTCATAAATCTGTTTCTGGTTTCTAATCGGAACTGCTCCTTGTTATTTTTCCCAGCCTTCCCCCGTTTAGCTGATTCCTTAGCTGAAACTTTTGACCATCCTTGGTCCTCATTAATCACAATTGCTCTGGCATTAGATTTCTCATCCGCCTGAGGCGTGTGGATATCAGGTTCACACTCCTCCTGCACAATCGTCTTCTCCTTCCTATCCTCAGCTGCAACTGGTTGCTCTTCTCTTTTACTTGTGCTGGTAGAGTAGTTTGCCTCCTGATGGATTAAGGTTTTCACCTCAGGCCTCTTCTGCTGCCACTGCTTGCCAGTTCCTTCAATGTATCTCAGCCTTCCTTGCTTTTCATCCCCAGCTGTCTGATCCACTTGTCGCTTTTTACACCTATTATCTTCATGCCCGAATTTCTTACAGCTTGAGCAAGCCCATAAGCCACTCAAACATGATTTCCTGCTTTCGACTAGTTCCACTTTCATCTGGGGCACCCTATCGAAGATTTCCCAGGTAATAGGCATGCCAGGGACCCATTTTTTCAACAGCACTGGCCTCGTCCCTTCATATGTCCACGGGCCATTTTCCATGACCCAATCTAAGTCTTCCTCTTTCCTGAATTTGAAGAGGAAAACCCTATTCTCCTTCATGAAAACTCTCGGCGACTCAACTTTCCACATCTGCTTTGCAAAAGCTTGGACCATCTGGAATTGGGGAATAAACCTAGGGATTACCCCGACTAGAGTTGCTTCCCACTCCTTTCGGGCTTCCTGGATTTCCGCTCTCGTTATCACCACTTTACCCTTCTCAATTTCTGAGAAGAAACTGAGTTTTTCTGCCTACTGGATGTTCCGATTCTTACTGAATAAGCTTGCATAAGAGCGGCCTTCTTCAATTTTGGGTTTCTCTGTTTCGTCTCTCCCTTTCTTATCGAAGTGCCTTCTCACTGTATCGCGGATTCGAGCCTCCTCCGACTAGGTGTCCGAGACCCTCTTTCGCTCAGCCTCTTCCTTCTCCTTTGACTGTTTCTCCCCCTCTGACTCAGCCCGATGAGTCTCCGTCTTCTGTTCATTCACTGTTTCAAAAACCCTAGCTTTCCGCGTAGCAAAACCTCGTCGTGGAAGAAAAATCCTAAGCCGCCCCGAGCCTGGTGTGCTTTCCTTTCCCATACTTCCTCTCCGAACAGTCACCGTTTCCCTGCCGGCGACGGCGCGCCGCCTCCAAGCACGATAAACCCTAGCGCCCTACAAGATAGTATGGACTGTCCGGAAAAACTCTCTCAAGCTCTCCTTTTTTCCCCTGTGATATGTTGCCCTCATGCCTGAGTGACCCCCTATGGATTCAGAGTGGAAGGCAGACACACTCTGATGGCGAAGTTCTTGGTTCAAACCCACCACCAGTCGACCTTTGTATCGCAACAATTCTCCCTGCAGCTTGAAGTGGGAAACACTATCAATTGCTGCCTCTGCTTTCCATTTCTCAATGCTTGGGTCACCATTGTAACTCTGAACAATCTCTTTCATCCACAAGGGCTGGACCACTACTAAGGCATTGCAACTGTTGTTCACTGATCTCCTTCTGGACAGCGCATCAGCAACTACATTTGTTTGTCCTCTTCTGTACTATATAGAATATGAGAGCCCAAGCAGCTTCCGAACAGCCTTTTTCTGCAAATGGGTGGACACCCTCTGATCAAGCAAATGGCGCAAACTCTGGTGATCAGTGAGTATCACAAAATGGTTTGGCTCTAGGTAGTGCCTCCATTTCTCTACTGCCAAGAGCACAACTAAGAGTTCTTTCTCATAGGTTGACATCAGCAAGTTTGACCCATGAAGAGTCTTACTAAGAAAGGCAATGGGCCTATTTTGCTGCATCAGAACAACACCTATACCTTCCTCACAAGCATCTGTATCCACTTGGAAGGGTAATGAAAAATCTGGTAAGGCTAAAATGGGAGGAGAGGATAGTAGTGATTTGATGAGAGCAAAGGCCCCATCACTGTCACTTGACCAGCAAAACCCATCCTTTTTGAGTAATTCTGTCAATGGCCTACAAATATTTTCTAATAAATCTTCTATAATATCCAGCTAACCCCAAGAAACTCCTTAATTCCTTGACATTCATGGGTTGGGGCCAATTGGCAATTGCTTCAGTTTTAGCAGGGTCGGTAGCTACCCCTTCACTAGAGATAATGTGTCCCAAATACTCGATTTGAGAGACTGCAAAACTACATTTGGACAGTTTGGCAAACAGTCTATGCTTTCTCAGAGCTAGCAGCACTGTCTCCAAATGCTTGACATGTTGAAGAGGATCTGAGATGTACACAAGTATGTCGTCGAAGAAAACCAACACAAATTTCCTTAGGAACTCAGCAAATACTTGATTCATCAAGGCTTGAAACGTTGATGGGGTGTTGGTTAATCCAAACGGCATAACCTTGAACTCTAAAAGCCCATTATGGGTTCTGAAGGCTATCTTATGCACATCCTCATCCTTTACCCTGACTTGGTGATACCAGCACGGAGATCCAGCTTGGAGAACACCGTGGCTCCCTTCAATTCGTCCAGAAGCTCCTCTATTTGGGGGATCGGAAACTTATCAGTGATTGTGATGTCGTTTAGACGCCTGTAATCTATGCAAAATCTCCACGTTCCGTCCTTCTTCCTGACGAGAAGGGTAGGGGATGCAAACGGGCTCTGACTTGGCCTGATCAACCCGACATTGAGCATTTCTTTCACCTGATTCTCGATCTCATCTTTCTGTCCAAATGGGTATCTATAGGGTCTAGAGCACACTGGTTGAGCTCCCTGCTTGAGTGGAATGTTGTGCTCAAAACCCCTCTCCGGAGGTAACTCCTTAGGAATGGCGAACACATCATCAAATTGGGACAAAACAGCTTGGATTTCTGGTGCAGGTGCTCCTTCTGAAGCTTTTAACTGAAGAACTTGGGCAAATTGTACCACACCTTCGTGGTTTTGTGATCCCGACAATGCACACAGTTCCTTGGCAGATATGTGTTTCACTGAGGCTTCACTCTTACTGTCAACATTTCCCTGTAACTACACCTTCTTCCCATCCTTAACAAAGGCAATTTGGACCTTATTATAGTCGAACTCCACGGGGCTGTATTTTCTCATCTAGTTGACTCCCAGAAGCAACTCAAATTCGCCTATCCTTAGAGCTCTAATGTCAAACATATATTCCCCTCCTTGCATAGACCATTTGAAGTTTTTACATTCTTGTCTACACAGCAGTTTCTCCTTGTTAATACCTTTTACCACCATCAAGCTAGATTGATGAAGCTTAAATCCAGCTTCCTTTACCAACTGAGGGTCCACGAAGCTGTGAGTGCTTCCACTGTCTATCAAAATGTTGACTAAGCGTTTCCCCACATATCCCTTCACCAGAATTGAAGTGGCTTATCCGTTCCCGGACATGGTTCTAACGAAACAATCTTGGAAATTCTCTTCCTGTTCCATTGAATCCTCCCTCTGATCAGTATCCTCACTATTGTCTTCCTCAGTTGTGATGAATTTTACTGAAGAACCTTTGCACTTGTGACCCACAAAATACCTGTCACCACATCTATAACAAAGGCCAGGTGTTCATCTGAATTCATTACCCGTGCCTTCTTCTCCTTTCTGCACACCAGCAGGTTTGGAATTCAAGGTTCCCGATCTTGGGTTTCCCTGCCAATCGGAGCTCCCAGTGTTGCTCCTCCATGAATTCTTACTTGCCTTCATGATTGCCGAAACTGCACCGTCGTGTAGCCTTGCCAGTTCCAATGCTTCCGCTAGTTCTCTCGGCCTCCCCAGTTTCACCAAGGATTTAATCTCTAGCTTCAGGCCACTAATGTAGCTGGATACGAAGTAAGATTCCGGCAGGTGAGGGTTGTACGTCAACATTCCGGCCCGGAGTTCCTCAAATTGCTCGTTATAATCCTCTAACCCGTCCTCCTGCGCTAGCTTATTGAATTCCTCTACGATCTCTACCCCTTGTTTTTCCCCAAATCGATTGCATAAGGCCTCGCTCATCTCTTTCCAACGCACTTCCCTTCGTTGCATCAGAAAGCCCTGAAGCCACACATCCGCTCTATCCTGCATATACATGGCCGCAATCTCTATCTTCTGATTTTTCGGAATCCCAAATATAGCGAAGTATTTTTTGCACTTCCTTACCCAACTTCTTGGTTTTCTGCCATCGAATTGAGGAAAATCGAGTTTTGGTGTTCGATTACCTGACCAAGAAGTGCCTGCGTAATTCTCGTTTCGCAGGGGTGGAATCTTGTAGATTCCATGATCTTCGCCAGCATTGATTCCAGGCGATTTCTCTTGTTGTTCGATGTTTATCGTCGGAGATCCCCGCGGTACTTGATTCTTGAAGATCTCCACCATTTGTGCCAGGCTCTGCTCCGTTTGTGCTCGCAATTGTTCCGCCATCTTTGCGATGCTCAATTCTGTGGAAGCCTGCAATTGATCCATCTTCGCTTCCATTCCGGATCGAATTTCTGCAGTCGATGCTTTCAATTCCTCAATCGATTTCTGGTGATCCTCCTGACGACGCATGGCCTCGGATAGCTGACCATGAGTTGATGCCGTGAACTGCTGTAGATGCTAAAGCTGAACCTCCACCTGTTAGATCCTCCGCCATTGATGAGGAGCGTACAAGCTCTGATACCACTTGTTAGATCCTTGGAGAGTTAGTTAGCCGAGAGAGAGAGTGAACCAACTGAATTTTGCATTCTGTATTTGTGTATTATGAATGATGATCCCTTTCACACTAACCCCCTTTACATTTATATGTCTCCTTCACTAATCAAGCCTAACAAAAGATAAATTTTTTTACCTAACTATATTGCTTTATTAATTAAGGGTGATTTAGGTAAGTAAGCTATTTAGAAAGTTCAATTAGCTAACTAACTAAAAAACTTGTTAAATTAGATTAGGTAGTCTATTCTCCAAATGGGGTATTAATTGGTCAATGGTCAACTGTTTGACCATTGACCGGTCAACGTTGACCAATATGGATTTTTTTTTTTTTTTAATGATGACATTTTTGTGATGCCACCGTTTTGATGCCATTTTTTATGACATTTTATTTTCACTTTGATGCCACTTTTCTAATGAAATGGTTTGATGGCACTTTTTGAATGCTACTTTTTTCAAACATTGATGACATTTTTTTGTTTACTATGATGTCAGGTTGATCATTGATGCCATTTTTTTTACGGTTGACTACTAATGACACTTTTATGTCAATTTTTTGATGATTTTTTTCCCGTGATGCCATATCTTTTCAAAGTAGTGTTTTGATGACATTTTTTTCTTTAATGGGATACCACTTTTTGAAAGTAGTTTTTAATGCCATTTTTCTAATGTAATTATTTGATGCCACTTGTTTAGTCAAATCGTTTGATGCCATTTTTTTTTAATTTAATCAATTGTATATTGATATATTTTCATCGATTCTACTTTTATTCACTGATGACACGTTTGTGATTACACTTTATTGATGCAATCACATGTGGTGACATGTTTATTATATTTTTTATTCATTGATGACATTTGTGATTACACTTTATTGATCTCAATCATTTGTGATGACATTGTTTGTTGATGACATTTTTATTGATAACATTTTTTTGTTTACTATGATGCCACTTTGCTAAGTGGTTTAATCTAATCGATTGTATATCAATAACATTTTTATTGATAACATTTGTAATTGGATTGGATCTAATAACATAATATAATGTCTCCCCTCCTCCTTTTTTTCGGGTTTGGGACCGTTTCTTTCAAATGAAAATGAAAGGGGATGGAATTAAGAGGTTACGGTCACAATGAATATTTTTGACACAACAATGGGAAAAAAAAATGATCAATGCTCCACAATCTCACCAAGGGAATCAAACAAATTTGAGGGACTGGAAACTGCTTGTATGCATTCTAATTATGCATCCCAGTTTTTCCTACACTCACACCACAAATCTCAAAAGATATCTATGTGTTTAGGGAAACAAAGAGAAGATTTTGAACCTTGTTGCCAATGTAGCCCATAACACCAACACCAACACCAACTGTAGAGACCTTCAAGTTATCTACTCCCTCCGTTCCATAATACATGTCCTTTTAGTTTTTGGCACGCTTTTTAACGAGCGAAAAACTCTATGAAATATTATTTTTTTAATTATTATTTTTAGATAATTTGATACTTATTACTAATAAGTATTAAATTATATAAAAAAATTAATTAAAAAAATAATATTTTATAGAGTTTTTCGCTCATTAAAAAGCGTGTCCAAAACTAAAAGGACATGTATTATGGAACGGAGGGAGTATGTGTTTACGCAATCCTCTACGGACCCATATTGTAAGAAACACTCCCACCATTTGCTTGCTCACTATCCTCACATACTCAGGCCGCCTCCTTCGGTAAATGAGCTTTTCAAGATCAATTTCAGAAAGCACAGAGAAATCTGATAAGATTCGACGATCCTCATTCAGTACTGCAGACTTGAAAGAGCTAAACTTCCTGAAAGATTTCGATGATTTGAAGGACTTAGTTGATCTGAGTCCAAAAGAGATTGCTTTATCAAAAACATGATCAGCCAAGTTTGATGATTTCAGTGATGATTGTCTAGCAAAATTTTCTTCCTTTTCCTCTAGTAGACCGGAGTGGAAACATTGTAATCTACTGAGATTCCGTGGAGATGAAAACTGCTTCCGCAGCTCCTTTCCACTCATATAGGCTGCAAATGAAGGAACTCCATTTGGATTCATAGATTCCTCAGTGAAGCCATGATCAGCCGCTACACTTTCATCTCTAACTTCATATATCCCTAACATTGTAATCTATTGAGATTCCGTGGAGATGAAAACTTCATACAGTATCCCTCAGTTTAGAAGAGGAACACACACAAGCAGATTGACCCTCGCCAGCAACAGGATCACATGAGCCAACAACCTCCTCTCTAGCTGCCTTACTGTCATCCTTCTTGCTGCCCATCGCCTCCTTAGCACCCAATTCATCACCACCACTACTCGTATCAGCAGCAACAGCCCATTGTCTTCGGACATTGGGTGTCAGAATGACCAAAACAGCAGCACCTTCCGCAGTTCCAAGGAATCCATTCGAACACCACTGTTGGGCAGTGATGCGCCCTGCAAATAAGAAAATGAATGCAACCCAATGAAGCTCACTTAAACTGAATGACAGCCCACCAAAAAAAACTTAAACTGAATGACATGTAATTTGAAAGCATGCTGAAAAAAGCTTCCAACATTCTCTCCACAATCGCCCTCCCCTTCTCCTCCTAGTCGATCACTGCCACTGCCGTTGGACCAGCCCCGCTGATTGTGCAGCCAAACGTCCCTGCTTCCAAAGTTGCTTTCTTCACTACATCCATCCCCGGAATCAATGGCACACGCAGTGGCTCCACAATCTTGTCCTATGAATAAACATTGAATCTTATTAAAAGCAGGAAGCTCAAGCAAAGCAGTAAGAGACTACTTTTGGATAATAAAAAAAAATCATCAACCTAAAAATATCAGTAGCTAAATTAATGTCCACAATGCCATTGAATAGATAAGTGTAGTGGGTGAAATAGTATTGCTTATCACCACTAACGTTTAAAATCAACTCACAAGTGCATTACATAAGAATGATGTGGTTGAACCTCCAGTACGTTGCATAAATAAGAATCAGCAACACAATTCAAGCTATATATACACATCAAGAAATGGCCAGTTCATCAAATTGAATTTGAAATCCCATTGACTTGTTTTTACCGAAATTGCTATCTACAATCAACTCAATTAATAAGAAATTCATTCAAGCAATCACCCTAAATTGAAAAGAGGGGAAGGAAACCTGTTTTTTATGGCGAGACAGACAGAGGAGGAAGGAGGCCCCGCAATCGCCTACCTAGTCGGAGATTTAGGCAGAGGAGGAATAGCATCAAATCGTCCGCCTTCATTATGAAGCCGCCGGAGGCCTCGCAATCGTCATGCTCTGCTCCTCCAACCTCGATTGCTGTCATCGTCATCGCATCCAGCCGCTCTACATCGCAATCGCCAGGATCTCGCCATCGCCTTCCTTCCCTCCCTCGTCATCGCATCCAGCCGCTCTACATCGCTAGCGATTTCATCATCGCACACCCCTCGCCCTACCTCGGCCTTCAATTCCGGCGAGGAAGCAGCCATGGAAGCGGATCTCGCCATCGCCTTCCTTCCCTCCCTCGTCATCGCATCCAACCACTCTACATAGCGCTGGAGGAGGCAGGTGCTTTGCGCCGGGAACCATTCATCGACATGATTAAAGGTGATTTCGGGAAACAAAGAGAATTCAGCAAAGGAGGAGGGTCCGGTGATGGAGGCGGCCAGGTGATGGAGCCGCTGCCGGAGAAGGAAGGAGACAGCAAGGCCGATTGCCAGGAGGAAGGAGGAATCGCCGATTGCCAGGAGGAAGGTGAAGCGGAGAGGAGGCGAAGGGTCTCTAACTCTCTGATTCAATAAAGGTTATAATTACTAAAAAAACTTTTTAATTAGTTAATAACCGAGTTAGAACATTCTAGATAGTCAAAAAGGCAAATTTTCTCATTAATTAATGTGGTCTAAAAATATAATACTACTTAATCTAGAAAATGACACATAAGTAAAAATAATCTCGTTTAATCTAGAAAATTTCGTGGCCGCGAGGTCGCGCTAGTGGCCTCTGTTTTAGTATATTGTATGTATATAGATATAGATTAGAATTAGATATTGATAGATTTGCTAAGTTTAGTATATGTATATAGATAGAAGCAAGAACTCTGGGATCGCTAAATTCGCTTAATGAGGTACCGTACGTGGTTTGCATATCATCAAGCATTCCAAACTCCGATATCTTGATCTTGCCAAGTCACCATATAGACGGAATTTTGGATAGAAAATTGAATCTTATGAATATTATTTTAATACGAAATAGTTCCTAATTTTCTATCCTATGCCACCGGAGAACAGGATAAGGTCCTAAATTTGAAAAAAAATAGTAATTTAATTTTAATTAGTTTAGCATTTTTTTAATTAGATTTTTATGGTCGTTTTTCTTTTTTAGAGAATCTTTTCTAATTTAGAGTCTTATTCGATGCCCTAAAAAAACCGATATACGAATTAGTAATTTTAAAATTCATATTATTTCTTATCCTTTCATTTTTACAATTTTAGCTCATCATGTGTCATTGTTAAAAATAGCTTACATTCTCTCTCTGTTTTCTTCTTCAGGGCTGACACATCTGAAACAATTGCGAGTGCTAACTTTAAGTGAGAACTCTCTAAATGGATCTCTGCGAAGTCAAGGTAAAAACATGTAATATATTGAACAATGTTGGTTTATGAAAGGGTTTGGTCTAGTCCTTTTAAATTTTGCTGGCCCATTAATTATGGTCAGAGAGACGGAGTAAGAAAGTTTTGAGCAGGGGATCACTAACTATATAAGTAGACAATAAGATCAAAAGTTTTACAACACAGAACGTGTTTGATAGTAGAAACTAGTGTACGTCAAACGATATTACAAACTACTACAAATATATAAAATGAAAATAAAGATATAAAACGCAATAAATAAACATTATATTCTTAACATATAATAATGTATAAATAGATATAAAAATTTTAAACTTGCGTAACTTTTTACCAAATTCTCAAAATAAGTAATATAACATGCATATGCTTTTGAAGCTCTCGAGATGAATTATAATATGTGAATGTCAATTTATGTAAAATATAAAAGTATTATAGTCTATTGAAATAAAGTTGAAGTGCTTAATACACTTACAATTTTCAAACATTCATAACTTTTTACTCTGATGTCGAATTAGGGCGTATTATATATCAAAACGAATCTATAGACAAGAAGAATACACCTAGGTAATTTGTCAGATGAAGGGGATAACGTGACCCTAGCTCCGCCTCTACGTACAGTCAATAAATTCTATGCATAAGTTATGTTAGGTTTTATTTTAAAATCAATTAACAATACCTATTATAAAATAACAACTATATATTTCATGAACTTAATATTTTGATAGGTTTTATTTTAAAATCAATTAACAATAAAATAACAACTATTTTATAACCTAATATTTCATCCATTTTTTTATACCTTATATTCTCAGAAAAGTTATTTTCGTGCCCATAATTCATGGTACAAGTAGCTTTTTACCCGGAGGGGGGTTATTTTGTCAAAGAGTTGGGACTTGGGACTGGGACTTGGGAATGAGGTATAAGCGATTATCTGAATTTTTTAAATATACATAGAGAGAATATAGATCAGGTGTAAGGAAGCATTACCGTGTAATTTGTTAGTAAATCTGAAAAATCGGATTAAGTGATTATTGGCAGATATTAAGCGATTATCAAACGGTTGATATTAAAAGTAACTTGTGAATGTTAACATTTTTTTAACATGTATGTGTGTGTATATAAGATACAATTTTTTTGTATAAAATATATTGGAAAAATTATTAAATATGTAATTTAAATATTTATTTTAAGGTAAAAAGCTCAGAGGAAAAAAATCCACAAAATAAGGTTAAAGGGATCTAAATTCAAGACTTTATGATTTAAATTCCCACCCCATATCAACTAAATTAAATACACTTTATAATTTATTTTTTAAAAAAAAAAACTTTTTAACTCTAAAATTAACAAAAAAAAAACACATATATTGTTTTTTTTCACATTTCTTCTCCGAGCTGGGCCTCGAGCCACCCCATGTCCACTTGGATATGCCCCCAAGGCTAGGGAATCCCAACCTGATTCCTACCATTTGGTTCGTGTGTTTTAATATGGTTTTTCTAATAGGTGGTTTTCATCAATTTCTCAGATTTATGTAAACTAAGGAGCCTTGAAGAGTTGAGACTTGACCGAAATGAGCTGAGTGGTAACCTTCCAACATGTTTATGGAATTTGACATCTCTTCGGGTGCTCGACTTGTCGGACAACAGTTTCAGTGGCAACATACCACAAGCCATCAAACTCCCATCGCTTGAATGGTTATCCATCTCAAACAATAACTTTCAAGGGATATTCTCTTTATCATACTTGATGAATCATTCGAGGCTGCAAGGTCTGTCCCTCTCAAACAATGCACTTCAAGTACAAATGGACGATTCATCATCATACTCCTCCTCTGAGCTCGTGGCTCTTGGATTAGGTCATTGCAACTTGAATGGTCAGTCCAAAAATTTCCTAAAATTTCTCTCCTACCAATCAAATCTAGAATACATTGATCTCTCAAACAATGGATTATTTGGATTATTTCCAGCATGGTTGCTGCAAAATAATTCAAATCTTCTTTACTTGAAATTAGGAAACAATTCGTTCAAAGGAAGTCTTGACCTCCCAAAGCATATCAATTTATCATTTTTCGACATTTCTAGCAACAATCTAATTGGGATGATGTCTGAGGATTTTGGGAGAGCTCTATCTTCCCTCGTAGTCCTAAACATGTCTTTCAATTCTTTTGATGGGTATATCCCTACTTCGGTGGGAAACATGACTCGATTAGTTTCACTAGATTTATCGAACAACAAATTCTTCGGGGAGGTACCAAGACGGATGCTATCTGATCTCGCTCAGTTAAAGCTTATCTCGCTATCGAAGAACAATCTTAGAGGAGAGATTATTCCCATTTACATGAACTTGTCATTCTTGGAGGTTTTATACTTAGATGACAATGACTTTGGTGGGTCCATGCATGGGTCATTGAGAATCTCTAAACAGTTAGGCTTGCTAGATGTATCCAACAACAAAGCCAAAGGGGGGATTCCTGCCTGGATTGGCGACTTGAAAAACTTAAATTCAATGTCCTTAGCACGGAATGAATTTCATGGTGAAATACCACGTCAGCTTTGCAAACTCGAGCTTGGGTTTCTGGACCTCTCAGAAAACAAGTTCACCGGGGGAATACCTCCTTGTGTCGATGGGCTTATAGGATTAAGATTCTTGCACATGCGCGGAAATCATCTTACCGGAGTGATACCAAAGGGACTAGCAACTTGGCCGTCGTTGGAGACACTCGATTTAAGCAATAACCACCTCTCTGGTGGTATTCCTCGATGGATTTATAAGCTTTCCAACTTGGTTATTATTCTATTGAGTGGAAATCAGCTTGAAGGAGAATTGCCCATCCAACTATGTGGATTGCAAAAGGTTAACATCCTCGACTTGTCTAATAATAGCTTTTCAGGTGCTATTCCCCCTTGCTTTCAAAATATGTCATTTGGAGAACGAAAGTTGGATGCTTTTATGAATGAATCAAATGCGTCAGAGGAAGCTTATATGCCTCAAAGCTATGTTCTGAGCTCCGACTTTCCAGAGTATGAAATCAATTTAAATTTCGACATGCAAGAGGAAGTTAACTTCATGGTAAAGAGCAGATATAGTTCTTACATGGGCAATATTCTTATGATTATGTCTGAGTTGGATTTGTCAACCAATAAACTGATTGGAGACATTCCTCCTGAACTGGGAGAATTAGGAAGTCTCCATGGTCTAAATTTGTCACACAACCATTTATCCGGTTTGATACCTAGGAGTTTCTCCAAGCTCAAGAGCATCGAGAGCTTAGACCTATCAAGCAACAACTTGAGTGGAGCAATCCCTTCTGAACTAGTCGCTCTCACTTCCCTGGAGATCTTCAACATATCTTACAACAATCTAAGTGGAGAAGTGCCAGAAACGGGACAGTTTGGAACCTTTGATGAAAGAAACTATCAAGGAAATCCTCTTCTTTGTGGGTCTCGGCTACCTAAAAGTTGTGGGATAGGTGAACCTGTGCCTAATACCAAGAACACATCAACCAAAGAAGGAGATGAAGGATTTGACATGGAGGTATTCCTTTGGAGCTTCGGTATGTCCTCTGTCACTATTTTACTGGCCTTCATTGTTGTTCTTGCAATCAACCCTTATTGGAGGAGAGCTTGGTTTGCATTTCTTGATGTGAGATTCCTTTGGTGGTTCAACCCATGAACTTGGAGCATCGTGCCATCTCTTGCATAGTTGCATTGTAATTGTTTTTTTTACTTTCAGAATTTTCTGTGATTCCTTTGGTTGTTTGTATGACTTTAAATTTGCGATGTGAATTGTCGTCTTAATCTTTGTCTTGTTCTTCTTATTATAATAACTAATGTTCTGTAAATTTAAATGTGTTAATTTGTATTTCTATTGTGTTATATGACTTTAAATTTGTGATGTAAACTGTTGTCTTAGTCTTGTTCTTTAAATCATCACAACTAATTTGCAATGTCAATTAAAACATAGGCTTTACAATCAGGCATTTTTGAGGAGCTCAGGTCCTAGCTACCAATTACCAACACGTACTTAACATACATGTTTTGGTATATGTTCATCTCAGAATTAGAATCAGAAACAATTATGAGTCGATCAAACACAGAACTTCGTCGCTCATTAGCAATACTTAGTACTTACATGCTTTGGTATATGTTCATAATGACTTTTGACCTTCTGCTGAAGATCGACCTATCACACAGCAGAAAAACATACATCACAAGTAAAACAAGCATTGTAAAACAGAGTACCCTTTTGCAAGAGAATGCTCGAGCATCTATAGTCCTCTTACATACACTAGGGAGGGATAATATAATGAGCAAATGAAGTTGCGCAAGCCCAAGAAGATGTTGCGCCAGAAGCGGCTCCACCATGGCCGACGGGATAGACGGGGACCCCGCACCACAGGTCGAGATAATTAAGCTCCTCGACCTCACCACAAGCGCTCCCGTTATTCTTTCCTTTCTTCTTCGCCATGCCCAAGAGGAACAGCAAGGCCTGGCGGCAACGTCGCCGCCGTTCCACACCAGTCCCGCCTGTGAATTCGCCCAATATCCCGGGCGGCAATGGCGTCGCCGTCCCACACCAAATCGTTCCACAATTTGTCTGAATGTTAAATTAATTGCAATGTATATATAAGTCCTATAATTAATGCAATCGTTTCACACACTCCAATTAATTCGCGGATTCAAATTACGAGGTCGCGATTTTCTTTTTTTTTTTTAAAGCGCAACCGCATTTTCATTACTTTGAGGATTAAACCGTGTAAATTGCGAGATAATACATAACCGTGTAGTTTGAAAAGTTTTGATAGTAATGGTCAAGTGTCTTAAATGCTGTGGTTTATTGACTTATATATCCACAATTTTAAAAGCCTTGAAAATTAAAGGAGTGTTTAGTAGCAGTTTCGTATGTATTTCAGTGGTCTATTTATAATTTTAGAAGGCTGTGATTTAGATTACTGGACTATTTATAATCAGTCTTTCTATCCTGTATCCTATACTCTTAGAACATAGGATAAGAAAACTAATTAGGAAAGATTCCCTACTGAATAAAGCATCGACCCTAAAAAAAAACTAAAATAATTAAACTAAGGAGAATCATTCCTAATTAGGCTTCTTATAGTAGGGAATCCGATTTATATATAATTTGGAATGGTCAATTCAAATCCCTTAAATACAAAGGAAAATTCAAAGATGACTCTATAAAACCAATGTAATTGAGAAAATCAACTATTTATAAACTTTGCTCATAACTCATAAAGACCTTATTTGCATTGGTAATCAAGACAAGCTACTCTCCTTGTAGCTTCTTCTATATATGGAGCCTTCGATTATCACTATGTATTCAGTTCGATTGCTCATAGTTTCAATACTATTACAGGCTTATACATCAAGATGTTGTTTAGAGCACGAGAGGATGGCTTTGCTCCAACTTTATAAGTCTTATTTTGTTTCACTCTCAACTTCGGCGGAGTTTTCAAAATCCTTGGCTAGTGAACTAAGTTCATGTGACCGTACTCTCCCTATCGAACCTTATGGATATGTCAAACAGGGCATGCCGAATAGGAATTACAATGTCCTTAATGTAACTTTATTTCATCCTTTTGAAGAATTGATAAGCCTCGACTTATCTTACAATTACATCAACAACTTGGTCAGAAATGGAGGTATATATATAGGTCTCCTTTGGCATATGTATATGTTTGATTTTATTAACGTATTCATATTGCAAGTCGATCGACGACTTTGATGTTTTACATGTAGGATACAAGATGTTGAATTTACCAAGATTAGAGACCTTAAATTTTGGATTTAATAATCTTCATGATAAGCAAGAACTTGGAGATCTTGTGAGATCACTCAATTCGCTAAAGGAGTTGTTTTTGAATGACAACAACATGGATGGAAACTTTCCAGGAGAAGGCATGCAACTGATTTATTCTTACTTTGTCCATAAATTTGTTAAAGCTTATCATTATTAGTTAACTTATTTATGCATTTGTTTTTTCTTAATTCTAGAGTTGGCACATTTGAAGCAATTGCGGATACTAGATCTGAGTAACAACAATTTAAATGGATCTCTACCAAGTCAAGGTAAACCACACACCATTTGTACTCACTACGAATTCTTCAAACGGAGGGAATTCCAACCTGATCCATGATCCCTAGCTAGCATTTGGTTCATGTGTTTTGGTTTTTCTGATGGATGGTTTTAATCAATTTCTCAGGCTTGTGTAAACTAAGGAGTCATGAAGAGTTGAGACTTGACAGGAATAAGCTGAGTGGTACCCTTCCAAGATGTTTATGGAATTTGACATCTCTTCGAGTGCTCGACCTATCAGATAATAGTCTCAGCGGAAACTTGCCACCAGCCATCAAACTTCCGTCGCTTGAATGGTTATCCATCTCAAACAATAACATTCAAGGGAGATTCTCTTTGTCTTACCTGATGAATCATTCAAGGCTACAAGGCTTTGTCTCTCTCAAACAATGCACTTCAACTACAAATGGATGATTCATCGTCGTACTCCTCTCCTACCAATCAAATATTGAGTACATTGATCTCTCCAATAATGGATTATTTGGATTATTTCCGACATGTTTGCTGCAAAATAATTCAAATCTCAGTTACTTAAACTTGGGAAATAATTCTTTCGTTGGAAGTATTGACCTCCCGAAGCACAACCATTTGATGTTGTTGGACATTTCAAGCAACAAGCTGAGGGATGATGCCCAAGGATTTCGGGTTAGCGCTCTCTTCACTTGTGGTCTTAAACCTCTCTTTTAACTCTTTTGATGGGCATATCCCTATTTCAGTTGGCAACATGACACAATTACATTCACTAGATTTATCGAACAATAACTTCTTCGGGAAGGTACCACGACGATTGTTATCTCATCTGGCCTAGTTAACAATTCTGTCGCTATCGAAGAACAATCTTAGAGGAGAGATTAGTCCCACCTATATGAACTTGTCATCCTTGTTGGAGGCTTTATACTTGGATGACAACAACTTTGAATACTTTGGTGGGACAATGAAAGGGTCGCTCAGAATCTCTCAAGGGTTACGCTTGCTAGATGTATCCGACAACGAAGCAAAAGGGGAAATTCCTACCTGAATTGGTGACTTTGAATACTTATATTCAATGTCCTTGGAAAGGAATGAATTTAGTGGTGACATACCGAGTCATCTTTGCAAACTCAGAGAACTTGTGTTTTTGGACCTCTCGGAAAACAGGCTTACCGGGAGGATACCTTCTTGCTTCGGACTTATAACATAATTAAGATTCTTGCATATGCATGGAAATCGTCTTACCGGAGTAGTTCCAAAGGGATTGACAACTTTATTATTGTTGGATACACTTGATTTAAGCAATAACCACCTCTCGGGTGGTATTCCTCAATGGATTTATAAGCTTTCCCAGTCCAACTGTGTCAATTGCAAAAGGTTAATATCATCGACTTGTCTAATAATAGGCTTTCCGGTGTTATTCCCTCTTTCTTTCAAAATATGTCATTTGGAGAACGAAAATTGGATAATTTTATGTATCAATCAAGTGCATCAGAGGAAGCTTATATGCCTCAAAGCTATACTTTGAGCTCCGACTTTCCTGAGTATGAAACATATGTAAATTTCGACATACAAGAGGAAGTTAACTTCATTGTCAAGAGCAGATACAGTTCTTACAAGGGCAATATTCTTACGATTATGTCTGAGTTAGATTTGTCATCCAATAAACTGACTGGAGTCATTCCTCCTGAATTGGGAGAGTTGGGAAGACTCAATGCTCTAAATCTGTCCCACAACCACTTATCTGGTTCGATACCTAGGAGTTTCTCCAAGCTCAAGAGGATCGAGAGTTTAGACCTATCAAGCAACAACTTGAGTGGAGAAATCCCTTCTGAACTAGTCGCTTTCACTTTCTTGGAGATCTTCAATGTATCTTACAACAATCTAAGTGCGGAAGTGCCAAAAACGGGACAATTTGGATCCTTTGATGAAAGAAATTATCGAGGAAATCCTCTCCTTTGTGGGTCTCAACTATCTAAAAGTTGTGGGATGGATGAACTAGTGTCTAATTCGGAGAACACATCAACCAAAGAAGGCGATGAAGGATTTGACATGGAGGTATTCCTTTGGAGCTTCAGTATGTCCTCAATCATTGTCTTACTGGCCTTCATTGTTGTTCTTGCAATCAACCCTTACTGGAGGAGAGCTTGGTTTGCATTTCTTGATGTGAGATTCCTTTGGTGGTTCAACCCATGAACTTGGAGCATTGTGCCATCTCTTGCATTGATGTTTACTTTCATATTTTTCTGTGATTTTCATTGTGTTAGTTTGTATTTCTGTTGTTTGTATGATTTTAAATTTGCAATGTAAACTATCGTCTTAGTCGTATGTTGTCCTGCTCTTCTTATCATAACTAAATTTCTAGAATTTTAATTGTGTTTGTTTGTATTTCTGTTGTGTATGACTTTAAATTTATGATGTAAACTATTGTCTCACTAGATTTATTGCAATTAAAAAAAAAGAAAGAAAGAAAGGTCGGAGAACAACAACGCAGCTCGACGAAGAGAGAGCGAAGGAGAATAACAGCGCTGCTGCTCGAAGGCCATGTCGAAGCTGCTGCAACCGAAGAGATACACTGTTGTTGCTGCTTGAAGGGCGACCGACACTGCCAAGGTGAGTATATGAACCTATAATCTAGGGTTTGGGGGTTAGCCGGTGAGGCAGGTGAGGATTTGGGTGCCAAATCCTCCACAAATCGTCCTCCAATTGAAACTGAGGGTGTGTTTCGTGTTCAATTGGAATTGGGGAAGAATTGAAACTGTTGCTCGATTTCTGTTTTGTGTGCAATTGGAATTGGGGACTTTGGGAATTTGGGGGTTATGATTTTCGATTTGAATCTTTGTTTTCAATTTGTATCTTTGATTTTCGATTTGAATCTTTGCTTCTGTGTGCAATTGGAATTAGATGTGTGCAAATAGGGTTTGTTTGTTTTCGATTGGAATCTTTGATTTTCGATTTGAATCTTTGCTTTTTGTTTCTGTTTGTTTATGAAACTGAGGGTCTGTTTGCTTGTTGTTTTTCGATTGAACGAGCAATTTGTTTATGTGTGCATAGGGTCTGTTTGTTTATGAAACTGAGGGTGTGTTGGCTTCTTGTTTCTTGATTGAATGAGGGTATGCTTATATTCTGCAGGATGAGTGCGCAAATTACTGAATTGGTGAATTCTATCCGTTTGTAAAAGTGCAAGAATTGAAAAGTTTCTGAATTCTGAAAAATGGCTGAAATCGATGGCATTTGTGTTAGATATAACCATATTCACATCCATCCATTCCTGAAAGGTTCTTAATTATGTAAGTTTCTTTTCTTTGTTCTAAAGAATGTCAAGCAAATCATATAATGGAAGCTGATTGAAGTATATAGATAAAGTAGGTTGCTCGTTGTTTCATCATTCATGAACAAGATTCAAGATTGATTATCTTAGAAAACCAGCTTTCTGCATCTAATATGTGAGTTCTGCATGTCTTTTTGCTGCTAGAATTTAGGGGTTAGAATTTTCCAGCATTCATGAACAAAATTTAGGAGTTAGAATTTTCCACATATCATGTCTATAATTATTTGTCTTAGCTTTAACTTTCCCTTTTTATGTTTATATAAACCATAGGTTATAGGCCAGAGGTCATTTGGAGTGGCAAAGAGCATATTCATGGGCTCAATTGTTTCAATTTCAGCAGCTGAAGCTTCTAAAACAGGCATGTCTTTAGATGCTAAAAAATGTTTGAGTCCACTTGCAACTTTGGTATCCTTGTTCATTTGTTCTTTGCTAAGTTATTTGTGTGCTTGTTGGTCTATTTTACTGCTTAGTTATGATGTTTCAATCCTTTATTTTTCGGGAATGATGATCCATACAACTTATAATCTTATATCACTACTAGCTTGAATTGTGTAAGGGGGATTTGTAGAAGCTACTAAGAGACTTTGATCTCTAGAAGTCTTGTTTGTTTACACTTATACTGACATCCAAATAGAGATACTATGCAGACATGAAGAAATTGTGCTTAATATGTTTTCAGAAAATTGTAAGCCTATTAGCTCAAGTGGTAGAGTGATGCGCGCAAACGCATGATGCGAGTTCAAATCTTGCATAGGCTAATCTCCAATTAAATTTCGCTTCACAATAATTTCATGTTGAATTTATTTGTGTTCTTTTGTCTTGTGATATGTGTTGTTCCCCTTCTCTAGATCATTTCGATTATACTTTGCATATTTTTAGTAGTTTTGTCATATTTTTAACGGTAGTCAAGTATTTGCGTTAATTCCTTCATCCTAACT
This sequence comes from Persicaria tinctoria, assembly GCA_037127255.1. Taxonomy (NCBI): domain Eukaryota; kingdom Viridiplantae; phylum Streptophyta; class Magnoliopsida; order Caryophyllales; family Polygonaceae; genus Persicaria; species Persicaria tinctoria. The sequence continues at coordinate 818,852 of JBANSL010000014.1, forward strand.
ATACATAACATCTAATCCCGTTGATATACAACATATGTGGGATTTGAACCCGCATCTATATGTTTGAGCACATTGCACTACCATTTGAGCTAATAGGTTTAAATGGTATAAAGTATTGATTCTCACAAAGAAAGATAAGATGGAAGTGAAACTTACCTGATTCCATGAAAATATGTGAGCAGCTCATATCTCCTAAAACATACTAATGAAATAGCCTCTCAAGTAAACTAATCAATGCAATCACATAACACCTACTAATTAACAAAATAGGTTGAATTTCTACCAAAAAAAAAAACAAAATAGGTTGAATGCTAATAGCTAATTAAAGAGCCCTAATTGCATACACATAAGCGAATGGTGCTTTATTCTAAGTAAAAGTATCCCCACAAACTATTACTAAAATTGAACACAAAAATGTACTAAAATTCAACACTGTGAATATAGGAATAGAAATGGGCGATAGCTTCTAATTAATACTTGGCATTTGCAATTCTTGCTTTGTTGAGATTTGTTGCAGAGATTACAGCAAAAACCAAAGCAATTGCAATTGCCAAAAAAAAAAAAGCAACTTGATATAAAAAATCAGCAACTACATGTCTACATATAGACTCTTCCTCCTATGCATAAAGGCTTGCATTAGGTATCCCTTGGTAGAAAAAATCAGAACATCAAAACCACCATGACAGCAACTAGGGGTGTGCAGAAAAACCCGAAACCGAAAACACGACACGAAAAAACCCGAAACCGAAAAAACACGACACGATAATGACACGAACCGAGAAAACACGACATTAAATGGTTCGTGTTCGGATCGGGCATATGCCCTTATCGGATACCCGACACGAACCGTTTAATTTTTTTTTTAAATAGAAAAAATAGAAAAAAAGGTAATATTATTAATATAGTAAGCTAAGTGAATACATTGTTGAAAGGGCTTAGATGGCAAGCGTGTTCTTTTGAAAAGGTGGCAAATGGCGTTGGTCGGGAGTTCGAATCTCCGACCCTTGCATTTTATTTTTGGCTTCTTTAATTTTTTTAATATTTTTTTAATTAAACCCTAAAACTCCACCTCCAGGTCAATCTCTCATTCAGTTCTTTCCACGCCTCGGCGCCTCCGCCCCTCTTCTAGTCCTCTCTATCCACAACTCAAAGATGCAACCTTCTTCAACCCCATCTCAAATTCATCTCTCCATCTCAAATTCAAATTCATTATTAGACAACCTTCTTCTTCAACCTATCTTAAAAAATTCCGGAGAGCCTCGGCACATTCCATTAGTAAAGCGCAACCAAAGAATCAATTTCAGATCTGGCCGGATCTCTTCATCTTCGACGCGATTTCTTTGGCCCTAATGCCAGACGCCCCCAAATATCTCTAGTTGTAAAATGATATTCTCCTTCAACCTCTCTCAAGTTCAGATTTGTGTAGATCTATCCATCTCCGGCGAGATTTGTTGGCCCAAGCGCCAATCGCCACCAGATGTTTGTCGTCTCCACCGCCGGCTACTCCACCACCGCCCAGACCTCTTCAGAATCGACAACTGCCTCTCCCTCCGCCTCCAGCCACACCCTTCCAGATTGCCGAGGAGATTTTTATCCAACAAATTCAGGAAAAAAAAAATTTCAACAAACGGTTCGTGTCGGATTACACGAGTATCCGACACGGAACCGTTTCGGATTTCGTGTTGGGTACCCGGTATTAGTCGTGTCGTATCCGGATCGATGTTTTTGATGTTAACGGTTTCGGGTACCCGACACGGTTAACCGTGTCGTGTCGGGTACCCGGTTATGCACAGCCCTAACAACAACCCATCTTTTATGACACAATATAGGATGCACAAGAGAGTCTGTCCAAGACAGCTCCTCTAATTGACTCAAATAGACACCCTAATTTATAAAATTGATTCTCAAAATCACAAAACCTAATTTCACAAATTGATTCCTAATATCAAAACCCAAAACAAATTCTCATATCCTATTTAGAAATTGAATCTCAAATCAAAAGCTAGAGCACAAATTCAAAAAGTTTAAGTATAAAACACTAACATTTTCAATTTTGCAATTGCAAACTCAGATCTGGGATTGAGAGGGGAAGAAGAAGCTATTGGTCGAGTGGTTGTAGTAGTGCTGCGTTCGGTGTACATCACATCCATTTAGCCATGGCTTGAAAATTCCAACACAATTTCAAATTCCGAATGCATCAATTTCAACTTAAACCCTAAATTTCACATCACAAAAAAATCCAAATGCTTCAATTTCAACCTAAATCCAAAATTTATGTAAATTGCTAAACAAAGCTAACCTCTCTACAACAGCTTCTTCGATCTCCTCCACCTCCGGTCGCCGGCCGAGGCAATGGGCCGCTACCACCTTCGCTCTCAGACACAACGCCTCCAGCTTCTCCTCCCATTACAGACCTTCGTCTTCGCAGCTCCGACCTGGTGCGCACAACAACAGCAACTTCGACCGGCGGAGTTCTCACCGGTGTCGTAGCTCTGACCTGGGGCCCGGCCTTCGCGCTCTCTCTCGCGCGCGAGCTTCGTGCTCTCTCTCTCTCTCGGGCGAGCGACCTGGGCTTTTTCTCTCGTCGCTCTCTCTCTGCTCAACTTTCCTTCTTTCTGTCCGTTCTTTTTTTTTTTTTTTAATTTCAAAACTAACGGAGCTACCCAAATCTGTTAAGTTAAATTAGGAAGGGCGCGAGACTAAATGCTTCAAAACCTTAGAGCAACTTTAACAACACACAATTCAAGATGCTTAATGAAAAAATAATAATAAAATATTGAAGGAGAGGTGTGAGGGATGCTTGAAGGTTGCTAAATAAGCATCGATTCTTATGGGTTTTGGCTGATGCAATTATGAAAAAGGGGGAACACGTGTCAAGCTCTCACATGCAGTGGGAATGAGTGGTTGCGATAGAATGAAATCAACGGTTGAGATTTAATTTGACCCATTTTAATTACATTCAAATAATGTCATTTTCGCTATTTAAAATGTAATTTTTTTAAAAAAAATACCATAATACTAGATTCATTTTTCTCTACACATAGACATCAATTTTGAATATATTTTGACATATTGTCGGTAAATTGGATCTTGGGCGTTTGGTGCCCGATTGCTTATTATACTCACTGTTTCGCGGTGATGTACAAGCTTTTTCGGCCATTTGGGGTTGTTTGAGGGCTCAAATACTAATATAATAATATAATATAATTATATTATAAGCATGTGGGAAATAATTGTTATAGTAGAGTATATTCATAAATGAAATTGGTAAAAAAAGATGGATTGTGGGATGTTAGAGATACTATTGTTAAAGTGGAAAAAATGAGAAAGAGATGTTATACTGATGTGACGGAGAGAGAGATGAATAAAAAAAATCGTAATTTTAGTATCTTGAATAGTAACTGATAAACATGGCCGTAGAGGTATCACACGAAATAGGTAAAGGAGTTGTATACATCGCAAAAATTGCAATACTTTAGGGGTACGTCGCGAAATTTCGGTATATTTTATAATAATGATATTTAGTATTAAAAAAATAAATTTTTATAGATCGCAAGTATTCCAATGTACTCCCTCCGTTCGGCAAAACTTGTCGTTTACTATTCACGCACGCTTTTTTTAGAATGATAAAAACTATATAAAATATTCATTTTTTTATAATTTTTTTTAAACAAGTTTGTACTTATTAATAATAACTACGAAATTGTTAAAAAAAATATTAAAAAAACTAGATATTTTATATAGTTTTTATCTCCTAAAAAAACGTGCGTGAATAGTAAAGTGATAAGTTTTTCCGAACGGAGGTAGTAGTGATTAGAGGTTCAAGTGTGGATGGTGTCCAAATGTATATATCTCTATCTTTGAAAAATTCAAAGTGGACTATTCTACCGGAATAACGAAGCTGCAAGAACTTAAGTCTGGCCGGTTTGCGTTCAGGCATTGTTGATGAGGCCGGGTCCTACCTACTAGGTGAAGTGAAGCTTCCTTTTTTGATAGCTTCTGCTGATTGACAAGACAACTGATGAACTAGACTCAATTGTCAACATTTCTAGATGGAATATGAATGGATTGTCCTCATTAGTAAGAGCATCAGCAACGCCCATCCGAGGGTGTCTTCCAGCCAGTATAAAAAAAAAAGAAAAAATAATTTATGGGGTTTGTGTCAGGAAATGCAGGAGGGGATGTCTCTATATCCCATGTGACGAAGCCCTTGCCCCGACCCCCTCCCCTCCCAAAAAAAAAGAAGTCATTTTTTAATGGAACCCAAGTGAGACCAGGAGAGATCATCCACGTTCAACACGGACTTACATGAAAACACGTGGTGCGAGGCAAAGTGGCTCTACCTGTGTCGCGGTGGCATGAATGAAAATGACTCCATGACCTCACCTAGAGGGTTATCGCCCAACCCACCAAGAGACTTTTGAAACATACCTGCGCCGCGAGGGAAGGGTCGTTAGCAACTCGCGGATAGATGTTACTTGCTCCAGTGGGGGCCTTTCGAAATCTACTGTAGTGGATGGGATACGGAAGGAAATGGTCGATACTCCACAGAGCATGCAAGGCTATATTGATGGCAAACCTAAGTATAAATCAACCAAGCAGCTCCCCCCCCCCCCCCCCCTTCTTGTATTATTCTCCTAGACTTCCAAAAACCCTTTCCTCCGGTGATCGATCTTGAGTTATATGGAGACTTAGTTGTACGAACACAGGATGGACAATTGGCTAGAAGGTCCCTGCACGTGGCACGTACATTTGGACATGTGGGTGGGAGACATGTATGACATATGATCCCTATGGCAGAGTCTCAAATTCGTCTGAGGGCGTATCCAGACCCAGTTGAGGTTGCCCCCCCTTTTCCTCCTTTGACGTTTACCACTTCTCTTATTGGCTTGTTATGAGCCAGGCTTCAAGGTGACGTGTTAGAATTGTCGATATTTCTTCAGGTTACATCACCCGGGGCAAGACCAACGCCCTTTTATTGCGTTGATAACGGTAAGATTATCACCTTCAATGTGGATACTGGACATACCCATCTCCTTTGCCTTCGGATGCCCAAAAGAAGTCCTATATAGCCTCAGTCATGATCGGCGACATGAGAGTAAGTTTCTTGCCACTGCATGCAATCATCGAACCCGTGTAGTCCCGAATGAGGAAACCTGCACCAGAAAAGCCAGAGTAGTTGTAACTACCGTCGAAATTTATTTTGAATGTTCCTTTATTTGGTCATCTCATGTGTCATTTATTTCTGGTTCCTGTTCCTTTGTGTTTGCACTAATGTTAGGTTCATCCAAATGTTTCATTTTCTCCTAGTTTGTGATTGTTTGCCTTATCATATTTTCCATGTTTTGAATTGTGACACGATTTACATTGTCGAAAATTTTCTTATTTCTGGATGTCCAAAGACATCACCAAATAATCGCCAGTTTTTTCTTTTGTACTGGAGTTATTGTTCAAATATTATGGACATAATTTTCTTTATGTCTTATTCATTTCTGTCTGATTCTTCTAGTCATTTTTCTATTATGGGGTCAATTTTCCATACAGGGTTTCTAGTAATGTAGCACCGAGTGAAGAAATGAGGTGGAGATTCATCTCACGTATCACAAAGTTCGCATGCGAAGAGAATGGCAACTTCTTTGGCGATTAGCCTAGTCTGTGTTGGGATTCCATTGTTATATAATTTTAATAGGAAATTCTTAATTTTGGGGGTTATGTTTATTGCCCAGATCCATGCCATTTTGGGTGATGTAAGTCTGTTATTTTATGTGATGTGTCGGAGTGCACTAGTTGTGTTGAACCATCCAGAATTATCTTTTCTCCAGTATAGTCTGTCCTTTATTTGGTTTTCTGGGATGAATGCCGTTTCGAACTTCTCGGTGATCGGTATTGGTAGCATGTGTTTGAGGTTGATAGTGTTCCATCTTCTATTTTCGTTTATATATTTTTTGACTTTCTCGCTTTGGTTGATTTTATTTGGCATTAGGCTTCTATTTTCTAGTGTGCCATCGTCCAACCATCTATCAGTCTAAAAGTGGATTGTTTTTCCATTTCCTATCTGTCATATGAGGCTTTTTACAGAATTTCTCTTTTATCTCCATTAGTTTTGTTCATTGCCAATATGCCTTTCCTTTCCTTTCGTAGCTTCGAATGTGTTCATATTTCAAGTATTTATGCGAGATGGTTCGAACCCATAGATTTTCTGGCTCTGCAAGTATTTTCCATGGTAGTTTCATTTGTAGAGCTGAGTGTCTGAGTTCATATCTTTTGTTTTATAGATTCCTCTAACGACGTTTTCTTTTCTTTTGCATACTTGGTCCCATCCGATTTACGGTTTATACGACATGTCTTTATTCCAGAAAAATGCTCTATTTATTTGATCAAGTTCTCTGTGCATCGATTTTGGGACCATAAAGTTTTGTATGACAAAACTTGCATACAAAACTTGGTTTTGCCGCTAGGTTCATTCCGATAAGGGTAGATATTCCTTCTTGAGATAGCGCGTTTGCATGCCATTTTGGTGTCGTTTGGAAAGCCGGCTTGTGTAAGTTAACTAGCTGACTCTAGATCGCGCAGTAGTCATCAAAAAATCTTTTAATTTTAATCGCAGATGAACAACTAGCTTTGAAAAATATCATCATGTCACTCGCGAAGGGTAGAAACAGGATCCGGGGACCCAGTCGGGTAATGTCGAATCCTATTTCTCGGTTTTCTTGGTTGCTTTCTATTTGTAATTTTCAGGCTAGTACTTCCGCTCCTAAAATAAATAGCAATAGGGATAGTGGGTCCCCTTGTCGTAAACCTCTTTCTGGGTTGAAAGGTTATGTGGGTTCGTCATTAACTAATATTGAAAAGGAGACAGTTTTCACACCACTCAATCCAGTTACAGAATCTTGTGCAGAAGCCAAATTTCTTTAGAACTTGAAAAAGGAAGTCTCATTCAACTCAGTCGTAGGATTTTTCCATGTCCAATTTTATTGTCATCCATCCGTTCTTTCCTTTTTTCCTGTGTGAATGAAGGGAAGATTTCATGGTCAATATGAATGTTGTCCTAGATAGCTCGGTTTAATATGAAAGCTCCTTGTAGGGGCTATATGAGCTTAGTCATAACCTTTTTTAGTTTGTCTACTAGTATTTTTGCGATTGTCTTGTAGATCGTAGAGCACAAACTTATAGGTCTATAATGAGAAGTCGTTGTCGGGTTTTCTGTTTTCGATATTAATGTAATGAATGCTGGTTGATCTGTTTGAAGATTCTACCGGAGTGGAAGAATAATTTTATTGTCTTTGTAACCGTTGGTCCCACTATGTCCTAGTAGCTCTGGTAAAACTCAGCTGTGAGTTCATCCGGTCCTGGTGATTTGTCTTTTCCAATGTTGAATATGGCGTGTTTGATTTTCGATTTAGTAACATCTTTTATGAGTTCATGGTTATCGGAGTCATTTATTTTCTTGTTTATGAGTTCTAAATAAAGTTCAAGTGTTGTATTGTTGACTTCTTGTTTTTTAAAGCGTTGGATAAAGTCTTCTCTAATTTATGTTCTAATATTTGCTTCTCCTGATAATATCAGGAGAAGGATTATAAGATCAACAATGCATTTGAGATATTATTTGCCCTCCTACAAGATCAACAATGCATTTGAGAATTGATTGCCATTTTGTAAGGGAGATGTTGCAAGCAGGATTTTTGCTTCCTCAACATGTTAGGATCCTTACAGTTGCAAACTTTGCCACAGGTGAGAAGGTGTTCTTATAATCCTTCCCTTTAATTTGATTATATCCCTTTGCTACTAATCTTGCCTTATACCTTTCAATAGATCTATTTGGTCTGTATTTGATCTTGTAAACCCATTTGCTTCCTATGGGTTTGACTCCCTGCGGAATTTCAACAAGGTCCCAAGTGCCATTCTCTTCAAGGGCATGTACTTCCTTGTTCATGGCATCTACCCACTTGGGATTCTGTACTGCCTGATGATAATAGAAGGGCTCTGGTTCAGCAGCCATACAAGCAAATAATTGAACAATTTCAGGTTCAACATCTTGCACTTCACTTAGACATTCAGCTAGGAATGACTGAGATAAAGAATTCCTTTGCCTGTTGCCATGACAGACATAGTCTTGGAGCCTCCTTGGTCTTGTGTGCTCCCTAACAGACCTCCTTAAGGGAGGGAAAGCTTCAAGATCTTGCAATAATTCAGTTGTAATAGGACTATTCTGAGCATCAGACTGCAATGAGTCAACTATCTGAGAAGGAATCCTTGATGAACTACTGCTCTCCTCAAAATGCTGATTCTGTACTGGAGATTCCTGCATCATCATGGGTGTCTGTGTGTCACCATGATCATCAAGAGCAGGATTCACTAAAGGCAAGCTGAATGTTTGGTAAGTACTCTCAAGGTCAGGCACAAGCTAACCAATAATTTTGAAAGGAAATGTGTCCTCCCTGCAAACAACATCTCTACTAACAAAAACTTTGTGACAATCCAAGTCCCAAAGCTTATACCCTTTTTGACCAAAAGGATATCCTAGCAATACACATTTTCTAGCCTTAGGATCCATTTTATCTTTACTGTCATGAGATATGGGAGCATAACACAGGCTGCCAATTACTCTCAATTCATCATAATTGGGAGCCTTGTTAAACAACTTTTCATAAGGTGTCTTCCAATTCAGCACTTCTGTGGGCATCTTATTAATCAAATGAGTAGCTGCTAGCAAACATTCACCCCAAAATTTAATGGGTAAGAATGCATGGATCCTTAGACATCTTCCAGTTTCTACAAGATGTCTATGCTTCCTCTCTACTTTCCCATATTCTGTTGGGGAGTATAAGGAATTGTTTTTTGATGAACTATCCCTTCTGTAGCCAACAATTCCAAGCACTACCTCTGTACAAATTCTGTCCCATTGTCTGTTCTTATGCATTTAACACGACAAGCAAACTGATTTTTCACATATGCTAATAAATCACTAATGGCTTTGAAGACCTGTAACTTGTTCTTGAGAAGAAAAGTCCAAGTCACCCTTGTGCAGTCATCAAGGATGGTTAAAAAATAAGAAAAGCCATTATAAGTCAAGCATTTATATGGACCCCATAAATCCATGTGAATCAATTCAAAAGGCCTTCCTGCCATACTGCTACTCCTCTCAAAGGGAAGTATGTGATGCTTTGACAAAGCACAAGCTTCACAAACAAAATCTTTCAAAACAGAAGCATCAAACATATGCAAGTGTCTCAACTTAGACAAGGAACTGTGACCAAATCTAGCATGAACTGTTTCTAAACTGATGCTAGCCTTATTACAACTTTTAAGAACTCTTGACTCATCATGTCTTGACCTTGGATCCTCTGCAAACACCTTGTATAGGTCATGCTTCCTCACTCCTCCTAGCACCACTTTCTTAGATCCAGGGTCCTGAAATAGACAATGAGTCCTCGTGAATAATGCTACAAGATCAGTGTCATCAAGCATTTTTCCAACAGATGGCAGTCTATGTTTGAAATCAGGCACAATCAAGACATCCTCTAAAATAACTAATTCTGACAACTGGAACTTTCCAATCTCATTAACAGTTTAATAGCTCCATCTGGGAGTCCTATATGCACAGGTTTATTCACTTTTCTTCTATTGAATAAGCACTGAGAATCAGCAATCATGTGATATGTGGCTCCAGTATCAATTATCTAATCAACAGAAGTCTCTTCTTTCAAACAAACATTAGCATTAGTGGCAAGAATGTTACCTGCAAAGTTGGCAAAGGAGCTACCACTGCTGTCAGCTATACTTTTTCCTCTCATCTTCTTAAGAACTTCTTGATAAACTGCACTCACCATTGCAGAGTCCATGTTTCCTTCCCCATTCTCTTCATCAAGTGGACTTCCCTGAGTAGAGCCTGTTGCATTAGCTGCCATCCTGGATCCCTGAGCCTTCCTTTCCTTTTCCTTAAGCTCCTTGAACCATTCAGGTACCCCATGAATCTTAAAGCATTGATCCACAGTGTGCCCCTTATAACCACAGTGAGTGCATTTTGAATTGAGCTTAATCCTCTTCAATTCTTTCCAGTCTTTCACATCCTTCCTGAATGATTGACTGTTGTTGCTGTTGCTATTCCCATTGTTGCCTTGATAACCAGTACTGCCTCTATTTGCCACCATAGCACTTGATTCAAAAGCACCAATCAATGATCCATTTGTCCCATTAGTTGCCTCATTACCAGTCTCAACTTGCTGCAACATAGAGTATGCTTTGTTTATGGTGGGTAAGGGATCTGTAGCCAAGATCTGGTTTCTGGCAGCTTCAAAATTATCATTCAAGCTAACTAAGAACTGCATCAATCTGTTTCTAGACTCTATCTCTGCAAGCTTCTTTTTCAAGTCACAAGTGCATCTACTAATGACACCACAGCTGCACTCTGGCAAATTTTCCAACACCTGCAACTCATCCCAGCCTCTTTTAAACTGATTATACAGCTCTGCTAAAGTCATAGAACCCTGAACAATATTTCTCAATCTTTTCTTGATCTGAAAAATAAGAGGCACATTAGCCTGTCCAAACCTCTCCAGAATATCATCCCATAGAGCTTTGGATGAATAAATGAAAACAAAGCCCTCTGCAACAGTTTTAGTCATTGAATTCAAAAGCCAGCATCTAACCATAAAATCTGCTCTTACCCACTTCTCAAGATCAGCATGTCCAGCAGCCGGTTTAGAACAAGATCCATTAATAAGTGCTAACTTACATTTTGCTCCAAGAGCCATTGTCACTCCACGGCTCCAGGTCATGTAATTTGTCCCATCAAACGGAATTGCCACCAACTGAGCACCAGGGTGGTCTGAATTAGAAAGATACATAGGATCATTCATGTTGGTTGTCGCAGCCATATCTTCTGGAGGTAAGTTTTCCAGTCCCGCTTCCCTTGTTGTGCTGAACATAAAAGATTTAAAACGAGCTAAAATGGAGGATTAACCTGCAAGCTCTGATACCATGAACAGATTAGACATAATCTGTAGCAAAAAACTAATGATCAAGCTAAGAAATCAAGCTGCAATTCATAAGAGGAATGTTCACTGTTTCATTCCCAAAAGAGGCAACTTTGTTGTATGCAATGAATGTCGTCACAGTTGTAATGCAGCAATCCCAAAACCCTACTTTGATGGGTGAGCCACAACTTGTCTTATATAGTCCCTAGAGAGGTCATGTGTCTAGCACATGGAGACTTGTCTCCTTATTACAAACAAGGCTAAAACTTAGAACAAATTACATGATAAAGATGAGAATTATATGAAGTGAAATAACATTGTAATCTTCATACCTTTCACTGTCATAAGGCCTTGGTGTAGGTCAATATTTGACAAAATCACAATCCACAGTCACACAATAGTTTCGAACCACAAAAACCTGCCTACGCGAACCCCTTTAATAATATTCTAAGTCTTGCCAGACTTGTAATATGCGACGGTCAATTTAAATCCCTCAATAAAATATTAAAATACAAAGGGAAATGATGACTCTAAAAACCAATGTAATTGAGAATAATGATAAATTAATAAACTATTTAGAAGCTTTAGAATGTTTGGATTCCATTGCATTTTTAATTATAATGTAATTAAATTACCTCGTTTTTTGTAAGTGTTTGATTATATAAATAAAAATCTCGCAAAAATCGAGGTAAAACACAAACATTAATATAACCAAATAATCACATAAATCGAGTTAAAATAATGACAATATATTTAAGGGAAATTTACAGAAAACCGCCCCTTAAATATGGGTGTTTTCACTTAACCACCCATTAAATTTAAAATTACAGAAAACCACCATTTAAATAGTTTTTTTTTCTTACAACTCACCACCTCTTCATCTATTTTCATTAATTTATCATTAAATATATTATATTTTAATATTTTTAAACTTAAATTTGACTATAAATATATTCAAAATTTTAATTTAAGGGCTCGATTATATTTTAGGGATAATTTTATTTATTTTTAAAAAACAATAAATATAGCCTACAATTATTATCTTAATAATTATATTTAAGTTATATGATTAATTGATAACCTAATATTTTAAAATTTAGGTAAATTTAAAGAAAAAAGTTACATATAGCAAATAAAAGGGATCAAACTCATATTTTGAGTTGAAAATTATTAACTATTTATTATTATTTTTTAAAAATAAATAAAATGATCACTAAAATATAATCAAGCCCTTAAATTCAACTTTCGAATATATTTATAATCAAATTTGAGTTTAAAGACATTAAAATATAATATATTTAATGATAAATTCATGAAAATAGATAAAGGGGTGGTGAGTCGTAAGTAAAAACCATTTAAAGGGTGATTTTCTGTAATTTCGAATTTAAAGGGTGGTTAAGTAAAAACACCCATATTTAAAGGTTGGTAAACTTTCCTATATTTAATACACTGTAGAATCCAAAAATACCTGAAATTAAAACACCTTAAAAATGATGTTAACCAAACAACACATTATCTATTAACATTATATATAAACTTAATGAATTGGAATCCAAACACACTCTCACTCTTATAACTCATATAAATACAACTTATTTACAGTTGTACTTGTTACTCTCCTTGTATTCAGTTCAGCTGCTTATAGTCAGGTCCTGGCTACGAGTACGAGTTCACATTTTACATTTTCCAACAAGAAGATTATGAAGATTATCATGTTTTAACATGATTTATTAAGCTATTCAGCTCATTAACTCAGCTGCTTAGCTCAAATTTCATATTATGTTCTTCTTCCTAAAACGTGGTCCCAAGCCATGTTTAGCTAGCTTTGTCTTCTTGTGTAATAAGGGATAGCTGTCCCATGTGACTTGCACATGCTCTCTACATTGCATACTATATAAGACAATGTTTTGCTCCCCCAAATGTAGGGTTTTTGGGATGTGAGCCGCCAATGATTAAGGCCTGAGAGCCATTTCTGGGTATTTTGCTGCAGTTGTCATGAATGTACTATTTTGCTGATGTTTGGCTAGTTTCTTGCTTGATTGTGATGAATTGCTGATAGACATTTACTTTCTTCATAAAGATTATATTCCTTAACTTGTTATTAAGGATGACGTGTAGTGTCAAGTCTTACTAGCTTAATTAGTTATTAAGGATGACGTGTAGTGACCAGTAGGTCATGAGTTCGAATCCCCCCTACCCTATATTGTAATAGGTCTAGTGCTTACCTATGAACCGAAAAAAAACAGGCCATGTTTAACAGTAGTATTATAGTATATAAAAACACCGCTTGTTTTCTTGCATTATAACTTTTCTATCTTATCAATAACATCTCTAGTATCTAAAATCACATTTTCCTACATTTTTTTTTTAGAAGCAGGATAAGGATTAGGAAAGTCGCCGACGACCCGGCTTCTTTTCTAGCACGTCCGAGCGGATGAGAACACAGAGTTCTGGATCAGCAGCGAAGCTATCATCGGCAAGGGAGCTATGAGCCAAACGAGCAATCCTGTCAGCCACAACAATCGAATCCCTGAAAATATGACGAATAGCAACATTAGAAAAGGAACGAAGAAATGTAGAAGTATCAACGATCAACATCTCAATGTTCCAAGGGCAAGAACAATCCCCTAGAAGAGCTTTTATAACGACTAAACAATCGCCTTCGATAAGTAGATTATCGAGACCCAAGTGTAGCGCCTTAACCACACCCATGTGCAGTCCCATTGCCTCGGAGAAGCCAACAGATGTGTTGTTGCAAAGACCAGAACCAAAGGACACCACCGTTCCATTGTGGTCGCGGATAACGAATCCAAAAGAGCCATTTTCTGATGGGAAGTAAGAACCGTCGAAATTAAGTTTATAGTGCCCCAAATGTACGTGGCTTTTTCCACCTCTCGGATCTCTGAGCGGTTGTTGTCAGATTTACCGGTTGGTTGTTGGTGTTACTCTTATTTCGGGTCACTTGTGTTGTAGGCTTGTCATCCCGTGAGGCCCTCTAGCAGTCCACGAGTTTGTAACAGTATGGTAGAATAAAACCGATTTACATATATTATATATATACCTCCATTTATGAATTCTTTCTACATTTTAACCTTTTTATTTCTTGGTATTTTTACAAGTATAACCAAAACAAATAATTTTTTTAAAAAAAAAATAGTTTGATATACATTTTGTAAATTGATGTCTATTTTTTTTTTATTAAGTAAAAATTCGAGTTCAGACAAGCCTGAAACTCGAGAGGCCGACAAGTCGGCAGACGGCAGACCGTCAAACATACAACAAATACATACATAAACGGTGCAAAAGATCAGACTAAACAACAACGAAAGATGAAACAAAGCAAACCTAAAGCTAACAAGTCGGGGACATAGACTACGGATGAAGCCAAGCGCCATCATAAAATGACACCGTTGGCCAGCGATACATCAGGCATCTCTGTGGGCAGTAAATACAAACCTACAAATAATTTTTCCGTACAAGGAGTCGCCCCGTAAATTGATGACTATAATTTCAAATAAAATGTGTGTTTTAAAGTTTATAATACCAAAAAAATAATTAAAAAATAAATAAATTGCTTTCCACCTGGTCAATGCCATGAATGACGCTCCCTCTTGAGTTGTCCACTTTGATACGCAATCTTCTGCCGTAGTAGACATTTCATCGACAATTTTCTCCGGTGACATTAAGTCCTGCTAGACTAACCATCAAAGACATTATTTTTAGAGTGTCTGCTCCGCGTCGATTGCGCATTTTTTTCTCTCATTTTTTAGAGGAATCTGAGCCGTTGATTCCCATAGATGATTATGCAGTTGAGTATGAATGATTATGCACTAGTATATGAAGGATTATTCAGTCGTATGAGTCTGTTTTGTAGGTACGTTACTCATTTTGATTATTCGATGGTATCACTATATTATTCGATCGTATTGACAGATTATGCGATGGTATTGCTTTATTATTCAATGGTATAGCTTAATTATTCGATGGCGTTACAATATTATTCGATCGTATTGACGAATTATGAATATTTACTCAATGTAATGTGTTTTTTTTTTACCAATTCATTGAATATGCTACCGAATAATGTTTTATTTTAGTGAAGATCAATGGACAAAAAATAAAACATTATTCGGTAGCATATTCAAAGAAATTGGTAAAAAAAAACACACATTCCATTGAATAAATATTCACAATTCAAATAATAATATCAAAAAAATCACCAATTCTACTGAATAATCAATATGACATGAATAATACAAAAACCCTTAAGCTCAATGTGGCTCCAAATGATTTCGAACTACAAAAAAAACACTACATTCCACTGAATAAACATATATAATTTAATGAATAATATCAAAAAACCCACCAATTCCACCGAATAATAAAACTGGGCACAAACAAAACGAAAACTCTTAAACTCAATTGTTATCGTAAATTTTTTTTTCCGCAAAACATATGCAAAGTGGGTGTCTATAGGTAGATAAAAATAAATTACATCCTAAAAAAATAAAAATATTTTTTAAAAATGGCCAAAAATAACAAAAAAAGCCAAAAAATTATTCCTCCCGTCACTATTCACAACATCCCTTTTCTTTTCTTTTCTCTTTTCTTTATTTTGATTATTGTGGGCCTTTGATTTTGTTTGATTAAAAGGTCAAGATTTGTGTACATCATATATATATATATATATGTCTAAGCACGAATTATTACTTAATAAAAAAAAGGCGTAACTTCGTAAAACCACCCTTTATTTCAACTTTTGTTCACAAAACCACCCCTTATTTTCTAAATTACACTTAACCACCCGTTATTCATGAAAACCTATCAAGTCACCACCCATCTTCAATTCTCTTTGTTAGTAGCTCTAAAATGATTGGTAAATAACTATATTACCCTTAACCCTATATAAACCTATTTCAAGAAGCCAATCAATTTCCTACCGCCGGTCTATTTGAAGAGCACCGGGAGAGACGAAGCCTCTTCCTTCCGGTTTCCGTGTTCTACGATTTTGGTTCGAGGATGACATACTTTGTCCTCGTTGTTCAATGCTACTGCGCAATCTTTCAAATCCCACCGGGTCTTGTCCCTAACGGGACGGGACGGGATTTGTCCCTCGTAAAAAAAAATTAAAAATTAATCCAATTAAATCTAAAAATACCAAACAATAAAGATGTCAAACCTTACCAAATCCCATTACAGTATTAAAATTCTTACATTATTTGTTATATGTTTGCCGAGAGTTGCCAATAAAATGGAATGATGGATGTTTTTAATCTTGTGTTATTATTTTAAAATTCAAAGTTTGGGTTTAAATAAATGTTAGTATATAATATAAATATATTCTTAGTTTTTTAATTTTAATTATGCGAACTCTCCGTCCCGCGTAATTTTAGCGGGACGGGATGACCGCTCTTTATTTACCTATTCAAGGGACGGGATTGATTTTTTTTTTTAAATCCCACCGGGATCGGGATGGGATGCGGGATGGTACGGGATTTGTGTCCACCCCTAGGTTTATATAGGGTTAAGGGTAATATAGTCATTTATCACTCATTTTAGGGTTGCTAATGGATAGAATTGAAGATGGGTGGTGACTTGATAGGTTTTCATGAATAACGGGTGGTTAAGTGTAATTTAGAAAATAAGGGGTGGTTTTGTGAACAAAAGGTGAAATAAAGGGTGGTTTTATGAAGTTACGCCTAAAAAAAAACAAAGACAATATTTAGATAAAAACCTAGAGTTTAAAGTGAGTTAAAAAGTTCTAGATACTACCGGTAGCATATAATCCATAGATATGAAATCTTATCCATGATGAGACCTTCCTAAACACATGGCAACATCATCGTCAATCTATTAATGACATTGACAATTATCTTCTTCGATCTCAATCCTCATTAATCCCATCACCTTTCGCTGTCATAAGACCTTAGTGTAAGTGTAGGCCAGGTCTACGTACATTGGACGACATCACAATCCACAATCACACATTCACACATTCACACCTAAATAGTTTCGAATCCCAAAAACCTGCCGTTACTTCTACGCCTAACCCTTTTAATAAACTATTTAGAAGCTATACCCTCATATATATATAAGTCATAACTCGTATTATAAATACCGATCGCTTAATTATTTACAGTTGTTACTCTCCTTAGCTTGTAGATAGCTTCTTCTATGGGGCCTTCTATGTATTCAGTTCGACTCCTCATAATTGCATTTCTTTTACAGGCTTATACAACAAGATATTGTTTAGAGCATGAGAGAGTGGCTTTGCTCCAACTCAAGTCTTATTTTATGTCACTCAAACATCCAGCCGACAAACATCCAGCAGTGATTTTACAGTATTCCTTGGCTCCTAACATCAGTTCATGGGATGGCAAGGGAAATTGTTGTTTATGGAATGGTGTTACGTGCAACCGATCAACCCAACATGTGACTCAGCTCGACCTATCTGATCTTTTGTATTCCGGATATGAAAATGTTCTTAATGTAAGTTTATTTCATCCTTTGCGAGAATTGATAAGCCTCGACTTATCTCTGAATAACATCAATCGCTTGGTCGGAAATGGAGGTATATATCTATATATATTTCCTCTGGTATAGTATATACACATATGTAATGTATTCATGTTTTGATAACTTTTATGTGTTACGTACATGTGCAGGGGACAACATGTTAAATTTGCCAAATTTAGAGTTCTTAGATTTTGCATCTAATGAGCTTAAAGAGAAGCAAGAACTCAGACATCTTGTAGGATCACTCAATTCGCTCAAGGTGTTGAATTTGACTTTCAACGGATTGGATATTGGAAACTTTACCGGACAAGGTATGCAAATGATTTATTCGTATTATGCTCTTAAAGATCCTCGCATCATAAAAATAAAATAATTTTATGATACATCAAGTGATGTAGAGGATTCTCATTGAAAGCGGAAACATTTTGGATCATTTTTCATTATTAATTTTTTTTTAAATACATTTTTGTCCTTCAGAGCTGACACATTTGAGACAATTGAGGATACTTCGTCTGAGTGGGAACCAATTAAGTGGATCTTCAATTCAAGGTACAAATTGAAAATTTTTGGTTTAGGAAAGGAACCACAAATTCAATGTAAAAGCCTAATAAGGTTTCATTTTGTAATAAACAAGTATTTTATCAACTTAATATGTAGTTTAAGTTTAATTCATTCCATTTTTTCCAATCTAAGGGCATCTTCTCCCGTAAGCCATAATGGTCAGGGAAAATAGCATACCAATTTTGGTACGTTAAACTTCCTATAAATACTAAAGTAATCATGAACTTTCACATCTCATTTCCGTCACTCAATCTTATTTTTATTTTTTATTATAATTTTGATTAATCTATAATTAAAAAAAAAGATTAATATTATTTTCTAAAAATATTATTTATACAACGATAATTCAAATATGCCAAATATTATAGTCATATCGAATAACTCTTGAATATCTTTACAGTACTACAATTTTTATTTTTAATTAAAAATCATAATTATATAATATTTAGATTTATGATTGTATTATTTATAGATTTATATAAATATTAAACAATTACAAATAAATAAATAAAAGATAGGATTTGGCCTTCTAAAAAAAGTAAGCCAAATTTGGCATTTTTATTTGGAAATAGGCCAAACACAAAATGCCAAATTGGGTTTTGGCCTAGGTAGGAGCAAAATTAGGTCAAACCCCAATTTTTAACCTACCATGGGAGATGGTCTAAGAGTATCTCCCATGGTAAGCCAAAAAAATGGGTTTTGGCCTAATTTTACTCACACCCTAGGCCAAAACCCATTTTAACGTTTTTGTTTTTGGTCTATTTCCAAAACAAAGGCTAAATTTGACTTCCTCTTTGGGAAGGTCAAATGCTATTTATTTATTTATTTAATTTTAAGTGTTTAATATTTATGTAAATCTATAAATAATACAATTATAAATCTATATATATTATATAGTTATGGTTTTTAAACAAAAATAAAAGTTGTAGTATAGTAAAGATATTCATGAGTTCTTCGATATGAATATAATATTTGACATATTGAAATTATCATTGCATAAAGAATATTTTTAGAAAATGACATTAATCTTTTTTTTTATTATAGATTCATCAAAATTATAATAAAAATAAATATTATGTTGTTTAATGTACTAAAGATAGAATCGTGTGGCGGAAATGCATGAGATGTGAAAGTTCTAAATTATATTAGTGTTTATACACTACAACAGAAGTCGCTTTTAGCGAAGAATTTTTTCCTCGCTGAAAATTGATATTTCATCGCTAATGATATTTAGCGACGAAATACGCTTCCTTTTTAAATGGTCGCGGAAAGCTCCTCACAAAAGAATCTAATGTCGAAAAATGAAATCGTCGCAAAAAAAACTTTTTGCGATGAATTCAATTTTGTCGTTGTAAGTCTTTAGCGACTATTAAATTCACCGTAAAAGGTAATTATATTTGTCGCGAAAAAAATCAAAGCATTCTATAGTAGTCGTAGATGGTAGATGACGAGAAACTTTAATTCCTCGCAAAATTATATATTTCCTCGTTAATGATGATATCAAGTTGATCCGATATTATTTCGCGACATACATTTTTGTCACTAAAAATTAATAATTTTATCGGCAAAAATATTGAAGAAATCGATAATAGTCGGTAAATGTATTTGGTGATGATATAAAATTCATCGCTAATATAGTAGTTTCCTCGCAAAGACAAGAAAAATACCTTTTAGTGACAAATGGTTTCATTGCCTAAAGCCTATATTTCGTCACCAAACATATTTGTGATGAAAAAGTTTGCCACAAGTTCATCGCACTAGCAGCGTCGCCCATAATTATGGTGACAAAAAATGATTCATCACCTTAATAGACTTTTGGTGACGAAAATTGGGTTTGTCACCCTATGACGAAATTCTATTAGCTAAATGTAGGTTCTAGTATTATATATACCTCGAATGAGAAATGATATATTAATATAGATAATTTTGCCATATAGGTTAATGTATACATACATCAATAATAAATAAATACCTCAAATGAGATTATAATCCAAGTTTCTATTAGAGACAAACTAATAAGTCTCTCTTCGCCTTCTACGCATAAATTGAAAATTCTAATGAGACTTATGTGGTGAAGTTTGGCCACTGAGCATAAACTCATTCTTGAATTCGGATTTGCCTTGCCCTGAACTCCTTGCTAGCCTCTTCACTAATATATGTTGCCCAATATAAAGGACAACAAGGCCCTTGCGCGACATTCCAGGTCTCTCGAACGTCCTGTAGAAACAAAAGCAAAAATAATTTATAAACTTAACTTGTGCATGTTTCGAAACTTTCACTCTAAGAATTATTACATCCTTAAAGCGGGCAACGAAACAAAACAGAACAGAAAAAGGTTTTGACAAGAGCAAGATACAATGATACAAAGATGGCAATGTCTACTTGGCACATCCCTTACAGCCTTAAAGCGGGCATCCTTCCATGAATACAAACCAAAGGAAAATTATATGCTCAAGACTCTGGACTTGAGAGAAGCACAAAATAGTCAAGTAGAAAGATTGCTTAAGAGTAGAAAATGTAATAAAAAGGGGCATATTTCAAGTAGGACATCTAAGATCAAGTTATTCGCAAAGCCTAATGCATTTTATAAAAACTAAAACATCTTATAAAAATTAAAGATAGAGAGTCAACAAAATAATGACATAGTCAACTAAAACCAAAAGTCCAAGGAAAGAATGGTAGAATAAAATAAAAAGAACACTCACACCAAGGGTACATTGATCAAGGTTCTTCTGTGCCTTTGGTTTTTCTGATTCAGCTTATCAATTTAAGAAGAAAGTTTATTTTCCTGAGACCATAATAACTTAAAAGTAAGGAAGTAAATCATCAAAATATAAATTTATCACAAATAATCTAAAGGTAGAAGGGGATGGAAGCAATAAAAAATAAGGATGAGAGAGATAGACAAAAGAACCACTCACTTGCGTTTGTCCCGCAACTTGTTCTTTTCTACCTTGCATATGAAGAATCTATCATTGATCTACTTAATGATGTCTTGTAATGAAGCTACACTAGCCCTACGCCTTTCAATATACTCATATTGATCCCTAAGTTGAGCATTGAGCTAATCAATTTCATCTTGAAGCACAAAAAAGTGAGCGAGGAACTACAAATGCAACACTTAAATAAACTGCCTTCCAAACAGTAAAAGAGACTTACCTAGCTTGACCACCTTCCAAACAGTAAAGGAGCCCAAATGCCTAAATAGATCAAACCCAGATATGAAGCAACAGATATGAAGCTGCAAAAAGTGCACAAATCAAATAATCAATTACTAAACCTGAATTTCCAGGAGCATTGCCAAGCTTAAAATGTCAGTAAAGCTACAAACACAGGCCAAGATTAAGAAATATGTCATTAGACATATCAAAAATATATATTCATATTCAAAATATATCGAGAATGGGGAACTTACCCAAGATGATGGAAGAGAATGTTGCATGAATTGAATAAGCATGACAGGGGACGCTCACTCCAACTAGTTTTTGTTAGATCAATTCATCGAAAGAGAGCCTCAATCAAGTTCCACTTCTAAATTTAATGCAAAACTGAAGGCTAGTAAGATCATAATCAAATCAATATCACCAATAAAGCTCAACAAATCAGTAGCATATTTCAGCCCTAGACAAATCAAAATTAGCACACTCCCTAAATAGACTCAATTCAAGCAAGTACACATGAATGACCGCATTTGACCAAATACTGATTTTGCAATTAAAAGAGAAATGGTCATCCTAGCAGATTCTACTCAATCTCAAAAGAGGACAATGATTCAACAGCCAAATCCAACAACAGATATGCAGGCAAAAACAAAAAGAAATAAAAAATAAAATATGAGCAGCTTTATAAAATCTAATCTTCTCAATGCAAACAATCCCCTTAATCTTCTCGGAAAGGTCAAATAAGTCATGCATTCTTGCATTAATATCTAATTTAAGAATATCGAATGACAATTGAAAAGGATAATTATGAGGAAGGACATCTAAAGAATTTTGTGCAAATAATTAACAAGGTTCTAGTTGATAACCCAATTCATAACAAACCCATTCTTAGACAAAACTACCATAATCAATAATCATTTTATAACTAAATTAAATAGAAGATAACAGGAAGGGGGGGAAAACTAACATGTTGAGAAGTGTTGTGGAAATCTGAGGAGTTACATTTGGTGATAAAAAAAAGTTGTATGACTTGTATGTAAACATCAAACCAATTGCCTTGGATTTTTCTCATTTAACTATGTGGATGCTAACGAAACCAACAAACAAATCCTACCCCACAATAGGCTGCACATCTCATTCATAGAAAAAGAAATCACCTTGGAAAGTCATTCACTTTGGTTTACAACACCTAAAGATGAAGATGGTGACTCTCTTAGAAATTAAGTGGTACAATGCCTCATACATTATTCCTAAGGCCCCCCTTTGTTGTTCATTGAGAGGCCTCAATTGCATTTTATAACCGATCATCATTAAATTGACAACAACATTATAGATTGGGAAAAAAACGACAAAAAGCCTCTTTCTGAGCTTGCATAATTTGCTACTCTCTCTCAGGAATGTAGAATATACCATTGAGTGAGAATCAAGTTAGAACACCACTTTGGGTATTCAGCTACAAGTTTGTAACCTGGGTAATATGTTCAATCACTAAGAAAAGAGAACACCCAATCAGGATGCAAATTGTATTATGAGACTTGGCGTCATACATGAAAGTAGGCAAGAAGACAATCCAATTTGTTCACTGGATGCTTTTACTTTTGAATATGAAGTTGAGAAACTTTTCTCAAAACTTTTTCTCAAATCAGTCTAAACCATACCAAGCAACAGTACACAAAGAAGAAGCACTATCAGTCCTATAACTTTCCAGCAAGCAATAACTCACCCAACACCAGATGAGGAGATCATTGTCTCATATAAAATTTAGCATATGGTAGAGGAACCAAGCAACAACCAAGTCGGGATTTATAGAACAATTAAAGCAAGTTCCAACAGACTACGAACAATTCAACAACAAATCCGACAATGCCTAAAAAACACGATAAGAATAATTGTCCAGCAATTCAGTCACACCTATTTATCCCACTATTTCACAAACACGGAGCATAAACAAACAGGACAAAATGACTCAATCCAACCAAGCAATGTACAAACGGAGGTCGGAGGGCAACAGGGACCAACAAAGGAGGTCATGGGCGACCTTTAACCAAATCGAATTGAGGGATTTATGATTCTTAGCAAGGAAGACTGAAAAAATAAAGCTCTAGAATTGGGATCCTAAACCCTAGAATCCAAAATCAAGAGGTGAATTAAACAAATTTGAGTTTGAATCCAAAAAATTTGAACCCTAAACCCTAGAACTGGGACCCTGAACCCTATAATCCAAAAAAAATTATTCCTAGAGAGAAAAGAGGAGAAATGTGTTACCTCAACGACACGTTGAGAGGTGGCCGCGGTGAACTTGGATTTGGCGTTGGCTGGACCTCCGGCGTCGACGACAACATCAGAATCCCTGGTCTTTGAGGGGGCGAGCAACAGAGGGCGGGATCGAAGAGAACAGTCCAGAGAGACGGTTCCCTGGGCGTGAGAGAGAGAGAGAGAGAGAGAGAGAGAGAGGGGGGGAGGGATGAGAGAATCCGTGAGTACAAGGTGAAACACATTTCAAAATTTTAATACTTAGCCAATTTCGAGCCTTTTATTTCAATTTTTTCGAGCTTTTTATTTCAATTTCGCGGTTCTAATTTTTTTCTTTTAAAAAAACATTTAACATTAGTTAAAGACAAATTTTACTATTTTTTTTACATCGCAAATTTTTAAACAAATGTCAAAAAATTATTTAATACTAGTGTAGGATCCGTCTCGTGCACGGAATATATATTCATACAATATTATAAATAATTCAGATAAATTTCAATAAATAAATAAAAATATAAATATAAAAAACAATATGAATATAAATAAATTTACTTCGACATATTATATACGTATAATCTAAATATCTTTTACTTAGATTCTACCAAAATGTAAATAAAATTCAAATTTATAAGGTAAAATATTTTTTTTTCCTAATCTATATTTATACTAATTATAAAAGCAGAAGCAAGACAATCATAGGTGGTTGCACGAGAGAGCTCGAATTCATATGTCAGAACTTGGAGCATGTCACATCATTTCTAACTTCAATTCTTTTTACGTTAACACCTACTTGGCACTACAGGGCACCTAATCATCTCTAATAACCAACTCTTAATTACATCCCACTAATTAATAAAAAAAAATAAAATGAATGATATAATTAAGGAATAAAACTATATGATATTTTTTTCTATAATTCATTTTCAGTTTATAATATTATAAATAAATAAATAAATATTTTTAAAAATAAAAAATATTTAGAATTTTATTAATAAGCCTTGTATATTTACAATTTTATGATTCACCATCTATATTTATAATCAATGGAGTTTATGATTAACCCTCCTATATTTATTTGTTTATTTTAAATAAATGTCTTTACTTTTATTTTGAATGCATTAGCCCCTAGAGTGTATGCAAAGTACAAGCCTATCATTTTTCTTCATTTTTGTGTTCTAATTTTATGTTCATGAGCACATTATAAAAATCTATAATCAATTGCCATTTTACATTGGATTAGTATTTCTCTTTAATATTATTGAAAAAATATTTAATTAAGGAGTTATAAATAAATTTTCCAACAAACCATTATTTTTGTTTGTATTATTCCATCATTTCCATACATGATCAATTTTTGTGTGCAATTTTTAACATATCAATATGATCACTTAACTTTAAAAAAATATTTATATTAGAAATTTAGAATGTAACTTAAAATTTCAATATAATATTTTGATTTAGATATTTAGATATATAGATATTAGACATGGTCCATATGGATATGGATTATAATTTATAAATTTATTTAGTGTTTAGAATTGAACCAATTGATTATAAACTATAGTTCTTGTTTAAGAAAATTTTAAAAACTATTATAATTTAATTGGTTGAATGAAAGCCCTACAAATGCAATTTATTTAATTAGTTATTACATATCATCATTTAAATTATATATTCATATTCATATTAATTTGAGATTTAATCTGTTTATTAATATTACTAATTCTGCTAGCATTTTGCTGACGTGTCACGCCCACAATTAAAGTTGATTTTTTTTTATTAAAATAGTATATTCTTATTGGTCAATATTATTGCTGAAACTATTTGTTTCCTATTTGACGTATATTTGTTTCCTACTTTTCATACAAAGATTATTTAAATTGATATGTTTATATAAATTTGTGATCTATTTTAAATATATTTATTTTCTTTTTTCATAGAAAAGATTATGTACATTGATAGATCGGACCACAATTTTGGATATTGATATGTCGGGTTCGAGTTACGGATGACTCCGGATTTTCGGGTTTTGGTCGGGTCTGGGTTCGGGTGTGTCGGTCGGGTTTCTTGGGTCGGATCAGATTTTGCCATCTCTAACCATGATGATTATAAGCCATATATTAATTGGTCCACATATTTATACAAGTCTTATCCATAATTTGTTATGTAATCTTTTTAAAAAAAAATTAATTACAATATCTAAAAATAAAAAATATCTTTAAAATATCAAATGTTTAGATAATCTTATATTTATATGTGTATATAACTAAATTGACTAATATATTGAAATCTGATAACTCAAGAATTAATAAGAATATTTAATTCAAATGTCAAACTAAAAATGGACTATAAAAAAACAAGGATTGTCAAAATAATATTTCTTTTTTAAAATTTACATTTAGTATATAATATAGACATCTTAAATTTTTATTGATTTTTAAAATATTTTTGGAGATAGAAGCAAAATGTCATTAATTTTAAGAAAAAAATATTTTTGCACCTATTAACCTTCAAATTTTGAGGAAAATAATTATCCAAAATGAATATTTTAAATCTATACTTACTCTACACATTTTACATGACATCTATATAAATTTTTAACAAAAGAATTTTTAGAGATAAATTACATTTATTTTAAACATCTTAAATGACTATTTGGAATACAAATAATAACATTTTAAGATCTACAAACAAAAAATGAAGACTTTTGAGGAAAGAAAATTTGAAATTTGCATATATTATCATTTAAAAATAAATAAATAAACACTCTTATATAATTAATTTTGGGTGTTTGGCTTCAAATATCAAAGAAAAAAATATTTATCCCCAAAATGAATATTTTACATCTATATTTATTTTATACACCCTAGAATCTAGATGTCCCTTATTATATTTTCAATATTTTAAGGCCTGCAATTTTTTTTATAAAGTTAGTAAAATTAATTAATTTGTGAATATTCGATTTCAATTAGAAGTTAATGAAGACTTACACGTATTACTTATTTTACATCTTATATGAGGCGCCTTAGATCACTTTTTTTTTTACCATCTTACCTTTATTTTCTCTATTTATTTCACCCTCTTTCTAGCCATCTTTCTCATGAAAGTAATGAATAGGTTATTTATATCTACATAACTTCAAAAGTATTCGCACAATCATTTAAATATATATATATATATATATATATATATTATCTCTTTCCAACTAATTTATAAATTAAAAAAATACTTTATACACATTATTTACGTTATAAACATGTATATATTAATATAGTATTATATAGATATATAAAATGATGTTCAATTTGAAATAAATCAAAATCTCGTGCCTTCTAGGCACGGGTATTATACTAGTTTTGAACTAAATATATTTTTTAGAATATGTCAATAATATATTAAGAGTTATTGGTAGATTAGATACAATGAATTAGAATGAATCGTTGAATTTTATAGTTATTCTAAATTAAGTAGATTAGATAGACTATATAAAATTAAATTGAATATCCAAAAATAACTTGACATAAGAGGGTGACATGGGGGTTTGGTTTAAATTGATATATATAGATATAGATAGATGCGGAGTATATATATGGTTAAAAAATTATTTGTACACATATTGGTCTAATACACATATAGGGAATTATATATTAACTTTAACTTATATCTAATGAATTATATAAAATTTTATCTTATGCATAAATGATTTTTTTTTGTAGAATATAGATAAATATGAAACTATAGGTAATACTCCGAAGGTTTTAGTTTATAATTTTAAAATATTCTTATTTTTATTTTCAAATGTTTTGATATAATAACTATATTATTTAAAAAAATCTATTGTCAATCTTATAAATCAGTTACAATGATTGAAATTTAGAATTTTCAACTCAACATTAAAAAGTTTAATAGAAATTAGCACCAAAATAGAAATAAATTCAAACATCTACGTATATTAAAAAAACGACAAGAATGCATTTTTTCACTATTTTTAAACATTATTGTTAATTTTATGAATTTTATTGGTTATATTTTACATTTTATTCTTTATCTCATAAGTCCATAATTTAATGGAGGCTCATAAACACCTCTCGAATATATAACAAATTAACAATGCTTAAACAATATAATATATATTATAGTATATTTTTAACCGATTCTATTTCTTTCTCAATTTTATCTAATTATTTTTTATTTAGAAATTTTTTTTTCTCAATTCCGTCTAATTATTTTTTATTTGTAAATTTATATCTTTCTCGATTCTATCTAATTATTTTTTAATTGGAAAATTCTATCTCTTTCGTACCAATCTCTTACCTCTCTCACTTCTCTCTTTGTGTACAGGACGAAGGAAGACCCGATTCAGACTAAACCCCGATTTAGAAGGAGGACGACGTCGTCGGGCCAGTCAAAGCTATATCGGATCTCATCACCTCTCGCTTTCTCTGTGACGATCTCCTCTCAGTCGATCTCTATCTCGAGCGTTGCACCCCAGTCCCCATCCCACCCCACCGCAGCCATTGCACCGCTTCTCCGCCGCGCTGCATCCTTCCCCTGCCATCTTCGCTTGTGCTCGACCTCAGTTTCGCCTCAGGTAAGTACAGTTATACACATTGGTTGCTTGTGCATTATAAACTCATCTTGATCACTACTTGTCTCTCGATTTCTCCCGTAGCTATTTGTTTCGAATTTGGTTGCTTGTACATTATAAATTCTTGAAATTTAGGTTTAGATATGGTAGTTGATGATGCCCTGATTGCCCTCAATGTGATCGATGAAATTCCTTGGCGTCTTGATTACTACTTACCTCTCGATTTCTCTATTAGCCATTTGTTTCGAATTTGGTTGCTTGTACATTTTAAACTCTTGAAATTTAGGTTTAGATATGTTAGTTGATGATGCCCTCAAGGTATTCAATGAAATTCATCGGATATATTGTTGCTCAATTGCTTACCTTGACTTATAATTTAAGCCTTATCATACATGTATAAGTTTGGGGTTAGCTGCGTTCATTGCTTGCTCATGTCTAATTATTGTTATTTGAGTTGTTGCCTTCATGGGATATTTTTGCTGTAAGAATAGGGTATTTGGAATTTAGATAATAATCTGCAGTTGTACCGGTAATTGATCATTTTGCTTAGAGTTGACAGCTTGGACTTTGTTCTTGCTGTTTTTGCTTCAATTGTGCTAAAATTTAAAGGTGTCATCCGCAACTGAACCGATTTCCATTGTGTCATATCTTGATTTTCTTGATCAAATTGAGGTGTTACTCGTGTTAAGCTTGATTTATGGAGAGTTAAAGCTGTAATTTTCATGCCTTTTGATCTTTCTATTGGACTAAACTATTACTTATGCATGATGTTTTCAGTGAGTCTCTTTGGTCTTAAGTGCCTATCACGTGCCCCCTGTTGGTTTCGTTGTGGTGGCTTTGCCTTGCTAAATGTACAACATTATATATATTTGGCTTTGCCTTACATGATGTATGATTTCCTACCCAGAATTGTCATTCTATGCTACATTTGAACTCCTTGGGGCTGATGAAAGACATTTCCTTGTTAAACCCCATTAACATCAACTGAGTTCTTTTTTCTAATAGAGCTGGATTTGTTTCTGATGGCCCTTTTTAAGCCCTCAGAAGTTTACATTTTCTAGACTAATGTTATCTTAAAGATAGGCATAGAACTAATGTGTTATCTTAAACATAAGCTACGCCTTTGCTGTGTAACTCTGAATGCATTTTTATTGAATCTGAACTAGTGAGACATTGTTTAATTATAAGTTAAATTTTGCCTAGAATCATAATAAGAAATTATCTTTAGTGGTTATAGTGTTTCTTAGATTGTATTTTGGCGTAGGGGAAAAAGTTCTTGAACTTTGTCGACGGTTTTGATTTTATAGTTGTTTGGGCCTGTCATTCCATACTGCAATGAGTTGTTTGTTTAGTTGTTTGCTGTCATTTTATGCTGCTGTTCACAAAGCATTGATGAGTTGAATTCAGGGTAACTTTGAATGCATTTTTATTTACCTTGATTGCAACGCCTTCTTTATAGTAGATAGTAGGTAAGCCACTTTGTTTCTTTTAATTTTGGTTCTAATGGAATGTTAATAAATTGAAGAGTTGTGAACATAACCGTGAATGTGGTAGTGTTCCTTTAATATTTGGAATAGTGCAAACCTCTTTTATGTTGGAATATACCCCGAAGTAGTAAATTTACATTTCTTTTGAGATGTAACATATTTAAAAAATAGAAAAAAGGGATGAATTTCGGGTTCTTGATTATTTATTTGATTTTATGATGATTGTACACATGCCTTGTCCACACTCTATATCTTATCTAATTCAGCAACCACACCTCGCCTCCAACCAATGATGCACAAATTTCCATATTTGCAACCAACTATATACGTTACTCTCCCTTTTGTCTAAACGTTTATAGTTGTCCAGTTTTGATTGGGTAAACCCTTCAAAAATCGATGTGATTTTGAAGAATCTTGATACTTATTTGATGAGGTTTAAATATTTGTAGTTTAAAACTCTTATAATTTAGGTTTCGTGTATGTGATTGATGACACAAATAAAGTGTTTGATGAAAGGACTATAAAAAATATCACTACTTATTTGAGTCTTTGGCTTTCTTTTTGCTTCATTTAGCTTACTGCCTTACTCATGGTTTCGTCCTCACAACCTTGCGCATCTTTGTGTTCTCTTTGTTCATGGGGCTGGCAATTCCTAATCTGTCAAACGAACATCCATATTCTGGTTTGGTTGAACCTAAGTTAGTGGAAACAGTTTCACCATTTCAAAAGCATAATTCTAGTTAAAAAAAAGTTTGTTTGAAGCCAGAGGACTAGAGGAGTGAGTTCTCCTAGATTAGTCAAATCAGTTTGTTCTAGCAAACAACTTATTTGAAACTTGATTTAGAAAACAAGGTAATTGGAGTCTTTTTTTTTTTCACCGGATTGTAAAGACCGAAAATTTTAATTATGATTAATTAAGATTTAATTAATTTCCGAGGGATAATTCGATCAATTATCCTTCTTTTGACGATTTTGAAAACCCGGAAAAATTTAAAATTTTTGGATGACATATTTTATATGGAAAGAGGATTACAATTCCAATCTATTGGAATTCGTATGATAAAATTCCGAGAAATATTAGTGAGGCAAAAGCCTTGTCATCCGTTTATTTCGGTAATTTTCGTAACTTGTCGCGACATTTCGGGACGTTGTTTTAACATTAAATTGCTGCCCAAACCACCCCATTTCAGCCCTTTATATGATCAAATATGAGCCATCATTTTGTTGATTAAAGAATAACCCCCCCCCCCCCCCCCATGGATTGACACCTTTGAATGACCAAGTCCTATTCCATTCACTATGCTACCTAATACACACCAACTCCTTGACCACCCTTGCCCACCCTTTTGGATCTCTTAAGGACACATTTATGGCCTCATTTAGCCATTACACACGCCAAAAATCAGAGAAAAGAAGAAGGAAAGAAAGAAAAAGAAAGAGAGAAAGAAAGAGAGAGCAAGTTGCCCTAGCAACCTTGCCAACTTCAAACCACCATAACTCCCTCCTCACTCAAGCTTTTTGGCTGATTCTTGAACCCAAATATCCACAAAAGAGAGGCCTTTCCAACCATAGTGAGTTCACAAAAATCCAGTCCCATTAAGCCACCCGTTGAGCCCCGTTTCCGAGCCAGCTGTGCTGAGCCCTTTGTGTTCTTGAGGTTTTCAAGTGTGTTTTGGTGAGTCTTGGTTTCCTCCCCTTCAAATCTGATTTTATACTTGTTTTACAACTAATTTTGAAGGTTTTTTTCTAAGAATTCCTTTTATGTTTTGGTTTGGATTTGTCAAAAATGCTAGGTGTTTGGCGCAAGGTCCCGGGAAGCTTGGAGGGGTAATTTGGTCTTTTTCGAGAGAGGCTTCGAGGGTAATCTCTCATCCACCTTCCCCTCTATAGGTTAGGATCCTTATGTGTAAATTAGGGCTTAGGAAGTGGAGCCTCTATGTGTTTTTGGTTGCGTTTTGTAGCAAATGTCACAACAACAAAATGGATATATATGCCTCTGTAATTTGAACTTTATTTCCAATCCAACGGTCTGATTCGGCTTAAATCTTAATATCATGTTCATGGGAATGTTATCTAACTGTCCTTCAAAAATTAAGGCGATCCAACGGTTGGATCAAGAGTTATTAGAATTTTAGTAACCAGTGTTTATAATGACTCGGTTAGAAAACTTGGTTAAGGGAATGCTAAGAATATGGTTAAATATGTGATGGCATAACCGAAACTTAGAGCATATAAAATACAGAAATGAAGTATACCCATAACTTGGCTTATGATCCGATAAGAAGAAAATCGATTATGTGATAATACGATATAGATTATAACTGGTTAAGTCCGGATCACTTAACCAAAGTGCGTAATCTATAGAATCGTGAACCTTATGTGGATGTATGTTGATTATTAGGTTGGGTACATTGCATTAGAATACCACCTAATGAAAGCTTAATGAAATTAATAGGCTCTTGTTGATTGGATCCTTGGTTGTGCACTTTATTGCTTGCTTATTCTCCGGACTCCAGGTAAGTCCCCTGGACTTACTCATGATGGATTTATGTGATACTCTTTGTCTTATCGAGAGTCTTCATGCATCACGCGACCTAGTAACATGTTTAGGAATATAAACTGGTAATATGACGTAGGATGAACTTAGTAAATCCAATAATTCATATGTATGCTATGTGTCTATGGTAGGACGGCCGTCAAAATCTAAATGAATGACTTATATTCGATGGAACACGAATGAAATAATGAAAGGCTTATGATGAGAAAGAATGAGTATGTTTGAGAAGGATGAGTACGTTTGAGAAGGATGATGATGATGATGATGATGATGATGATGATGATGATGATGATGATGATGATGATGATGATGATTATGATGATGATACGGGCCCTTGTGTGTTTATTTCGCATTTATATATATCTATACACTTGCTTATGTGTTGCATTTTAACATTCATGTAGTTTAAGTATGCCTCTTTATATGGCACGGAGTGTGCATATTTCCGATGATTGACCCCGATATATTTCTTGTTTTTTAGATTCAGGTACCCCTTACCCGATATGACTTGCTTTGTGGATGGTTTTCGGGACAGACCTTTTGGACAATTAGAGTGAGGGAGGCGCCTAACAATCATACTCTTTTGCTCATACTTTTATCGTTTTGACCCGGCGTGGCCGTGGCGTTTTGTTGTATTTATGATTTCCGCTTTTATTTCTATTCGAAACGTTTTCGCGATAGTCTAGAACAGGTGAAGCCTCCAACGGGCTTACGATCTTTTCGGGGTTCGCAATCCCCATCTTTTGACAACTAAATCTTCCGCTTAAATGAACCTAATAATAACTCGTACTCGGTCGTAAGATCCAAAGCTCACGGAAGAAGATCAAACTTCTTCTATAACGTTCCCCGATAATCTAGTATTCCGAACCTTATTTACCTTCTAAGTAGGTTTATGGAGGTTAATTCGGGTACTTAAATTTCGGGTCGTTATTGTTTTATTAAAAACATTCTACCTTGTCACTAAGGCTTCTTCATACTATTTTCCTACCTTGCCAGCTGCATCTATTGCTGATCAAATGCTTGGAGCATAAAGAAAATGGGCACTTGGCAATTAATTGTGCCGGTAAGTTTTCAGTCTTGTGGCATGTTAAGAATTACGTTTTTTCCATTTGATAGTGTTTTTTTTCAATTATTGATGCAGCTCTAGAGGTTGTTTGTGCAGTAAAAGAATAAATTTATGTTTGAATCTATTTAGTGTTATTGTTTTCATTAGTGATATGTTTAGAGTTAATGGGCCCTTTGGTAGAATTAATTGCAGTAGTGACCCTCACCGCCTTTGGTATAAATTTATGTTTTAATCTGTTTGCATCGATTTTTATTATATATTCATGTAAGTATTTATTTCGTGTCAATTTTTATTTTTATTTAAGCCTATTAGCTCAAATGGTAGAGCGATGTGCTCAAGTACAAAGATGTGGGTTCAAATCCCACATAGGCTACTACAATAAACATTGTTTTCATGTAGGTTGACATTATTTCTTATATGAAAACTGATTTTCATATTATATATTTATATACACACAAAAAAACACAAATAATCAATGTCTATTTGATGTATTAACATTGGTATTTCAAATATAAACGAAGCTTATGTGATATATTGAAACTTTTCTCGCCAATGAAATTGGCTCATTGTTCTTTCTCGTTTGACATAAATCACCAACAACAAAAATAACTTTTCTCGTTAATGAATTTGAGTCATTTTTCATTATTTTTCGCCCAAGCCAATAATGATAAAAAATAGTATTCCCTCGCTAGTATTATAATATGTTTAGTGATAAATTCTTTCCTCGAGAAACACTTACTTTTGACAAATAAAATAAAATATTTTCCGTCAACAAATTTGACACAATTTCAACAAACATATAACGACAAATTTGGAAATTGTCATGGTTTTCCCCTATACATACTAGTAGCGACGAAAGTGATATTTTCTCCCTAAATGGTTGTTTCGACGACAAAAATATTCCTCATAAAAGATGAACATATGGCGAGGAATTTAAACTTTTCTCGTTAATGACATTGAGTCATGTTCTCTATTTTTACCAAGCAATAACGACAAAAATGGAATTTCCTCGCCAACTAATATGTTTAGCGACAAATTATTTTCTAAGAAAACATATATTTTTAGCGAGAAATCACAAATTTTGTTGTTAATACAGTTGACGGATTTTACATTATTCTCACCTAACATATAACGACAAAAATGTAAATTCCTCGACAAATGTATTTTTAGTGATGAATTCATTCCTCGCTAAAAACTCCAAATTTGTCGCTATTTTTCTTATGGTTTAGGCGACCATATCATGATCACAATTAACGACGAGCCAAAATATTTGACGTTAAATGTCACTTTTAGCGAGGAATATAAGTTTCTCACTAAAGTTCACGTCCCTTTTTTATAAGGAACATATATGTTCGTCGCCAAAAGGCACATTTATTGAGGAAAAATAATTTGTCACTAAAACATTGGTCGCTAATAACACTTTCTGTTGTAGTGATAGGAAATATAGCCTACCAAAATTGGTCTACTGTGGGAACAACAAAGTCGTATAATAGACCAAAAGAGAATATTATATAAAATATTTTATTTTGGTAGGCTATTTCCCCTAACCATTATGGCTTATAAGAGAAGATGCTCTACCTAGAGGTGTTTTGTTAAGGGGTTCATGTGTTTTTTGGTTTTTCTGATATATGGGTTAATATCAATTTTCCCAGATCTATGTAAATTAAGGAGTCTTGAAGAGCTAAGCCTTGACGGGAACCAGCTGAGTGGCATCCTTCCCCCATGTATATTGAACTTGACATCTCTTCAAGTGCTCGACCTATCGGATAATAGCTTCAGTGGCAACTTGCCATCAGCCATCAACCTTCCGTCGCTTGAAAGGCTATCCATCTCAAACAATGACTTTCAAGGCAAATTCTCTTTATCTTACCTGATGAATCATTCAAGGCTACAAGGCTTGTTCCTCTCAAACAATGCATTGCAAGTACAGGTTGATGATGATTCAACATATTCATCGTCGTGCTCGACCTCTCAGCTCGTGGCTCTCGGATTAAGTCATTGCAACTTGAGTGGTCAGTCTGAAATCTTCCTGAAATACCTATCATGCCAATCAAATCTAGAGCACATTGATCTCTCTGGTAATGGATTATTTGGATTATTTCCAGCATGGCTGCTTAAAAATAATTCAAATCTCCATTACTTAAACTTGGCAAGTAATTCTTTCTTCGGAAGTCTTGACCTCCCAAAGCACAGCAATTTATCGTTTCTAGACATTTCAAACAACAAGCTGAATGGGACGATGCCTAAGGATTTCGGGTTAGCGCTATCTTCCGTCGTGATCTTAAAAGCCTCTTTTAATTCTTTTGATGGGCATATCTCTACTTCAGTTGGCAACATGACCCAATTAATTTCACTCGATCTATCAAACAACAAGTTCTTCGGAGAGGTACCAAGACCATTGTTATCTGAACTCACTCAATTACAACTTTTGTCACTGTCAAAGAACAATCTTGGAGGAGAGATTATTCCCATCTATATGAACTTGTCATCCTTGTTGGCTTTATACTTAGATGACAACAACTTTGATGGGACCATGCAAGGGTCGCTGACAATCTCTCAACAGTTACGCTTGCTAGATGTATCCAACAATGAAGCAATAGGGGAAATTCCTACCTGGATTGGCAACCTTGAAAGCTTGAATTCCATGTCCTTAGCAAGGAATCAAATTTCATGGTCGCATATCAAGACAGCTTTGCAAGCTCAAGGAGCTTGGTTTTTTGGACCTCTCAGAAAACAGGTTCACTGGGGGAATACCTCCCTGTGTCGGACTTACAGGATTGAGATTCTTGCATATGCATGGAAATCATCTTACCGGAGTAATTCCAAAGGGATTGGCAACTTTGTCGAGATTGGAGACACTTGATTTAAGCAATAACCAGCTCTCCGGTTGTATTCCACAATGGATTTATAAGCTCTCCAAATTGGTTATCATTCTATTAGGAGGTAATAAGCTAGAAGGGGTATTGCCCATCCAACTGTGTCAATTGCAACAGGTTAACATCCTTGACTTGTCAAATAATAGCATTTCGGGTGCTATTCCTTCGTGCTTTCAAAATATGTCATTTGGAGAACGTAATTTCAATGGACCAATGGAATCAGAGGAAGTAATGGAAGAAGAGGGAGTTTTTCTACCTGATACGTATGCTTTGGGCTCGAAAATTCTAGAGTATGTAATAGATTTAAATTTCGACATACAAGAGGAGGTTAATTTCATTGTCAAGAGCATATATAGTTTCTACAAGGGCAGTATTCTTATGGTTATGTCTGGGTTAGATTTGTCATCCAATAAACTGATTGGAGATATTCCTCTTGAATTGGGAGAGTTGGGAAGGCTCCATGCTCTAAATTTGTCCCACAACCACTTATCTGGTACAATACCAAGCAGTTTCTCCAAACTCAAGAGTGTTGAGAGCTTAGACCTATCAAACAACAAATTGAGTGGAACAATCCCTTCTGAACTAGTCGCTCTCACTTTCCTGGAGATCTTCAATGTATCTTACAACAATCTAAGTGGAGAAGTGCCAGAATCGGGACAGTTTGGAACTTTTGATGAAGGAAACTATCTAGGAAATCCTCTGCTTTGTGGGTCTCGACTACCTAAAAGTTGTGGGATGGAAATAGTGCCTACTACTGAGAACACATCAACCAAAGAAGATGATGGATTTGACATGAACGTATTCCTTTGCAGCTTCGGTATGTCCTTTGTCAGTATCTTAATAGCCTTCATTGTCGTTCTTGCAATCAACCCTCACTGGAGGAGAGCTTGGTTTGCATTTCTTGATGTGATATTGCTTTCGTGGTTCAACCCATGAACTTGAAGCATTGTGCCATCTCTTGCATTGATGTTTACTTTCATAATTTTCTGTGATTTCATTGTGCTAGTTTGTATTTCTATTGTTTGTATGACTTTGCAATGTAAACCGTCGTCTTAGTCTTTGTCTTTTTCATCTTATTATCATAACTAATTTTCTGTAATTTTAATTGTGTTAGTTTGTATTTCCATTGTGTGTATGACTTTAAATCAGTTGTTGTTGTTGTTCCTATATATCTGAGGGTCATAGAACTCATAGCATCACATAAAACATTCAAAATTCCATTGAAGGTTCCAAATGTTTCCCAAAACATGAGCTTTGCAATCCAGCATTTTTTAAGAGGTCATGTCCTAGCTACTAATTACCAACACTTAACATTTGCCACTAACAAAAACAACAACAAAATTGGTAGCCACTAATTTTATACATGAAAAATAAGTCAACAATCAGCATTCCATTCCATCCTCCCCACCTGCCCCATATGAACAAAATCCCAATTCTTATGTGCATCCCATATCTGCAATCTTGCCAATTAGACCTGACAAAGGCGGCGCCAAACGCAAAGAATCAGATTATAACTTAAAATTCAGGAAATTGTAATTAGAAGCTGGGCACGAAACACAAAATTTAAGAAAAAATTAGACCTTAATTGTTAAGAACTGTTATTTTGCTATATATGACTCCATTGAACCGGATTTCGAATCTTTTATAACATCAGCAGCCACCTGCGACACATTCTACAATCTTAGTGCATGCTCTTTTGGTGTCTGGAGCAATTTTCTTTTTTGTCCATATTGATAGAACGTGAGGAAACCATCAACGTTAAGGCCAAACAAGTTTCAAATGCAAGACACTCTTTTATAAAAAGGATTGAGGCAAATTTCAAGTGTATTATGAGTCAATAATGCAGCATCCGTCACACTGGACTATGTAAAAGGATATAAATCTCTCCATCCTTTCTCATTGGCCAGATCAATACGGTGTTGTACAACAATCAACACTCTTGCAATCGCCTGAACTTTTCATCTCAGAATTAGAAACAGAAACAATTATGAGTCCATTAACCACAGCATGTCTTCGCTAATT
This sequence comes from Persicaria tinctoria, assembly GCA_037127255.1. NCBI lineage: Eukaryota > Viridiplantae > Streptophyta > Magnoliopsida > Caryophyllales > Polygonaceae > Persicaria > Persicaria tinctoria. The sequence continues at coordinate 856,915 of JBANSL010000014.1, forward strand.
AGCAATACTTACATGCTTTGTTATATGTTCATGAAGAGTTTTGACCTTTTGCTGAAGATCGACCTGTTACACAACAGAAAAACATACATCACAAGTAAAACAAGCATTATAATACAGAGTACCCTTTCGCAAAAGAATGCTCGAGCATCTATAGCCCTCTTACATACACTAAGGATGGATAATGAGCAAATGAAGTTGCGCAAGCCCAAGAAGATGTTGCACCAGTCAGCAAAAATGCTTGTTTTGATTGCTTTGAAATTTTTTGCAAGTGTCATAGTAGTTAAACTGCTCAAAAAAATTAAAAGATAACTTACAACAGTAGGCCTTTCAAGAATGCCTTTCTCCACTTTCTTGCGTAATTCCTCACATTCTTCCTGCACGTATGAGCAAAAAGTCAATCTAATTCCCATGTAATGGATACAGATACAGTGACAGTAAAGAACAAAAAAAAAACACAGTTAACAGATGACATTGCTCTTTGATTACCTCGGAGAAATCGTCATCTGAAAGCATGGAGATAAGAACATCATCCACCATACTGGACAACTTTAGCACAATATCTGCTTTGTTTCCGTTAGCTGGTCTTATGACATCTGAAGAAAGTACGGACAACAATAATGCTCATTAAGTCGCACAGAAGAATTGGTGAATATAACTTTTAGAAAATAAACTATACCATATTCAGAGTATTACCTGTGACTTGAAGAAGCTCGTAACGACGCTTGTGAACTGTTGCAACTGACTTGACTTTCACAATGCTACCTACTACTTTGAGATCAAAGGCTTCTGAAAAATGACACTCATTCCCACTATTCCCCTAGAAACTCTTTAGCCCACCTTTTTGTAAGATTTAGGTTTAAGAGGTGGGTTTTTTCTAAATTTTAAAATAAAAGGTGTTTTTTGTTTGATAAAACTAGTATAAATAAGGGGTGTCATTGTGTCAAAACTAGTATCAATCAGTGGGTAAAACTGATATGGAAGGAGGATGTGGGTTTGTCTGGTGTGCTTGATTGTTTGGGTTTTTCGGTGATAGGATATTGCGACAAGAGTTATAGCCGAGGAGTTGAGGCCAGACCAGACTACAGTTTCTAAGATTATGACAAGGAATCCTACATTTGTCAATTCAGATGCTTTAGCTATTGAGGCGCTCCAAATAATGGTTCAGGGTAAGCTTGCTCTTTGTTTACTTTCCTGCATTTTATCCTTTTACAGAAACAATTGTCAATAATAGTTTGAATTTAGAGTGTAGACATTTTGTGGATTGTGAATTTGAGATTTTGTTCCATGCGTAGTTGTAGTTGTGACTTGTGAGGAGAGAGCTAATTATCATTGGAAACTGAAACATAAGTTCGTATATCTAGTAATGGATGTTCATGTTGGATACAAAAGAATTCAAGTTGAAGTGAAGGTTGAAGTTCCTTTTTTTTTTTTTTTTTTGGTTTTAAAGGTAAATATTATTAAAGGACAAAAGCTATATACAAATGTGGTGTTTCTAGTTTCCTTTAGGCTCCTTTCGAGACTAGTCTCTGAGAAGGCCTGTAAGGTGAGTAAGGCTCACATCCTATTAGCTGCGTTAGGGTGGCGAGGACAAAGTCCTCGTGCGGATCCTATATCTTCAAGCCAAGGCTATCGGAGCTCGGACACGCACCTCAAAGTAGCAAGATGTAGCCACCCCTACGGCTATGCCATCAAGTTGGTTACACCCCGCCACTCTGAGCACCCTGTTATCTAATTAAAGCCATCTATGCCCTTAATGCGTGCTAAGTTCGATAGTTACATCGATAGGGCAACAAGCGCAAAAGGTTGCCCTAACCACCATGAATCAAGCCTTACATCCTGTCTATAACTCCATAACATTTAGCCATATAAGCCACAGCCCGGCAATAAGCAAAAAGGAGTAGTTGCCGTGCTGGATTTCTGCTCCATGGCTTTGGAATTTGCTTCAACCCGTAGGACCTTGGGTGTCTGAGCTAGCTTCCATGATATGTCCTTGGATGAGCCCCTCTTGAAGTGTGGTTGTCGTAGTAAACTGAAGGGAGAAGCTATGGTTGAGGAACTTGTACTCATGTATTTTGACAAGATGTATGATCTCTTCTTGGCTCCATGTTTTGTCTTCAAAGATCTTGTCATTTCTCGCCTTCCAAATGTAGTATATAGTCGTTGCTAAGGCCACCCGCTTTGCCTTGGACTGCCACCCTTTTCCTTTTGCTTCTTTCTTCATCCATTTCAACGCCCCTTGAATAGTTGTCATTCCTCTCCACAAGCCCATCCAACCCTTAACCTGCATCCATATGAAAGAGGAAAAATTACATGCAAAAAAGAGGTGTTCATGAGATTCATTTTCAGCATTACAGAGGCTGCAGTTTAAGAGTACTTCCCCTGTTTTAAGAAGATCCTTGGTAGCAAGTCTTCTTCTCGCAGCTAGCCAGAGTATGAAGGCATGCTTTGGGACTAGGGCTGAGTCCCAGACCACACTATTCCATGGTGGCTTGGGAGCTTTTCTCCTAAAGTGTTCATAGGCTGCTCCAATCTTGAATTTTCCATCATGACACCAGGAGCTAAGCATTTGGGTGGCTTCTTCCACTGTCCCTGCAAATGTTAGTAAAGCATCCCTAATGTCTAGAATTTTCTTGATCAGAGGGGAATCATTTGTTTTATGCACAGTCCAAGTCCAAAGGGATCCTTGATTCAAATACTGGTGATGAATCCACCTTATCCACAAGCTATCCTTTTTCTTTAGAATATCCCATAGTTGTCTAGTGAGGAACGCTGTGTTCCAGGCTTTGAGGTCTTTCAAACCTAAGCCACCTTCATCTTTTGGTAGGCAGACTTCCTTCCAACTCACTCTATGTGATTTCCAAAGGAACTTAGCACTCAGACTATTGATTTTGTTAATTAGAGTGGAGGGAGAGGGTAGCACAGAGAACCAAAAAGCTTGTATGCCTTGTAAAACTGTTCTAATTAGTTCCACTTTACCAGCATAAGACAAAGTTTTTGAATCCCAATAGCTTATATTAGTTAACATTTTATCAAGAAATGGGGAGAATTGAGCCACTGTTAACCTCCCTGAGGATATGGGGATTCCCAAATATTGGAAGGGGAATGCCCCTGGAGCAAATCCAATCCTATCAGCTATGAAGGCTCTGTTCATCTCAGAGACCCCGGCCAGGTAATATGAAGATTTAGAGGGGCTCACTTCCAGGCCTGATACTGCAGAAAAGTGATCAAGGGCATCCAGGAGCACACTCATTGAACCTCTATCTCCTCTTGAAAGTAGGATCATGTCATCTGCGTAAGCCAGGCGTGTGAATAAAATGTTCTTTCAAATGTTCCTTTTGTTATATTGTTAATAGTGGATGAATAAAATGTTGTTTCAAATTGTCCTCAACAGAATTTCTGTGGTTTCTCACTTGTTCAGTTAGCTTTGGGTGCATTCTTTGCTTGCATTTTATTACGTTTATTAATTTTGAAAGTAATTGTCTTTTCTACTTGTCTTTATTATCAGGAAAGTTTAGACACCTTCCAGTTGTAGAAAATGGGGAAGTCATTGCGTTGTTGGATATTACTAAGTGCCTTTATGATGCCATTTCCAAGATGGAGAAAGCTGCTCAGCAAGGCAGTGCAATTGCAGCTGCTGTGGAAGGAGTCGAACGTCAGTGGGGTAGCAATTTCACTGGTCAGTTGAAGTACTTCCAACTCAAGTCACTTTGTTGTCTGCATCAAAGTATAAAACATAATGAAAAGCTTCTACTAGAATTTCATTTAGCCACTATGTGATGGATAGGATAGTAATCTTACCGAAAGTATAAAATGCTGCTTGCTTGTCTCTCCACTACAAGGTTTCATTTATTGTTTTTTGTCTTTTTAACTTCCTTCGGCGGATTAACTTCTGGGTTATGGGCTAATTTCATACTTTTCTTTTTCTGTATGTGTTGCAGTGAGGGTTTGAATTTTGATGGGTCGTTGACTGATCTTTACTCTAAAAAAAAAGAACCGAGAAAAGCAATGATTATAACTTGAGGCATATCTTTTTATGCGAAGTTTTAAAATTTCAAAACTTGGTATCAGATTCAATTTATTAGGCTTGATACCACTTAGGAATATAGGGCTTTAGGAGTTTCCTGATAATTTGACCTGCATTATGGCTTGATAAGAGAAGTTGCACTCTGCTAGATATTGCAGAAGTATTTCAGTGCTGTACATCTAAGAGGATTGCAAAAACATGTACAAACTATGCTTGTGTTGTGGGTGTAACACAAGAGTTATATGAACAAGAAAAGTTTATCAGATGCTTGTTTCTTTGACATCTTTGTGCTGTTTGCAGCCCCATCTGCATTTATTGACATGCTTAGGGAAGATGTTCAAGCCTGCTTTGTCAACTATAATACCTGAGAACACCAAGTATGTATATGTCCTTTATTTTTACCCCTTTTTTAATGGAAAAAATTCTTTTTATATTTAAAAAAATCCCTGGTCATGTTTCTATTTCTTATTGCATGTCTCAGGGTAGCGATTGTGTCACCAGCAGATCCAATTTATGTTGCTGCAAGGAAGATGCGTGAATTTCGTACTAGTTCAGTAATTGTGATGTCAGCAAACAAGATCTCTGGGATATTTACGTATTGTTCTCTACCATGCACATCTTTTGTTCAGACTATTGGTCTATGGATCATTCGCCTTTTCTTATTTCTTTTCATTATGCAACTGCAGTTCAAGGGACATCCTCATGCGGGTTGTCGCAACACAGATGTCTCCTGAGTTGACTCTGGTGGAAAAGGTTTTCGTAGCCCAAATAGTTTTATGTTTTGCTTCTAGAAGTATTATTAGACTGTTTTGTTGGATTATCTATGGATTTTCCTGCACAAGTTGAGATTCTCGTCCTCAATGAATTTGTTTGTATTCTTTCTCTAGGTGATGACTCCAAATCCAGAATGTGCAACACTTGAAACAACTCTCCTCGAGGCACTACATACAATGCACGATGGGAAGTTTCTTCATCTCCCCGTCTTGGACAAAGGTGACTCGAGTTTACTTGGAAGGAATCAATAATCAATTGAGCTGATTTTTTATTATCATCGACAAAATGTCTTGATAAGTTAATCATTTCTGCTGTGCAGATGGAGCTTTGGCTGCCTGTATAGATGTTCTGCAGATCACCCATGCTGCAATTTCCATGGTAAGTGGAGATAGTTTGTAAGCTTTATTGTTCATTTCTATGTTGGTCCCTCTTCTTGTACTTGCTGATGCTGATGCTATTAGATCTCTTGGAAATAGGCAACTGTAAATTTTTATGAAAATGCACTACAATTCAGTTATGGGAGCCTCAACGCCAAAAACTTGCATTTAGAAAAGTGTTGTCTATTATTATCTCGAACTTGATGAATGTACTTAAGAAAGTTATGTAATGAGTAGTGATTCTTGCAAGGTCGTATTTATTATTGTTCATTTTCGCTGTATACAGTCTGGTACTTAAATGTGATACATGTTTTACCAGGTGGAAAGCGGCTCTGGAACAATGAATGATATGACAAACACAATGATGCAGAAATTTTGGGACTCAGCTCTATCCGCTGAGCCAGCAGATGACTCTGACACTCATAGGTTTTTACCTTTTGTCCTGTTAGATATTGTCATCTGGAACTGTAGTATGCAAAACTGATTTGTCATAAATTTTCATTCTACAGTGAAATGTCAACGATGATGCCATCCGAACCGTCAGAGCTTGGGAGGTATCCATCTCTCGGTCTTGGGAATTCATTTTCCTACAAATTTAAGGATCACAAAAAACGTGTTCATCGCTTCAACTCCGGTGAGGTCCCATTTAAAAAGTTGTTTCTAGAATGTGAATTTGTAGATGTTCTGATTGGTTATTCATCTTATAACGCCTGACCATTGATCCAAATCGTGAATCTTTCTTTTGAGTGTCCCTACTGATTGATGCAAATATAGAATTGTTAGAACCGGTATCTTGGTATTGCTTTGATTGCCCACTAATTTCTACACCGTGTAAAATTTGTTCAGGTGTTGAACATCTTGATGAACTTGTAGCTATTGTGATGCAAAGAATAGGAACCAGTAGCGATCAAAGCCGTCCACAAATTCTGGTGAGTTGATAACTTGCCTTTTGTTTTCCTCACCTATTCCTCTTCTGTAGGTTTTAATTAATCAGTTATTCTGAAACAAATGTTTCCTTGAATGCAGTATGAAGACGATGAAGGCGATAAAGTTCTGCTCACATCTGATAGCGATCTTCTTGCAGCAGTAGCACACGCTCGATCAGTTGGTCAGAAGGTGATTACATTTTTCTTACACAGTTCTTATATTGAAGCTTACCTGTTGTTAATTTCATTCAACTCTTTCTCCTCCAGGTGTTAAGGTTGCATCTGGAATCCCCTGAATCTCACCAGGAAGAAAAGCCTCAGACAACTACATCCACTCTCCAGGCAAGCACAAGCAGGTGGACAACCCTTCAATCCGGGCTTCTGGCAGGGGCGGTTGTTGTGACGAGCGTAGGAGTAGTCACATATCTAAAGCGAGCAAATGTATAAACCCGACATCTTCTCTGCGTATATGATACTGGATACTGGTCCTCCCTCAAGGGGAAGGAAGCTTCGGATGAAATGAAGCTTCGTTTTTTGACAGCGTATGCTGATTGACAACTGATGAGCTAGACTCAATCGTCAACTTTTGTCGACGAAATACGAATGGATCATCCTATTACACAAAGAAGGGTTGATGTTTGATTGCATTTTGCAAATATCAGAGCCGGCATGCCTGTGTCACGACTCATATGCACCAAACATGAAACATCTTCATTTCATACTTATCCAAGTTTTACTTATTCGGTTAATTGATCCCTACTACATTTTGTTGTTGTTGTTTCAGCCAGCAATTGGAATTTGGAAGGCAATGTAATGACTGAACAATTTAGGGTTCAATTGGAAATTTAGGGAAGATGATTTTGATAACAAATTGAAAAAGAACTTCCGATTCTCTCTTTCTTCCAAACTCTTCTTCTCAGCTTCCTTAGTTTCATTGCAAGGATGGGAAGTTCATCTATCCTAAGGTCACAATTCCCAACACATTCTCGATAACAAGTTGGAAGTTCTCGGGCTTCCAACTTAAAAACATTTTTACGGATGAGAATAATTGAGTTTCGCAACTCTAAGTAGCGATGATATTCAATTCCCTTTAAATGGGTTTGTTCTTGATACTCGAGAATGATTGGAGATTGATCACAAAGTAGTCGGGAATGACTAATTCAATTTATTTTCATAGGATTAAATATACACCCATTTCTTTATTAATCGGGAAATAGCCTTCATGACTTTTTGAGATTCATCTTCCCATTGTTTGTGCAAATCAACCTAAAAATTTCCATTAACTTACTTTATCCTCTTATTCTTAGTATATGCATTTCTTTAATAATTAAATCTTACTATAATATTAATAGTTTCAAAAGTTTTGATAGTAATTGTCAAATGACTTAATTATAGTTGTGGAGTGGTAGACTAATCAAGTCAAATGTGGGTGAAAGATGACTCTATAAACCAATGTAATGTAACTGGAAAAATCAACTATTTAGAAGCTTTGCTCATAATTAGTCATAACTCATGAAGACCTTATTTATTAAGCTGTTACTCTCCTAGCTTGTAGCTTCTTCTATGGAGCCTTCTACTATCACCATGTATTCGGTTCGACTGCTCATAGTTTCGATACTTTTACAGGCTTATACATCCCGATGTTGTTTAGAGCGCGAGAGGGTGGCTTTGCTCCAACTTAAGTCTTATTTTGTTTCACTCTCAACTACAGCGCATTTTTCAAAGTACTTGGCTAGTGAACTAAGTTCATGGGATGTCCCAGGAAACTGTTGTCTATGGAAGAGAGTTACGTGCAACCAATCGATGCAACATGTGACCGTACTCTCCCTATCGGGCCTTATGGATATTGAACAGAGCAAGTCTATTGGGAACGACAATGTTCTTAATGTAAGTTTATTTCATCCTTTTCCGAGAATTGACAAGTCTCGACTTATCAAAGAATTACATAAATCGCTTGGTCGGAAATGGAGGTATATATGTTTTCTTTTGGCATCTATATATGTTTGATTTCACGAAACCGTTGATTTAATGTATTGATATTAAATTGAGAATCAACAACTTTGATGTTTTACATGTAGGATACAAGATGTTAAATCTGCCAAGATTAGAGACCTTAAATTTTGGAGGTAATACCCTTTTTGTTCAGCAAGAAATTGGACATCTTGTGGGATCACTCAATTCGCTCAAGGAGTTGTTTTTTAATGTCAACAACATGGATGGAAACTTTCCAGGACAAGGCAATCAATTACTGATTTATTCTTATTTTGTCCATATAAATTTGTTGGAGCATATCATTAGTTAATTTTTTTCCATTCCTTTGAATAACTTTTTTTTATGCATTTTTACCATAGAGTTGGCACATTTGAAGCAATTGCGGTTGCTAGATCTGAGTAAAAACTATTTATATGGATCTCTACGAAGTCAAGGTAAACCAAAAAACATTTGTACTCACTTCCACTTCGACCCTCAATTATGTATCCAATTTTAGCATTTGGTTCATGTGTTTTGATTTTTCTGATAGATGGTTTTCATCAATTTCTCAGATTTATGTAACCTAAGGAGCCTTGAAGAGTTAAGACTTGGCCAAAATTATATGAGTGGATCTCTATCTTGAATTGGTAAATAAAGAGCGGCCATTCCGGGGTTCGAACCGGGGACCTATGACTATTATCCACAAGTCCTTTCCGGTGAGCCATTCCGGAATGGTTAAGTGGATCTCTATCAAGTCAAGGTAAACCACACAACATTTGTACTCACTTCCACTTCGATGCTCCACTATTTATCTAGTTTTAACATTTTGGGTCTATCGGAAACACTCTCTCGACTTGTTCGGGGAAAGAGTGAATACATCCTGACCCCCTAGACCCTGCTTATTCGTGGGATATACTGGATTGTTGTTGTTGTTCATGTGTGTTGATTTTTCTGATAGACGACTTTCATCAATTTCTCAGATTTATGTGAACTAAGGCACCTTGAACAGTTGAGACTTGACCGAAATCAGCTGAGTGGTATCCTTCCAACGTGTTTATGGAGCTTGACATCTCTCCGAGCGCTTGACCTGTCAGATAATAGTTTCAGCGGATACCTGCCCCCAACCATCAACCTCCCGTCGCTTGAATGGTTATCCATCTCAAACAATAACTTTGATGGGAGATTCTCTTTATCTTACCTAATGAATCATTCAAGGCTACAAGGCTTGTCCCTCTCAAACAATGCATTTCAACTACAAATGGATGATTCTTCATTTGTGTTTTACTCCACCTCTAAGCTCGTGGCTCTCGGGTTAAGTCATTGCAACTTGAATGGTCAGTCCCAAAGTTTCCTCAAATTCCTCTCCTACCAATCAAATCTACAATATCTTGATCTCTCTAGTAATGGATTATTTGGATTATTTCCCGCATGGTTGCTGCAAAATAATTCAAATCTCCGTTACTTAAACTTGGGAAATAATTCCTTCAACGGAAGTCTTGACCTCCCAAAGCATAGAAACTTGTCATTTTTGGACATTTCAAGCAACAATCTAATTGGGATGTTGCCTAAGGAGTTCGGGATAGCGCTATCTTCCCCCATAGCCTTAAACTTGTCTAAGGATTTCAGGATAACGCTACCTTCCGACCTTGTAGGAGTCTTAGCCTTAAACTTGTCTTTCAATTCTTTTGATGGGCACATCCCTCCTTCGGTTAGCAACATGACTCAATTATTCTCACTAGATTTATCAAACAACAACTTCTTCGGAGAGGTACCAAGAAGACTAGTATCTGATCTCATTAACTTGCAACTTTTGTCGCTATCCAATAACAATCTTGGAGGAGAGATTATTCCCATCTACATGAACTTGCAATCCTTGAAGGCTTTATGCTTAAATGACAACAACTTTGCTGGGACTATGCAAGGGTCGTTGATAAACTCTCAAGAGTTAGGCTTTCTAGATGTATCCGACAATGAAGCAACGGGGGAAATTCCTACTTGGATTGGCGACTTTGAAAACTTAAATTCAGTTTCCTTAGCAAGGAATGAATTTCATGGTGACATACCGAGTCAGCTTTGCCAACGAGGCAATGGCGAGGGGCTTGGGTTTTTGGATCTCTCAGGAAACAGGTTCACCGGGAGGATACCTTCTTGCTTCGGACTTAGAACAGAATTAAGATTCTTGCATATGCACGGAAATCATCTTACCGGAGTAATTCCAAAGGGATTGGCAACTTTGTGGAGGTTGGAGACACTTGATTTAAGCAATAACCACCTCTCCGGTGGTATTCCTCATTGGATTCATAAGCTTTCCTACTTGGTTATCATTCTATTAGGTGGAAATCAGCTTGAAGGAGAATTGCCAGTCCAACTGTGTCGATTGCGAAAGGTTAACATCATCGACTTGTCTAATAATAGCCTTTCAGGTTCTATTCCCTCTTGCTTTCAATATATGTCATTTGGTGAACGTAAATTGGATGATTCTCGGTATGGATCATGGTTGTCAGAGGGACTTTATATGGCTCAGAGCTATCATTCAAGCTGGGACTTTCAAGAGTATGAAATCTATGAAAATTTCGACATGCAAGAGAAGGTTAACTTCATTGTAAAGAGCAGATACATTTCTTACAAGGGAAATATTCTTACGATTATGTCTGAGTTAGATTTGTCATCCAACAAACTGATTGGAGACATTCCTCCTGAATTGGGAGAGTTGGGAAGCCTCCATGCTCTAAATCTGTCCCACAACTACTTATCCGGTTCGATACCTAGGAGTTTCTCCAAGCTCAAGAGCGTCGAGAGCTTAGACCTATCAAGCAACAACTTGAGTGGAGCAATCCCTTCTGAACTAGTCGTTCTCACTTCCCTGGAGATCTTCAATGTATCTTACAACAATCTAAGCGGAGAAGTGCTAGAAACGGGACAGTTTGGAACCTTTGATGAAAGAAACTACCAAGGAAATCCTTTGCTTTGTGGGTTTCGACTACCTAAAAGTTGTGGGATGGATGAACCTATGCCTAATACCGGGAACACGTCAACCAAAGAAGGAGACGAAGGATTTGACGTGGAGGTATTCCTCTGGAGCTTTGGCATGTCCTCTGTCACTGTCTTAATGACCTTCATTGTTCTTGCAATCAACCCATACTGGAGGAGAGCTTGGTTTGCATTTCTTGATCTGACATTTCTTTGGTGGTTCAACCCATGAACTCGGAGCATTGTGTCGATCATCTCTTGTATTTGGTGTTTACTTTCAGAATTTCTCTTGCATTGCTCTTTTTATTATCACAACTAATTTTCTGTAAGTTTCATTGTGTCAGTTTATCTATCTTTATTTTGGACTTCAAATTTGTGTCGTAAACTGTTTTCTTAGTCTTCGCCTTGTCTTTGTATATCATCACAAGTACTTTGTAATGTTAAATGGTTTTCAATATGTAATTAATTGTTATTGTTGACATTGTTATGTATTTTAGGATTAGAGCATCCGATAAAACTAGGGCTGGGCAACCGACTTGGACCGACCGGAAATTATGTCCGGTTCAAGACCGGTGAACCAGAAATTTTGAAATCTTGGACCGCAGATCGGACCTGGACTGCGATCTATGGTTTCGGGTTTTCCGGTCCACGGACTGGTTGGACCGCTTGAAAATTAAATGGATTATAAAATAATTTATAATATATTTTAATGTTAATTGTTAAATGTGAAAATAGACTTAATTAAATTACTCTTATTAATACATGAAAAAAAAAATTTATAATATTTTATTTGGTAACTTTAATTTTATTTTAAAAAATACATGTATACACGCACATATATGTATATACATACACATTCCGGTCCAACCGGTCTTGGACCGGAAACCGGAATTTTAATTTTTATGAACCGTGGACCGGACCATTATATTTCCGATTCGACCAAAGACCATAAATTTCGATCCGATCCAAATTTTGCCCAGCAGTAGATAAAACATTAAAAATTCCATTGAAGGTTCCAAATGTTTACCAAAACATTGGCTTTGCATTCAGGCATGGTTGAGGAGGCCATGTCCAAGCTTACTTTTAGGACTCATGTGCATACGTGTACCTATGCACCAATAGCCTAGCACATAAGTCGAGTGGGGTTCCCTCTTAAAATCAATTGACAATAGGAAGAGTAGCCCACTAGCTTATATACTAAGACTTGTTTGTTCATATTATCAATGTGGAACTTTTTGTCTCTTAGCATTCTCTCAATACGCCCCCACAAGTGCAATTATGGTCGTTTTTCGCATCTAGTTGACACTTAATGGGTTTAACATCTCGTTCTCCTTTTAGCTAGCACATGATCGAGAGTCGGACCGTTTGACTTTATATGCATCTTATTTTATACATTTGTATAATTAAATAAGGTGTATAATATAAATATATTTTAAACAGAAATGTTAATGTTTATATGCATCTCTTCATTTGAGACAAAATTGATAGATAGCATGATTCTAGGAACTGGTTTATTGTTCCGATTTTGTTTCTGGTTCTGGTTGTTACGATATGATATGTGTATCTTTGTTATCTGTGTACTCTATATAAACCGATAAATACAACAGTAGCAACCCCCGATTGGGATTAATTATTCTCTCATATGGTATCAGAGCCACTAATCCTCCTCTCATATTTTTTTTTCCATTTCCTACTGAACACGATGTTGTCCTCTGATTATGATGAAACTCAAGTTCCACACTCATCATCTCCCTCTCAAACTGCCATAGCCACTGCTCAAGCCCTTCAAGTGGCAAGTATCAAAACTCACGTCCCTATTCAACTTGATCTCCCCTCCTTCAACTACAACAAATGGAGAGAATTATTCCTTGTCACTCTAGGCAAATTTGCTCTCAAATCTCATGTTGATGGCACGTCTTCGTCATCAACCGATGAAAACTGGCTCATGCTCAACTATATTGTGCTTTCATGGATCTATGGATCCATATCCATGGACATCTTCGGCATCGTCATGAAGCCCAATGCCTCCGCTCACGCCATCTGGATTGCCATCGAAAATCTCTTCCGAGATAACAAGAAAAGTCGAGCCATCCATCTCAAAGACGAATTCTGAAATCTTGCTCAAGGGTCAATGACAATCTCAGAATATTGTCAGAAGTTGAAGACCTTGGCCGATGGCCTTGTTGATGTGGACAATCCCGTCGTCTCAGATGAAGCAATAGTCCTCCAAACCATTCGAGGCCTCAATAATGATTTCTCAACCATGGCTGCTATCATACCACTGCAATCCCCCTTCCCCTCCTTTCAACAAACCCGAAGCATCCTTCTACCTCGAAGAATCTCGCCGAGCTCATACCGCCCCACTCGCCACAACCCTACACACAACCATCACCCCTCCATCTCCATCTCCACCATCCACAAACACAACGCCACCACCACCCAATCCGCAAACACCACAAAACCCAACTCAACCTCAACACGACCCCCCAACTCCCAACAATTACAATTCTGGCCGTGGCCGAGGCGGGCGTCGTGGACACGGACGTGGACGTGGAGGTGGTCGAGGCTGGTTCACTCCATCTTGGGTCCCAAACCGGCAGGAACAACAACATTGGAATCCCTCCTGGAATTCCAATTGGGGTTATGGAATTCTTGGTGTAGGCCCTCGTCCGACCATCAATAAATTACAAACTCTCAAGCCATGATTATTACTAGTAAATTTCCGATGCCTCCTCGCACATGACGTCTAATGCAAGTACTCTCTCTCCCATTTTTAATCCTGGCATCTTTTCTAACTCTAAAATCATCGTGGGTAATGGACAATCCCTCATCATCACAAATATTGGCCATGCTACTATATCTCGTACACCCCCTTTAAAACTTTAAAATGTTCTTGTTACCCCCAAAACTTTAAAAATATTGGCCATGATAATCAATGTTCGGTTGAATTTGATCCTTTTGGCTTCTCTGTGAAGGACTTTCCAACCAAGATCGAGATCCAACGGTACAATAGTCAAGGAGACCTCTATCCCTTTCTTCCACAAAATCAATCTGTCAGCACACATTTCGCCCTCTCTGCTCGTTCTCCATCTGTTCAGTTATGGCATCGCAGAGTCGGTCATCCCGGAGATCATGTCTTCAATAAATTAGCATAAATGGCAGTAGAGAGCCCAGGCGATTTGGAGGCGAGAGGGAGAACCAAGGCTGAGGCGGAGGCAAGAGGGCGATTCAGAGGTGGGACGATGGCGGAGCGGACAACGACGGAGGGAAGGTGGCGGAGCGGACGGCGAAGAGGAGGCATTCAGACGAATCGAGTAGAAGGGTCGACGAGGGAAGATGGCCGCGGCGACGGAGGGATGAAGGGACGATTGTCTTCTCCACATTGCAAGATCAGAGATCAGAGACGCGGTGCAGTCTTGATTTGGGCGAGCATTTGATGGATTTGAGTCTTTCTTCTCCAATCTCAATTTTCAACAGGGGTTCTTCCATGTCGATTTATCCGAAGTCAGGTTGTTGTTTGGTTCTTCCATGTCGATTTGAGCCTGTTGCTTGGTTCATGCGATATAGAGATGCGGTGCATCTCCGACATGTTGGGGTTTGTGGGTTGTCCCACATTGAAAAATGAGGTATATACCAAACCAAAATATAAGGGAGGTGAAGCCCCTACACAATGGCTTAAGCTTTTGTGTAAAGTGGTGAATCCCGACCTTATAACAAAAAACAAAAATAAAAACCCGACACGACTTCAGTTTTCATACGACCCGACCGGGATTCTCGAAATCTCACATGGTATCAGAGCAAGTCCGAGTCGGGTCAGTTTTCCTGGCTTCGGGATAGGCTATAAGAGAATGAGATGTCGAATCCCGTCGTAAAAAACCGGGCGAGCTATAAAGAGATTGAGAGTCTCGACCCGGAAGAAAAAAAAAAAGATTTCAAGTGTCGACCCGATCCAGGCGGTCCGCACTTGAGGGGGCGTGTTGGGGTTTGTGGGTTGTCCCACATTGAAAAATGAGGTATATACCAAACCAAAATATAAGGGAGGGGAAGCCCCTTCACAATGGCTTAAGCTTTTGTGTAAAGTGGTGGATCCCGACCTTATAACCAAAAACAAAAATAAAACCAGACACGACTCCCGTTTGCATACGACCCGACTGGGATTCTCGAAATCTCACAGTGATAAATCCCGGTGGGCCATATAATGTGGGGGGTCCACACGTCTGAGTGCATCATGCGCACCCAAGCCGAGCACATAAGACCAGCGGGGTTCCATCCTAAAACCAATTGGCAATAGGAGGAGTAACCCACTAGCTTATATACTAAGGCTTGTTTGTTCAAACTATCGATGTGGGACTCTTTTGGTCTGTTCACATCTTTCCTTCTCTCAACACGACAAACTCGTCCTATTTTGCTTGGTTGATGCGGTGCAGAGATGCGATGAGCCAGATCATCCCTTTGTGTAATTCTTTGTTTGAAATCTAAACATGCCTTATTTTGTTGCGATTACGGAGTTTAATTGCCTGATTATTTATTATGTACCTACCTCTACCCCTGATTTGCATGGTTGATGCTTTGGGTTTTTGTGCTTAAATTGGATTGTTCGAGAGCACCAGAGCTTTATCAATTTTGTTGACATGTGTTTTTGCATTCTAGTTTGTTTAGGACGTATTGAATGTATCGATACAATCGAATAATCATATGATATAATCGAATAATCCAGTGATAATGATATCATCGAATAATTTCCAGTGATATCACCGAATAATTTTTAGTTATTTGTTAAAATAAGTAACGGAACCATTGGATAATCAAGCGATACAATTGAATAATCAAGCGATACCATCGAATAATCAAACGATACCTGGAATAAAAAGTTTAGGGCGTTTTCAGGGTCTAGCCGATTAGAATAATCCATCGATACTATTGCATAATCCATCGATACAATCGAATAATCCAGTGATACGATCGAATAATGCGAAGAAAAAATAACCGAGCGCCTATCATGTGGCAAGTGGATACCATCGAATAATCAATCGATACGATCGAATAATCTATTGATACGATCGAATAATCCTGTGATATAATCGAATAATTTAATGGAAAAAAAAAATCAAACCCACAAATGGTGTACAAGTGCCTATCATGTGAAGTGGAGCAAATTTCATGCTTGGGCCCACCACTTTCTTAATTAAAAAAATTGTAAAATTGTCTATTAATTTTAACCATCCATTTCATTAAATCAACGACACTGATTTGTTCAGATAATACACTTTAAGCATTGAGTACACCGGAATCCACCCTATTAACCTATTTCTTTATTATATTCAGGAAAATAGATTTCATGACTTTTTAGATTGATCGATTTTCCTATATACTCCGTATAGTTTATTTATGCATATCAACCTAAATTTCCCTGTAACTTTTACGGAACCAGATTTTATCCCCTTATTCTTAGTATATGCATTATTTGATAATCACATATTATAATAATAATTATTTTTTTTATCCTATGTCCTTAGATAATAAGATCCTAAATTAGGAAATTAAGATTCCCTACAAAAAAAGCAGCGATCATAGAACTCTAATTTAAAAAAAAACTAGACTAATTAAAATTTAAGAAACATTTCTAAATTAGTGTTATTATCGTATGCCCTATGGGCATAAGATAAAAAAATCGATATAATAATAATATATCTCACTACCGGAAAAGTGTGTAATTATAGACGCTTTAGTTTCGACGCATTTTAAAAGCGTCGAAAATTTTCGACGTTCTGAGCTGTCGATTTTTTTTTGACAGATATAGGCGTCGAAATTAACAAAAATCTCGACGTCCTAAAGCGTCGAGAATGGCTTCACTCAAAACTTTAACCTAACGGAGAGGAGACAGGCCTTCACTCGCGATTCACTCTCCCCGACTCCCGTGCCCCTCTCTCTCTCTGCTTCACACCTCCAAAGAACTGCGCCCACCGGAGACGGCCTCCCACCGCCCACCGGAGACGGCCTCCCATCGGCAGTCGATCTCTCCACTCCGAGTACCTTCCCCTGCCTCCTCTCCGTCTTCGTCTCCCTCGCTCCAATCTCCGCCCCATTTCCGACCTGATCTGCGTTTCTGCTCCAGTCGATTTCTGCTTTTCTGTAAGTTTTACCTTCACCTATTGATTCTCGGTTGCGACTGCCAATGGTGTTAGACGCCTTTTCTTAAGTTTGATTAATCGACTTAATCGTTTTACCTTCACCTATTGATTCTCGCTTGCGACTGCCAATGGTGTTAGACGCCTTTTCTGTGAGTTTTACCTTCACCTATTGATTCTCGCTTCTCCCTTGTAGCTCCAAGGTCATCTTCTCCTGCTCCTCTTCTTCGATTAATCGTTTTTCTTAATTGATTCGATAGCTAGGGTTTCGAAATAAAAATTGGGGATTTTGTAGAGTGGGCTTCACATCAATCGTAAATTATATTTGAGCCATAGATGTGAACAATTTGCTATATAGAGGCCTAAAAGAACAAAAGCACAAAGAGATGGTAGCTTAGTCCAGATTATTGAGCATAAACCACACTCAATCTTTTGTTTATATTAGCAAGGACAACTATATATAAATCTGTCATAAAGGTCTATTTTGACAAGAACCTTTAGGATGCATGCTAGCAGGTGTTGTGAACAACAATGATTTTGATCAAATTCTGTTCTAATTAATGAGTACAGGTCTTGTGTGATTTTATACCCTACCTCTATACGATTATATGTTAGTTTTCTTGGGAACCTTCTACTTGTATGGACTATGGATTATGCATCAACGAGTTTACAATCAATAACACAAGGAACTTTCTTGAATGAACAGGATGATTTTCTAGCTCGGACAACTGTCGCACTGGAAGATGTATTCAAGTGTCTTTTCTGGTGATGTATAGTATGTCTTACAACCAAATTTCTATATCGATTAGCATTTTTGTTTTCTGGATGTTCTCTCGAATGACTTATGATTAGGCCTCCCTGTAAGATACAAATCATGTTCAGTTTCTACATTTTAAACAGGATGCTTTCCTTTGCTTTTGTTGTTTCATGATTGATTAACCTAGTGCTTTAAACTTTATTTGAACGCTTCTCAATGAATTAAATTAAGCTTATATAATTATGTTCAGTTTCTACATTTTAATGAAGGGAAGAATATGTGAAGCATTTTAATGAAGGGAAGATATTGGAGGGCAGGGATGATGGGTTGGAACTTAGAAGTAAATAACAAAAGATAGAACAAAGACATAACAATACATCAAAAGGTTTAGAAAAACTAGGTATCAGTTACTGGCATAAATAAAGAAATAAAAGTACAATATCATTCTGCAAAAAAGGATATGATCAGCAGTTGAGAATTCATCTTTGCAGGGAAAAATCATCTAATAGATACATACCAAAGATAGCTTTCCAAAGGAAATCCCATACTCTATACAACACATTTCAAACAAACCTTCATTCTAGTATGTTTGAAAATAAGGTAATTTCGCCAAACAAAAAGACTGATAAAAAGAAATGGGAATGCTTCAATGTCATATACAGACTGAGCAAAGCCATCTTATGATGCATCTTGTAAAGCTGATCCCTAGTTATGCATTGGATCTCCTGTCCAGGAGGATATCAGACAACCTTAAGATGCTACAGCCAAGCTATGCAAACATACGAAACAACTATAAGTTTACCATAACTTAATGCAAACTGAACAAAAGACAAATAAAAAGCAGCATACATGTTCAAGATAATCTGCTTACCAATATGTTTGAAGCATGGGTTAGATAGTCACGTACACCATCTTCCCAGAGCTCGTCAGGATGATTTTGTAATTGAGATTGAACCCAACTGTACACATAAATTAGCACAAACAAAACACATTGAAGCAACCAATCAAGTAACGGCCTTTTCAATGTACCATCCAAAGCAATAAAAACTAAGTATAGTCATGAGAGAAACCAAAGAAATGAATGAATAAAAAAACTGTTGAGAAACATTAAAGAAGATAAATAAATCACCTTGCAAATTGAGTATTTAATGCTCTAACATGCTGTTGAGATGATCCAGCCCTTTGTGAATCCAAAGAAGGTTTAGAAATCCTTAGGAAATTGTGTATTTAGTTGTCTAATTTATTATATAGCTTATATGTTCTGATTTGATCAAATTTTCACAGGGAAGTAAGGAGTTAAGGCTGCAAGGATATAGGTGCTTCTGTCAATTTTCAACACAAGGACCCAACCCCAACAGGTTCTCCATCTTCCTCATTCATCCGAAGCTTTGATTGAAGTAAAAGTATCCAAAAACTACTCAATTTGTATGGATCTCCTACTGTTTTTAGTATGCAGTGTCTTTGATGTATGGATTTCCAACAGTTGCTTTGATGTATTAGATCTTCTAGTGATTTGGTTATGGCTAATTTAATTTTTATTTTAATATTTGGATCCCCCTCCCCAAATGCACTGAAACGGAAAGAGATTCATTTAGTCATAACGATACTTGTTTATGGGTAAATGAACTAGCTAATAGATTTACAAATACAAAATTCACATTTGTTTTATTGTTTATGGGTAACAAAACGGCCCTTAAATTATAATTTTTTTTACAAAACATCCCTAAATTAGAAATTTTCACAAAACCACACATAAAGATTCTCTTTAAAAAAAAACATTCTTGAAAGAAAGCCTAATTTATAGATACTTTGTGAGATTTCATTATCTATGGCTGATTTTGTGAAAAGCACCTAATTTAAGTGTGGTTTTGTGATTTTACCCTTAACTTACAAATGTTTTATGTTTGTGAGTTGCATCAATTCGGCACTGCCATAACTCTGCATTAACTGAACCCATTCTAGGTTTCCTGTACTGTCAAGGTTTCAATTGGTGCAGTCTCTTGAGCTTGTGTAACCCGTTGGGTGAGGCTTTATTTTAGTCATCTCTCTCAGTCCACAGTCCTATCTATATTGAGTTTGTGTACTGTATTGTTCATTAAGATTAAGAAATGTGACAGTTTTGCGCTCTACCAAAAAAAAAAAAAGAAAGAAATATGACAGTTTTGCATTTATTGTAATCTAGGCATTTGTTAGATACTCCAGCATATATACTGCAATTATTTCAAACAAAGTAGGTTTTAAGTACTGAAGAGATCTAACTAACTAGTAGTTGGTTAAATAACCCGAAATCTCTTTCCGTTCAATAGGTAAAACCGTTCACACACGCATTTTTAGGATAATAAAAATTTAATGAATCTTCTTTAAGACCATTTAGTCATAACGATACTTGTCTTATTATGAATAAGTTTGTTGTTGCTCTTGTATGCACTTTAAGACAATTTAGACATAACGATACGTATTGATCCTATTTGCTTCATTTGGTCAATTTTATTTTGTTCTATAGTTTGTTTTTCTAAGTGTCTATATTTTCAATGATCATTACGTAGGAATGGATACAAGTTGGATTGAACTACCAAATAGTCATCCATCATTTATAAACTTTCAGCTCTGTAAAAAATTGATCATCATACAGTACATCATTTATAATCTTTGGTCTTGCTGAATGGGAACATCTGAAATGTGTTTTTATTGAAAGGCCTTGCCAACTTTTCTGGTTATAAGTTGGTGCAACTTGTAAACTTCACCCCATGGGCTTCTTTTGGATGTTCTAGGTGGTTAAGGTTGCTGATTTCGGGGTTGCTAGAGTGAAGTCTCAGTCTGGAGTTATGTCTGCAGAAACTGGAACATGTAGGTGGATGGCTCCAGAGGTGAGTTTGTCTTCATGCCTTTTGCTCAATATACTTACCATTTGTAACGTCCTGTCAATTCCACCTGCCAGAGGAAATAGCGTCCCTCAAGAAAAAGGTATCTATCAACGATTTAAAAACAAGTCCCTGGAATTGAAACAAAAGTATGAGATTTATATATGGTGCAGGTGATTGATTCAACCTGCCAGAGGCTGCAGATTCATTGCTTGGGGGACTCTGTAAACGGAAGCAGTTTATCTTCGGATCCTTCAAGTTGTGTTCAAGACAACAACATCATCTCTGACACTCGTCTTAGACTTGGTTACGTTTCATTTATATATATTTTACTCTGTACTTGGATTCGATTTTGAGGGTTTCTTTCTGGTGTGTATGTGTATGTTTATGTGTATGGGAATGGATTGATGCAGGCCACCTACACGTGAACAAGACTGAACCAAAAGGATTGGAGGCTTGGTATTGATCCAGCTAGAGTGATCAGGTGATTTCATTTCAAGGACATCATTCCAATCAAGGATGTCGATCGGTATGATATTTATGCATCTTTAAAATTTCAAGTAGTTGAATAAGCTCAAAGTGGATTGGGTTGATCAAGCTTTGTAAACATATTTGTTCTGTTTTTGCACATTCAATTAATATTTAATAATGGAAGTCGTCAGATGGAATTGAAACATATCTGTTGTTTGTAAACATATCTGGCTTGTTGTGCATTAGTTTTGTTTACATTTCAAAATTTAACTCACCAATCAACTTCATTTGTTTAACAGCAATGCTTTCAGGGGCATCAATTCCAATTTTGTCTCAAGTGAGAACTTTGTGATGCATCACCCTTAGATATGAGATTATTCTTTTGACCGAAACTGTCTCATTTGGCAGCTTCTCCTCTCCATCGTTTTTCTCGGACGGAGGTATACTGCCAACCAAATGCTCGGTTGCTTTCTCGTGGCTGTTGGCGTGGTCATCACTGTGGCCAGGTAAGCTTCATCGTCATTGCATATGCATCAGTAAAGTCCAATCCCTTGCGTTTCATATATCAAAATTGTTATTTTCAGTGGCCCTAGTTCTGGTCTCTCACTAAAGGAATCTGGTGCTTTCTGGAGTCTATTGATGATAGTATCGTTTCTATTGCAAGCTGCCGGTACTGTCTTGAAGATACTTTATATTTTCTTGCTCAAAATCGTTTTGTTCATTGCTTGTTAATAGGAATGAATAGCTCTTAACAGCTCACTCATATTCGTAGGAAGTCATATTCTTTGGATGCCACACAGCGGTTAAAGGTATGTAAAATTCAGCTTCGAAAAGAGCTACTCGTCGCTAGAACCTATTGATCTTGCTAAGTGTTGCTGGCTTAACCACTGCAGGGTGGTTCAGTGGATCTGTTCATTGTAAATTCGTTTGGTCCTGCTTATCAAGTTAGTTCCAGGATCTGAACTGAAACACTTCATGGATTTATCAAATGAATATGCTTTTGAATGTTTACACATTTGCAGACCGTGTTTATATGACGACGAATCCAAAAAAGTATTGCGTAAGACCTAATACTGGAATTGTGTTGCCCCACTCTTCCTGTAATGTCTTAGGTGAGATTCTCCGTTTCCACCTTCATTGAATTTCTCCCTCTCTTACCAATTTGTCTTCCCCAATATGTTTAATTGTTTATAACGGATAGGCAAAAGATCATCAAAAACATATGACCCTAGCTTCCCGAATTGCAAGCAGTGTAACTTGAACTTTTTGTAACCAACAAGTCATCTACATTTTAAGGTAAATGGATTCCAACTAGCGCATGCAAAAAGATTACTTATCTGAATGTTGTTGCTGATGAAATGATATCATTACTATAGCTCAAAAAGGTGGAAATATGAATCCACACTGCAGCTGAATGGAAGGATGTTGAGGAAGATGCACTGCAGCTATAAAAACAATTACTAGCTGGAAAAAGCAACCAAATTCTTTTATGTAATTTCTCTGTTATGACTGACTCATTTCCCTCACTCTCCACTGCATACTCTACAAAGTGAATACTACTCACTGAATTAGCATTTCGTGTTCTACATAATATAATATATTGTTTGCATATGTCTTTAAACTAGGTGGTGTGAGTCATATGATATGATGAAGATTAAAGAATGGCTGCCCACCCAGAGCTCCAATAAGGAGTTAAGGAATTGACTCTGATTTCCAAAGAAAAGGTTTGGTTTCTTTATGTGCACCTTAAAATGTAGATGACTTGTTGGTTACAAAAAGTTTAAGTTAATTTTTGGAGCTTTGGATGCAGGATACATTCATTCGCGCTAAAAGACAGGTTCAGGAATTGCAAAACCAAGGTAATCATGCAATATTAGATGAACTAGTTAGTTTTGTTCTAGATTCCTGTTCTAGATTCCTGGTCTACTGAAAATTTATTATTAATAAGTGTTGTTTTTGCTGAAATTCTCCGCATTTGTTACAAACAGACTTATAAAGGAATTTTTTTTGATGGAATCAGGTCCTTTGGAACCCTTTTAAGGATATTGTCCCAAGAGAGTTGAACAAAAAGTTATCCCAGCAGGCATATGATATCAAAGATACTAAATGATGTAGGTGTAAAGAAGAAGAAATTGTACATTTTATTGCTATTGATCTACTAATTTAACTGTCATGTATATTATTTTAAATTCAGCAAGATCTTGATTCATTTGACTAATGCTTTATTGGATTTGTGTTAATGGTTTTTTGTTAATTAAAGGATTTGAATTAGTGTTTAATGAAAGGGGATTAAAGAAGAAAAATATGCTTTTTATTTTTTTTTGAAAAATAACATGCCAATTTCGACGCTTTAGGGTGTCGAAATTGGCATGTCATTTCTGACGCCTTATGGCGTCGAAATTGACATGCCATTTCCGACGCCCTGGAACGTCGAGATTGGTTTCGACAGAATTTTGCGTCGAAACTGGCATTAGCCATTCGTGACGCAAGAATTTTCGACGTTTTTAAAAAGCGTCGAAATTCAAATTTGCGACGCTTTAAAGCGTCGAGATTGGTCCTAAAAACTGTCGAAAATGACACTGTTTTCCTGTAGTGTCTCTATTACTATAAAAGCATGGATAAGTTGTTATACCATTGGTTATTTTTTTTGGTAGAAAACGTGAGAGCAAGCTCTCAAAATATATAGCTAGAGAATGGCCTACACAGGAATAATATGGGGATCGAAGTGGCCTTCCCCTTAATATCTTCGTCAAAAAGAGTGACGATATCTAAAGGAGGTCTAGAAAAAACATACAAACCAACCGAAAAGGATAAAGATAAAGATGCGAGGGAGTCCGCGACATATAGACATGCCTCAACTGGATGTCCCAGTCTTGGGATAACAAGCTCTGACATTGACGAACCAGGCTAGATAGCGGGTGACAATCTCCAACGCCTTTCTTAACGAGCGTCGTAACAAGCAATGAATCCGCCTCAACAATCACCTTCCTATGGCCCTTTTCCCATGCTAAACTAAGGCCATCACAACCACTATGGTTATAGGAGTAATGATCAATTACTCAAGTGGAAAGGTTGTGGTTTATTGACTTACCCACAACCACTGCTTTCCGAAATAGGAGCCCAAATACTCACTACAATGGTAATGGTGGTATGGTGCGCAATAATGTATCTCTATCTTTGAAAAATTCAAAGTCGACTATCGACTTAAGTCTGGACGGTTCGCATTCAAGCATTGTTGAGGTCAGGTCCTACCTAAACATGTCCAAACCATCGTAGCTCGACTCTGACAGCTTATCTTTGATACTAATCAATCTTTTACCTTGTCATGAATAACCTCATTTCTGATTTTGTCAAGGTTCTTGCATGTGCCCACACATTTATCTGATCATCTTCATCTTCGCCAATATAAGTCTTTGGTCCCGTACATACTCCTTTTCCTTAATAATTGCCAACACTCTGTCCCAATTGGTTGGGTAATGCTCAATAATGTCGTCCTATCCTTGAAAAAATTAAAGTGGACAATTTTTTGCATATCCATAAGTGCACAATTTTCTAACATAATCTCTACTTCTACTTGAAGCCCTTTCTTTTAAAAAACAAGGCGAGGATTTGAGTGGTAGTAACTTTGATAAACTACCACCCAAAGACATTTTCCTACATTTCGATTAATTTACATATATACCTCCATTTATGAACTCTTTCTACATTTTAACCTTTTTATTTCTTGGTATTTTTACAAGTATAACCAAAACAAATAATTAAAAAAAAATAGTTTGATATACATTTTTTAAATTGATGTCTATAATTTCAAATAAAATGTGTGTTTTAAAGTTTATAATACCAAAAAAAAAATTGCTTTCCACCTGGGTCAATGCCATGAATGACGCTCCCTCTAGAGTCGCTCCACTTCGATACCCAATCTTCTGCCGTAGTAGACATTTCATCGACAATTTTCTCCGGTGACATTAAGTCCTACTAGACTAACCATCAAAGACATTATTTTCAGTGTCTGCTCCATGTAGGGCTGAGCATAATTCGGTTCAAACCGAATTTTTCAACCGAACCGAACCGATCAAACCTAAACCAAACCGAACCGAGGTGATTCGGTTTAGGTTTTCGGTTCAGGAAATTTTCAAATTCGGTTTTCGGTTCGGTTTGTGTTCGGTTCGGTTAAAACCGAAAAAAACCGAATTTTATGTTACTGCAGGCGAGTGGCGACTTCAAAGGCAATGCGGTTAGAGACTTAGAGTCATGATTCAGGATTCAACACCTAATTACAGGCCACAAATCCCGTTCATTCATTGAATTGATTCAATAAACCCCTAATTAAAGGCCATATATTGATTTTGAGCTTAACGATTGAATTGATTCAATCAACGGACAAGTTTAACAAATTTTTTCCCCCTAATATGAGAGAAAGTGCTTGAAATATATATATATACAAATATATATTGAGTATAATTAATTTATTTGTGTATATATATATATTGATATTCGAAATCGGTTCATTTAGGTTCAAAACCGAACCTAACCGAAGCCGAACCGGTTAAAAACCGAACCAAACCTATTTGTTTCGGTTCGGTTTTCGGTTTCCTTTTTTTGAGATTTCGGTTTTCGGTTCGGTTCGGTTTGGCCCGGTTCGGATCGGTTTTGAGCCGATGATCAGCCCTAGCTCCATGTGCACTTTTTCTTTTATTTTTTATTTATATTGTAGGTTCAACGGTCAACCATTTGCTGATTTATCAGTCACTTGAACTTCAGTTATATATGTTTGAGCTTGAATTATTATTTAATAAAAAAAAATCAAAGCCATTAATTCAGATAAAAACCTAGAGTTTAAAGTGAGAGGTAAAAAGTTCTACATCCGACTGGTAGCATAAAATCCATAGATATGCAATCCCAGTGGCGGAGTCAGAATTCCGGCTAGGGGTGCTAAAAAATTTCATGAAATATTTTTTTTTGATGCATACTTGATAAGAAGATTTTGTTAAAAAAATATTGAAAAAACACTAAAATTATTATTTTTAATGATTTTTTTTTGTATTTAAATAGTTGAGAGTAACCAAAAAAAGAGAAGAGAAACAAAAAAATATAGAGAAAAATAATGAAGAATTATTTTTAAACCAATATTTAAAGAAAGGGTTTAATATATAATTAAAACATAAATATGAAATTTTTTAATGAAATGGTTAATAGAAACAAAAAATATAAAGAGAAATGAAGAAGAATTAATGAAAGAGTAAAACAAATAAAAAAGTTGAGGTAGTGGGATTTGAACCCAACACTTTTTGCTTCTCTTTACTTTCTCCATTCCTTCTCTTACCACTTCAGCTAGATAGCACTTTTGATTTAAATATCATTTAAAGGTATTATATTACCTTAAAAATACTAAATATAGGGAAAAAATTTATTTTTTTGTATTTTTTTCCGAGCCAGGGGGTGCTCGAGCACAACCCCCCCCCCCCAGCTCCGCCACTGTGCAATCTTATCCATGATCAGACCTTCCTAAGAGCATCAACATTCATCGGGTAACCCTATCCCTCTCTCTCTCTTCGTAATATTTCGACACCTCATTTTCCACTAACTCTACCAAATCCTTTAAAAATTATAACTTTTAACTCACATCCATAAGTTTACCTCATTCCTATTTTTTAAACTTTATTTATATCCCATTACATATTTTTAACCAATCAAAACTTATTCCACTTAATTAAAAAAATAATAATCCACTTTTATATATTTTTTTTACCCCTTCCCCTTCCATGAAGTGGGGTTAACCCCACACTCATCATCTATCTTATAGGAGGAGAATATAAATCTCCTAATCAAGGAGATTCAATCCACAATGATCAAGTGCTCTTGCACTAGATCACTCACGAACTCAGATCTGTAAAGGGAGAGTTGGTTTGGGAGATTTTCTATATTTTCTTTCAATTGAAGTAACTAAACTGATTACAAGCTAAGCTATGACTATATATACAAAAACACTAACCTAAACTAGAGTTCTAAAAACCTACAAACTCTAGTCAAGTCTAGGTACAAATTAACCCATCCACACAAAGGTGTATGGTTAACCCGGTTGCACTCTAAGCTCACCGAGTGGTTAAGCACATACCACAATAGAGAGAGGGGTATGGGCCGGGTTGATGAAAACCCACCACTATTGATGCTCGAAACTCATGGCAACATCATCATCAATCCATTAATGACATTGACAATTATCTCCTTCCATCTCAATCCTCATTATTTAATCCACTCACCTTTCGCTGTCATAAGACCTTAGTGTAGGTCTACATTGGACGACATCACAATCCACAATCACACCTAAATAGTTTCGAATCCCAAAAACCTGCCGTTACTTCTACCCTAACCCTTTTAATAAACTATTTAGAAGCTTTACCCTCATAACTCGTATAAATACCTTAACTTAATTATTCACAGTTGTTACTCTCCTTGTAGATAGCTTCTTCTATGGGGCCTTCTCTTATCACCATGTATTCAGTTCGACTCCTCATAATTGCATTTCTTTTATAGGCTTATACAACAAGATGTTGTTTAGAGCATGAGAGAGAGGCTTTGCTCCAACTCAAGTCTTATTTTATGTCACTCAAACATCCAGCCGACAAACAATCCAGCAGTGATTTCACAGTATTCCTTGGCTCCATCCTAAAACCAATTGGTGTTAGGTGGGGTAGCCCACGGCTTATATGCAAGGCTTGGATTCAATTTTTAATCAATGTGGGACACTCCCACAACTCATATTCTCCACACACACCCCTCAAGTGCAACTGTCTGGCCACACATTATTTGCCAGTTGCACTTGACGAATCAATGCCTTAAGGCCGGCTAGCCAATTAGACCAGGAACCCAAACCACACCGCATCCCAGCCGAACCTCGGCTCTGATACCATGTTACAATTCAGAGAATTGAATGAATTGGAAGATCAAAAGCGCAAAAGATCAATTTGAAGGAATAAAATGAAAAACGGGAAATGGAAAGCTTGGGTTGGGGACCATCAATGGTGATGGCTTTATTCTTCAATGTGCAACTGAAAACTTCATTACATTGTGATTATGAGATCTTAATCTCATTTATATGTTGCTAACAGAAAACATAACAACACTGAAATTCTGTTACAATTCTAACCATAATCTCGATCGTTCATTATACAAATCAACGAACGATCCAGATTGAACAACTGATCTCTACTCTGGATTGCTGAGCTGGCATTCCTTCTTCCTTCTTCCTCAGTCGTCGGCTGTGTACTCTGCATCCCCCCCCCCCCCCCCCCCCCCCCCGCAAGCTGGAGCAGGGCCAATGAACATGCCCAGCTTGGAGAGAAGATTTCGATGCTGATGAGAAGGCAAAATCTTCGTTAACACCTTCTGGGAAGCCTAACAGTACACATTTCTGGGCTCTCGGGTTGAGCTTGCCATCAGATTTGTAACTGTAGGCTAAACATCCAAATGGTTTCAGGTAGGCAAGGTTAGTTGGTTTCCCACTCCATTTCTCCTGAGGGGTTTTGAAGTCTATAGCAGAAGAGGGAGTCCTATTGATAAGGTAAGCAGCAGTGATGACAACTTCTCCCCATAGAGAATGTTTCATGCCAGCACCTATCAGCATACATCTGGCCTTGTTCAGAAGTGTTCTGTTCATCCTTTCTGCCGTGCCATTTTGATAGGGAGTCCCAGGGATGGTGAGGTGTCTCTTAATACCATGTTGTCTACAAAATGTATCAAATTCTGTATTGCAGAATTCTAGCCCATTATCTGTCTTGAGACACTTAAGCAAGTTCCCAGATTCCTTTTCAACCTTAGCTTTCCAGCTTTTGAAGTGCTCAAATGCTTCATTCTTAGTCCTTTGTAAGAATATCCAAACCTTTCTGCTATAGTGGTCGACAAGAGATAAGAAATATCTCTTGCCTCCCACAGTATCAACTTGTCCTGGACCCCAAAGGTCTGCATGTACAAACTCAAGAGGAAGGTTAGCAGCATATGAAGAGTACTCAAAAGCTAGTCTAGTATGTTTTCCCATGATGCAATTTTCACAGAAATCAATATGAGCAGGCTTAGCATTAAGAATCCCTTGCTTATATAATTCAAGAAGACCCTTGTTTCCCACATGACCCAATCTGTTATGCCACAGTAAGGTTTGTTCAAGAGTCATAGGCTTAGAATTCTTTTTAACAGTGACATTAGCAGAGTGAACTTTAATAGATTCACCAATAACATGATAAAGACCCTTTTTCTTAACAGACTTGATAAGAATTCTGCCATTTTTAGACAGTTTTATGCCCTGTTGAACATTTATATCACAATTCAAGTCATCAAACTCACTTTCAGACAATAAGTTTCTTCTCAATTCAGGAACCCATCTAACATTTTGAATGACTCTAATTTTATCATCATGCATTTTTATAGGAACAGATCCAATACCCTTTATATCAAGCACATAATGATCTCCTAACATGACAGTGCCTTCATCAATAAAATCAAGTTCAGAGAAAAAATGCATGTGAGGGGTAGCATGAATAGTGCAACCAGAGTCAATGATCCAAACATCAGATGCAGAGATATTAGGATAAACACATATAGAAGTAACAGCTTTGTTTTTCTTAGCCTCATCTTTCTTCCTTTTATAGCAATCTTTCTCAAGATGACCATCTTTGGAACAATATTTGCATTTAAGGGAGCTCTTATCAGATGAGTATTTTTCAGAAGATTCAGATTTCATGCTATCAGTGTTTTCACTTTTCTTGTTCTTATTCTGATTCTTCTTTTGGTTTCTGAATTTTGCTCTAGCCATCAAAGCCTCTTTTTTAACTTCTTGCTTAGTCTTAAAAACTTTCATGACATCATTTTTTTGTATGACAGCTTCTATTATCTTAGTCTTATCCAAATTCTCCCTACTGTATTGTATCACATCTTTAAATGTGTCAAACTGATAAGGAAGAGAATTTAGAATTAAGACAACTTGATGTAATTCAGTAATTTTATCACCACATCGTTCAAGATCGTGTATCATAGACAGAAACTTGTCAAGATTGTCATTAAAAGACATATGAGCATCCATTTTGAAGTTAAAGAGACGACAGAGCAAGTTTATGTAGCTAGGAAGAGATTTTACCAAATAAGTTGCTTCCAAAGCATCCCAAAGTTCTTTGGATGTATTTTTTTGTAAGCACTTGCCTGGCTACCTCATCTGTGAGACGTATCATTATCTCATTGTGTGCTATTTGGTCCATTTCCTCACACCCTGCCTTATCCAGCTTGTCAGAATAACTGTTAGCTACAGCAACCCATCATTTTTCCTTTATGAGGATGGCCTTCATTTTCACCTGCCACATAGCAAAATCAGTACACCCATCTTATGATTTAATATGAAAAGAAGACTCGGACATGATTATAGCAACAATAGCTATTAGCAGAAACAAGAGTAAAATCAAACACAACTTAAAGGACAAGAAAATAAGAAAAATGAAGCCAGAAACAGGAGTAACCTGTAAACACAAAAGGCTTTTTTGCTCTTGACCTAAGTTAGAGAAAAAATATCATTGCAGACTCACAGTGTGAGCTCTTGGCTAGGGTTAGCTCAGAAAAGGAGTATATATAATACACCCATCGAAGCCAAAATGCAGTGTCCAGAAATAGGGCAAAAGGGGAAGCCAGAAGCAAAGAGCCGTTAGGGTTCTAGAGGCCAGATCACATGGGCTTTATCTTTGGGCCTACTCGGATCCACTGGGCCCAATAGAGTTTGGACATAGCCCAAACTCAGATAGACCAGCAAGATGGATCCGATTACCCTTAAGATTATAACCCAAAGTTATAGATCTATATGTTGTATAGCAGATATTGTACATGCTAATAAAACTTATGAAAATACACCAATCTACAATGACCAACCGAAGTCCTGAAGAAGAAAAAAGATAGCTGCAATCAGAATTTAGATCTCCAATTAATTAACATTTTTAATGGTCATTGATTATTGTTAGATTATCACCTGAAACCTCGATCCATCTAATTAATTAATTAATGCCTTCTCCTTTCACCGTCATATATATATAAGGTCAATATTGGACAAAATCAATCACAATCGACAATCCCTCAATTACAAAAACCAGCATGCCTATCCGGAACCCCTTTAATAATATTCAAAGTCTTTGCAAGACTTGTAACATGCGTCGACGGTCTATTTAAATCCCTCAATTTTTTTAAATGATGACTCTTATAAATACCAATGTAATTGAGAATAATGATAAATTAATAAACTATTTAGAAGCTTTACTCTCATCAGTCATAACTCATATAAATACGTACCTCTCCTTGTAGCTTTTTGTATGGGGCCTTCTTTGATCACCATGTATTCAGTTGGAGTGTTTATAGTTGCGCTTCTTTTACATGCTTATGCATCTACATGTTGTCTTCATCATGAGAGGGATGCTTTGCTCCAACTCAAGTCTTATTTTATGTCACTCAGTTCATGGGATGGCAAGGGAAATTGTTGTTTATGGGATGGTGTTACGTGCAACCACTCGACGCAACATGTGACTAAGCTCGCCCGATTGAGCCTTATGGATTTCGATTATGACAAAAATGTTCTTAATGTAAGTTTATTTAATCCTTTGCGAGAATTGATAAGCCTCGACTTATCTTGGAATTTCATCAATCGCTTGGTCGGAAATGGAGGTATATGTCTATATTTCCTTTGGTATAGTATATTAGTATATACACATATGTATGATTTAAGAAAACATTTGATATAACGTATGATAACTTTTATGTATTAAATGTGTAGGGGACAACATGTTAAATTTGCCAAATCTAGAGTCCTTGAATTTTGAATGGAATGAGCTTAATGAGACGCAAGAAGTGAGACATCTTGTAGGATCACTCAATTCGCTAAAGGAGTTGGATTTGTCTTCCAACAGCTTGGGTGATGGACAGTTTACCGGACAAGGTATGCGACTCATTTATTCTTATTTTTGTTCATATATAGTCATATAGATCCCCGCATCATTAAGTTGGTTAATTATTTCTAGCTTAATTTAACTTTGAAAAAAAAATTAAAATTTTATATTAATGATCCATACAGTATTGCTTTCTAGTATACTCAATCTTTTAATTATATACATAATTTTAAAATTAAAATAATTTTATGATGTATCAAATGATATTTTTTTTTTTTTTTTTTTTTTTTTTGATTAGGAAATAATTCGAGGCCGGACAGGCCCGGACCTCGAGAGGCCGACAAAGTCGGCAGACGGCAAGCCGTCTAAACATACATCATAGCAAAAGAAAATACAACATGGAAACAGAATATAAACACCTAATACAACAAAAGAACTACATAAACTAAACCCGGAAACCCCAGACCCTAAGCACAAAAGCGGACATAGTAGCGAGAAGAAGGAGATCCGGCAAGAAAAAGTGGATAGCGAGCGCATAGGACAGCAAAGCTGACACGATGTCTCGATGTATCAAATGATATGGATTCACATAGAGAACAGAAACATTTTTATTTAATTTTTTTAATACATTTTTGTCCTTCAGAGCTAACACATTTGAGACGATTGCGGACACTTAATCTGAGTGGGAACGGTTTAGAGGGATCTTCAACAATTCAAGGTACATAATATTTAATTTTTTTTGGTTTATGAAAGGTTTCATCTAAGTATAGTCAATACGCTAGAGTTCCGAAAAGGAACTATAAATTCTTTTATTACCGCTCTTCTTCGGGAAAACACACTCGTAATAACAACTCTTTATAATTTAAAGATAAAAGTTATTTTAATTCCTTTTTCACTTTAAGACCATCCGCAACCCTGGGTAACCTCTTTTCCCTCTTTTTTCTCATCTTCCTATCACAACTTTACAACTCATTTATTTTAGGGCGATTTTGGTAGAGGGCCTATTTTGAATATTCAATTAACCACCTAGCCCATAAATCTATTTTATTAGTTTTGCCCTAGCCCCTTCCCAATACGGTAGGTTGGTCAATGGTCAACCGTTGACCGGTCAACGTTGACCGTTGACCGGTCAACGTTGACCAACCCATTTTGATTCCGATTTTTTTTTTTTTTTTTTTTTTTTTTTTTTTTTTTTTTTTTAATGCCAAAATTTTATTATATTTTTATTTTCACTTTGATGCCACTTTTTTATGTCAAATTTTTGATAATATTTTCTTTACCGTGATGCCATATTTTTGATGATATTTTTTCAAAGTAGTATTTTTGATGACATTTTTTTCTTTAATGTGATACAAATTTTTCAAAATGGCATCAATGGTCAACGTGACATTAGAGTAAACAAAAAATGTCATCAAGGTTTAAAAAAAGTGTCATCCAATAATTTAATTAGAAAAGTGGCATCAAAGTGAAAATAAAATGTAATAAAATTTTGGCATCAAAACGGTAAAATATGACATCAAAAAAAATGTCATCAATGTTTTAAAAAAGTGACATTAAAAAAAAAAGTCATCCAATCATTTCATTAGAAAAGTGACAATAAGGTGACAATATTTTGATTCCACGTTTTAAACTCTTATGTCATCAATTATATAAAATTGTCATCATAAAATTTTGGCATCAAAACGGTAAAATATAGCATCACTAAAAAAAAAAAAGTTGGAATCAAAAAAAGTTGGCATCAAAAAAAAAAAAAAAAAAAAAGTTGGCATCAAAATGGGTTGACCGGTCAACGGTCAACGTTGACCGGTCAATGGTCAACGTTGACCGGTCAATGGTCAACGGTCAACGTTGACCGGTCAACGGTTGACCATTGACCTAAGAGGGCTAACATGTTAAAAAAACAATTAATGGGCTAAGCATGCTAAAAAAATAATTAATGGGCCTATCTAGCTAACCAACTATGCTTAAAGAGCCTTTTCAACAAATTCCCTCTTTATTTTTTTGTTTAAAATAATTTTCATTTTTTTTACCTCTTTCTAAAAGTTTTCCTCTACAACCATGGAAACCTCTTTTACCTCTTTTCAAATTTATTTTCATTTTTTCTTTTCCTTTATATATCATTCCCTTTATTATATATGTATCATCATATATTATTGTGAATTATTTTTATTTATAATTTTATAAATAAATAAAAATATCAAGTAGTTAATATAAATATATTTTATTACATCTAGATTAAAATAAAAAAAATAGTTAGAAGTATTATAACATACATAAATATTAATCGAATTACCTATAAATTCGAATCATAACCTTGGAATTGGTTCCATAAGTTAGAAACATTATAACATACGTAAATACTAAAGGCATATTTGGAATGGGTGGAGTATTTGGATTATTGTGATCCATAGTTAAGAAAATATGTGCAACTATAATAGATCAAGATGGGGTATGTATAGAGTAAAATTGGGTTCAAATTATATAAAAAAATAAAATTAAACCAATGGGATATTTTATTTTAAAAAATAATGAAATATAAATATACTTTTATTTCATTTTAAACATTATTACAATTAATAAATCTAAATGGAAAAGAGAAGATCCTACTTTATCATTAAAAAAAAGGAAAATAAA
Source organism: Persicaria tinctoria (assembly GCA_037127255.1). Lineage (NCBI taxonomy): Eukaryota > Viridiplantae > Streptophyta > Magnoliopsida > Caryophyllales > Polygonaceae > Persicaria > Persicaria tinctoria. The sequence continues at coordinate 891,715 of JBANSL010000014.1, forward strand.
ATTAGAAAAGGGAAGAGGTTACCTCTCTCTACCAAGGTAACCCCTTCCCACCCCTTACCTTAAGGTAAACCCCACAACCATGGGCTTACCTTTTAGCAACCTTAAGGTAGGTAAAACCCATGGTTGCTCATGCTCTAAACTAGATTATAAGCTTGTCCCTGTGTGGAGCCAGTACTATGAACTTTTATTTATTTACTACAACACATTTACAATGACGTTAGTTCCAGTGTACTCAGGCCTTAACGTGTAAAATGTACACACATTTGGGTCGTTTTTTTTATAAGGTAAAAATTCGATGGTCAGACAAGCCTGACTCACCGAGAGGCCGACAAAGTCGGCAGACGGCAAACCGTCAAACATACAACCTAAACAGATAGAAATACAAAGAACAAGTGAAATGAAACAAGCATAAATAATCCCTACAACAAGACAATCCAAGAAGACCAACTCCCAAAAAAGTTGAGGAAACCGACAAAGAATGAAGCCAAGCACTACCGAACAGTGGCACCGCGGGCCAGCGGTACAGCAGGACTCCAACTCTTGTGGGTAGTGCAGACGAACTCCAAGAGTATTTTTAAAAACTAGTTTAGTAACCCGTGCGGGATTTTCCTTATATATGAAATTAAATAGATAATTGTTATATTAAATTAATAGTTTTAACAAATAAATTAATGTAATTGGTAAATAATTGTAGTTTTAAGAAGAGTGGTCGTGTAGCTAAGGTGAATTATCATCTATCATATAAAATTTATAAGTAAGATAATTGTTAGCAAAAGAGAAATTAATTTAAATTAAATATTTGTATATTTGTTGAATGCAAAATTTTGATAATGATTAGTATTTTTTATGAATTAGTATATAAAACTTTTAATTTAAAATATTTATAAGAAATATTAATTAAAAATAATGGGGTTAGGATCTGATCATTATAAAGTAAGTATCCGTAGGGTTTTTCTGTTATAGTAAAACCTCATGAAATACACTAATGGTTACTGTTATATTTTGACTATATATTTCAATATTATATATTTAAAAAATTTCAAAAAAAATTCATAATTAACTAAAAACAAACAAATCAAAGGTTATTTGTTTGGGAAAAAAGTCACTTGTAAAAATAGACCAACTATCAATAGTCTATATCTATTTACTGAATATTAATGAACAATTTTAGTTTTTATAAATTTATATATTAGAAATATATTATTTGCATAGTCATAAAATAAACTCTTAGAAATATGTGTTTACTTAGGAATACGTAAATGAGTCTTGCTAAGTATTACTCCCTCCGTTCGCCAAAACTTGTCATTGTAACTCTCCACACAATTTTTAATAAAGTTAATAATTACACTACTTTTTTACTAATTTACCCTCATTTATTACTCTACTTTTTACTTTATCAAAAACTACAACTCACAACAAATCAATCAAATCAAGGACATTTTAGTAAAGTAGAAGCAAAAATACCTAAAATGACAAGTTTTTCCGAACAAAAACAAAGCTCTACACCGACAAGTTTTGCCGAACTGAGGGAGTAGTTGATTGGATAAAATCATCAAATTTATAATTTGTGAAATTTATTTATTTATTTGCTAATTGTTAAAGAGGGCTCACAAATAATTATAAACCAGTGAAATTTTGAAGTCAATGGGGATGTGGCATTAGCATATGGGTGTCATGTGACATTTTTAATTATAAACAATTACATCTACAAATTGTTCCCTAATGACCTCATGATGTGGCATGATCAGTATCAGTCTTGTTTCTATCTAGATTCTTTCTCTTGTATGGATCTTGAGGATTTGGATAATGCTTGGTGAAATTTAACATAAAGATCAGTTACTTTCAAACTAAGGAATATTTACATTATATGGGTTGATTTTCTTTTTTATTTGAAACATTATTATTTTAAAAAAATAAAATGTAAAAAAATAATTATAGAGAGATTGTTTGAAATTTAATACGGAAATTTCGCGAGGTACCCCTGGGGTATTGCAATTTTCGCGAGGTATACAACTCTTTTACATATTTCGTGTGGTGCCCCTGAGGTTTTGGTATTTTTTGCCTCGTGCCCTTTGTCTGTTAAAATCAACGGAGCTTTCATCTCCGTTACTTTTCAATTAGAAAAAAAAGGAACGAAAGAAAGCGAGAGAGAAGACGAACAAAGGTCGACCAGAGAAGGGCGAAGGCAGGTCGCGAGAGAGAAAGAGAAGACGAGGGCAGGCCGCACCGGAGGCGCCAGAAAGGGTGGTGGAGGCCTGGAGTGGTCGGAATCTATCAGTTCTCGGTCGTGTCAGGTATGTCGGATTTTGAACCCTTTTCTCTGTGTGAAGTTCAAATTAGGGGTTCCTAAACTGTTGATCGACTTCAGTTTTGAATTTGTAAATATGTGATTGAAATAATCGGATTGTGAGTGGAGGTTTTGAGTATGTGATTAGGGTTTGGGTTTTATTTTGTCTGACAGATTGTGATTTTGCATTTCTTATTACAATTAACTAATTCCTCTCGGTTGCTTCTGCTCACTAGTTGTTGGTTGTTGTTTCTTGAAGATATGATTACAGTCTTTCATTTCTTATTACAATGTGTCACAATGATAGAAAGCAAAAGGTTCTAAATCCTGGTGGAAGGTATGTCTAAGAAAATATATGGATAATATCATGGTCTTAATTACTTAATTGTAAGTCTCTTTATGTAGTTTTTTGGTGGAATCTTTTGTACAAAATACCCAATGTCACTTTCTAAAAGCAGGAATTATCCAAATATTTAGTAGCTCAAAACTACTCTTGAATTATAAGAAGTCGAATAACTTAAAAGTGTTGTAGAGGCGCTGGCACATGATGAAAGGTCTACTTCGGCTGTAGGCAAAGAGCCAAATTAAGAACGTATTTTTATGGAGAAATTTTAAATAAAACATATGGCATTTTATACCTTCTGCAACAACTATGAAATATCTATATTCTTCATTTGTATCTGTAGGAAACACGAGGCATTCTTGTTTCAATCCTGTTAACACTAAATGCTATTAGCACTTTCCCATCTTTCAAAAACTCTGCATTTCCTTCTTTTACATGATATATATGGATTATGGGATAATCAAGTCATTCCTGTCATTGACTCAGAAATCATGAACTATTAACACTAAAGTAAATAGCTAAAATTTGATATTTCACTTTTTAGCCTTTTAGCTCAAATGGGAGAGCGATGTGTTCAATACACATAGATGTGGGTTCAAATCCCACATAGGCTACAAGCATTTCCAAATAGCTCCAACCAGATCTTTAATTTTCTGGATTGCATGATTGAATCACATATCGAAACCTTAAATCTGAATAGCTTTCAATCTATTAGTTCCTGTCATAAGCTATTTTATAATGCATCTTGTTTGCTGTCATAATCTATTTTTGCTCTCATAAGCTATTTTTACAATGCATCTTGTTTGTTGTCATAATACTTTCACAGAGGTGAAATAATTATTTTTTAAAGAATTTCAATTTATTAGTATGACAGCTAAAATCAGAGTGATTTGGGAAAGAATTTCAATTAATTTTCTCAAATTCAGTTAACAAAGTACTTAAATGGTTCTAGAATTCAATTAGCCTATGTGGGATTCGAACCCACGTCTTTGTGCATGAGCACAATGCTCTCCCGTTTGAGCTAATAGGCTAAAAACAACGCACATATTGTCATAGCTTTGAAACTCAATGGGTATGTTGAAATTGAGTAATGCATTTTTCTTTTCATTTTCATTGTCGTGCTCACCTAGTTATTGCCTTTTAAGTTGTTGTTTCTTATCTATATATTGCTAGAGTTGCTTATAAGCACATTCAAATTGTACATTTTCAGTCTTTTTTTCACTATGAATTTTAATTTTCCAGGTTTAGGATTCTCTTGGCTGAAATTTAATATTTTCAATTGAAGGTGACTATAAAAGCAAGGTCAAACTGGTCAATAAATTGAACAAATCAACATAGTCCATATCTTATATAGCTAATGTATTGCATAAACAGATAGCAAGAGAGAAATGCTTACACTTAACCATGGCTCCAAATAGTGTGGAAAAACATGAAATGGGGTAAAATCTCCAAATAGTGTCAGATTTGCCTAATTTCCAATCAATTTGAAGGAACATGTCAAGTGTACTCCCTCTACCATTAAGGAAGATAAATGACGAGAGTTTTAGAAGACATTGTCTATTGCAATAGGAAAAATAAAGATCATCCCCAACAAGAAGCAGTGAAATAGAGAATGAAAGGAGGCTAGGCTGCTATTGACGTCAATGAAGAGAACAAAGGCATCAAATGAAGAGAACAAAGACAGTACACTGCAAACAAAGGTGAGAGCTTTGATAGCTGATTTAGCACAAACTCTACAAGTAATCAAAATGAAGTTCTGGTGGTCACTAACACAAGACAAGTAAATGACAACTAAAATGTCAAATGTTTCTTCCTTTTCTAAGTAGCTAATCAAATTAAAATAAAGTGCAGATTCGTATATAAAACATTTTCAGACTGGATGAATTTCAAGAGATGAAGTTTAAACTAAAGTCAAGAATCATGGAGAATAAAAGGCATACCATGACTGACGACGATCAACGAGGGGAGTAGAGGCCCCGATAGGTGACAGTGACAGAGTGGGCTAACGATAATCGCCGCCTTCAACTTCAATTGACCGGTGTTGCCATCTTTGTACCTCGGCGGCGGCCGGCTGCCCGGAGCAAGAAGAGTCCTCCAGCAGAGCAGTTTGGGGGTTAGGGTTCTATACGTGAAATTGACGAGTATCGAGTAAGGAGCAACAAACCCTCTCTCTGTCGCCCTCGCCAACACCGCCTTCCTCCACCAGCTGTCCTCTTCCCGGCTCACCTTCCTCTCCCTCGTCATCCTCGCCGGGGCCAGATCTGGTCTCTCTCTTCGCTTCTCGCCGGAGAGGGTGATGGATTGGCTTGGGAGAGAGAAAAGCTGAGAGGGTTCCCAATTTCCCAAAGCCTTCGTCTGTTTCTTTTTTTTTTTTCCTTTTTTTTTTAATATTGAAAACTAACGGAATAGGTTAAATTTAACCGGGAAGGGCACGAGGCGAAAATTTTCAAAACCTCAGGGGTACCACGCGAAATATGCAAAAGAGTTGTATACCTCACGAAAATTGCAATACCTCAGGGGTACCTCGCGAAATTTCCGAATTTAATACAATTAAAGTGGATTGCTTAACTAAAAAAGCAAATCAAGCACACTACTTATTAATATTATGCTTTTTCACCTTGCATCTTCTTATTGGGTCTAACCGGTCGACACAAGCCAGTTTACTTGGTGTACGTGTGGCTCGTGCCGGCTGGGTCACCATTATAAAAAATATTATGTTTTGAATTATGTAATTAGTTTCTAAAGAAAATTAATATCTTTGTAACATTAAAAAAAATTATATTTTGAAGAAATCTTGTTGATTACTAAATTTTTTAATATCTCATTAAATTTTGTAAAAATTTATGTTTTGAATTAATTTAATTGGCTGGTAGAAAAGGAATCAATATCTTCTTAATTTTATTTAAAAAATCTATATTCTATATAATACTTTAAATTAGAAGACTTTGATGATGTGTCATCTTCTCCTTCATTGTAGTTAATTCAACCAATCCCCTATTTTTTACTTTTTTATTTTATATTTTCCTCTCTCCTATATTTAATTATTATTTCCTTTAATTATTATTTTTATTTTTCCCTTTATCTTTTTAAATCAATCATATTCTTTCTTTTATTTCCAACATATTTGTTAACAATTGGACTTAATTCAAAACATTGAATTCAGTTTAATATAGCTACTGGGCTTAACTCAAATTTATTTACTTTAATTATTTTTCTGCTTCTTTTTATCTTTTCAAACCAATTACATTTTTTGTATTTTTATCACATTTTCTATATATATTCTTAAAATAAAAGAGTTTTAGACTTTTAGCCTATATGACATCCCTACTTTTTTATCTCTTTAAATCAATCTATTTTTTCCTTTAATTTTTCTTCTTCTTCCCTTTAAACCAATCACATTTCTTTTTTTATTTTTAATATATTTCATCTTAATTAATATTTTATAATATTATTTTTTATATTATCAAGATTTTAGTTTAAAAAATCGCGCCATGGCGCGGGAATTATACTAGTTATATTTAAAATTAATCAATTGCTAATTTTTTTTCTTGAATTCTATTTTAAATTAATCCAATTGGTTAATGGATAATTAAATGATAAAAAAATATATTAATAAAAAAAATGAAAAATAATTAAAATTAGTTATTGGTTGAAATAGCTAAAAATAAGCTAAGAATATACAACTGATTCCAATTTTTTAATTTATTAAAAAGTATTTCATTACCTTTATATGTAGTTCAATTTGTTATTATCTATTACAAAGTATTTACAATTCATTCCAATTTTTCCCAATTGGGAGGTGTTTTGGTAAGGGGCTAAGGGGTTCATGTGTTTTTGGTTTTTCTGATATATGGTTTTCATCGATTTCTCAGCTTTATGTAAACTAACGAGTCTTGAAGAGTTAAGACTTGACTGGAATCACCTATGTGGCAACGTTCCAAGATGTTTATGGAATTTGACATCTCTTCGAGTGCTCGACCTATCGCATAATAGTTTTAGCGGCAACTTGCCACCAACAATCAAGCTCCCATTGCTCGAATGGTTTTCCATCTCAGACAATGACTTTCAAGGCAAATTCTCTTTATCTAACCTGATGAATCATTCAAGGCTGCAAGTTTTGACCCTCTCAAACAATGTATTACAAGTACAAGTTGATGATTCAGTGTATTCATCGTCCTACTGCACCTCTAAACTCGTGGTTCTCGGATTAAGTCATTGCAACTGGAATGGTCAGTCTAAAAACTTCCTCAAATTCCTCTCATGCCAATCAAATCTACAGCACATTGATCTCTATGGTACTGGATTATGTGGATTATTTCCAGCATGGTTGCTGCAAAATAACTCAAATCTCCAAGTCTTAAACTTGGGAAATAATTCGTTCACCGGAAGTCTTCGCCTCCCGAAGCATAGCAATTTATCAGTTTTGGACATTTCAAGCAACAAACTAACTGGGAGGATGCCTGAGGATTTCGGGATAGCGCTATCTTCCCTCCAAGCCTTGAACTTGTCTTTCAATTCTTTTGATGGGCATATCCCTACTTCGGTTGGCAACATGACTCAATTATGTTTACTAGATTTATCAAACAACAACTTCATCGGAGAGGTACCAAGACCACTGTTATCTGAACTCGCTCTTTTAAAACTCTTGTCATTGTCGAAGAACAACCTTGGAGGAGAGATTATTCCCATCTATATGAACTTGTCATGTTTGGAGGCTTTATACTTGGATGACAACAACTTTGGTGGGACCATTCAAGGGTCGCTGAGAATCTCTCGGGGGTTAGGCTTGCTAGATGTATCCTACAACAATGTAACAGGGGAAATTCCTACCTGGATTGGCGACTTTGAACGCTTGAATGCAATGTCCTTAGCAAGGAATGAATTTCATGGTGGCATACCAAGACAGCTTTGCCAACTCAAGAGGCTTGGGTTTTTGGACCTCTCAGAAAACAGGTTCACTGGGGGAATACCTCCCTGTGTCGAGCTTACAAGATTGAGATTCTTGCATATGCACGGAAATCATCTCACCGGAGTAATTCCAAAGGGATTGGCAACTTTGTCGAGTTTGGAGACACTTGATTTAAGCAATAACCAGCTCTTCGGTCATATTCCACAATGGATTTATAAGCTCTCCAAATTGGTTATCATTCTATTAGGAGGTAATAAGCTAGAAGGGGAATTGCCCATCCAACTGTGTCAATTGCAACAGGTTAACATCCTTGACTTGTCAAATAATAGCATTTCGGGCGCTATTCCTTCGTGCTTTCAAAATATGTCATTTGGAGAACAAAATTACGATGGACCAATATTGGAATCAGAGATGGCCTTTGATGATTTTTCTCTGTCTGATACCTATATTTTGGGCTCGATGTTTCTTGGGTATGAAATCGATATAAACTTTGAGATACATGAGGAAGTTAACTTCATTGTCAAGAGCAGATATAGTTCTTACAAGGGTAATATTCTTACGATTATGTCCGAGTTAGATTTGTCATCCAATAAACTAATTGGAGACATTCCTCCTGAATTGGGAGAGTTGCCAAGCCTCCATGCTCTAAATCTGTCCCACAACCACTTATCCGGTTCGATACCTAGGAGTTTCTCCAAGCTCAAGAGCATCGAGAGCTTAGACTTATCAAGCAACAACTTGAGTGGAGCAATCCCTTCTGAACTAGTCGATCTCACTTCCTTGGAGATCTTCAACGTATCTTACAATAATCTATGTGGAGAAGTGCCAGAAACGAGACAGTTTGGAACCTTTGATGAAAGAAACTACCAAGGAAATCCTTTGCTTTGTGGATCTCGGCTACCTAAAAATTGTGGGATGGATGAAACCGTGCCTAGTACCGGGAACACATCAACTAAAGAAGAAGATGAAGGATTTGACATGGAGGTATTCCTTTGGAGCTTTGGTATGTCTGTTGTCATTGTCTTGCTGACCTTCATTGTTGTTCTTGCAATCAACCCTTACTGGAGAAGAGCTTGGTTTGCATTTCTTGATGTGAAATTCCTTTGGTGGTTCAACCCATGAACTTGGAGAATCGTGTCATCTCTTGCATTGTTGTTATTGTGTTAGTTTGTCTTTTTGTTTGTTTGTATGAATTTAATTTGTGATGTAAAGTGTCGTAATAGTCTTAGTCTTGCTCTTTTTATTATCACAACTAATTAATTTTCTAAAACTTTCTTTGTGTTACTTTATCTTTCTTTGTGTGTAAGACTTTAAATTTGTGATGCAAATTGTTTGCTTAGTCTTCGTCTTGTCTTTGTAGTATCACAAGTAATTGTTGTTGTTATATATTTGAGGACTAGAGCATCAGATAAAACATTAAAATTCCATTGAAGGTTCCAAATGTTTGCCAAAGCATAGGCTTTCCAATTAGGCATTGTTGAGGAGGTCAAGTCCAAGCTACTAATTAAAGTTAGTTGAGACTGCATTTTGTAATTAGAGATATAATCTTTTATATTTATCCTTACTCTTTAGGTTGAAAAGATCATATCTTCCTAGGGTTTCACTCTCTTGTATTATATAAACCGTACATATCAACATACAGAAATCATCTTCTCCTTCACATCTTTACATGGTATACCTCTCGATCCTCACGATCAAGATGTCCAACACCCCTACCTCCCCCACCCAAATCCTATTTTCGGCCTCTTCCGATGGGAATTCTCCCAATTTCCATCTGCCGAACTTTGCCATTCGACTCGATCGTGGCAATTACTCCCTCTGGCGCACCACGGTTCGTTCGGCTCTAGAGGCCTTTGATCTGGCCTCTTTTCTCACACCGACTGAACCGCCACCGTCCACCGTTCCAGGCCCTATCGGTGATGTTCTGACCGCTTCGGGCATCACCCCTGTTGTTTCTCTTGCTGCCTTTAATGCCGAGTCTCAATCGACCTCTGTTGTCCCGCCCGTCCCGAATCCTGAGTATCTCACTTAGGTTCGCAAGGATAGGCGGGTGCTCTTGTGGATTCGTTCGACACTCACCACCCCCCTTCTGGGATACGTCGCTCGAGCCACCACCACCGCAGAAGCCTGGGATATCCTTGCTCGGATGTTCGCTGCCCAGACTCGTGCCCGCCAAATGCACCTCCGTCATCAACTTCAGACGCTCATGAAGGGCACCATGTCTGTGTTCGACTATGTGCAGAAGAAACACGCCATCGCTGACGAGCTCGCTCAGAGCATGTGTGTCGTCTCCGACTCTGATCTCGTGACCTTCATCTTGTTCAGCCTGGGCTCCCAGTACGCCTCCTTCCGATCGGCCTTTGCTCTCTCCAAGAATCCGATTTTATCCGATGAGCTTCTCGGTCACCTGCTGCAGGAGTAGCAGCGCCTGAGGAGGACGCCAGCCCTGCCATCGACGTCGATCAGCCCGCTGCCAACATCGCCACTACTAGGGGACGAGGCCGTGGCCGCGGTAGAGGCTGTGACTGTCTTTAGGTTGATAAGATCATATCTTCCTAGGGTTTCACTCTCTTGTATTATATAAATCGTACATATCAATATACAGAAATAATCTTCTCCTTCACATCTTTACAATTAACAACACTTAATATTTGCCAACAACAAATGCAACAAAAAACCGGTAGCCACTAACTTTGTACCTGAAAAATAAGTCAACAATCAGCATTCCATTCCATCCTCCCACATGCCCCCTTATGTACAAAAGCTCAATCCTTATCTGTATCTAGAGTTGGTAAAATATGAGCCGATCTGAGAACCCGACTCGACCCACCCCAACTCAGACCCGATCGAAACCCAAAAATCTAGTGTCTTGCATAACTCGAACCCAAACCCTTGTCTGACCCATTTTGACCCGATTCCCGAATGGACATGAACAAACTTGACCCTACTCATAGCCGACCCATACAAGACCCAACTCATCCTTATAATTACTTTAATTTTCTTGCTTTTAAACACTCAAATAATAATGTGAATTATATATATGAAACCTAATATAACTAAATAAATGAAGTTGATAGCAAGGGTGAATCCATAAATTTTTTCGGGATGACACAATTTTTATGGATAATTTTTATATTATTTTTATGAGAAATAATTTTTTTAAAAAACCGAATAGAATACCTTAAATTTGAAGAAAAAAATATTATTATTTAATTATAAAATACCAAATAAATTGTAAGAATTTTAAAATAATGGAAAGTGGATTGAGGAAAAAAAAAAGATATGTGTGCCTAGCGGGATTTGAACAAGTGTTGATTGAATCCTACAGTATTTAAAATGGGATGAGCTCAACCAATAAGCCATATAAAGATACTTGCGTTTTACCTTTCAATTTTTTTATATAACACATATATCCTTGTATTTTTTTTCCCGATCAGGGTGGGCGACACCCTTGGATCCGACACAGGTTAATAGTCGGAAATCTAACACTCTCTCACAAGCTGGTAGATCAGTTCTCATTCAAACAAACATAAATTCTAAAACAAATTATTTAATGCAATCATTTCTCCTTCCAAAAGGAGTTCTACAAAAAATTGATCAAATAAACAAAAATTTCTTTTGGAATAAACTTCAATATGATAATTATCATCTTTTAATCGGCTGGGATCATCTGTGTACTCCTAAAAAAGATGGGGGTTAGGTTTTAAATCGGCTGAGGAAACTAATATTGGTATGCAAATGAAACTGCTTTGGAGAATTATGACTAATCCTGATAATATTTGGTCTAAGGTAATTACGGATAAATATCTCTCGACAGAATCTCTAATGAAAAGAGGAAGATTCAAAACTTCTTGGCAATTTGGCAAACTTCTTAATGTCAGAGATCTATTCTCTAAATGATTGCTCTGGCTAGTGGGTAATGAGAAAACCATAAATGTATAGTATGACATTTGGGTGAATGCGCAATAGAGATTGGGATTATAGTTGTAAAACTTAGATATAGTTACAATTGTTGAGATTCAAGAGGGGGGAAATTAGATATATTTTTATTTTAAACTACATTCCATAGCATTTTAAGCTCCATTCAAAAGTTCGAGATTGTTAAAATAAAAATTAGATTCAAAATATTCTTTATATTTACATGGATTTCACAATTACTTTAAAATGAATGATATCTTTGACAAAGTTAAAGGACAAAGTCGTGTTAAATTTATAAATAAGGAAAAAAAGTACCACTTAAATAAAAATTAGATATATTATGAATGATGAGGGACATGAATAGCCCTCGGGGGGCGATAAAAACCCTTTGTGGCATGGAGAACGCGCTATTTCACGCGCCCCCAATCCCATCTCTCAAACTCAATTCCCGACCCCTTGCTCCTGCAAGCCTTTACCCTAAATTGCCTCGCTATGGTTTCTTCGGGTTAATCCCTCCTCAAATCCGGGCTGTTCTCTACCGCTGCTTTGGATTTCGGCTCAAATCCAGGGTCACTCCTCAAAAATCTGCCATAAACCCCGTTGTTTTCTGCCTCAACAATGGCTTACGGGTGAAAGTGGAGCTTTTCTTCCCGTGGGTTTGGAGTTCAACAGTCGGATTCTCAAGCGAGTTGAAGTTGGGTAGGAAGGTTGAAATCCCTATTAGGCGGGATTTCAGAAAGAGAAAGAAGAAACTCCGGAGGTGGTGCTGGCCTGCTGGGTCGCGGCGGCGCGATAATCGTCGATTTCTTTGGGGTTGGGGTCGGAAGGGGTGTCTTGTGTGTGCTTGGTGGGTGCGCTGCCGTGTCTCAGAATCAACGTGTTACGGTATGTCCCGGGGTTCGGCGTCGGTGTGGTTGCTTCTTCCCGGCTCCTTTCAGACTTGGAGGGAGGGGACTTCCTCTTCCTACTCCACTCTTGTGGATCTACCGATGCGGTCCAGGTCTATCTATACAATCTCTTACTTGACTAAGGTTAATTATTTGCTTTGTTGGTTTTGTCTGATTAAAACTAGCACTCTCTCTGGGTGTCTATACAAACCTATGAAGGTGGCTTATGCCCCTTCATCCCCCAAATCCCGAAAGGGCCCTCAAAAAATTGTGGATGAACTATCATCTAAAGGATTTGCTTCCTTTTTAGATGATGTGGTGAATCCCATGCTCTTTCCTTCAAAGGTTGTCCAGCATTTTGGGTCTGAGTTCATTAGTGATCTTGTTGCTGAACAGGTAAATCTCAAGGTGGTTAGTCCGTTGGATATGGAACTTGTTTGTTTTGTGAAATCAGCTCTCTCCTTTGTTGCTCCGGGCACCTTGAAAATTGATAAAAATCAGCTACCTACTGATCCCGCAGCTGCTCCCTTTGTTGCTCATGTATCCTCCCACGAGCTATTTGCGTATGTACTGCTTAGAGTATTTGATCTACTTTCATTCGGTCCCGACAGTTGCGAGTTGGGTTTCATTATACTATATCCGGCAACTCCCGAACTGAAGGGTGGGCAAAACAGGTGGTGTTCACAAGCTGATTGCTGTGTCTACCAAAGGGTTATATGTAAAGTGATTAATGTCAACAACAGTTCAATCTGTTTCAATCTGTGGATTTGTGACACTGATGTTCCCTTCTTAGCGCCACCCAAGCTGGTTGGCATGCTGTTGAAACATATTAAGGTACATCAATTTCAACAAATTAATAATTTATTGCTCCAATCTTACTTTGTTTGTTGGTGGGAATATAGAAATTGGATTCTGCCGTTTGCACATATCAAAATTAACTTTGCTTTATATCTAACACCTCAACTCTATGTTGGTCAGAATGCATGGTTTGATTGGCTCATTATATATAACTCATTGTATTTAGATCACTTTGCTTTTGGTCTTCCAAAGTGTGTAGGTCTCTGCTATCGGGCTAGTTCTAAGCTTCTTAGCCACGTTCAATATGATTTACAACATCACACTTACCTCCTTTTCAAGGGCTATAATCAAAGCAAGGCTAACCGGTTAGCATATTATTTCTATGATCCTTCTTACATCGTCTTATGTATATATACTAGAAATGGTGTGTGTGTTAGACCCCTCTGCTGGGCAATTAACAGTTGGTTCTGCTATGAAAACTTGGCTCGAGTTTCACTAATTACTGAGGTTCCTTGGAGCTGCTATGTGCGCCATTGCCGGCACCGGTTTCCACCAGGGAAATGGTCTGCCTTGCTAGGCAACTGTCTTCTTGGCTGGGAGTATTCTGTCCATTTTATGGAAAGCTTATTGCTGAACTTTTGCCTTCAAAGTCTTACCATCTCAAATTATTTTAACAAAGTATTGTGCTGGGTAGGTGGGGGCTGGTGGCTCACGATTTGGGCACAAATTCGGCAAAGGAAATGGGCCTCTTGGCCATGTTGGGCTTGGTTTAAGGGAACTGTATTTGCCCACATTATAAATCAATCTAAGAATACTTGCAAACTAAAGTGTAAAAAATACATCGATGGAAGGACTCAAAATCTTAGTCCCTTCATCATCAACGTTGTTTTATGAAGATATGCTTCTGGAATTGTCGCGGTATTGGAAAGCGTACTTTCTGGACGGAAATAGATTCAATGTGTAAAAATGAACACATTCAAATCCCATCGCTAGCAGAAACGAAAGCGGAAAATATTCCGGACGATAAGTTGTGGAAAAAAATTGGGTTTGATGAAGGGGTTTGGTCGCCGTCAATTGGGAGATCGGGCGGCATTGGGGTCATTTGGAAGACTCACCAGATGCTTAATGTATCAATATAAGTGTCAGTGCACACCCCCCGTATTATTGGACTTAGACTAGAAAGTGTGCAGTGGGGTTTTCCGATTTTGGCGCTCTTCGTTTATGCTCCACCAAATCTAAATGATAAAGATGCATTCTGGGAAACATTAATAACAATTGTAAACAACTCCCCTATTCCGTGTATGGTCTTAGGGGACCTGAACGAGATACTATGCAGTGCTGACAAAGTAGGCAGAGCCACTACCCGACCATCAAGATTTTCTCGGTTAATCTCCTTAAAAAACGATTGCAACTTGTTTGACTTACCCACGTTTGGAAACCAGTTCACATGGAGAAAGATTGCGGAGGATAACTTCAACACCCACGAAAAAATCGATCGGGTATTAGTTCACCAACAGATTCTTACGTCTTTTCCAAATATGATAACCCATAACGGAGCATTCTCTTCCTCGGATCACTGTCCAATTTCTATATCAATCGACGACGGGTCTTCCTTCAAAGCCCCGCCTTTTAAATTTGAGAACGTTTGGCTTTTGAGGAAAGACTTTCGCAATATTGTAAAGCAATCATGGCGGGCGTCCTGCCCTGGCTCGGCTATGTTTCAACTACTGTTTAAACATAAACTATTGAAAAAAAGGGCAAAAGAATGGAATAAAACCAATTTCGGTAATATCTTCCGCCAACTAAAGGAGTTAGACTCAGAACTCTTGCTCATCCAGTCCTCGGGATCATCGACAAACTCCCAAATATATCAAACAAAGGAGAAACGCCTAATTTCGAAGCGAGAAAAGCTAATTCTATTCCAGAAATCATATTGGAGCCAAAGGGCAAAAACGAAACACCTCAAGCTCTCAGATTCGAACACGGCCTACTTCCACCGAGTGGCTTCGGGTCGGAGACACAGGAAACAAATTCGAAACATAACCTCTTCAAGCGGAACACTGATTCTGGGCGAGGAGAACGTTAGAAATGAGATAAAAAAGGAATTTGAAAACAGATTTAAAAAAGAGTCTATTGATGATGGGCTTATGTCTAACTTCCTGGACCTAATTCATCCTTCCATCTCGACAGATGAAAATAGTTTCCTTATTGCACTACCATCAAACCTAGAGATTAAGACGGCGGTGTTCAGTCTGGGCAAAAACAAGTCCCCTGGCCCGGATGGTTTTACAGCTGAATTTTATACAAAATACTAGGACATAGTCGGGAAATCAGTGATTTGTGCGGTCAAGGGTTTTTTCCGCTCTGGGAGAATACTCCGTCAAATAAACCACACTTTTATCTCCCTGCTTCCAAAGAGGGACAACCCAACCTCCACCTGTCACTACAGGCCAATCAGTCTATGTTCTAATATATACAAAGTAATCTCCAAAATATTAACTGAAAGATTAAAAAAGGTAATCGAGAAACTCATACATCCTTTACAAGGAGCTTTTGTGTCGGACAGGGCGATACAGGACAATGTCCTAATTGCCCATGAAATTTTCCACTCATACAAAAACCGTAAGGGACGTGAAGGATGGCTAGCAATAAAATTAGACATGGAAAAAGCATACGATAGGGTAGACTGGCACTTCATAAAGAATGTGCTCCTCAGATTTGGATTTCACGTCACTTTTACTTCATGGATTATGGAGTGTATAACAACCGTTTCTTTCTCTGTACTAGTTAACAACGGCCCTACAGAACTATTCTTTCCATCCCGAGGAATACGCCAGGGGGACCCTCTGTCCCCTTTTCTATTCCTGTTGGGTGCTGAGGTACTAGCCCGGAAACTTGCAGCTGAAGCCTGCCTGGATAGACCACAAATTGGCTTTCCGATTGGACAACACGGGCCGCGTATTCCGTTCCTGTCCTTCGCAGACGACATCATTATCTTCTCCAAAGGAAGCGTGGATGCGGGGTGCAAAGTAAGATCGATAATTGACTCGTATTGCCGGGTGTCGGGGCAGAAGGTGAATTACCATAAATCTAGTTTTCAAGCGTCGCCAGGGATTCCAAACCATAGAATCTTTGAATTATGTAACTGCCTCAACATTAAAAACGAAAACTTTATAGAAAAGTATCTGGGCTGTCCTATTATTAATGGTAGAGTCACCAGCAGTACATTTGAAGATATCGTCTGCAAATCGAAACAACAACTATCAAAGTGGAGGGCCAATGCGCTTTCCCAGCAGGGTCGTGCAACACTTATCAATTCTAACCTATCGGCGAAACCTCTGCATGTAATGCAGAATTTCATGCTCCCCGTAGCTATACATAAAGAACTGGACCAAATAAACCGTTCTTTCTTCTGGAACAAGGATTTACAATATCGACCGTTAATTAGTTGGGATAGGATTTGCAAACCGAAGCAGCATGGCGGGTTGGGAATTCGCAAATCTGGCGATATGAATGTCGCTCTTCAGATGAAACTTTTGTGGAAAATACTGGCTGAACCGAACAATATCTGGGTAACATTAATCAGACATAAATACCTACATTCTACTAGTATTTTCGAGTACAAACGATCGGGAGCCAGCTCTTGGCAATGGGCTAAGCTTGCTAACTTAATTGACACTTTTAAAACAGGCCTTATTTGGTCGGTAGGAAACGGACGCTCAATAAAATTCTGGACCGATAATTGGATCTCTACCTACTCTTTAGAGTCTCGGGTGGGTAATATCCAAGGATACGATCGGAATGAGACCGTTAGTGACTATATTATGGGGGGGAAATGGTGGTGTGAAAAGCTACAGAAGGTACTACCAAACAACATTGTAAAAGAAATTTTAGACATTCCTATTCCGGAATCAAATCTACAAGACCGCCTATACTGGTGGCCAGATAGGGAAGGATGGTTTACTACAGCCAGCGCCTACAAACTGATAACAGCACAATCCTCAGCTCCGACCGATACGAACGCTTGGATATGGAAAAATGATGTTCCCCCTAAGGTGAAGAATTTCCTATGGAAGATTGCACAAAATGGACTGCCTACTGCTGTGCGCCTATCGTGCAGGGGGTCGGCCGTCCCAACTACTTGTTCACTATGCAATACGGCTCCCGAGGACGAGGCTCACCTGTTCCTGGAATGCCCTTTCATACGGAAAATATACCGACTTCCGAGTCAAGAACAAACAACAATTACAAGAATGATCATCCAGTCCCGGGATTTCAGACCCATTCTATCTAGCCTTGGAACCACCTTAACGACTGCCGCTCTGACTGATCTATCCTTCGCTTGGTGGACTACCTGGTACATCAGGAACCAAAACTTGTTTCAACAAGCAACAATCCCCCAACACCAAACAACCATCCATCTGGTCAGATCACACATAGATAACTGGAAGAGAACATCCGTGATCAACGGTGAGGGTGATGACGATATGCATCCCTCCTCAAGAGTCTATCCAAGAAAGACCGACAAACAACGTCCAATTAAATGGCGCAAGCCGCCGTTAAGGTGGTTCAAACTTAATTTTGATGGTTCGTCTTTAGCCAACGGTGACAGTACGGCTGGTATCATTATCAGGGACTGGGATGGCCGCCCTGTCACCATCGAGCACAAATTACTAGGAAAACAGCATGTCATCATGGCAGAAGCTCTCGCACTCAAACTGGGAATCCAGAAGGTATTACAACTGCACATTGAAAGAATCCAGGTTGAAGGTGACTGCAAAATAATTATGGACTATCTAAACAAGACGGCTAAATGTCCTTGGGAGATTGAACTAATCCTCTCCGATATTCAAGTCATGTTGTCGACTGTAAAAGAAGTAGGTTACTTTCATGTACCTCGTATGGGCAATAGAGTGGCTGATAAGGTTGCACACCTTAGCCACTCTGCCCGAGGTAATGATATTTACAACAATCCAGGTCTTATGGACCTCATCCGCAAGGATGCTGCCGGGTAGGGCTTGCCCACCCGAATCTTTTCCTAATCAAAAAAAAAAAAACGAATGATGAAAAATGGACATAAAAATAAAAAAAATAATTTGTTGTAAAAAGAAAAAAATATGGAAAAGAACTAAATGAACAAAACAAATCATAACTATAAACACAAAAAACCAAATAAATTACAAAATATATATATACTAAGTACTAAACTACAACCTAATAATAGATAGAAATAAAAACAAAATTTCCATGTATTATCAAATAATTAATTATTTTTATCTTATTATTTAAATCAAACATGAAAATGGATACATTATAAATTATTGACAAATAATAGATAGAAATAAAAACAAAATTTCAAGTAGAGATTCTTACCACATTGGAAAAAATTATGGACATGAATATTTTAAAAAAAAGGATTAATATGTGGCATAAGGTGTTGATGTGGCAAAATATAATTGGAAAAACAATTGGAGGGAAAATACTGCATAAGAATTTGACATGTTGTAAAAAAGTTGCTTATTTTAGTAAAATTGAGAGTACTAATGAGCTATACAAAATTACAAATCCTTGTTGTACAATTTTCACTTCTTATTCTGCCATTTTTATTGACTAGCTGTGAAACCGTGCTCCGCACGGTGGGTTTGTGGTTTTTAACAAAAATACATGTGGTATGATATTGACGTAGGAGTTTTTTTTTTTTTTTTTTTGTGACTTCAATATGCCTGACTGCCTGAGGAGCAATGAAGCCCACTGGCATGAAGCGGTCGAAGCCAGACCGGCCCAATTATGATATGATTTACTCCAACTGGACCACCTTAAAAACCTACTTCATGATTCCTGGGCTGCATCGAGGCCCATCACGTAGCTGTTGCGAAACACAAACGGACACTTGAAACGCAATCGGAAAGCCAAAACACAAGTCATCATCACTTCTGTTTCATTAGCAAGATCAATTTCCAAATAGTTCACTGAAATTAGTAAAAGGGATAGATGATTGTAGGCAGGATTTACTTGAGGAAAGATGAAACCGTAGGTGTAAAGTTGAAGTTAGCACAGCTAGTTTGCCTAAACAGCAAAGTTGAAGTGAACCCCAATCTTGAGCCCTCCAAATCAAACTGCAATAGATTATCCTCCAACTGCCTCCCTCCAATGACAATGGAGACCCCCTTGGAGTCCAGAAAGCCTAGTGTTGTTTTGTGCCCTCATCAGACCTTCAAAGTTGCCACTCCATCCAATAGCCCTTGTTCTTCCAATCTCAAAGGACCTCTCAACCCACCAACACACAACCCAAGTGAACCAAAGAACTCTCCTTGTGCCCATCGAAGTCATTATTGATCTCGGGAGCCAACTGCTGTGGATCAGCCGCAGCTCCAACTACCATTCCTCATCGTACAAATCAGCCTATTGTAACTCGACGCAGTGCTCACTCGCCCATCACAGCAAAACCCCTAAGTGTGTTGACAGCATTTGTACTCTTACCACATGGAGTGGTTTGTCCAAAACTGTCCTTGTAGGAAACTTCGAGTGAGGATACACTCACTCTTCAAAGCACTGATGGCCTTAACCCGGGCTCCATGGTCTCGACACCGTTCCTCTTCTCCTCGACGTCGCAAGACCTCGCTCACAAGACCGACAAGGGTCTCATCCGTCTCTTCTGGCTTCCATTTGAGAGAGAAGATGAAGAGTGAGCAAATTACCTCAAGACGAGTGCATCTTTGATGAGGAACAGTATGAGTGGCTACCTCATCAACAACCTATATTACAAAATAGGAAAAGCAACGCACATAAGGATCCACTGGTGATAAAACAAATCAAAGAGTAACGCACATAAGAGTGACCTTGCAAATCGAAGGAATTCAAATAGAAAAAGGAGATAACCAGTAACTAACTGAATGGAACCAGATAGTAAAGATGCTACCTGGGCTTCGTAAGTTGTTTTCGCTGGAATCAAATCCTCGAAAGCAGAAAGAGATAAACCAAAATAAGAGAATGGGAAAGCCAGCGACAAGGAGCAATACAAAGCGATGAGAATTAAATTTTGTGGGATGATATCACATGGAACATAATTTATCTTAAAGTATCAAGAACCATTGGGTGAGTGACAACAAGAATTCATATACTTCAATCAACCACAACAAAATAGGTGTTCCGGGAAAGTGGAAGCTAAATAAAAAACAGCAAGCTAAAAATCTTTAGAAATTCCTAGCCTTTTAATCTCAGATTTTGGGGCTGCTTTTATGATTACAATGGTGCAACTTGGTCGCTTCAGAAGGATGCTATAGTGGTTTTCTGTCGGGGCTGTTTTTATTCCTCGTTATTTTTAAACTCTGCCCAAGCTTCGGTTACATTCCTGAAGATTTGCCTGCTGCTTCAGGGGTTGTTTTGGGGGTGAAGAATGGTTTTGTTGTTGTGTACTGACATTATTAACTGATTTTTTTTGCTCTTTGGTTCATAGGAGGTTCTCCTTTAGATGTAACATCATCTTTATTTCAGCAGTTTTAAGACAGTTTTCCTACCACCTATATCCAAGTTGACACAATGATTATAGCTGAGGCTTGCATGGTAATTTTTTTTTATTATTACAGGCTATCCATTCCGAGCCTAAGAATCTATTTTCAAGAAAGCATTTTAATAAGAAATAATAATAAGTAAGAGACAATTTATGAGTAAACAACCAATGGACAGGAATCCAGAAGGCACGAAAACCTTAAATTTATTGGCCAAAAACAAAATGTAGGTCAAACACCTCTCAAATGAAGGCCAAAATTTGACAGAATTAGTTGCAGGGAATAGATCAAATGTATCTGTAGCAAATACTGGAAAAAATTGAGCTTATACTTGGATTAGAAATCGCCATTACTGGTGTCTATCATCTATTTGTCACCTCATCTGAATCAACAGGAATTTTTGTTTTGGCTTATGATTGAGAAAGGGTTGGTTCATACTTTGCCTACTTTGCTTGAACTATGCCTTATTTTCAATATGAGTTGTATAGAACATAACTACACAAGTGCTGACCTTCACATTAGTAAACTCTTTATCTGACCAGGCATAAAAACTCACATATCCTAAAACACCAATTACCATGCTTGAAACACAGTGACACCTCCTGCAAGATAAAAGCAGAAATGTTTAGAAATCAAGCGGCTAAAACTCTTAAAAAATGAAAATGCATTCTGCAAGCACTTGAAATAAGAAAATGAGAGAGGACAATTAATGGTGATTGTGTGGTTGGAGACAACATTAAATTGAAGTTATGTGCTACAAGCTGTCTAACAGCATGAAAATTCATGAATAATGTAAGATCGAGGTTATATTACATTTTAAATAAGAATATATTGGGAACATGAAAGATGAAAGCCATTCATGAGAAGCACACAAAGAGTAGCACAAAGCCAGCAAGAAACCAGGGGTTGTGCAGAGATGAAAGAGAAGAAGAGAAAGGGAAAAGGAACCTTGCACAGGTACACTGTCAAAGGAAGCACAAGAAAAGCATGGGGCACTGAAAAATCTAATTGAAATTGAAAGATATGCGCGACATATATAAAGAAAGCTCAGGTTTAGATTCAATACAAACATCATTATTACAAATATTTTAAGAAATAATAATAATTAAGAGACAATAGTGACCAGTTCTTAAGTTTGAATTGCCAATTTCATAAAGATAAACAAAATGGAAATTTTATTAATTTAAAGAAGTTGAACAAGTGCCAAAAGGGTTCACCTCTGCTAAATTACAGGAAAAGGTGAACAAGTGCCAATCTATTCCACAAGCATAACACGGGAACTAATGCACATGATATGATTATGAGCCAAATATTTGGAATAACTTGGATTATAGCAAGGAGATATGTGACGCCACCACCTTCAAGGTTACTCCCGCTCCAAGTACTTTGAATAGCAGAACGCATGGAAGTTAGCATGTTTTCATAAGTAGCTACCTGAACATTCTGAAGTACCTGGATAAAACAGTACGTCATGGCACCTGCTGAAGTAACCTTTGATAGAGCCTGTTTACACAAGTTCAGATTTAGGAGAGGTGGCCTATAATTCATAGTGAGTAAATTCGGTGGCTAAAAGAGCAAGCTCATACACCTAAAACAGTATCAGCGGAAATTTGGTTATCGTCGCAACCACTAAAAGAGATGACTTCTCCACCGCAAGATCCTTTCCATATACCAGACCGAGGGCGATAATCCTCCCAAACATACTGCCCACTCCTGCATCAAGAGACAAAAATGAGAGTCTAAATAACAGAGATGAAATCAAATTCTTTGCCTGGATTTCTTGAATTGTGGTTGGTCATAATTTTGCAACCTATGACAACAGAAGAACAAATTGAACAGGTATAACCATAAAAAATGCCCTGCAATTCAGAATTACATATAAACTATTTTTATTTCCAGCCACTACCATATCAATCCATCAGAGTTTGGATACCTCTTTAGTGATTATTTTGAAATTCTGTAGAGTTCTATACTCATCAATCATCACCTAATAGACATCCTGCTAGACTTTATTTGCTCAAGATTTTATCTGTGATTCGCGGTGAATATTCAAATCACATTGAAGTATTGAACCAAGCAATCAGATTATGTTTACGTATCCCAAATTGATCACATTCTTATATCAAACCCAAATCACAACAAACATGAAAAATGCAGAAACTTCGACCTGTTCATTCAGCATATTCATATGGCCACCCTATCTCTTCATATGCCCTTTTTGCCTTTATCCCTTCACTTTTATTTTCCCAGTAAATTTCACCCAAGCCCAATATGGAAGTCAAAGTGCAAAAAAATAAAATAAAAAATAAAGTCATATGACAAAGAAATTTAAAATTAATTCTTTTTATAATGATTTAATATATCATATATGTAATAGAATTATATATATATATATATATATATATATATATGATAAAAATGTGTATATGCATTTTAGACACGAGTTTTAGTTATTGATATATCAAACTTTGTCATGATATCATTATCAGTTGTAAATTGAGTTTATTTTAGAGGATTCGTCACTCCAAAAAACAAAATCATCGATCTTTTAGTTACTTGTATATTGTAAAACTTGATTTTTTATGATAAAAAAATATTAAAATATTGATACATGTGTATACAATATAAACAAGGAAATTACGTCTTTTATTATTAATTTAAGTCCAAATAAATTAAATGGAATCTAGATGTAGAGCAAGTTGAATCCAATCAAAGTGGATTAAAACAAAAAAAAAAGTGTGGGTAGGTTAAACTTAAAATCGCGACAGGCCCAACGTAGTGGGCCTAAGCAACCGAAAACAAATTAAACTATTGAAAAAAATAAGATTATTCATGTGCTTTCAAAGTAGTGGCCTAAGCAACACAAAACAAATCAAATTAAACTATTGAAAAAACATGCAGAATGATGTACTAAACATTCTATGATGTTGTACGAACCTGTACCCTGTAAGTGTGCGGAATGTAGATCTTTCCTACAGAAGCAAGGCCCTCACAAGCACAACTGCACAAGACCAAAAAAATTGGAGGTCAGTTTCCAAAACACGTACAAATACAAATATACAATGAAGGACTCAATCTCTTTTACATACAAATACACATGAAAGGCTCAATCTCTTCCACGAATCTAAGGATAAAATATCAATATGAAAAAAGGGGCGAAAAGAGGTTTTTTGGGGATAAACAGCAACTTTGGAATCATTTTAGATGAATTCCCATTTTCTTAATTAGGGTAATATGATTAAAATTAGACAAGACCAATCTTCATAATCAAAACTTCCAAGTTGCCTATCCCAAAAGCTCAAAAATAAAGCATTAAAAAGTCAGTTAAAGGTCCTCAAACTCCTCATCATCCTTGACTCTCATTATCTCATTAAACGGCCTAGACTGAATATTGTTTTATGTGTTTCCTTCTGATAGGCTTTCATAAGTTTACTACGGACATTGCCCTCAATGATCTCCTACAGAGTTTCATAGGGAATTTATCTAGAGGAATATGCTCATACCTAATTCCACCTACGAAAACATCTTTACCTTACCCAAAGGAGGAGGTGAGATGTTCAAAGTTCAAATCATGGAAACAAACCGAATACCGAAAACCAAGCCTCTAAAATTAAGCACAAACAACTCGAACTACAAGTCCAACCCACTTAAAAAAAAATTACAAACCCAAATCTCAACAAGAATGAAGAGGGGATGGAAGGTTGAATTAAAGGAAGGGAAGAGAGTACCTAACGGTGGAGATGGAAGACGGCAAAGTACTGAGTGAAATGAGAAATTTGAAGCTCCATACCAGAAAAGAAAACCCAACTGAAACAAACCAAAAGAATTAAATGTTCAGAAGAAATCATTTATGAACCTATACCACAGACAAAGCTCTGAGGGTAAAAAGGCCTCCCCAGAATAGGCACAAGGAAGGAATAGAATGAATAGAATGAATAATGATTGTAAGTTTGAATAGAATGAATCATATGAAGCAGCTGAAATTGTCTTACTGTATTACTCAGTTTGTCGAAAAAGATTACAGGTTGGTGGATATCGTGATTAGGGGTTTCTTGAAATACTGGCCTGTCATTAACTGCCAAACGGAGTTGGAAGCAGTGCTAGAAGTGACAGAGTCTACGGAATTTCAGCGCTGCATTATTCCTCTTTTCAGGCAGATAGGTCGTTGTCTGCGCAGCCCCCACTTTCAGGTTCGAGAAGTATTGGTTATCTAATCCCCTATGTACTTGTTGCTTTGGTGATTTTGGTAAACCATCAAGTTCTAAAATTGCATGATTAAGTAAAAATTTCTTCTTGCAACTGATCATGAAGTTTCTTGCTTCCACTATTTTCATTTAGCTTTTGCCTCTAAACCTGTGGCTAGTTCTGTATCGACCTCCTCATTTTCTCAATTTGGTTAAATCTTATTCTGAATCTACTGTTGGCTGCTTGGTATTTTTACCTGTAACGTTAGTTATAATAATTTTACACCATTTCTGTTGACATTACTAAATTATATACTTACTAACGTGTCATGTTCTTATCTATTTCAGATGTGTGTCATTTCTTTCACCTCTTTATATCTTATCATATCATCTTCTTCCAGTTTCAAAATCTTCTTTACCCATATCCAGATTTTCAGCAGTCCACCATCCTTTCCTTTCAACAAGGTAATCGCCCTTTTAATTTTCTAATTGCTTTAATTTTATTTCTAAAGTTTCTTGATTTAATTTTTAGGTTTAATTTGTAATATGAACTAATTGAAATTATGGCTCTCTGTTTTCTACTCCTTTAGTTCTCTAAGAAGTCTATGGTTAACTCTTTGGTTAGTTAAGATTAAGGATATATTTTTAATGAGCCTTTTCATGATTTATTCCAACTCTCGTGACGAGATAAAATTCAATTGAAAATGGTAATTTTCCAAAGTGTTTGATTATTAAATTTCCACTGTTCAGAAAGTGACTTATATGTTAAATTTAAAGCTCAAATACTACTTTTTAATGGACAAGTGGTTCCTTAAGAAATATTGATCTTTACTTTGTGATGTCATCACTAAACTGATACTGTTAATTTGTTGCATCTCATATAATCTAACTGTTCTTGATGATAGGCAAGGAAGAAACTTTAACTTAAGTTATTTTCATATCATAATATGTAAACTCTTAATAGCTTCACCTCATAAAAAACAATCTAGGTTTACACTGAGTGCAAGTATATTGTAATTAATTCTTTTGCTCATCAGGTACAATCTAAGGCAAAATTTTAGTTATTCCAACAAAATAACAAATTAACAATACTCATTTCCATAAGGAAGAAGGAATATAAAACTAAGAAGAATAGAATCAATTCACTCCCAAGGATACCACCGCTAGAGAAGTAATCATGTAATTAAAAATTGGAAAGCAGAGTAATGAAACAAGAATTATAATGATCAGTTCATCACTTAGCTTCCACACATTCTGCAAGGTCATAAGCCTAAGAGCAATCAACTAACTATAGACAACTCTTGACTATAGAATTTCAGTTCATCACTTAGCTTCCACATTCTGAAAGGTCATAAGCCTAAGAGCAATCTACTAACTATAGACAACTCTTGACTATAGAATTTCAATCGATGAGTAAAATGGCCTAATTATCTACCAATTATACAATGACGGCGTTGGTGATAGATCTAGAAAACCGATGATAAGCAAGAAATTGTCAACCATCCACCAGAAACAAAATTTCCTTGAATAGAACAAAGAAACGCAAAACTCAAGCGCGAAATCCAACATGCCTGACAACACCTGTATGGCTGTATCTAACACCTCAATGGTATGGGCACTATGGTACTCGGGGACACCTTTTCGATTCAAGCATACCATCAAATTAACCCATGATTTAGCACACTTTTCAAACATATTTATTTTCCCCTAGTAAATGAACATGATGTCTCTAATATATTTATTATCCCCTTCAGAGTTAGAATTTTTTTTTTTTTGCGTGCTTTAATCTCTTATTTCTACTGGCTGAAGCTATCACCTACACACGAGCAATCAAGTCTATACTACTATAAATATTAAATATGAGGGAGGGTATCCTGACCGTTGGTTACTTATATGTGTTTTTTATCTACGGCCTAATAGAAACCAAACGTCATGTATTCGATAATAATTTAAACATTAGATTATGGAAAAAATAGGCAAGAAATTAGGTGAGTCAACCAAGCCCTAATTCTCCATGTCAACAAAATAGACAATATGAAAGCGACGATAACTCAATCCTCACTTCTTCCTGTATTCCGATCTCAACAGAATTACGAAATTCATCCACAAAAGTCTTGTGATTTCGCAAACTAATGGATTCAAATAGGACATCGCGGAACTGAGATCTTTGCTCGGGAGGATGGAATAAAAGCAATAAATTTGTGATTGGTTCAAGCATAGGTGAGATTAATCGAAGAACTGACACATAAAGTGGAGGAGACTTACAAGGAGGTGAATTGAAAGGGACTACGGTGCGTGGGAGCTCAGAGGAAGTAGATCTTCAATGGAGAGATGAGAGATCTCATACAGTCTATACAGAGAAGAAGACTTTGCAGTCTCCAGCAGTACCAATCCAGTAATCTAAACTCCGAAGGGCCAAAAATAAATCGATATGAATCAACTGTTTTGATATACGCCGATCTTTTTTCAGAATCCAGAATTTACTAATTACAGTTTGAGATATGACTTGGACAAAAAGCCCCAATTCATATTTCACTCTTCAAATCTGAAGCCCTAGCCTAACAAAAGCAATTCAATTCATTTATCCAGATCAATTCAAATAATCGCCAAACATTCAGCTCAATTAAAAGACTAACAAAATCAAATCAACAGTTTCTCAAAATCAATTTAAGTACTGCATAAATTTGGGGGAAAAACTTACAAGAGGGCAAGAGGTTGATCAACCTGGATTTCGGATGGACCGCGGCTACAGATGCGGTTGAACCTGGACTTCCTGTAGGAGGAGGGCTGCTCGATGTTTGGATCGCGGTGCGGCTGGCGGAATGCTCACGCCCCTGAAGTCCTGAAAAGGAGGGGAATTTTAGTGCTGATAACGAGGCGAGTAGGGAAGACTTGAAGGTGGAAGAATACAATAACGAGAAAAGATAAAGGCATACAGGTCGAAGAAGATTAGAAGAAGATTAGAAGATGCACAAAGGAGAAGCAAGGAAAGAGACGACGAAGAAAGAGAATGAAAAGCATGCGGTGAAGCGGGGGAGAGGAAAGGTTGTACAGACTACGGAAGCAAGGAAAAGATGGATGCACCCACAGAAGAAAAAAAATTCAAATGCAAACTATGTAGGGTAAATTAGTCATTTCACAGCAAAAAGGAAAAACAAAAACGGGACCTTGATGTAGTTAGCACCCAAGGAACCAATGTTAATCAACAACTATAAGCTTTTCTACCAAAAAAAATCAACAACTATAAGCTTGTGACTTGATCCGCTAGTGCAGGTTTGATTCCTGCTTGCGAGAAAGGAAGATGAAATGATTATCTCATCTGCACGCCCCCTAAAATACCATATTTCTCGATCTTTCATTAAGGTACTTACCCTGTGCAATCCCTCAAGAATTGCAGGTTATTCCTTTAGTTAGCATTTCCAAAAAGCAAACAGTGTCAAGTGGTCAACCTGAAGAAGCATGTTATGGGAAAGAGTACTCAATTATTTGGAAGCCACACATTAACAATAAGGGTAAACTAAACATTTAAAGTTGATTTCTTGATGGTATTAGTTTGTAACCTTTCAAAATTTGCTGAAAAGCACCCTCCCGCTATCATAGTTAAATGTGAAAAGCACCCTCCCGCTATCACAGTTAAATGACTTACCAATTTATGTATGCAGAAGGCAACATCATGAGCATTAACCTACATGGCACTATTTTAGCAGCTAAACAAAATGCAATTGTCTGTGTATTGTATATTTAGGGTCAGGGTTTATAAGCCCAGCCTATACACGATTAAGGCTGCTTAACCCCAAGGCGCCAGGTGTAGTGCTTGTCTTGGTGAAGGCACAACGTGCACTGCCTCAGCCCCAGCTGCTAAAAAAACATATGCAATCGGCTTTTCTGTTTTTGGCTAATCATGACATATTGCATATCTCAGCCGCATTTGGCTAATCATTTTTTTTATTCGGATAATATTTTTTTGATTTTTTTTAAGAACAACTTTATTTCTTATAAACGCTTTCCTCCCTTCTATTCTTCACGCCTCCAATTCTCCTTTTCTTCACTTGACTTCTCTCCCTCCTTTCTCTGCCCTTCTTCCTTCTGGTGAAGTTGTTGTGGTGCTGATTTGTTGCTCTCAGATTGTTCCTTCTAAAAAAGGTAAAATTTCTTGCTATGTAACAACATTCATAATTGCTCCATGTCTTGAGGCTGAAGAAGAAGAGGATGCAATTGACATTGATGATGTTACTTGGCCCACTCCCTAACCATATTCCTTCCCATTCAGCTTGATTTCTTTCTATTCTTTAATCTTCTATGCTTACACTTAAAATTATAACTTTGTGATGCTTTAGACTTGGTTTTTTTTTTACTTGTTTCCTACCTAAAACTTCGTTTTATTTCATCAAGGATGGGTTATATATCATTAAACTTGAGTTTGAAATGTTTTGAGGTGTTTTATGGAAAAAAAAAACATCACCATTGCTTTTGAAGCCTGATTAAGCTATAGATATGTGTATTACCTTGCCTCTAGCTTTTGAAAACATTGTTTAGGGTATGAAGTAAAAAGCAGGACTTCGACAATGAAACCATTATACAAATTACGAAAGAAGAGAAAGATGAAGAAATTGATAAAACCCAAAGACACCCAAAAATAATGATAAAATATAAATTAGCACAAAGAAGGGAGATAACTTCTAAAGCTCCATAAAGAAGTGGATAACCAGAACTCACAAAGCTTCACTAATAAAGATTTTCACGCCTCAATTCTGCCACCAAATCACAGCACAATAATTTCCTTGTTGCTTCAAACCTTGGATCACCATCCATGTAATCAAGTGTCCATCAAGCATCATTCATCCTTTATTTCAGCCACCTTAAATCAAATCCCTAATCTTGTCCTCAATACTATTATAACACGGTTGGATAAGTGCTGGCATCACCAATCATTATTTTCAATGTTTCTTCAATTACAAGACATTTCATGAATTTAAAATATGTTAAATGGACAGCACATTGGCTTCCATAGTTCCATGT
This sequence comes from Persicaria tinctoria, assembly GCA_037127255.1. NCBI lineage: Eukaryota > Viridiplantae > Streptophyta > Magnoliopsida > Caryophyllales > Polygonaceae > Persicaria > Persicaria tinctoria. Next base: position 921,568 of record JBANSL010000014.1, read on the forward strand.
AGCAAATTGATAGGAATTTTAATAGTGGCATTGGCATTGAAGGATGGTTACTTGCTGGATCTTATGAAAGCTTACATACTAATTCCTCCTTCGAAATAGAAGGAAACAGATGAACTTTAGAAACTCTGATGAAAGTATACTACCAAAGTACCAAATCATACCTTTTGAAGGCCATAACCCTGAATTTCAACATCTCAAAACCATCAGGCTTTTAATCGAGCACCTTGTAGGCGGATATCAAATCTCTAACATCTGACAAACAAAATCGAATATGCCCATCTCTAACCCTAAAATATAAGTTCTGTGACCTAGATACTATCATGATTGATCGATCCCAAACCTAGATTCCTTTTAATTTCTAATTCAGGAAAAAAAACAAAGATACTTGAGAAAAATCAAACTATCGTCTGTAGCATGGGAGGAGGACAACGAGCAGTTTGAGAAAAATAGAAGAGGGTTACCTAGTTTTGAAATAGAGCTGAGGTGGGATAAAAACTGGAGATCAACAGCTGCGCAAGGTTATCTGTAGCATGAATTCGAAAACCTTAGCTAGAGAATTCGGGAGTCGAATCTGAAACCCTAGAAATTTAAGATGCACAGGATCGAGAAAAGACCTGTTGAAGGGGATATGGTGGACCAGAAACTCCCTCCTCTACTCCTCGGATGTGTGGAACACCACGAAGAGCAAGAACCAGCCATGGGAACCTTCTTCCTGAAGAGATGAAGTCCGGCGAACACAGAGGAGAGACCACGAGGAGAGAGGAGCGATTAGATGAAAATACGAAAAAGGACATTAAAACAGCATGAATTCGAAAACCTTAGCTAGAGAATTCGGGAGTCGAATCTGAAACCCTAGAAATTTAGGATGCACAGGATCGAGAAAAGACCTGTTGAAGGGGATATGGTGGACCAGAAACTCCCTCCTCTACTCCTCGGATGAACAGCAAGAACCAGCCATGGAACCTTCTTCCTGAGGAGATGAAGTCCGGCGAACACAGAGGAGAGACCAACAGAGGAGAGACCACGAGGAGTGAGGAGCGATTAGATGAAAATACGAAAAAGGACATTAAAACAAAAAAATAAACAATTTCAAATTCAATGTTTGAGGGGTAAATAAGAGATTACATAGCTGAAGAGCTGTGAGCCCTCAGATTTGTCACAAGAACGGGCAGGATGGATTTTGAGAACTGCCGCAATGCCGCACTGAGGACAAAAAAAATGAGAGTGAATTAAGACCGTAGATAAAAACACATATAATGTATCAAAGGCCAGGATTGCTCTTACCCTTCACCGGTATTATAGTAGTATGGATTACTCGCGATTTTATTCATAAATTAAAATGTATTTATTTTAATTAAATGATGTAACGACCAATCTCGACCTATGTATTTATTTTAATTATATCATGCTAATATTCATGCTCCATTTTATGAAAATCATAATAAGGCAAGTCAAAATATTACCTTTCGTTTGAGCAAAACCATTTTGAATTCCAGGAGCTCGTGATATGTATGCTTCAGCTTCTCACTATGAGAATTCATTTAAAAAAAACTCATGTTTATACTCAAGCGGGCAGAGTAGCAAACATGCCTCTTGAAAGATCCAGCTAGCCTTTAATACTCTTCCAAATAGCATTTGAAAAAGCACAATTAGAACAAATTGTTCAAGGGTCTCAAACTCTCTTCAAAATAGCATCTGACAACTTCACCTCTATCAACTCATCAGACGCAGTTTTCACAGAGAAATAGTTCTTAGAACCCACAAAAGCATCTAGACAGCATCATTCACATTTCCAGCTCAAAAGAGGAGGAGACCACGTGCGAGCTTTCTTTTTCTCCAAGTAAGAGAAAATGGAGCTCATAAGAACATACATAGAGAAGTCTCTCCCCGTTGAATGGGTAACACCAACAACGAAGGTGGATGACTTCTACGGGTAGACTTCCAAGCCTGAGTACAACTTAAACCTGCCCAAGCACAACTCCTAGAAAACACCCGGTTGGTTAGGAAAGTTATCTACAAGCGAAAAGTATACTCAAGAGAACAAATAATCAAAAGTGAAACAAAAATACATGTGTTTTGGTTTTTCTGATAGATGGTTTTCATCAATTTCTCAGATTTATGTAAACTAAGGAGCCTTGAACAGTTAAGACTTGGCCAAAATTATCTGAGTGGATCTCTACCAAGTCAAGGTAAACTACACAACATTGTACTCACTTCCACTTTGATGCTCCACTATGTATCCAGTTTTAGCATTTGGTTCATGTGTTTTGGTTTGTCTGATAGATGGCTTTCATCAATTTCTCAGATTTATGTAAACTAGGGAGCCTTCAAGAGTTAAGACTTGACCGAAATCAGCTGAGTGGTATCCTTCCAACGTGTTTATGGAGCTTGACATCTCTCCGAGCGCTTGACCTGTCACATAATAGTTTCAGCGGAAACCTGCCCCCAACCATCAACCTCCCGTCGCTTGAATGGTTATCCATCTCAAACAATAACTTTGATGGGAGATTCTCTTTATCTTACCTAATGAATCATTCAAGGCTACAAGGCTTGTCCCTGTCAAACAACGCACTTCAACTACAAATGGATGATTCTTCGTTTGTGTTTTACTCCACCTCTAAGCTCGTGGCTCTTGGGTTAAGTCATTGCAACTTGAATGGTCAGTCCCAAATCTTCCTCAAATTCCTCTCCTACCAATCAAATCTACAGTACCTTGATCTCTCTAGTAATGGATTATTTGGATTATTTCCAGCATGGTTGCTGCATAATAATTCAAATCTCCGTTACTTAAACTTGGGAAATAATTCCTTCAACGGAAGTCTTGATCTCCCCAAGCATAGAAATTTATCATTTTTGGACATTTCAAGCAACAATCTGATTGGGATTCTACCTAAGCATTTCGGGATAGCGATGTCTTCCCCGTAGCCTTAAACTCGTCTAAGGATTTCGAGATAGCGCTACTTTCCGGCCTCATAGCCTTGAACTTGTCTTTCAATTCCTTCGATGGGCATATCCCTACTTCGGTTGGCAACATGACTCAATTACGCTCACTGGATTTATCAAACAACAACTTCTTCGGAGAGGTACCAAGAGGACTAGTATCTGATCTCACTAACTTGCAACTTTTGTCGCTATCGAATAACAATCTTGGAGGAGAGATTATTCCCATCTACATGAACTTGCCATCCTTGAAGGCTTTATACTTAAATGACAACAACTTTGTTGGGACTCTGCAATGGTCGCTGATAGTCTCTCCCTTAGGCTTGCTAGATGTATCCGACAACGAAGCAACAGGGGAAATTCCTACCTGGATTGGCGACTTTGAAAACTTAAATTCAGTGTCCTTAGCAAGGAATGATTTTCATGGTGACATACCGAGTCAGCTTTGCCAACGTGAGGGGCTTGGGTTTTTGGACCTCTCAGGAAACAGGTTCACCGGGAGGATACCTTCTTGCTTCGGACTTATAACAGAATTAAGATTCTTGAATATGCACGGAAATCATCTTACTAGAGTAATTCCAGAGGGATTGGCAACTTTGTCGTCATTGGACACACTTCATTTAAGCAATAACCACCTCTCCGGTGGTATTCCTCAATGGATTGATAAGCTTTCCCACTTGGTTATCATTCTATTAGGTGGCAATCAGCTTGAAGGAGAATTGCCAGTCCAACTGTGTCGATTGCGAAAGGCTAACATCATCGACTTGTCTAATAATAGCCTTTCAGGTGTTATTCCCTCTTGCTTTCAACATATGTCATTTGGTGAACGGAAATTGGATGATTCTCAGCATGGGTCATGGACGTCAGAGGGACTTTATATGGCTCAAAGCTATCTTTCGATGTGGGACTTTACAGAGTATGAAATCTATGCAAATTTCGACATGCAAGAGGAAGTTAACTTCATGGTAAAGAGCAGATACAATTCTTACAAGGGCAATATTCTTACGATTATGTCTGAGTTGGATTTGTCATCCAACAAACTGATTGGAGACATTCCTCCTGAATTGGGAGAGTTGGGAAGCCTCCATGCTTTAAATCTGTCCCACAACCACTTATCTGGTTCGATACCTATGAGTTTCTCCAAGCTCAAGAGCGTCGAGAGCTTAGACCTATCAAGCAACAACTTGAGTGGAGCAATCCCTTCTGAACTAGTCGCTCTCACTTCCCTAGAGATCTTCAATGTATCTTACAACAATCTAAGCGGAGAAGTGCCAGAAACGGGACAGTTTGGAACCTTTGATGAAAGAAACTACCAAGGAAATCCTTTGCTTTGTGGGTCTCGACTACCTAAAAGTTGTGGGATGAATGAACCTGTGCCTAATACCGGGAACACATCAACCAAAGAAGGAGATGAAGGATTTGACATGGAGGTATTCCTTTGGAGCTTCGGCATGTCTGCTATCACTGTCTTATTGACCTTCAATCTTGTTCTTGCAATCAACCCTTACTGGAGGAGAGCTTGGTTTGCATTTCTTGATGTGAAATTCCTTTGGTGGTTCACCCCATGAACTTGGAGAATCGTACCATCTCTTGCATTGTTGTTTACTTTCAGAATTTCTCTTGCATTGCTCTTTTTATTATCACAACTAATTTTCTGTAAGTTTCATTGTGTTAGTTTATCTATCTTTGTTTTGAACTTCAAATTTGCGCCATAAACTGTTTTCTTAGTGTAGAGTTATTTCATCAAGCACTTAGGTTTTGTACATTATATTGTAACATGTAATATGTGCAGTGGCGGAACTAGACTCCCGGTAATGAGGGGGCCGAAATTTTACATTATTATTTTTTTGTTTATCAAGCACAATTTTTTTAAAGAAATATTAAAAAGGCAATAAATTTGTAGTTTAAATATGCTATTTCTTTATGAAAAATCAAAAAAAAAAGGGGGATATACTTAAAAAATGTGGATTTTTTATCATAAACAATTTTTTTTTAAAAAAACTATAAAATTATAGTTTACATGTTTAATTTCTTTCAAAAAATTGGTAAAAACAAAAATTGAAGGCATACTAAAAATTTCTTGAAAAAATATTTTTTGTTTATCATAAAAATGTATTAAAAAACTATAAAATGTTAGTTTATGTAAAGCTGTATGCAGCTTGATTAGCTCAAGAACAAGCCACAATCTGTATTTGGAAAGTTCTATTTGAAGGATGTCATGACGGCTACATTCAATGATCAGATGGGGGAATCCCCAAAACCCTATTACTTGTCTAAGGATCCATCAATCCTTATATAGTCTCATGTCACACATCAATCACGTGACACTACCTAGGATTATTACAGCAAAGTCATAAAAACAGCTGAAATAGCATAAGGGGAAAGCAAAGAAGGGAAATTATGAAATAACAAGCAAAAGTGATGAAATGCATATAAAATGCACATCACATGATATTCTCCATACCCCCCCTTCAAGTTGGACTTGGAGAGAAACCAACAAGTCCTAACTTGGAAGAGAGGTAAATATGTTGCTTCTCACCCAATGGCTTGGTCATGAGATCAGCCAATTGGATGCCAGTCCTGATGTGTTGTGGAAGAACAAATCCATCTTGCACTCTCTCACGAACATAATGGCAATCAATGCGCAGGTGCTTGGTTCTTTCATGAAAAACTGGGGTTTCAGCTATGTGGAGTGCTGCTTTGTTATCACAAAACAGAGGTATAGGCCTTGGGACCTTGATCATAAGAGCTTGCAAAATACCATCAATCCAAACAAGCTCACTGGTAGTCATGGACATGCTTCTGTATTCTGCTTCTGCTGAGGATTTTGAGACTGTATGTTGTTTCTTTGTCTTCCAAGACACAAGAGAAGTACCAATAAATACACTGTAACGAGTGAGAGATCTAGCTGTGAATTGACATGCTCCCCAATCTGCATCACAAAATCCTGTGACTGTAAGAGAAGCTGTGTTTGAGTAGTGAATGCCAACAGAGAGAGTGCCTTTTAGATATATGACAACATGCAATGCAGCTGCATAGTGGGGTTCCCTTGGTTGAGTCATGAATTGACTTAAGTGTTGAACAACATATGATATGTCTGGCCTAGTAAGTGTTAAGAATAACAGCTTACCAATCAATCTTCTATAGGATTCTTCATCCTGCATCAACATCCCTGAGTCCGTAGATAGCTTGAGACCTCGTGGGAGAGGAAACAAAGCTGGTTTACAGTCTGTTAGTTTGCAGTCTCTCAATATGTCAATGACATATTTCCTTTGATGTAACAAGAGGCCTGATTAATCTCTGTATAATTCCAATCCCAGAAAGTATTTAGCTTTACCAAGGTCCTTGATTGTGAATTCTGAATCCAGGGCCTGTTTGGTTTGCAAGATAACCTGCTCATCATCACCAGTGAGAAACAAATCATCTACACAAACTAGAGCAATCACTACTCCAGTTGGTACTCTCTTGACAAAAAGAGAATAATCTTCTGCTGATTTGGTAAAGCCAAGCTTCAAGAGAAACCTGCTCGACTCAACATTCCACTGCCTTGAAGCCTGCTTCAATCCATAGATGGATTTGTGAAGCCTACAAACTTGTCCTGGTTGACCAAGAGGGAACCCTTCAAGAGGCTTCATATACAGTTCTTCATCTAGATATCCATGCAAGAATGCATTGTTGATATCAAGCTGATGCAAAGGCCAATTTTTAATGGTAGCAACTGCAAGCAATACTCTTACAGTAGTGAACTTTGCTACTGGTGAGAAAGTGTGCTTATAATCTTTTCCCTTGACTTGATTATAGCCCTTTGCCACCAGTCTTGCTTTGAATCTCTCAACATTTCCATCAGGTCTATATTTAATCTTATAGACCCATTTACATCCGATTGCCTTTTTTCCTTCAGGCAAATAAGTCATGCTCCAGGTTTTATTAGCCTCTAATGCCTTTAATTCTTGCTGCATAGCCATAATCCAATTAGGATCCCTAGCAGCCTGAGAATAATAAGAAGGTTCATACACTGCACTCATCATGGCAAAAGTGCCAGCATAAATAGGGTCCTTTTGAACAATGGGCCCTAGACAAGTTACAAAGAAGGACTGAGACATAGAATGATGTCCTGTGTTGCTACAGACAAAATCATTCAGCCTTACAGGTCTGTTCACAGTTCTTGTAGATCTTCTTAATGGAGGGAACTCAACAGGATCCTGAAGAAACTCTTCAAAAGTCTGTGGAGAGAATTGAGGTGCTTGAATAGATTGGGAAGAGCCTTGATTTTCTGGACTAGGTGTGTCTTGAACCACATCATTTTGATGACCAGACTGTGAAGGAATTTCAAACATTGTGGGAACCACAAAATCCTCATGATCATCTGCTAGACTAACCAAGGGAAGAGAGGGCCTCGGTATTTCACTATCTGCAAGCTCCTCTTTACTCATCTTGAAGGGGAATAAATTCTCCTTGAATATCACATCTCTGCTGATGAAAATGGCTCTCTTTTCAATATCCCACAGCTTGTAGGCCTTTTGTCCATGAGGATATCCCATGAAAACACATCTTCTACCTTTAGGACCCAGCTTATCTGCTTCAGAGGGTGATATAGATGCATAACAAAAGCATCCAAAAACTCTCAATTCATCATACTTGACTGGCTTCTGAAACAATCTTTCATAGGGAGTATCCCAATTCAACACTGCACTGGGAAGTTTGTTGATCAAATGTGTTGCTTTCAGAACACATTCACCCCAGAATCTAATGGGCAACCCTGCATGAATTCTCAATGCTCTAGCAGTATCAATAAGGTGCATGTGCTTCCTCTCTACTCTCTCATTCTGCTGGGGTGTATAAGGGACATATTTTTGATGAAGGATCCCTTCTCTAGCAAAGAATTCAGTACACTGTCTCTGCACAAACTCTGTGCCATTATCTGTTCTAATACACTTCACTTTACCTTCAAACTGTGTCTTAACATAGGCTATGAAGTCAAAAATTGCCTTAGGCACCTGCAATTTGTCCTTCAACAAGAAGGTCCAAGTAGTTCTAGAATAATCATCTAGAATAGTTAAGAAATAAGTAAAGCCATTGTAAGTGGGAACCTTATAAGGTCCCCAAAGATCCATATGGATCAAGGGAAATAAGGTTTATGCTAAGCTTTCACTCCTGTCAAATGGCAACCTGTGATGCTTAGACAATGCACAAGTTTCACAGCTAAAATCACTTAGGATTCTTTGATTAAACACATTCAAATGCCTCAGTTTGGAAATAGAACTGTGTCCCAATCTAGCATGCATAACATCCAAGTCAACACCGACTTTGTTACAATTTTTTGAAAAAAGAAACTGATGTCTGTTTCTACTTCCACTAGCTTCATGATCCTTCTTGATCTCCTCTCTTTGGTTCACTTCTGAGATTCTGTACATGCCATTCTTCCTTTCTCCACACAGCACCACTCTTCTAGTTCCAGGGTCCTGTATGTAACAAGAGTTCCGAGTAAAATAAGCAACCAAATCATGATCATCAAGAAGCTTCCCAACTGATAATAAGTTGTGTTTGAAGTCAGGCACCATAAGAATATCATTCAAGTTAACTGAGTCTGATATCTTCAGATTACCCATCTCATTAACAGATTTGATGGTACCATCAAGCAGTCCAATATGAACAGCTTTGTTCATCATAGTTTTGTTAGAAAAACATGAGGATGCAGGTACCATATGGTCTGTGGCACCTGTGTCCACAATCCATTCATATGAAGGAGTAGATACTGCAACAGAATTGACATTAGAGTTTGCCATTTTACTTGCAAAATTGGCAAAAGAGTTCTCACTAGAACTCTTCCCCTTCATCTTCCTCATGACCTCTTGATAAACAGCATTTACCATATCAGAATCCACATGATTTGATCCTCTCTTGTCATAGATCATATCATCCAGTGGACTGTTCTCATGAGCTACAGATCTGGAGCCATCCCCTTCACAGTGTCCTCTGTTAGACTCTACATTCATAGCCCCTCTGTTTCCCTGAGTTCCCTTGTCCTTGTCCCTGTTGGACTTAAACCAGTCAGGGTACCCGTGAATCTTAAAGCATTCACTCATGGTATGCCCTCTCATGTTGCAATGAGTGCAGAGTTTCTCAAGCTTCTGTAACCTCCTGATTTCCTTCCAATCCTTCTTGAAAGGTTGATTCCCAGAGGCACCTATAGATGAGCTATTCTGACTGTACTTCCCAGCAGCAAAGGCACTTGAATCAGTAGATCCACCTCCTGAGACTGGATTCCCATTTTCTACCTGTTGAAGAATGTAATAGGCTCTATTCAAGGATGGTAAGGGATCCATGGCCAGTACCTGATTCTTAGCAGCTTCATATCCATCATTCAAGCTCATCAACAATTGCATTAGCTTGTTTCTAGAGTCAATATCTGCAATCTTCTTAGCCAGATTACAAGTACATCTAGCAATAACACCACATGAACACTCAGGCACACTTTCTAGCACCTGCAGTTCATCCCAAAACCTTTTTAAGGTATTGTACAGATCTGCAAGACTCATACTACCCTGTGATACCTCATTGAGTTTCTTCCTGACTCTAAAAATCATTGGAGCATTTGATTGACTAAAGCGTTCTACCACTTCATCCCATAATAGCTTGGCAGAATTAACAAACATGAGACTCTTAGCTATGTTTTTAACCATAGAGTTTAGCAACCAGCATCTTACCATAAAGTCAGCTTTAATCCACCTTTGCAGATCAGGTGAATCATTTGCTGGGCACAAGAGCCATTTATAAAACAGAGTTTACTCTTTGCTCCTAGAGCCATTGTCACACCTTTGCTCCAGGTCATGAAATTCGAACCATCAAATGGAATAGCTACGAGTTGTGCTCCTGGGTGGTCAGAGTTCGACAAATAAAGAGGGTCATTGGTGTTACCTTGAGCTGCCATTTCTTCTTCCGATGATCTGTTGTCTACGAGTTCACTCTCAGTGCCTCTGAACATGAAACACACACGATCAAATCGCCAGAAAAGGATCGAATCCCTTGCGCTCTGATACCATGTAAAGCTGTATGCAGCTTGATTAGCTCAAGAACAAGCCACAATCTATATTTGGAAAGTTCTATTTGAAGGATGCCATGACGGCTGCATTCAATGATCAGATGGGGGAATCCCCAAAACCCTATTACTTGTCTAAGGATCCATCAATCCTTATATAGTCTCATGTCACACAGCAATCACGTGACAAAAATTTGCCCAAACTATAGGTATGAAGGCTTGAATCTCTAATTTCTAAATTAAAGTGGTTACTCTTTAGGCTTTAACATCTAAATTATTTATTATTTTACCCTTTCACTATTAATATCATATATAATTACCTATATAAATAATACTAAATATATAATTACATATATGTTACAAAAAAATTTGTGGGGGCCAGGGCCATCCCCGGTCTCCAAGTAGTTCCGCCACTGAATATGTGTAATGTGTGTATATTATATGGGCTATGATTGAAAGGTGGAATTGGGTTTGGCTAGACTCAGTTTTGGGTGTTAGCCTTATGGTTGCCAAACCGAGATTGGGCCCCCAAACCTATTGAGCCCAACCGGCCCACTTCTCCTTTGAGATAGTTGAGCTCGGTTCTTCAGCTTAAGTGGAACGCGGCGTTTGATGCTAGGGTTTCCTTGTGAGCTCGCCTATATATACTCCTTAGTCCTTACCTCCTACTTGCTTGTCACTGTTGAAGCTCCTCCGTCTGGTAAGTCCAAGAGAAAGAGAGAGAAAGAAAGAGAGAGAGCGAGCGCCAGGAAACCTAGCGCCACCGCATCCCTTTCCAGGAGCGTCGCATCCCTTTCCAGGAGCGTCGCTTTCGCTTCTTCCTGGCTCCGGTGGTCGTCTCCGGCGCTTGTCTTGGTGGCCGATCTGTTGTTCCTCTACAGATCTACCTTCGACGAAGATCTTCTTCGTCTTGCTCTTGTTTCTTCTTCAGTGTTTTGTTTAGTGGATTTAGGGTCCGATCTGAGGCCCCGAAGACGTAGGTCATTTTGACCGAACCTCGTAAAACTCGTTGTGTTCTTGCTTGAGTTTCTTTCGCTTTCGCTTATCTGGTTGTCCAACTCGTATTTGTCGAACATCTGTTATATCACTTAGTCTTTGCCTTGTCTTTGTATTATTATCACAAGTAATTTGTAAAGTTAAATGGTTTTCAAATATGTAATTAGTTGTTATTGTTGACATTGTGATGTATTTTAGGATTAGATAAAACAAGTGCTAGGCAATCGGGCGGGCTAGACCGGATTGAACCGGATCGTAAACTGTTTTCTTTGTCTTTGCCCTGTCTTTGTTCGCCATGTGAGCAGGAGAAAGCAATCAGATGAGAGCTTCAAAACGCGGAATTACAACAATCAAAATCAGATCCAACCGAAACGAGCTAACCGATCTGTGCTTTGATACCATTTAGGATTTCAGATCTGGATTCGAGTTTCGTGAGGAAAGCCTAGCCCACAAACACATCATCTCTCAATTACGAAACGCAATTACCATTCCTAACAGAAATAAGGTCTGGCGTGTGAGGCCTTTTTAGGTGGATTTACGTATATGATATACCGTAAAGGACCGAACCACTCTATATTACGTTACGGTATAATTTGTGAACAAATCTGACTTGTTGAGATTCAACTTTATTATTCAAGAAAATAGCCTTCATGACGTTTTGAGGTTGATCTTCCCATGGTTTATTTATGCATATATATCAACATAAATTCCCCAGGCTCTTATACAGAACCAAATTTTGTCCCCTAATTCTTAGTATATGCATTTATTTCATAATTATATATTGTTATAATATTAATATTTTGAAAAGTTTTGATAGGTCAAGTGACTTAAAGGTTGTGGTTTATTGACTTACCCACAATTTTAAAAGCCTTAAATTAAAGGAGTGTTTGGTAGCAGTCTCGTTGAACACTGTTTTGTAATTTTTTTTTAATGATATTTGGTAGGAAAAAAATATATTTCATAGATCGTAAGTATTTTAATGTAGAGATTAGAGGTTCAAGTCTAGCCAATTTAGATTCAGTCACTGCTTTCCCAAATGGGAGCTCTGCAAAAAAACCTCCCAAAAGCAGTACCCAAACACTCACTAAATTGGTATATACCTTTGAAAAATTCAAAGTGGACAATTGATCTAATAATCAAATTCAAAGCAAGGTTGGGTGAATAAATATTCAAAGTCATGCAACATTTATAATTTGCAATGGTCAGTTTAAATCCCTTAAAATACAAAGGAAAAAGATGACTCTATAAACCAAATGTACAATAATTGAGAAAATCAACTATTTAGACCTTATTTATTTAGTTGTTGCTCTCCTTGTAGCTTTGTTGGAGGAAATGCTTGAATTTAATGGAAGGTAAAAAGTTTTGTCCCACATTGGTTACTAGGGACATTAGGAGTTGATTTAAAAGGGGTACTTATTCCACCATTGTTTGAGTGATGGAATAGGGGTCTCACACGCGCGCACCACCTCTGCCGCCGCCGGTCCGTGACACGTGCGCGGTGTGATTTCTGTGACTTATCGTTTTGTTTTCCGATTTATTTTCTCGAGCTTATCCTCTGTTTTGTAACTGTTCCGGATTTTTCGCCACGTTTTGAATGCGGAGCGTTGTTGTAACTGCTCCGAGATCCTCGCCTGCACTACCTTAGTTCTGAGCAAAGTCTTTGTGATTCCAAACCCTTGTTTCGAGTGCACGACTACGAGGGTGTGCTGTGTAACCTTGAGTGATGGAATAGGGGTCTCACACGCGCGCACCACCTCCGCCGCCGCCGGTCCGTGACACGTGCGCGGTGCGATTTCTGTGACTTATCGTTTTGTTTTCCGATTTATTTTCTCGAGCTTATCCTCTGTTTTGTAACCGTTCCGGATTTTTCGCCACGTTTTGAATGAGGAGCGTTGTTGTAACTGCTCCGAGATCCTCGCCTGCACTACCTTAGTTCTGAGCAAAGTCTTTGTGATTCCAAACCCTTGTTTCGAGTGCACGACTACGAGGGTGTGCTGTGTAACCGTGGGGGGCGAAGCCAGTTGCCGACTTGCACCTACGGTCGGGGCGAATTCGCTTCTAAGGCAGTGGGTTCAGCATATACCACGCCACAGCCTTTCTGGTTTTTCAAAACACTTGTTTTCGACGGTTTCAACTTGGTTTTCCTATCGGCGGCCCTACATTTGCACTTACAGCTTCTTCTCTGGAGCCTTCTTTTATCACCATGTATTCAGTTCGACTGCTCATAGTTTCGATACTTTTACATGCTTATACATCTGGATGTTGTTTAGAACGCGAGAGAGTGGCGTTACTCCAACTTAAATCTTACTTTATGTCACTCTCAGATTCAGTCGAGTTTTCAAAGTACTTGGCTAGTGAACTAAGTTCATGGGATGGCCAAGGAAACTGCTGTCTATGGAAGAGGGTTACGTGCAACCAATCGATGCTACATGTTAACGAGCTCTCCCTAAGTGACCTTATGTATGTCAAACAGGACATGTCGAATGGGACTTACATTGAGAACTACAATGTCCTTAATGTAAGTTTATTTCATCCTTTTCGAGAATTGATGAGCCTAGACTTATCTTGGAATCACATAAATCGCTTGGTCGGAAATGGAGGTATATATATGTGTTTCCTTTGGCATCCGTCTATATGTATGTGTGTGTGCGCGGGGGAGAGAGATTTTAAGAAACCGTTGATTTACGTGCAGGACACAAGATGTTAAATTTGCCAAGATTAGAGACCTTAAATTTTGGAAATAATTGGCTTAATGAGTGATAGATTACATAGGTCTTATTATTGTATAGTGGGCCAAAAGCCCATTAAGGCCCAAAACCTTTGTAACCTATATATATGTTATATTAATGAATGAAAACCCTAAGGAGGACTTTACATCAATTCTAGAATCTTACAATGAGAAGCAAGAAGTCAGAAATTTGGTGGGATCACTCATTTCGCTAAAGGAGTTGTTTTTGGTTTACAACAACATGGATGGAAACTCTCCAGGACAAGGCATACATCCAATTACTGATTTATACTTATGTCTATAAATTTTAATTTTGAATTTGATACCTTGATAGAAATTTCTTAAGAAATTGTAGATAGTACTAGATCTGAAATTTTTTGGCTCAATTTTCATTCCTTCTAAATTTACTTATTTTTTTCTAATTATTATTTTCAGAGCTGACGCATTTGAAGAAACTGCGGATACTTGATCTAAGTGAAAACAATTTCTATGGAAATCTATCAAGTCAAGGTACGTAAACAAACCACAACATATACTAAACTCATCTCCCCAACTTGATCTTATCAGTTTTTTGGCTTCTATAATTCATTTAGTATTTTAAGAGTATGTTTAACCGTAAGCCCAAGGCTCATATACTGCCACTGCCCTTATTAATTTTCTGATAGATGGTTTTCTTCAATTTCTTAGATTTATGCAAACTAAGGAGCCTTGAAGAGCTAAGACTTAACTCGAATCAGCTGAGTGGCATCCTTCCACCATGCATATGGAACTTGACATCTCTCAAAGTGCTCGACCTGTCGCATAATATGTTCAGCGGCAATTTGCCACCAACCATCAACCTGCCATTGCTTGAATGGTTATCCATCTCAAACAACTACTTTCAAGGGAGATTCTCTTTATCTTACCTGATGAATCATTCAAGGCTAAAAGGTTTGTCCCTCTCAAACAATGCATTACAAGTACAAGTTGATGATGATGATTCAACTTATTCATTGCCCTACTACTCCACCTCTAAGCTCGTGGCTCTCGGATTAAGTCATTGCAACTTGAATGTTCAGTCCCAAATCTTCCTCAAGTTCCTCTCCTACCAGTCAAATCTACAGTACCTTGATCTCTCCAGTAATGGATTATTTGGAATATTTCCAGCATGGTTGCTGCAAAATAATTCAAACCTCTTTCACTTAGACATGGGAAACAATTCGTTCATCGGAAGTCTTGACCTCCCGAAGAACAACAATTTGTTGTCGTTGGATATTTCAAGCAACAAGATGAATGGGACGATGCCCAAGGATTTCGGGGTAGCACTATCTTCCCTCGTAGTCTTAGACATGTCTTTCAATTCTTTTGATGGGTATATCCCTCCTTCGGTTGGAAACATGACACAATTAGCTTCACTAGATTTATCAAACAACAACTTCTTCGGGGAGGTGCCAAGACGGATGTTATCCGATCTCACTTAGTTAATACTGTTAGAGATGTGAATGAGACCAAAGTGTCCCACATCAAGCCCTAGTATATGAGTCGGTGGGCTACTACTTCTAAGCTTGGATCACTAAAATACATGCCATGACGTTTGTTTGCTTGGTTTATGTTTTCACCTGCTATGATGTTGCTTTTTGATAATGTTGAAACTTGAAGGGATTTCCTGTGGGATGCGTTGATTCATGTTCATTCTATCATTGCTTGAGGACAAGCAAAGGTTAAGTGTGGGGGAGTTTGATAGCATGCATTTAGGTAGGCATAATAGGTTGCATTTAGCTTAGTTAAGATGCATTTCATGGATGGATTAAGCATGATTTGCATATTAGTTCTCTATGTTGTCGGAGTCGGAATCTACACGCTTTTATTGATTATTTCAGGTAATGGTAGATCCGAGGAGAAGACATGAGTTGATAACGCATTTGATGAGAATGTCTAGTTGATCGAAGAAGCTTACATGAAGATCTCAAGAGGTCCTGAGAAGAAGAAGCGAACCTAAACGAAGAACAAGTCTGCAGAAATTGTCGCCAGACATGCTGAACTTGTTTTGCACTTTCTGGAGGCCTCGGTTGTCCGATCGACTATTATGACCATGCGTTGGAAAGCTCTTTCAGAGAGCTACAACTTTCATGTTGACGTCGAAAGCTAATTCGAGACGGAATTTTCGGGAAAAACCAATGACGCGCCCGCGCTGCAACCTGACGCGGCCGCGCTGCTACTGGAGCGCCCACGCTGCTAGGAGGAAGTGGCCGCGCTGATGCACCAGATGGAAGAAGCAAAGTCGGAGTCTGACGCGCCCGCGCTGCTACCGACGCGCCCGCGTCGGTCCCTGGAGTCGGATTCCTATCCGAGTTTCCCCTACCCTATTAGTTTTAATATTATATTTTTATATTTTTACGGGATGTTAAACCCGATTTTAATTAGTTTATATAGGCCGAGAAGGCAGTAGGAGAGAAGAAGGTTATTTTCCAGAGACGTATTTTTCCCTTTTGTTCATCTCACAAACCCTATGGAGAACTAACTCTCCATTGTTACACTTGGTTCTTTGAAGCCTTCGATTGATTTGGTTGTGAGTATTCTACTCTTGTTAGTCCTTTGTTAATTGTTTCGATCTCCTGAGCTTATTGCTTGATTGCTTATTATTGGTTAATCTGGATTGATCACCTAGGTTTATCGATACTAGTCATATTGCTAGGGTTTCCAATTCCAGGTTTGGGGTTGTAGATTCATTGTAGCAAACACAATCATCATACGCGGGTTGCTTGTGGTAGATTGTGAAGGAGATTCGATTGCAGGCTATTTTAACGGGTTGTTAGAATCGCTTGTATCTCATTATAATTCATGTTTGAATGCTATCGCTTTATTATTCGGTGAAGGTTTTCCCTTGTAATTTGGTGATAAGTGCTTTTAGGACTGGTAGGACTAAAAACTATTACACGATCTGAATTGAGAACAATTACTGGACATTAGAACTTGAGATTCATAGAATGCGATGATGAACCATCTCAATTGTTGTGCGGATAATTACCTGGTGTGATACTTTTCCATCATATATTCGCAACCTCTTATTGCAACTTATTTTGTCACCATTGCTTACACACAAAACTTCCCCTTTAATTGGTTACTTTTGGGTAATAATACTTACTCTTACAATTGATTCTGTTTCCCTGTGGGTTCGACCCTAACTTACCTACTATACTTGTTATAGTTTGCATCTTAGGAATTTACTTTGATTTGGCATAACGACTTTAGGCCTGTCAAATTTGGCGACGTTGCCGGGGAAACGGTTTATCTTTGTTCTTGTTTGTCTTATTACCTATTTGGGTGCGAACCTCTTGCATGGTTCGCACTCGTGCTACTGATCCCCATCTTTTTGATTTTGATTGGGAAATAGACAGGACATACCACCGCCGCCATAGAGAACATTATCCAATGGCTGGAAATGCAAATCAGACGCTGCGACAGCTGACAGCATCAAACATCACCCAGCAGGCACCTGCTGTGACAATCCCTGCTATAGGGGATGACAACCATTTTGAGCTAAAGTCTGGGCTGATTCATCAACTGCCCAAATTCCATGGATTGGCTGGAGAAGACCCCATCAAGCACATGGGGAAGTTTCATAATGTGTGCATGAGCATGAAACCAGCCAATATATCCGAAGCACAGATAAAGATGAGAGCTTTTGGGTTCACGCTGCTCGATGCTGCGGATGACTGGTACTACAGTCTTCCTACAGGGAGCATCGATACTTGGCCTAAGCTCCACAAGGCCTTCCTGGAGAAATTCTTCCCTGCTAAGAAGGAGAACACCTTGAAGAAGGCAATCAGCAATATAGAGCAGGAAGATGATGAAACCCTCTATGATTACAATGAAAGGTTCAAGAAGCTTTGTGCTAATTGCCCTTTCCATGGCTACAGCACGAAGGACCTAGTCTTATACATCTATGGGGGATTGCTGGAATCTGATAGAAGGATGATTGATGCCGCCTGCGGAGGAAATATTCTGAATGTCACGCCAGAGGGAGCTATGGAGAAGATTCAGGAAATGGCTGAGGGGACTAGAAATTTTGGGAAGTCCACCAGAAAGAAAGGGGTCAACTCGGTAGACTCTAACCAAGCCAAGGATATTGCTGAATTGAAGGATATGGTTAGGAGGCTCACTCTGCAAGGGACTCCTCAACAACTCAAGGCTTGTGAATTCTGCGGTGATAACTTCCACCCAACTGATGCGTGTCCTACACTCCAGGAAGACACCGCTGAAGTGAGTGTTATAGGTGGAAATGGACCTCAGAGACCCAGACATGACCCCTACTCAAACTCCTACAACCCAGGGTGGCGGGATCACCCAAATTTCAGATGGAGGGATCCACCAAACCAACCACATCAGCAACAGCCACCTCCCTACAATCAGAGGCAGCAGGGTAACGCCCCCTCTACTGAGTCCATGCTCAATACCCTGACACAGCACTTCACTGCGCATGTTCAGACAACTGAATCGAGCATAAAAGATATACAGAAACAAATGGGGCAAATGGCTGAAGCAATCACGAGAATAGAGGCGAAGACGTCAGTGGGTCTACCATCTCAAACGGTGGTCAATCCAAGGGAAAACGTCAGTGCTATAACTCTTCGGAATGGAAAAGAGCTGAAAAGTCAGGAAGAAGAGGAGAAAAGCACGCAGGTCTCCGACGTGGCCACGCCCAACACTGAAGTGGCCACGCCCAACACTGAAGTGGCCACGCCCAACACTGAATTGGCCACGCCCAACACTGGCGGGCCCGCGCCACAGTATGACGCGCCCGCGTTGAGTCCTGACGCGCCCGCGCTGAGTCCTGGCGCGCCCACGTCGAGTCCGATCTCGCCTGAATCTGAGCCCTATGTCGATACATATGTACGACCGAATTTTCCCCCTCTCGGGTCGGAGAAACCAAAACCTCCGTTCCCTGAGGCACTCAAGGAGAGGAGGATAATCGATTATTCAGAGCTGTTTGAGACATTTAGCAAGTGTCAGGTGAACATTCCTCTACTGAAAATGTTAAAAACTGTGCCCAAGTACGCCAAGTTCTTGAAGGAGCTTTGCACGGTGAGGAGAAATCAGAAGCTGAAAGGAAAAAAGAAAGTGAAAGTAAGTGAGCAAGTCTCCGCTGTGTTTCAGAGGAGAATGCCGAAAAAGTGCGCTGATCCAGGTATGGTTACTATCCCTTGTGTCATTGGAGATGTAAAATTTGATAGAGCTATGCTTGATTTGGGTGCTTCCATAAATGTGCTTCCCTACTCACTTTACAAATCACTAGATTTAGGACCTTTGCATGAAACTGGAGTAATTGTGCAACTAGCTGATAGGTCTAATAAATACCCTAAAGGAGTAGTAGAAGACGTTTTGGTCATGGTCGATAAACTGATTTTTCCTGCAGATTTCTTTGTCCTGGATATGGAACATGATAAGCATGATCCGCCTATTCTGTTAGGTAGACCTTTTATTAAAACAGCTAGGACAAAAATTGATTGTGTTTCTGAGACACTAACAATGGAATTTGATGGAAAAAAGGTTGAATTCGATTTATACAAGGCTATGAAACATCCTGTTAATGACCATTCTCTGTGCTCTATTGATGTGATTGAACCATTAGCTCAAGATCTATTTGATATGTCTAGGGAAGATGAGTTGCAGTCAATTATTGGGAATACTATTGACGAGTCCTATACAGATGTTTCAATTTCATCTAACATGCAGAAATTAGCAGCCCAGATGGATGTAGAAGGTAAGTCCCCTACTCTTTTGGGCATTGGCCCCAATCTACTGACTCCAAGCGAAGTGCTTGTTCCATATGTTGTGCAGGCACCTGAAATTGATCTCGAACAACGCCCTAGTCATCTTTGCACTCTTGATGTGGAGATTAAGGACAAGAAAGGAGCGGAGAATTTGGTGGCTGACCACTTAAGCAGATTGGTGAATGAGGAGGACAAGCCGGAGTCACAGAAACCCATCTTAGGCACGTCCCCGGATGACACATTATGCAGAATCGAGCACAAAAGCACGCCGGAGTCTGGCGCCCCCAAGTCGAGAGCTGGCGCGCCCGCGCTGCTCCCTGACGCGCCCACGCCATTACTTCTCAGCCCATCTCAGTCCGTTCTAGGACTTCATTCTGTAAACCCTTGGTACCGGGACATTGTAAACTATTTAGTTTGTGGGGAATCTCCTCCGGATCATACCAATGCTCAAACGGAGAAGATTCGAAGAGAAGCGAACCACTATGTTTGGGATGACAGCTTGGACAGAAAGTTACACCTTTCAAGGGTTCCCGCATTTGTCAATGAGATGACTGGTGTTGGTGACCCTGGTGGAGGAACCTAGGCCAACCGAGGGCCAGTTAGTCGAGCCAGCGACTTGAAACAAAGGCGCTTCTCGGGAGGCAACCCGAGGTAAGTTTTTCTTTCTTTTCCCTTTTTCTTTTCCTTCACCCTGATTATATTTGATTTACTTTTGTTGTCTTTATTGTTTCATTGAGGACAATGAAAACTTTAAGTGTGGGGGAGAGAAATTCTATATATAGATGCATATAGGAGATCATATTTAAATTTATGCATCATGTTTAATTTCTGTAATCATTTTTATTAATTTTTGTTTATTTTCGTATTTAAAAAAAAAAAAATCAAAAATCCAAAAATAAAGCACGCATTGCATACATATGTGTTATTCAAATACCCATCTGGCTTAGTTTGTCCTCTATTTTAAATTTCTAGCATGATTCATAAAAATCCCATGGAGTTCTGGATGTTTTGATTATTATTTCTATTTGATTTTTGTGGAACATGAGCTAGCGAATGTAATTGAGCATGTATGATTGAGCTAAAGTATGATTGAATCCTAAAAACATGACCCTGTGAGAATGTTTGGCCTTATTTGAATTCTTTTGCTCAATTGTGTGAATTACTCGCCTAGTGTTGCTACCTCTTGACATTGACTGCAGTATCTATTTTTAAAGACCGACTCACATGTTTGTTGCTTGCGGAGTTTATGTTATATTTTGAGTCTTTTTGTTTAAATTTATGCATTCTTAGCGAATAAGGTGGCAATGGTTGATGTACCGAGTAACCGGGTCTACGCATGACACCCATGAGGATGATTCGCGCAAAAAGGTGTTGAAAACTATCCACTAGGAAAGAAGCTTGACCATTGAGTAACCAGGTTCATTCATGACACCCATGTTTGCAACTTGCGTCAAAAGGTGTTCAAGTGGACTTCATATTAGTAGTTGAGGTGTTGATAGACCGGGGCCATTCATGACACCCATGTTTGCGCTTCGCGTAAGGAAAGCACCAAGACAAGAAAAAGAAAAAAAAAGAGAGAAAAGAAAGACAAAGAAAAAGAAAAAAAAAAGTGTTGCATTTTATTTTCTTTATTGTGTCCCGCAAGTAATGACATTTCGGTAGAGAATTGGTGATATGGTGGTCAATGTTTATGAGCTTAGTGCATGATTGGTTTGAGTTGAGAGTTGTACTTAAAAGCCTAAACACATGAGTGAAACACATATTTCTGGTAAGGTTGATAATGTCTACTTCTAAGCTTGGATCACTAAAATACATGCCATGACGTTTGTTTGCTTGGTTTATGTTTTCACCTGCTATGATGTTGCTTTTTGATAATGTTGAAACTTGAAGGGATTTCCTGTGGGATGCGTTGATTCATGTTCATTCTATCATTGCTTGAGGACAAGCAAAGGTTAAGTGTGGGGGAGTTTGATAGCATGCATTTAGGTAGGCATAATAGGTTGCATTTAGCTTAGTTAAGATGCATTTCATGGATGGATTAAGCATGATTTGCATATTAGTTCTCTATGTTGTCGGAGTCGGAATCTACACGCTTTTATTGATTATTTCAGGTAATGGTAGATCCGAGGAGAAGACATGAGTTGATAACGCATTTGATGAGAATGTCTAGTTGATCGAAGAAGCTTACATGAAGATCTCAAGAGGTCCTGAGAAGAAGAAGCGAACCTAAACGAAGAACAAGTCTGCAGAAATTGTCGCCAGACATGCTGAACTTGTTTTGCACTTTCTGGAGGCCTCGGTTGTCCGATCGACTATTATGACCATGCGTTGGAAAGCTCTTTCAGAGAGCTACAACTTTCATGTTGACGTCGAAAGCTAATTCGAGACGGAATTTTCGGGAAAAACCAATGACGCGCCCGCGCTGCAACCTGACGCGGCCGCGCTGCTACTGGAGCGCCCACGCTGCTAGGAGGAAGTGGCCGCGCTGATGCACCAGATGGAAGAAGCAAAGTCGGAGTCTGACGCGCCCGCGCTGCTACCGACGCGCCCGCGTCGGTCCCTGGAGTCGGATTCCTATCCGAGTTTCCCCTACCCTATTAGTTTTAATATTATATTTTTATATTTTTACGGGATGTTAAACCCGATTTTAATTAGTTTATATAGGCCGAGAAGGCAGTAGGAGAGAAGAAGGTTATTTTCCAGAGACGTATTTTTCCCTTTTGTTCATCTCACAAACCCTATGGAGAACTAACTCTCCATTGTTACACTTGGTTCTTTGAAGCCTTCGATTGATTTGGTTGTGAGTATTCTACTCTTGTTAGTCCTTTGTTAATTGTTTCGATCTCCTGAGCTTATTGCTTGATTGCTTATTATTGGTTAATCTGGATTGATCACCTAGGTTTATCGATACTAGTCATATTGCTAGGGTTTCCAATTCCAGGTTTGGGGTTGTAGATTCATTGTAGCAAACACAATCACCATACGCGGGTTGCTTGTGGTAGATTGTGAAGGAGATTCGATTGCAGGCTATTTTAACGGGTTGTTAGAATCGCTTGTATCTCATTATAATTCATGTTTGAATGCTATCGCTTTATTATTCGGTGAAGGTTTTCCCTTGTAATTTGGTGATAAGTGCTTTTAGGACTGGTAGGACTAAAAACTATTACACAATCTGAATTGAGAACAATTACTGGACATTAGAACTTGAGATTCATAGAATGCGATGATGAACCATCTCAATTGTTGTGCGGATAATTACCTGGTGTGATACTTTTCCATCATATATTCGCAACCTCTTATTGCAACTTATTTTGTCACCATTGCTTACACACAAAACTTCCCCTTTAATTGGTTACTTTTGGGTAATAATACTTGCTCTTACAATTGATTCTGTTTCCCTGTGGGTTCGACCCTAACTTACCTACTATACTTGTTATAGTTTGCATCTTAGGAATTTACTTTGATTTGGCATAACGACTTTAGGCCTGTCAGGGGGCGTGTTAGAGATGTGAATGAGACCAAAGTGTCCCACATCAAGCCTTAGTATATGAGTCGGTGGGCTACTCCTTCTATTGCCAATTGGTTTTAGAATGGAACCTCACTCGGCTTGTGTGCTAGGCTACTAGCGCATGTGCGCCCGTGCACACGACCCCCAGTCATCAGTCCTAGTTGGACTTTGATATGGTATCAGAGCGGTTAGCCTAACGACCCGTGTCGATCCTGGTCTGGGTTACCCAGTTGTCCAGGTTTCAACTAGATGATCATTCCTAGTTGGACTTGAGGGTCGTGTTAGGTTGGTGAGTTACTCCTCTCATTGTCAATTGGTTTTAGAATGGAACCTCACTCGGCTTGTGTGCTAGGCTACTAGCGCATGTGCGCCCGTGCACACGACCCCCAATCTCTCGTTATCAAAGAACAATCTTAGAGGAGAGATTATACCTATCTATATGAACTTGTCATCCTTGGATGCTTTATACTTGGATAACAACAACTTTAGTGGGACTATGCAAGGGTCGTTGAGAATCTCTCAACAGTTAAGCGTGCTAGATGTATCCTACAACAAAGCAACAGGGGAAATTCCTGCCTGGATTGGCAACTTTGAAAACTTAAATTCAATGTCCTTAGCAAGTAATGAATTTCGTGGTGAAATACCGAGTCAGCTTTGCAAACTCACGAGGGTTGCGTTTTTGGACCTCTCAGAAAACAGGTTCACCGGGGGGGGTACCTTCTTGTGTCGGACTTGTAGGATTAAGATTCCTGCATATGCATGGAAATCATCTTGACGGAGTAATTCCCGAGGGATTGGCAAATTTGTCGTGGCTGGAGACACTTGATTTAAGCAATAACCAGCTCTCTGGTGGTAATCCTGAATGGATTTATAAGCTATCTAACTTGATTATCATTCTATTAGGAGGTAATCAACTAGAATTGATTTAAGCAATAACCAGCTCTCTGGTGGTATTCCTGAATGGATTTATAAGCTATCTAACTTGATTATCATTCTATTAGGAGGTAATCAACTAGAAGGAGAATTGCCCATCCAACTATGTCGATTGCAACAGGTTAACATCATCGACTTGTCAAATAATTCCATTTCAGGTGCTATTCCCTCTTGCTTTCAAAATATGTCGTTTGGAGGGAAGAAATTGGATGATTTTTTACTGCAAGAATCATGGGATTCAAAGGAAATTTGTACGAAGGAGAGTTATGTTTTGAGTTGGGACTTTCCCGAGTATGAGATTAATTTTCATTATGATATACAAGAGGAAGTTAACTTCATCGTCAAAAGCAGATATACAAGGGCAATATTCTTACGATTATGTCCGAGTTAGATTTGTCATCCAACAAACTGATTGGAGACATTCCTCCTGAATTGGGAGAGTTGGGAAGTCTCCATGCTCTAAATCTGTCCCACAACCATTTATCCGGTTCGATACCTAGGAGTTTCTCCAATCTCATGAGCATCGAAAGCTTAGACCTATCAAGCAACAACTTGAGTGGTGCAATCCTACCTGAACTAGTCACTCTCACTTCCCTAGAGATCTTCAACGTATCTTACAACGATCTAAGTGGGGAAGTGCCAAAAATAGGACAATTTGGAACCTTTGATGAAAGAAATTACCGAGGAAATCCTCTCCTTTGTGGATCTCAACTATCTAAAAGTTGTGGGATGGATGAACCAGTGCCTACTTCCGAGAACACATCAACCAAAGAAGAAGATGATGGATTCAACATGGACGTATTCCTTTGGAGCTTCGGTATGTCCTCTGTCACTATTTTAATAGCCTTCATTGTCGTTCTTGCAATCAACCCTCACTGGAGGAGAGCTTGGTTTGCATTTCTTGATGTGAGATTCCTTTGGTGGTTCAACTCATGAACTTGGAGCATCGTGTCATCTCTTGCATTGATGTTTACTTTCAGATTTTTCTGTGATTTTCATTGTGTTATTTTGAATTTCTGTTGTTTGTATGACTTTAAATTTGCGATGTAAATTGTCGTCTTGGTTGTGTGTTGTCTTGTTCTTAATCATAACTAATTTTAATTGTGTTAGTTTGTATTTCTGTTGTGGTATATGACTTTAAATTTGTGATGTAAACTATTGTCTCAGTCTTGTTCTTTAAATCGATCATCACAACTAATGTGCAATGTTAAACGACTTTCAATATGTAATCAGGTGTTATTGCTGTTCCTTTATATCTGACGGTCAGAGAATCTAATAAACATTAACAATTGTTACAATTCCATTAAATGTTTCCCAAAACATAGGCTTTGCAATCAGACATTTTTTAGAAGGTCAGTTCCTAGCTACTAATTACCAACACTTACATTTACCACTAACTGTAATTAGAAGCTATGCATGAAACACAAAATTTAAGAAAAACCTAGACCTTGCTTGTTAAGAACTGTTGTTTTTCTATGACTCCATTGAACCGGATTTCGAACCTTTTATAACATCAACAGCCAACTGTGGCACATTCTGCAGCTAACTATTTAAAGGGTTTAGCATTTTTTGTTGTTGTTTCAACTTTCTCTAGCTTCATTGGAAGGAAACCAAAACAACAAATTCACCAAAAATTCTATCAAAATAGTAATTGTATGTTTTTTTTTTTAAATAGGAAAGCCGTTAAGTTGGAAGTTTTGGGCTTTCAACTTAAAAAACATTTTTACGCATAAGAATGGTATTATGACTTGACGACTTATTGAAATTCCGATGGTTTATTTATGCATATATATCAACCTAAATTTCCGTTACTGAACTAAATTTTATCCCCTTCTAACTTAGTATATGCATTCATTTGATGATTAATTACATATTGTATTATAATAGTAATAGTTTGAAAAGTTTTGATAGTAATGGTCAACTGACTTAAAGACTGGTTTATTGACTCACCCACAACCACAATTTTAAAAGCTTTAAATTAAAGGATCGAGTGTTTGGTAACAGTTTGGTTGAACACTGTTTTTTTTTTTTATAATGATACTGTATTTAATATTAAAAAAAATACATTTTATAGATCGGAAGCCGTACCCAAACACTGACGGATTTGGTGGGGGTGGTGTGCAATGTATCTCTATTTCTCTATCTTTGAAAAATTCAGCCATTACGTTTTTTGACAGCTACTGCTGATTAATGACAATTATTGACAACTGATGAAGTAAACTCAGTCGTCAACTTTTGTCGGTGGAATACGAATGGATTGGTGTTACTCTCATTATTTACAATAAACCATTTACTGTATAAGTTTTACTCTCATTATAAATATCTTATTTACATTTGTTACTCTCCTTGTAACTAGCTAGGTTCTTCTATGGGGCCTTCTTTGATCACCATGTATTCAGTTCGACTCCTCATAGTTGCGTTGCTTTTACAGGCATATACAACAAGATGTTGTTTAGAGCATGAGAGAGTGGCTTTGCTCCAACTCAAGTCTTATTTTATGTCACTCAAACATGAAGCATGGCTTTCAGAGTATTACTTGGCTCCTAAATTCAGTTCATGGGATGGAAAGGGAAATTGTTGTTTATGGAATGGTGTTACGTGCAACCTATCGACGCAACATGTGACTAAGCTCGCCCTATCGAACCTTATGGATTCCAAATATGACAATGTTCTTAATGTAAGTTTATTGCATCCTTTCCGAGAATTGATAAGCCTCGACTTATCTTGGAATAACATCAATCGCTTGGTCGGAAATGGAGGTATATATCTATATTTCCTTTAGTATATACACATACATATGTATTATTTAAGCAAACCTTTTATTCAACGCATTCATGTTTTGACAACTTTTATGTTTGACATGTGTAGGGAACAAGATGTTAAATTTGCCAAATTTAGAGTCCTTAGATTTTGAATATAATGAGCTTAATCAGAAGCAAGAACTCACACATCTTTTAGGATCACTCAACTCGCTCAAGGAGTTGAATTTGTCTTCCAACGGATTGGTTAGTGGAAATTTTCCCGGACAAGGTATGCAACTCATTTATTCTTATTTTGCTCATAAAGATCCCGAATGAAGATCCTCTACAACACTAGGTGTAACACAAAATTAGTTATACTATAAATTTGTAATAAAAAAAATTCCAAAAATTATATTTATGTTTTAAACACTTGCTAGTATATGTTTATAAAAAAAAATTGATGAAATACATGTTTTATAATTTTTAGAAAATCTTATGGCAAAATAAGTAGTATTTGATTTATATAAAATTTAAATACATAATTTTTCATCAAATTTCTTTTACAAACATATACTGACAAGTGTTTAAAACATAAATATAATTTTTGGAATTTTTTTTTTATTGTAAATTTATAGCATAATTAATTTTGTGTTACACCTAATGTCACACAAAGTGTTATAGATGATCTCCATTGCCCTACATCACACGGTAAAATACTTGGTTAACTATTTCCTACATATTTGGAAAAAAAAAAGAATTAAAATTTTATATTTATGATACATACAGTTAAATACACATATTTACAAACTTTTGTCCTATAAAATGATAATTTAGAAAAATATAAAAAAAATATTTTCTAGTCTTTTAATTATATACTAGTCCCATGCCCGCGCCTACAGCGCTTTTTAGAAAAAAATCATAATTATACCTGTATAATCCAATAATAGTATATAGAAAACACTTGTAGTGTACTTGTTATTCATGATAGTGTTATTAATATTATTATGTAAAATCAACTAAACACAATCCAGGAGAGTAGAGTAGAGCAACAAAGAGAAATCGTTAATCAACATATATGCAACTCATGTAGTTGTCTCTCACAAATAAACAACTAAATTCGAACAAAACAGAAAGCGATGCATGCTGGATTCTGGAGGAACACCTTAGAATCGAAGCTTGGTTCGGCGCCAGTGCCTGCACTTCGCATTGTACCTGAAACCCCCCAAAAATGAATCGCACACTAAATTCAGTTCCCAATAATCTCTTCGAATCGAAACAACATACACTTACATTGAAGGTAATGCAATGGCTATAAGGTAGAAGGCCCTCCACGGAGATATTGAATCCAAGTTCTGTTGAAAAAAATGTGTTAGCTTACATCAATTATCACCATATATAAATACCAATTATTGAACACTACAAAATACGGATAAATAGTTGTGGTCCACACGTCTGTTGGATATATATATACCTTATAACTTTTAAAATGGTGTTTGGGAGAAGATTGTTTCCAAGGTAAAATAAAAGGGAAGTGAATAATATCAATCCAAAGATATCAATCCAAGATATCAAATATGTTAAAATAAAAGGGAAGTGAATAATCAAGGTAAAGAAAGCGGATAATCATTGTACAATATAATAAAATCTATCCAAATTTATCAAATATATGCATCCGCAATTACCTTTGTCAAATATATCTAAATCTATATATTACAATGAAAGGAAAGTGGATATATAAACATCTATAATTAGTAGGTACACAATTTGTATAATATATATGTGGATATTACTAATCTCAAACTTTTCCATAGTCGTGTGATTTTCCTAATCTCTGAATGGAGATGTAAAATCACAATGGGAAAAAAATAAAGAGATGGAAAATCACAATTTGTAAAATATATAGATATGGATAAATGGATATTACTAATCTCAAACCTTTCCATATTCATGCGATTTTCCTAATCTCTGTATGGCTATGAAAAATCACAATCGGGAAAAAAATAAAGAGATGGAAAATCAACCTGTTTGAATAAACAGATGGAAAATCACAATCTGTAATCGACAACAAGCACCGGCAAAAGATGAAGCCCTTTTTTGAATGGATAAAACCTGTTTTGAATCCCCCATCAGACTGGAACAAATCGATCAATAAGAAGAATGAAAAAATTCGAAATTAGATTAAAAAAATAAGAAGAAGAGAGAAGAGATCCAAACAAAAGAGAGAAGAGACCATATCTTGATATGTAGCAGGCGACCTCAAATTCAGAGTGGAATCCCCCATCAGATGAACCCTAGGATGATAGGAAAGTGCAGCAAATAACCCCTGAAGCAACAACAAAGAATCGATCAAATACAATCAGAGATTTCGCAAGAACTGAACTGAAATATCCAACACAGAGATTTCGCAAAAGGTAAAGAAAGAGGAAGAAGAGTGGAGGAGGTAAAGAAAGAGGGAACAACAGATCGAAAGATCGAAATTGTGCTCAATAGAGAGATTTCGCACAGATCATTCCCCTGGCCATGGATGATAATGATCATAATTGCATAACAACACTTTAAGGAATAATAATGATAAGGTCAATTATACTTATCCATCAACCTTTTTTCCATCAAGCTTATTCACTAATGAATATACCTGGGCCTAACTGTGATATGAAATCAAATAACTGTGGACCTGATTATTTGAAGAACAAAGATGAAAGTCATCTTATGAATCCCCCTTTCCACAAACAAAAACTGTACATCCAACTTCAGCAATGCCTCTCGTACCATAGCAGCAAATTTGACAACCAATCAGTCAATAATGAGATTTAGCCCTACCAAAACTGATCAATGCTTTCTTGAGGGTTGTATATTTATTGATGTGCATAGACATCTAACGACCAACCAATTACGCGTCATACACCAAAAAGCATAAAATTGAACCGAGTAACCGCCTAGAAGATACAGTCTTTGAAATTCGAAAACATCAATGAAAATCAAACAGATCCAAACAGTAAAATTAAGGGCAGATCAATAAGGCGAAGAAAGACGATAATTTTTGTAAAAAATAACACAAGACCTGATCGATAAAGGCGCGTTTCTCATCGTCTTTCCGCCCAGGCTCCGGCCACTGCTAAAAAACATGGCTATGTCCAATCTCCACTAAAGTGGTGGAAGACGGACTTCCTGGTGGGAGGCGGACTTCCTGGTTGGAGGCGGGAGATCGAATCGAAAGTGGTGGAAGAGGGAGAAGAGTGTGGGAGGCGGACTTCCTGGTGGGAGGCGAGTGTGGGAGGTGGACTTCCTGGTGGGAGGCGGCGTCTGGAAAAAATCACAACCCTAGGTGGGAGTTGGGTGAAATTTGGAGGAAAAAAAAAAGGAAAAGAAATGATTGGAAAAAAAAAAATTCGATTGGAAGAAAATGAGTGGTGGAAGGAGGAGACGACACGTGGAAAAAAGCTTCTGGTTTAAGTAATATATAGATAGATAGATAGATAATATAATTTTTTAATAACGATATTTTATAACAAAAATTTATAACCGTGTAATTTAAGTGGTGGATTGAACATAGATAACTTTTTTAAAGTTAGATTATATCTGAAATAATTAAATAATACACCGATTGTTACACCGAGTGAAACAGAAGATCTAACTTCAGAGGATTCTTCTCATTGAGAGCAGAAACATTTCGGATCCATTTTCATTATTTATTTATTTTAATACATTTTTGTCGTTCAGAGCTGATACATATGAGACAATTGCGGAATTTGCGGATACTTCATCTGAGTTTGAACGGTTTAAATGGATCTTCAATAATTCAAGGTACATATTGAAAAATTTTGGTATATGAAAGGGTTTGATCTGGTCAACGTTAACATTTGCTGGGCCCAGTAGGCCCAATACACTAGAGCTCCGATCGAAAAGGAACTATAAATTCAATTTTATAGGGCGTTGTTAACCGCACCACAAAAAATCTGGTGGGGCACCAAAAAAAAAATAGTCTTCCGTGTTTTAGAAACGGAAGTAGTGTTGTAATAATTATTTCTTTTTTTTTTTTATTTTTTGGAAAATATTATACACAACTTCCGTGTTTGAAAAACGGAAGGTCAAATCAACTTTATACCTTCCGTTTTTCAAACACGAGAGACAAAAGCTGTTTTATGCCTTCCGTGTTTTAAATACGGAAGTACAAAATAGCTATTTGCCTTCCGTATTTAGAACACGGAAGGGTAAGTTTAAATTATTATTTTTTCGGGTAAAAAAAGGTTATGATTTTCTTATTAATAGGACGAATATACTAGTCATAACCGGTATTTGCCCTAGTTCCGCCGAATTGAGTAGAAGAATGTCAAACCACACATCCAATGGTAACGAAGGAGTAAACAATAATAATCAGGTATCTATATAAACTCTTAATTTAGAATAGTTTAGGATGATGTGTCAATCTTAGAGGCATTTTATGAGTCTTACTATTATTTTTTTTGCCATTTTTCTTGGATTTTCTTTAATTCTCCTTTTTTTCTTCTTCTTCCTTTAATTATCTTTTTTCTTTAATTTTATTAACTATCTATATCTATATCTATATAAACTCTTAATTTAGAAAAGTTTAGGATGATGTGTCAATCTTAGAGGCATTTTAGGAGTCTTACTATTTTTTATTTTTTTTTTGCCATTTTTCTTGGATTTTCTTTAATTCTCCTTTTTTCTTCTTCTTCCTTTAATTATCTTTTTTTTTAATTTTATTAACTATCTATATAAACTCTTAATTTAGAAAAGTTTAGGATGATGTGTCAATCTTAGAGGCATTTTAGGAGTCTTACTATTTTTTATTTTTTTTTTGCCATTTTTCTTGGATTTTCTTTAATTCTCCTTTTTTCTTCTTCTTCCTTTAATTATCTTTTTTTTTTTAATTTTATTAACTATTGGGCTTAATTCAAAACATTTAATTCAATCTAATATAACTATTGGGCTTAATCAAATTTATTTACTAACTATCTATATAAACTCTTAATTTAGAAAAGTTTAGGATGATGTGTCAATCTTAGAGGCATTTTAGGAGTCTTACTATTTTTTTTTTGCCATTTTTCTTGGATTTTCTTTAATTCTCCTTTTTTCTTCTTCTTCCTTTAATTATCTTTTTTCTTTAATTTTATTAACTATCTATATCTATATAAACTCTTAATTTAGAAAAGTTTAGGATGATGTGTCAATCTTAGAGGCATTTTAGGAGTCTTACTATTTTTTTTTTGCCATTTTTCTTGGATTTTCTTTAATTCTCCTTTTTTTCTTCTTCTTCCTTTAATTATCTTTTTTCTTTAATTTTAATAATTATCTATATCTATATAAACTCTTAATTTAGAAAAGTTTATGATGATGTGTCAATCTTAGAGGCATTTTAGGAGTCTTACTGTTTTTTTTTGCCATTTTTCTTGGATTTTCTTTAATTCTGCTTTTTTTTTCTTCTTCCTTTAATTATCTTTTTTCTTTTATTTTATTAACTATCTATATAAACTCTTAATTTAGAAAAGTTTAGGATGATGTGTCAATCTTAGAGGCATTTTAGGAGTCTTACTATTTTTTTTTTGCCATTTTTCTTGGATTTTCTTTAATTCTCCTTTTTTCTTCTTCTTCCTTTAATTATCTTTTTTCTTTAATTTTATTAACTATCTATATAAACTCTTAATTTAGAAAAGTTTAGGATGATGTGTCAATCTTAGAGGCATTTTATGAGTCTTACTATTATTTTTTTGCCATTTTTCTTGGATTTTCTTTAATTCTCCTTTTTTTTCTTCTTCTTCCTTTAATTATCTTTTTTCTTTTATTTTATTAACTATTGGGTTTAATTCAAAACATTTAATTCAATCTAATATAACTATTGGGCTTAATCAAATTTATTTACTAACTATTGGGCTTAATTCAAAACATTGAATATAACTATTGATTATGACACATCACATTTAAACAATGTTATAATGATATTGATATTATTATTATTGAGTAATTTAAAATATCTATATATATGTATTATACTTTACATAAGATTTTTTTTAAAAAAATTCTGAAATAATTATAAGATACATTAATTGTAAAGTTTATTTTTATTTTTATCATAACATTTATTAATATTTTATATAATATATATATATAATATTTTAGTTTATAAAAAACGCGCCATGGCGCGGGAATCGTACTAGTTTCAATTGTTTTCAATTCGTGAAATTTAATGATAATATTGATTCAATTCGTGAAATTTGATTATTTTCAACGCTATTTCAATTGTTTTCAGTTTGATAGAATGAACATTGTTGGATTCGATTATTCGCCTTGTTTTGCGAATAATTATTACTGGTCGGATAGAAAATCGATGTTAGAATGGGCTCGTCGGATTGCTTTTATAACCATTTCTTTCGGCTTCCCAAGCCTACAACAAAAATGGACATTTATTTTTTTTAGACCTAGCTTCCATCCCGCGGGACTATTACTGGTACATCAGCACCTCTGATTTTCTTCTTACGATTAAATATTTATAAAATATTATATTAAAGGATATCAAAACATAACTTATGCAATAAATTTGGTTTTTTACTCTTTATTGGATAAATTAGTGAAAAAATATTAAACAGTATGTAAAGAACAATTTATTTATTAAAGTTATGTGTGTTTCAATTTTTTTGTTTTTAAAAAAAAAGTTAAAATCAAAATCGTTCGTTTTTTCAAAATACATTAAAAAATTGTACTTCCGTATTTAGAAAACGGGAGTTATAAAATAGTTGTACTCCCGTGTTTGAAAGAGGGGAGGTGTAATTAAAATTGTACTTCCGTTTTTTAAATACGAGAGTACAACCCAGTTTTATAACTCCCGTTTTTTTAAAAACGGAAGGCAAAACTAAAAGTTGTACTCTCGTTTTTCAAACACGGAAGTACAACTTAAATTTTGAACTCCCGTTTTTCAAACACGGAAGGCATAAATTAATTGCCCATTTACCCTTCCGTTTTCAGGGCACGGAAGTACAAAACTTTTTTGGGTGCCCACATCAAATCTTTTATGGTGGAATTAATGGACGCGTTCATCAAATGGTTCAAATTTTATTTATTTATTACAAAGTATTTACAGTTAATTCCAATTTTTCCCTATTAATTAGGAGGTGTTTTGGTAAGGGGTTCATGTGTTTTTGGGTTTTGTTTCTTCTAGGGTTGGCAAATTTGAAGCAACTGCGTATACTAGATCTGACTTCCAACTTTTTAAATGGATATCTACCAAAAGGTAAACCACACAACATTTGTACTCAATTGGGGGAGTCCCAACCTGATCCCCTAGCATTTGGTTAATGTGTTTTGTTTTCTCTTATGGATGGTTTTCATCATTTCTCAGATTTGTGCAAACTAACGAGTCTTGAAGAGTTAACACTCGACCAGAATGAGCTGGGTGGTATCCTTCCAACATGTTTATGGAATTTGACATCTCTTCGACTGCTCGACCTGTCATATAATAGTTTCAGCGGCAACTTGCCACCGGTCATCAACCTTCCGTTACTTGAATGGTTATCCATCTTAGGCAATAACTTTGATGGGAGATTCTCTTTATCTTACCTGATGAATCATTCGAAGCAGCTACAAGGCTTGTCCCTCTCAAACAATGAACTTCAACTACAAATGGATGATTCATCATTGTGCTCCACCTCGAAGCTCGTGGATCTTGAATCAAGTTATTGCAACTTGAATGGCCAGTCTAAAACCTTCCTCAAATTCCTCTCATGCCAATCAAATCTACAGCACATTGATCTCTCTGATAGTGGATTATATGGATTATTTCCAGCATGGTTGCTGCAAAATAATTCAAATCTCCGTTACTTGAACTTAAGAAATAATTCGTTCATTGGAAGTATTGATCTCCCCAAGCATACTAATTTATTAGTTTTGGACATTTCAAGCAACAAGCTAACTGGGACGATGCCTAAGGATTTCGGGTTAGCGCTATCTTCCCTCCTAGTCTTAAACATGCATTTCAATTCTTTTGATGGGCATATCCCTGTTTCAGTTGGCAACATGACACAATTATTTTCACTCGATTTATCAAACAACAACTTCTTCGGAGAAGTACCAAGACCATTGTTATTTGAGCTCACTCATTTACAACTTTTGTCACTGTCGAAGAACGATCTTGGAGGAGAGATTATTCCCATCTATATGAATTTGTCAAACTTGGAGGCTTTATACTTGGATGACAACAACTTTGGTGGGACCATGCAAGGGTCTCTGAGAATCTCTCAAGGGTTATACTTGCTAGATGTATCTGACAACGAAGCAACCGGGGAAATTCCTACTTGGATTGGCAACATTGAAAACTTGATTGTAATGTCATTAGCAAGGAATGAATTTCATGGTGGCATACCAAGACAGCTTTGCAAACTCAAGAGGCTTTGTTTTTTGGACCTCTCAGAAAACGGGTTCACCGGGGAGATATCACTCTGTGTCGGACTTAAAGAATTGAGATTCTTGCATATGCACGGAAATCATCTTACCGGAGTAATTCCAAAGGGATTGGCAACTTTGTCGAGGTTGGAGACACTTGATTTAAGCAATAACCAGCTCTCCGGTGGTATTCCTCAATGGATTTATAAGCTCTCAGAATTGGTTATCATTCTATTAGGAGGTAATAAGCTAGAAGGGGAATTGCCCATCCAACTGTGTCAATTGCAACAGGTTAACATCCTTGACTTATCAAATAATAGCATTTCAAGTGCTATTCCTTCTTGCTTTCAAAATATGTCATTTGGAGAATGGAATTTCAATCAACCAATAGAAGGAACAATGGTGTCATTGGGAGTTCTTCTGCCTTATTCCTATGTTTTCGGCTCGAAAATTATAGACTATGAATTCAATTTAAATTTTGACATGCAAGAGAAAGTTAACTTCATTGTCAAGAGCAGATATAGTTCTTACAAGGGAAATATTCTTACAATTATGTCTGAGTTAGATTTGTCATCCAATAAACTGATTGGAGTCATTCCTCCTGAATTGGGAGAGTTGGGAAGACTGCATGCTCTAAATCTGTCCCGCAACCACTTATCCGGTTCAATACCTAGAAGTTTCTCCAAGCTCCTGAGGATCGAGAGTTTGGACCTATCAAGCAACAACTTGAGTGGAGCAATCCCTTCTGAACTAGTCACTCTCACTTTCCTGGAGATCTTCAATGTATCGTACAACAATCTAAGTGGAGAAGTGCCAGAGACGGGACAGTTTGGAACTTTTGATGAAAGAAACTATCTCGGAAATCCTCTCCTTTGTGGGTCTCGGCTACCTAAAAGCCGTGGGATGGATCCTAATATCGGGAACACATCAACCAAAGAAGGAGTTGAAGGATTTGACATGGAGGTATTCCTTTGGAGCTTCGGTACGTCCTCTATCACTCTCTTATTGGCCTTCATTGTGGTTCTTGCAATCAACCCTGACTGGAGGAGAGCTTGGTTTGCATTTCTTGATGTGAGATTCCTTTGGTGGTTCAACCCATGAACATGAAACATTGTGCCATCTCTTGCATTGGTGTTCACTTTAATAATTTTATGTGATTTTCATTGTGTTAGTTTGTCTTTCTATTGTTTGTATGACTTTAAATTTGTGATGAAAAAGGTCGTCTTAGTCTTTGTCTTGTTCTTCTTATTATCATAACTAATTTTCTGTAATTTTAATTGTTTTAGTTTGTATTTCTGTTGCATGTATGACTTTAAATTTGTGATGTAAATTGTTGTCTTAGTCTTGTTTTTTAAATCATCACAACTAATTTGCAATGTCAATTAAATGGCTTTCAATCTGTAATCAGGTGTTATTTGTTGTTCCTATATACCCGAGGGTCAGAGCATCAAATAAAACATTAACAATTTCATTGAAGGTTCCAAATGTTTCCCAAAACATAGGCTTTGCAATCAGACATTTTTTTTGGAGGCTAGGTCCTAGCTACTAATTACCAACACTTAAACATTTTCCACTAACAAAAACAACAAAAAACTGGTAGCCACTGATTTTGTACCTGAAAAATAAGTCAACAATCACCATTCCATTCCATCCTCCCCACCTGCCCCATATCAACAAAATCCCAATTCTTATGTGCATCTCATAGCTGCAATCTTGCCAATTAGACCTGACAAATGGGGCGCAAAACGCAAAGAATCATATTATAACTTTAAATTCAGGAGGATAACTGTAATTAGAAGCTGGGCACGAAACACAAAATTTAAGAAAAACCCGGACCTTGCTTGTTAAGAACTGCTATCTTGCTATAACTCCATTGAACCGGATTTCGAATCTTTTATAACATCAGCAGCCACCTGCGGCACATTCTGCAGTCTGAGTGCCTACTCTTCTGGCGTCTGGAGCAACTTCCTTTTTTGTCCATATTGATAGAACATGAGGAAACCATCAACGTTAAGGCCAAACAAGTTTCAAACTATTTCATAACAAGATTGAGGCAAATTTCAAGTGTATGAGTCAATAATGCAGCATCCGTGACACTGGACTGTAAAAGGATATAAATCTCTCCATCCTTTCTCATTGGCCAGATCAATACGGTGTTGTAGAACAATCAACTCTCTTGCAATCGCCTGAACTTTTCATCTCAGAATTAGAATCACAAACAATTATGAGTCCATTAACCACAACATTTCTTCACTAATTAGCAATACTTACATGCTTTGTTATGTGTTCATGAAGAGTTTTGACCTTCTGCTGAAGATCAACCTGTTACACAACAGAAAAACATACATCACAAGTAAAACAAGCATTATAATACAGGGTAACCTTTCTCAAGAGAATGCTCGAGCAGCTATAGCCCTCTTAGGCTCTTACATACGCTAAGGATTGAATGATGGATAATGAGCAAATGAAGTTGCGCAAGCCCAAGAAGATGTTGCACCATGATAGATTACATAGGTCTCCTATTGTATAGTGGGCTAAAAGCCCGTTAAGGCCCAATATCTTTGTAACCTATATATATATATATATATATATATATATATTGGGAAAGGTTCCAATGAAACGGATTATACGGTGTAACGGTGAAACGAATGAATATTGGGTCATATGAATATGAATATTATGTTATATGAATATATAAATATGAATATTATGTTGTGTGAATGTGAATATGATTTAAATATGGGTATATGAATATGTTATTATTTATATTCACATAATATAAAGTGAATAACACAATATTCATATCCACACACCACAATATTCACATATTCATATCCACATAATGTCATATTCATATTAATATAACACAATATTCATTCGTTTCACCGTTTCACCGTATTCTTTGTTTCATTGGAACTCTTGCCTATATATATTATATCAATGAATGGAAACCCTCAAGGAGGAAATTACAATCAATCCCATGATCTTACATGGTATCACAACCTAAGATCCAAAGACCCTAAATTTCTTTTCCTCTAACCCTAGCCCTAGCCGCCACCTCTCTCTCTCTCCTCGCCGCTCCTCGCCGCCACCCTCCCCACCCGCCTCGGCCACCCCCTTGCCATCGGCCTCCCCCTCCCCTTGCCGCCGACCCATCACTCCACTCTCTCTCTCTCTCTCTCTCTCTCTCTCTCTCTCTCTCTCTCTCTCTCTCTCTCTCTCTCTCTCTCTCTCTATCATTCTAGTCACAATGACCACCGAACCCACCGCCACCAAATCACCCTTCCATTCCGCCCTAACCATCTCCAATATAAAAAATTGCATCCCTATCATTCTTGATCATGAATCCAGTACCTACATCATGTGGTCGCACCTCTTCACGACCCATGTTAAGGCTCATAAAGTCCTCCACCACATTGACTCCTCCGCCAAACGCCTTGAAAGCGAAGACGACGATCTCTTCGCTCAACTTGACATCATTGTCCTTCAATGGATCCTCAACACCATCTCAAAAGATCTATTGACCACCATACTCGACCCCAAAGACTCCGCCTTGAATGCTTGGAAGAAACTTCAGGATATCTTTCAAGACAACAAGTCCACCCGTGCTGTCTATCTCGAGCACGAATTCTCAAGTTGCAAGCTTTCTTCTTTTCCGTCGATAGCTGCCTACTGTCAGCACATCAAGACCCTGGCTGATCAGCTCGACAACAGAAAACTCAAGCTCTTGCTCAATGTAACAGTAACCAGATTGGGAAGTGGAATATGGGATGAGAAGTAGAATGTAGAGATAGAGATAGATGAGAGATAGAGAATAGTTTGGAGGGAAAATATGAATTCATTAATTGCATACCCATCCTCTAAGTTTCAAGGTCTATTTATAGACCATGTTATGCTTGAGCACATAACATTGCCCACCCCTTAAGAAGCCTTGTCTCAAGGCTTACAATCAAGCTTATACACATAACATTGCCCACCCCTTAAGAAGCCTTGTCTCAAGGCTTTAATCAAGCTTATACACATGTGTCTAAGCACCTAGTGTAATGAGAAGTGAGGGAACTATTGGAGGATGTGGGCAGATGCCTCCCAAGTAGCTGTTGAAGCAGGTAGGTTTTTCCATTGAATCAGCCATTCTGTAACTGGATCACCATTGGACAAGTAGTGGGCTCGTGTGTCCAAGATGGCTTCAGGTTCTGCTAATATCTGGCCATCTTCATTAGTTTCTGGTGGCACCTCTGCTATAGTAGGGCCTTTCCGTAGTTTCAATTGAGAGACATGGAAGACAGGGTGTATCCTGGAGGTGTCAGGCAACTGCAACTTGTAGGCCACCTTGCCAATTCTAGCCAAGACTTTGTAAGGTCCATAGAACCTGGCACTGAGCTTGAGGTTATTTCTTATTGCTGCAGATGATTGCCTATAAGGTTGAAGCTTAAGGAAAACCCAATCGCCCACTTTCAATTCCCTTTCTGTCTTGTTGGCGTCAGCAAACTGCTTCATACGAGCTTGTGCCTGTTGTAAGTGGTGCCTGAGCTGTCTAACCATGTGCTGTCGGGTAGTCAACCAATCTCCAGTTGGTGTGGCAGTGGCAGACAAGGCAGGTAACCCCAATTGAGAGGGAGGACAACCATAGAGAGCTTCAAATGGGGTCATCTTAATAGAAGAGTGGAAAGTGGTGTTGTACCACCACTCGGCCAAGAACAACCATTGACGCCACTTTTTTGGAAGCTCGGATGTCATATAGCGCAAGTACGTTTCTAAGCATCTGTTGACCCGCTCTGTTTGCCCGTCGGACTGTGGGTGATAAGCTGAGCTCATGTCCAAGCTTGTATGTAAAGCTTTGAAGAGAGACAACCAAAATTGGCTAACAAAGATTTTGTCTCTGTCTGAGACAATACTGACTGGTATGCCATGGAGTTTATAGATGTTTTCCATGAAAACTTCGGCCACAGAAGCAACTGAGAAGGGATGGGAGAGGGCGATGAAGTGGGAATATTTTGTCAATCTATCCACCACTACCATAATAGCATCCTTGCCCTGAGATCTGGGTAACCCCTCTATAAAATCCATACATATGTGACTCCAAGGGCGCTCTGGTATTGGCAATGGTTGTAACAACCCTGGGGAAGCTACACTCTCATTCTTACTTCTCTGGAACACATCACAGTTATTCACAAAATCAGTGACTGCAGCCTTCAACCCTTGCCAGTAGAAGAGGCTTTTAATTCTCTGATAGGTAGGCTGGATGCTTGAGTGCCCAGCCATGGCATCCTCATGAAATGCTCTTAGCAGTTTGACCCTTAAATCCGAATGACACCCTATGATCAGCCTCCCTTTGTATCGAAGTAACCCCTTTGTGACTGTGAATACTCCTGGAGAAGCAGACATTGCAGTGAGCAATAAGCCTTGAATGACCTGGTCATCTTTGTAGCTATCAAAAATTTCAGTGAGCCAAACTGGTTGCACAATGGTCAATGCAGCACATTCCCCACCTTGATCTTCAAATATTCTTGATAAGGCATCAGCTGCCTTATTCTCTACACCTTTCTTGTAGGCAATCTCATAGTGCAACCCAAGCAATTTCCTAACTGCTTTTCTTTGGATCTGAGTTGTAAGTCTTTGATCTAGTAAATGCTTCAGAGGTTGGTGATCTGTTTTGATGAAGAATTTCCTGCCCTCTAGGTAGTGCCTCCATTTTTCCACTGCTAGAAGAATTGCCAATAACTCATTTTCATACACAGCTAGTAGCAAGTGTCTTCCATGAAGGGTTTGGCTCAAGAATGCTAAGGGCTTGCCATTTTGCATCAACACAACACCAATTCCAGAATCACAAGCATCAGTTTCAATGGTGAAGGGTAAGGTGAAATCAGGCATAGCAAGGACAGGAGGGGTAGTTAGAATATGTTTGAGGTCATTGAATGCTTTCTCTGCAGTCTCAGTCCATACAAACCCATCTTTCTTAAGCAAGTCTGTAAGTGGTTTGGCAATGCAACCATAGCCCTTAATGAACCTTCTGTAGTAACCAGTCAAACTCAAACCCAAGAATCCCCTTAGTGCTTTCAGATTCTTAGGAGGTGGCCAAGCCAGCATGGCAGAGATTTTCTTGGGATCAGTTGACACACCAGAGCCTGAGATAATGTGCCCCAAGTACTCAACCTCACTTTAAGAAAACTCACACTTGGATCTTTTGGCAAAAAGTGTATGATGCCTCATTAATGACAGCACTTCCTTCAAATGGTTCACATGCAGTTCCAAGGTACTACTATATACCAAAATATCATCAAAAAACACTAGGAATGATTTCCTTAGCAGTTTCCCAAACACATCATTCATCAAGC
This sequence comes from Persicaria tinctoria, assembly GCA_037127255.1. NCBI lineage: Eukaryota > Viridiplantae > Streptophyta > Magnoliopsida > Caryophyllales > Polygonaceae > Persicaria > Persicaria tinctoria. Next base: position 962,935 of record JBANSL010000014.1, read on the forward strand.
ATTGAAAAGTAGTTGGAGCATTGGTGAGGCCAAATGGCATTACCTTAAACTCATAGTTCCCATGATGAGTTCTGAATGCTGTTTTTGCTATATCTTCATCCACCATCCTCACTTGGTGGTACCCAGCTCTTACATCCAGTTTTGAGAAGACAGTAGCCCCATTCAATTCATCCAGCAAGTCTTCAATATGGGGTATGGGAAATTTGTCTTTGATTGTGATGTCATTCAATCTTCTATAATCAATACAAAACCTCCATGTCCCATCCTTTTTCTTTACTAGCAATGTTGGGGAGGCAAAAGGGCTATGACTAGGCCTTATTACCCCATTAAGCAGCATTTCCGAGACATGTTTCTCAATTTCTGTTTTATGAAAATATGCATATCTGTATGGTCTAGCAGCTACTGGAGATGCTCCCATTTTCAGGTTAACAGCATGCTCATGGTTTCTAACAGGTGGGAGCCCTTTTGGCTCTTGAAAGACATCCACAAATTCCTGCAGTAATGTCTCAATTTCCACAGGTAGTGCTGCCCTGGTTGCCTGGACATTGCAGACCTGGACCACCTGTGTCATGCCCACTGGGACCTGCAACTTACACCACTTCTGTAACTGCTTACATGTGATCATCTTTACACAAGCTTGACCAGAGTTTTGATCTTCTTTAAAGCCTTTGATCACCACTTGCTTTCCCAATTTTGTGAAAGAAATCTGAACTTCCACAAAATCAAATAGCCCAAGGTTGAATCCAACCAACCAATCTGTTCCTAGGATCATATCACTTCCTTCCATCTTCAATAGCCGGATGTCATGGTAATAATTGCACCCTTGCATCTCCCAAACAAACCCTTTACAGATCTTGCCACTGAACATTGTCCCATTTATAGTATTGACTTGCATAATATTTGCCTTACTAACCTCAAATCCAGCTTCTCTAGCAACTCTTAAGTCCAAGAAACTGTGTGTTGCCCCACTGTTGATTAGTATTGTGATTGGCCGGCCTTTCACTGAGCCTTTGACCCGGATGGTGCTCCCTGATTCACCCCCAGTCAATGCGTGCACATAAACCTCAGTGTCCTCTTGCTCCTCCTCAGGACCCCAGTCATGGCCAGTCATGTCTAATTCCTGTTATTTCCCTTCTACTTCTTGAGCAATCAAGCTGAAGAGAGACTGTGTCTTGCATTTGTGTCCATGAAAGAACTTATCTCCACACTTGTAACATAAGCCTTTCTTGGCGTCATTAGATCTGCTAGTGCTGGCTTCTGAACCTGTTGATGACATAGGTTTGGTTGCTGAACCAAAACTTCTTGCATCTCCTTTATCTCCTTTGCTCCCATTCTCTCTAGACCAAGACTGAGTCCTGAATCCAGAAGAAAGAGATTCGCTGGGCTGTGGTCGCCATTGATTCTTTGAAGCTCGGAATAATGCCTGCACAACCTTGTGATGAAGCCTTGCTTGTTCTAATACCTCAGCCATGGATGAAGGTCTACCAAGCTTAACCAACGACTGTATCTCCGATTTCAAGCCACTAATATAGCTTGAAACAAAGTAAGATTCGGTCAATTGGGGGTTGAAAGAGAGCATACTTGCACGCAGATCTTCGAAACGTTCATTGTACTCTTCTAGATCATCATGTTGCTCTAACTTGTTGAATTCCCCCACTACCTCAGCTTCTCGAATGTCGCCGAATCTCCTGCATATGGCCTCACAGAAATCCGACCAAGAAGCTCTCGGATCTTGCATCAGATAGCCCTCTAACCACGTGTCCGCCTTGTCCGTCAAGTACATGGCCGCTATCTCCAATTTTTGTGCATCCGGAATCGAGAAAATACCGAAGTACTTCTCGCATTTACGGATCCAATTGCGCGGCTTCTTCCCATCGAAGCTCGGAAAGTCCAGCTTAGGAAATTGATAGAATCGATTGTCGCTTCCTCCTTGGCTTGAATTCGACTGGTTAGATCCTCCATTGAAGCTGGGGTGCCACCTTGATCCCAGAATCTCCTGATCCACTGGCCCCGATCCTCTCAGGGATCCTCTTTCACCTATGGATTGCTGGCCCTCGCCTCTTGCTTCGTCTTGCTGTCGCTCTTGTCTGTTCTGATTCGGGGGATTTCTCACGTAGTCCGCGAGTTGCTCCATCCTCAAATCATTGAGTTTCTTGAATTCCTCGAACTGTCTGATCTGTTCTTCTTGGATCCTTTGCAAGTCGGCCACGAATTTTGCTGTAGAAGCCATGAATGACCTGGTGTCATCCCGGAATTCTTGAGTTTGAGGATCCATCGTCCTTGATCGAGTACCTTCCGCCATTGAATCGGAAAACGTCAGCCGGAGTTCGTTGCTCTGATACCAAATCTGTTGTGTTCCGCCAACAGAAAACTCGAGCTCTTGCTCAATGTAACAGTAACCGGATTGGGAAGTGGAATATGGGATGAGAAGTAGAATGTAGAGATAGAGATCGATGAGAGATAGAGAATAGTTTGGAGGGAAAATATGAATTCATTAATTGCATACCCATCCTCTAAGTTTCAAGGTCTATTTATAGACCATGTTATGCTTGAGCCATAACATATGAATGGATCATCCTATTATACAAAGAAGGGTTGGTGTTTGATTGCATTTTGCAAATATGAGGGCGCTGACATGCTTGTTTCATGACTCAACTTATGTGCACCAAACATGAAACATCGATCTTCATTTCATACTTGCTTATTCAAGTTACTAATTCAATATTCAGCCAGCAATTGGAATTTGGAAATTGGAATGCCCTTTCATTATTTAAAAGGGGAAGGCAATGTAATGACGGAACAATTTAGGGTTCAATTGGATTCTTATGGAAGATGAGTTCGATAACAAATCGAAAGGGAACTTCTGATTCTCTCTTTCTCCCAAACTCTTCTTCTCAACTTCCTCTAGTTTCATTGGAAGGATTGGAAGTTCATCTATCCTAGGTCAGTACAATTCATAACACATTCAACCAAAACAACAAATTTACCAAAAATTCTATCAAAATAGTAAATGCTTGGAGATCCTAGGTCACAATTTGAATGCCCTTCAAGTATTTAAAGGGTTCAGAATTTTTTTAAAGACATTTCTAAAGATGAGAATGGTATAATGATGATAGGCCACTAAATGTGTTTGATCTTGATACATTAGAATGATTGGAGATCTTTGGATAAAAAAAAAAAGAACGATTTTTGGCTTGTTTGGATTTATCGAAAGCTTTATCAAGAAGCTCTGTCAAGGCATCTCATCCGAAGGTAAAAAAACCACAAATGGTCGTCAAAGAGACAAATCAAGAGAGAGAGCAGAAATTCTAGATCACCAAAGGAGTCGTAAACCCTAGCACATAAGCATCTCAACGCATATAAGGGCAATAGAGAGAGCTGGCCGTTGTCTTCCACAATTGGGCTCAGCTGGTCCAATTTGATTACAACACACATGGCCCAACACCTCATATAGCCCAAACATTAAAATAGAACCAAAACATAAGGATTATACAAACGAGACTGTAGTGTAGTCTCTACACTGAGCTAGATTTTATTCCCTTATAATTTAGTATATGCGTTTATTTGATAATTACGGAGTACATATTATTATACAGTAATATTAATAGTTTGAAAAGTTTGATAGTAATGGTCAAGTGACTTAAAGGCTGTGGTTTATTGACTCACCCACAACCACAATTTTAAAAGCTTTAAATTAGAGGAGTGTTTGGTAACAGTTTGGTTGAGCACTCTTTTATATATATTGTTTATTTTTTATAATGATATTTAGTATTAGAAAAATACATTTTTATAGATCGCAAGTATTTCAGTGTAGTGATTATAGAGGTTCAAGTGTGGATGGTTTAGATTCAGCCACTGCTTTACAAAATAGGAGCCCTGCACAAAAGCATCCCAAGCAGTACCCAAACACTCACTAGCTAGCTAATTTGGTGAAGTGGACTATTCTATCTTTGAAAATTTCAAAGTGGACTATTCTACAGTAATAATGAAGCTGCAAGAACTTAAGTTTGGCCGGGTGAAGTGAAGCTTCTGCATGCTGATTAATGACAGCTGATGAAGTAAATTCAATTGTCAACTTTTGTGGATGGAATATATATGAATGGATTGTCCTGATTAGACAAAGAAGGGCTGGTGATTGATTGCATTTTCTCCCGCTTAAAGCGGATAGGGGGTCGAGGTGTACACATCATTTCCCCGAACAAGTCGAGATGATATTTCCAATTGATCTAGAAGCACATTAGCCCCTACACAAACATTGACATACACAACCAAGGGCGAACACATACATCGGACACGAAAAACCTCGATAAGAAACTGAAAAGAAAGAACATGAAACTGAAAAGAAAGACGGACAATGAACATGACACAACCCTAAGCTTTCCTATGCCGGACTTCCCTAGCTCTTCGATCCAAATAGCTCTCCTCCACTAAATTAATTATATCCTTCTAAATGCCTTCTCCTTTCACTGTCATATATAATAGGGACAGTTTGCAAACTATACAGATAAGTTGGTCAAATTAGCAAAATATACAAAGTTTGGTAAAAATTAGCAACCTATACATCCCTTGTGCCCCTTCTGCATGCCCCCCTCCCCATGCATGCCCCCCTATGCCCCCCCTCCGCGGCATCAGTTTGTTTTTTTTTTGTTTTTTTTTTCGCGTCAGTGCTGACACCGACGTCAGGAATGCTGACGCCAACTCTTTTTTTTTTCCGCACGTCAGTGCTGACGCCGGCGTCGAGAATGTTGCGTCAGCATTGCTGACACCGCAGACTCCGACAACGTTGATGCGGAGAACGTCGATGATGCTAATACCGGGGATGTCGACGATGTTGACGCCAACTATGCTGACGTCGGTGTCGGAGATGCTAGCACTGGGGAGGAGGAGCACCGGGAGAGAGATTTGAGATTTGTGGGTAATTTGGATTTGAGATTAGGGTTACAAGGTAATGTATAGATTACTAATTTTTACCAAAATGCGTATGGCGCAAATTTTCTCTATATAATAAAGCCTAAGTGTAGGTCTATATTGAACAAAATCACAATCGACAATTACATATTATCAAAGTCCGACTCGGACCGATGACTGGGAGTCGTGTGCACGGGCGCTCGTGCGCTAGTTGCCTAGCACACAAGCCGAGTGAGGTTTCATTCTAAAACCAATTGGCAATAGAAGGAGTAGCCCACCGACTCATATACTAAAACTTGTTATGTTAAACTTTCCGATATGGGACACTTTGGTCTCATTCACGTCTCTAACACATATATACAAATAGTTTTGAATCACAAAAACCTGCATGCCTATCCCGAACCCCTTTAATTAATAATATTCAAAGTCTTCCAAGACTAGCTTGTAATGTGCGTCGACAGTCAATTTAAGTCCCTCAATTTTTTTAAATGATGACTCTAAATACCAATAATGTAATTGAGAATAATGATAAGTTAATAAACTATTTAGAAGCTTTAATTACTCTCATAACTCATATAAATACCTTAACTTACTTACAGCTGTTACTCTCCTTACAGCTCTAGCTATAGCTTCTTCTATGAATCTATGGGGCCTTCTTTTATCACCATGTCTTCATTTCGACTGCTTATAGTCGCGTTGCTTTTACATGCTTATGCATCTACATGTTGTCTACATCATGAGAGTGAAGCTTTGCTCCAACTCAAGTCTTATTTTATGTCGCTCAAACATTCAGCCGACTTTTCAGAGAATAACTTGGTTCCTAAATTCAGTTCATGGGATGGCAAGGGAAATTGTTGTTTATGGAATGGTGTTACGTGCAACCTATCGACGCAACATGTGACTAAGCTCACCCTATCGTTCCTTATGGATTTCAGTAATTATGACATTGACAATGTTCTTAATGTAAGTTTATTTAATCCTTTGCGAGAATTGATAAGCCTCGACTTATCTTGGAATTACATCAAACGCTTGGTCGGAAATGGAGGTATATATCTATATTTCCTCTCTGGTATAGTATATACACATATGTAGTATGATTTAACGTATTCATATAATCATATATGTTTTGATAACTTGATTTTATATTTGAAATGTGTAGGGTACAAGATGCTAAATTTGCCAAATTTAGAGACCTTAGATTTTGCAGCTAATGAGCTTAATGAGACGCGAGAACTCAGACATCTTGTAGGATCACTCAATTCGCTAAAGGAGTTGAATTTGTCTTGGAACAGGTTGGGTGGTGGACAGTTTACCGGACAAGGTATGCAACTCATTTATTTTATTCTTATATTTTTGCTCATTAAGATCCCCGCGCGCTTCACACGGTAAGATACCTGGTTAATTATTTTCAGGCATAATTTAACTTTGAAAAAATTTTAAAATTTATATTTATGACCCATACAGTTAAATACACTTTTATCCTGTAAAAATCATATTTTTGGAAAATATAAAAAAGAGTTTTCTAGCAAATTCAATCTTTTAATTATTTATAATTTTTGAATAATTAATGATATTTTATAATAATTTTTTTTAATTGTGTAATTTAAGTATGTGGAACGTAGATAACTTTTTTTAAAGTTGAATTATGTCCAAAATAAAATTAAATAAAAGGGGGAAATTTACAGATAACCGCCCTTTAAACATGAGAGTTTTTACTTAATCACCCTTTAAATTCCAAATTACAAAAAACCACCATTTAAATGGTCATTCTTTACAACTCACCACTCATTCATCTAATTTCGCTAATTTATCATTAAATATACTGTATTTTAATATTTTTAAACTCCATTTTGATTGTAGATATATTCAGAATTTGAATTTAAGGACTTGATTATATTTTAGGGATCATTTTATTTATTTTTAAAAAATAATAAGAAGTAATAAATATAGTCTATAATTATTATCTTAATTTATGTTTAAAAATATTTCTAAAATTTTAAAATATTATGTAAATTACTCTTATTTATTTATATTTTAAATATTTTAAAAATATTATTATTTATTTATATATTTTTGTTCAATAATTATCTTTGATAAAAAAAATTCAAAAAGGTTATTTTTAACTTTATAAATAGAAATTATGGTTTCTAATCATATTATAAAGAAAATACTTAATTTAAATTATATTTTAAAAAAATTATAAACATTTTCAAATATAAATTAAGATAATAATTATAGGTTATTTTTATTTTTATTTTTAAAAAATAATTAAAATGATCCCTAAAATATAATTAAGCCCTTAAATTCTATTTATAATCAACTTTTATTTTAAAATATTAAAATATAATATATTTAATGATAAATTAGCGAAAATAGATGAATGAGTGGTGATTTGTAAAGAAGACCATTTAAAGGGTGATTTTCTATAATTTTAAATTTAAAGGGTGGTTAAGTGAAAACTTCCATATTTAAAGGGTGTTTTTTTATAAAATTATATTTATATAATTTTAAATTTAAAAATGCTTCTCGTTAAAAATCATGTTTAAAAAATTCTAAAACTATAATTTGCCAAAAATCTTCTTTTTAATTTTTAAAATTTTATAACAGATGAATTTTCAATATAAAAATTTATAAACATATATAATTTTTTAAGATAATATTAAAACTAAAATAATTTTATGATATTCTTATTGAGAGCGGAAATATTTCGGATCCTTTTTCATTGTTTAATTTTTTTTTAATATATTTTTGTCCTTCAGAGATGACACATATGAGACAATTGCGGATACTTCGTCTGAGTGGGAACGAATTAAATGGATCTTCACCAATTCAAGGTACATTTTGAAAAATTTTGGTTCATGAAAGGGTTTGGTTTGGTCCACGTTAATATCTGCTGTCCCAGTACTCCAGTAGGGTCAATACACAAGTATTTACATTTCAAAGTAAACTAGTGTAGTACAGGCCGGGTGTTCAAAATTCGGTTCAAATTAAACCGGAATTTTGAACCGAACTGAGCCAATCAAATTGGATATAAACCGAACTTAAAAGATTAGGTTCGGTTTTTTGTTCGCAATTCTAAAAATTTGTATTCAGGTTCAGTTCGATTAAAACCTAACTTTTATTAAATTAAATTAAAACATTATACAACACTAGTTTAGATTGAATCAATTCTCATAAACCAAAGTTAAGGTGTTAGGTTCAGTTTTCGGTTTGCAATTTTCAAAATTTGGTGTTAGTTTCAATCAATTATTACTATGGCGCGCTTATTTCAAAATTATTAAAATAATAATGATACAACACATATTACTATGATAAATAATTTAAGAAATATACTACTTCCGTCTCAAAATACTTGTCGTTTTACTTTTTTGGCACGTTTTTTAAGAAGCTAAAAACTCTTAAAATATTATTTTTTTTAAAAAAAAATTCATAATTTTATATAATTGTATTAAGTATGAAATTATTTGTTTAAATTAATAAAATCATTGATATTTTATATAATTTTTACAGTTCTTAAAAAATATGTCAAAAGCAAAACGACACCGAAGGTAGTATATATATTGATAAAATTTAACATAAAGATCAGTTACTTTCAAACTAAGGAATATTTACATTATATGGGTTGATTTTCTTTTTTAGTTAAAACATTATTATTTTAAAAAAATAAAATGTAAATAAATAATTATAGAGAGATTGTTTGAAATTAATAAAATTAAAGTGGATTGCTTAACTAAAAAAGTAAATGAAGCACACTAGTTATTAATATTATGCTTTTTCACCTTGCATCTTACTATTGGGTCTGACCGGTCGACACAAGCCAGTTTACTTGGTGTGTGGGCCGTGTGGCTCTTGTCGGCTGGGTCACCATTATAAAAAAAAAATTATGTTTTGAATTATGTAATTAGTTTCTAAAGAAAATTAATATCTTTATAACATTAAAAAAAAAATTGAAGAAATCTTGTTGATTACTAAATTTTTTAATATCTCATTAAATTTTGTAAAAATTTATGTTTTGAATTAATCTAATTGGCTGGTAGAAAAGGAATCAATATCTTCTTAATTTTATTTAAAAAATTATATTTAAAAATAATCAATTGCTAAATTTTTTTCTTGAATTCTATTTTAAATTAATCCAAATGGTTAATGGATAATTAAATGATAAAAAATATATTAATAAAAAAATGAAAAATAATTAAAATTAGTTATTGGTTGAAATAGCTAAAAATAAGCTAAGAATATACAACTAATTCCAATTTTTTAATTTATTAAAAAGTATTTCATTACCTTTATATGTAGTTCAATTTGTTATTATCTATTACAAAGTATTTACAATTCATTCCAATTTTTCCCAATTGGGAGGTGTTTTGGTAAGGGGCTAAGGGGTTCATGTGTTTTTGGGTTTTTCTGATATATGGTTTTCATCGATTTCTCAGCTCTATGTAAACTAACGAGTCTTGAAGAGTTGAGACTTGACTGGAATCAGCTAAGTGGCATCTTTCCAAGATGTTTATGGAATTTGACATCTCTTCGAGTGCTCGACCTATCGCATAATAGTTTCAGCGGCAACTTGCCACCAACAATCAAGCTCCCATTGCTCGAATGGTTTTCCATCTCAGACAATGACTTTCAAGGCAAATTCTCTTTATCTAACCTGATGAATCATTCAAGGCTACAAGTTTTGACCCTCTCAAACAATCCATTACAAGTACAAGTTGATGATTCAGTGTATTCATCGTCCTACTGCACCTTTAAACTCGTGGTTCTCATATTAAGTAATTGCAACTTGAATGACCAGTCTAAAAACTTCCTCAAATTCCTCTCATGCCAATCAAATCTACAGTACATTGATCTCTATGGTACTGGATTATGTGGATTATTTCCAGCATGGTTGCTGCAAAATAACTCAAATCTCCATGTCTTAAACTTCGGAAATAATTCGTTCACCGGAAGTCTTCGCCTCCCAAAGCATAGCAATTTATCAGTTATGGACATTTCAAGCAACAAACTAACTGGGACGATGCCGGAGGATTTCGGGATAGCGCTATCTTCCCTCCAAGCCTTGAACTTGTCTTTCAATTCTTTTGACGGGCATATCCCTACTTCGGTTGGCAATATGACTCAATTATGGTCACTAGATTTATCAAACAACAACTTCATCGGAGAGGTCCCAAGACAATTAGTATCTGATCTCACGCAGTTACAACTTTTGTCGCTATCGAAGAACAATCTTGGAGGAGAGATTGTTCCCATCTATATGAACTTGTCCTCCTTGCTGGCTTTATACTTGGATGACAACAACTTTGGTGGGACCATTCAAGGGTCGCTGAGAATCTCTCGGTGGTTGGGCTTGCTAGATGTATCCTACAACAACGTAACAGGGGAAATTCCTACCTGGATTGGTGACTTTGAAAGCTTGAATACAATGTCCTTAGCAAGGAATGAATTTCATGGTGGCATACCAAGACAACTTTGCCAACTCAAGAGGCTTTGGATTTTGGACCTCTCGGAAAACAGGTTCACCGGTGGGATACCTCCTTGTGCAGGGCTTACAGAATTGATATTCTTGCATATGCACGGAAATTATCTTACCGGAGTAATTCCAAAGGGATTGGAAAATTTGTCGTGGTTGGCGACACTTGATTTAAGCAATAACCAGCTCTCCGGTGGTATTCCTCAATGGATTTATAAGCTCTTCAACTTGGTTATCATTCTCTTAGGAGGTAATAAGCTAGAAGGGGAATTGCCCATCCAACTGTGTCAATTGCAACAGGTTAACATCATTGACTTGTCGAATAATAACATTTCGGGTGTTATTCCTTCGTGCTTTGAAAATATGTCATTTGGAGAACTAAATTTCGATGGAGCAAAATCAGATGGACTAGAGAGCGGAGATGGATTTACTCTGTCTAATACCTATGTTTTGGGCTCGATGATTCAAGGGTATGAGATCAATATTAATGATGTGATACAAGAGGAAGTAGACTTCATTGTCAAGAGCAGATATAGTTCTTACAAGGGCAATATTCTTATGATTATGTCTGAGTTAGATTTGTCATCCAATAAACTGATTGGAGACATTCCTCCTGAATTGGGAGAGTTGCGGAGTCTCCATGCTCTGAATCTGTCCAACAACCAATTATCCGGTACAATACCAAGCAGTTTCTCCAAGCTCAAGAGCGTTGAGAGCTTAGACCTATCAAGCAACAACTTGAGTGGAGCAATCCCTTCAGAACTAGTCGTTATCACTTCCCTAGAGATCTTCAATGTATCATACAACAATCTAAGCGGAGAAGTGCCGGAAACAAGACAGTTTGGAACCTTTGATGAAAGAAACTATCTAGGAAATCCTCTCCTTTGTGGGTCTCGCCTACCTAAAAGTTGTGGGATGGATGAACCTGAACCTAATACTGGGAACACATCAATTAAAGAAGAAGACGAAGGATTTGACATGGAGGTATTCCTTTGGAGCTTCGGTATGTCCTCTGTCACTATCTTAATAGCCTTCATTGTCGTTCTTGCAATCAACCCTCACTGGAGGAGAGCTTGGTTTGCATTTCTTGATGTGAAATTACTTTGGTGGTTCAACCCATGAACTTAGTTTGTATTTCTGTTGTTTGTATGACTTTAAATTTGCGATGTAAACTGTCGTCTTAGTCTTTGTCTTGTTCTTCTTATTATCATAACTAATTTTCTGCAATTTTAATTATGTTAGTTGTATTTCTGTTGCGTTTATGACTTTAAATTTGTGATATAAACTTGTTGTCTTAGTCTTCTTCTTTAAATCATCACAACTAATTTGCAATGTTAATAAAATGCCTTTCAATCTGCAATCAGTTGTTGGTGTTGTTCCTATATATCTGAGGGTCATGGCATCATATAAAACATTAACATGCAATTCCATTGAAGGTTCCAAATGTTTCCCAAAACATAGGCTTTGCAATCAGGCATTTTTGTGGAGGTCACGTCCTAGCTACTAACACTTGACATTTGCCACCAACACTTGACATTTGCCTCTAACAAAAAAAAAAAAAATTGGTAGCCACTAATTTTGTACCTGAAAACTAAGTCACCAATCAACATTCCATTCCATCCTCCCCACCTGCCCCATATGAACAAAATCCCAATTCTTATGTGCATCCCATAGCTGCAATCTTGCCAATCAGACCTGACAAAGGCGGCGCAAAATGCAAAGAATCAGATTATAACTTAAAATTCAGGAGGATAACTGTAATTAGAAGCTGGGCATGCACGAAACACAAAATTTAAGAAAAACTTGGACCTTGCTTGTTAAGAACTGTTATTTTGGTATGACTCCATTGAACCGGATTTTGAATCTTTTATAACATCAGCAGCCACCTGCGGCACATTCTGCAGTCTGAGTGCCTGCTCTTCTGGTGTCTGGAGCAACTTCCTTTTTTGTCCATATTGATAGAACGTGACGAAACCATCAACGTTAAGGCCAAACAAGTTTCAAATGCAAGACACTTTTATAACAAGGATTGAGGCAAATTTCAAGTGTATTATGAGTCAATAATGCAGCATCCGTGACGCTGGACTATGTAAAAGGATATAAATCTCTCCATCCTTTCTCATTGGCCAGATCAATCAACTCTCTTGCAATCGCCTAAACTTTTCATCTCAGAATTAGAATCAGAAACAATTATGAGTCCATTAACCACAACATTTCTTCCCTAATTAGCAATACTTACATGCATGCTTTGTTATATGTTCATGAAGAGTTTTGACCTTCTGCTGAAGATCGACCTGTTACACAACATAAAAACATACATCACAAGAAAAACAAGCATGATAATACAGAGTACCCTTTCACAATAGAATGCTCGAGCATCTATAGCCCTCTTACATACACTAAGGATGGATAATGAGAAAATGAAGTTGCGCAAGCCCAAGAAGACGTTGCACCAGTCAGAAAAAATGCTTGTTTTGATTGCTTTGAATTTTTTTGCAAGCGTCATAATAGTTGATGTTGATTCCACCTTGATGATGTGCATATATTTGTGATGTATTTTTATATGATGGAAGACAAATAATATCAATTAGTATTTATTTATATATGCGAATATATTTATTTAATTATTTATTGGGATTTATATTTAATTAGTTGTTGGAGATTTTGTGCAGGATTTGATTCAGTTATTGAAGATTTGTGATTGACTTTCTAAAAGCCTCTTTGAGGATTTTGTGAAACAATCTTCAAGTTCAAAAGGTTGTTGGTTTGTTGAGATCTTCAAGAGATTTGGTTAAACCAATATTTGATTGCATTCAACGTTTTAAAACAAACCAAAGTCAAAACCTTGGATTCCAGGTTTTGGTAAGACCTTACCGGACACTGGTAAGACTTTACCAACAGTGGCTCTAGTTCTTCACGAATGGGCTTGCTTCAACTTTAATGGGTTTGTTTTTAATGGGCCTAATTTTACTTGAGATCAGATTTGATTCTAAAGACCAATATGTATTGGGCCTAATATTGTTTCTAGATTGGGCCTAAATTTGATTATGAATTCATACGTGGGTTTTTATTTGGGTTAGATGATTTAAATCCTATCTTATCCTAACCCTTACATGTTTGTTTAGTTGTTGAGATTTTACAGGGATTTGGTTGAATGGAGTTTTCAAACGTCAAATTTAAAAGCTCTTATCCCAAGCAAAAATCAAGAGGGTATCCATGTGAAGGTTCTGGAATGTTTTTCAAATGGCTGAAGATCTCTCTCTCCATGAAGATATGGTGCAATGTCTTTTAACCAACCGGTAGAAGATTCAGACGTGCGTTTATTTTTGAAATCAAACGTCCTGGCCTATATAAAGGAGAAGTGGAAGATTGCAGGAAATACAAGGATTCACCACAAGCGCTTAACGATCGTCTGATATCTCGTCTCCTGCAACACCAACCGATCTCGCATCTCTCCATTGGTTTAAGTGTTTTATTTCTTTGAAAGTTTGTGAGGTTTACATTCAGCTTTATCGTACAATTCATTCTAGGTTATACTAAGGGTTTCTTTACCCAAACGTATAGGGTGCTTCGGTATCCTTAGTTGCTTTGTTTCACTAGAGAGTTTGGGTTGCTAGATAGTAAGGAAGTCTAGAAGTGTGTAAGTCTTCTAGAGGTTGTATCTAGGACTCATAAGACAAAGTGAAATAAAGTGTGTTGAATCCTACGGGTTGGATAACCCTAGGCGGGGACGTAGGCGGTTGTGTCGAACCTCGTTAACAAGTATCGTGTCCTTTACTTTCTGTTCTTTATCTTTCGTGCTTGTGTTTACTTTGCTTTCTATTCGTTATTCTTGCTTAACTAGTTACTGTTTTGCAGACAAGGTCTTATCTCCACTGGTAAGGTCTTACCAGTTTCAACATTTGCTTATTAACTTGTTTCTGCTTTTCAGATAAGGTCTTACCTCGGGCAACAAGATCTTACCAGTTTCAGCATTTGCGAAAAGTTTGCATACTCTTTCTTCCTCCCTTGCTAGAGTATTTGTTAGCCTTTTATCTGCCTATTCCGCACTTCAGTTGAACCGCTCATAAAAATTAAAAGATAACTTACAACAATAGGCCTTTCAAGAATGCCTTTCTCCACTTTCTTGCGTAATTCCTCACATTCTTCCTCCACACATGAGCAAAAAGTCAAATCTAATTCCCATGTAATGGATATAGATACAGTGACAATAAAGAACAAAAAAAAAACAGTTAACAGATGACATTGCTCTTTGATTACCTCAGAGAAATCGTCATCTGAAAGCATGGAGATCAGAACATCATCTGCCATACTGGACAACTTTAGCACAATATCCGCTTTATTTCCGTTAGCTGGTCTTATGACATCTGAAGAAAGTACGGACAACAAAAACACTCATTAAGTCACACGGAAGAATTGGTGAATATAATTTTTACAAAATAAACTATACCATATTCAGAGTATTACCTGTGACTTGAAGAAGCTTGTAATGACGCTGGTGAACTGTTGCAACTGACTTGACTTTCACAATGCTACCTACTACTTTGAGATCAAAGGCTTCTGAATTCTTCAACAGCTCCTCCACCAGACAATCTTCAATTCCTCATCTGTTGAACTGTTTTCATCCACATCGTCATCTGATTCTGCGCGGAAACAAAGCGACTAATTGCTTTATGGTCAGTGCGACCAACTATGCGCTAACAGCCCACCTCCCGGGGCAAAGAGCTGTACTGTTTGGTACCCCGGGCAAAAGGGGCCCGGGGTAAGGCTGGGGTGGAGGTGTGTTCAGAGATTCCACCAGTTGAATTTAATTTGTTGGAGAAATGTTCATGTGAGGTTTTCAAATGTGTCTTTTGAACTTCTTTTAAAGTCCCACATTGATTACAAAAGGGGTTGAGGGATTGGTTTTAAGGAGGAGGTTTTCTAAGGACTATTGAGAGTTGGGATAGGATCATAGGACTCCCACACGCACACCGCCGCCGATCCGTGACACGTCCGTGGGGGGGTTGCTGGGCGCCGATCTGCACCACGCGGTGTTGGGGTGATTTTGCTTCTAAGATGCGCTGTAACCCCACATTCTGATCAACAAAAAAAATGCGTTCATTGTTTCAGCTCTGGTGAGGGAAGTTTTTTCTAGAATGTGAAATTGTAGCTGTTGTGATTGACAACTGATGAATTTCTACCTGGATTGGGGACCTTGAAAGCTTGAATGTAATGTCCTTAGCAAGGAATGAATTTCATGGTGGCATACCAAGACAACTTTGCCAACTCAAGGGGCTTGTGTTTTTGGACCTCTCAGAAAACAGGTTCACCGAGGGGATACCTCCTTGTGTCAGGCTTAGAGACTTGAGATTCTTGCATATGCACGGAAATCATCTTATCGGAGTAATTCCAGAGGGATTTGCAAATTTTTCGTCGTTGGAGACACTTGATTTAAGAAATAACCAGCTCTCTGGTGGTACTCCTCAATGGATTCATAAGCTCTCCAAATTGGTTATCATTCTATTAGGAGGTAATAAGCTAGAAGGGGAATTGCCCATCCAACTGTGTCAATTGGAACAGGTTAACATCCTTGACTTGTCAAATAATAGCATTTCAGGTGCTATTCCTTCGTGCTTTCAAAATATGTCATTTGGAGCACGAAATTTGATTGATAAGTATGTTTTGGGCACAGATTTTCTAGAGGTTTTCTATTTAAATTTCGACATGCAAGAGGAAGTTAACTTCATTGTCAAGAGCAGATATAGTTCTTAATTACAAGGGCAATATTCTTACGATTATGTCTGAGTTAGATTTCTCATCTAATAATCTGATTGGAGACATTCCTCCTGAATTGGGTGAGTTGGGAAGTCTCCATGCTCTAAATTTGTCCCACAACCACTTATCTGGTTCGATACCTAGCAGTTTCTCCAAGTTCAAGAGCATCGAGAGCTTAGACCTATCAAGCAACAACTTGAGTGGAGCAATCCCTTCTGAACTAGCCGCTCTCACTTCCCTGGAGATCTTCAATGTATCTTACAACAATCTAAGTGGAGAAGTGCCAGAAACGGGACAGTTTGGAACCTTTGATGAAAGAAACTACCAAGGAAATTCTCTTCTTTGTGGGTCTCAGCTAGCTAAAAGTTGTGGGATGGATGAGCCTGTGCCTAGTACCGAGAACACATCAAGCAAAGAAGGAGATGAAGGATTTGACATGGAGGTATTCCTTTGGAGCTTCGGTATGTCTGCTGTCACCGTCTTACTGACCTTCATTGTTGTTCTTGCAATCAACCCTTACTGGAGGAGAGCTTGGTTTGCATTTCTTGATGTGAGATTCCTTTGGTGGTTCAACCCATGAACTTGGAAGCATCGTGCCATCTATTGCATAGTTGAATTGTTGTTTTTTACTTTCAGAATTTTCTGTGATTTTCATTGTGTTAGTTTGACTTTAAATTTGTGATGTGAACTGTCGTCTTAATCTTTGTCTTGTTCTTCTTATTTTAATAACTAATTTTCTGTAATTTTAATTGTGTTAATTTGTATTTCTATTGTGTATGACTTTAAAGTTGTGAGGTAAACTGTTGTCTCGGTCTTGTTCTTTAAATCATCACAACTATTTTGCAGTGTCAATTAAAGCTTAGGCTTTACAATCAGGCATTTTTGAGGAGGTCAGGTCCTAGCTACCAATTACCAACACGTACTTAACATACATTCTTTGGTATATGTTCATGAAGACTTTTGACCTAATGCTGAAGATCGACCTGTCACACAACAGAAAAACATACATCACAAGTAAAACAAGCATTCTAATACAGATCGAGTAGCTAGTACCCTTTTGGAAGCCCTCTTAGATACACTAAGGAGGGATAATATAATGAGTAAATGAAGTTGCGCAAGCCCATGAAGATGTTGCACCAGTCAGCAAAAATGTTTGTTTTGATTGCTTTGAAGTTTTTTGCAAGTGTCATAATACCCTTTAAAAAATTTTGCCACTCTCCAGGCCATCAAAAGCAGGTGGACAACCCTTCAAACCGGGCTTCTAGCTGGGGCGGTAGATGTGAGTCATAAAGAAGGGTTGATGTTTTTTATTGCATTTGCAAATATTTGCCCGTGTCATGACTCATACTTATTTGATAATTACATATTACTAAAAATAAATTAAACATGAAACATCTTCATTTCATACTTACTTATCCAAGTTACTGATTTATCCCCTTATTCTCAATACATGCATTTATTTGATAATTACATATTAAATACTCAAATTCAGTGAGTGCTTGGGAGTATTATAATACGGAATTGATATATACACGGTTAAATTCTCGCCCGTCCACGATTGCGTAGTGCGAGTGCGCAAATAGGGTGGGGCCGCCAACCCATGCCAGCAACAAAGGTGTGCAAGCGTGCATCACGAATTCACCAGAATGGCAACTGCGCACTCTATATAGTGCGCGACCTCTCCCTTGCTGTCATCCCCAACCTTTTCCTCCACCGCCTCATCAAGGTCACACTCACCAGAAGCGGCTCCACCCTCCACAAATTTGTCTAAATGTCAAATTAATTGCAATGTATAATTAAGTCCTATAATTAATGCAATCGTTTCACACACTCCGGTTAATTCGCAGATTCACATTACGAGGTTGTGCATTTTGATGACTTTTGCGGATTAAACCGTGTAAATTGCGAGATAATAACCATGTAGTTTGAATAGTTTTGATAGTAATGGTCAAGTGTCTTAAACGCTAGCTGCAGTTTATTGACTTATATATCCACAATTTTAAAAGCCTTGAAAATTAAAGGAGTGTTTGGTAGCAGTTTCGTAAGTATTTCAATGGTCTATTTATAATTTTAAAAGGATGTGGTTTAGATTAGTGGACTATTTATAATTTGGAATGGTCAATTCAAATCCCTTAAAATACAAAGGAAAATTAAAAGATGACTCTATAAAACCAATGTAATTGAGAAAATCAACTATATATTTATAAACTTTGCTCATAACTAATAAAGACCTTATTTGCATTGGTAATCAAGACAAGCTACTCTCCTTGTAGCTTCTTCTATATATGGAGCCTTCGATTATCACCATGTATTCGGTTCGATTGCTCATAGTTTCGATACTATTACAGGCTTATACATCCAGATGTTGTTTAGAGCGCGAGAGGATGGCTTTGCTCCAACTTAAGTCTTATTTTGTTTCACTCTCAGCTTCGGCGGAGTTTTCAAAATCCTTGGCTAGTGAACTAAGTTCATGGGATGGTGAAGGAAACTGTTGTCTATGGAAGAGAGTTACGTGCAACGAATCGATGCAACAAGTGACCGTACTCTCCCTATATAACCTTATGGATGTCAAACAGGGCATGCCGAATGGGAATTACAATGTCCTTAATGTAACTTTATTTCATCCTTTTCGAGAATTGATAAGCCTCGACTTATCTTACAATTACATCAACAGCTTGGTCAGAAATGGAGGTATATATATAGGTCTCCTTTGGCATCTGTATATGTTTGATTTTATTAACGTATTCATATTGCAAGTCGATCGACGACTTTGATGTTTTACATGTAGGATCCAAGATGTTAAATGTACCAAGATTAGAGACCTTAAATTTTGGATTTAATAATCTTCATGATAAGCAAGAAGTTGGAGATCTTGTGAGATCACTCAATTCGCTCAAGGAGTTGTTTTTGAATGACAACAACATGGATGGAAACTTTCCAGGAAAAGGCATGCAACTGATTTATTCTTACTTCGTCCATAAATTTGTTAGAGCTTATCATTAATTAGTTAACTTATTTATGCATCTGTGTTTTCTTAATTCTAGAGTTGGCACATTTGAAGCAATTGCGGATACTAGATCTTAGTAACAACTATTTTAATGGATCTCTACCAAGTCAAGGTAAACCACACACCATTTGTAATCACTACGAATTCTTCGAACGGAGGGAATTCCAACCTGATCCGTGATCCCTAGCATTTGGTTCATGTGTTTTGGTTTTTCTGATGGATGGTTTTAATCAATTTCGCAGGCTTGTGTAAACTAAGGAGTCTTAAAGATTTGAGACTTGACGGGAATAAGCTGAGTGGTACCCTTCCAACATGTTTATGGAATTTGACATCTCTTCGAGTGCTCGACCTATCGGATAATAGTCTCAGCGGCAACTTGCCACCAGACATCAACCTTCCGTTGCTTGAGTGGTTATCCATCTCAAACAATAACATTCAAGGGAGATTTTCTTTGTCTTACCTGATGAATCATTCAAGGCTACTAGGCTTGTCCCTCTCAAACAATGCACTTCAGCTACAAATGGATGATTCATCGTCGTACTCCACCTCCCAGCTCATGGATCTTGGATTAAGTCATTGCAACTTGAATGGTCAGTCCCAAATCTTCTTCAAATTCCTCTCCTACCAATCAAATCTTGAGTACATTGATCTCTCCAGTAATGGATTATTTGGATTATTTCCGACATGGTTGTTGCAAAATAATTCAAATCTCCGTTACTTAAACTTGGCAAATAATTCTTTCTTCGGAAGTCTTGACCTCCCAAAGAACAACAATTTATCATTGTTGGACATTTCAAGAAACAAGCTGATTGGGATGATGCCTAAGGATTTCGGGTTAGCGCTATCTTCACTTGTGGTCTTAAACCTCTCTTTTAACTCTTTTGATGGGCATATCCCTACTTCAGTTGGCAACATGACACAATTAAAGTCACTAGATTTATCAAACAACAACTTCTTCGGGAAGGTACCACGACCATTGTTATCTCATCTCGCCCGGTTAACAATTCTGTCGCTATCGAAGAACAATCTTAGAGGACAGATTATTCCCACCTATATGAACTTGTCATCCTTGGAGGCTTTATACTTAGATGACAATAAGTTTGAATACTTTGGTGGGACAATGAAAGGGTCGCTCAGAATCTCTCAAGAATATTTAACCTTGCTAGATGTATCTGATAATGAAGTAAAAGGGGAAATTCCTACCTGGATTGGTGAATTTGAATACTTATATTCATTGTCCTTGGCAAGGAATGAATTTAGTGGTGACATACCGAGTCATCTTTGCAAGCTCAGAGAACTTATGTTTTTGGACCTCTCGGAAAACAGGCTTACCGGGAGGATACCTTCTTGCTTCGGACTTATAACAGAATTAAGATTCTTGAATATGCATGGAAATCGTCTTACCGGAGTAGTTCCAAAGGGATTGGCAGCTATATTGTCTTTGGATACACTTGATTTAAGCAATAACCACCTCTCGGGTGGTATTCCCCAATGGATTTATAAGCTTTCCCAGTTGGTTATCATTCTATTAGGTGGGAATCAGCTTGAAGGAGAATTGCCGGTCCAACTGTGTCGATTGCAAAAGGTTAACATCATCGACTTGTCTAATAATAGGCTTTCCGGTGTTATTCCCTTTTGCTTTCAAAATATGTCATTTGGAGAACGAAAATTGGATGATTCTATGTATCAATCAAGTGCATCAGAGGAAGTTTATATGCCTCAAAGTTATACTTTGAGCTCCGACTTTCCTGAGTATGAAACATATGTAAATTTCCACATACAAGAGGAAGTTAACTTCATGGTAAAGAGCAGATACAGTTCTTACAAGGGCAATATTCTTACGATTATGTCTGAGTTAGATTTGTCATCCAATAAACTGACTGGAGTCATTCCTCCTGAATTGGGAGAGTTGGGAAGCCTCCATGCTCTAAATCTGTCCCACAACCACTTATCTGGTTCGATACCTAGGAGTTTCTCCAAGCTCAAGAGGATCGAGAGTTTAGACCTATCAAGCAACAACTTGAGTGGAGCAATCCCTTCTGAACTAGTCGCTCTCACTTTCCTGGAGATCTTCAATGCATCTTACAACAATCTAAGTGGGGAAGTGCCAAAAACGGGACAATTTGGATCCTTTGATGAAAGAAATTATCAAGGAAATCCTCTCCTTTGTGGGTCTCAACTATCTAAAAGTTGTGGGATGGATGAACCAGTGTCTAATTCGGAGAACACATCAACCAAAGAAGGAGATGAAGGATTTGACATGGAGGTATTCCTTTGGAGCTTCAGTATGTCCTCAATCATTGTCTTACTAGCCTTCATTGTTGTTCTTGCAATCAACCCTTACTGGAGGAGAGCTTGGTTTGCATTTCTTGATGTGAGATTCCTTTGGTGGTTCAACCCATGAACTTGGAGCATTGTGTCATCTCTTGCATTGATGTTTACTTTCATAATTTTCTGTGATTTTCATTGTGTTAGTTTGTATTTATGTTGTTTGTATGATTTTAAATTTGCAATGTAAACTGTCGTCTTAGTCGAATGTTGTCTTGCTCTTCTTATCATAACTAATTTTCTATAATTTTAATTGTGTTAGTTTGTATTTCTATTGTGTATGACTTTAAATCTGTGATGTAAACTGTTGTCTCAATCTTGTTCTTTAAATCGATCATCACAACTAATGTGCAATGTTAAACGACTTTCAATCTGTAATCAGGTATTATTGTTGTTCCTATATATCTGACGGTCAGAGAATCTAATAAACATTAACAATTCCATTAAATATTTCCCAAAACATAGGCTTTGCAATCAGACATTTTTGAGGAGAGGTCCTAGCTACTAATTACCAACACTTAACATTTGCCACTAACAAAAACAACAAAAATACTGGTAGCCACTGATTTTGTACCTGGAAAATAAGTCAACAATCAACATTCCATTCCATCCTGCCCACCTGCCCCATATGAACAAAATCCCAATTCTTATGTGCATCCCATAGCTGCAATCTTGCCAATTATACCTGACAAAGGCGGCACGAAACGCAAAGAATCAGATTATAACTTTAAATTCAGGAGGATAACTGTAATTAGAAGCTGGGCACGAAACACAAAACTTAAGAAAAACCTGGACCTTGCTTGTTAAGAACTGTTATTTTGCTATGACTCCATTGAATCGAATTTCGAATCTTTTATAACATCAGCAGCCACCTGCGGCTGCTATAATTTATGATAGCAATTAACAACCATGACATGATGAGAAAAGCTTGTTGGCTGAATGCATGATTTATATAAATCCTGGAAGAGTTTCCCAAATCTACTCCATCCAGTGCATATCATAGACGGAAAAGCATAATCCAATGCAAGCATTTTGGGGTTGCAGAAGAAATGGGATGACATATGCCAGCAGCTTCATCAAGGACCGGCTATTCTTAGACTTGCTCCATCCATATTCAATCCTGCAGTTCCATGTGCTATGGGTCTTCATTACATTGCTGAGCAGAGAAGCGGAAGGGGATGTTTACATTCAATTGATGGGTCAATATCAAATTTAGATTCTAGCATATTAGCTACGGTGCAAAAGGCGTTTGCGCTAGAACATAATATAAAAGCACCAGGTGGTTCTTGTTGTGGCAATTTTTGTTCCCAGACCAAATCAGACTCTCCAATTTCAAAGAGTTTTCCCCACATGGTGGATGGCGCTTTCCTTGCCCAATCTTCTTGTAATCTTAATCTGGCCCTGAACCATGTATCATCTTCCTCTCTTAGGCAAACAAAATAGACAACCACATTGGCTAAGACGAGATCCGGCAGGGGTTACTTCTACATTGGCTAGGACATCGTTATCACTGGCTAGATAATAGTATTTACTGGCTAGTAATTTACATTGCAAATATTCGGGTTTCACATCTTAGGCAAACAAAATAGACAAACACGTACTTTACCTTGAGTTCATGCAAAATAAAAAAAATCATCCTTCGCCGACTGAAAAGAAAAGGCATCTGTATGACGAGCGGCTTACCATTCCACACTTACTTATGTCCTCTGATGCTTCCGACGAACATACTCTCCACCTGACGGATCGGGGGGCGGGGAGGGGGGGGGGGGGGGTGCATTGTAATGATCGGAAGGAATGTGTCGTATTGCTACGCTATTATCCATTACTTACGTTGTTTTGTACTTAACTTGTTATGGAATGTATTGGTTAGGAATTGTACTTCGTCGTGTTTGGTTTAAGTCTTAATTCATTATTTGCTTGTGTCAGTTATCATTTTGAGATTTATTTGAACATGTGTATTTCTCGGACATATAAATATGTGAACATTTGTATTCGACATTTGTGTAGTTGTGTCATTTGTGTAATGCTATATGTTTTGGAAAAGAATATTATTTTGACTGGCTAGGCATATGTATATACTGACAATGATTATTGTTAAAATGGGCATTATCTGAACTAATTAGTTAGGGCTGGGCAAAATTTGGATCGGACCGGAAATTACGGTCTTTGGATTGGATCGGAATCTTACGGTCTAGTCCCCGGTCCAAGATTTTTCTATTTCTAGTTTACGGTCCAAGACCAGGACCAGACCGGAATTTACAGTCCGGGCCAGAATTGGACCGTAAACTTTATCATTAAAAAACACGATTTCTGTTTAGCGCAGGGTATTTTTTCCGTTTAGCGCAGGGTCATGGTCGCAACGACCATATATGTAATTGGTCGCAACGACCATTAATGGAAATGGTCGCAATGACCAATTAATTTGTAGTCCATAGGTTAGGTGGTCGCAACGACCAAGTCCGAATCTGGTCGCAATGACCATGTTTTTAGCCCGGTTCTAAAAAGAACCGAGCTAAAAACATCATGGGATATTTTAAAAAAAAATAGACCTTTTAGCACGGTTCTGGAATGAACCGAGCTAAAAAGTCCTTGTTATTGGAAAAAAAAGGTCCAGTCGAACGGCTTCTTCTTCCCCTCCTCTGCGCACACACAAACGTCTCCATTAATACCCAAAACACAAATTTCGGCCTTTTATGAGCGAAGATCTATGTAATTGATACCCATATACTACTAATCTAAGCGCAAATACACAAAATCACACCCTTTTTCACACAATCTTCCAATCCCTAAAATCAAATCACCCAAAACCCTAAAACCACAATATTGTAATCGAAATCACCAAGAAAATGAAGACAACATACCTTAAAGTCGAGAGATTTTCGATTGGGATGCATTTAATTGAAGAAATAGAGATGAAAGTGACAATTTGTGGGATTTGGGGCTGCTGCTATTTGCTCCTCTTGTTGCTGCGATGTGAGAGATGTGGGGTGAAGTAGGTTTGGATAGGGGTGTAAATTAACTTAATTGCATGGGTATTTTAGTCATGCTCTATGGAAAAAAAATTTACCATGTTCTAAAAAGTAAAAAAGGGAAAGGAGGTCTGTCAAAAAAAAAAAAAAAAGGCGTGCCCTCTCTTATTTCCACTTTCCATTTTCCAGTATCCTCATATGGTTGCACATGACGCTTGAAAAAACTCTCTCTTCTCTCTAGAAACTAGAGAGAGGGAGCCCGACCTCGGCTTCGGCCGCCTGATCCCGGTTTCGGCCGCCTCAACTCGACTTCGGCCGCCCTATCCCGACTTCGGTCGCCTCACCCCGGCTCCGACCGTCTCCGACCTCGGCTCCGGCTGCACTTGAATCGATGTTTCATCACCAACCCGCTATGTGCGTGGCATAACCTATTCCGAATCCCTTTCTTTGGAATTTGTTTCAAAACCAAATTCAATATGGGGCTTCTGGTGATTTTTGGTTCTTCTCCCCATTTTTGTCATCCTCCAAGACCAATTGATAATTCAGCCCGTCAATCGGCGCTTCTCTAATCGTCGGTTCGACTCTCGATTTTGGGCTTGGGGTTTGTGTTGCTCTTGTGCCCAATTGCACTCCGGCTTGGCGTTTCCTAGGGGCATCGGCTCCTGGTTCTCTCCGGTCGAATCGCATCTGCGTGTTTTTGATGGCGTCTTCCTCCGGCTTGGCATCTTCTTGTTCGGCCGTCGGGGTTTCGCCATCATCACTGCCCTTGACAACCCATCTCTTAAAGCTACCCTGCTATGCTCATCTTGTGGGCGGCGCTGGGGTGTCTACTGCTGCGCCGGTCTCCCGCTCTCCTCGTCGCCGGCGCAGGCACTAACTCGCGGTCTCTCACCGTCCTCGAACCTCATGGATGTCGTCGGTCTTTCCGGGTTCATCCTTTCCGGCGCCTTGGGTGGGGTGGTCGATAGGTCTGCCGTCCCCCGGTTTGATTCCACTTCTTCTCAAGCGCCAGTCGGTTTCGGCTCTCCCTGCTTCCTTGGCTCCAAGGCTATCCGGATTTTCTGGGATTCTCCAGATTTTCCGTGATTTCCTTGTGCTTGCAAGGCAAGCTTGGGAGGGGAAGTTGTACGGACTGTATTGTGTATATAATAATGGATTAATATATATACACACTTATGTGTTGTTTTATATATTCCTTCATTATAATAAAACTTTACCCGAAAGGGTTGGAGGAAAAAAAAAATCCCGAAAGGGTTGAAATCAAATCCCGAAAGGGCTTGATTAAATCCCGGAAGGGCCTCTTGGTGCGTTTTACGAGGGTGGTTCTCGGCTGCAAGTCTGGTTGTTCACAGCGTTCCTTTCCTGTGTTGGGGCTCTGGCGTTTCGGTGTCGGGTCTGGCTGGGGTCGAGGCGATGTGTATCGAGGCGACTCCGCATTAAGGAAATTTCCTTGGACGTTCGTCTTCATCGCCCACAGGACTCCTGATGTATCGCCGGTCAGCGGTGTCACTATTTGGTGGTGCTTGGCGTCGTCTCTTAGTCTATGTTGTCCCCAGCTTAGTCGGGTTAGGTTTGTTTGTTCGACCGTATTTGTTTGTATCCCACTTTTGTATTGCACCTTTTCTTTTGTTATTATGTTCTTGTATTGACGGTTCGCCGTCTGCCGACGTTGTCGGCCTCTCGAGGAGTCGGGTATGTCCGTCCCTCGAATTATTTCCTTATCAAAAAAAAAAAAATCCAGTATCCTCATGCCTCACCCTCCATTCCAAGCCGCCTCTCGGCTCTCGGTGAAAATCGTCTAGTCCAACACCGTAGTCCATTTTTATGGTCCCTTTAATTTCATTGGCCGATAAGCATTAAAATAAATTATAAGGTACAAACACTTATTTAAGAAAATAATTAGAAAGTTCAATTTAGCCAATGAGATAATTTGGACTACGATATGGACTACAATGGTGGACTAGACGATCCTCGTCGCTC
Source organism: Persicaria tinctoria (assembly GCA_037127255.1). Taxonomy (NCBI): domain Eukaryota; kingdom Viridiplantae; phylum Streptophyta; class Magnoliopsida; order Caryophyllales; family Polygonaceae; genus Persicaria; species Persicaria tinctoria. The sequence continues at coordinate 989,354 of JBANSL010000014.1, forward strand.
GGCTCTAGCTTGGCGCTCCATCCCTCTTCTTGGTATGATTTCTTCTTTTATCTTGGAATGATCATTTTTTTAATAAGAAAAGCATATATATTTTTCCTTGAGACAAACTTTGTTGGAAATTTAACAATGTAAACGGAGCTTGATAATTGATCATCAGCTAATGTGTTACAATGATTCAACACTGCTCCTAATCACCTGTAATGTAACAGGTGCAAGTGGATCTTGTCATTGATCATTCAGTCCAGGTTGACGTAGCAAAGTTAGAAGATGCAGTGAGTATTAACCAGAAGATTGAATTTGATAGAAATAGAGAGAGGCTTGAATTTTTGAAGTGGGGATCTACTGCTTTTCAGAACATGCTTGTTTTTCCTCCAAGTTCTGGTATTGTCCACTAGGTGAGAAACTCTTATCTTTTTTGTCTCTTCTTGTCAGTTCTATTTAGGCAACATTTTGTTATGGATTCTTATGAGGTTTTTCTAAGTATTTGTATGGCATTCACATGTTTCTACCTTTTTCATTTCAAGGGGCTCCTAGGCTAGTTCGTAGTTCTTAAGCAAGAAGGGGACAATATGTTTAATTTTAATGCTTTTTAAATTATTGATATGCTCTTTCTCAACACTTAAATAACTGAGATTTTTTTATCATTTATTGCAATTTGGATAACTACGACAAAAGCATGAAATAACAGCTCCAAATGATGATTATTGTAATAACAGCTCCAGATGATGATTATTGTAATAACAGCTCTACCCCTGGAAAACATGTTGCAAAAAGCACTTTGATTGTAAGGCTTCTCGAGTCATTCTCAATAATTATATATTATTCCTTTGCCCTACTATACTGTAGTATTCTGCTGTAGTAATAGCTTAATGTGCTATGTCTAGTAGCTTACAGTTAGAAACTTAGAAAGCTAGTTATGGTTTGTGGTTTTACTTTTCCAGTGTTCATAGAAGTGAGCTACTTTAAACATGTCTTAGTTGTTTTCCATATGTTCAGTCAGTTTGTGAGATTCAACGTAGAGTGATGTTTGCTTTGTGATTATTTTGAGTAAAATCTTTTGTTCCATTTTAGATTGTCTATTTGTTATCTAGTGTTTGTGTTGAACATCTCTCTAGTGTGGCTATTGAAAGCTTTAGTTTCTTTCTATTTGCAGAATTTAGGGAGAAGTGCAAGAGTTTCCCCTCCAACTAGTAGCATTGGCAGAACGGGTGCTCTTCATGTTGTAGCTTCATGGTAGGCCTTGTAAACTTTATATTTGTTTTACAATGTTCTTGTTGACGTTCTTAGCTCTTTTAATGTTACGTATGTTTCAGGGATTCATGTGGATCTAATTTCCAAACATCCACGGGAGGCGTAGTTTGTTCTAATGGGCCCGTATAGTAGAAACCAGATGTAGCCAGTGCATCTTTAGCATTTCCAGCACCAGTTGCAGTTGTGGCACATACTTCTGCACAATCCACCTGCCTATGCAGGTGGACTAGTCTTGGAGCCAAAGAAAGGCTTGTATGATAAATATGTACTCTTTCTGGACTTCAATAGTCTTTATCCTTCTATCATTCAGGTTATCCCTTTATTTCCATATTCACATTCTATGTATTAGTTACATGGATATACACTTATACTTCTAGCAAATGTGCATTATGTAACAAAGTGTATCTGGCAACAGGAATATAATATCTGTTTCACTACTGTTGAAAGGTCGTCTGATGGGTCACGCTTACCGTCTTCGAAAAGAATAGGGGTTTTACCAGAGGTAGAATGTTAACTCTTTGGATCATTATATTTATTTCATGCTCCAGGCATCCCAAGAAAGATAATTTTGATATTTTCAAAAAAAAAATATGAAGACCTTGTGCCCTATTTTAACTACTAGTAAAAAAATTAAAGTACTTACCATGAACTCTTTCACAATAAGCCTTTTTCTCTGGCGTGCTTGAAGAAACATCTTTGCACTTTTGCCATCTAGCCTTAACTGTTCATCTTATTGTTTTCTTTTGTCTTCACTTTAGTTGCTGAAAAAGTTAGTGGAGAGACGGAGGATGGTAAAATCTTGGATGAAGAATGCATCAGGCCTCAAGGTCCAGCAGCTGGACATCCAGCAGCAAGCATTGAAGCTCACTACAAAATACAAATAGATCTTGTGCCTTTTTCTCATCTCTGCATTGGTTACATATCAAACCTGTAAATAGGTCCTGATCTGTTTGGTGCTTTCCTTGGCTTGATTTTCTTGCAACTCATTATGTATGGATGCTTAGGGTTTTCCAGTTCTAGATTTTATGCAGAGCCACTTGCAGAGCTTATAACATTACAAGTAGGAAATTTACCCAACACTTACATTTTAATAATGGATTTTGTATAGAATTTTCTTGAGCAAACTATGTAATGGGTTTGCAGGGGAGGGAAATTTTGCAGAGCACGTTTGATTTAGTTCAGAATAACTTGAACTTAGAGGTACTTCAAAGACATGCATTTGTTTCTTATTTTTAGCATTTGGTACTACAATGCTCCTAATGCAGTCGTGTTATTTCTCTTTCAGGCGATTTATGGTGATACATATTCAATTTACACAAAAGTATAGGTGTTTAGAAATCGATCTTGATGCTCCTAATGCAGTCGTGTTATTTCTCTTTCATTTGTTAGTTCAGAATCACTAATCAAAGCCTTAACATGCTCTTTTATTGATTTTGTCATGCCAGCGTGTTGTTATTGACTTTGCACTTTCTTATAGGTGAACAAAAAGCATAGGTGTTTAGAGATCGATCTTGATGGTTTGTACAAGAGAATGTTACTTATGAAAAAAAAAGAAATATGCTGCAGTCAAAGTTCAATTAAAGGATGGTACAACATACAAGGTAGCTTTTGTCACCGTACCAAATTTTCATGATACCATACAACCCAGGGTAATTAGTAAATCTCATGACATTTGATATGCATTCCTGATTTAATAAATGTTGCAGTGTCCTCTGAATGAAATATGTAAGTTGATATGCATGCATTCCTGAAATCTACTGTTGAGAATATATAGCCCATGCATTGCTGAAATCTCATGACATTTGATATGCATTTTTGAAATATGTTGTTGATAATATATAGCCCATGCACTCTGAATGCAATCTGTAAGTTTATGTTTTGGTGGTCCTTGAAAATATATAGTGTATCATGGTGTTTTAGGATTTGTAAGGTTCTGTCAAGTGTCGGCATGCCTTGGTCTTTTGAATGAAATTTGTAAGTTGATACACATTTCTGAAATCTGCTGTTGAGAATATATAGCCCATGCATTTCTGAAATCTCGTGACATTTGATATATAGGGTGCACCAGTGCAGCCGGGTGGGTACGAAGTACGAGTGTGGGTACTATGTGATGAGATACATGAGAGACATTATAAATGATAATAAGATGTCTTTTTCGACAAAGGTATAAATAACATGGCTTGTTCTTTCCATCTCTTTAGTGTGCATGCAGTTTTATATTAACTCTAATGGCTTGTTCTTTCCATCTCTTTAGTGGGCTGCATCAAGGAACCGTCCATCATACACTCAAGAAGAAATTGATGAAATTCGAGTTGAAGCTGCTCAGTATATCCAGTCTTTGATATAGGTTAATGAAGCTTCTAGGGTTGCTCAGTAAAATATATAAAATATTAAAAAAAATTAATTTATTAATTTATATGGAGTATAGTTTTTAACTCCTAAAAAATTGTGTCAAAGGTTAACGCCCATGTGTTTCTCAAACGGAAGGATTATAATATTAGGGCCCATAATTTTCTCCCGCCCCAGGTCTATAAAACTACAGGACCGGCACTGGCCCCAGAGCTCGACCATAGGAACCTTACTGCAGCCAATACGTCTCACATATCCCACAAGCCATTGTTTTCTTCATTCAGTCATTCCACAAGCACTACTCTTCAAAATAAGCGACTCATTCAGTCATTCACCAAGCACTACTCTTCAACTCCCCTAATTATCTCCAACATAGAAGTTAACGCATCATAAGAAGACCCTCCTGGCTGTACAGCCTTCCATGCCATCCCCTTCAACTCCGCAGCCCGCCTCCTCATCTCCTCCGCCTCCTCCCCCACCATCACCCTCCTCACCGCCGCCTCTATCTCTGCCCTCTCTACCCTCTCTTCCGCAACCATCCAATCGTAGTTCTGCTTCGCTCCAACCGAAATACCGACCCTCAACACCTCCACGATCAGCTTCTCGTTCAAGGATTGTTCCGCGAACATAGGCCATGTCACCAACGGTACCCCTGCCGTCACCCCCTCCAGCGTCGAGTTCCACCCGCAGTGCGTCACGAACCCGCCTGTGGCCGGGTGGTCTAAGATCATCACTTGTGGCGCCCAACCTCTTATGATCAGCCCCTTTCTCATGTTCCTTGCCTCAAACCCGCTTGGTAGCCATTCTTCCTCGTCGACTTTGTTATCGACGACTGATCCTCTTACCACCCATATGAAATGCTGGTCCGAGGCCTCTAGGGCCACTGCGATCTCAATTAGCTGGGCCGATGACATGTGAGTTATTGAGCCGAAACAAACATAGATGACTGAGTTTGGGGTTTCAAATCGAGCCATCTCAAGCACTCGTGCACGTCTATCTCCGCTTGTTTCCCCCTCTTTGCTTTGTCCTCGATGTTCCTGTTTTAGGTGTAGAACATTACACTGGTTCAAAATCTAATCAATCTTGTTAAATTACGGTGGGTTATACTACATGAAGGGGTCACACGTCCAAGCGTACAACCACAAATTAAGCCGAGCACACAAGCAGAATGAGTTCCATCCTAAAACTAATTGACATCAGAAGAAAAGCAGCCCTCCTACTTTGTTATCAAGGATGTGCAATTATAATGTAGATGAACTACTTATTTTATTCCATTGAAAATAATGTGTACGACCCAAATCGGTGTATAAACTATCAAAGTCCGACTCGGACTGATGACTGGGGGTCGTGTGCATGGGCGCACATGCGCTAGTAGCCTAGCACACAAGCCGAGTGAGGTTCCATTCTAAAACCAATTGGCAATAGCAGAAATAGCTCACCGACTCATATACTAGGGATACTAGGGCTTGATATGTTCAACTTTCCGATGTGGAACATTTTTGGTCACATTCACATCTCTAACCTAAACAGATAGACCGATCCCTCACCTGTGAGACAAGGAAACGGGGCCAAGACTCCAACACCTTCGGCCGACGACATTCCGATAATGGTGTGCGTAATCTGCCTCGAGCTCGGAGAAGGTGTTCATGATCACCCCGAAACTCCTCTCCTCCGACTCAAACGCCGCCTCCACCGCCTTCAAGAAAGGTGTTTCCTCCTTGGAGGTCCACGCCGAAGAAAGTTTCCTCCTGGTCAGCTTCACTTCACCTCCGGGCAACCCGGGGACCACAAACTCCTCGTCCTCCGACTCCACCGCCCACTGAGGACGCAGCCGCCTCAGCACGTCGGTCACCGACATGGCGAAGTATCCAACGCCATTGAAAGCCACCCACGGCACACCGGCCCTGGCGGCCACGTCAGCCGTCAGCGGCAGGAACAAGTCGGCCACCAGGCAGCTCGGCCGCCGCTGTAGAAGCAGCTCCTCCAGCTCCGGGCCCTGGCAGATAAGCTTCAGGGCCTCCATGAACTTCCCCTGGAGGTCGACCCCGGTGACCTGGTTGATGTTCTCGACCCCGGCGGGTAAGCCCGCCTCCTCCGATGGGAACCGTAGGACATGGATCTCGACGTCGTCGGATTCGGAGAAGGCGGGGGCGTTGGCTGGGGTGGTGAGGAGGGTGGCCTTGGCTCTGCGGGAGGCGAAGAGGCGGGCGACGTCGAAGAGAGGGATCATGTGGCCATGGGCCATGAGGGGGAAGAAGAGCACGTGGATTTGAGCTTGTGGTAATTGGGAAGCCATGGCGACTGGCAAGTGTAAGTAGCTGTGTGTTTTGGAGCTTGGAGGGGCTATAAATAAGCCAACATATATATTGTATAATTTTTTGGATTTTTTTGGTAACTGTCCAAAATATGAGGGTTGTTTTGCAAAATGTCCATTTTCATGATGGCTTTTGTAAAATGTCCTAAATTGACATTTTTACCCCTACCTATATTATCCTTCTCTTCTTCCCAGATCAACTGCCCGGACCGTGTCCGATCTCGGTGCTCTTTCTCATCACGCTTTCCCTCTCCTCCGACATCCAGTTCCAATTTAATTTCGATATCTGGCAAAAATGGCTCAATTTGACAGTTTCGGTAGATGAAATCAGTCAGCAAGACAGAATTCGTGTGTAATTTAGGAGAGGTGTAATTCTCTTACCGCCATTGCAGCGGTTGAGGGGGAAAGTCTGAACGTTGCAAGCGGAGAGGAGCCCAAGCGCCGCCGTACGGTTGATGCTGATACCCAACGATGACGCCGCGTTGCCACTGATGGCCTCGCACAGGGATTTCGGTTGCGACACCACCACGCTCGCCAGCTGCGAGCAGCATCCAGGCGATGGCATCGATGAGTTCCCCGTTATGTAGTTCAAGCATGGCGAATTTGATATTTGCTAGACGATGGCATCGATGACACCACCGCTGATGGCCTCGTACAGCTCGACGACGTCTGCGCCATTCTCGATGTCCATATGGCCGCCACGACGGCGACGGTGAGTGCTGCCATCCCTGTTTTCGTCATTGCCTTTAAGGTGTTCGATGAATTGCATATGTGGGAGTTTGTCGCGGATTGGTGAAATGGGATGGTAATTGTGAATTCAGTACGAATTTGATATTTGCTAGGTCGCCTTATTGGTGAAATGGGAGGCCCAAGCTCTCCAAAGAAGCTTCAAATTCGTTGATGGGATGGTACTTGAGGTATTTCGACAACGACCAGCGCACCTCGAATCCGGAATTATCTCCAATTTTTCGGAGAAGGTGGTGCCATAGAAGCTCCATCTCTAATTTGGAATCATCACCATGGAAGGAGCTCCCAAGTGCTCTCGGTGGTGCGTTCGAGTTCCCTTCTTAAATCCTCGGCTCCTCGCTATCTCTCTCAGTGTGCCGTGCCGTCTCTGATTTCTCTCTGGTTGCTACAGTGTCGATATGTTGCAGACTTGCAGATGTTGATGATGAGGAAGGTGGGCTGAATTGTTGGGCCATGAGGCCCATGACCAAATTATTAGGCTGCAGAATCATTACAATTCAAAGAAATGCATATATAACATGATATGTATATATTCTTAGTAAATAGATTTATATTCCTTAATTCCATTGTCGAATGTAAAATGTAAATTGAGTCTTATTAGTCGTGTTATCAAAGAAAAATAGTGTCACCACAAATGTTCAAAGTGGTGTCACCACAAGTGTATCAAAGTAAAGAATGGTCACGTGTTATTAGTCGTGTCATCAAAGAAAAAGAGTGTCACCACAAATGTTCAAAGTGGTGTCACCATAAGTGTATCAAGGAAAAGAATAGTCAAGTGTTATTAGTCGTGTCATCAAAGAAAAATAGTGTCACAACAAATGTTCAAAGTGTTATTAGTCGTGTCATCAAAGAAAAATAGTGTCACCACAAATGTTCAAAGTGCATGGTGTCACCACAAGTGTACGTATCAAGGGAAAGAATTTTCAAATGTTATTAGTCGTGTCATCAAAGAAAAATAGTGTCACCACAAATGTTCAAAGTGTTATTAGTCGTGTCATCAAAGAAAAATAGTGTCACCACAAATGTTCAAAGTGGTGTCACCACAAGTGTATCAAGGAAAAGAATGGTCAAGTGTTATTAGTCGTGTCATCAAAGAAAAATAGTGTCACCACAAATGTTCAAAGTGGTGTCACCACAAGTGCATCCAAGGAAAGAATGGTCAAGTGTTATTATTCGTGTCATCAAAGAAAAATATATTGTGTCACCACAAATGTTCAAAGTGTTACTAGCCGTGTCATCAAAGAAAAATATATAGTGTCACCACAAATGTTCAAAGTGTTATTAGTCGTGTCATCAAAGAAAAATAGTGTCACCACAAATGTTCAAAGTGGTGTCACCACAAGTGTATCAAGAGAAAGAATGGTCAAATGTTATTAGTCGATGTCACCACCACCTCTATCACTGTCACCACCACCCATATTGTTGTCACCACCCGTATCGCTGTCACAGCCCTATCGCTGTCACCGCCACCCCTATCACTGTCACCACCACCTCTATCGTTGTCACCGCTCTATCGTTGTCACCGCTCTATCGCTGTCACCACTCCTATCGGTGTCTCCACTACTCCTATCGCTGTCACCACCCTTATTGTTGTCACCACCTCTATCGTTGTCACCGCTCTATCGATGTCACCACTCCTATCGATGTCACCACCACTCCTATCGTCATCACCACCACCCCTATCACTGTCATCACCACCCCCTATCGATGTCACCACCGCCCCTATCGCTGTCACCACCCATTTAAAATGTAATGTTCACATCACATGATATATGAACCTCTATGGTCCTACAAAGCGAATTCCAACCGGTTTAATGATCATATAAAGTTAAAGCGAATTCCAAACCTATTTAAAATGTACTAATGTTTACAATCACATTAACACTTCCAACCGATTTAAAATGTATAAACTCAAACATAACCACAAATATAAAAATAGTACACTGTATAGGGACATAGGGTGGAGACATTAACAATGATTGTCTCCAAATAATTGATAGCTAATTTCATATATTTAATTGTGCAATTTGCAACAAAAACATTGAAATCACACTACCATCCAGCAGTTCTAGATCTCAATCTCAGCTTTACCCGTTCAATCTCTCACAGACTGTCATAGACTCACGGTTGCTACTCACAGGTCGATATGGATTGAGAGCAAGGCATAGCAACCATCTCCACTCGTATGACAGCAAACGCAGCGGATCCAACACTGTCAGCAACCCATCCGACTTGCACCTCCGCATCTTCTCTTCCCGGTGTCTCATACGTTCGGTGTTCCACCCATCCCGCCACCTGAAATTCCCAGACCCTCCTCTGTCGATGACAGCGATGCGGCCTCGCTCTCCGACTACCTTCTACCTATCACAAATCAATTCACCAATTCAAAATTCAAACACCAGAATAGGTCGATCTTCACAAATCAATTCACCAAATTGATTGAACAAATAGAAGGAACATCAAAAACTACTAATCCCGAAATTGACACACAACCAGAAGCGAGATGAACCATTCAATCAAGCATCAAATAGAAAACGTACCAGGAAGACGAGAGCGGAGAGTTGGATACGAGTGAACAGAGAAGTTGGCGTGGCCTTTGTTTGCGATGTCAGAGATCGAGAAAGAAGCGTTGGAGGGAGGAAGTAGAGAGAAAGGGGGAATAACATATAAGAGGATCAACACAGGAAGACCGCCGCCGGCGCTTAATCGTCACCACCACCACCGCAACGCTACCGCCACCACCGTCGCGACGCCATCGCATCTCCTCCCTCGTCACCAGATCCGATCCGCCGCTACCACAATTGGCCGAAGATCTAGATCTCAGATCTGGATGGGGAAGGGGAGCTTGGAGAGCGAGAGGAAGAAGCGTATAATTTGCCCTTTACAGTTCAAGGAGAGGCGTATAATTTAATAACAGGGGTATATTGGGGTTTTCATAAAATTTATGGACATTTAGCAAAAGGTAGTTTTAAGTGGACATTTAGCAAAAGATGTATACAAAATTGGACATTTAGCCAAATAATTTCTAATTTTTTCATGAAAAAACATAATTTAAAAAATATTAAAATTATTATCATCAAATAATCATCTTTTCAATTTTAATATTTTTTAAAATATGTTTTTTCATAAGAAAATTATACAAATATGTATGATGGTTAATTTATAACATAAAAATAATTTTTAGAATTTTTTTTATCATAAATATTTACCTTAATTAATATTGTGTTGCACCAAAGGGTGCACACAGTGTTGTAGGAGATCTTATATATATATATATATATATAGAGACTGGGTAACTTGTGCACGCCCCTTAAAGTGTGCATTGTGCACAAAATATTATTCGGTGAAATGTGAAATATTATTCAGTGAAATTTGAAGCATTATTCAGTGAAATGTGAGTATTGTTTAGGGGAATGTGAAACACTATTTGGTGAAATTTGAGGCATTTCATATAAATTGTAACTATTGTTTAGAGAATTGAGGTTTCTTTTATTTGAAATGGATAAATAAAAAAAACTAAACATTATTCGGTAGAATGTTATAAATTATTCAGTGGAATTGGGACTTTTTCATCTGAACTGAACGGGAAAAAAAACATAACAGTATTCGGTTGAATGTTTCACATTTCACCGAATAATGCTTCAAATTTCACCGAATAATGTTTCACATTTCACCGAATAATATTTGTGCACAATGCACACTTTAAGGGGTGTGCACACCCGAACCACACCCTATATATATATATATATATATATATATATATATATATATATATATATATATATATATATATATATATATATATATATATATATATATATATATATATATATATATGGTGGTCCGTGAAATGGTGTTTTGGTTGGTCGTAACTCGTAACGTTAAGGTTACATGTGAAAGATACGAGTGTGGATCCCCTACAACCCGGTGCACCCTACGGTGCACCACAAAATTATTTCGGGTATAATTTTACATTAAAAAAAATTTTTAAAATTTAAAAAATATATTTTTCCCAAAACAAGTTTATAAACATATAAATATAAGTATGTGGAATGTAAATATATTTTTTTTAAAAAAATTAATATAAAATTATAGCCGAAATAATTTTGTGGGGTGCACCGATTGTCGTAGAGGATCCACACTCGTTAGGAGTGTACTAGTAGAGGATCCACACTCGAAAGATACTACTCGGGGTTATAATTGAAAGATGAATGGACCAGACCATTAAAAAAAACAAAAGGATGAATGGACCATTTTTAATCTTGGTATTATTCCACTTGTTATATATGTAAATTCGATTCTTGCTCTTCAGTAGTTCCTGGAGATAGATCTGGTAGCTGAGAGAGTTCTTCATTTCTTCCGTTCTAGATCACTTTCTTCTCTTGTGTACAACTTTTATTTATTTGTTATGTCTCGATCTGTATCCTAGAGTCTATGTATGCAACCTTATCTGTAATCGCTAACAAGAACTAGTGTATTCGGGTCTGAGTCTATCCCACGTGAAACTCTTCAGATGTAGAGTTTAACTCGAACCGCATAAACATTTCTTGTATGTTCTTGTTTTCGTTTTCTGTTTTTATTATATAAGTACGTCTATGTTTCATATTGAAAACGAGTGTAACTCAAACCTAATGTAGAAGGTTGTGAGCTACACGGCCCCTTTGTAAGTTTTGGTACTTAGTTGTGTACAATTGGCTTAGATCGATCTACAACCGTATCATAGTGTAACGTAGGACTTGTCGCTACTTCTCTTGGTCCTTGTTTCTTTAACGTTTGTAAGTTTTTTTGTTTGTGCTTTCAAGCTCTGAGCCGCATTAGGTGAATTTAATCTCTGATCCGAGTTGGGATAGGAGTCCCACACGCGTGCACCACCACCACCGCCGTCGGTCCATGTTCGTTGTTTAACTTTATCAAATTAAAGGCCTCGGATAAGGATGAATTAGGGTTTTCGTTGACCTATTTCCATCTTTATCAATTTGTTAAAACGTTTTGATCTTCTCCGAGATTTTAGCAAGTGGAGCGTCTTTTCTTCTTTTAAAAACCGAAGAATGCTTCCAGTTTTAATACAAGTTGTCTTCCTTCTCCTCTCCTCTTCTGAAAACCGTTCCGAGTCCTGGGTGGTTCCAATGACGGCAAGTGCATGCTATCGGGGTTCGCTGTGCATCTTTGGGGGGCGACGCCTGTAGCCGACTTGCACCACAGTGTCGGAGCGATTTCGCTTCTAATACAGTGGTTCTCTTTATACCACACCACAACCTTCAAACACGGATTTTGATTTCAAGCGGTTTTTCACAGAAATTGAGACCTACATTTGCTATCGCTACAACAGACATCTTGTAGGATCACTCAATTCGCTCAAGGAGTTGAATTTGACTTACACAACGGATTGGATGTTGGAAACTTTACCGGACAAGGTATATATGCAACTCATTTTATTCTTATTTTGCTCGTAATTAAAGATCCTCGCATCACATGGTATAACACTTAGTTCACAATTAAAATTTTATGTTTATGATCCATACAGTTAAATACACATATTTATAAACTTTTTTTCTATACACACGATTTGTTGACGCAGTTCGGGTTAAACCCTACTCTGTGGGATCTCAAGAGGGGAGATCCTATCTCAGTGTCCACTAAGCCTCAGAAGCAAGTTACAAGTTTGGCTATGGCGGCAGAGCACAAAAACAAGCAACTTAGGAACCTCAAACTAGAAATACAGAAATGAAAAAGAAGAGATAAAGGAAGGTCCCCTAAAAGGCAACCGAGGAACTTCTATGAAGTTCTTCACCGAGATCGGGTTGTCAAACACCAGAGACACCCTCGGACCCCTGTCTTCCTTGGCTAAGCTCACATCAGAGCTATCGCCGTCGCTCTCTCTCTCTCTCTCTCTCTCTCTCTCTCTCTCTCTCTCTCTCTCTCTCTCTCTCTCTCTCTCTCTGCTAGAGTTTTACAAATGAGGCTCAAGTCTCTACAGTAACCGAGTTTATAAAGCCGTTAGCAAAGCTAGGCTTACAAGTGAATCCTCAATGGTCATCTGAAGAGAGCCCACAAAAGAAGATACCATTCATACCAAGTATACAGATCCGACCCAACACAAATAGGCCCAAATCGATATGTACAACTGATTTAAGTCATTCTATGATGAAACAATACATACACATAACACAATGTATAGTCATCACTCTTAGGCCAAGTGATCCAAACCTAAATACTAAAGTATTTAGGGGTTCTTGCAACTTATAAGCAATGTCACATATATTATAAGGTACTTGGGTATTTATTGTTTCATCACCCAAATGGTCCTATAGTTTACTTATAGTTTAAGTGCTCATGCCACACGATAACCTGACTATACAATATACACGTTTAATCACAACATTTAAAAATTATTTTCTAGTATACTCGATCATTTAATTATACACTCCATCAGTTAATTAAAACATGATATTTTATTATTTATGCAAACTATATAAAATATTAACTTTTTAATAACTTTTAAAATAATTTCATTACTTATTACTATTAAGTCTAAATTTATAAAAACAAATGTAAAAAAAAGTTGATATTTTATACAGATTTTATCATTATAGAAAAATGTGCATAAATAATAAACGACATGTTTTAATTAATTTTTAAATAATGATATTTTATAATAAAAATTTATAGTCGTGTAATTTAAGTATGTGGACCATAGATATTAAAAAATTAAAATTTTAAAAGTAAAATTGTTTCCGAAATAATTAAGTAATACATAGAGTGTTATATTTGGCGCACCACATATGTATGCATCACAAAATTATTTTTAATCTAATGTTTTTATTTAAAAAAAATAAAAAATTATATTCATATTATAACCAACTATAAATTTTTATATTTAAAAATCATGTTTAAAAAATTCTTAAAATATAATTTGCCAAAAATCTTCTTTTTCATTTTAATTTTTTTAAAAAATATGGTTTTTCAACATAAAAATTTATAAACATATATAATTTTTTAAGTTAATCATAAAACTAAAATAATTTTATGGTACACCAAGTGATGTAGAGGATTCTCATTTAGAGCGGAAAACATTTTGGATCATTTTTCATTATTTAATTTTTTTAAATATATTTTTGTCCTTCAGAGCCAATGGAGATCACCTACAACACACCGTGTATCACTCGGTGTGTCACAAAATTAGTTTCTATAAACATTATTGTTAAAAAAATTTTCAAAAATTATAACAATATTGTATTTGATAATTCATACATATTTTTTAAAAAAATATTTTGAAAAATCATAAAAATATTTTTCTAAAAAATACATATGAGTGAAAGTCACAAAAATAACAACATTTTAGCAAAATAAAAATTTTTCTAATGATTTTTCAATTTTTTTTTTTGCAAATCTGTATGAATTATCAAATACAATATTGTTATAATTTTTGAAATTTTTTTTAACAATAATTTTCATGTAAACTAATTTTGTGATACACCGAGTGATACATATTGTGTTATAGAGGATCTTTACTGATTAGCTGACACATTTGAGACAATTGCGGATACTTCGTTCGTCTAAGTTTGAACCAAATATGGATCTTCAATTCAAGGTACATATTGAAAATTTTTGGTTTAGGAAAGGGTTTGGTCTGGTATTTTTGGTTTAGGAAAGGAACCATAAATTCAATGTGCAAGTCTAATAAGGTTTCATTTTGTAATAAACAAGTACTTTATCAACTTAATATGTAGTTCAATTCATTCCATTTTTTCCCTATTAAGAAGGGTATTGGTAAGGGGTTCATGTGTTTTTTGGGTTTTCTGATATATGGGTTAATATCAATTTCCCAGATCTATGTAATTAAATTAAGGAGCAACGGCAACTTGCCATCAGCCATCAATCTTCCGTCGCTTGAATGGCTATCCATCTCAGACAATGACTTTCAAGGGAAATTCTCTTTATCTTACTTGATGAATCATTCAAGGCTACAAGGTTTGTTCCTCTCAAACAATGCATTGCAAGTACAAGTTGATGATGATTCAGCATATTCATTGCTAGATGTATCCAACAACGAAGTAACAGGGGAAATTCCTACCTGGATTGGAGACCTTGAAAGCTTGAATTCAATGTCCTTAGCAAGGAATGAATTTCATGGTGGCATATCAAGACAGCTTTGTAAACTCAAGTGGCTTAGTTTTTTGGACCTCTCCAAATTGGCTATCATTCTGTTAGGAGGTAATAAGCTATAAGGGGAATTGCCCATCCAACTATGTCAACTGCAACAAGTTAACATCATTGACTTGTCAAATAATAGCATTTCAGGTTTTAGGTGCTATCCCTTCGTGCTTCCAAAATATGTCATTTGGAGAACGAAATTTCAATGGACCAATGGAATCAGAGGAAATAATGAAGTCAGAGGGAGTTTTTCTGCCTCATGCCTCTCTTTTCAGCTCAAAAATTCTAGAGTATGCAATTGATTTAAATTTTGACATACAAGAGGAAGTTAACTTCATTGTCAAGAGCAGATATAGTTCTTACAAGGGCAATATTCTTACGATTATGTCCGAGTTAGATTTGTTATCCAACTAACTGATTGGAGACATTCCTCCTGAATTGGGAAAGTTGGAAAGCCTTCATGCTATAAATCAATCCCACAACCACTTATCCAGTTCGATACCTAGGAGTTTCTCCAATCTCAAGAGCATCGAGAGCTTAGACCTATCAAGCAACAACTTGGAGATCTTCAATGTATCTTACAACAATCTAAGTGGAGAAGTGCCAGAAACGGGACAATTTGGAACCTTTGATGAAATAAACTATCTGGGAAATCCTCTCCTTTGGGGGTTTCGCATACCTAAAAGTTGTGGGATGGATGAACCTGAACCTAATACTGGGAACACATCAACCAAAGATGAAGACGAAGGATTTGACATGGAGGTATTCCTTTAGAGCTTCGGTATGTCCTCTGTCACTGTCTTAATAGCCTTCATTGTCGTTCTTGCAAATTTGCAATCAACCCTCACTGGAGGAGAGCTTGGTTTGCATTTCTTGATGTGATATTCCTTTGGTGGTTCAACCCATGAACTTGAAGCATTGTGCCGTCTCTTGCATTGATGTTTACTTTCAGAATTTTCTGTGATTTTCATTGTGTTAGTTTGTATTTGTGTTGTTTGTATGACTTGAAATTTGCAATGTAAATTGTCGTCTTAGTCTTTGTCTTTTTCATCTTATTATCATAACTAATTTTCTGTAATTTTAATTTTGTTGGTTTGTATTTCTGTTGTGTGTATGACTTTAAATCAGCTGGTGTTGTTGTTCCTATATATCTGAGGCCTGAGGGTCATAGCATCACATAAAACATTAACAATTCCATTGAAGGTTCCAAATTTTTCCCAAAACATAGGCTTTGCAATGAGGCATTTTTGAGGAGGTCAGGTCCTAGCTACTAATTACCAACACTTAACATTTGCCACTAACAAAAACAACAAAAAACTGGTAGCCACTGATTTTGTACCTGAAAAATAAGTCAACAATCAACATTCCATTCCATCCTCCCCACCTGCCCCATATGAACAAAATCCCAATTCTTATGTGCATCCCATAGCTGCAATCTTGCCAATTAGACCTGACAAAGGCGGCGCAAAACACAAAGAATCAGATTATAACTTAAAATTCGGGAGGATAACTGTAACAATTAGAAGCTGGGCACCAAACACAAAATTTAAGAAAAACCTGGACCTTGCTTGTTAAGAACTGTTATTTTTGCTATGACTCCATTGAACTGTGAAGGTTCGATAATGTAAAACAATGTAATAAAGAAATACTCTAGAAGGGGGGTTGAATAGAGTATGCCCGTTTTTCGCAAATATTCTCAAGGCTTTTGAAGCTCGTTCCAAACCCTTTGAGAAAACCTGAATCACAAAGTTAGGCAATTCGAACCAAGTGCGGAAATAAGGTAAAGCAATAAAGATAAAGGACACGAGTAATTGTTTACGAGGTTCAGCACAACTGGCCTACGTCCCCGCCTAGGGTTCTTCCACAACCCTAGGATTCAAAGACTTTATTGATTGCTTAGCTTAGGATCCTAATAGCTCACCGAGAAGCCTCTCTCCTATACAATTGCAATCTAGTCAACTCACGTTCCCTTGGAGTCCTAGACCAATCTAGAAGAGCCCCACCTCTCTCAGCTATCTAGTACAATCCTCTAACTCTCGCAAATCAATAGCCTAGTGCAACTTCCCGAGTTATAAACTCTCGAGTAACACTTGAAATGAATATATCCTATAAGCTCACAGTGACTCTCAAAGGCTTTGAAATAAACAACAAACTATTTGAGCGCTTTGCAGAGACACTTGGAAGACAGATCACTTGTATGAATGTAGCTCGTGTATTGCACTTGTATACTTCTGTCTTCTCCTTCCTTTTCTTTATATAGTGGCATAGAGATAGTGTGGAGCGTGTGGATCTTCAACGCCAGATCTTCCAACGGCTCCTTCGAATCAGGTATGATCTTGTGATCTTCTAAATAAGGACACTTTGAAACGCCATGATCCAATTTGAACTGATCTCTTCAACGTATAAGGAAGGACGTAATCTTGATTGTATACTTCCTGAAATGGTTAGTCCAACTAATATATATAATATAAAGGAAGTATATAATAAGATAAAATAATATACGAATAATAAGATAGGTTTTGTATTTCATCAACTGTTAATGCTTCAAGGCCTTTGACACAAGAATCCTGTCAAAGCCTTTGGAACATCTATTTCGATTTTCATCAAGGGAGTGAGTTATCAATCTCCCCCTTGATGAAAGACAAAACCTGTGCATCCCTGCAGCTTAGTCAAACAAATATATCATAATCAAAATCAGACTAAGTACCTGCAAGGGTTAGACAAATGTTGGATCAAATAATTTTAAAGTAAGCAAACATCCAACCGAAAACCAGAAATCAAAAAGCAAGGTCTTCCAAGACCTTTAATCAGAGGTTTTCAAAGGTCTAACGATCATCTCCCCCTTTTTGTCTTTCAACAAAGGGCGGAGTAAAAACAGTCACCAAAAAGTTTCAAAAGTTTTGAAAATGTTTCCAACAACCAGCAAAGTAACAGTTTCAGGGTGGGATAGGGTGGGTAAGGTTTAGGGTTTGGTCAATCCAGAGCATCATCAGTGAGCCTCGTCCACAGTCCTTCCAGCAACGTTGAAATCCCGCTCATCTTTGTCATCACCTCCGTCTGCAGCTCCTTAATTAATAATCAGGCGAACTTCCTCCAAGCCCAACTCTAGGTTGTCCATGCGTTCATCGAAAGCTGGAGCAGTGGGAAAGGCTTTTGAAGGAATGGCAAGACTCAAGGTCCCTTGAGGAGACCGAGTGATGCCAATCTTTTCAAGGCCTTTAGAGTCGAACATACCCGTATGACGCAGCTGTTCTTCATTTTTGAGATCGATTCCAAAAGCTTTGAAGATAGGGGTCAAGAGGGTAGCAAAGGGGAGGGGAGAGCCTTTACGAGCTTTTCTGGCATGGGCCATGGTACCAAGGATAGTGTTGGCCAGATCTAGGTCAAGGCCATTTAGAATGCGGTAGAGCAGGACCATGGCATTGTCGGTTAGGAGCGAGCCAGAGTTGAGACGGGGTAAGAGGCATCTAACAATGATGTTAAAGATAATTTTTGCCTCTAGGGTTAGGGATGAGTGGGTGAGTTGCTTTGAGGTGCTGTTGGCTGCTTCTGGTAGGAGATATTTGGCTCGGGCTAGGATGATGCAGTTCTCTTTTGAGGGGTGGATTTCAGCGGGTGGAACAGGGGTAGGTAAGCCTAGGAGATCTGCAAAATCATTGGGGTTGAGAGAGATTCTAACCCCTTTGACAACAGTCTCCAAAGACCAACCATCAGTTTCGTTTTTGGCTTTGAGGTTAATGTAGAAGAGTCGGGTAAGCTCAGGATAGTAGATGGTTTCTCGGTTAAGAAGAGTCCAGGCAGGGGAATTTTTGAGGAGCTCAATGCAGGGAATCTTCAAAGCTTCAAAGAAATTGAAATCTAAAAAATCTGAACAGCTAAGCTTACGAGTACGAAACTCATCTACCCATTTTCCAGCAGTCTCAGCATCTAAAAACCATGAGGAGGGCAAGGATTGATTTACCTGGATATAGGCCGGGGGTTCAGCATTCTTCCTGCGTGCAACAGTTGGAGCAGCTTTCTTGGCAGGCGCTACAAGGCTCTTGACAGGGCCCTTCCTGGTACGCTTGGGGGAGGGAGGCTTGACGGGCACAGGGGCTTTCCGCTTCTTCGGAGACGGGGGAGGAGGAGGAGAAGGAGAGGGAGATTCTTCCTCCTCTTCCTCAGACCCTGAGTCCTCAGCGGACCCCTCATCACCTTCAGGTTCCTCGTCCTCTCCAGATCCCTCGTGCTCCTCCTCTTCCTCTTCTTCTTCAGGATCCTCCTCGGACTGGGCCTCCTCGGCTTCGGCTTCCTTCCGAATCCGTTCAGCCTCTTCCTCAGCCAGTTTCTTAGCAAGCTCGGCCTCTTCATCGGCCTTTTTCTTCTTTAGAGCTTCCTCCTCTTCCTCTCTGGCAGAATCTCTTTCCAGGGCGGCATCAAGATCGTCTTCCTCTTCTTCCTCGTCGGGTTCCTCAGCCAAGATCTTTCTTTTCCCTTTCTGTTTAGCACTGGTCGGCTTCTTTGCAGAGCGTTTTTGAGAGCCTTTTGGAGCTATGGCCGAGCTCTCAGCAATGGTGCTCTGAACAGTGGTTGGGATTATGGCTTGAGAAGCCGGTTCTGGTGTGGGAGAAGTGGCAGTGGCCTGGCGTCCCTTGGGGGTGGCGCCAAGTCTTTTGGGAGTGACGGCTTTCTTGGTTTTGGGTGCCATGGAGGTAATTGGTTAGGGTTTCTTTGAGAGGTTGAAGATGAAGTAGTGGAAGGGTTTTGGAAAATCTGAGTGGGTTGTAACCGTGTACAGGATGGTTTAAGTAGAGAGAGACGGATTGATGGGATGGGTTTTGGGGTTCCAAGGAAAGAAATCATTACCATGCCAAGTTGAAGGATTTCAAATTCAAATTTTTGAAATCAAATGATCATAAAAATCGGACTAAACCCAAACTAATTTAGTTCCAAAATTAAAATATCTTAACGGTTAAGGAAAAACATGAGAATAGGCAATTTTTGAAATCCGATTTAAAATAAATAAATATAATTGATTAAATATCTAAAAAGATATTAACCAAAAATATATGATCCGATATATGTACTCCTCTGTTCAGTTAGCAAACCTTGACATTACTCTCAAAGGTCTTGACACTGATTGGAGATAATCTTTCGTAAAGGGAAAGCTCCCCCTACGAAAGTGCATCCTTGTCAAGCATTCCAATCTCTCGTCTAATGAAGGTGAACCTGTCCTCTGCCAAAGGCTTAGTAAAAATGTCAGCCCATTGATAATCGGTAGAAATAAAAGATATGGACACATCACCTTTTTCAACATGATCTCTAATGAAATGATGTCTCACATCAATATGCTTGGTCCTTGAATGTTGAACAGGATTCTTTGTGATGGATATGGCACTTGTATTGTCACACTTAATTGGGATACCCTTGAGGTTGATGCCAAGATCACGCATTTGTTGAGCTATCCAAAGGATTTGGGAGCAACAGGCTCCAGCTGCAATGTATTCGGCTTCTGCAGTGGATAGAGCAACTGAGTTTTGCTTCTTTGAGTGCCAGCTGATCAAGGATGCTCCTAAGAATTGGCAACATCCTGATGTGCTCTTTCTATCCACCTTGTAGCCTGCAAAATCTGCATCAGAATATCCAATTAAAGTAAAATCCTTTTGCTTTGGGTACCATAATCCAAGTTCCTTAGTGCCATTGAGATATCGAAAGATCCTCTTCACAGCCACGAGGTGAGATTCTTTTGGATCAGCTTGAAACCTAGCACACATGCAAACACTAAACATAATGTCAGGTCTACTAGCCGTGAGATATAATAAAGATCCAATCATTCCTCGATACTCCTTTTGATTGACACTTGTTCCAGTCTTGTCTTGATCTAGAGACAATGTTGAGCTCATTGGAGTCTTGGCT
The DNA here is from genome assembly GCA_037127255.1 of Persicaria tinctoria. Taxonomy (NCBI): domain Eukaryota; kingdom Viridiplantae; phylum Streptophyta; class Magnoliopsida; order Caryophyllales; family Polygonaceae; genus Persicaria; species Persicaria tinctoria. Next base: position 1,010,064 of record JBANSL010000014.1, read on the forward strand.
GCTTTGGATAGATCCATCTTGAACTTCTTCAAGAGATCCTTAGTGTACTTGTTTTGATTGACGAAGATCCCTTTCTTAGATTGATGAACTTGTAACCCCAAGAAGAAGTTTAGTTCACCCATTAGGCTCATCTCAAATTCACTACACATAATGTCAGAAAATTCCTTGCACAAAGATGTGTTAGTAGCACCAAATAATATATCATCAACATAAATTTGAATAACCAAAATGTCCTTTCCTTTGGTTTTGATAAAAAGAGTCTTGTCGATCAACCCTCTTTTAAAATCATTTTCTAAAAGATATTTTGACAAGCGCTCGTACCAAGCTCTTGGGGCTTGTTTCAAACCATAAAGCGCCTTGTCAAGTTTATAAACATGATTGGGAAATTCTGAACTTTCAAAACCTGGGGGTTGAGCAACATAGACTTCTTCTTCTAAGAAACCATTAAGAAAAGCACACTTGACATCCATTTGATATAACTTTATACTCACGAAAGATGCAAATGCTAATAAAATGCGAATGGCTTCAAGCCTGGCTACGGGAGCAAAGGTCTCCTCGTAGTCAATACCTTCCTCTTGATTGTAGCCTTGAGCAACAAGCCGTGCCTTGTTCCTCACAATTTTGCCATTCTCATCTAGCTTGTTTCTAAACACCCATCGAGTGCCAATGACTGATTGATGCTTTGGTCTAGGCTTCAAAGTCCAGACTTTGTTCCTCTCAAATTCATTGAGTTCACTTTGCATAGCTATAATCCAGTCTGGCTCCTGAAGTGCCTCATTTACCTTCTTTGGCTCAATAAGAGAAACAAACGCGTTAAAAGCACAAAGATCTTTAAGTTTAGAACGAGTTTGAACACTAGAAGTAGGGTCAGAAATGATATCCTTTAATGAGTGTGATGAGGAGTATTTGAATTTCCTTTTGGTAGTCTCAGCTCCTTGATTCGTCACACCATCAGGATCAATTTGTGGTACATCTGACTCCGTGGTCCTGTTAGGTTCAGATACAGCAGTTTCTGACGTCTCAACACTGTTGGATTGGACACCAAGGGCTTTGGACGCATCTTCAACACCTTGGGCCAATTCTTCAGTGTTAAGAATCGGTTCCTGCATGTTCTTCTTCTCTGTGTTCTTGGTGGCAGTAGCATCACCTTCCTCGTTCTCTTCATGGATATTAAGATCTATATCTGCAACACTTTCACTCAAAGCACCATCATTGCATTCATCAAAAATAACATGTATACTTTCTTCAACTACCTGGGTCCTTTTATTGAAGATTCTATAAGCTTTGCTACTCGTGGAATAGCCAAGAAATATACCTTCATCACTACGCGCATCAAATTTGCCAAGGTTATCTTTTCCATTGTTATGAACAAAACAAGTACAGCCAAAGGGTTTAAAATAAGATATAAGAGGTTTGCGGCCTTTGAAAAGTTCATAAGGAGTTTTCTTTAAGATGGAACGTATAAGACAACGATTTAAAATGTAGTTAGCTGTGTTAACAGCTTCAGCCCAATAGGTTTTAGGTAATGCATTTTCTAAAAGCATAGTCCTGGCCATATCCTCTAAGGTGCGGTTCTTGCGTTCCACAACCCCGTTTTGTTGAGGTGTCCTAGGAGCAGAAAAGTTATGGGAGATGCCATATTTAGCACAAAACAAATCAAATTGAAGTTGATCAAACTCCCTACCATGATCACTCCGAATAGACACTATGGGCTCATTTCTTAAAGTTTGCAACTCCTTACAAAGTTTTGAAAACTCAAATAAGGACTCTGATTTTTCTTTCAAAAATGCAACCCAAGTATATCTTGAAAAATCATCGACAACAACTAGCATGTACTTTTTACCATTGGGAGATTTGACTCGCATAGGACCACATAAATCCATATGTAAAAGTTCAAGGGGTCGAGAAGAGCTTACAACCTTTTTGGGTTTGAAGGAGCTACGTGTTTGTTTACCTCGTGTGCAAGCATTACACATGTCAATACCTTTGAAGTCCATCTCAGGTAGCCCTCTTACAAGCCCTTTGGATACCAGCTTCTGTAGTGTATGTGGACTCACATGACCGAGTCTCCTGTGCCAAAGCTTTGGATCGTCCGTCAAGGCCTTTAAACAGGTTAAGCTTCCTTGTGCCACTTGATCAGCATTTACAGCGTATATGTTGTTGTAACGGTATGCAGTTAGAATAACTTCACCTGTATCATCTCTGCACACTATACATCTTTTCTTGTTAAATCTGACATTGTTACCACTATCACATAATTGAGAAACGCTAAGCAAATTATACTTTAAACCATTAACAAGATAGACATTTTTAATACTATGGCTGGAATTACTTCCAACACTACCAATACCAACAATGTCGCATTTCCCTTTGTCACCAAGAGTGATTGTTCCCGTGGATTGCTCCTTTAGATCATGAAAGAGAGAACTCTTCCCACTCATATGCCTCGAGCAACCACTATCAATAATCCATTTGTGTTCTTTCACCTTGGTGATCTCCTGCAAAACAAACTTCAACCTTTGTGGCTAGACCAATAAGCAAATTTGGATCCATTGTTGGGATAAACCATATTTGGTAAAATAGTGCCTTTTGGGACCCAAACTTGTGTTATCCGTTCTTTTCTCAAATGAACAGGAAATGTATTGCGAATAATATAAGGATCCTTTCTTCTATAAGGGCAGGTCTCTTTTACATGTCCCTTTCTAGCACAATGGTGACATATAGGAGAGGTTCTGCTTCCTTTAGCCTTTACAAAAGTGGTAATGTGTTGCTTCTTTAAAAACTTTGGATTGTAACCAATACCACTTTTGTTTAGAGAGCTTTGTTGCTCACCCAACATCTTATCGAGAGTGCCTTTGGACTTGGTAAAGCTTATGAGGGCTGTCTGTTGGTCTAGAATCTTATTATTCAGGGAGATCTTCTCGTTCTCTAAGTCATGATGCACATTTCTTAGAGAGGAGAGATCTTGCTTGAGTTCAGATTTCTCCGAGTCAAGCGTCTTGACTTTAATGTCAAGACCTGAATAAGAAGCTTCAAGACCTTTGACCCTCATAGACAGATCCTCAATAGTTTTCTCCTGATCCACAGTTCTCTTAATAAGAATGTTAGTTTGGGCAATAAGCTTCTCCTCATTGGCAATCATGTTTGAAAGAAATTCCGATAATACCTCTTTTGGACTTTCCATAAGTTCTTTTACAGTAGCTTCAAGCTTGTCATCGTGGGAATCATTTTCTGAGGCCATAAGACAAATGTTGGCCTTCTCATCGTCTGAGTCAGAGTCGGAATCACTCCAAGTAGCCACCATAGCTTTCTTCTTCCATTTGTCACCTTTCTTGGGCTGGCTCTTAGTCTTTTGAGGGCAGTCCTTCACAAAATGATCTGTTTCACCACATTCAAAACAAGACAACGGTTTAGTCTTCTTTTCAAACTTGTTGGATTGAGGCTTACCTCGAAATTTTGAAGACTCTGATCCATCCTTGTTGTTGAATTGCTTCTTCATTTTGAGAATTCTAGCAAGGCCTCTTGTGATAAGAGCAAAAGGATCATCCTCATCGTCATCTTCATCTTCGGATTCAGATCCATCCTTGGACTCATCCTTCTTAGACTTGAGTGCCAAATTCTTGGTGCTAGCTGGAAGTTCTCCATCGTCTTCATTAAGGATCATCTCATGCGTGATCAGCTTCCCAAGAAGGTCATCAAGGGGTAGAGTGGTGAGGTCCTGGGCTTCCTCTATAGCTGTTACTTTTGGACCCCATTTCTCCTTTGGAAGGCACCTCAGTATCTTCCTTACTTTCTCAACGTTGGTAAAGCTCTTGCCGAGAGAGTCAAGATTGTTGGTGATTTCTGTGAATCGTGTGAACATGGCTTTGATTGACTCATCGGATTTCATCTTGAAGAGCTCATACTTTCGAAGAAAGATGCTGATCTTGGTGTCTTTTACTTGGCTCGTTCCTTCATAGGTGACGACCAACTTGTCCCAAATCTCTTTAGCTGACCTACAAGAGGAAATACGGTTAAACTCATCAGTGCTAAGACCACAGTAAAGTAAGTTGATAGCCCTGTAGTTTTTGGAGATGGTTTCAAGATCCGCTTGGTTGTATTCAGACTCCTTCTTTGCAATTTTGGTTTCATCTGGTCCATCCTTCTCTGGAATCTTCGGACCATTCTCTATAATGTTCCAAAGTTCTAGATCTTGGTCTATGATGAACATCTTCATCAAAGATCTCCAGTGGACAAAGTTGTTTCCTACAAAGAGTGGCGGTCTGCTTGTGGACCTTCCCTGTGCAAATCCTCCGCTTGCTTCACCAGACATGATCGAAAACTCACAAGATTGTTAGATCAAAAACAGTGAGTAAAGCTCTGATACCAATTGAAGGTTCGATAATGTAAAACAATGTAATAAAGAAATACTCTAGAAGGGGGGTTGAATAGAGTATGCCCGTTTTTCGCAAATATTCTCAAGGCTTTTGAAGCTCGTTCCAAACCCTTTGAGAAAACCTGAATCACAAAGTTAGGCAATTCGAACCAAGTGCGGAAATAAGGTAAAGCAATAAAGATAAAGGACACGAGTAATTGTTTACGAGGTTCAGCACAACTGGCCTACGTCCCCGCCTAGGGTTCTTCCACAACCCTAGGATTCAAAGGCTTTATTGATTGCTTAGCTTAGGATCCTAATAGCTCACCGAGAAGCCTCTCTCCTATACAATTGCAATCTAGTCAACTCACGTTCCCTTGGAGTCCTAGACCAATCTAGAAGAGCCCCACCTCTCTCAGCTATCTAGTACAATCCTCTAACTCTCGCAAATCAATAGCCTAGTGCAACTTCCCGAGTTATAAACTCTCGAGTAACACTTGAAATGAATATATCCTATAAGCTCACAGTGACTCTCAAAGGCTTTGAAATAAACAACAAACTATTTGAGCGCTTTGCAGAGACACTTGGAAGACAGATCACTTGTATGAATGTAGCTCGTGTATTGCACTTGTATACTTCTGTCTTCTCCTTCCTTTTCTTTATATAGTGGCATAGAGATAGTGTGGAGCGTGTGGATCTTCAACGCCAGATCTTCCAATGGCTCCTTCGAATCAGGTATGATCTTGTGATCTTCTAAATAAGGACACTTTGAAACGCCATGATCCAATTTGAACTGATCTCTTCAACGTATAAGGAAGGACGTAATCTTGATTGTATACTTCCTGAAATGGTTAGTCCAACTAATATATATAATATAAAGGAAGTATATAATAAGATAAAATAATATACGAATAATAAGATAGGTTTTGTATTTCATCAACTGTTAATGCTTCAAGGCCTTTGACACAAGAATCCTGTCAAAGCCTTTGGAACATCTATTTCGATTTTCATCAAGGGAGTGAGTTATCAAACTGGATTTCGAATCTTTTATAACATCAGCAGCCACCTGCGGCACATTCTGCAGTCTGAGTGCCTGCTCTTGATAGAATGTGAGGAAACCATCAACGTTAAGGCCAAACAAGTTTCAAATACAAGACGCTCTTTTATAACAAGGATTGAGGCAAATTTCAAGTGTATTATGAGTCAATAATGCAGCATCCGTGACACTGGACTATGTAAAAGGATATAAATCTCTCCATCCTTTCTCATTGGCTAGATCAATACGGTGTTGTAGAACAATCAACTCTCTTGCAATCGCCTGAACTTTTCATCTCAGATTTAGAATCAGAAACAATTATGAGTCCATTAACCACAGCATTTCTTCGCTAATTAGCAATACTTACATGCTTTGTTATATGTTCATGAAGAGTTTTGACCTTCTGCTGAAGATCGACCTGTTACACAACAGAAAAACATACATCACAAGTAAAACAAGCATTATAATACAGAGTACCCTTTCGCAAAAGAATGCTCGAGCATCTATAGCCCTCTTACATACACTAAGGATGGATAATGAGCAAATGAAGTTGCGCAAGCCCAAGAAGATGTTGCACCAGTCACCAAAAATGCTTGTTTTGATTGCTTTAAAATTTTTTGCAAGTGTCAAAATAGTTGAACTGCTCATAAAAATTAAAAGATAACTTACAACAGTAGGCCTTTCAAGAATGCCTTTCTCCACTTTCTTGCGCAATTCCTCACATTCTTCCTGCACGTATGAGCAAAAAGTCAACCTAATTCTCATGTAGTGGATACAGATACAGTGACAATAAAGAACAAAAAACAAGAAAACAGTTAACAGATGACATTGCTCTTTGATTACCTCAGAGAAATCGTCATCTGAAAGCGTGGAGATCAGAACATCATCCGCCATACTGGACAACTTTAGCACAATATCCGCTTTGTTTCCGTTAGCTGGTCTTATGACATCTGAAGAAAGTACGGACAACAATAATGCTCATTAAGTCACACAGAAGAATTGGTGAATATAACTTTTAGAAAATAAACTATACCATATTTAGAGTATTACCTGTGACTTGAAGAAGCTCGTAACGACGCTTGTGAACTGACTTGACTTTCACAATGCTACCTACTACTTTGAGATCAAAGGCTTCAGAATTCTTCAACAGCTCCTCCACCAAACTCCTTTTCAAGTAAACAAGCTTAATGTTCTCAGGAACTATAGATGCATAACGGCTATAAACAACAGGACTTGCATCATCCTCCTGAATCTTTTTGAATGCTGCGTCCTCTGTCTGCAAATCTTTTGAAGATCGCTCCTTTTTTCCGCAAGTTTTAACCGAGCTGTGCTTTTTCAACTTTTTAGAAGACAATAAGCTCTTCAATTCCTCATTTGCTGAACTGTTTTCATCCTCATCGTCATCTGATTCCGCTAAGTTCTCCAAAAAATGGCTTTCAAGGGAGTCCCTGATTCTATAAATGGTCACAGACTTCCTCCGCAGAATGGAATGAAGTGCATCATCAGTAAGGATTTTCTTCTTGTTTCCCGATTCAAAAAGATTCTTTTCGCGTGCGTATGTGGTCATAATATCAGCAACTTCAGTCTGAGTGAGCTTCTGGCTAGTGTCTTTACCAATTGATGCTAGGAACTCTATTAGAGGTTTTGAACCCCAACCAATTAATTTAAGGATCACAAAAAATGGGTTCATCGTTTCTGTTAGATCACGAGATCGAATGATCGATTATAATGTCCTCCTTGAGGGTTTCCATTCATTGATAAACATATATATATATATATATATATATATATATATATATATATATATATATATATATATATATGTTACAAAGGTATTGGGCCTTAAAGAACACTATACAATATAAGACCTTCGTAATCTATCAAACCCCCGCAGTCGAAACGGGAGGGGTCCGTACAGTGAGACTGGATCGAAAATCAATGAACAACTGTCGAGGTAAATCCTTGGTGAAAATATCAGCGTACTAATAGGAGGACGGGACATGTAGAACACGGACATGTCCAATGGCAACCTTGTCCCGGACGAAGTGGAGATCGAGCTCAATGTGCTTTGTGCGTTGATGCTGGACTGGGTTGCTAGCCAAATAGACGGCGGAGACGTTGTCAGTGTAGACCAGAGTGGCCTTCTGAAGAGGGCGACGGATCTCAAGAAGGATATTGCGGAGCCAAGAGCACTCGGAGACAACGTTGGCAACACCCCTGTATTCGATCGGCCTCAGCGCTGGAGCGAGACACGACAGATTGACGCTTGGCTGACCACGACACAAGGGTGTCATTGAGGAAGACACAGTAACCAGACATGGAGCGACGTGTGTCAGGACAACCACCTCAACCCGCATCAGTGTAAGCAATAAGGTCAAGCTTAGAGGAAGGAGTGATCGTGGTGCGTAGGAGCGACGCCGATGTACCGAATGATCCGCTTTAAGGCATGAAGGTGGGGTTCCCTGGTGCATGCATGAACAAGCAGTTCCGCTGAACGGCGTAACTGATATCAGGTCTGGTGAATGTGAGATACTGAAGAGCACCAGCAAGGCTCCTGTACAATGTCGGATCATCAACCAAAGGACCAGAATGAGCGTTGAGCTTGTTGGATGTGTCGACAGGGGTGGCGACAGGATTGCAGTTACTCATCTTAGCCTGAGCAACAATCTCAGCAGCATACTTACTCTGTGAGAGAAACAACCCAGACGCATGCCGCTGAACAGCAACTCCCAAGAAGTAAGACAACTGACCCAAATCTGACATGGCGAACTCAGCGCTCAACTGTGAAATAATCGACGTCCGAAGAGCATCAGAAGAGGCGGTGAGAATGATGTCGTCAACATACAGTAACAGAAATGCCATCTTTGAGCCTCTGCGATAGATGAACAGGGACGAATCCGAGCGGCTGCCAATGAAACCCAAGCGGAGCAGATGAGAAGCAAATCGCTGGAACCAAGCTCGTGGAGCCTGTTTCAGACCATACAGAGAACGCTTCAGGAGACAGACGTGCTTGGGACGATCAGCATCAGCAAACCACGGCGGCTGAAACATATAGACTGTCTCATTCACGTGACCATGCAAAAAAGCGTTCTTGACACCCAGCTGATGAATGGACCAGTTGCGCGACAAATCTAAGCTCAACACCACTCGGATAGTGGCAGACTTGACCACGGGGCTGAAGGTCTCATCACAATCAATACCGACATGCTGAGATCGACCGTTGACCACAAGACGTGCTTTGTAGCGCTCCAACGTCCCATCAGAGCGGAACTTGTGATGGAAGATCCACATACAGCGAACGACGTTCGCCTCAGGAGGGCGAGGGACAAGAACCCTAGTACCATTTTTCGTAAGGGCCCTGTATTCGTCGAGCATAGCCGCCTGCCAATTCGGGTCGAGGAGAGCTGTTTTATGGGAGGTGGGAATGGGGGAAAGGAAGGTTGGGGTGGAGGCAGGGGGGGATTGGGAGTCGGGAAGGACGGGGGCAAGAGGGGCGGAGCGTTGGGGAGAAGCTGCGGGCGCCGCTAGTTGATTGGCCGCGGCCACAGCATGATGCTGCGGCCGCCTCAAGTGTGTGGGACGTAGACTGGGGGTGGTTTTGTTGATTGGCTGGGGCCGCAACATCCTGCTGCGGCCGCGGCATCACATCATGGCGATCTAACGGAGGGTTGTAGGCATGGTTTTGAGCGGCGGGGTGATGTGCGGTGGTCATGGAGACGATCTGACGGGGTCGGAAGACACTGGAGACGCTGCGGGTGTGTAGTCTGGTGGGGGGGGGGGAGAGGCAGGAGCACCGGGAGAGCTTTGGGGAAAAAAATGTTGGAATGATGACTCTGACTCTGACGGAGACACACGGGGTGTGGGAGACGCAAAGGGGAATCGCGACTCGTCAAAGGTGACATGATGAGACAGAATGAGCTTGTGGGTCTTGATATTGAGACACAGGTAAGAAAGACACAAGGGGTGGAACGTGGGTGAAGTTTGTGAGGAGCGGTGGAGGACTGATTGGGGAAGCACAAGCACCCAAAAGTACGAAGGTGATCATACCTGGGTAAAGTGCAATACAGTGCCTGAAATGGTGAGCGATGGTGGAGGGTGGTGGAAGGGAGAATGTGATGTGATCCCGGTCTTCAATGAGCTCGAATCCTTTATCTTACAAAGCTATGTTGCTGGGGCCGAACATCAACCCTCGTTTGAGAAAACAGCATGGCGACACCGTGGTATTTTGGCTCTTTCGGGCTGCATAAAATTCCGATTGAAGCCAATGAGTACTTGATGGAAAGCTATTTTAAGTGGATACAACTTCCATGAAGGACACTTCTCCTAAATCAGCCTCGAAGATGCTAGAATTGGACGTTCTTTCCAGCAGCTCCAATCTAGACGTTTTTTCCATGCTTTTATTTCTATCAAAATAATCCCACATCGCTTAGAGATGATTGGGGCTTCTATTTTCATCCTATATATTGCTTGTAAAACCTTCATTTTAAATCAAGCCAAGTTTAGTTGAGTTAAAGTTTGAGCCACTAATAGCTTCCTATGATTCCGGGTTAAGGATCGAGTTCTTGGTGAGAGGCTAAGAGCGAACCCTTTGGTGAGAGGCCGAGGGGGACACCCTAGTGAGAGGCGAAGGTGTCAAAGGGTCGAGATCCTCGGAGTGCGATTCCGAGAGGATTGAGATCGAGTGTAGGGGATTCAAGGGTGAGAGGCCTGTGAATCTTGCTCCACATATCCCTTTTTTCCAGTTTCCATAGACCACAAAAATTAGCCCCACAAAAAGAGTAGTCGAAAGCTCGATCCTTGGTCGATCCCGGTCCTTGGGTCTCATCAGAATGTTTAGGAGGTAGCACGTTGTGGCTAAGGCGTAAGGCCAATATAGAAGGGGAATTGATGTGTGGAAGAGGAGAGAGCGCATCATATTGGTAATGGTTCGGATGATTCATTCGGCCTTGCCATTTTGTTGGGAGGTATAGGGGCAAGACAAGCGATAGGAGATCCCATTGGTGTCGAAGAAAGTGTGAAATTCTTTGTTGTCAAATTCGCGACCATTGTCACATTGGAAACACTTGATAAAGGTGTGAAATTGTGTTTTAATGTAAGCATGGAATTTGACAAAGATAGGAAACACTCGAGATTTAAAGTGCAAAGGGAAAACCCATAAGAAATGTGTATAATCATCCAGAAACAAAAGGTAATACTTATGACCCTCCTTGCTAGGCACAGGAGATGTCCAAATATCACTATGAATAATATCAAAAGGTGCAAAAGTAGTGTTTAAAGACCGGTGAAATGGAAGTCTAGCATGTTTTCCTAACTGACAAGAAGAACATAAACTAGAGCGAGGCTCTTTATTACATTGGACAAGACTCTTAGAACGAAGTAAATCTAAAACTGCAGGACTGGGATGACCAAGACGCGCACGCCAAATACTGGATGATGTTGCTGAGAGGGCGACTGGACTTGACGGGCTGGATGCTGAGGGCGACGACACAGGATAGAGCTCCCCGATGCTATTACATCTCAGACGAGTAACCCCCGTAGTAAGATCCTTCACAAAGAAACCAAACGGATCAAACACAAGAGAAACATTATTGTCAGTGGTGAACCGACGGACAGAGATAAGGTTTTTGACGAGTTTGGGGGCAACAAGGATGCTGTTAAGGTGTAAGGGGTTGGTAATGTGGCGTGGCCAATGCCCGAAGTAGCAAGGCGACCACCGTTGCCGATGATTATAGAATGAGCAGGACCCTTAAAAGAAAGAGAAGAGATAGTACCTGAGGAGTTCGTCATATGAGAGGTGGCGCCAGTGTCCATGTACCAAGTTGCGTCAGGAGGTGTCAGCTGCATGGAAGAGAAGGCGTGATGCACATAAGTCGGAGGAGGGTATGCTTGATCAAACGAAGACGGGTAGGCCTGATGACTGACGGGGCGTGGAGCAGGACCCAACAAGCCCTGCTGACGGTTGGGATACGGGGCTGGGCCGCGATACGTCGAGTCGGGGTAGTGATAATGCATATTTAGATAGGCATTATAGAGTAGTTTAAAGGTCATTTAGATGTATATATTGCATTTTATTAGGTTAGTTTACTTGTTTGCTCATTTGGTGTTTAAGCTCGGAATCTACACAAGTTTAGTGTTTATTTGTAGATTGAGGATCCGAAGTAGTAAGGAGGTCATTCATGAGAGTCATATGGAGGCAAGGAACAAGCTAGACAAGCAAGTGGGAATGCACAAGGAAGAAGGAAAGTGCGTACAAGAGGAGAAACCGCACCTGCGGCAAGAGGAACAAGATAAACACAAGAAAACCGCACCCGCGGCTTTCCAGGCAGCACGTGCCGCCAGAATTCCAAGCTTCACTGCAGTGGCAGCACCCGCGGCCTAAAAAGCAGCACCCGCGGTTTTTCTGGGCCGACTCAGCGCGGATTTTACATCTTTCCTAAGTTGGGCCTATCTTTGGGAAACACTTTCTAGGTTTTTTAAGACGGTATTCTTAGGTATTTAAAGACTTAAATTAGTTGTTTTTAGGTAATCTTGGATCCTTGGAAGAATTGAGAGACGTCGTTTAGGAGCATGAGCAACTAAACTCATCGTGTTTTGCCTACGATCAAGACTTGGTTTTGTTGAATTGTGAGTTTGGAATTCTAGTTTATTTCTATTATCTTCTTCAATTTCTTTGTGCTTTAATTGCTTGTGGTGTTGATTCTATCTTGATTTGCGACCTCGTTAGAATTGCATCATTCCTAGGGTTTTGATTCATACGTTTGTGAAACCTAATCCAAAGTAGCAAATACAATTGAGTGGATCTCATAGAAAAGCTTCATTGTATAAGAAATTGACTATAGGTTAAATGTTAGTTCTTTAGGGAATTAATATTGCTTATAAGCTTTATATATCTTGAGACTTAGTGCTATTCCTAGGATTAAACCTTAATCCGTGTTAAGATTGCCTAGGAGTAAGGGATTATTAGGACTCATAGGACTAATAATCTATTTAAATCAAGATAAGAGTTGATGATAGAAAAGATACAACTAGAAGGAAGAACTATGATCAAGTAGACGAACCAAGTTGAGAATCGTAGGTGAAACATCTCATTCACCATTGTTTACAACCATCACCATTATTTACTTCTTAAATTCCTTGCATCTTTACATCTCTACAACCCCTATTTACTCTTGTTGGTGATTATAACGCATAAAGTAACGGTAGTTCCCTGTGGACCGACTCCGGACTTACTAGCTATACTAGTTGGTTAGTTTGGATATTCTTTTGATAGGAATACAACGATTTTGTCCTGTCAGGTAGCCGAAGGGCATCCAAGGCGAATAGCCGGGGTTGGGGTACTAGGAGGGGTGAGGGGTATCGTACTGCTGCGGCCGCCGCTCCGCCTCTCGATCCATGCTGGTTGTTGCTGCGGCTGGGCTGCGGGGCAAAGGTTTCGTCGATGTCGCTTGACCATACCAATGCCGTTTTGTCCTTGGCGGCTTCGGTGGTCTGACATTGAAGGCGAGTCTCCTCCAAGATCAATTGAGACCGGGTCTTTTCGAATGTAGAGAGAGGTTCCGTCTGCTGGATATGAGTAGCAACAGCGTTGTATTCAGAGGGAAGACCCGAAAGAACCTGGAGGACAAGGCGAGTGGCACTGGGTTTGGAGTCGACGGCGCCCAATTGATTAGACAGGGTTTTGGTATTCTGACAATAGGCAGAAATCGACGGGAAAGAAGAAAGTTTGCAGCTTGAGAATTCGTGCTCAAGGTAGACGGCATGAGTGGACTTGTTGTCTTGGAAAAGGTTCTGAAGCTTGGTCCAGGCATCCAAGGCGTTGTCTTTGGGGTCGAGGATGGTTGTCAATAGATCTTTAGAGATGGTGTTGAGGATCCATTGAAGGACAATGGTGTTGAGTTGAGCGAAGAGATCGTCGTCCTCAGAGGCGAGACGATCGATGGAAGAATCAATATGGTGGAGGACCTTATGAGCTTTGACATGGGTCGTGAAGAGGTAAGACCACATGGTGTAGGAACTGGACTCGTGATCAAGGATGATGGGGATGCAATTTTTGATATTGGAGATCGTGAGAGCGGAGTGGAAGGGCGGTTTGGTGGTGGGTGGATCGGCTATTGGGACATGTGGGAGAGAGAGAGATGCGAGAGGGGGGGGGGGGGGTGGCGGCGCAAGGGAGGCCGAGAGGGAGGAGGGGTGGCGGCTGAAGAGAGGCCGAGAGGGAGGAGGGGTGGCGTCGGCAAGGTGGTGGGAGCGGCGGGGAGAGGTGGCGGCTAGGAGGTAGGAGAAAAGAAAAGGATTAGGGTTTAGGGATCTTTAGGCTGTGATACCATGTTAGATGACGAGATTGATTGTAATGTCCTCCTTGAGGGTTTCCATTCATTGATAAACATATATATATATATATATATATATATATATATATAGGGGTTGGTTCCGGAGTACTCACCCCTTATTGTGTATCAAGTACTCAAATCTAGGCCGTTGATTGAGTTAAATGGGTGGATGAGATTAATTGGCAATTTTACAATTTTTTTAAATAAGAAAATGGTGGGACCCACCTACTTTTATGCTTCACTTGCTGGTGGAATGGAGCGCGTGCACTGTACACGGGTGGATTTGGGATTGTTTGGAACCTTAAATTATTCGATGGTATCACTGGATTATTCGATCGTATCGACGGATTATTCGATGGTATCGATAGATTATTCGATGGTATCGCTGGAGTATTCGATCGTATCGATGGATTATTCGATGGTATTGATGGATTATTCGATGGTATCACTGGATTATTCGATGGTATCGCATGATTATTCGATGATATAAATGCATTTTTTCATTCGCTAAATGGTCTGGATAGATGATTATTCGGTCGGGTATAAATGATTATGCACTAGTATATGAAAGATTATTCAGTCGTATGAATCTGTTTTGTAGGTTAGTCATTTTAATTATTCGATGTTATCACTATATTATTCAATCGTATTGACAGATTATGCGATGATATCGCTTTATTATTCGATGGTATATGAAAGATTATTCAGTCGTATGAATCTGTAAGTATGCCAAACCAAATGCTTTATGAACAATGACAAATTGAATTCTTATTCAGTCTAACAAAATACCGATTAACATAACTAAACTGAGCAACAACACAGATCAATTGACCTTCCGGAGGAATCGCCGCTTTCACGCATCTACCTCCTCCTCCAGCTGCTTTCACGCATCCAGTCCATCGCATCCGGGCCGGAGGAATCGCCGCCGCCTTCAACGCCCACTGTGATTCTGCCCATCGATTCAACAACCAATTCAACCGACGCCGCACAGTTGAACCGTTCACCCGGAGTCTCCTTGCCAACAATCGAACCCAGGAATCAATCAAACTCAAAATAAGCAAACCCTAGAAATTGGGGTATTTCAAAATTACCTCAAAACTTCAAAGGAGGGGAGAGGGAGAGAGGAGGCTGGTGGCCGGAGGTGGCGAATGGAGTTGACGGTATGGTGCTCGCCGGCGGCTGCTGAGCAAGGTCGGAGAGGAACCCAGATCCGGACATCAAATTCGTCAATCTGTCATGGGAGCAACACGAAGGCGTCAATCTGCCATGGGAGCAACACGTCGCCACCTTCGCCGTCGTCGCCACCTTCGCTGCCATCACCACCGTCGCCGCCATCACCACCTTCGCCTCTGCAATCGTCGAATCGCCGCTCGCCCTTCACAATCGCCCTTCGCTATCGCCGAATCGCCTCCTCGCCCTTCTCTCTCTTCCACGCATAGACTCACGCGCATAATAGGTTGAAGGTGGGAGGGTTTATTTCCTATTTTTTTTTTCAATTAATTAAACTTAACAATTAATCTCAGCCTTTAGATTTCACTCAATCAACGGTTAGGATGTGAGTACTTGATACTCAATAAGGCTTGAGTACATATGATCCATACTCTATATATATATATTACAAAGGTATTGGGCCTTAAAGCCCACTATACAATATAAGACATATGTAATCTATCAGTTTCAACTCTGGCGATGGCACACTTAAAAAAGTTGCTGGTAGAATGTGAAATTGTAGCTGTTGTGATTGACAACTGATGAGCTAGATTCAATATTCTACTTTTGTCGACGAAATACGAAATACGAAATACGAATGGATCATCCTATTACACAAAGAAGGGTTGGTGTTTGATTGCATTTTGCAAATATGAGGGCGCTGACATGCTTGTTTCATGACTCAACTTATGTGCACCAAACATGAAACATCGATCTTCATTTCATACTTGCTTATTCAAGTTACTGATTCAATATTCAGCCAGCAATTGGAATTTGGAAATTGGAATGCCCTTTCAGTATTTAAAAAGGCAATGTAATGACCGAACAATTTAGGGTTCAATTGGATTCTTATGGAAGATGAGTTCGATAACAAATCGAAAGGGAACTTCTGATTCTCTCTTTCTCCCAAACTCTTCTTCTCAACTTAATTCCTCTAGTTTCATTGGAAGGATGGGAAGTTCATCTATCCTATTCCTAGGTCAGTACAATTCATAACACATTCAACCAAAACAACAAATTCACCCAAAATTCTATCAAAATAGTAAATGCTTGGAGATCCTAGGTCACAATTTGAATGCCCTTCAAGTATATTTTAAAGGGTTCAGAATTTTTTTAAAGACATTTCTAAAGATGAGAATGGTATTATGATGATAGGCCACTAAATGTGTTTGATCTTGATACATTAGAATGATTGGAGATCCATTAGATAGTCAGGAATGACTGATTCCATTTACCAAAATAGTAAATGTTGAATTGGGCTAGTATACTAACTTGAATTTTCATAGGAATAAATGTACGTACACCTTTATATTTATTTATTATTCAGGAAAATAGACTTGATCACTTTTTGAGATTGATCGATCTTCCCATGGTTTATTTATGCATATCAGCTTAAATTTCCCAGCAACTTACGGAACCATATAGTTATATTATGAATAGTTTGAAAGTTTTGATAGTAATGGTCAGTGACTCGCCCACAATTTTAAAAGCGTTACATTAAAGGAGTGTTTGGTAGCAGTCTGGTTTTGAACACTGTTTTATAAATTTTCTTTTAATGATATTTAGTAGTAAAAATATATGTATATGTATATGTATATGCATTGCATATATACATACTTTAATGTCACTCATCTTTGAAAAATTCAAAGTGGACTAGTTTAATAATCAAGACAAGGTTTGTCGGGTGAATAAATATTCAAAGTCAATTTAAATCCCTTAAAATACATAGGAAAAAGACGACTATAAACCAATGTAATTGAGAAAATCAACTATTTAGAAGCCTTGCTCATAACTCATAAAAGATCTTACTTATTGGCCGGTTGCTCGATCTCCTTTGTAACTTCTTCTCTGTATCCTTCTTTATCACCATCATGTATTCAGTTCGACTGCTCATAGTTTCAATACTCTTACAAACTTACACATCAAGCTGTTGTTTAGAGCGCGAGAGAGTGGCGTTGCTCCAACTTAAGTCTTACTTTATGTCGCTCGCAGATTCAGACGTCGAGCGTTCGCAGTACTTGGCTATTGAACTAAGATCATGGGATGGCCAAGGAAACTGTTGTCTATGGAAGAGAGTTACGTGCAACCAATCAAGGCAAGTTGTGACCGTACTCTCCCTATCGGGACTTATGGATATCAAACAGAGCATATCGAATGGGAAATACATTGAGAACTACAATGTTCTTAATGTAAGTTTATTCTATCCTTTTCGAGAATTGATAAGCCTCGACTTATCTTCAAATTACATCATCCGCTTGGTTGGAATCAGAAATGAAGGTATATATATATTTCCTTGGCATATATATGATTTAGGGTGTGTATGGTTCACAAAATAAATTGTTAAAAATAATTAATTATTTGTGGGTGTTTTTTTTTAAACAGCTTTTTTGGTTGTCTGGAGGACTAAAATAAACAAAAACATGTTAAAAATTTGTGTTCAAAAAAAGCTAGAAAATGGAGGTTATTTGGGTGTTTATTTTGTACAACTACTGTTTTACCCCTTTCCTTTTATCTAATCTAGTTTGAAAGTACCACAATATCCTAATAACAACCAAATAAACTCACTTTTTACAAATAAACTGTTTTTCGCCCCATACATAGATTATCTTGTTGTTTAAATTTTTAACTACTTTTAACAACAGTTTATAAATTTTACCATGTTTATAATTTAAGTCAGTTTATTAACCCCGACCCATACGAACCCTTAAGCAAACCTTTCGTTCAACCAAAAAAAAAATGTCAACTTTTATGTTTTACATGTGGAGTACTAATACATGGGGCTGACACCTGCCCAGTGCCGGAAGGTCAAGGAAGTCGGTGACCTGATGACAGGGGAGCCGGCGACCGAAGCCCCGGCTCCCCTGTCTAAGGAACGCGTTTTAAAATTCAAGGAAGCCCCGGCTCCCCTGTCTAAGGTCAAGGAAGTCGGTGACCTGATTACAGTTAAATTAAACGTTAATTTATGGTGTATATAAGGAACGCGTTTTAAAATTCATATTTATCCTTTGTGTTCCCCAATTTTGGCCCAATTTCGGCTCATCGTGTGTCATTGTTAAAAATAACTTACATTCTCGATCTCTCTTTTTCTTCAGGGCTGACACATCTGAAACAATTGCGAGTGCTAGCTTTAAGTGAGAACTCTCTAAATGAATCTCGGCCAATTCAAGGTAAAAACATGTACGGATCGGAGTATTGAAAAATGTTGGTTTATGAAAGGGTTTGGACTTTGGTCTAGTCCTTTTAAAGTTTGCTGGTCCCATTACGTACGGGCAATAAATTCTATGCATAAGTTTTGTTAGGTTTTATTTGAAGTGCAGAATAGGCAGAAAAAAAAGCACGCAAATACTCTATAGGGGGGTTGGATAGAGTATGTAAACTTTTTGCAAACCGAAATTGTAAGACCTTACCACAAGCTGTAAGACCTTATCTGAGAAGAAAGAAACGATTAGCAAAGAAAGCAAATAATCAACAAACAAAAGTAAAAGCAAGCAGGAAGTAAATCACACGATACTTGTTAACGAGGTTCGGCACAACCGCCTACGTCCCCGCCTAGGGTTATCCAACCTGTAGGATTCAACACACTTTATTTCACTTTGCCTTATGAGATCTAGATACAACCTCTAGAAGACTTACCCACTTCTAGACTACCTTACTATCTAGCAACCCAAGCTCACTAGTGAAACAAAGCACCTATCGATACCGAAGTACCCCATACGTTTGGGTAAGGAAACCCTTAGTATAACCTAGATGAATTGTACTATAAAGCGTAATGAAACATCACACACACTCAAAGTAAATACAAACTCTTAGCAAGGGGAGCTGTGTGAGATCGATCGATTGAAGAAGACTAGACTGCAGGAGAGATGATGAGCGCTATGTATTAGGTGAATACTGCAGACGTCTTCTTCTTCTTTAAATAGGCCAACACCAGATTTGAATTTTGAACGTTTTTTACAGAAACGTTTACACCGAACGTCTGGGCGAAATCTTTGGCCAATCCAGAACCTTCTCTTGTTATGTGTGAACGCGTCAAGGATATGGAGAGCTTTGAAGATCGTTAGGCGATATGGATATGTTCAAATCCCTGCAAAATCTTAACCATACTAGAATAGATATGCAGTAGGATAATAGATAGAATAGATCAACTCCGAACAAATCCAAAAACCAAATATGAGCCCAAACAAAATTAGGCCCAATATATGCTTAAGCTCAAGCCCAACTGGAATGGCTCTTTGAACAAATGGATCTCGGTTTGGGTTAGAGTAAATTAGGCCCGTTTAATAAATAGGCCCATTTACCCTAAACCTATTTCCGAGTCCAGTAGAAACAAACTAACATCTTGAGCCTTTTGGCATGACCTTACCAAACTCAGGATTCCCGAGTTTTGGCTTTCATCAACCAAGGCCTTATTTCCTTTAGTTAGTCCTTATCATCAAGGTGGAGTTAACAATCTCTCCCTTGATGAAAGACAAAACTTATGCACCTGTTTTCCTGTCAAGAATATACAGCAATCCACATATAACAGTGTAAGCATATTATGGCATGTTGGATCATATTTTTTAAACATCACAAATCAAAAGCGGTAAGACCTTGCAAACCAAAAGTAAGGCCTTACGAAGTTCACCCAAAAACCATAAAAACCCAAAGATCTCCCCCTTTTTGTCTTTCAACAAGAAGGGAAGAGAAATTGTTCAAAAACCAACCAGTTTAAAACATAAATAGAAAGAGTTTCCTAGACCAGCACAAGAAACGGATCCACCAGCACCATTACTCGTCATCAGAGAGCACCACCACATCCTCTTCGTACCACTGGCCATACTTTAGAGGAACCCCATCTTCATCTGCGCGGCCTCTGTAGATCTTCTCACGTCAGCGATCTTTGGCATTCTTGACATGGTGAGCACTCCACATCTTAGCTTGCACCCTAGTCTCTTCATCTCGCCATTTCTTGACTATATTGTACTCCTCAACAGTGAGGATGTTCGGCTCAGGATAAAGAGGGCGGAGGATAGGGTGATTAAGTACCTTGCGCTCGCAATTGAAGAGGACGTTCTTAGCCGTTTCCTCGACATGCTTAACTGAGTCGGAATCCATCGGCAAGATTGAAGTAGTAGCTTGGTGATTAAGGACACAAAGCATGAAAAGCTGATTCAGCTTTTCATTTAAAATCATTATCTACTGATGGCTGTTGTCCTGGCGATCTACAATGTCAGCTCTTGCAGTGTTGACGTCCTTTCTAAGAGCGTCAACTTCAGCTTCCAAAAACTCGATTCTCTCCTCCAGCTTCACTGTGTCCCCTTGAGCCCGAGATGGAGGTTTTAGAATCCAGCCACCGGCTAGGGTTTGTTCAATCCCCAAGCGCTTCCAACAGTCTTCATCGATACGACCGGTGTGGGAGACAAATTCCTCTCCATGAGTATCAACATTGAAGAACTCAAAAATCTTGGGAAGGAGATTGGCGTAGGGGAGAGGTGCTATCAGGGGAGTGTTAATCGTGTGAAGCATGTAGGTAAGGATGAGATCGGGGACATCCAACTCGTGCCCTGCCAAAATCAGGTATAGGTAGTGCAGCAAGTTGTTGGTGACAAGCTCGCGAGAATTTTTTCTAGGCAGGGCACACCGAGCAAGAATGGTAAAGACCATTTTGGCTCCAAGGGATAGGACATTGTGTGTGTGCTTAGGCTTCGGCTTTGGCTTAGAGGTTTCAGCAGAGACAGCACGATAAACAAAGAGATCCTTTTGTGCTTTGTGAAGGCAGTAGGCTTTGGAGGGATGAGCACTGGTGTTGACGTTTTCAGGGGTGCCGAGAATGAGGGCTAAAGAGGAGCGAGTAAGGGTAATATGGCGCTGCTTCACCTGAGAAGAGAGACTAAGAACTCCCTTTTCTCGGTTAGCAGTGAGGTTGACAAAGAAAAGCCTGGTCAGGTGAGGGTAGGCAATTGTTCCAGGGTTGAGAAGGGACCAGATATGTGAGTTCTTCAATAAATTGACACAAGGGAGGATTGTGGATTCTAGAAATTCTAAATCCACATGCTCACAAAAGTTAATGGGTCGATGAACGAACCCGTCCTTCCACATTCCGGATGTAGTATGATTTATAAACCATTGGAAAGGGGTGTCTGAAAATACCTCGTGAGGAATAGGTGCCTGGAGATGGTGTTGACGAGGTGCCTTCTTTGGAGCACGGGGGTTTATCTGCCGTGGATGATTGTGAGAAGGATAGCGGGGCTCCCTTTTGATAATTTTCCGGTGAGGCCGAGTTCCTTCTTCCTCACTCTCGGAGGAGGTTTCCAGTTGCCGGAGGAGAGCTTTTCCCTTGAAGTCGTCGTCGATTGCTACTCCCTTGCCCTTGTAATCGGAGGGACGGTGACGCTTTGCATCAGATCTGGTAGTGGGAGGAGAGGAGGGTTTCTTCGGAGCCATGGTGAGGGGGGAAGTACTTGAGTGTTCTTAGGATGGGATTAAAACAGAGAGAAATAGAGAGAGAAGAGGGCGTGTGATGTGACCGGGTGAGGAAGGAGATATAAATAGGAGAGAAAGTCTTTTGAACTTCCAAATCCAATACGAAGAATCCAGCCATATCTCCTTCATTTAAAATCTTAACCACTTTTCAAGATAAATACAAGTAGAAAAAAAATTAACCAAGAGAAGAAAATCCGAAAATTTTGAAAACCAAAAGATCTTAAGGGTAAGTATCTAAAGAGATATTACCTAAAAAATTTGATTCAAAATTTTGTATTTGAATTTTAAATTTAACGTCATATTATTGCTTAGTAAGACTTTAAATTAAATTTGATGTAGGAGATAATACTTATATCATAAGATACAATCGCTCCCCCTACATCGATGCTTCCTTATTAAGCATTCCAAGTTCTAATCTGATGAAATTAAATCTGTCTTCGGGTAAATGTTTTGGAAAGATATCTGCAAGTTGAAGCTCAGCAGAAATGAATGTCAATGACACATCTCCTTTTCAATATGATCTCGAATAAAGTGGTGTCTTACATCAATATGCTTCGTTCTTGAATGTTGTACAGGGTTTTTGGAGATAGAAATTGCACTAGTGTTATCACATTTGATGGGAATGCCCTTATAGTTGATTCCGAGATCTTGGAGTTGCTGTGCAATCCATAAGACTTGCGAACAACAAGCTCCAGCAGCAATATATTCAGCTTCGGTCGTTGAAAGCGCCACTGAATTTTGCTTCTTTGAATGCCAACTTATAAGGGAAGATCCAAGAAATTGACAACAACCTGAGGTGCTTTTTCTATCCACTTTATACCCTGCAAAGTCAGCATCAGAATATCCGACAAGATTGAAGCTCAATTGATTAGGATACCATAACCCAAGATCTTTAGTACCATTTAGATATCTTAAGATCCTTTTTACCGCGATCAGATGTGATTCCTTCGGATTAGCTTGGAACCTTGCGCACATACAGACATTGAACATAATGTCAGGTCTGCTAGCAGTAAGATATAGGAGAGAGCCGATCATACTTCGATATTCTTTCTGATTTACCTATTTTTCGGTAAGATCTTGATCCAGAGAAAGTGTGGAACTCATAGGAGTTTTTGCCACCTTGGAATCGATCATCTTGTATTTCTTTAGTAGCTCTCGTGTATACTTCCCTTGATTAAGGAATATGCCTTTAGAACTTTGATGTACGTGAAGACCGAGAAAGAAATTCAACTCTCCCATCATGATCATCTCAAACTCTTTGCACATAATGTTAGAGAATTCCTTGCACAAAGAATCATTAGTATCTCCGAATAGAATATCATCAACATAAATTTGGACGACAAGTATATCCTTTCTATGGGTTTTGATGAAAAGAGTTTTATCACTCAACCCCCTTTTAAAATTATTTTCCAAGAGATATTTTGAAAGCCGTTCATACCAAGCTCTTGGGGCTTGCTTTAAGTCGTAAAGAGCTTTGTCAAGCTTAAAAACATGCTCTGGAAATTCATCGTTTTCAAAACCGGGAGGTTGAGCAACATAAACTTCTTCATCCAAAAAACCATTAAGAAAGGCACACTTTACGTCCATTTGATGAAGCTTGATGTTCATGAAAGATGCAAAGGCAAGAAGCATACGAATGGCTTCGAGTCTGGCTACATGAGCGAAAGTCTTCTCGTAGTCAATACCTTCTTCTTGATTATATCCTTGTGCAACTAGTTGTGCCTTGTTTCGGATAATATTGCCTCCTTCATCTAGCTTGTTTCGAAATACCCATCGAGTTTCAATAATCGATTTTCCCTTCGGCTTAGCCGTAAGGGTCCATACTTTATTGCGTTCAAACTCGTTGAGTTCATTTTGCATAGCTATGATCCAATCTGGTTCCTTGAGAGCTTCGGTGTATTTCTTTGGTTCTGTAAGAGAAATAAATGCGTGAAATGCACACAAGTTTCTAAGATTGGAGCGAGTTTGAATATCCGATGAAGGATCTGAAATAATGTCTGTCAAGGAGTGAGAAGAAGCATGTTTGAATTTTCTTCGTGCTGATCCTTGATAGGAAGTTGAAGCTCCATGGGCAGAAGATTCAGGCTCCTAAGGTTCAGGAGGACTTGTAGGATATGGTTCAAGAGGCTCAGGAGGAATTTCATTTTCGAGACTGGCTTCATTGGTAAGGCCTTGAGACTGAGCTCCAGGGCCTTGTGATAGCTCAGTAAGATCTTGAAATGGTTCCAGCATATTTCTTGATTTGCTCTTTCTTTGATTATTGTCTTCTCCATCCGACTCATTGCCATCATAGGTATTTAAGTTAAGATCTACAAATCCTTCACTCAAAGTCTCGTTATCACTTTCATCAAATAAAACATATGTGCTTTCCTCGACTATTTTGGTACGTTTATTGAATATTCGATAAGCCTTGCTTTGAGTCGAATATCCAAGAAATACACCCTCGTCGCTGCGTGCATCAAATTTCCCAAGAGTATCCTTCCCATTGTTATGTACATAACATGTACATCCAAATGGTTTAAAATAAGATATACTTGGTTTTCTTCCTTTGAAAAGCTCATAAGGAGTTTTCTTTAAAATTGATCGAATCAAACATCTATTGAGAATATAATTTGTTGTATTTACAACCTCTGCCCAGTATGACTTAGGTAGATTATTCTCTAATAGCATAGTCCTTGACATCTCTTCTAGGGTGCGGTTTTTTCGTTCCACCACCCCGTTCTGTTGAGGTGTCCTTGGAGCTGAAAAATTGTGAGAAATACCATATTTTGCACAAAATAAGTCGAAGTTTAATTGCTCAAATTCTCTACCATGATCACTTCTAATAGAAACGATGGGTAGGTTTTTCAATGTTTGTAACTCCTTACAAAGTTTTGAAAAAATAAAACAGAGTTTCTGATTTATCCTTAAGAAAGAAAACCCAAGTAAATCGTGAATAATCATCAACAATTACAAGAATGTATTGTTTACCTTTGGGAGATTTGACACGCATAGGTCCGCAAAGATCCATGTGTAACAGTTCTAAAGGTCTAGTAGTACTAATGACCTTCTTTTTCTTGAAAGAGCTATGAGTGTGTTTTTCTCTTGAGCAAGCATTGCATAGATCATCAACTTTAAAGTCCAGATTCGGAAGTCCTCGGACAAGACCCTTAGATAGTAGCTTTCCAAGAGAATGCATACTGATATGCCCAAGTCGCCTGTGCCACACTCTTGGATCTTCTGATAAGGCCTTGAGACATTTTAGATTGGAGGCTGGAATTCGATCTGTATTAAGAGCATAAATATTAGAGTCTCTATATGCAGTAAGAACCACATCTCATGTCTTCTCATCTTGAACGATGCACTTCTCCTTGTTAAAGCTAACACGATTGCCTTTGTCACAAAGCTGAGAAACACTAAGAAGATTATATTTACGACCGTCAACAAGATATACATCTTTAATGAAATTATTTGGATCAACACCAATGTTACCAATACCGACGATATCACACTTTCCTTTATCACCAAGAGTTATAGTACCGCTGGATTGCTTCTTTAGATGATGAAAAAGAGATTTTTTTCCACTCATATGCCTAGAACAACCGCTATCCATAATCCATTTATGATCCTTAGTCTTGGTGATATCCTGCAAAACAAAAAATCAACCTTTCCGGCTTGACCAATAGACCGATTTGGATCCGTTGTGGGGGTATACCATATTTGGCAACCTTGTCCCTTTAGGGACCCAAACTTGCCTTATTCGTTCATTTAAGCGTACCGGATATGTGTTTCGGATAATGTAAGGATTTGTTCTCCTATAAGGACACGTCTCCTTTACATGACCCGTTTTGCAACAGAAGAAACACGTAGGAGATCTCCAACTCCCTTTTGCTTTAACGAACTTGGTAGTAGGTTTAACAGGAAAGTTCTTGTTATAACCTATACCATTTCGATTTAAAGAAAGTTTTTGTTCTCCAAGCATCCTATCAAGAGTGGCTTTGGATCTTGTGAATTGCACCAAGGCTTTTTGTTGATCTTGACACTTTTCAGACAGCTTCACCTTTTCTTTCTCAAGATCAGTGTTCTGATCAGAGAGAGTTGAAAGTTTTTCTTAAGTTCGGAAATTTCCGATCGTAAGGTCTTACCTTCATTAAT
The DNA here is from genome assembly GCA_037127255.1 of Persicaria tinctoria. Classification (NCBI taxonomy): domain Eukaryota; kingdom Viridiplantae; phylum Streptophyta; class Magnoliopsida; order Caryophyllales; family Polygonaceae; genus Persicaria; species Persicaria tinctoria. The sequence continues at coordinate 1,035,589 of JBANSL010000014.1, forward strand.
AAGGTCTGAATTCTGGTTGTCAAGATCTTGCAATTTCTGTGACAACCTTCTTATGCAAGTTTCTTGATCCAATACCTTCTCTTGTAGGCTGCTGATTTCTCTGTTGCAGCTTTCCTCATTTGAAATCATGTTTTTGAGAAATTCAGACAAAACGGCTTTGGAACTAAAAAGAAGGTTTCTTACCATTCCATTTAGATGTTGATCTTTATCATCACCCTTTGCCATGAGACATAGGTTAGCTTGTTCTTCTTCAGAGTCCGAGTCGCTTGACGCATCTGAGTCACTCCAAGCTGCCATGACTTTCTTGTTGGACTCTTTCCTCTTGGCCTTGTTGCGTTTCTTGAGAGGACACTGCTTAACAAGGTGATTTGTTTCCCCACATTCATAACACATTAGAACTCGGTTTCTTTTGGAAGGGGTAGAATACTTACCTTGGTTCCTTGACGACCCTCCAAATTCCTTATTGGAAAATTGCTTCTTCATTTTGAGAATGCGAGTCAATCCCCTTGTTATAAGAGCAAAAGGATCCTCCTCTTCTTCATTCTCGGAATCTTCAGGAGATTCTTCTTTCTTAACCTTCAGTGCTAAGTTTTTGACATTTGTGGAAGGCTCCCCATCGTCCTCATTGAGGATCATTTCATGGGTGATCAATTTTCCTAACAAATCGTCAATAGCTAGCGTGCTAAGATCTTGAGCTTCTTCAATGGAGGTCACCTTAGGACCCCATTTCGATTTGGGAAGACATCGAAGTATCTTTCTAATTTTCTCTTCATTTTGGAAATTTTTTCCCAAAGAATCAAGATTGTTAATGATCTCCGTAAAACGGGTGAACATTACTTTCACAGATTCATCAGGTTTCATCTTAAACAATTCATATTGTCTAAGATAGATACTGATTTTGGATTCTTTGACATGACTAGTTCCTTCATAGGTCACGACCAATTTATCCCAAATTTCTTTTGCTGATCTGCAAGATGAAATTCGATTGAATTCATCAGTACTCAGCCCACAGTACAGTGCATGAACCACTTTGCTATTTTTAGTCGTGCTCTCTAGATCAGCTCCGTTGAACTCTTCTTCTGACTTGTCTAACTTTGTTCCATTGGGTCCATCCTTCTTGGGAACATTTGACCCTCGCGTAATGATATGCCAAAGCTCGAGATCCTGATCGATGATGAACATTTTCATCAGAGATTTCCAGTGCATAAAATTGTCCCCAACGAAGAGAGGTGGACGAGAGATATATCTTCCTTGACCAAAGCCGCCTTGACCTTCGCCTGTCGTTGTTATTTCTCACAGATAGTAATATCTAAAGACATGAGTTAGGCTCTGATACCAATTAAAGTGCGGAATAGGCAGAAAAGAAGCACGCAAATACTCTATAGAGGGGGGTTGGATAGAGTATGTAAACTTTTTGCAAACCAAAATTGTAAGACCCTACCACAAGCTGTAAGACCTTATCTGAGAAGAAAGAAACGATTAGCAAAGAAAGCAAATAATCAACAAACAAAAGTAAAAGCAAGCAGGAAGTAAATCACACGATACTTGTTAACGAGGTTCGGCACAACCGCCTACGTCCCCGTCTAGGGTTATCCAACCCGTAGGATTCAACACACTTTATTTCACTTTGCCTTATGACATCTAGATACAACCTCTAGAAGACTTACCCACTTCTAGACTACCTTACTATCTAGCAACCCAAGCTCACTAGTGAAACAAAGCACCTATGGATACCGAAGTACCCCATACGTTTGGGTAAGGAAACCCTTAGTATAACCTAGATGAATTGTACTATAAAGCGTAATGAAACCTCACAAACACTCAAAGTAAATACAAACTCTTAGCAATGGGAGTTGTGTGAGATCGATCGATTGAAGAAGACTAGACTGCAGGAGAGATGGTGAGCGCTATGTATTAGGTGAATACTGCAGACGTCTTCTTCTTCTTTAAATAGGCCAGCACCAGATTTGAATTTTGAATGTTTTTTTACAGAAACGTTTACACCGAACGTCTGGGCGAAATCTTTGGCCAGTCCAGAACCTTCTCTTGTTATGTGTGAACGCGTCAAGGATCTGGAGAGCTTTGAAGATCGTTGGGCGATTAGGATATGTTCAAATCCTTGCAAAATCTTAACCATACTAGAATAGATAGAATAGATCAACTCCGAACAAATCCGAACACCAAATATTAGCCCAAAAAAAATTAGGCCCAATATATGCTTAAGCTCAAGCCCAACTGGAATTGCTCTTTGAACAAATGGATCTCGGTTTGGGTTAGAGTAAATTAGGCCCGTTTAATAAATAGGCTCATTTACCCTAAACCTATTTCCGAGTCCAGTAGAAACAAACTAACATCTTGAGCCTTTTGGTAAGACCTTACCAAACTCATGATTCCCGAGTTTTGGCTTTCATCAACCAAGGCCTTACTTACTTTAGTTAGTCCTTATCATCAAGGTGGAGTTAACATTATTTTTAAAATCAATTAACAATATAAAATAACAACTACTCCCTCCGTCTCAAAATACATGTCTTTTTAGCCCATGTAATTTTGTAAAAAATACATTTCTTTTTAGATTTAATCATTACACTAACCTACTTTTACATCTAATCATTACTCTAATTTTTACATCACCCCTACTCTCCTCCTCACAAATTAAAAAAAATACAAATACAAGTCTAATAATTACACTTAACCTACTTTTTACATCTAATAATTACACTTAACCTACTTCTTAATTCTCGTTCTCCATTTTAAAAAGACATGTATTTTGAGACAGAGAGAGTATTTCATTAACCTAATATTTTGTTAGGTTGTATTTTAAAATCAAATAATAATAAGATAACATATATTCATTAACCTAATATTTCATTCATTTTTTTTATACTTTTTATTTTCGTACCCATATAATTCATTTCATTGTACCCGCGGGGATTTTGTCAAAGGGTTGGGACTTGGGAATGAAGAATTACATTGTAATTTGTGAGCATATTTGAAGAGTTGAATTAAATGATTATTGGTAGATATAAAGTGATTATCAAACAGTTGATATTAAAAGTAATTTGTGAACGGTAATATTTTTTAACACGTATGTGTGTATATAAGATACAATTTTTTGTAAAATATGCTGGAAAAAACATTAAGGACCTGTTTGGAAAGGGTATATAGATATAGGATATAGGCTATGAGTATGAGATATAGATATCAAGCTATGGGTATAGGGTATGGGTATGAGATTGATATCTATATCTTATATCTCTGTTTGGAAAGGGTATATAGATATCAAACTTGTGTTTAAACCCTACTTCAAAGGTTATTCTTGGAGTTATGATGAACGGACAATCTGTAAACCATTCTTGAATGAGATATTAGCAGAAAGATACTTGAACAACCCCAAATATATATATACATTTCCTAACCGTAAAGAAAAGTGATTCAACATGCCTTCTAGGTTATGAACAATTGATCTCAATGAACTAATGTACTGCGTTCTGTAATATATCAATTCAGTATTGCAAACATTTAAATATTTATTTTTATTTTTAAATATTTAGTTTAAGGTAAAAAGCTCAGAGGAAAAAAATCCACAAAATAAGTATGTAGGGATCTAAACTCGAGACTTCATGATTTAAATTCCCACCCCATATCAACTAATTAAATTAAATACATTTTATAATTTACTTTTTAAGAAAACAAACTTTTTAACTCTAAAATTAACAACAAAAAAAAACACATAATTAAATTATTATTTTTTTCACATTTCTTCTCCAAGCTGGGCCTCGAGTCACCCCATGCCCACTTGGATATGCCCTTAAGACTAGGGAATTCCAACCTGATTCCTACCATTTGGTTTGTATCTTTTAATTTGGTTTTTCTGACAGATGGTTTTCATCAATTTCTCAGATTTATGTAAACTAAGGAGCCTTGAAGAGTTGAGACTTGACCGAAATGAGCTAAGTGGTAACCTTCCAACATGTTTGTGGAATTTGACATCTCTTCGAGTGCTCGACCTGTCGGACAACAGTTTCAGCGGCAACATACCACCAGCCATCAACCTCCCATCACTTGAATGGTTATCCATCTCAAACAATAACTTTCAAGGGATATTCTCTTTATCGTACTTGATGAATCATTCAAGGCTGCAAGGTCTGTCCCTCTCAAACAATGCACTTCAAGTACAAATGGATGATTCATCATCATACTCCTCCTCTAAGCTCGTGGCTCTTGGATTAGGTCATTGCAACTTGAATGGTCAGTCCAAAATCTTCCTAAAATTTCTCTCCTACCAATCAAATCTAGAATACATTGATCTCTCAAACAATGGATTATATGGATTATTTCCAGCATGGTTGCTGCAAAATAATTCAAATCTTCGTTACCTGAAATTAGGAAACAATTCATTCAAAGGAAGTCTGGACCTCCCAAAGCATAGCAATTTATCATTTTTCGACATTTCAAGCAACAATCTAATTGGGAGGATGTATGAGGATTTTGGGAGAGCTCTATCTTCACTCGTAGTCCTAAACATGTCTTTCAATTCTTTTGATGGTTATATCCCTACTTCGGTGGGAAACATGACTCAATTAGTTTCACTAGATTTATCAAACAACAACTTATTCGGGGAGGTACCAAAACGGATGCTATTTGATCTTGCTCAGTTAAATCTTCTCTCGCTATCGAAGAACAATCTTAGAGGAGAGATTATTCCCATTTACATGAACTTGTCATTCTTGGAGGCTTTATACTTAGATGACAATAACTTTGGTGGGTCCATTCATGGATCGTTGAGAATCTCCAGACAGTTAGGCTTGCTAGATGTATCCAACAACAAAGCTAAAGGGGAAATTCCTACTTGGATTGGTGACTTTGAAAACTTAAATTCAATGTCCTTAGCAAGGAATGAATTTCATGGTGAAATACCACGTCAGCTTTGCAAACTCGGGCTTGGGTTTCTTGACCTCTCAGAAAACAGGTTCATTGGGGGAATACCTCCTTGTGTCGGGTTTATAGGATTGAGATTCTTGCATATGCACGGAAATCATCTTACCGGAGTGATTCCAAAGGAACTGGCAACTTTTCCGTGGTTGGTGACACTCGATTTAAGCAATAACCACCTCACGGGTGGTATTCCTCGATGGATTCATAAGCTTTCCAACTTGGTTTTTATTCTATTGGATGGGAATCAACTTGAAGGAGAATTGCCCGTCCAACTGTGTCAATTGCAAAAGGTTAACATCCTCGACTTGTCTAATAATGGCTTTTCAGGTGCTATTCCATCTTGCTTTAAAAATATGTCATTTGGAGAACGAAAATCGGATGCTTTTGCGAATGAATCAAATGAGTCAGAGGAAGCTTATATGCCTCAAAGCTATGTTTTGAGCTCCGACTTTCCAGAGTATGAAATCAATTTAATTTTCGAAATGCAAGAGGAAGTTAACTTCATGGTAAAGAGCAGATACAGTTCTTACAAGGGCAATATTCTTACGATTATGTCTGAGTTGGATTTGTCATCCAATAAATTGATTGGAGACATTCCTCCTGAACTGGGAGAGTTAGGAAGTCTCCATGGTCTAAATTTGTCACACAACCATTTATCCGGTTCGATACCTAGGAGTTTCTCCAACCTCAAGAGCATCGAGAGCTTAGACCTATCAAGCAACAACTTGAGTGGAGCAATCCCTTCTGAACTAGTCGCTCTCACTTCCTTGGAGATCTTCAACGTATCTTACAACAATCTAAGTGGAGAAGTGCCAGAAACGGGACAGTTTGGAACCTTTGATGAAAGAAACTACCAAGGAAATCCTCTTCTTTGTGGGTCTCAGCTGCCTAAAAGTTGTGGGATGGATGGACATGTGCCTAGTACCGGGAACACATCAACTAAAGAAGGAGATGATGGATTTGACATGGAGGTATTCCTTTGGAGCTTTGGTATGTCCTCCGTCACTGTCTTAATGGCCTTCATTGTTGTTCTTGCAATCAACCCTTACTGGAGGAGAGCTTGGTTTGCATTTCTTGATGTGAGATTCCTTTGGTGGTTCAACCCATAAACTTGGAGCATCGTGCCATCTCTTGATTGCATAGTTGCATTGTAATTGTTTTTTTTTCTTACTTTCAAAATTTTCTGTGATTTTCATTGTGTTAGTTTGTATTTCTGTTGTTTGTATAACTTTAAATTTGCGATGTGAATTCTTCTTATTATAATAACTAATTTTCTGTAATTTTAATTGTGTTAATTTGTATTTCTATTGTGTATGACTTTAAATTTGTGATGTAAACTGTACTGTCTTAGTCTTGTTCTTTAAATCATCACAACTAATTTGCAATGTCAATTAAAACGTAGGCTTTACAATCATGCATTTTTGAGGAGGTCAGGTCCTAGCTACCAATTACCAACACATACTTAACATACATGCTTTGGTATATGTTCATCTCAGAATTAGAATCGGAAACAATTATGAGTCGATCAAACACAGAACTCCATCGCTCATTAGCAATACTTAGTATTTACATGCTTTGGTATATGTTCATGAAGACTTTTGACCTTCTGCTGAAGATCGACCTATCACACAACAGAAAACCATACATCACAAGTAAAACAAGCATTATAAAACAGAGTACCCTTTTGCAAGAGAATGCTCGAGCATCTATAGCCCTATTACATACACTAAGGAGGGATAATATAATTAATGAGCAAATGAAGTTGCGCAAGCCCAAGAAGATGTTGCCGTAGTCAGCAAAAGGGCTTTTTGCTAAAATGATCCTAATATTCGAAAGGTTTGCATGAGTAATCCAATCCGGAAAAAATTGCACAAAAGCGGATATCCGCTTGCCAAGGGTAGCCGGTAGCAGGTCACCCTGTGGGGTACAGCTGGACTTCATTCTCGGTTTCATGTACATCGAGAGAAAGCAAAGACCAGTGAGAGAGGAGGGAAAAAGTAGTTGCTGCAGTGGCAGAGGACAGAAGAGAGAGACAGAGAGACGGAGAGAGAGAGGTTAAATATAAAAGTGCAGGCTGAAAGGACAGAGAGATCAGTGAGAGTGTCAGTGAGGGGGAAAAAGATTCTTTCAACTAAATTATAAGTTTAAGAGAAAACCAATTGAAGAAGGAAGGGTCCGGGGGGGTTATTTGAAGGATCATGTGTAAGCAGTAAGTTGTAACTGGACATCCCTATTAGATAGACATGTCACATATTGTATTTCACTAGACACGATTGTAACTATGAAAAACACAAGTCATTAACTACCATTATCGAATGGAGAAGATTTATGGGAGAAGCATATTAGCTATAATGACATATTATTTTATGTGTGCCCAATTATAATATTAACCCATATTTGGATGCAACGATTTCGTTATCTCCGGTCGACACTAGCATATGCTTTACCCATATTGGAATCGAATGGATAAGAGTGACAGTGAGGGGCCATAAACATACTTATAATTACATGGTAAGTTGAAGAGAAAAACCATGGAATAAGAATAAAGTGGGTGGAGGTGAATTCGTGGGCCGACTAGTAAATTATAAGTTGTAACTGGACACAACATGAATATGACATGACAGAAATTGAAATATACTGGACACAATATGTCGGAGACAGATTCACTTGCATTAATCAAATACGACAGTAACGACACAGGCACAAACATTTAAAAGATAGTAGGAGAAAGTAGCAACATAGAAGACAGTGAAAACGATATTTACGGTAACAAGAAGCGAAATTGCGGCTGCGTGATGAATATGTATCAAACCCAATCGAAGTGTGGGCGCATATTGCGGGCACGATGATCAGACGTCTCTTCGCTCAGTGGGAAGTAGACCGTGAAATTTCGGTCACTCCCATAACCGGACACACCAAGGACCATCCCGGCCCAAAACCCATCGTTGTCGCGTGAGTCGACACGGTCTTCGGGCATGTAGGCGTCGTAAGAAATACTAGGCGGTCGTGGACGAATTCGTTGCACCGGGATGACCTCCCTCAACATCTCTCTTCTGTTGTTGCGTAGGAGGGTCACATATTCGACCTCCCAGTGGTTAGGGTCCAGTTTGCGTACAAGGGTCGCCTCGTAGAACGACCCGAGCATCTCAGACTCACCGCCGACAATCTCTACTCTTTGATGTCGTCGGTACAACGGCGGCGACATTGGTCCTGCATAAAAAAAAGGTAGTATAATGATACAAGTAGCACAACTGAAATCTACACGAATGAAGTGATCGACAAACCTTTATCGTCCGATTCGTCGGATGATATAACGATGGGGACAGGTCGGGGAGGGAGGCTAGATGAGGAGCTGCGGTGGTGTGAAGAGGATGCCATTTCGCTGAAGGGTTGTTGGAGAGGTTGTTAAATGGCAATGGGGAGTTAACTTCACCAATTTGTGGGGAGTATGGATGGTGAATGGCTATCATATAAGTGGGGTGTTTGGGAAATAGCAACATTGTTCAGCATGTCACCTTTGAGGAAAAAAAAAAGATACAAAAAGCAAAGGGGATTGAATTGCAGTGTTTTGTTGTTGTCTACAATTAACATGGCAGTGGTCTGCTGTATACATGACACGTGTCATTTCTGACATGACATTAATGAAATGGGTTTACTTTTTGTCGTTAGACGGTACATGACACCCCTTTAAACCAACTACCCGGTTAATTAATGTCGACTAGCTAACAAACAGTTTTCCACTGGACACCTTTTGCAGGGGTTTTAGTAAAATTTTGACCTTCGTATAAAATTGGGTTTCCCACTCACACTTAATACTCAAAAAATGCAAAACCATAGAGAGAGTATACCCATATTAATTTCATACCGCGAAATACATTTTCAAACCATATGAGAAGTTCAAAGCAATAAATAAAATTTGACCCAAAAATAACTTCAGAGAGACCAAAAGGGGGAGGGGGGAATCTTGCAAAGGGTAGAGAAAGACATTTGATAAGACAGGGAGGAGAGAGAGAGAGAGAGAGAGAGAGAGAGAGAGAGAGAGAGAGAGAGAGAGAGAGAGAGAGAGAGAAGGGAGGGGGGGAGGCGGGAGTGAGATTAAATCTCCCGCCCTGTCAATTGCGCCTTAAGAGAATAAGAGGGAGAGGAGGGAGATGGGGGAGTCCATAAACCCATTCACGCGCTTGACACCTACTGGGGTTAACTGGACAGACACCGACTTCTTGGCGGAAATGAGTAAGTCATCCTTCCATTTAGGTTATGTGATACGTTTCTCCGTACAATATGTTCTTCTCCCTGTAAAACTTAATGTCCCCCCCCCCCCTCTAACTACTGGAACAGGGGAGAAACCGTCCGTGTGTATCACTGTATTGTTTGGAGGATGGTGGAATTGTGAAGAGGGCACTTGGGTCGTGAAGTCGTCGAGGAGTCAGAAGGCCGTACTGGTAGACGAAAGTATTGATTACGTCTCGCTGAAGAAACAAATGATGGCCAAGTTTAATGTTGATGGGAGGAGGCATGACATCGAGCTCACATATGTAAAGCCGAAGAAGGAAGGGTGCATACCTTTTTCCATTGGGGATGACGAAGACTTGCAGGCCTACAAGTTCGTAAACGGTCTTTCCGGTGAACGATCCTGGCCTATCGACCTCCATGTCTCCCTGGTACGCAAGGTTGGCGGCGATTTCACCTCTACGGAAGGATCCACAACAACCCATTCACTCGGGGATGGCCCACCCTTGACCCAAGAAGATCACCCACAGTTTAAAACGAAACCCCGCTTGGCAGGGGATGAAGAATTGGTAGTTTTGGTAGCACAAGGTGGCGATCGAGAAGGAAGAGGTGTCCAATTCGAAACGAAGAGTGTCCAGTTCGACAGCTCAATCGTCCAATTCGAATATCCACGTGTCCGGTTAGAACCAAGTGATGCGTTGGACAACGCAGTCGCTTATGGCCGTGGGAAGCCGGTAATTTCTGTGAGTAGTGACGTCGAGGATGTAGTCAGCCCGTGGGATCACAAGGCGGAGCGAGCGGTAAAGGAAGTAGAGGAAGCATACCAACGCGGAAAAGGGAAGACCGGAGCGTTTCCGACGACTGTGAAACTTGAACCAATAGAGTGGACGGGTGTCGCTTATGGGAAATTGCAGAAGCGCTGCCGCACGTAGCGGGGGCATAAGAACTTCCAGTTGCGGTGCCTTTCGCAATGAAGTAGATAGTCAGCCCATTTTGGTTAGACGCCTTTTGCAAAGAATTATGTTTCCTTTCTACAACTTCGTTTGGGGGGTTTTGTTCTAGTTTGTTCTAGTTCTAGTTTGTTCTATTATGTTAACGGAATGTCATATGACATTACCCCCTTTTGACATGACACTATAGGATTTTGGCATGACATTATCATCATATTGACATGACAATTATCGCAATTGACATGTCATAATTAAAAACCAACGAAAACAACAATCCACCAATAACTGCATATCCAAATGTCTAAAACCAACAAACATCAGTTTCAAATGAAGCAACAACTGCCGGCATACCAGCCAATATGCGGTCTAAACCAACCAACAAGTCTACACCAACCAACAGTGTATATAAAATCAATGGTGTAGTTTTTTTAAGGATCGGATGGGGTTGTAAGACGTCCGTGAAAGATGGAAACACAAAGGGCTTGGCGGTACGCCGCAATGAATTCATCGTCCAGGCCACGGAACTTGGTGTCGCCGATCACGAGGAGTTGTAGGTAACGGATGATGTATGGCCCACAGTCGCCCCTACATCACAATAACGAAATATGCTCACCCAACCTGTGACAATTTTTTTTAAATGAAGTGGCTGTAATGACTTATGATTGTTTGTTTTGGGGAATCCCCTTCACCCTTTTGTACGCCAAGTGTTTCGGGACTTTGCCAACCCATTTGACACGAAGTTCGGGGTGGGCGTTCATCAAAATGGGGAGGAGGTGGGTCACCGGCTTCAGGAGGCCCGACATATGGCGCTCAACGATGTGGCTTATGTCGGGATCGTAGACGTCCAATGTCCACTCCGCGAAGTTGATGTCAAGGGCCACCCAGTGCTCGTTCTTCAGATTCCAAGGTGCCAACTGCCAACAACCGGTCGACATCGGCCCAACCCGTCGGAAACATCTGTGGCAACTTGTCGTCGAAGTATTGGGTCACCGTGTCGTCCCCCTTCACCACCTCAAGGTTCCCCTTCGCGTCCGCTAGTTGCTTCTACAGGAGATACCCCCAGAAGAAATCAAGAACGGCGAGCCCTTCGTACTTGTTACCTGCGTTCATGTCCTTCCGCAGGAGGGCGCAAGCTTGCTCAATATGCTGGATGCAAGGAAAAATCAATTTTATGGAAGACCATATTAGGAAGAAGGTGATGCATCGAACCATGATGTGGGAAAGCAACTAACCTCGAATGACACCCAGGTGGTCGGTGATGAAGTGTCCCAAAGAACTGCTTCTGCAGTAGGGTTCCTTCGACCGACCGGACGGGGTCACTTCCGTTCTTCATCCATGCAGCGAACACATCAACATCTGCCCTCGTCGCCATGCCTAGCTCGGCGGCATCCACTGGCTTCTTGCCCACACGCGGCTTCTTCGTTGGCTGAGTTTCGTCTGCTTGGGACAACGTATCAGGATGTTGACGGGTGCTTCTTCTCGGCCGTATGAGGGGCACCTCAGACTCAGCCTCAACCTCGGAGGCACCATGTGCCACCAACTCCTCCTGCAACTTGTAGCCCATGGTGCGTTTAACATGACAGTAAAAAACAATTGACATGACATCAGATATATCTTAACATGACAGTAAAATACAATTGACATGACATCAGATATACCTTGTCCTCCTTCGTGGCCTTTCTCTCCTCTTTGCCCTTGTCCTTGTCCTCGTCCTCCTTGCCCTTATCCTTGTCTTTCACTAATCCCTGAACCTAAGCACATGACCTCTGAGTAAATTGACATATAATACCATTGGCATGACATTAACTGATATGCATAGGACATACAATATGAACTACATGACAGTAACATAAAATGACATGACGATTTTGATCTAATACCAGGAGAACCTTACCTCATTTCCCAGAACTTCATCTTGCTCCTCCGACTCCCTAGTCCCCTTCCACCTAAGTTCCATCTTCATGTTTTCAATCGCCTCCTCAAGTGTGGCCATCTTCGAGGCTACCTCCGCGGATATACTCCTCAACATGTCGTCCATCTTTTCCACTAACCGTGAATCGATCTCTAATAGAGTAGCTTGTGTCTGCGTTCCCTCCACTGATTCTTGCGTTGACCCACGTGCTCCATTTGGTTGATTCTTTGATGGGGGTTTGACATTTGCTTATACGAACTCCCGGACTATGTCGTCGAAGAAGTTGTCCCGCTTATCGTTAGTGTTTCGGGCGTCGCGGTAGAAACGGATAGCTCCCTCCACTTCATCGGGGAGTAGAAGAGGCCTCACGGTTGCAGGGTCATTGAAGTGCCCGAGCTCCTTTGCCTTCTGCAGTCGGGTTTCGATTGAGGCATACTCGAGGTTCGGGTCCCTAAACTCGTATCGCAGACACTTGGGGTACAACTTCTCATCTATGACATTCGTGAATTGGTCGGCCATTGGAGTGAGGGCTTCGTGCACCCATAGCTGCAAATAAATGTTGTCCAGTAAATATTCACTCCCTGTCCAGTCAATAAATATTGGACGCCTAGTAAACGTGTATACATCGTCCAGTGAGATCTGTGTACGAACCTGGAAGGCGAGAGGGAAACCCAGCAGCCAATAGGCCGGGCGTGCATTGGAGCTGCCCTCATCCCGTTGGAGCTTCCTCTCGGTTTAGGAACTCGTTCGTTCGCTCGTAGAAAAGCCGACTAATGTCCGCATTTTTAGTCTTATTTTACATCATGTTTTCATTTCATTCAAGTCTTTTTATTAGCTTTTATATTGGGAAAGTAAGGAAAATGTGTAGTTATGCTTAATATTGCAAGATATGGAGTCTACACAAGCTTTGGTGTGATTTTATAGGTATTGTAGCTGATTTGGAAGAGTTTGGATGCACTTTAGAGCTTAATGAAAAATCATGAATGCAATGGAGAAGCCAAGCAAAAGGGAAAAGAGGTGCAGCTGGGGAAAAGCCTTATTTTCGCCATCCATCACTTCGATTCAAGATCTGGAGCCTTCATGAGATTTGTAGTCCTTGAAAAGACCTTTCCAACGCATATTCATATGCGTCAATCGGATTAACGAGAACTCAGGAAAGTGCGATTGAAGACAGAGACGAAAAGCTGGAGAAAAACAAAACTTACTGCATTCGAACATGTACCTCGATGCCGACACCCAGACCTCGGCGCCAATACCCTGTGCGAATCTGCGCACCAGCAGAATTTTCTGGCGGACTGATTTAATTGATTTTTGGGCTTTTTAATTAGGGTTTCTATTTAATTCCTTTTTAGGATCTTTTAGTTAGATAGACTTGGGATATTTTATCATTCCTTAGATAGATTATATTATTTTCCTAAGATAAAATCTCTTTCCTTGGAGATTAAGTCTTAATTTCTATCTTTAAATAAAGCCAATTAGAGGCTAATTAGGTATCTCTCTCTACATCAGAAGATACGCTGAATTTACAGCAGCAAGGGACGGCAAGTTTGGAGTTTTTGGTTGAAGGATTTTGACATTGGTTTTGATGTTTGATTTTATGCAATTTCAGATTATGTTTTATTCAATTTTCAGCATGTTTCCTATAGCTATGTGTGAGTAGTTTCCCTTCTTCTAGGGTTGGGGTGAGCCCAACAATAGTCATGTATGAAAGCTTGAATCTATGATGTTTTTATGAGTTTTTCATCATCTATCTTGTTCTTAAATCCTTTGCGAAAGTTGAGGACAATTCCATGTTTATGATTATGAAGCGAAAGTGGATTTAATTATGAATTTGGATAGTAATTAGAGATCTTTGACGAAAGTAAAAGGGATCTAATTAAGAAAATGTAGAACGAATAGGTTTTATGCGAAAGCCTCTATTCTCTATTTGTGAAGTATGCGAAAGCTATCTTTTGATGATAAAAACATGATCTTTGTTCTATGATTCTTGTGTGGTTTATGCATGGTTGTTGTTGTGGTTATCCCTTGACCTTGGAAGTTCTTTTTATATTGTTTACATCCATAAAATCCCTTGCTTTTTGTTCTATTTCGCTGCTGGAAAATAAACAACCACTCGACATTCATCACTTCTCTCGACCATCCCCTTGATATCGACGTCTCTAGTCGATATCGACCGCCTTTGCTACTGATTTTTGTGTGATGTTAGATCACAGGAACTACTCTAGAAAGTGTTGTCCTCTCTCTAGCGGAACGATCCTGACTTCTGCTATCTACATAGTGGGAATTGAGGTATTTTATTTGCGGTTGATTTCCCATCGCAACAAATTAGCGCCGTTGCCGGGGAGGGTAACAATCGCCATCTAGAGTAGTTGATTTTCGGAGTTGGGACTAGCCCACCTCCTCCTTGCTTTCTAACGCTACTTTTTCGCTTTTTGTGTTTGTTTTCGGAGGTGTATGCGACGCGCTGATCGCATAATAGAGTTTGAGGCTTTAGACGAACCGGAGCGTTACTTTCATCTAAGAGAAAGGCTAAAGGGAATCATGGCCGAACGTGAGACCCTTGAAGAAACGGTGGAAAGGCTGCGAAGGGAGAACCAAGAGGCCAATCGTGCTCGAGAACAAGAGGCCGAGAGGGCACGTCAAGCGGAGGAACAACTTGCTAGGATTCCTCGCAATGCTCGGCAATATATGCACCCACCTCTTAGGGTGTCTGCATCACCTATTGTCTTCCCCGACGCTCCCGCTTATTTTGAGATCAAGACAAGCTTCATTGCCATGGTCAAGAAGATCCAATTTTCGGGGAAACCAACGGAGTGCCCTATAGAGCATGTGCGCGAGTTCTTGGATATTTGTGACACCATCGCTCATGGTGACACTTTGGAGTATGTGAGGCTTAAGGCCTTTCGATGGTCACTTGCGGGGAAGGCACTTCATTGGCTAGATAGCTTGCCGACCCAAACCATCACCACTTGGGAGCAATTACATGATTCCTTCTTAACCAAGTTCTTCCCACCCTCAAAGACATCGGAGCTACGGAAAAAAATCACTACTTTCAAGCAATTGAGGGTAGAAGACTTGGCGGCGGCATGGGAGAGATTCAAGGAGCTTCAACGTCAATGCCCTATGCATGGGCAACCCGAATATGTGCTCCAAGAGATCTTCTTCAATGGGCTGAATTCGGCAACAAAGGATCGAATTAATATTCACACCAACCTCCGGTTCCTTGAGATGACTCCGGAGGAAGCATGGGAAGAGCTAGAGCGTTTGGTTGAGTACGATAACACCTATGGGACCTCCGAAATCTCGGATGTGAGGCCCCCACCATCTATGGCTCTCTATCAACCATCTAAAGAGATTGATCCGGATGTTCGCGAGCAATTTAGGAAGGATCAAGTGAGAAAGCTACAAAAGCAAGTTCGGCATCTATCGGCAAATCAAGCATGCATAGAGTGTGGATCTACTTCCCACACCACGGTCCAATATCCTCACGCCGATCAAGTGCACCTAGCCGAGACATATGAGGATGCTCATTATGTGGGAGGTCCTAGCCAAGGAGGAAACCAAAACACTTGGGGCAATCGACAACCCCAACAAAACTATGGCGGACACAACTTCTATCGAGCTCCAGGCCATCCAGAGCGTGAGCAATCACGCAATGATATGAGCATGATCCTTGAGGAGATGAGGAGGAACCAAGAAAAGAATGACCTTGCTAACTCGGCTGTCCAAACTCAATTGCAAGGTCTCAATGCTCGCTTTGGGGAGATGGACATATGGAGAAGAAACATTGAGACCCAAGTGGGTCAATTGGCGGCTCAAATTCCAAAGCAACCCGACACCCTACCAAGCCAAACCATGGCTAATCCTAAGGGCCCTGCGGCCGGGCATGTTGCTTCTATCAAGCTAAGAAGTGGACGCGAGTTACTAGACCAACACAACTCGCAAAAAGAGGACAACGAGCTCGGAAACACCCTCGGCGCCGACACCTCTACCCTCGGCGCCGACACCCTGACAGCTCCAAAACCTACTGCAGAAGCTGCTGGAAGTGCACAGCCCCTCGGCGCCGACCCCTCCAGTGTCGATGCCGACACACCTGTTCAAGAAACCTCTCCCAACACTGCAGACCCCTCGACGCCGATCCCTCCTGCCTCGACACCGACCCCTGCTGCAGAAAAAACAAGAGTTTCTGAGGTTGCTTCTAAGCCTAAGGTACCACTCCCATTCCCCTCCAAGGTGTCGAAGGATCCCACTGATAGGAAGTTCAAGCGGTTTATGAAAATGCTTCAAGGCCTCAACGTTACTATCCCCTTCACCAAAGCACTTAGAGAAATGCCCGCCCATGTGAAATTTTTGAAGGAGATCTTGGGTAACAAGAGGTCTCTAGTGGATATTGCGGAGGAATGCCAACAAGATGGACTTCCCCGAAAAGAAGGTTGATCCAGGGAAGTTCGCCATCTCTGTTGGGCTTGGAAATCATCGTTACAAAGCCTTGTGTGACTTGGGAGCAAGTGTAAGTCTTATGCCTCTATCTATTTGGGACCAAGTCAAGTTAGGAGCATTGGAGCCGGTGGAGATGAAGTTGTTTATGGCCGACAACACATGGGTGAAGCCCACAGGGATTATGGATAATGTCCCCGTCAAGGTGGGGAAGTTCTTTGTCCCAACTGACTTCATTGTGCTAGATATGGAACCGGATCCCACCGTACCAATCATCTTGGGTAGACCTTTCTTGGCCACGGCGGATGCGAACATTAGCGTCAAGAATGGCCTACTTACTGTCACCATAGCCGATGAGGTAATTGAGTTTCATTTTAATACGACTATGAGGGAGGTAAGGAGGATGGATGTCAATGCTCTATATGCACGAATGGACGTCATTCCATGTGAGGAGCTTACAAAGGAGATAATAGCCAAGGAGCCAACGCCCACGGAGGATCAAATCAACAACCTATTGGCTACTTTGGAAAATGAAGAAGTGGAAATCAAGAGCACGACAATGGCTAAGTATGGGGTCCTTGACGTTGACCCACCTCTATCGACATCGATTCCCCACCATGCTGAAAAAGCTACAGATGCATCGGCATCGACACCCTCACCCTCGGCGTCGACACCCCTGGAGGATAAAATGTTTCTGCAGAACCCTGAAAAAGCTACAGATGCCTCGGCGCCGACACCCTCAGCCTCGGCATCGATACCTCCAACAGCAGGACAACATGAAGAAGATGGTTGCGCTACCATGGAAGGAAGAGTTGACGAGAAAGGAAAGAGTTGGGCCGAAGACCACCATCCCGGTCCCAACAAGGTAAGTCAAGGTATGAATTTTTCTTCCCCTATTTCCATTAAAAACCTATCTATTACGAATGGAAGAGGCATGCCTTGGTTTGTTAGAGTATGTAGGGGATGCAATGAAGATCCAAAAGTTTATGAGGTAGGAGATACGATGTACATCTCCAAGGACAAGAATCAATGGTTCCCTAGCAAATTAAAAGAGAAGAAAGTTGGTCCATTCGAAATTCATAAGATTCGACCCGGTGCAATGGAGTTAAAGGACAAGGAAGGAGTCATATTCAAGGTCGAACTAGAGAGTCCGGAGGAGGAGGCCCGAGCCACATGGGCCTTGCGAATTCCCACATGAGCATAAGAGAAGAAGTCGGCCTAGCGACTTAAAAATCTAGAGCTTGTACATAGACCTATGATTATTTAGGATTTTATTTTTGTTGGTTTTGGTTTTGGATTTTGCTTTGGTTTTGCTTTAAACTTTGTTTTTGGAGGTTTTGGTTTTGGTTGCTAACAAATTGGTAGGTGCTAAGCATGACGAAAGGACAACCTTGGAGAAGAGAAGCTTATCGACCACTCCATGTCGACGTCAACTCCTAGGAACGATAGTAGCACCTATTTCCGGTCAAAATGAGCTCCAATTCTATCTTGTAAGTTTTCGTTTACACCCATCTCTTATTTTTGAGCTTATACTTTGAGGACAAAGTAATTTTTTAAGTATGGGGTGGGGGTAACAACTTACTATATGCTTATGGTTTGAAGTTTGTTTTTGGTGGTGTTTTGCATTATTTTGTATTTTTGCATATTTTGCATTTTTATTAAGTCCATTAAAAAAATACAAAAAAAAACTGAAAAATGTCGAAAAAATAAAGAAAAAATGCATGTTTATTTATTATTTTAGCCTTTATTTTAGTTTTTAGTTTAGTTCAAAACACCTAACTTAGATGTCCTATGATGATGCCTAATAATCGACTTGATCATGTAAATCCTATGATATATTTGGATGGTTTAGCCTAAGTCTCCTGAAAAGTTTGATTTTCATGTGGTAATTTGACTTGCGATTATAATTGAGCACATATGATTCTAGGTAGAGGCGATTGAAATCCAAATCTATGTCCTAGTGAGATATTTTTGACCTTATAGGGAATGTTCTTCATATTTTTATATTTCCCTCTATTTTTTATGTGTGATTTACTCTCCTTATGTGATTACCTCTTGACATTGATGTGGTTATCTATTTCTTGAGACCGATTATGAGATACTAGTTCATTGCTTATTAAAATTAGATGATGAAGGACTTATATTTTCTTAGCCATATTTTATCCATTCATTTACCTACCTTGCATATTATCTTTGCTTAAAGCCCTTTGAGCCTTGGCCTATTCTTTGTTAGCTCTACAAAATTGATTCCTAGCCGATTATAAACTTGACCTTTTATCCGGGAATTAGGATTTAGAGTTGGTGAGAATTTGATTGAGTTGAGTTTGATGGAGAAGAAGCTAAGTTGTTGAGCTTTGTTGAGATGCTTTGAGCGAAAGTATGTAAGGTTGTGCATTATTCATCATATTGTTCTTATACTTTAGAGGCTCCGAAAATTATATATATTTATTATTGCAGAAAAAAAGAATGAAAAAAAAATGTTGGCAAAAAAAGAAAAAAAAAGAAAAAAAAAGAAGAGAAAAAAGAGTTTATTAAGAGCCTAGTTTATTATATGTGAGAGTCGGATGAAATTGTTGGTTGAGAAGTATTTTCATGGGTTGATGATCTTGATTGTTGATGAGTTTGGTAGATGTGTTGATTTTGAGATGAGTTGTTTGGTTGAGTTGAGTTGGAAGTTTAGGAGTCTTGATTCCCGGATTTTTAGCACCACTTTGCCTAAATAATTCCATACCTTTTATTTCTTACCAAGCCACATTACAACCCGGCCGAATGAAGTCTTCTTTGAAGTTTTTCATTGAGCCATAAGTCCTCTTGATGATTTTGATTGCTTTGACATCTCCGGTGGAGAGATTGGTGATATAAATAACAATGTCTATGTAGCTTTTTGCATTAAGGATGGAGTTGAGAGATTTTATTCAAAGCCTAAACACATTGAGTGTTGAGTGAAAAACACATATCCTTGTGAGGTTGGATTTCGATTGCTTTTGCTTAGAGTTACTTATATATGTGTAATGACGTTTGATTGCTTGATTCTTTTAGGCCACTTGTGCTTATGATATTGCTTTTTGGCAAAGGCGAAGACTTGAAGGATGTGTTGTAGGTAGTGGTTATTGTTTGGTTATTGCTTGAGTACAAGCAAGTCTAAGTATGGGGTGTTTTGATGTCCGCATTTTTAGTCTTATTTTACATCATGTTTTCATTTCATTCAAGTCTTTTTATTAGCTTTTGTATTGGGAAAGTAATGAAAATGTGTAGGTATGCTTAATATTGCAAGATATGGAGTCTACACAAGCTTTGGTGTGATTTTATAGGTATTGGAGCTGATTTGGAAGAGTTTGGATGCACTTTAGAGCTTAATGAAAAATCATGAATGCAATGGAGAAGCCAAGCAAAAGGGGAAAAAGGTGCAGCTGGAGAAAAGCCTTATTTTCGCCATCCATCACTTCGATTCAAGATCTGGAGCCTTCATGAGATTTGTAGTCCTTGAAAAGAGCTTTCCAACGCATATTCATATTCGTCAATCGGATTAACGAGGACTCCGGAAAGTGCGATTGAAGACAGAGACGAAAAGCTGGAGAAAAACAGAACTTACTGCATTCGAACAGGTACCTCGATGCCGACACCCAGACCTCGGCGCCGATACCCTGCGCAAATCTGCGCACCAGCAGAATTTTCTGGCGGACTGATTTAATTGATTTTTGGGCTTTTTAATTAGGGTTTCTATTTAATTCCTTTTTAGGATCTTATAGTTAGATAGACTTGTGATATTTTATCATTCCTTAGATAGATTATATTATTTTCCTAAGATAAAATCTCTTTCCTTGGAGATTAAGTCTTAATTTCTATCTTTAAATAAAGCCAATTAGAGGCTAATTAGGTATCTCTCTCTACATCAGAAGATACGTTGAATTTACAGCAGCAAGGGACGGCAAGTTTGGAGTTTTTGGTTGAAGGATTTTGACATTGGTTTTTGAGGTTTGATTTTATGCAATTTCAGATTATGTTTTATTCAATTTTCAGCATGTTTCCTATAGCTATGTGTGAATAGTTCCCCTTCTTCTAGGGTTGGGGTGAGCCCAACAATAGCCATGTATGAAAGCTTGGATCTATGATGTTTTTATGAGTTTTTCATCATCTATCTTGTGCTTAAATCCTTTGCGAAAGTTGAGGACAATTCCATGTTTATGATTATGAAGCGAAAGTGGATTTAATTATGAATTTGGATAGTAATTAGAGATCTTTGACGAAAGTAAAAGGGATCTAATTAAGAAAATGTAGAACGAATAGGTTTTATGGGAAAGCCTATATACTCTATTTGTGAAGTATGCGAAAGTTATCTTTTGATGATAAAAACATGATCTTTGTTCTATGATTCTTGTGTGGTTTATGTATGGTTGTTGTTGTGGTTATCCCTTGACCTTGGAAGTTCTTTTTATATTGTTTACATCCATAAAATCCCTTGCTTTTTGTTCTATTTCGCTGCTGGAAAATAAACAACCACTCGACATTCATCACTTCTCTCGACCATCCCCTTGATATCGACATCTCTAGTCGATATCGACCGCCTTTGCTACTGATTTTTGTGTGTTGTTAGATCACATGAACTACTCTAGAAAGTGTTGTCCTCTCTCCAGTGGAACGATCCCGACTTCCGCTATCTACATAGTGGGAATTGAGGTATTTTATTTGTGGTTGATTTCCCATCGCAACACCGACCCCACGGAAACGCCAGGAACCTGTCAATGTTGCCGACAAGGTCGACCACCCACCCGTGAATGTAGTTTTTGGGTTCCTTCCCGAACAATACTCCCTCGACCAGCATCAGAAGGACAAATTTTAACTTTCTGGTTGACGATTTCTCAGATGCCATTGCCACACGGAACTGCACCTCGAACTCGGACATCTTCATCTTTGAAACTCCAAAGAAATCAAACACTACCTTCTCGAACGCTGGGTCGTCGTCCTCGGGTTCTTCGCCATAGCCACAGTTGAGACCGGTGACAAGGGCGAACTCAGCTATTGAGAACCTCACGACCACATCTTGGATCTAGTACCACGTTTCATTCTTCTTCTTCGTCTTGAATTGTCGTTGTATAACGTAGTGTACAAGCTGTCCCGAGAACGGGACCCTTGTGCCCAGTCTTGCAACGCCCCCCAACGGGCTGTCTGTCAAGCGCTTCCAATGGGACTCGCTCAACCGGTTGTCAATGTTTACCAGGAGCGGCATCCGGGAGTGTTGGTTAATTTTTTCTTTGAAGTGTCTGTCTTCCTCGACGGTGTACACATCCTGCACAGACTTCAACATGTCAGCCACGCTACAGTACAACAATCACAACTTACATTACTCGAACGAAAGCCGTCTTACCGCGCCGGAGGTTTGAGCTCTACGGTCTACAATCTTCTTTACACTTCGTTGCGACATCTTTAATATTCACCAGATACCTGCATAATGGGAGACCAAAATTCAGTATTCTACAAATCATTTCGTCTCCCCCAACTCACGGTTCCCTTCATATCAATCTCAAATGTAACATGACACGAACACTAGTACACATGACACATACTTGTGAATACATGACATTATACTTATTCAATCTGTGCATCTCTAATTGCACACAAGTCACCCTATTCCAGATAATGTCGATTCAACATAAATGTTTCACCCTTTCTAACATTTTCCCTAACCCTAATGCGCCGCTTTTCATCTAATTTCCCCCAAACCTGAACGCATCTACAGTCATACGCCCCATTTTGCCCAATTCCCCCCTAAACTGAACGGATCTACACTCGTTTTGCTCCTGATAAGTTGGATTCGACAAGACAGTTGCCCTATTTCCCCATTCCCAAAAATCCCCTTCTCTCCCAGATGCGCAAACCCCAGTACCCAAACTTTCCACCCTTTGTTTTTAACTTGACTCCGGTTACTTCCTACATGACAGGGCGATATTGCGCACTGTCAACCCATTCGACCCCTTCTTCCCATTTTCACACAATCCAAACCAGTTTTGATTCTTCAAATCGGTTCCTCCCCTACGAATCCAAGCAAAACGTATTTAATCGACATTGTGAGAGTTTACTTACATCAAAATCGGCCTCTTCGTCTCCTCTTCTACTCTGTCGTCTTCTTCCTCGGGTTGGCTTCTTCTTTTCCTCTCTCGCTCTGTCGTCTTCTTCCTCTTCTTCTTCCTTCTCTTCTTGTTTTCCTCAGGTTTGCATGTGCAATTGTTGCCTCCTCTCTCTCTTCCTCTTTTGTAAGCCGTGAGAGGCAGTTGGAGTCAACAATTTTCAAATTAAACTGCTTCCTCTCTCACTCCTCCTCTCTCTCTATCCACATTAACTTCCCCCGCTTCCCCTCTCTCTCTCCACAATAACTTCCCCTTGCCTCTCTCTCTCCACCCCACTTCCTCTCTCTCTCCTCCTTTACCTTCTCTCTCCTCTGTCCCGGTTATTTCCAACCGGCAACTTTGCAATTTTTTTGGGGGGGTTACCGGCAACTTTGCAATATTTTTTGGGGGAGGGGTAACATTTGCAATTGTTGTGGATAGTGAGTTAGACTAGCAAACATTTCCGGGACAAGGGTCATTTGTTATCATTCCCTCTAAAATGCTTGTTTTGATTGCTTTGAAGTTTTTTTGCAAGTGTCATAATAGTTAAACTGCTCACAAAAAGTAAAAAGAAGGGTTGATGTTGTGAGTACCCTTAAAAAAATTTTGCCACTCTCCAGGCAAGCAAAAGCAGGTGGACAACCCTTTAATCCGGGCTTCTTACGACTTTGCGGAGATCTGTGTTTTTGATAAACAGTCGCCCGGGCCTGGTCACTTCGACTCCCTTTGTGAGGAGGCCCCCCTTCTCCCAAAGTTACGGAGCTATTTTGCAAAGTTCCTTAGAGAGAGTTGTCTCGCACCCCTAGGTATTCTCTACCTACCCACATGTGTCGGTTTCGAGTACAGGTACCCTGGCAGGGGCGGTTGCTGTGAGTCACAAAGAAAGGTTGATGTTTTATTGCATTTGCAAATATTTGCCCGTGTCATGACTCATGTCATCATGTGTACCAAACATGAAACATCTTCATTTCATACTTACTTATCCAAGTTACTGATTTATCCCCTTATTCTCAATACATGCATTTATTTGATAATTACATATTACTATAAATAAATTAAATACTCGAATTCAGTGAGCGTTTGAGAGTATTATAATACGGAATTGATATATACACGGTTAAATTCTCGCCCGTCCGCGATTGGGTAGCGCAAGTGCGAGAATAGGGTGGGGCCCGCCAACCCAGCAACGGAGGTGTGCAAGCGTGCATCACGGATTCACCAGAATGGCAACTGTGCACTACGGGTGCGCGACCTCTCCCTTGTTGTGATCCCCAACCATTCCCTCCACCACCTCATCAAGGTTACACTCACCAGAAGCGGCTCCACCATGGCCGACGGGATAGACGGGGACCCCGCACCACAGGTCGAAGTAATTAAGCTCCTCGACCTCACCACAAGCGCTCCCGTTATTCTTTCTTTTCTTCTTCGCCATGCCCAGGAGGAGCAGCAAGGCCTGGCGACAACGTCACCGCCGTTCCACACCAGTCTAGCCTGTGAATTCGCCCAATAACCCGGGCGGCAATGGCGTCGCCGTCCCACACCAAATCGTTCCACAATTTGTCTGAATGTCAAATTAATTGCAATTTATAATCTATATTATAATACTAAAGGAGAAGTCGCCTACGACATGTGGCGGCTTCTCCTTTAATGTAGCTTCTTTTAAAAAAAATATTTTAATTGATTAATCCAAACAAACTTTATTTATTTTAATATAGGATTTGCAAATCTAAATAAAATCTAAACAAACATGATTTATCTTAATTAATTGTTAATTGATTTATTTTAAAATAGGATTGACATTAGGATTTGTTTTTTAATTGTTAAATGTTCAATTCACTCATAGGACTTATGGAAACATTGTGCTTAACAGAGGATCCACGTTGTTTCGTGGCTTATCTGAGAGGACGCACAAGGAAATGGCTGCATTGGCTCCGAACAACACAAAGGTTAAAGTGGTTGCGTCGCCTGAGAGGAATTATAGTGCTTGGACTGGTGGTTCTGTCTTAGCATCCATCGGTTCTTTCCAGGACGTACGTCTAATTTCCCTCTATCAAATCGAGTTCAATTCGTGGATTCGCTCGTGTTTTGTATTTGCTATCTGATCGAGTTTAAGACTATGATTTCAGGAGTGGGTTTGTAAGCGAGAATACAACGAGTTTGGCCCAACTGTTGCCCACAGAAAGTGCTTCTAATTGCAAGAAACAAAGTGTTCCTAAATGTAAACAATAGGTGTGTGTTTCTACTACACTTTCATCTATGTTTTTGCTCTATGAGCGTTCACTGCATTCTTCCGGTTTTCGGTTATTTCGAGCCTGTTCTGATGCTATCAACGTTGAAATCTGAGGCCAAGGTGACATTGCTGTCTTGACAGTTTTATCTTCAATTGTTTCGTTGCTTTGTTACTGTCAATATATAGCAGGTTTCAAGTAAAACCATCACCTTCAAAGTTCAAAGCAGTATTGTGTGTACAAATGTGTAAATTGATCAAATGTGCAAATTGATAAATACTTTAAATTGATAAAATATAAACTTTGCTATGTATGAAACTCAAAATGATCTGAATCCAAACTTGAAGTAAAATCTAGGTATGCTATGCTAATCGTACTGTTGCATATTTGCATTCCATACTTTTATTACAATCATATAGTACCTACTAAAATATATTCGATAGGCCGACAAATCGGCATAGGGATTACTCGTGAAAACATACAAATCAATATCAATATCAATATTTTATAATATTAAATGAGAAGTCTCTCCTTTAATGTAGGTATTTTGATTTATTTATTAATTGAGTTCTTTCACAAATCTAATTCAGTTAAGATTTGATACGAAATCAGTTAAGATATGACTATATCGGATTGTTTGATAACTATGCAAATCTAATTAATTAATTAATTAAATCTAATTTAGTTAAAATTTGAATACGAAATCGGTTGAGATATTCATGATATTTTTGCTGGTTAGTTTAGATATTCAACGGATAAGATTAAAATAAAATCATATTTATTTCAACAAATTAATTAAATATGATTTTTTTTCTTTATATGTTTATATTTTAATTGTGTGTCTTCCTATGTACATCATCATTTATTGTATAATTAGCCATCTTCTCATTTCCTTTCCATTTTTTTATTCTTATCTCTACCTCATGTTTGTTTTATCCATTGAAGGATAAATTCGAACAATCATGCTGACTAATCAATAATTGTGGAAATTATTGGTGAGACTCAATTTGATTTCTCGCTTTCTTTAATTTTTGTATTATTTTCATTTCAATTTCACATTCTCGATCAATGTGAGATTCGTTTGTACGCATATAGTACTTTTTAATTTGTATTCATAACTTTATAATGTAATTTATTTGGTTGATCAAAATATAAGCAAACAACTAAAATATGACAATTAATATATAACCTACTGTAACCGGTGACAAAGAATTAAAAAAATATTCTTATTTAAAGAAATCCCGCACAAGGTGCGGGTTATATGCTAGTTAAGACCTATAATTAATGCAATCATTTCACACACTCCAATTAATTCGCGGATTCACATTACGAGGTCGTATTTTTTTTTTTTTGGCGAAACTAATTAAAATAACCCGACTTTTAAGGATGTGTTAAAAATATATCTCAACCTTTCAAAGTATAAGATAAATATCCCGACCTTTAAAGGGGTGTTAAAAATATATCTCAACCTTTCAAATGTAATATAGGTGAAACTAATTAAAATAACCCGACTTTTAAGGGTGTGTTAAAAATATATCTCAACCTTTCAAATGTAAGATAAATCTCTCGACCTTTAAGGATATGTTAATAAATGGGACAATTGAACAAAGAAGAATAATATGGAAAATTGAAATATTATTAAAGTGTCTTGAATTTTTTTAAAATAATAAATGAAAAAACTTGTTTTCTTAAACCCTTCTATTAATTTTTTATATATTTTTTTAAAATTTATTTTTTATTAATTTAGTTTGCCACATATGTATGCCATGTTAGTTTTTTTTGGTAGAGAATTATTTTATATATTATTTGAACATCACTTTATAAGGTGATATATAACCGTATAGTTTGAAAAGTTTTGATAGTAATGGTCAAGTGTCTTAAATGCTGTGGTTTATTGACTTATATATCCACAATTTTAAAAGCCTTGAAAATTAAAGGAGTGTTTAGTAGCAGTTTCGTTGGTATTTCAGTGGTCTATTTATAATTTTAAAAGGCTGTGATTTAGATTACTGGACTATTTATAATCCGTCTTTCTATCCTATATCCTATACTCTTAGAACATAGGATAAGAAAACTAATTAGGAAAGATTCCCTACTGAATAAAGTATCGACCCTAAAAAAAACTAAAATAATTAAACTAAGGAGAATCATTCCTAATTAGGCTTCTTATAGTAGGGAATCCGATTTATATATAACTAGTTTTATTGCCCGCGATCTTCGCGGTTGTTTTATATGACTATAATTATTATTCATACACAAATTATATAAGATCATAAAAATTATATAAAATATTTTTTAACCTTTTAATTTCCTATTTATTATCATATACACACGCTTACTTTAATACCACACGCATCTATAAAATTAAATTATTGTTATAGAAAAATAAAGATATATTTATATTGAATGGTTGATTATATATTGATATATATACATGTGTCTATGTGTGTGTGAATACTTAATGGTAAAATTTAATCTATAGACCGGATTAAGGACATTTAATTTTAAATTTGTATGATATAATTTCATTATTCTTTTCCTAATTTTTTCCATAAAAAAATTATTTTATCGAAACAACCGCTTAAAATTCCAACAACTGTTTATCAAATTATATGATTAATCTACATTCAAACCTGTTTACATTCTAAAAAAACATAACCCAATTGAACACTATATATATATATATTTACTTTATATGGAGTAGTAATTTATATTAATTCAAATATATTTTATATAATAAAATTTATTAAGGGTTGCCCGTGGTATTTTCTCCAAATTTTATATTCTTAGTTCATATTCATTTATCTTCTTCATTAACATGGACTACAGTGTCATTGCACACATGTAATATTTATCTTTAAAGATTTATATCATTCACTTTATTATAAATACGTATTACAATTAATTTGCTAAAAAAATACGTATTATAATTCACTGTATATAATTAAGATGTAAGGTTATATTAGATAGATTATTGATATAAAAAGATAAGTTTTTACCTAACTATATTGGCTTATTAATTGATGTGGTCCAAAAAGATAATATCATTTTAATTTAGAATATGACACATATGCAAAAATAACCGTTTTAATCTAGAAAATTCTACGTATGCGAATCGCACCAAAAAAAAAATATAGATAGATCATAGATGTATAGATTATATTGCAGCAAAAATAAAAAATAATGAAATCCATATTTTAGTACGTATATATTAGATTTTCTCTACCGTTTTACTGTCATTAGTAATTTACATGCTTATTTTAAAAATAAAAGATGAGATGAGGTGAGCTTGTATTTGTTTGAATTATAAATTTTACTTTGTAGAAGATCAAAGTTTTATTTATATATTGCTCCGTGTATTATTATTTAAGAAAAGAAATCAATTTCCAAAAAAGTATAATAGTAATATTACTGTAGTTTATAAGATAAAATTTTATCAGATTACTGATTGATAAAAAAATAATATTAATTGTGTAGTCAATTAAGATACGGATGAAAAAAATTATATTAAAAATAAGTTATTATATTAAAAAGATTATTTCTTAGATGTGGAGTATAAAGATAAGTTTTCTAACTAAGATTGCTAGATAAAATATTTATAAAATAATTTAAGGTAAAATGATAAGATTTGTAAAATATGAGGTTGAATATTTATTCTAAAAATTAATTTAATCATTAATTAAAATGGACACATGAGATGACACACGTATAAATAGATAAGGTTATCGTCTAACGTGGCTTAAATTTACTGGCTCGTCATTAATTGACGTGGCAAAGAACTCGGCCAGATTGCATCACAAAACGACACGTGAGCGAATCGCACCAGAGCCCGCCACATAGGATTTCCACGCCTCTGTTTTAGTATTATATATTGATATTGATTTGGAATGGTCAATTCAAATCCCTTAAAATACAAAGGAAAATTAAAAGATGACTCTATAAAACCAATGTAATTGAGAAAATCAACTATTTATAAACTTTGCTCATAACTCATAAAGACCTTATTTGCATTGGTAATCAAGACAAGCTACTCTCCTTGTAGCTTCTTCTATATATGGAGCCTTCGATTATCACCATGTATTCGGTTCGATTGCTCATAGTTTCGATACTATTACAGGCTTATACATCAAGATGTTGTTTAGAGCGCGAGAGGATGGCTTTGCTCCAACTTAAGTCTTATTTTGTTTCACTCTCAACTTCGGCGGAGTTTTCAAAATCCTTGGCTAGTGAACTAAGTTCATGGGATGGTGAAGGAAACTGTTGTCTATGGAAGAGAGTTACGTGCAACCAATCGATGCAACAAGTGACCGTACTCTCCCTATCTAACCTTATGGATGTCAAACAGGGCATGCCGAATGGGAATTACAATGTCCTTAATGTAACTTTATTTCATCCTTTTCAAGAATTGATAAGCCTCGACTTATCTTACAATTACATCAACAGCTTGGTCAGAAATGGAGGTATATATATAGGTCTCCTTTGGCATCTGTATATGTTTGATTTTATTAACGTATTCATATTGCAAGTCGACGACTTTGATGTTTTACATGTAGGATACAAGATGTTGAATTTACCAAGATTAGAGACCTTAAATTTTGGATTTAATAATCTTCATGATAAGCAAGAACTTGGAGATCTTGTGAGATCACTCAATTCGCTAAAGGAGTTGTTTTTGAATGACAACAACATGGATGGAAACTTTCCAGGAAAAGGCATGCAACTGATTTATTCTTGTAAAACTCAATCGATAACCTAATTCTATGTACGAAATAAGAATCAAATGAACAATTGCGGATGAATAAACGAACAAGAACACAAAAGGACACAAAGGATTTGTTGACGCAGTTCGGCGAACCTACTCTGCGGAGCCTCAGGAGGGTGAGACTCAACCCCGGAACAATCCACTAAGCAGATCAAGGTTACAAGTCATGGTTGCATGTCACAAACTAAGACAAACTACAGATCTACTCTAAATATGACCAAGAAAGACAATAAGCGGAAGAACAACGAGCGAGACACAAGAGAAAACTCCCTGATCTTCTAAGATCTCGGATCGAAGAAGATATGAAGGCAGGACGACGAGTAAGATAAAACCCAGGCGTCGTCTTCAAGGATCTAGCAAAGATCGGACTCAGGAAGCTTGGGTGAAGCTTCTGCAATGGCGGATTCCCTTTGTCGCTCTCAAGATTCCAACTCTCTCTTTCTTTCTGAGGACGACTTACCAACTTCAAGCAAGCAGCAACTGGACAGCTCGGGTTAGGGTTTTCCCTTAAATAGGGTAACCCTAATCCCAAACGACGCGTTCCACTTAAGTGAGCTGGCGGCAACAATCAGATGAAGGAGCTGGGCTGGAGCATTACTTTGGGCCTATCTTAAGCCCATGACATAAGTCCGAGCTTAAGCCCAAAGCCACCAATTGCCTATCTATCATACAAGAGTACATATAACCTATAGTTTATACATTTGTGTGACATGCCATCCTATGACTTATACAAGACATTTGAGATTACAAAGCATAACAAATATGCCCTCTTAATCCGAATGTCGACCTTGAACTACCAGTAGTGGATCTTCTTAGGGTTGAGTGAACACTTATCCGTCGTCGGCTCATGTACCTGCAAATTAGTGGACATAAAAAATGTGCAAGGCATTCCTGCAATAAGAGAACTTATTGGCAGGAACTATTTTGGTTCCAAAGTCAGCAGGGTTCTCTTCCCCTTTGATCTTCTTCACCTGCAGTATCTGTTCTTCTACCCTATGTCTGATATAATGGAACCTTACATCGATATGTTTGGTTCTTTCATGATAGATAGGATCTTTACACAGATATAAAGCACTTTGAGAGTCCGAATTAATTACAGGTAAGAAAGGCTTTCGAAATATCTCTTCCAGAATACCTTTCATCCACACACCTTCCTTAGCAGCTTCAGTGGCTGCTATATACTCAGCTTCTGTGCTAAAGTGCAACAACTGATTGTTGTTGTGACTTCCAGGACACACAGTTTCCAACCCAGGTGAAGAAATAAGCAGTGGTTGACTTTCTGTTATCCTTATTACTTGCATGATCAGAGTCAACATATCCGAGCACCTGAGATGCAGGCTTATAAAAGTTGTACACTAAACCCAAGTTCCTGGTGCCATAGATGTACCTTAGAAGGTACTTCATTGCTGTCCAGTGAGCTTGACCTGGATTTGACATGAACCTGCTCAGCAAACTAATAG
The DNA here is from genome assembly GCA_037127255.1 of Persicaria tinctoria. Lineage (NCBI taxonomy): Eukaryota > Viridiplantae > Streptophyta > Magnoliopsida > Caryophyllales > Polygonaceae > Persicaria > Persicaria tinctoria. The sequence continues at coordinate 1,066,607 of JBANSL010000014.1, forward strand.
CAAAGGCCAAGTCAGGTCTTGTACAAAGCATTGCATACATAACTGAGCCCACAGCAACATCATATGGAACAGAAGCCATTATTTTCCTTTCACTCTCAGTTTTGGGGCAATGGGCCTTTGTGAGCTCCAAATGCCCTCTTAATGGGATAGGTGAGGTTTTAGTGTTATCCACATTAAACCTCTTCAAAACCTTCTCAATGTAGTCTACTTGAGACAACATGAGTTGCTTCTTTTTCCTATCCCTTATTAGGGTAATACCAAGAATTTTTCTAGCATGGCCAAGGTCTTTCATCTCAAAGTTTTTCATCAGATCCCTTTTCACACCAGAGATATAATGCATGGAAGGACAGATAAGCAAGATATCATCCACATACAACAATATAAACAGGGGATATACAGATTTAAGACCTTTATAATACAGACAGGAATCATATTCAGATCTCAGAAAACCAAGCTTCTTCATGCATAGATCAAATTTGATGTTCCACTGCCTAGGAGATTGTTTGAGCCCATATAAGGATTTCTTAAGCAAACATACATGATCAGGTTTACTTTTGTCAATAAAGCCCTTAGGTTGGTTCATATATATAGTCTCATTTAAATCTCCATGTAAGAAAGCAGTCTTGACATCCATTTGCTCCATTTCCCAATCAAACACAGTGGCAATAGCAAGCAGAAGCCTTAAGGTTTTATATTTAACTACAGGGGCAAAGATATCAGTGTAATCCAGCCCTTCCCTCTGAGTAAAGCCTTTGGCTACAAGCCTGGCTTTATATTTTGGAGGGTCATCTTTAGAGATTCCATCTTTAACCTTATAAATCCATCTATTTTGTATCAGCTTAGCATGAGCAGGTTTAGGAACCAGAATCCAAGTCTTATTGTCATGCATAGATTTAATCTCATCAAGCATAGCAAGGAACCACTGCTTAGAGTTAGTGGATCTCATAGCAGATTCATAGGTTTCAGGAATATCATACTTAACAATCTCAGAAGCCACATAAGCAAACTCAACAATATGCATATCAGAAGAATACCTCATGTTAGGAATAATGGTTCGAGGAACCCTATCCCTAACAAGTTGGTAATCAGACACATCGGGCATGGAAGTAGAGGGAGGAGAAGAAGTAGAAGGCACAGAGGAAGTGTTAGAAGTGACTCCCTTTTCTGGACTGTCTTGAACATCTCCAGGTATTTCTTCATTTCTTTCCCCCCTTAATTGTTGAGTTGCAAGATCAGGTGGTTGGTTTTGTGCTTGATCCTCAGCTGGAGGTGTTATCACAGGGGAGGGGGTTGCTGACCCAGGGTCTGCATCCAGACCCTCATCCTCATCAGGCTCCTGTGCATCATTGGATCCCTTCTTGAAATAGTCATCAGGCACAAAGAATTTGGAGCTAGAGACACTGGTACCTGCTGGATCAACAGAAGCCATTAGATTTTTGAAGTGGAAATCCTTTTCATTGAATGTGACACTTCTAGAAGTGATCACTTTATAGCCACCAGGTTGGATGAGCAAGAGCCTATAGCCCTTAACACCCTCAGGGTAACCTAACATGACACACTTTAAAGCTCTGGGGTGCAGCTTGCCTTGTGAAACCTGATGGTAGGCAGTACACCCAAAGGGCCTTAGGTATGTCAAGTTAGGTGGCCTTCCAGTCCACTTTTCTTGTGGAGTGGTGAAGTTTATTGCAGAGGAAGGGCACCTGTTTATGAGGTATGCAGCTGTATGAACTGACTCCCCCCATAAACTGGATTTCATCCCTGCAGTAAACAACATGCACCTGGTCTTCTCAAGCAGTGTCCTATTCATCCTCTCAGCAGTGCCATTCTGCTGAGGGGTGCCAGGCACTGTGAGGTATCTCTTTATCCCATATTCCTTACAAAAATCATCAAACAGCTTATTGCAAAATTCAAGGCCATTGTCAGTCCTTAAGCATACTATCTTGTTCCCAGTTTGGTTTTCAACTTTAGCTTTCCAGATTTTAAAGACAGAGAAAGCTTCATCTTTTGTTTTGAGCAATGCAATCCAGACTTTTCTAGAAAAATGATCAACAAAAGATATGAAATACTTGTTGCCACTAAAGGTGTCAACTTGTGCAGGACCCCAGAGATCAGAATGAATGTATTCAAAGGTCTTAGAAGCAATATACACAGATCTAGAGAAAGCATGCTTAGAAGCTTTACCAAACACACAATTTTCACAGAAGGATAAGACAGCAGGCTTAGCAGACAAAACACCTTGTTTATGCAGATGCAACAAACCAGTATTACTGATATGACCTAGTCTATGATGCCACAACTCAGTTTGGTCATTTGTCATATCAACAGATTTAGCAAGCACATTACACTCAGAAATAGCAGTGATGACATGATATAAACCTTTTCTCTTTATGGCTTTAAGTAAGAATTCACCATGATAAGAGACAGTTTTCACACCAGATTTGGTATTAATATCATAATCCATGTCATCAAGAACAGATTCAGAAATGAGACTTCTTCTCAACTCAGGTACCTATCTAACATCTTTCAGGATCAAAGTCTTATTGTTAGGCAAATTCACAGATACATCACCACTACCCTCAATCTTTAGAACAGTATGATCACCCAAGTAAACACTGCCAGACACAGATTCATCAATATGATCAAACAGAGATTTCAAGGGGGTGGCATGGATGGTACAACCAGAGTCTAAGATCCATGATTTGCTAGTAACAGAAGTATCCAACACAGAAGTGCACATGAATAATTCAGCAGGATAGGAATACTTTTCAGTTTCAAGCAAAGAGACAGACATAGATTTAGACTTATTTTCATCAGCCTTTTTCTTCTACCTACAATCTTTTGTCCAATGGCCAGGTAACCCACAATAATTGCAAGTTGAATCCTTAGGCACCTTACTGTTAGACTCAGCAGACTTGGGTTTTTCCTCAGTTTTAGGTTTATTCTCATCAGATTTGGGCTTTTTATTTTTGGACTTTTTGCCTTGCCTGTTGCCACCATTGGCATACATTACCTCAGATTTCTCGGATGAATCTTGCTTAGATCCATATTTTGGTTTGAACACTTTAAGCATGTCATTCTTCTCTTGAATAGTATCAACTATCCTTTCCTTTGTTAAAGGTTCCCGAGAGAATTGAATGACATCCTTAAAGTGGTCAAACTGGGCAGGCAAAGAGTTCAATAATAAAATAGCATGGTGAGAATCTTTAATACTGTCATCACACCTTTCCAATTCTTGAGTCATTTTAAGAAATTTATCCAAGTTATCATGCAGAGTCAAAGAAACATCCATTTTAAAAGTAAATAGACGACACAGCAAGGAAATACGACTAGGAAGAGATTTAGAGAGATAAAGATCCTCCAGAGTTAACCATAGGACTCTGGGGTCAGTAATTTTAACCACTTGACGTGCAACTTCATCTGTCAGACGAAGCATAATCTCAGCATAGGCTTGTTCTGCCATTTCTGGATCCACAGGCACATCAATCTTGCCAGTATCAGGATCACCCTTCTTGGGAGTGTGTTCCTCGATCAGGATATCCTTTTTCTTGGCATTTGTGGTTTCTGATGCAGCAATGGCTGGATTCACAGCTTTCCAGCACTTTTCTTTTATCAAGATAGACTTCATCTTGATCTGCCACATTGAGAAGTCGATTTTGCCATCAAATGGCTTAATCTTCACAGAAGCATCCGACATTGTTGGTGATTTCAAGTACCTACTCAAGAAATCAAAGATAACAAAGTCAGTAGCTAAAACTTCACAGTAAACTTCAAGAAACTCAAAGATTAATAAACACAGAAAACACAGATGGGTTTTAAAACAGTGATACGTCAAATAGAGGAGGAATGGCACCACGCGTGAGCGCTTTCTAGGTCCACCCAATGCTCTATTTCCAGATCCTCTCCCTGAAGCCAACAGTGACTCAGGAAGGTGGGAAAAGGGACACTCAAGCTCTAGTATCACAATCAGAGAAACCCTAGCTCTGATACCAATTTGTAAAACTCAATCGATAATCTAATTCTATGTACGAAATAAGAATCAAATGAGCAATTGCGGAAGCATAAACGAACAAGAACACAAAAGGACACAAAGGATTTGTTGACGCAGTTCGGCGAACCTACTCTGCGGAGCCTCAGGAGGGTGAGACTCAACCCCGGAACAATCCACTAAGCAGATCAAGGTTACAAGTCATGGTTGCATGTCACAAACAAAGACAAACTACAGATCTACTCTAGATATGACCAAGAAAGACAATAAGCGGAAGAACAACGAGCGAGACACAAGAGAAAACTCCCCGATCTTCTAAGATCTCGGATCGAAGAAGATATGAAGGCAGGACGACGAGTAAGATCAAACGCATGCGTCGTCTTCAAGGATCTAGCAAAGATCGGACTCAGGAAGCTTGGGTGAAGCTTCTGCAATGGCGGATTCCCTTTGTCACTCTCAAGATTCCAATCTCTCTTTCTTTCTGAGGACGACTTACCAACTTCAAGCAAGCAGCAACTGGACAGCTCGGGTTAGGGTTTTCCCTTAAATAGGGTAACCCTAATCCCAAACGACGCGTTCCACTTAAGTGAGCTGGCGGCAACAATCAGATGAAGGAGATGGGCTGGAGCATTACTTTGGGCCTATCTTAAGCCCATGACATAAGTCCGAGCTTAAGCCCAAAGCCACCAATTGCCTATCTATCATACAAGAGTACATATAACCTATAGTTTATACATTTGTGTGACATGCCATCCTATGACTTATACAAGACATTTGAGATTACAAAGCATAACAATTCTTACTTCGTCCATAGATTTGTTAGAGCTTATCATTAATTAGTTAACTTATTTATGCATCTGTTTTTTTCTTAATTCTAGAGTTGGCACATTTGAAGCAATTGCGGATACTAGATATGAGTAACAACTATTTAAATGGATCTCTACCAAGTCAAGGTAAACCACGCACCATTTGTACTCACTACGAATTCTTCGAATGGAGGGAATTCCAACCTGATCTGTGATCCCTAGCATTTGGTTCATGTGTTTTGGATTTTCTGATGGATGGTTTTAATAAATTTCTTAGGCTTGTGTAAACTAATGAGTCTTGAAGAGTTGAGACTTGACGGGAATAAGCTGAGTGGTACCCTTCCAACATGTTTATGGAATTTGACATCTCTTCGAGTGCTCGACCTATTGGATAATAGTCTCAACAGCAACTTGCCACCAGCTATTAACCTTCCGTCGCTTGAGTGGTTATCCATCTCGAACAATAACATTCAAGGGAGATTCTCTTTGTCTTACCTGATGAATCATTCAAGGCTACAAGGCTTGTCCCTCTCAAACAATGCACTTCAGCTACAAATGGATGATTCATCGTCGTACTCCACCTCTCAGCTCATGGATCTTGGATTAAGTCATTGCAACTTGAATGGTCAGTCCCAAATCTTCTTCAAATTCCTCTCCTACCAATCAAATCTTGAGTACATTGATCTCTCCAGTAATGGATTATTTCCTACATGGTTGCTGCAAAATAATTCAAATCTCAGTTACTTAAACTTGGGAAATAATTCTTTCGTTGGAAGTCTTGACCTCCCGAAGCACAACCATTTGATGTTGTTGGACATTTCAAGCAACAAGCTGATTGGGATGATGCCCAAGGATTTCGGGTTAGCGCTCTCTTCACTTGTGGTCTTAAACCTCTCTTTTAACTCTTTTGATGGGCATATCCCTACTTCATTTGGCAACATGACACAATTACATTCACTAGATTTATCGAACAATAACTTCTTCGGGAAGGTACCACGACGATTGTTATCTCATCTCGCCCTGTTAATAATTCTGTCGCTGTCGAAGAACAATCTTAGAGGAGAGATTATTCCCACCTATATGAACTTGTCATGCTTGGAGGCTTTGTTCTTAGATGACAACAACTTTGAATACTTTGGTGGGACAATATGGTTCGCTCAGAATCTCTCAAGATTTAACCGTGCTAGATGTATCCGATAATGAAGCAAAAGGGGAAATTCCTACATGGATTGGTGACTTTGAATACTTAGATTCAATGTCCTTGGCAAGGAATGAATTTAGTGGTGACATACCGAGTCACCTTTGCAAACTCAGAGAACTTACGTTTTTGGACCTCTCGGAAAACAGGCTTACAGGGGGGATACCTTCTTGCTTTAGACTTATTACAGAATTAAGTTTCTTCCATATGCACAGAAATCGTCTTACCGGAGTGGTTCCAAAGGGATTGGCAGCTTTATCGTCGTTGGATACACTAGATTTAAGCAATAACCAGCTCTCGGGTGGTATTCCTCAATGGATTTATAAGCTTTCCCACTTGAATATCATTCTATTAGGTGGAAATCAGCTTGAAGGAGAATTGCCAGTCCAATTGTGTCGGTGGCAAAAGGTTAACATCATTGACTTGTCTAATAATAACCTCTCTGGTGTTATTCCCTCTTGCTTTCAAAATATGTCATTTGGAGAACAAAAATTGGATGATTTTATGTATCGATCAAGATATGAATCAGAGGAAGTTGATATGGTTCAAAGTCATACTTTGAGATCCGACTTTCCTGAGTATGAAACAAATGCACATTTCGACATACAAGAGGAAGTTAACTTCATGGTAAAGAGCAGATACAGTTCTTACAAGGGCAATATTCTTACGATTATGTCTGAGTTAGATTTGTCATCCAACAAACTGACTGGAGAAATTCCTGCTGAATTGGGAGAGTTGGGAAGCCTCCATGCTCTAAATCTGTCCCACAACCACTTATCCGGTTCGATACCTAGGAGTTTCTCCAAGCTCAAGAGCATCGAGAGCTTAGACCTATCAAGCAACAATTTGAGTGGAGCAATCCCTTCTGCACTAGTCGCTCTCACTTCCCTGGAGATCTTCAATGTATCTTACAACACTCTAAGTGGAGAAGTGCCAGGAACGGGACAGTTTGGAACCTTTGATGAAAGAAACTATAAAGGAAATCCTTTGCTTTGTGGGTCTCGGCTACCTAAAAGTTGTGGGATGGATGAACCTATGCCTAATACAGGGAACACATCAACCAAAGAAGGAGACGAAGGATTTGACATGGAGGTATTCCTCTGGAGCTTTGGCATGTCCTCTGCCACTGTCTTAATGACCTTCATTGTTGTTTTTGCAATCAACCCTTACTGGAGGAGAGCTTGGTTTGCATTTCTTGATGTGAAATTTCTTTGATGGTTTAACCCATGAACTTGGAGCATTGTGTCGATCATCTCTTTCATTTGGTGTTTACTTTCAGAATTTCTCTTGCATTGCTCTTTTTATTATCACAACTAATTTTCTGTAAGTTTCATTGTGTCCGTTTATCTATCTTTATTTTGGACATCAAATTTGTGTCGTAAACTATTTTCTTAGTCTTCGCCTTAGCTTGTCTTTGTATTATCACAAGTACTTTGTAATGTTAAATGGTTTTCAATATGTAATTAGTTGTTATTGTTGACATTGTTATGTATTTTAGGATTGAGGGATTTAAAGGAAATAACCTTTGCCCCGGTTTGGTTTGCACGCCTAACCCACTAACTGTTTCTAATTGCAAAGGCTAACCCTCCCCCTTAAAAAATTGCACCTAGGCGGTAAACATTACCTGGAGTAACCGGTGGTGCCTCCCCTCTCCTTTGCCTCTCTCTTGCCCCAAATCGATAGCAGAAAATCAGGGAGAGAGAGATTAAGAGTGGAGGGCCGATCGAGTCCACAAGAAGGACAGGGAGGAAGGCGCGTAGGCGCTGGAGCTCGACGGTGCAGATGTGAGGGAGAGCTCGGCGCTGGAGCGGGATTTGAGCGAGAGTAAGGGAGCAGAAGAACAGGGAAGCCATGGGAGCTCGGAAAACCTAAGAAAGCCAGTGGGAGGGCTCGAGGACAAGAAGGGAGAAGGAAGGGGATCGAGGCGCGGCGCAGGCGGAGGCGGAGGCTCCGGGCTCAGTGGGAGGGCAGTTGCTGCTCAAATTAAATCTGGTGTTGGTCTCTATTGATTTGAGGATGGCGAAATTGAAGGCGTCAATCGCAGAAGTCGAAGGCAGTTCCAGCCTGCGATTGTCAAGGTCTCTCCTCTCTCTCCTCCTCTTTGTTTTTCCTGCAATTTTTCAGATCCTTCAAATTGCGAATTTCTTTCTTTCTTTTTTGTTATTTACCGTTCAATCTGAACATGAAGGAATTTAGCTTGCTTTGCATGACTTCAATTTTCCATATAATTTGAATTCATCAAATTCTGCAGAAGTTGTACTCTGTCAAATTGGAATCTGGATTACTTAATGTTGAGTTGTTGTGGATGGTGCTTTACAACTTGAGAGCGCATAAATTGAGCAGTACGGACAGGCGATTGTTTGATTGGGGCTCGTCGTTCCTCCCGTGGCTTGTTGGTCACCACTGGCTTCACCCTCACGGTGGCCGTGTCGGTGACCGTCACTCCATGGGTCGGAAAGGTCCCTCCTTCATTCGTAAACCCTCGCATCAGGCGGTGAAGCGTGACCTGAAATCGTCGTCCTTACGCGTGGATAAGGATGGAGCTCATGGGAGTTCAGATCTGGCTTCGGAGAATGATGGGAAAGCTGGAGCGGTTGGGTCAAGCGGCCCTGATGGGAAATCGAGAGCTGAGCAAGTTGTGGAGGACGAAAGCCTTGCCTTAAAGAAGACGATGGTGGAGGAACAATTAAGTTGCAGCAAAGGTAAGCCGAACAGGGATATCAGGAATGCTGAGAAGCTTACCTTTTTCGCAGACATCCCGAAAGGTAGGGTTACCATTCGCCCTGAGGACGTGGCTGAGTCCAATCGGGAGTGGGTTGCGACGTTGATTGGAGCTATTGCTGGAGGAACGGCGCCGTTTGCTCAGGTTAGTGACCTTGTTGAATCTCAATGGAGGGTGAGTAAACCTAGAATTTTTCAGAAAACGAACGGCATCTTTGTCTTTCGCTTTGAATCTGACTGTGACTTAGACTGGGTTTTGAGTAATGGGCCCTGGAATGTTCTGGGTTCTAAGCCATTGATTCTCAAGCGATGGTGCACTGGGATGCCCATCGACTGGTCTGTTTTTGATAGAATCCCGTGTTGGGTGTGCCTTCCTGATCTCGATCCCCCTTTGTTCACCAACACCAACCTTAGCCGTATTGGGAGCTCGATTGGTACCCCAATATGTATAGACAGTAGAACAGCAATGGGGGAACGCATTTCCTATGCAAGATTGCTGGTTGAAGTTACAGTTAAGGAAGCCGCTGTGAATTCGATTGAAATTGTGAATTCTGATGGATCTGTTTGTAATCAGAAAGTTGTGTTCGAGTGGTTGCCTGCCAGATGCGGACTGTGTGACAAGTTTGGTCATGTTGATGAGGTGTGTATGTCAGGCAGATCAGTTAGCAAGCAGAGGCAGATTGCTCCTAGGAGGAGAATCGATCAGGTGAAAGCTTCGAATCGTTGGAGATCTCGAGAGAGACCGAGCAGTATTTGGGTCCCTAAACCTGTCCCGAGCTGGAAAGGAAAGGAGATTATGGTGGACGAGGAGCTGAATTTGACTAGGGGCAGATTGCAACAGAAGTTTATTCCTTTGGCGTTTGGTGATGCCTCTACTTCGAATTTGAACTGCCCAAATACCTGTGTTCCTGCCGCTTCTGTTCAGTTTGGGGCTGCTAGTGCTGGTTCCAGTTTATTATCAGATAATCCCTTGTGCAGTAGGGAGAGTGTTGCTTCCCATGTTCAGTCAGGTACTATGTGTGATGGAATACATGAGAATGATTCTCGAGTGCAGGAAAAATCAATCGAGCTTTGTACTAAGGAGGGGGATATTTCCGTCAGTGGAGGAGCTATGCAGCATAGGGAGAAAATCAGTGCTCCTGATTCTGAGACGTGGTGTGCAGTAGCTAAAAAGAAAGCGGCCAGGCCGAGCCCAAGTAAAGAGCTGATTTTGCACAAAGAGAACTTTAATTGCTCTCCTTCCAGATTTGCTGCCTTAGGGTCTGAGGATACTACTCAGCTGCTGTCAGGGGCTGCTCTTAGAGCTCACATAGACTCAATGTTTATTATGGATTGTGAGGGTAGCACTCACCCTAAGATTGCCCATGGATAAGTTGAAAATCGCAGCCTGGAACATTGCGGGTCTCAAAGAACCGGTAAAAAATAGTTTAATTAATACTTATTGCTTTGATAATGATATTGCTATGATAGGTTTGCTTGAGACGAAAATGCTTCACAAAAATGTGGATGATGTTAAGAGTAGATTGATGCATGGATGGAAATGCAGTATGAATGGTAATGAGCAGGTAAAAGGTAGAATATGGGTAGCATGGAACCCTGCGGTTTTTGATGTCAATGTTCTTGAAATCCATGAGCAGTATATTCATTGTCTTGCCGTGAGCAAGGACAACTCTTTTCGTTTTGTGGTCACTTTTGTGTATGCCCGGAGCTTTAAGCCTGAAAGGGTTCCACTTTGGATAGAAGTGAGAAGATTGGCCACTACCATGAACCTTCCTTGGGTTCTGTTAGGTGACCTTAACTGCATCTTAAGTGCTGATGATAAGTGGCCAGTGCAGCACGCTTTTGATTATGAATTGGAGGAACTCAGATCGGTTCTTGAGGATTGTGACTTAGCTGATCTACCATATACTGGGGTTGTGCACACATGGAATAACCATCAATCTGGTGCGGCTAGAATCGAGAGGAAAATTGATCATATACTTGTGAACAGTAGCTGGCTTGAGACATTTAAGGATACAAAGGTGTTCTTTGACACTCCTAGGTTTTCTGACCACTCTCCTGGTGTTGTTATCTTGCGTAACAAGCCTTCTAATAAGAGATACCCGTTCAAGTATAAGAATTTCTGGGGCAAGGAAGAGGAGTTCCAAGCACTTGTTAAAGCCGCTTGGCTCGTTGATAGTGGAGGCTCCAAGCAGCTCAAGTTGGTTCACAAGCTGAAAAATGTTAAAGAGGTGCTCAAGCCTTGGGACAAAGCCCGTTTCCCAGAGCTGCAAAACCAGATTAAACTGAACCAAGGCACGCTACATGAACTTCAAATTCAGCTTCAAAGTGACAAAGGCAGTGAGCTATTGGTGTCCAAAGTTAAAGCCGTTGAAGAGGAATTGAGAAGGAATGTTGCTAGACTTATTAGCATCACAACCCAAAAGGCCAAACTTCATTGGCTTACAATGGGAGAAGAAACCTCCTCTTTTTTTTATAGAAGTGTCAAAGAAAGAAGAGATGTGAATGCGATTGTGATGATGAAGGATGACAACGGCAGAAAACTGGAGGACGAGAAGGAGATCAGACGTCATGTCCTGCACTTCTTCAGAAATCTCTTGTCGTCAACCGTTGGCATTGCTAGTTTCCCACAGTTGCAGCCTGGCCAGAAGCTTAATCCGGGTCATGCTGATCAGCTTACTTGTATACCCACCTACGATGAAATTCGGAAGAGTGTGTGGAATATTGGTGGGAATAAATCGCCGGGCCCTGATGGTTTTGGGAGCCAATTCTTCAAGGATGCATGGGCTATTGTTGGCAAGGACACCTGTGAAGCTATCAGGGAAATCTTCCGTAATGGAAGAGTGCTCAAGCAGATTAATGCCACGTTCATCTCCCTCCTTCCCAAGGTCACCAATCCTACGCTGGTCAAGGATCTTCGCCCCATCTCCTGCTGTAATACAGTTATGAAGGCTGTCTCCAAGTTGATTGTTGGAAGGTTGAAAAGCAAGCTGGATGAGCCGGTTTCGGATTCCCAATGAGCCTTCATCCCAGGTCGATCTATATCACACAACTGTGCTGTTGCTTTGGAAGTAGTGAGCGGATATGGTACGAAAAGAGTGTCTCCGAGGTGTACTATCAAAGTTGATTTGCAGAAAGCGTATGACTTCCTCAGTTGGGACTTCATCCGATCCACCCTGGAATATTTGGGCTTCCCGGGTAATTTGGTGGAACTTATTATGGAATGTGTCACTACCTCTTCTTTCTCTATTCTGATCAATGGCTCACCAGAAGGGTTCTTCCCTGGGAAGAGAGGCATCAGACAGGGAGATCCTCTGTCACCATATTTGTTTGTGCTATGTATGGAAGTGTTGAGCAGAATGCTTTAGGAAGCTACAACAGCCCCAGCATTTAAATTTCACCCACGATGTAAACAGATGAAGTTGACTCACCTGGCCTTTGCTGATGACTTGCTTCTGTTCTATCATGCTGACTTAGGATCTGTTAAGATTCTGAAAGATTGCTTAGACAGTTTCTTCGCAGCATCTGGGCTCCGAGCCAACAATGATAAGAGCACGGTGTTCCTTTCTAGGGTGACAGATGCTACTGCAGATGGGATAGTACAGCAGCTGGGGTTTGTTTTGGGTACCTTGCCGATCAAGTACTTGGGCATTCCCTTGCACTCAAAAACAGTGGCAATACATGAATATGGGGATCTCTATGGGAAAATTGAGAAGCAAATTAGAACATGGGCTGCTAAGAAATTATCTTATGCTGGGCGTCTGCAACTTATCAGATCTGTGTGTACTGGCGTGTTTACCTTCTGGAGTCAGGTCCTCATCCTTCCAAAGGGTGTTGTTCATAAAGTGGAAAGCATGTGTAGACGCTTCCTTTGGAATGGTAATGATGAAGGACATAAACACCTTGTAGCTTGGAGCTGTGTGACAAAGCCCTTAGCAGAAGGGGGTCTAGACATTAGAGAGATCTTGTCATGGAACAGAAGTGTTCAAGCCAAGCTGATGGGAGATCTAGCGCTTCATAGGCCCAGCATCTGGCAACAATGGTGTGTGCACAATCACTTGAGGGGTGCTGAAATTTGGGATGTTGACCCTAAAGTGGATGATTCTTGGATTTGGAAGAGTATCCTGGACACCAGAAACGTCTTGAAAAATGCTATTTTTTATGATGGCCAGTCCCCCGTATCCCTTGAGCCAGTGCTGAATGCGCAAGGAGGGGTCTCTTGTTCAAAAGTGTATGAGCTGCTAAGGGACAAGGGTGACGCTAGTGAGTGGGGTGGATTGCTATGGAAGAATATTCAATGTAAGAAATGGGCTTTCATTGTGTGGCTGGCTGCAAAGAATCGACTCCAAACGGGAAATATGGTGAAGCATTGGAAGGGAGCCGAATCTGCTCTCTTTGCTCTTTGCCGAAATGAGGAGGAAAGTGTTGCCCATCTTTGGTTTAGTTGCCCAGCGGTTCAGGAAGTCCTCGAGCGGGTGATGAGTTGGGTTGGAGTTGGTTGCAGGTTCAGCACTCTCGCCGAGTGGCTGCATTGGTTCGCTGAGGAGCCTATCTCGAAGCAGAAGTCTCTGGTGTTTCAAGCCAAGCTATTAGTTCTAGAAGCTTTAGTTTATTTTACTTGGATGGCTAGGAACAAAGTAATCTTTGGTGATGAAAGGTTTGACCCGCATGTATATGCTAGTCTTATTATAGATAGCTGTAAGACCCGTATCTCCGTGAAGTGGAAGTGCAAGACACTCACAGATTATACGTGGAAGCAACACTTGGTGGGTAGATAGTTCATGAGTTATTGAGTCGCTCGTGTTTTTGGAGGTAGTAGGTCTTTTGAGTCGTTAGCTATTTTTGGAGGGTATAGAGGGCCTTTTGGGTATACGATGCCCTTTTACATGAGTCCCGTTGTTAGGGCTCATACTTTTGTAACTATGGTGTTTATCACCTTATCTCTATATTTACCTTTTCAGGCTGCTGCGGATGGTGATCCTCGTGTCCATGATCCCTAGGACTGTTAAAGCCTCTCATAGATTCGATCATCTTATCTCCTCCATTGCTAAAGGTTGCCATTCAACTAATGTCGAAAAGTCCAGAATCAGGATTCCTTCCATTTGTAAAGATGTTGGATTGGAGTTCTTGAGATATGGTGGTAAATTCAGAATAGAAAAAGTGGCAATTCAGTGTGCTGTTGATGAGAGTCCAGGAGAGTTATCTGATGAAGATGAAGATGATGATATCTGTCCTGTTGAGTGTGTTAAGGAGTTTAAAACAGATGAGGAGTTCACCAAAATTTTGGAAAAGGCCAAGGAGACTAAGACCTTGGTTGTGGTGGACTTCTATCGCAGAAAAGGTTTTCATGTTGCAGAAATTTTCCTAGATAATTTTCATGTTGCAGAAAAATTCAGACTAGTTAACAATTGGCATAGCTTAGCAACTAAAAATCTCAAGTCAGTTGTATATCTATAACCCTTTGTTATTTGAATCTTCTATATATATAAATATATAAAGTGTAGTACTAAACATGTTGTTGTTGTTGCTGCTGCAACCTTGGTTTTTGGGGCTCCTCTGAATGCAGCTGATCAAGTGTGAAGAATGAAAGAAAATGAAAACTGAAAAAAAATATGCGAAATGATCAAATAAAGAGAAGCTCTTGTCAAAAGATGCGAAATGATTAAAAAAAGATGCAGCTAATCTCGTATTTGATGCTATTGACTCATATTTGCAATCACATGTGCTATTGGCTCATATTTCTATCTGTTTGCATTCACATGTGCACTTTCTTATATGATGAAGCAAGAGACCTTGTTTCACAAAGAAATTTTGACTGGTTGAGAGAAAGGGATCAACTTAGAGCAGAAATGAAAGCTGGGAAGGTTTTTCAAGGAATGCGAGATGCTATCGCCAGATTTCCTCCGACATACAAGTTTGAAAGACACCAAGCAGGTTTAGGAGGTAACATTTCCTATTAAATCTATGACCAGTTTCCCTTTCACGAGAACCTTCCATATCCAAAGCTATGTTAATCTAAGTTCATGTCATGTATGCAGGATTTGAATGACATGTTAATATAAGTTCATGTCATGTACTTGCTTTTTATTGTCACCAAAATGTTAAATTGATCTAAACAAATGACGGTGTGTTTTTGTTTCTAATAGCATCTCCTATCTCGTATTGTCTAAATCTAACATGTAGCAGTTTACTTGTTTCTCGTTTAGGTTGACAAGCGTGCAGTTCTGAAACACTTTGACTGGCCTGAAAGTAAAGCAGATGCACCAACGGAGGCCGCATTTGAGTAGCAAGATCTTGGTAGGCGCTGTTGGAAAAGTAAATCGAGTTCTTACTCAGAAAGTCGTTATTAAAAAAAGATAATGTACAACCATTGAACCTCATCGTGCAGGAGAAATCACTAAGAAGGGACATACAAAAGTCCTACATGTTCTAATGAGAGAGGCATGATTGAGATGCTATAAATCTCTTTTGTAACATAATGTACGACCTTCCACTGAAACGATTCAGTTGAATTGGTTTATTGACTGTGTAATTGGTTGATTTTACTATATTTACGTTTTTCTTGCTTCCAAGTTTAATTTGTATAAAATGGTGAATTATTGTAAGAAAGTTTCTCTTTTACCGAATGAGGCTTGCTTTCCATCTTAGTCATTGTCTACTTTAACTCAAACAATGTCTCTCTTTTACCGAATAAGCTTATAGATTGCAGATCAACAAATAACCTGTCATGTTAACGGGTATAACCTGTCATGTTAAAAGTATTACCTGCCATGTTATTTTCTTTCATTAATGAGAAGAGGATCGATTCGCATTACCTGTCATGTTAAAGGGTATAACCGTCATGTTAAAGCAACTCCCGTGTCATGTAAAGCAATTCTTGTATCACGGTTGCCGTAATGATTTTCATTTAGTGACTACAAAGAGTTCTGTTTACGAAAACTCAAACAAAAAAAACATGCTAATCCAAGCACTTATGCCACTAAATTATATGATAGCAACACCAAAAATAACCCATAACCCATACTAAATTTACATGTCACCCATATTGGATTTACATGACATATAATGTATTTTACTTGACATATGAATTTTTTTACTTGACACCTGAATTTGAGACATATTCTATTCCTTTTTTATGATTCAGAATTTCTTCTGCTAGACTTCTTTTTTTGAACTTGGTTTCAAATTCAGCCTTGGATGATTTCTGGGGTAAGTCCGCTCACTCTGACTGTCATGTGAAGTGACGTAGGTGACATGTCAAACCTATTATCTGTCATGTTAAAAAGCCATCTTATGATGAATTCAACAGGAAGATGAAGTGTTTTGTTAAATGATATCGGTCTTTATTTTGTTAAAAGATATCTTTGTACCGTTCTGTCAATTGAAAGTGTATCATGTGAACACATCTAGGCCGATAATTAAGGTAGAATGGAGGACTGAGATTATTAAAAAAATTTAATTAATTGTATTTTTTTTTCAAATTAAAAGACTCTCATCTTGAGCGCGTGATAATACTCAAAACCCTAACCCTGCAATTAACAATAATGGCAGTAGAGAGCCCAGACGATTTGGAGGCGAGAGGGAGATCCAGGGATGAGGCGGAGGCGAGATGGCGATTCAGAGGTGGGAAGATGGCAGAGCGGATGACGACGGAGGGAAGATGGCGGAGCTGACGGCGAAGAGGAGGCATTCGGGCAAATCGAGTCGAAGGGTCGGCGAGGGAAGATGGCCGCGACGACGGAGGGATGAAGGAACGATTGTCTTCTCCACATTGCAAGATCAAAGATCAGAGATGTTGTGCAGTCTTGATTTGGGCGAGCATTTGATGGATTTGAGTCTTTCTTCTCCAATCTCAATTTTCAACAGGGGTTCTTCCATGTCGATTTATCTGAAGTCAGGTTGTTGCTTGGTTCTTCCATGTCGATTTGAGCCAGGTTGTTGCTTGGTTCATGCGATGTAGAGATGCGGTGCGTCTCCGACAACGTCGTCCTATTTTGCTTGGTTGATGTTGTTGCTTGGTTGATGCGGTGCAGAGATGCGGTGAGCCAGATCATCCCTCTGTGTAATTCTTTGTTTGAAATCTAAACATGCCTTATTTTGTTGCGATTATGGAGTTTGATTGCGTGATTATTTATAATGTACCTACCTCTGCCCCTGATTTGCATGGTTGATGCTTCTGACTGTGTTGCTCATTTGTAATTCGATATGGGTTTTTATGCTTAAATTGGATTGTTCGAGCGCCAGGGCTTTATCAATTTTGTTGACATGTGTTTTTGCATTCCAGTTTGTTTAGGACGTATTGAATGTATCGATACAATCGAATAATCATATGATATAATCGAATAATCCAGTGATATCAACGAATAATTTTTAGTTATTTGTTAAAATGAGTAACAGAATCATTAAATAATCAAGCGATACAATCGAATAATCAAGCAATACCATCGAATATTCAAACGATACCTGTGAATAAAAAGTTTAGGGCGTTTTCAGGTGCTAGCCGATTAGAATAATTCATCGATACTATTGCATAATCCATCGATATGATCGAATAATCCAGTGATACGATCGAATAATGCGAAGAAAAAATAACCGTGCGCCTATCATGTGGCAAGTGGATAACATCGAATAATCCATCGATACGATCGAATAATCCTGTGATACAATCGAATAATTTAATGGAAAAAAAAAATCAAACCCACAAATGGTGTACAAGTGCCTATCACGTGAAGTGGAGCAAATTTCATGCTTGGGCCCACCACTCTCTTAATTAAAAAAATTGTAAAATTGCCTATTAATTTTAATCACCCATTTCATTCAATCAACGACACTGATTTATTCACACAATACACTTTAAGACTTGAGTTCACCGGAACCAACCTCTATTAACATATTTCTTTATTATATCAAGGAAAATAGATTTCATGACTTTTTGAGATCGATCGATTTTCCTATATATAGTTTATTTATGCATATCAACCTAAATTTCCCTGTAACTTTTACAGAACCGATTTTATCCCCTTATTCTTAGTAAATGCATTTATTTGATAATCACATATTATAATAATAATGATTTTTTTTTATCCTATGCCCCTGGATAAGACCCTAAATTAGAAAATTAAGATTCTCTGCAAAAAAAGCAAACGATCATAGAACTCTAATTTAAAAAAAAAAAACTAGACTAATTAAAATTTAAGAAACATTTCTAAATTAGTGTTATTATCGTAGGCCCCAAGGGCATAAGATAGAAAAATCGATATAATAATATATCTCTATTACTATAAAAGCATGGATCAGTTGTTATACCATTGGTTATTTTTTTTGGTAGAAAACGTGAGAGCGAGCTCTCAAAATATATATCTAGAAAATGGCCTACGCAGGAATAATACGGGGAGTGGCCTTCCCTTTAATGTCTTCATCCATATAAGTGACGATATCTAAAGGAGGTCTAGAAAAAACATACAAACCAACCGAAAAGGATAAAGATAAAGATGCGAGGGAGTCCACGACATAGTTCGCTTCCCTATAGACATACCTCAACTGGATGTCCCAGTCTTGGGATAGCAAGTTCTGGCATTGGCGAACCAGGCTAGATAGCGGGTGACAATCTCCAACGCCTTTCTTAACGAGCGTCGTAACAAGCAATGAATCCGCCTCAACAATCACCTTCCTATGGCCCTTTTCCCATGCTAAACTAAGGCCATCACAACCACTATGGTTATAGGAGTAATGATCAATTGCTCAAGTGGAAAGGTTGTGGTTTATTGACTTACCCACAACCACTGCTTTCCGAAATAGGAGCCCAAATACTCACTACAATGGTAATGATGATATGTTGCGCAATAATGCAATATGTATCTCTATCTTTGAAAAATTCAAAGTCGACTATCGACTTAAGTCTGGACGGTTCGCATCCAAATACTCTGTTCCAATTGGTTGGGTAATGCTCAATAATGTCGTCCTATCCTTGAAAAATTTAAAGTGGACAATTTTTTGCATATCGATAAGTGCACAATTTTCTAACATAATCTCTACTTCTACTTGAAGCCCTTTTTAAAAAAAAACAAGGCGAGGATTTGAGTGGTAGTAACTTTGATAAACTACCACCCAAAGACATTTTCCTACATTTTGATTAATTTAGATATATACCTCCATTTATGATCTCTTTCTACATTTTAACCTTTTTATTTCTTGGTATTTTTACAAGTATAACCAAAACAAATAATTAAAAAAAAAAGTTTGATATACATTTTGTAAATTGATGTCTATAATTTCAAATAAAATGTGTGTTTTAAAGTTTATAATACCAAAAAAAAAAATTTGCTTTCCACCTGGGTCAATGCCATGAATGACGCTCCCTCTGGAGTCGCTCCACTTCGATACCACTTCGATACCCAATCTTCTGCCGTAGTAGACATTTCATCGACAATTTTCTCCGGTGACATTAAGTCCTACTAGACTAACCATCTTCTGCCATAGTTTGATATATACATTTTCTTTTATTTTTGATTTATATTGTAGGTTCAACGGTCAACCATTTGCTGATTTATCAGTCACTCGAACTTCAGTTATATATGTCTGAGCTTGAATTATTATTTAATAAAAAAAATCAAAGCCACTAATTCAGATAATTAAAAACCTAGAGTTTAAAGTGAGAGGTAAAAAGTTCTACATCCGACCGGTAGCATAAAATCCATGGATATGCAATCTCAGTGGCGGAGTCAGGATTCCGGCTAGGGGGTGCTAAAAAATTTCATGAAATATTTTTTTTTTGATGCATACTTGATAAGAAGATTTTGTTAAAAAAATATTGAAAAAACACTAAAATTGTTATTTTTAATGATTTTTTTTGTATTTAAATAGTTGAGAGTAACCAAAAAAATAGAAGAGAAACAAAAAATATAGAGAAAAATAATGAAGAATGATTTTTAAACCAATATTTAAAGAAAGGGTTTAATATATAATTAAAACATAAATATGAAATTTTTTAATGAAATGGTTAATAGAAACAAAAAATATAAAGAGAAATGAAGAAGAATTAATGAAAGAGTAAAACAAATAAAAAAGTTGAGGAAGTGAGATTTGAACCCAACACCTTTTGCTTCTTTTTACTTTCTTCATTCCTTCTCTTACCACTTCAACTAGATAGCACTTTTGATTCAAATATCATTTAAAGGTATTATATTACCTTAAAAATACTAAATATATGGAAAAAATTATTTTTTTTTGTATTTTTTTTTCGAGCCAGGGGGTGCTCGAGCACCCCCCAGCTCCGCCACTGTGCAATCTTATCCATGATCAGACCTTCCTAAGAGCATCAACATTCATCGGGTAACCCTATCCCTCTCTCTCTCTTCGTAATATTTCGACACCTCATTTTCCACTAACTCTACCAAATCCTTTAAAAATTATAACTTTTAACTCACATCCATAAGTTTACCTCATTCCTATTTTTTAAACTTTATTTATATCCCATTACATATTTTTAACCAATCAAAACTTATTCCACTTAATTAAAAAAATAATAATCCACTTTTATATTTTTTTTAAAAGTAAAAAAGAGATGGGGAAGGAGAGGGGTTACCCCTTCCTGCTAAGTTTACCCCTTTCTCTTCCATGAAGTGGGGTTAACCCCACACTCATCATCTACCTTATAGGAGGAGAATATAAATCTCCTAATCAAGGAGATTCAATCCACAATGATCAAGTGCTCTTGCACTGGATCACTCACGAACTCAGATCTGTAAAGGGAGAGTTGGTTTGGGAGATTTTCTGTATTTTCTTTCAATTGAAGTAATAAACTGATTACAAGCTAAGCTATGACTATATATACAAAAACACTAACCTAAACTAGAGTTCTAAAAACCTACAAACTCTAGTCAAGTCTAGGTACAAATTAACCCATCCACACAAAGGTGTATGGTTAACCCGGTTGCACTCTAAGCTCATCAGTATGGGGTTGATGAAAACCCACCACTACTGATGCTCGAAACTCATGGCAACATCATCATCAATCCATTAATGACATTGACAATTATCTCCTTCCATCTCAATCCTCATTATTTAATCCACTCACCTTTCGCTGTCATAAGACCTTAGTGTAGGTCTACATTGGACGACATCACAATCCACAATCACACCTAAATAGTTTCTAATCCCAAAAACCTGCCGTTACTTCTACCCTAACCCTTTTAATAAACTATTTAGAAGCTTTACCCTCATAACTCGTATTAATACCTTAACTTAATTATTCACAGTTGTTACTCTCCTTGTAGATAGCTTCTTCTATGGGGCCTTCTCTTATCACCATGTATTCAGTTCGACTCCTCATAATGGCATTTCTTTTATAGGCTTATACAACAAGATGTTGTTTAGAGCATGAGAGAGTGGCTTTGGTCCAACTCAAGTCTTATTTTATGTCACTCAAACATCCAGCCGACAAACAATCCAGCAGTGATTTCACAGTATTCCATGGCTCCATCCTAAAACCAATTGGTGTTAGGTGAGGGTAGCCCACCGGCTTATATGCAATGCTTGGATTCAATTTTTAATCAATGTGGGACACTCCCACAACTCATATTCTCCACACACACCCCTCAAGTGCAATTGTCTGGCCACACATTATTTGTCAGATGCACGTACTTAACGAATCAATACCTTAAGGCCGGCTAGCCAATTAGACCAGGAACCCAAACCACACCCCATCCCAGCCGAACCTCGGCTCTGATACCATGTTACAATTCAGAGAATTGAATGAATTGGAAGATCAAAAGCGCAAAAGATCAATTTGAAGGAATAAAATGAAAAACTGGAAATGGAAAGCTTGGGTTGGCGACCATCAATGGTGATGGCTTTATTCTTCAATGTGCAACTGAAAACTTCATTACATTGTGATTATGAGATCTTAATCTCATTTATATGTTGCTAACAGAAAACATAACAACACTGAAATTCTGTTACAATTCTAACCATAATCTCGATCGTTCATTATACAAATCAACGAACGATCCAGATTGAACAACTGATCTCTACTCTGGATTGCTGAGCTGGTATTCCTTCTTCCTTCTTCCTCAGTCGTCGACTGTGTACTCTGCATTCCCCCACACCTCCAACCCCACCCCCCCCCCCCCGGCAAGTTGGAGCAGGGCCAATGAACATGCCCAGCTTGGAGAGAAGATTTCGATGCTGATGAGAAGGCAAAATCTTCGTTAACACCCTCTGGGAAGCCTAACAGTACACATTTCTGGGCTCTCGGGTTGAGTTTGCCATCAGATTTGTAACTGTAGGCTAAACATCCAGAGGGTTTCAGGTAGGCAAGGTTAGTTGGTTTCCCACTCCATTTCTCCTGAGGGGTTTTGAAGTCTATAGCAGAAGAGGGAGTCCTATTGATAAGGTAAGCAGCAGTGATGACAACTTCTCCCCATAGAGAATGTTTCATGCCAGCACCTATCAGCATACATCTGGCCTTGTTCAGAAGTGTTGTGTTCATCCTTTTTGCCGTGCCATTTTGATGGGGAGTCCCAGGGATGGTGAGGTGTCTCTTAATACCATGTTGTTTGCAAAATGTATCAAATTCTGTATTGCAGAATTCTAGCCCATTATCTGTCTTGAAGTGCTCAAATGCTTCATTCTTAGTCCTTTGTAAGAATATCCAAACCTTTCTGCTATAGTGGTCGACAAGAGATAAGAAATATCTCTTGCCTCCCACAGTATCAACTTGTCCTGGACCCCAAAGGTCTGCATGTACAAACTCAAGAGGAAGGTTAGCAGCATATGAAGAGTACTCAAAAGCTAGTCTAGTATGTTTTCCCATGATGCAATTTTCACAGAAATCAATATGAGCAGGCTTAGCATTAAGAATCCCTTGCTTATATAATTCAAGAAGACCCTTGTTTCCCACATGACCCAATCTGTTATGCCACAGTAAGGTTTGTTCAAGAGTCATAGGCTTAGAATTCTTTTTAACAGTGACATTAGCAGAGTGAACTTTAACAGATTCACCAATAACATGATAAAGACCCTTTTTCTTAACGGACTTGATAAGAATTCTGCCATTTTTAGATAGTTTTTATGCCCTGTTGAACATTTATATCACAATTCAAGTCATCAAACTCACTTTCAGACAATAAGTTTCTTCTCAATTCAGGAACCCATCTAACATTCTGAATGACTCTAATTTTATCATCATGCATTTTTATAGGAACAGATCCAATACCCTTTATATCAAGCACAGAATGATCTCCTAACATGACAGTGCCTTCATCAATAAAATCAAGTTCAGAGAAAAAATGCATGTGAGGGGTAGCATGAATAGTGCAACCAGAGTCAATGATCCAAACATCAGATGCAGAGATATTAGGATAAACACATAGAAGTAACAGCTTTGTTTTTCTTAGCCTCATCTTTCTTCCTTTTATAGCAATCTTTCTCAAGATGCCCATCTTTGGAACAATCTTTGCATTTAAGGGAGCTCTTATCAGATGAGTATTTTTCAGAAGATTCAGATTTCATGCTATCAGTGTTTTCACTTTTCTTGTTCTTATTCTGATTCTTCTTTTGGTTTCTGAATTTTGCTCTAGCCATCAAAGCCTCTTTTTTAACTTCTTGCTTAGTCTTAAAAACTTTCATGACATCATTTTTCTGTATGACAGCTTCTATTATCTTAGTCTTATCCAAATTCTCCCTACTGTATTGTATCACATCTTTAAATGTGTCAAACTGATAAGGAAGAGAATTTAGAATCAAGACAACTTGATGTAATTCAGTAATTTTATCACCACATCGTTCAAGATCGTGTATCATAGACAGAAACTTGTCAAGATTGTCATTAAAAGACATATGAGCATCCATTTGAAGTTAAAGAGACGACATAGCAAGTTTATGCAGCTAGGAAGAGATTTTACCAAATAAGTTGCTTCCAAAGCATCCCAAAGTTCTTTGGATGTATTTTTTTTGTAAGCACTTGCCTGGCTACCTCATCTGTGAGACGTATCATTATCTCATTATGTGCTATTTGGTCCATTTCCTCACGCCCTGCCTTATCCAGCTTGTCAGAATAACTGTTAGCTACAGCAGCCCAACATTTCTCCTTTATGAGGATGGCCTTCATTTTCACCTGCCACATAGCAAAATCAGTACACCCATTGACAGGCCTAAAGTCGTTATGCCTAATCAAAGTAAATTCCTAAGATGCAAACTATAACAAGTATAGCAGGTAAGTTAGGGTCGAACCCACAGGGAAACAGAATCAATTGTAATCGCAAGTATTACTACCAAAAGTAACCGATTTAGGGGGAGTTTTGTATGTGAGGAATAGTAATGACAGAACAAGTTGCAATAAAGAGTTGTGAATATATGATGGAAGATATCACACCAGGTAATTATCCGCACAACAATTGAGATGGTTCATCATCGCATTCTATGAATCTCAAGTTTTAATGTCCAGTAATTGTTCTCAATTCAGATCGTGTAATAGCTTTTAGTCCTACCAGTCCTAAAAGCACTTATTACTAAATTACAAGGGAAAACCTTCACCAAATAATAAAGCAATAGCATTCAAGCATGAATTATAATGATATACAAGCGATTCTAACAACCCGTTAAAATAGCCTGTAATCGAATCTCCCTCACAATCTACCACAAGCGACCGCGTATGGAGATTGTGTTTGCTACAATGAATCTACAACCCAAGACCTGGAATTGGGAACCCTAGCAGTATTACTAGTATCGATAAACCTAGGTGATCAATCTAGATAAATCAATAATAAGCAATCAAGCAATAAGCTCAGGAGATCGAAACAATTAACAAAGGACGAACAAGAGTAGAATACTCACAACCAAATCAATTGAAGGCTTCAAAGAACCAAGTGCAACAAAGGAGAGTTAGTTCTCCATAGGGTTTGTGAGATGAACAAAAGGGAAAATACGTCTTTGGAAAATAACCTCACAATTCTCTACTGCCTTTTCGGCCTATTTAACCTAATAAAGTCGGGTTTAACATCCCGTGCAAATATAATAATAAAATATAAAAACTAAATAGATAAACAGAACCGGATAAGAATCCGACTCCAGGTCTGACGTGGGCGCGTTTTGACTTGCTTCTTCCATCTGGTGTATCGACGCGGCCACTTCCTCCTAGCAGCGTGGGCGCGCCAGTAGCAGCGCGGCCGCGTCAAGTGCAGCGCGGGCGCGCCAGATAGCATTTCCCGAAAATTCTGTCTCGAATTAGCTCTCGACGTCAACATGAAAGTTGTAGCTCTCTGAAAGAGCTTTCCAATGCATGGTCATAATAGTCGATCGGACAACCGAGACCTCCAGAAAGTGCAAAACAAGTTCAGCATGTCTAGCGACAATTTCTGCAGACTTGTTCTTCGTTTAGGTTAGCTTCTTCTTCTCAGGACCTCTTGAGATCTTCATGTAAGCTTCTTCGATCAACTAGACATTCTCATCAAATGCGTTATCAACTCATGTCTTCTCCTCGGATCTACCATTACCTGAAATAATCAATAAAAGCGTGTAGATTCCGACTCCGACAACATAGAGAACTAATATGCAAATCATGCTTAATCCATCCATGAAATGCATCTTAACTAAGCTAAATGCAACCTATTATGCCTACCTAAATGCATGCTATCACCCATCTTATTATTTAATATGAAAAGAAGACTCGGTCATGATTATAGCAACAATAGCTATTAGCAGAAACAAGAGTAAAAGCAAACACAACTTAAAGGACAGGAAAATAAGAAAAATGAAGCCAGAAACAGGAGTAACCTGTAAACACAAAAGGCTTTTTTTCTCTTGACCTAAGTTAGAGAAAAAATATCATTGCAGACTCACAGAGTGAACACAAACTATCGACTTAGAGCAACATGTGGCTCTTATACCAATTGTAGAGGTAAGATCGATTTCACAGCAGAAGACTTAAGCGATAAATCGAAGATTGAGTTCGGAGTCGAGCAATGAAAATAGATTCAAGTGAGCTAGTTGTGCAGAAAGTAAAAATGGCGAGATGATTTGTTTACGCAGTTCGGTCTATGACCTACATCTGCGGGACCTCAAGAGTCAGGCCCAATCCACTAGATAATTAGGAGTTACAAGCAAGGGGCAACACATAGAGGCAAACAATCATAAGCAAGCATACAATATTTCAACAACACTCTGCAAACCCTTAAGGTAAGAAAGAGGAACTCCCTTTCCAAACGACGAAGCCTTCAAAAGGGAGCTTTGGTGGCGAAGATCCACTTCATCTTCTTCTTCTACGCCTATCGGGGTCACAAATCTACCAGGAGCTTTGACGTCGCATCAAGAGGAACTCAGATTCGAAGCCAAGCAGTAGAAACCCTAGCAGAGGAGAAGCGCCGCTCTCAATTTTTGTGGAAAGAGAGAGTGTACAGTGTGAGCTCTTGGCTAGGGTTAGCTCAGAAAAGGAGTATATATAATACACCCATCGAAGCCAAAATGCAGTGTCCAGAAATAGGGCAAAAGGGGAAGCCAGAAGCAAAGAGTCGTTAGGGTTCTAGAGGCCAGATCACATGGGCTTTATCTTTGGGCCTACTCGGATCCACTAGGCCCATTAGAGTTTGGATGCCTATCCGGAACCCCTTTAATAATATTCAAAGTCTTTGCAAGACTTGTAATATGCGTCGACGCTCAATTTAAATCCCCCAATTTTTTTTAAATGACGACTCTTATAAATACCAATGTAATTGAGAATAAAGATAAATTAATAAACTATTTAGAAGCTTTACTCTCATCAGTCATAACTCATATAAATACCTCTCCTTGTAGCTTTTTTGTATGGGACCTTCTTTGATCACCATGTATTCAGTTCGACTGCTTATAGTTGCGCTTCTTTTACATGCTTATGCATCTACATGTTGTCTTGATCATGAGAGGGATGCTTTGCTCCAACTCAAGTCTTATTTTATCTCGCTCAAATATTCAGTAGATCTTTCAGAGTCTGAACTCAGTTCATGGGATGGCAAGGGAAATTGTTGTTTATGGGAAAGAGTTGCGTGCAACAACTCGACGCAACATGTGACTGAGCTCGCCCTATTGTACCTTATAGATTTCGATTATGACGGTGCTCTTAATGTAAGTTTTTTTAATCCTTTGCGAGAATTGATAAGCCTCGACTTATCTGGGAATTCGATCAATCGCTTGGTCGGAAATGGAGGTAAATATCTATATTTCCTATGGTATAGTATATACACATATGTATGATTTAAGAAAACATTTGATTTAACGTATTCATGTTTTGATAACTTTTATGTTTTAAATGTGTAGGGTACAACATGTTGAATTTGCCAAATTTAGAGACCTTAGATTTTGCATATAATTATCTTAATGAGACGCAAGAAGTGAGACATCTTGTAGGATCACTCAATTCGCTAAAGGAGTTGGATTTGTCTAGGAACAGCTTGGGTGATGGACAGTTTACCGGACAAGGTATGCGACTCATTTATTCTTATTTTTGTTCATATATGGGTTCGTATGGGACGGAGTTAATAAACTAACTAAAATTATAAATAGGGTAAAATTTATAAACTGTTAGTAAAAGTAGTTAAAAATTTATGAAAAAATATAAACTCCGTATGGGGCGAATAACAGTTTATTTGTAAAAAGTGGAGTTTATTTGGTTTTTATTAGGGGTATTGTGGTACTTTCAAACCAAATAAGATAAAAGAGAAGGGGTAAATTTGTAATTATGAAAAAATAAGCTATAAAATAAGCTCCCTTATTGGGCTTTTTTTTTTAACCATTTATTTTAACCAATTTTTGACTTAAATTGTAACCCATACACCAATTAAACCACTTCATTATTTTAATAGCTAAAAAGTTAGAATTTTTAACTTGTTTATTTGTTTGCCATAGTCACATAGATCCCCGCATCATTAAGTTGGTTAATTATTTCTGGCTTAATTTAACTTTGAAAAAAAATTAAAATTTTATATTAATGATCCATACAGTATTGTTTTCTAGTATACTCAATCTTTTAATTATATACATAATTTTAAAACTAAAATAATTTTATGATGTATCAAATGATATGGATTCCCAATTTCCCATAGAGAACATGAACATTTTTATTTGATTTTTTTAATACATTTTTGTCCTTCAGAGCTAACACATTTGAGACGATTGCGGACACTTGATCTGAGTGAGAACAGTTTAGAGGGATCTTCAAAAATTCAAGGTACATAATATTGAAATTTTTTTGGTTTATGAAAGGTTTCATCTAAGTATAGTCAACTAGTGTGATCTCCGCGCCATGACGCACTTTTTTAAAACTAAAATGTTATGTATAAAAATATTACTGTATAAAATGTTAATAAAATAATAACTCTTAAGATAAAAATCATTAAAAAACTTTATAACAAATGTATCTTATAATTATCTTAGAAAATTATTTTTTAAAAATCTTATGTAAAGTATAATACATAAATATAGATATTTTAAATTACTCGGTAATAATAATATCAATATCATTATAACATTGTTTAAATGTGATGTGTCATAATCAATAGTTATATTCAATGTTTTGAATTAAGCCCAATAGTTAGTAAATAAATTTGAGTTAAATCCAATAGTTATATTAGATTGAATTCAATGTTTTGAATTAAGCTCAATGGTTAGTAAAATTAAAGAAAAAAGAAAATTAAAATAAAAAATGAGAATTAAAGAAAATAAAAAAAATGGCAAAAAAAAAAAAGATTGGTTAATACTCCTAAAATGCCTCTAAGATTGACACATCATCCTAAACTCTTCTAAATTAAGAGTTTATATATAGATATAGATAGTTAGTAAATAAATTTGAGTTAAATCCAATAGTTATATTAGATTGAATTCAATGTTTTTAATTAAGCCCAATGGTTAGTAAAATTAAAGAAAAAAGAGAATTAAAATAAAAATGAGAATTAAAGAAAATAAAAAAAAATGGCAAAAAAAAAAGATTGATTAATACTCCTAAAATGCCTCTAAGATTGACACATCATCCTAAACTCTTCTAAATTAAGAGTTTATATAGATATAGATGGTTAGTAAAATTAAAGAAAAAAGAGAATTAAAATAAAAAATGAGAATTAAAGAAAATAAAAAAAATGGCAAAAAAAATGATTGGTTAATACTCCTAAAATGTCTCTAAGATTGACACATCATCCTAAACTCTTCTAAATTAAGAGTTTATATAGGGTTCGTATGGGACGGGGTTAATAAACTGACTAAAATTATAAACAGTGTAAAATTTATAAACTGTTGGTAAAAATAGTTAAAAATTTAAACAACAAGATAATCTCCGTATGAGGTGAAAAACAGTTTATTTGTAAAAAGTGGAGTTTATTTGGTTGTTATTAGGAGTATTCTAGTACTTTCAAACCAAATAAATCCCCAAAACCCAAAATAACCTTCAAAAACAAGCTTTTTTTTTTAACTCAAAATTTTAACTACTTTTACCTATTTTTCTAAAGAAAATTAATATCTTTATAACATTAAAAAAAATTATATTTTGAAGAAATCTTGTTGATTACTAAATTTTTTAATATCTCATTAAATTTTGTAAAAATTTATGTTTTGAATTAATTTAATTGGCTGGTAGAAAAGGAATCAATATCTTCTTAATTTTATTTAAAAAATTATATTTAAAATTAATCAATTGCTAAATTTTTTCTTGAATTCTATTTTAAATTAATCCAATTGGTTAATGGATAATTAAATGATAAAAAAAAAAATATTAATAAAAAAATTATAAATAATTAAAATTAGTTATTGGTTGAAATAGCTAAAAATAAGCTAAGAATATACAACTGGTTCCAATTTTTTAATTTATTAAAAAGTATTTCATTACCTTTATATGTAGTTCAATTTGTTATTATCTATTACAAAGTATTTACAATTCATTCCAATTTTTCCCAATTGGGAGGTGTTTTGGTAAGGGGCTAAGGGGTTCATGTGTTTTTGGGTTTTTCTGATATATGGTTTTCATCGATTTCTCAGCTTTATGTAAACTAACGAGTCTTGAAGAGTTGAGACTTTACTCGAATCAGCTAAGTGGCATCTTGCCAAGATGTATATGGAATTTAACATCTCTTCGAGTGCTCGACCTATCGGATAATAGTTTCAGCGGCAACTTGCCACCAATAATCAAGCTCCCATTGCTCGAATGGTTTTCCATCTTAGACAATGACTTTCAAGGAAAATTCTCTTTATCTAACCTGATGAATCATTCAAGGCTACAAGTTTTGACCCTCTCAAACAATGTATTACAAGTACAAGTTGATGATTCAGTGTATTCATCGTCCTACTGCACCTCTAAACTCGTGGTTCTCGGATTAAGTCATTGCAACTTGAATGGTCAGTCTAAAAACTTCCTCAAATTCCTCTCATGCCAATCAAATCTACAGAACATTGATCTCTTTGGGACTGGATTATGTGCATTATTTCCAGCATGGTTGCTGCAAAATAACTCAAATCTCCATGTCTTAAACTTGGGAAATAATTCGTTCACCGGAAGTCTTCGCCTCCCGAAGCATAGCAATTTAACAGTTTTGGACATTTCAAGCAACAAACTAAGGACGATGCCTGAGGATTTCGGGATAGCGCTATCTTCCCTCCAAGCCTTGAACTTGTCTTTCAATTCTTTTGATGGGCATATCCCTACTTCGGTTGGCAACATGACTCAATTATGTTTACTAGATTTATCAAACAACAACTTCTCCGGGGAGGTACCAAGACCACTGTTATCTGAACTCGCTCTTTTACGACTTTTGTCATTGTCGAAGAACAACCTTGGAGGAGAGATTATTCCCATCTATATGAACTTGTCACGTTTGGAGGATTTATACTTGGATGACAACAACTTTGGTGGGACCATTCAAGGGTCGCTGAGAATCTCTCGGGGGTTAGGCTTGCTAGATGTATCCTACAACAACGTAACAGGGGAAATTCCTACCTGGATTGGCGACTTTAAAAGATTGAATACAATGTCCTTAGCAAGGAATGAATTTCATGGTGGTATACCAAGACAGCTTTGCCAACTCAAGGGGCTTGGGTTTTTGGACCTCTCAGAAAACAGGTTCACCGGTGGTATACCTCCTTGTGTCGGGCTTACAAGATTGGAATTCTTGCTTATGCATGGAAATCATCTTACCGGAGTAATTCCAAAGGGATTGGAAAACTTGTCGGGGTTGGAGATACTTGATTTAAGCAATAACCAGCTCTCTGGTGGTATTCCTCAATGGATTGATAAGCTCTCCTCCTTGGTCATCATTCTATTAGGAGGTAATAAGCTAGAAGGGGAATTGCCCATCCAACTGTGTCAATTGCAAATGGTTAACATCATTGACCTGTCAAATAATAACATTTCAGGTGTTATTCCTTCGTGCTTTCAAAATATGCCATTTGGAGAACAAAATATCAATGGACCAATATTGGAATCAGAGGAAATAATGGGCGGTGAGGGATTTTTTCTGTCTAATACCTATGTTTTGGGCTTGATGTCTCTTGGGTATGAAATCGATATAAATTCTGAGATACAAGAGGAAGTTAAGTTCATTGTCAAGAGCAGATATAGTTCTTACAAGGGTAATATTCTTACGATTATGTCCGAGTTAGATTTGTCATCCAATAAACTAATTGGAGACATTCCTCCTGAATTGGGAGAGTTGCCAAGCCTCCATGCTCTAAATCTGTCCCACAACCACTTATCCGGTTCGATACCTAGGAGTTTCTCCAAGCTCAAGAGCATCGAGAGCTTAGACTTATCAAGCAACAACTTGAGTGGAGCAATCCCTTCTGACCTAGTCGATCTCACTTCCCTGGAGATCTTCAACGTATCTTACAATAATCTAAGTGGAGAAGTGCCAGAAGCGAGACAGTTTGGAACCTTTGATGAAAGAAACTACCAAGGAAATCCTTTGCTTTGTGGATCTCGGCTACCTAAAAGTTGTGGGATGGATGAAACTGTGCCTAGTACTGGGAACACATCAACTAAAGAAGAAGATGAAGGATTTGACATGGAGGTATTCCTTTGGAGCTTTGGTATGTCTGCTGTCATTGTCTTGCTGACCTTCATTGTTGTTCTTGCAATCAACCCTTACTGGAGGAGAGCTTGGTTTGCATTTCTTGAAGTGAAATTCCTTTGGTGGTTCAACCCATGAACTTTGAGCTAGCATTGTGTCATCTCTTGCGTTGATGTTTACTTTGAAAATTTTATGTGATTTTCATTGTGTTAGTTTGTATTTCTGTTGTTTGTATGACTTTAAATTTGCAATGTAAACTGTCGTCTTATAAGTCTTTGTCTTGTTCATCTTATTATCATAACTAATCTTCTGCAATCTTAATTGTGTTAGTTGTATTTCTGTTGTGTTTATGACTTCAAATTTGTGATGTAAACTTGTTGCCTTAGTCTTCTTCTTTAAATAATCAACTAATTTGCAATGTTAATTAAATGGATTTCAATCTGTAATGAGTTGTTATTGTTGTTTTTATATATCTGAGGGCCATAGCATCATATAAAACATTAACATGCAATTCCATTGAATGTTCCAAATGTTTCCCAAAACATAGGCTTTGCAATCAAGCATTTTTGAGGAGGTCAGGTTCCAAATGTTCCAAATGTTCCAAATGTTTCCCAAAACTGATTTTGTACCTGAAAAATAAGTCAACAATCAACATTCCATTCCATCCTCCCAACCTGCCCCATGTGAACAAAATCCCAATTCTTATGTGCATCCCATAGCTGCAATCTTGCCAATTAGACCTGACAGAGGCGGCGCAAAACACAAAGAATCAGATCATAACTTAAAATTCAGGAGGATAACTGTAATAATAAGAAGCTGGGCACCAAACACAAAATTTAAGAAAAACCTGGACCTTGCTTGTTAAGAACTGTTATTTTGCTATGACTCCATTGAACCGGATTTCGAATCTTTTATAACATCAGCAGCCACCTGCGGCACATTCTGCAGTCTGAGTGCCTGCTCTTCTGGTGTCTGGAGCAACTTCCTTTTTTGTCCATATTGATAGAACGTGAGGAAACCATCAACGTTAAGGCCAAACAAGTTTCAAATGCAAGACACTCTTTTATAACACAGATTGAGGCAAATTTCAAGTGTATTATGAGTCAATAATGCAGCATCCGTGACACTGGACTATGTAAAAGGATATAAATCTCTCCATCCTTTCTCATTGGCCAGATCAATACGGTGTTGTAGAACAATCAACTCTCTTGCAATCGCCTGAACTTTTCATCTCAGAATTAGAATCAGAAGCAATTATGACTCCATTAACTACCGCATTTCTTTACTAATTAGCAATACTTACATGCTTTGTTATATGTTCATGAAGAGTTTTGACCTTTTACTGAAGATCGACTTGTTACACAACAGAAAACATACATCACAACTAAAACAAGCATTATAATACAGAGTACCCTTTCACAAGAGAATGCTCGAGCATCTATAGCCCTCTTACATACACTAAGGATGGATAATGAGCAAATGAAGTTGCGCAAGCCCAAGAAGATATTGCACCAGTCAGCAAAAATGCTTGTTTTGATTGCTTTGAAATTTTTTGCAAGTGTCATAATAGTTTTTTTTTTTGGTAATATCAAGTGTCATAACAGTTAAACTGCTCATAAAAATTAAAAGATAACTTACAACAGTAGGCCTTTCAAGAATGCCTTTCTCCACTTTCTTGCGTAATTCCTCACATTCTTCCTGCACGTATGAGCAAAAAGTCAACCTAATTCTCATGTAATGGATACGGATATAGTGACAATAAAGAACAAAAAACAAGAAAACAGCTAACAGATGACATTGCTCTTTGATTACCTCAGAGAAATCGTCATCTGAAAGCATGGAGATCAGAACATCATCCGCCATACTGGACAACTTTAGCACAATATCCGCTTTGTTTCCGTTAGCTGGTCTTATGATATCTGAAGAAAGTACGGACAACAATAATGCTCATTAAGTCACACAGAAGAATTGGTGAATATAACTTTTAGAAAATAAACTATACCATATTTAGAGTATTACCTGTGACTTGAAGAAGCTCGTAACGACGCCTGTGAACTGACTTGACTTTCACAATGCTGCCTACTACTTTGAGATCAAAGGCTTCAGAATTCTTCAACAGCTCCTCCACCAAACTCCTTTTCAAGTAAACAAGCTTAATGTTCTCTGGAACTATAGATGCATAACGGCTATAAACAACAGGACTTGCATCATCCTCCTGAATCTTTTTGAATGCTGCGTCCTCTGTCTGCAAATCTTTTGAAGATCGCTCCTTTTTTTCGCAAGTTTTAACCGAGCTGTGCTTTTTCAACTTTTTAGAAGACAATAAGCTCTTCAATTCCTCATCTGCTGAACTATTTTCATCCTCATCGTCATCTGATTCCGCTAAGTTCTCCAAAAAATGGCTTTCAAGGGAGTCCCTGATTCTATAAATGGTCACAGACTTCCTCCCCAGAATGGAATGAAGTGCATCATCAGTAAGGATTTTCTGCTTGTTTCCCGATTCAAAAAGATTCTTTTCGCGTGCGTATGTGGTCATAATATCAGCAACTTCAGTCTGAGTGAGCTTCTGGCTAGTGTCTTTACCAATTGAATGCCCTTCAAGTATTTAAAGGGTTCAGAATTTTTTTTAAGACATTTCTAAAGATGAGAATGGTATTATGATGATAGGCCACTAAATGTATTTGATCTTGATGCATTAGAATGATTGGAGATCTTTGGATCAAAAAAAAAAAAAGATTGGAGATCCATAAGATAGTCAGGAATGGCTAGTATACTAGTTTGAATTTTCAAAGATTAAATATACACCTATTTCTGTAATATTAAGGACAATAGACTTCATGACTTTTTGAAATTCCCATGGTTTATTTATGCATATCAACCTAAATTTCCGTTACTGAGTGAAAGCACAAACAAAGCAATCAAAACAACTGCAAACGATTTATATATCAACTCAGAAGAACGAAAGTGAATACAAAATTGTAGGCCTCAACTGGAAAGCTCAAGAACACAAGGAAAGAACAAGAAAGGCAAAGAGAAACTAAGTGTCTGTGTATGTAAAGAGACAACCAGAAGAGATCCAACGAGGGCATATGCAAAACATCCAATAATGATTTGCACCAACGATTTCCAATGAAATCGTCTTGGAATCTCAATGTCTCAAGAGGCTTGTTTGGATTGATCGGAAGCTCTATCAAGAGGCTCTGTTAAGGCATCTCACCCGAAGGCAAGGAAACCACAAATGCCCGAAGGCAAGGAAACCACAGATGGTTGCGAAGGAGACAGATCAAGAGGGAGAGCAGAAATCCTAGATCACCAAAGGAGTAGTAAACCCCTAGCACAGGAGCATCTCAACGCATATAAGGGCAGGAGAGAGAGCTAGCCGTTGTCTTCCACAAGTGGGCTCAGCTGGCCCAACACCTCATATAGCCCAAACATTAAAATAGAACCAAAACATAAGGATTATACAAAGGAGACTAGTCTCTAATTTGGTGGGGGGTGCTGTCCAAATGTATATATCTCTATCTTTGAAAATTTCAAAGTGGACTATTCTACGTACAGTAATAATGAAGCTGCAAGAACTTAAGTTTGGCCGGGTGAAGTGAAGCTTCTGCATGCTGATTAATGACAGCTGATGAAGTAAATTCAATTGTCAACTTTTGTGGATGGAATATATATGAATGGATTGTCCTGATTAGACAAACAAGGGCTGGTGTTTGATTGCATTTTGTCCTGCTTAAAGCAGGATATACAGGGGGTCGAGGTGTACACATCATTTCCCCGAACAAGTCGAGATGATATTTCCAATTGATCTAGAAGCACATTAGCCCCTACACAAACATTGACATACACAACCAAGGGCGAACACATACATCGGACACGAAAAACCTCGACAAGAAACTGAAAAGAAAGAACATGAAACTCAAAAGAAAGACGGAAAATGAACATGACACAACCCTAAGCTTCCCTATGCCTTCGATCCAAATAGCACTCCGATCCTCCACTAAATTATATCCTTCTAAATGCCTTCTCCTTTCACTGTCATATATAAGGCCTTAGTGTAGGTCTATACTGAACAAAATCACAATCAACAATCACATATACAAATAGTTTTGAATCACAAAATGATGCCTATCCCGAACCCCTTTAATTAATAATATTCAAAGTCTTTGCAAGACTTGTAATATGCGTCGACTGTCAATTTAAATCCCTCAATTTTTTTAAATGATGACTCTAAATACCAATAATGTAATTGAGAATAATGATGAATTAATAAACTATATATTTAGAAGCTTTGCTCTCATCAGTCATAACTCATATATAAATACCTCTCCTTGTAGCTTTTTGTATGGGGCCTTCTTTGATCACCATGTATTCAGTTGGAGTGTTTATAGTTGCGCTTCTTTTACATGCTTATGCATCTACATGTTGTCTTGATCACGAGAGGGAGGCTTTGCTCCAACTCAAGTCTTATTTTATGTCACTCAAACGTTCACCAGAGTTTTCAGAGAATTTCTTTGATGGTACATTCAATTCATGGGATGGCAAAGGAAATTGTTGTTTATGGAAAAGAGTTATGTGCAACCACTCGTCGACGTCACAACATGTGACTGAGCTCGACCTATCAAGCTTTATGGATTCCGATTATGACAATGTTCTGAATGTAAGTTTATTTAATCCTTTGCGAGAATTGATAAGCCTCGACTTATCTGGGAATAACATCAATCGCTTGGTCGGAAATGGAGGTATATATCTATATTCCCTATGGTATAGTATATACACATATGTATGATTTAAGCAATCCTTTGATTTAACGTATTCATATATGTTTTGATAACTTGATTTTATGTTTTAAATGTGTAGGGGACAAGATGTTAAATTTGCCAAATTTAGAGACCTTAGATTTTGCATTTAATGGGCTTAATGAGACGCAAGAACTCAGACATCTTGTAGGATCACTCAATTCGCTAAAGGAGTTGAATTTGTATTGGAACAGCTTGGGTGGACAGTTAACCGGAGAAGGTATGCAACTCATTTATTTTATTCTTATATTTTTGCTCATAAAGATCCCCGCTTCACACGGTTAATTCTTTTCCGGCATAATTTAACTTTGAAACAATTTTAAAATTTATATTTATGATCCATACAGTTAAATACACTTATTATACACTTTTATCCTGTAAAATCATATTTCAGGAAAATATAAAAGGTATTTTCTAGCAAATTCAATCTTTTAATTATTTATAATTTTTAAATAATTA
Source organism: Persicaria tinctoria (assembly GCA_037127255.1). Classification (NCBI taxonomy): domain Eukaryota; kingdom Viridiplantae; phylum Streptophyta; class Magnoliopsida; order Caryophyllales; family Polygonaceae; genus Persicaria; species Persicaria tinctoria. The sequence continues at coordinate 1,103,593 of JBANSL010000014.1, forward strand.
ATGATATTTTATAATAATTTTTTTTAATTGTGTAATTTAAGTATGTGGATCATAGATAACTTTTTTTTAAGTTGAATTATGTCCAAAATAAAATTAAATAAAAGGGGGAAATTTACATAAAACCGCCCTTTAAACATGGGAGTTTTTACTTAACCACCCTTTAAATTCCAAATTACAAAAAACCACCATTTAAATGGTCTTTCTTTACAACTCACCACCCATTCATCTAATTTCGCTAATTTATCATTAAATATACTGTATTTTAATATTTTTAAACTCAATTTTGATTATAGATATATTCAAAATTTGAATTTAAGGGTTTGATTATATTTTAGGAATCATTTTATTTATTTTAAAAAAATAATACGCAGTAATAAATATAGTCTATAATTATTATCTTAATTTATGTTTGAAAATATTTCTAAAATTTTAAAATATTATGTAAATTACTCTTATTTATTTATTTATATTTTAAATATTTTAAAAATATTATTATTTATTTATATATTTTTGTTCAATAATTATCTTTGATTAAAAAAATTCAAAAAGGTTATTTTTAACTTTATAAATATAAATTATGGTTTCTAATCATATTATAAAGAAAATAATTAATTTACATAATATTTTATAAAAATTATAAACATTTTCAAATATAAATTAAGATAATATATATAGTTATAGGATATATTTATTATTATTTTTAAAAAAATAATTAAAATGATCCCTAAAATATAATTAAGCCCTTAAATTCAAATTTTGAATATATTTATAATCAAATTTGATTTTAAAAATATTAAAATATAATATATTTAATGATAAATTAGCGAAAATAGATGAATGAGTGGTGATTTGTAAAGAAGACCATCTAAAGGGTGATTTTCTATAAATTTAAATTTAAAGGGTGGTTAAGTGAAAACTTCCATATTTAAAGGGTGTTTTTTTTGTAAATTTCCCTAAAAAAATTATATTTATATTTTAAGCAACTATATTTAAAAATGCTTCTCGTTAAAAATCATATTTAAAAAATTCTAAAAATATTATTTGCCAAAAATCTTCTTATAAAAGATGAATTTTCAATATAAAAATTTATAAACATATATAATTTTTTAAGATAATATTAAAACTAAAATAATTTTATGATATTCTTATTGAGAGCGGAAATATTTCGGATCCTTTTTCATTGTTTAATTTTTTTAAATATATTTTTGTCCTTCAGAGCTGACACATATGAGACAATTGCGGATACTTCGTCTGAGTGAGAACAACTTAAATGGATCTTCACCAATTGAAGGTACATTTTGAAAAATTTTGGTTCATGAAAGGGTTTGGTTTGGTCCACGTTAATATTTGCTGTCCCAGTAGGGTCAATACACAAGTATTTACATTTCAAAGTAAACTAGTGCAGTTCTCGCTAGGGTGTTCAAAATTCTGTTCAAATTAAACCGAAATTTTGAACCGAACTGAGCCAATCAAATTGGATATAAACCGAACTTAAAGGATTAGGTTCGGTTTTTTGTTCGCAATTCTAAAAATTCGTATTCAGGTTCAGTTCGGTTAAAACCTAACTTTTATTAAGTTAAATTAAAACATTATACAGCACTAGTTTAAATTGAATCAATTCTCATAAACCAAACCTAAACTTAAGGTGTTAGGTTCAGTTTTCGGTTTACAATTTCCAAAATGTGGTGTTAGGTTCAATCAATTCGGTCCAATTTGGCTCGGTTTTAAACCGATGAGCAGCCCTAGTTCTCGCACAATGGCGCACTTATTTCAAAATTATTAAAATAATAATGATATAACACATATTACTATGATAAATATAAGAAATATACTACTTCCGTCTCAAAATATTTATCATTTTACTTTTTGGCATGTTTTTAAGAAGCTAAAAACTCTATAAAATATTAATTTTTTTAACAATTTTTTTTCATAATTTTATATAATTGTATTAAGCATAAAATTATTTTTTTAAATTAATAAAATCATTGATATTTTATATAGTTTTTACCGTTTTTAAAAAATGTGTCAAAAGCTATGAAGATATACTACTGAAAATAACAAATCAACATCAAGCAGCAAAGCAAAATAACATAAAGCAGCATAAACGAGCCGTCAATAGCAGATACTGTAAATGGATGAAAAATGGCATTCAAGCCTTTATGATAGTCGGCTGCAATCCCCAAAACCCTACATTTGAGAGCAAAACATTGTCTTATACTCCCTCCGTCCTAAAATACATGGTCTTTTAGGCCTTGAAATTTTGTCAAAAATACATGGGTTTTTAGGGTTATAGGGTAATGATTACCCTTAAAAAGTACAATAGTAATTAAAATTAAAGAACTTCCATCTCTATAAAATTAATGAGATTTAAATATAAATAGGTTTTCTTAATCAACGTGCAAAGGTCTAAAAGACCATGTATTTTTGGACGGAGGGAGTATAGTATGCAAGGTAGGGAACATCATTGAAGTTCTCGATCACGTTCAATTTCCCAAAGTCCAAGTTAGTCATTTTTAAACATTATTCAAAATCCCTTAAATCGATGTTAGTCAAGCAAGTTTCAATCTCATGAGGTGGAATCATCCACCTCTAAGGGCTAATCCCATATTTTTTTCCTAGGTTCCAAGTTAGAATCACATTTCATAAATTCAATTCTAGCATCCTAGCAATTCCAATTCAAGGCATCATATATCATAGCAATTGTCTAACATAGCAATCGTATCACTCATTCATAACCAGGTCATACTCATGTCACGGACAGTTACATACCATAGCATATCGATCTAGCATCTTATCGTACAAGGTAGGATTTATCATATCATCTCACAAAACTATACATCGTATCAATAAGGTAACCATATCATACTCATGTTAACTACCAAGCGTCATCGCATTAGAGGCAAACAAATACTTCCGTACACTAGCATTTTATCGAGTTCAGGGGCTAACTATGTTAGTACTAACAATTCAATATCGCCAATGGCAATTCATCAGGGAATCAACATCGTCTAAGCATATAATTTTCACAACACTCGACCCCAAGTAAAGCATACACTAGATCAAATCCTCAAGAGACCTTGTCTACAACTACCAATCACGACAAGACACGACCACTACTCATCATCACTTGCATCAAGATCAACCTTACCTAGGTCTACCAACTCAATCCTACACTAGTTCTAAATACCATTGCATTCCGCCGAGCGTACAATCTCTCTAGACTCATAACTATCCGCAATTCAAGGCCAATTACCCAAACCAACTACTAGGGGTCCCAATTCCCATGCCATGAAGCCATCTAAAAACCATCCTACTTCGACATCCTAACCTCAAATCCTACTTGACCACCTAAAACCATATCTCGGAGTTCCCAATCGCACAATTCCCTTATTCCGACAAGCTTAACAACTGGACCATCAACCAAGACTCTCTATAAAGCACACCCTCATCCTAGGAGTTCTCTACCAGTCCCATCTCGCCTTCTAAGAGAAATCTCAAGCTCTCGACTCAACCACTCTCACGATCGATCTAGGTGCTCCTTAACAATCCCGCTTACTCTTCCTAGGTTCTCAAGATTCTGCCTGACCATTATCTCCCAAAGAGACATCTCGAATACTCTTGTTAACATGATCACACTTCCCGTACCACTAATCACTTTCACTAGCCATCCACCTCTAAGAACCCAACTCATACTGACCATCTCACACCTATCACTCCCGACTAATTCTAACGCAGAAAACCGTCTAGTGCTAACTCATAAGTTCATAACCACGAATCACCGAGTTCCTCATCACCCGCGTCTATCCTCAATGACCAATCACAAATTCTACCTACTGAATCTCACGAAACCTGAACATTCACGACTCCTCAGCCGACCTATTCTAGATCATCGTCTCAGCATATTCCCAAATTTCCTCATTCTAAATCTTACTAAACCTTAACCATTTGAAATCCTCAAGTCGTCCTACTCCAATTCCTCATCTCTTCATTTTTCTAAGTTGCCTCAACTCCTACTTCTCACCCATGGCACATTCCCCTCCAAAGCCCTCTTTTACCGATCATCATTTCCACAGGATTCCTATGACATCTCATCCGAACTTTCCAAGTACCGCAATCACGCCACACCTTCTAAAATTCCTTATCCTCTAGCGTTCTCAACGCCTTCCGCCTAGCCTAGTCCCCAAATCCATACTCCGAATCTCCCTATCTCGAACCTCAAGCAAAGAGTCATACAAGCAACCTCAACAACATTTTCTCCAAGCTACAAGCCTTCCTCAGTGATTCACGTTATCTCTTCACATGCCTCAATCACCACGATAACCTCCACTCATAAATCCTGATTAATTCCCTATGCTAAAATCCTCTAACAACACATCTAGAAATCTTTCACTCACGAATTCTCGAAGCACTACCAATTCTATCAAAACAATCCCCCAAATACTCATCACACGTACACTCCTGATATGACCAACCTAATATCCAAGATTGATAATTTCCCAAGCAACCTCATACTACTCTTCCTTAGCAATTCCTCAACCTCAATCCCTTACCAAGACCGCTCCCAAATCACCGCACATACAGCTTAGTCCCAATTTCTACGATTTCTTAGGCATTCCTTAGCCGATCATTCTCAAAACCACCCACGGTCTGCTTCCTAAACTATCTAGACACCTTCCTTCGCGCACCAATCCGTCTAACAACACTCCTCTTCAAGAATCCCCCCTATCTACTCCTAGCTCACTCATCCACCCCTAGGACTACACTACCCACACGCTATCGCCCGACACTACCTCTAACGAAGACCTCTCCCTCAAAACCTCGCCATACTATTAATTCTATTCCTCACCGATAACCCCTTGAAAGCTCAACTATACTTACTAACCACTATCCCTGACAAGTCCTAACTCGCTCGGCTCTTTTTAAGCTGACGCATCCTTCCTACACCTCATCTCACACAACCAATGACCCAACTCGAAGGCTCCAATCTACCTGCCACTTTCCGACCCGTCCCACCGAGGAATCACTCGACTCATGCCGAAGAAGTAAGCACCACCACATATATAGCTCATACATATTCACTAGCAAGTCAGTACACTCAAGCATCAAGGCAAGTCATCGCAAGTACAAGTTAGTCAGGTCACCATTCACTACTGGTTCGGCATATTCGTCACTACCAATCTCATCATGTCAGTTCTAGGCCTATCACACACCATCAATTCCGACTAATAAGAGAATCCACGGTTCGAATTAAGAATGCTCTTCCTCGAGTCAGTTGGGAGGATCCTGCTCACGTCTGCCATCCTTGAAGCATATCCGTTCTTTTTGCAATCGGTGACGTCGTCCTTGGAGTCTATGGGCCATGGACCCACCATGCTTCCGCTTCGCCGTCCCAGTGCCACTTGGTCGTCGCTTCCTCCTTTCATGTCGGCGCTCATCGAAGGATTGCAAGGATTAGGAGTTACGGAGATAGGGGAGAGACAAGGGCGAACAACACGACTTCTTCAATGATTCAGACATGGACCAGGACTAGACGGTGAGACTAGAGATAAGATCTCAACCCGAGAGTTACAACGATGCCCTTAGGTCATTCTATGAGGTTATATTTGCCGCAAGGAACACATAGCAATCACGAAGTATCTCAACAACATTATTCCACACTAGCATGTACCTATCTCAAGAATAACGATTTATGAGTTCACAACACGTTCATCTAATCAATTCCTTCATGCACGCGGACAAGCAAGCACCCTATCACTTCATTTACCAGTCATGCCTAACATATTAAGATAATTTATACATGGACCGACAATGGACATATGCAGCACAAGTTATGCAAGATCTAGCGAGCATCACATAATATAACATGTATGATTAATCACTCACCTTAGGTACACACATAAGCATATCAAGATGATATGGGGCCAATGCAACATGTCAAAATGCATTCCAATAATCCTACTACAAGTATAGTCAAGTCCTACAGGGGGCGGTACAACAACTATCATATCACATACATTCATATTTACATAGTAAGGCGAGTACGACAATTAATCATATGAGGGTCCAAATTTGGGAGGTATATGTCCTACATGATACTAGCAATACTCGTTAAACATATACATAGTCAACGAGGTCCAATTAAGTCAATTTAGCATGCTAAGACATTCATTCCTCATATTAAACATACAACAAGGGTTGATCACACTATCATGAACCTAATTCATGGAAGATAATAATTCTGGAAGTTTCATACATATGGTACAAATATCTCCTCATAGAAGCAACCATGCAAGTTATCAACCAAGTCATGCTAAAATACCCGACATTCCATGTCATGAAGTCATAAAGGAAGTTATCATTATAATCAGACAGAATTCCCTAAGGGCAATCACTTACTCATCACCCCGTTTCCCGTGGGACACTAGTATGACTCGCTCGGTAGGACGCAATGACGTTCACGTTGTTCCCGAGAGATGAGGATAAACTCGTGTTTAGACTCCTATGGAAAGAAGACATGGTTGACCATTACGAGGATCAAAGGGGTGACTCCATGAGACAACTCACTCCTAACTCGAAACTACTTCAGTCATCACTCACACTAACATACTCAAGTAATCCTCACATCCGACATGATTTTTGAAGGTAATTAGATGACCAACCCAAATTTCCCGTGGGAGACACCAACCTCTAGTACAAGACTCGGTAGAAACATAGATGGTGGGATACCAAACAGGACTCGAAACGGGGTGAGCGGATGCTCTTTGACCCTTGCTAACATGCCTAAATATTTTGGGGTGACGGATGACGAAGTCAGAATCATCAAAGGGTTTGAATTAAGGAAGTTCCATTCCGACAAGACAGGAATTCCAATGACATAAGAACGAGGTACTCTCCCGCTATCCCGTTTGCACAGTTATTCCATACATGATTCAAGTCAAGACATACTGATTAGTTCTCTATCTTAAGCAAAACAGCACTCAACATTTAAGCAATCAACGGGGTTAATATGATCCTCTTCGAGGAGGATCGCCCTCAGGCCCAGTTGGATATAATGCATATAATAATAGAGACGATCTATGCCGTCCTTCGAGGGACGGCTGATCGGAGGGGCAAATACCTCACGGCCTCTTAACCCAAGCTACTCCAACCCTCGGGCTCCTTGGAGTCTTCAAACCCTATCTGTAAAAGAAATCTAGTATTTTGCCTACCCATTCCCAACTACATCCAATAGGGGTGGTCTAGCGCCTTTATTACCCCGTCGTTTCCCTTTGTTTGATTACCGAATTTATTGAGTCAAGTTCATATTTAGTCCATTTGAGTTAGCCATATTAAATTCATTTTGCCCTTTCTAAAATATTTTGAAAAACCATTTGAAAACCTTGGGCCATTTCAAAACCACTTCAACCTATCATACTCGGTTTGCATAACCTCAGCTCTGATACCCCTTTGTAACGGCCCAGGATTATGATTCCCAGGTTACGTTTCGAGGGATTAAACCCCTCGTTAGGACCTTGCGCCCCGAGTACAGGTTGAAGGTTTCAAAACTTACTTTAATGTTTTCAAGGGGGATTTCATACCCAAAATCGAAGGGATCGTTGGAATCCCCGGGGAAGTCCCCTGTACCTGTCGTAATCTAAGCGTGGAAATCAGAAATCATGCGACTAGCGGAAACAAGTATAATACAAAAGTGTGCCACGGCAGAGCCGGGTCAAAACGGAGTCTAAAGTGTAAATCCGAAAAAGTATAATCAGAGTCTGGTGAAGTCTATACTCCAGCGCTCATTCTCCGCCGACAAAATGACCCGCGCAATAAGCAAACAACACCGATAGGATGAACATAAATAATGCCTAAAAAAATTGATATGGGGCGGGATCAGATCGATGCCCACTTAACTCTGCATCCCAACCATAAGCACATATATACGCTATACCTAATAAAGATGCTTCTAGATGCATAGCGGAATAATAACACACTAACATGCTCCTAAGTTCAAGTACGTAATAATGATAAGGCCTTAGCACAGAATACCAAGTGGTATATCCCTCTCCTACCTCCACCCCTTCCGACAGGCGGAGACTGGCCAGCTCGTGAATGCATTCATTCATAATAGGGCGGCACGCATGCCTAACCCGCTCCACAATAAAGCCCGCAGGCATATCATAATATAAGGAAGTACTCGATTGACTCAGGGTACCCGATGAGGCTGGGCTACCCTATGACCCTAGCAAAGACTTCTAGGACTATAACAGATAACGGTCGTTCTGTTTACATACGCACAAAGAAATAGAATGCTCAACGATCGATGCAACCTAGCATGGTACTACATGGCATGCTGATCATGAATGCAAGCACCTAGTATATCATGCACCTAAGGCAGGGAATAGCTCTATTCAATCTGAGTAAGCTCCGAAGAGACTTACCTGGCTTTGCAGAACAGCATAATAAAGGGTCCAGCACACATAAATCATAGTTACAAGTATCGCCTAAATACATATCTGAACACATATATAAGTCTACGTCTAATCATTCAAGCACTCAAAGCATACATCATTCAACAAGAATAACAACCATATCGTAATCGTCACTCTATCAGGTTCAACCATTCATCATATTGCCACATTCCTCAATACCATATTGTTCTCATCATTCAATTCCGCCACATTCATATGTTCATAACCATATATTTGCATAACATATAGCTCAAGTGCATCATATTCATCAGGTTATTAGTCAACACAATCATGATATTAGGAAATCATTCACATCCATCATGCTAGTTAGTCATCGAGCACATAATTCCCGAATTAATCCTGGAAACCGTTTCGAACCGAGTTGACTAGTTAGAAATTCCGCCATTGGAAAACGTTGGTCAAATCCCTTTTTAAATCTCCTGGTCTCATAATATTATATTTGTTTTAAATCACCATAGTATTATATCCTTAAATCTTAATAATATTTTATCATACTTTAGACACCATTTTCCTTTAACCACTTTCATAAAATGCCTCCAATTCCCCTTAAAAATCCCAACCATTTTTATCTTATAAAAATCTGCCCCTTTATGTAATTACCAAAACTTCCCTTTTATTTTGTAAAACTTATATCCGAACCCACTTTAGTTCAAATTACCAAAAGTCACCCTCTTAATTTGTTAACCCGAGATTCATTTGTAAAACAGGACCACATCACATTTGAAAGAAATTAGGCCCAACCAATACCCTTTTTATGTGAAAGAAATAGGCCCAACAACTTGAATCACTCTCCTCTGTAAAACCGAAATGAAAACAAAAGGAGTGGGACCCAAGGCTGAGGTGTAAAGTGACATGGCAAAGGAGAGGGTCCCACGGCCTTCTTCTTCCTCTCATTTTCGAACCAGGCAGAACAGAGACCAGGGCTGGGTTAGTTCGGAACCGAAAAAGGAAGGAGATGATGAAGGGCCGCCGGCGATGGTGCCCAGCTCCGACCACGAAGCCGACACCCACACACACACAGAGACAGGGACGAAATAAGGAGGAAGGAAGGAAACGCTCACCGAGGGGCAACTCGCCGGAGAAGGTGCTCGGGGCTGCGGTGGCGTGGCTTCTATCCCGGACCTGGAGCAAGGCTCGGAGGTGAGCTATGTTCGATTGCTTGGCGATTTCGAGCAGAAAGAAGGGTGAGAGGCTTACCGAGGTTTCCGATCGAAAAAGGCGATGTCGGAGGTCGGGTATGGCCGGCGACATTGGGCTCGATTTGACTCCGTCGGAGCCGGATTCAGGCCGGAGGTGACCGGTCTGATTTGATAGCAACCAGGGGAACGAGAAGAGGAGGAGAAGACATCGGCGGATCCGATATCGACGGCTGTTGCTGGTCGCCGGAGAAGGAGGGGGAAGTTGTGACGTTGCCGCTACTTGCTGCTCGACCGACGGACAGGAGCAGGGGAGGCGAGATGTGCTCGGCTACTGGCGGCTCGCGGTGGCTATCATCGGCGCCGGCGTGGTGGTGCCGGAGACAGTGAAGGAAAGGAAAGAGTTTGGGTGTTGTGCGGTTGTTGATATTGCCAAAAATGGCGGAAAACATTGAGGAGGATATATATAAAATTGGACAGGGGTGAGTGAAGGTTGGGTTGTTTTGGGTTTGAAAGACACAGGGGGAAGAGAGAGTGTCTGACATAAAAAAAAATTGAAGACAAGGGAAGGGGAGTGTTTGTGTGGGATGAAGAAGAGAAGGAGGCAACGGATTGAGTTTCTAAAGTAATGAAAAGAAATGAGGGAGGTGTAAGGCTAGCTGTAGCATGTAGGAATTGGACCAATAAAGATGGGTTGTTTGACATCTTTCCACAAACTAGGTGTATGAACGTAAAGAGAGGGGAGGCAGGTGACTGTAATTGGATTTTGTGGTCAACATATGGAGGAAGAGACAATGCTTAGAGTGGTCCCAACGCCTCAATTTTAAAATACCATAAATCATTTTCTTGAAACCCTCTCTCGATCCAATCTCGACTTGTTTAAAATAATTTGTAAATTTCCGAGCAATATGTCATCATATCAAGTTGATTTTCAAAATTTTTATCATAGGTCGGAAATCCGTTCTCTGAGTTTTAAAATCCGATTTAGGTCATTTTTCGTTAAATTCTACTTTTAAATTCATTTTGATTTTCTTCTTCCGATAAATTTGGATTTAAAAATCCGAGCCTTTACATGACACGTGGCGTAGGTGCTTTTGTTTTAATTAATACTAGCACAGTACCCGTGCGTGACGCACGGGATTTGTAAAATATATTATGTTGTTCTAAAAGATATTATCATAATTTATCTACATTATATATAATAATAATAATAATAATAATAATAATAATAATAATAATAATAATAATAATAATAATAATAATAATAATAATAATATGATAATATGAAAACGATATAGAAAAATAATATTAAATCCAAACATCAAAATGATAAATATACTAAACTGGTCTTGCTCACTCGATTCACATCTTCGATCAATAATTAAAAGTGTACTATATAGATCACGATAACTTCATTAATCCACAATGTTGGAGAATTCATAGCGTCGTTGCACAATTTTGGTTTTGGGGGTATTGTCGGGTTTAAGAAACCTGTAAAATAAATATAGTTCATATTAAGATGGTATATTAAGTAATAATTGATACAACAAATAAGTAAAATAAGGCGCGCATTACCTTCTTTGATATGCATTAGTGTCGGAAAAAATCGGATTTATATACAACTTTGTCACATCGGCTAAATTAAAGTTGACAGTATTCTCTCATCTACACACAACAAAAGTTAAACATATAAAAGTAAAGAATGCATGTTCACGACGTAAAACAAAATAAATTAAAATTATAATGATTGATAATATTGAGAAATAAGGTCATTAGAAATTATAATTATTGGTAATATTGAGAAATAAGGTCAATAAATATAGTTATTAAATAAGAAATATGATTTGAAACTTATGTCCAACATCTTTTACAATAAGAAATTAAAATATATCAATGATGTATCTATTCAGCTCCATATTGATGGGTGTATATATATAGTTGTTTAAATAATTTGAAACCAACATGTCACTTCAATATACGATTCTTGTGAAAGAATTCAATATTAAAGGTGGTAAAAACAAATAACTAATAACAAAATATACAAATCAATGCATATAAAAATGAACTTGTCTATCATTCTTCACGATAAGATCAACTCTACCAAGTGTGAGTAGAGATATATGATGAACTTCTTTTATATGTAAATGGATAAATATTGGATTTTAACAAATTACTGTATAAATAATTTAGCAATAAAAATGCCACCAAAAATTTGAGATAGCAGAAATCCTACCAAATACGGGTAAAATGAGATTGTAATTTTTTTTTGTTTGTAATTAGATAAACATTGTATTTTAACAAATCATTGTATAAATAATTCAGCAGTAAAAATCCCACCAAATTTTTTGATATAGCATTAGAAATCCTACCATATACGGGTAAAATGAGATTGCAATATTTTTTATTTGTAAATAGAAAAAAAAATTAGATTTAAAAAAATCATTTTATAAATAATTCAGTAGAAAAAATCCAACCAAAATTTTGAGATAAGTAGAAATCGTACCAAAAAGGGTAAAATGAGATTACAATCGTTTTTTGTTTGTAAATAGAAAAAAGATGGATTTTAACAACTGCTATGTTTAAATCAAATAGTAAAACCCACATAATTCAACAATCACTAATGTTTGGGAGATTAGCAGTGATGTGAAGAACACCAATTCAACACTCCTACATATGCATCAAGATAGAACTCCAATCCAACCCGGGAAATGATCGACTACAATGCTGGATCGACATATGCATCGAGAGAAGTCACTATGGCAATAGATGTGCATCAAGAAACAAGATTCCATCAATGGATAACTTATTGTCATCACCCAACAACAAATCTAACTTAGTGTCTGAAAAGTGGTCGATTACAATGTTGGATCCCCGTTTCTTGAGCACTTTGTTTTCGAAGCGTGCCTTCGTCTCAAACACGTCAGGCTTCCTCCAATTCAACTTGGGAAATGATCTTCTAAATAACAAAGATATTAAGTTTTAACACAAAATAAATGAGAAAAAATAAATAAAGTTTACAATAGAAAGTAATTAATTAGTTAATTTAATTAAAAAAATTAAATATCTTTAATTCAAACGGGTAAAAATTTTTTAGGAGAAATTAATATTCTAGTAAATTTGTTAAATTATCATTAAATTTATTTTAATTAATAATTGATTAATCTATGTTAGTTATATAGGTGGGGTCACACTTAATAAAAAAAACTGTCACAAATTCATTGTATAAATAATTCAGCAGTAAAAATCCCACCAAATTTTTTGAGATAGCATTAGAAATCCTACCATATACGGGTAAAATGTGATTGCAATATTTTTTATTTGTAAATAGAAAAAAAATTAGATTGAAAAAAATCATTTTATAAATAATTCAGTAGAAAAAATCCCACCAAAATTTTGAGATAAGTAGAAATCTTACCAAAAACGGGTAAAATGAGATTACAATCGTTTTTTGTTTGTAAATAGAAAAAAGATGGATTTTAACAACTGCTATATTTGAATCAAATAGTAAAACCCACATAATTCAACAATCATTGATGTTTGGGAGATTAACAGTGATGTGAAGAACACAAATTCAACGTTCCTACATATACATCAAGATAGAGCTCCAATTCAACCTGGGCAATGATCGACTACAATGTTGGATCGGCATATGCATCGAGAGAAGTCACTGCGGCAATAGATGTGCATCAAGAAGCAAGATTTCATCAATGGATAACTTATTGTCATCACCCAACAACAAATCTAACTTAGCGCCTGAAAAGTGGTCGATTACAATGTTGGATCCCCGTTTATTGAGCACTTTGTTTTCGAAGCGTGCCTTCGTCTCGAACACGTCAGGCTTCCTCCAATTCAACATGGGCAATGATCTTCTAAATAACAAAGATATTAAGTTTTAACACAAAATAAATGAGAAAAAATAAATTAAATTTACAATAAAAAGTAATTAATTGGTTAATTTAATTAAAAAAAATTAAATATCTTTAATTCAAACTGGTAAAAAAAAGTTTGGGAGAAATTAATTAATATTCTAGTAAATTTGTTAAATTATAATTAAATTTATTTTAATTAATAATTGATTAAATTATATTAGTTATATAGGTGGGGCCACCCTTAAAGAAAAACTGTCACGTAAGCCTTGGTTTAAGGAGAAGTTGCCACGTGTATTTTTCACATCTGTTTTAGTATTATATTAGATATTAGATATAGATTAAATGATAAAAAAATATATTAATAAAAAAATAAAAAATAATTAAAATTAGTTATTGGTTGAAATAGCTAAAAATAAGCTAAGAATATACAATTGATTCCAATTTTTTAATTTATTAAAAAGTATTTCATTACCTTTATATGTAGTTCAATTTGTTATTATCTATTACAAAGTATTTACAATTCATTCCAATTTCCCCAATTGGGAGGTGTTTTGGCAAAGGGCTAAGGGGTTCATGTGTTTTTGGGTTTTTCTGATATATGGTTTTCATCGATTTCTCAGCTTTATGTAAACTAACGAGTCTTGAAGAGTTAAGACTTGACGGGAATCAGCTAAGTGGCCTCTTTCCACGATGTTTATGGAATTTGACATCTCTTCGAGTGCTCGACCTATCGGGTAATAGTTTCAGCGGCAACTTGCCACCAACAATCAAGCTCCCATTGCTCGAATGGTTTTCCATCTCAGAAAATGACTTTCAAGGCAAATTCTCTTTATCTAACCTGATGAATCATTCAAGGCTACAAGTTTTGACCCTCTCAAACAATGCATTACAAGTACAAGTTGATGATTCGGTGTATTCATCATCCTACTGCACCTCTAAACTCGCGGTTCTCGTATTAAGTAATTGCAACTTGAATGGCCGGTCTAAAAACTTCCTCAAATTCCTCTCATGTCAATCAAATCTACAGTACATTGATCTCTATGGTACTGGATTATGTGGATTATTTCCAGCATGGTTGCTGCAAAATAACTCAAATCTCCATGTCTTAAACTTGGGAAATAATTCGTTCACCGGAAGTCTTCGCCTCCCGAAGCATAGCAATTTATCAATTTTGGACATTTCAAGCAACAAACTAACTGGGACGATGCCTGCGGATTTTGGGATAGCGCTATCTTCCCTCCAAGCCTTGAACTTGTCTTTCAATTCTTTTGATGGACATATCCCTACTTCGGTTGGCAACATGACTCAATTATGTTTACTAGATTTATCAAACAACAACTTCATCGGAGAGGTACCAAGACCACTGTTATCTGAACTCGCTCTTTTACGATTTTTGTCATTGTCGAAGAACAACCTTGGAGGAGAGATTATTCCCATCTATATGAACTTGTCATGTTTGGAGGTTTTATACTTGGATGACAACAACTTTGGTGGGACCATTCAAGGGTCGCTGAGAATCTCTCGGGGGTTAGGCTTGCTAGATGTATCCTACAACAACGTAACAGGGGAAATTCCTACCTGGATTGGCGACTTTGAAAGCTTGAATACAATGTCCTTAGCAAGGAATGAATTTCATGGTGGCATACCAAGACAGCTTTGCCAACTCAAGGGGCTTGGGTTTTTGGAACTCTCAGAAAACAGGTTCACCGGTGGTATACCTCCTTGTGTCGGGCTTACAAGATTGAGATTCTTGCTTATGCATGGAAATCATCTTACCGGAGTAATTCCAAAGGGATTGGAAAACTTGTTGGGGTTGGAGATACTTGATTTAAGCAATAACCAGCTCTCCGGTGGTATTCCTCAATGGATTTATAAACTCTTACGCTTGGTTATCATTCTATTAGGAGGTAATAAGCTAGAAGGGGAATTGCCCATCCAACTGTGTCAATTGCAAATGGTTAACATCATTGACCTGTCAAATAATAACATTTCAGGTGTTATTCCTTCGTGCTTTCAAAATATGCCATTTGGAGAACAAAATATCAATGGACCAATATTGGAATCAGAGGGACTAACGGCCATTGATGAATTTTTTCTGTCTAATACCTATGTTTTGGGCTCGATGTTTCTTGGGTATGGGTATGAAACCCGTATAAATTTTGAGATACAAGAGGAAGTTAACTTCATTGTCAAGAGCAGATATAGTTCTTACAAGGGTAATATTCTTACGATTATGTCCGAGTTAGATTTGTCATCCAATAAACTAATTGGAGACATTCCTCCTGAATTGGGAGAGTTGCCAAGCCTCCATGCTCTAAATCTGTCCCACAACCACTTATCCGGTTCGATACCTAGGAGTTTTTCCAAGATCAAGAGCATCGAGAGCTTAGACTTATCAAGCAACAACTTGAGTGGAGCAATCCCTTCTGAACTAGTCGATCTCACTTCCCTGGAGATCTTCAACGTATCTTACAATAATCTAAGTGGAGAAGTGCCAGAAACGAGACAGTTTGGAACCTTTGATGAAAGAAACTACCAAGGAAATCCTTTGCTTTGTGGGTCTCGGCTACCTAAAAGTTGTGGGATGGATGAAACTGTGCCTAGTACCGGGAACACATCAACTAAAGAAGAAGATGGAGGATTTGACATGGAGGTATTCCTTTGGAGCTTTGGTATGTCTGCTGTCA
Organism: Persicaria tinctoria; assembly: GCA_037127255.1. Classification (NCBI taxonomy): domain Eukaryota; kingdom Viridiplantae; phylum Streptophyta; class Magnoliopsida; order Caryophyllales; family Polygonaceae; genus Persicaria; species Persicaria tinctoria. The sequence continues at coordinate 1,119,756 of JBANSL010000014.1, forward strand.
TTGTCTTGCTGACCTTCATTGTTGTTCTTGCAATCAACCCTTACTGGAGAAGAGCTTGGTTTGCATTTCTTGATGTGAAATTCCTTTGGTGGTTCAAACCATGAACTTGGAGAATCGTGTCATCTCTTGCATTGTTGTTATTGTGTTAGTTTGTCTTTTTGTTTGTTTGTATGAATTTAATTTGTGATGTAAAGTGTTGTAATAGTCTTAGTCTTGCTCTTTTTATTATCACAACTAATTAATTTTCTAAAACTTTCTTTGTGTGTAAGACTTTAAATTTGTGATGCAAATTGTTTGCTTAGTCTTCGTCTTGTCTTTGTAGTATCACAAGTAATTTGTAATCTTAAATGATTTAATTTCAATATGTATTCAGTTGTTATTGTTGTTGGTATATATTTGAGGACTAGAGCATCAGATAAAACATTAAAATTCCATTGAAGGTTCCAAATGTTTGCCATAGCATAGGCTTTCCAATTAGGCATTGTTGAGGAGGTCAAGTCCAAGCTACTAATTAATGTTAGTTGAGACTGCATTTTGTAATTATAGATATAATCTTTTATATTTATCCTTACTCTTTAGGTTGATAAGATCATATCTTCATAGGGTTTCACTCTCTTGTATTATATAAACCGTACATATCAACATACAGAAATCATCTTCTCCTTCACATCTTTACATGATATACCTCTCGATCCTCACGATCAAGATGTCCAACACCCCTACCTCCCCCACCCAAATCCTATTTTCGGCCTCTTCCGATGGGAATTCTCCCAATTTCCATCTGCCGAACTTTGCCATTCGACTCGATCGTGGCAATTACTCCATCTGGCGCACCACGGTTCGTTCGGCTCTAGAGGCCTTTGATCTGGCCTCTTTTCTCACACCGACTGAACCGCCTCCGTCCACCGTTCTAGGCCCTATCGGTGATGTTCTGACCGCTTCGGGCATCACCCCTGTTGTTGCTCTTGGTGCCTTTAATGCCGAGTCTCAATCGACCTCTGTTGTCCCGCCCGTCCCGAATCCTGAGTATCTCACTTAGGTTCGCAAGGATAGGCGGGTGCTCTTGTGGATTCGTTCGACACTCACCACCCCCCTTCTAGGATACGTCGCTCGAGCCACCACCACCGCAGAAGCCTGGGATATCCTTGCTCGGATGTTCGCTGCCCAGACTCGTGCCCGCCAAATGCACCTCCGTCATCAGCTTCAGACGCTCACGAAGGGCACCATGTCTGTGTTCGACTATGTGCAGAAGAAACACGCCATCGCTGACGAGCTCGCTCAGAGCATGTGTGTTGTCTCCGACTCTGATCTCATGACCTTCATCTTGCTCAGTCTGGGCTCCCAGTACGCCTCCTTCCGGTCGGCCTTTGCTCTCTCCAAGAATCCGATTTTATCCGATGAGCTTCTCGGTCACCTGCTGCCGGAGGAGCAGCGCCTTGAGGAGGACGCCAGCCCTGCCATCGACGTCGATCAGCCCGCTGCCAACATCGCCACTACTAGGGGACGAGGCCGTGGCCGCGGTAGAGGCCGTGACTGTCTTTAGGTTGATAAGATCATATCTTCCTAGGGTTTCACTCTCTTGTATTATATAAATCGTACATATCAATATACAGAAATAATCTTCTCCTTCACATCTTTACAATTAACAACACTTAATATTTGCCAACAACAAATGCAACAAAAAACCGGTAGCCACTAACTTTGTACCTGACAAATAAGTCAACAATCAGCATTCCATTCCATCCTCCCACATGCCCCTTTATGTACAAAATCTCAATCCTTATGTGTATCTAGAGTTGGTAAAATATGAGCCGATCTGAGAACCCGACTCGACCCACCCTAACTCAGACCCGATCGAAACCCAAAAATCTAGTGTCTTGCATAACTCGAACCCAAACCCTTGTCTGACCCATTTTGACCCGATTCCCGAATGCACATGAACATGAACAAACTTGACCCTACTCATAGCCGACCCTTACAAGACTCAACTCATCCTTATAATTACTTTAATTTTCTTGCTTTTAAACACTCAAATAATAATGTGAATTATATATATGAAACCTAATATAACTAAATAAATGAAGTTGATAGCAAGGGTGGATCCATAAATTTTTTCGGGATGACACAATTTTTATGGATAATTTTTATGAGAAATAATTTTAAAAAAAAACCCGAATAGAATACCTTAAATTTGAAGAAAAAAATATTATTATTTAATTATAAAATACCAAATAAATTGTAAGAATTTTAATATAATGGAAAGTGGATTGAGAAAAAAAAAGGATATGTGTGCCTAGCGGGATTTGAACAAGTGTTGATTGAATCCTACAGTATTTAAAATGGGATGAGCTCAACCAATAAGCCATATAAAGATACTTGTGTTTTACCTTTCAATTTTTTTATATAACACATATATCCTTGTATTTTTTTTTCCCGATCAGGGTGGGCGACACCCTTGGATCCGACACAGGTTAATAGTCGGAAATCTAACACTCTCTCACAAGCTGGTAGATTAGTTCTCATTCAAACAAACCTAAATTCTAAAACAAATTATTTAATGCAATCATTTCTCCTTCCAAAAGGAGTTCTACAAAAAATTGATCAAATAAACAAAAATTTCTTTTGAAATAAACTTCAATATGATAATTATCATCTTTTAATCGGTTGGGATCATCTCTGTACTCCTAAAAAAGATGGGGGTTAGGTTTTAAATCGGCTGAGGAAACTAATATTGGTATGCAAATGAAACTGCTTTGGAGAATTATGGCTAATCCTGATAATATTTGGTCTAAGGTAATTACGGATAAATATCTCTCGACAGAATCTCTAATGAAAAGAGGAAGATTCAAAACTTCTTGGCAATTTGGCAGACTTCTTAATGTTAGAGATCTATTCTCTAAAGGATTGCTCTGGCCAGTGGGTAATGGGAAAACCATAAATGTATAGTATGACATTTGGGTGAATGCGCAATAGAGATTGGGATTATAGTTGTAAAACTTAGATATAGTTACAATTGTTGAGATTCAAGAGGGGGAAAAATTAGATATATTTTTATTTTAAACTACATTCCGTAGCATTTTAAGCTCCATTCAAAAGTTCAGCTCTGGAATGTTATGAGATTGTTAAAATAAAAATTAGATTCAAAATATTCTTTATATTTACATGGATTTCACAATTACTTTAAAATGAATGATATCTTTGACAAAGTTAAAGGACAAAGTCGTGTTAAATTTATAAATAAGGAAAAAAAGTACCACTTAAATAAAAATTAGATATATTATGAATGATGAAAAATGGACATAAAAATAAAAAAATAATTTGTTGTAAAAAGAAAAAATATGGAAAAGAACTAAATGAACAAAACAAATCATAACTATAAACACAAAAACCCAAATAAATCACAAAAAAATATATATATACTAAGTACTAAACTACAACCTAATAATAGATAGAAATAAAAACAAAATTTCCATGTATTATCAAATAATTAATTATTTTTATCTTATTATTTAAATCAAACATGAAAATGGATACATTATAAATTATTGACAAATAATAGATAGAAATAAAAACAAAATTTCAAGTAGAGATTCTTACCACATTGGAAAAAATTATGGACATGAATATTTTAAAAAAAAAAGGATTAATATGTGGCATAAGGTGTTGATGTGGCAAAATATAAGAAATTATTTAGCCAAATGTCCATTTTAACAACCTCATTTTGCAAAATGTCCAATTAAAAAGAGTTTTTGCTAAATGTCCTAAATATTTTTGAAAACCCCATACTACCCTGCCCTTATATTTCAACCCTTTCTCCCCAATTGCAATAGGTCAGATCTGGCGAGCGATTCTTCCACCGTCTCTCACCGTCTCTCAGGGAAATTCACCGCTGCACCACCTCTGCTACCGGATCCGAGCTCCAATGGCGCCAGATCCGGCCCCAGCGCCACTACCGGTCAACGCCAGATGCCGCCACCGTCCTTCCTCCTTCCTCCTGGTCTCGTATCCCCGTGCTCTCGCCGTTGCCGCATCGGATCTGCGAATTGCCGTTGCTGGAATTGCGACTCCTCGCTCGCTCTCCTTGCGACTCTCGCCGTTGTATGCGTTCCTCCTCATCTCCGTCGTATCCGTTCCAGTGTCGGCGGCTTGCAATCCCTCGGCGGATTCAATGGTGTTAAGCGATCCCCTAGCGTCTTGCAATCCACTATCGAAATCAGATCGGTTCCTCCTCATCGTTTTCGTATCCGTTCCAGTGCCGTTCTTGTTGTTATTATTGCTTTCGGCGCTGCTGACAGTGGGATGTTGTAGATCGAGGTGAGGGGGAGGGAGGCGATAGAGGCGCTCCAGCAGGCGATGCCGATGCCGAATCAACGGGAGAAAGGCGAGCTAGTTGATGTAGATAGCCGGCATAAATCCGCCGGCAGCGATGCAGACGAAGAGAAAGGGGGGCTGAGTTTTCTGATTTTGATTCTCAATGGAAATGGACCTCTAATTCAGTAAGTGTGATTGGTTGATTGCTAATTGGATGCTGGTGTTGGAGACATTGCAATGATTTTACAAATTTTTGGTATTGGATTTAGAGATTGAGGGAGGACGAGATGGATGCGACTAACTACCAAGATTTTGGAGGTATGTTTAGCTACTGGCTTCAATTTTCAGTGTAAATTAGTATGGAAGAGGAAATTGAAGTGTTAATTGTTTTGATGGATTACTTTGGATACCTCCCTGGCTCCCTCCCCTCCCATCGGTGACTTTTGCTTAGATAGTGTTGCAATTTGTTTTGTTTTGCTTTTTTTTTTTTAGCAAGCTGTTGCAAAATTTTTTTTTATTAATGGTAATTTGAAGTGGTAATAGTAGTGTGGTAACACTATATGTTCTTTTTTATTTTGTTCATATTATGTTTGATTACACTGTATTTTTCGGTGATATTATATGTTCTTTTTTAATCTTATGTACTATTGAATGTTGAAAATTGATTGATGACACTATTAAGTGATTGTATATGTTCTTTTTAACAACGGTGGTGACAGTGATTCCGTAAAAAAATTTAGAAAAAAATCTAAAAACAAAGTTTTCAATGATAGCGGTGGTGACAATGATAGCGGTGGTGACAGCGATAGGGGTGGTGGTGACAACGATAGGGGTGGTGGTGACAACGATAGGGTGGTGACAACGATAGGGTGGTGACATCGATAGGGGTGGTGACATCGATAGAGGTGGTGGTGACAGCGATAGAGGTGGTGACAACGATAAGGGGTGGTGGTGACAACGATAGGGGTGGTGGTGACAACGATAGGGGTGGTGGTGACAGCGATATGAGTGGTGACAGCGATAGGGCGGTGACAACGATAGAGGTGACGACAACAATAAGGGTGGTGACAGCGATAGGAGTGGTGGTGACGGCGATAGGAGTGGTGGTGACGGCGATAGGAGTGGTGACAGCGATAGGGCGGTGACAGCGATAGAGGTGGTGACAACAATAAGGGTGGTGACAACAATATGGGTGGTGGTGACAGTGATAGATGTGGTGGTGACAGAGATAGAGGTGGTGGTGTGATAGATGTGGTGGTGACAGAGATAGAGGTGGTGGTGACAACGATAGGAGTGGTGGTGACAACGATATGAGTGGTGACAGGAATAGGGCGGTGACAACGATAGAGGTGACGACAACAATAAGGGTGGTGACAGTGATAGAGGTGGTGGTGAAAGTGATAGAGGTGGTGGTGACAGCGATAGTAGTGGTGGTGACAGCGATAGTAGTGGCGGTGACAACGATAGGGCGGTGACATCGATAGAGGTGGTGACAACAATAAGGGTGGTGACAACAATATGGGTGGTGGTGACAGTGATAGAGGTGGTGGTGACAATGATAGAGGTAGTGGTGACAGCGATAGGAGTGGTGGTGACAGCGATAGGAGTTGTGACAACGATAGGGAGGTGACAACGATAGAGGTGGTGACCGCAATAAGGGTGGTGACAGCGATATGGGCGGTGGTGACAGCGATATGGGTTGTGGTGACAGCGATAGGGCGGTGACACTAATCTCGTAAAAAAAAAAAAATTGTCACTAAAAAATTTGTTTATCATCATACATGTGTCACCAAAGCCATTGACCGATGTCACCACTCATAAATGTGGTGACACTAATTTCGTTAAAAAAAAAAAAAATTCGAAAAAAAAAAACGTGTCACCAATTTTTTTTTTATGTCACCAAAGTTGTGTCACCAATTCATTGACTTTGACCGGTCAATGGTCAAAATAAAAATGGGAAGGAAGGAAGGGTATGGGAAGGAGGGGCAAAAATGTAATATTAGGACATTTTGCAAAAGGAAAAATAAAAATGGACATTTTGCAAAAGGCCTTATGGAAAATGGACACTTAGCAAAAAAATCCCAAAATATAATTGGAAAAACAATTGGAGGGAAAATACTGCATAAGAATTTGACATGTTGTAAAAAAGTTGCTTATTTTAGTATTGTATAGGATAAGATCAAATTGAGAGTACTAATGAGCTATACAAAATTACAAATCCTTGTTGTCCAATTTTCACTTCTTATTCTGCCATTTTTATTGATTACTCACGATTTTATTCATATATTAAAATGTATTTATTTTAATTAAATGATGTAACGACCAATCTCGACCTATGTATTTATTTTAATTATATCATGCTAATATTCATGCTCCATTTTATGAAAATCATAATAAGGCAAGTCAAAATATTACTTTTCGTTTGAGCAAAACCATTTTGAATTCCAGGAGCTCGTGATATGTATGCTTCAGCTTCTCACTATGAGAATTCATTTCAAAAAAACTCATGTTTATACTCAAGCGGGCAGAGTAGCAAACATGCCTCTTGAAAGATCCAGCTAGCCTTTAATACTCTTCCAAATAGCATTTGAAAAAGCACAATTAGAACAAATTGTTCAAGGGTCTCAAACTCTCTTCAAAATAGCATCTGACAACTTCACCTCTATCAACTCATCAGACGCAGTTTTCACAGAGAAATAGTTCTTAGAACCCACAAAAGCATCTAGACAGCATCATTCACATTTCCAGCTCGAAAGAGGAGGAGACCGCATGCGAGCTTTCATTTTCTCCACATAAGAGAAAATGGAGCTCATAAGAACATACATAGAGAAGTCTCTCCCCGTTGAATGGGTAACACCAACAACGAAGGTGGATGACTTCTCCAGGTAGACTTCCAAGCCTGAGTACAACTTAAACCTGCCCAAGCACAGCTCATAAGAACAGACACAGAGAAGTCCCCTATTGAACGTAACACATCGTCATCAGTGAAATACAATGTATAATCTTCAAGCAATCAAGCCTAGGCATTTAGGTTGGAACCTAAATCCGTCAATGATGCAATCCCTTGTCTCTCTTTTCAGCTAAGAGATAAACTTAGCTGGGAAGCCAAGGCCATGCAGAACCCGGGGGAGAAAGACCCAAGAGATAGAATCATCCACCCTTCTTTAATTAAATCTTTATAATACACCTTGTTGAAACATTTTTCCTGGTGTACTTCCTGAAGAGCTCATAAAGAAATAATCATGTAAGTTCCATTGCAGTAGGAAATAGGGTGAAAGTTCTCCATCCTGTCAGTATGAGCAGATTTAGGGATCAAGAAAATCGAGGTATCATTCATTTGCTCAAACAGTTAACTATTGTTAGAAACATCTGCACATCACATTTCTTATTAGAGGCATTTCGTATCCATTTCGAGATAGGGACATTCCATCAGAAATTTCATTCACATTCTCATGCATTTTAAATTTTCTCTTTGGGAGTAGAACTAACAGTTTTGAGACAATCTTTTCTTTTCAAGATGGGGAATTTCCATTTCCATTTTTTGCAAGATCGAGAAACTTCAATTTGAGAAACTTCAATTTCTTGTCAAGATCTCTTTCCGGACAAGGACATTCTGTTTTTTATTCATTCTGGGACAATGACATTACATTCGCATTTGAGGCTTTTAAACTTCCCTCTTTTACGGGGCGAAAACATTCTTTTCGGGACTGTTTTCCATTTTGTGGGACCAAGAAATTGTCATTTCTTATCGAGGCATTTGAACTTTCTTTTCCTTCTAGATAGCTAGGACCATAACTTTCATTTTCAGGACCAAACCTAACATCCTATTTTGAGACACGATCTTTCTTTTCGGGATGAGGCATTTCCATTTCCATATTTCAAGACCAAGAAACTTTTGAGACACGATCAGAAACTCTCATTTCTTATCATGAAATTTGAAGTTTTCGTTTCGGGACAGAGAGAGATTCCATTCTCAACTTCTCTCGTTTCGAGGCATTTCAACATTTCATTTTAGGGACTCGAACTAAGTTCCCATTTCCGGGATTCGGGACAATAGTCATGTATATACTAAATGAATAGTCGGAAACATGCATCAATGCTAGATAAATGGCAATGTTGAAAAAAATAATTAACTAAAAAACTTGATGCTCTTATGCAAAACAGACACCAAAGGATAGAAACTGCAACATTCGGGACGGGACAAGACGTTTCCATTTCCATATTAGTATCCATTTCCATTCTCATTTGAGGTTTTTAAACTTTCCTCTTTTTCGGGAAATTCTATATTTTCTTCATCTCCTTGGGACAATAACATTCCATTCTCGTTTGAGGCTTTTACAGGACAAAAAAACTCTTTTCAGGACAGTTTTCCACTTTGTGGGTCCAAGGAATTTTCATTTCATTTTTTTTTTGGTGAGCAAGGAATTGTAATTTCTTATCAAGGCATTTGAACTTTTTTTCTTTTTGAGTCTGTTTTCCATTTTTTGGACCAAGAAATGATCATTTCTGATTGAGGCATTTGAACTTTCTGTTTTCCATGTTTTGGGACAGAGAAACCATTCTCGTTTATGGGCATTTTATCCTTTTGTTTTCGGGACACAGAATCGCCCATTTCTTTAGAGACATTTGATATCTATTTCGAGATAGAGACATTCCATCAGAAATTACATTCACATTCTGAGGCATTCTAAATTCTCTTTTTTGAGACACATCTTTTCTTTTCAGGATGGAGAGTTTTCATTTCGAGACATTTTAATTATCTATTATTTTATTTATCTCCCTGGGACAATGACATTCCCTTCTCGTTTGAGGCTTTTAAACTCTCTTTTCCAGGACATTCTGAATTTTATTTATCTCCCTGGGACAATGATATTCCATTCTAGTTTGAGGCTTTTAAACTTTCCTTTTTTACGGGGAAAAAATTTCTTTTCAGAACTGTTTTCCATTTGCAGGACCAAGAAATTCATTTCTTATCAAAGCATTTGAACTTTCTTTTCCTTCTAGACAGCTAGAGACCATAACTTTCATTTTCAGGACCAAAACTAACTTCCCATTTCGAGACATGATCTTTCTTTTTCAGGAAGGGGCATTTCCATTTCCATATTTCAAGATCAAGAAACTCTCCTTTCTTGTCATAAAATTTGAATTTTTTGTTTTGGGACAGAGAGATATTCCATCCTTTCAGGACAGAAATTACTCTTTTCTCTTTTGAGTCTTTTCTATTCCGAGACCAATAATTTGTATTTCTTTTCGAAGCATTTGAATTTTTTTCTTTTAGGACAGGGACATTTCGTAATCTTTGTTCAAGATGAAGAATTTCCATACTCGTTTCGAGGCATTTGAACATTTCATTTTTGGAACTCGAACTAAGTTCCCATTTTCGGGAGTCAGGACAATAGTCTTGTACCCACATTTTTCCAAATTTAAAAACTTCATCACAAACCAAATGGATGCGCCTACATTTTATAGTACATGTATCCACTAAATGAATATCCTGAAACATGCATCAATGCAACATAAGAATCATTGTATAACTTAAGCTAGATAAACAACAATGTTGAAAAAAATAATCAACTAAAAAACATGATGCTCTTATGCACAAGAGACAGCAAAGAATAGAAACTGCAATATTTGGGACGGGACAAGACGTTTCCATTTCAATATCTAAGGTTGGGGAGTTTCCGTTTCCAAATTTTCAAGATCAAGAAACTTCAATTTTTGGTCAAGACATTTTCTCTTTCGAGAACAGTACATTCTCTATTTTATTTATATCCCCTGGGGCTGGGACAATGACATTCCATTCTACATCTGAGGTTTTAAACTTTCCTCTTTTTAGAGACATTTTGTTTATTCTTTATCTCCCTGGCGTAGACAATGACATTCCATTCTCATTTGAGGCTATTAAACTTTCCTCTTTTACGGGACAATATGAAATTTATTTATCTCCCTCGGACAATGACATTCCAATCCCATTTCAGGTTTTTAAACTTTCCATTTTTAAGGGGCAAAAACTCTTTTCGGGACTGTTTTCCATTTTTGTCGAGGCATTTGAATCCTCTCTTCCAGGTCAAAAACTTATTTTTCATGACAGTTTTCCAGTTTTCCATTTTATCAAGAAACTGTCAATTCTTATCAAGACATTTGAACTTTTTTCTTCTTTGAATGGGGGCCATAACTAAGTTCTCATTTTGAGACACAATCTTCCTTTTTGAGACTGTTTTCCATTTTTCGGGACCAATAAATTATCATTTCTTATTGAGACATTTGAACCTTCTATTTCGGGAAAGGGCCATTCTGTTTTCCATGTTTTGGGACAGAGAAAGAGAAACCATTCTCGATTTCAGGACAGTAATTCACCCATTTATATTTGAGGCATATATCTATTTCAAGACAGGGGCAGTACATCAGAAATTACATTCACGTCCTGAGGCATTTTAAAATTCTCCTTTGGGACTGAAACTATGGTTCCCATTTCGAGACAGTCTTTTATTTTCATGATGGGGAGTATCTATTTCCAAATAGGGGCATTCCATCATAAATTACATTCACATTACAACTATGTTCCCGTTTTGAGACAGTCTTTTATTTTCAGGATGAGGAGTTTCCATTTCCCTTTTTCCTAGATCAAGAAACTTCAATTTCTTGTCGATACATTTTAAGATCTCTTTTGGGACACGGAGATTCTGTTTTTTTATTAATCTCATCAATGGGACAATGACATACCAGTCTCGTTTAAACTTTTAAGCTTTCCTCTTTTACCGGACAAATACTTTCTTTTTGGGACTGTTTTCCATTTTGTTGGACAAAGAAATGGTCATTTCTTATCGAGGCATTAGGGATCAAGAAAATCGAGGTATCATTCATTTGCTCAAACAGTTAACTATTGTTAGAAAAACATCTGCACGTCACATTTCTTATTAGAGGCATTTCATATCCATTTCGGGATAGGGACATTCCATCAGAAATTTCATTCACATTCTGATCCATTTTAAATTTTCGCTTTGGGACCTAACAGTTTTGAGACAATCTTTTCTTTTCAAGATGGGGAGTTTCCATTTCCATTTTTTGCAAGATCAAGAAACTTTTTCTTGTCAATACATTTTATGATCTCTTTCCGGACAAGTACATTCTGTTTTTAATTTACGCTGGGACAATGACATTCCATTCGCATTTGAGGCTTTTAAACTTTCCTCTTTAACAGGGCAAAAACTTTTTTTTCGGGACTGTTTTCCATTTTGTGGGACCAAGAAATTGTCATTTCTTATCGAGGCATTTGAACATTCTTTTCCTTCTAGATAGCCAGGGACCATAATTTTCATTTTCAGTACCAAAATTAACTTCCCATTTTGAGACACGATCTTTCTTTTCGGGACGGGGCATTTCCATTTCCATAGTTCAAGATCAAAAAACTTTTGAGACACGATCTTTTTTTTCGGGACGAGGTATTTCCATTTCCATATTTCAAGATCAAGAACTCTCATTTCTTATCATGAAATTTGAAGTTTTCGTTTCAGGACAGAGAGAGATTCCATTTTAAACTTCTCTAGTTTTGAGGCCTTTACACTTTGCCTTTCTTTTCAGGACAAAAATTACTGTTTTCTCTTTTCTATTTCCGGGACCAAGAAATTGTATTTCTTTTTGAGGCATTTGAACTTTTTTTCTTTTGAGACAGGGGCATTTCGTAATCTTTGTTCAGGATAGAGAATTTTTATTCTCGTTTCGAGGTATTTGAACATTTCATTTCAGAGACTCGAACTAAGTTCCCATTTCCGGAAGTCGGGAGAATAGTCTTGCACCCATATTTTTCCAAATTTAAAAACTTCATCATAAACCAATGGAGACTTCTACATTTTATCCTACATGTATATACTAAATGAATAGCATGAAACATGCATCAATGCTAGATAAATGACAATGCTGAAAAAAATAATTAACTAAAAAAGTTGATGCTCTTAAGAGACACCAAAGAATAGAAACCGTAACATTCGGGACGGGACAAGACGTTTTCATTTCCATATTAGTATCTCTTTCGGGAAAGGGAGAGTATGTATTTTATTTATCTCCATGTGACAATGACATTCCATTCTCATCTCAGGTTTTTAAACTTTCCTCTTTTTCGGGAAATTCTATATTTTCTTCATCTCCTAGGGACAATAACATTCCATTCTCGTTTGAGGCTTTTACAGGACAAAAACTTTCTTTTCAGGACAGTTTTCCACTTTGTCGGACCAAGGAATTGTCATTTCTTATCGAGGCATTTGAACTTTTTTTCTTTTTGAGACCGTTTTCCATTTTTTGGACCAAGAAATGATCATTTCTGATTGAGCCATTTGAACTTTCTGTTTTAGGAAAGTGCCATTCTGTTTTCCATGTTTTGGGACAGAGAAACCATTCTCATTTATGGGCATTTTATCCTTTTGTTTTCGGGACACAAAATTACCCATTTCTTTAGAGGCATGTGATATCTATTTCAGGATAGGGACATTCCATCAGGATGGGGAGTTTCCATTTCGAGACATTTTAATTATCTTTTTCGGAACAAGGGCATTCTTTATTTTATTTATCTCCCTGGGACAATGACATTCCATTCTCGTTTGAGGCTTTTAAACTCTCTTTTCCAGGACCTTCTGAATTTTATTTATCTCCCTGGGACAATGATATTCCATTCTCATTTGAGGCATTTAAAGTTTCCTCTTTTACGGGGAGAAAAAACTTTCTTTTCAGGACTATTTTCCATTTGCGGGACCAAGAAATTCATTTGTTATCGAAGCATTTGAACTTTCTTTTTCTTCTAGACAACTAGAGACCATAACTTTCAGTTTCAGGACCAAAACTAACTTCTCATTTCGAGACACGATCTTTCTTTTCAGGACGGAGCATTTCCATTTCCATATTCCAAGATCAAGAAAATCTCATTTCTTGTCATGAAATTTGAATTTTCCGTTTTGGGACAGAGAGAGATTCCATCCTTCCTGGACAGAAATTACTCTTTTCTTTTTTCTATTCCAGGACCAAGAAGTTGTATTTCTTTTCGAGGCATTTGAACTTTTTTCTTTTGAGACAGGGACATTTCGTAATCTTTGTTCAGGATAGAAAATTTTCATACTCGTTTCAAGGCATTTGAACATTTCATTTTCGGGACTCGAACTAAGCTCCCATTTTCGGGAGTTGGGACAATAGTTGTACCCTCATTTTTCCAAACTTAAAAACTTCATCACAAACCAAATGGATGCGCCTACATTTTATAGTACATGTATCCACTAAATGAATATCCTGAAACATGCATCAATGCAACATAAGAATCATTGCATAACTTTTTATGCTAGATAAACAACAATGTTGAAAAAAATAATCAACTAAAAAACATGATGCTCTTATGCAAAAGAGACGGCAAAGAATAGAAACTGCAAGATTTGGGACGGGACAAGACTTTCCATTTCAATATCTCAGGTTGGGGAGTTTCCGTTTCCAAATTTTCAAGATCAAGAAACTTAGTTTCTGGTCAAGACATTTTCTCTTTCGGGACAGTACATTCTGTGTTTTATTTATATCCCCTGGGGCTGGGAGAATGAGATTCCATTATATATTTGAGATTTTAAAATTTCCTCTTTTTAGGGACATTTTGTATATTCTTCATCTCCCTGGAGTAGACAGTGACATTCCATTCTCATTTGAGGCTATTAAACTTTTCTCTTTTACGGGACATTATGAATTTTATTTATCTCCCTGGGACAATGACATTCCATTCTCGTTTCAGGTTTTTAAAATTTGCTTTTTTAAGGGGCAAAAACTTTCTTTTCGGGACTGTTTTCCATTTTGTGGGACCAAGAAATTGTCATTTCTTATCGAGGCATTTTAAATTTTTTCTTTTTGCTACTTTTTTCCATTTTTTGGACCAAGAAATGATCTGATTGAGGCATTTGAACTTTCTGTTTTAGGAAAGGGCCAGAGAATTTTTCTTTTGAAACGGGGATATTTCGTTATGTTTTTTCGGGACTGTCATTCTCATTTCAAGGCATTTGAACATTTCATTCTAGGGACGGGAACTTAGTTCCATTTTTGAGACAATATTCCTGCACTCACATTTTTCCAAATTTTAAAACTTCATCACAAACCAATGGATGCTCCTACATTTTATCGTTCATGCATCTACTAAATGAATATCCTGAAACATGCATCAATGCAACAAAAGAAACATTGCATAACCTCTCATGAAACTATGTTCGAGACACAATCTTTTCGTTTCGAAACGAGTCGATTCCATTTCCATTTTTTCAAGATCAAGAAACTTGCATTTTTGTCAAAGCATTTGAATCCTCTCTTTCGGGTCAAAAACTTATTTTTCATGACAGTTTTCCATTTTATCAAGAAACTCTCAATTCTTATCAAGACATCTGAACTTTTTTTTCTTTGAATGGGGGCCATAACTAAGTTCTCATTTCGAGACACAATCTTTCTTTTTGAGACTGTTTTCCATTTTTCGGGACCAAGAAATTATCATTTCTTATTGAGACATTTGAACTTTCTGTTTCGGGAAAGGGCCATTCTGTTTTCCATGTTTTGGGACAGAGAAACCATTCTCAATTTCAGGACAGTAATTCACCCATTTCTATTTGAGGCATTTGATATCTATTTCAAGACAGGGGCATTACATCAGAAATTACAGTCACGTTCCGAGGCATTTTAAAATTCTCCTTTGGGACTGAAACTACGTTCCCATTTTGAGACATTCTTTTATTTTCATGATGGGGAGTATCTATTTTCAGATAGGGGCATTCCATGATAAATTACATTCACATTACAACTATGTTCCCGTTTTAAGACAGTCTTTTATTTTCAGGATGGGGAGTTTCCATTTCCCTTTTTTCAAGATCAAGAAACTTCAATTTCTTGTCGATACATTTTAAGATCTCTTTTGGGACACGGACATTCTGTTTTTTATTAATCTCATCCTTGGGACAATGACATACCGGTCTCGTTTAAGCTTTTAAGCTTTCCTCTTTTACCGGACAAAAACTTTCTTTTTGTGACTGTTTTCCATTTTGTTAGACCATGAAATGACCATTTCTTATCGAGGCATTTGAGCTTTCATTTCCTTCTAGATAGCCAAGGACCATAACTTTCATTTTTAGGACCAAAACTAAGTTCCCATTTCGAGACACGATCTTTCTTTTCGGGACGGCGCTTTTCCATTTCCATATTTCAAAACCAAGAAATTCTCGTTTCTTATCATGAAATTTGAAGTTTCCGTTTCAAGATCAAGAACATTCCAATGGAAACAACATTCACGTTCCAAGGCATTTTATTTCTTCTTTGGGATTGGAACTAAGTTCCCATTTCAGGAGAGAAAATCATTTCGTTTCAGGACGTGTGGTTTCCATTTCCATTTTTACAAGATGATGAAACTCCATTTCTAGTCAAGGCATTTGAAGTATCTCTTTCGGACAAGTACACAAGTTTTTATTAATGGGGACAATGACATTCTAATCTCATGTCGAGGCATTTAAACATTCCTTTTTCAGGAGCGGGACAATATCTTTTTTTTCGATTGTTTTCCATTTTGTGAGACTGTCATTTCTTATCGAGGCATTTGAACTTTCTCTTTTTGAGACTGTTTTCCATTTTTTGGACCAAGAAATGATCTGATTGAGGCATTTAAACTTTCTATTTCGGGGAAGAGCGATCGTGATTCGTGTTTTCCATGTTTTGGGACAAAGAAACCATTCTCATTTCTATGCATTTTATCCTTTTGTTTTCGGGACAGAATCACCCATTTCTTATGAGACATTTGATATCTATTTCGAGATAGGGACATTCCAACAGATATTACATTCACATTCTGAGGCATTCTAAATTCTCACTTCTAGGACCGGAACTAAGTTCCCATTTTGAGACAAATCTTTTATTTTCAGGATGGGGAGTTTCAATTTCCATTTTTTCAAGATCAAGAAACTTCAATTTCTTGTCAAGACATTTTAAGTATCTCTTTCGGGACAAGGACATTCTGTATTTTATTTATCTCCGTGGGACAATGACATTCCATTCTCTTTTGAGGCCTTTAAACTTTCCTCTTTTATGGGACATTCTGTATTTTCTTCATCTCACTAAGACAATGACATTTCATTATCGTTTGAGGATTTAAACTTTACTCTTTTACGGGACAAAAACTTTTTCTTCAGGGACTGTTTTCCATTTTGTGGGACCAAGAAATTGTCATTTCTTATCGAGGCATTTGAACTTTTTTTGTTTTTGAGACTGTTTTCCATTTTTTGGACCAAGAAATAATCATTTCTGATTGAGGTATTGGAACTTTCGGTTTTAGGAAAGTGCCATTCTGTTTTCCCTCTTTTGGGACAGAGAAACCGTTCTCATTTATGGGCATTTTATCCTTTGTTATCGGGATACAGAATTACCCATTTCTTTAGAGACATTTGATATCTATTTCGGGATAGGGACATTCCATCATAAATTACATTCACATTCTGAGGCATTCTAAATTCTCATTTTGGGACAAATCTTTTCTTTTCGGGATGGGGAGTTTTCATTTCGAGACATTTTAATTATCTCTTCCGGGACAAGGACATTCTTTATTTTATTTATTTCCCTGGGACAACAATGACATTCCATTCTCGTTTGAGGCTTTTAAACTCTCTTTTACGGGACATTCTGAATGTAAAAGCTCTCTTTTATGGGACATTCTGAATTTTATTTAATCTCCCTGGGACAATGATATTCCATTCTCGTTTGAGTCTTTTAAACTTTCCTCTTGTACAGGGAAAAAACTCTTTCCAGACCTGTTTTCCATTTTTTAGGAAAGAGCCAGAGAATTTTTCTTTTGAGACGGGGATATTTCGTTATCTTTTTTCAGGACAGAGAATATTCATTCTCATTTCGAGGCATTTGAATATTTCATTCTAGGGACTAGAACTTAGTTATATTTTCGGGACAATATTCCTGCACTCACATTTTTCCAAATTTCAAGACTTCATCACAAACCAATGGTTGCTCCCACATTTTATCATACATGTATCTACTAAATGAATATCCTGAAACATGCATCAATGCAACAAAAGAAACATTACATAACATCTAATGAAACTAAGTTCGGGACACAATCTTTTCCTTTTGAAACGGGTCGATTCCATTTCCATTTTTTCAAGATCATGAAACTTGCATTTTTATCAAGGCATTTGAATTCTCTCTTTTGGGACAAGGACGGGACAAACTTATTTTTCATGACAATTTTCCATTTTATCAAGAAACTGTCATTTCTTATCAAGACATTTGAACTTTTGTTTTCTTTGAATGGGGGCCATAACTAAGTTCTCATTTCAAGACACAATCTTCCTTTTTGAGACTGATTTCCATTTTTCGAGACCAAGAAATTATCATTTCTTATTGAGACATTTGAACTTTCTGTTTCGGGAAAGGGCCATTCTGTTTTCCAGGACAGTAATTCACCCATTTCTATTTGAGGCATTTGATATCAATTTCCAGATAGGGGCATTCCATCATAAATTACATTCACGTTCCGAGGCATTTTAAATTTTCCTTTGGGCTTTTATTTTCAGGATGGGGAGTATCTATTTCCAGATAGGGGCATTCCATCAGAAATTACATTCACATTTTGAGGCATTTTAAATTTTCCCTTAGGATTGAAACTATGTTCCCATTTCGAGACCGTCTTTTATTTTTAGGATGGAGACTTTCCATTTCCCTTTTTCAGGATCCAGAAACTTCAATTTCTTGTCAGATACATTTTAAGATCTCTTTTGGGACACGGACATTCTGTTTTTTATTAATCTTCATGGGACAATGACATTTCAGTCTTGTTTGAAGCTTTTATGCCTCCCTCTTTTACCGAACAAAAACTTTCTTTTTGGGACTGTTTTCCACTTCAGACCAAGAAATTGTCATTTCTTATCGAGGCATTTGAGCTTTCTTTTCCTTCTAGATAGCCAAGGACCATAACTTTCATTTTTAGGACCAAAACTAAGTTCCCATTTCAAGACACGATCTTTCTTTTCGGGACGGCGCTTTACCATTTCCATATTTCAAAAGCAAGAAACTCCAATTTCTCATCATGAAATTTGAAGTATGGTGTTTCAAGATGAAGAACAGTCCATTGGAAACTACATTCCATTCTCTTTTGATACTTTTAAACTTTCCGCGTTTACGGGACAATCTGTATTTTATTTATATCCCTTGGACAATGACATTTCATTCTTGTTTGAGGCTTTAAACTTTCCTCTTTCACTGGACAAAAACTTTTTCTTCGGGACTGTGTTCCATGTTGTGGGACCAAGAAATTGTCATTTCTTATTGAGGCATTTAAACATTCTTTTCCTTCTAGATAGCTAGGGACCATAACTTTCATTCCATTTCCAGACACGAAGTTTTAGTAGAGAGAGACTTCCAGAGAGACTCCATTCTCAACTTCTCTCGTTTTGAGGCATTTACACTTTCCCTTTCTTTTTAGGACAGAAATTAATGTTTTCTCTTTTCTATTTTCGGGACCAAGAAATTGTATTTCTTTTGAGGCATTTGAACTTTTCCTTTTGAAAAAGACATTTCATTATCTTTCTTCGCGACAGAGAATTTTCATTCTCATTTCAAGGTATTTGAACATTTCGTTTTAGGGATTGGAACTTAGTTCCCATTTCAGGACAATATTCCTGCACTCACAAATCTTTTTTCGGGACAAAGAATTTTCACGCTTGTTTCAAGGCATTTGAACATTTCGTTTTAGGGACTGAAACTTAATGTTCCCATTTCAGGACAATATTCCTACACACATTCTTTCGAGGCATTTGAACTTTTTCCTTTGGAGCCAGGGACATTTCATTATCTCTTTTCAGGACAGAAAATATTCATTCTCATTTCAAGGTAACATTTCGTTTTAGGGACTTCCCATTTCAGGACAATTTTCCTACACTCACATTCTTTCATTCTTGCTTCAAGGCATTTGGACATTTTGTTTTAAGGATTGAAACTTAGTGTTCTCATTTCAAGACAATATTCCTGCACTCACATTCTTTCGAGGCATTTGAACTTTCTCCTTTGGAGACAAGGACATTTCATTATCTCTTTTCCGGACTCAGAATTTTCATTCTCATTTCAAGGCAACATTTCGTTTTAGGGACTTCCCATTTCAGGACAATTTTTCTGCACTCACATTCTTTCGAGGCATTTGAACTTTTTCTTTCGCCACAGGGACATTTCGTTATCTTTTTTCGGGACAATTTTCATTCTCTTTTTGAGGCATTTGAATATTTCGTTTTAGGGACCGGAACTTAGTTCCCATTTCAGGACGATATTCCTGCACTCACATATCTCTTTTCGGGACAGAATTTTCATTCTTGTTTCGAGGCATTTGAACATTTCGTTTTTTTAGGGACTGGAACTTGGTTCCCATTTCAGGACAATATTCCTGCACTCACATTCTTTCGAGGCATTTGAACTTTTTCCTTTTGAGACAGGGACATTTCGTCATCTTTCTTTCCGGACTGAGAATTTTCATTCTCATTTCAAGGCAACATTTCGTTTTAGGGACTTCCCATTTCAGGACAATTTTCCTGCACTCACATTCTTTCGAGGCATTTGAACTTTTTCTTTCGCCACAGGGACATTTCGTTATCTTTTTTCGGGACAATTTCCATTCTCTTTTCGAGGCATTTGAACATTTCGTTTTAGGGACCGAAACTTAGTTCCCATTTCAGGACAATATTCCTGCACTCACACATATCTCTTTTCGGGACAGAATTTTCATTCTAGTTTCGAGGCATTTGAACATTTCGTTTTTTTAGGGACCGGAACTTGGTTCCCGTTTCAGGACAATATTCCGACACTCACATTCTTTCGAGGCATTTGAACTTTTTCCTTTTGAGACAGGGACATTTCGTTATCTTTCTTGGGGACAAAGAATTTTCATTCTCATTTCGAGGCATCTGAACATTTTGTTGTAGAGACTGGAACTTAGTTCCCATTTCAGGACAAAATATTCCTCCACTCACATTCTTCCATTCAAAACTTCATCACAAACCAACGAATGCTCAAGATAAACAGCAAGGTTGAAAAAGCATTATGGTCTTATGCAAAACAGACAAGATAAACAACAATATTGAATAAAATAACCAACTAAAAAACATGATGCTCTTATGCAAAAAAGACACCAAATAATAGAGGTCTAATCAAGTAATCAGAAGTAAAAAAAAATGAACAAGAAGAAGTAGAGCGTATCTAGTGCAGATAAAATCTAGTTAAGAGAAGGAAAGATGATTCTATCATGGTAATATTCATGCTCCATTTTATGAAAATCATAATAAGGCAAGTCATATTACCTTCAGGCTTCAACAAAACAATTTTGAATTCCAGGAGCTCGTGATATGTTTGCTTCAGCTTCTCACTATGAGAATTCATTTCAAACAGCTCATATTTATACTCAGCTAACTCAACCTAAATCATGAGAGACAGATATACAAAGAGTTATTTTTTCCAATCGAGTATCAAGTAACAAGCCATGAAACAAGCACTAGAAAACCAAATAGCATAGAATAAAGGGTCGGACCTCTAGTTCCTCCAACTAACACCAGATCACAATGAAGGGTTTGCAGAACAATGGAATGACGGAAACTGTGAACTAGGGTCAAAACTCAAAAGTTCTGAATTTTCTGCAATAAATGTCCAGCATGGAAAAGGATTTAGATGGATAAGACAAACAAAGCCAATTAGCATATTTTTTTCTTAAAGACAACATAAACTTACAAGTAAAAGAAAAAAACACAATGTACAGGAGGAAGCGCAGATTGATTCCAACAAATATACAAACACGGCAGATTATCAATACAGACCAATGTACACCTCATATGCACACTTACTTCTCAAGTAGCATCCGTTTAATCAGCTCCTTTGGAACATATAGCAGTTAGAAGCACTCCAAAGTATGTGTGTTTTAACTGAAGCAAATAAGACTTTGTTTAAACTAAGTTGATCCTTGTAGGTTGATAAGGTGTTTTTTGTTGACCACAGTAATTATGAAGAAACTAAAGGTAGAGACATTGTAGTTACAGGTAAATTTTTTAACAGTCATACCTAAAATACAAGTGAATCGAGATAGAAATTACACACCCCTTTAGTTAATCCTTTGCATTGCTTCATCGATTCTCCCTAAAATACAAGTGAAAAAAGAACGAAATCAGAAATTTGCCAATCAAGAAACAAAAACACGAATTCCGATTTCATCACCAAAAACACGAACGCAGAGGCAAATATCCACAAACTAAAGAGACAATTAATTGAATCGAAGAGTTATTCAATACCTCAATCCTCACAAACAGAAGGTTACACGTCTTCGAGTTTCACCGCAACGGCGATAGTTACTTGAGTCGAATCGTGTCCGATTTTAGGGTTTCGGAGGACGACAACGAGCGAGCGTGACGGCGGAAGATCGATAACGCGGGAGAGCAAGTGAAAAAAGAACGAAATCAGAAATTTGATTCCAATCAAGAAACAAAAACACGAAATCCGATTTCATCACCAAAAACACGAGAGCAAGGGCAAATATCCACAATTAATTGAATCGTACTAAAGTCCGTTGGGACTCGAGATCGGGGGTCGTGTGCACGTATGCGCCCTTGCGCTAATAGCCTAGTACATAAGCCGAGCGGGGTTCCATCCTAAAACCAATTGGCATTAGGTGGGGTAGCCCACTAGTTTATATACTAAGGCTTCTTTGTTTGTATAATCGATGTGGGACATTTTGTCTCTTCACATTCTCAACACGCCCCCGCAAGTGCAACTAGGGTCGTTTTTCACCTCTAGTTGTCACTTGGACATCGGGTCTAGCATCTCATTCTCTTTTTAGCTAGCCCAGGATCGAGAGTCGGGCCGTTTGACTTTTCCGCTCTGATACCATACTAAAGTCCGTTGGGACTCGAGATCGGGGGTCGTGTGCACGTATGCGCCCTTGCGCTAATAGCCTAGTACATAAGCCGAGCGGGGTTCCATCCTAAAACCAATTGGCATTAGGTGGGGTAGCCCACTAGTTTATATACTAAGGCTTCTTTGTTTGTATAATCGATGTGGGACATTTTGTCTCTTCACATTCTCAACAAATCGAAGAGTTATTCAATACCTCAATCCTCGCAAACAGAGGGTTACACGTCTTCGAGTTTCACCTCAACGACGACAGTTACTTGAATCAAATCGTGTCCGATTTAGGGTTTCGGAGGACGACAACGAGCGAGCGTGACGGCGGAAGATCGATAACGCGGGAGAGCAAGGGGAGAGAAGCAACGGGTTAGGGTTCAACGGCTCAGATCTGGATTGTAAAACAGCGGGGGAGGACCCAAGGAAGGATAATCGGTCACCGTTTTTCGGATCTGGCCGGACGAGACTGATTGGATAAGAACGACCGCATGGAACCCAAACGGGATCGCCCTCTGATTTGTCGGTCTCGACGGCATTGAACCAACGGTTTAGGGTTTAGGGTTTGTCGGCATATTCGCCTCCAACCGGCTCTTATTATTTTATACAGTAGTATTTGAGAAGAAATAATAAACCGCCTAATGGTAAATGGTAGGTCGGCTACAATAAACCGGCTTTCTCTCAACCGAAAAAATAAAAATAAACCGGCTTTCTCTCAACCAAAAAAATAAAAATAAACCGGCTTTCTCTCAACCAAAAAAATCAAAATAAACCGGCTTTCTAACCAAAACTAGAACAAGAAGGAATCATATACGAATAAGATTTTTATTTATAGTCGAAATCGGGTATATATCCATGAAAACTTTATTAATTGGGTACATACTCATTCAAACTTTAAAATCGTTTATACACTCATCAAATCATTTAAATTTTGTTTGATTGTCCATAATATATTTGATCAAATATTACTGAGTGGAAATTAGATTAAAATTTAATTATATACTAAAATTAAATAATTGGAAAATTTATCACTTTACAATTATTGGATAGAAAATATAATTAAAATTTAAATATAAAAGTTAAACTTCAACGTAATTATAATTATATTTTTATCCAATGATTTTATTTTGAATATCAAGTTTCATATATAAGTTCAAAATAATTAAGTTATATAAATGACCATAACCATAGTAAAGAAATAAAATACATATTTTTTTTAATTTAAAATCACATCAAATTAAAAAAAAATTACTTAGTCTGAGAGAAATTGAAATTAATGTCTCATTTTAATAATTATCTTAAAGTTAACTACTTTTGATATTTAAATAATTAAATTTTAATAATTTTTACATTTAATAGTATAAATTAAATATATGATGGACAGTTAAACAAAATATTAATGATTTAATGGGTATATAAACAATTTTAAAGTTTTAATGGGTATATACTATATACCCAATTAATAAAGTTTCCATGGATATATACCCGATTTCGCCTTTCATATCATATCCATTTATTCCTTTTATAATATCTAACCATAAGTTTCATAGAGTTTCTCTCTGTAGAAAACCCTCCAATCTTGCGGATCTTTCATCTTCAATCCATCATTGTGATGCATCAATCAGCCTTGTTCTTGGCTGATTTTGAGGCTTCATCCTCTATTTTATCCAAATCCGATATCAATTTGGGGGTTTCGGGGTTTTTGGCCTTCGAAGCTTCCCCTTGCTTATGTTTGGGCGCAGCCGACACACTTGAGTTTTTCGGCCTGAAGCTCGCCGAAGATGGTCCCGCTTCTCCTCGGCTTCAGCCTCGTCCCTAATGTGAGTGTTTCAGCATCTGCAATGGTTTGGGTCGCACCTCGTCTCACTCTTATCGGTGGCTCCCAGCTTTGTCTAATCCTTGCCGACGTGGTCCCCTCCGATGGCTTGGCTTCGTTCTCCTGCTTGGTAGGCGCTCGCCTATTGTTGTGCCCATGTTTGGCTCCTCGTTCGGGGTTGGTTCTTGCCGGCGTTGTCGCTTCCTTGATCTGGAATCGACGCTCTTCCTTTGGCTCAAGGCTAAGCCTCAGGCCCGAGGGTGACCCATTGTTTGGGCCCGTTGGGAAAAAGTAAGGAAGGAAAAAAAAAAAAGGAAAAGGAAAATTCTGGATTGGCTAGGTTGGCTGAGTTGTTTGGTTGTGTGGTTATTGGGCTTTTGAGGCTAGCGGTGTTCTTCTCCTTTGTCGACGCGCAAGAGGTCGTGGACGTGATCGAAACCTGAAGGCTCGTATATAGAGTCCAAATTTGAGGTTGTATTAACGGCTTGTCCGCCGCCGATTTATTTGGTCTATCGATCCATCGGGTCTGTCCGGTGCATCGAATTTTTACCTAATAAAAACAAATCTAGACATAAGTTTTGACATCATAAAACGAGTCTATATACAAAAATTACTTAAATAGAAATCTCAACATACAAAAAAAGCGAAATTTTAAATGACTTGAAACATATACTAGAAAAGAAAAAATTCACTAAATCTATTAATCTATATATCTATTAATATTACTAATTTTGTTAGCATTTTGTTGACGTGTTACGCCCACAATTAAACCTGATTATTTTAATCCATTTCTCTTTTCTTATTGGTTGGTTGCATTGACGGAAATCTTTGGTACATGTTTCCTTTTTTATTTTGATTGCAATCATCGAGCTCCTTAATTGTCTACATACATTGAACTTAAGTTGAATATTGACTGATTTATTTTTGAAAATTGAAATTATGTACTTCCCATACTATATCGATTACAATCTTCCCCACATTGTCTACGTACAAATAATGTTCCAAAAAACGCTTGCCGGATACTCGGCGACTAGATAGGGTCAAGGGTCTAGGCAGATTGTGCGGGGTCTAGGCGGATTACTATTTTCAGATGTATTTTTAATCCTATGTCATATTCAATACGTGTATAAAATAATAAAGTTTAATTCATAACATATATAAACAAATAAACTTTAATTAATAATCTATGCGTTAAAAACGGGTGTTAGGTCGCGAGTTAGGTCAAGAGTAAGAGAGAGAGTATAAAGGTTGATAACTAAGAGAAATCGGCATGTGAGGGTTTTAGGAGTTAAATCTCATAATGGTTTTTTTCACTAACTTGTCAAAACTACAAGGCCGTCAAGACCTTGCGGGTAACCTTCAAGGGTCTAGGCAACTAAACTCAAAGGTGGGGGACCTTCAAGGGTCTATGCGGGGTCTAGGCGGAGGCCCATACCTTTTTTTGGAACAATGCGTACAATGAATATTTATTACGGAATATCATAATATTATAAATATGAAAATACGCATATTAAAATATTATCTTACCTCATATAATGCATTATTAAAGGAAAGTGTGTTATCATATTGTTTGATTTTATTTTCCAAATATATTTATTCTTAGTGTGGATATACATGTTGGAGCCCTTTACGCAACTACATAATGTTCGATAATTCATTCTCAAGAACACGCTCTCAATCAATTTACTCAAGCCGAGGTAGACAGACCGTAGGATTTCATTATATAACGTATGTGTTAAAAATTCCATCCGACTTTTTTTGTAGCAATCAATTTAATTGTTAATGAATTGAATTTTTAGGTAGTTTCACTTTACGTACGTAACTTTAATATTTATTTATTGTGTTTTTTTTTATCGGAATATTTATTTATTGTGTTAAAAGTGAATTATAATTGAATCAGTTTAAGAAAAACAAAAAATAATCATCATTTTATAATAAAATAAAATTTGACCCAATTTGAACTCAATGCAACCTGAAATCCATTTGTGAACTTATCCAACTCGTTTCGAACCCTACTAAACATATACAATATACCCGACATATGATTGAACCCGAATGGGTATATTCAAACCAGTGGCGGAGCTAGGGGTGTTTGAGGGTGCTCGAGCATCCCCTAGCCGGAAAAAAAATACTCCCTCCGATTTTTAATATAAGGCATTGAGATTTTGTGCACGTAGTTTAAGGAGTAATACTTATTACTAATAAATATTATAATGTAAAAAAAATGAATAAAAAACATTAATATTTTATATAGTTTTAAGCTCCTTAAACTACGTGCACTAAATCTCAATGCCTTATATTTCCAATCGGAGGGAGTAATATTTTTTTTTTGCATATATTTAGTATTTTTAATGTAATTAAATGATATTTGAAGCAAGAATGTTATCTAGCCCAAGTAGTAAAAGAAATAAGGAAGGAAGGAGAAGCAAAAGCTATTGGTTCAATTCTCAAACAACTCAGATTGCCACCTCTATAGGCTTCCCATAGCTGCAATCTAGCCAATTACTGTAGATCATTATAACTTCAAATTCAGGAGGATAAATTCAGGTTATTTATGGATTTTCCTGCACAAGTTGAGTGTCTCGTCAATGAAATTGTTCGTATTCTTTCTCTAGGTGATGACTCCAAATCCAGAATATGAAACACTAAAACCTATTCTCCTTGAGGCACTTCATAAAATTCACGATGATTGTTGATCACATAAAATTCTCATTTGTTTTTGGGTTTTGTTTTTTCTAGAGTTGGCACATTTGAAACAACTGCGGATACTAAGATCTGACTTCCAACTCTTTATATGGATCTCTACCAAGTCAAGGTAAATAAACCACACAACATGCATTTGTACTCAACCCCTCATTTGGTTCATTTGTTTTGGTTTTTCTGATGGATGGTTTTCATCATTAATTTCTCATATTTGTGTAAACTAACGAGTCTTGAAGAGTTAACACTTGACCGGAATGAGCTGAGTGGCATCCTTCCAACATGTTTATGGAATTTGGCATCTCTTCGACTAATCGACCTATCAGATAACAGTTTCAGCGGCAACTTGCCACCAACCACCGACCTTCCGTCGCTTGAATGGTTATCCATCTCAAACAATAACTTTGATGGGAGATTCTCTTTATCTTACTTGATGAATCATTCGAGGTTGCAAGGCTTGTCCCTCTCAAACAATGCACTTCAACTACAAATGGATGATTCATCGTCGTGCTCCACCTCGAAGCTCGTGGATCTTCAATTAAGCCATTGCAACTTGAATGGTCAGTCCAAAAACTTGCTCAAATTCCTCTCATGCCAATCAAGCCTACAACACATTGATCTCTCTGGCAGTGGATTATATTGATTATTTCCAGCATGGTTCCTGCAAAATAATTCAAATCTTCGTTACTTGAACTTGGGAAATAATTCCTTCACCGGAAGTCTTGACCTCCCGAAGCATAGACATTTATCGGTTTTGGACATTTCAAGCGACATTATAACTGGTACGATGCCTAGGGATTTCGGGATATATATCCCTATCTTTCCTCCTAGCCTTAAACATGTCTTTCCATTCTTTCGATGGGCATATCCCTGCTTTAGTTGGCATTATGACACAGTTATTTTCACTTGATTTATCAAACAACAACTTCTCTGGAGAGGTACCATAATACCAAGACCATTAATTAGTATCTGATCTCACTCAGCTAGAACTTTTGTCACTATCGAAGAACAATCTTGGAGGAGAGATTATTCCCATCTATATGAACTTGTCATCCTTGCAAACTTTATACTTGGATGACAACAACTTTGGTGGGAGAGTTGGGAAGGCTCTATGCTCTAAACTTGTCCCACAACCACTTATCCGGTACAATACCTAGCAGTTTCTCCAAGCTCAAGAGCGTTGAGAGCTTAGACCTATCAAGCAACAACTTGAGTGGAGCAATCCCTTCTGAACTAGTCTCTCTCAATTTCCTGGAGATCTTCAATGTATCTTACAACAATCTAAGTGGAGAAGTACCAGAAGCAGGACAGTTTGGAACTTTTGATGAAAGAAACTAAGAAATGCTCTACTTTGTGGATCTCGACTACCTAAAAGTTGTGGGATGGAAGCAGTGTCTACAACCGAGAACACGTCAACCAAAGAAGAAGGATTTGACATGAATGTATTCCTTTGGAGCTTCGGTATGTCCTTTGTCACTATCTTCGGTATGTCCTTTGTCACTATCTTAATAGCCTTCATTGTCATTCTTGCAGTCAACCCTGACTGGAGGAGAGCTTGGTTTGCATTTCTGGATGTGAGATTCCTTTGGTGGTTCAACCCATGAACTTGGAGCATTGCGCCGGCCATCTCTTCCATTGATGATTACTTTCATAATTTTATGTGATTTTCATTGTGTTAGTTTGTATTTCAGTTGTTTGTATGACTTGAAATTTGCGATGTAAACTGTCGTCTTTGTCTGTCTTTTTCATCTTATTATCATAACTGATTTTCTGTAATTTTAATTGTGTTAGTTTGTATTTCTTTTGTGTGTGTGACTTTAAATCAGCTGTTGTTGTTGTTCCTGTACATGCATCTTGATTCTTGAGGGTCATAGCATCACATAAAACATTAATAATTCCATTGAAGGTTCCAAATGTTTCCCAAAACATAGGCTTTGCAGTTAGGCATTTTTTAGGAGGGTCAGGTCCTAGCTACTAATTACCAACACTTAACATTTGCCACTAACAAAAACAACAAAAAAAATTGGTAGCCACTAATTTTGTACCTGAAAAATAAGTCAACAGTCAACATTCCATTCCATCCTCCCCACCTGCCCCATATGAACAAAATCCCAATTCTTATGTGCATCCCATAGCTTGAGGTATCCCAATACCATGGGATACCTCAAACTAATAATTTTGAAAAATATTTGGGCTGCCACATTATTAATGGTCGTGTCAAGAGAGACACTTTTGCGGAAATTGTTCTGAAATAAAAAAAAAAAAAAAAAAACTCACTAAGTGGAAAGCCAGTTGTCTTTTGGCAAAGGGTAGGAAAATTCTGATTCAGTCAAATCTTAGTGCACAACCTTTATTCCTTATGCATGCCTTTCTTCTTCCAACGAATATCCTCCATGAGCTGGATAAGGTTTACATATCTTTCTTTTGGAACAAGAACTCTAGATCTCCTCCGTTGATTAGCTGGGACAAAATATACTCCGACACCCTCAAGGGTGGTCTGGGCTGCACAAACCATGAACATCGCTCTACAAATGAAATTGCTTTGGAAAATCATTGCGAAACCATCGAATTTCTAGGTCCGAGTTATCTCGGAAAAGTATCTGAAAGGAGCGCCTCTGCTCGACTATGTTAAAAAACAAAATACCTCCTGACAGTGGGGTAGATTGATGTCTCTCAGAAATCTCTTCAAGCCAGGGCAGCGTTGGAGCATTGGTAATGGAAGATCTGTTAACTTCTGGACAGACTGTTGGGCTTTCGACACCCCTCCTACGGACAGAGCGTTGGGTATCCTCCCTGCGGACGTGTCAAAACTTACAGTAGCTCACTTTATCAACCAGTCTAATAACTGGGATCGCCATAAATTGTGTCAAACACTGCACCGGTATTTATCCTCTAACAACATTGCCCATATTGCGAACATTCATCTTCCAACAAATACGTTGTCAGACCGTCTGTACCTTTGTCATCTCCTGTGCGCTATCACCAAAACCTTGTCCCTGTTGAAACGTCGATCCTCGTCCCACCATTGCAGACAGAAAATATGAGCTATCACCGGAAAAACACCTCGGTGATTACTACGAAGCAACAGAACAACAATACAGATTACAGAAGAAGCAGATCGTTACCGTGTCGCTCTGATACCATTTGAACAAGTGTGAATCGAATGAAGAAAACAATGAAATCATAGAATGAAGCAAGTAAACTCCATTGAAGGATCAAAGAAAACCAGATATGTGTTCACACACACAGTTTGTTACAAAATGGGAAAATGGCGCCAAAACAGCTTTATAAGCTGGTGTCCGGTTGTGCCTAACAACCTCTAGGGGGGATTACCAAATTGCCCTCCTAACTAACATCTATATGAACCCATATATATACCTCTATTAATTAGTTATTTCCTACATTTCAACTTTTTTTATTTTTTGGTATTTTTACGGGTGAAAGTGTACTCAAAACTAAAAAAAATAAATTAAAAGATAGTTTCAAATAAAGTGATGCCTATAATTTTTTTTGGTGAAAATGTGAGAGCAGACTCTCATAAATATAACCGAACAAAATAAAATGGGCTACACAGGGATAGGACGGAGAGTAGCCCTTCCCTTGGCGTCCTCGTCCACCATTCTACTAATGTCTATAGGTGGACTAGCAATAATATGAAAACCAATAGGAAATGAATGCAAACGACGCGAGGGAGTCGGAGACAAAATTCGCTTCCCTGAAGACATGCTTTAACTGGATCTCCCGGCCTTGGGCTAAGAAGCTCTGGCATTAACGAACCAGGCTAGAGAGGGGTTGCCAATCTTCCGGCCAACAAGGAGTCGGATTCAATGATGACTCTGTTAGCACGCCTTTCCCAACCCAATCGGAGCCTGTTGAGGAGGCCCCAGAGCTCGGCCATAGGAACCTTACTGCAGCCAATACGTCTGACATATCCCACAAGCCATTGTTTTCTTCATTCAGTCATTCCACAAGCACTACTCTTCAACTCCCCTGTCCTCCCCCAATTATCTCCAACATAGAAGTTAACGCATCATAAGAAGACCCTCCTGGCTGTACAGCCTTCCATGCCATCCCCTTCAACTCCGCAGCCCGCCTCCTCATCTCCTCCGCCTCCTCCCCCACCATCACCCTCCTCACCGCCGCCTCTATCTCTGCCCTCTCTACCCTCTCTTCCGCAACCATCCAATCGTAGTTCTGCTTCGCTCCAACCGAAATACCGACCCTCAACACCTCCACGATCAGCTTCTCGTTCAAGGATTGTTCCGCGAACATAGGCCATGTCACCAACGGTACCCCTGCCGTCACCCCCTCCAGCGTCGAGTTCCACCCGCAGTGCGTCACGAACCCGCCTGTGGCCGGGTGGTCTAAGATCATCACTTGTGGCGCCCAACCTCTTATGATCAGCCCCTTTCTCATGTTCCTTGCCTCAAACCCGCTTGGTAGCCATTCTTCCTCGTCGACTTTGTTATCGACGACTGATCCTCTTACCACCCATATGAAATGCTGGTCCGAGGCCTCTAGGGCCACTGCGATCTCAATTAGCTGGGCCGATGACATGTGAGTTATTGAGCCGAAACAAACATAGATGACTGAGTTTGGGGTTTCAAATCGAGCCATCTCAAGCACTCGTGCACGTCTATCTCCGCTTGTTTCCCCCTCTTTGCTTTGTCCTCGATGTTCCTGTTTTAGGTGTAGAACATTACACTGGTTCAAAATCTAATCAATCTTGTTAAATTACGGTGGGTTATACTACATGAAGGGGTCACACGTCCAAGCGTACAACCACAAATTAAGCCGAGCACACAAGCAGAATGAGTTCCATCCTAAAACTAATTGGCATTATAAGCAGCTAGCCCTCCTACTTTGTTATCGAAGGATGTGCAATTTTAATGTATAAGATTTGATGAACTACTTATTTTATTCCATTGAAAATAATGTGTACGACCCAAATCGGTGTATAAACAAATAGACCGATCCCTCACCTGTGAGACAAGGAAACGGGGCCAAGACTCCAACACCTTCGGCCGACGACATTCCGATAATGGTGTGCGTAATCTGCCTCGAGCTCGGAGAAGGTGTTCATGATCATCCCGAAACTCCTCTCCTCCGACTCAAACGCCGCCTCCACCGCCTTCAAGAAAGGTGTTTCCTCCTTCGAGGTCCATGCCGAAGAAAGCTTCCTCCTGGTCAGCTTCACTTCACCTCCGGGCAACCCGGGGACCACAAACTCCTCGTCCTCCGACTCCACCGCCCACTGAGGACGCAGCCGCCTCAGCACGTCGGTCACCGACATGGCGAAGTATCCACCGCCATTGAACGCCACCCACGGCACACCGGCCCTGGCGGCCACGTCATCCGTCAGCGGCAGGAACAAGTCGGCCACCAGGCAGCTCGGCCGCCGCTGTAGAAGCAGCTCCTCCAGCTCCGGGCCCTGGCAGATCAGCTTGAGGGCCTCCATGAACTTCCCCTGGAGGTCGACCCCGGTGACCTGGTTGATGTTCTCGACCCCGGCGGGTAAGCCCGCCTCCTCCGATGGGAACCGTAGGACATGGATCTCGACGTCCTCGGATTCGGAGAAGGCGGGGGCGTTGGCTGGGGTGGTGAGGAGGGTGGCCTTGGCGCCGCGGGAGGCGAAGAGGCGGGCGACATCGAAGAGAGGGATCATGTGACCATGGGCCATGAGGGGGAAAAAGAGCACGTGGATTTGAGCTTGTGGTAATTGGGAAGCCATGGCGACTGGCAAGTGTAAGTAGCTGTACTGTGTTTTGGAGCTTGGAGGGGCTATATATGGTCGTAACTGGTAACGTTAAGGTTACATGTGAAAGATTCGAGTGTCGATCCCCTACAACACCCGGTGCACCCTACGGTACACCACGAAATTATTTCGGGTATAATTTTACATTAAAAATATATATATATATATATATTTACATTCTACATTCTTATATTTGTAGGTTTATAAACTTTTACTCCCTCCGTTCAAAAATAGATGGTCTTTTAGGCTTTGAAATTTGTCGAAAATACATGGGTTTTTAAGTGTATATGTAATTATTACCCCTAAAATATCACTTTTTTTACTTATGAAAAAATTAAAGAACTTTTCATCTTCCCGTATCTATATGGATAACCAAAGGTTTTAAGTTTTAACCTTTAATAATAATGATGAGATTTAAGTATAAATAGGTTCCTTATTTAGCGTGCAAAAGCCTAAAAGACTATGTATTCTTGAACGGAGGGAGTATTTAAAACAATTCATTTTTAAAAAATATAAAATTAAAAAATCAATTATATTAGAAAATAAATTTTATTTTTTTAAAAACATGATTTTTCCCAAAACAAGTTTATAAACATATAAATATAAGTATGTTAAATGTAAATATATTTTTTTTTAAAAAAAATAATGTAAAGTTATACTGAAATAATTTCGTGGTGGGATCCACACAAGGTACGAGTGTACTAGTAGAGGATCCACACTCGAAAGATACTACTCGGGGTTATAATTGACTATGAATGGACCAGACCATTAAAAAAAACAAAACAAATAAAGGATGAATGGACCATTCTTAATCTTGGTATTATTCCACTTGTTATGTAAAGTCCATTCTTGCTCTTCAGTAGTTCTTCGAGATAGATCTGGTTTCAACTACCAGATCTGAGGAAGTTCTTCATTTCTTCCGTTTTAGATCACTTTCTTCTCTTGTGTACATCTCGTATTTGTTTGTTTGCCTCGATCTGTACCCTAGAGTTTGTGCATGCAACCTTATCTGTAATCGCTAACAAGAACTAGTGTATTGGGCCTGAGTCTCTCCCACTTGAGACTCCGCGGATGTAGAGTTTAACTCGAATCGCTAACAAGAACTAGTTGTCTTCCTTCTTCTCTCCTCTCCTCTTCTGAAAACCGTTTTGAGTCCTGGGTAGTTCCAATGACGGCAAGTGCACGCTATCGGGGTTCGTTGTGTATCTTTGGGGGGCGACGCTTGTAGCCGACTTGCACCACGGTGTCGAGGCGAATTTCGCTTCTAAGGCAGTGGTTCTCTTTATACCACGCCACAACCTTCAAACGCGGGTATTAGGGTTTTGATTTCAAGCGGTTTTTCACATAAATTGAGGCCTACATTTGCTATCGCACCAACAGACATCTTGTAGGATCACTCAATTCGCTCAAGGAGTTGAATTTGACTTACAACGGATTGGATATTGGAAACTTTACCGGACAAGGTATATATGCAACTCATTTATTCTTATTTTGCTCGTAATTAAAGATCACTTAGTTAACAATTAAAATTTTATGTTTATGATCCATACATTTAAATACACATATTTATATACTTTTTTCCTATACACACGATTTGTTGACGCAGTTCGGGTTAAACCCTACTATATGGGATCTCAAGAGGGAAGATCCGATCCCAGTGTCCACTAAGCTTCAGAAGCAAGTTACAAGTTTGGCTTTGGCGGCAGAGCACAAAAACAAGCAACTCGTCAAACCAGAAATACAGAAATGGAAAAGAAGAGATAAAGGAAGGTCCCCTAAAAGGCAACCGAGGAACTTCTATGAAGTTCTTCATGGAGATCGGGTTGTCAAACACTAGAGACAACCATCGGACCCCCGTCTTCCTTGGCTAAGCTCACATCAAAGCTATCGTCGCCGCTCGCTCTCTCTCTCTCTCTCTCTCTCTCTCTCTTTCTTTGCTAGAGTTTTACAAATGAGGCTCAAGTCTCTACAGTAACCGATGAGAGTTTATAAAGCCCTTAGCAAAGCTAGGGTTACAAGTGAATCCTCAACGGTCATCTGAAGAGATCCCACAAAAGAAGATACCAAGTATACAGATCCGACCCAACACAAATAGGCTCAAATCTATGCAACTGATTTAAGCCATTCTATGATGAAACAATACATACACATAACACAATGTATAGTCATCACTCTTAGGCCAAGTGATCCAAACCTAAATACTAAAGTATTTAGGGGTTCTTGCAACCTATAAGCAATGTCACATATATTATAAGGTACTTAGGTATATATTGTTTCATCACCCAAATAGTCCTAAAGTTTACTTATAGTTTAAGTGCTCATGCCACACAATAACCTAACTATACAATATACAAGTTTAATCACAACATTTAAAAATTATTTTCTAGTATACTCGATCATTTAATTATACACTCCATCAGTTAATTAAAACATGATATTTTATTATTTACGCAAACTATATAAAATATTAACTTTTTAATAACTTTTAAAATAATTTCATTACTTATTACTATTAAGTCTGAATTTATAAAAACAAATGTAAAAAAAGTTGATATTTTATACAGTTTTTATCATTATAGAAAAACGTGCATAAATAATAAACGGCATGTTTTAATTAAAAGAGGGAGTATAATTTTTAAATAATGATATTTTATAATAAAAATTTATAGTCGTGTAATTTAAGTACGTGGACCATAGATATTAAAAAATTATTTTTTTAAAAGTAAAATTGTTTCCGAAATAATTAAGTAATACATCGAGTGTTATATTGTATATGTGATACAAAAGATCTAATCTTCACTCCCCTCTCCCAACAGCAAATGCAATGCTAGAGTGGAAAGAAGGAAGATCCTTTACATCATTTGGCGCACCACCTTATGTATGCATCACAAAATTATTTTTAATCGGTTCGGCTATATACAACCCAAATCATGCACGTCCTTAAGAACGTGCATGATTAAAAGGGGTTAATTTTTTTTAAAAATATTAATTAGACACAAGACTTGCACGTCCTTAAGAACGTGTAATTTTAACCTTGTGATTTGTGGTGTATATAACCACACCCTTTTTAATCTAATGTTTTTATTTTAAAAAAATAAAAAATTATATTCATATTATAACCAACTATAAATTTTTATCTTTAAAAATCATGTTTAAAAAATTCTTAAAATATAATTTGCCAAAAATATTCTTTTTCATTTTAATTTTTTTTTAAAATATGGTTTTTCAATATGAAAATTTATAAACATATATAATTTTTTAAGTTAATCATAAAACTAAAATAATTTTTGGTACACCAAGTGACATAGAGGATTCTCGTTTAGAGCGGAAAACATTTTGGTCATTTTTCATTATTTAATTTTTTTAAATATATTTTTGTCCTTCAGAGCTGACACATTTGAGACAATTGCGGATACTTCGTCTAAGTTTGAACCAATTAAGTGGATCTTCAATTCAAGGTACAAATTGAAAATTTTTGGTTTAGGAAAGGGTTTGGTCTGGTATTTTTGGTTTAGGAAAGGAACCACAAATTCAATGTGCAAGTCTAATAAGGTTTCATTTTGTAATCAACAAGTACTTCATCAACTTAATATGTAGTTCAATTCATTCCATTTTTTCCCTATTAAGAAGGGTATTGGTAAGGGGTTCATGACATCATGTGTTTTTTGGGTTTTCTGATAAGCCTTGACGGGAACCAGTTGAGTGGCATCCTTCCCCCATGTATATTGAACTCGACATCTCTTAGATAGCTCGACCTATCGGATAATAGTTTCAGCGGCAACTTGCCATCAGCCATCAACCTTCCTTCGCTTGAATGGCTATCCATCTCAGACAATGACTTTCAAGGCAAATTCTCTTTCGTTATCTTACCTGATGAATCATTCAAGGCTACAAGGTTTGTTACTCTCAAACAATGCATTGCAAGAACAAGTTGATGATGATTCAGCATATTCATTGCTCTCTCTGGTAATGGATTATTTGGATTATTCCACAATGGATTTATAAGCTCTCCAAATTGGCTATCATTCTATTAGGAGGTAATAAGCTATAAGGGGAATTGCCCATCCAACTATGTCAACTGCAACAAGTTAACATCATTGACTTGTCAAATAATAGCATTTCAGGTGCTATCCCTTCGTGCTTCCAAAATATGTCATTTGGAGAACGAAACTTCAATGGACCAATTGAATCAGAGGAAATAATGAAGTCAGAGAGAGTTTTTCTGCCTGATGCCTATGTTTTCGGCTCAAAAATTCTAGAGTATGCAATTGATTTAAATTTCGACATACAAGAGGAAGTTAACTTCATTGTCAAGAGCAGATATAGTTCTTACAAGGCCAATATTCTTACGATTATGTCTGAGTTAGATTTGTCATCCAACTAACTGATTGGAGACATTCCTCCTGAATTGGGAA
Organism: Persicaria tinctoria; assembly: GCA_037127255.1. Classification (NCBI taxonomy): domain Eukaryota; kingdom Viridiplantae; phylum Streptophyta; class Magnoliopsida; order Caryophyllales; family Polygonaceae; genus Persicaria; species Persicaria tinctoria. The sequence continues at coordinate 1,156,678 of JBANSL010000014.1, forward strand.
AGTTGGAAAGCCTTCATGCTATAAATCAGTCCCACAACCACTTATCCGGTACAATACCAAGCAATTTCTCCAAACTCAAGAGCGTTGAGAGCTTAAACCTATCAAGCAACAACTTGAGTGGAGCAATCCCTTCTGAACTAGTCGCTCTCACTTTCATGGAGATCTTCAATGTATCTTACAACAATCTAAGTGGAGAAGTGCCAGAATCGGGACAGTTTGGAACTTTTGATGAAGGAAAGTATCTAGGAAATCCTCTGCTTTGTGGGTCTCGACTACCTAAAAGTTGTGGGAAGGATGAACCTGAACCTAATACTGGGAACACATCAACCAAACATGGAGGTATTCCTTTAAAGCTTCGGTATGTCCTCTGTCACTATCTTAATAGCCTTCATTGTCGTTCTTGCAATCAACCCTCACTGGAGGAGAGCTTGGTTTGCATTTCTTGATGTGATATTCCTTTGGTGGTTCAACACTTGAATCCATGAACTAATTGAAGCATTGTGCCATCTCTTGCATTGATGTTTACTTTCAGAATTTTCTGTGATTTTCATTGTGTTAGTTTTTATTTCTGTTGTTGGTATGACTTTAAATTTGCGATGTAAACTGTCGTCTAAGTCTTTGTCTTGTTCTTCTTATAATCATAACTAATTTTCTGCAATTTTAATTGTGTTAGTTTATATTTCTGTTGTGTAGATGACTTTAAATTTGTGATGTAAACTGTTGTCTTAGTCTTGTTCTTTAAATCATCACAACTAATTTGCAATGTTAATTAAATGGCTTTCAATATGTAATTAGTTGTTATTCCTATATATCTGAGGAAAATATCATCACATAAAACATTAACAGTTCAATTGAAGGTTCCAAATGTTTCCCAAAACACAGGCTTCGCAATCAGGCATTTTCGAGGAGGTCAGGTCCTAGCTACTAATTACCAACACTTGACATTTGCCACTAACAAAAACAACAAAAAAAACTGGTAGCCACTGATTTTGTACCTGAAAAATAAGTCAACAATCAACATTCCATTCCATCCTCCCCACCAGCCCCATATGAACAAAATCCCAATTCTTATGTGCGTCCCATAGCTGCAATCTTGCCAATTAGACCTGACAAAGGCGGCACGAAACGCAAAGAATCAGATTATAACTTTAAATTCAGGAAGATAACTGTAATTAGAAGCTGGGCACGAAACACAAAACTTAAGAAAAACCTGGACCTTGCTTGTTAAGAACTGTTATTTTGCTATGACTCCATTGAACCGGATTTCGAATCTTTTATAACATCAGCAGCCACCTGCGGCACATTCTGCAATCTTAGTGCCTGCTCTTCTGGTGTCTGGAGCAACTTCCTTTTTTGTCCATATTGATAGAACGTGAGGAAACCATCAACGTTAAGGCCAAACAAGTTTCAAATGCAATACACTCTTTTATAACAAGGATTGAGGCAAATTTCAAGTGTATTATGAGTCAATAATGCAGCATCCGTGACAATGGACTATGTAAAAGGATATAAATCTCTCCATCCTTTCTCATTGGCCAGATCAATACGGTGTTGTAGAACAATCAACTCTCTTGCAATCGCCTGAACTTTTCATCTCAGAATTAGAATCAGAAGCAATTATGAGTCCATTAACTACAGCATTTCTTCACTAATTAGCAATACTTACATGCTTTGTTATATGTTCATGAAGAGTTTTGACCTTCTGCTGAAGATCGACCTGTTACACAACAGAAAAACATACATCACAAGTAAAACAAGCATTATAATACAGAGTACCCTTTCACAAGAGAATGCTCAAGCATCTATAGCCCTCTTATATACACTAAGGATGGATAATGAGCAAATGAAGTTGCGCAAGCCCAAGAAGATATTGCACCAGTCAGCAAAAATGCTTGTTTTGATTGCTTTGAAATTTCTTGCAAGTGTCATAATAGTTTGTTTTTTTTGGTAATATCAAGTGTCATAATAGTTAAACTGATCATAAAAATTAAAAGATAACTTACAACAGTAGGCCTTTCAAGAATGCCTTTCTCCACTTTCTTGCGTAATTCCTCACATTCTTCCTGCACGTATGAGCAAAAAGTCAACCTAATTCTCATGTAATGGATACGGATACAGTGACAATAAAGAACAAAAAACAAGAAAACAGTTAACAGATGTCATTGCTCTTTGATTACCTCAGAGAAATCGTCATCTGAAAGCATGGAGATCAGAACATCATCCGCCATACTGGACAACTTTAGCACAATATCCGCTTTGTTTCCGTTAGCTGGTCTTATGACATCTGAAGAAAGTACGGACAACAATAATGCTCATTAAGTCACACAGAAGAATTGGTGAATATAACTTTTAGAAAATAAACTATACCATATTTAGAGTATTACCTGTGACTTGAAGAAGCTCGTAACAACGCTTGTGAACTGACTTGACTTTCACAATGCTACCTACTACTTTGAGATCAAAGGCTTCAGAATTCTTCAACAGCTCCTCCACCAAACTCCTTTTCAAGTAAACAAGCTTAATGTTCTCTGGAACTATAGATGCATAACGGCTATAAACAACAGGACTTGCATCATCCTCCTGAATCTTTTTGAATGCTGCATCCTCTGTCTGCAAATCTTTTGAAGATCGCTCCTTTTTTTCGCAAGTTTTAACCGAGCTGTGCTTTTTCAACTTTTTAGAAGACAATAAGCTCTTCAATTCCTCATCTGCTGAACTGTTTTCATCCTCATCGTCATCTGATTCCGCTAAGTTCTCATAAAAATGGCTTTCAAGGGAGTCCCTGATTCTATAAATGGTCACAGACTTCCTCCCCAGAATGGAATGAAGTGCATCATCAGTAAGGATTTTCTTCTTGTTTCCCGATTCAAAAAGATTCTTTTCGCGTGCGTATGTGGTCATAATATCAGCAACTTCAGTCTGAGTGAGCTTCTGGCTAGTGTCTTTACCAATTGATGCTAGGAACTCTATTAGAGGTTTTGAACCCCAACCAATGAATTCCCTTACATTTGAGACCTTCTCCTTCTCCTCCTTTTTCTTTTTCCGTTTCGGTCTCACCTTTTTTCTATCTGCTTTTGATTTGCTCTTCTGAATAACCTCAATTTCACAGTCAGCATCAGATGCTTCTCCGCGAAATTCATCTACAACAAATTCATCTGAGTGTGCCCTTTTAGAGGCTGACCGGCGTGTTTTACTATTTTCCATCTGAGCATTCGCAGCCTGGAGATCCTTTAAGGTTAGGCTTTCCTTATCTCTAACTATTTCCCAATATTCCTTAAAAAGGCCCTCAGATGATTCTCGATCATTGAAATCTGCCTCTTCCTGCAAAAAACATACATCCAATCAGGAACCACAATGACAATCTAAAGACCCAAAAAGGTTGAAAAAATAAAGCAAACTTAAAATTTCCAAATAAAAACTCGAGCTAAACTGAGTTACATGCTTTTTTTTAATGTCAAATGCATGTTTGTCACTTAGGACCAAAAATGCATGTTTGTCACTTGTGTATGAGTTTTCATCTATCAGATCACAAGTCAATAAGCAAGACCAACATATTCACATTAGTGATCAAGTGGAGCAGTTTTTCTTTCTTACTTTGAGCCGAGGGAACCTTCATCCTATATATTTTCATTTCATGGTGCATCAACACTTCACCTAACTAATTAACATGACAGATAGCAAGAGCCAAAAAATAATTAATATCGGAAATCAACTGTGTCGAAAAAGGAAACTTAGTTTCGATCAACCATGTTAAAATTTCATCTATATTTAATTTACAAGCATATAGCATTGGAAAAGGATAAATTTTTCTCAGTAGAATAAACCAAAATTGAAACCATTCTCTCGATAACATTCTAACAGAACCACCGAACCACTCGTCTAAAAACTAGATTATAAAAAAAAAGCCTCACAGCAGGAAATGATATAAGAAGATAAAGTCAATAGTCAATGACATGATGCTTTCATCTTACCCCCTCTGAGTCAACATCTCTTCCTTCCTCCACCATTAAGGCAAGCTTAAGGCACTCGTCACAAATACCAAGCACTCCTTTAATCCGGCTGAATTCCTCATTGTTGATAATGCAGCTTTCGCACACAGCATTTGGACAGCACAAGCACCTAATACTAGAGCTTTTGCGACATTTGCAGCAAGTGTGCGAACCTGAAATGTAAAAAGCTCCTATCGATTTAGACAACACTGGGGATGCAAGTATAACTTAAGGAGACATTCACAAGTAGCATAATTAAATGCACATAAAGAGGCAATGTACACAGAAACACACAGATGAGCTTACCACATATCCATTGTTGTTCCGAATCAGCAGTGGACTTTTTATTTACGCAGTTTTCATGATAAGCCTTTGTACAATCACTGAAAGTTACCCGAGGAGGATGCAGGTCAGAATATTAAAGAGCATGAATCAAACCGAAAAGATTACTTAAAATGAGTTTATTTATGATTATAAGGTCCAATAGACCCCAATTACTTCAGCAGACAGATTATGATTGTAAGTAGTCCTAAATTTGACATTTCGGTAGAAAACAAACTGGATCCCTATTCAGTCTTCAAATTCTAGAAGAAACATGAACCCTTTTCTCTAGATCTTGTAACCCAAATACCATATTTCAACCTTAACCCCTTTCAATCCAAAATCAAAGCATTACACCAGAAATGTGTGAGGCACCAAGTCAGTAAGAGCCAACATTCTAAACATGCAGGGAAAACAATAAAAATATAAATCACTGTCACAAAAGAAAGCACACAAATTTCATATCTTCAAAGCAAAAAGAAGACTACTTTACCCTTTACTCAGATCATTACAAAGCAGAAAAGGAAGAAAGCATCAACTGTGCTTTATTTTCCCAAATTGAAGTCACGGAAATTAGACACATGGGATTAATCTTCTTAAACCCTAATCAATTACTTAGACACTACAGAAACCAAGAGAGCAGAGAGAACGGACTCGTGATCACAGAGAATGAGCAAGCCTCCATCTTTGCAAACAAAGCAGTAATCTTCAGAATCTTCGATCGGTTTCTCAACCGTTATGGATGTTGTGGGCTTGAGCTTGGTCCTACTTTTCTTCCCCATTGCTACTATCAAAGAGGGAGAAATTGAAGAAGAGGGTGAATTTGAGGTTCAATTTCAAGAGCACGAGGAGAGTGAAAGAGAAGTGCAAGAGTGATTGACTGCAGTCTGCAGAGGTGCAGAGTTGAGCAATGTGAGAGAGAGAAAAAATCCCCTTTATTGTATAACCTAAAATTTCCAATTGGCTCCGTATTTAATTACTACTGTACGACTTTTCACGATTCACTGTAACGGATGAATTCTAGATCAATCAAAATCTTATTTTAACATGTATTTAATCTTAAAAAAATTTATAACATGTATTTAATCTTTAAAAAATTTATAAAAAATATATTTGTATTACTAATATCTATTTTTATATATTCATAAAATTTTATTTTTAAAAATCATGTTTTGAAATTTTTAATAATTATACTTTGTTAAATATTGCCTTTTTAATTTTTTAAAAATGTAAAACATGATTTTTTAAAATATAATTTTATGAATATATAAAAGTAGATGTTAGTAACATAAATATAATTTTTGATGATTTTTTTATGATTAAATATATGCTAAAATATTTTTGTGTTGTAGGGAATGAAGTAGGGAGTACAATAGGAGATCCCTATTTATTCTAGATCCGTTTAAACTTTAAACTCTAATTCAATACTGTATTTGTCTAGCCATTATTACATTACAAATTATGAAAAAAATACACGGATAGATTCTATATCCGTCCATATTTAAAAGAAACAAATCAAATGATGGATCTATGATCCGCCCTGGATTAAAAAGCGGGAGAAAAAAAAAGTAAGACCCTAAAAAAAATAAAAACACAAGGCCGGATGAAAAAAAAAGACAAAAAAAAACACAATAATGGAACATGGATCCATCTTATGAGACCCAGAATGCAGATGGATCCTAGATCCGTCCGTATTTTTTTTCCATAATTTGCAATAATTATTGGATAGGTGTTATACTCTAGTGAAATTGATCCAAAATCCGTCAGTTAGGGTACATATAACACATGCCCCTAGTGCATATAGCCGCCCTGTCTTTTCGAGGAAAAATATTTAGTGTTATTTATATTTATGGAAACGTTTCATGGAGACACCAAAAGGTATGAATTCTCTTTTCACAAGCGCTTCCCCTTTTCCTGTTCTTTCTCACAAAACCTCTCGTATTTTTTATTCTTTGGATAAATTACAAAAAAAAAAACACCCTTAAAATAGGAGTGTTTTTAGAAAACCACCCTTAAAATAAAAGTTTGCAAATAAAATCCATAAATTTATTTTTCTTTCAAATAACCACCTATGACCATTTAAATATGGAAAAGTGTTTAAAAATGTTAAATTCTCACCTTTTGTATTCAATATAACCTAAATGTACAATAAATTGACCAAAATATTTAAGAAAATATGAATATATACTTCACGTTTTGTATAAAAAAAACTTTTTAGTTAGTGGTCTTTAAAAAAAACTAAATTTATTGGTGGTTTTATGAAAGTTTTGATTTTGAAGGTGGTTATGCGAAAGCTCATCTATTTTAAGGGTGGTTTCTGTAGTTTACCCTTATTCTTTTAATCCTTTTTTTTTGTTCCTTTTTCTTTCTAATTAAGGCTTGCGATGGGGTGGAGAATAGGAGAGGGCAAGATTGAGGATATGCCCAATTTGGAGCTGACACGAAAAATGATCAACTTGTGATTTGATTTGTTATAGGAAAATTTTACCGGATAAAAACAACTTCAAAGTAAACTGGTGCAAGACTAGTTTCAATAGATTTATATAAATATATGCATTCTCAAAATGTATATGCGAGGCATTTAGACAAATTTGATCAGATTATAAATAGGTGTTTGTTTAGAGTTGACGATTCCCTAGTTTATATAAGCCCAACCTTAAGGTTGAACCCGGATCAGTCTAGATTAATATCTTGAACGAGATCAACGGTCTTACACTCTTACCCGAAATAATGGGCTGCGGACGGACCAAAATATCAAAACCTAAGTCGCTGAACCTCTATATCTAACTAAAGATCTATTCCTCTTCCTATTTTCGGGTTCATCAAGACTTACTAAGAAAAAAGTGCTCGATCCTACAAGTAACCACTAGAGAAATCCTTATCCTTATTTATCTGTCCTTCCTAATTGAACTCCGATCTTGGACAGATCAATTATCTTGCTACTTGAGTGGTTTTAAGTTCTCCTGAATTGATTTTCCGTCGCGAACGACTCCTTCTCTCTTTAGGATTTCGAATTCACTATCTCTAAAAAAAAAAAAACCTTTTTTGTATTCGAATCTGGCTTTTATAGGTGGACTCTTCTTTAGTGATATACTTGTCATCATATTTTTTTTGACACATGTTGTTCCAGATTAGTCACGTGGCGAAATTGAACCGACATATGGTATGTGAGCCTCTGAGCCACCTAATGATTCAGGAAGATGGGTCTTCTCCATCCGCGGACACTCGGTTTCTGATTGTTGCATCTCTTTCGTCTTAACATCACCCGTGGATGGAGCGTTTTTGCTTATACTAAAAAAGGGTTACGTCAACAAGAGTATTGATTGGGTATTTATTATTTAACTAAGGAATGCCTATTGACAAGATGAAAAATATCTATTGGCAAGATAAGTTTAAAAAATTACATATAAGTCCCTTTTGACTTTAGAAAATATTTACAAAGTTGATTGAGACCTTAAAAAACATAAACGAGCAAGGGTCATTTAAACACACTAACCCCGTTTTTTTTTTTTGTACAGAAAGATAATGATTATCTTTATGAATATAATCCATATTTAAGTTAAGATTCATTGATCACCATTCTAATAAGGTGAAAGTGTGAAACTAATCAAAATAACCAAACCTTTGGAAGGGTGTTGAAAAAATATCATCACCTTTCAACTATACGAAAAATAACCCGGCCTTTGGGGGAGATGGTAACAAAATATCCCGAATCATTTTTTCGACCATAAATTGGATCAAAACAATGATATAAAATTGGTTAAATACTTAAATGATCTCATTCTCATTAAAATAAGTCAATATCATCCAAAATTCATCAAAATATTAATTTCGTCAATTATATGTCATCATTTTTGTTCATATTTATAGTTGTAAAAATAATTGGGATACTTTGTTAACACATCCCCCAAAGATTGGGATATTTTTCTTATTGTTGAAAGATGTAGATATTTTTTTAACACCCCTCCAAAGGTTGAATTATTTTAATTGATTTTGCCTTCTAATAATTCCCCTTCTTTTCTCTCATTTTTCCTACAAAATTAATTTGTTACCTTTTCTCACATTCTATTCCCTAATTTTAAGAAAGATAACTACTACATCTAATATAGTCTAATCATTTCTTCCACCCTATTCTCTAAGCTCACTAAAAAATGATAATCATCTACATTTTATATGTAAAATTTACAGTAATATTTTTCTGTCCATTCTACTCTTATATATAAACAAACGAGTCTTAAAAAAATACTTACCAAAAAAAAAAAACGAGTCTTAAAAAACCGCTTAAGCCATATACTGTAACGAGAGAAGGGCCAAATTGATTTACCGATAATTTGGGCGGGATCAGTTGACATCACGCTCTGTCTTCTTCGCTTTGTTCGATCGCTCTCTCTACGCTCAGCCTCAGGTACGCTCTCTGTTATCTCGTTTTCTCTTCTCTCCTTCTGTCCTTCTACCCTCTTTCTTGACTATGGCTTGTTGTAATCCATGGGCAATTCCAATTTCGAACTATAGGAATAGGGCTAAGGATGTGCGCTTTGTAGATTATGGTTTGTGCATTTTTTTGGGCGATTTTTGGCTTGTTGATATAGGGTTTGTTGTTCTTTGCCTCTACAATTGAAATTAGGGTCTGTAGATTAGGGTTTGTACAATCTGAAATTTGCGTGCCTTGTATAATCGAAATCTGTAGTCTGATTTTATTTTATTTTTTTGTTATGCGAATTTGTTTCTATTTCTCTTGATTTGTTTGAGATTTATTTTGTTCAGTTGTCATGAATTTGTTAACTGTGCTGTTGTGTTATTTTGATTTTCTTGTGAACCTTCGTTTGTATGTTATGATTGAACCCTTAGTTTGTATCTGATATCCTGGAATGTCATTCCAAACAGCAGATATTAGATATCCTGCAAAATACCAAACGATCGATCAATGCCAAACGACCACTAAACGCACATTGTTGAAATTGTATCTCATAGTGCTGTAGCAAAGTTTGATGTTGAAAGACCGAATCATTGTGAAGGGTTTAAAAAAAAACTAATCTTAAGATACATATTTGTAGTGTGTCTTTGAAATGTCATGGTTGTGTTTCTTACTCGTACGGTCTTACCTGCATTGCATCACAACTTGATTGTTGTTGATAGCACTTGTTATGTGCGGTGAAAGTGACCAGCCACCTCTTAGATGTATCTTTACTTGTTAATCATCTCTATTTGTAATGCCTACTGATGGCATCGATGCTGCAGGATCAAGATCACCATCAATAAACCTGCATGGAGTTAATGTGAATAAGATGGATTCAGAATCTCTGCAAACCGAACTCAGTGCGTTGAGAAAATTATATGGGCTCCTCCAGATTAATGAATCCAGCGAGCAGAGTTCTATATCTGAAATTGTAAGTGTCCGGTAACTTTTGCATAACTCGTTTGCTGAAGTAGTGAAGTGAACTGCAAACTCGGGTGAATGTTGTGTTATTCCTTTTGTTATGAATGATTTCTCAAATGTTGGTGAAAGTTTGGTTCTTTTATTTATTTGCTTTCTTGAAAGCGCGCAGTTGGATGAAGAATCGCGAGTCTTGTTGAGGAAGCTGCTTGATGATGCTTCTGAAAAGGTTTTTGAGGCCCATATGAAGGTATTGCCCCATCTTCATGTACTCTCTCTTCTTCCTTTGGATGAGACTCAATGAAAACAAGTTCACAGTTTGATTCAAATTGCTTGTCTTGGTATTCATAGATCATGGCGGATAAATGGAGGAGTCTGCTTGGTACGCAGTGCTTGGATCAACTAGAAGAAGCCAAAAGGATTGAGATTTCGCGACCATCTACTCCGTCATTTGCTGTCAAATCTCCTAGCTTTGATCAGAACATAAAAGAAAATGTCGAATGCCATTCAGTGTTGCCACAAGATGAGCAGCCTTTCGAGATCAAGATGCCCAATAAGGCCCCTGTTGTTACTTCTAGACTAAGACGGTCTGCTACAGAGCTACAAAGTAGAAAGAAACGCTGCCTTTCTTGTGAGCAAGGCAGCAAACTAGAGGCAAAGCAGTCGTCTGAATCAGTCGTGTATTCTGGAGTGCTCGGCAATAAGAGAACGAGTGTAATTGATTGCAAGTCAAGTGAAAAAGAATCTGTCGCCGGTTCATTCAACAGCATGGCCCCTAGGAAAGAGGTGGAAGACAAAGCATCAAATGTAGAAGATTTCTCAAAGGAGGTTGATGATGCAATAAGAAGGATTGAGTCTCTCATTCCGTCGCTTCATCATCTGGCCAAACCTGTTCAAGCACCTGCAGGGAAGAAAATGGGCAATCTGAATTCTTTCAGGAAAACAAATTCAGTTCTTGATTTAGATGCAACCGGCTCATCGCTGGGTGGATCAAATGGGATCTCAGCCAGAACCGAGCAGCGTCAGGCTAGACAATCCAAGCAGGCTGACCAAGGGATCGGAGAATGCCATGAATCTGCTCCGAGGCTTCTGCATCCACCACAGAGGAGTGATTATGAGTCCCTAAAAGAGGATGAGTTTGAAGGTGAGGTTAAATTGCTCAAGAACACTGCAAGTCAGTTTCAGCTGATTCCAAAAACTCATCATTTGATGAGTGATACTCCTAGTGACCAGGATCCTAGAATCAAGGGTTATAGGTTCTTGGAGGAGTCTACGGGTCGGATTCAGGGCGAGTTTGGATTAGGAGATGGGAAGCCGATTCAGAGGACTAATGTGTCCTCACATCTACATGGAAATGTAAGTCAAAATGACAATGTAGCAGGTCAGATTCCACATCATATTCAGGACATGAGGATTTTACCAAGTCAATTCAACGAGGATAATGTGAATCAGTATCGAATTCCTCAAAGGGAGGCAAGAAGGAAGACTCCGACTTCAAGATCCTCCTTGTTACCTCCCTCCACCAGTTCTACGAGCTTCGGGAAGGCTAGAGAAAGAGTTGATACACGAAATGCTGTTCGTGGAGCAAATCAAGTCAAGTCTAGGGAGAAAAATCCATCATCAAGACGAAAGACCGGCTTTGAAGAAAGCAGTTATTTGTCTCCGCAACCCTTCGATGAATCCGATGAAACGCATTCAGGTTCACCTGGTTCGTCTAGCTGGGTAACAGGAGAAGCGAGCTCTTCCTTTTCACCGAGTGACACGATTCAGACAACCAGCAGCTGCACTGGTGAAAACGAAGACTCCGGATTCACAGGCAGCAGCCTTAATTATCAAGATGTTGGGTCTGAATTGAGTGGCACACGATATGAAACGAGTCAGACTAGCTCTAGATATGATGCCTCTTCTAATAGTTCTCCTGGCTATGGAGATTCAAATCCTTCAGAATACTACAAAACGAGTCATCATTCTGTTCGGAACAGACAAGCAGGCAAGTTTAAGAGACTGAAGAACAAGCTGGGCTTGATTTTCCATCACCACCACCACCACCACCATCACCACCATGACAAGGGTGGTCAAGCCCATGGATCAGTTTGGAAGCACCTTGGGAACATGTTCAGTCACACCGAGAAGGAAGAGGCTAAGAAGCCGAAAGCAGGTACTCGTAACAAGGATAAACATTTGGCCAAGAGTGGATCGCGCAAGCAACAGACTGAAAACCTCCACACTCTTGTAGAGGGGCTGATGAAGCAAGCGAAGAAGAAACCGAAGCAGGGCAAGGGTGGTGTTGGAAAGCCAGGAGGCCGAAACCTCGTGGGAAAGAAGGCTAGGAAGAAGCCGAGTTGTTGGCAAAACAAGGCTCGGGTTAAGCTGCCAGGAAGAGATAAGAAACCTCAGTTGACAGCTCCTAAATCTCATCTAAGGCACTCCTGACCGCAATTTGGCTTGTAAGTTTTAACTTGTAAGCAACTCAATACATGTATTTTCTGATTTTGATGAATGTAGATGTAGTTGGGGAAGAAAACTGAGCATTCATAATTGACCGATTTGGGCTTATCCACTGGTAAAAGGGATGGATTTGCCCTTGCTGTCATAGGACTCATTCGGTTTCTGTATGAGTACTAACATTGCATCATGACCTTACATATGGAATTGTATCTTACAATGTGCATTGATATACTTTCAATTGAAATTTCAGTTTGAAAGTTGCAAAAGTTTCTGGATTAGCTGCTTCTGATTCTTCTTGATTGAAAGGAATGGAGGATGCTTAACAGGTTCGAGATTCGGACATTGGCATGAAGCCCACTTGTTAGATGGCAAAGCACATCTTTTGGCTTTGTATGCTCCATAATTTGTTGAAAAAATTTATATCTTCTGTCTTTAGATGGCAAGCTGTTGGATAAAAACAGCTATGTAGTGTTGCTTTTGTACATTTTGTATTGTAGTTGTTGTGACGAATTTTATTCAATGTAAAGATATTTTGACTTCAGTTATTCTAACTTATGCAAGATTATTAAAAAACACATTTTTTATATCCTTATCAACAATCAACGCATTGCGTCTAACTGGTCTAAATAAAAACTTAGAAAAATGTTATGACTTAAAACAATCGAATCAGATAACAATTTAAACTCAAAATAACATACACTAAGTACCAAACTCATACTTAATCAACCCCGATAATGACTTGATCTCGAATTGATTTTTTTTTTGAAATCAAGAGCTGTATATATATCAAATAAGATAAATTTCCGCTAGATCAATGAGACCCTGCGGAAACTGATCAAGCCATATACAAGTAGTGTTAGCGGTAGGCAATAGCCTTGCCGCAAGATGAGCGACGGTATTAGCCGATCTACGCACATGAAGGAAAGATACATTAGTATTGGGTAATTGCTCGAGGATATCCTCGCATACAAGGTCGACATAAGAAGTGCTATGCACTGGGTAAAGGAGCCGCTGAATAAGATTAGAGTCATCAGACTCGATTTGCAAGTGATCCCAAGCAAGACCGGCAATGGATTGGACACCGAATAGGAGGGCCGAAGCTTCTGCTAAGGCTACTGAGACAGTCCCCAAATAACGCTTTGAGGCCGCCATGAGTACTGCGCCCGAGTGGTCACGTAGAACAGCACCCAGGCAGACCGACCCATGATTTGACTCGAACCGACTCAATTTTCACATATATACCTATTTAGGGCATAAACGACGCGTTTCATTCACACTTTTATTCCACCGGTTGCCCAACAAATTTGCCGTGTTGCTTGCGTACAGAAACCAAAAAGAAAAAACTCTCCCGCGCTCTTACCGCGCATCAGAGGAGTATCTCTTCCTTTTGAAAACGGTATATAAAACTTTTCATGTCTCCTCCCCCTAATTCCCAAATCCATCCCTAATTTCCATCTCCGTTGCCTTTCTGGATCTCCTTTCAATCTCAACCGGTGAGTTCTCCTTTCAATCGTTTAATTTCGCCTCAATTTTTTCCTTGTCTTGCTTCCGATTTCAATTCTGATTGTCAGATTTGGCTTGGATGACTCTAGGTTTTTTTTTTCGTTTGTTCTGAGTCCGTTTTTTGTTTCCTCGATTAATTTCATGTGCGAGCTGTTGTGATTATTCCCTTCGTTAGTCTGGCGATCTCAGAATTTGAGTGCATTTATTCCGAAAAAATGCACTTGCAGATACGAAAATGTGATTGCTGACAAGAAATTGAATGCCAATGGGCAAAATATATATGCGGCGTTTGAATATGTGTACCGTATCTTTTGTGAAACATCTAGCCATGACTAAATCTCCTTCTACATGATCTCTAGGGGATTTTACATTTTAGAATGCGAAGGTTCCTGTTACAGCCCTAGTTAAAACCAATATTTGCTCTTGACAGGTTGTATGCAGTGGCTTATGTGGTGTTGCAGCTAATCTGCAATACTGGATACTGAAAATGAGAGATTGAAGGTAATGCAAAAGAACAAAAGGCACAAAATGGTTGATTTTAATGTTGCTAATACAAGGGTACTCGACACATTGAAAGGTTATAGTCCAGTTGTTATCAGTTGGGTGCTTCCTGGATCATTGTGCCTTTTGGTTGTAGTATTCAGCTTAGTCAAATGGCAGAAAAATACATCTTTAAATTGGGTTAAAGCCGCCGCAAGGGAAAAGAAGAAGGCATGGAAGAACCTGAATGTTCCCTTTTCACAACATATTTGGATAGGGGAGTATGATGACATTGAAGAGCCATCAACGTGTTGTGTTTGCTTGACTTCCCTAACGGTTGCGGAGAACATGGAGGAAGCTAAGCTAGTGCTACACACCCCTGTCCATCGGTGTGCAGTTTGTGGTGTTGCAGCTCACTACTATTGCTCCCAATCGGCTGCAAAGGATTGCAAGTGCGTAGCGCAAGCTGGTAATAGCCACGTGCAACACCATTGGTCAGAAAGATGGGTTAACACCGATGATAATCCTGAGACATCTGCCTTTTGTTTTTACTGTGATGAGCCATGTGCTGTCCCACTCCTTGACGCTTCTCCAACATGGCACTGCATGTGGTGTCAACGTCTTATACATGTAAAATGCCATGCCAAGATGTCGAAAGAAACTGGTGACACTTGCGATTTGGGCCCTCTGAGAAAGATTATTCTCTCACCTCTTTGTGTGAAGGAAATAGAACAAGAACAAGGAAAAGATGGAAAATTGAGTACATCCAACAGTGAGAATGTAACTTCCTCATCTGGAGAGTTCAAAAGAAGGCGCAAAGAACTAGGTCATTCTCTTAGCAGCAATACAGCAGTTAGTGAGAGTACGGGTAATAAGCATTCTAGCTTGAACAAGAGTCATAGCGAGAAAAACATGGATTCCCCAACAAAAAACGCCAAAACATTTGGGCAAAAGAGCTCCCACCAAGGACTAGTTCAGAAGAAAGGCGGGAGGCTTATTTATGGTCAAGTGAAGAGGTGCAAACTGGTGGACTTGCCAAAAGAAGCTATGCCTCTTCTGGTTTTCATCAATGTCAGAAGTGGTGCCCAGTGTGGTTTATCCCTCAGAAGGAGATTGAATATGCTTTTAAATCCTGTTCAGGTAAAATTTTGGCTCCTAGGCAACAATGTTTCATTTTGTCATGTGAATTTTATGAACATATGATTCAATCCTCTCACTTTACTATATAGTACCAACCCCCTCAACTGTACTGCCTTATGCTTGTGAATTGTGATCTGATAAGAAAAGTGAACCTCTTCCTGTAAATAAAGAACTTAAATAGCTTAGTAAAACTACCCTGATGAGGATCTTATCCGGATTTTCATGTTACATCCCTGACTTCAGTAAATATGTAAAAGCGGATGAGGGTTTTGAGAGGCTATGTGCCTCCGTTAACTTGACATCCTTTACCCCACCTTCTTGATCATGTCAACTTAGCATCATTTTGCAGCTTAATTGTTCTTGAGGTGGACTCTACATCACAATTCCATATCTAATCCATCCTATAATTTTCATGAATGGGGATTCTGAAAGTGTTCTTCCGTCTTCTGCACTACACTTTAAAGACTGAACAACTGACCTGATCAATATTTTTCTGCAGGTATTTGAATTGAATTCCTCTCGGGGCCCTGAAGCTGGTTTGAAGTTGTTTAGCAGTGTACAAAACTTTAGAGTTTTAGTATGTGGTGGAGATGGTACCATTGCATGGGTCCTTGCTGCAATCGAAAAGTTTCAATTTGAGTCACCTCCACCTGTAGCCATCCTTCCATTGGGCACAGGAAATGACTTGTCAAGGGTTCTGCAGTGGGGAGGAGGCTTCTCAAAGGTAGAGGGACAAGGGGGCCTTACCAATATTTTGCACGACATTAGCCGTTCTGCAGTAGCAATGCTAGATCGCTGGAGTGTTGAAATCAAAGAGGAAAACTCCAATGAAAAATCGAAAAGAACTCGCTCCAAATTTATGCTGAATTATTTAGGTAGTTTAGAAGCTACTATTAGCAGTTCTTGCACAATCATGTTCTGTTCTTAAAAAACATGTTTCTTGCGATTGCAGGCATTGGATGTGATGCAAAGGTTGCATATGAATTTCATCAATATCGGGAGGAAAATCCCGAGAAGTGCTATAGTCAGGTAATTATCCCATTTGCTTTAAAAGAAAATGCTCCAGAATCTTGAATTTTTTTATTTTTTATTTTTGATCTTGTACTTAATACAGCTCCCTTACAGTTTGTGAACAAGTTGCGATATGCTAAAGAAGGCGCAAGGGACATAATGGACAGAGCTTGTGCAGACCTACCTTGGCAAGTTTATCTTGAAGTTGATGGAAAAGATATTCAGATTCCAAAGGTATATGTGATGGTAGAACATAACATATAAAGCCTCTCTTGCTAGTTGCTACCTTTCTTGAACACTGTCATATTTGTTTTTTTTAGGACGCAGAAGGTTTAATTGTCCTGAACATAGGGAGTTACATGGGTGGTGTGGATCTCTGGCAAAACGATTATGAACATGATGATAACTTCGTCCTTCAATCAGTCCATGATAAGAAGCTGGAGGTTGTGTGCGTCTCTGGATCATGGCACCTTGGCAAATTACGGGTATGATTCATTTTACTTGATGGCCTAGCTTCTTAAACAGTTTGTCAGCTTCTAATCCAAACTCAGTCAGCTGCTGAACCATTCTTGTTCTTTCCAGGTAGGGCTTTCTCAAGCAAGGCGGCTAGCACAGGGGTGTGTCATAAGAATACATGCTTCGGATCAGTTCCATGTGCAAATAGATGGAGAGCCATTTATCCAAAAGCCTGGCTGCCTAGAGATATCTCATCATGACCAGGTACAACAAAAGCTTAGCTTGTGTTCGACATGTCCTACTATATGATACTTTCACTTGATAAGGCCTTGTAAGGTACAGTAATTGATTGAAATGACTAGTAAGGTGATAATGCACCAACATGGAAGTCTGACAAGTTCAAGTGTGCAATGCTAAACACACCCTTAACACTCAACCAATAACAACAACAATAACAATCCCAGTGGAATCCCGCCCAGAGCATACAAACCAACAAACACACAAATGAAAAAGGGAAATTCCGTTTGGTGCCCCTGAGGTTTTGGCAATTCCGCTTGGTGCCCCAAGGTTTTTTTTTGTCCGGATGGTGCCCCTGAGTTTTGTCAAAAGTTCGCCTCATGCCCAAAACTCATATTTTCACTTTTTAAAATGAATAAAACGGCCCATTATTTTTTCTTATTTCACAAGACCACCTTTATTTTTAACAATGAATAAAATTAACTATTATTTAACTAAATCCAACATAAAAGTGAAAAAAAAACACCTTATATATATTTTTTCAATAAAATCACACATAATTTCCAAAATTTTAGCAAAAAATCACCCATTGTTACAAATTTTTTTTGAAGAAAATCAACATTTATTTTTAACATGAAATAAAAGATTCATTATTTTAATATTTTGCAAAAAAAAAAAAAACTCATTATTTTCCAAACATTGTACATACATAACATACCACTTATTATTTAAAATTTTTTTGCATCAATTCCCCCTTATATTTTTTGAAAAAAAAAATACCACTTACTGTATTATTTATAAAAGGTTCATTATTTTAATTTAGAGGCCAATTTTTTTTTTCAAAAAATTGGCCTATAAATTACAAAAAGAAAAAGAAAAATCATAAAACCATACTTTGGATAAAAAAATCTTCTTTATTCTAATTGAGTATTGGGAAAAAAAAATCAACCCTTTATTTTTTACATTACTTTTTCTTTTTCAATAAAATTCTAATCAAGTATTGGGTTAGATTGATCAATTAGGATGGTTCATGGTGGGCCAATTCGATTCGATCCGACATTTTTAGGTCAGGTCAAACCCGAAGACCGAATATTAAAAGAAAACGATAGTTGTAATGTATTTCTTTCTTGTACAATGAACTATTGTGGATAAATATTAAATTACAAAAAAATAAGTCCGAGTTTACGCATCGACCCGAAAAAAAAATATACTACCAAAATATTAAGCCACCATATGCGCAGCCGCATTTACAATTGTTAAAATTTAGTGAGTTATAGGTAAAATATTATTTTGGAAAATAATAGGTGTTAAATATTTTTTTGGAAAAAATAACGAGCGTTTTTATTTTATTTTTTCAAAGTATGGAAATCGGAAACTAATATGTCTTTTGTATAATATTCACAACCCCATAATTTTGTTTTAAATTTTTTTGGAAGAAGGATGATTTTGTGATAAAAAGTTTTGGAAATAATATGTGATTTTGTTAAATTTTAGAAATAAAGGTGGTTTTTTCAATTTTATCTTGAACTTAGTTAAATAATAGGTAATTTTGTTCATTGTTAAAAAGTAAAAGAGGTTTTGTGAAATAAGGAAAAATAATGGGCCGTTTTATTCATTTTAAAAAGTGAAAATATGAGTTTTGGGCATGAGGCGGACTTTTGACAAAACTCAGGGGCACCATCCGGACAAAAAAAAACCTTGGGGCACCAAACGGAATTGCCAAAACCTCAGGGGCACCAAACGGAATTTCCCAATGAAAAACATTAATAGAGGATGAAGAGGAAAAGAAATAATAAGAGGTTGAAGAGAAGACAAAAGAAATAACACTCAACCAAAATGGCAAATTCTAGTACTTAACTCACCCTTTATTTTGGTGATAGGTGTTTATGTTGAGAAGAGCAGCAGAAGAACCAAGAGGGCGAGCTCTCGCAATAATGACCGAGATACTGCTTGATGCCGAGAACAAGGGCATAATCCAGGCTTCCCAGAAGCAGGAGCTTCTGCAACAGATGGCGCTTCGTCTCTCATAATATAACAAAGTTGTATGATCTTGTGGCATATATTCCTCCTATCTGTGCCTGTGGGTTTGGTAACCAAATTGAATTGCAATACAATGTTTTCTCTAAAGCCCCATAACTCTCCCTCATATTATAGATGGATAGACACAATTTTTGTGTATATTGTGGTCTTGTGGGTATATATGCATCAAGTTGGGTTGTAAATAATGACATGATATTTACTGATGTCATTAGGTCAAATGACCAATTGTAGCCCCATTATACAGTGACTTTTCACAGTTACCGCCCCTACCAATTCAACTATTGTCCGAATGAAATAAGAGTTGTGTTAGTCCGATTGGGACATTTGAGCACTCGTTGGGAAGCTAATTTTAAGAGCTACGACTTTAAGGAGGATGTCTCGTGAGAAATCATCCTCGAAGATGGCTAAAAAAAATTATTTTTCCATCAGTTTGGAATCTAGATAAATTTTAAACTTTTTCCAAAGATGTTACTCTACGAAAAAAATATCAAATTTAAAAAAAAATCCAAAAATCTTTTGCAATAGGCAAAATGTGATGCTATTCAAGCAATACGTCAATGACACGCCCACCCGGGGATTCCAAATATCCCCAAAATGAGGCTAATGTGTATTAAATTGAAGTTACGAACATATGCTTGATATTTTTGGTGAAACAAGAGTTGTGTTGATCCGATCGAAGCATTTGAGCACTCGTTGCAAAGTTAACTTTAAGAGCTATGTCCTATTGTCCTTATTGAAAACGTCTCTGGAGAAATACTCCTTGAAGATGGCAAAAAAAAAATCATTTTTCTATCTGTTTGGAATCAGAACAAACTTTAAACTTTTTTCAAAATGATTAGTCTATGCAAAAATCTCAAAAAAAAAATCCAAATATTGTTCTCAGAGAAATGAAATGCTATTTAGGCAAATGCTCACACGGAATACCCAAATATTTTGCTCACCCGAAAGATTACCTACATTTGATGATTTTTATTTCGGAAATTTCGCGAAGTACCCCTGAGGTATTGCAATTTTCGCGAGGTATACAACTCTTTTGCATATTTCGCGTGGTACCCTTGAGATTTTGAATTTTTTCGCCTCGCGCCCTTCATGGTTAAATCTAACGAACTCCGTTAGTTTTTAATAAAAAAAAAAGAAAAAAAAGCAATTGGGGACCTTCCTCTTTGTTTCAACCGGCAAGTCCACAGCCCGCGCAGGTTCTCCGACTGTGCTTGTTCTCCTTCCACCGGAGATAACCTCTGCCTCCAAACCGGCAGCGCCCAGCCTTCGCCCAATAGCTTCTCCGACAGCCCTCGCCTTGCCCAGCATGTTCCCTGACTGTCCTCGCCCTCGCTCAGTAGTCTCCATGCCAGCCCCCCGCCCTCCGTTTCTCGCGGTTCTGCCCTTCCAGCGCCACCCGCTACACCTTCGGCACCACCATCCAGCCACCCTCACCGACCTTTCGCCGCCCGATCGAGCTCCTATGTCCGGGCCAACGCCCGTTCAATTCCTTAGCTTCTGAACCGCCACCACCAGCAATTTCACCCCAAATTAAAAGTAGCAATTTTCTTAATCCTAGATTAAACACCTAAAAGGGGAAAAGGGTAAGGCCCTCCTCGCTGGGAGGCGATTGAAGCCTGTACATCATAGACTTCCAGCAATTTGAAGCCTAAATTAAACACCACCAGCAATTTGAAACCTGTACTTTATTTGATCCACGTACACAGGGAGGCGATTGACATTGTCGGCGGCAAGGCCCTCCTCGATCGTTGTTAGCACATCATAGACTTCCTCTCGCCGCCCTCGCCGACACCGCCTTCCTCCACCAGCCCTCCCCTTCCCGGCTCGCCGACACCGCATTGGAGGCAGAGGCTATCTCCGGTGGAAGGAGAACGAAGATCTACTGGGCAAAGAGGAGGAGGAGCGTGGAGGCGGCGGGCTGTGGACTTGCCGGTTGAAGCAAAGGAGGAGGGTTCCAGTTCCACTTTCTTTTTCTTTTTTTTTTTTATTAAAAACTAACGGAATCCGTTAGATTTAACCCTGGAGGGCGCGAGGCGAAAAAATTTAAAACCTCAAGGGTATCACGCGAAATATGCAAAAGAGTTGTATACCTCGTGAAAATGGCAATACCTCAGGGGTACCTCGCGAAATTTCCGTTTTTATTTTAAAACAAGATAAGAATTCAGTTCTCGGCCCAGAGAAACCGAGTGACCGAATAAGTTAGTAGATGAAAGACACGAAGCAAATACACGGTAAATGAAATGCTTAATTTGGGAATAATCGGGCCAACTTTGGGGGTTTTAGTTTGAGGTGCATCTCTCCGCAAACCCTAGTCCTGATCTTCTCTCTCAAGCGGAAGCCAGGGATAGACGGAGGAGACCATTGTCGTTCTCCCGTTGTTCGCTTGTTCTATCTGTAAGTCGTTCTTCTCCCTCTCCTTAGATCTCTGTTTCACTTGGTCTTTATTTTCTTCTCTCCCTGCCGATCGGCCCCGCCGCCTTCATCGATCTGGTTCGAGTTTCCGAACGATTTCGGTAGCGGTAAATGAATCCAGCTTCATTGGAATACTCTGCTTTGGGAAATTGCTTGTTTGTTGCTTTTTGAGCTGTGTATGACCATAGCACATCACGAATTAGGTTTAGGTTGGAGAACACGGTTTGAAATATATTGAGAATTTCTTTTGAGCTGGACATCTGATTTTCAAGTTTTGTGTGCTTTATCCTGTGAGCTAATTGATATGCCTAGTAGAGAATACAAGCCAAGGCTGCATTTGGTTGGATTTAGAATACTTTCTGCAAAATATTTTCCCCATAGTTTGGTGAAATCAAGGAAAAATATGAAAATATTCCTTTCTGCATCAAGAAATTTCTATGAAAAATAAGCATTGTATTTGTATTCTTGGCCTAAATTTGGTGCATTATCTTCTTTGTATTAGGAGACTGAATACAACACTATTGTTGAATGTTCTATGTTTTTTATTAGGTGTCTTCTTTCTCTAGCAACATCTCCAATGGGAAAGAAAAAGTCTGAGGAAGCTGGCGGTACTGGTAAGGGTAAAGCGGGCAGTACGACTAAGGATGTTAAGAAAGAGAAGATTTCAGTTTCAGCTATGCTTGCAAGCATGGATGAAAAGCCAGAGAAGAAAAAGAAGCCATCGACATCCAAGCCAAAAGCAGCTCCCAAAGCTGCATCTTATATAGACGGGATTGATCTTCCACCATCTTCTGATGATGATGATGAAGGGGACGGCCTCCGTAAGAATCCCAGGGCAGAAGCTGTGGCACTTGAGACTTCAGTAACGGTTAAGGAGTTGAAGAAACGTGAAAAGAAGGAGGTAGTTGCTGCCCAAGCTGCGGAGGTGGCCAAACGAGAGGCACTCAAGGATGATCATGATGCCTTTACTGTTGTCATTGGAACTCGGGCTTCAATCTTGGAAGGTGGAGATGATGCTGATGCTAATGTCAAGGACATAACTATAGAGAATTTCTCTGTTTCTGCGCGTGGTAAAGAGCTCCTGAAAAATGCAACAATAAAAATATCTCATGGTAAAAGATATGGTTTGGTTGGGCCAAATGGAATGGGGAAGTCCACCCTCTTAAAGCTTCTGGCATGGAGAAAGATTCCAGTGCCAAAAAATATTGACGTGCTTTTGGTTGAGCAAGAGGTTGTAGGTGATGACAAAAGTGCTCTTCAAGCTGTTGTTTCAGCTAATGAAGAATTGGTGAAGCTACGGGAGGAGGCAGCATCTTTACAGGATGCTTCTACCGGTGATGCTGAAGGGGAAGAAGAAGAAGATGATGATGATGCTGGAGAGAAACTTGCGGAGTTGTATGAGAAATTGCAGATATTGGGTTCAGATGCTGCTGAGGCTCAAGCATCGAAAATTCTAGCTGGATTAGGGTTCACCAAGGACATGCAGGCTCGTTCTACCAAGTCATTTAGTGGTGGGTGGAGGATGAGAATTTCATTGGCCAGGGCACTTTTTATGCAGCCTACACTTCTGTTGCTGGATGAACCCACCAACCATTTGGACCTTAGAGCTGTTCTGTGGTTAGAAGAATATTTATGCAGGTGGAAGAAAACCCTAATTGTTGTGTCACATGATCGAGACTTCCTCAACACAGTGTGCAATGAGATTATCCACCTTCATGATATGAAGCTTCACATGTATCGTGGAAACTTTGATGACTTTGAAAGTGGGTATGAACAGCGCCGTAAAGAGATGAACAAGAAATTTGAAGTTTATGATAAGCAGTTGAAGAATGCCAAGAGATCTGGTAATCAGACTCAGCAGGCGAAGGTAAAAGAACGAGCTAAGTTTCAAGCAGCCAAAGAATCTTCCAGAAGCAAAGCAAAAGGGAAGGTTGATGAGGATGAAGTAGTGGCAGAGGCTCCTAGGAAGTGGAGGGATTATACTGTAGAGTTCCACTTCCCAGAGCCCACAGAACTTACCCCACCACTTCTTCAGCTCATAGATGTCACCTTCAGCTATCCAAGCCGTCCGGACTTCAAACTTTCTAATGTTGATGTTGGTATAGACATGGGAACTCGTGTTGCCATTGTTGGACCTAATGGTGCTGGGAAGTCTACCCTACTTAATCTTCTGGCTGGTGACTTGGTTCCATCTGAGGGTGAAGCAAGGAGGAGCCAGAAGTTGAGAATTGGCAGATATTCTCAGCACTTCGTTGACCTGTTGACGATGGAGGAAAACCCTGTTCAGTATCTTCTCCGTCTCCACCCTGACCAAGAGGGACTAAGCAAGCAAGAAGCTGTTCGGGCGAAGCTAGGGAAGTTCGGCCTGCCTAGTCACAATCACTTAACGCCTATTGCAAAGTTATCAGGAGGGCAGAAGGCTAGGGTGGTCTTCACTTCAATATCAATGTCAAAGCCCCACATCTTATTGTTAGATGAGCCGACGAACCACTTGGACATGCAGAGTATTGATGCACTGGCTGATGCACTGGATGAGTTCACCGGTGGAGTTGTCCTTGTCAGCCACGACTCCAGACTCATCTCACGGGTTTGTGAAGATGAAGAGAGGAGTCAAATCTGGGTAGTAGAGGACGGTACTGTCAAGTTTCACCCTGGTACCTTTGATGAGTACAAGGAGGAGTTACAAAGGGAGATCAAAGACGAAGTTGATGACTGAACCTGCATGGATTTGCTTCAAAATAGGTATTCATCTGCATCACCTTTGTTACTATAATATTTTTGTATTGATTTCTTATAAAAGTCATGAACATAAGCAAAGAGTTAACGGATTATTCAGCTTTCGTACCTTTGTTAGTCAATCCATACAATGAGGAAACAGGTGTCAAATCCATGACTTGGTATCATGGTGAGTTATGTTTGTTAGCTGAATTGAAACTTTTTTTTTTTGGTCTGTGTTTTTTCAGTGGGAAGTTTTCTGTGTGTCAATGAGTTGTTACATAGCAAATAAGAGCGCCATTTTCCCTATGGTGGTTATATTTGTTTGTTTGCTGATAATAAGCTGGGCTTTTGGATCATCTTTCCTTTCTGTTGCAACTTTGTTAAAATTTATCTCTATGTGATTTATGCATTGAACTTTGAATCTGCAAAGGATGCCTATGCTGTGCCTATCAATTCAATGCATGTAATTTCACAATTACAGCCCCTATCAATTCAACACATGTATTTTCTGATTTTGATGAAGGTAGAAGAAAATTGAGCATTTATAATTGACTGATTTGTGCTTGTTAACCAATAAAGGGGATGGATTTATAAATAACATATTCTTTATATGTGTTAGTTCCCCTTATTTTTCTGTAGAATCTATAGGTTAATATTGTTTTGGCAAATAGCAGGTGTTTTTCTTGCAAAGTATGAAAAATAATGGGTGTTGGTTTGTGTAATTTTAAAAACAATGATGATTTTGTGCTAAAATTTTGGAAGCAATGTGTGATTTTGTTGATAGTAAGTGGTTTTGTACAGTGTTTGAAGCTGAGTAGGTTTTGTTCAAAATAGGGCAAATAAAGGATGTGCTTCTTCATTTTAAAAAGATAGCAAAAACATGGGTTTTCACACCAACTGACTTTTGACAAAACTCAATGGCACCATCCGAACTGCATTTGCAATTTTTTCGTTCCTGACAACTAAGGATTTGAATATTGTCGTGGATCAAAGAATTGTTTTCAGGCGATCTCAGAATTTGAGTGCATTTATTCTGAAAAAATGCACTTGCAGATACGATGCTAGCAAGAAATTGAATGCCAATGGCCAAAATGTATCTGGGACGTTTGATAATGTGTACAGTGTCTCTTTGGTGAAATAGCTTGCAATGTCTCAATCTCCTCCTACATGATCTCTAGGGATTTACATTTTGGAATGTGAAGGACTCAAGGTTCCTGTAACAGCTCTTGTTAAAACCAACATTTGCTCTTTGACAGGTTTGTATTCAGTTGTTTATATGGTGTTGCAGCTAATCTGCAATGCTGCATACTGAAAATGAGAGATTGAACGTAATGCAAAAGAGCACAAAAAATGGGTGATTTTAATCTTTTTGCTAACTCAAGAGTACTTGACACATTGAAGGGTTATACTTTATAGACTAGTCCAGTTGTTTTCAGTTGGGTGCTTCCTGTGCTTTTTGGTTGTAGTATTCAGCTTAGTCAAATGGCAGAAAAATACATCTCAGTACTCGTTTGATTCGACATGGGAATTGAAATTGTGAAAATTCATTTGGTTGATTTTTTTTAAAAACATTAGATGATTAAATGGGGAATTGAAAACTTTCAAATATAAAATGAAGTTGAACTTTATATACGGACTAATTTGAAGAATTTACCTTTCAAGAAGTTTAATTTATGTGTTTTATATTTCAAAAATGTAAATCAAATGCATATATTTCTTCAACTTGATGGGTTTTCGGCTTTCCCCCAAAACTAGGCCTTATATATTTACAAATAAGGGATTTTGACTTTGGGCCAAAAATTTGGGCCAACTTGTAAATTATTTCATCCAGACGATATGATGAACTTGGTGCTCCTTACCAACTCAATTAAGTTGGATCCTTGAGCATAACCTAGTTCATCCTTCTTACCAACACAATGAAGTTAGTTGGGAAGAGTCTCACTTATGTGTTCTAAACTAGTGTTCTCAATATTAAGCTGGGTTTGGGTAGGGATTGTGGTGATGGAAGAGATTGTAGGAAATGCATCGGTTGCGTGTAGTGGTGTTTGATAGACATACAATCCCGTTTTTTGAGATTGAGAGTATTGTGATGGGAGATTATTACCTTTTTCCCTTACTTGCTTACCTACCCTACAATAATCCTCATTTCGTCAAACACTAATGGGATTATTTTTACAAAATAATCCTTATCTCCTTAACCTTTCTAATCTAAAAAAAAAAAAAATCTTCATCCCAATAATCCTCTTCATCCCTAAAAAAAAAAATAAAAAAAATCCAGCATTGACCACATCAATTTCATAAGAAAGTGTATAGGGGCTAAAGGCTAAATGAGAGAGGGTGTGGCCTTTGGGGTAAAAACCTAAAGCACAAATTGCAGCTTTGAAATAGTGATGACCAGATTTTTGACTTGCAATGTAATGCAATGCATGGGGGGTGGGGAGTAATTAATCACACCAGCTAGTATAACTCAAAAACAGTACTACAGTTCTACTACTACTTTGGCTTTCTAATCAAACTGTCAAATCTGTCACTTCAGTTATCTCCCTCCTAATTACAGTGTACTTAATTACTTGATCGATTAATTACATTAAATCGATTAACCTTTCACAATTTCACCTAAAAAATCCAAATAAATTGGGTTAACTTAAGTCAGTCAGTCCAGCTAAGCTTACAGCCTGTCCCTCCTATTTCCAGCAAAACCCTTTTTGATTTTTTAAAAAAAATAGATAAACAAATTTTAAAAATTTTATTCCCCAACTCTCACATTTTCTCTATTTTACAAATTTCAAATTTTAATAATTTATGGAGTACTATACTTATTAGTAATAATTTTAAAATATTTTAATTTAAAATTAATATTCTATATAATTTTTATATCTCATAAAAATTGTACCAAAGTAAAAAAAATGTATATTTTCGACCGAAGAGAGTCATGCGTTGCATTTTCTTGGGTAATTTAACAAAATTACCCGCATATGACGTACGGAAACATTTTTTGATAAGTATACGAGGTATCCAAAGTATTTTAATTTGAATTAATAAAAAGAAACAAATGTGAAAAGGGGTATATTTTGCAAAATCTGCACACTTTCTTAGCATTTTCCTAATTGTAAATTAACTAGGAGTTTTAAGTTGTGATTTGTGCAAGATGTGTTGAATTTAATTGTATTTCAGCGTATAATTTACTTTGTGAAATTAATAGCAAATAATAATATCACCTACTGTACTTATGAAGAAATCAAGTGGGAATCAAATTTAATTTTCATCTAGCTATTATTGTAAATAGATATTATATCATATGTTACAAATAAAATTAAACAAGAAGTTAAGTCAGACGTACATATGGTTATTTTATTGGGCCTTTTTTGGTTTTACATACTAAGCGTGCTCATGCATTTAGTATGTCTAATGTGTAAGCTATATTATATAGTAGTGCTATCTAATGCTAGCTAGGGACCAAATGTGTGAGACATATTTCTTGGGAGGAATTTAAGGCAAATGTTTGAATTTGATAATATATACTATTAAGGATGTGATTATCTAGGGTTAGGGTTTAGACCTCTTTGGCATTTACTATTTGTTGTTCACTTCCATGGCCTTTTTTGTGGTGTATTTTGCCTTTGAGAATCCAATTTTGTATTGTAATTTGAATTATTCTTTCAAAGCAATTAGTACAATATGAAATTAATTAACTATATTTTGCAAAACAAACTTAGCTATACATTAGCTCAAATAAATATATACAAAGGCATTTTGAAGATGAATATTTGATTTACAATAAAAAGTGTTTTGGTAATTGATATATTTTCCAATTCATTGATTGATTCATTTTTCCATCTCATGTGATGTAAATGCAAGGTACAATCCTTTAAAGTAATCACAATCTTGTGATTCAAACTTCACAAGTTATACTTTTGTAATTAATATACATTCTAATAAATTTCCTAGTCACACACACACACATTTTTTTTTTAACAAGACAAGAATTTGAGTGATGTTAGGCAAACCTTAGACCATCATCAACCGTTTTTCAAAATTTTCTCTAGAATAGAGAAACAAAATACATACTCCGTATTCTCTAATTTTTCCCCTTCAAATCCAACAGTTTTCTCATTCCGAAAATTTGGAAAATTATTTAATTTTGGATAATGTTGTAGATTTAGAGAATCTTATCTATTTTTTCTATTACTTTCCCATTTTGGAGAATAAAATGAAGAATCTGTTGAATAAAAAAAAGTGCTTAAAATTCTCTAAAAAGCTCCAAAATTCCAAAAACGAAAAAGTTGCTGGGAATGCTCTTAATAACTAACAACAACAATAACAACAATCATCCCAGTATATCTTGCACCTAGCAGGGCTTGGGGGTCTAGTAGTACGTATCCTTTCACCAACAACCAACATTTTGAGAGGGTGTTTCCGTATGACCCGAAAATGTTATAAAAATATACAGTATAAGGATATATAAGAATATACTCCGTATTAGATAAGACTTAGGCACTCAAATGAAGCAAGACAAACATGACAATATGAAAAATCCTAGACAACGCAATTAGGAAGGGGGAGGGGGCCGGGGAGGAGAGGAAGAAAGGGTAGAAGAAACTAAAGAAAAAATGGCATATAGTGATCAATATGTCACGAATTTGACTCCCAATCCTTTATTGCAAGGAGTATAAGTGTTTATCTATTGAGCATGCCCAACAACTTCTCTAAAATATTCTCTAGAATAGAGAATTATAAATCATGTATTGTGACTTTTTTTGGGCTAAATTTCAATGGCTCCTCCATTATTGAGTTTACCTCAAAATTTCAAAATATATAGAGTTTTTTCCAAATTTGGAGAATGATCTACATTTTCTCTTCTAGTTCTTTATTTTGGAGAATATAATTTAAAACCTGTTAAAGCAAAAACAATGTTAATATTCTTTAAAAACTTACTATGGAGAATCCCTTGGGATTGCTCTAATAAGTGTAACTACTCACCCAGACTACCCAGTAGTCACACACATATACACCGAAATACAGAATTACTGATTTACATAAAATATAAGGAATATAATTTAAAAGAAAGAAAACTAATTAAAAAAATGGAAATGCATGGATTGAGATTGAATAGAGTGGAAAGCAACCGGAAGAAGATGTTGTTATACAACCAGACAATTCAGTGACCCGTCTCTTCCCCCTTACAAAATCCGTCAAAAATCAGTCTCAGTTTAAATCATTCATCCACATATACATACTGTAATATATATGCATTGTACCACTCAAATCAAATGCCAATTTTCAAACCCATTTATATATTATAAATAATATTTATAAATTTAAATAGAATTGCTAATAAGAGATAGATTGCGTGAGATGCAAGTAGATTTTCTGTTTCTGTCATTTACATGGATTTGTAAAAATACAAACTCCCATGTTTTTAAAAGCCCATGACGTTTTCTGTTTTTTCTGCTTTTAATCTCCTCATCAGACCCTTCACAAATTCCAATTTCTTTTGAATCCTTTTTTTAATTCTCACCCTCCTCACCTCACCGGTTTAAATTAGATTCTCTGTTAATTTCCAGTGACTCTTCTTCTGCAGTATAAATATATTAGTCTCTGAATGCAGAGAGTGCTGCAGCTACTTCTTCTCCAAGGAATGGAATATCCATGTTCATGTATCACTCAAAACTTATGGAATATATGTACATTGTGTAAACCATTTGCACATGTATATGGTTCGTGACTAGACTTGTCAATCGGGTCATTCGAGACGGGTTCGAGTTCGGGTCATTCGACTGGTGGTTAACCTAGTCGATTACATCATTTCGGATAAGATGACTGTTATTAAAATGTACGAAATGTTATTTGAAGGTTCTTTTCATGTAATCGGCGGACGAACTAACCATCAACATACAACATTACTGAAACCTAAAGTGATTAGGGTGAGTTTCGTCAAACATACTCTAAATTACTCGTAAAGTCGATTTATAATCAAGTATTTGGCATGTCATAAGACTCTTACTTATATGGTATTATAAGTTGATTTATAAGTGTTTAAATATAAACAAACTAGTTTAATTACATGTATATAACAACCCTTAAGTCATGTTAGAAGATTTTTATAGTTAGATTGCAAGTGGTTCATATTTCTTAAGAGGATAAAAAAAAAGGTGAATGTCTCCTCCAAAGGACACAAGTTTGTCATCTGGACTATACCCTTCTTCTTGTTCTTCCTTCCTTCTCCCCTTTTGACATTTCATTTCCCAACACAAAAATTAAAAACAAATGTCAGATTGCCATTTTTGATTTACAGCAAAGAATGAGATATCAGATATGGCTGCCTCTGTGCAACCCTTTTAAGCAGATCTTCAAAAAGTTTTATTTCCCCCAAAAATACAAAAAAAAAAAATTGATTTAAATTTCCAAGAACAAGAAACTGATCTTTCTTCAACTTATAAAAAGCCTTCACAAAACCCTTCTATTTTTCACTCTCTTTTCTTTCTATTTATTTCTCATTTAACTACTGTTTAATTCTAGCCTCTCTGCAGGAACCATCTCTACATGAAATAGAAATTTTTTGCCTTATTTATACAAAAAAAAATATTTTTTTCTGAAACCCAAAAGATATATAAAATTCTAGAAAAAACATGATTTAAAAATATGCAGGTTTAAAGGGCTTTGGTTTTTTTGCTTTTATTGTGACCAGTAAACATCTCTCACAATCTGCAAGGCAGTCTATTTTCATTCATTCTTGATTTTATTTTGTCATTAAAAAGAGTGTTTTTTTTACATAAATAAATAATAAAACTGGGTTTCTGAAATCTGTAAAATACAAATTTCTGCTCACATCACATACCCCAAAACAGTAACGCTACCAAACAAAACCTACATTTATTTCCACTGTAACGTTTTCCTTTTATCTGACACATTACACATCAATCGGTCCAATTTTATTCCACACAACAAGAAACTTTCAAGTTTTAGCATTCAAATTAATCAAACCAGTAAATGGATCAATGTGTTACCCGCATGGAAAACCATGAAATGCCACATTTCTATGAAACTTCACTTTGGTTTTTCCTCATCACATTCATTACATATAAATTTCTGGGCACATATACATAACTGGTAAACACATAAACATGAGATCCTTTACACAAAATCCACATTTCAACAAGCACTTATCAATCATCCACCCATGTGAATCCTCTTCATCGCCCAACCGACGATTTGCCGAGCAAAAATACAAAGAACCCTAGCAAAAAAGAGAGTAATTCTTCACATTATATAGACTCGTCAAAACAAAATCCGACTAAGAAACATCAATTTTTCTTAGTGTAATGTAACTCTTTCTAATTATCAAATGAAGTAAACTTTTTTTTTAAATTTCATGTAACTTTCAGGTATGTGATGAAAGGTGTCATCTATGTGACTATGTATATATCTATATAGAATGTGTATATATATATAAGCTAGGGATAGATAGGAAGGTAGCTTGCAGGCAAGGAATTACTACTAAGAGTATAAGGAGTGTAGTGAGTTACTGTAGAAACTCTCAAGTGCCCTCCTACCCCGTGAACGCCATTGGAGATGACATTTGAGTGCTTTGACATGATATAAAGCTATCTCTTTTTACTATTTTCACCTCTCATTTTTCCATGATTTTTACCCCCACAAAGATTAAATTTACCCAAATATGGCATTTCTACAAACTGAAGTTGGACTAGAGTAACTGATTAATTTACTGCATATATTAATGGAGTTTTAAACAATTAATGTGTAACATTAATTAAATAAATGGGATCCTATGATTTGATTAATGGTGGTGGTGGTGATGAGTCAAAGTGAATTACATGAAAATAAGTGCAGTAAATTAATGAATACATGCATCAAACCAAAATCAAACCTTTAGAGGAAAATTGCAGACAGATAGATAGCTGCACCATGAAACACTTAGAGATCAAGTCAGTAATCAAAACTAATTAAATTAAATTAAGTGACAGAATAAAATTTGGTACCTTGAAGAGCTAGGGATGGATCTTAAGGCGGGTTCGGAACGGGGAGTACCCGGGTTGGGGGGAATGAAGCCTGGTCCGAGAATCATTTAGGGTTCTTGAGCCAATTTTTCCAATCAAAGCCCTCAAAATTCAGCACTGAATTGAGAGAGAAAGCCAGAAAAAAGGAAGAAGCTTTTCTGACTCTGGCAATTGAATTTTAACTTACAGATATAAATAAAAATTGATCTGAAAGTCAAAAAACAAAAACACAGCAAAGTCAAAAAAGGTGAAACCCTCCATGACCTCGCACCAGACAACATTCCCCTCAACCTTTTCTCCTCCTTCTTCCTAAACTCTACACTCTCTTTGTTTTTTGTTTTTTGGATTGATGGTTGATGAAGAAAAAGGGAAAACCCCCCACAAAACCCTAAAAAGGTTGAATCTTGCAATCTGGTTTGAGGGGAATGAAGCCTGGTCCGAAGCCTTGCAACTTCATCTCCTTGATATAGAACAAGAATCGCCATGAAAGCTGCTAGCCTCGAGCCAGCCAACATTCCCCACAAAATCTGCCTCAAAAACCCTAAAATTGAAAAGCCCTAATATTTTGAATTGGGGATAAGTAAGAGGGGTGAGTGGATGGGAGGAGAGGAGGATGAGCCCAACCCTTCCTTATAAAGGAGTGGAGAATGAGAGGGTTAGAGAGAGAGTAGATGAGTAAAAAGCATCAAGTCAAAGCCAACCCTCAAAACAACACAAATTAAAACAAACCCTCCTCATTTTCCATTTTTTTTTAATTGAAAAAAATTAATCAATTTTTTTTTTAAAAAAAAGGGTTAGGACTTAGGAGTAGTATTTAGGTGTTTATGAGTATGTAAAAGTGAGGTCACAAAATCTAAGTGAGTGCCTAATTGTGCTGTTTGATGGTATTTTCACTTTATTGACCTTGGAATGATGAGCTCTCTCTCTCTCTCTATCTCTCTTTTTATCTGTGTGTAAATTTCTAACCATCTGAGCATCAAATGCAGGCCTAGTAGCTACATGTTCTTGCCTACTACCCAGTAGTTACAACAAATCTACCCTTCAATTAATGGAATTTATGATACTGCATTCATTCATATGAGCAACTCAAAGAGAGTTGCATGGGGACTCCAGCTAAGAAATTGTGTAGGGTATCAAATGGACATCAATGCAATTCCCCCAAATTAGGATCACATACATATATGAAATTAACCCTAATTTCAAATGGTAAATCAATTAAGTGATGCATTTGATAATTGAAGATGAGGACATTAAATTAGATTGAAATTGGCTCAACTGTGACATATGAGCAGTAAATTGAAGATGGTGAGGTTTAGAAAAAAAAGGGAAATGAAGAGGAAAACACATAACACGAGACAAATTAAAGACACAGGAACATGTCAACAACACAACAAGCAAAGCACCCAAATTCACAGCATATGAAAGGGGGGTTTTGCTTTTGAAAAATGAGAAGATTGAAAATCATCATTACCTTATTATTTCCAGCTTTCCCCCACACTGTACGGCCCCATTCCCATCCATCCCCTACCTAGTTCTACTTCTACACTACACAACACACTGCACTTCACTTTTTTTCTCCTATCATTTCAATTCCATTTTTTTCTTTTTAGTTTGTCTACCTTAAAATCAAATTGTTTAGTAAAAATGACTAGTTTTACACTCTTGAGAGGTTTTGATTAAGACATGATCATAATGGTGTTTGGAACTTTGGATAGGCAATGCAATAGATATAATGCAAGTAATAATAATATTAATCAAAGTTGGTATATTAGGTCACCCACCATTAAAGTTTTTTTTAAAAAAAATATTAACAAATCAATTAATATAAAAATGAGATGGAAAGGGAGAGACGTAAAAATCAATGTTTGATTTGCTTTAATTTTTTATTTGTAGAAATTAAGTGTAACATTGCCTCCTTACCACTATAGCTAGGGTAAGGGATCATTGTCAACCCTTATTATCTACATCTATGTCTATATAATCTTTTAAAATAGAAGAGTTTTTGCCTATGTATCATGTCTAGAGACTTGAATAAGTTGTCATGACTTACATGTTTTGATCATTGAAATCTCAAAGAGTTTTTCACTTAATTCATTGACCATTTAATTAAATTGTAACTATTGATCTTCCATATTTAATTACCGCAAGTTTATCAACATATTTTATCAGTTTTATTTTAGACATTTATGAAAATTAATATGGATGCATGAATAACATTTTATACATGTTTTTTTAGAAATGTCAAACTTTATACGGTTGGAGTTCACTACCATTGATGTTTCCGGAAGAAACTATCTCACATGGGTGTTCGATGCTGAACTCCACTTTATTAGGCAGAATTTTGGAGAACTATACAGCCAGACAATAGCGCATCCCAGCAGGATTGTGCTAAGGCAATGATCTCATCTTCACGATGATATATCCCCGAAAGTGGATTCGATAAAATTATTCTCTTGAATGAAAAATTATATAATCCATATGATATGCCATTTTGACACATTTTTAACCCATTGAAAGTTATTATGTCACTAACCAGAAGTTAGTTGATAAAACATTTTTTCTTTGTGGCATTTGGTCACTCAAGTAAAACGATAATTTGCACGATCATTGAAATTCACATGAATACCACCAAAAGGACCAGAAGATCCTAGGACCCTGAGATCCTTAATAAGGGTGACCATACATGTATGGATTGTTCTCTTGAAAAAATAATAACAAGACCGTCTATAATAAAGAGTAAATGCAAAGTCTCTTATATATGTCTCTTGATCGAGTTCAAGTAGACAACTACGAACATGAAACAATGTCATATGGACCAGTGTTATTCCATCATAGATGCCTTAACACATTGGTCATGAAAAGGTAGAGAATGTTATTAATCACATTATTAAGAATAAAGTAGCTCATAACAACCTAGAAGAGTCGTCGGTCAAAAGAGCTCATGCAATTTTGCATTTCGAATTTAACATAATAACTTCTCCCAAGTTATCTCCAAAAGAGAGTATATAATCTGATGTGATCCTGGACGATGGTAGCTTGGTCGATGAACCTGGAGGAGAATATGACACCGTTGATGGATCTTGGAGGGATGAACATGTGATCCTAGCATTGACAAGGCAACCGCGGAAGCTCTTACCTTGGACGACGTCATATTTCCGGAAGAAGAAGACATCAAAGTCTTATAACTTGATCAACCGACATCTGCTCGCTATTTTGGCTCTAATTGGAGTTGTGTTAGTCCGAAGAAGACGCAAGAGAACTCGTTGGAAAGCTGATTTCGAGGGCTACGACATTATTGAAGACGTCTCCCACCAATTTTACTCCGAAGATGGTCCTGAATCTCGTTCTTTGCAGCAGCTCTAAGCTGAACGAAATTTGAAGCTTTTTCTTTATCCCACGTCAATTAAAAATACATGGAGATGACAATAAACTCCTATATGTGTGTAAACTCTTTTCATTTGAAGACAAGTTGAATTTGATAAAACTAAGCTTGTGCTTCCTTCGTTTAGGGTTAAGAAACACAAATCTATCTTGGTGAGATGCCGGATAAATTAACCCTCTTGGTGAGATGCTAAGAGCAATTCCTTAGTGAGAGACGACAGAATCAAAGGGTCGGAAACACTTGGAGTGCAAGGCCGAGAGTGTGGAAGATCGAGTGTTGGAGAGAGCTCGGAGTGCGAGGCCGAGAGCGCTCTTGCATCACATATCCCTCAACCCCCATCCCCTACCCTACCATTATTCTAAGGCCTTCCACATCCCCATCATCACCCTCAAACCACCCCCAAAACGTCACTCCAAAGCAGCCCCTCAATCCCTCTCAAACAAGCCCCGTTTGGAATCGTCTCTAAACAGGCGATGTCTCGGTAAAACGCGATTTCCTGCTTCGTCTGACCTCCGATTGATGGGATCTGCCCCAATCCGCGACCGCGACTTCAAGATCTACAAAAGTAGTACTTGCACATCCCCGGAATCCGAGCCAATCGACGGAAAATCGGCAATCTTTGAAGACTGATCTGTTGCCTCAGAAGCTGTCTACAATCTCCCGACTTCTCGGAACTCTCGTCGTCGGTCCTTTTGCTCGAGCCCGGGTCCGAGCACGTCATAATCCAAGAACTCCTCCATAGAGACCACAAAGAAATTGAATGATACATGGAGTTTGAATCCCTAATGATATCAAATACCTCGAGCTTCATAAAGGTGATCAAATGCTCGGTATTTAGGGGGAGAGGAAATGACACTATATATTACGAAAGAGATTGCATGAAAATGATTTCTTTATTATTTGTGATACGCGGATAAATGAAACCAGAAATTCAACACATATGTACACCAAATGAAAACTACATGGTTTAGCAAAAGGCTATCAAATGCATTTACTAAAGTTAAGAAAGTGACAAAGTCACATAAATTGCACTAGCTCATTTGAAAGTTCTAGAAGCAACTCCAACTCAATGAATACCAAGTGATTCTCAAATACGTCGGATGTGATGAAGATCACTAGTATATCATTTCCCCAAAAGTGGAAAGAGATCATGAGAATATGATGATCATCAAACAAAGAAAGGATGTCGATATTGAAATGACGATTAGGAGCTAGAAAGAAGCAAATTCATGTAAATATGAATTCTTCAAGCATGTTATTTTGGATGCGTAGTTCCAACTTCCAACACCGAAAAGTGTAACATCAATTGGTTTTAAATAGGTGTTCATACAAAAACATATAAAGTCAAGTTGATTGCACAAAAGCCTATCATAGGTTATATGAATGTATTCACTAGAAGTGGATGTAATTTTGGTTATAATTGATGGACGTGGTATTTGCATACCCATATTCATCACTGAATATTAATGAAAGAGTCGATTTAAAATGCCTGGAGCATTAATGTCAAACCCCCATCACTTGCAATTGGTTGAAGATCGATCCTTATAAGAGTACCTGATGTACATATAATTGTGAAAGTGGTGACATTGTAATAGGTCTCGAAGTCTCATACAAAGTTGTACTCTTTTCCTTAATATTAATCTTGGTTTTTATCACACTGAGTTTTTTCAAGGTAAGGTTTTTAACGAGGCAACTTATGCACTATTTAATACAATAGATCCCTCAGGTCAAATGTTGAAGAACATGTTAGGTCCTGAAGTACCTTATGATTGTGCATTAAAAGCGGCTCAACACTAAGACATATAAGTCAACTATGTCGATGTCAATTGTAATATATGAAGACATTTTGGCTTGTATACATCGAAGGCATTTTGGCTTGTATACATCAAAGACAATGTTCAGACTCGACCATGAAGCTCATGAAAGTCAGAATTATCAAGAAGTTCGATGAGCTTATCGGAATGAGAAAACTGCAAGAAGAATGTTGAATTCAGGGGGAGAATATACGCAATGCGTTCTTTTTTCCTTCGATCAGGTTTTTATCCCACTGGATTTTTCTAACAAGGTTTTTAACGAGACAGTAGGATCAAAGTGTATCGAACGACATATGTACTCCTTTTCCCTTAGTTTTAGTTTTTTGTCCCATTGGGTTTTTCTAGGCAATTAAGGTTTTTAACGAGATAATTTGTAATGTTAGAGGTGTAAGTTTCAAAGGGGAGTGTTATAAAGTTATTGGTTTATGGTGGATGTTTCACCTCCCACCCATGCATTCACCTCCCTTAACTCCCACATGGTAGAAAGCCAAAGAGTTGATGAATTTATGAGGTCATCATCTCTATATATTCATATGCCTATATAAGGCCATCTACATCTCATTTGAGAGACATACAAACAATAGAGAAGATTTCTCTCATTTCTTTTCCTCCTCTCTACTCTCTTATTTTTTTCACATATTATAACATATCCAGAATAATATGAATATTATTATAACATAATAGACATATATAGTCTTTTAGGTGGATAAAGTCTTTACAGTAATAGTTTGTTTATAAGATATCATGGACTTGGGTTATACTATAAATTAGGTGGATGCATTTCCACTCTTTTAGTAGTAGTATATGTTTTTCCTTCTTGGAAATGGTTGAAATAGTGAATTTGGGAAACGGGAAAACAAGTGGGTGTAAAGTTTATCTGACTTTTTGGTAACCAAAAAAGTTGGCATCTTCCAAGGTGTAGTAATAGCAATTAAGCTAGCCAGGTCAAAATGTATCAACACTACTTTATAGTATAGCTGTTTTATACCGCATATGTATTCACAAATATGGTACCTACTACACTCCACAGATATATATTTTCAACCAAGTACTGTAGTACTG
This sequence comes from Persicaria tinctoria, assembly GCA_037127255.1. Taxonomy (NCBI): domain Eukaryota; kingdom Viridiplantae; phylum Streptophyta; class Magnoliopsida; order Caryophyllales; family Polygonaceae; genus Persicaria; species Persicaria tinctoria. Next base: position 1,195,083 of record JBANSL010000014.1, read on the forward strand.
TATTATTTTAGGATTATAGTTAATTGTATATTGGGAATCAGGTAACATGTGCTATATGTATGTTATACACAAACATTAACATTAACATTAACATATGTTTATAGAGATTTCAAATTCCAAAAAGGGTGTTGAGGGGTATTAAGTGCTAGTGTAAATGCATTGGTGTGATGTTGTCCTTTTTACCAGCTTCTCATATCAACCTTTACATCTTCGATTTCAGCGTTTGATTGTCCATCTATTTATTTTTACTTTTGACCATTTTTAATGCAAGTAACGAGGTCTTTATTTTACACTACTCTACTTTACTCTAATTTTCACCACATTGTAGTACTCCGTATGTAATTATGAATAAACATACGTTTTCTAATTGCTCCTTTCATTTTTAATCTACATAAAATATAAATGTAACTACACGTTTTGATTCGAAAAATACTACGGAGTACTAACAAAAAACCAATTTAGATCTAGCTAATTTTTATTGTAAGGAAATAGTAATTAAATGGGAAAAGAAATAATTGGCTTTGATTTTTTTTTTCTTCTTAGCTGTGTTTGGTAACTGAAGCTGAATGATTAATTGTCTAAAATATATGTTAAATTAAAATATTAATAAACTAGTAATGTGTTTGACAACTTTCACTGAATGGGTAGCTAATAAAACTAGCTGATAAACTGAATGAATTTATGTATATAAAAAGAAAAGCTCCGAAAAGCTTGGGGGTAGCGGTTGGAAATTCAATTCTAAAACGCTAATTAAAAGTTAATCTTAGCTTATTTCATTTAAAACTATATAATATTAAAATAAGAAGCTCTAAAAAGCTACTTTTGTTGCCAAACACACCCTTAGTCCAGTTTGATTAATACATCTAGATCACGTATCAGATATCAATTTACACTTTCAATCACTAGATGTAAACTATAACATTGCAAACTCACAATCACTACACTAAATATGTTTTTTTTATAAGGTAAGAATTCGAGGGCCAGACATGCCTGACTCTTTGAGTGGCCGATAAATTCGGTAAATGGCGAATCGTCAAATATACAACCTAAAATAGAAATACACCAAATATGTTATTGGTAATATGTTATGTAGTGGTTATTTTACACCTTTTTATGTGTATAAAATATTAAACTATCATATTATTCATATTTTAACTATGTTTTATGATAACATTTTAACTGATAAATAAAATGGTAAGAGGACATTGTTCTTTGAAGAAAAATCAAATTTATAGGAGATTTTATGTAATTTATAAAAATACGGGAAGTTTTTTGAAAACTAACATTTTTAAAGGGTGGTTTTATGTAATTCATCAAAAGAAAGAGAAGAAATAGATAGGGAGTGGAACCACGCGTGGTAGGAGGAAGGCTTTCAACAGTGACTTCCGCAAAACACGTCATTCAGAAGACGGCGAATTCTGGGAAGCTGCAATCCTGGCCGTTGATCCCTCCCCATCCAACGGCCCTCATTCTTCCTCTCCCCCGCTTACCGGATTTGTCTGTGTCAGCGTGGCCGGGGCTCCCGGACTCCTCCGCCTCATTCTCCTTTTCCTCTTTTCTTTCTTTTTTATTCATCTTAATTTCATTTCATTTCATTTTTTTTTATCAGTACTCTGTAATCCGTATAAATTTTCAATTTAAAAAAAAAGGAAAAAAAAAAGTAGAATACGTTTTTTTTTTTTTTACCGTTTAACGAGGAGATGGAATTAATCAGGATGTCGACCGTTCAAGGATTATTTTTAAAATAAAAAAATAATAAAACGGGAGTATTTATTATTTAAGATATTTAAATTTGGAAATGGAAAAATTTAGGAAAGAAAAAGGAAATTGGGGTTAGAGGCAGTCACATTAAAAAGGGTGACAGCCACTTGCCCTTTCCTGTCTTGCTAAATGCAAGGATGGATTATTTGTTGTGCTTGGGGCATCTACCCAGCTGAAGTGTGTTCGTAAGGAACATCAGCCCCTTGCCCTTTCCTGTTGCTCAAAGGATAAATTTGTTAGGTGTGGAAAGGATATCGGGAAGTTGCTGATGGTTGAGCTACCTCTCTGGATACTATATGTACGAAATCTCATCTCTAAGAACACGCTTTGCAACAAGTTTTGGAACAAACCCGCTTGTGGGTGCAGTAAGCCCATGTCTGCTACAATCTGTAAGCCTAACCCTAAGATTCAAGTTCATACCTTATGTAATTTCTGGTGTAAAATTGCTTGCTCGGGATTTGTTGTTAATATGCTGATTGCTAATCCAGTTTACAAAATTTTGTCCTCAAAAATTAATATGCTATGTTTGATACAAAACAACACAATATCTTGGTGTTCCAACAAAACTGTGAGAGAGCCATGTGCTCTGTCACTCTCTACCCCCCGAAAGGGCCCTCAAAAAGTGATGGTTAAACAGGTGCTTGAAGGGCTTACAAACCCTACTGTTTTTGTGATGGTTCTTGGTGAATTGTTTCCATCTCGAAAAATTAGTAAGTTCATCTTATGCCTAACAACTTTCTTGAAACCCACTATTTTGGTGGTTGTTTCGGATTACTTGTTGATTGTTGCCATTCTCCTCACCTCCTATTGGTGCTTAAAAAACCAGGTGAGCTCTTCACCACGTACCCCCCGATTCTCGGGCCCGAATCAAACGGTGGTCTTTGGGGTTTTCATTGCCCCTTTCCTCTGTTTTGATGAAAAACTGTTTTCATTAAATCCCGATATTGGAAGAATATGCCTAGCTATGACTATCATATTGATTTGCCTTGCTACGGTTGTAGTGGATTCGTTGTTACCGGCGTTCTTCGTGTCGTCATTTATCCCCACTATCACCACTGTTGCAAATTTAGGCTCACCCGTGCTTAGCTTGCCTGAGTTCTGTTACAACTCCAGATGTGTGGAAGATGACTCTCTACCATGTCTTTGCACAATAATGTTGTTTATTTCAGCTATTTCAAAAAAGGATGTATGTCAAGAAGAGTTTGTGAAGTCCTTCACTGTGTTCCGTCACTTTATTTTGAGTAAAACATTTGTTCCAAAGGGCTCAATCAACTGTCATATAGAATTTACAAAATCTAACACAAATATTTATGGGGCAAAGCTAGAGGAAAAGTCAAGGGTGATCATCGAGTTAATTGGAAGAATAATTTTAACAACCAAAATTAAGGTGGTGTACAACATGATCATTCATGATCATTTAAAAGTTTGTCTTGGTCTATTGAGCCCAATCTCATACTACTCGGTGTGGTCTTGTGGGCTTAGTCAGGATCAACTCAATCTTAATCTTTGTTACAGAATATTATCTACAAGGTTAGCAAATGTAATTGTCAAATTAAAACCACAAAAACTCTTCGATTTAAGGACTCTGAAAACCTGTCCTTTAATCTTCAAAGGTTATAAATGAAGATCTGTTTTTGGAACTGTAGAGGCATAGGAAAAAGAACCTTTTGGACTGAAATTAATTCGTTATGTATAAATGAGCATATCCAAATATTGGCATTAGCAGAAACTAAAACGGAATCTACTCCCGATGACAAAAATTGGAAGACTGCTGGTTTCGATGAAGCTATCTGGTCGCCGGCTCATGGGCGATCGGGAGGAATTGGAGTATTATGGAAATCTCACCAATTACTAAATATCTCCATTTCTGTGGAAATTCACTTGCCAAGGATTATTGGCCTTCGTCTTGAGTCTGTGCTCGAAGGGTTTCCTTTTCTTGCACTCTTCGTCTACGCTCCTCCGGTCCCTAACGAGAAAGCTTTGTTTTGGGAAACATTAACCTTAATTGTAAATAACTCAACCATACCTTGCATGGTATTAGGGGACCTAAATGAAATATTATGCAGCGCAGACAAACATGGCGGCGCACCTATCCGTTCGTCCCGATTCACGAGGCTCCAAACCTTCATTAATGAATGTTCGCTCATGGACCTCCCCACTTTTGGGAACCCATTCACATGGAGGAAAAACCCGGATGAAGATTTCAATATTCGAGAAAAAATTGATCGGGTGCTTGTTCACCATCGCATTATCGAAAGTTTTCCTAACCTGATCACAAACAATGGGGCTTTCTCTTCATCCGATCACTGTCCCATAACAATATCTATGGAAAACAATCCTTCCTTCAAAGCACCACCTTTTAAATTCGAGAATGCATGGTTGCTTAGGAAGGATTTTCGTAACATAGTTAAACAGTCCTGGCGGGCTAATTGCCCTGGTTCAGCTATGTTTCAACTTATGTTTAAACAAAAAATCCTTAAGAAAAAGGCTAAGGAATGGAACAGTTCTACCTTTGGGAATATATTTCGACAACTAAAAAATGTGGAGACCCAGCTGCTACACATTCAATCCTCGCCTCGAGTGAATAATGCACAAACAACCTCTTGTAAAGAGAAGAATCTTATGAGAAAAAAGGAAAAGCTCCTACTATTCCAAAAATCGTTTTGGAACCAGCGAGCCAAATCCAAACATCTTAAGTTGTCTGACTCCAACACATCTTATTTCCACCGCACTGCGATTGGTAGAAGACATAGAAAACAGATTCGCAACATTACCACTTCCAACGGAACTTTGATAGTGGGTGAGGAAAATGTCAGAAATGAAATCAAAGACGATTTTGAGAAAAGATTCCGACAAGAGCCTATTGATGATAGGCTTCTAGACGAAATGTTAGGATTAATCCAACCATCAATAACAACTGAGGAAAATGCTTTCCTAACTCGATATCCATCAAATGGGGAAATAAAAGCTGCTGTCTTCAATTTGGGAAAAAATAAATCCCCAGGTCCTGATGGATTTACAGCTGAATTCTATAAAAAATATTGGGATATAGTTGGGGCATCAGTAATTAGAGCTGTAAAAGGATTTTTCCATTCTGGAAAAATACTAAAACAAATAAATCACACATTTATTACCCTTCTTCCAAAAAGAGACAACCCGACTACCACTGGTCACTACCGCCCAATCAGTCTGTGCTCAAATATATATAAAATTATATCAAAAATCTTGACAGACAGAATTAAAACAATTATTGGGAAACTTATCCACCCCCTTCAGGGTGCATTTGTGTCAGACAGGGCTATTCAAGATAATGTTCTAATAGCTCATGAGATCTTCCACTCCTTTCGATCTCGTACGGGTCGTGAGGGATGGCTTGCAATAAAACTAGATATGGAAAAAGCATATGATAGAGTTGACTGGAATTTCACAAAAAAGGTACTAGAAAAATTTGGGTTCCATGCTACGTTTATTTCATGGGTCATGGAATGTGTAACATCAGTATCCTTCTCAGTGCTAGTTAACAACGGTCCTACTGACTTGTTCTTTCCATCCAGGGGTCTCCGTCAGGGGGACCCGATATCCCCTTTCCTATTTATCTTAGGGGCCGAAATCCTGGCACGAAAACTCTCAGCTGAAGCAAACCTGGACAAAACCCCCATTGGCTTTCCTTTTGGGAGAAATGGACCTAGAATCCCGTTCCTCTCCTTTGCTGATGATATCATTATCTTCTCAAAAGGCAGCATAGAGGCCGGACTCAAAGTAAAATCAATAATTGACTCTTATTGTAAAATTTCGGGCCAAAAAGTCAATTATCATAAATCAAGCTTCCAAGCTACGAAAGGCATATCGAACCATAGGATTCTAGAATTACGCAACTGCTTAAATATTACAAATGAAAATTCCTTGGAAAAATATCTGGGTTGTCCGATCATCAATGGTAGAGTGAACAAAAACACGTTTGAGGACTTCATCTGTAAATCTAAAGAACAATTGAGCAAATGGCGTGCAAACGCCCTATCACAACAGGGGCGCGCAATCTTAATCAACTCCAATCTGTCAGCAAAGCCACTATATATTATGCAAAACTTCATGCTCCCAGCAGCAATGCACAAAGAACTTGACCAAATCAATCGTACTTTCTTTTGGAATAAGGATCTTCAACATCGACCGCTTATAAGCTGGGATAGGATTTGTAGGCCTAAACAGTGCGGGGGTTTAGGAATTCGCAAATCAAAAGAAATGAATGAGGCCCTCCAGATGAAACTGTTATGGAAAATTCTGGCTGAACCAAATAATGTCTGGGTCACTCTGATTAGACACAAATACCTTCGCTCTGCCACCATTTTTGACTACACAAAAACCGGATCCGTTTCTTGGCAATGGTCCAAGCTGACAACTTTAACTGATAAATTTAAGAAGGGGCTTATATGGTCCGTAGGAAATGGAAAATCAATCAAATTCTGGACTGATAATTGGATTACGACATCTTCATTGCTATCTAGAGATAATTGCCCCCAAATCAATAATATGGAAGAAACTGTTAGTGACTACATTATGGGGGGCAGATGGTGGTTAGAAAAGTTACAAAATGCGCTACCTAATTGCATAGTAAATGAAATTCTAGACATCCCGCTACCCGCTTCTCATTTTGAGGATCGGCTCTACTGGTGGCCTGATCGAGAGGGGTGGTTTTCCACTACAAGCGCATACAAATTAATGACAGCTCAATCAGCCTTACACTTAGACAACAACGCCTGGATATGGAAGGTGAACATTCCTCCTAAGGTTAAAAATTTCCTTTGGAAGGTTTCTCAGGATGGGCTCCCAACTGCTTCTAGGCTTTCATGTAGGGGTGTCTCTATCCCTTCCACGTGTAGTCTATGCAACAGTGCAGTGGAAGATGAGGTCCACATCCTGCTTCAATGCCCCTACGTACGTTCTATCTACCAATTCCCTTCTCGGGTACAATCAACTATTACAAGCTTGATAGTTCAGTCACGCGACATTAAACCTATCCTGTCGTCCATTGGGAACGATCTCAGTTCTTCTGCCAAGGAGATGCTTGCCTTTTCTTGGTGGTCGATCTGGTATATTCGGAACAATCACTTGTTTCGGCAGGAACCGCTTCCGCAGAAGGAAATAGTTTTACGCATAATCAAATCCCATATCGATAACTGGAGGAAAACAGCTTGTTTAGAGACTAGCCTAGATGAGGACTTTCCCAAAGTCCCACATAACTCTAACCCCCCGAAAAGGAAAAAGAACCAAAGAAGGATTGAGTGGCGTAAACCACCAAGGGGCACGCTTAAGCTAAATTTCGATGGATCAACGCTAATAAACAATGAAAGTACGGCGGGCGTCATAATCCGGGACTGGAAAGGTCAACCAATACGGCTCTGTTATCAAAAGCTTGGCAAACAAAACCCCCTCAAAGCGGAAGCTCTTGCTCTTAAATTGGGCATTCAACACGTCCTTCAACTACATATTGACAAAATCCACATCGAAGGTGACTCTAGTATAATCATTGACCACTTAAACAGAAAAACCAAATGTCCTTGGGAAATTGAACTAATTTTATCTGATGTACAACTTCTTCTATCGACTTTGAAAGAAGTTTCTTTCTTTCATGTGCCCCGTTTGGGTAATAGAGTGGCTGATAAGGTTGCACACCTTTGCCACTCTGCCCGGGGAGTCGATATTCACAACGATACAGGTCTTCTTGACCTCATCCGCAAGGATGCTGCCGGGTAGAGTCTTCTCGCCCGAATCCTTTCCTAAAAAAAAAAAAAAAAAAAAAAAAAAAAAAAAAAAAAAAAGGGTGACAGCCACAGAGCACAGCCCTGTTGGGGTTGGGGTTATGTAACCGGGCGCCAGTCAAAGAGGGAGAGATCGACGGCTGAGATCCTATTTCTCATCGTACGCTGCAGTCACAGCCACGTGATTTCATTTATTGTCCACCGTACGATTTCCATCTCCCTCCTCCGTTTTTTATTTCACATAATTACACCAAACAACCTCAACTTTAGGAAGAGTGAAACTATAACCATGTGATTAATTTGTACAATAACAAATCCCGTATATCTCGGTTAGAGAATCGTCTGAAGGGTTTTATTGTACGCACTCTTCCATCGATTGTTTTGGGAGAATGCTTCCGAATGATAACAAAGTATTAGAAAGCTAAACGGGAACAAGCAAAACCAAACACAAACGAACGGGAAAACACGAATAATAAAAAGAATGAAAGATGTCGGGGAATGCAACCAATGTAAAAGTTTTAAATGATACGACTCCAAACACTTCTCAAATACGCTTGCTAGAAAAGGTCGATTAATATTTAAAAATAATAATATTTATAATGGTTTTTTAATGAACACTTATGCCACTACTGTTATTTTTAAAAGATTAGTCATGGATAGAATCAACTACTCGATGAGACTGCTCAATGAGTCAATTGTAATATGTGTGAGTATTAAGGAGGAGATGGAAACTATATAAAGTATTAATTTTTTTAGTTAAAAGTTTAATTTAATTTCATAGTTTAATTCTAATAAGTAATACATTTGTCTCAAAATTTGAGTCACTTAGTTTTGACACACTTTTTAATAAAATATTAATATTTTTTTTTATTAATTTTTAAAATAATTTCATACTTATTACTCAATCTGATCCAAAATAATTAAGTGTCGTTTTATGTTTTCTAAGCAATTTAATAGATTCATTAATGAAAGTTGTTATTGAAGATTGTATTTGTTGACTACTTTTTCTTTCAAACTCTCCACTTATTGGTTGACAAAGTTGGTAAGCATTTAATAAATGAAAAGATTTAGAAAAAAAATATATAATCAATGATAATTAATACTTTACTTAAAAATTGTGTCAAGAGTTAAAACGATACTTATTTTGAATCGGATGGAGTAACATGGAGTAATAAATACAACATTATTTTTATAAAATAATTTAAAAAAATCAATATTTTTTAACAAATTTTAAATTCTTAAAAAATGTGCAAAAAATTAAAACGATAGGTATTTTAAGAGTGATAAAATATGAAATTTAAAAAAGTATTTTATCATTTTTAAAAAAAATGTATATGAATAGTAAACCATAAATATTACTCCCTCCGTTCGGCAAAACATGTTATTTTAGTGTGTTATTTTTGTTCAAAAAAACTTCTCATTGTATGTATTTTGGAGTTCACTTTACAAAAATGCCCTTGACATAATTGATGGTTTATTAGTTGTAGTTTTCGATAAAGTAAAAAAGAGGGTAATAATTGAGGGTAAATTAGTAGATTTGTTAATTGTCTTAAAACTTGTAAAATAAGCTAAAATGACATGTTTTGCCGAACGGAGGGAGTACTACCTATGAAACAAAGGAGTACTATTTACTCAACTATTCCAAAATTAGGGTTATTTATTGTAATTTTGCCTTTTTAATATTAATGGTAGGAGATTAAAACCATTTTACTCCGTAATGACTTTTTTTTATAACAAAGAGAAAAATCAAGTGACAAGGAGTCCTAGTAGAATAGGAGAGGAGGGCCCCACCGTCAGGGGTGGGGGTGGTGATGTGTTGAGGGGACATGACCACGTGTAGTCGAGATCACATGACAGCTTGTGTTACGTGGATAGCTGTGATTGGATGATAGCACGACCCTCAAGGACTGTGGGGGTCCACTTTGCTCCGTCGAAACCAGAGAGAAAGAGCGGCAATTATTTGTTAATGATGAACGCTGAGTTGCTTATAATTGCAAAATCATCACATATAAATCATTCACTCTTTTTTTTTTTTTTTTTTTGTACCACAACCACCACAAAAATAATTCAATGCTTACTAAGGTTTGGGAAATTAAATCAAGTACAAAGAAATTGTGATATTTTAAGGTATTTTATGACTAACATATACTCATTTATGAAAGATCAATTGAGATAAATGCACTTAGCGACGAGAAACGAGCATTTTGTATAGAGACAAATTGACAAAATTTACAGAAGAAGAAACAAAAGGCAAAGAAGTCTGAATCGAAGAATGGATCCGGAAGGGACGAGGGGATCCACACACCGTAATGAGAGGGGGGATGAATGCAAAATACAAAGAAGAGATCGATATTTTTTGACGCCCAGAGAGATTGATGTTCGTCAAATCCCAATCGAATAATAAATGGCTAGAAATCAGCATATGAAAATGATGGATCCTCTTGGTTTGTCCCCTACCCACATGCCCTTCTTTACTCACTCCTACCTCCAAATTGAATTACATCTTCCATTTTGGCCTTTTGTTCATCACCGTTTGAAGTTGGTACACTCAATGTCGCGTTAAACCTTAGCTAAGACGATTACGATCTTTCCCTTCTACTCGAGCTCAACTAGTTGATTCGAATTTTATCAATCTTTATTAAAACATTAGTACTGTATTGTTGTGAAAAATATGTGTTACTGGAAGACCTAAGGTGGGTTAGTAAACCCTAGGAAAAGGTCCATTTAAAAATGGGTCCACTAAAATTTAAAAGTCAAGGCCCAGAAATCAATTAAATTGAATGAATATGAATATGAAATGTCAAGGAGGGGGCCCATTTCAGCACCTGTGTGGGCCCACTCTTTCTTCTGCCTTACAGCATTGCTTTTGCTGTGAAAATAATAATAATAATATAATAATAATCTCCTCTCAGAGACTGGAGTAATCAACGTGGACATATCAATGGAGGAAAATAAAATTTTCACCTTTCTAGCTCAGGACATGAAAGATGAGACATATCCGTTATATAGTATTCTGTACGTTTCCCTTACTTCATACTCATCCCATTAAAAATATAGGAGTAAGATGTTTTATTTTTCGACGCCTATTTTAAGGTGTTAAAAACTATACTTCGTATAAAATATTGTTTTTTGAATACAAAATGCTTTAAGTAACAAATATTAAATCTATTTCACCAAAATAATAAAAATTTAATATTTTATATGATTTTTAACTCTTTAAATATGTGTTAAATAGTAAAAAAATCTTACATTTAAGAGTGTATCAATAAAATATTATGCATAGAGCTACTACAGTACTGTACTAACATCTAAAAAATGAGAAATTTTAGTGTGTTAAGAGTAAGCAATTTTTTGGGTCCCAATATACAAGAGACAAGTAGGCCCATTATTGTTTATCTAGCATTGAACATTGATTAATTTTCTGTTTTTTTTTAAATGCAGTTTTCAAAGATGCAAAAGGCCAAAATATGTTTAAAAAAAGAACTTTTTTCAAAATATTAACTGAATAGTGATTTTTATTATCTCGTTTAACGATTGTGAATGTAAGATTGAAAGCTGTTTGTCATTTAAAGGGTTTATTGAACGAAACCACAGGACAAGCACAAAAGTACAAGCTCAAATTCAGGGATATTGGTTGAGAAATACAAAGTCAATAAACAGATACACCCTCTATATACCAAGAGGAGAACAAGCCTCGTGATTCAGCTGATCTCGATCCGAAACTTTTGCAAGTTTCGGATTTTTATGCTCAATATAATTGATATCGGGTAATTAACTATGCGAATTCAAGTATCGCACCTGTGTGATTGAACCCGCAAGAAAGATCCAATGCCTTCACATCTCTGCCGAAATCTACCCTTGCAGGTTCGATATGGTCAACATCTGTCCCATGCCCCTGCACGCACAAAGACGAAGAGCTTGAAACCCGAAAGAGACAACATACACGGAAGTATTGTAACTTGCAATCATACTTCAACAAAGATGATTCATTTTGCACCATACAGTCGGATACTAAAAAGGCAGACATAAAAATAACACAAGAAAGTGAACTAGATACAAACCAATTGTCCAGCAGAAGAGTGACCATCAGAGGCAAATGTTCCATATGACCCGCCCCAACCCCAGGTGAATATCTGGCCATCTAAAATGAAGTGCAGACGCTGCGTTATTTCAAGAAAAGACGATGCAAGCAAACTTATGTAGTCAAGAGAGTAATCAACTAAATAAACCACAAATTTCCATAGTTGAGAACCAACTTTTGCACAGTAAAAAATCTTCACAAAGGGGTATAATGCAGCTAACAGTAAACTTTTTCTTCTAACATATAAAAGCTTTACTGACAAATAAAAGCTAGGAAAGATATCTTTTTTGGCTTTATATAAGTTACTGAATGCTAAAAACAAATAGGAGCAGCCATTAAACTATTAAAGTAAATCCTTTTCCTGATCAAGGAAAAAAATGCATGCCAACAATTACTTCAAATCCAACTAATTTGTACCAGAAATAGCAGCGGTGTGTTTCCAGCCACAAGAGACCTGCAGCAACATTTAAGGGGAAAGAAATAGTATAATTTGGTTCAGACAACTGCAGAAACAAGCTATGCATGAAACAAATGTAGGGAAGCAACTGTGATTTTGAGTTTCAGTTTTGAACGCCTTAGTAACAACCAAGGATGCTAGTTATCAAAACTGAGAAATCAAGGACAGCACAAACCTTGTATACTGAGTTCCTTATGAATGGGCCAAGAACCCTCTCAGGCTGATGAGCAACTTCGGTATAACTGAATTGTAAGAAGACGTAGTCCATCAATAACAGAAGTTCTCATTCAGTACAAGCATTTGAATATTAATATATTATATACATTTACAGGCATTTTTGGGGGATTCATACCCAACACCAAGACAACCGTTCTCATTTGAACCCCATGTGTATAGCTCCCCACCACCTGAGAAGAACGTATCCTTAGGGATGAGGCAAAGTTCATAAAAATACATCAGTTCAAAAGAAATTCTCTCATGCTCTAAAACACTAGGCAGATCATCACATTCTAAATTCAGCAGTGAAAACTAGCAAGAATAATTAACCGATGGCAAAAGGATTAAAGTTGAAGGTAAAAGCAATAGCAAGGAATATATAAGCGAAATAAAATCTTAGTCGATATCCTTTGAAGTATTTGCAAACCTCAAGAACTCTTTCTGTAAGATTAATGATCCAAAAAGACCTCGAGTTCTAACCCACTTCTAGTGGAAGTTGTTCCCTGAACACTAAACATGATATTCTGATGAGCTAGCAAACCTCTTCTAGGATATAAGCCCGGTCTACTAATGGATACAAACATAAGCAACAAAGTTTTTCAAGTAGCACTACATTGATCACATCTTAATAGCTGCATTGGTTCATAACTTCATATATTAATATGCATCAGGCACCGATACCTGCCCATTCATCTTCTCTGAATATATATGCCGACAGCTGAATATGAGAAATGAAACTACAAGAACAAGGTAAAGGAAATTACATGTTATGATACAAGTGTGATAACCACCGCAAGCAACATCCTCACAAAATGGTATTTCTTGCAGCATTATTGGTGTAGTTGCATTGTTTGGCTTTCTGAATCCCTATAATTCATTTCTTCAGTCAACAAATAGTTAATAAAATATATTTTATTATAATTACAAAAAGAAAAAACACTTGCAGAATACATAAGTTGATATGAATATTTGAATTGTCTATAGATGCTCACCACTTTATTTACAGCCCTTTCACCAAATAAAAAGACACAACCATTCTCTGCATGATCAAAGTTTATACATTATAGCAAACTAGTTATAGCAAATGCAATATAATCTAAGCATAGGTTATCTATAATTTATAAATAGATCAAAATACCATCAATACAAGCTGAATGTAGTAGCCCGGCAGCAACACTTTTGACCTATATATGCAATTAGGAACTGAGAAAAAATTAATGCCATATGATATCAAAGATCCTGGATGGATGAGATATAAAAAATGCAAAGCCTCCAGGAATTAAAATGAAAAGGTACCTTTACACCCTCAAGTTCTTTGATAAGTCTGGGCGAGTATTCACTGCAATTTCAACTTGTCAACAACATCATAAACCAATCTTCCTGTCCAGAATGTTCTGTACAGTAATCCACCTATCCCTAGCAATGACGACAAAAAAGCGACAAGAACACTGAAATATCAAATATACCTGTTGCTCTGCAGAAAGCCTAATATGCTAGGTCGATGTCCATGACCAAGCCTTCCATATTGGCCACTTCCCCAACTCAAGGCCACACCTTCATCTAAATATCAGAAAAAAAGAATGCAGTCAAACCTCACATCCAACTACATCGTTGAAAGAACAAGCAGCAACAGGCTCAAGTCTCATGCTTGATAATACCTGTGACAGCGATTGAATGTTCTGAACCCAATGCTGCCATTTTCATCTTCATGCCAGCCAGATGGTCAACTTTGGTTGGCCTTGGAACAACCTTAGGAGCCTCTAAGGACATTTAAAATGATCAAACAAAAAAATATTAACATCACAAAACTATTAACAAGGTTGATGTAAATTTAATATATTAGAGATAACATTCAATCTAAAATGCGGTTAAACATCTTGCGTTCGCAATACAAATGTTCAACCAATTGTATAATTGTTACCACAAATCAAAATCGCATAAAGGTCCAGCTTCCTCTATTACAAATAATTGAACTACTTAAAGAGCAACCCTTAAAAAAAATCAAAATACAATGATAATTGCACCTTCCATATTCCCCAATCCCCACTCCCTCCTTGGAGATAAAGAAAACACTAATGATGCACTTTGTCACTAATTCATCATTCCCTAAGTTTAGCAAATGCAACAATAACTGTATCTGCCATTAAAATGTCCATTTTCCAAAGGATATCATTCAAATAACTAAAATATTATCATTATCAAATGTTAATCAAATTGGGAAGCTAAAACATGTGGTCACAAATAAAATTTGGCATCATTAGCATAAATGAAACCCCTAAAATGTGCGTAAGAGTAAGAAAATGGTTGTGGTAAAGTCATTACTCTTTCCAAGGCCAAGTTGCCCACAGGAATTCCTTCCCCATACATACAGCTTCCCATCCTCTACACAGACAAGAAAGAAAACTGTCAATTCACAACAAAAGTAAAGGTGGAGCATTATGAAAGTAATCCACTAATTTAAAATGCAAACGCCCCAAAGAAGAAGAAACAAGATAGACTAAAACGTGCCTACAAAAGAGAAACGAATGAGATGAAATATGATCAAATAACACTAGAAAGTTGGAAAACCATATACCTGTAATGGCACAGGAGTGGTTATAACCAGCTGAAATGTGTTTTACTTCCTTCTTAAGCCCAGAAATTTCAACTGGCTCCTACAGCAAGTCAGCAAGTACATGGTGATTTTAAATTCTAAACACAAAGAGTGCCATTGCACTTCAGGGCAAAATACAATCTAAAAAAACAGAATGCGGATTTATCCTGAATCCTGAATCATATTACTAACCACTATGTAACTGTTGTCATCTGAAATGCCAAGCTGCCCAAATTTATTGAGTCCAGATGCATAGACCCGTCCTGATTCTGAAATGGAAGTCATATGAGATGGTAAGCCCCTTGACAAAAAGCAAGAAATTTACAACTTAAACAGTAGGATCAAGTTCGGGGCATCAAAGGTCAGAATACAGATTCCAGTCCAGTGGCACAAAATAAAATTAAGATTAAGACAGTAAAGCATAGCCTCCGCATTTCAGAAACTGAACAGAACACCCACACCTAACTTGACGATGAAAACAGAAAGAAAGGATACAACTAATCAAGCACCCGCCATGTTTTAACTCTCCTCTCCAGTGTAGACTCCAAAGATCCAGTATTCATATCCAACGGAGAACTCAAATAAACAATCCATTCCCAGAGCCGTGGCAGCTAACAATTGATTCAATCCAGTATTGCAGTTAGGATTTCCACACATTCAGATGTAGAACTGAACAGGATTTCTTGATCATTACATATAAATTAATTAAGATAATGTAGGAAAGTATGATATCTTCTATTCACTTTTGATTTGAGAAATGAACACAGCACAATCGATCACAGTCGAGAACAAAATAAAGCTGAACGGAGAAATTGCAACGAGAAACCTCACCGGTGAGAAAAAGCGTATGGGCACCGCCACATGCGACGGCGCGGAGGCTATCAAAACTGGAGCACACCACAGGCTTCCATTGCGAGTCCAAGCTCCCAAGCCCTAACCTCCCGTAATCTCCATTCCCCCATAGTGCAGCAAACCTCTTCCCTTCACTGTGAACCGAAAAGCAGCGCCTCCGAAAATCCAAACCTAAACCTAATTCCGATCCTCCAGCTAGCTTCGAGAGGCCGGCGCAGGATCTACGCCACATTGCGATCGCAGGAGGAGTTCATGGAGCAGAAGAAGAAGATTGAGAGAAGGAAAATCTGAAGCGGATGAGAAATTGGAGGTGAAGTTGATCGAATTGGGAATCTGGATATCAACTACCTACCAAGGAAAAGTGTTGAATTGAAGAGCTGACAAAGAAGCCGGGAAGGTGATCGAACCGATTGATGGTGTTCAGCACTGCAACGTAACGCTCTTCTGGAAGTTGTTGGAACTGACGACGCCATCAACGCTTATTCGAACTTCTTAATGGGCTGGGCCGGCCTTATAACTTATAAGCCCAGTTTTTAGCCCACTTGTTGTCCAACACAAATATCCGCTATCAGAAGTAACACACCAAAAATTAGGGGGGACAATCGGATGGTTAGGGTACTTAATGTTAAAGTTGGTGTAGAGGAACACACGTTCTGTTGATTCACTAAAGAGAATATATAGAGAATTACAATGGTGATGGGATAGAGGTGGAGTGAATTTTGACTAATTCTTAACCCTAATGAATGGAAATAATTAAATCCTAATAATAATAATATAAATAATTATTATTTTCCTAATATACCCCACAGTTAAAGCAAGAGATATCGAAACTGAAAACTGGATAAATACGAAATAAACAATAAACAATAAATAATAAATAATAGTTTTTTTTTTGTGTGTAAGTTGGCCTCTTTGCCGACGTTGATCCAGCCATTGTGAAACATCACAAGTCTTGCTTCTACGGAGGTGAGATCCAGCGGCACCGAAACTTTCCCGTTCGGAGTCGGCCGGAATTGACATCGCAAGTGGCTAAGGAGGAGACGGCGAGGGGTAGTGACGGGGATTGCAGGCAGGCCGATGCGGGTCCTTGGTGGCGGCGGTGGTCAGCAGTGTTGCCTGCAGAATCGATTCGAAATTGGATGTGAATGATTTGTTATGGTTTCAGATAAGGTTTTTGAATAGGGTTGTTTGGGGGAGTATATAGAATGTGTTGAGATCATTTTGGAGCTCGTAGATGGCTTCAATGGTGGTGGCAACAAAAGTTGAAATTGGATTCGCCCAAAGGCGGGTTTGTGTGGTCGATATGGTTTTGACCGAAAGTTGGTTGGCAAAAGCCGAAAATTGGATTAGCCCGAAGGCGATTTTGTGTGGCTGAAATTGGTTTTGGCCAATTAAAAGTAAGAATAAAAGGCCGACATGGTTTTGGCCGAAATTGTGTTGGCGAAAGCCAAAATTTTTGGTTAGTGCGGAAGCGGTTTTGTAATGGCCGGAGCCAAGATTGGATTGTCGGTAGGCGGTTAGGGAATAAGGAAGAAAGGCCGACATGGTTTTGGCCATTGAAGAGTTTTTGGTTTGGCAGAAGCCATTAGTTTTGAGGATCGGAGCCGTTAGGCTAAGAGGGGATCGGAGCCGTTAGGCTAAGAGGGCTCTGATACCATGTTAAAGTTGATGTAGAGGAACACACGTTCTGTTGATTCACTAAAGAGAATATATAGAGAATTACAATGGTGATGGGGATAGAGGTGGAGTGAATTACTCTAACCGTTTGACTAATTCTTAACCCTGATAAATGGAAATAATTAAATCCTAATAATAATAATATAAATAATTATTATTTTCCTAATACTTAAGTCGGGTTGGGTCGAGTCATATGGGTTATTTACTTTTTAGATCGAACTTTTTAAACTTTTTGTTTTTAGAAGGAGATAGTTATCCGTGTTAACCTACCGGAGATATTTCGACCCCTAACATTATCGTGTAGAAAAAATAAATAGAGAGGAAGTAAATACTGTAAAATTCATTACACTTGAAAAAAAATAATGTACAATTCCATAGGTTAAGAAACTCGATTTGAAAAAATTATCTATACGGAATTCTGGTCGCAACTGTAATCATCGCACGGTGGGAGGTCGTCCGTACAGCTCGCCTTGATTCCTTCCTTGAACTCGAGATAATAATGCAGATACATCGAGCTCTTCGGCTGTAGCGGGTCCCTGGGCCTACGCCCGATCTCGAAAATCCGAGAGGTCACCTCCAAGTGGGAGAACAGCTTTATGTGTCGTTTTTCGACAAGGTTCTTTACGGCTTTAAGCAATAGAGGGGAGAAGGACACAGTCCTCGAACCATTGGGGTACGTCGTCCGGTTCTTCGGTTCTCAATGAGTTGGTGATTGGTGTCGTCGAGAGGCTCGTCGTTTGCCCTAATCGCGTCGCCGACAGTGCATCCGATTGTGATTGCAATTGCAAGCGTTAGGAGAAGAAGGGATCATCCAATACCCGTCCCAATTAGAGTCTTTGGGCGCCTTCAATGGCCTGCGAATGACATGCCAAAAACACCCGGAGCCGCCATCACTTCATCGCCCTCGTAAAACATTCCTTAGTTATGGGTTCCTACACCCATGAACGTGACGAGATCGGTGACTACGTACCTACTCGAATTCGTCCCGTCCGTGTAGGTGAGCACGTAGGTACATTTCATCGTCCTAACTTCGCATCCACCATTGAAACCGATCATCGCCACACATTCCAAAGAAGTGCAGGCGGCAGCCTCAAAGCTGGAGGACCGAGTAACTCATCAAAACCATTTAGTCATACCACAAAACCCACCCCAACATATCACAAAATTGGTCACCTACCTCTTTCAATGGCCCATATCGAGCCAATGTATCGTTTCGACAATCCACTTCTCAATAGGAATAGTGGATGACATATTCTTGTTGAAGCGATACATTGGCTTAGTACGGGTGACCAATTTTGTGATACGTTGGATGGAATTTGTGGTATGGCTAAAGGGTTTTGACTTTTGAGGTTGTGTGTTCAATTTAGGGGTATTTGTCGATCTTATATAGATTGTACACTAGAGGGTTATCATTAATTTTGTATGGTGTATCTAACCCTAACCCCCCAAATCGAAACCGACATGGTCGATGCATCATTTGTGAATTGCCTCTGATGTTGGTAGTTGAATACATGCACAATGCAAGTGCTACAAACGTTGGTAGTTGAATGCATGCACATTGCAATTTGCTAACAACCGGCCACCACATACATACAACTAGTAATTACCCTGAAAAATTTGGTAAAATGTCTATTTACAAAGTCTAATTAACTAAATGTTCATTTTAGAAAGATAATTAAGTAAGTGTCCAAAATTTTATTAAACCCCAAACTACCCCTCCTTTAATATGTTGGAAACAAAATCGATCCGAGATCTGAGCTTAATATGTGATTGCTGGAGCTGATTTGAGAAGATGATGAATAGAAAACGCAATGGAGGGAAACGAAGAACCTTTGATTTCTTGTGAATGAAGAAGCAGCATTTATGTAAGTATTTATAATATTGGATTGGACCAAAGCCCACACAATAATAGGCCCAAAACTACTAAACATGTGATCCCGGATTTAGAAAACTAATCCTGTATCCTATCACCCCCCTTAAGATAAAGGTGGGGAGTCGACAACTCCGATCTTGCGCAACAAAGGTCGGAGATGACAACCGGGAACATTCTTCGTTAAGAAATCAGCAAGTTGATCATGAGAAGGGACGTGGTGCAACGTAATCAGCCCCTCAAGCAATTTCTCCCGAGCATAGTGGCAATCCAATTCTATATGTTTCGTTAGCTCATGGAATACCGGATTTCGAGCAATATAGATTGCCGCCTGATTGTCACATTTCACAGGAACTGGGACAATTCCAAGAACATAAAGATCACCAAGCAATCGAGTAATCCAGGCAATTTCTGTACAAACACGGCGAAGAGATCGATATTCCACCTCCGCGGATGACAAAGACACGCTCTGCTGTTTTTTAGATTTCCAGGAGAGTAAGCAATCACCCAGAAATACCACATATCCAGACACAGATCGGCGAGAGAAGGGGCAACTAGCCCAATCGGCATCACAGTATGCTCGGAGAGTGAAAGTAGAAGTTTTGGTGAGCAATAATCCCTTAGAAGTTGTTCCCTTGAGATAACGCAAGACATGGCGAGCAACATCCATATGAGAACTTCGAGGAGTCTGCAAAAATTGACTAAGGAACTGGACGGTGAAGGCGAGATCCAGTCGAGTATGCACCAGAAAATTTAATTTGCCAATTAGTCGTCAATATGAAGTCGGATCATCAAGCAACTCACCGTATGTAGGAGTAAGGTGAAGATGGGGCTCAAGAGGGCTCACAACAGGGCTGTCAGCACAAGGAAAATCCAGAAGAAGCTGATTGATGAAACGTTGCTGGCTAAGTAATAAACCATCAGCAACACGAATGAATTCGATGCCCAAAAAGAAACCCAAAGTACCAAGATCCTTGATGCGGAATTCATGATCAAGGAATGCTTTGAGTTTGATCATTTCAGCAACATCACTGCCTGTCAAGAGGATGTCATCGACATAAATGGCAAAAAAAGTAACCAAACCACCAACCTTTCTGAAGAACAAAGAGTGATCGTTATTGGACTGAGCATAACCACGACAACGAAGAGCAGTAGAAAGGCGAGAATACCATTGCCTTGATGCCTGCTTAAGGCCATACAAGGACTTCAAAAGACGACGCACTTTGTTCTCACCTTCCACAACAAGACCGGGAGGGAGTTTCATGAAAACTTCCTCATCGAGATGACCATGTAAGAAGGCGTTATTCACGTCTAGCTGCATAAAAGTCCAACCATTCTGCAAAGCAACTGAAACAAGGGCTCGGACAGTGGTCATCTTGATCACCGGGGAAAACGTTTCATTATAATCAACTCCCTCTTTTTGAGTAAAGCCTTTAACCACTAAACTGGCTTTATACCTTTCAATACTCCCATTAGCCTTCCGTTTAACCTTGTAAACCCATCGACAACAGATGGCTCGTTTGCCTTTGGGCAAAGACACCACCTCCCAAGTGGAATTTGCATCAAGTGCCTGAAATTCCTCCTTCATGGCCTGTTGCCCGACAATGAATTTGCAAGCTTCCCCATATGTCGCAGGCTCATGGTCAGGGAGGGCAGCAGTTGGAGCATGAGCAGAAGGAAAAAGACAAGTGGAGGTGATGGTGTGAAAACAAAACTCAACTGGTGTGCAGAGAGAGCACACGTAGTCAGAGAGATAACCAGGAGCATGACGATCATGAGTAGATTGCCAAGTATAGGAGCAACTGATGTAGGCAAGGAAGAATGCAATGAACTGACTGATCTGGAGAAGGCAAAGAAAAATTGGGAGTATCTGGCATAA
Organism: Persicaria tinctoria; assembly: GCA_037127255.1. Classification (NCBI taxonomy): domain Eukaryota; kingdom Viridiplantae; phylum Streptophyta; class Magnoliopsida; order Caryophyllales; family Polygonaceae; genus Persicaria; species Persicaria tinctoria. The sequence continues at coordinate 1,216,225 of JBANSL010000014.1, forward strand.
TGGAGGGAGATGAGGTTTTGTAAGGGAAAACAGATTCGTGGAAAACAATAGAGAAAATTGGGTAGAGTATACCATTTTAAAGTTTTTTTTTACTAACTATACTCCTTGAGTTTTCTTTTAGGTAATTGTACTATTTTTTATATGGAGATTACTTTTATACCCTTACAATAAAATTTTATCATTTTAAAAAGTAAAAACAATTTTTTTAAAAACAAATTCTATACTTTTACAAAGTAAACGGTTAAATCATTAGAAGATTTGGTAGATGAACTTAACGTGGAATTGATTAGGGTTTTAATTTATTACTCTTGAATCTTCAAATTATTTGGTTAGAATTATTTATTGACGGTTGTATTTTACAAACTCTAATTCATGTATGGGTCGATTCTTGTAAGACAATATCATTCTTGTATTACAATATTATTTATGTAATAGAATAGTGTTCTTGTTACAAAATCATGTATTACAATCTCATTCTTGTGTTACAATATAAATTATTCTTATATTACAATAGTGTTCATGTAATACAAGATTGTAACCACGTTCCTGTATTGTTAATCATCAATCAACCTTGCGTAATCAAACTCATGTAATACAAGATTTCGTGTACTGAATGAATTCCTGTATTGAGCGGAGTCTTGTACCTATTACTATATCCGTAATTGAATTGTGGAGTTGAGTTACAAGAAATCACCTAAATAAATCGATTATTGTAACAATAGGTAGCGATTATTGTAACCTATAATTATTGTAGTCATAGATAGTGATTATTGTAGCCTAAAATTATTGTAACCAAATAAGCGCTTCATCAAATCACAATAAGCGATTATTGTGAATTTGTTCTTAAATGAAATCATTAAAAAAAAATTCTAGTCGAATGAAGTGTTGCATCTAATTATGAATCACGACATAAATCACAAGCAATTCATCAACCTTAGTTGATCAAATTATAGTAACCGGTGGAAGTCATATTAGCAATCACTTTAATAAATAACACAAAACCAACCTTCAATATCTTCACAAGAAATACCCGTGCTTGAAGAAAGGTGTTTCTTGAAAGAGGAGCGTCAATTAATAGAGGAAGCGTCAATGAAATAAGAATTAATTAGGGATTTGGATATTTATTGTTACAATCAAATCATGGACAAATCTGTTATTAATAAAACAAAATCTTCAAAGGTATATTTACTAAAATAAAAATTGAAAAAGTGATAATTAGTCAATTTAACCAAAACAATATCCCCGGAGATAATAACCTTTTGGGATTCCATAGGTAATTAATCGGGCGGCTTTGCAAAATAGCCACGAAAATGGCCTAATTTTGCAAAATAGCCGCGTTTTGGGACAAATTAGGCAAATAGACGCAATATAAACCCCTTTTATTTTTTTCCACGGGACTTTCTCTCTCTTCAACCCTCTCCTGGAGGTTCCAGATCTGGTTCCGGCGGAGCGAGGAGCGAGGCCGAGCGGAGCGAGGCCGAGATCCGAGAGCGAGGAAGGCTGAGATCTGAGATCCGAGAGCGAGGTCGAGCAGAGCGAGGAAGGCCGGAGCGACGAGAGTCGAGCAACGGCTGAGCGAGATCGACCGAGCCCGGGCCGGAGCGAGGCGGAGCGGAGCGAGATCCGAGAGCGAGGAAGGCCGAGATCCGAAATCGGAGAGCGAGGCCGAGCAGAGCGAGGAAGGCCGGATCGACGGGAGTCGAGCAACGGCTGAGCGAGATCGACCGAGCCGGAGCCGGAGCGAGGCCGAGCGAAGCGAGATCCGAGAGCGAGGAAGGCGAGATCCGAGATCGGAGAGCGAGACCGAGCAGAGCGAGGCCGAGCAGAGCGAGGAAGGCCGGATCGACGGGAGTCGACCAACGGCTGAGCGAGATCGACCGAGCCGGAGCCGGAGCGAGATCCGAGAGCGAGGAAGGCCGAGATTCGAGATCCGAGAGCGAGGAAGGCCGAGATCCGAGATCCGAGAGCGAGGCCGAGCAGAGCGAGGAAGGCCGGAGGCGGAGCCGGAGGCCGGCGGCGGTGGCGGAGCCGGAGGCCGGCGGCATCGAGCGCGGACGCGGGCTTCTCTTCGCAGAATTCTGAGGAAGAAGAAAGAGCTTTAACTAAATTACAAAAATCACCCTAAAATTTGAGAAATTAAAAAAATTATCTATATTTTATGATGTGATCCATAATCTATATTTTTAATTTTATTTTTGCACAACAAAATGTTATATTTGCACAACATACGATTATATTTGCACAATTTACGGTTTATATTTGCACGACAAAATGTTAAAAAAATAAAAAATAAAACTAGACTTGCTTCAATTTATTCTAAATCGTTTACAATTTATTGAGAAAGTATGAAATTATATTGAGATAAAATAAGATCATGTTGAGAATAAATTCACAAGTCCCGATTGTCGTGCAACTCTTAAAACAAAGTCGTGCAATTCTTACAACAGAGCCGTGCAACTCTTAAACACAAGAGTCGTACAACTCTTAAAAACACAGTCGTGCAATCCTTACAACAGAGGCGTGCAACTTTTACAAGAGAGTCGTGCAACTCTTAAAACAGAGCCATGCAACTCTTAAAACAGAGCCGTGCAACTCTTACAAGAGAGCCGTGCAATTCTTACAACAGAGTCGTGCAACTCTTGAAACAGAGTCGTGCAACTCTTAAAACAGAGTCGTGCAACTCTTAAAACAATATTGAGAGAACATAAAATCATGTTGAGAACAATTTCAGAAATATCGATCATTTTGCAAAAAATAACCTATTGTTGAGCAAAAATAAGAGTCGTGCAACTGTTACAATAGAGTCGTGCGACTATTAAAACAGATTCATGCAACTCTTAAAACATGATCGTGCAACTCTTGCAACATAGTCGTGCAACTCTTACAACATAGTCGTGCAATTCTAACAACATAGTCGTACAACATAAAATCATGTTGAGAACAATTTCAGAAATCTGGATTGTTTTGCAAAAGATAACCTATTGTTGAGCAAAAATAAGAGTAAGTTGTGCAAATATAAGAGGACGTTGTGCAAATTTAATCATAAGTTGTGCAAATATAACCCTAGGCTAGTTTTTTATTTATTTTATTTTTTAACCTTTTATCGTGCAAATATAAGAGTACTTTGTGCAAATATAACCATAAATTGTGCAAATATAATCCAAGTAGAGTTTACAGTTGCACTTTTTTCCGTGTCAGCACTTTTTTCCCATGTCAGCACTTTTTTTAGAGTTGCACAAGCATGGATAACAATTTCACAAAGAATCGAATTTCATAAAGTATTGATGAGCAAAAATAAGAGCATGTTGTGCAATAATTTATTGAGAAAGTATGAAATTATATTGAGAGAAAATAAGATCATGTTGAGAACAAATTCACGAGTTCCGATCATTGTGCAAAAATAACCTATAGTTGAGCAAAAATAAGATGACGTTGAGGAAAATTTCACCAATCCCCCATGTTGTGCAATTATTGTCTATTCATGAGCAAAAATAAGAGCATGTTGTGCAATAATTTATTGAGAAAGTATGAAATTATATTGAGAGAAAATAAGATCATGTTGAAAACAAATTCACAAGTCCCGATTGTTGTGCAAAAATAACCTATAGTTGAGCAAAAATGAGATGACGTTGAGCAAAATTTCACCAATCTCCCATGTTGTGCAATTATTGTCTATTGATGAGCAAAATTAAGACCATGTTGTGCAATAATCTATTAAAAAAGTATAAAGTTATATTTACAAAAAGTAAGATTATGTTGAGATGCAATTTCACAAGTCTCGAATGTTGTGCAAAAATAAAGTATTGATGAGCAAAAATAAGAGTATGTTGTGCAATAATTTATTGATAAAGTATGAAATTATATTGAGAGAAAATAAGATCATGTTGAAAACAAATTCAAAAGTCTCGATTGTTGTGCAAAAATAACCTATTGTTGAGCAAAAATAAGATGATGTTGAGCAATAATTTATTGAGAAAATATGAAATTATATTGAGAGAAAATAAAATCATGTTGAGCACAATTTCACAAGTCTCGATTATTGTGCAAATATAACATATTGTTGAACAAAAATAAGATGACGTTGAGCAAAATTTCACCAATCTCCCATGTTGTGCAATTATTGTCTATTGATGAGCAAAAATAAGACCATGTTGTGCAAAAATATTTCATTTATTATTAGGTTGGATTATTTTATGATGATAAAAACTATAAAACAATATCAATTTTTTAATTAATTTTTTTTATATATAATTTCATGCTTATCAGCAATAAGTATGAAATCCTATAAAAAAAAAGTTTATATTATATAGTAGCTTTTAGTTTCGTGTAGAGCAAAACAGAGTCGTGCAACTCTTACAACAGAGTCGTGCAACTCTTACAACAGAGTCGTGCAACTCTTACAACAGAGTCGTGCAACTCTTACAACAGAGTCGTGCAACTCGTAAAAAAGAGTCGTGCAACTCGTAAAAAAGAGTTGTGCAACTCTTAAAACAGAGTCGTGCAACTCTTACAATAGAGTCGTGCAACTCTTACAACAGCGTCGTGCAACTCTAAAATTTAATAGTGATATTCATGAAATTTATAGTTGTATTCATACAAACTAAAATCTAATTTGATTCTTCTTAAACTAAAAATCTAATTTGGGCACATTATAATATTATTCTTACATTTTTTAATCTAATTTGGTTCTTAAACTGTATTTTAAAGTTGCACAACCGTAGTTTAGAGTTGCACAACCGTAGTGTCAAATCTTTTTCTATTTTGTTAATCAGAGAAAACAACTAGTGTCAACGATGTTTGCAATTTTAGTGATAAAAATGTATTGATCAATTTTATTTCTATGGTGACACGTTTGAGCACCTTCAGGATCTCTACACCAACAAAATCAGATGCAATTCCATCAACCTTTTTATGATAAAATCAAGTTACAAACTACATACATACAATACAAGTGAGCTAACATGGAATTACCCAAGTCGCCTTGCTTGGCAGCAATGTGAAAGGCATCATAGCCACTCCTAGCCTTAAGGCTAGCAGCTCCGATGTCATAATACTTGATCAACTCTTTAACAAGATCCACACATCCGCTCTCGGAAGCCACATAGAGCGCGGTCTCACCAGCCTGATTCTAGGTCATAAGCAAGCCCTTGAGCTCCTCATCGCCACCAACAACACTGCCAAGAATCCTCAACACCTCTTTGAAGCTGCCTGCCCTGATGGCGGAGTGCAAAGGGGTGTCGCCGCGCTTAGCAGACAGCTGCTTGGTGATCTTCATCAGCCGGAAGCTCTGCTGCCTGAAGCTTTGCTGCTTGAACATCTGCTGCTTGAAGCTTTGCTGCCTCGCCGGAGCCTCCATGGATGATCCTCTTCAATTAGAAAACAGAAAGACCCTGAAAATTATCAGCTTCAGAGGATCAATTCAGATGCTGGAGGTGCTCAACTCAGATCAAGATTCAAGAAGATGACCCATGTTGTCAAAGGGAATATCAATTATGAAAGACACAACAAAGATCAAAGATTGAGATGTTGGGGAATTCAATGAATTTGCACATGGGATAAAAGCAATTTGGGGGGTTTTGGATTCCCTGACTCCCACAACATTCTGTGTACACTTGCAATGGATTTTTCATTTCTTTATTCATTAAACTGAAAAAACATAAAAGAGAGAGAAGAAAAAAGCCTGTATTCTATATCTATAATTATAACTGTGAACACTCTGTACATTGTTTGCTTCCCAGTTTCATCTGTATTCTATATCTATAATTATATTCATAGTTGTTTCAATTTTCAAGCTGTGTGCAGCAGAATGTGTCTTGTTTAAAGAAATGGAGGTTTCATTTCATGATATATATTGCTGAACTAGCCTAAGGCAAAAGCCTGTTACAATAATCAGTCATGGATAAGGAGGAGACACAGTTCCTTATTTATATCAATCATGGCTGCGATCTCAGCATATATCATTGCTTCAAGATGGGGACATATATAACCAAGTTTAACTATAAGCAACATTATTTTAAAAAAGAGAATGCAAGGCCTAAAAGGACAGGATGGTGCATACCATTGCTTCAAGATGTTGAACTTCTGATTTCAGTGACTCCACACTCTCCCTGGTAAATGCAGCCTCTGTTTCAATTTTTCGCTTTTCATGCTCTCCTTCTTCTAGGGCTATCTCCATCTGTTTCAATTTTTCGTTAATTTGTTTTCAAGTTCACTCTTCTGGACCAAGCACTAGAAGAAAACATTGTATGGCAGCACAAGTTAGCTCAGAGGTGATGAATTTCTAATGCATTAAACAATCTACACCAAGAGAGGAAGTATATAAGAAAGATTGGTCATCAATATCATGAAGAAAAAGATAAGTCTGCTATATAGTACAAGAATTCACCTGTGCCTATGCTTCTACCATAAACATGAGTGGTGACTTTGGTTCGCACTGTATCTATTGAAGGTCCGCCATTGCCTTTTGTCTAGACTGCAAGAAAAATAGAAAGTCAAAAGAATGACTGATTAGCTTACAGCTAGCAACCTAAGACATACCAATTAAGTGGCTGCCCATCTTTCATAGTAATGAGCATATCTTTTCAGGGATAACTTGGCCAAAGGCATCTCAGACTTGTCATACTACAGACAACCATAACATATCAGCAAATAATACAAGTTCATAATGAGTCAAGAGTAAAGAAAGACTTACATCATCCAATATGAAAGGAAAAAAAAGATAAAGGAATTCTAAAGTGTCAGAAAATAAGTATAGATATGTAAGGATTAAGCAAAAGCACCACATATAAAACACACACACACACAAAGAGATGGAATAGGGAACACAATTACACAAATCTCCAACAAGATCCTAGCATGTAAGAGACTTTGGCCAATTAAGACATATTCCAAGGAAGAAAAGCTTGGTGGAGACCATCAAAACTAAACTAGCTAGAAAATGTGCAGAGGAGTTGCTCAGTTGCTCACAACGGGGTTTAAGCAAAAACAACTTGATTAATGGCACAAAGGAACCCAGTTTGTCAGGAACTTCACAATAACAATTACAGTCCTGCACAAAGAAACAGAAGAAACCTATAGCCTATTCTTACCATAAAACACTAGGCCCGAACGACTTGCACAACTCTCTCTTAGCAGAGAAGAGTAGTTTATCTCACAGTTCAGAAACAGCCTCGTATAGCAGATAAGAGTCTCAGTCATTCAAAGAAATGACAATAAATATTTGAGCTGGTATATGTAAAAAATACCACCTTTGATCAATCAGAATTGCACAGGTGAAAGAAAGCTAATGTTTGTTCTAAATTAACAAGAAATAGGATTATGAAACTAATAATACACACACTACACATGATATAGTAACTAATTCAATTTCCTTTACTGCTCTAGTAGTAGTACTATAAAGTAGACCTATCCTAGATGCCAAAACACCAACAACACAGCTAATTCAGACATACATGCGCATAACCTGACAGTTAACACTTTACAAAATGCAAATTGTATTTTTAATTCTAATGCAGGTACCTCTGCCAATAATAAGACTTCATCTTCCCCAAAACAACATGCTTTGCTCAAGGCTTGAATAAGATCCTTGCACCTGGACAAAGAACCTGAAGTATATGATAGATGCATAGACTGATATGCAGATGAGAAACATGATACCCTGACCAAAGAAATAGAAGCTTTGTAATTCAAATTCAAATCACATGAAATAAAGTATATCATAAATAAGATTGGAGAGCAAAAGAAAGAGCGTAGTAGAGGAGATTTAGTAGTCATAATAATAAAATATCAGCCATGAAAAAGTTTGAAATCATACATGAATTAAACAACTTGCATAGTGAAAACCATAAATTCTCGCCTAAGCGGAGATCTCCTCGTTAGAAAACCATGAACTGTACTGATGATTAAAAATGCTTGTGTTCATTTCAAAAGAAACCTAAATGCATTTTTTGCAAAAATAAAAAAATAGTAATATTCCTATGCCTACAACTTAGCCCCCAACTAACAAAGTTGTAGTGGTGACATAGAGCCTGGGCTATAAAGAGTATACTGCTCATTTGGTCCAACTTGTTTGGATGTAATACTCCGTAGCTGCAGTACCAAACAGACAAGTAACCTAGCAGCCCAAATCATATAAAAGTGAAGACATTCATTCTTAAAGATGTTATCCCAGTCATCACCATTAAATTGGCAAAATCATCTTTGTCAAAATAAAAACAGATGAAGACAGATTCAATATGTCAATATGAGAGTCCCTCATTTTCCTTCAATCAACAAGAGTTCAATACATGCTAAATTAATACTGATATACTTAAGTTGATACCAAATATCCAAAACCAAAGGAACGATCCAAAAAAAACAGAAGCCAAAGTATTTGATCAAAATTTCCAAGAAAACAGTAAACAAGAAAACGAAATGAATCTATGTTGTGCACACTGCTTCTACACGCTTATATATCAAATTAACCCTAAAACAACAAATGAAATAAATCTTCACTTATGCAAACAGCCCTACCAAGCAAATGCTCACCAAAATACAAACCAATTCAAAAATGAAGTCGCTAAAGCGTACCATAAAAATCACAATTAGACAAACCACCTGAAGCAAATAAAACATCAGAACAAGCAAATAAAAATGAAGTCACAGTTAGAATGCTTTTCCTTTGCCCCACGAACCAAATCTGTGCAGACTGATTCAACCAAAACCACAAGAACAAGAAGTTTTAGTATACACAGCTATAGGAAAATTGTAGTTGAACTGCCCCGACATTGATAGAAGCAACAAGAACAATCAATTGGGATAGGAACACCCTGATTCTCACAGTATACACATGACAATCCATTCAATCTCCAAGCAAGCATACCTAATGAACCTGGTGTTAGATTTTAGGAATCAAACACCAAATCGGCACAACCATACCTAAATCTGATGTATAGTTTCACATATTCCACTATACAAGACTATAGAAGACCGAGTACACAGATTTGGTTGAATCGATATGCCTCGTCGCTCAGCGTCGCTCAGACTGATGTATAGTTTCATAAAAATCCTAATCAAACCACATCAAAACCCTAATTTCGCTTCCAAACCGATAATTCACAAAATTCAATTCAAATTCTCCTCTCTGTAACAAAGAAAGCATGGACATGAATGAAGCACACAAAAAAACAAAGCCAAACAACAATTCGAGCAAAGGAAGATTGAAGGAATGAGGAGAGAAAAATAGCGAGCAAGTACTTACCAGAGGAGAGAGTCGGTGAGATTAGAGCGTGAGATCGAGAAGCACTTACCAGAGGAAGAAGGTGCGTGAAGGCGGCCAAGGCGGCGAGACCGGCAACGAGCGAGTGAGGGCGGCTGCGAGCGATTGGAAGTCCGGCGAGGAAGATGGAGGTCCGGCGGAGAGAGAGAAAACATATCGAGAGAGGCAGAGGAGAAGAATCAGGAGAGGAGAGAGATTCTTTGAGAATTAGGTATATATAGCGTCTATTCCGCAAATTTGTCCGAACTCACGTCTATTCCGCAAATATGTCCAATTAATGTGCCCATTTCGCAAATTTTTTCTAATTAATCGCACTTAAAAAAAAGTACATACAATTCCATAGGTTAAGAAACTAGATTTGAAAAAAATATCTATACGGTGGAGGTGGATAAGCGTCCTTGAGGGCCGGCGTCTTGGACACGAAAGAAGTGACACCAATACTGCAACGAATTCTGGTCGCAACTGTAATCGTCGCACGATGGGAGTTCGTCGGTACAGCCCGCCTTCATTCCTTCCTTGAACTTGAGATAATGCCGAAACATTATACTTGGAGCCGAGGTGTTGGGCTGTAGCTGGTCCTTGATCCTCAGCCCGATCTCGTAAACCCGAGAGGTCACCTCGAAGTGCGAGAACGGCTTTATGTGTCGTTTTGCGACGAGGTTCTTTAGGGCTCGGAGTAGCAGCGGCGAGAAGTCGCCGTTGGTGTAGGCTAGGGCGTACGCGGTGTAGACTAGGGCGTCCTTGTCGAAGTGCCAACACCGGTCAACCCGTTCGTCTCGGTACTCGCAGCTTCGGTTCAGCCCGCAAAACCAAGTGAAGGGTTTGCGGTCGATGAGCACGTCGCCAAAGTGCCGACCGTCGATGTTGACCCAGTAAAGGACGCAGTCCTCGAACCATTCGGGTACGACGTCCGGTTCCTCGGTTTTGGATGAGTTGGCGATTGATGTCGTCGAGAGGCTCGTCGTTTGCCCTAATCGCGTCGCCGACGTGCATCCGATTGTGATTGCTGCAATTGCAAGCGTTAGGAGAAGAAGGGATTTTGAATTCATCAAAGCCATGCCTTTTGCCAAACCCTCAATTTTCAGTTCTAAGGTTGTGAAGATTGTAGGGGCTTATATAGATCATTAGATCGATTGATAATTCGAATTTTACTCGAAAGATATAAGCAATATTTGGAATTATATATTATCCATTCTAATCCTCATCAAAAGATTTTTCGGAAAATAAATAAATAAAATTAAGGACGAAAGAGATAAAATTCTCATTGATAGAATTTTCTGGTTGTTGCAAATTAAATCTTTTCTTTTCCAGTCCTGGTTTCTTGTCACAATTTTTTTTTTTTTGAAGCGAGATAAAATTTAGGACGGAAGCCAATGATCGGCCTTCTTTCCTAGAGCGTATGAGAGGACGAGAACACAGAGTTTTGAATGCGCCATCAAGAGCTTGGTGTTCCAACAACAAGACCAGTAACCCAGAAGATCATTGATCGATAACGACCAAACAATCTCTTTCAATTATAAGTATTTGTAAATTCAGAGAGTTAGCACTAGCCACACCCATACGAAGGCCCAAAGCCTCCGCGCAAACAACAAAGCTATTATTATATTGTAGGGACTAGCACCAAAGGAAATAATGTAATCATAATGACCAGGGAGGATCCCCTGCAACTAGACCTGTCAAACGGGTCATTCCGGTCGGGTTCGGGCCGGGTCACTCCGGGTCTCGGGTAAAACGGGTCCCGGGTAAATCGGGTTCCGGGTTTTTCGGGTTGACTAGAACCCGGGTTTGACCGGGTTTCAGGCGGGTTCGGGTCGATTTCGGGTTTGTCGATTTTTTCTTTTTTAAATTAAAAAAATCATAATTTGATAATTTTGCTATAAATTTTAATTAAATATAAAAAAATTTAATTATATTTAATTATAAATCAACCGGGTCAACCGGGTCACCAGGTCAATCGGGTAAATCGGGTCAAAATTACCGGGTCAACGGGTCGAAACCTAGATTACCCGGAAAATTTCCGGGTTTTCGGGTTCGGGTCAAAAAAAATTTCCGGGTCAAAATTTTCGGGTCTCGACCCAAAAATTACCGGGCGGTCGGGTCGGGTTTCCGGGTCGGGTTTCATTTTGACAGGTCTACCTGCAAGTTGCAGGTAGACCTGTCAAAATGAATGGTTGCAGGCTGCAACCATTCGGTACTCCCCTCCCCTCGGTGCAACACAAAATTATATATGCTATAAATAAACATTGAAAAAAAATAAAAATATATATTTTTAGATTCTATACCCTTATATTAACATGTTTATAAAATTTTATTAGAAAAATCATGTTTTAAAAAATATTAAAAATTATTTTCTAAAAGATTCGATATTTTAATTGTCTATATTTTTTAAACATGAGTTTTTGTAATAAAATTTTATAAACATAACAATATAAAGGTATATAATCTATAAATATTTTTTAATGTTTATTTATACCCGAAAGAATTTTGTGTTGCACCGTAGGGAGCACCGAGGGGAGTAGAAGATCCGGACTGCATATTGACAAAATTACTAAATTATTAAATTCTTTACGGATTTTTTTAGTCCGGTTTAATGGACTCAGCCAAGATAAGAAATTATATAAATTCATTGTTTTTTTATATAAAATAAATTCATTGTTTTAATCGGCCCTGCAACATATAGTACCAATATTATTACCCGCGAACTTCGCGGCTTTTTTTATATGACTTTTATTATTTACGCACAAATTGTGTAAGATTATAAAAATTGTATAAAATATTATTTTGTGCTTAAAAAAGATAGCTTTTATAACTATTTAAGATTTGAGGTTGAATATTTATATTAAAATGATAAAGTTTGTAACCAATTAAGATATGAGATTAAATATTTATATTAAAAATAATAGATTTTATAATTAATTAAGGTGAATAAATAGAATAAATCTAATTGCTTATATTTTTAAGGAAATTTATTTAAATATTTAATGGTTGATATGTGGTATAGTCTAGAAAAGACTGGTAAACAATATATTTTAAATTTTATTTTGAGTTGTAATTTTATTGTGAGTTCCAGAATATCATCTTGCGAGATGATCATGAATGTCGTTAGTACATCCAATTTATTGGCTACTGTAAAAAAATAAAAATTTTAAATTTTAAATTTCATTTCAATATTTATACCTTGTAAAAATCGATCTTAATAAATCAAAATGACCCATGAAATCAATATATAATCCCTCGATAGCTTGCACATATATATCTAAACTATTTATGAGTTTGATAACCGCTTCTTCCTTTCATCATTCATATATGTCAATCAATTATCCGAGCAGTGTTCGATTAATATATATCTTACTTAAAGATTTGCAGGGTTTTATTTTTAGTTTCCAATTGATATATATTTATAAGTTTTTTTTTAATTTGTCAAAATTCATTAGGGTTATTCAAAAAATTTATCAAATTTATATATTATAAGGAGAAATTAAAAATTATATTGAAAAGAAAGAGATAAAAGCTAGGTTGATTAATAAGATAGAATTTAATTGAAAAAATAAATATTGTTTAAACATCAATGTCAATCAAATGTATTCGGAGTATATATTGTTTTAACCATTCCGGAATGGCTCACCGGAAAGGACTTGTGAGTAGTACTCATAGATCCTCGATTCGAACCCCGGAATGACCGCTGTTTATTTACCAATACAAGGAGTATATATTGTTTAGGATATGTAACATTTTCTTTGTTATAACTTATTTTATTGTAATATAATACTCCGTATACAATTAGTAACTATATATAAGATGTAGATAGAAATTATTAAAAAAAAATTATTATATTTAAAAGATTATTTCTTAGATGTGGAGTATAAAAGATAAGTTTTCTAACTAAGATTTGTAGATAAAATATTTATAGAATAACTTAAGGTAAATGATAAGATTAATTTGTGAGATATGATGTTGAATATTTATATTAAAAATTAATTTAATCATCAATTAAATGGACACATAGGACGACACGTGTATAAATAGATGGAGTTATCGTCTGACGTGGATTAAATTTATTGGACCGTCATTAATTGACGTGTCAGTAAAACCCGGGCCAGATTGCACCAGAGAACGACACGTAAGCGAATCGCACCAGAACCCGCCACATAGGATTTCCACGCCTCTGTTGATTGCTGGCCTCGCTGGCCTATTCCTCAGATCCTAATTATCTTCATCGGTAGGTCCTTGCAGACGCCTTGCAGACGCCACCGATTGTTCTTTCCTCTTTACAGATCAAGCAAAACCAAACACAAACAAACAAACAAACGGGAAAACACGAATGATAGGAGGAAGTCAATAAACAGATACACCCCTAGTCTATATACCAAGGGGAGAACGAGCCTCGTGATTCAGCTGATCTCGTTCCGAAACTTTTGCAAGTTTGGGATTTTTATGCTCAATATAATTGATATCGGGTAATTAACTATGCGAATTCAAGTATCGCACCTGTGTGATTGAACCCGCAAGAAAGATCCAATGCCTTCACATCTCTGCCGAAATCTACTCTTGCAGGTTCGATATGGTCAACATCTGTCCCATGCCCCTGCACGCACAAAGACGAAGAGCTTCAAACCCGAAAGAGACAACATACACGGAAGTATTGTAACTTGTAATCATACTTCCAACAAAGATGATTCATCCGAGCTTGAAACCCGAAAGAGACGACACTGCAACGTAACTGCCCCATCCGAGTCGGGTTTGGGTCATTCGGGTTGGATCAGAATTATGCTCATTTTAATCCGTACTGTTGATTCCACCTTGATGATGTGCATATATTTGTGATATATTTTTATATGATGGAAGACAAATAATATCAATTAGTATTTACTTATATGTGCTGATTTATTTATTGATCTTGCATTCATATTATTTATTTTGTGGTTGTTTTATTTGATTAGTATTATTTTCGGACTAATATATGTTAGGTTAGAATTGTTATAATCTATCCTTATACGGAGTATATATGTATTTGTTTCGAGTACAGTAAGTCAATTCCGTTCATATATGCTTAGAATTAACTTAGCCTTTTTAGGTCTTTCATATATATATATATATATATATATATATATATATATATATATATATGTTCGGTTACTTACAGCTATTCTAGTCTATCCATACTTATTCAGAATTGGTGAAGATGTGTTTTTTTATTTGGTTAAATAATATCTCACATCTTTAATAGATTTTATGGTGGATAGTGTTTCTAGAATGTGTACAGGATATTCTTCCTCCTAGTATATCTCGTCAGCCAGTACAGCAAAGAAGAGATCAGATTTAAATTAAAGAAAATTGTGGAGCTGTCCTCCTACAATCTCTCGGCCGGTACAGCATAGGAGATCTCGGTTCTAATTCAAATTCTTGGTTCTTCTCTCCGTATCTCCAGCAAACGTCTCTCAACAAATCAAGCGTCCAAAGTTCAAGCGTTCAAATTAATTCAAACTCGAACGGACAGCCTTTATAAGGAGGAGAGGAAGATTGCGGAAGAACACAACACTCTACAGCGCTTAAACGTCTTCTGCAATTTCATCTCCTGCATCATCGTCTCGCAACTCTCCATTGGTTTAATTGTTTTATTGCTTTGAGAGTTTGTGAGGTTTACATTGAGCTTTATCGTACAATTCATTCTAGGTTATACTAAGGGTTTCCTTACCCAAACGTATAGATACTTCGGTATCGGTAGGACTTTGTTTCACTAGAGAGTTTGGGTTGCTAGATAGTAAGGTAGTCTAGAAGTGTGTAAGTCTTCTAGAGGTTGTATCTAGGACTCATAAGGCAAAGTGAAATAAAGTGTGTTGAATCCTACGGGTTGGATAACCCTAGGCGGGGACGTAGGCGGTTGTGCCGAACCTCGTTAACAAGCATCGTGTGCTTTACTTTCTGCGCTTTATCCTTATTGTTTTTGCTTGCTTTGTTTGCTATTCATTTTCGTGCTTAACTTGCTACTGTTTTACAGATAAGGTCTTACCTCTGGCTGGTAAGGTCTTACAGTTTTCAGCACTTGCGAAAAGTTTGCATACTCTTTCTTCCTCCCTTGCTAGAGTACTTGTTAGCCTTTTATCTGCCTATTCCGCACTTCAGAATTGGTATCAGAGCCTAGCTCACGTATTTGGATATTACTATCTGTGAGTACTAACCATGGCAGGCGAAGGACAAGGCGGCTTCGGACAAGGAAGATCTATCTCTCGTCCTCCTCTCTTTGTTGGGGATAATTTTATGCACTGGAAATCTTTGATGAAAATGTTCATCATTGATCAGGATCTAGAGCTCTGGCATATCATTACGCGAGGGCCAAATGTTCCCCAGAAGGATGGACCAGGCGGACCAACTGATACAAAGGTAGATAAGTCTGAGGAAGAATTCAATCAGACGGATCTGGAAAAAACAGGCAAAAACAGTAAAGCAGTTCATGCTCTTTACTGTGGGCTAAGCACTGAAGAATTCAACCGGATTTCCTCTTGCAAGACTGCAAAAGAGATTTGGGATAAGTTGGTAGTCACCTATGAAGGGACTAGCCAGGTCAAAGAGACCAAAATCAGTATCTTTCTTAGACAATATGAATTGTTTAAGATGAACCAAGATGAGTCGGTTAAAGCTAGACCTGAGCAGACCTGGGCCAACCCGCCCGGCCCGCCCAGCCCGCCCGGCAAAATGGGCGGACTTGGGTAGAGTAAGTGGCCCAAGCGGGCCAATAGGCCCGACCCGGTAGGCCCGCCGGGCCGGGCTTGGACTGGGGCTTTAGCCCAAGCGGACCGGCAGGCCCGCCCGGTAATATATATATATATATAATATACCATGTGTCATGTGTGTATGTATACATACTATTTGCATATTACATCATTATAGTGTGTATACACACACATGCAATACTACATTCTTGTACTCTAGAATTGAGTACACATCCAGCTTATGTTATTGTATTCTTTATAATATTTTTATTTATTTTAATGTTGGAATAAAAAACATATCAATATATAATATAAATATATTTTAATTTTTTTATTAATTTTAATTTTAATTATAGATATAGATATAAATATAAATATATAAATATATACAAATGCGGGACGGGACAGGATTTGCGGGACGAGAACTCTCCGTCCCGTGCAATTTTTAAATGTTTCGGCCCATCTGGCCCGTTGGGCAGCCCGGCCCGCCAATGTGGGCGGGCTTGGGCGAGGTAACTGGCCCAACCACCGGGCCTGGCCCAAGCCCGGCCCGGTATAGTGGGCTGAAAAATAGACGTAGGCCCGGCCCAAGCCCGCCCAAGCCCGCCCATGCTCAGGTCTAGTTAAAGCAATGTTCACCCGTTTTACGAAGATCATTAATAACCTTGACTCATTGGGAAAAACTTTCGAGAACGAAGAGAAAGTTAGAAAGATACTCCGATGCCTTCCCAAATCTAAATGGGGTCCAAAGGTGACCGCCATAGAAGAAGCGCAAGACCTTACAACTCTAGCGTTGGATGACCTTCTTGGAAAGCTTATCACGCATGAGATGGTTCTCAACGAAGAGGATGGTCAACCATCCTCCAGTATAAAGAATCTGGCGCTTATCAAGGAGGATGTGTCATCAGAGGACGACGATAGTGATAATGAGGAAGATCCCTTCGACTTGATCACAAGGGGACTTGCTCAGATTCTAAAGATGAAGAATCAATTCTCAAACCGAGAATATCCGAGATCATCAAAGCATAAAGGTAAGTCTTCTAACCTTAATAAAAAGGCAAAAATTCTTACATGCTATGAATGTGGTGAAACAGATCACTTGATGAAGGAGTGTCCTCAAAGGAAGAAGAACAAGCAAAAGAAGAATGATCGAAAGAAAGACGATTCGGATTCTACAAGTGAATCGGATTTGGAAAATGATCCAGTAAATCTTTGCTTGATGGCGGAGCAAGACGATCAACATCTAGATGGTATTGTAAGAAATCTTATCTCTAGTCCTATTGATGTTCTCTCGGAATTTTTGAAAAATATGATTTCTAATGAGGAAAATTGCAGCAAAGAAATCAGCACCTTGAAAGAGAAGGTAAAGGATCAAGAAGTGTGCATAAGGAAGCTGTCGCAGAATCTGCAAGATCTTGACAGTCAAAATTCAGATCTTATCACTGAGGGTAAGGCCTTACGATCGGAAAATTCCGAACTAAGGGCAAACCTCTCTTCTCTTAAGGCTCATAATAATGACCTTGAGAATGAAAAAGTGAAATTATCTGAAAAATGTCAAGATCAACAAACAGCCCTGGTGCAATTCACTAGATCCAAAGCCACTCTCGACAAGATGCTTGGAGAACAACAACTTTCCTTGAACCGATGTGGTATAGGTTACAACAGGAATTTTCCTGTAAAACCTACTACCACATTCGTTAAGGCAAAAGGAAGTTGGCGATCTCCTACTTGTTTCTTTTGTTGCAAAAAGGGTCATGTAAAGGAAACTTGTCCATATAGAAGAAATGACCCTTACATCATTAGAAATACCTTTCCTGTACGTTTAAATGAACGGATAAGACAAATTTGGGTTCCTAAAGGGACAAGACCACCAAACATGGTCTATTCCTATTGTGAATCTAAATTTGTACATTGGTCTAGCCGGAAAGGTTGATGTTTGTTCGTTTTGCAGGATATCACCAAGATCAAAGAGCTTAAATGGATTGGAACAATCGCTCTTGGTGATGAAGGATTTTTTTTTGTTATGTGATACTAATGATTATCTCTGTTTAATTTTGTTTTTGGAGCTTAATTGGTATGTTGAACAGGGAAGCATTATCGTAGGGGGAGTAATGCTGTCTACTAACATTTCAAGGTCTTGAGAGCAGTTTCAAAGTCTTGACAAGCTGCTGAAATGGTGAAAATCCGATTTCTTCCCTTCCTTGTTGAAAGACAAAAAGGGGGAGAAATTAGGTTTCTTATGCTATATTTATTTTCTCATAATTGATATTTGTTTTGTCTTCCATCAAGGGGGAGATTGTTGATTCCACCTTGATGATGTGCATATATTTGTGATATATTTTTATATGATGGAAGACAAATAATATCAATTAGTATTTACTTATATGTGCTGATTTATTTATTGATCTTGCATTCATATTATTTATTTTGTGGTTGTTTTATTTGATTAGTATTATTTTCGGACTAATATATGTTAGGTTAGAATTGTTATAATCTATCCTTATATATATGTATTTGTTTCGAGTACAGTAAGTCAATTCCGTTCATATATGCTTAGAATTAACTTAGCCTTTTTAGGTCTTTCATATATATATATATATATGTTCGGTTACTTACAGCTATTCTAGTCTATCCATACTTATTCAGAATTGGTGAAGATGTGTTTTTTTTATTTGGTTAAATAATATCTCACATCTTTAATAGATTTTATGGTGGATAGTGTTTCTAGAATGTGTACAGGATATTCTTCCTCCTAGTATATCTCGTCAGCCAGTACAGCAAATAAGAGATCAGATTTAAATTAAAGAAAATTGTGGAGCTGTCCTCCTACAATCTCTCGGCCGGTACAGCATAGGAGATCTCGGTTCTAATTCAAATTCTTGGTTCTTCTCTCCGTATCTCCAGCAAACGTCTCTCAACAAATCAAGCGTCCAAAGTTCAAGCGTTCAAATTAATTCAAACTCGAACGGACAGCCTTTATAAGGAGGAGAGGAAGATTGCGGAAGAACACAACACTCTACAGCGCTTAAACGTCTTCTGCAATTTCATCTCCTGCATCATCGTCTCGCAACTCTCCATTGGTTTAATTGTTTTATTGCTTTGAGAGTTTGTGAGGTTTACATTGAGCTTTATCGTACAATTCATTCTAGGTTATACTAAGGGTTTCCTTACCCAAACGTATAGATACTTCGGTATCGGTAGGACTTTGTTTCACTAGAGAGTTTGGGTTGCTAGATAGTAAGGTAGTCTAGAAGTGTGTAAGTCTTCTAGAGGTTGTATCTAGGACTCATAAGACAAAGTGAAATAAAGTGTGTTGAATCCTACGGGTTGGATAACCCTAGGCGGGGACGTAGGCGGTTGTGCCGAACCTCGTTAACAAGTATCGTGTGCTTTACTTTCTGCGCTTTATCCTTATTGTTTTTGCTTGCTTTGTTTGCTATTCATTTTCGTGCTTAACTTGCTACTGTTTTACAAATAAGGTCTTACCTCTGGCTGGTAAGTTCTTACAGTTTTCAGCACTTGCGAAAAGTTTGCATACTCTTTCTTCCTCCCTTGCCAGAGTACTTGTTAGCCTTTTATCTGCCTATTCCGCACTTCAGAGTACAATCTTTAACATAATTGCCCCATCAGGAATCTTCTATATGAATTAGAGCTAGATATAGGTTAAGTTTGAAAATATCCGATTCGATCTAAGAAAATCGATCTGACCAATTTGACATTGAACTCGACTGATACAAGTAGACAACAATTTTAACTAATGAAATTTCAGAATGCCATTAATGCAGTAGTCGAGGGAAAAATAAAATCTAAGAAAAAAAGAGCAAGAAACTACTATAAGATCCAACACCGTGGATCAACAAATTCTATCTTGAATTGCGGCTTTCCTAAGAAGCACATTAAAAGCAATGTTCTTGTTGGTGGTTTGAACAGTGCCTAGTACTGACTCCTTTTGGTAGCCTTTCTTGTTCTCCATAAAATTGATGCACCACAACGTGTCTTCAAAATTGCCGCGATAGTTATACACATCGAATTTTTCCCATATATGGTGGTGGGAGAGGGTCACCTCAAGCTCCCCGAAATGGAGGGTAATCGTCATTTCCTTGACTCGATCATCTGCGGCTGTGATGTCATTCCAACACATGCCGAACACCTTATAGCTAACACCCTCGCCGAACATATCCTCCAACTCATCTCGGAGGGCGTCTAGGAAGTCAGGGTGCATCCTTGATACAGGAGTTCCACTGTCGATGATCATCGAATACCCGTCCCATTTAGAGTCGTCTTTGGGCGCCTTCAATGCCTCGTCGTTTAGGGAGACACCGGAGCCGCCATCAACTCTTCGTCGTTGTAAAAAATGCCGTAGTTACGGGTTCCTACACCCATTAACAGACGGACTTGCAATGAAGGCACTCCACGACGACCTTCAGGAGCTGAGCCGTCCATGAACGTGACGAGATCGGTGCCTACGTACCCACTCGAATTCGTCCCGTCCGCGTAGGTTTGCCTGTAGGTGCATTTCCACGTCGTAACTTCGCATCCTCCATTGAAACTGAGCATCGCCGCACATTCCACAGAAGAGCATTCGGCGGCCTCAAAGCTGGAGGAGTTAGTGACGTTGTAGAGCGTCTCAGGGGGCTGGGGCATGCACCGGTCGCAAGTGGAGGTCTGCAGCCAGATCATCGCGCTTGCTGTGTCGAACACCGCGAAGGTCTTGAAGGGCGGCGTTCCTATGTAGAAGTTGATCATATATTCTTGTCGGAAAGTTACATTGGCTTTATACGGGGCATTGAAAGATGTGGGTGACCAATGTTGCGATATATTTGGATGGGATTTGTGGTATAGCTCGAGGGTAAGCCCCGACACCATACTCGCAGTCATGGAAAGGAGAACAACTGTAATGAGAAAACGGTAAGCCATTGTTGAAGATGGTTTTGATCAAGTTAGAGTTTTAATTTGAAGGTTTGTGTTCAATTTGGGGGTACGGTTTTCGATCTCGATCTTTTAGATATATATTGTATTTGTACACTATAGGATTATCATTAATTTTGTATGATGTATCTAACCCTAACCCCCAAATCGAAACATACATGGTCGATGCATCATTCGTAAATTGCCTCCTAACATTGAATTGGCAGTTGAATACATGCACAATGCAAGTGTGAACAACCGGCCACCACATACATACCATTGCAATTGTAATATTGTGTGACTTGGGCTAGGAGCAATAGGTGCTGCACTTTTTAGATCTGTAATTCAGCAGAGACGAGAGATATGATATTGGAAGATCTACTTCTTCTCATTGAGTAACGTTAAATAGAGTTACGGGAGAATAACTAAGTCCTATAAGATAGGAACTTGATAACTATAAAAGATTACAATTTAAGATACAATAAAAGATATATAACTAACTGTATCTATCTATATTGTAAGATACAATAAAAGATATATAACTAACTGTATCTACCTAATATATTTAACAAGATCCCTAATTATTAATACTTGAAAAAGAAATAAATAGTTAGCAGAGATATTCCGACCCCTAACATCATCGTGCAGAAAAGATAAAACACTCACAGACAGGTGAAACAATACAACCAAACCAACGTTATAGGAATACGCTAGTGTAAGTCCTTGTTCTATATACAGAGATATATTAACACAATATTTTAAAACTAAATCTATCTATAATATATCTAGTAAAAGTTGTGTTCAGCCCCCACCATAAATGCTATAATTGTGTTCTCGGTTATCCAAACCAATCTATAATATTCTCGGTTATCCGTTTATAAACAAGAAAAGTGGTATATTTTGTAAAAACTTGATTTACTTTTTTCTTCCTATAATTAATTAGTTTACATTGCCCGTCATGTAGCAAATGCTATAATCAATATTCATTCTAACCGTTTAGTATCTTTCAATTTAATTAGGCGTTTCGCCTACGTTTCACCTACCTCACAACATTAACTATGTAATGGCAATTAAAATAGCCGTTTCTTCCACCATACTGTAATATATATAGGGGCATGACAAGCTAATCTTTCATTCACACTTCAGTCATAGACAACTTATCACACAACCCTAACATAGACAGGTAGAAGTACGTGATGGTGTTAGTCGGTCATCATAGCAGTACGTGATGGTGTTAGCCGGTCATCATATAGAAGTACGTGATGGTGATCCTGACTGAGGCGAGAGAGCAGTTCGACGAAGAGAAGAAACCTTGATCGGGGACGACATCACCGCTACTAGCTTGCACGATCGACTACGTACGTTCGAGGTCAACGACGATACATCCCTGGAGGGTCCAACGTTGGCATCTCGACATATCCGGATGCACTCCTAGCCTGCAACTTACGGGATAATGAGAGAAAGGAGCGAACGCCAATGGAAACGTTGTTGGATGCGACATCTGGGCTTGGCTCTAGCGAAACCCATCATCGGTCTTCTTCTTCGCAAGATGGGGAGGCAAGGAGCGGGCCCGATCTTCGAATGTCAACCTTGAAGAATGAGAAGGTGAAGTAACTCTCGATCAAGGATGAGGGAGAGTAGTCAATATAGTGTATGTGGAGTCGGTGGGGAGAGAGCGTGATCGGGAAGGGCAATAGCTATATATTAAGGAAACCATGAAAGGGGTCATTGAATTGAGAGCTCAATTTGTGTATCGATGGCGGCCGAGGGAACTAGGTAGGAAGAAGGGGAGATTAAGAGGCAAACCAAAATCTCACGGGTCCGGCCTTAGTTAATTAGGTTAAATTGTGGGAAATTGTCAAAGTTATTTTTTCCCTATTTTTTAAAGGGTGGTATTGTAGTGATATATGAAATTGTTATATAAAAACCAAAATTTCTCCAATACTATAATACACGTATCCTTATCAAATCTTTTCATAACAAATTAAGAAATAAATAATAACAGTATTTTGTACTTGGAAAATTATGTATTTTTTATAGTTCTATATATACTTTATTTATTTTTACACAATTATATTTTTGGTTGAAAATTTAGGCTTTAGTCAGTGCAAGTTTGAACTAAATAAAAAGTTACCCAAATTAAATAATTTTTTATGCGCTCATTTTTCACATTAACTAGGGGCATGCCGGGATATAGTTCAATAAAATAGAATTATTATACTCTCACAACCGTTGTTTTTATTTACAGAAATAAAAATAAAAACATCATATCTGTATTTTTATTATTGTAATTGTAATTATAATTAGTATTTTCAGAGTTTTAATGGAGAAAAAAACTTTTAACAGATTTATGTGACTTATATCATTTTAAGTCACTAAGTAACATATGGCCAAGTTTTTTTTCAATTAAATTGTACATCGCCTTCACATATGGCTACCAAGTTTATTTTTAAATTAAACTGTATGATATTGAAATTATTTTGCATTGATAAATAATATAATTATATATTTGATCTAAGAATAAGTAAATATCATGTAAATAATTATTTTTCCTCACAATTTTTGTCTTGCAATACAAATTCTACAATAATTTGAGCCTAATTCTTTTAGTTTTAATTTGATGCAATTACTTTGTATACATTTTTCTTCTCTATTGATTCTCTTTGTCTATGAACTTCTTCTTATTCTCGTATGTTCATCAATATTGCATCTCTACCACAACATAAACAAAAATCATATAAAAACCGGTGCAAACCTTCATAAATGTATGTATTCAATCTATTCTTTTTTTTTTCTTCCTACAACCAATTAATTTTCACATATTTTATAAACTTAATTGACCTCTTTTTTTTAATGCAATGAATTATAATTAGTTTTTCAATTTTTGTATTTTTTTAGGTGATCTCTTTATCTACCCGTATCAATTATGTAAATTGCTTTTTTTTTCTTTTGATCGATGTAAAGTGCTCATTCATGTCAAACTTAATTAATTTTGTAACCGCTATCTTCATTTAGTGAATTTTGTAACCCTTCGATTTTGTAACCGTCCGATTAATTTAATTAATTGTCTAATGAGATTCATTATTTTAATGATGTCAAACTCCAATCACCCTTTAAATTTGACTCACACATCAATGGAGGTTCATCTTAAAAAATGTTCATCTTCACAATATGTTCTGGTGGGAGTGCTCATTTCTTAATTTCATTGTTGTAATAATATTGATTATGTCCATTGAGCTAAATGATTGATTATCTATTAATTTTTTTTTTCCCTGGATTTTAATTTCATTCCTATATTTTCCCCTTTTTTCTAAGGTAATTGACTAGATTTATACAAGTGTTTTGTTGTTAGATTTTGACACCAAGTTCACAAGATGAATCATAAGAAGACAAAGTCACAAAGAAGATCCTAACCAAAAAAAAGGTACGTATTTTCTATTACAAAACAGTTCTTATATATTTTAGTATAATTTGCTGGTTTTAATTATTTATTTAATGGAATATTTTTACAACAATTTTTACGGTTTTTTTTATAATTGATTATAATTTAATTCTTTTATCAAAATCATCATACGAAATGTTCCCAAACTTAATTATAATTTCATCCTGTTTTAATAAAGCCCAGTAAATTTCGCATATACAAACACGATGGGAAAGTCGGCTCATATTAAGCAAAAGATTGAAGAGCGATTATATCAATTGACGATTTGAATTGTTTGACTAGGATATTATGTGGATACATATATATGTCACAGAATAAAAGTATACATTATTTCTTTCATTTTTGGTATTCTTTGTTATCTTATTCTTTTGTGTTATTACTAGCAAGTCATCAAGGGGACCCATGGCGTATGGGTACGAAGAGATCAGAGAGGTAGGGTGCGGGTGCAGCTTGCCTGGACATTGAACACACGATTTCCATAGCGGCTGCAATAGGGTTCGGGGTAGGAGAAACCAGGGCGTGAGTGGAGGCGCGTTGTTTAGGGTAAAAGGGCATCATCAAATTAATCTATATATCCTCCCTTTTATATATAGAATAGATAGATAGATTATTGTTATTGTTATTATTATCGTTATAATTATTGTTACATGTATATTAATATTAATTATTATTATTACAAACGTACCTATCAAGGTTGATTAATAGGAACGTACAAATCCAAGTACTAAATTTCATTTCCAATTATAATGTCAAACTCAGTTTTTTTTTTTTTATATAGAATTACCTTACCATTACAACAACAATAATAATACTTTTTATAATTTAAAATTTGTTCTAATTAAATGTTAATTCAATGCTTAACTTTCTTAGATTCTAAGTAGTAATCTTTACCTTATAAATCTTTATTTAAAATTATATATACACTTAGAGAAGTAATATTTTTATACACTTAGAGAAGTAAAATTATATACACACTTAGTTTCTTATTCATTTTTTTAAATAATTAATTATACACCAAATTGGATATTTCTTTTTAATTTAGAAATATTTTTTTTATATGATTTTTGTTATTGTTATTATAGAGAAGTAATATTCATGAAAAATATGAGAATGAGAAGAAGTTTCATAGAGAAAGAAAGATCATCAACGTGCCTAGAATCAAAAGCTATACAAAGTAATACTCTGTATTTTACATCTTATTCTTAATATTTTACATTAATATATACAATTTTTTTTTAATTATTTAGAAAGATAATGCTCTTTTTATATTATATTTGTTAATGTTATTGTAGAGAAGCAAAATTGGTGAAATTCCCTTGATATTGATGGAAGAAGGAAAGATGGATCGAGTACTATATTTTTTTCCAATTTGTTTGTATATCATTGCTATAATGTCATAATATTTTAATTTTTTATCATTAGCTAAATCTATTGTGTTTATATAAAAGTTTGATTATCTTTAATATTATTAAAATTAAATAATGTGTAAATCAATTGTTGTGAAGACAAATTACATTACATTTAACGGGTCAAAACTAAAATATATCATATAACTAAATAAGCAAATAATATGGCTAAAACATGTCCCGTGCATCGCACGGGCATGCTCACTAGTTATTTATAAGAGCGTAATAAAAAATTAAAAATAAACACAATAAATCTAAATTATAATGAAAGAGTGTTACAAATAATTAATGATCAACAATTTATTAAATGATATAGAATTAATTAATACATATTATGTTGGCTTAATTTAGCGGATGTCCAAAAAAATTGTCATAATTAGACCTGAGCAAATATGGGTCAACCTGTCAGGCCCGCCCAACCCGCCCGGCTAAATTTGTGGGCTTGAGTAAGGCAATTGGCCCAAGTGGGCCGATAGGTTCGGCCTGGTAGGCCCAAAGGGTCAGGCTTGGGCCAAGGATTTAGCCAGGCCCGCCCACATCAAACGCAAAAATTATAAAATAAAAAAAATATTTCAAAAACTTTTAATGGGCGCCTGGTGGGCAACCCGGCTCGCCCATGTGGGCTGGCTTGGACAAAATAGTTGGCCCAAAAACCGGGTCTGGCCCAAGCTCGACCCGCTATAATAGGCCAAGATTTTCATGCTCTGGTATAGTCATAATTAAGTAAATGTCCACTTTTTAAACAAATTAAGTAAGACTGTGTTTGGCAACAGCTTTGGAAGCTTTTCAAGCTTTCAAAAAAAAACCAAAGCTCTCCGTGTGGTGTTTGGCAGAAGCTCAAGGAGAAGATTATCAAGCTTTGGGGGAGCTTTTGGTAGATTAGAATTCGGCGAATATGAAACCTTGGGGGGCCAAGCTTTTCAAGCTTTTGGTGGAGATTATCCTTTTCCTTTCCATTCCTACCCCGTCACCGAGCTGCTGCACCTGTCTCCATTTTCGATTCCCTTCTTCCCTCCCTCTCCTTCCCTCTTGAATCGTTCATGGATTGAGCTGCTGCATCTGCCCTCTCCATCACCGAGCTGCTAGTTCTCTCCGTCATCGAGTTGCTGCACTTGTCCTGTGGTTTGTACTTTTTACCGTCAATTTCCATTCGGCTTCACTAGAATCAGGAAGATCGTCAGGGCTCTCGAGTTCTGTTTCACTGTCATGTTCTTCTCCTGGCTGATTTCTCGATCCTCCTCCTATTTGACCGCGGTTTTCCGTCTCTCCGGCGTCTTTCTCCGCCGCTCTTCCACGGTCTGAAACAGAGCCTCGCCGGAAACTGGAGAATTCAGACGGCGAAGCGGCGTCGCGATCGCATGTGTTTGGTCCGATTGGGCACGAGCAGGAGGATCCCTCGCAATGGGAGGTTGCAATGGTGACATGATTGTGTGTGGGGATGAGGCGAAGGGGGAGGGGAGGGTAAAAATGAAGGGTAGTTTGGATATTTTCCTAACAAAAACCCTTTACAAATCTTACCCACACCAAACATCTTTTTAGCTTTTAACGAGATTTTTGTTCCCAAAAAAACATAACCTCTGAAATCTCCATAATCTATAAAAAAAAATCATAACCTCCAAAATCTACATAATCTACACAAAATCTACTTTTTACAATCTACTGCCAAACACAGCCTAATTGTCAATTTTTAACATTTTTCCCTTCCTTCCCCACATGACTTTTTTTTAGTTTTGTCATTGACTAGTCAACATTGACCATTTCGGTCAATGTCTACATTTGGTGACAACTGATTATATTTTTTTGTGACAGTTGTTTCGGTAACAATTAACTTTTTTTTGGTGGCAAATTATTTTTTCTAGTGACAGTTTGGAGATTTTTTTCCTGATAACAAATGATTATTTTTATTCTGGTGCCATAGATTTTTTTTTATGGTTGATTTTCCTCTGGTGGCAGGTTCTAAGATCACTTTTCCCCGGTGAAAAATGAAATTTTTATGCTAATAGATGATTTTCCCCTTTACAGTTGTTGGTGAGAGTTGTTAGTAACGATGTTGATGACAATATATTGTCACCACGATATTGTAACCTTAAAAAATTGTCACTATAACATTATATATCAACAAATTAAGCATTGTTATTAACCCTATTTTAAAACGTTGAACCATTAATGCTAACAAAAATACGTCAACATAACAATAAATGTCACCGCTACATTATATAGTTTGACCAGTTTCTCTCATCTGAAATTGTCACCAATTTAGCGCGTGTTTGGCAAGGGGTTTCAAAAGGTTTTATCGGGTTTCATTAGGTGCCTCGAAAAAAAAAGCTCTTGCAATGGTGTTTGGCAAATAGCTTTGAAGAGTTGTGGTTGCAGGTTTGAAGAGTTGAAATTCCACAAAAATGGCAGCTCTCCCAGGGTAGGTTTCGGAGGTTTTTTTATCAGGTTTTATCTTTGTTTTCACTTTTGCCCCTGAATCACCTCCTCGTCCTTCTGGCTTCCACCATTGCCACCGTCGCTTGAAGCCACCACCAACCACTGCTCTCCACCACTGCCACCGCCAACCACTGCTCTCCACCATTGCCACCGCCGCCCAGTGCTCTCCACCATTGCCACCGCCGCCCATTGCTCTCCACCATTGCCTCCGTCACTTGAAGCCTCCGACGGAAATGTCTCCATCTTGCACAGATTTTGCAATATCTGATGGCGGTTTGTTGCTGAATTACAGTCACCTTATGGTTTCGATTCTTCTTGCATATTTTGAGGATCTATGTAGTTTAGAAATGGAGATTTGAGATGTGGGAGTCGATGTTGAAAAATCAGGGATATGGTGGTTTGTGCAGTTGACATTGGAGCTTGTGGGAGGGATGATGTATTGATCTGGATGCAAGTGAGCTGATGGGTTGGTGAGTCCCAATTATCAAGGGTATTTCAGCCATTTTATCCATAAATTCATCTCCCAAATTATATAACCACCAAACACCATTCAGGTTTTTTATAAGGTTATTTTAGAAAATAAACTCCACCCCCCACACCTTCATAAACCCCATAAATAATATCCACCTCCTAAAAAAACTCCAACTCCTAAAAAAACCCTTTTTGCCAAACACGCGCTTAGTGTCACCAGCTTATTTTCACCAACTAGAAAACACTGTCACCAAACTAAAATGTGTGAATAGTACTAATATCATCACCTTTGTCACCTAATATTAACTCACTTTTGTCACCAAACTAAAACCCTGAAACGAGGGGAGCATAGACCCTAGATGGGCTAAAACTAAGGAACCTACCGATGAAGGGACCTACCGGCGGCGTCAGAAGGGACCTACCGATGAAGATAAGGATATGAGGAATAGGCCAGTGAGGCTTTAGTAGCAATCAATACAACTCCTCTTACACCCTCCTATATATGGACTCCCCGAAGATCTCCCCCTACCAAACCTACAAGTCGGGAGGAACCCGCCGATGAAGGCAAGGATCTAGTGTTGAATCACCGCTCAAATTCGAGAGTTTGGTTGGATATCATCGCCGGCGGTTCAACGATGAAAGAATCGTAGTCGGTGTTATTGAACGGAAAGCCATGAATAACTGTCTTTGTTTTAGGAGCTCCGGCGACTATGGCGGTTTGGACAACGGACAAAGCGAGGAGGTGGAGGATAAAGGAGGGAAGCAATGCCGGCGACGGCAGGTGAGTCATTTCATGTCAAAGAACACTCAATCAAGCTATTTGTGTCTCTACTAATGGCGGTAGTCAGGGAAAGGGAGGGGGGTTAATTATTATTTTTTGAGAACGAGGGGATTAAATTATAAAAAGGGTAGTTTGGGGATTAAATAAAATATATGGATATATGGATATTTACTTAATTACCATTTCAATATGGACATTTAGCTAGTATGAATTACTAGATGGATATTTGAGCAAATTTTTTCAAACATGAATCCAGTCAATTAAAACAATATTGTAGGTTGCAGGGTTGATTAAAACATTGAATTGATTTTATATAAAAAAAAACAACGAATTTATATAATTTCTTATCTTGGCTGAGTCCATCAAACCGGACTGAAAAAATCCGTAAAGAATTTAATAATTTTGTCATTATGATTACATTATTTCCTTTAGCGGTGGTCCCTGCGATAATAGCTCTGCTTTTTTCGTTGAGGCTTTGGGCATTCGTATGGGTGTGGCTAGTGCTAAGTCTCTAAATTTACAAAAACTTCTTATTGAAGGAGATTGTTTGGTCGTCATTAATGTTCTTCTGAGTGACTGGTCTTCTCCCTGGAACATCGAGCTCTTGATGGCGGATATTATGATTGATTTAAATTCGTTGTCTAATGTTGTTATTCGTCATATTTTCAGGGAATCAAATGTTGTGACTAACAGGATTGCAAGTCTGACCTACAGTTTCCCTGTCGATGATAGCATGACTGCCGATCCAGAACTATGTGTTCTCGTCCGCTCAGACGCTCTAGGAAGGAAGCCCAGTCGTGGGCGTCTGTCCTAATTTTTATCTCGCTTCCAAAAATAAAAGATTTGTAACAACCAGGTAGGGGTGTTATGTGAACACGAGTAGCTCGAATTCGACTCCTACTCGCTCGATAAAAACTCCACTCGAGCTCGTTCATTTTCTAAACGAGCCGAGTATGAGCACATTTTTAAGCTCGGTCCAAAGCTCGGCTCGTTCGAATTAAACTCGAATAGCTCGAATTTTATAGAATTTCTAAAAAATTTCTTTAAGTTACCGTATAATGAGCAAGTAGAGTTGCCTTAAACTAAAAAAAAGCTCGCCTCGAGCTCGCTCATTTCTTAAATGAGCCGAATATGAGCACATTTTTTAAGCTCGAGTCAAAATTTATGCGCTGCTCGAACTCGTTCGATCATATTCTAAACGGGGCGTAATATGTACACCGCTAATTTTTACTATTTACACCGCAAATCCACCGCATCCCTATACGGTGGAATAATAAAAATTTAACCCAACATACCGCATATACATGCGGTATGTTCGTTGACCGTATAAAATCACCGCATCTCCGTGCGGTTGGTTAGGTTAAAACGGAGTCCGTAATACGATGATCCGGTTGGGTCGAAGTTATCCGAAACCCACCGCATGGTATGCGGTGGGTTTTGAAAATATTTAAAACTTGGGTGAGAACATACCGCATACCGACGGGTCACTGACTAGCGTCAGAACGCCGGGTGGAGATTCAGAGTTTTTTCAGATTCGAGTGGGGTTGCACCAGGGTTCAGCTCTTAGTCCGCTTCTGTTTACTCTTATTATGGATTCACTTTCTGCCCCACTCCAGGAGGAGGTTCCTTGGTGCATGATGTTTGCAGATGACATTGTGCTGGTCGACAACACTAGATCGGGTTTGGCTCGCAGGCTAGAGAATTGGAGAGGGGTGCTGGAGGCCAGAGGTTTCCGGTTGAGTAGGTCCAAGACCGAGTATGTTCAATTCAGTTTTGGAGGGGAAAGTGATCCAGACACTTCAGTTCTATTGGGGGAAGATCTTGTCCCCAGGAAAGAATATTTCAAATACCTTGGATCAATCGTTCAGAACGATGGGGGTATCGACAGGGATATTGACCATCGTATCCAGGCTGGATGGCTTAGATGGAGGAGAGCTTCGGGGGTGTTATGTGACAAGAGAGTACCAGCTAAACTGAAAGGTAAATTCTACAAGGTGGTTGTCAGACCGACTCTATTGTATGGTGCTGAGTGCTGGCCTATTACAATAGCTCAAGAGCGGAAGTTATCAGTGGCCGAGATGAGAATGCTGCGCTGGATGTGTGGGCATACGAGGCTTGACAGAATCAGAAATGTCGACATCAGACATAAGGTTGGCGTTACAAGTTTAGATGTTAAATTGCGGGAGCACAGATTGCGCTGGTTTGGACACGTTCATAGAAGACCATCTTCGGCTCCAGTTCGAAGGTGTGAGAGCTTAGAACTTGGAGTTATCCGAAGGGGAAGAGGTAGACCGAAGAAGAAGTGGCTAGAGGTCATTCGTCAGGACCTCGATCGACTGAGCCTCTCGGAAGATATGACGTCAGATAGGGACCAGTGGAGGAGGGCCATCCGGGCCAGTGAGGTGTAGAGTGTTGGGCTAGGGTGTTTAGCCTTGCAGCCTATGCTTTTCGCCGGTCGTCTGCTTTGTTTACTTATGTTTTCGCCTCTTTCCTGTCTCCTGACTTATAGTTTCCTTGTCTTATTTTTCTGGGTCTATCGGAAACACTCTCCTGACCTGGTCGGGGTATGAGTGCGTACATCCTGACCCCCCAGACCCTGCCTTTACGCGGGATTTACTGGGTTGTTGTTGTTGTTGTTGTTGGGGTAAACAACATACCGCATCTCCATGCGGTGATTTTTTACCGTTGTGGCAACGGTAAAAAATACGCGATAAGTATTCGAGGCCATACCGCATACAGTGATGGGTGTGTCATACAAAATAATACGCGATAAGTATTCGAGGCCATACGAAGATTATTTGTGCAATTGTCAGCACAAGCGGTGGTGCGAAACGTTCCCTTGCTGTCTAGCTCACGTTGTCTGCTACAAAGGCGTTGAAGGCGACAAATACGCTCTCTCGGAGCCGGTTGAACTGGCGTGTCTGAGAGGTCACCAATTACACGTTGAGAACCCCGAGTCATACTACCACGAGGCGGTTGAGGCAATCAAATGCGCAATCAGCGACCTATTCAGCGATGTCAGGCTACACTGCGCACTTGAGATTGCAAGGTTCACTGTCGACAACGCCGTTCGTCCAGCGAACGACAGAGTGAAGAAGTACGCATTCAACCACATTGAGATCCAGATTAGCCCGCGTATTATCGAGGAGTCAGTAGGTAGTTGTACACTTGATAGAGCCTCCTGAAGTTCACCGCATGTGTAATGCAAAAGATTTATCAGCCTATGTATCACCGCATGTGTAATGCAAAAGATTTATCAGCGAAATATAATTACTGGTTTAACTCGTGACCGGATAAATTCACTATAAATGATACACAACAATTTAGGACACGACAACATTTTACCTATGGTACATAACAACTACCAACCGACTCCTCTACATTGCTCGGCAAAATGTGAATATGTATTCGGTGAAATGCGTACTTTCGAAGCTTTGTGTTTGCACGCCGCACGACTCTTTCCACGGTGTATCTTGCCACCTGCGTTGCATTGGCCAATCCGAAGTTGGAGAAAAACTCGCTAACAAGCTCCGTAATTGCCTCCGTCGCGTGAATATAGTATGCTGCAGGATTATCCCTATACGAGTACGGCCTTGTCATGCGGACATCCTCGTATGTCACTCCTTCAACGCACTCGAGGTCCACTGAATCGGAAACTCTTGCTGTATCGCGTTCTTCGCATACAACTTGGCAAAGGCAGCACGGCCATCCTGTCGACCTTCTGTGCTGACAGTTGCACAATATATCGTCAGTACCGGCCTATGATGAGCTAGATGGAATAGCTTTAGTCGGCAACAACAACCATTTCGTTCCGGTACGTTTCGTATTTCATATTCATTAATTTGTTACTGCTATGTTTCTCTTTTCTGACATCAATATTAACCTTGTATTCACAGATTTGGTTGTTGCCTGGTTCACCTCTTCCTCCAGTCTACGTCACATGGACACGGCATCACGATCGCACTATCGACGGTTGGGACGAGCAGTTTGCAGCGAGGATTGCACGATATAGAGCTTACCGCCGTCGTGATGGTGGCCGTCCCCTACCGTATTAGCATTTCCCACTTTCTGATGTCATTTTTCGAACTTCATATGTTCAATTGGGTTGTATCTTTCTCTATTCCATTTCACATCCGAATATCCGAACTCCGTATTTTCGTCATCGCTTATATTTATCACACTTTCGTGTTAATCATCTTTGTTTTCAATTCAACATATGAGTTTTTTCAGATCACAGTGTTTATTAAAAGTTAATTCCACTGTAGTAGGATATACCATTGCAGATGTCCATGGATAATACGATAGTGTGGACGAATACTGCAAACCCTAGCGGTGTGTATCGGTTCGTATCGGTCCACTCAGCTCTTCCAAATAGTTAAGCGCAAATCGGGTTATCCGATACCCACCGCATTGGTATGCGGTGGGGTTCGAACGGAACGGGGGTGCTCACCGCATGAAGATGCGGTATGTCTCTATACGGTTGCTATCACCGCATGTATATGCGGTGACCTACCGCATGTATATGCGGTATGTCGTTGACCGTCATTAACTCGGTAATTAACTCACCGCATAGGTATGCAGTGATTAGCGGTGGAAATAGTAAAAATTAGCGGTGTAGATATCGTTCGATTCTAAACGAACTAAATATGAACAAGCAATACTCGGTTCGTTCGGCTCGAATAACAAGTACAACCCCACAACCAGAGCTGGAAAAAAAATAAAAGATTTGTAACAACCAGAAAAATCTATCAATGAATTATAGAATTCTATCTCTTTCATCCTTAATTTTATTTATTTATTTTCCATTAAATCTTTTGATGAGGATTAGAATGGATAATATATATAATTCCAAATATTGCTTATCTCTTACGAGTAAAATTCGAATTATCAATCGATCTAATGATCTATATAAGCCCCTACAATCTTCACAACCTTAGAACTGAAAATTGAGAGTTTCGCAAAAGGCATGGCTTTGATGAATTCAAAATCCCTTCTTCTCCTAACGCTTGCAATTGCAGCAATCACAATCGGATGCACGTCGGCGACGCGATTAGGGCAAACGACGAGCCTCTCGACGACATCAATCGCCAACTCATCGAAAACCGAGGAACCGGACGTCGTACCCGAATGGTTCGAGGACTGCGTCCTTTACTGGGTCAACATCGACGGTCGGCACTTTGGCGAGGTGCTCATCGACCGCAAACCCTTCACTTGGTTTTGCGGGCTGAACCGAAGCTGCGAGTACCGAGACGAACGGGTTGACCGGTGTTGGCACTTCGACAAGGACGCCCTAGTCTACACCGCGTACGCCCTAGCCTACACCAACGGCGACTTCTCACCGCTATTGCTTCGAGCCCTAAAGAACCTCGTCGCAAAACGACACATAAAGCCGTTCTCTCACTTCGAGGTGACCTCTCGGATTTACGAGATCGGGCGTAGGCCCAGGGACCCGCTAAAGCCGAAGAGCTCGATGTATCGGCATTATTATCTCGAGTTCAAGGAAGGAATGAAACCGGGCTGTACGGACGATCTCCCACCGTGCGACGATTACAGTTGCGACCAGAATTCGTTGCAGTATTGGTGCCACTTCTTTCGTGTCCAAGAAGCCGGTCATCAGCGACGCTTATCCACCTCCACCGTATAGATATTTCTTTCAAATCGAGGAACAAAGTAGAACTTTAGTCAAAAATCCCAAAAATATTAGGACTTTAGCCAAAAATCCAAAGTATTTTGGAGAATAGCCAAAAATCACTATTCACTTTTCTACAATCATAAACTTTGCCCCATAAAAACCAAAAAATTATAAAAATAAACCCAACTTTTTGTTAAGATTAAATTATATCCTTAGTTTGTATTATTATCTTTCTTATTTCCGCTTTAATAATATTTAGTATTGTCTTAAGACTGTGTGATCCTGCAATTTGGTATCAGAGCCAAGTTAATTAAAAATAATCTGTGTTTATCTATAAGACAATCTGGAGGTGTCTACTAATTGCCCCCATAAGACTTATCCTCATGCTTTACATTTAGATGTAAACGATAAGCATTTTGGAGCAATTTTAAATGCCATTTCAGACCAACTTATAGATCTAAAACTCGAAGTTAAAAAATTAGAACAATTATATATTGAGATTAGCAGTAAAATATTTAAGACTGTAAAAGAGACAGGAGAAGTACATCACTCAACAAATCTAAAAGCCATCAACGAAATTAGTCATCAGATAAGCCTAACATCAGGTGGTGAGATTAAGAAAGGAGATCCTTTTAAATATAGTTATCCATTTAAAAAATCCAAAAAGAAGTTTTCTACTAAATTAGATAATATAAAGAACAAGGAAACAGTAGAAGAAGACCAAGACGAAAATCTTAAAAATGAATCACCATCCACTTCGACAAACAAGGAGATTCAGCACTAAGTTGGATGACCCAAAATGGAAGATGAAAATACAAAAACAAAAAGCCATTGAAACCAACTTTATGAACCAAGAGGTCATGAGCGATGACGAGTCTGAAAAGAATTCGGATGAAGAAGTTGTGTATCAACAAATGGGATTAATTAACCTAAAAGATATGGAAAACATTCCCATATCTAGTGTCCAAAGAAGGTTAAATGAAATTTTAAGACAAAGAAGGCTGAAGGAGAATGAACCTGTAGAACAAAATGAAGCTAGAAGACATTATAGAAGATATGAACATGGTTCAACTAGTAATTACAGACCTAGGTTAAAACCTAGAGAATTTCTGGAGAAGAAGGAAAGATTTGGAGTAAGCATTATGCCAGACCATAGACCAAATCAAAAAGAAATTAATCTAGAACCCATAAGTGAAACTGGCTATAAATTAAACTTAGATGGTGTAAGGAATAGGCGTGAAATCATAGAGTTCTGGAAGAAAAGTATGATGAGCGTATTAAACATGAATGTAGGTTGGAACTCTTCCCAATTCCTTAATTACATAGAGCATAGTTTCTATGGATGTATTGCCGATTGGTATGGAGCTATTGGTGATGACCCAAAACAAGAGCTTAGAAATTTAGCAAACCCAGTGACGATGTTCACATTAATATGTGAATTAATAGAAGATGAATTCATTGGAGAAAAGGAGGATGAAGATAAGGAAGCCTTAAAATGGCAAAGAACTTTAAACAATCTTGAAATCTGTAACATGAAATATGTCGATAATTATATAACAGAATTCGAGAAGTATTACTATAAGATAGGGGAAAACAGCACTAATCTACAAATGTTCTTTGATAAACTTCCTGCCCCAATTAATGAACAAATAAGTGAAGAGTATCGAGAGTTAATTAAAACTGGAGATAAAGATACTCTTGGTAACAGAATTTCCTATGTTAGGAAATGGGTCGAGAAAAAATGTCGAGATGTAAGAAGCACCCAAAGAATGAAAAAACAATTCTTAACTTGTTGGGAGACGCCAACAGAATGGGGATGTAACAATAGAGATTACCAAGGAAAAAGAAACTATAAGAGAAAAAGTTTCAATAAACAAAGAGGTGAAAAATATTACAAGAAGTATTATAAAAAACCATTCTCTAAAAACAGAAGGTTTTTTCAAAAAGCATCGTTCTGTCCTGAGAAAAAGAAAAACTGCAAGTGTTGGGCATGCGGAGAATCAGGTCATTATGCTAATGAATGCAAAAACAAGAAGAACAATAGATTAGCAGAAGCCCTAGGTAGTTTGGATTACATCGAACTATCTGAAGATGAAGCAGTAGATCTAGCCCTAAGAAATAATAAAGGGATAGTAGAAATAATAGAAGAAAAGTTTGAAGAAGAAATAGAATCTGAAAATGAGTCAATAGAAGGTGAAGAGATTAATGAAATGATGGAAGGAGAATCTCCTAGTGAGTTCTCTGATGAATATGAAATGACTACTTTAGCTCAACTTTAGCAAGCTGAAACCTCTATTGATGAGGAACAAGTTGAAGAAATGACGAGATCAGGGGTTGATTTCCCGATCATCGCTAAAGAACAGTTTGTTAAAAAATCGTTATTCTCTAAATATGCTAAATATGTTTGCGAAGAAATGTCTGGAGACGTAACTGTCAAGAACAATGAAAATCAAGCAACTGAAGTAAACTTAATCAATTGGGCAAACATTCAGAAACATAACAAAGATAAAAAATTTAAATATATTTTCATATGTGGCATCCAAGTAATTATAACTCCATTACAAGACTATGGAAAAGATGTGCAATGCATTAATTTTGTTTGCGACATTAGGCATAAAAAGTTTAGTGATCAATGCATCAGTGGTATAGTCTGTAACTTGAGTCAAGGAGCAGTCTCTTGGATCTGTAGACCTAACTATTATGTTAGTCTAGAAGATCATTATGCATCTAAGTTCTTAGCCATAAAATTGTTAACAGAAGGCATTAGTATGCATAAGGGAACTTGTCCTTTACAATTAAAGTGGAAGGTAGTATATAAACTTGAGAATACTACAAATCCTCCACAAAAGTGCCATGTAGTAGAAGCTGAGAAACACGAGGTGGTAGGTCCAAGCAAAGAAGTTGTACCTGTTAAGTTAAAACCTGATCAGATAAAACTTAAGACTATTTGGATAAACGCATTTGAAAATTCTACGGGTACTAGCAGTAATAAAGTTTTAACCATAGATGAAGAAGGTAGAATCCATACGAATGCTAAACCACCAGTCAGTCTCTCTAGATGTCCAAGTTTATCCAGGAACACTAGTTTTAGGATCAATCCTAATCTTAGTATTGCTCAAAGGAATCAGGGAGCTACTACAAGCAGAAAAGACAAATCGTTTGTGGTAGATGAAGATATAGTAAGCATGATAGCAGCATTGAACAAGAGGTTAGAAAATAAAATTATAAAAGAACCACCTAGACATAGTATAGACTTAGGTTCTAGACAATTTAGGGAATCGATAACATCAATTCCTCCAATAGTTCAAAAGGTTAGAGAAAATCAAGAAGGATCATCTAGTTCCGAACAGAAAGGAAAAATAATAGGATACCAAACTAAAACCTTTAGTGAACCTATCTATGAAAATGATCCAAGGGCTAAAGATTTAAAAGAATCTCTAACAGATTCTTTATTTGATGAAGAGTTAGGAATGAGAATGGAAGTAATAGACCTCAGACATCTCTATGGAGATAATATGAGAGTAGAAGAAAGCTTTGAACATGTCAGTAGAGAATCACTGAAGAAAAATTATAGGATTACCAACCCTAATAGCATTTATATCCCGATAAATATTTGCTTAGAGCAAGCCCAACAGGTTTTGTAAAAATTCTCTAAAATAGAGATCAAAATATCAAAATCTCTAAAAAAATTACACGCAAAGTCCAACAGCTTCTCTATTATACAGATTTCTACATTAATTATATAATATAATAAATACAAATTTCTTCCCTATCTCCCAAATCAATTCATGACTTCTCTCCTCTCTCTCCCCAAACAATTAATGTTTCACACTCTCTCTCCCAAAAATGGTGGATCCTACCAAAAAAGAGATGGTGGAGCATTAAATTTTTCCCTCTATCTCCCAAAGCAATTAAAGTTTAGAGTGAATTTGTTTTGCTACAAATATAGAGAAAAATGTAATCTCTCTCCAAATTTCTCTATTTTGCAGATGGATATACAAAAGCTGTTGGGGCAAAAAGTACTCATTTTTCTCCAAATTTTCCACTTTTCTCTATTTTAGAGATGCTGTTGGGGTTGCTCTTAGAAGGGTTCAATAAATATGAGTTATGTGCCTTTGTAGACACTGGATGTTCAGTATGCTTTGGAAAGAAGGCATTATTTCCTGAGTTTATTTGGCAAAAGTCTCGTAGACCAATCCAAGTTAGAATAGCTGATGATAGTATCATGGTTCATTCAGAATTAGCTTCTGATGTACCTATCATGATAGGAGGAGTCCAATGTGTAATTCCTACACTCTGGGCTACAAATCAGCCATCACATGATATGTTAATTGGGAATAATTTCCAAAGACTCCATGTCCCAGTAACTCAACACTTGGATATGATGGTCTTTAATATTCATGGAGAAGATGCTTGGGTTAAGAAGATTAAACAAGCTTATACACATCAAGCAATAGAATTTACGCGCACTAAGCGTGGTGAGGAATATATTCTTCCTACACAAAGAGAATTTGCACTCTCTATATGTGAGGTAACATTAAAAGATAAAATCCTCAAACAACAAGAAAAAATGTGTAAGGAGTTATATTCTGAAAATCCTTTAAAATTTTGGGAAAAAGATAAATCATTTGCTACCATAGAGCTAATAGATCCTAAAGCTGTTATTAGAGTAAAACAGATGGTTTACACTTATAAGGATCAACAAGAATTTAAAGAACAGATTGATGAACTCTTAAAGAAAGGCTTAATTCGAGAAAGTAAAAGTCCTCATTCTAGTCCTGCCTTTATGGTCAGGAATCATGCAGAAGAAAAAAGAGGAAAAGCCAGAATGGTTATCAATTACAAAAAGCTTAATGATAATACTGTTTTTGATGGATATTATATCCCTAATAAAACAGTTTTATTTAATAGAATACAGGGAGCCACTTGGTTCTCTAAAATGGATTGTAAAAGTGGTTATTGGCAGGTAAGAATGGATGAAAAAAGTATTCCACTTACTGCATTCAGTGCTCCACAAGGACACTATGAATGGGTAGTCATGCCCTTTGGTTTGAAAAATGCACCACAAATATTTCAGAGAAGAATGGACAATGTCTTTAAAGAATTTAAACATTGTTGTCTTGTCTACATTGATGATATCTTAATCTTCTCTAAAACTATAGAACAACATAAGCATGACTTGAAAGTTATAACTCAAAAATGTATTGACCATGGAATCATTTTAGGACAGAAAAAATGCATTTATGCTGAACCTGAAATTGAATTCCTAGGATTAAAGATTAAAGCTGGTCAAATTATTTTGCAAGAACATATTCTAGAAAAGGTAGAAAAATTTCCTGATGAAATCAAAGATAGAAAACAACTAGAAAGATTTCTAGGTTGTCTTACTTATGCGTCTGACTTTATAAAAGAGCTAGCCAAATTGAGAAAACCTCTTCAGATAAAATTAAAGAAAGATCAAGTTTGGAGTTGGACTCAATTAGATACTAAAATAGTCAAAGAACTTAAAAGAAGATGTGAAAAACTTCCTATATTGACTTTACCTAATGAAGATGATGAGTTAGTTCTTGAAACAGATGCCAGTGATTATCATTGGGGAGCTGTTTTAAAAATAAAGAAAGATAACAAGCTTTGCAGGTATAGCAGTGGCAGCTTCAACAAATCTGAGTATAATTACACTGTCATGGAAAAGGAGATTCTTGCAATTTATCGAGGAATCCAGAAGTTTATAATCTTCTTAGCCCCTAAACCTTTTACAGTCAGAACAGATTGTAAAGGAATATTGGGTTTCATAAATAACAATCTTGATAATATGAAAGCGCATGGGAGACTCCTGCGTTGGCAACTAGCCCTTAATCAATTTACTTTTACCATTGAACATGTGCAGGGATCCAAAAATTCTCTTGCTGACAGCTTAACAAGAGAGTTAGCTGATGGA
This sequence comes from Persicaria tinctoria, assembly GCA_037127255.1. Taxonomy (NCBI): domain Eukaryota; kingdom Viridiplantae; phylum Streptophyta; class Magnoliopsida; order Caryophyllales; family Polygonaceae; genus Persicaria; species Persicaria tinctoria. The sequence goes on from JBANSL010000014.1 coordinate 1,257,202, forward strand.
TCAGAGAAATCAAACGCGGTGGGAAAATCCGCAATGGGTGTTCCACCCATGGGACATTAATCTCTTAGGAGAAATAAGAGGATACCAAGGATGGGTTTCCCCTCCAAGTTTTTCTATTTCTGTTGATTTTGGAAGATTTACTGAGAATAGATTCCGTCGTGGACTCCTACAAGCGAGACACAGAGCGGTTATAAGGATGTTAACTCTAGAGATAATTATAAAAGTTCTCCAGCTACCTACTGAACTTCAGGAGGACATCTGTAGAAGATGGAAAATGAGAGACTTCGACAACTTCTACTGGATGGTAACCTTGAGAGATCACGATACTCCAGCAAATATCAGAGAATGGTGTAACCATTTCTGTGTAACCACTGGTGCAGGATTGGGAGGATTATCTTTAAACATCATGCCAGATGAAGATGCAGACTTTTTGAATTCATGGAGATATGGAATGTGCAATGGAATCCACCACAATAACAGGAGACCATGGCCAAAGAAAGAAGAAGAAAGCATCTTGTACAAGTATTTCACTAAGTTCCAGAAGGAGGTCTTCCTCAGAGCAGCAACATTCGAAAAAATACAAGACATAAGTTGTTGCCGTGTTATAAGTGCATGCATAGATGTTAGCCAGGGAAAAACCCGGCTACCACATTACCTAATCTTCCTACTAATGAGGGAAGATTATTGGTACGTGAAAGATCCAGTAATGGAAGGAAGAATCGATGTAGTGAGGCATACTTGGGAGGCAAGAGCAAAGGGATTCTTCTACATCTACTACTACATCACAAAGTTCAGACAGACAGATTGTGGGATATTCAAAGTCGGAAATACAACCTTCATCGTATCCCCACAACTCAATCCATTAATGCAGCAAGCCATAAACAGGACTGAATCCATCAATCTTTACTTAGCAGAGATAGAGGCCGGTCACTTCTTAGACAAAAGAGGACACGAGAGGATGATCGATTTACTGATTGCATGGGATCGAGACTACACTGAAGGATTAATGCTTGATCTCGATCTTGACAATAATCAAGATTTAGAGTTTGATAATACTCTAGATCTAGTCCAAGACTACAATGATGATGACCTAGAAGCCAACATGGGAGACGAAGGGGTCCAGAATCTGGACAACTGAGAGCCATCATCATCCACCAAGCTCAATTATTGTACTTTATGCTTTTACTGTTTTTGCTTTTATCACGTGTGTACTGTATGCTTTTGTTTGCTTTATCAGGCCATCATGGAGGCCATTTAATTATGTCGTTGAAGAGGTATCCTATGCCCTTCAACTTGTTCTATAAATAGGGCAACCATTTGGTGTTCAAGGGCATCGAATTCCAGAGAGAGAAAGAGAGTTTGTAAATCAGAAAGAGAAATAGAAACGTTTTGAATTTGAGTAGATTGGTGTGTCCATCACTCTAAAGTTCAAAACCTTTCAATGGATCTTCTGGTATGAGTGTTTAGTGTGTTTAAGTTTAAGTTAAGAGTGCTTGTGTGTTGTAATATTTCCCAAATTCAATAAAGTTTGTTTTTAAGAAAGGGAAAGCTACTTAATTGAACACTATGTTTTGAATATTTTGTTTTCTTGATTCAAATCCCTTCACCCTCTCAAAATCAAAACCAAAAGCTAGAGACTACGGTCTGAGGTAGGAAACGAAACAGATCTGTGCTCAATCTGAACTAAGGGAGACCTGGTTGAAGGTTAGCCACCTCTAGAAAGCCGGAAGCTAAGGAACGCCGGTGGTCCAGAGTAACTACGTTCAGGTATGGGTCAAACCTCTTTAGCTTGAAAGTTTTAGTTGCAGAGCGTGGTGGGCTTAAAACCACAGAAAACTTATTATTCATAATATAGCTAGTAGATTATGGTAGTTAGTACCACCAAAAGTCATTTTATAAACAATCAATATTAAGTTCGTAGTAATATTTTAATATCTAAGAAATTTCGGATAATATTAGTAATTTAGTATAAATAGAGATACCTTTCTATAATTAAAAGGTCAAAAAGTAAGCACTTTGGCTATTTCCCTAAATAGTTTCAAAGTTTGGCTACTTCCCTAATTATTTTGAGAATTTTGTCTTTTTAGCTAATTATTTCCAAATCGAGTTTCTTGACCTATGGAATTGTACTTTTTTTTTTAAGTGTGATGAATTTTACATTATTTATTTCCTCTCTGTTTAATACGGAATACCTTAATGTTATAATGTTAAGGGTCGGAATATCTCCGATAGTCTAACTATTTAGTCTTTTCCGATATGCTAACTATTTAGTCTTTTTCAAATATTAATAAGGCAGATAACTATCTCCTCCTGAAAAACAAAAAGTTATAAAGTTCGATCTAAAGTGTAGCACGACCCAAACCCGACTTAGGGTGTGTTTGGTAACCGTAGCTGAATGGGTAGCTGAAGCGGAATGAGTAGCTGAAGCTGAATGAGTAGTTGAAGCTTGATAAGTCAATTAAGTAAATGTCCATATTTAAAGGGTATTAAGAAAGTGTCCATAATTTTATTGTAATCCCAACTTTACCCTTACTATTGTAATACCCTCCTTCCCTTCTTTCTTTGGAAAATTTGGTCTGTTGTCCTAAATTCGATTGTTGCCCACTCGTTGCCGACTCCATTCACAGTCCTCCTTCCGGCCGACTCCATTCACAGTCCGGTCTCCCTTCTTCCTCTTTCCGCCCGGCCTCCCTTCCGTCCGACTCCATTCACAGTCCCATTCGTCGCCGCCATCTCCAGTCCCACTCGTCGCCGCTCCATCTCCATTGCCCTGCTCCATCTGCAATCCCACTCATCGCCGTCGGACCCTCCTTTTCGCTTGGATCTGCATCGAGGATTTCACTTGGATATGCGCCGCCGGACTCTCCTTTTCGCAGTCACTAGATTTCAGTTCTAGGTAAGTCCCTTTCTATAGGCGCGATTCCGCCTAGCATTTGCCTGCTCTTCTTCGTTCTGAATTTGGCTTCTCTAGTGATTTAAGACCAATTTGCCTAGTATTTTTCCGCATGTTCTTTTTCGTTCTCAATGCGGCCAGCGTGAATCTGGAACCGAGCCGCCATAGGTGTCGCCAGGGGGCTAATTTCTCAGCCTCAAACCTCATTTGTTCTCCGATTTCATATTTGAAAATTTGTCCAACAAACAAGTTTGGATTCGGATTTGGGAAAACAAACCTAGCATGTTTGGTGACAATTTGTTAAACTTGCAAAATATGTCAATTTGTTTAATCTCCGGTGACAATTTGTTAAATGTGATCATTTTGAGATGTTAATTTTATGATTTGAGACAACAGTTGCGGATTTTTGTGTGAATACATTGATCTGATGACAATTTGTTTATGTTTTTTTAGGGTTTGTGTGTTTCTATCTACTTCAAATGGATAATCCAGGTTAGTGTTCTTATTAATTGATGAATCTAATTCGTTCTTACTTTATAGGTTGTTCAATTTCAAGTGTTTATCATTGCTTGTTTGTTTTGGTGACAATTGTTTGTTTGGTGACAATTCTTACTTTATAGGTTGTTCAATTTCAAGTGTTTATCATTGCTTGTTTGTTTTAGTGACAATTGTTTGTTTGGTGACAATTGTTACTTTATAAGTTGTTCAATTTCAAGTGTTTATCATTGTTTGTTTGTTTTGGTGACAATTGTTTGTTTTGGTGACAATTTTTTATTTGGTGACAATTCTTACTTTATAGATTGTTCAATTTCAAGTGTTTATCATTGCTTGTTTGTTTTGGTGACAGTTGTTTGTTTTGGTGACAATTCTTTTCTCACTTGGAGCAGTGCTTAATCATTGTGAAGAGTTGTGCAAACTGCTTCCAACATTGATGAGAAAGAGTGGAAGATTTGGAGATTTTGATGACGGGCCATTTTTAGTCAAGAGGATCGATGGTCTTGCTCAGAATATTGGAGGGTATGTGGTTTTTCCATGTGTTACAATATATTTCATTTTTTTATATGTAATTTAGCTATAATGTAATTTTCATTATTCTTTTGTTCAATTGCAGTGAAAGTTGTGGTATGTATACCATCAAATATATCGAGGGTCTTACATTTCATAGTGGTATTGAAGCTATTTCAGACGAGTATATGGATGCGTATAGGGAGAGGATGGTTGTGGATTTGTTCAAGAACAAGTGTTGGACATGGGAGCTGTAGGAATACAATCTGCACCCTATGATTTAGTTGTCACTGTTTTAGGATATTAAGTAGTAGAATGTTGCATGGTGCTCATATTTTGATACTTATTGCAATCTGACTATCATGGTGAATGTCTCACCTGTTCCCCTTTATTTTGGAAGTTAAAGTAGTCTGACAGTTAGGGATTTATATTAAGTAGTACAAATTTGCTTCGTGCTTATAGTTTGGAAGCTATTTTGGATGTTAAGTGTATGAATGTCTCAACTGTTCCCCTTTGTTTTGATATTTTTGCAAGTTAATGTAGTTCGACAATTAAGTATTAGGAAGTTAAACTTTACATCAAATTTCATATACTTAGGGTTATTATTGTAAAAAAAAATGTGTTAATATTAGATGACAAATGTGATGTCATTATAGTATTGTACATCGAATTATTCGTTTGCTCAAGTTTAGCCCGTCTAGGGTCTATGCTCCCCTAGTTCTAGGGTTTTAGTTTCGTAACAAAAATGCGTTAATATTAGATGACAAATCTGATAACATTGGTACTGTACACACAATTTATGGTTTAGGGCCTTGGCCCTAAACCCTAAAGACTAAACCCTAAACCCTAAACCATACTGTACATCAAATTTTCGTCTGCTCAGGTTTAGCCCCTCTTGGGTTTATGCTCCCCTTGTTCTAGGGTTTCAGTTTTGCAACAAAAATGCGTTAATATTAGTTGACAATGTGATTCCATTAGTACTGTACATCAAATTTTCGGCTACTCAATTTTAGCCCCTCTAGGGTCTATGCTCACCTAGTTCTAGGGTTTCAGTTTTGTAAAAAAAATGCGTTAATATTAAATGACAAATCTGATAACATTAGTATTGTACACACATTTTTGGGTTTAGGGTTTAGGATTTAGGATTTAGAGCCTTGGCCCTAAACCCTAAAGACTAAACCCTAAACCATATTGCACATCAAATTTTAGTGTGCTCAGTTTTAGCCCCTCTTGGATCTATGCTCCCTTTGTTCTAGGGTTTTAGTTTTGTACCAAAAATGTGTTCATTTTAGATGACAATGCAAATGTGATAACATTTTCACTATAAACATTTTAGTTTGATGACAATAGGTTTGTGACACTTTTTTATTTAATGACAATATATTGGTTATAAGAGGGTGATGACAATAGTTGGGTGACAGTGCTCTATAGTTTGTGACAATAGAGTGGTGACAGTGTTCTGTATTTGGTGACAATAGGTTGGTGACACTTTTTTATTTGGTGACAATATATTACATATAAGAGGGCGGTGACAACAGGTTGGTGATAGTGTTCTATAGTTGGTGATAATATATTGGTGACAGTGTTCTGTATTTGGTGACAATAGGTGTGTGCAAATAGGTTGGTGCCAATATGTTGGTGATAGTGTTCTGTTGTTGATGTGACAATATTTGGTGACAATAGGTTTGTGACACTTTTTTATTTGATGACAATATATTGCATATAAGAGGGTGATGACAATAGGTGGGTGACAGTGCTCTATAGTTGGTGACAATAGAGTGGTGGCAGTATTCTGTATTTGGTGACAATAGGTTGGTGACACTTTTTTATTTGGCGACAATATATTACATATAAGAGGGTGGTGACAATAGGTTGGTGACAGTGTTCTATAGTTGGTGACAATATAGTGGTGACAATGTTCTGTATTTGGTGACAATAGGTGTGTGCAAATAGGTTGGTGACAATTTTTTTTTTTTGAAACTGAATTGGTGAAAATATGTTGGTGATAGTGTTTTGTCGTTGATGTGACAATATTTGGTGACAATAGGTTGGTGACACTTTTTTATTTGGTGACAATATATTACATATAAGAGGGCGGTGACAATAGGTTGGTGACAACAGTTGGTGACAACGGTTGCTGACAGTGTAATCTTGATGATATTATCATGTTTATATAACAGATCGTATGGTTCAAAACACAACTAATTGACTTGTAATATGGTTCAAACCAAAACTAATTGACTTCAACAATATTAAAAATATGATTAGTAATGATGACTATGTGTATATGCTGCCTTTGTTTCTATATCTCCAAGCTAGTATTTGCTAAAGCATTTATGTCACTTTCTGTTGCGGTATCTGTATTCACCAACTGATGGTTTCCGCTTCTTCTGTGGCATCCCACTCTTCCTTCGAACCAATGGTGGATAGCATTTCTGCATCTTGATGTCTTCAGGAACAATCCACTCCGCCTCTAATAAAACAGGATAAATTGTTTCATGGTATGCCAAGGACCATGATTCATTCATGTAGTACTGACTGAAAAAATTCACAACACTCAATCCTTTTTCTTCGATGGCAGCAAGTGCATGAACACAAGGAATTCTTTCCAGATCAAACACCTTGCAAGTACAAGACTTTGCATTCAAATCAACCAAAACTCTTTGCTCTCCACCCAATATCTCAAACTGAAAGTTATTCAAGTGCTTGACATTGTACTTTCCTGTTTCCTTGCACCTCTGTAGAACAATCTTGCTCACATTTGATGGCAGTTCCATGTTGTTCTCTTCACACTGATTTCTACGTAAATTGAACCATTCTGATAGCTTCTCTCTAATTTCATTCTGATAGCTTCTCTTTAATTCATCCAAACTCAATGTCTCTTTAATCACAATAACTTTTGAAGTTACATCACCAACAAAACATAAATCACCCTCAATCAATTTCCACTCCCCTCCAAACTTCATTGTAAGCAACTTTGTCTCCATTTATGCATTTTAAATAAAACTAATTATATTCAATATATTCTACAATATTGTCACCAACTAATTATCAAGTTTATGTTTACAAATGTTATCAATTACGTATTGGTCAGATTTTCAAATGAAGACAATGCTATATGTCACCAATCTCTTACCAAGTTTTAAATTGAGTTCAAGCTAAACCATAAGAGGATTTGTCACCAACTAATTATCAAGTTTCTGTTTACATATGTCATCAATTACATATTGCTCAGATTTTCAAATGAAGACAATGCTATATGTCACCAATCTCTTACCAAGTTCTAAATTGAGTTCAAGCTAAACCATAAGAGGATTTGTCACCAACTAATTATCAAGTTTATATTTACAAATGTCATCAATTACATATTGCTCAGATTTTCAATTGATGACAATGCTATATGTCACCAATCTCTTACCAAGTTCTAAATTGAGTTCAAGCTAAACCATAAGAGGATTTGTTACCAACTAATTATCAAGTTTATGTTTACATATGTCATCAATTACGTATTGCTCAGATTTTCAAAGGAAGACAATGCTATACGCCACCAATCTCTTACCAATTTCTAAATTGAGTTCAAGCTAAACCATAAGAGGATTTGTCACCAACTAATTATCAAGTTTCTATTTACATATGTCATCAATTACATATTGCTCAGATTTTCAAATGATGACAATGCTATATCTCACCAATCTCTTACCAAGTTCTAAATTGAGTTCAAACTATACCATAAGAGGATTTATCACCAACTAATTATCAAGTTTATGTTTACATATGTCATCAATTATATATTGCTCAGATTTTCAAATGATGACAATGCTATATGTCACCAATCTCTTACAAGTTCTAAATTGAGTTCAAGGTATTCAATAAAAGAAGTTTATCATCATGAATAGAAAAAAGAGAGAGAGAGATGATTATTACCTCTTCAATCTAAGAAGAAGGATGATGAATCGAATGGTGACAAATTGTCTTCGATTTGTTGATATATTCTCTACCAACAACTCAATTTCGGTTGGATTCACCCTAATATGAACAATCCACCGAAATCCTCTTCGATCGGATTGTTGAGTGACAAATAAGCTTCGATTTGAGGACGAAATTTGTCCCAAAATCTGAAAATACTTTGAATCTGATGATGAACCTCGCCCAAATCCACCAAAATCTCCTTGGATCGGATGCCTCGGTGACAAATTGAAGGAACTAAGGAGGGAGATGAAGTTTCCGCGCTGAAGGAGGAGGGAGATGAAGTTTGCGCGCTGCGTCTTTTCTGAAGGAGGAAGAAACCTAATTTGGGGGAGAAATTAGAACAGGGGTAAAGTTGTTATAAATGGACATTTCCTTAATTATGAAAAAAAGAGGACATTTTCTTAATATTGTCACCAAATATGGATATTAACCAAATTTTTCCAATGATTTATTGTGTAAAATATGTTAAATTAAGCTAGTAATGTGTTTAATTATAAGTTTATGTATAAGTAATGTTAGCTTTTTTTTTGACGAGTGACCCTCTACGTAGGGTCTTACAAGTTATCTTTTGATGGTTTTAAGATCGTTGTGTCGGTCTAATTCTTGCGTTATGTAAAAAAAAAACCCCAGAAAATTCTATCAATAATTCAATTATAGAATTTTATCTATTTCATCCTTAATTTTTATTTAGTTATTTATTTTCCGTAAAATATTTTGATGAGGATTAGAATGGATAACTTATCTCTTTCGACTTTCGAGTGAAATTCGAATTATCAATCGATATATAAATGTTATGTCTAAATGTAATCTAGATGCATATGTACTAGGGGCTTTGGGTGCTTGAATGGCTAGACAAACCTAGGACCCGGATCTAAGGTGGCTCAGGCTAAGGTTCAGGTGGAAGAAACTCGGCTAAGACCAAAGGGGGCTCCATGGTTCCTAGCTAACATGGTGTGGTTCAATGTCCTAGAGCTGAAGCTGAAGATGTTGGCCCATTCCTGTAGCTCTGGCCCAACTCTCTACCACTCTCGGCCCAATTGCTTCCTGAAGGCTCCAACGGCTCTATTAGCCCATGCTCTTGCTTGACTGAAACGCAGCGTTTCCTTTAGTTGGAGCTCGGGTATATAGGTTCGCCTTCTGGAAACCCTAAAGGGTTAAGAGCTCATTTCATCCGCTTCCGCTTCCGAAAGAAAGAGAGAGAGAGAGAGGAAACCCTAGCGGCGATCTTGGCGATCCGCGGCGACGCTTGCTGTTCCACACTCCGACGAGCTTGATTCCCAAGCTCCTGACGTGATCCAAGGAGTCCGAGCTCATCATAGGAAGAAGAAGCTACTTGGTGCTCAACCTTGGCGTCTTCACCAACTTCAGTTCATCTTCGTCTTCTCAGATGGAGTGAAAGGGAGTATCTGTTCCTATACTTCGAGTTTCTCCTTGATTACTTGCTTGCCTGAGCCGCTAGATCTAGGGTTTCTTCCTGTTTGTCTATCATCTGCATCCATGTCTTGTATTCGATCATACTTAGTGGATTCATGGGTTTGAGTCTCTCCCTCTTGAGGCTCCGCAGAGTAGGGTAACCGAACTGCGTAAACAATCTCTGTGTCCTCTCTCGCTTTCGTATTTCTGTGCTTAGCTCTTCATTACATCTATTCTAGGGTTTAGATCCGAAATCTGAGTTTTACAAAGTGGTATCAGAGCCAGGTTGTCCCTTTTCTTCCTTTGTCTCGTCTCTGTAGACGAGGGAAATAGATCTGGGGGCATGGACATTGGGCAGGCCGCATATAGTGTCCACCGGCCAGGCGCTGTTCCTCTCCCGTCCGACGTACCACACCGTTTTCAAAACCTATATCTGTTTTTTCAAAACGTTTTCTCTGTGCTTATGTGTTAGTTTATCTTATCTGTTAGCTTATCTGTTGATTAAAGCCTTCAGTTGAACAAACTAACCCTGTTCTTCTTCCTGTCTCAGGTACCATGGCAGATTCCTATGTCAAAATCAAGCCATTCGATGGCAAAATAGACTTTGTCATGTGACAGGTCAAGATGAAAGCAATTCTTATCAAAGAAAAATGCTGGAGAGCTGTCTCACCAGTTACTCCACCCTCCACACCACAGGGAGACCCTTCAGTACAACAACCAACACCCACCACACCAGTAGTGCCACCAGTCCCTCCAGAAGTCTCAGAACAAGCCCATGCCGAGATCATGCTTAGGCTCACAGATGATGTGGCCAGACAAGTAGTCAAGGTAGATGACCCCAGGGCCCTTTGGTTAGCCCTGGAGGACTTGTTTCTTGTTAAATCCCTGCCTAGTCGCATCTCTCTACTCTGTAGGCTCTTCACTTTTAAAATGGACACATCTATTACATTAAATGATAATCTGGATAAGTTTTTAAAAATGACACAAGAGCTAGAGAGATGTGATGATAGCATTAAGGATTCTCATCAAGCCATTTTGTTGCTAAATTCATTGCCCTCACAGTTTGATCATTTTAAGGATGTCATTCAGTTCTCAAGAGAGCCTCTCACTAAGGAACGTATAGTGGAGACTATCTCTGAGAAGAATGAGATGCTCAAAGTGTTCAAATCCAAACATGGTGTCAAGTCTGACACCTCTGAGAAATCTGAGGTTTTGTTTGCCAAAACAAACAAACCAAAGGGCAATAAATCTAAAAACAAAAAGAAAAAGGAAGATGAAAATTCAAATGCACCCAATCCTGAATCCAGTTCCAAGGTACCCAAGGATTCCAAGTTCAATTATTGTGGACACCTTAGACACTGGATAAAGGACTGCAGGAAGAAAAAAAGGGCTGATGAAAATAAACTCAAGAATTCTATGTCTGTTTCTTTGCTTGAGTCTGATGTTGGTAACTATCCTAATGAACTTTTCATGTGTATTTCAGATAATAGTGATCCATCCTCATGGATTCTTGACTCTGGCTGCACCATACATGCCACCCCAAACAAAGCTTGCTTTGATAACCTTGATCAGAGTAGGAGAGGGGTGGTCAAACTTGGTGACCACCACTCTCTTGCCATCAAGGGGGTGGGGGATGTATCACTGAAAATGTTTGATGGGAATGTTATCACCCTTAAAGATGTTAAGTGGGTACCTGAGTTAAGGAGGAGTCTTATGTCTGAGTCAGTCTTTGATTGCATGAATTATGACATCAACACTAGTAATGGCATTAAGAGAGTTTTCTGGAATGGAAAGTGCATTGTCAAAACCATTAGAAAGAAAGGCTTATATCATGTTATTACTCCTGAAAATGAATGCAATCTTCTTGCTAACTCTGCACACATGACTTCTCATTTGACTAAGTTGTGGCATCTTAGGCTAGGTCATATAGGAAACAAAGGTCTCTATTATCTGCATAAGCATGGTTTGTTATCTGAAAAACCTACTGATCTATCTTTCTGTGAGAATTGTGTCTTTGGGAAGGCTACTAAACAGGTATTTCCCAAGTCTCTGTACACAGCCAACAAGCCTTTTGAGTATGTTCATTCAGACTTATGGGGGCCTGCACAGGTGGATACAATTGGTGGGAAGAGATATTTCATATCATTCATTGATCACTTCTCCAGGAAAGTTTGGCTCACTCTGCTGAAAACAAAAGATGAAGCTTTTCAGGCTTTCAAAACCTGGAAAACTAAAGTGGAGCTTCAAACTGGTAACAAACTGCAATGCTTCAAAACAGATAATGGACTTGAGTTCTGCAACAGTGCCTTTGATGAGTTCTGCAGGGAGAATGGCATCAGAAGGCAACTCACAGTGCCTGGCACCCCTCAGCAAAATGGTACAGCTGAGAGGATGAACAGGACACTATTAGAGAAGGCCAGATGCCTTCTCTTCACAGCAGGCATGAAGCACACTCTCTGGGGAGAAGCTGTTGTCACTGCAACCTACCTGATCAACAGATCCCCCTCCTATGCAATTGGCTTCAAAACTCCACAAGAGTTGTGGATTGGCAAGAAACCCAGCCTGATATACCTGAAACCTTTTGGTTGCACAGCATATGCTCAAGTCTCACAGGGCAAACTACAACCTAGGGCACTCAAAGGTGTAATGCTTGGGTATCCAGAAGGAGTCAAAGGCTACAAGATCCTCCTAGTTCAACCTGGAGGATACAAAGTCATTGTCTCCAGAAATGTTACCTTCAATGAATCCGAATTTCATTTTAAGAGTGTTCTAACACCTAGAAATGAGAATACAGGTGACTCTGAACAGACCTCAAAGTTCTTTGCTCCAGATGACCAGTTGTTGTCATCCACCACCTCTGAAGCAGGAGATGATGAGTTTGACATAGGCTATGTCCCAACTCATCACAACTCTCCTCCAGCAAATCCAGCAATCCCAGTTCAGCAAACACAACAATTAGGAGGAGAACACCAAGAAGAGCCACAACCTGAAGAAAATGAAGAGAACATCAATCAGGGAGTACCTCTAAACCCTCACTCTGAATCTGAATCTCCCAGTTCTTCTTCTTCTGGGCCTTCTATGTTTGAGCATGCTTCCTCTTCTTCCTCTTCTGCTCAATCTGTGCCTTCTGCTTTTGTTGATAATTCTGTGCTCCATGACTATCAACTTGCTAGAGATAGGAGTCCTAGAACTAGAATTCCTAATAGAAGGTATACAGATGACATTAATATTGTTGAGTTTGCTTACATTGCTTCTGAGATTGTTAAAAATGTTATTCCTGAGACTTTTGAATCTGCTATGAGATCCCCTGATTCTGTGAAATGGTTTAAAGCTATGCTTGAAGAACTTGAGTCAATGAAAGTTAACAACACTTGGATTTTAGTTCCCAAACCTGAGCATGCTAAAACTATTGACCGTAAATGGGTTTTTAAAGTCAAAGAAGGGATAAACTCTGATGAACCATCTAAGTACAAAGCTAGACTTGTAGCAAAAGGGTTTAATCAAAGAGAAGGGTTAGATTATAATGACATATTTGCTCCTGTTGTTAAATATAAAACTCTTAGATTACTTCTTGCTATTGCTACTGTCTTTGATTGGGAACTTGAACAAATGGATGTTAAGACTGCCTTTCTTCATGGTGATCTGGATGAAACTATTTTCATGAGACAACCTAAGGGTTTCACTGATAAAAACAAACCAAATCATGTATGTCTGTTGAAAAAGTCTATTTATGGTCTTAAACAGTCTCCAAGACAATGGAACATAAAATTTGACTCTTGCATGAGATCTCTTGGTTTTATTAGAAGTGAATATGATTCCTGTCTATATATCAAAGGTGTTACTACCAAGTTTCCATTATTTATCCTGCTTTATGTGGATGACATTCTCCTTGTCTGTGCATCTATGAGAATTATTTCTGACACAAAAAGAAACCTGCTAAAACACTTTGATATGAAGGATCTTGGCCATGCCAAGAGAATTCTAGGGGTCATGATCCTCAGGGATAGACCCAACAGGAAACTTATGCTTTCCCAGGTTGACTGTATTGAAAAAGTTCTCAAAAGATTTAGTATGTTTGATTCTAAATCCTCACCTATACCCTTAGGAGGGCATCTTGAGCTAAGCAAAGCTCAATGCCCTAAAACTGAACATGAAAAAAAAGGCTATGTCTGATGTTCCCTATGATGTTGCTGTTGGTTCAATCATGTATGCCATGCTATGTACTAGGCCTGATTTAGCCTTTTCCATTAGTGTTCTTAGTAGATACATGTCCAATCCTGGAATGCCTCACTGGAATGCTATGAAATATTTGCTTAAATATCTAAATGGCTCTAATCATCTCGGCCTTGTGTACTCAGACTATGCACCTGCTGGTGATCTCCAAGGGTATGTGGACTCTGACTATGCCAGTAACAAGGATACAAGGAAGTCCACCACTGCCTACTACTTCACCTGGGCAGGCAACTGCATATCCTGGAAGTCTCAACAACAATCTGTGGTTGCCCTATCATCAACTGAAGCTGAATACATGGCAGCAACTGAAGCTGCAAAAGAAGCTATATGGTTGAAAGGCATTCTTGGAGAGATTTTTCAGAAAGAAGTTTGTACCTATTATAAACATGGATAGCCAGAGTGCTTTGTATTTGTGCAAGGACCCCATGTATCATGAAAAAACCAAGCACATAGATGTTAGGTTTCATTTCATAAGGCACAGGGTCGAAGACAAAGCACTGGACGTCAAGAAGATCAAGGGAGAACTCAACCCAGCTGACTTTGGCACGAAGATAGTTCCCTCCAGCAAGTTCTACTATTGCAGGAACTTTCTTCACATACTTGATGTTCACTAACCATGCAGGTACACGAGCCGAGGACGGACGGATCGAAGACTTAAACCCATTTCCACTATTTAAATGATCGAATACCACATATGGTGGCTAGATTAGGAGGGCAAATTGTTATGTCTAAATGTAATCTAGATGCATATGTACTAGGGGCTTTGGGTGCTTGAATGGCTAGACAAACCTAGGACCCGGATCTAAGGTGGCTCAGGCTAAGGTTCAGGTGGAAGAAACTCGGCTAGATGCATATGTAATCTAGATGCATATGTACTAGGGGCTTTGGGTGCTTGAATGGCTAGACAAACCTAGGACCCGGATCTAAGGTGGCTCAGGCTAAGGTTCAGGTGGAAGAAACTCGGCTAAGACCAAAGGGGGCTCCATGGTTCCTAGCTAACATGGTGTGGTTCAATGTCCTAGAGCTGAAGCTAAAGACGTTGGCCCATTCCTGTAGCTCTGGCCCAACTCTCTACCACTCTCGGCCCAATTGCTTCCTGAAGGCTCCAACGGCTCTATTAGCCCATGCTCTTGCTTGACTGAAACGCAGCGTTTCCTTTAGTTGGAGCTTTGGTATATAGGTTCGCCTTCTGGAAACCCTAAAGGGTTAAGAGCTCATTTCATCCGCTTCCGCTTCCGAAAGAGAGAGAGAGAGGAAACCCTAGCGGCGATCTTGGCGATCCGCGGCGACGCTTGCTGTTCCACACTCCGACGAGCTTGATTCCCAAGCTCCTGACGTGATCCAAGGAGTCCGAGCTCATCATAGGAAGAAGAAGCTACTTGGTGCTCAACCTTGGCGTCTTCACCAACTTCAGTTCATCTTCGTCTTCTCAGATGGAGTGAAAGGGAGTATCTGTTCCTATACTTCGAGTTTCTCCTTGAATACTTGCTTGCCTGAGCCGCTAGATCTAGGGTTTCTTCCTGTTTGTCTATCATCTGCATCCATGTCTTGTATTCGATCATACTTAGTGGATTCATGGGTTTGAGTCTCTCCCTCTTGAGGCTCCGCAGAGTAGGGTAACCGAACTGCGTAAACAATCTCTGTGTCCTCTCTCGCTTTCGTATTTCTGTGCTTAGCTCTTCATTACATCTATTCTAGGGTTTAGATCCGAAATCTGAGTTTTACAATAAACCCCTAAAATATTCACAACCTTAGAAGTTATTAGAACTAAAAATTGAGGGTTTGGCAATAGGCATGGCCTCGGTGAATGCAAAATCCGTTCTTCTCCTAACGCTTGCAGTTGCGGCAATCACAATCGGATGCACGTCGGCGACGCGATTAGGGCAAACGACGAGCCTCTCGACGACACCAATCACCAACTCATCGAGAACCGAAGAACCGAACGTCGTCGTCGTACCCGAATGGTTCGAGGACTGCGTCCTTCACTAGGTCAACATCAACGGTCGGCACTTTGACGAGGTGCTCATCGACCGCAAGCCCTTCACTTGGTTTTGCGGGCTGAACCGAAGCTGCGAGTACCGAGACGAGCGTGTTGACCGGTGTTGGCACATGGAGACGACCGCCCTCGCCTACACCAACGGCGACTTCTCGCCGCTGCTACTCCGAGCCCTAAAGAACCTGGTCGCAAAAGGACACATAAAGCCGTTCTCGCACTTCGAGGTGACCTCTCGGGTTTACGAGATCGGGCTGAGGATCAAGCACCAGCTACAGCCCAACACCTCGGCTCCAAGTATAATGTTTCGGCATTATCTCAAGTTCAAGGAAGGAATGAAGGCGGGCTGTACCGACGACCTCCCATCGTGCGACGATTACAGTTGCGACCAGAATTCGTTGCAGTATTGGTGTCACTTCTTTCGTGTCCAAGACGCCGGTCCTCAAGGACGCTTAGACAAAATGAATCAATAGCTATTTTTTGGAAGAGGATCCTCTCCTCATTAAATCTTCCTAATATATACCTAATAAATTAATCTCAACCCTTAATCTAAATGGATGGTCAAGATTACATTCATATCATTAATCCCATTTGAACTAATTATCCTTATCCATATCAGTCCTACTACTCCCTTCCTCCGCTTGCCATCTCTTAATTCAATGGCGGAAACAGTCTCCCTGCTTTTGGCTCCCCTTCTACTTCCTCACCGAAGACTGCGCGCTTCTTCTTCCCTCCCAACCTCACCCTTTCCTCCCACCTTCCCCACCTCCAAGCGGCGGCTCCCCTCCCTTGTTCCGCTCCTCCTCCGCCCTCATCTCCCCGACGAGTCCGTCATTAGCTCCACCGAGAGTGAAATCGATGCAAAAGGCGTGGGGCGCGTTGGCAATCGACCTCCACACAGTCAACGATGAGCGGCTCCGTGAGTTTGGATGGATCACCACAGTCCACAGGACCCTGCCGACGAGCGATGACGAGGCCTAAAAGCTCATCTATGAAAATTGACAAGGGGAATGCAATGGAGGAAGGCTTGATTGATGACGAATTAATGATAGATACAAGAGAATCGAGGTTTTCCAATAGAATGTGAAATCTATGGCAAGAGGAGAAGGAATCAGTGGACAACTACATCGCCACCATTGAAGGGGTTAATTGCGTGAAAGGAGAAGAGATTGGAGGTGAAGATTAATTAATTAAAACAATGCTCAACGGGATCCTGACGCCGGAGAAGGAGGACACTGCGGCGGCGTCGCCGAGCACGGCGTTCGAGGAGGAGGACGACGTGGAGTGCCAGTTGTTGCAGGGAGAGGAAGAAGGAATCCATATCCGTCCTCTTTGCTTGAAACTAAAAGTTGAGTTTTTCCAGATTCACAACTGATTGGAGTTTTCTTTCTGGCTTTATTTTTTGCTTTCTCAAATCTTGAGAGATTTATCTGTATTCAATCAATTTGTTTGTCAATTGGCTTCTTTGGAAGCTTATAAAATTTGAAATTCATAATATGAAAATTATTACATCTTGTAACTCCGGCGCTGAGGAGCTACATGGAAAGGGAGGGGGGCTTGCAGTGGGTGAGGATGTAGGAGGTGGTGAGGCTCAGGGAGGAGGAAAGAGCAACAGAGAGTAAGAAGGCAGATGATAGAGATTTGTGATAAGTTAGGGTTAATTAATAGGGGAAATTGCAGCAAACCACCCTTTAAATAAAGCACTTTGCACAAAACCACCCCTTAAAGTCAAAATTGCAGCAAACCACCCATTACATCCCTTCCGTCAAAATTGCAGCAAACCACCCATTACATCCCTTCTGTAGCCATACGAACCCATAGGGTATGTATGGCTACAGAAAAATCAGTTAAAAAAATAAGTCGAATCAGCTGTTTATTTTTTTAACCGGTTAAAAAGGTGTATGGACACCCAAAAACTCATATAAATAATTAAAATGATGTGTTAAAAAAAAAGCTGTTAGAGGAAGCTTATTTGGAGTTTATGTGGTTTATTTGATTTGCAAATACCATAATACCCCTAATAATAACAAAATAAACTACACTTTTTACAAATAAACTGTTTTTCACCCCATACGGAGTTTATATTTTTTCATAAATTTTTAACTACTTTTACCAACAGTTTATAAATTTTACCCTGTTTATAATTTTAGCCAGTTTATTAACTCCGTCCCATACGAACCCATATACTCCCTCCAATCGGAATTAAATGATGTTTTGAGGCTAACGATGTTTTTTTTTTAAAATAGCATCATTACTCCAATTTAACCCATTTAAGAAAAGGCATCCTAGATTACCAAAAAAAAAAAAAGGCATCCTATCATTAATGGATAATCTTGGTATCCACAACTTTATGTACACAAAAATGATTATAATTTAAGCAAGTTGGATTTCTTAATTTCCGCGTAAAACTCCAAAACATCATTTAATTCCGATTGGAAGGAGTATAAAAAAATTAGGACAAGCGCTTCAGCCACCCCAAGCCCCTTAGATCCGCTAGTAGGAACTCAATCCACTTCAGTTCTCTGGTGTCTCGAGCCGAAATTGCCCATCAGTATCCGTAAACTCAAAATTATGATCTGGTGATCCGGCCACCCAAAAAAATTGGTCGAAAATCACCAAATTAAAGCTAGCTAGCCCTAAATAATTATGTTTTCCTTTTCTGGTGGCAACTCAAATTAATATTCCAGTCAATGGTAGACCACATATCTTAATTCTTACATTTGATAAGCAACATGTGTATTCTAGTGAGCCACAAGTTAAAATTCCAAATCCTTATTCCGAGTAGATCTAACGGCCTCTATTTCATCCAATTTAACTAACTAGTGAATAAATTCAAAAATATATTGGAATAATATGAACTAATTATATTAACTCTAACTCCAAGAGAAATTACTTATATATGATCTATTAGAATAATTTGTTCATCAATATTACATTATCGTCAATCACCCAAAAAAAAAACATAGGGTTGGTAAATCCCTCCATCTATCCATACATCACCCGGTTTGCTGATCCGGTTCGAATCGGATATCAGATATGATATGATGCTTCTCACTTAACAAGATGTACAAGACAAGGATCGATGGAAAGGTAAGTGGTGGTAATGATAAAGATGGCCGGAGGTGCCACGTTGGCACATCGGGAAGCTACCGGCCTCCCTCTCGATGGTCCACGTGAGATGGAGGAAGTCGTCGAGGGAGCAAGGCAGCCTCAGCGGGCCAGCAGCCGGGTACCCGTAAATCTCACGGGCCTGGTCCAACAAGCTCTGCAGAGAGGGATGGTACAAGTGCGAAATCGGAATCAAGAACTTGTGCAAACCCCCCTCGACCTCGTTGTCGTTGTCGTTGTCTTCGTCGTCGTCCAGCAGCCCCACGAGCACCGCCACCGAACCCTTCTTGGCCTTCATAGCCTTCTTGTCGCCAAAACTTGGTATCTTGGTTGAAGGTGAATTGAGGATATATAGTATAGGTAGTAGGGGAGTATATAAAAGAGTGTGGTGTGGCGATCACGACGACGTCGTTTGAGTGGCAAGTGCGCGTCTCGGCCATTTCGTGTTTTATTTCCCTTCTTTTGCTAGTGCGTGGGGCCGGGGGACGCTCCTGCTAAAACGGATTTAAAATGTGTGATAATGTAACGATTTGAGACACGTTAACTAGTACGTAGTACTCCCTCCGTTTCAAAATACATGGTCTTTTACTTTTCGGCACGCTTTTTAAGGAGCGAAAAACTCTATGAAATATTATTTTTTAATTAATTTTTTTTATATAATTAGATACTTATTAGTAATAAGTATCAAATAGTATAAAAAGTTTAATCAAATAAATAATATTTTATAGAGTTTTCCGCTCCTTAAAAAACGTGTTAAAAAGTAAAAGGCCATCTATTTTGAAACGGAGGGAGTAGTATTTAAAAAAAAACGATGATAATGTATTTATAACGTACTGTATTAAATACTCCATATAAAATAAAAAAAAGTGATCAAATGTAATGTAAAATGATACTCACTCACCCTATCAAAATATTTATCATTGTACTATTCTATATAAATTTTTTATAATGATAAATATCATACTTAATACTAAAAAGTACTAAATTCTCAAAAATTATTTACTACCTCCGATCCAAAAAGATTGTCATTTAACTTTTTAACACGTATTTTAAGGAGCTAAAAAATATATAATATATTAACTTTTTTATTTTATTTTTTTATATTCTAATACTTATTACCAACAAATATTAAGTTGTAAAAAAATAATTTAAAAAAAGTTGATATTTTATATATTTTTTAGCTCCTTAAAATACGTGTTAAAAAGTCAAACAACAATCTTTTTGGATCGAAGGTAGTATTAAAAGTTGATATTTAATACTTCCTTAATTAATTAAAGCATATTTTAGAAATTTGCACAATTTTTAAGAAAGTAACAAAAATATATCTATACTCTTCATTATTAGTTTACTTTTTCACTTTATCGACAACTAAAACTAAAATCTCCATAATTATTACAAGAACAATTTTGGAAAGTGAACACCAAAATACCTAAAATGATATTTTATTTTCTGAACATGATTTCCCCCTAAACATAGTTTTAACAAAATGAGTATAATTTATATCATTCTAAAAAAACGTGTGTAAATATTGAACAACATGTTCTATAGTTAATGGGATATATTGGGCTTGTTGTTATTATTATATATGTTCTATAGTTAACGGAGAGAGTATAATTTTTATTATCTTAAAAAACAAACTAGATAAAAAAAATAACAATTATTTTGAAGTTATTTTTTTAACGTTACTAGTGCCATTTTTTTTAATTAATCGTGGGTGATAAATAGGTATATATTTGTAAAATGCTAGTGCTTCATTTTTTCCCATATCCTTTTTTAATGTTATAATATATAATAATTCTATTGTATATTTTTATTGGGATATATAGGTCATCGAAGATAATTCTATTGTACATTTTTCAAGTATAATATATATAAAAAAAATCGAGATTGATGATTAGTTCATATATCTGAGAGTGTGTGAATTTGCTGTATCCATCCTTCAATAGTTTGAAATATTTAAATTAATTTTAAACAATAAACCAATAATTTAATATACAAAAATAGAAAACTGATAAAAATATAACATTGAAATATTTTCATGACTTTACTATCTTTGTAACGAAAAAGCACATAATTCGATATCCACCGTCCTAAAGCTAAAAACTTATTCTTTGAGAATAAAAAAAAGTTGGTATGGACCATTAATTTTTATTCTTTTTCATTTTTTCCTTTGTTGTTTTGTTTTTCTTTTTTTTTGATCTGAATGTGGGGTGGTGCCCTTTATTTATTGAAAATTAAAATTAAGAAAAAATAACCAAAAATAATCTCACCTATTCATCTTCAACCAAAAATAATCCAACCTTTCAAAATAGCTAAATGATAGCTGACCTATTACAAAATATACCAAAAATGGTACCGTCAAATTTCCGGTAGAATCCCGGCAAATCTCCACCGGAAAACCTAGGAGGCGCTTGACACATGCGTCCTCCTGTCTCTCAAGTTCTCCCTCTTCTTCTATGAAATTTCAATGGTGGAAATCCACCATTAGGAGATCAAATTAAATCTGACTCTTCTACAATTCAGTTCACCCAAATCGGCCGAGGTAGGTAGTTCAAGCGTTCAAGCAAACACAGTCACTCAAATTCATACAATATTCACCCAATTAATCAATCCACTGTTATTTAAATTTTCTCAATATTGATAAACAAAACAAATCAAGTTTCAATTCCACCACCAATATTTTTAAACCCATGAGCAGGCTAGTTCTTAAAAAATCAAGTTAGGGCTTTTGAGCTCTGAAACGCAATTCAAAGTTGTAGGTGATGGAGACGATGGAGATCCAGAGATGGAGCCCAGGTTAATTCTTAAAACAAAGGCGACATCCGAGGACGGAGATAGGCACCGAAGGGTCGGGAGAGTCAAAGAGATGAGATGGAGATGTCGAGAAAGGGTACAATTAAGAATCAAAATAGGGGGATGGGGTTGAATTTTGATAACTGAAATTACATGGAAGATGGAAAGATTTCTTTGGCAGGGCTGTTGTTGGAGAAATGGAGATCGAGATGGATGCCACCTGAAGCCCATTGGGTTTCCGGTGACATTGCCGGTGGAGATTAGCCGGTATTCTACTGGAAATTTTAGGCATATCATTTTTGGTATATAGTGGGAAAGTTGGGCTATCATTTAGTTAATTTGAGAGGTTGTATTATTTTTGGTTGAAGAGGAATAGGTGGGATTATTCTTGGTTATTTTTCCTAAAATTAACAAGAGTTTGGTAAAATGGACTCCAGGAAAGAAGTGAAAACAACCGGAGGAAATGAGTATTCAGTGTAGGCCTCAGTAAGCGAAATTGCCCACTTTGCTAGAGCATCAGCACTCGCATTAGCCTGTCGGCTGATCAAGGAGATTGAAACCTCCCAGCATTCCTTGCGCAGCAGCTTGCGGCATTCATCAATCAAGTGGATGGTCGGCTCAGATGACTTCAGCACATCACATAAAACAGACGAATCAGACTCCAAGATGAGTCGATTGAATCCCAATTTGTCGCTCAGTCGTAGGCCATGGAGGGCAGCCAGGAGCTCTGCTCTTAGTGCTGAGGCATGCCCACAGTTGAAGGTAAATGCCGAGATGAAGTTGCCAGTACTTGAGAGGACAGCTCCTCCCCCAGCTGCACCCGGGTTTCCCTTGGATGCCCCGTCTGTATTCAGCTTCACCCAACCCTCCGGAGGCGTCGTCCAGTTCCTCGGTGGTACACGGGCCACCGTCGGTGGGCCGTTGGGTAGATTAACGCCTTGACGACATTGGTTATACATCGCCGAGAAATCCTTTGCTCTACTCGCAAGCCCCACGTGGTCCTCATTATTCTCAAAAACAAGGGAATTTCTGGATTTCCAAATTAGCCACAGCATGTTGGCGAACAAAGCTCCCCATTCGGGAGTCTTTCGGATGTTGGTAAAGATCCAATCCTTGATAG
This sequence comes from Persicaria tinctoria, assembly GCA_037127255.1. Taxonomy (NCBI): domain Eukaryota; kingdom Viridiplantae; phylum Streptophyta; class Magnoliopsida; order Caryophyllales; family Polygonaceae; genus Persicaria; species Persicaria tinctoria. The sequence continues at coordinate 1,279,729 of JBANSL010000014.1, forward strand.
AGTTGTGAGCAAAGAAGTCCTTGATATCGAATTCAGTCGTCAGTAGTCTCCATTCCTTCTTGATTTTCCTGCAATCTCGTAGCAGATGGATCCCGGATTCAGAAAGGTGACAACGGGGGCAGGCGTCAGACTCCGTTAAGTGTCTGCGAAGCTTGTTTCCATTCGAGAGAAACGCATCATGTGAAGCTAAGTATGTGAAGGTCCTCACCCGTTGTTGCACAGGCAGCCTCCACACTGTTTTCCACCCAGGTTCCGCAGTGAGTTGGGGTGCTGTTTGGTGAATTTGACGTATAGCAGAGCTAGTAGAGAACATCCCTGAAGGTGTCAGCCCCCAGTAGAATTTGTCCATGGTCGAAGGGTCGTTGGAGACAGAGACTGACTGAAGCCTCAGCCTGATTTCCGTGGGGAGGTATTGGGCCAGAGTGTCCCAATCCCACGCATCCCCTTGCCACATCTCCGCAACCGTGGCGCCTGTTAGCTCTTCCGGCACCGGACTTGTAGCTTGGTCCAAAAGCGCACCGTCCTTGAGCCAAGGATGGAGCCAAAACAGCGTGGTGTTGCCGTTTCCGATCGCCGATCGCAGGTGGGGTGTGAGAATCTCAGCGCCGTGGGTGATACCTCGCCAAGTTCTCGACGCCCCTGATCGCTTTGTAAACATATCAACATCTAGCCTCCCGTTGCAATATTTCCCTCTGACGATCCTGCTCCACAGAGCGGAAGGAGACTGTAGGAGCCGCCAGCTGAGTCTGGCGAGGGTTGCTTGGTTCGTGGCTCTCATGGGTCGGATACCCAATCCGCCTTCCGTCACTGACTTGGTAATTGTATCCCAGCTCAGCAGATGAATCTTCCTCTCTTCCGGGCTCGAGCCCCAAATGAACCCCCTCACCTTCTTATCAATCTCGTCGCAAATGGTCCTCGGGACGAAGTTGGACTGCATAGAGTAAAGGGGGAGGCTAGAGAGGACAGACCTTGCTAGAGTTACTCGACCGGCAATTGAAAGCGTTTTGGCCTTCCAGCTTTGAAGTTTGGAGGACACCTTCTCCAATAAATAATTATACTGGTCACAAGTCAGCTGGCCACATTTGGTAGGAATGCCCAGGTAATTTCCAAATTCTTCCGACATTGGTATGCCGAGAGCTCCGCAGACTGATTGCTTCATACTTGCCGGCACATTCCTTGAAAACAAGACGGAGCTTTTAGCATGATTTACCTTTTCTCCAGACGCCTTGCAGAACGTGTTCAAACACTCGTGGATCACTTTCCCCTGTTCTACCGATGCCTCTGCCAACAATACTAGATCATCGGCGAAGAAAATATGGGATAAGGCTACACCCCCTACCTTGACTGGCTTCCAGATACCCCTACGGACAGCCTCTTCGATAGCTTGGGAGAGTCGTTCCATACATAAAACAAACAGGTACGGAGAGAGCGGGTCCCCCTGCCGGATTCCCCTGGAGGCTCGGAACCCCTCTGTACGACTTCCGTTGAAAAGAAGATCGGTATTACCAAGTGTTTGGCATTGCATAATGACCTCTGTCAGTTCTGTTGAGAAACCACACATTTGGAGAGTTTCATGAAGGAAATCCCATCGGATCCTATCGTATGCCTTCTCGAGATCGATTTTGATCATCATCCATTTCCTCCTGCGCCTCTCTGCCATAGAATGAAGAGCCTCTTGGATGATCACGACGTTGTCGACAATCTGACGCCCTGGTATGAAGCTCGCTTGAGTGGGTGAAACAAGGTCGCTGAGAGCTGGTTTGATGCGGTTTACGATTGCTTTCGTGGCTATCTTGAAGATCACGTTCAAAAGAGCGATAGGCCTGAACTGAGCCGGTCGAACTGGGGACTGCACTTTGGGAATCAAAACCAGTAGAGAGTCAGAGATCCCATTCGGAAATTGCCTGTTGTTCAACATGTCGAGCACAGTTTGAGTGACCTGATCCCCCACCAACTCCCAGTTTCGTTGGTAAAAACTAGCAAGGAAGCCGTCCGGACCCGGGGCTTTATAGGATCCCATTAGCTTTACTGACTCCCACACCTCCAACCGGTTGAACGGTTGTTCCAACAGTCGGCGCTGGTCACTGCTTAATGGCGGGAACGAGATGGCTTGAGCTTGTCGACCCTCCTGAGTCGCCACAGTTTCTGCCGAGTAGAGTTTACCGAAGAAAGCTTTCACTAGGGACTGCAGAGAGTCCCTCTCCGTCACCCAATTATCGCCATCATCCATGAGTGCTGTGATCTTGTTAACCTTTCGCCGTTTCAGGGTGGATAGGTGGTAGAAACGAGTGTTCCGATCACCTTCTAGAAGGAAATTAGCTCGAGATTTCTGGAACCAGAGCGCTTGTTCTTGAGCCAATACTTCCTGCAGCTCCTTTGCCACTTCCGATTCCAACTTAAGATAATGGGTGGTCACCCGTTGGCTGAGCTTAACCTGAATCCCTTCAAGGCGACGCCAAAGGTTGCGCTTCCTCTTGAAGATGTTGCGGAAGACATCGCGATTCCAGACTTGGAGGTCTGACGAGAGGTTACAGAGAGCGTCGGTAGCCCCCAACTCCCTCATCCAGTGCGTCTGCATAAACCCCCGGAACTCCTCGTGGAGCATCCAGGCTGCCTGAAAGCGAAAGGGAGCAACTGTTCTTTCCGATAGGTCTGGGCCATCCACTCGAATTAGACGCCAAAGGTTGCGCTTCCTCTTGAAGATGTTGTTTTGTTTTTCTAAATTTCAATTAAAAAGTATATATTTAAATCCTGATTTTTTTCAAAAACATATTTCTCGAAGATAGAATCCTAGCTCCTCCACTAAATAGTCTAAATCGAGTGGATAAATTCAAATCCCCAACAAAAAGGCAAAGAAGAGCAATGGGTCCCTTGGAGCAATTTATGGGGCGTTGAAAGGGAGAAAGCCCATTAAAACTAAACCACCAAAAAATGTAAGGTATAAACTCATTACTTTCTCCATTAGCATCGATCCTTACCTTCCTCATATGCCGGAAGTGCATCGATCCTTACCTTCCAACTTATTGTTCATTTGTACTATCCAAATGCTTTACCTACCCCTTCCATTTAGGCCCTTGAAAAATTAAAATCACAAAAAGTAGAAAAACTCAGGCATTGATATAAATATATGTGTTGATGTTATGTCCCAAAGGACATGGATAGAGAAAGCTTAGCTTTCAATGGAGATTGAGAGAGGAAGAGGAACGAGATTGAGAGAGACAGAGTTTAGAGGGGTTGAGGGAAGAGGAAAGAGAGATTAGAAGAGAGAATAGAAAAGGTAATTTGGATTATTTCTTGCCTACCTACAATTACAATAGATATTGGTATCTATATTATAATACTAAAGGAGAAGTCGCCTAAGACATGTGGCGACTTCTCCTTTAAAGTAGGACATTTTTGTTAGAAAATTAATTTAGATTATTAATTTAAAGTAGGATTTTTAAGTTAGAAATTATTGTTTGGATATAGCTTCTCCTTTAAAGTAGGACTTTTTAGTTAGAAAATTAATTTAAAGTAGGATTTTTTAGTTTGAAAATTATTGTTTGGATATGCCATATATTTACTAATTAAAAAAAAGATATGGTGCATATATATATTGTTTGGAGGTTTGGATATGCCGATATATTTGCTAAAAAAGCAAAACAAATATGTGCCATATTATAATTGCATGTAGATATATCCTATAATCGTATAATTGCATACAAAGATCCGTATATATGTTAGATCCTATAATTGCATGAACAAAGATATGCCGTATTGGATATGCCGATAAAATTGCATGCAGGTATATATAATTGCAACCGACCAAAAAAAAATTAATGAAATATCATCTAGATAATAATTAAAACCGAATCCAAAACCAAATCCACATGATCGATGAAGTTATAATTGCAGGAAGATATATCTAATCTACATCTAAATATCTAAATAATAAGTAAAAGATGATGATCCGTATATATCCTATAACTAAAACCAAATCTACATATGATGAGCCGTAATTGTCCAACTAAAAGATACGGAACAGATAAAATCAAATCCAACTATTTTGCAATATTCGAAATAAAATATATGCCTTGTATCTCTTCTCTATATATTGAGTTAGTAATCTCATGATATTTCTTATGAAAAGCTTTTTTCAACTGAGCTGGATTAGATTGTCCACAATGACAAATGATAAAGGTAAGGTGCCTTGAGAAGAATAATAGAAAGGTTCGAAAAAAAGTAGTTAAATATTTAATTTATGCGTTTGCGTGGATTCATTTTGATTTAATTTAGTTCAATCCATTGATCTCATGTTTGTGTGTTATCGGAGAAATAGATTTATACTCATCCCATTGTCATGATTTAGTTGGTATTATAAAAATCAAAATTTGTTGATGACAGTGCATATTTGTGCATCTCATTGCTACGTGATACTTTCATCTTTCAAAATTTAGAGGTATTTGACCTTATTTGTTGTATCACCGAGTAAATGTGTAGAGCTGTTATTATGTATCATCTCCAGGATGCTCATCAACACAAAATTGACTTAAAAAATATAAGAAGAAATGATATATGCACAATTCAATCGATTGATTTGTTTAATGATAAGCTTCGTCGACATGTTGTGGCTTATCTTTAAAATAGGTTTTTTGAGTTAGAAAATTAATTTAAAGTATGATTTTTAAGTTAGAAAATTATTTACAAATTTAATTAATTTCTGATAATCCAATTAAAAATTTTCTTCTTTGGATATACCATAAATATATTTGATAAAAAAAAATGGCATATATATATAATATATATTGTTTAAATGTTTGGATATGTCGATATATTTGCTAAAAAAATAACTAAAACCAAATTCACGTGATAAAGTTATAATTGCATGCAGATAAATCTAAATAACAACTAAACGATGATCCGCATATATCCTAATAACTAAAAGCTTTAGATTGAATATAGAAAAATAAAATAGAAAAATTATTTTTTATGAAAACTTTTAAAAAAAGAAACAATAAATGGTTTAGAAAATATATTAAAGATTAGGTATCAATAGGTAATATACCCATGTAGTTAGTATTGAAGAAATCTCCACCCGGTCAAAATAAATTATAGGTACAAATCTGCATGAAAAGATTATAAATTCATAATCGACCCAAATATAGGCATTTTAAGTTGGTTATCCGTGTGGTGCTTTCTTCTTTAATATAGGCATTTTAAGTTGGTTATTCATAAATAAATAAATAAAAGTTTTTAAATGTTTAGATTGTAACGATTTTTTTTTCCTTCTCATTTTTCTCCAACTGGTTATATTTGTTTAATTGAATAGAAAAAATAATCAATTGCAATATTTTAAATTCATTTTAACAACTTTGTATGGATTTGTCTCAGAGAGATGTGACCACTTCTCTTAGATATCCTTAATGTAACCGAATTCAATAAGAGAGAATTGAAAAAAAAAAATAGTAGTATTTAATTAGATTTCAATTGTATGAACTAAAATGGGGATTTTTTTTTTAAAAAAAATAGGTTTTGAGTGGTTTTTATTTAGATGATAAGATATTTTTAGTTTTCAAATGTACTTTTAATCAATTATCCATATAACTATTTAATTAGATATATATTAACTAATCCATTTTTTTAATTTTCTTTCAATAGTAAAAGATCTCTTAAATCATAACTAACCCAATCAAATTTCCAACAAATATTCTTTTATATTTCAAATTCGAACCAGTAGATATGTAAGTAACTAACTAATCTCTTCCAAATCATGAATCGTCTACAACAATCTAAATCAATAATATCGATAACACCTATCCAAAATTTCTACAACCCTATTTCATTGTGATATATATTCTCTATCTTTTTTTTTTTTTTTTTTTTTGATTAGGAAATAATTCGAGACCGGACAGGCCCGGACCTCGAGAGGCCGACAAAGTCGGCAGACGACAAACCGTCATAACTATATTCTCTATCTGTTTCATAACTTCAGGATAAAACACAATTTCGCTTTATACTTTTCGGTTCAAATTAATATTTGCGATTTTTTATTTCTTTCTTATTTAAACTATACTTTGCTTCACACATATTTAGTGTTTTCAACTGTATTTTGATCTATCGTTTTGTATTCAATGTTTCTGTTCGATCATAATATCTTCTTTATGATCTATTTATTTCAATATTATATTATGTAATGATGTATGGTAGTAGTTATAAAATAAGGTTCAATTATAAATAGTATATTAATATTAATATTTAAAAAGAACCGCACAAGGTGCGGGTACTAAACTAGTTTATACCCTAAACCTCTAATAGGTCACTACGGTTGATTATAATTTTTAAAACAAAAAAAAACTAAAATATGACTTTTGATACTTTCAATTCCTCAAAAATGCAGAAAGTTCACTTTCCCTCTTTTCAACATAAAATTTCTTCTTCTTCCATTTTAATTTCTAAACATAAAAATGTAACCAAACATTTTTTCCCAGTTCACATGAAATATAATTCCTATGAATTTATTTTCTAGGAAATAATTTTATAGGAATAATACTTCCTACATTTAACCACACCGGCCCTTAATTTAATACTCCCACGGGTATATCTAGAGTTGGCAAAATCTGACCCGACTCAATCCATTTGAACTGAAACTCAACCGAAATCCGAAAATCTAGTATCATGCACAACCCGAACCCAAGCCAGACCAATTTTGACCCGATATCTGAATGTACATGAATATAGACAAACCCGACCAGACCATACCCAACCCGACTGTCTTTGACCCCCCTCGAGCAAGACCAGACTCATTGTTATAATTACTTTAGTTTTCTTATTTTTAAACACTCAAATAAAGTGATTTACATATAATGAGATCAAATATAAGTAAATAAATGAAGTTTAATAATCAATAATTAAGATAAAAATAATAATCATCATTTTATAATAAAATTAAATGTGACCCGACTTGACCCAATCCGAACCCAACTCAACCCAAAATCCATTTTACTTGAACTTACCCGATCCAATCCAAACCTAACAAAACATACGATATACATACTCGACATATGGTCCGATCCGATATATGTCCAAACCATTGTTATTAGAATTTCGATCCGGATCTTTAGAATCCTAAAATCCTACTCAGGAGCCCGATCCGGATCTATGCATAGAATCTTTTTTGTGCAAGATCTACTATAAGATCTTTAGAATCTTTATGGATCGATAGGATCTTACGATCCTACTTGATTCTAAAGATCGTATTTTTATTAAAAATATGTATTTTTCAAACATTGTTTTCTTTCCTTGATTGATTTTAGGGAGTTTAAATGTATACATTCATGTATAAAGCGCGAAAAATGGCTTAGAGACACTTGTTTTTGAGTCTTTTGATCAATATGACAATGTTTAAGGTCGTAAATGTAGCTTTTTATCTCTTGAAACCAAAATATATTGTGTAACTAACATTTTTTTCCTCATTCTAGAACTTTAAATTAAGTCACTTTGTTGCATATATATTTTTATATATTATATATTTTATTATATTTCAATGCTCTTACGATTCCCTTATGGGATCTTACGATCCGAATCATCCGATCCACAGACCCTGATGTGATTCGAGCCTAGAATCCCGATCTTAATAACCTTGGTCCAAACCTGAATGGGTTTAGCCCAACCCGATCCGAACAACTCAATTGCCACCTCTAAGTATATCATATAAACATAAAAGCATTTAAAAAATTAGTTAAAAAGTTATGTTTTGTATAAATAATAGACGAAAGGAGTACTAAACTATATTCTTTATAAGCCATAGAAGGTAGTTATTTTATCTCTCAAACTTGTGCATTTTCAAGTGTACAAATCCAACATAGTTTATATGTAAACGATATACGTGTATATGTAAACGACATTGGGGGCCAAAGTCAAAGTTTGCAACATAAATATAACGTAGGAATGAAGGGATCGAAAAAATCTAACAAATGGGAATGAAACAAATAAAAATGGTGGGGTACAAAAATACTGTACAATACAATACAAAGGTGATCGAGTCGGTCACTCATCCCAATCTCAGCCATGAATTTAACATCATTAACTGAATTGATTGACAGTGAAGTCCAGCCGTGAAGATAACGGGGCCGGCCCAAATGCATGATATTTGCCCAAACCGAGTAGTTTGATAATCCCTCATTACTTTAAAAACAAATGTTATTTTATTATTTAATTTATGTGTGTTTTTTTTTTAAAATTAAAATATATTAAAATATCAATTTTTTATTTATATAATTTTATACTACAATTTATCAGTTATAATTATGAACTTATAAATAATAAATTATATACTACGTATACAATTTTTTATCTATATAATAAATTTTATACTACAAATTTTTTTTTACAAGTAATAAAGAATTAATTAGTGTTTAGTAGAACTAAAAAGGGCATATGAGTGTTTTTGTAACTAGTTTTAAAATCTTTATTTGAATAATTATAATATTTTGTGATAAATTTGCTATTGTTATTATGTCATTCAAACATATACCTTACTCCATATAGCTAAAACCGTCGCCAAACATACGACGTTATCGGTGATTGCTCCAGCCCTCGTAAACGATATACGCGACGTTACTCGGGCTTCCACCTTCGAGTCTGCGGCCGTTCGCACACCTCTTTGGAATGTGGGATTATGATCAGTTTCAACAGAGGATGTGAAATGAAGACGGTGAAAGACACTTACATGCTCACCTACTTGGATCAAATTCGACATAGATGTCATCACTTTCATGGATGGCATAGTTTCTACAGGTCGAAAGTGTCATGGCAAGTCCATCTACTAATAGGCGTAGGAACCCATAACTACAACGTTTTTTCACCAAGGTGGGGTGAAATGATGGCGGCTCCTGATACAGAGTATTTGGTGTAGGTATCCTTCTCAGGCTGGTTTCAGCTAACTCATAGCTTTGAAACCAGCCTGCGAAGGAACACCAAATACATCAGGACTCAGGAGCCGCCATCACTCAAAACACCTTAGTGAAAGTGTCGTAGTGATGGGTTCGTACGCCCATTAGTAGATGAACTTGCAACCTGCAGGTGCTGGGCCATCCACGAAACGTAACAACATCCGTGATTAGATCCATATAGTAAGTATGTACGTACGTAGATGCATATATTTCACCGTCTTGATTTCACATCCGCCGTTGAAACCAATCATTATTCATACCCTACATTGCAAAGAAGTGGAAAGGGCGGGGCGCAAAGGTCGAAGATCGAGTGAAGTCGATATAGCGTTGTTAGTTGGCTCTATAACAACGTGCTAATTACAATATTGAAGATGGTTGAGTTTTGTGTTTGGGATCTCAGCGTATGTATGTGTTACAGGGGATCCTCACTGCTCTTATATAGATAGTATATATCACAAATTTAGTAAAAGGTGTACCTAACCCGAACCCTATATGGGTGTCGCTCGTTATACATGATCCATCGGTCTAATTCATTCGTAAATTGCCTACATATCTAATGTTGGCAGTTGAATATACATACATGCTTATACAATGCAAGTGCAATCAAACCGCCCACCACATCCCCACAGTTGCAATTGTATGAGCTCGCTCTAATTCATTCTAATTCTTGAATTGGTAAATAAAGAGCGACCATTCCGGGGTTCGAATCGGGGACCTGTGACTATTATCCACAAGTCCGAGAATGACTTTACTCTTACAACTTTGCACACATAACTTGTGATTACAGGTTGATTATTTACAGCACAGAATGGAATCATCACAAACAAGCTTGTCCAAACAAACAAGAAACATCACAAAGAGGTAACCAATTACACTGATTTGATTTTGTAGTCTACTTTTTCTTCCCATTACCTATATTATGGATTTTTGGTGAGGACTTGTAGCACGCCAACAAAGCCCATCCCATCTCTAGGTCCATGTCTGGGCTCGAGCGGCCCAAGCCCCCTCGATCTGGCCCTAAATATATATGATCAAACACCATACTTTGGAAAAACTATTTTGTATCGCCTTTTTTTCCCTTTTCATTCAAATCAATTATTGTTACTATTATTTTATACATAGTATATAATAAAGGAGAAGTCATTTGAGATATTTTTAACCAATTGTATTTTCCCCATTAAATAATAGTACAATATAGTAATATATATACTCAAGATAAGATTATACTAATTTTTTTTATCCAATTCCACTTAATCAATATAGAAATATATGCTTAAAATAGTGTTTTACCCAATTTAGTTAGATATTGATATATTTTTTAGAAGATTAATATAGCAATATATGTTTAAGATACTATTTTACCAAATTTTGTTAGATATCGATATATTTTTACAAGATTTAACCCATATTTGTTAATTATGGATACATTATATTATATCGCTTTTTACTGATAGTCAATTAAACATATTAGAAGTAATTAATTAGTTAAACCTGTGTTAATACAAAATTTATTTAAAATAAAATAATATATACTCCCTCCGTCTAAAAATACATGGGCTTTTACTATTCATGCACGTTTTTTTAGGAGTTAAAAACTATATAAAATATTAAATTTTTTATTAATTTATTTTAATAATTACAAAATTATTATCAATAAGTTTATAATTATTAAAAAAAAATTATTAAAAAAGTTATTATTTTATATAGTTTTTACCTCCTTAAAAAAACGTGCGTGAATAGTAAAGCCCATGTATTTTTAGACGGAGGTAGTATAGTATAGCGGTAATTAGAGTCAATATTTAATTATAAGGTATTTTATACGTTTTTTAATATTAAGTAAATTAATTATAAGTTATGGTATATTGGGTTTCCTAACTTACCTGTTAATTATTTAACTCCCTCACGGTTAAGGTATATTGGGCCCTAGTTGGGCTGAATGAAACCCGGTCCAAAAAAGTCGAATCCGTCAACCCAAAAATCATAACATGTGATGTCCGTGTTGAGTTTGCGCAGTGGAATGGAGGTGGAGGGCAACAGGGGCATCGGATGACCTAAAAAGGAAATGGGTCCGGCAGATGCTTTGTGTTCGAAGATGACATTCAGGGCGGTCAAATTTAAAAACCTTCACAGATCATACTGCACGCACTTTCAGTTTCCGGTGTCTTACAATTCCCGGATTTATAACTATGCTCGCCAGGGTGATATCCCTAATGCTCGCCAGTTGTTCGATAAAATGCCCCATAAAAGTATCAGTTCCTGGAACTCCATGATCGCGGGTTACTTCCAAAACTATAAACCCCGTGAAGCCCAGCGCCTGTTCGACGAAATGCCTAGAAGGGATATTGTTTCCTGGAACAATCTGTTGTCAGGGTATGTGAAAAACGGGATGGTGGATGAAGCACGGAAGGTGTTCGATAAAATGTCTGAAAGAAATGTTGTGTCATGGACTTCAATGGTTAGAGGGTATGTGCAGAAGGGTATGCTTGCTGAAGCGCAATCTTTGTTTGAGCGAATGCCGGAGAAGAATTTGATTTCTTGGACTGTAATGATAGGAGGCTTGATTCAAGGTGGACGAATTGACGAGGCACGGAGGTGCTTTGATGAGATGCCTGAGAAGGATGTGGTCGCTAGGACGAATATGATAACAGGGTACTGTCGGGTAGGTAGGATGGTGGAAGCGCGGCAGCTCTTTGATGAGATGCCTAAGAGGAATGTTGTTACTTGGACAGCAATGATCAATGGGTACGCGCAGAATAAAAAGATTGATCTTGCTAGGAAGCTTTTCGAAGTCATGCCAGAGAGGAACGAGGTATCTTGGTCAACAATGCTGATGGGTTATGTTCAATGCGGACGAATGAAGGAAGCTTCAGAGCTGTTTAATGCAATTCCAGTGAAGACAATTGGAATTTGTAATGGGATGATTCTTGGTTTCGGTCAGAATGGGGATCTGGCCAAGGCAAAACAGACGTTTGATAATATGCAGGAAAGGGATGAATGGACTTGGAGTTCAATTATTAAGGTGTATGCAAGTCATGGACTTGATTGGGAGGCCATCTATACATTTATCTCGATGCAACAGCTAGGAATTAGACCCACTCCCCTTTCTCTGATCAGCATTCTTTCCATCTGTGCAAGCTTGGCTACCCTTGACCATGGTAGACAGATTCATGCCAAGTTAGCAAGGCTACAATTTGACGATGATGTGTTTGTTTCTTCTGCTTTGATAACAATGTACATTAAGTGTGGTGATCTCCAGAAGGCAAAGCTAGTATTTGACAGGTTTCCTTCAAAGGATGTTGTTATGTGGAACTCTATGATCACAGGTTATGCACAACATGGATTAGGTTTCGAGTCTTTGAAACTATTTGATGAAATGTGTTCCTTTAGTTTCTCACCAGATGATGTGACTTTAGTTGGGATTCTCTCTGCCTGTAGCTACTCAGGAATGGTGAAAGAAGGACGTGAGATTTTTAACTCAATGAAATCAAGGTACCGGGTTGACCCGGGAGCTGAGCATTATACGTGTATGATTGATCTGCTCGGTAGAGCAGGCCTTTTCAATGAAGCAAAGGAAATGATCAATAGCATGCCAGTAAAAGCAGATGCTGCTATTTGGGGTGCTTTATTAGGTGCCTGCAAACTCCATATGAACACAGATTTGGCTGAAGTTGCTGCAGCGAAACTTGTCGAGCTTGAACCAAAAAATTCAGGGAACTATATCCTGCTATCCAATGTATACTCAATAAAAGGAAGGTGGCGCGATGCTTCCAAGGTACGCGCAAAAATGAAAGCTCGGAAAGTGAGTAAATCACCAGGATGTAGCTGGATAGCGGTAGAGAAGAAAGTGCATGTCTTTGGTGGGGGAGATCATGATGCACATCCTGACCTCCAAATGATAATTAGAATGTTAGAGAAGCTTAGCGGGAGATTACGAGAGGCAGGCTATGAACCAGACAGTAGTTTTGTGCTGCATGATTTGGATGGAGAGGAGAAGGCTAATACTTTGGGTTACCATAGTGAGAAGCTTGCTGTGGCCTTTGGACTTCTGAAGTTGCCGCAAGGGATGCCAATAAGGGTAATGAAAAACCTAAGAGTTTGTGGTGATTGTCACTCAGCAATCAAGTTGATAGCAAAGGTCACTGGCCGAGAGATCATATTGAGAGATACAAACAGATTCCATCACTTCAGAGACGGCATCTGCTCTTGTAGAGACTACTGGTGATTGTGAAGTAATGCATCCATCTTCGTCCTTCATCATAGGATTCCTAATGTTCCGAAATCTGAAAGGTTCTGCTTCTGAGGAGGAAATATGACTACGTTCTAGAAGATGAGTACTCTCCTGTCTCGTAAACCGCCAAGTGGCAACAAAGTGGCCTCGAGGCGATGCTCTGAAGAGAATTTTTCGAAGCAGGTTCTAGCAAAGTTTACTTTAAGATCATTATAATTATATTCAGTGGACAATTATACTTTATGCACTCTCCATATAACCAGATTCCTGGGCCTTTACAATGCATAATTTGGTTCAGTGTTGTTCAATTATTTGTTTTCCAGTCTGCAGAGTTATTTTACTGGTGAAAGTACTAATATATGTGAGCTGTAAGCAGTCAAAATGTTAAAAAAGGCAGAAAACTAGAAATTTTACATTTGCTGATAATATAGTAGTATCCCATGATACATTCATTAGGTTGTTTTCAAACCTGCAACCCTCTTCTTTTATCTACCCTGCATACTTCTAAAGACCTTACACAATCATATTGCTATGTCTTTTTGTTTTATCAGCACTGAGCAAGATCTGTTAAAGGTATAGACAATGGCAATCCTTGTAATAAGCAATACACCGGTGGAAGCACAGAATCAGTATCCAGGGTTCCGTATGCATTCCAGCAGAATGGCTGCATCCACTTGTGTTGTTGCTTCCCCATAGCCTGGCCAGCTGCGACTGCAGGGGCCAGCTCCACGTTTGAGAGCGTGAGGTTTGTACATGGGACTGCATCGCTGCATGCAAAGTGCACAGGTGCGTCCCTTGCGTCGTAGGTCCCTTGGATGTTTGAGTACGAAATGTCTGAGATTAGCACTGCTGATGTCTGGTTAGGGCAGCTCTTGCTGAGGCAGTAGTACTGGTCTATTATGATGGGGTTCCTGACCGTGTCCATGTAGATGTTGTTGAATGACACCTTGGAAACTGACCCAGAACCGCCCTGCCATGTCTTAATCCGTACACCATTGTCTGAGTGCTTTATCACTGCATTGTCCACTGTTATGTTGGATACGCAAGCTCGTGAGTGTTGAACCCCAAGGCTTCCAATGCTGCATACCATAAAACGCGGAAATTAACATGTGTTATGGTCACTGTTAGTGAGAAATCCGCCTATTCTGATGAATGCTGTCTCTTACCTTATACCATGGCTGGGACCGCAAGTTACGTTCTTGATTTCCATGTTGTGAGTTCCAGCCCCAATTGATATGCAGTCATCACCTGCAGAGGAAATAAGGGGGAAGGGACACTTAAATCCTATGAACCGGTGAAAGCCTTGAAAGGAGGGCTCTTGGGAGATGGAAGGCAAAACCATTACCATTGGAGATAACAGAGTTGTGTATTGCCACATCGTTGGTGTTCTCTACATGAATTCCGTCAGTATTGGGACTGTTAGCTGGTGATTTTATGATGAGAGAGTCTACATGGACAGTTTGGCAGCTATCAAAACGAATGTGGAACTCAGGGCTGTTGATGAACATGAGCCCTTGCACTGTCAAGTTCGAGCTCCCAAAGAACCTTATAGCCTGCAACAAGGAGGATCAAAAGTTTCAAACAAAGGGCTCGTCACTCAAAACCAAGAGATTCCATCTGTTGTTTAGACGCTTGCTTACCACTGGGCTGTCACAGGGGCCAGGGTTCGTTGTTCCGTTGATCCCCTGCTCCAAAATAGCAATTTTTCATAAGCCAAAAGCTCTATATAGCTTTGCATAAATCGACAAGGGTAGGCATATAATGTGTTAGAGAAAGAGGAACCTTATGAGGTTTACATGGAAGATTCCACCATTTCTCTCCTCTGCCATCTATGAGACCGCCTCCTTGCATTGTCATCCCATGAATCCTGTAAAAGATGAGCCATTGCCGTTTGCTGCTACCCCTCGGCCATGATTCTGGACCGTCTGGTGGAACGAGTGTCCCTTCAACCTGTACAACAAGCAAGAAAACCATCAAGTCTTATCCATGATTACAGTAAGAAGAATAATGAGCTGAGCTCCATTATGACAGTAAACCAACATCTTCTGTACCTCAAAGACAAGGCCAGCCTTGCAGGGTCCAGTGAAAATAGTAGGCTGTATCAAGAACGAATAGCCTCCGCGTGCCAAAATCTTGGAGGGTTCAGCCGCTTCACAGGCTGCATCCCAAGCTGACTTGAACGCTGTTGTGTCATCTGTCATTCCATCTCCAACAGCACCATAGGAAAGGACATCAAACACCGGAAGACTGGGGGAAGACACAGGTGGGAAAGCGTCATTAGGGCTAGGTGCTTCAGCATAGCCAGGGGCTGCAGCCGGAGGAGCTGTAATATGAGAAACCACTTTCGGGTTTTTGCCTTTATGGCGATGCATGGATCTAGCTTGAATGGGGGATACAAGGAGGAAGCATGTGAAAACAGAACAAAACAGGAAAAGCTTCATAGATGAATCCATTTCAGCCTTTAAATACTAAATGATTGATTGGGTCAGATTGGATTGGATAGAAGAGAAAGTGCAATGGAGAGGTCAGCTATATATATAGCAACTGAAGTGAACTGAACTGACAAAGAACTCACACACCCACCCACATTCAAAGAACCCGAAACAGATCAAAAGACGACAGGGAAAATGTCGATAATAGATTAATAGGCATGCAATGAGAAGCTTTAAACCATCCCACGTAGTTGGAAGCAAAGAGAGGGAGGAGGGGATGCTTTATATAGGTGAATGACCACATTGGTGAGCTTATAGGGGCATGGCACAACTAGTAATAGATCAAACCCTTGAGAAAATCTTGCTAAAATCCCAAATCCACAATTTATTTATTTATTTGGGTATTTTAAAATGTGGGTTATGGAGATGGGCGGTTAATGCAATGAACTGTGTAGAAATGATGAGGTGAAAAACCGACCAAGTCCACTGCCGAAGACTGAGAGGAGTGGGGATGGCGGGAGTGGAGGGAGGCGGCGGGAAAGGTAGTTAAAGTGGTTGGGGATTTTGCCCAAAATTGGTGGTGGAGGTGGCAAAGTAGCCATTATCAGCATGCTGTATGTATTATTATTTGTATTTTGTATTTCCCAAAGAGTCAAATACATAAAAATAAAATAAAGGAATACCCTTTTTTGGTCCCCCTACATTCTTTTTGTTGTGGGTTTTTTGGGCGGAAGTGACTAGTTTATTCTACACTATATAAGTATATATATTATATTCTCAATTATGAGTTTTGAGTGCTCTCTCATAGATTTTAAAGATTTAGCTGTGAAGGGATACTTCATATGTGTTGTAATGTTAGTTTGCTATGGCCCTTTATGGGTCTTGTGACAAAGTTGTTTAATTTGGATGTTTGTTTGATTCTTTATGGCAAAGTTGTTTGATGCTCTTGTTTGTTTTCAGTTGTTAGGTGATAAATCACTTGTTTGTGGTTGGTAGGTAGCTACTTTTAAATTTCTTATCTTCTTAATACTTAGTTAAATTTTAAAATCAATTTATGATGGGGTCTATAAACTTAAAAAAACAATGAAAAAAGTCTATAAAGCTCGTTATCTCAATCAAAATTGAACAAGAATTTGCCAAAGATGGGGTTTGCTAATAAAAAGAGGAAATTTTGAAATAAATTGAATGTTTATCTTGGGTGTTGTTAGGAGCATAAGGACACTCTTGTTTGCTGTTTCTATGTAAATGACCATTTTTATTTTAGGAATTAGGCTTTAAGGGCATTCTTGTTAATACTATGGGTTCGTATGGGACGTAGTTAATAAACAAGCTAAAATTATAAACAGGGTAAAATTTACAAATTGTTGATAAAAGTAGTTAAAAATTTATGAAAAAATATAAACTGCATATGGGAAGAAAAACTGTTTATTTGTAAAAAAGTGGTGTTTATTTGGTTATTATTAGGGGTATTATGGTACTTTCAAAGTAAACAAATAAATAAACACCAAATAAACTCCAAATAAGTAGCTTGATGGAGCTTTTTTTTAAAGCTTGTTTTTAAACAACAAAATCTGTTTTTTAACCATCCAAACACAGTTTTTTTTTAACACCCACATTTTAACAAATTTTAACCGGCTTTTTTTTTGCCCATACACACCCTATATAAATTCTAATATAGCAGGTCGGGTATTTGGATATTTAGAGTACACAGTGGTGAATCTACGGGGCTCGAGGTGATTGAAGCCTCTTATCCGGGAAAAAAACTAAGGAAAAATATTGTGTATTTTTTTATAAAAAAATTAACTAATTTTAAATATAAAAGAGTTTTAAAATGGTAAAAAACACAAGTACATTTTAACTTAGTTAGTAGAAAGGGATATTTATTATCTTAAGGATATGGACCTATGGTTCAAACGAATCAAACCCCTTTAACTTTACTCTTTTTTAATTTATATTTTTCTTTGTCTTTCTTTAAATCACAAATTACTTAGAACCCAATTTTTAATCTAAAATTGTGGTACATCATCAATTTGTAGAACTTAGACTCTACAAATATCATGAAGGGAAAAGAAAGCAAAAAAACAATTTGGATATGTTGCTCTCATATATCATTTCACCCAAGTCTAGAAACTTGCTGCAATGTAGCATCTTGTACACTTGGACTAACATTGTGGAAATTTATAGAGGTAGAAAATGTTGGATAACCCACTGTGTTAAATAGTTGGTTCCTTTATCTATGTGCTATATTGGGTCAACTTATAAAAAGCAATTGGCACCATGGACTATGTTTCTAGTAGTGATAAACTTAGGGTGGTCACAAGCTTGATCTTCCTAATCTAGATGGGTGCCCATTTATGAGATCATTTTGGCACAAATGGGGAATGGTGTGCTTGATTTTTTCATTTCATAGTGTTTCATTACCATTTGCAAGAAAAATGTTCACATTGTTTGTGTTATAACGAGAATGATAAAGCGAAGATCAACACAGAGATTTACGTGGTTCAGCAACGGTGTGTTGCCTACGTCCACGGGCAGAGAACCAGTTTTCTTATTAGAGGAAGCAAAAACAGATTAGGTTACCCGGGGTCGGCGTTCCTTTACGGTATGCAATTTAAACAAAGAAAAAGTACATAAAATTATTCAACTTTATTATATTAATTTAAAAAAAAAACACTCGGACTCTTTTAGTGTTCAAACGACATTTATTTCTAAAAAGAGTTAGTAATAAAAGTAAAATTACACTCAAATCAATAAAAATACTACTAAATGTAAAATTATACAGTACTAAATTAAAAGAGTTTGAATGTTTTTTTTAATTCAAATAATATACTTGAATGATTTTATGTATTTTTGTATAAATGATTTTATATACATTACGATCAATTTTGACTGGTTTTTGGTAATCATGTAATAATATTTTTAAAATCAGGGACTAAAACGAATAAAAATGTGAGCTTGGGGACTGCTTTGTAATGTTTGAAAGGTTAAGGACTAAAATGAAACGAGATGAAAAGGTTGATAACTATTTTTGAACGTTTCAAATGTTAGGGACAAAAATGAAACAACGGCTAAAGGTTAGAGAATAAAAAGTAATTTACCTTATGTATATTGGTCGAATCAGACGTGTTATATTTTGCGCTAGGGGTGGGCGCGGGACGGGACGGAGGTCGTCCCGCGTCCCGTCCCGCGTAATTTTTGCGGGACAGGCCCGGGACGGGATTTACCCTTTTTTTTTAAATCCCGCACGGGCCTTGTCCCTCGCGGGACGGGACGGGACCGGGACGGGACGGGCCTTGTCCCTCCAATAAAAAAGATTATAAAAAAGTAAAAAAATTTCTATACATTTTCCGATTTTCAAAGACGTAACACGTATAATAATTTTTTATATTTTACGGGTTCCCCTATATTTATATATACACACACTGATACAATATATATTATATATAATACTCCTACAATACTTACTGTAATCTAATATATATACTATACACACACATACTATCCCGTACATACTGTAATATAATATATATTATATATAATATACTACTCCCTCCGTTCAAATATGTAAGATCATTTACTTTTCAGCACGTAGTTTAAGGAGCTAAATACTATATAAAATATTGATTTTTTTAAAATTCTTTTTTTACATTTTAACACTTATTAATAAAAAGTGTTATATTGTAAAAAAATTATTTTTAAAAAATTAATATTTTATATAGTATTTGGCTCCTTAACCTACGTGCCGAAAAGTAAAAGATCTTATATTTCCGAACGGAGGGAGTATAATACAGTATTACAGTGGGTAATCTAATGTGTGTGTGTGTGTGTGTGTGTGTATATATATATATATATATATATATATATATATATATATATATATATATATATATATATATATATATATATATATATATATATATATATATATATATATATATATATATATATATATATATATATATATATATATATATATATATATATATATATATATATACTATATTATAAATATATATATATATATATATATTACATTATTATATATATGCGGGACGGGACGGGATTTGCGGGATTGAGACGGGTCGTCCCGCGTCCCGTCCCGCATAATTTTTGCGGGACGGGACCGGGACGGGATTCACTATTTTTTTCCGAAATCCCACCGGGATCGGGACGGGCCCGAGACGGGACCGGGATTTGCGGGATTTGTGCCCACCCCTAGTGTTGACCGTTAAAGAGTGACTGTTAGCTTGATGTCTCCATCAATTTGGTGCGTAGTTCCATCCTAAACCGAGCAAATAACCCACTACACTAATAGCCTAACAAATAAGCCGAGCGAGGTTCATCCTGAAACCAATTGGCTAGAGAAGGAGTAACCCACTAACTTATATACGATGACTTCTTTATTTATATAATCAATGTGGGACTTTTTTGTCTCTTCACATTCTCAACACTCACTCATCTATCACTCTGTGTCCAAGTTTTCCATTCCTCTTTCAATGGCTTCCACCGGAAGCCGCTCTCTTCCAATTCCGGCCGAACCAACAATCCTTTTTGTACTT
Organism: Persicaria tinctoria; assembly: GCA_037127255.1. Classification (NCBI taxonomy): domain Eukaryota; kingdom Viridiplantae; phylum Streptophyta; class Magnoliopsida; order Caryophyllales; family Polygonaceae; genus Persicaria; species Persicaria tinctoria. The sequence continues at coordinate 1,299,878 of JBANSL010000014.1, forward strand.
GTTCAATTCTCCAATGCCATGAAATTAACCCCCACAAATTATATCTCTTGGAAATCTCAAATTAAATCCATTCTTGTTGATCACTTTCTTGGATGACACCAATCCAACTCCTCCCTTTACCATCCCTCGTGATCGGTAACTCGGAGGTACCAAATCCGGCTCACACTACGTATATTGATCTATGAGGTGCTTGTCGGCACTCTATCCACTTCGGTAGTATCTCTGGTGTCTCGAGCCGAAACTGCCCATCATGGTTAGGGCTATTAGAGATGCCATCAAAGTGAATAGAGTGTCAATGAACACCCCATAGATCATCGATCAACCTAGTGTGCGCTGGATTTGGTACTTACGAGTTATCACAATTCACAAGTGATTGGAATTGAACAATCCATATTTAACTTGGATTTAATTTGAGATTTTCAAGAGATATAATTTGCGGGGTTAATTTCATGGCATCGAGAATTGCACAAGTATATAAAAGACTTGGTTGGTTCATCCGAATTGGGAAAAGAGTGGTATGTGGCGGAAGCCATTGAAGGAGGAATGTAAAAATAGGACGGAGAGTAAAGATGAATTTATTCAAATGGTGAAATTTCACAATTGAAAGATTTATAGCAACACGATGCAACAATATATCTGCTAGACTTGGGGAGAGATAATGGATCTCATATCTCTCTAACCTCTTTGACCTATTCATATTCCGACTAATTACCACTTGAGATCCTACGAAGTTGATTAAATTTTAGCCACTCAATTCCAAATAAGTGGTTTAGATTAGCCAACAGGAGTATTGATTTGCATGCTAATTATATTATAACTAGTGTGTATCTTATGTTAAAATAAAATTTCAATAATTATTATTTGTAAAAATCTATTGATTAAAATATGCAATAAATATAATAAGTCTGAATTATAATGACGGCTATGTCAATTCTAAATAAGTGGTTTAGATTAGCCGAGAGGAGTATTGACAGCTATGCATATATGTTGTGGGATACCTTAAAGGAACAATTGCAATTGGCCTTTTCTATCCTATCAATTGCAATCTATCTAATTCTGTCTATTGTGATGCAGATTGGGGAACATGTCAATGCATTGTCATATCCCTCATAGGTTATTGTGGGTTTATTGGTAATTCCTTAGTGCCTTGGAAGACCAAGAAACAAACTACTGTGTCAAAGTCATCTGCTGAGGCCGAGTACAGACTGATCTGGGTTGATGGTATCTTACAGGCCTTGCAAATTCACTCCTCTTTAACAATTCCTTTGTACTGTGATAACAAAGCAAGTAAGCAACTATCCACATTGATGAGAATCCGATTTTCCATGAAAGAGCGAAGCACTTGAAAATCGATTATCTCTCTATCCGGCAACATCTTATCAGTGAATTTGTTAGTCCTCACATGTTGAGGACTGGAATTCAATTGGCTGACATATTCACAAAACCTCGAAGCAACATATTTTCCTTTCTCTCAAGTTAGGACTTATTGGTTTTCACCATAGTCCAACTTGAGGGGGGATGTGGAGATTATGTATTGAGTTGATATATCCTTCTCCTCAAGGGCTTCATTAACAACTCATTTACAACTCAATCTTTCGTTTAGTTTTTTTTTTTCCCAATAGAGTATCTTTATCATGTGTTCTTATGGCACACAATAAACAATCCGTTATAATAATAGTCTATTTCGTTATGTGAACGCGTGATTTTTTTGTCCTTATATTTGGGTAGAGCATACCATTGTATAATTTGCTCCTGAACGAGTTCTGCCCAGTTTTTCATAGATGTTATTGATATCAGTTCTATTTCTCCTCACTGATTGATATATATGGTTGAGTACAATATTTCATTCCAGGACTTATCTATCACATACTCCCTCTTTAGTGGTGTTCTTATCCTCTAAAATTTATTCAAATGTACATTAATAGTATAGGCAAGCAAGAAATCAAGCAAGTAGCTAGCTAGAGAAAAGCATGAGTTGGTTGCCATGAAGCTTTGCCTTCTCCTACAGCCTCCAAAGAAACCTCCTTCCTCCTCTCCCTCGGTTTCTGATTACGAACCCCTTCCTCCTTGCAACCCATCTTCATCTTGTTGTGGCTGTGGGTGCTCCTCGTCATCCTCCCCGAGCCCACGGGGATAGGCACAGGCATGGCGTCCAGCCCCATCAGTTTCGCAACCACCCCAGGCTTGCACCAAACCACAGTACTAGTACTAGTAGTGCTGCTCCTCCTCGCCGGCCTCGCAACAAAGCAGCTCTCCTTGCCATCGATTTTCCTGAAGGAGGATTGGTACATGGCGTCCTTGCCATCCAGGGAGAACCGCGGGTACTGGTTGAGAGCGTTCCTCGCCGATCTCAGGATGTCGGAGTTGTTGACACATGACTTCCTACGATGATGGATTGTGTTGTTGTTGTTGTCGTCGTGTTGCAGCAAGGTGTCACGTCGTCGAGCCAGATCTTCTTCTAGCTCTAGCTGGAGAATCATCTCCTCCAGCGTCACGCTTTTCCTAGGAGGGTTGTCGACGTTGGAGGAGTTGTCGATGGAGAAGGTGGGGAGGGTGGAAGTGGAGGCTTCTCCGTTGCACGAGTTTCGGAGGCTCTTCTTCATGCTGGCTCCCATGGAGGTCTTGAGGAACAAGAGGGAAAGCCCTTTCATTTTCTTAATGCAATTTCATGAATTGAATGATGAGTTTCAAGTGCAATTTCATAGCTAGCTATAGCATTTAGGGTTGGGTATGAAATGTAACGTGATGGGATTGAATATATGGGGGTGGAATTAAGAGGTCTATGTAGTGTCTAAATTAAATAAAACTCATCAATCAAGATCACATGATAGAAGAGGTGCTTTCATAGTTTTCACATGCTATACTATCTAGTACTTTCTTGATGATTATATTTTGGTTTTTCTCAAGTGAGTGTATCTTGTTTGATCTGCATCTGACGGTGTTGCTTTTCGGTAGCGCTTTATACATTCCATTGCTTGGACTCTTACTGATCCTATCAATCAATTCACTTATCAATCCATCTATAATATAATCTTAAAAATATGAAGTATATGGTTGAAACAAAAACTAAGTAAATTTTACTCTAGATGAAGGATGGTTGCCCTAGATGCAACAGACCTGTGGATCATCAAAATAACTTAACTTAGTCTATTCTTGGCTCCGCCACTGATGCTAGACCCGTCTTTACACAAGCTATATATACGAGAATGAGATGATCGATTAACTCATATTTGAGCAAGCTATAAAAAGATTAAAATGTTTAGCTCGTTTTAAGTGTGAATCAAGCCAAACTGGTTGCACTTAAGTAAGCGTGTTGGTAATAAAAAGCATATCCCACATCGATTTGGAGGGCACATCAAATACCAAAATATAAGGGAAGTTAAAGCTTCTAATGTCTTAGCTTTTGTGATAGAAATTGAATTCCGACTTTATAGCTTCAAATAAAAAATAAACCCACATATAACCTAACCTCATGAGATGAACTCGGTTCGTGTCCAACACGCCTAGACATATGGATTTTATGTTGGACAATAGTTTTCAATCTCATGAAAACTCTAATAAAATAACAATATTGCTATATGCATACGTCCGAGTAATATAACCACAACAAGCATGACTTTAGCACCTAAAACTCCAATAAAATAACACGAGCAATATAACCACAACAAGCATGGCTTCAGCGCCTATTATTACGCCCATTTGGGTGTGTCATGAACATTGTGATCATAGGCCAAAGTTAACTTTTTAGTTGTGACACTAACACTTATACGAAATAAATGATTCGGAATAGCACCGTATATGATGTACAACCTGTACTTATGAACAAAATCATATGTACAAACCCGAATTAGGGCAGAAAAACCTTTTTTTGAACTCCGTGTTGGTACCTTGTAGTGCTAGAGGGGCTTCAAATGAGGGTAGACTCCAAGAACATGCTCCGGCATGAAATCATGCCTTGTCAAGATTCCGACAATTGGGGACCCCTGCAATTTCAAAGGATGAACAAAGAAACATGATTTGATGCAATAATTCAATTTATACAAGTGAAGGAATAGTTTTACATACCCCTTGGCTCTTCGGTACGACGCATATGTGTCTGAGACCGAGCTGGCGGAAAAGAATAGCAGCCTTAGCAAGCGACATTGTCTCGACAACAGTGTAAGGCGAAGCATTAGTAATGGGATGTAGATCAATATACATCTCCATTTCTTCATCATCAATAACTATATCATCAATTTGAAGTCCCTTTCCCGAGCCAGGCTTGGCAAAGTCATTAGGAGAGAACTCTCGCAAAATATCCCTTCCTAACCGCACCCTTTCCTTGGTGAAATATTTGGCCTTGAGCAAGACAAGCAAATGCGATCTCAACACCAAGCCACATAGCTCAGGTGATTCAGAGTATGGCGGCTCATCGATGACAGGGAAACCATTATGTCCCGTCATGTGTAGCGAATTGATTATGTTTCCTACCTTCTCCACACCAGAAAAGGTGATCAATGGCCCAGAGACGACGTCTCCTGCAACTAAGTTCCTCATGTATGGCTCGGCATGGTCGACCATGTAAGGCAAGCCTTTTAGCGTCAAGATTTGGTGGTACACACCCTTGTTGAAACAATCGGCCACCGTTTTCGATACGAGCAGGACTAGCATAACAAGGGGTAGCAACAATATACTGTTCGTGAGTTCCAGTAGGATAACACAAAGCGAGACTGTCATTCTCATGGTTCCGCCAAGGAAAGAAGCTGCTCCAAGGAGCGCAAAGAGACCTGTGTCTAGCGACGATATGGGTGCAAAAAGGCGCCCTACAATGCGACCATAGGTGGTTCCAGCTAAGATCACGGGAATGAAGAGCCCAGCCGGAATAGCAATACCGTAAGTGATGATACCAAGGCAGTAGATGGTTACGAAGAACACAAAGAGGGACGAAACTTTGAATTTCCCGGTTCCTAGTAGATTGCGGATTGCATCATCATTTGTGTTCAAGAACAGTGAAGCGAGATCATTGTAGTAGCCTGATTCGCATTGAAACCGCTTGTATCTACCTGACTCACCTATACTCGGACAGTTGATTGATGGGTCACTTGGGCAAGGTGTACATTGTCCTATCCAGGGGAGGCCAAAAGAGCATCCAGTTGACACGATGCAAATCAAGACAACTAGTAAAACCTTGTAAGCACGGCCTTTTTCGTTGATGATGGTATACATTCGGATGACCTTGTCGACAAGATAGTTGTACAAACTACCGAAAATGCCACCGATAGTTCCTAGCAAAAGAACTGCCAAGATATCTGCAGCACCAAAGGTTGTTTCTTCTGAACTAACATCATACATTATTAACCCACCATTACCGAATAGGCCACATTTCCCTGACCAGCAGTATTCGATGAAACCCCGTAAAACTAGTGCAACCGTAGCTGTGGTGAAAAACGCTCTCCAAAGAAGAGCACTCCGCCACCTGCACATGTCAAATTCCCATAAGATGTCAATACCAAGACCTACCTTGAAATATATAGTACATGCTTTTGAATGAATACCAGGAAGCTGCTTCTTCAAGGGCAAACAGAACACCTCCAACAGGGGCACGAAACGCAGCAGCAACACCAGCAGCAGCACCACAGGTGATCAAGTCTCTTCGATCTCGGTCATTCTTGAAAAACCTAAGCCACTTCCAAGTCAATCCATACTTGCGAGACCCACCTTGCCCAAGTAAATTGGCAATACAAGCACCAGTATGTACCATAGGTCCTTCTTTGCCAACCACAAATCCAGCAGAAACACCGAGAATAGACCCAAAAATCTGAGATAGTAAAAGAGTTGACAAGCACAAGACAATTTTGTCAATGCCACATGATAGAAATGTAACACAACTCATGCTTAATCTACCTTTACAAACAGGGTTTGTGGAGCCAATATGGAGGGAGCATCGACACCATTCAGATAAGCTTTCACCTCGGGGATTCCAGACCCAGCAGCAGCAGGAGCGATGAATGCACAAAGGGATGCAGCTAGAGTAGCTAACCCTACATTGCAACCCGCATAAACTAGAAAGGCCTTGAAATGTCTACACTAGAACAAAATAGAATCCCATTTAGTTTATCGGAAAATGGTATCACTATGCACCAAAACATCATTCAAGGAGGAGACTTACTTGCCCTCTACCATCAAATGAGCGGTGTTCATAAGCTTGACGCCAACTATATTCTCGACAGCAATGTTATTGAAGAAGCCAATAAGCCCTGTGGATAGGCCAATTAGTAGTACCAATACCCACTTCAGGAAAACATACTGAAATATCTGAATTTTCTTCCTTGATCTCCAATCCTGCATAAATAGTTCGTTCTCGACAATCCTAGGGTAATGCATTGTTGAGTCCCCAATGGCATTGCAAAAAATCCAATATCAATAGTATACGAAACACATCAATCTATGAAACCAATATCAATAACAAATCCAAAGACGAAAATGACAGTCTCAAAATGGAAGCTCTTACTCATAGTCAAGGCTTTCTATGGGGCAAACATTGGCACCAATGATAGCAATTTGAGAGGTAGTGTTTGTTCTCCTTCTCACTAGAAGCGGTTGTCGAAAGGATGAGGCCTTCTCTAACCGTTCAGAAGAATTCCTCTCCAAAACCTTTCCGTCCGATTCTTCGGGATTCTCAACATCACGTTCTTCATCACGGCTGTGTAGATCATTATGATCCATCTCCTCCAGGCAATAACTCTTAAATTCCAAATCAGTCTATCTATAAAATCACATGATCCAAGAACTGTAATGGTTTAATTTGATCTCTAAGCCTATCCATAACGATCTAACTGAAAGATCGAAACTTGATTTCTTTAATAAGATAATAAATGGATTAGAGTTGATAGAAATCGAGAAATACACATTTTTCAAATATAGAACATGAGAACGACATCTATCAAATCAAGTTGCTGCTGTTAAGATCAATCGCCATTGCAGGCGGAAATCGAGAAAATGAGCAATTGGAATTAGGAATCTGAAATCAAACGATCAAAGAGCGAAAACCTTTCAAATGAAAATCAAACCTCCAACACTGATGATGGCGTGTAGACAAATTTCCGAATTTCGCGCGGTTTTCGCCTGAAAGCAAGTGAAATCGGAAAAAGTCACAGAGCTTCCACTGCGATGAAATCAGCGATGCAGAAAATAAACTCTACCGGAATGCGGAAGAGATCGACAGATTCGCAGAGAGAGAGAGTGAGAGTGAGGGACGAGATCGTACAACAATGAAACGGAAATACAGAGAGAAAACGGGATGGGAATTCAATATTTATTTAAAACTATTTTTCATTTTTAGAAATACGGAGTACGGTTTTAAATCTTGTAAGATTTCTAAACATTTATATATGTTGAGATATGAAAAATGTAAAATAATTTAAAAAAATTAAATTATTTTTCCAAATTTTCATTTTTAGAAATACGGAGTATGGTTTTAATTTAAAAGTATTTATTTAAATTATTTTTCGTTTTTCATTTGTTTCTGTCATTTGTTTCTGTTTGTACATTATAGCTAGTCCATTTACCGGATTATATCTGTAATGCGGAGTCGCCTCGAACAAGCGGAGGGAGGCACACAAGTGCAGTCGAACAAGCGAACCAAGTCTGACCATGCTGGAGACAACGTAGACTAAGAGCCGACGCCAAGCACCACCAAGCAGTGGTACCGCTGACAAGCGATACATCAGGAGTCCATGTGGACAGTGAAGACGAATCTCCAAGGAAATATCCGTAATGCGGAGTCGCCTCGATACACACTGTCTCGACCCCAACCAGACCCAACACCGGACGCCAGAGCTCCAACTCAGACGAAGAACGTCACGAACAACCAGACTCACAGCCAAGAACCACCCTAATACGACGCAACCATATTACAAATTGCCAAAATAATAAATAATTTAATTTAATGATTTCATTTTAGAGGGATATTTATACTTGATGTATATGTTAAACTTGTTTATATTAGGATTCACATTCCTTTTTAAAGTGAAAAAAGGGAAATGACAAAACCTTGTCTTAGAAAAAGCAAATATTCTTCCTTCAAGCCCATAATTGATGCTCTCCATGCTGAATATTTATTCTTATCAGAGTAACTAGGTGTCGTTTTGAAACGCGTTTGCAACTCTTATTCCTTAACCAGATATTCGAGTTCAAATATTTATTCGAGTTCAAATATTTAAGATAGATGGACTAATTTAATGAACTGGATTTAGAGAGAGAAAATTCCATCAAAGGAGAACGAGCTTTGAGAAAATGAACAAAATCAATTACAATTCTTGATCAGACTAACTGATTGATCATGTATTCATGTGTACATAAGCGTCATGGTATAACATGTGCTCGTAAATCAAAGTTAGGTAACCTCTCTAACTACTTTACAACTAACCCTTGGTAGATACTCCATCCGTAAAAAAAAATAATTGGTCTTTTGAGCAATTTTTCTTGTAACAAATTACTTGTCTTTTTTAGTGAATTTTTTTCATTTTTAGATGAAGTTTAAATACATTGTATAAATAAATGGTACTCTAATGAGTATTTGGGTCTTTGCCTCTTGGGAGTACAAAGATGGTGTAATTTCAGCCGTAAAAAACGTTAATCAGTACTCAAAAGAATGATTGTATTTAATTATGGATTCTCTTCCCTTGTGAAAATGATCAAAGGGTCAATTATTTCGTTACGGAAGGAGTACAATACCCAACATAGAGCACATTTATATCTTTCAATATCCGAGTAGTTTAGAACATCTTCAATAGATTTATTTTAGAAAATTTTAAAGTTTATGAAAATTAATGGAGAAGCTTGTATGGTTTGCCATCAATTGATGAAGGCAAAAATCGAACTTGGAACCTCTCTAAGATTAATCATGCTTCGATATGAGACCAACCATTTCATCAATCATTATTCATTAGTACATCTTTCTTGGTCTTCAAACAGTAACAAATTTGGGTTACATAGTGTCATTTTTTTAGGAAAATTGTTGAAAATAATCCAAGCCTAACTTTTCAATGCTCAAAAAATTGCACAAGCTTTGGCGATGTTACTGTGCCACTGCTACTAACAAATTTACAAAAATTCGTTAATGTCAACAAGACAGGTTGAATACATTAGTCAAACAGAGCCTTTACAGACCTTTTCAGAAATCATGGAGAACAAACACAAGAGTCTGATCAATGGTGATCAATGAAGGGAAAACCCTAAAGAGTCTCTGATCCCTCAGATTGATACAAAAGCTTTATGATGTAAGAGGAATCCTTGGAATGCATACAAATTACACTAGGAGTCCTACATAACCGCAATAAAAACAGGAACAAATGCCATACAAATAAGAAATAAACCATAACCCCTGAGAGAATAAACCAAAATTTGAAGCTCAAGGAAGATAATCATACGGGGAAGACTAAAGAAATTCTTGACACAAAAAAATTCAAGATAAGAGGTTCAGGAAAAAAAAAACCACCACAGTTAATTTGGGCGCCAAGAGTGACACATCTCATTCAGGGATCATCTGCTCATTGTCAGCATCGCCCTCTTGCTCGATCTGAGGTTTGGAAGGCCCTGATCCAGGAGCTTGCTTTTTCTTGATGCCGCTGACAACGTCATCAATTCTCAGAAGCATACAGGCTGCTTCTATGGCAGTCTTGAAGGTCTGGGCCTTCACAGTATATGAATCCCAGATCTGACAAAGATACAATGAGCATTAATGTTTATACAGCATGGTGGAAGAAAGAAATCTAATTTCACCTTTCAATATGTTACGCAATCTTAATTACGGCGCAGGACAGGGTAAAAGAAAAATCATAGCAAGTGATTCATCACCGGCAAGGCAGCAGAACAGTTATAAGACAATCAGCTGAATTTATTAATCCACCCAGAAGAAATTGCTAGATGTTTTTAATAGTTTCCCACAACCCCGAATCAAAGTGTTTAATGAGGAGACATCTCTATTTCAAAGTCAGAAAAACTCGATATTCAGGTGATGGAACCCAAAAGCGATTTCGACATAATGAAAATAAATGCAACTGTAATTCCATATATGCATAGTTTACCTTTCTTTCCTTCATGTCTGTAATTGCACCTGAGTTCCCATCTATGCCAATCCAGGCATTTTCACCATTTGCATGCTGCAACAACATATGAATAGCAAATCATCCCTGCAACAAAGTAGTTAATTAATTGCATGAAGGAATTTCAGATAAAAGATGAACACTAACCTTTCCTTGCAAAGCAGTCATGGTTCTGATAACATTTACACCACAGTTCTGAGCTAAAGTTCGTGGTATGGCCTCAAAAGCAAGTGCTGCTGCTTCATAGGGCCACTAATAGAACCAGGCAGAAAGTGAAGTATCAGCAAATTAACATGCCATATAAGTTGTTGTCTTAATACCAGTTTAAAAGTCAGATGCACCAGAACAAACGGAGATAAGTTCTCACCTTCTCTATGCCTTCAATCGACGAGCTCTTTTGTTTCAAGGTAGCTGATACTGTCATTTCTGTAGCACCACCACCAGGAACCAGTTTAGGATTCTTGATTATGTTTCTCGCCACACACATTGCATCCTGTAATAAAATGCTTCAGTTTACATCTATATTAAATATAACCACAATCTCAGACCAACTGCATTCGCTAATTACATACCTGTAAATTCCTTTCCACTTCATTCAAGAGATCCTTGCTTGCACCTCTCAGCAGCACAGTGCATGCCTTTGGATCTTTGCAGTCAACAATAAAGGCAAAGAACTCATCGCCAATTTTCTTGACTTCAAATAATCCAGCACCAGTACCAACATCGGATTCCTGCAATTCATCAGGCCTGTTGACAATGACAGCCCCACATGCTTTAGCAATTCGGTTGTTATCTGTCTTTCTCAATCTCCTGATAGCACTTACACCAGCCTTGCTGAAGTAGTGGCACGCTAAATCACTAAGCCCCTTTTCAGTTATAACTAAATCTGGCTTAAATTTCAGTATCTGCATACACAAGTTCTCAATATACTCTTCCTCCATTTTCAACAGGACTTCCCAATCCTCCTCCTTCATTATCTCGGCATTTGTCTGGTTTTCCCCTTTCTTATACTCAAGGGGGCAATCAAGAAGTATAACACGTGGATTAACAATTTTTCGCTTCATTTTTCCAGGAGCAACTACATCCTTATTGAACATAACTCCTTGTAGAACACGTGAGTCTTCCAACTGTCCACCAGGGATTTTCTCCACCTTAATGTATTTTTTAATGTCTAAATCTCTCAAGCCCTGCCCCAAATCCACACCAATCATTGAAGTGGAATCAATTGCCAGATCCTACAAGGTGAAAATATCGTGTTACATAACCATAGTTGTTCAAAAAGAGACAAGATACTCACACCAGCTAAAAGCAGATGTCAAAACAGAAAAGCATGAAATGCTAAGAATTTGAAAAAAGTAATCACGGACCACGGTAGTCACTACTATAGAGAGAGTTGGAATAAGACATTACAATTTTCCCCAAATTTTAAGCTACAACAACTGGAAGCCTGGAAAATTAACACTGTAAAGTACTGGATGTGGAACAGCATAGCCTAGTATATACAGAGTACTAAATCTGATCAATGTGCAAGGTACTCAGTGGGGAAGGGGGTTGTTTTAAGAAGTCCTGAAAACTCATTACACTTCATATGTAAAAAGTTGGTTATAGAATATGCATACAACAGAACAACCACAATATATATATACCTAAAGATCAGATTATGATGGATAACGGATTCTATTAAGGGAGTTCCTGGGACACTATCAGATATAACATAATGCAGCCAAAGTAATGACACAGCATGGAGTGATGGAGATAATAATAACTCATGTTTATGGAAATACTTACAGCTATCAGATCGCCAAACTGACTCGTGAATTTTGTACCAATGCAACTCTTGACCAACCCCAACATTGTTGGACCTGCACATATATTAAAAGTCCGAGACAAAATGAAAAACGAAACACTGATAATTGAGTTACAACTTTATAAGTTGCCTTGAGAATCACATGATGCAAACAAATAGTAGAATCTAGCAAAGTGAAGTAAACCGATGAATTTAGAGTTTAGACCAATCAAGTGATAAAGACTGAATTTACGAAGTCTGAGCCCTCTTTTGTTTAAAATTTCAGTTCCCGGTGTTGAGGGTGGCACTTTTGAAATTTAAGATAAATCTAATAAAGAATAATTTTGGAATGGCTATTTTTATGATTGTAGGAAAATAAAAACAATACACAGTCAAAAAGGAAAACTTACAAAAACACCAAGCCCTGATTGATTCCCAGTGAACCAATAACAGGTCTCCCAAGGTGCATATAGAAAATCAACAAATTACAAATTCAGTTATCATTTATCACATCCATAGTTCAAGTTCCCATAGGCAGATCGTATTGAAGGTTTTAAAAGTTGAATTGCAGGAATGTTGTGGCAAATCAATGTCAAATAACATGAAGAAGATACTCCTTTTTATAACTGACAACAATCCAAAAATCAAGGAAGTAAAAACAAAGATATTCTAACAAAACTAGACCGATCAAGTAAAAAGACTGAATTTGCAAAGTTGAAGCCTCATTTCTTAAATGTTTCAGTTCTCAGTTTTGAATTTCACAATTTTTAATACTCTTCTGATTACAACCAAAGACAATAATTTTAAAGTAGTTATTATTATAATTACTAGATAAGGGCAGTTTGAAACTAAAAAGTGAAAATTCACACATTAACAACAAGCCATAATTGATTCACATTAAAACCAGTAATAGGAATTCCAAGGTGCATAACAAACCAAACATTGAGAAGAAGATTCATGCCTCGACTTTAACATTAAAATTGCAGGAATGTTACCATGCGCATTCACATCAAATCTCACAAGGATGATCCTTTTACTAAATTTCAAGTAAACAAACCAAACATTGAGAAGAAGAAGTACAAGAGTTTGATTCTTACGATCCTTAACATCAATGGTCAATGCAATCTTATCAATGACAGCTAGAGCATCTTCAAGAGCCTTGTTATAAGCTGTAAAATCAAATAACACTGTTAGGAAGGGAACAGGACATTTGAATAATTTTTTATATATACGCTGAAGCAGGAAACGTCTTAATACCTCGGCAAATGACAGTAGGGTGATATTTCTTGTCAATAAAGGCTTCAGCAACATGCAGCATCTCTCCAGCTACATCAAATTCAAGTTAACAAAACAAAGGAACATAAGATTTTGCAAAATGCAAATAAATACTGCAACAATAGAACTTATTAGCTCATGAGAAAACAGCATATAGATCATGCATGCATTTCTACCAAACACCATGAAGATCTGTTTAAATTCAGTTTTTAAACACTCAGAATACCATCACTGACACTATCCAGGAAAAAAAAGTGATTATCTGATTCCAAGTTCTTTGGCATAAATAACTAAGGTTAGGTTGAGTGAATAATGAAACAAAAGGATATTTACAACCAATCAAAAAGTCTTGAAGGAATGAGCAACAGAAACTATCAAATAGTGATTCATTTAATAGCTCCGAACTTACCTAGAACAATAACTGAGGTGGTTCCATCCCCTACTTCCTCGTCTTGGGTGCGGCTTAGATCAATCATGGACTGTGAATTCCAGAATAGCAATTCAAAAGAATTAAGCACAGATCTCCGAATGTTTAGTATTCACAGCACAGAAAAAAAATCTTACTAACATGGCAAGAGAAGTAAAGAGTAACAAGCAAAGAGAGAATACCTTAGCAGCTGGGTGTGCAAGGTCCAGTTCACGCAGTATAGCATTTCCATCATTAGTAACCACAATTCCTGGATACATCATTTGGAGATAAGAAGTAAAAAGAAACATAGTAGCAACCAAAAGTAAATTCGAGCAATAGATAAGTAAAAGAAAACACATAGCACATGCATTATTTTTCATCTTAGTATTTTCATAACAATGTTTACGTGGAAAAACATTTTCTTCATCTATTTCAGAGCACACCGTTTATGTTTAACAAGTTCTCTATAGTCCCCTTTGACTAATGCTAAATGCAGTGACATGCCGTTTTCTTTGTTAATATTTTAGAAATGTTCAAAATATGAATCTTGAAGAATTTTGATATCCTTTGGGGGCTCAAAGATACTATTCCCAACAAGAGAGACATAGACAATTCATATCTTTTGTTGCTTTCAAGAGTGAAGACTTGAGCAAAATACATACCTCCAGAAGCATCCAGAAGCATCTTTAGCATTGAGCGTGGGCCCAATGTTGTACGGATAATGTCGGCAACAGCCTGTCAGAATATTATCAAAAGACATGTCACATAAATTTAAAGGGTTCGAATACGTTTCCACCTTATTTGAACCAACGTTTATTTATGGAATGTTATGACTGATTTAGCAACCAGTACGAGACAAAAACATAAGCACAGAAAGGGTGGAAAGAGTATTAGCCAAAACCAACTATTATTAAAGTCCAAGCACCCTGTAACCCTTAAAAAGGACTATCAGACCCCAACAAAGGGATCTAGAATCATTGACAAATGAGAACAGATATAAGTTATGTAGGTTCAACGTGCTTTCTCAGGACTCAAATTCTTTGCAGCTTTTCCTAGTAGTACATACTAAATACATCTTCCTACAGGTACCTCTAATATATTCTGACTTTTTTTGTAATGGGAGCATGAAAGGTCATGGTTTTTGAGCTCTCAATCCAAAATTCCAAATTCTTGTCAAACATAGGGTCATCATTTATTCCAAAGAGAATAAAATGGTTCAATCTTCAAAAAGGATGTCATTACAGGAATTCAGGAAATAGAAAGGCTTAAAATATAGGAACTAAAACTCAATCATCTTTTAATCCCATTCGATCAGCAAAAAGACGGGGAACTGAACAAAACATCTCTGTAAACCACAGAGAACCGAGCTTTAACTTTCAACAGATCATTAGAAAGAAATATTTTACCTTGGATGCTTGTATGTTAGCATGGTGGACCTTAGCCCCAGACTCCCGCTTGGTATTGTCATCTGCCATTGGGATCAAATACATCATATCATTAGAAAACCACATAACAAAAAGATCCAAATGAATGAACTAAGAACACGGCAGATTTTCACAGCTATTTGTCAGATCTCAAACATAAAATCTCAATTCAAACAACAGTTGAGCTCCATTGCAACCAGTAAGACCTAATTAGCCTTAAAATCGATGACAAACCGAAAGAACAAAACTCAAGCGCTTCATTAAACTCTTTCCAGGCAGAAACCCTAACAGACAGCAACCAACTAGTAACTAACATGAAAAGCCCAATCCCGAACTGCACAAAACTGATCCGAACTAGAGACCTTTAAATCAAGGTTTGCCGCCTAGAAAGTGCGAACAGAAAAGAAAATATGGAGAAGGCAAAACGAGATCGAAGTCGAAACTTACTGAGAACGAGGACAGGAGCGTGCATGGTTCACCGGCGAGAAAGAGAGTGACAGAGAGGGGGAAAGGTGGAGCAGGAACAACAATGGAGAATAGGGTTTTCTCGCTTGGTGGGAGGGGGAGAAGAGGAGGAAGAGCACAGCAAGCGTGAAATACGAACTTCTCTTCTGTCCAGTGCGGAGTGAAAAAACCCTGAAACTAGAAGCGCCCTTCCATTTCGTTCGCGTATTTTTTCCGAACTATTCGTTTGCGTATTATTGGGCTGCTCGGCTGGGTCGGGTCGGCCTTGATCCTTCCTTCCATGACCTAAACGGGTCAAGAACCACCGTTTTAAATTTGTTCTCAAAACGCTGAAACTAAATATACCGCAAATCAAAGTTTATAACAGAATGACACCACGTCGAATGTAATGCACGTCGATATGAACGTGGTATTCTAAACCTTAATTTGCCTTAAATTTCCAATGTACATTGCACGTCAATAAGAACGTGGCAGCACGTCAATAAGGATGTGCATTTGCTAATCTGGATTTAGGTGTATCTAACCATATCCTTCTCAAAATAATAAAATCATAATCATGATGGGGTTTTTTTACAGAGGAGGATCTTCGAGACTATCTCATTTTTTAGAGTCCGACGAATCAACAAACAAAACTTACTATAAAGGGAAGACTGTCAAATCGAAGATGCGAACGAAGAGCTCGGTCAAGTCGCACTATGGTGACATTGTTGGTTAGCGGAGGGAGTATTATATAGAACTCAGTTTTTTCTCACCAAAAAAAATATATAGAACTAAGTATATTATTTCTTGTGTTGAGAACTTGAGATGGATACTTTAAGTCAATGTATATTGAGATGAATTCGAGTTTTAAAATTATTTAATTTTTCAAGATGAAAATATTTATCGAGTGTTCGTGCAAATGTGTAGTGGATGTGGATCGACCCTACTCAATTAGGGTTGTTATTCGATATGAACAAATCAGATATTGGTTATCTATGTTTATCTCATTTATAAATAAGTCGAACTCGTGTTTGACCTGTGTGCATTCGAAAATTTGGCCATACTCGGTTTGTTGAAAAATTAAAAAGTTACAGTCAATTTTTTTTTGAGTCGAACTTGAACTACTTTTTTTTAGAAACAAAAAGCTTCCATTCATTCGGGTAAATCATCCAGTCGGCAAAAGAAAACAAGAAAAGCTAAGTAACATAAGTGTTAGGCCGTAGCCCGGCCATGAAATGATCCACTCGATTTGCTTGTTGTCTTGCATAGGACCACTAGCATGCTATGAATTCCTCTACAATCCGTCGTATTCCTCGCAACATAACTCCTATCTGCCATCGGATCCCGCTGCCCTGTTTGAGGTTTTGCACCAATGCTAAACAGTCCGGCCGTTTCGAAAACTACACGTGTGATGTCAGCGTCTGCACACGCTCTAAGCACCCACGTACATTATGCTTTCCGCCTCAATGAACTCCACCTCCCCTATAGCTTGCAATCGTTGTGCGCCCATAAGGCACACCTGTCCCTGTTGCAACGTCACAATTATCTTTCACCCAGCCCGGTGTCGGTCATTGCCACTTTCATCCCTCATCCGATGCACCAGCTCCCCATCCATTCTTCCTTGTGCCACTCGATATGCTTCAAGCTCCCTCGCAGCCTTATCGTACGTCCTTCTTGGCTCGGTCACCTGTCATTCAAACACGTAGGCATTTCGGGCCTTCCATGTCTCCCAAGCAAGCATGCACCATTCCTCAATCTCCTTCTTGGTCTTATAATTCATTAGGTGTTCCACACGGTTGAAAACACTCTTCCATCCCCGCCCTACCTTTTCGCATGTCCGAGAGTGCCTCCAAACTGCCTTGGCTCGACTGCACTAGAGAAGAACATAAGCCTCGTCTCTGTGTGTCCACACCAACAACACCTCTCCTCGACCGTGACTCTTCTCTTTACCAAATTGGCCCTACATGGGAGCACGTCCTTACATGATCGTCATACGAAGTTATGCACTTTCGGAAGCACATCTATCCTCCAAATCTTCCTCCATATCCTCTCTGTAGTCGTAGCATCCGACAATGACGCCCCATCTCTAGCAATCCGTCTTTCAATTGTCAAGTGGTATGTCGATCGCATCGAGAAGACCCCATTTCGTGTGTAGAACCACGTACACTCATCCTTCATGTGTGGATTTACTAGCCTCGTTTGAAGAACAGTATCAGCATCACAAGGCATAAATAAATTCCTCACCTCATCCTCCCTCCATCTACCAATGCTCTAATCTATTAATTCCGCCACTCGCATCAAGGGGTTGTACTATTGCGGCTTCACTAAGGGCTTGAAACTGCTAGGTCTTGGTAACCACTTATCTTCCCACACTCGTACATGCCCCCATCTATTGCCTCTCATCCCCTTAGGAGACTCCTCCATGCGTAGCTTGGATTGAAAGCCCACGTACTTTCGCTTCCATGAAAGATTGTGAGGGGAAGTATCAAGCCTTCATCATCTTGTACAGTAGAGAATCAGTCTCTTGTAATAGCCTTCACCCTTGTCGAGCCAATAGAGCAATGTTGAAACACTCCATCTTTCTAAAGCTCATCCCTCCTCTCTCCTTCGGTTGGCATAGCCTGTCCCAACTCATCCAATGTATCTTCTGCTTCTCCTCTATGCTCCCTCACCAGAATTTGCACGTGATCTGTTCAATGTCCTTGCAAACCCCACTTGACATTAGAAAACATAACGTCATATAGGCGGGGATTGCTTGTGCCACTGACTTGATCAGAATTTCCTTCAATACTTGAGTAAGTGTCTTCTCTTTCCACCCGCTGAGCTTCTTCCAAACTCTCTCCTTGATATGGCTAAATATCACCTTCTTTGACCTCCATAATATTGTTGGGAAACCCAGGTACTTCTCATGTTTTTCCACCTCCCTCACCCCTACGATATGTTGGATCTCCATTTGCCTTCCCACAATCCCATTCTTGCTAAAGGACAATTCGGATTTCGCAAAATTTACTTGTTGTCCCGAAGCGTCTTCAATCTCCATGAAGTTGGAGGATATGAACAAGCTAGTTCCATGCTTTGTTGATAGGTTGCTTTTGCAAAAAGGACACTATCGTTCGCAAAGAATAAGTGTGAGACTGCAAGCGTCGATCTAACAATAGATATTCCGTTGATCCTTCCAAGCTGTTCACTATGTCTCATCAATCCAGAGAACACTTCTGCACATAGCAAAAAAAGATAAGGAGGCAGAGGGTCCCCTTGCCTTAGCCTCTTGCTCGGTTCAATCACTTTCGTTGGGTATCCATCCATCAAAACTGAGAACCTGACCGGCGACACACACTTCATGGTCAACCCAATACATCTCTCGTCAAACCCAAACTTTTGCATATAGTGCTCCAGAAATCCCACTCTACTCGGTCATATGCCTTCGCCATGTCCAGTTTCAGCGCCAAGTACCCCTACTTCCTTGCCTTCCGAGTTTTCATGTGATGAAATAACTCAAACGCCGCCAGCACGTTGTTCGTAACCAGTCTTCATGGCACAAACACGCTCTGACTAGGGGAGACCAACTTGCTTAGGCAATGTTTCAACCCGTTGACAAACACCTTGAACACAATCTTATAGAGCACGTAAACTGATTGGACGTAGGTTCTTCATTCCGCAAGGGTCCTTAACTTTCGAGATAAGTGTAATATAAGTATAGTTAAGGTCCCTTGGGAATTCAGCACCTTCGAGAATCTCAATGACAAATTTACACACATCCGACCCAACGAGATGTCAGTATCTCTAATAAAAGATTACTAACATCCTATCAGGACCGAAGGATTTTGTGGGATGCAAGGAAAATAAGGCAGAACGTACCTCCTATTCAGTAAATGGTATTAGCAGCTCCAAGTTGTCCTCAGTTGATTATCAGTGGCTCGATTCCTTGAGTAGACGTCTCCGACAAAGCACGAGCATCGGTCTTAAATAGGTTTTGGAAATAATCTAATCGAACTACTTAATTTTAGTCACTTATGGAAATTTTTTAAATTTGACAAAATTAAACTTTTTTTTTTATCTTAGTCTAGTTCGATCAACTCAGTCGCTCTATATCTGGATCGGGTATTGTGTGGCTCGAGTTGACCCTCTCATTCACAAGCGTCTCCATATTTCAAAAGAAATTCGAATTTCAAACTCTTGACATGAGATGTAGTCCCACAACCACTATGATTGGCATGACATGGAATTAAACTTTGAATCAAATCGAACCTCAATTTAGATCAAAATTTAAAATTTGCATTTTCGACTTATCCGATTAGAATGAACTAGTTCGAATTAAACTTTTTTCCAGTCGAATCCAATTTTCAACTAGGCTCAAGCCGGGCGGATACAAACCGGGCGATAACCGATAGACCGGTCGTCGGATGAGGTCATTTTTCCCCCTTTTCTGAACCCCTTCTGGTTAGGGTTTTGGACCTTTCGTGTCTCATGCTTCAATCTCCAATTGTGGGGGTCCATTGGTCATATCACCGGCTCACACAGCCTCGACGAACAGTTCACCGAGATTTATCGGCATCCAAAGAGATTCGTGAGATTTATGTGCTTTCAATAGGTTTCCACCTCGAGTAGGAATTTCATAGATGGCTCGAAGTGTTTCTCGTTCTCCGTCTTACCGGCGGAGACATTCGCCGTCGCCGGTTAGACACAAGCACAGTCGTAGAACTCGACGGGATCGGAGCCGCTCACCTCATAGCAGGTTTCAATTCAATTCCTTTTCACTCTCTGTTCGACGACGAGGAAATTCAACATCTATTACAATGCCTAGTAAAGAATTAGATTTAGCATTGAAGTCCTGTGTGTGGCTGAAGTTCGTTTATGCTGTTCTTATAACACTTGATGCCTACTTTCAAGCATGTATTGAGGATTTGGGAGAATCTGAACTGATTTTAGACACTGCTGTTTGTTTCAATCGTAATAGTAAGTGGAGTTTCTTATTAACTACAGTGAGAAGCATTTGAGCTTGATTGATTGAATGAATCTTATCTCTTTATAGTAAGATGAGTTCTGAAGAGCACCGTAAGGGAGAGCAAAAGGCCAATGAATCTTGATATCCAGTTATCAATTGCTCGTACATTGTTAATTTATGAGTATTGATGAGTTCTGGCCTATGCTACTTGCAAGATTTACCATGGTGAATTATTGATAGTTTGCAGGATGTTGTGATAATGGAAAATTGAAGTGAAAACTGAAAAAAAGGGGCTGAAATTATAGTGAGAATATGTTCCACCGTGCACGGTGCACCTAGTCTATAATTCTAAATATTGCACAAAACAAGTATCATTTTTTTTTAGTTATGCATATTGTTCCTCTTGTGCAGGAGACGGAGTCGATCTGGTTCTCCTCGTCAACGTAGAAGTCGCTCACCTGTAAGGCGCCGTAAGAGCCGTTCTCCAACACCACGACGTGTTAGGAGACACAAAAGTCGGAGCACCTCATCCTCACCTTTGCAGAAATCAAGGAGTCCTAGTGTTTCAGCATTGGAACGGAGGAATGCTCTTCTAAAACAGAAAAAGGAAGAAGAAGAAAAGAAAAGGTGGACATCTAAGTTTCGGTAGTTGATTTGAGTATTTGACCAATCATTTGCTTCTGTATCTGATTTGCATTTATACTTAGACGTGTGTAAACTTCTTAAAGCTCACACTCGATTGACATTATCTCCCAACCAAACTCTTTATTAATCAACCAAGGATACCAGTTTATAGTTCGAACCACAAGTGTATTTTTCTGAATTTAGAAGCTGTGCAGCAAAGCATATATCCATGTTGAAGGACATCAAATCAGTGACTGTACCAGCTTTATGTTGATAAGGACATGCCTTGTTAGACTTCAGTATTACTTTTGAATTTGTCATCAATCTTTACCTATAATAAACATTTTTACTCTGAAATATCTCTTTCGCATTTCAGTTTTCTAATCATTGCACTGGTAGTTTGCACGGTGGTTGCTTTATCATTTTGTTACATGCTACCCCAGCTCTCCCAAGAGAGGGAAACACAATTTCGCCCAATGAGATGAATTAGTGTCATGTCTTGTAAGCTGTTATGAAATTGTGTTATTCTGGTTTTACGTTTAGATGTGAACATCCTACAGGTTGCTTGAGATTCTTTACAGGCTTTTCGGAAGGAAGCTTCTGCTATAGTTCCACTAATTATTTTGATGATCTATTGCTGCGTCATTTATCTACTGTTGCCAGTGTTAAAAATCTCATTTGTTGTCCACCAGACATCTACTAGAGGTATGCTTTCTGTGGTTTAATAATAATTTAACCGCAACCTGCCAGGTGAAAACTTTCTATTGCCTGCTGTTGCACGTCATTTCAGCAGAGATTTTTTCCACTTTTCCTTGGAATCAGTTTTCTGCCGAGGATTTGGATCAAAATAAAGGCTGTTTATGTGGAGTTGTCTTATCATTATTGAGCAAATTGCTATTAGTTGACTAGTTTGTGCTCCCTTGTCATTGCCGGCCACTTTTCTGATTGGACTGTATTATCTTTCATTGACTTGTGCACCTATGCTATCAGGGTTCAGCATGAAATAGAGCTAAAACTCTTAGAAGAAGAGACTGCAAGGAGGATAGAGGAAGCAATACGGAAGAATGTTGAAGACAGGCTAAACTCCGAGGAAGTGAAATTAGAAGTTCAAAGGCGTACTAGAGATGGCAGGAAGAAACTGTTTGATGATGTCGCTACACAACTTCAAAGAGAGAAAGAAAGCGCTCTAGCAGAGGAAAGGCAGAAAGCTGTGAGTATCTTTTTATTTCCAATCTTTCATCTATAATTTTGCTTTCTTCCTTAAACAAAACTTGGACATTATTGCATCTTTTGATATTATCAGTTTACTCTTGCATTTTATCAAACTTCATATGAAGCTTATAAAGAAATAATATTAATGAAAGGAAAGTCAGGATTTGATAGAATTAGATTGACAAATGATAACATAAAACATATATTGAGGGTTGGAGTTAATATAAGCTGAAACTTTGCCTCCATGCATTGTGGAAATGTGGGTTTGGAACACGTTTTTCATGCGATAAATTTTGAACAGGAACAAGAGCGGAGAGAGAGGGAGGAGCTAGATAGGGTGCTTGAAGAGAACCAAAGAAGGGTGGAAGAATCTCAACGGTTGGTGGCAATAGAGCTCCAGCGTAAGGAAGAAGAGCGACAAAGGGAGCTGGAGATGATACAAAGGCAGAAGGAAGAGGCTGCTCGTAGGAAACGTCTAGAAGAGGAAGAAGAACGCGCCAACCAGATATTGTTCGGTAAATCTAAACCCTGGCAGAAATCGTCTTTTGGGAATGGCCTGTAGGATTACATTGATGTGAAAAACGCCTAATCCTAGCTCTATCACCCCTATTCCGCAGAGATGTATCAATGTTACCGGGTTCATATTACCATGGAATTCCTTTTCAAGGATCTTGTTGTCTTTAGTTGTTGGAGCTTGATATTGATGGAATATAGATGTTTGTGTAAGAAAGTTATTGGACAGGTTGTCTCAAGTAGGATGATAAATGGCATCCCCAAACTTACCAAAGAAGTGACAAATATCAACTAACTTCATCAAATGGTCATTTTTTTAGCTTTAGACAAATCAATGAATTAGTCCCACCAACCCCTTACAAAGTTTTCTTTTAGATCCAATTTTACCAAACAAAACTAAAAAAATATAAAGTTTTTCATAGGCCTTAACTCATTGATGTAGTTCATGGTCTATTTGACACATTTTCTAGTATATTATAAGTTGTCAGCTTCTGCATTAGCACTTTTACTCAAAATCAACACCTTAATTATAAGAAATCAGCCCGATATATATTTACAACCATATTGAATCTCAATTCTCAAATGCCACTTTATGATGAGGAGAGGGGGCTTATGTTCAAACGAGGGCAGACCGCAGACATGTGGACCATTAGATTGTAAAAACGGACGGATGTGATTAGTGAATGTAAGCCCCAATTATGGGCCTGTGTGGGTCTCTTGACTCTCCGGTGTTTTCGGTATTCACGGTCTTCTATGGTTTTCATCGATTATCACATGGGCGATGATTTTATTGTAATACGTATATGTTGAGTTCGAGTCTTTCCTCCTTGTTTGATTTACGTTGTTTTTCCTTGTAATTTACCATGACGGTTAAATTGATCTGTTAACCTCTCAGTTTACCAGTCAATGATTTGTTTTATATTTTGAATTTTTATATTTATATAGATTAGACGTAGCTGAGGAGGACCTCCAAACAAAAAATATTTTACTTATATTTTGAAAAATTGTATACTTAAGTCATTGGTGAACGAAAAGATTAACATTTTGTCGAACACCTACGAGCTACACAAAAACCCCAAACCACCAACACCGAAGAGAACGAATATCCCCGCCTGAAAGTAATGAGGGAACGAGCTAGTGATCCTTCTCCACACCGAACTCTATATATCGATCAATCTCAACAAACAATCACGTACATACTCCGTATAACGTTACATGTTTGTGTGGAAGAGTATAGTTTACTGTAACATAATTATATTTTGGGTAACCAAAAAATCATTGCAAATGTAATTATTCCTTATGAAGATTCATTATAACATTCACGTAGAAGAATATAAGGGAAGATTGGAAGGTGTGGCCAACCCGGCGTAAAATATGTGCAACTCCTTAATTAATTCCATTTCTTCAAAGGCATGTTTTTAGATTTAAATCATGCCACTTACACACCCAATTAAGATCACAAATTAAACTACATAAGCTGCAGCCACTTATAACTTCATCATTACCATTTACCAAACGAAGCGATAAATAAATCTTAATCAATGTGGTAATTTATTAAATCCTCGATCCAATGTATATTTAGCATTTACAAAATCAATAACTTTTGTCTAAAGACTCTAAACCATATGTTAGTTTTCTCTCAGAGGACATTTCCCACATTTAGCAATGCTCGTATGAACAATCGATCTCAAGATGCATGGCTAATTAGTGTTTGTGATGCTTGAACTCATGTCTAAAGATTCAATGCAAGTTCGGAGATTTTGGTAACATTAATCTCTTGTGAAGAAGAATTAGCTCTTTAATTTTTCTTTTAATACATGAAGCAATTAGGACAAACTAAGAACGATATGTAGACTACCTTAGGGGATTCTTTCCGATGAGAATCTGTAATTCTAAATCGGGTTGAGAATAGTAGTTGTATGACCTAAAAATACGAATTTGTTCACTGTTAACTTCCCTAAACATACGTGATGAATATGGACTGTTTGAGAGCAACATAGGTCCAATAGGGAATAGAAATTAAATGATCATTTTTATTTTCCAATTCCACATGCCTTCAAGGGCATCTATAATATATATATATATAACAAGAAAAGTTGTGTGCAAGCCTCATTAATGTGTATCCAATTTATTTTTTTCTTTATTTTTTTCACAATTATATGTATATTAGTAAAAAATAATTATCCATTTAACTTTTGATTCAATAAGGCATTTAGTGTGATTAGGAGTTTCAATCAACCGTAACTCTTAGTGTTGCACTGATTTTATTCTTTATTTTTTTCACAATTATATATATATATATTAGTAAAAAATAATTATCCATTTAACTTGTGATTCAATAAGGCATTTATTGTGATTAGGAGTTTCAATCAACCGTAACTCTTAGTGTTGCACTGATTTTAGTGTGATCGATTGAGCGAATGAGCGCATGCATTTTGTTAATTCACAGTGTCTTTAGAGTTTCACAACATTTACTACGTACCCAACAGTTTCGCAACCTTACAATTCTCACTTTAATTGTTTCATCCACCCTAATATAAATAGGTATTGACGGATTTTAGGTTTTCCGCATCATGGAACGTGTTCGGAGCCGATGAGCCATGATCGGAGGCTGTTTTCCAAAAGTTTTGTTTCAATTCCCTTTTCTATTTTTTTTTGCGGATATTGTTTTTAGGTTTAGGAAATATTTTTCTATGCTGTTGTGCAGCCTCCGAGGCCGGCAAAAATGCGTGGGATTGTCACTTTCGATGAAAATTTCGGGGAGTACGTGGTACTCGGAGGTATCTCTTGATGCTTAGATCCTATTTTAAGTTGGTGTTTTATATATGTGTGGGATTGCGTGGGAAGTGATCGACTGTTTGTTGGTTTTGCAGGTGCTTGTGAATTCCAAAATGATTAGAGTATTATGATATCTCTGGATGCTACATTCTTCGTCCCTGGACCATGAGCATTTGGGAAATAATGATTTTATGCAAATTAGCATAGCAAAGTATATCCCTGTGGCAGAGCCTAATAGTAAACAATGTGATGAAGGTGCTCTTCAAGTAGACAGTCGAACAATATTAAGTATTTGGATAATGGTGGAGTGCCTGAATTGTTTATTCTCCTTTTAGATGGAAATTGTTATAATGTAATCCTAAGTTTTTGTCTTTGTATTTCATAGATCTAGGATGGCAAGTGTTTGGATGTAATAGACTAGTAGAGACATTTAATGAGCTAGCTAAGGCTATAGGTGTGGTCTTGAGGTTTTTTGGACACATCTAAGGGACCCCAAGACCATCTTGGTTCGGACCCTAGATGCACCAAGCCTCTACAAGACTAACCTATTGTGTGTGTGGGTGTGTGCTATACTCTGTGTTACAGCTTTGCATATCTCTGGATTGTGGGCCGGCCCAATCACTTGGACAATATTCTCTTGTGAGAATAGAGTCCAAGCCCATGGCCTGCTTCCCACTTCTGGATCCCTTGCTGAACGTTGTAACCCTACTTAGCCACTCCCTCCTCTATATATATGCTCCTGTTCATCATTTGGAGCGTTGATGAGAGAGAAGCTCCGACGGCAAGAAACCCTAAATCCAGAGCGAGGAAGAGTGAGACTGAAAGGCGGCACCTTTGCTCATCCATGGAGGCCTTGATTCCTGTCACTTGGAGTCTGCAAAGTCCTTATATGGATTGAAGAGCTGGAAAGGGGGCTTTTACCCTTTCAAATCTCTGAACCTTTACCTCTTTATATCTCTGCGTTTAGATTGCTAGCTCATTAAGCGTTTCTCGTCTGTGTTCCACACTTGTAACCAGATCTTGTATCTTTGTTCGAGTTTAGTGGTATTCTCGGGACCGGGTCTCCCCTCTTGAGGCCCCGCGGAGTAGGGAAACCGAACCGCGTTAACAAATCGCTGTGTTCTCTTGATTTACTTTCGTTTATCTCGTTGAGAACTCGAATCGGTAGCTAACTGTTAGGGTTTTACAAATCTGGTATCAGAGCCCTAGGTTCTGACTCCGAAAACCAAACCCTAGCTACTGTTTTCTGTTTATCCTTTCGCTGCGTTTACACTTTTGGTTTAGCGTTTTCTGAGTTGAGAGTTTCTAATTTTTTGTATCTCCTCTGCTGCAGGTACAAAAAGTATGGCTGATAACTCCTTAAAAATTAAGGCCTTCGATGGAACCATGGACTTCCCCATGTGGCAGTTCAAGATGAAGGCCTTACTGATGAAGGAGAAATGCTACAAGGCTGTCACCGAAGAGTTTCCTGCTGGGATGTCTGATGCAGACAAAAAGGAGCTCAAAGATCAGGCCTACTCCGAAATAGTTATCAGGTTGTCTGATGAGGTAGCTCGACAAGTGGTAACGATTTCTGAACCTAAAGCTCTCTGGAAAACACTTGAAGACACCTACATGAAAACTTCTCTGCCTAGGAAGATTTCTCTGTTATGTAGGTTGTTTACTTTCAAAATGAATGTTGGTCTCACTGTGCATGAAAACTTGGATAAATTTCTGAAAATGACACAGGAGATAGCAAAATGTGATGACAAGATAAAAGACACTCATCAAGCTGTTATTCTGTTAAACTCCTTGCCTTCACAATTTGACAACTTTAAGGATATTATTCAGTATAGCAGAGAAGAAATCACCAAAGATAAAATCATTGAAGCTGTTATTGAAAAGGATGAGGTCCTTAAAGTGTTTAAGTCTAAAACTGATTCTAGAACTGATAGATCTGAGACTAAAACTGAAGTTCTGGTTGTGAAAGGCAAGCCTAAGAGTAATAACAACAACAAAGGTGGTCAGAAGAGTCAATCTGATAAAGATAAATCATCTGAGAAAGGAAACAATGAGAAGAAGGGTTATAAGTGTCACTACTGTCATAATGAAGGTCATTTTGCTAGGGATTGTAGAAAAAAGAAAAGGGATCAACAAAACAAGTCTAAATCTGAACCTGAGTTCACTGGTGTTGTTGAAACTTGTGATAGTTATCCCCAGGAATTACTTGTGTGTTCTTCTGAAAATGTTGCTGACAATGTTTGGATACTTGATTCAGGGTGTACTTTGCATGCTACCCCCAACAGAGCTTTCTTTTCTTCCATTACAATCTGCAATGGTGGTAAGGTAATGTTAGGGGATCACACTGTCCTTGAAATCAAGGGCACAGGTAATGTTCCTATTAGAATGCATGATGGTAGGGTCAGGGTTATCCAAAATGTCAGGTGGGTGCCTGACTTGAGGAGAAACCTTCTTTCTGAGTCTGTGTTTGATGATATGGATTTCAACATCAACACATTTAGGGGTTGTAAGAATGTTTCCAGAAATGGAGTCATTCTTATAAAGACCATCAAAAAGGGAGGTCTATATCATGTGATAGGATCTCCTGAATTGAATGTGTCTACCCATGTGATTGATGTTGAAAATCTCACTCATACTAAGATGTGGCATGATAGGTTAGGGCATATAGGTAACACTGGCATGATGCATCTGTTTAAAAATGGCATGATAAATTTTAAACCTTGTAATCTGGAATTCTGTGAAAACTGCATTTTTGGTAAGAAAACCAAGCATCCCTTCAACAAATCTACTTATACTGCTTCCAGCCCCCTTGAGTATGTGCACTCTGACTTGTGGGGGCCTGCACAGATAGAGACAATAGGAGGAAGAAAGTACTTTCTTTCTCTTATTGATCACTACTCTAGAAAAGTATGGGTATATTTGTTAAGATCCAAGGATGAGGCTTTTGAAAGCTTTAAGTCTTGGAATGCTATGGTTGAGAGTCAATCTAATTTCAAACTAAAAGTGCTAAGAACTGATAATGGTTTAGAGTTTTGCCATAAAGCCTTTAATGATTTCTGTAAAGAAAAAGGGATAAAGAGACATCTAACTGTCCCTGGCACCCCTCAGCAGAATGGCACTGCTGAGAGGATGAACAGGACCTTGCTTGAAAAAGCAAGGTGCATGCTCATTGGTGCTGGCCTTAAGAGTTCCTTATGGGGTGAAGCAGTTACAACTGCTGCCTATCTAATCAATAGGACCCCATCATCTGTTGTGGACTTCAAAACTCCACAAGAGATGTGGTCAGGAAGGAAGCCTGACATTACACACTTGAAACCATTTGGTTGTAGTGCATATTCCCATGTATCTCAGGGAAAGCTACAACCTAGAGCTCAAAAGTGTGTAATGCTGGGTTATCCTGAAGGAACTAAAGGATATAGATTGCTTGTTGTTCAACCTGGAGCTTATAAATGCATAACTTCTAGAAATGTAACTTTTAATGAAAAGGAATTTCATTTCAAGAAGGTTCTAACACTTGAAACTGAGAATGCAGGTACCCCAGAAGACCCTTCCCATGCTGAAGGATTCTATGATCCAAATGACCATGATGACATGGAGGATGATGAATTTGACATTGGAACTCCACAAGGCTCAAACAGTGGAAACTCAACCCCTGAGATTCAATCTCCAGAAGTTGAGGTGTCAAACTCTCCTCAAAACAGTGAGCATGGCTCACAAGGTAGTATCCCTACTCATTCCCACCAATCTGGTGGAAGTGTAAGTGACAGTACTTCATCACCCTCGAGCTCTCTTCAATCCTCTTCTACTGATACTTCTGCCTCTGATCATGTCCCTTTGTCTGTTATGAATACTGCTGGAAATGTTGTGCCTGACTTGTCTAATTATCAACTTACTAGAGACAGAGAGCCTAGAGTTAGGATACCTAACAGAAGGTTCACCTCTAATATTGTTGAATTTGCTTTCTTGGCTGCTGAAACTGTGAAACATCTTACACCTGAGAGTTATGATCAAGCCATGAAAAGTTCTAGTGCTAATGAGTGGTTGAAAGCTATGCATGAAGAGTTACAGTCTATGTATGCTAACAAAACTTGGCTCTTGGTCCCTAAACCTAAAAAGGCTAAAGTTATTGAGTGCAAATGGGTTTACAAACTGAAAGATAGTATCACTCCCACTGATCCACCTAAGTACAAAGCTAGACTTGTAGCTAAGGGCTTTAGACAAAAGGAGGGGGTAGACTATAAGGATATTTTTGCACCTGTTGTTAAGTATAAGACTCTGAGACTCATGCTTGCTATTACTACTGTTAATGAATGGGAACTTGAACAGATGGATGTTAAAACAGCCTTCCTGCATGGTGACCTAAAGGAAACTATTTACATGCAACAGCCTAAAGGATTTATAGATAAGAAAAAATCTGATCATGTTTGTCTGCTTAACAAATCCATTTATGGTCTGAAACAGTCTCCTAGGCAATGGAACTTGAAATTCAATGCATGTATGAGATCCTTAGGTTTCACCAGAAGCAAATATGACACCTGCCTTTACTTTAAGCATGCTGGTTCTAAGAATCCCTTGTATATTTTGCTTTATGTTGATGACATCCTTCTGATCAGTAATAGCAAAGTTATTATAGATGGTGCTAAAAATGACTTGAAATTGCATTTTGATATGAAGGATCTGGGTTCAGCTAAAAGAATTCTAGGGATAAACATTATTAGAAACAGATCTGAGAAAGTAATGTGGCTGACTCAAGGTGATTATCTGCTTAAGGTTTTGGACAGATTCTGTATGAACAACTCTAACCCTACACCTATCCCTTTAGGAGGGCATCTAGAATTATACAGAGATCCTAGTCCTAAAACTGATGAAGAATCTAAGAAAATGGAAAACATTCCCTATGATGTTGCTGCTGGTTCTGTTATGTATGCTATGCTGTGCAGTAGGCCAGATCTTGCTTTTGCTGTGAGTGCACTTAGTAGATTCATGTCTGATCCTAGAGAAAAACACTGGAATGCAATGAAATATTTGCTCAGATATTTATGTGGCACTAAATCCATGGGTCTTATGTTTGCTGAACACACTTCTAGAAATGAACTTCATGGATTTGTTGATTCTGATTATGCTGGTAATAGGGATAACAGAAAATCTACTTCCTCATTCTTCTTTACCTGGGCTGGAAACTGTATATCCTGGAAATCTCAGTTGCAATCTATTGTTGCTTTATCTACTACTGAAGCTGAATATATTGCTGCAACTGAGGCTGCAAAAGAAGCTATTTGGTTGAAAGGAATCTTAAAGGAAGTAGAAAGAAAAGCCTATATCCCTGTTGTGTTTTCTGATAATCAAAGTGCTATATATTTATGCAAGGATCCCATGTATCATGAGAGGACCAAGCACATCGATGTTAGATTCCATTTTATTAGAGATGAGATTGAAAAAGAAAATATCTCTGTTGATAAGATCTTAGGAGATGTGAATCCTGCAGATTTTGGTACCAAAATAGTTCCTACTAACAAATTCCATTTCTGCAGAAATTTCCTAAAGATCTTTGATGTGCCTTAGCTCATGACAGGCACGCGGGCTGATGACTGACGGGAGAGGAAGGTCCCTGGAAGAAGACCACAGAAAACTGGAAGAACAAAGAAGATACAAACTCAAGATTAGGAGGGCATTTGTTATAATGTAATCCTAAGTTTTTGTCTTTGTATTTCATAGATCTAGGATGGCAAGTGTTTGGATGTAATAGACTAGTAGAGACATTTAATGAGCTAGCTAAGGCTATAGGTGTGGTCTTGAGGTTTTTTGGACACATCTAAGGGACCCCAAGACCATCTTGGTTCGGACCCTAGATGCACCAAGCCTCTACAAGACTAACCTATTGTGTGTGTGGGTGTGTGCTATACTCTGTGTTACAGCTTTGCATATCTCTGGATTGTGGGCCGGCCCAATCACTTGGACAATATTCTCTTGTGAGAATAGAGTCCAAGCCCATGGCCTGCTTCCCACTTCTGGATCCCTTGCTGAACGTTGTAACCCTACTTAGCCACTCCCTCCTCTATATATATGCTCCTGTTCATCATTTGGAGCGTTGATGAGAGAGAAGCTCCGACGGCAAGAAACCCTAAATCCAGAGCGAGGAAGAGTGAGACTGAAAGGCGGCACCTTTGCTCATCCATGGAGGCCTTGATTCCTGTCACTTGGAGTCTGCAAAGTCCTTATATGGATTGAAGAGCTGGAAAGGGGGCTTTTACCCTTTCAAATCTCTGAACCTTTACCTCTTTATATCTCTGCGTTTAGATTGCTAGCTCATTAAGCGTTTCTCGTCTGTGTTCCACACTTGTAACCAGATCTTGTATCTTTGTTCGAGTTTAGTGGTATTCTCGGGACCGGGTCTCCCCTCTTGAGGCCCCGCGGAGTAGGGAAACCGAACCGCGTTAACAAATCGCTGTGTTCTCTTGATTTACTTTCGTTTATCTCGTTGAGAACTCGAATCGGTAGCTAACTGTTAGGGTTTTACAGAAATATTGGATGTAATATTGCGCTACTTCTTAAATATAGGTTAGAATTGAAGCTTAATAATCAAGTAAAATTTAAGCAGTTACCTTTATCAAACTATTTGGATGGAACCTTGAACCATTTATTAACTTTTTATAACCCCTTGATGATTGTGGCGATTAAAGTGTTGATTTTTTCCGTACATGCAGACATTTTTTGATGCAGAGATCAAGAAGATGAAAATCAAGAACTGCTATTTCCCTATCTTTGTTTCCCCAGGTGTGCTTCAAAAGGAGAAGGACCACATGAAGGGTTTTATAGGTGTGTACCCGAAGCTCCAAGAGGTCTGGTCAGCGCCGCCACTGGGATGGGTTAAGCTCAACATCGACCGAGCCTCAAAAGGGAATCCGGGAAATGGCCGGTGGAGGTGGTGTTTGTCGTAGCAGCACGGGGGCTTTCCTCTACGCTTTCAGCTTCAGATGTGGAGTAGCATCAACACTTAAAGCAGAACTTTGGGCAGCTCTGTATGGACTACGAATGAGCTCAAGAATGGGATCTTCAAAGGTTATCATTGAGTCTGACTCCTCGGCACTATGTGGTCTCCTGGGAACCAAACCATATGCTATACATCCGGATGTTCATCTCAATGATGAGTGTCGCCGACTGAATGACTGATTGCTTTAGACAGATGGGAGGTGAAGATCATTCAAGTCCACCGTACGACAAATGCAGGAGCTGATGCGCTAGCACAATGGGCATGTTCTTTAACTACCAATTATGATGAATACTTGGAACCTCCTTTATGCTTACTTTCTTTCATGAGAACCTTTCCCACTGTTAAACTCCATTAAGTTTT
The DNA here is from genome assembly GCA_037127255.1 of Persicaria tinctoria. Classification (NCBI taxonomy): domain Eukaryota; kingdom Viridiplantae; phylum Streptophyta; class Magnoliopsida; order Caryophyllales; family Polygonaceae; genus Persicaria; species Persicaria tinctoria. Next base: position 1,332,724 of record JBANSL010000014.1, read on the forward strand.
ATCTATAATAAAACCTGGGCTTTGGCTCACTTTGGATTAAAAAAAATTAATTTAAAATTTTAATTTATATTTTATTGAATTAAAAAAATAATACTGTAGTTATCTTTCATCTTCCCCATTTTATTTATTAATTTAACTTATTATGTAGCGGTTACTCTTCTCTTCAAATTCCCGAGTAATAAATAAAAGGAGTTACGAGTTGTTATAAATGTAAGTAATTTTCAATTTAAAAACTATAACAAATTTTCCCTATGAATATATTTTCCATTTTTAATGAATATTTCACAATTGAAGCTACAGAGATGATACTTTATCTTATTTTAGTTTGATTATGCTTTTTCTTAGCATCCTTTTATTTGTTAGTTCATTTATATTTATTGTCTTTTGGTATTACAACACAACTATTTACTAAAGAATTTTGTTTTCTTTGTTGGAGTTTTATATACTTTTATTTATAATAATTACATGTTATTTACATAATTATAAAAAGTAAACAGATTACAAGCTCCACCACTAAACCCGTAGCAAAATCAGTTGTTTTAGGTTTCTTTTAAAAAATATAAGAGTTTAATCATCTAGCTAATATCTCTGTATTATTTTTATTAGAATTTAAGGTATGTTTCATTAAGAGTTTGATCATCGAATATATTTTTATTAGAGTCTAGGGTATATATCACTACAAGAAAAAAGGCTTTGGGCGACCAAAAAATTCGTCGCCAAAAGTAGATATTTCGTCGCACAAAGTATTTTGTGACAAAAAAAACTTCGTCACCAGTTCGTCGCCATAGCCGCGTCGCCCAAAGTTAGGGCGATATAACTTAATTTCGTCGCCTAAAGTAACCCTTTTGTGACGAAAATCAAAAGTTGTCGCACTTCACCTTTTGTGACGAAAACTAACTTTTGTCACCCTTATCTTTTGTGACAAAACTCACTTTTGTAGCCCTAGACTCTTTGTGACAAGTTGTTTTTGTCGCCCAAACTACAGAAAATTAGCAAATTTTATCACCCTGTCTTGTTTCTTTTCTTCTTCATTTTTTCAATTTTATTTGATATACCCAAATTAAATTATAAAACATTACTAGGGCTTTCACAAATCACAATTCTAGGAGTATTTCCCATTGAAACAAAATAGAACTATATTAATAGATAATCAACTCTTACAAGAGTACCATCATAAAGTAGTCATATCATGATTTACAATAGGTTGCTTCGATCCACAAAATGTTCAATATATGAAAACGTAGACCAATTATGTAAGGACTCAAAAGCTTCTTCAACTAAAATACCAAGGATTTGCTTATCCTGCCATATCCTTGCGAGTGAAAACGTAGACTAATTATGCAAGGACATAAAAGCTTCTCCATTCGCAACCTGTTTCACCAAAACCAAAATAATTCAGAATTAAGCATTAAAGTAGCCTGGGAGAAACCTAATATTAATAGCTGAATAACAAGGCCTAAAAGTAGGCTTACATAACCTAACAAATAAAATACAAAATGATTCAGAATTGCAGATTCAACAGTGACAAAGGACACTGAAAAGAGCAATACTTCTACTGTATTAAACTATTCATGCAGAAACCATTCCAGTTATGAATTCAAAGCAACTAGGACTAAAAAAATACAAAGAGAGGGACATGCATTAAGGGAGAGTGCAAACATTTGTACCTCAGCATTATGTTCATAGCCTCCAAACCACAGTAAACCTATCTTCTTCAAGTTTCTTTGTGTGTTCAATCATTTGTCGACCTTAACAAAAAAAGTTCAGAAGATAAGAAAACTGAAAGAGATAAGTAATAATCTGTAATAAACACCTTAAAAACATAATGGACTATCCGCCTTTGCAAGTCTCATTCAAAATAATGACAGTTAAAAAAGATTAACAGTGTAGCTACATCTGAAATATCATGCAATATAAACCAAAAAGAGGACTTAGAGTGGCAATCAAGAGAAATATGAAATAGTAAAGAAGCCAGAGAATAATTACCATAGCTTGTAACACTTGATGATATTTCTAGACAAGGCAACTAGGCAACCGTGGCTCCTGTAAGTCCATAAATAGAGTTTGCATTGACCTGAAAGCACAAATGCACAATAGAAACAGCAGAAAATGTGAATCTGGAGGTAACGATAGATGCAGAGCAGTCATGCACTAATAAAGCTTAATAATCTAACAATTAATATACCTTTTCAAGAGGACCTTTTGCTTCCTAAATTGAGATGATATAATAAGCGGCCAAAATTAATATGTGCAAAGATAAATTCGAACAATTAGCTAGGTGAAAACAAATATAAAATGCTGACTGAATCTTCAGATCAGCTTTGGCCCTTTTTCAAGCAGCAATGAGCTCCAGCGTTTTGAGCATGCTGATAAAACACACACACAAGGGACATGAATTAGCATCACTTCATGTTCATCTGATATTTGGTTAATGTTATAATGTAAATGCATGAAACATACTTATTTTTATTTTTTCTAGGTTTTGATACCATTTGGAGTAAGCAATGTGAATATGATGAATACGAGAATTTAACCCCTAACAATTACAATAAAAATACACACAAGTATTTGATCTTATTTTCGTTAATAAGAACCAAGCATATATAACTTTAATATGTTAAGATTCAATTTTATTGAATCATGCCCCGTGCGTAGCACGGGTATTCTCACTAGTTAATATATAATATTATTAGCTATTTAATTAATGGGTCATATAGTAAGGTTCGTTTGGTTTAACACGGGAAGAACAATTCTCAGGAAGTTACTTTTCGGGAATTCAATTCCCATGTATTGTACTTCTCGGAAATTGAAAAAATATGTTTGGTTGGATTTTAAATGGTAGGAATTAAAATAGGGAAATTGGAAATTTCGTTTTATAAAAGGTAGAATTAGAACTTACCTAGGGGGAAGTAGGTAAGTTTTTTTTTATTAGGGGGAAGTAGGTAAGTTAAATTCTCTTGAAATGGAGGAATTTAAATTTCTGAGAATTTAACTTTCTGGGTTTTCCTGTGACTAAAACTCCAACCAAACACATATATTTCATCTAATTCCTTGATTTTTCCACTTCCTGGGATTTTTAGTTGATAACCAAACGAACTCTAAGTTGATCGAATTGAACTAAAAGTATCATTTCTTTATTTTATTTTTATATGTGCACATAAAAAAAAACTAGCTACAAACTTAAATAAATAACTAAAAGAAACATAAAAGAAACGCAGGTCACTAACTCAAACCTGAAAATTAAAGATGATGGGCAATTAAATAAAACTTTTAAAAAAATCTAATATTGATTAAGCAAGTTAAAAGATTGTTGTGCTCCAAAAATCTAGCCTTTACTTTCCTAACAATCCTGCAATACAATCGGCAATTTCTGCATGACTCCTAAAATTAACCTCGATTTTCATTTATCTCAATTTTAATTTTCTTGCATTTAATTAATTAATTTCATGTTTTTTTTTCTCTATTTTCACTTAATTTTAGGAGTACTAAATACCTGATCAAATCTCCCCTTTTCACTCGTATTTTTCAGACCCTTTCGCCCTCAACAAACCCTATTTAAACCCCAAACACAAACACTTTCAATTCACTCAAATCAAACAGCTGATTATAGACTGAAGATTTTCAGTTTCGTCGTCGCGATCATCTGAAAATCGACAGCTCTATACATCAATCGATCGATCAGCTGCAATCTCCATCCTCAATTTGGGGCCTTTGAATTGAGGGTGATAGAACTGCGATTGATTATCCCCATGGCTTCATTTACATCCAGATTGATGCTTCTAATAACAGTGGCTGTTTTGTTGGTTGCTTCTTTTTTCAAACCAACCGTTTCCACTTCAAGAAACGCCTTTAATGGCCGCCGGGAGCTGAGATCGACTCCGGTCGACGGGTTTCGAGCCGAGCTCCGGCATGTCGATCATGGCAAACACCTTACCAAATCTGAGCGCATTCTCCGAGCTGTCATCCGTGGCAAGAACAGGTTGATTCATTTCTTTGCTTAATGCCTACTCTAATTTATTGATCATTATGATCGTTACAAAATACTCATTTAATCATTTTAATTAGACTTTTAAGTTCATCTCAAAATATATAAATTATAGATTTTTTTCACCATTCATCTATGATTCAATTTTAAAAAAAAAACATTATCAGAATTAAATAAAAATGTTGTTCATCTCAAAAAGTATTTATCAAGAAAAAACTAGTATTATTGACAATATTACCATTCTATCAATTATATACCCTTTTTTTCATATTTAATTATCTATATATGACTCAATTTACAATGTCAATTAATTTTTATAGAAATAATTGTCAAAATTACATAAAAATGTTAATAGCTACCAATTTTTATACAAAGAATTGTCATAAATTACATAATTGTTCATCTCAAGAAGTATTTTTTAAGAAAAAAACTACTATTAACTATTAACAATAGTACCAATTATGAATAACTCTAAATAATACACTTCATTTCAATTTTTTTTTTAAATATAGTGAAACAATTATATAACAAAAATGAAACGTTACTCCTTCATTTTCTAAACATTTTCCTTTTATTAAAATAAAATCACTTATAAAATGAAACGTTACATTGATCGATGATCAGGCTAGAGCAGCTGAGCCAGACAACGATGTCGACGGTGGAGGCGATGACCACAGCAGCGGCCAATGCGCCATCCACCGCCATTAGGGCGCCGATCCACCCAGGCGACGGAGAGTTCCTGATAAGCGTCGCGATTGGGACGCCTCCGCTCAAATTCTCGGCCATTGTCGACACCGGGAGCGACCTGATCTGGACTCAATGCAAGCCTTGCGTGCAGTGCTACACGCAGCCCACCCCGATCTTCAACCCCGCCAACTCCTCCTCCTACTCCAAGCTCCCCTGCACCTCCTCCCTCTGCGCCTCCCTCCCCCTCCCGGCTTGCTCCTCCACCGAAGAAGAAGACGCTGACGCCGCTGGATACTGCACCTACACTTACCAGTACGGCGACTACTCCACCACCTCCGGCACCCTCGCCTCCGAGACCTTCACCTTCGCCTCGAACACTTCCATCTCCCACATCGGATTCGGGTGCGGTGACGACAACGAGGGCGGGGGATTTAACCAAGGAGGTGGGCTTATTGGGCTGGGCCGCGGCCCATTATCGCTAGTCTCTCAGCTCAAAGAGCCTAAATTCGCCTACTGTTTAAATTCCCTGAACTCTGACGTCAGCCATGACGGGACCCTCCTGATGGGGTCATTCGCTGACGTGTCCAATCTCAAAGTCAAACCCTCGTCAACGGCGGCGGTTACACCGCTCGCGAGGAACCCCGCGCAACCGTCATTCTACTACCTGAACCTGACGGGGATCAGCGTCGGCGGCGAGAGGCTAGCAATCCCGGCGTCGACGTTCGAGCTGAAGGAGGACGGGACCGGCGGGATGATAATCGACTCCGGGACGACGATCACGTACATCGAGGAGTCGGCGTATAAGGTGCTGAGGGAGGAGTTCGTGAACAGGACGAAGCTGGAGGTGGTGGACGACGCGACGGTGCAGAAGACGGGGCTGGATCTGTGCTTCAAGGTGCCGGCAGATGGGGGAGCATCGCAGGAATTGGAGGTGCCGACGGTGGTGTTCCACTTCGAGGGAGCGGATCTGGCTCTGCCGGCGGAGAATTACATGGTGGGGATCAAGGCAGGGGAGGAGAAGATGGTGTGCTTGGCGATGGGGGGAGCGAGTGGGATGTCGGTGTTTGGGAATATTCAGCAGCAAGATATGATTGTTTTGCACGATCTGGCTAAGGAGAGTTTGAGTTTTGTGCCTATTCAATGTGATGCTTTGTAGGAGAAGGTTTTTTGTTTTTGTTTTGATTTTTTTTAGTGGGTATGATCACATCTGGATTTGTTGTTTGGGTTGATTAATAAGATAATTAAGATGAGTGTTTTTTTTTTTTAATTTCAATTTTGAACATGGCGGCAAACTCTTCAGTCTTCACAATGTATAAAGCAAATCAAATAACGGGTCGGTTTCACATAAACAAGACAAGAGTAGTTCTTCACCTAACGTCATAATGAAAAATAAAAAGTAAATGATGTGAGAGTCCCTGAGTACGCTTCCCTAATTAATACTCCCCATATCCTACGCAACACAAACCCCATCAAGGGTAGTGCTAACTGAATAGCTCGAGCTCGGCTCGAAAAAGCTTGACTCGAGCTCGCTCACTTATTTAAACAAGTCGAGCTTGAACAAAATTTGAAGCTCGGTTGAAAGCCCGACTCGTTGAATAAAGCTCGAATATGTTGAATTCTATGGAATTTCTAAAATTTTCTTTAAGTTAACATATTATAAACAAGTAGAACTACTTAAAGCTCGAAAAAAGCCCGGCTCGAGCTCGTTCATTTCCTAAACAAGCCGAGCTTAGCTTGAACAAAATAAAAAGCTCGTTTAAAAATTAGGCTCGGCTCGAACTCGTTTAACAAACAAACAAGCTTGAACATGTCAAGCTCGGCTCGTTCAGCTCGAATAACACCCCTAATCAAGGGGATATTCTCCCACAACTCCACGGGATATATCAAGCTTCGAGTCTATGAACATAGGTATACGATGAATGGTTTTGAATCTTTGATATATCGTGATTTCAGTGGCAAAATTTAGATTAAAAGTTTGGGATAAAAGGTGATTTTTAAAGTTATAATCATAAAATTTAATAGTATAAAAATATTTGACAAGGAGTATGGCCTTCAACTTCATAAGTGTTGTTCTTCTTGCGTTGATTTTGTTTGTTCCCATATTGTTGTACAATTTTGAACACGTCTTGGTGGATTTTGGATGATTATTCCCTCTTAAAAAGGCAATTTTGAGATGGTGATCAATTCACCATTGAAGAACCGAAAACCAAGCTTTGAAGAGAGTGTATGGATTTAGAGGAAACTGATTTCTGTTTCATTAAGCGTAAGTTGTACAGCTAGAGGTCCGAGTGCTTATATAGCACAATGTAACAAACCAAACAACTACCGTTATGTTATTTACATCTAGGAACTCTTATTTCTCTATTTACATAAAAGCTCCCATATTCTATATCTCCAAAGTAATTGATAGCTTCTAGCTAGCTACTGATTTTTTTTTGGTTAACTAGGTAACCCACCTTTGGTGGTAAACTCCTAGCACGTGATTCAGTCGGCAAGAGCAACGCGTTAGGTAATCGAATTGCACCGACCGACTAGACTCAATGACAATAAACAAAGTGAACCTAATTATTTCACCAAAAGAAAGGACGGAGACAGAAATCGAACCGAGTCTTGGGTACGTGGCCTAGAATCACAATCCAGATTCCAGACCATGATTTCTTGTGACTCCCCGATCCAATCCGATCCATGTCGGCAAGTAGCTAGTGATTTCTCATTTGATTGGAATGATCGACATTTTGGGGAGATTTTGCTAAATATAGAAATAGGTTTGAAAACGATTGTTGTTATAATAATCAAACTCGTGTAGAGATAGATGAGCCATCTCTATGTCTCGCTTGTCGGGTATAGGTCATGCCTCGGATCCATATCTAAACTCGTGCGAGCTAGTAATGAATATTTAATTCGACTTATATATATTGGTGATTGTCATTTAGATCTTATAAACTCAATTCCGCAACAAACTATAAAATTTGAATATTTGTCGAATTAAGTTAAATTTGGTAGGCGGAATGCATTAGTTACAATATTGACATTATTGTATTACAATAAGGCAGCACTTATTTGTAATGAAGTAGCGTACGTGTTATGATAAATTTACGATCTCATTCTTATTGCACCACGATCATTCGTATTTTAATACACTAAAGTTGCACTATTTACATTCTTGTATTACAATAAAAAGGTTACAATTTTATTTTTATATTGTAATGATGTAGTGCTTTACAATAAACTTAAAATCTCATTCTTATTATATTGTACTACACTAAGGCTAGAGGTTTAATGGGTGGGTGGTCTTATAAAAATAAATCTAATTTAAGAGTAGTTTTCTGTAATTTATAATTTTATGGGTAGTTATGTGAAATTTAGCCTAATTTATGGGTGGATATATGCAATTTACACTTAAAAAAAAAACAAGTTTCTACCGCTGGTCTCCACCCTTTCACTCTCTGTATAAATACCAGTTCGTTCTTTTCAGCTCTGACGACAAAGAAATGGCGAATAAGCTTAGCGAAGGTGAGTCGACGATGGTGTTGGAGTTGCTATGTGATGAGAAACGCACTCTTGAGGAGCTCATGACAGATTTTGACTCTAAATTCCGTTCTCCGATGCTCCGCTTTACCGTCTGCTTCTTCCTCGCCGAAATTCTCAAGGTATGTCTACGTCAATTAGGGTTGTTCCTCTTATTTTTGTTGAATATGGTAATAAAAGGAGGTTTTTATGTTTGATTTTTGGACTTTCAGGAAAATCAAAGCTTACCCTATATCAACGCTTAGTTGTGTTCTGTTTCATTTACAAAGTATATTCATCTCAAGAACCCGTGCATAATCCCTTCTTTACTCTACTTATTGAGGTACATCAAGTATCTGAAACCCTAATCGATCCTCAAATATTTGTGATATAGAAATAGAATTTCTAAAGCAACGGTTGTATGTATTATAGGTCGTATGTGATGAAGATGCTGAAATTGAAAGGGGTTTGATTCTGTACCTATTGGAAGCACCCTGCAACGAGGTTTGTCGATCTTGTTGTTTCATAAACAAGATGATTCTATTAGATTTATATGCTTCTATTGTTTGTGCTTTGTGTCAACTCTGAATTATGGGATAAAATTGAAGCTAGAGTGTATTTTCCTATGATATCCTTCGGGGAAAAAATGCTTATAAGGTGTTTAATCTGGACACCAAGCAAATACAAATATCTAGGGATATTGTATTTCATGATAAAATATTTCCTGATCAATCTCAGTCTCCATTCAGTTCTCAGAGTTTCACAAGTCAGAATATTGATGTAACAGATGATCTAGTATGTTCAAGGACTATTGAACAAGCTACACAGGTCATCAGTAGTGTTGAACAAGGTCTGAGAAGGTCAGAAATAACTCACTCGAGATCAAGGTATTTGAATGATCAAGTATATTTGTGCTGCTATAGGAACTGAAGATGAAGTCAATTGCCATAAGTTTTGTGCCCACACCTTGACTTCAACTGTTTAGTTTCCTTCTTACAAGAATGATCAATTTACTGTAATTCCAGATCAAGAACCATCAAGTTATGAGGAGGCATAATGCAAGTTTGCTAAATGGAAAGATGCTATGTCTGCAGAATTTGATGCTCTAGATCTGAACAACACATGGACAGTGGTTGACTTGCCTAAAGGAAAAAAGTCTATCAGTTGCAAATGGGTGTACAAGGTCAAAAGAAAATCAGATGTAACCATAGACAAGCACAAAGCCAGACTTGTTGTGAGGGGATTCACACAGAAACAGGGTATATAGATTGCACAGAGACTTTCTGATCACCAGTTGTGAAAATGACCATTGTGAGAACTCTTGTTTTAGTTGCTTTGAAACGAAAGTCGAAGTTATTCCAATTAGATATTAATAACGCATTCCTTCATGGTGAATTATATGAAGAAGTGTACATGAAAGTGCCTCAAGGATTAGCTGTTTATGGATCAACCAAGGTCTGTCGGTTGAACAAGTCCCTTTACGACATCAAACAAGCATCTAGGCAATGGTATGTAAGATTGTCCACATTTTTCAAAGGAAAATGTTATGTTCAATCTAAGAATGACTACTCCTTGTTCTTTAGAAAGAGTGTTGATTCTGAAATATTCGTAGCAGTGTATGTAGATGATATTCTACTCACAAGAACTGATGAAGTAGGTATTCAATCTCTGAAAGATAAGTTGCATTCTGAGTTCAAGATCAAAGATCTTGGACAGTTGCAATACTTTCTGGGTATGGAATTCAATACAGTTGATAATGGAATGTTACTTAACCAGCAGAAATTCAGAGTTTGATTGTGAAAATCCAAAGCTAACTTTAGTCAATATAAATAGCTCTCAGTTGAGCTTGTAAGATCAGTCAGTTGAAATAGAAAACTCGTTCTTGTTTTCTGATTTCCATGATGTAACACCCCTATCTCACATTAGATATCATAATTTATAAGGATGTTTGGAGTGATTTATAAGTGATTCAAGTCATACCCATGTCACAAGAGCTCTTCATTTCTAGGTTCCAAGTGAGGACAACGGATCTGAGAGGGCTAGATGGTTGGTGCCTCTTAAGACCCCGGGTCTTACACATGGGAGTGAAATTCAAGAACTCCTTCCTCTTTTTCTTGCTCGTTGTTTGTTATTTCAATTTGTTCAAACATTGCATTAGATTAGATACTTCTATTAGCTAAGTGTTCTACTAGAAGTTCAATAATCTCAAAACAAAAAAGGGTTACTTGTTCTCTGTTTCACAAACTTTTGTGTTTTCTGTGTTGCTTTTATTAGGACACATTTCATATTTTTTTCTTCTTCTTCTGTTGCAGGCTCTTAATCAGTCTGTTGCCGATTATGTTAAAAGGTTTAATTTCCCAGAGTATGTATATCACCTGATGTTTTATAAGCAAAAATTCATATGTTTAGCTGAAAATTCCCACTGTAACTTGTGTTTATTTTTTTTATGGTTATAGAGATGAAGCACTGAAAGGGTTGTTGCAAAATTTGTCCCGTGAAGGGATTAAAACCTTATCTTATAAGACCTTTTCTATTTAGGCTTCCGATTCAAGATGATGAGGTATACCACATAGATTATTGAATTTAGTGTATGTTTACACTTTTATCGTTTTGTTACTTACTATAAATATAGTCATTTAATTTGTAGCTGGTTTGGCTCCATAATGAGTGTAGTCACAAGCTTTTGTGGGATAATAGCATGGGTGATGAAGCGAGTATAAGAGCAATGGTCAGGGATCTTATTGCAAAGGTTGTAAAGGGACCCCTTTCTTCTTGCCAACGGGAGGTAATTACCTACCCTTTTTGATGTGCGTTATAGTGGAGTAGTCCTAGTAACATTTAAGAGAACTTATCGGCATCGATTTGCTTGTTCTGTAATTATTTTAAATATTCTTTTCCTTATGTTCTTACTACAGAATCTTTTGCTTGAGCTGAAACTCAATCCTAAGTCGGTGGATCATTGTGGACTAACCCTTGAATTGCTGCCGGTTAGAAATTTTATGCTTTCATTTCATATGAACTCAAATTATGAGTAAAGCTTATTGTTTTTGAAGTGTTTTTGTAACTTTACTTGTGCTTTAGGATCTTGTACACAACAACCATCTGATTGCTTTTGAAATTCTTCTTAAGATGATCTTGTACACAAAAACGATAATTTGTATTTTAATACGTTAAAGTTACAATATTAACATTCTTGTATTACAATAATAAGGTTACAATTTTATTTTTATATTGTAATGATGTAGTATTTTACAATAAACTTAGAATCTCGTTCTTATTGCACACACCAAGGCTAGAGGTTTAATGAGTGAGTGATCATTTGAAAATTAACATAATTTATGGGTGGTTATATGTAATTTACACTTTTAAAAACCAAATTTCTACAGCTGATCCTCACAAATTCACTCTCTATAAATACCATTTCGTCTCGGAGTGATTTATATATGATTCAAACCCTACCCAACTCACAAGAGTTCTTCCTCTTTAAACTTCGAGTCTTACACCATTGTGGGATGCTTTTTCTTTTTCACTATAAGCAAGGAATCCATATGTTCCTATAAGTTATAAATACCATTTCGAGGCCCTTGCCGAGCTGATTCGTAGCAGGAATCGCAACACAACTACGATGTTCCCGACAGACTCCGACGAGAGGGCAACCGAACCAGGATCGAGGTCTAGCAAGCCGCAACAAGAAGCGTCAAGAGCACCCAATGCACAAGGAAAAAGCGGGTCGGGCTTCGCGCTAGGTTTTGAGGCGAGAAACGATTATAATCAGATGGTGAAGATTGATTCTCCGATGATTTTTGAAGACGGCGTCAGCCGCAACGAGTGAAATCAACCACTAATTCCTCAAGAAGACGACCGAGACCATCTGATAGAGGATTCTCAAGCGGCCCGCGACAATGACTTCACCCTTAAAATTGAAGAGAATCTTGAACCAGCCCTCGAAACTGAATTCAAAGCTTTTTCGGATACTTCAATATCATCACCGTAGGCAGGGGGTGATGGAAATGAAAAAGAACGATCAGACCAACACACCTATTTGAAGGTAAACCCCAATCCTTTGGCTGAATTAGTTAATCAGTTGATTGAATGGATTGAAATTAGGTCGGTCTGCTAGAAACTGTGTTTGCTTTCAATTTGAATTTCTCATTGCCAAAATTGTAACTGACAATGCATGTATTAGTCTTTTCCTAGAAGATTAGCTGGATTGGTTTTTGGTCGAATTCAATTGAGTGTTTCCTTAGTGCGCACAATGTGTTTGAAAAAAAGGATAGTAGAAAGAATATTGTTCTTGTTGATTACATTGGAGAAAATACATGGGATCATGTTGTTGTCTGGAGTGGCATTAATGACATGATTAGTAGTCAAATTGCAATACCTTATGACAGAGGAAAAGAACTGTCAGTGCCATGTTGTTTGTACAACTCAAAGGGTAGTTTTGATAACTTAGAGAGTGAGGTGGATGAATACAAGGTTTTTTATCCTAGAATTTTCAGCATGTGTAGTGAAATAAAATATTTTTTTCTTCTTCTGTTGCAGACTCTTCATCAATCTTTTGCTGATTATGTCAAAGGATTGAATTCCTCAGAGTATGTTTTTCACTTATGTTTAAAATTCATATGTTCAGCTACTGAAAATTCCCTTTGTAATTGTGTGTATTTTTTATGGTTATATTCCCTCTGTAATTGTGTGTATTTGTTATGCTTATAAAGATGAAGCAGAAGATCTTGAAGGGATTAAACCCCAGTTTATAAGACCATTTCCATTTAGGCTTTCGGTTCAAAATGATGAGGTATGTAGGCTTATACTTTTATCCATTTGTTACTTACTAAATTTATCCATTTGTTACTTATTAAATCTAGCTATTTAATTTGCAGTTGGTTTGGCTCCATAATGAGTTCAGTCACGAGCTTGTGTGGGATAATAGCATGGGTGATGAAGCAAGTGTAAGAGCAATGTTGAGGGATCTCATTGCAAAGGCGGTAAAAGAACCCCTCTCTTCTTGCCAACAGGAGGTAATTGCCTACCCTTTTTATGTGCGTTAGAACGGAGTAGTCCTAGTAACATTTAAGAGATCTTCCTAGCATCAATTTGCTTGTTCTGTAATTATTTTAATTTTTTTTCCTTATGTTCTTGCTGCAGAATCTTTTGCTTGAGCTGAAACTCGATCCTAAGTTGGTTGATCATTGTGGAGTAACCATTGAATTGTTGCAGTTAGAAATTCTATGCTTTCATTTCATATGAACCTCAAATTATGAGTAAAGCTTGCTGTTTTTAAAGTGTTTTTGTAACTTTACTTGTGCCTTAGGATCTTGTACACAACAACCATTTGATTGCTTTTGAAATTCTTCCTAAGATGATCTTTTACACAACAACGATCATTCGTATTTTAATACACTAAAATTACACTATTAACATTCTTGTATTACAATAAAAATGTTACACTTTTATTTTTATATTGTAATGACGTAGTGTTTTACAAAAAACTTAGAATCTCATTCTTATTGTACACACTAAGGCTAGAGGTTTAATGAGCGAGTGATCATTTGAAAATAAATCTAATTTACGGGTGGTTTTCTATAATTTATAATTTTATAGACAGTTATGTGAAAATTAGCATAATTTATGTGTGGTTATATGTAATTTACACTTTTAAAAACCAAATTTCTACGGTTGATCCTCACAAATTCACTCTCTATAAATACAACTTCGTTTCGGAGTGATTTATAATTCACTCTCTATAAATACAATTTCGTTTCGGAATGATTTATAAGTGATTCAAGCCCTACCAACTCATAAGAGTTTTTCATTTTTAAACTTCGAGTCTTTGTACATTGTGGGATGCTTTTTTTTCCACTATAAACAAGGAATTTATATGTTCCTATAAGCTAGAAATTCTTATTGGGACTTGTGTGTATATGATTTATAATTCACTCTCTATAAATACCATTTCGTTTCGGAGTAATTTATAAGTGATTCAAGCCCTACCAACTCATAAGAGTTCTTCCTTTTTAAACTTCGAGTCTTTGTACATTGTGGGATGCTTTTTTCACTATAAGCTAGGAATTCATATGTTCTTATAAGCTAGAAATTCTTATTGGGACTGTGTGTATATGATGATGTTTTATAAGTTTTGATCTTTAGAGAGGATCAACACTTAAGATTGGGTCTGGTTATAGAGATGAAGCAATTAAAGGGCTACTGCAAAATTTGTCATTTAAAGGGATTAAATCTCAACGGATTATACCTTTTCTATTTAGGTTTTCGGTTCAAGATAATGAGGTAAACAGTAAATAATTAAATTTTGTGAGAATGTACATTTTTATCCCTTTGTTAGACTTACTAAATTTAACCATTTGCAGATGTTTTGGCTCAATGTTGGGGACAATCACGAGCTTTTATGTGATTACAATATGAATGATGAAATGAGTATAACATAAATGATAAATGATATTATTGCAAAGGTTGTAAAGAGTCCACTTACTTCTCTGCATTATTCTTTATAATTGATTATTCTTTTTAAGCTTTTTAACCTCTACAAAAAAAACATATAATATTATTGCAAAGATTATAAAGGGTTCACTTACTTCAAGATCTTGCAAGACTTCCCTCAACATAATCACTTATAAATCATTCCGAAAATCCTTATTATATCCTATACTATATGAGATGGGGTGTTGTAGAGGGTTCCAATCTAGTATATAAGTAGGTGGGTCAGGATATTATTACAAAGCCTATAAAGGATTCACTTACTTCTTCCCAACACGATACTAAGTTGGTGGATTATTATGGATTAACACTGGAAATGCTACTGGTTAGAAATTTTATTTTTTCATATGAACATCAAACTATCAAACAAGCTTGTTATATTTAACGGGTTTTGTAATTTTATTCATGCCTTAGGATCTTGCACACAACAATCATCTGATTGCTCTTAAAGTTCTTCCTAAGATGAGGTTGTCGATGAATCGCTTTTCTCTAAAAGCGATCAACGACATGAAGCTTGAAGCGCAAGGACTCAAACCGACGATTGTTGAGAGCCTTGGTAAAAATGTCTGCTGTTTGGAATGAGAAGTGAAAATCATATGTTCGGAACAAGAAGTGCAAATCATATACAAAAAGATATGGAAAATATTGATACATATATTTTATATATAATCTCCTAATAGTAATCTACTGCCACCGGATTCGGATTCGAATTCAGATTCAAAGTCAAAGTCAAAGTCAAATTCGTATACAAAATTCAAGGTTGGTTCTAGTCTTCACCTTCCACTTAGTTTTCTACTTGTTATTCTTGAGGAACTAGTTACTTGATGATAAATAATGATCAAATTTTCAATGTTTGAGTTTCATTTTGGCTTATGGAGCTTGGTTCGTGTTAATAACTTTTTTTTGTATGCATACTCTATTAGTGATTAGCTTTGTATTAAAACTTTCATTGCATTAATTGGATAGTTCTTGTAGACATACTCTAAGTTTAGTTAAGTTCTTTAGTGGTGGGTGCTTAAAGTGTGATGTTTTTAAGCTTTTTTTATTGCTTGTTTTTTCAATATCGATTTTTAAGTGCAATTCAAATTATTCCTATTAACTCTATAACGAATCAGATGAGATGCTTTATTTGGTTTTGATCAGGACTTCCTTGAGGGAAACAGTCCCGATATTGAAGATGGAGATTGCACCATTTTAATCAAAACATGCAGGAAATTCGTGTCAAACAAAAAATGCTCGTCCCTCATCAATGCCCTCAAGACGGATCTTATTAAAGCATCGACTAACTTTAAACTACATTGATTCATTGAGGTATTCATTCATGGTTTCAGTTGTATAGATATTGAGCTTCTTTAAGCCATTTTTGTTTCTCTTTCACAAATTCATTTGTTTGCAAAACTTTGAAATTCACCAACAACGTTCTTAGGCTTCTTAGCCACATTGTGAATCGTTTGAAAGCACATGTCTAATGCAAATTCTAATGATGTGTGCATAATTGTTTGAGTTGGAAGTCAACCTGTGAAGAGATCAAGTCAACACAGGAATGAAGACAAGATATTAACTTGAGGATACAACTAGAGATACTAGGCTTATCTGAAAGGAGAATGATAAGCAAAAACTGCTTTTCTTTTTGGTTTGAATAAAAAAATATGTGATTGTGTGTAAAAAAGTTGATTTTGATGAAAGATCAGATCAAAACATGATCAGATTGTAAAGAAAACAAATGATCAAAGCACCAAATGGTCAATGTATGAGAGGATTCATGGAGAAGAAGAAATTTGCATGCTCTAGGGTTTTACTTGGCAGTCAAGCTACTCAAAATGGTCTCTCTCACATACATCGAAATAACTAAAGAAGGGCTATTTATACTAAGCTAAGTGGTCCACACAAGTGGCCTTAAGTGGTCAAATAGAGGCATTATAAGCCACTAAAATGGATTATGAACTGATGGTTGATCAGTTGTGGTTTTATATAACAATGTAACCATAAGCAATATCAACATATATCTTCAATATTGTGCATTCAGCATCAACATAAGCAGCATGACAACTGACCAAACTATACCCGGATCTCCCGGGATACTTCTCCACTTGTCAGAGTGGAGAGTGACTCAAATAGCCACATCTTACCATGACAACATCGGCTCAGACGAATGACAAAACAAGGTCATTTTCGTCTCGAATTTGACAACTGCGCTATGTAGACATTCTCATCGAATGCACCACATGTCCCTTCAGCACCGATCACATTCGGATGACTAATGCAATTACCCGATTGTCTCTCGTCTTACACCATTCTTTCATCGAGGACTTTGTGTTGTTTGATGGATAGATTTACCTAGTTGTCGGCAATGATCCTGACCAAGATACTGATATACACCACAAATTATGTTTGCTCTCGATACTCTTGTGCAAATTATATATGCTAGTTAATAATTTGAAATCTCTTAGATACACCACAAATAACCGTTTATTCAATCTAGTCCTTAGTCACATCGTGAAACGCTCCTAAAGACATAAAACGTTCCTAATGATGTTGTCTTGATTCTCCATTCTCCAACATAGACATCATATAACATAGACATCATACATGATCATCCCCAATGTTCCAAGCCGAGGCACACCTGCCTTAATCTTGTTCACAATCAACTGGCAATCTGACTCCACCTCTATCATATCGATGCTTTAGTCCCGATATATATGTAGCCCCCACAAGATTGCTTTCGCCTCAACTACCCCTGACTGATCCGATGTTTGTACCTTCATCGACCTGCAAACACCACCTCCCTATCTCCTCCCCGTGACAACCAGTTCACATCCCATCGATTCATAAACTGCCGCATCATAATTCACTTTAATTATCATCTTGACATTAGATCCAGGCCCGGCCCAGAGGCAAGGGCAGGCTGGGCGCTTGCCCAGGGCCCAAAAAAATTAGGGGCCCAATAATATAATTCGGTATATATACATATATATAGGTAAGAGGCCCAACCAAATCAATACCCAGCCCAAATAAATACCCAACCCGGTTAAATACATGGAAAAGTAAAAAAGAAAAAAAATTAATTCAACTAATTATGTACTCCGTATTTACTTTACGTGGAAAGGAGTGAAAGTAAGAATTGAATTGAAGGCTTGAAGGAGTTGAAGTGTGCAAACGGCAAACCTAATTGAAGAGAAGCAAGGGGCCTTGTTCTTCTCTCCAAATCAAATTGGGGATTTAGGGAATTGTAAGAGGCGAATTCGGTCGGGCATTCAAGGCGACGAGATGAGCAAGCCTTGTGAATTTCAACGGCTTCAAGGCCCTCGGCTTTATAGCACCACCATGGCAACCGTCACTTCCGCCCCCGCTCCTATTTCGTTGAATTTCGCCGGTAAGATGTTGATTTTATTTCGATTCAATTCAGTTGGTTTCAAATATTATTCAATCATCTAATGAGTATAAATATATTCTATTCTTATTTTGATTTTTGAATTCCACTTTTTTTATGCAGAACTGCTTCTGCAGACGATGGTGTTCCATTGGATTTCAAGAGCGGATTTTTAAGTGTTTGCGGTTTGCGTCAAATTCCTTTCGGATTGTCGATTAATCAACCATTCAGATTAAGCCATTCAGGTGATCTTGTTCCCTTATTCTCCTGTTGTATTCTGATTGACTGATTGTTGTAGATGATCTTACAATGTTGCCTAAAAAACATTTATCTGGGAGTGCAAAAAGAAAAATACGAGCACAAAATGAACAATTTATTACTACCTCCGTTCCATAATACATGGGCTTTTCCTTTTTGACACGTTTTTTAAGAAGCGAAAAACCCTATGAAATATTATTTTTTTTATCAAATTTTTTATATCATTTGATACTTATTACTAATAAGTATCAAATTATATAAAAAAATTAATTAAAAAAATAATATTTCATATAGTTTTTCGCTCCTTAAAAAACGTGCCGAAAACTAAAAACCCATGTATTTTGGAACGGAGGGAGTAAATCGCAATGTTGGAGGCAGTGGCGAAGCCAGCCCGTAACATAGGGGTGGGCGAGATTTAGGCTAAAAATTAAATAATAATGAAACGAGTTTTGCTAAACTTTAAATAAATTTAATTGTGAAGGGTTATGTAAATTTTTTTTAAAGATTTATCCATATTATTAGAAGTAAATAAAATTTATAATTAGTTAAAAAAAATTCAAGGAAACCCCTGACGAATGACTAAAATAGAATTCAAACAATATTAATTGAAATTAATTATTCTCAATTTAAAAAGATATTTGAACTTATATATAAAAAGATAGTTAAAAATAAGTGAAGAAAATGTTAAAAGTGGGAATTGAACCTTGGGCTCTAGATAAAGAGGAAAAAATTCCTCATTTATACTTTACCAACTAGGCAAGGTAAGCTTTATGATCCATTTTCACATCTAAATTAATTTAGATATTTTTATTTTTTATTTTTTATTTTTTATTTAGTTAACCTTTTGTATTTTTTTCCGGGATTGGGGTGGGCTCGCGCTCATACGAGCCCACCCCTAAATCCGCCGGTGGTTGGAGGAATTAGAGGTTGATACTATTATTGATGATTTTGCATCAAAAAATGCCAGAAGAAATAACTTAGCATGATGTTTGTGTACTGTGGTAGGTAATCAACAAAGTTGGGGATGAAGACCAAGTTCTGTTGTTGCTGTTGAAGACTATTGATGGGTTGTCCTGGGTTGCATTGCTGCTGAGATCCAGATTGTTGTTGCTGTTGAAGATTGCTGATGCATTGTGTTTGAAGATTTAGCAATGTCTTTATTGCCTTTTTAGTGTCAAAACTTAGCTCCACTATTAATGTAGTGATAAACCAAATATATTTTGAGATATTCGTATTTTAATTTAGAATTATATGGATTTTAAGTTATTTAAATGTGTTATCAATGGTTCGAAGTTTCAAGTTATTAGGGCCCTTCATTTTCTTTTGCCCCGGGCCTCTATTACATTAGGATCGGCCCTGATTAGATCTCATCCACCCACGCCTTTCAATAGCACATCAAATGAATTAGATATTTAGAAACCTACTCTTCTTTTGTAATGGCATTAGATCTCAATTTAGATCTATCGCTATTTGTAATTTTCATTTCCCTATCTTTTTCAATAGCACATCAAATGAATTAAACCACGAGTAGGGCTGATATACGAGCTAACGAGCTCGAGTAGTGGGTGTTCAAGCTTGGCTCATTTACAAACGAGCCGAGCTCGAGCTCGAGCCTCATTTTCTCGAGCCGAGCCGAGTCGAGCTCGAGCTACTCACAAAATGTAGATCTGTGATTCAAAGTGAATTGAGTCCAAAAGGCAAAGCGGCCGACAGACTCTTTAGAAGAAGAGGTTAAATAAAACCTAGGGACAGAACTGTAATTTCACCTACAAAACAAGATATACGCCCTATTTACAGGGGTTAAATAAAACCTATTTACATGGGGTTAAATAAAACATAGGGGGAGAACTGTAATTTCACCCATAAAATGAGCTATACGAGCTACTCGGGCCGAGCTCGAGCTCAAAATTCTGCTCAAACTTGGCTCATATTTAATTCGAGCGAGTTCGAGTCGAGCTTTTTCTGAGCCGAGCCCGAGCCGAGCTCGAGCTACTCGGCTCAAGTAACAGCCCTAACCACGAGAGTTGGCTAAGAGAGATTAAAGGCTTTAGGTTCACGCATGGTGAAACAACCGGAGGGCAAATCGAGAGACAACACACATAGCAGAGAGCCGCTACTCAAATTGTCCAGATTTACATTCCTGATGCCTCAAAGAACCTTAATCCATAAAAGATTTGCATTTGACCTTGAATAGAAGCCTTGAATAGAAGAAACGCCCAATTTGAAGCCTGAGTCGCAGGAACCCGAACCCTAACTTTCTCTCTCCTTTCCTAGGACGAGCGCTAGTAGCCTAGCACACAAGCCGAGTGAGATTCCATTCTAAAACCAATTGACAATTGAAGGAGTAGCCCACCGACTCATATACTAGGGCTTGATATGTTCAGCTTTCCGATGTGGGACACTTTTGGTCTCATTCACATCTCTAACACACCTTAAAATAGTGCTTACAGACCAGGGCTGCTAAGCTCTGATGTCTTTCCTCGTGCTTTTTTAAAAATGTATCACTCTATAAGATCCTGTCATGGATTGATCGTTCTTCTTTTCTTTTCAACCATGTGATCATTTTTATCGGTCTATTTCTTTTGAGGCTCTTACATCACTTTGATTTCCAGGGTTCATTTTCTTCAAGGAGGGTTCCCTATTGTAGTATTTGTAAAGGTTGTTAGGGGATTTAACATGCTTGCAAGCATGTTAGTAGTTTTGTTCCACCATGTGTTTGCTATATATGGTTTTAAATCCTTGCATTTTATCATGATCTATTTCTTTATTTGTTGAACATCTTCATTTCAGTTATGTTATAGAGGGACCTTTATTTGGTACATGATAGTTCCCCTTTGTATTCATTCCTTGTAGCGTTCCACTAATGTTACTATTACTCAGAAGGTTTAATAAATGTCTTTCTTAAGTTTCATTCCTTGTGGTACTGTGATCTGGTGTATGTGTATATATAGACAAGATATTGGGTTTATGAACCAAATTGATTTGGTTCATAAGCTAGCACATCGGATATGTTCTCTTTGTTTGGTATTGTGGTCTGGTGTATGTGTGTATATAGACAGAATATTGGATTTATGAACCAAATTGCTTCGTTTCATAAGCTAGCACATCGGGTTTACGGGCAAAAGACGTCGGTTTATTGTAACAAAAGACGTCACTTTTACGAACTAAACACATTAGTTTTACGTACTAAAAACATCAGTTTTACATACCAACCACATCAGCTTTACGTAAAAAAAACCAGTTTTACGAACTAAGCACATCATTTTTATGAACTAAACACATCATTTTTACGAACTAAACACACCAATTTTAGGAACTTAACACATCTGATTAATTAATAATTTAGGATGTCTTTACTATATATAAACAACGGCTTTAAAATAAAAAACGGTTTCAATATATGTAATAGCATCGGTTTTGTATTTATTCCATATAGCCAAATTTTGTGTGAAAAAATAACATTACAAATTATAGAGAGAAAATGAATATACATATGTAGGATTTCTATACAAGTGATGTCTCTTTAATATTAAAACATCGTTTTTATAATTATAAATGATGTTATAAATAATATAGACATCGGGTTCTGGCTGATGTGAAAAACTTTTGACTTTTTACAACACCCACATAGACATCGATTTTTTTTTGAAAGACATCGGTTAATAGCCGATGTTAAATAACAAATTTCTAGTAGTGATGATTTCTTGCTTTTCCCATTACACCATTGCTACCAAACTTCAAATACTGCACTCCTGCCTTTTTCCCTACAAGATGAACTTTGTCTTTATTCTTCTTTTTCTTGGATCACCATGATATTTCTCCCAACTTTTTTTTATGTTTTGAGTTATGCTTACTTAAGCTTGTTCTCACTCAAGTAGACTATCAAAATTCAGAAGCATTTTGATTATTAAACATCCTTTTGGAAGAATTGTATTGGGTCAAGTCTACCTTGGCCAACTGAGCCTTTCCCCGATTGAGCGCGGAGTTACTATGGTGTACGTTGAAGGCTATTCAATCAGGTTGACTCTTTGTGTTATAAGATGGAGACTTTTATTTGTTAAAAGTGCTGCAACATACCCTTCTTTATGCTTATTACCTCAACTAGATAAATGAGATACGATGGAGACTTTTATTTGTTAAAAATTTCGGATTCTTCATGAAGGCTTAGTGAAGCCATTTTTTTTTACAAACTTTACAGCTTTGTTATTGAGATTGTTTCTAAACATCAGTAAGACTGTCCAGTTTTGGATTCGTTAATTTGGATTCTTGGGATGCAATGCAACATCTATTTTGATAACTAACTGAAACTCGTTTTTGTTAATGCAATCTATCTTCAAGCCTCTAAAAACAATAGCTTGAACACGTTTCCGAGCCCAAATGAAAGCCAAAGTCGAAATGAAAGCCTCTAAAAACAGTATCATTTATCGAGCATCACGTTTCCGAGCCAAAATGAAAGCCAAAGTCGAAAGAGGAAGAGTCCAATCCCATAGTGTAGAATGATAGGATTGATTTAATGAAACCTATGTAATCTATCACATAGCTTGAACACCAAATATCGAGAGCAATATCGAGAGCAATACACAAATATTAGGTGAATTTAAAAGTTTAATAAGACTTTAATTATGTTTGCAAACAAAAGAATTTGTAAAAGAGAAACTAAAAAACCAAACTCTGCCTTGCGTAAAGTTACGATTAACCTCTGATTTGATGGGTTACAGGAAGCTTTGCTAATTATGGTCTCTCATCACTCGTCATATTGTTGTTGTCAAGTTGTTTGGAGGATGAAGAAGCAGGGTCGGAGCAAACAAGTCAGAATAGCCCTCTAACGACAGCTCCTGCCAACGCCCAATGTACCGCTCGACTCCAAGGTCGAATACTTCGACATACTCGCCGTCATCTTCATTGATAACAACACAATTTCCTTTCCAAGGACGAGGGAGATCCTGACCTGAGACCGAAAAGGAGCTAGTCCTGGTGACGAAAAACACTCTATCCCTCAAACTCTCGACTCTTTCCCACCTGCAGCGTGTCGGTACATTGGCGTCGTCCTTTACTAGCCTAAAGATCCGACATCCGGATGCATTATTCCCGTAACAGATAGATTTCACAACTATATATAGATCACCATCAGATACCACAAAACTAAGCGAATAAGCCTGTACACTACTTAGATATTTGCGGAGGCTATCACAAACTATTCCAAATCGCTGCAAATTAGATTTGTAATCGAGCATAAGGATATTGTAGTCAGGATCATCATAGACAACTAGGTAAATCCATCCATCGAACCACACAAAGTCCTCGATGTAACGGTGTTTGATGACGAGAGACAATTGGGTAATTGAATTAGGCACCCGAATTTGATCGGTGCTGAAGCTACACAGGTGGTGCATTCGATGAGGATGTATACATAGCGCAGTTGTAGAATTCGGGATGAAGACGACCTTTTCTTGCCACTCGGAGCCGATGTTGTCACGGTAAGATGAGGCTATTGGAGTCACTCTCCACTGCGACAAGTGGAGAAGCGTCCCGGGAGATCCGGGTATAGTCTGGTCCGTAAGCGGGTGCTGCAGAAGGAGCTTTCTGTCCCTGGATTCATGGACCGCTACCATCCAGACTTTGCAAGAGTCACGGAGGTGTCGGATAAGGTACACTGTGACGACGGTGAGATGAACCGTTGGTTCAAGGCGTCGACCCTCCCAACCGAAGGAGACGGAGAGAGGGAATAGTGTGTTATTGCGGGGAGGAGGGAGAGCTGATCTCCATGATCGGCAAACGGAGCGGAACCGTATGATATCGGCATGGTTTTGGCCGGCGATGATAGCCACTATAGTTCGGGAAGAAGATCGGACCACCGATCAACTTGGTTGTCAACCATGGCTATTGCCTATTCGGTAGGATTGATGATATATTGTAATTAATTTCAACACATACCTTTTCATGAATCGTGACCTTTATAATAGATTTGGGTATTTATCTCCACCAGATCGAGATCGTATAAATCTATGTATGGTAACCATACAAATTAGAAGCTCTATCATCTTTCTATATACATCTAAATCTTTTCTGACCCAAAAAAAAAACCATAAAATCATTTATCGATCTATCTTCGGTTAATAATACTAATTCTGTTAGCATTTGCCGACGTGTCACACCCATAATTAAACTTGAATACTTTATTCAAATGGTATTTAATGGTCAATATTATTGTTGAAATTTTAAAATACACATTTCATATTTTAAACATATATGTTTCCTATTTTCATACTAATCAAAAGTTTATTTTCTTATTAATCGATATTATTAAGGAAAGTTTAAATATTTGTATCCAATATTATATTTATCAATCATATTAAAAATGGCTAGATATTTAATTCAAATGTCAGAATAAAAATTAATTATAAAAATAAATGATTCTCAAAATCATATTTCTTTTCAAAATTTACATATTATATGGTATAGACATCTTAATATTTTTTTTTTGAAAACTTTTAAATATTTTTGGAGATAGAAGCAAAACGTCATCAATTTTAAGAAGAGATTATTTTTGCAAATGTTATCCTTAAAAAATTGCAGAAAAAATAATTATCGAAAATGAATATTTTAAATCTACACGGACTCTACACATTCTACATGACATCTATCTAAATTTTTAACCTAAGATTTTGTTTCAGATAGAAATTATATTTATTCTAAACATCTTAAATGACTATTGGGAATACAAAAAAAAGAGAACATTTTAAGATCTACATACAAAAATTGAAGAATTTTTAGAAAAGAAAATGTGAAATTTGAATAAATAAATAAACACTCTTTTATGATAAATTTTTGGGTGTTTGGCTTCAAATAATGAAGAAAAAAAAATTCCAAAATGATATTTTACATCTATATTTATTTTATACAACCTAGAAGGCCCTTATTATAGTTTCAATATTTTAAGGCTTGCAAAAGTTTTTTTTTTTTTATGAAGTTAGGAAAAATAATCTATTTGTGAATAGTCAATTTCAAAAAATAATTATAAAAATCAATTAGAGCCAAAAAAAAAGTTTTTTTTTCTTACAATTACTTATTTTAGACATCTTAAATGACTATTGAAAAAAAAAAATTCAATACCTACAAGTTACATTTTGGATGAGGCTTCTTAGATCACTTTTCTACCTTCTAGGATCTCTTTTTTACCATCTTACCTTTATTTTCACTATTTATTTCTCTCTTTTTCTAGCCATCTTTCTAATGAAAATAATGAATAAATTATGTATATCTACATAACTTCAAAAGTATTCGCACAATCATGTGCTTATGATTTTTTTAATCTTTGTATGAGAGCTTATATTTTCCTTTTTAGATTTATCCTAATGATAATAATTATATATTTATTTCAATTATAGTAGGTGATGTCTTTGAGTATTATTACTACTTCACCTTATTAAATCATTATCAAAATTTGTATTGTATCTCTTCCCAGCTAATTTATAAATTATCAAAAAAATACTTTATACATATAGTATTATATAGGTATATAAAATGATGTTTAAATTAAAATGGATCAAACTCGCGTGACTTCAAGGGATGAGAATTACACTAGTCTAAAATCTAAATCTTTATGAAACCTAATTTTCAAAATACCCCCATCCTGTTTCTTTGGTAGACAAGATAATCCTTTAGGGGAATAAGATAAATACCCGAGCTTAATTTACACGGTTTAAATAAATTATTGTCTCAAACTAGACCTATCAAACTCATACCGGAACTTAGATATATTCACGACCTTTTCTCCTCAATTTTATCCCATTTCGTTGGTTGGATTTGTGGGGAAACTCTAAGAAAGCAGCAGACGACGACTTGTTCATCTACACTAGATCCTTGAGATAAAGAGTCATGAATGTCCTGCAATAAGGTATTCAATCGATCAGGAAGGCAAGGAAAATATATAGCCATCTCATAAATGAGTGGATGGCTTCTTAATAACTTTTATTAAGAATGAAATGTGCTTGTAAACCCCTTGAATTTTTTTGTCTTCATAGCTGAACCATTTGTCACTTGGCTGATCCTGCAATATTATCTTTCCGGAAAAAAAAAGATGGGTCTGAACTTCAATGGAGCTTGTAAAGTAGTGACATTTATACGATTGTTGATTTGATTTTGTGAGTTTAGTCTTTTTTTCTCTGAGGGATTTTAATGTAATTTTAAGGCTGTTATGCCTTTCTAATGGTTTGTTGTTGATGTACGTTGAACTATCAAGGATGTTCAATTATTGTTGATAGGATTCTGAGCAATGCTTATTTTTGTGATCCTTGTCCATTATTATGATTGTTATTACTCCATTTCTAATTCTATCATTGACCTTTTAAAGGTCATCTTGTAGGTAGATTCCAAGATATTCAGTTGCCTCTCTGGAGAAAATGCATAAACCTAAACTGCCCACTGAGGGGATACCACTTGACCTTCTTGACCTCAACATTCACAGGTATGATTGGTCTTCTTGACCTCAGCATTTACAGCATCTTTAGTTACTGCTGTGATTGGCCTTTTCCCTTCCATGTGCTTTATATTACACTGAGATTTTATTAGCCCTGAGCTCTTTCTTCATATGGCTATTTTAAGCACTTTCTTTATTTTTAAGCTCAATGTCCTCAAGAAGGATCTTATTAAAACGTCGACTAACTTTACACTACATTGAACCATTGAAGTATTCATTCATGGTTTGTATTGTAGAGATGTTGGGCATATAGTATGGACAATGATGGGAGACCTGATAGCTAAGTTGTATAAACCATTTTTGTTTCTCTTTCACAAATACATTTGTTTGCAAGCATGAAGTCTGAACTTTGAAATTCACCAACAAACGTCCTTGGCCACACATTATGAAGCGTTTGAACTTTGAATGCAATTCTCTAATGCAAGTTCTGATGATGTGTGCACGGTTGTTTGAGTTGGAAGTCAACCTGTGAAGAGATCAAGTCAACACATGAATGAAGACAAGAGCTCAAATGGAGGATACAACAACTAGCTAGAGATTGATACTGTTCTTATGTGTTAACTCGGCTGGGCTCGGTGCTAGCTAGAGATCGATACTGTTCTTATGTGTTAACTCGGCTGGGCTCAGTGGAGTCAAGACGCTGGAGGGGGAGATCGTGTGTGCGGGCACACATACGGGAGATTCGAACAACACATAAACCCGAACGGGGTTCCATCTCAAAACCAATTGGCAATGAGAGGAGTAGCCCACCAACCTTATATGTTGTTCAAGTATTATCTAAACTACCGATGTAGGACAACCACCATTCCAACATTATGTGAAAGAACAATGATAAGCAAAAACTTTTCTTTTTTGGTCTGAAGCAAAAACTGTATATAGTGGATGGAGTATAGTACGTGATTGTGCATTGAGAATTTCTACGCACTGTCTATGTCCTTCATTGGAATCGGGGGGGGGGGGGGGGGGGGGGGGGGGGGGGGGGCGGCCGCCTCCCTCCGGCGACGGAGTTTCGTACTAAAAAATGTGAAAGAGATTACAAAGATTGTCTAGCTTAGTTGGTAAAAGGATGGAAGGAAGGGTAAGAGAAGCAAGAGGTCATGGGTCTCAATACTTACTTTTTTACTTTTTTTGCACTCTTTTTATTCCTTACCTTTTTGGTTATATTTTTCTTTTAATATTTTCATTAGATTATTCATTATGTTACCCATATATTTTAAATAATTCTTCTGATTTTTACTTCTATGAATTTTTTTTACTATCAATATCATATTTAAACCACAATTTATGAGTTTTTTTATCATACTTTTCAATCCTATCATTTTTTTTCCATTTACCAATGAAAAATTCATTAAAAAATTTATAATTTTCTTTCAATAATTTTAAAAAAAATCTTAATCCTGCCCACGCACACATATATATATAAATTATTAAATTATTTTATGAATTTTTGTAATAAAATATCATATTTATACCATAATTTATGGTTTATTTTCAATATATTTTTTAAAAATTTCTTTATTATATATACTGAGGGAAAAAAAAATTCTCGATAAAAAATTCCGCCCCCCCTCTAGGAAATCCTGCGGCCGCCACTGATTGGAATCTCATATTCTTGCTTTGTTTCCCAAATTTTTATTCCATTTTTGCGGCGGGATATTTTGCAAATAACTAGTGTGAATGAGGGCATGTTTGGTATCCATATACATATATAGATATGAGTACTACCTATATACTCATATTTGTGTTTGGTAAATTGGTATATCAATATGAGGATATGAAAGTGGTATCCTCGTATACCTGTTTCTTTGTATTTTAGCTCAATTCCATATCTCCAAAATTTGGGGATATCGTTTTTTTTATACTGCTCTTCATCTGCTTCATTATTTGCGATGTCCTAAGTCCAACCTACCAAACGGGCCGGATATCCATATTACGATATCTAATTTTCATGCCCATATCTGATATACATATATGGATACCAAACGAGTCTGAGTTTGATAGGTCTAGTTTGAGACATTAATTTATTTATTTAAACCATGTAAATTAAGTTGGGATATTTATTTTAGGGTTTAAGACGGGGGTATTTTGAAAATTAGGTTTCATAAAGATTTAGATGCATACAAGTATTAAAGTATATTGAGAAATCAATGATCTAATGGTAAATAAACACTGCATTCAAAGAATGACAGTGATGAACACAGCAATGAAGCCACTCCCCTTTTGTTTCATTGATGGCGGCCAATGGCCTCTTTTGGTAAGCTGCAATCCCAAAATAAAACCCTACCTGAAAGAGGTGACAGCTGATGATTATATAGTACCTAATCACGTGAGCTGCACACACTCTCACATACACACTAGTGCACTAGAGTCCAAGCTGCTGAGCAGCTCTTATTACAGCAAAAACCAGGAAAAGAAGCTAATGAAACAGTGGTCCACTAAAGTCTAGAAATTACATATTGTAACCCCATATAGAAATTACATAATGTAACCCTTATTCTCCATATCCCCCCTTCAAGTTGGACTTGGTGGAAATCCAACAAGGCCTAACTTGGCAGCAAGGAAATGGTGATGTTTCTCACCCAAAGGTTTTGTCAAAATATCTGCAATTTGGATGCCAGTCCTGATGTGGTGAGGAATAATGAGACCAGCCTGTATTCTTTCTCGAATAAAATGGCAATCAATCTTCAGATGCTTGGTACGTTCATGAAATACAGGATTCTCTGCTATATGTAGGGCAGCCTTGTTATCACAATGAAGGGCAATTGGCAAAGGAACATCAGCCTTCAGTACAGATAAGATTCCCTCTAGCCAGACTATCTCACTGGAGGTCATGGACATGCTCCTGTACTCAGCTTCAGCTGAGGATTTAGATACTGTATTTTGTTTCTTTGTTTTCCAAGACACTAAAGAATGTCCAAGGAAAACACAATAACCTGTCAAAGATCTAGCACTGAATTGACAGGCTCCCCAATCTGCATCACAATAAGCAACCAATTCAATGGTTGAAGTTCTTGGATAATGTAATCCAACTGCCATAGTTCCCCTGAGATACTTAACAACATGAATGGCTGCATCATAATGAGGTTCACGAGGCTCTGTCATGAACTGGCTCAGGTGTTGTACAGCATAAGAGATATCTGGCCTGGTCAGATTTAAGAAAAGCAATCTCCCCACTAATCTTCTATACTTCTCAGGGTCTGTCATAACTGTCCCCATATCAGTTGATAACTTCAACCCTCTTTGTAAAGGAAACTGAGCTGGCTTACAGTCAGTTAGATTGCAGTCCTGTAAAATATCCATAATATACTTTCTCTGGTGTAGATAAGTTCCAGAGTTGGTTTTAGAAATCTCAAGGCCTAGGAAATATCTAGCTATTCCTAGATCCTTAATGGTGAACTTCTTGTTCAAGGCTTCTTTCAATTTCTGAATCTCCTCTAGATCATCACCAGTTAATAAGAGATCATTAACATAGATCAAGGCTATGACAATACCTTTTGTAACTGCCTTTGTGAACAAGGAGTAATCTTCACTGGCCTGTTGATATCCCATTTGAGTGAGGAAAGTGCACAATTCTGCATTCCACTGTCTTGAAGCCTGTTTCAATCCATAGATTGATCTTTTTAATTTGCAAACCTTGCCTGGACTTCCCATCACATATCCTTCTGGAGGCTGCATGTAGACCTCTTCTTCAATGAATCCATGTAGGAAGGCATTATTAATGTCCAATTGGAACAAATCCCAGTCCCTGATGGTAGCTAGAGCAATAAGGAGTCTCACTGTTGTGAACTTTGCCACGGGTGAGAATGTGTGTTTATAGTCTTTCCCCTTTATTTGATTGTATCCCTTGGCTACCAATCTAGCCTTGAATCTCTCAATGCTACCATCTGGCTTGTATTTAATTTTATAGACCCACTTACTGCCTATTGCTTTCTTGCCTGGAGGCAAATCAGTCATAATCCATGTCTCATTTTGCTGTAAAGCATTCACCTCTGCATCCATAGCATCAATACACCTTTTGTCCTGCACAGCCTGAGAGTATCTGTAAGGCTCTTGAACACTTGTCATCATGCAAAAAGACTGAGCAAAGTCTGTATTCTGATCATAAGTATGCTCCAAGCAAGACACTAGAAAGGACTGTGACATGGAATCCCTTCTAGGATAATTACACACAAAATTATCTAGTCTCTTTGGCCTAATATGCTCCCTGGTGGATCTCCTTAGAGGAGGGAATTCATTTAAGTCATGAAGAGGTACAAATGGAACCTGATTTACTGAATCCTGAGGAGAAACATCACCTGAGGATGGGACAACATTCTCAACATTAACAGGACTGATACTGTCTGAAACATGAATTTCAGATGAGGTGTCAATAACTGGCAAGGGCCCAATCTGAGAAGAGGATATTTGGGGTGCATTAAACTGAAATTCATGATAATCTGGAGCTGGATTCACCAAGGGTAACTGAACTGTGTCCACTTGCTCAATATTATCTTCTACTGAATTAAGAGTTTTAAAAGGGAAAATGTTTTCTTTGAAAACCACATCCCTGCTAACAAAAGTGCATTTACTGTCTATGTCCCAAAGCTTATAAGCTTTTTGACCATAGGGATATCCCAAAAAAACACATTTCCTTGCCTTTGGTCCCAGTTTATCCAGTTTTCCAATTGGAACCTGAGCATAACATAAACATCCAACCACCCTAAGCTCATCATAGCTTGGTGGTTTTTTAAAGAGTCTCTCAAAAGGAGACTTCCAGTCTATAACTTCACTTGGCATCTTGTTGATGACATAAGTGGCTGCCAATACACAATCTCCCCAAAATCTTACTGGCAACCCTGCATGAATTCTTATAGTCCTGGCTGTCTCAATCAAGTGCCTGTGCTTCCTTTCCACCCTACCATTTTGCTGTGGGGTGTAAGGAACAGATCTCTGGTGTACTATCCCTTCCTTAGCAAAGAATTCTTGGCACTGAGTGGAGGTGAACTCTGTGCCATTATCAGATCTAAAGCACTTCACAGTTTTATCAAACTGTGTTTTAACATAAGCTGCAAAATCAGTGATGGCCTTGAAGACCTGAGTTTTATTTTTCAGCAAGAATGTCCATGTAACCCTTGTATTATCATCTACTAAGGTTAAGAAATACTGAAACCCATTATAAGTAATATTTCTGTATGGACCCCAGAGGTCCATGTGCACAAGATCAAAAGGTTCACTTGCCATGCTGAGGCTCCTGTCAAAAGGTAACCTGTGATGTTTACCAATAGAACAAGATTCACACATAAAATCATTCATCTCTTGCTGATTAAAAACATGCAAATGCCTTAGTTTAGACATAGAACTATGCCCCAGCCTGGCATGGAAAATATTCAAGCAACAATTCAAGTTCTTAGAACTGCTAGAAGCAAAAACTGATCTAAGTCTTCCCACTTCATTCTTGCTATGCTGTTTCCATCCTTCAGCTTGTTTTGGAGATAGAACTTTGTACAATCCATGTTGCCTCTCTCCAGCCAGTACTATATGCTCAGTTCCAGGGTCCTGGACAAAACAAGCATGTCTAGTAAATATGGCAATCAAGTCATTATCATCAAGCAACTTCCCAATAGACAGCAATCTATGTTGGAAATCAGGCACCAGAAGGACATTGCTCAATGTTACTTTGTCTGACAACTGAACATTTCCCATTTCAGTCACAACTTTAATGGATCCATCAGGCAGCCCTATATGTACTGGCCTTTCAAGCTTTAGAAGCACTGAAGTAAACTGATTCTTAGGCATCATGTGGTCACTGGCTCCAGTGTCAATAATCCAATCATGAGAGGAGCTATTAATAACATAAATATTAGCAGTAGAGGTAAATATTTTACCTGCAAAATTAGCAAAGGACATGTCTGCCATTCCCTTGCCTTTCATTTTCTTCATGACTTCCTGGAAAACTGCATTTACCATGGCTGAGTCCATCTGCACCTCATCCTGTGTCTTGTCTGCACTATTTTCATCCAAAGGACTTCCTTGCATTCCTCCTGCATTCATGTTTTCCACAGCATTAGCAGAGCTCCTATTTCCTCCACTGGTTCTCTCCTTTTCCTTCAGTTCCTTGAACCAATCTGGTACTCCATGCAGTTTGAAGCACTGATCAGTTGTGTGACCCCTGTATCCACAATGACTGCATTTGGATTCATACTTTATCTTCTTCAACTCTTTCCAGTCCTTCTTGAAAGGTTGAGAAGATTGAGTTCCTGGAGATCCACTCTGAAACCTCATATTCCCAAACTTATTAGCTGCAAAAGCACTGCTCTCAGTAGAACCATTCCCTGACTCAGTAGAAGCACCCTTTCCTCCCTCCACTTGCTGGAGAATATAGTAAGCTCTGTTCAATACAGGCAGTGGATCCATAGCAAGAATCTGATTCCTAGCCCCTTCATAGTTCTCATTCAAGCTCATCAAAAGCTGCATAACCTTGTTCCTGGAATCCATGTCTGTAAACTTCTTAATAGCATTGCAAGTGCACTGTTTCATAGCCCCACATGAGCACTCAGGTATCCCTTCAAGCATCTGAAGTTCATCCCAACACCTTTTAAGAGTGTTGTATAGATCTGCTAGGCACATATTCCCCTGAGTAATATTTCCCAGTCTCTTCCTTAACTGATAGATCCTAGGTGCATTAAATTGACTGAACCTTTCAACAATTTCATCCCACAAAGCCTTTGCAGAATCAAGAAACATAAGACCTTCAACAATGTTTTTACTCATAGAGTTTAATAACCAACACCTTACCATATAATCAGCCCGGATCCACCTTTCCATATCAGCACTTGTGCTTGCAGGCCTAGCACATTTACCATCTATGAATCCCAGTTTGCACTTTGCTCCCAGTGCCATCACTACTCCTCTACTCCATGTTACATAGTTTTTTCCATCAAAAGGAATTGCCACAAGCTGTGCACCAGGATGATCAGAATTAGACAAATGTAGAGGATCTCCAAGATTACCTGCAGGAGATGCATTAGGTGGTGTTGTCTCATCTGTACTCATGTTGTTGTTACTGCTAAACATAAATTTCCAGGCAAAAAAACGTTAATAAGCAGGATCTACTCCCTCTAAGCTCTGATACCATGAGAAATCAATGATCTAATGGTAAATAAACACTGCATTCAAAGAATGACAGTGATGAACACAGCAATGAAGCCACTCCCCTTTTGTTTCATTGATGGCGGCCAATGGCCTCTTTTGGTAAGCTGCAATCCCAAAATAAAACCCTACCTGAAAGAGGTGACAGCTGATGATTATATAGTACCTAATCACGTGAGCTGCACACACTCTCACATACACACTAGTGCACTAGAGTCCAAGCTGCTGAGCAGCTCTTATTACAGCAAAAACCAGGAAAAGAAGCTAATGAAACAGTGGTCCACTAAAGTCTAGAAATTACATATTGTAACCCCATATAGAAATTACATAATGTAACCCTTATTCTCCATATATATAACTATAGATAGTTAGAAGATGATAGAGCTTCTAATTACCATCATCAATCTACCTAGTAGCCATGGTTGAGAACCAAGTTGATCGGTGGTCCGATCTTCCGGCCGAAGTGGTGGCTATCATGGCCGGCCATAAGTCCATAACCATGCCGATATCATACGGTTCCGCTCCGTTTGCCGATCATGGAGATCAGCTCTCCCTCCTCCTCGCAATAACACACCCTTCCCTCTCTCCGTCTCCTTCTCTTGGGAGGGACGACGCCTTGAACCGACTGTCCATCTCACCATCACCACAGTGTACCTTATCCGACACCTCCATGACTCTTGCAAAGTCCGGATGGTAGCGGTCCAAGAATCCAGTGCCGGAAAGCTTCTTCTGCAGCACCCGCTTTCGGAACAGACTATACCCGGATCTTCTGGGATGCTTCTCCACTTGTCGGATGGAGAGTGACTCCAATAGCCACATCTTACCGTGGCAACATCTCCTCAGACGAAAGGCAAAACAAGGTCGTCTTCATCCCGAATTCGACAACTGCGCTATGTAGACATCCTCATCGAAGGCACCATCTGTGTACCTTTAGCACCGATTACATTCGGGTGACTAATGCTAATGCAATTACACGGTTCTTTCCTCCAGGACTTTGTGTGGTTCGATGGATGGATATACCTAGTTGTCAATGATGATCCCGACCAAGATACTAAGAGCTACAATATCTTTATGCTCGATCACAAATCTTTGCAACACTCGAAAGGATGTATATCCTTTCGAGTGTGTCCAATTATTAGACCTTGGAGTTGAGCGGTACGTCGGGTATTGGCATGAGCTGTCGGTAAAGGCCTATTATGACTTGTTTACTCCGACCCCGCTTCTTCATCCTCAAACAACTTAACAACAATCAGCAAGGTTCATGTAAACCCATTTTAAGGGGTATTTTGTTTCTCTTTTACAAATTCTTTTTGTTTGCAAACATAAAGTCTTGAACTTTTAAATTCACCTAATGTATGTTTGTGTATTATGCTAGCTAATAATTTGACATCTCTTAGATACACCATGAATCATTATTGTTTATTCAATCTGAACAAATCCTTAGACACATATATCGTGAAACGCTCTTAAAGACATAAAACGTCGCTAATGATGTTGTCTTGATTTGTATTAAACACGGTCATTCTCCAACATAGACATCATACAAGTCGGATAATCCGACTCCAAACTAACAACATGCCTATCCAGATGAATGCTACCTAAAAAATGTGCTACTTTGTGTTGCCATCTCTCTCCTAACAACACTCCATTGGCATATACTGAAAGAGCTGGCAGTCTCCCATATCTCTCGAATGATGATCCCCAACGTTCCAAGCTGAGGCACACCTGCCTTAATCTCGTTCACAATCAACTGGCAATCTGACTCCACCTCTAATCTATCATCTCGATGCCCTTGTCTCGCATATCCGTAGCCCCCACAAGATTGCTTTCGCCTCGACCATGCACCTCCGGCTGATCCAACGCTTGCAGCTACATCGACCCCGCAAACACCACCTCCCCAACTACTCCCTGCACCACCACAACCAGTCCACAGCCCCTCGATTCATGAACCGCCGCATTGCAATTCACTTTTTATCATCCCGACGTTAGGCCTCATCCACCCACGCCTCTCCACGGGAGTCTCTTCCCCCACCTTGACATTATTGGCCGTACAGCTAGCCCCTACTCCCTGCCAACTTGAACTCCACATGTCCCTGCAGTGCTTCCTCAACAACTCTCCTAGCCTCGGCATCAACTGTATGGGCCAGCCCAACCTAGAGTAATCAACAAAAACATCAATTTACAATTTCAGTTAAGATGCACATATATCATTTGTAACATCGAAAACTTCATCAACACACTTGAATGCCATTTTATTCTTTTCCAGGCATAGTCCTCTCAACCATTAGACTAATTTGAAGCCAAATTCAGTAGATTTTAATATTTTATCTCTTACATGAAGATGAGAAGAACTAAAAACCTAGAAAATAAGAAGCAGTAGTATGTACTACAACAGATCATAGAGAGGCTCTATAGACTTGTTATCAGATCACCCTTATATACCATCAAGTAACAAAGTAATATTGAAACAAGCTTGTTTTAATGACTATAATTTATGACGACCCTTTCAAGTGTACTTAAATGGATGAAAAAGGAGAGCAAGGGTTCAGGCTGGAAGTGTTAAGCAAAGAGAATGGCGGGTTTGGGGGCAACCATCTACTACATTTGGCCGGACAAATTAACAGGAACTCCAAGCAATTTGAAAACAACATGAAGACCACTGATCAGCTCATCAGTACTATAAAGACTCATGTGTACATGAAGCTAAATGCAACTTATCCACTAATCCTCACACAATCATGGGCTCTGCAGGAGGATTGACTTGATCACAAGCACACAAGGAATATGAAGACCATCCAGTGAACAAGCCATCATTGGAAGTTGACTGTCACTCACTATCTGGTTTACATTTTTGGGCTTGTAATATGCATAACTTATGATTATCTTCCTAGCTAAATTAGGAATTTTGCCCTGTCCAGGTTCCAAGTGTAAGATCATAGGAACTCCTTCAAGTCTATGACCTTACTAATTGCAATGCAATAGGCTAAACAAAGCAAAAGATGTATCACCACTCATGGCATAGCTGGAGGTGTTTGATGCACCCTTTGCCTTTGTGTGTGTCCGAGTACCGATGGCTTCGACCTGATGTGACAGGATCTACACAGTCCTATGGCACCTATCCTGGATTGAGGGTCTCCCTCATTAAGAGCTATAGGATCTACACAGTCCTATAGCTCTTAGTCTTATTGGAGATATATTATATTGGAGATATATTAGGAATGATATATTAGATATGATTGTATTAGGATATAATCTTTGATATTGTTATATTAGGATAGAAATATAAATCTTTGGTAGGTTTAGATTATCGATATCTTTATATTACTTATTCTCCAAGCATTGTAATCCCTATATAAAGGGTTGGATATATAATAACATTATAGGTGTGCGTTTGTCTTCTCTAATATAAATGAGGCTTCCACCACCAATCTATTAGGGTTTTGTCTCTCTATAAATTCTACAAGTCTCACTAAGAGCTACTCCCTCCGTATCACAAGACTTGTAGTTTTAGAGTAGTAAACTTGTATCAAAAAACTTGTTGTTTTAGCTATAGTTATTATCTTTATAGGTAATGATTGCTCTTTTTATAGGTAATAATTAATGCTTTTAGGTATTTTATCCTATAAAAGTAAAAGAAATACAGGTATTATTAATAAGCGTGTAGAAAGCTAAAACTACAAGTTTTGCGATACGGATGGAGATACGGATGGAGTATCATGGATTGAGGGTCTCCCTCATTTTGTATACAGGACCTTAAAGGGTCTAATCCCTTATTCTTGAACATATTTCTTAAAGTTTTCAATATATTTTAACCCTTCAAAAAAAAAAAAGAAGGTATGCGTAACAAAGAGGTTTTGGAAAGCGAGAATCTGAACAAAATGTTGACCAGGCATTTTGAACAAAATGTTGACCTACTGGATATTTATAAACTCTTTGTGTACGTCAAGGATGATTAATACTCCACTGATGTTTGTTTACAGGAGGTGGTAGTATAGTCTAAACCCCAAACCTACTCGATGGGTGCCATTACTTATAACAAACTAACCCTAAATTCGAAATTTCTATTCAATCACATCCCCAAATTCAAACACCTAAACCCTAAATTACAGAAATTTCAAACGAAAAATTGAAGACCTCCTTTTGTCGGGCAAAAGAACATTCAACGAGATTTGGATAAAAAGAAGCAGAGAAGCCAACGCACCCCCAAACAAACATTGACAAAATTCCAAGCTAAATTTTCTATGTAGCGTCCAAAAATACAATCAATGTCCTCTCTACTGTATAAAAAACAAAAAGGAGTATTACTTAATTTTTAAAGTTGGCTAGACAAATATGGAGGTAAAAAAGCCTACAGAAAACCTTAAATTGTGTGTATTTCGTGACAAATCTAAATCCTACGAGCTCTTTGAGATAAAAGGAGTAAAATATAAGTATTATAGGTTCAATAAAGTCACACAAGGAAAAATAAAGAGAGAGAGAGAGAGGAGGGGTTAAGCATGAATAATACCGGCAAATTCGGCATTCTTATGCAGGTTTGTAAAAGATCTAGCCTCAAGATATCTCAAATTTGCCAGCATTGTTCTTGTCTTGAAATAACCTGCACAGAAGCAAAGATGAGGAAAATGAGATTAATCAATTGATCCAAAAGAATGATCTCATTGAATCCCGACAATCATATAAAATCGCCTTCAAAATCAGCGAATAAAATTGGAGAGACTGGGTCAGAACTCCGTAAATCTTGAACCATCCAAAGTTCCAACCAAACCGTCATAGCTCACATAAAAACCTAAACAAAGTAGATTGAGCAATAAAACAAGTGAAAATCAAAATTGGAACGGAGCAATCAACAAGATGTCACTTGGTTCACCATGAAAAAAGGGAGGGAGAGTAATCCGCAAATTCGGGTTCTCTTAGTCATTTCATCGAGCACCTTGAGACTTGAGAGCGTTACAAAATTTGATCTTCAGATCCTATCTTTCCCCAATTTGTAATCACCATTCTAAATCTAATCAATAACAAATCCGGGTATACAAGAACACAACGGAATGAAACGGCAAATCAGAATGAAATGATAAACCTGGAAACTGGTGCACAGCGCAAGAGACAATCAAATAACAACTCCAACCCCCACTAACCGCCAACTCCTCACCTTCGGAACACATACCATATTTATATTATTTCATAATTTTTCAATTTTATTTTACACAATTTTTCAATTTCTATTTTTTCTTTTTCCCATACGGATCCATTATCTTATAAAAATAAAAAAATCCAATCTCTCTTGCGGTTTCAGGAGGCGGGTTCCTAATTGGGCTCTCCATCTCTTTGTTGACTGTTAAGAATGACTGTTAGCTGATCAAGAAGACAGCACGAGCCGCCACCTGCACCCGAGTCCAAAAATAAAAATAAAAGCGACTCCGTTGACTTTAGGGGATCCAGAGAGAATTGATGAGAGCTACAGATCTGTAGTTGTCATCGTCGTCGGAATTGAGTTGAGTTGAGTTCATTTTTTATTTTCGATCGGTTTCCTGTTACTGCATCTGTTGCAGGTATGTCATGATTTCTTTGCTCAAACCTCAATAATCTGTTAATTGAACTTCTTTTTATAGGTTTATCTTCCGCCATCCATCCATCCATCTCGCTAGTTTAGTCTGTTTTGATGAGAGATTTATGAGTTTATTAGTTTGCTTCTAATAACAAATTTGGTACGGTGCATAGTTCAGCTTTGCAATTGTACGTGTTTGAGTTCATGTTTTCGATTTGGATTTTGATTCAGGTCTTTAAATTTTGCTTTGCTTAATTATATATATTGACTCAATGATTCCATCAGACTGTTATTCGACAAGTCTGAAGCTTGCGTGCGTCTACAATTTATGATTGCCCTGATTTACAGGAACATCCATCTTTCTCCCAATGGCTGAATTGGCAGTGTTCAACATCGCCAAATCGCTCCTTCCACAGTTGAGCTCCCTTGCTAAGGATGAGCTCTTTCTCTGGTACAATTCAAAGACGGAGCTTGAGAAGCTCGAGAACACTATCAATACTATCAAAGGCGTGCTGTTTGATGCTGAACAAAGGCAAGCTACTGATACCGCTGTTCAACAATGGCTTTTGAGGCTTCGTGATGAGATGTACAAAGCCGACGACTTGTTCGATTCCATCTCCACTATAGCTCTAAGAAAAAGAGTCATGTCCGGCAATAAGATACTCAAACAGACGAGGCTTTTCTTCTCCAAGTCAAACCGTCTTGTTTTCGATGTCTCAACTGCACATAAAGTAAAGGAGATCGGGGAGCGGCTAGATTGCATAGCAAAAGACATCAACCAGTTTGGCTTTATACGGAGAGTAGACGAGAGACCTCTTATTAAAACAAAGCCACAGTCTCACTCTTACATTCGAGAAGACCAAGTAATCGGAAGAGAGAAAGAGAAGGAGGAGATATTAGGATTGCTGTTCAAGGATCCTAATGGTGAACAGTCTGTTTCTGTCATTGCAGTGGTTGGCATTGGTGGATTAGGCAAAACAGCTTTGTCTCAGCTAGTGTACAATGCAAAGAAAGTTGAGGATTTCTTTGAATTACAAATGTGGGCTTGTGTGAATTACTTCACAAATTTGAAAGAGACCTTGGAGGGAGTAATGAGCGTCAAAACGTCCATGAGTCTAGACAAGTTACAAAACATGCTGAGGAAAAAGATCCGAGGAAAAAGGTTTCTCCTTGTTTTGGATGATGTTTGGGATGATATTAGGGAGCATTGGCTTAGATTGAAAGAGTTATTAGATGCCGGTGACAGAGGAAGTAAGGTTTTAATGACAACGCGTTCAAAAACAGTCGCCCAAAATCTTTCTACCCTCACACCTTACTACACTTTAAGAGGGCTATCAGATGAGCACGCTTGGTCATTGTTTACGAAAATGGCTTTTGATAACAATCAAGAAGATGGATATCAAGCAAAGGCAAAGGAAGTACTGGGAAGAGAGATTGTGAAGAAGTGTGCAAATGTCCCCCTTGCTATAAGGACAATTGGTAGCTACTTGTACAAGAAAGATATGAAGCAATGGTTAGAACTTGTGGATAATCAGGTGATGAATGAAATGCATGATCACCCTGAGAAGATGATTATGGAAGTGTTGAAGATCAGCTACGATGACCTTCCTTATTCATTAAAGCATTGTTTTGTGCATTGTTCACTCTTTCCGGAGGATTATAAATTTGATAAAATGACTTTGATCCATCTATGGATGGCTCAAGGGTTGCTTCAATCATCTGATAAAAATGATTGCTTGGAGGATGTTGGCGAGAGATACTTCCAGTACTTAACAGAAAGATGCTTCTTCCAGAATATTAGAGAGCATGATGATGGTCGTGTGAGCTGCAAAATGCATGACCTGTTCCATAGTTTGGCTGTTAAAATTTCTGGAAAGGAATGTGCTGCAGTGAAGAAACTTGAAAAAAATATGAAGGGGAAATTTGCTCGACATTTGCTGGTAATGGATATTGAAGGTGTACCACTTCAAGGTGAAGGAATACGAAGCCTTGTGTCCCTTGCCGTGGGTCTAGTCGAAAGATCTGTGTTAGGTGGCTTATTCATGAATTTCACAAGCTTGCGGACATTGAGTTTACAGCAATTAGACACAAAGGAAATACCGAGTTCCATAGGCAAGTTGGTTCATTTGAGGTATCTTGATCTCAGGATGAGTGAAAATATGAAAAGGCTTCCAGCTACTCTTTGCAAGCTGCAAAATCTTCTAATTTTGAGACTTGGTGGTTGTTCAAATCTGACCAGGCTGCCCGATGATCTACGGAAACTAATAAGCCTAAGATATTTGGAAATTGAGGGATGCGATGAGCTAGACCATATGCCTTCGGGATTGGAAGAGATGACTTCCCTTGTTATGCTTGATCGACTTATTGTAAACGAAGATCACGGAGGACTCAAGTGTTTAACGAATCTCAACAACCTGACAGGTGCTCTTCATATTGAACTTCCAATTGGTCTGTGGAAAAATTGTGTTGCTGATGCAGAAGAGTCTATGCTAAGCTGCAAAACAAAATTAAGCAGGCTAGTTATAACATTTGTCCACTCAGGAACAATAGAAGAGGTTGTGGAAGCCGATGTCGTGCTACATAGGCTTCAACCTCCCCACAATATCAGTCATCTATGTGTGGAGTTTTTTCCTGGAGTGAAATTTCCAGATTGGCTTTCTTCTCTTACGAATCTTGTCGATTTGGATCTGAATAGGTGCTATAGTTGCCTTGAGCTCCCACATCTGAATCTACTATGTCAGCTTAAGCGGTTGAACATCTATTATTTGCCTCGTCTCAAGTACATTGCGAATGATATTTGTTATGATGGTGGGGATGGATCATTCTTTCCCTCACTTGAGAGTCTTTCCATAGATGCAATGCCATGTTTAAAGGGATGGTGGAGGCCAATGGCAGAAGGTAGTTATGCTAATCAGTTGTGCTTTTCACGACTTTCTGAATTAGCAGTGTCCGATTGTCCACAACTGACTTGCTTACCTGGGTGTCCTTCTCTGAACATTTTGTCACTATGCAAGGTGAATGTAAAACTGGTGACACAGTTAGTAAGAGTGCCAGAAACCAATCCTCCGTCTTCCTCTTCTCTTCAAACATGCTCCACTCCAGATGATGAATTGAAGCTTGTGCCTGCTCTCCGGGAACTGACGATTACGAATTGTTCAAACTTCAATCGACAATCTCTCTTTCGCTCACTACAATATATGTCTTCTCTTGAATCGCTCTCTTTCATGGGCTCCTTTGTGAGAGAAATATATAAGGATGAAAATTGGGAAAAGGAGGGCATGCCGTGGATGTCACTTACAAGGCTTAAGAGTTTACATTTTACATTTGGGAACGATCCACAAGGAGCTCATCTTCTCAACGGACTTCACTACCTCACCTTGTTAGAGGAGTTGTCCATCCATCAGTTTGTGCCAGATGATATTAATGTTCAATGGACAGCTCTTCCAAACATTAAAGTCTTGCACATTCATGGTATGATTGAGGTGGGATTCCTAAACACGGCACTCCAACAATTGAAAAAGCTTCAGACGTTAGCATTTCGCTTATGTTTCCTTTTTGAAGAGGAATGGAATGAGCTATCTTGGGAAGATCTCAAGGGCTTGAGAAACCTCCGATTCAGCTCTTGCAGCATGAAGTCCTTGCCGGAGAAGTGTCGGCATCTCCGAGCACTTGAAGATCTAGAGATAATAGAATGTGATGAGTTAACATGTTTGCCTACTTGGGTTAGCCAACTTACATCACTTAAGATTTCTGAACCCAGCCCAGCATTGAAGGAGGAATGCAGGAAGCCAGTGGGTTCATATTGGCCCCTCATTCGGGACATTCCTGACCTTACCATAAGCTCGAGAGATGCTGACAAGGTACCTTCAAGCTGTAATTTATCAAGTCGTTAAGAAGTTTATCACTCTTATTGATTTCTACGCACTTCAATTTACACACATTTCACTCATTAGGCATTTTGTAGAAGAAAAAGAAAGTAGGTAGCAGTCCAGCCAGTCCTTGCCGCAAACTCGCTCCTTCTTTCCTGCTCGGGCACTCTTATCTACGCTGACTGTCGAGTAGAAATTTAAAGGTAAATATATGAGGTCCATCATTCTCTGTGATATATACATTACAGTATTACACACACTCCCTTTGCTGATCGATAGTATTGAATAAATGTATGCAACAACAACTCAAAGACTGAGCTCAACTGATCGCAAACACTAGCTATCACAGAATTTTTGATGCTGAACAAAGGCAAGCTACTAATGCTGCGGTTCAAGGATGGCTTTTCAGGCTTCTTGATGAGATGGATAAAGTAGACGACGACTTGTTTTATTCCATATACACTAGATCCTTGAGAAAAAGAGTCATGAATTTTTTTTATCTTCATAGCTGAAACATTTGTCACTTGCCTTGGCTGATCCTGCATTCTCTTTCCGAAAAAAGAAGATGGGGCTGAAGTTCAAAATGGAGCTTGTAAAGTAGTGACATTTATACGATTGTTGATTTGATTTTGTGAGTTCAGTTTTTTTTTTCTATTGAGTGATTTTCTATGAGTGATTTTAATGTAATTTTCTATGAGTGATTTTCTGATCCTTGTCCATTATTATGATTGTTGTTATTGTTGTTACTCCATTGCTATCATTGACCCATTAAAGGTCATCTTGTTGGTAGATTCGCAAGATATTCAGTTACCTCTGTGGAGAAAATGCATAAACCTAAACTGTACACTGAGTCTAATCTCAGGATACCACTTAACCTCCTTGACCTCAGCATTTACAGCATCTTTAGTTACTGCTGTGATTGGCCTTTTCCCTTCTATGTGCTTCATATTACACTGAAATTTTATCAGCCCTCACCTCTTTCTTCATATGGCTATTTTAAAGCACTTCCTTTATTTTTAAACTCTTGTTCCCACTTCGATGTCTTCACAGTGTCGCACTGCCGCCTATCATCTTATATTGTTCCATAATCTCCAAACTTGAAATGGAAAGCCAACTAACTAACTGAGCTCGATCAGCTGAAAGCTGCTAACCTTCGCCCCAAGCTGGATGCTGCCAAAAAGGAGACCAAATCACTGAGGCTTGATTGTT
The DNA here is from genome assembly GCA_037127255.1 of Persicaria tinctoria. Lineage (NCBI taxonomy): Eukaryota > Viridiplantae > Streptophyta > Magnoliopsida > Caryophyllales > Polygonaceae > Persicaria > Persicaria tinctoria. The sequence continues at coordinate 1,377,253 of JBANSL010000014.1, forward strand.
TTGTATTGAATGCTCACCTGCTAGCTTGATTTTACTGAAATCCATATCGGCTGCAGCTGGAATCAATTATTTCTCAAAAAAAAAAAAAAGCGTGTACCTGAGGTAGGAGGTGCCGGGAAGGAAGCATCTGAGCTCCGGCGGCGCCATTGCCTACCCGGAGCTTGGACCGCCAGTAAGTGAAGGGAAACAGACGGAGAAACAACCGAAGCTCATAAACAGAAAAGAGCTGAATCAAAGGGAAGCATAGATGGAGAAAATGCACAGAACACAGGCTGATAGCAGAACTGAGCAACAAGACAGTTGTCGCAAAATTTAAAATTGAAGTTGAGTGCCACAGGCTTGATCCAAGCCTGTGGCACTCAACTTCAAAGCTTGGCAACCTTCTTAATTAATGCTAAGTGTTGTTTGTTGGTGGATTCAGTAGTTTCATGGTGAAATTCCTCCCAAGAGTGAAGAGTATTAACCTCCAATTTTAAATTTTGCGACAATGAAGCAAAATCAAGCCTCAGAGATTTGTTCTCCTTTTTGGCAGCATCCAGCTTTTGGGGTGAAGGTTAGCAGCTTTGAGCTGAGCTCTTATTAAAACAAAACCCCAGTCTCACTCTTACGCTCGAGAAGACAAAATAATCGGAAGAGAGAAAGACAAGGAGGAGATATTAGGATTGTTGTTCAAGGATCTTGATGGTGATCAGTCTGTTTCTGTCATTGCAGTGGTTGGCATTGGTGGATTGGGCAAAACTGCTTTGTCTCAGCTAGTGTACAATGCAAAGGAAGTTGATGATTTCTTTGAATTACGAATGTGGGCTTGTGTGAATTATTTCACAAATTTGAAAGATGCCTTGGAGGGAGTAATGAGCGTGAAAACGCCCATGAGTCTAGATGAGTTACAAAATATGATGAGGAAAAAGATCCAAGCAAAAAGGTTTCTCCTTGTTTTGGATGATGTTTGGGATGATAATAGGGAGCAGTGGCTTAGATTGAAAGATTTGTTAGATGTCGGCGACAGAGGAAGTAAGGTTTTAATGACAACACGTTCAAAAACAGTGGCCCAAAATCTTTCAACAGTCACACCTTACTACACTTTAAGAGGGCTATCAGATGAGCACGCTTGGTCATTGTTTAAGAAAATGGCTTTTGATAACAAACAAGAAGATGGATATCAAGCAAAGGAAGAACTGGGAAGACAGATTGTGAAGAAGTGTGCAAATGTCCCGCTTGCTATAAGGACAATTGGTAGCTACTTGTACAAGAAAGATGTGAAGCAATGGTTAGAACTTGTGGATAATCAGGTGATGAATGAAATGCATGATCACCCTGGGAATATGATTATGGAAGTGTTGAAGATCAGCTACGACGACCTTCCTTATTCATTAAAACATTATTTTGTGTATTGTTCAATCTTTCCGGAGGATTATAATTTTGATAAAACCACTTTGATCCATCTATGGATGGCTCAAGGGTTGCTTCAATCATCTGATAAAAATGATTGCTTGGAGGACGTTGGTGAGAGGTGCTTCCAGTGCCTAATAGACAGATGCTTCTTTCAAGATATTAAAAAATATGGTGATGGCCGTGTAGAGTGCAAAATGCATGACCTGTTCCATAGTTTAGCTGTTAAAATTTCTGGAAAGGAATGCGCTGCAATGGAGAAACTTGGAAAAAATATCATGGGGAAATGTCCCCGACATTTGTTGGTAAGGGATGTTGAAGGCGTACCACTTCAGGCAGAAGGAATACGAAGCCTTGTGTCCCCTGCCATGGGCCTAATCAAAGGATCGGTGTTAGGTGGCTTATTCATAAATTTGACAAGCTTGCGGACTTTGAGTTTACAACATTTAGACACAGAGGAATTACCGAGCTCCATCGGCAAGTTGGTTCATTTGAGGTATCTTGATCTCAGGATGAGTGAAAATTTGAAAAGGCTTCCAGCGGCTCTTTGCGAGCTGCAAAATCTGCTAATTTTGAGACTTGGTGGTTGTTCAAATCTGACCAGACTGCCCAATGATCTACATAAACTAATAAGCCTGAGATATTTGGAAATTGAGGGATGCGGTATGCTAGACAATATGCCTTCGAGATTGGAAGAGATGACTTCCCTTGTTATGCTTGATCGACTTATCGTTAAAGAAGATCACGGAGGACTCAAGTGTTTAACACACCTTAACAACCTGACAGGTGAACTTCGTATTGAACTTCCAAGAGGTCTGTGGAAAAATTGTGATGCTGATGCAGAAGAGTCTATGCTAAGCTGCAAAACAAAATTAAGCAACCTAGTTATATCATTTCACAACTCAGGAGAAGTAGAAGAGACTGTGAAAGTTGATGTCGTGCTAGATAGGCTTCAACCCCCTAACAATATCAGTCATCTAAGTGTAGAGTGTTTTCCTGGAGTGAAATTTCCAGATTGGCTTTCTTCTCTCACGAATCTTGTCGATTTGTCTCTGACTAACTGCATTAGTTGCCTTGAGCTCCCACATCTAAGTCTACTATGTCAGCTTAAAATGTTGAACCTCCGTTCCTTGCCTCTTCTTGAGTACATGGTGAATGATATTTGTTATGATGGTGGGGATGGATCATTCTTTCCGTCACTTGAGATACTTTCCATACTTAAAATGCCATGTTTAAAGGGATGGTGGAGGTCATCGGCAGAAGGTAGCTACGCTAATCAGTTGTGGTTTGCACGACTTTCTGAATTATTAGTGTTTGATTGTCCACAACTGACTTGCTTACCTGGGTGTCCTTCTCTGAACATTTTGTCACTAAGCAATGTGAATGTAAAGCTGGTGACACGGTTAGTAAGAGTGTCAGGGACCAATCCTCCATCTTCCTCTCTTCAATCATGCTCCACTCCAGATGATGAACTAAAAATTGTGCCTGCTCTCCGGGAACTGAGCATTTGGGATTGCTCAAATTTCAAACTGCAATCTCTCTTTCGCTCACTGCAATATATGTCTTCTCTTGAATCGCTCTCTTTCACGGGCTCCTTTGAGAGAGAAATATATAATGACGAAAATTGGGAAAAGGAGGGCATGTCGTGGATGTCGCTTACAAGGCTTAAGAATTTAGATTTTGAATTCGGGAACAATCCACAAGGAGCTCATCTTCTCAACGGACTTCACTACCTCACCTTGTTAGAGACGTTGTCCATCTATAAGAATGTGCCAGATGATATTAATGCTCAATGGACAGCTCCTCCAAACATTAAATCATTGCTCATTAATGGTATAAATAAGGTGGGATTCCTAAACATGGCAATCCAACAATTGAAAAAGCTTCAGACGTTAAGATTTGAATTTTTGGGATTTGATGAAGATGAATGGAATAAGCTACCGTGGGAAGATCTCAAGGGCTTGAGACGTTTGATATTCTCCGCTTGCAGCATGAATTCCTTGCCAGAGAAGTGTCGGCATCTCCAAACACTAGAAGTTCTAATGATAATAAAATGTGATGAGCTAATATGTTTGCCTACTTGGGTTAGCCAACTTACATCACTTGCCATTTATGGTCCCAACCCAGAATTGAAAGAGAAATGCAGGAAACCAGTAGGTTCATATTGGCCTCTCATTCGGGACATTCCTGATCTTGACATAAGCTAGTGAGATGCAGATAAGGTACTTTCAAGCTGTAATTTATCAAGTCTTTCAGAAGTTTATCACTCTTGTTGATTTCTTCTAACTTCAACTTACACACATTTTACTCATTTGGCCTTTTGTAGAGGAAAAGAAAGTAGGTAGGACTAGCAGTCCTTGCAGCAAACTCGTTCATTCTTTCCTGCTCCGGCACTCTTATTGATTCATCTGTCGCAAGACCCACAGTGGATGCTTCATGTTATGAAAACGTGGCATCACTTACTCGGGAATGATACCCTCTATTCTGTTGTGTGCTGATTGTCAAGTAGAAATTTAAAGGTAAATATATGAGGTCCATCATTCTTTGTGATATATATCTCACAAACACCCATTGCTGATCGATAGCATTGAATAAATGTATGCAGCCAATCTCTAAAAGTGTAGCAACAGCAACTCAAAGACTGAGCTCGATTGATCAAGAACACTATCACAGCTATGCTTGATGCTAACAAAGGCAAGCCACTGATGCTGCAATGCTGCTGTTCAATGATGGCTTTTCAGGCTTTGTGATAAGATGGACAAAGCAGGTGACGACTCGTTTGATTCCATCTACACTAGATCCTTGAGAAAAAGAGTCATGGATGTCCTGTAATAAGGTATTCAAAGAGAAGTGTTCGGATTCGTATAAAAAATTCAACGATGGTTCCTCTCTCCATATTCCACTTAGTTTTCTACTTGCAAGTTTCCCCTCTTCGCCTTTTTCTTCCCCTAATTGCTAGTCATAGGTTCTCAACATCTGACACACACATTTTTAGCTAGGATGGGTCTGAAATTCGATGATTAATACGGATATGACTTTGGTGAAAGTCCTGATTTTCGATATAAATTTCCTTAAAAAACATATTCAATCTCTCAATATGTTAGGGGAAAAACAGGTTACTTCTCTGATCTCGTGCGAAGTATGCTTGCTTACACATTTTTTGTACAGCCTACTAAGACAAGACTCGTACACACCATTCAACTACAGACTAGTACAAATCCTCGTTTATTCAATCTAAACTGTCATAGTTGCATTCACATGTCCAAGCAAAAAGTAGAGGATAGCAATGTTGTACGTACACACTTGCTTGATACTTGTAAATCCCTTGATTTTATTTTATTTTTTATTTTATTTTTTGCCTTCATAGCTGAACCATTTGTCACTTGCCTTGGCTGATCCTGCATTCTCTTTCCGGAAAAAAGAAAGAAAAAGATGGGCCTGAACTTCAATGGAGCTTGTAAAGTAGTGACATTTATAATGGAGTTTTTTTTCTGAGTGATTTTAATGTACTTTTAAGGCTGTTATGCCTTTCCCACCAAAAAAAAAAAAAAAAAAAAAAAAAAAAAAAGGCTGTTATGCCTTTCTAATGGCTTGGTTGTTGAATGTTGATGCTGAACTATCCAGGCTGTTCACTTTTTGTTGACAGGTTTCTGAGAAGCTACATATATGTCATCGCCAAAACAAACAAAATGTCCGAAATCAGGGTGGTGCTCTTAATGTAAAATGGACTGAAAAAATGTGCATGCTTTCAGTTTGTAGAGAACATAAACTGCTTTGACTAGGGTGGTGCTCTTAATGTAAAATATGTCGTCGTCATAAGCCCCCTGCACCTTCTGTACCATCAAATAGAGTAAAAGGGCCTCCAGGGGGCAGGGTTGAAACAGAGGAAGAAAGAAGGATGAGGAAGAAAAAGGAAGTAGAGAGGCATAGGCCTGATGAAGATTCACATTGGCCGCAGCAGAAGGAATCACATAAAGCACATCAGAAGAGGCAGTTGAATAACTCGGGGACAAAGGGTCACGAACGGGCTTTAGGCTCACATAAAGCACCATATTATGATTATTGTTATTGTTACTCCATTGCTATAGACCTTTTTAAAGCTCATCTTGTTGGTAGATTCGCAAAATATTCAGTTATCTCTCTGGAGAAAATGCATAAACCTAAACTGTACACTGAGTCTGATCTCAGGTTACCACTTGACCTTCATTTTTGAGAACTGAGTTAGCTATCAAGATGGAGCTCTCAAGGAATGTGCGAGGCAGCTGAGATATGCATAGGAAGAGCGAGTGAGGAAGCTCGAGGAAGTTAAGTGCCACGGGCTCGAAGGTGTATAGGGAAAAACACTATAAATATAAAATATAAAAAAAATACTATAAAATATTTAACTTTTTTAAAATTCAATTATATCCCTTATTTTTATTATTAGTTTACTAAATTCAAAATGACTTGGAAACTCAAAGTGCAGGAGAGGGTGAGGCTATTCTCACTAATGTGGAGAGGGTTAGACGCCACTTTGCCCCCTCTCCTCTTTGGGGTAGATGTGGGAATCATGAGGAATCGTTGCTGCACTTGTTTAGAGATTGCAAAGAAGCCCACCAGGTTTGGATCAAGCTCAATGCGGAAAGATACATGGGAACGTTCTTCGCCGACACATTTGCCGTGTGGATTCGAGGTAATATCCTAAACTCTTCTATTGCTATTAATAATATTGTGTGGAGAGACATTTTTGTAGAGGTGATATGGTGGATTGGGAAATGGCGGAACGCCTTCGTGTTTAACAACCAAGAGTGGCATGGGTGCAAGAAATCGTTCATCGTTAATCAGGCCGAGGAGTACTCGAGAAGCATGAGCAAGCAAAGGAAAACTAAAGAGATGGGCTGCAGAAAGGAAGCCAGAATCTCGTGGGAGAAGCCGCCGGATGGATGGGTGAAGATCAACACCGATGGAGCCGTGAGAAGAGATGGGCACGCTACTGCTGCTGGGGTTATTAGAAATAATGTTGGCGAGTGGAGTCGTGGTTTTGTCATGAACATTGGTGCTTGTACTGTGCCTAAAGCAGAGCTTTGGGGTGTGGTACAAGGACTAATGCTTGCCTGGGATGTTGGCTACAAGAATGTGATTCTGGAAACGGACTCCCAACTTGTAGCTAACACGCTAAAGCATGAGATTCCGCGAAGCCACCCGCTGGCTAGCCTGGTCAGTAAGCGCCGACTCTCCTTTTGACCAAAAAAAAAATGGTATTAGTTGATATTTAACTTTTTTAAAAAAATTCAAAAGCAAAAAACACTATAAAATATCAAAAAAAAAAAAATTAAAAACTCTACAAAAAATTGATGTGTAATTTATGTTTTATACATATAAAAAATGTGTAATACTAAGGCTACTTGAAGAAAATAAATATTTTTAAAAAATAATTTTTCATATAGTTTTTATTATTCTAAAAATGTATGTTGAATAGTGAACATATTTTTAGAATAATAAAAACTATATGAAATATAATTTTTTTAAAATTTATTTTCTTCAAGTATCCCTTTAGTAATATACACTTTTTAAAATATATAAAACATCAATTATATCTATTTTATAGTGTTTTTACTAATAAGTGTGAAATTATATATAAAAATTATATTTTATAAAAAAAATTACTTTTGAAAAAACCATGTTAAAAAGGTAAAAATTAATTAATACCAATTTGATAAAGTAAAATAATAATAAAAACAACAGATATAATTTATTTTTCACGCACTTTAATATTCAATTAACGGAAATTTGGTAATGAGGTGACTTTGCAAATAAAATGGTTTTAAAGGGTGGTTTTCTGCAATTTACCCAAATAAAAGAAGAAAAAGGGGAAATCAGATGACCATAAATCACTTGTCAGAAGGTATCGGTTGTCGGATGGGAGTTTAGATCTGCTGAATCCAAATCTCGGGGCTGATAGAGATCCTCAACTCTCAACTTTGGTGAGTCTTTCTTCGTTGAGGCAGTCAATCCCTTCTGTGTGATTTAATTCTCAGATATTCCATTACATCTGTTCGGTGTTGGTGAAATACCTCACGAAGATATCTGGTTGCGGAGTTTCTCAATCTGTCTACAATTACTCCAAATTGGTGACTTTCAGTTTTTTCTGAATGCTTAATTTTGATGTTTAATACAAAAATCTCTAATTTACCCCGCCCGCCTATTTATGATCTCCATGGTATCATATTTGGGGTTCTAAAGTTGCAAGCTTTTTGGTCAAATAGTTTCATGGACTCCTGATCTTCTGTCAAGTCATTGTAATTTACAGGTTTTATATATGGATTTAAGATAGGATTTAGAGTTATAATTAAAGTCGCAAGCTTTAATCCATCTATCTCTCTTTCTTTGAAATTGAAATCAACCCGGACTTTCTGTCAATTTTTAGCTAGTTGAATTCTACAGTCACTGTTCCTTCTTTTCTGTTTATGTATGATAAATGGTGATATGCTATCAATGTGTGCTTTTAATTAGTTGCTTTTATTCACATATCCGCATAACAAGTAGGTCTTGTACAAGACAGTCTCAGCAATTTGATTATAGTTATATTCTTTTAGATGCCGTTGTTGTTGTTGTTGATTCTGTTGTTTCTTTTAGGAGGCTAGTTATGGAACCCGATCAAAGGCCTGGGAAAAAACAGAAACAAAGGGAAGGTATTGGATCACCATTACTAGATTTATCTACGTATACGTTGATGGATGAGCGAATATGGAAGGAATTAGACAGGGACCTCGTAGAGGGTGTCATTGCAAGGCTTCCTATTGTTTCATTCTTCCGGTTTCGTTTGGTTTCCCGGGAATGGAACTCCTTGCTTAGATCCCACAGTTTCCTGCAACGTTGTGAGGAGGTTGCGCGACTTGACAAGCCTTGGTTCTTCTACAGAACTAGTGATTATAATGGGGCTATACTCGGGGCCATGTACGACACCTGCGCCAAGAAATGGCATGTTTCTCCTGCTTGCAGCCAATCTATTAACCCATCGGCTTCTATCGGGGGACTCATTTGGTGTCTTGATGATAAAAACAAATGCTTCCTGATGGGGAATCCTGTTACGCAAACTTGGAAGAAGTTTATGTGGTCTGATCGCACTAGATATGTAGGTGATGCCGTGGGAATTGTTATGTGCTCAGGTGGATACAAGATTGTCACAGTGTCAGTGCGTAGGAGGGGCGAATTTGAAGTTTATGATTCCTTGTCGGAGAATAGCACAGCATCTACGATGGGTAAATTTCCCAATTTCATGGCACCAGAGCACTTAAATGAAAAATTTTATTCAGATCACATGGAGTTAACGCATCCAGTGCCGATTGGTACCGTCGTTTACTTCTTGGTGACACAACGTTATTGCAGTGAAGGGATATTGTCATATGATGTGGTGACCGGGGCCTTTGAGAAACTCGATATCCGTAATCCACCTGACTCGACAAACCTCTCCCTCACAGAGTGTGGTGGACGGATCTTTCTTGTGGGCTTGGTGAGGGAGGAGGATATCATTGACGGCCCCTTGTCTGTCCGTGTGTGGGAGCTTCAGAGGACAATGCTTGCGTGGGCAGAGGTTGACAGGATGCCAGAATCATGGTGCTCGGATTTGTTTCCCTCCTGGTGCGCCAAGTTGTCTAATAGTAATAAGGAGGTTTATTTAAGGTGTATGGGGAAATCGAGAATGGTGATGTTGTCGTTGCAGACGTTCATTGATGACCGGCTTTTCACTTATGATCTGGTGACCCGGGAATGGTCCAAGGTTCCTCACTTTGTCCCACAAGATGTTCGGAAGCCTCGAAGGAGGTTGCGTTATGTTATGGACTGTGGGGTTGCCTTCTTCCCTTGTCTCTCCGATGCCCCTTGATTTATTTATCCTTACCAATCTGGCCTGATCGAGTAGAGGTTGATGTATTTAACTTGTATTTTCATCTTGTTTTAATGCTTTACATTGTATGTGCCTTGTTAAATTGAGAATGAAAGTGTGGAACCAATTTCAAAGTGGGTTACATTGGTTTGAATGGAAGTGTGGAACCAAACCGCAATGGACAACTTCACCTTTTTACTTTTTTGTATGTTTTTGTTTGGAATAAATTAAATTCAACTTCACCTTCTCAGGTGGGAATCCAATTAAGGTTCCTTGCCCGCAGACTACACATGAATTAATGAAACTGCAATGGACAACTTTAAACATTTCATATATGGTATTATGATCGAATAACTAAATCTGCAGACATTTCATCTATATTGATTTGATACAGTACTAAATCACGAGTTTCTGACTGGCATTAATTTTTGAGTGAGGCTTTAGACAAGATTCTAAAACGACTATTGTCAAGACAATTTTAAGTAATTTAACGCAGATCCTTTTTATTTTTTCCAAACAAATTGCAAAAAGGTCCAAGGTTCTCATCTACAAAACAGAGTGAATGAAAAAAACCTAATCTGTCGAATAAATTGTTTGCTCGAAAACTGGCTAAAATCGGTGAAATTTATCAAGGAACGAATTGATTGACACTAACTTTTGTATGTCGATTAATTTGGATGATTATCGAACGACATTCAATGGTTATTTGTAGTCAGCGTTTGAAAAATCTGTCGAACCTCGGAGAGAACGAGCTAAATAAGGAACCTCGGCAAATGATGTTGAGGGTACAAAGGAGGCTCGGCAAAAGTTGTCGAGGGTATGAAGGAACCTCGGCAAAAAGTGGTGAGGGTACACAAGAGGCTCGGTGACAGTAGTCGAGCATATATCATCACCTCATAAGATTTACATGAGCCCTTTGACCGACAGTAAGCCGTGAAAAAACGTCAAAGAAACCAACTCCAATCGCAACAAAACGAGCAATTTCTTTCATTTTCGTTACAATTGCTGCTCATAATTCAACTCAAACAACACCCAAATCAACAACAATCAAATTAACAAAACACACGAACAACAACCAATTTTATCAATTTTAATTCTAATTTCAAACTCTAAAACACAAAATTTCTTTTAAAAAATCATTAAAATCAAATGTAAATGAAGCTTCTTGCCTTAAATATTGTAGATCTGTTGAATGCCCTCACAAATCTACCGCAATGAACAAGGTATGAGTGATTTCTCTCTACCGTTTGTGGCTCGTCCAAGTGAAACGAGGTTGAATAACGTTAGTTTTCAATTCTTCTCTCGGGCAGATTTGTAATTTTTTTTAGAATGAGAAAAACTTGTTTGCAATTGTGTGAAAATGGTCTTGTCAATAGCCCTTTTTCCATCTTGTCTGGAGCCCTTATGTTAATTTTTAGAGTAAATTACAGAAAACCACCCTTAAAATAGGTGAGTTTTCACAAAACTACCCTTAAAATAAAAGTTTGCAGAAAACCACCCATAAATTTACTTTTCTTTCAAAGAACCACCCATGACCATCTTTATGTGTAAAAAGCTATAAATTTTTTAAAATTTTTTATATTTTCTTAATTGTTTTTGTTATTTTATTATATAATTGGGCTACTTTGAATACAAAAAATAAGAATTTAAGATTTTTAAAACACTTTTTACACAAAAAAATAGGGGTTAAGGGTGGTTCTTTGAAAGAAAAATAGGTTTAAGGGTGGTTTTCTGTAAAAAAAAATTTAAGGGTGGTTTTGTGAAAACTCACCTATTTTAAGGGTGGTTTCCTGTAATTTACCCTAATTTTTATGGTTTACATTCTCTCCCTCTTTTACTACTCTTTTTACTTTTTTAAAATACTCCATCGGCTCAAAAATATAATAAATATGGAGTAAATAATTATGTAAAAAGTTTATTTAAAAGATTAATATTTTATATACCGCGTAGTTTTTTAAATTCATTAAAATGCGTGCTAAAAAATAAACTTACTTAGACCATGTACAACGATGGGTTTTCCTTATATACTTTATGGGCCCTATAAGGTAAGTTCATAGTTGCAAGCAAAATCTCAAGGTAAGAAGGTTGGAAGGGGTTACCTCTCCCTACCAAGGTAACCTCTTCCACTACAAGTGACCCCTACCATTTCATCACTATATTTATTTAAGGTAAAATTGCATGAAATATCCTCAACTTTGGGGGTAGTTGCGCTAAATACCCTGAACTTTTCAAATTTCATATAATATCCTATACTTTAGGGTAAGTTGCTTTCGGTATCCTCACATCCCCCATCGATGAAAAAATCTAGCTATAGAGGATGACATGGCATATTTGATGTAATTAGAGGCCGATGGGCTTGGGACGGGACCGGATTGAGGTAATCCTTGACAGGACGGGATTGAAGTAATTTCGTGTCTCGTCCTGCGTATTTTTTGCGGGACATGATTGATTTTTTTTTTCAAATCCCGACAGGTCTTATCCCTCACGGGACGGGACATAATTTGTCCCTCGTAAATAATAATAAAAAAAATCCAATTAACTTAGAAAGGTGGAAATTACTAATCCCATTACAAATTAAAGTATATATTACATACAGTAGACTAGCAAGTTCTCCATGCAATTAAAGTATGTATATTACATACAGTATATAATACATACAGTAACCATTGCCAATTAAGAGCAATGGTAAGTCTATTTTTATTTCTTATATTTTTTAATGTTTTATTATTATTTAAAATTTAGATTTAAATAAATGTTAAGGTACGTATAATATAAATATATTCTTATTTGTTTTTATTAATTTTAATTATATATATAAATAATAATATATATAATTTTATATATGTGCGGGACGGGACATGATTAAATTTTTTTTCCATCAATTCCACCGGAATCAGGACGAGATGCTTGATGATGAAGCGCCTTCATGGAAGCCAAGCTTCAAAACTATTGATGAGATTGATGCCACTACTAACAAGTACTCCGTATTAAATTAATTAAAAAATTAATTAAAAAATAATATTTTATAGAGTTTTTCGCTTCTTAAAAAACGTGTCGAAAAGTAAAAGATAATGTGTTTTGGAACAGAGGTAGTATCAAACAACCCTTAAATCCCCCTCCCCCCATTTGTGTATTATGTGTTAAAATGAACATGCCATGTCATCCTCTATGACCAGATTTTTTCATCAATGGGGATGCGGGGATACCGAAAGCAACTTACCCTAAAGTATAGGATATTACACGAAATTTGAAAAGTTCAGAGTATTTAGCGCAACTACCCCTAAAGTTGGAGATATTTCCTGCAATTTTACCTTTATTTAATGGATTAATAATTCAAATGTATTAAAGCAATTTATTTATATAAAAAAAAGACCTTTCCGAGCTGGAGTAGAACGCACCGCACGCGCCTCCCTCTCCCCTTTTTCTAACCTCCTTCAAATCCCTGATTTCGAAACAAAGAGAATCGTACTCTCCTCAAATCTCCCTCCCCACCTCCGATTTCGGCAATTTCATTATAGATTTGAACAATATTTGGATCATCGCCCCTTCAATCGAGCCTAAGTATGGCCAAGGTCAGTAATTACTTACTATTGTGGACAATTTCATAACCATATATAATGAACAATTTTTATTTTATTGGTGATTTTTAGTGAATATTAAATGAAATTTTGGTGGAAAAAATGTAACCAAATTAATGGTTACAAAGAGAATTGAATCACGAACTAATATGAAAGAATGAGATTTTTTACCAATACACTATAATGGCTTTAGTTAAACTTACTTATAAAAAAATCCTTATACTTTTTTTTAAAAAAGAGCCCCCTTTAAATTTTGGGCCCGAGGCGGAGACCACGTTTGCCTCTCATCCAGTCCAACCTTGCCCCTGACCCTAATAACAACCAAATAAACTCATTTTTTTTACAAATAAACTGTTTTCGCCCCTTATAGAGTTTATATTATTCCATAATCTTTCAACTTTTATTTTACACAAATTTTTAATTTAATGTATTTATAAATTTTAGTCATTTTTTTAACCAAATTATTACCTTCTCTCTTGCTATTGGAAGGTTTATGTTATCAAATCCTAATTGGGCTGAGTGAAATCCGATCCAAAAAAGCCCAATCCCATCAAACAAAAATCATACAGTAATACATATGTGATGCTTCGTCTCTTTGTTGGCTGTTAAAGAGTGACTGTTAGACAGCACGAGCCTCCACTTGCACCCGACTCAAAAATATAGTGTACTCCAATAAAAAGAAAAAGCGACGACTCAGTAGTTGACTTGAGGGGATCAAGAGAGAATTGATTAGAGCTTCAGATCTGTAGTTGTCAATTCTCATCGTCGTCTGAAATCTGAATTGAGTTGTCCTCTTTTTTGTTTTTCGATCGGTTTCCTGTTACTGCATCTGTTGCAGGTATGTCATTTCTTTGCTCAACCCTCAATACTCTGTTGATTCAACTTCTTTTTATAGGGTTTCTCTTCCGCCATCATCCATCTATATAATTATAATATCATCTGGCTAGTTTAGTCTGTTTTGATGACAGATCTATGAGTTTATTAGTTCGCTTTTAATAACAAATTTGGTAAGGTGCATAGTTCAGCTTTGCAATTGTGTTTGAGTTCATGTTTTGGATTTGGATTCAGGTTTTTAGATTTTGATTTGCTTAATTATATATATTGATTCAATGATTCCATCACTCTTATTCGATAAGTCTGAAGCTTGCGTATGTCTGCAATTTATGCTTGCCCTGATTTACAGAAATATCCATCTTTCTTCCAATATGGCTGAATTGGCAGTGTTCAACATCGCCAAATCGCTCCTTCCACAGCTGAGCTCCCTTGCTAAGGATGAACTCTTTCTCTGGTACAACTCAAAGACTGAGCTCGAGAAGCTCGAGAACACTATCACCACTATCAAAGGCGTGCTGTTTGATGCTGAACAAAGGCGAGCTACTGATACCACTGTTCAAGACTGGCTCTTGAGGCTTCGTGATGAGATGTACAAAGCAGACGACTTGTTCGATTCCATCTCCACTAGAGCTCTTAGAAAAAGAGTCATGTCCGGCAATAAGATACTCAAAAAGACGAGGCGTTTCTTCTCCAAGTCCAACCATCTTGTTTTCGTTGTCTCGACTGCACATAAAGTAAAGGAGATCAGGGAGCGGCTAGATGGCATAGCAAAAGACATCAACCAGTTTGGCTTTATAAGGAGAGTAAACGAGGGACCTCTTACAAAGACAAAACCACAGTCTCACTCTTACATTCGAGAAGACCAAGTAATCGGAAGAGAGAAAGAGAAGGAGGAGATATTAGGATTGTTGCTCAAGGATCCTAATGGTGATCAGTGTGTTTCTGTCATTGTAGTGGTTGGCATTGGTGGATTGGGCAAAACTGCTTTGTCTCAGCTAGTGTACAATGCAAAGGAAGTTGATGATTTCTTTGAATTACGACTGTGGGCTTGTGTGAATTATTTCACAGATTTGAAAGATGCCTTGGAGGGAGTGATGAGCGTGAAAACGCCCATGAGTCTAGATGAGTTACAAAATATGCTGAGGAAAAAGATCCAAGGAAAAAGGTTTCTCCTTGTGTTGGATGATGTTTGGGATGATATTAGGGAGCAGTGGCTTAGACTGAAAGAATTATTAGACGCCGGCGACAGAGGAAGCAAGGTGCTAATGACAACGCGTTCAAAAACAGTGGCCCAAAATCTTTCCACAGTCACACCTTACTACACTCTAAGAGGGCTATCAGATGAGTACGCTTGGTCATTGTTTACGAAAATGGCTTTTGATGACAACCAAGAAGATGGATATCAAGCAAAGGAAGAACTGGGCAGACAGATTGTGAAGAAGTGTGCAAATGTCCCGCTTGCTATAAGGACAATCGCTAGCTACTTGTACAAGAAAGATATGAAGCAATGGTCAGAGCTTGTGGATAATCGGGTGATGAATGAAATGCATGATCACCCTGAGAATATGATTATGGAAGTGTTGAAGATCAGCTACGACGACCTTCCTTATTCATTAAAACATTGTTTTGCGCTTTGTTCACTCTTTCCGGAGGATTATACTTTTGATAAAACCACTTTGATCCATCTATGGATGGCTCAAGGGTTGCTTCAATCATCTGATGAAAATGATTGCTTGGAGGATGTTGGTGAGAGCTACTTCCAGTGCTTAACAGACAGATGCTTCTTCCAAGATATTAAAGAATATGGTGATGGCCGTGTAGAGTGCAAAATGCATGACCTGTTTCATAGTTTGGCTGTTAAAATTTCTGGAAAGGAATGCGCTGTTGTTAAGAAACTTGAAAAAAATATCAAAGGGAAATCTCCCCGACATTTGCTGGTAACGGATATTGAAAGCGTACCACTTCAAGGTGAAGGCATACGAACCCTTGTGTCCCCTGCAGTGGGTTTAGTCGAAGGACCGGTGTTAGGTGGCTTATTCATGAATTTGACAAGCTTGCGAACATTGAGTTTACAACATTTAGACACAGAGGAATTACCGAGTTCCATAGGCAATTTGGTTCATTTGAGATATCTTGATCTTAGGACGAGTGAAAAATTGAAAGGGCTTCCGGCTACTCTTTGCAAGCTGCAAAATCTGCTAATTTTGAGACTTGGTGGGTGTTCGAATCTAAGCAGGCTGCCTGATGATCTACAGACACTAATAAGCTTGAGATATTTGGAAATTAAGGGATGTGATAAGCTAGACCATATGCCTTCGGGATTGGAAGAGATGACTTCCCTTGTTATGCTTGATCGACTTATTGTTAAAGAAGATCACGGAGGATTCAAGTGCTTAAAGCACCTCAACAACCTGACAGGTGCTCTTTGTATTGAACTTCCAAGAGGTCTGTGGAAAAATTGTGTTGCTGATGCAGAAGAGTCTATGCTAAGCTGCAAAACAAAATTAAGCAGGCTAGTTATTTCATTTGACAACTTAAGAGAAGTAGAAGAGACTGTGGAAGTTGATGTCATGCTAGATAAGCTTAAACCGCCCAACAATATCAGTCATTTACGTGTAGAGTATTTTCCTGGAGTGAAATTTCCAGATTGGCTTTCTTCTCTTACGAACCTTGTCAGTTTGGAATTGGCTGTCGGCGATAGTTGCCTTGAGCTCCCACATCTGAGCCTACTATGTCAGCTTAAATCGTTGAGACTCCAGCACTTGCCTCTTCTTGAGTATGTGGTGAATGGTATTTGTTATGATGGTGGGGGTGGATCATTCTTTCCCTCACTTGAGAGTCTTTTCATATCCGACATGCCATGTTTAAAGGGATGGTGGAGGCCAATGGCAGAAGGTAGTTACGCTAATCAGTTCTACTTTTCACGACTTTCTTACTTATCAGTGTCTCATTGTCCACAACTTACTTGCTTACCTGGGTGTCCTTCTCTGGACTTTTTGTCACTTCACAATGTGAATGTAAAACTGGTGACGCAATTAGTAAGAGTGCCAGAGACCAAAGTTCCTTCGTCTCCCTCTTCTCTTCAAACATGCTCCACTCCAGATGATGAACTGAAGCTTGTGCCTGCTCTTCGGGAACTGTGGATTCGGAATTGCTCAAACTTCAGTCGCCAATCTCTCTTTCGCTCACTGCACTATTTGTCTTCTCTTGAATCACTCACTTTCAAAGGCTCCTCCTCTGAGAGAGAAATATATAATGATGAAAATTGGGAAATGGAGGGCATGTCGTGGATGTCACTTACAAGGCTTAAGAGTTTAGATTTTGAATTCGGGAACGATCCACAAGGAGCTCATCTTCTCAACAGACTTCACTACCTCACCATGTTAGAGGAGTTGTGCATCTATAACAATGTGCCAGATGATATTAATGCTCAATGGAGAGCTCCTCCAAACATTAAATCCTTGTCCATTGAGAGTTTAAATAAGGTGGGATTCCTAAACATGGCAATTCAACAATTGAAAAAGCTTCAGACGTTATGTTTTGAATTTTGTGGATTTGATGAAGATGAATGGAATGAGCTACAATGGGAAGACCTCAAGGACTTGAGACACCTCAAATTCGAATGGTGCGAAATGAAGTCCTTGCCGGAGAAGTGTCGGCATCTCCAAACACTTGACGATCTAGAGATACGATCTTGTGAGGAGTTAACATGTTTGCCTTCTTGGGTTAGCCAACTTACATCACTTACGATTGAACGTTGCAACCCAGAATTGAAAGAGAAATGTAGGAAACCAGTGGGTTCATATTGGCCCCTCATTCGGGATATTCCTCATCTTATCATAACCTCAAATTTTCTGTAGAGGTACGTACTTTAAGCACACATTAATTTATCAAGTCTTTCAGAAGTTTATCACTATTGATTTCTGCTGAATTCAATTTACACACATTTTACTCATTTGGCCTTTTGTAGAGGAAAAGAAAGTAGGTAGCAGCTCGATCACTCTTATCGATTCATCAGTCGCAAGACCCACAATGGACACTTCCTGTTATGAAAATGCAGCATCAATCACTTACTGGGGAATGATACCCTCTATTCTATTGTGCATTGATTCTCAAGTAGAAATTTAAAGGTAATATATGAGGTCCATCATTCTCTATTATATATATCTCGCACACACCCTCTACTGATTGATCAATAACATTGAATAAATGTATGCAGCCAATCTTCGACTGATCTAGAATACTATCACATATGCTATCAAAGACATACCAGTCTGTTTGATGCTGAACAAAGGCAAGCTACTGATGCTACTGTTCAAGGATGCCTTTTCAGGCTTCGTGGTGAGACGGACAAAGCAGACAATGACTTGTTTGATTCCATCTCCATTTGATCGATCCTTGAGAAAAAGAGTAATCCATGTCCTGCAATAAGGTACTCAAAGAGACGAGCCTTTTCTTCCATCTCCAAGTCAAACCATCTTGCTTTTGTTGCGTCACTGCACATTAAAGACATGAGCCCGTTTGGCTTTATAAGGACAACAATTCCAGATGACATACCTATTATTTTAAGTGATCTTACCCTCATCGTTTTGCTTGTTCTGTTGTTATTTTAAATCTTCTTTTCTTCTGTTCTTGTTGTATAATCTTTTGCTGAAGCTGAAACACGATCCTAAGTTGGTGGATCATTGTGGTTTTGTAATTTTACTCATACCTTGGATCTTGTACACGACAATTATGTGATTACTCTTGAAATTCTTCCAAAGATGAAGATGTCGGTGAATTGCTTTTCTCTGAAAGTAGTCTTCAATCTCAGTGAAAAGTGGAACTTCCGCCTGAAAGAAGTGTAATCCATCGATCGGTTTCGGATTCAACTTCATATAAAAAAATCGAGGTTGGTTCCTCTCGATCTCCACCTTCCACTCAGTTTTCTACTTATTATTAATTGATGATAAATACTGATTCAAAATATATTATTAGTAGGCTCATTAATTTTCAGTGAGTTTCATTATAAATTATCTTATGCAGACTGCAGCTTAATAACTTTTATTTTTGATTAGCTTATCCTCAAACTTTGATTGGATTAGTTGGATGGTTCGTACTCCAAGTTTAGTTAAGTTCCGCAGTGGCAGTGCTGCTCGTTACTTTTATAGGCCCAAGGCGGAGAAAATGTTAGCCCCTACCTATTCTAAATAACTAGTTTGATTGCCCGCGATTTTCGCGGCTTTTTTATATAACTTTTATTATTTATGCACAAATTGTGTAAGATCTTAAAAATTATATAAAAATTATATATGCATACTTACTGATAAAATTTAATCTATAGGCCAGATTAAGGTCATTTAATTTTAAATTTGTATGATGTAATTTCATTATTCTTTTGCTATTTTTTTCATAAAACAAAATTATTTTATCGCTAAACAAAGCAATATGTATGATGGATCTAATATTTGTATAAATTTGGTTTATAAAACTAATCTAACCTTTTTTCATATAAAATAATATAATCTAGATTTTTTCTAGATAAATTAATATTTATAAAATAACTTAATTAGGTAAAATGATAAGATTTGTAACCACTTAAGATATGAGGTTGAATATTTATATTAAAAATTAATTTAATCATTAAATTAAAATGGACACATAAGATGACACGTGTATAAATAGATAGGGTTATCGTATAACATGACTTAAATATATTGGATTATTTATATATTATCATTTTTATTGATTTAAAAAAATTAATTTTTTTTTACATAAAATACTCACATTTCATTTTTATATATAAAGTAATTTTCTGTAGTTTATCAAAATCACAAATAAAACTCGGTTAGATTGCAGCAAAAAACGACACGTAAGTGAATTCAACCAAAGTGCACCATATAGGATTTTCACGTCTCTGTTTTAATATTATATAGTATATAGATATTTGATATGCAATCCGCTAGTGTTATAATAGGAAACATATCAATCATAAAACTTAAAAGAACTTTTCGTCCAAAAGGGTAATTTATACCATCTTCACTTCTTTAGCTAGTGTTTCTCGTAGTTGTAATTAGATCACCAAATGAAATGATCTTTCCAACAATATCTACAAAGAAAAGGTTATCCACCTCGCCAGGAGTCGTCTTTGCCCTACGTGGATTGCTGCTTTCCGTCTTTCCGGCGGCGAGACATCGTGTCAGCTGTGCTGTCCCATGCGCTCGCTATCCACCTCGCCACGTTGGGTCTCCATCTTCTCGTTGCTGTGTCCGTTTGTTTGCTTAGGGTTTAGGGTTTTCCGGGTTTATTTCGTGTAGCTCTTTTGTTGTATTAGGTATTTGTTTTATGTTGTATTTCTTTGCTATGTTGTATGTTTTGACGGCTCGCCGTCTGCCGACTTTGTCGGCCTCTCGAGGTCCGGGCCTGTCCGGTCTCGAATTTTTTCCTTATCAAAAAAAAAAAAGGTTATAAACTTATAATTAAATTGATGGATAGTTTTATATATACTCCGTATTAAATAACACAAGCAATATAATTAGTAAATAAAATAATCAAATAAATACTTACCTATACCTATGCAACAATGTTACGGCAAATAAAAAATATCAATTTGAGTTCGGTAAATCTAGGTCTAGCAAACAACGATCTTTTTGAAATATATCTTTAAACTAATTGGAATATTAACCAAGATCTTTTTAACAAAAAATATATAAAATTGATTGAAAATAACTTAATCTAATGTAGATTTTTTTCTAGATAAAACATTTTTAAAATAACTTAAAGTAAAATGTAAGATTTGTAACTACTTAAGATATGAGGTTGAATATTTATACTAAAAATTAATTTAATCATTAATTGAAATGGACACATAGGACGACACAAATATAAATAGATGAGGTTATCGTCTAACGTGGCTTAAATATATTGGACCGTCATTAATTGACGTGGCAAGAAACCTGGCCAGATTGCACCAGAAAAAGACACGTAAGCGAATCGCGCCAGAGCCCGCCACATAGGATTTCCACGCCTCTGTTTTAGTATTTTATATAGATATAAAGGTTATAAACTTATAATTAAATTGATGGATAGTTTTATATATACTCCGTATTAAATAACACAAGCAATATAATTAGTAAATAAAATAATCAAATAAATACTTACCTATACCTATGCAACAATGTTACGGCAAATAAAAAATATCAATTTGAGTTCGGTAAATCTAGGTCTAGCAAACAACGATCTTTTTGAAATATATCTTTAAACTAATTGGAATATTAACCAAGATCTTTTTAACAAAAAATATATAAAATTGATTGAAAATAACTTAATCTAATGTAGATTTTTTTCTAGATAAAACATTTTTAAAATAACTTAAAGTAAAATGATAAGATTTGTAACTACTTAAGATATGAGGTTGAATATTTATACTAAAAATTAATTTAATCATTAATTGAAATGGACACATTGGACGACACAAATATAAATAGATGAGGTTATCGTCTAACGTGGCTTAAATATATTGGACCGTCATTAATTGACGTGGCAAGAAACCTGGTCAGATTGCACCAGAAAAAGACACGTAAGCGAATCGCGCCAGAGCCCGCCACATAGGATTTCCACGCCTCTGTTTTAGTATTATATATTGATTGATATTGATTCAATTATCAAAAATTTTTTAATAATCGATTTGAAATTTAGAAACCCTAAAATAAAATTAAGTATGTGAAATGACCATTGATATTGAAATCAATAAGAAAACAATGATTTTTTTTAATGAATATTCATCATTTTTTTTGTGATCCTTAAACAAGAAAAAAAATAATAATGCTATAAAATCACTCTCGCAAATTCAAGAAAATCCTAGCTTAAGGCCGCTTAGTGTGTGTATATAATGAATGTTTTTATATATTTTCTTATTTAAAGGTGAATTAGTTTGTGAAAAAAAAAAGATTTAATACGTAATTAGTGTTGTACCCTTTTGTAATTTAAATAAAAACACATTTTTTTTTATAGCAAAACCAAGATCATCAATTACTTTTGCATCATCCGATAACAAGAGTCTTAGTTCAAACGGAACCATCGAAAATTTTGAATTGAAAATAGGATTCGCAGGTCTAATTCTCTCTAGAAAATCACATCTTGTGTTCGCTCGCTTGATAAAAAAAACTATATATAAAAACTCATAAATGAAAAAAAATACATGATTTTGTAATGAAGTATCAAATCCCGATTATTCAAAGAAAATAGGATTCGCAGGTCATATTCTATAAAAAAAGAACTTGAAAAGGAAAAAAAAAGGCTGAAAAGTTTTAGATTTGGGGCCACACTCGATTCTTTTATGTTTAATGGATCTTCGCCTTTGTCTCCTTTTCCCACATTTTCAGGGAGGGGCCATGGGGCCGACCGACTAGCGCACCTCGGTCTCTCCACATCGATGCTAGTTTGATTGCCCACCTGTCGAGATTTCAGGCCTCCGTCCGTCAGAACGTCCTTGGGAATTGGTTCAACCGCGGTTGATCAACCCTAAATCTTTGTCTTGTATAAAAAAAAAATGTTTAATGGATCTTCAATTGTCTTTTAATGGGTCTTTGAGTCGGTTAATTTTTTTTTAGACAATTCTATACATATATACACAAATCTTAGTTGGCCCCTTTTAAGATTGGGTGCTGGTTCTCCTGGACAATCGCCCCATGTTGTCCCTGTCCTTGGGTCGGGTCTGTGTAGTATTGTAGTGGTGGGATTCAAAGTGTGATGTTTTTTTATCCTTTTTATTGCATGTTTTTTCAGTATCGTTTTTTCAAATGCAATTTCAAATAATCTGTATCAACTTTATAACGGATCAGATTGGATCTTTATTTGATTTTGATAAGGAATTCCTTAAGGGAAACAAGCCCGTTGTTGAAGGTGAAGATTGCGTCATTTTAATCAAAGCATGCAGGAAATTTGTGTCAAACAGAAAAGCTCGTCTGCTCATCAATGTCCTCGAAACGGATCCTACTAAAGTTTCGATTAATTTTACACATGATCGAGCCATTGAGATATTTGTTTGTTTGTAAGCATAAAGCCTGCCCTTAGCCACATTGCGAAGTGGATCAGATGGGATGCTTTATTTGATTTTGATCAGGAATTCCTTAAGGGAAACAGGCCCGTTATTGAAGGTGAAGATTGCACCATATTAATCAAAGCATGCAGGAAAATTTGTGTCAAATAGAAAAGCTCGTCTGCTAATCAATGTCCTCGAAATGGATCCTACTAAAGTGTCGTCTAATTTACACATGATCGAGCCATTGAGGTATTAATTTGTTTGTAAGCATAAAGTCCGTTTGAATGCACAATTTGAGTTAGTAGACATTGTGAAATGTTTGAATGCACAATTTGAGTTAGTAGACATTGTGAAGTGTTTGAATGCACAATTTGAGTTAGTAGACATTGTGAAGTGTTTGAATGCACAATTTGAGTTAGTAGACATTGTGAAGTGTTTGAATGCACAATTTGAGTTATAAGACAACTTGTGAAAATACAACTAGAGATACTGTTTTTGTAAGGACTGAATAAAAAACTGTATATAATGGATGTAGTAGCCCGTCTAATTATATACTACCACGTAACTTGGAATTCTCCCAACTTCCAATGTGGAATATATGTTTTTTTTTTCCATACCTTCAGCAACGATCATATTCAGGTGACTAATGCAATTGCTCGATTGTCTTTCAGCATCCACCGCTCTTTCCATCGAGGACTTTGTGTGGTTTGATGGATAGATTTACCTAGTTGTCAGCAATAATCCCGAACAAGATATATACCAGGGGCTACAATATCTCCATACTTGATTACAAATCTTTGAAGCAATTTGGAATAGTTTCTTATAGCCTCCGCAACCATCTAAATAGTACGTGTAGGGCTTATTTCCTGTGTTTCGTGGTATCAGATATTGATCTATATATAGTTCTGAAATCTATCTCCGATGAGCATTGTCCATACAAATGTCGAGTCTTTAGGCTAGTAAGGGACGATGTCTATACTTGCAGGTGGGAAAGAGTTGAGAGTTTGGGGCAGGGGCGGCCACAGGGTGGGGCGGGCGTACGCGGCCGCCCCACCCTTCGACCCACGTGTCCCGGGGTTCGGAAAAAAAATAAAAAAATAATTTTTATATATATATATAGAAGTGTTGTAATAAGTAAAACTAGGATGAATATAGAATCAATTAGTCTACTTAGCTTAGTTGGTTGGTGGGAAGGAAGGAATCTAACATTAAACCAAAGGTTGGGGGTTCAAGTCCCAATAGCCTCAATTTTTAAAACAAATTTCACCTCCCTAAAAATAACTTTTTTATTATTTGTTCAACTTACATTCCACTTTCGTTGTTTCTACCCCTTATTTAATTATATTCCCACTTCCCGACTTTCCTATTATATACAAATTATCTAGCTATAACTAATTAAACCCCATAAAATTGGTGAAATTAGCCTCTTTTTTTAAAAAAAAAATTCGCCTTCCTCAAAAAAGTTTTTTTAATTTTTTGTTCAACTTGCACCTACTCTCTATGTTTCTACCCCTTATTTAATTATGTTCCCACTTCTCGAGCTCCCTACTATATACAAATTATCTAGCTATAAACTAATTAAATCCCATAAAATTGGTGAAATTATGATTTGATTATGAAAATAAATTTTGTGAAATTTTCATTAGAGTTTTGATTTTGAGAATAAATTTTGTGTTTTAATTATTGTGTATGTGATTTTGAGAATGAAATTTATGAATTGAATTTGTGAAGCTTTATGCAATATTTGTATTTTCGTAACCTACATATTCAAATCACATTTTCTATCATGTCTTTGGGAACCAAAAGATATTATAAAGTTGGTGAGTTTACAATCCTAGCTAATATGCAAAAGCTTTGAATTTAACATGATTGAATTTCGATAAGTTTAACTCCTAAATATGACAAATGCCTGAATTTTCAATGAATGACGAGAAACAACTATCATAGCAACAAAGCAAATGTAAGCAAATGTAAGCCTACTTTTCTATAATCCAATGCTAAGTTGAAAATCATAGCTTAGGTAAAGAAGTTTATTTAAGGCCAATGTCTTAGTACACACTAGAAAATTTCGCCCCACCTTTCAGAGGATCCTGCGGCCGCCACTGGTTTGGGGGATACATTGTTTTTCGTCATTGGGACTGGTTCCTTTTCGGTCTTAGCTCAAGATCTTCCTTGTCATCGGAAAGGAAATTGTGTTGTTATCAATGTAAGACTTTCCTGAAGTTCCAAGTATTGCACCTTGGAGATGAGCGGCACTTGGACGTAATTAAGAGGTGGCATCGGCTGTCGACGTTAGAGAGCTATTCTGATGAGTTGTTTACTCCGACCCCGATCCTTCATCTTCAACCAACTTAACAACAGTTGACAAGTGATGAGAGACCATAATTATATTAGCAAGGTTCTTGTAACCATTTTTGTTTCTCTTTTACAAATTCGTTTGTTTGTTAAGCATAAAGTCCTAAACTTTTAAATTCACCTAAATTACCTAATGTTTGTGCATTGCTCTCCATATTTTTCTGCAAATATGCTAGCTAGTTAATAATTTGACATGATGAATGTTTTGGATATTGAAAAAAAATATATAAGTTAGATGTAAAATAGAATAACTAATATATTATTAATGATTCCCAAATTTGATTGAACATGAAAAGGAAAAGGGAAAATTGCAAAAAATAGTCTAACCTTTAGGGGTAGTTGCGCTCAATAGCCTGAACTATAAAAAATGCAGAAAATAGCCTCAAGTATTTAACTGGTTGCGGAAAATAGCCTCAAGCTACATTAAAATTCAAATAATTACCTTTAAATTAAAATTAATGATAAAAAAAAGTCTTAAGTTGTCATTAAATTCAAATGAATTACAAAACTTCTTCAAAACAATTTTTTTTTTAAAAAAAAATCATCACTTCTCATATATATATATAAAAAAATGGCCTACATAATTTTTATTCCTAAAATCTACCACTTCTCATAAAATTTTGTTCTCACTAAGTCATTATTAGCTAAATTCATCATTAAATTAATTACAAAAACTACCTTATACCATATAAATTGTGTAAATAAATAAATTTTTAAAAAATCTAAGTAATTGTGAATAGAAGCTTATTAGATCAATTGTAAATAGAAGCTTAAGTATTTATTTACTTTTAATGATATGTAAATAATCTAATTAATTTTTTAGAATAATAAATTTAAGTTATATTTTTATGGTTTGAGATAGTTTTTATAATTAATTTAGCTATGAGTTTAGATAACAACAATTAAGTGTAACATTTTTTTTTATATAAGAAGTGATGATTTTTTAAATAAAAATTATTTTGAAGTGGTTTTATAATTAATTTGGATTTAAAGTCAACCTAAGGTTGTTTTTTTATAATTAATTTGAATTTGAAGGTAATTATTTGAATTTAAGTGTAGCTTGAGGCTATTTTCTGCATTTTTTATAATTCGAGCTATTGAGCGCAACTACCCCTAAAGATTAGGCTATTTTTTGCAATTTTCCCAAAAGGAAAAACATACTCTTAAATCGATCTCAACGTCCCGTCGAGGTTATATAACCTACTTTTATGTTTTATAGATCATTTCATTTTTATAATTTTTTCAATAAAATTCCATTTTCTACGTATTTCTATATTTTCTGCTACGTTAAACTAGTATTTGAAATTTGAAACTACGATTTTATGCTATTTCTCTAATTTTATTCTTTTCTGCTTTCAACCTAATTTATTAGAACTATATTTGATTTTCCGCTACTTCGGCAAATATATTAAATGTAAACACAAAAATATAAAAACTAACCCAACTCACAAACCATTCATCTAGTTTAATTACATAAATCAATCATAAATTACAAAAATATCTTGTGCTTACAAACATAAAGTCATAAATTATTTATTTTGAGAGTATCTATATTATTTTGTTATATTTTTAATATATATATTTATAAATTAAAGATATAATTTTATAATATTGTGTTAATATATTTCCGTGTACACGTTGCACGAGTGTCATTTTGAAAACAAAGTAAACAACTCAAAGTTGGGGCATTTCAGAGATTTTTGTAATTTACGATTGATTTATGTAATTGATACTTAATATTTGACGGAGACTATGGGTGTGTATGGCTGCCATATAAACAAGTTAAAAAGTGTGAAATTATTCGCTGTTAAAAAAATAAACGAGTTTAAACGGTGTATGAGAACAACAAATAAGCTTTAGTCAGTTAAAAAAAGGTTTATAAATAAGCTGCATATTGAATTATTTTGAGGTTTATATGCCATAATTACTATTTTATCCCTTCTCTTTTATCTTATTTGGTTTGAAAGTACCACAATACCCCTAATAAAAACCAAATAAACTCCACTTTTTACAAATACTGTTTTTCACCTCATACAGAGTTTATATTTTTTCATAAATTTTTAACTACTTTTACCAACAATTTATAAATTTTTACCCTGTTTATAATTTTAGTCAGTTTATTAACCCCGTCCCATACGAACCTATGATTTGTGGCGGAAAGGGCAAAGAGATTATCATTTCAATAATCTATGGACTTGATTAGAAATACTTTTAAAGCGTGGGGGTTAAAAAGAAAAATCCCAAAATTTAGGGATCACTTGTGTAATTTGTAACCATATAAAAGGCAGAGTTGGCACCGCCCTACCTCTCTGTTTTCTTCTTCTCTCTTTCGCCATACGTAGGGTTTCTCCCTCTCCCGCCGTCACCGCCCGCGGCAACGCCGCAACTCCCCTCCTCCGGTGAATTACTCAGTCCGCGCTTAGTTTTTTGGAGTTAGCTGCGGATTGGCAAGCGACGTGCAGTATAATCAAGCGATGGCGGAAGTGGCAGAGCAAGTGCCGGAATTTAATTTCGACGATTTTGAGCTGGTTAATTATGTTCGCGTTGCACTCAAATCTGTTTCTCTGGTACGCGACTGGTTGGTTTACCTCTTTAAATATTAGCTGCGTTATGCTATTGCAAATTTTAGGTTTTTTTTGGGCGTTGATGGATTGATAACTATTGTTTCATATGTTTAGAGGGTTTCGGTTTCAGTTTTGCGTTTTTTCAGCTGAACTTGAAGTGTTTAGTTGGTTCTTGAGTGAGTTTTAAAGCCGGTCTGGGGGTGTTGCCGTGTTGGTATAACTAGAACGAAGGAAGAACTTAGGAAAATTTTAGAATTTTAATCGTTAGATGACCTTTGTCTGGTTTTGGACTTATCTTAGTAATAAGTATGGGTTGCAATTACAGCTGTCTGATCACGTCATCAATGGTTGCTGTTGGATAAATTTATTCTTACTTTTGCCTTTCTAAGAAGTAATTGATACACACACAAAAGACTACTCCTTTTTTACCTTGGGTGGGATATATGAGAAGTTGAAGTCAGAAAATGGGGATCAGGGGAACGAAAAACTCAAGCTCCACTTTTAACATGTGAAGAATTAGGATTGCACGCCATTTGTTGTCAAGTCACATGTTGTCCACTTCAAGTTTGGAGTTTGTAAGATTTGGGGAGGATTGTGGGAGCATGGCTCATTTTAGATGCATATTTGCCTTCTACAGGGTGATAGTGGTAAATACAGTCAATTGGTTGCTGTCTTGCACCACGATCGGCGTCTTTCCCCTGATGAATCTGCTCTTCTTGTGGTAAGTTCTGCTACAAGATTTTTTTTTATGTATAAAAAAAATTAAATATCTGAAGCATTGGTAATTTCTGTACAGACAAGCTTGAAAGCACTATCAGGAGCAGTTTCACACATAGATTATCTGCATCACAAGTTGCTTGTTGACAAAGTAAGATGCTATGCTTGTTCAGTTCAGCGATGAATTTACTATTTCTATCGCAGGAACTGTCTGATTTATATGCTGGTTATATTTGTGAAACTAGATATTTCTCATGAGCATGTGGAATTATGGACCAGATGTAATGGATGCATTGATGGAGTTGATTATATCCCTGGTACGTGAGCTTTCTGGGAAACATTTATTGATTATAGACGAACAAACCCCCCCCCCCCCCCCCCCCCCCCAAAAAAAAGTTCTTTACACACTTCCTCTATGTGACAGGCTGCCACAAATGGTAAATATCTTGATTCGTGCTTGGAAATGCTAGTGAGCAATTTTGTTCCGCCCGTTTCCTTCGTAGGAATTTTGAAGTCACCCCGTGGTGTTACAAGAAAAGAACAAGTTCTGGAAAGAGTGCACTCTACGCTGAATGAGATTGCTCATCTAGTTCCTCTTGCTCCTGCAAGATTATTTTCAGTAATCAGACAAGGGATGCCACATTATTTGAAACAAGAACCTGTAAGTTGCAATTCTATCATCCGTTTTGGAAAATGTTACTATCCCATAATTTTTCCCTCTTACATCTACATTAGGTAAGTAACATCATTTCCATTCTATTATCCATTTTTGATGGTTGTGATATTATTATGTTTTATTTTTCCAATGCAGCTGCTTGTAATGTATACTGAGAACATTTTCAAGTTGGAAAGCAGTCCTCTCGGGCAGCTTGTTGGGAGCCTCATGCTTACTATGATAGTGGTTGATCGGCTTATAGAACTTGATGTGAGTTGCTGAAAGCTGTAATCTGGACTATGATCTTTTAATCTCTCCCTTCTTTTGAGCGGAGGGATGTGAAGTTTAATCTCATTTCTTATCTGTTAATTGCATTCTTGAGCTTGTTATAGGTAGAGATTGGGTGGGATGACATTCTATCAGATGATCCTACTAAAGGCATATTTGAGTTAGAATTAGAAGGGGAGGACTTTGCAGACACTGAAAACGATGGTGTTGAGGTATGATTCATGTTCCATCTTGCTTTCTTTTAGTTGTCCTTCGAACATGTCTAATGCAAATTTTTATGGTTGTTGGATCAAATTTATTTCCTGATTGTTTTCCTACTGTTTTGAACCATTATGAACTCCTAGTGTGCTGATAACTTTCAGTTTATAGTTCCACAGGGAGTACTTATTGGCTGGAAATGTAGTGGCTGACAAGTTAGATAGCTTGATGGTGCTTACCTTTGAGCATCTGAAGTCTTCTTATGATGATGGGCGGCTTACTGAGGTATTTATTGGCTAGAAATATACATTTGCAATCATCTTTCTCATTTTGTTTTCTGAGGTATATGACCATCTCTGCAATTGTTATCTTATTAGTCTTCACAATGATAATGTTAGGTATTTGAATCGCTACTTCAGTCATTTCAAAGAACGATCCTGAATGCATATAAGTCCAAATTTGCACAGGTAACAACTGTTCTCTTGCATTTTTATTCTTCTAGCTCTACCACGCCTTGTCAATTTATATGATACTTTTTATATTATATTGTTAGAAGGCGGGAAGTTGCTTCCTTTTCTGCTAAGATACATTGCTTTACTTCTGCAGTTTGTTATGTTCTATGCCTGCTCTTTGGATCCTGAAATTTGTGGTGTGAGATTTGCACAATATCTTGCTGACGTATTTACATCTAGCAACTTCCCCCTGCTGACCAGGTGATTTTCACTATTGATTCCAATGAACAATATTATGGAATACTTCTATCTCTTCTCTGGGGCTTGTAGTATAGGTCAGTATGAGGCTTAGTGCCCTTGTGTGCTCAATTCATAATGATACTCGACCAAGAGTCTATAATTCTCTGCCTTCATGGCCATAGATTCCAAATATTGTTGTGATTCACTGTCAACTTGCTCATTGAACTTGTTCTCCCATGATTGTCAGACTGGATACAATCTTCATTTGATGGCTACTAAATTTGAAAACCTATTATAAGAAGCGAAAAGAAAAAAAATGGCTGCATGATATTTTGCATGAGGTTCTAGATGTCTTTGTTATTAATCTAGTTATGTTTTCCCCGTAGGATGAGCTCTGTTGCTTATCTAGCTAGCTACATGGCTCGTGCAAAGTTCTTGACGACATCTTTTATAACTACCATACTCGAAAGGTGATTTTTCTTCTCTCTTTTTATTTGTTAATCTTCTCAATGCCTGTTTACCTCACCAATCACCATGTTGAGCTTATAATTGGAGTAGATTTTTGGACAAAGCCTGAAGCCTTTGTGAATGTCTGGATCTCTTTTATTGTAGGCTTGCTGATTGGTGCTCGGATTATTGCCAATTTCACAATGACTATATCAATCCTAAAGCTCATAGGGCTTTCTATGCAGGATGTCAGGTATTTGGATCAGCTTTTGTTTGGGTTTTAGCCTTTTGGGTGTTATTGATGTATGAATTGAAAGCGTAAATCATTCAAGCTTTTTCTAAGTTATACCCTATCTTATTAATGTTGCAGAACAACTAATAGTACAATACCCAGCCCAGAATAACAAAAAGGGGTGCAATTAGTTTTGGTGTTTTTGACTTTTTGTAGATTGACACATCTTGTCATGTATCTTTAGTTTGATTGGTATGCCTTGATAGATTGTATTTGTCCTGCTTGCTGAGCTAGTCTTTTAGTCAAATGATACAACCAGGGACAAATGTGGACCCTTTTTTTGGGTGCAATGGAAGTTCTAAATACTTTTTTTTTTATGTCGTATGTCCAAGAATACAGGGATTTATTAGTTACTTTGGTTGCTGCAGGCTATAATGTATGTTCTTTGTTTCCGTATGAGATCAATAATAGAGATTCCTCACCTCAAGTTACAGCTCCATCGCATTCCTTTAGGGAAGATCTTAAAGAATTCATTGGAGCCTTTGAAGGTTAGTTGCTCAGGAAAGACTAAAAATACTCGTCTGTGATATTTTTGGGCTTGTATCCTAAGTTCCTAACACTGCTTTTCTTGTCTAAAAAAACTTGCAGGTATGCCTGCCTTCTATCGTAGATGAATTTGCTCGGCAGGCAAAAGCTGCCCATTTGGTTAAAGAAGCAGGGGCATTTGTCTTCAATGATCTGTTGGAGTCGGAATATTCCAGGGCCTATGGGGGAGTAGAAAGACTCGACATGTTCTTCCCCTTTGACCCATGCTTGTTGCAAAAATCTGACAGGTTTCTCTTTCTTCCCCTTCTCTTATTTAGACGGGGAGGATAGTTCAGCCTAGCTCGTCGTTTTTATTTCTACATGAAATTAATTTGTGGGGGATGGTGTGATAACCTCATAGGGCATTGGTACAGGTACACTGAGAATATATACTTGATCCACTAATATAAAACTAATAAAAAAATTAAAACTAGATTTAGAACCTCAATCCTATAATTTAGTAATTAAAATTTATTTAATAGTTGTGGAACCAACATCTTTTTTTCCTTGATGCATTATCTGAAGTTCCTACTTGCATTCCACACATTTATTTTCCTTAATATGTTGCAGATATATTGAACCGAATTTTGTCTCATGGGGAATGGTCAAACCTACATACAACGATGATGATGATGACAACACCGATGATGATTTATCCGACGAGGAACAAGATCCCTTTGATGAAGATATTCCTACAGGGAGGACGGCGGAAAGCTTGGAAGAACACGATTACTTCGACGATTTCAACGATTCACTAAACAAAATGTCAATCACTCCTAGGGAATCTTCACTCATGAAGT
The DNA here is from genome assembly GCA_037127255.1 of Persicaria tinctoria. Taxonomy (NCBI): domain Eukaryota; kingdom Viridiplantae; phylum Streptophyta; class Magnoliopsida; order Caryophyllales; family Polygonaceae; genus Persicaria; species Persicaria tinctoria. The sequence goes on from JBANSL010000014.1 coordinate 1,409,473, forward strand.
TTGGTGAGAAACTAATGCAAATGCCTTCCAGAATCAGACCTTCAACAAGCCCAGAATAGGTATTACCCGGTAAAGGTTCAGTTGCACGTGCGAAAATCTCACCTGATTGTGAAAGTTTGAGCTCGCAAGCAGCTGCCATTTTTGTTCATGGTGTAGTAAGCTTCCTCTCTACCATTTTTGTTCTTGTTGTATTATTTGAAGCTAAGAATCTCATTTACAACCTATATATTCTTATCCCTAATCACCTTTATTGGAGAAAAAAAAGATTAAATCTTGTGCTAAGAAGCCATTTAAATTTTATACTGCCACTAGCGAGATTGAATGTAGGGGATGTCTGTTACATTTTATGCAACATATACAATCTATAAATCATGTTGGTTCATTAGAAAATATGTTGGCTCCTATAAATCATGATGAACATTTAAATTTGCCCATCAACATACTGAAGTTTACAGCAAACCAGGGGAGAGGACAATTTCTTGTTCACATCTGATGTAGATGAATATCTTTGGTATCTCTTCATTGTATTTGCAAGCAACGAGTGGCTGCCAAACCTCACATATATGACAAGCCACCATCCTCTCTCCATCGTCAACCTTTTCTCCTCAACTTCTTTCCGGTGAGCCATTCTGGAATGGTTGCTATGGGAGAACCCTAGGTGTGGACAAATAGCCTCATCTAGGGAAATCTCGTGCTAATGAGCGTGGAGGTTCGAGTCCTCTTCAAGGCATAGTTCGAGTCCTCTTCAAGGCATAGAGAATGCTCATTGAACCCGCGCTCGAACTAAAACGAAATAAAAAATCTATATTTTATTTTCGGCTGACATAAATCCCGGACCCGTCCCGGCCGGTCCCGTTCCGCAAAAATGACGCGGGACGACCCGTTCCAATCCCGTCCCGCCCCGCATATGTATATAATGCTCCTCACTGTCACTTGCAATAAGTTCAATTACAAATCCCTAAGCATTATATGCTGCATTCTAACATTACAAAACCAAAACGATTGTCGGTATTATACTGTATATATATATAGTATACGAAGTATATGTTTATTGTCATGTGAAAGTACTTTTTAAAAGTAAATACAAACAAAATAAACAAAGAGGGCTAGGGGGAGGGGAGTAAATCAGCTAACATCAGCAGTTGCACATAGTTAGTACTACCTATAGAATTCTCATATTGGGATAATATGGAAGTCATCCTCGAGGATGCGGTTGAAGCTTCCTTTATTGTAAACCATGAAGAATACTCCAACTTGAAGCCAATAAAACAGTAACGGTTGGCCCTGCCATTGCTTTTATCATCGTTGTCGATGTGATCTTGTGCTAAAAGTAGAGAGGCAGGAGTCAGTTCAGAATCGTCCAACTCCTTGTATTTCATCATCCAACTCCCATAATTACTCGAGACGACATCTCTTGGAATAGAAACATTGTAACCTGCTCCCCGTAATAATACTCGATTCCCCGTGTTACCAACCTGAAGCCACTTCCCGTGTCGCATACACAGCTTGTAAACCTTCACATCAGCGTTGGACACTAAGCGGATAACCAAATACAAATCTCGATGAGCCTCAAACAATCGCATCGATAACAACTGCTCAGTCTGATTATTATTATTATTATTATTATTAATCCCCAAGGGATCTGGAGCTTCTGCAACCTGGGTCATATGCAAGGAGTTGGAATCCATAAGGAAAGCTCGTCCCGTGCAGTCAATTGTACAGAGTTGCCCTTTGTAAGCTGCGATATCATAAAAGACGTGAGTGCAAAAACCAGTATCCCACCTTCCAAACAGGGTGTTAGGATCTCGGGATTCCCCTAGCCTCAACAGAGCTAGTTTCCCACTTGTCAAAAGACCAACTACACTGAGATTAGATGTTGGAGCATAATCAATATTGGCATCTGCATTTGAAGAAGAAATTAGGACGATCTTGGATACCCTCCAACAGTGTATGAACCTCCATTCCCCTTCAACTCTTTCCCCGTCCCTTTTGATAGATTACATAGGTCTCCTATTGTATAGTGGGCTGAAAGCCCGTTAAGGCCCAATACCTTTGTAACCTATAGCCCAATATACAATAGGAGACCTATGTAATCTATCACCTTTTCCAATAAGGATAGAAAAATGGGACAGCCATCCGAAGTCTGTATGCCTTAGCAACAAAGAAGCATCGAAGGTCTCGACAAATATCCAAATTTTTAGCTAATGGGTCTCCTCTTGGGATTAAGCCGGTGATTCTGAATTCGCTTCTTTCATAAATCTGCTCAAACTCCATGAGCACTCGTTGGGGCTTTGTCTCCGTTCCTACGTCAACTGAGTAAATATCTACTTGGGTGATGAAGTAGGGCACATTGTGGACCGGCATATCAGCATGATCAGGTGGCAGCGGCACTTGCAGCGGGAAGCGGTTTGGAGAGGGCACAGACATCCGCCATTGCTTGCACACTGCCCGGAAGAGTACCACATTGCGCTCGTCCACAAGGTGTTTTCCGACTTCCCCCCACATTTCTACAGGGAGTTCTGCCCAACTAACCACCTCATCTCTTCTCTCCTCTTTCTCGCGAATTAATTGCAAACCTCTAATGAACCGAGTGAGATGGCTTTGCAACATCATCAACACATTTTTCTTGTGAAGACAACGCACACACCAGCTAAAAGCCATTAATACAATCAAGTTAAACAAAAAAACTGCACGTTAATGTTTCAGCAGTCAAAATCACTCTGTATAAAGTGTTTGTAAAATTGATTAAACTTACCAAAATAAGAGTTGTGTAGGTGGTGACGATGAAAGTGATGCAGGCATGGTAACGACACAAAAAAGAATGGGTCCACCCAAACCTGCAAGGCGGGAGAGTAGCACACTCAGTTTTACTCATAACAAGTGCTTCTTGATCATTTGCTTCTTCAGCTAGTAGCTAGTCTAGTACGTATGTGCAAGCTTGTATTGGCCGGTAAGCTAAGTAGAACACTATGAGTTCGTATGGGACGGAGTTAATAAACTGATTAAAATTATAAACAGGGTAAAATTTATAAACTGTTGGTAAAAGTAGTTAAAAATTTATAAAAAAATATAAACTCCGTATGGGGCGAAAAACAGTTTATTTGTAAAAAGTGGAGTTTATTTGGTTTTTATTAGGGGTATTGTGGTACTTTCAAACCAAATAAGATAAAAGAAAAGGGCTAAATTTGTAATTACGAAAAAATTAGCTATAAAATAAGCTCCCTTATTGGGCTTTTTTTTAAAGAGTGAGGCTAGAGGCAAGACGTCGGAATGGCTATTGACAAGATAATTTCACCTAAATTACCCCAAGTCCTTTTCATTTTTTCTGAACACGTTGCAAAAAGCTCAAAACTCTCTCTTCCGAATCGAAACCTAAATCTGACGAACGAATTGTTTTGATTGAAAACAGCCTAAAATCGATGAAATTAATCAAAAGATCAATCAATCAACACACGAACGGGTATATCGGTCGCTTTAAGTGATTATCGAATGACAATTTTAAGTCTTCGTTCGAAAAAACCGTCGAAGGAAGAGCTCTGCATACAGAAATGAGGTTAATGCATAAGCTCAGCATATTTATGTGAGGTGAATAAATAAGCTCAGCAAGTTTTTGTGAGGTGAATACATAACCTCAATGCATAAAAAAGAGGTTATGAAGGAGCCTCATCTACTTTTTAGGAGGTATATAATGACCCCTTTGAAGATCTTATCTAAATCCTCATTGATATAAGCTGAGCTAAATAAACAACCTCAGCCTCTGTTGTTGAGGTGAAGGAGGTAGCTCGGCTTCTGTTGTTGAGGTTAAAGAGAGAGCTCAGCTTCTGTTGTTGAGCTTAGTGAGTGAGCTCGGCCAATGTTGTTGAGGCTATAAAATATCCTCCTTAACACGTATTGCATAAATTCATTAAAAGTATATGTGTGATCTCATATGCTTCTAATAATGAGACATACTAAATGACTAAATCAGTTTAGAAAATGTTGTTTTCTCCACTTCTGATTGCAACTCTAAATGAAATAGTAAAATAGTTATTCTTAAGCAGACATGAAACAAATTAATGCATATTTTAATGTCCTATCTTACGGTAATTGTTTCAAGTACCCACTTCCCACTTATCCTCAACCTAAGGATTAATGGCGTCTCAATTCCTTTCCGTCCTGATCTAGTAAATAAGAAAAATGTAATTATTTGGAGCTACGTTACCTGTACTAATCTAAATAATAAGCCATTGGTAGTGGTTGTTGTTATGCTATGGAAATCTAATGTATTAGCAATAGAAAAACAACTAGGAATTACATCCACGTTGCATTCACGATGGTTTCATGAACAAAAAATATTTATATATGTCAGTTCGACAAGTAATATTGAAATCTTAAATTACCTCTATTGATGTTACATTCATGACGAATACATCTATCCACTAGTGTTTTGGCCTGTGCTACGCACGGGTCTAAATTTTTTTAATATATATTATATATAAAATAATATTTTTATGTTATAATTATTAAAGATTTATCGCTAGGGAAAAATATTTTTGTATAAATATATTGAGATTATTTATGATGAACTTTAACCGCTAAATTGTTATCAAATGTATAGTTGTTCGTGCTTTATACTAATATTTATATTTAACACCACAAACATTATACAACCAGCCTTTTTCTTGCTTCTATTTATTCAAATTAATATGATATATTATGATTTCTAATATTAATTTTAAAATGATGAAATTAAATAAATGAGTAATGTTAATCTAAAAAGGATATTTCTAACTGATGAGAAAGCATTTAGTGAATGAATTTATTGGGCAAAAAAATCTCTTTTATAAGTTCATTCTTAAAATTTAATATATTGATTTTTTAATTAAAATTGATGTTTATGCCAATTTATGCCTCAACAACATTGGCTGAGCTCACTCACTCAGCTCAACAACAAAAGCTGAGCTCTCTCTTTAACCTCAACAACAGAAGCCGAGCTACCTCCTTCACCTCAACAACAGAGGTCGAGGTTGTTTATTTAGCTCGGCTTATATCAATGAGGATTTAGATAAGATCTTCAAATGGGTCATTATATACCTCCTAAAAAGTAGATGAGGCTCCTTCATAACCTCTTTTTTATGCACTGAGGTTACGTATTCACCTCACAAAAACTTGCTGAGCTTATTTATTCACCTCACATAAATATGCTGAGCTTATGCATTAACCTCATTTCTGTATGCAGAGATCTTCCTTCGACGGTTTTTTCGAACGAAGACTTAAAATTGTCATTCGATAATCACTCAAAGCGACCGATATACCCGTTCGTGTGTTGATTGATTGATCTTTTGATTAATTTCATCGATTTTAGGCTGTTTTCAATCAAAACAATTCGTTCGTCAGATTTAGGTTTCGATTCGGAAGAGAGAGTTTTGAGCTTTTTGCAACGTGTTGAGAAAAAATGAAAAGGACTTGGGGTAATTTAGGTGAAATTATCTTGTCAATAGCCATTCCGACGTCTTGCCTAAAGCCCTTATGTTTTTTAAACCATTTATTTTAACCGATTTTTGACTTAAATTGCAACCCATACACCAATTAAACCACTTCATTATTTTAATAGCTAAAAGGTTAGAATTTTTAACTTGTTTATTTGTTTGCCAATAGGGTGTGTATGGCAAACAAAAATCAAAGCTTTTTCTGGCTCCAAGAAAATAAAAATAAGAATCCAAAAAATAAGAATCCAAATTAAAAGACTAAGTAAAGGAGAGCAAGTCTCAATTTTCTAACAGAATAAATCAAAAATCTATTGTTCCGGCTCCAAGTACAACAACAAAATAAAAAAAAATAAAAGTAAAAAATCAGATTAAAAGTGTGAATTAGGGAAATACCAGAACTAGGCCGGATGTGGGGATGGCGAGGAAGGAGATCGAGAAAATCGGTGTCGATATGAGAGAGGTATTTTTTTAATGATTCTGAACCCAGTCGATCGTAAACTCTTAACAATCGTAATTTCGAGTTCCAACCGATATGACGTTATATATATACTGACGACTCATATACATATTATATATATAGATCATCTTATCTATCTATCCATGATCTATCTAGAGTGATTTTTTAATCTTCTATTATTATTATATACTCCCTCCGTTAATTAAAACTTGACGTTTTACTATTCACGCACGCATTTTTAGGTGTTAAAAACTATATAAAATATTAACTTTTTAAATAATTTTTTAAAATAATATCATACTTATTACTATTAAGTATTAGTTTATAAAAACAAATGTAAAAAAAAGTTAATATTTTATATAGTTTTTATCGTTCTAAAAAAGCGTGCATGAATAGTAAACGACAAGTTTTAATTAACAGAGGGAGTATCAATTTGTATTTTTTCTATATATATATATATACTACTGTATTATAAAAGGGCCAACTTCTGTCAACTAACTCCGTTTATGTTTCCAGTTGTATCCAAACGACTCATCGCCTCTCGGCTCGGCTACTCCCCTCCGAATCTGCCCCCTCCAGTCTCCTCACCGCCTACTGCTACTCATCTCCGAATCTGCCCCTCACCAATCTCGCTTTTCGATCGCTAGACTCCCCCTTTCGATGGCTGGTTTGCTTTGTCCAAAACCCTAGCAAGATTCTGACGACCATGAACTACCGCACAAGGGTATTGACTGTATCTCCAATCTTCATGAATGTGTTAGGAATAACCGAGTTTCCTATTATTTAGTTATTTAGGCTTTATCTTTTAATTATTATTATTTTATAATTAGATTAGGTCAACTTTAGTTAGAGTAAATCTCTCCACCTTAATCTCCATTACTTCACATTGTCAACTCTATATATTCTCTTTGATAAATCAATAGAACGTGTGTTCTTCTACACCAATTTACAACATGGTATCAGAGCGTTCTTAGCCTAACGGCTCCGATCCTCAAAACTAATGGCTTCCGCCTAACCAAACTCTTTAATGGCCAAAACCATGTAGGCCTTTCTTCCTTATTCCCTCACCGCCTACCGGCAATCTAATCTTGGCTCCGGCCATTACAAAACCGTTTCCGCACTAACCAAAATTTTGGCTTTTGCCATCCAAATTTCTTGGCTCTGGCCATTACAAAACCGTTTCCGCACTAACCAAAATTTTGGCTTTTGCCATCCAAATTTCGGCCAAAACCATGTCGGCCTTTATTCTTGCTTTTCATTGGCCAAAACCCATTTCGGCCACCCAAGATCGCCTTCCGGCTAATCCAATTTTGGCTTTTGCCAATCCAATTTCGGCCAAAACCACTTTGGCTTTTGCCAATCCAATTTCGGCCAAAACCATGTCGGCCTTTTATTATTTCTTGTTTTTTCGTTGGCCAAAATCTCATGTCGGCCAGACAAAATTGGCCAAAACCCAGGTCGGCCACACAAAGTCAAAACCCTCTCTCAAGACCTTCCTTCTCCTCTGCAATCATCCATGGCGGAGATCAGGGGCCCACTCGCACATCCGCGGCCTTGGACTCGACTCCGCCTTAGAGCCTCGCGCCTCCTCCGTGGGCCTCGTCGGCCAGCTCAAGGCTCGCAAGGCCGCAGGCGTCATCCTCCAGATCATCAAGGAGGGCAAAATTGCCGGTCGCGGCGTCCTCATCGCCGGCCAGCCCGGTACCGGCAAGACCGCCATCGCTATAGGCCTCGCAAAGTCGCTCGGCCAGGAAACCCCCTTTGCGATGCTCTCCGGCTCCGAGATCTTCTCCCTCGAGATGTCCAAGACCGAAGCCCTAACCCAGGCGTTTCACAGATCCATTGGCATCCGCATCAAGGAGGAGACCGAGATTTTTGAAGGCGAAGATGACTAGCTACCTCACATATATGTTTGCTTGTTCAAGATCGGACTTTGAATTCGCCGTCCGTCTTGCAGGGGAATGTTAGGAATAACCGAGTTTCCTATTATTTAGTTATTTAGGCTTTATCTTTTAATTATTATTATTTTATAATTAGATTAGGTCAACTTTAGTTAGAGTAAATCTCTCCACCTTAATCTCCATTACTTCACATTGTCAGCTCTATATATTCTCTTTGATAAATCAATAGAACGTGTGTGCTTCTACACCAATTTACAACAGAATGATGCCAATCTCCATGAATGATGCAGACGGGAATCTGGATTTTACGAAGGCGATCGCTTTGATTACGGCCGATTACTTTCATCTTTCCAGTTGAATATTAATTTGCCCAGACAAAGCCACCACTTTCAGGCCACATCATCGGCGTCTTCCGATTTTTACCTCCGACTACTGGTAAGCATCAACTGTTCTTCCATATATTTTCGAATTGGTTTGTGTACAGACTATGAAATTTCACACTTTCAGTTTGAATTGGGTTGTCTGCATTCCTCTTTCACTTGCAATCTTGCATATTTTCTAATTTCCATTGCTCCCAGCTTCTACAAGTTTGCAATTTCAATTTGAATTGAGTTGACTGTAGGTTTAAAATTCTTGCAATTATAGGATATGTATGTTAATTTATTGTGCACTTTAGATGTTCGATGAAATGCCAACCTTATAAAAAAAAAAACAGAAATATAGTTTGGCATGATATTGGAATAAAGATTTGGCATTTTTGTAAGGTTGTGCTGGCCGGCCAGATGGTAGAAGATGAATTGACCTACAAAATCATGTAGCCTCTTTGACTCCGTAACAAACATTCAGCTTATGATTACTTTTCTTTTGTGTGTATGTGAGAAATCAGTCACTCAGATCACTGTTTTAAGATATGAAATCAAACCTAATGTGAAAGATACCAAGACTAGGAGGGGGTCCCTTGATTTGATAATGTATGAGATAGGTATAAAAAAGATGAGAGGATGAAGCATTACTTACAAACTGGTGGTTCTTCAGTTCTTGTATTGTGGATTGCCCAAATATGGAGCGCTATGTGCCTAAATAAATTAACAAATTAAAATTACTTTTAAACATTCCTGAAATTTATTCTTTTTCTATAAATGGGGACAAAAGAAAACAAAAGAAAATTAATGTAGTATATATATATCAGTAATTTTGCTTTGACATATCCAAAAATTTATATTTACATTTTGTTTATGATCAAGTTGAAAAAAAAACCCAGAGATTTATATATATTCTGCATGACTATATGACTCCATGATCGGTGCACATTTTACATAATAAGTTGCACCCTTTAATGGATTCTAATTACTCATCAAAATGTGCTGCCAAAGTACTTTATACATCGAAAATTCAGGATACAAAATGATGAAATACAAAATATCGTAAAGTGAAGAGAAGAAGATGAAAAATACATGAATCTGTCATTGAAGGAATCTGACACACCTTATGGTTTCTAAGAGCACTAATGCCGTGTCAGTCACTTTCTTGCAGGACTGGGTTTGATTTAGTCACTAATGCTAACAACACTAATAGAGAGTGTGATCAAGGTTTACTATACAAACATCCAATAAAGTATTTTTTTTTTCTCCTTCTTTGTATTGATTGTGTCCATTCTTTATCCTTTGATCTATAGTTTCTTTTTGATCCTACAAAAAAAAAAAATCCTACAAGAGCACTAATGCCGTGTCAGTCACTTTCTTGCAGGACTGGGGCTTCCTAGCCCACTTTTGAATCGAAAAAAAAAATAAAAAATATCGGGAGCTGATATCTGATATATAATATGTTTGAGATTATCTCTTTTAAGTCTTTTGTGGGAATGTCAAGTTTTTCCTCCGAGTATAAAACCTAAAAACTGAAAGTGAGAATGTATAAGAAATTGTTTAAAGAAAAAAATAAATAAAGTAGTTTAAATTCTGGGTAAGTTAAAGATTACCTACCTTATTTTTTTCCCCAACAAACCACCCGTACATACAAAGATTAAAATTACAAGCCTAAAATTGTGTGTATGGTTTTTTAACATTGACTCTCCTCCTCCACTTCTCGGTCTTCCCCTTTCGTCCCTGTATATGGCTCTCTTGACATCCCCTTTTCCATTTTCCGTTGTCTCCTCCTTCCATCCTCCCATTCTTCAACCCAATAGAACAATCAAGCAGAGGAAGAGTCTTGCCTCCCCACGCCGACGACTGCACTACCTTGCCGTCACTGTGCACAACCAATGGTCCTCCTGTCAAGATTCAGAGGGTTCCTCTCCTCTTCCCCTCCTGTCAAGATTCACAAGGGTATTGGCCTCCGACAACTAGGACGGTTTTTGAATACCGCCTCCAGATTTATCTCCTTCGGTTGAGTTGTCTCCCTCTCCGATTCACCCTCTTTTTCTTCCGATTGCATCGTGTAAGCATCTTCTTCTCTTCTCCTTTCAGCTTAGGGTTAGATTTGGGGATAAAGGGGAATTCCTTTAGTCTCTGTGTTTGCAGTTTTGCACTTCCAAGGATTTACTATACCCAAATGCTTTAGTTATTAGTTTTATTGTCTTGAGCAAATATTGAAAAAGACATTAGTTTAATTTCCAAACTGAAATTTGTTCATCTCACCTAATGTCAAATGCAAATGCCCAAAGTTTTAAGAGATGTACACATTTTATATGCTCACTTTGGAAGCATCTTTTGTGCACTCCAGGACAAATTTCATTTTGCTTTGAACATTAGTAATGCAGAGTTGAGAGTGAAGTTATATGTGTTTTATGGATGCCTTGTGCATTTTATATTAAATCATGCCTCCTACGTATTCGATTAAATGCCCGAGAACAAACCGCACCTTAGGCTTCCCTATAACAATACCTAAACCATCCTCTACAGTTTGTTAATAATTTTATCAAACACAATTTTTTTTTGTAGCCATGTTTGCCTGTTTGGATCTGGATGAAAGTAAGATATATGATGGGCAGGTGCAAATGTTCTGCCATGGTTGTGAAAATTGATCGGATTTGTGTTGATATATGTTGAGCCTTAGCCCTTAGGGTCGAGCTGTGTGACCGAATAACTTATTACGCGATTATTAGATCAAATTTATTTGTTTTCTTCTACTATTTCTTGTGCGAGTACTTGATAATGTGATTACGATTAGTGCTCAGAATCTTCAAAATCCCAATTTGGTTACATCAACTTGTGAGGAATAAATAATTGAGTGATGCTGGTGGCTTATGCTTTTCACCACTGTCTTTTTTTTTTATTGCTAATTTCATTCTCTTTGCCTTTCTTTTGGTGTGCAATTTAGAAGTCAAGGGATATAATTTGCATAAACTATTCCCTTACAGAACAATGCTTACATTCTCAAGTTTGGAGATATGCCACCCATTAGGGTAATTGAATTCTTCTAGCCTAACTAATATTCCAGTTTCATTTGGTTTATATGGAGGTATGGAATGACATTATTTTGTTTATGGATCGAGTGGTTTCCATAAATTACATTTATAATACCAAGTATTCAATTACATCTTTTTTTTTTTTGTCATTGGAACTAGGATTGTCTTCAAAATAAGAATAACCCAACTGGTTGTGATATATTATGTCAAGATGGAAGACTTGAAAGGCTACAAGAATGAGCACAAGTTCCATTTAATGAAACTCGGGCTGATCATCGAGTAACATTATGTGCTTTCTCTCTCAGTAAATGTTTATCGGGCTTAATGTCCAACGTCTAATTTATGCATATTAACTAATTCTTCATGGTTAAGATGCACTTAAAGCATTCTGGCATGCATGCAGCTTTCCTGATGTATGTCGATCTAGAAGGTTTGATCTCCGACCAATGGAAAGACATGGGGTGGCAAGGTACTAACCCATCAACAAATTTCAGGTAAACTTGTTTCTTCTTGCCATTCACTTTTTCCAATCAATAAGCATTTTTCATTACTGTCAAACCAATTCCATTTTTATAGGAAATATGTTATTATGCATAGTTATAATCTTATAAGAAGTCATAGGGAAAAAAGAACACTTAGATTTTCTATTATTGATCCATAGAAAATGACACAAATAAAAAAAATCATAAGAAAAATGCAAGCATTGGATACGAATACCAAATATTTCATAACCTAGCTTTTTCTTAGAGAGTGATAAAATCCTCACTTCTGTCCATAATACGAGCTAAATCCTTGCTCAACGCGGTGAAACTCTTTAAGGAATCTTAGGTATCGGTTTATTGTCAAAATGTTTTCATTACTGAGATGGTTGTCCTATCATGTTTATATTATTGTGTTTATTATCTCAAATATATTTTGATTGCCCTTGTGCCAGTAGTGCAAGAAATAAGATTCTTCTTACTTCCTACCTTACGACTTTCTTGATTGAGTTTATGATTTCAACTCAGTTAAAGTTGATTGTCCTTAACTTGGTTAAAGTTGTTCTTTGCAGAATTTGGGTCGTGCCACAGTTGAAAGCTTTTCAAGGATACTAGAAAGCTCGGCGTACAATATCATCGTAAGAATCTTGATCTTTTGTTTATAGACAATGTAACCAGGCAATCAACTTCTGCAGAATCTAAGCCCCTTTTCAATTGGAGCGACTTTGGTAGCCTACTCATTTAGAAACAGATGTCAACAAGCCCGTTCTAGCTTCAACATTCACCATTTATACGGCATATGTGGATCTGGTGTTACAATGTAGAACTGGATTACTTGGAATAATGTTTAGTTAGGGTTTCCATGAAGCTATAAGTGTGACATAAATAACTGTTAGGGACATCAAAATGTATAGATTTTGTATTCTTGGTTGGCAGTCTCTTGTTACTTATTGATTCATTGGAAAATTGCTTGATCACTCGTGAAATGAAGGATGGAATATTGGTGGAGTGTAGGTTTGAGTGAGTTGCAGTTGCTCATTAGAGGCTGTATGACTCGAGAATGCAAGTTGCGTACAGTTTTCTTAGATTTACTAAAGTGATTAAAGAATTACGGAGTATAATTTAGCAGGAGTGACTACTGCAGGTCACACTCTTTGTTTCTGATGTCTATTATACAAATCTGTGATATAGGGCTTTAGTTGGCTGCAATTGAACATTGAAGCCTGAGTGCAGTTTTATGGCTGCAGAGCCTGTTGATTTTATTCTCTCAAAGACCTCTTCATATAATCAAATTAGATACCAAAGCTTTCTTTCTTTAGGCTTAAACCGGCTATTTCTCCTTTTCTAATTGTTGTTCTTGTCAGTTTTACAACCGTCTGTTCAATTCATGTTTCATGAAGCCTCAAATCCGTAGATGTAGCACCTCGCATCATTCCGAATTTATCGTAGTGGGAGGATTCCCCTCATATCTCTTCAATCTCATCTCCTTTCCATCTCACATCAAGTCTCAAACTGATATCGCCCCCCCCCCCCCCCCCAAGACTACCAATTCCGGCCACTAATCCGGCGAGGTTGGTCCTTACGACCACCTTGCTCTTGCCCGACTCCTATCCTCACGAGGGAGCCGCTTCTTTCCTTCACGTAACTAGCCTTGAATTGGTAAATAAAGAGCGGTCATCCGGGGTTCGAACCGGGGACCTATGTGTACTACCCACAAGTCCTTTCCGGCGAGCTATTTCGGAATGGTTTCACGTTACTAGCCATAACAGCCACAAAACCGCTTTTGGTTGTCCTAGAAATTGTTTTTTTGGGCGGTTTGAGGGTGGTTCCCCTGACCATAGCCACTGTGGCTGGTGGTAGGAGCCTGGTGGTTCTTGTGTGTTTGATCATGGCGAGTAAGTCTAAAGGGCACTCCGAGGTTGAGGTGCCCAAGACTGATGCTAATCACCCTATCGCTGAAGGTGATGGTTCTAGGAATTTGAAGAAACCTCCGCGTAAGGCCAAGACGAAGAGCTCGGACTTGTCTAGTGCTAAGAAGGGATCTAAGATTGAGATGACTAATGCTAACGATGTCGCTGGGGAGTATGTTGGCCATGAGCGGTCTGTTCTCTCGGACGTGTATGAAGATGAGAAGTTTCCCCCGCTGCGAGGATCAACTCGGCAATGGGGTACCCATGGTACCCGTAGCAGGTCTTGTGATGCTCGGGTTCGCCAGGAGCGAGCTCGTAGCACGCGTAGTGCTAAGGGTTCCCGGGGAGACACCCATGCTCCGAATGCTGATGGTGAAGTTCCTAAGGCTCCCGGTGCTACTGCCGACGTTGAGAAAAGTGGTAATTGTCACACGACTAGTGGTAGCGATGGTGATGCTATGCTTGCTGATGGTCAGCCCCCGAAAACTACTACAGTTGGAGGGAATGCTGGAGGTGTGTCATCGTCTAAAGCTACTGGTGCTGGTCACCCTAATGCGCCGTCTTCAGAAGCGAAGGGTGGTACCAAAGGTGAGCTGATTGTGAATGCTTGGAGTAAGAAGTCTCCTAAAATCTTCTTGAACGCGGGGTTGGGAGGTAAGCTTGAGTATGTTAAGTCGGCTGAGAGGCTTGTCTTCAAACGTGCCAATGCTATTCCAAAGGAGATGGTGTGGGGTTGATCTCTGTTGGGACAATTCGTAGGGTATTATCCTGGAAATTTCTTGATAAATGAGTTGAAGAAATGTTGGGGAGTAAAGTGCAAGTTTAGGGTCGAAGCTGGATGGATGATCCTTACATTTGAATCGGAGCAAGATTGCAACAAAGTTTTGAAAGGTGGCCCATATCTCATCCATGGTAAGCCTCTTATCTTGAAACCGATACCCGATAGGTTTGCATTCAATAGGAAGGACATAGCGACTATTCCTTTATGGGTTAGGTTCTATGGACTCCCTAGGACTTATTGGACACCGGATGCACTTGGTAAATTGGCTTCTTATGTTGGTAAGCCCTTGTTTATGGACAAAGTGACCGAGGAAAGGAAATGGAGCACTTATGCGAGAGTTCTTGTGGAGATTAACTTTGCTAACGATCTAGTTCGTGAGCATACTATCTATTTTGATGATGATGATGATAATATAGTGTGCAAGTTTGTTGTTGAAAATGAACCTTTGTATTGCAAAGTATGTTGCTCTTTTGGTCATGCAGATTCGGCTTACTCTTTCAATGAGAAGCGAACCCATGTTGGGGTTAATAATAGGCGAGATCCCAAGGCCCCGAGGAGTGATGCTCGGAGGGGTAGTGTGCCGACCGGGAAGGGTGGCAACTTGGGTGATGATAAGGATGATGCACCACCATCGGATGATTCTAATAAGAAGGATCCTATGTCGGGAACTTCGGGTGAGACTCTCTAACAACGAGGCTCTTGATGGTACTAGTCATCCAAAGAGTGGGGAGAGTACTGATTGTGTACTTGGGGAAACACGTGTGAGTGATGAGAGTAAAA
The DNA here is from genome assembly GCA_037127255.1 of Persicaria tinctoria. Taxonomy (NCBI): domain Eukaryota; kingdom Viridiplantae; phylum Streptophyta; class Magnoliopsida; order Caryophyllales; family Polygonaceae; genus Persicaria; species Persicaria tinctoria. The sequence continues at coordinate 1,424,652 of JBANSL010000014.1, forward strand.
CACATGGTGAGGACTTGGGTGGGAAACAAAGTGAGAATAGTGCCGAGAAGCATGATCAAGGCACTAGTAATGGTGAGCATAGGGATGATCTGGTAACTAATGGGCCCTCGTCGGAGGAGGAGACTCCCCGGATTGAGGATGATGATGACGGCTCGGACAACCCTTCCGAGGTTAGAAGAGATGGTGGTGATCATGAGAAAGTGCTGTTTGAGAAGGTTTTTTCCATATCGGCAAGGAAGAAAGCTCAACGAGAGGCGCAAAAGGAGGCACAAAGGGAGGAGTCGCAAAGGGAGACCAAGTGGCCTCCTAGGAAGCCTAAGAGCAATAAAGGGGGTTGGCAAGGGCAGGCAGGTTCTAAGCACAATGATGCGCATATATGATTATTGTCTCATGGAATACAAGGGGGCTTAATCATCCCTCGAAACAAAGTGATGTTCGAAAGGTTATTCGGGACTGCAAGGCTCATGTTTGTGGTTTGTTTGAGACCAAACTCAAGAGTGATGCCGAAGGTAAAGCTTTTGTTGAATCTTTGCACGATGGATGGAGGTATGCTACTAACTTTCATCATCATGTGCATGGCCGGATATTGGTTTGTTGGGATCCATCTATGGTTGATTTTGAGGTGCAAGGCGCTTCTTCTCAGCACATTGCGGGGGGTTGCTACGTGTAGAACCTCGGGGCTGCGGTTTGGTATTTGTTTTGTTTATGGTCTCCACTCGGTGGTGGAGAGACAAGGCATTTGATAGGCTGTTTCGGATGTTCTTGGACTGATTAGGCTTCTGTGGATTATTTCTGGGGACTTTAATAATGTCATGGGTCCGGATTAGAGGATCAATGGGGAACCGGTGAGTATGTATGAGTGCAAGGAAATGGTTGATGCCTGTCAAGGCCTCGGATTGGTGGATGCTCAGTCCACAAGCTCTAATATGTTCACTTGGACGACTTCTGAATTTGAGGTGAGTCTTGAGTTCATTTCTTTCTTTCAATCTCTTTTTGGGACGGATGTGGAGGTCTTGGGGAATCTAAGCCGGAGGTTTGCTCCTGGAGCCACGGTTTCCCCGGATGATGGTAGTATGTTGGAGAGTCAGGTTTCAAATGCCGAGATTAAGGAGGCGTTGTGGGCTATGGGGGGGGGGGGGGGGGGGACGAGAAGGCTCCGGGACCGGATGGTTATTCGGCAAGGTTTTTCAAAGTATCGTGGGAGATTGTTGGTGGCGAGGTTTGTGCTGCGGTGAAGGAATTCTTCCGCAATGGTAAGCTCATTCATCAACTAAACCATACCACCCTTGCTTTGATCCTTAAGGTTGATAATCCGCTTCGTGTTGAGCATTTCCGACCTATTGCGTGTTGCAATCTTATTTATAAGATCATCACGAAGATCATGACGTCCAGATTAGGGAGATGCCTTGGTTGCGTTATTGATCAGGCCCATAACGCTTTTGTTAAGGGCCGGCTTATTTCCGACAATGTATTCCTCGTCCAAGAATTGCTTCGGCGCTACAACGTCAAAAGGGATACACGGCGCTGTTTTCTCAATGAGGATTTGGCGAAGGCCTATGACACCATCTCTTGGAGTTTCCTTGAGTTTGCTATGAAGGAGATTAGGCTACCTCCCAAGTTTATTTCTTGGGTGATGGAGTGTGTCACCACCGCTTTCTATTCAATAAAGATCAATCGGGGCATATATGGATTCTTTCGGGGTAAACGGGGCTTACGACAAGGTGATCCTCTTTATCCCTTATTATTTGTTATATGCATGGAGTTCTTTTCGAGAATGATTAAGAAGGAAACCACTCGGACTGAATTCCGGTTTCACCAAAATTGTGGAAATATGCGGCTTACTCATCTTATATTTGTGGATGATGTTGTTATGTTCTGCCGAGGGGACTTAGCTTCAGTGCAGGTTCTCATGGGATGCTTGGCAGCTTTTGAAGAGGTATCGGGCCTTCAGGTTAACATGTCTAAGTCGTCAGTTTTTCTTGCATCCATTCCGGATTCGGAAAGGGCTTCTTTACTTGCTGCAACCGGCTTTAGAGAAGGGTCATTTCCGTTTCGATACTTGGGCATTCCGATTAGCCCACATGGTCTTCGAGTTATACATTATTAGCCGCTTATGGATCGGATTGGCCGCCGTCTTACTTCTTGGGCGAAGAAGTGCATCTCCTTTGCCGGAAGGAAGGAGCTCATTGCTTCCGTCTTGCAAGGGAGTGAAGCATTTTGGCTTTCAATGCTCTCGGTTCCCTCGGAAGTCATTGTGAAGCTTGAAGCGCTTTGTCAGAATTTTCTATGGAGCAAGCCTAAGGTTCGATGGATGAAGGTTTGCTTGCCAAGAGCCGAAGGAGGCCTTGATCTTCGGGATCTCCGGACATGGAATATAAGCTTTATGTCTAAGCACTTTTGGCACATTGCTTCTCTCCGTGATAGTATGTGGGTTCGATGGGTTCATCACCGTTACTTGGAGGTGACCGATGTTATGGACTGGACGGCTCATAGGCGCGACTCTCCGTTGATTAAAGGCATCATTGGTGCACTAGATAAGGTCGAAGCTCTTAAGGGTAGAGATCAAGGGGTTGAGGATTTGCTTGAGTCTTGGTGTATTGATGGCAAATTCAGCGTCTCGAGGGCGTATGATGCGCTTAGGGACAAGATGCCCCCGATGCCATGGATCAAAGAAGTTTGGGTGAAACATAATAATCCGAAGCATATGTTTGTATTATGGTTGGCGATTTTAGGTCGCCTCTCAACGTTTGATCGTCTCTATTACTTGGACTTGGACCACTCTTGTCGATTTTGTGATGACGACCTTGAGACTTTAGACCATTTGTTATTTGCTTGTCCTTATTCTATGACTATATGGAGTGCTATCCGAAGCAAATTTGGAGTGCCTTCGAACATTTACTTGCTTTATGATGCCATCCAGTGGCTGAAGAGATCTGTCAAGGGGATCGGTGCTCGTGCTCAGGCTCATCGGTTTGCCCTTTCCTCGTCGGTTTACTTCATTTGGCAAGCCCGGAATGCCAAGGTGTTTGATAATAACCATGTTCCCCTTGAGGTTGTCATTTGGCTCATTTCCACGCATGTTTTTCGTCTTTTGTATGATACTTTTTCCTTAGCTATCGTGGTTAAAATTTAAAGGTTGTATGGTTGTTTCTGGTAGACTTTTGCTGTTGATCTTTTTTTAGTATTGCTAAGGGAGTCTATGCATTTCCTTGAAATACTTCTTATGCTTGTCTCTTTTGATATCTGTTGGATTGTACAAGCCTTTTAAGGCTTTTTCACATCTATTTACATATGCAACGAACCCCGCCTAATAGGGTATGTTTCGCAAAAAAAAAAAAGAGACTCAAATCCCTTGGTGTGCAGTGACTTATAAGATACAAATTAAACAAAACCGCAAGCGAATGCGCGCGGCCAGTCGCCTAGTGTGTGTATATATATATATCCACAACTCCAAAAGTGAGAAGGAAATAAGCAATTTGATTGGTCCAAGTGTTCAAAAGTGAATGACAAATCAGATGACACGCACCTATCCAAATTAATTAGCAACACCCATGTAAATTAATTGGTAATACCCCCACTCTCAGTTGGACACGCGCTAATTAAAACCGGAAACGATATCTCCACCGCTAATTTTTACTATTTCCACCGCTAATCACCGCATACCTATGCGGTGGGTTTAATGACGGTCAACGGACCCATCGCATAGGTATGCGGTGGGTCACCGCATACCTATGCGGTGGGTCGAGGCGTATGCGATGGGTTTCGTTTAAAATCCACTGCATAGGTATGCAGTGGGTTTCGGATACTCGGATTTTGGATTACATGCTGAGGGACCGGACAGGGCCGGTTGAGTCCTCAAACCCACCGCATACGTATGCGGTGGGGTCCGATTGCAATGGGATTGAAATGTAGTAAATGTGTGCTATGTTATTTGTCATTAGAAGAAAGATAACTTATCCGGACAATCCACGAATTGATTCAGGACATGGATGCATAATGGTCAAACAATCGGAAATGGCATAAGAATAGTTGAAAACGAAAGTGTGATAAATGTCAAGGTTGAAAAAAAGCGTCTGTCAAAAAATGTCATAGAACACATTTCGTGATATGGCAAAGACAAAGATACAATCAAATTCAACATATGGAGTTCAAAAAATGACACGAGAAAGTGGAAAGTGCTAATAGGAAAGGGGACGGCCACCATCACGACGGCGATGCCGTGTCCATGTAACGTGATGCCGTGTCCATGTAACGTAGACTGGAGGTAGAGGTGAACCATGCAACAACCAAATCTGTGAATAAAAGGTGAATATTGACATTAGAAGAGAGAAACAAAACATTAACGATTGAATGAATATGAAATACGAAACGTATCGGAACGAAGTGGTTGCTGTTGCCGACTAAAGCTATTCCATCTAACACCTCATAGGCTGGTACTGACGGACCCCCGGTGGCGTACAGAGGTAGGCACAACATCGGCATCATCTGCGACAAAATCACCAAAGGACGCTGGTGAAGCGTGGCAAACACTTCGCCCATTATCGGAATCTCCATCCAATACGTAGCATCATGACAGGTGCCAAAATAGTTGACCCTCATGATGAGCTCATCTAAGGCAGGATAATAATGGTACCGATCTGAATGCAGCTGCAACTCAACGGCTAGCTCTCGTCGAACTCGAGGCCATGCGTCTTGTCCCAAGTTTAGAAGACAAGCAAAATATTTATACCCACAATGACCATCACCTCCAACATTTGTGACGGCTTGTACGAAAGTAATCATGAATTCATCGATGTTGCCAGTGCCCCAATTGAAATCTACGTGAGGTAGATTCTGTGGTGGAAGCGTCGTAGGTTCTTGCGGTGGAATGTCATCTACAGTCTCCGGAGCTGGCTCCGACGCTGATCGACCTCGGCCAAGTCCCCTCCCACGACCCCGTCCTCGACCTCGTCCTCTGCCTACTCCTCGGCCCCTAGGAGGGTCGTCGACCTCGTCCTCTGCTCCCCTCTTTATCGGCTCAACGTTGGGCCCGAGCACGCTCACGTTCCCAAGGTAGAGGGTTTGTTTGACAGGGGTGACGAGTCCTCGGTCTCCCGGGTGGTCTACGATCCTCCGGGTCAGGTGGGGTCAACGGTGTATGAGAGGGACGATCCCCATCGTTGAATGTCGACGCGATTCTCCAACGAGTATCCTCTTCCATAGCTCCACTCTGGAACAAAGTGATCATGCGCGACATGTCCACATCAGATCGGCTGAGGGGAGTGTTATCCTGGACGTTGTCGACATGCGGTCTCTTCCAATCCAGTTGCTTCCAAAAACATATGAATCTGGGATGGTCTGATGGGTGTCTGTGTGTCTCGACAAGCTTGCATCTCATGTGTGCACGGGAGACCGTAGACGTCCCTCCAGTATCTATCTCTGCATGGTTGCAAAGGCGTCTCGGCTTCCATCTTCGTGTAAATTTCGAACAACAAGTTGAAAAATTCCTTCGAAACAATATTCCGAATTCGATCGAAAATCCATAGACCGTGGGAGTCTGTCGGCCAGGTGTTGTTCGCTCGCCCCATTGTATTTTTTACCTCACTTATTTGATCCGCCATCATTAGATCAATTGAGGTGATCACGTGAGTGAAATCACCGACTGTAGAGTTTAAGGTCTTCTTTAACACAGAATGAGCAGACTCCACCCTACAAGAGGAGTGAAACTCGCATGTGAATATCGTTATAGGTAAACAAATTACGCGTATAATGAATTTCGTAAGAAAAAGAGGTGCACCTGTTCGTCATGGCCGTACCAAAATGCTGGATTGCTTCTGTCCATGCACAAACTATATTCTCTGAGTAATCTCGTAACCACGTCGCCTCCAAATACGGCATCAGCCCTTCGATATGTCCCCACTCTGCATGCATACCCCTCCTTCTAGCGGCGAAAGTTTCAACCGATCTGGATTGGAACATGCCCACACATGCATTCTTGAAACGCCTAGCAACATCAAGATTCTTTGACTTTTGGAAAGCAGCTTCTTCGCATCGTCGGAGGACGTGTACTGTACACAACATATGCTTGACACTGGGAAGAACAACTCGTAGCGCCGCAATCAACCCCAACTCTCGATCTATGACAACAACGTTAGGAAGGTTACCTCGCATGAGGTAAACGAGCTGCTCCAACGCCCAAATGTACGTCTCTATGTTCTCGTGCGACATAAAGCAGAACCCGATGACCAAGTTCTTCTTTGTGCAAGTGAATCCAACGAACTCACACAAAGGGATCCCGTACCTGCACCATGTAATATTTGACTTTGCAAACCCTGGTCGGAAGGGGTAAAAAAAGTGTAGATAGAAACGTACGCATTCATCTTGTATGTACTATCGACGAGAACGACGTATGGAAAGATGGCCAGAAGATGGCGAGCGTCTGTATGGGCGATGAATAGATCTTGAAGCTTGTTGGAATCGTCAGGGGATCTCCTCGTAGAGTAGAAGTAACCCTTCTCCCGCAAAACGCGGAGTGCTTCCTGGGTGACTGTTCGATCTCCTCTCGCTTCAGCTTTAAACTTTGCCCTCGCATTGTACACTTGGTGCCGCGATGTGAAGTTCAACTTTTTCCGTGAGTCAGCTATCATCTTCAAGGTGGCTAAAATTGGTTTTGGTTGGGTACCAGCCACGGTCAGAGCCAATGTAGCGTCCCTCTCCTCTATATCCATCCGCCCGACGTACGGGTGGCCGTCCAACGCACCGGGGAGTTCATGGTTGTGCTTGCCGTGAAGAACGTCCAACCCCCATTCGCTCCGTTTGAACTCCACGCCAGACAATGCAAACGGACACCCCTCTATCTTCGAAATAGCTCTGCACGTGTTCCCTCTTGCAACATCTCCGGCAACTCGCGGTCTCTTACGAGGAGTGTACTCATCGTACTTCTCACAAGCGAGCAATACACTGCCACGCCTTGTAGGAGTGCTCCCCCAAGAACGCTTAATTGTCAGAACCATATTAAACTTTAAGGCGGTGCCACAATAGTGCTGTAGCAGATCGTCGCGATTGGTCCACGTCTGTGATGTAGCGAAATCGGTAGTGTAATCGCGGTATTCCTGGTTACGAGGATGCACGTGGTCACCGTCGTCCGACATCGGATCAGCCTGCTCCTCCAATGGTAGCTGTCGACATGCAGACAATACCCATATTATGGTTTCCATTCTCCCTAATTCAAAACCCAAGTTATTCTAGTACATATAAAAGACGGTACCTATATTCTGATTTACATTCGATCTGATTCTAAACCTAAGTTATTCTGGTTTACATTCGATCTAATTCTATACCTAAGTGATTGTAAACGAGAAAGATGCAGTACGTACCGGTAGACGAGCGGGTGGAGAGTTATCGGCCATTGGAGTACTTGTATGTGCTTCGTCTGCTGCGCTTGAAGGCGGTCGATTGGGGTCGTCGTTTGCCATGTAACAAAATGAGGTTGTGGGTGGATAGCTCCCAATGGAGAGTGGAAGACATCTTATACACGAACACCGCATAGGTATGCGGTGTTCGTTAAGGACTGTTGACGGGGACAATTTGAATTTGTGGGCCCACCGCATAGGGATGCGGTGTGCGACGCCGCATTGGTATGCGGTGGTAGCCACCGCATAGGTATGTGGTGTGCGACGCTGCATTGGTATGCGGTAGTACCCACCGCATACGTATGCGGTGAGTGCCTATATATAGTCCTTGCCCAGGTGTTGTGACTTTGTCGTGGCGGAAAAGCGATGATAATCCAGGAAACTAGCCATGATCAAAGATCTGTCTTCGGATTGAAATCTTTGACCATTGACTAGCTGCCCGGATTATATCGCTACCTGCAAAAAAATAGAAAAATCATATGTTTGCTCGACGTGGCGGAAAAGCGATGATAGCCTAGGCAACATGCCACCTCCAGTGATTTCTGTCGTTGGATTGAAATCACTGGCCGTTGGCATGTTACTCGGGTTATATCGCTACAATGCAATAGTCACCCGCAGGACAACATGAAAGACGTCATGATAGTACATGTACATCCATGACGTCTTTGACGTTATCCTGCGGGTGACTATTGTTGATGCAACCAAAACGACTATCTCAAATAACAGTAAATGCTTCGGAAACTTACTGATGCGGGTACAGAGTGGTCTTCGTCCGCCATCGGAGTTGGCGCCCAAATTTCATCCGTCGAGGGAGAATGAACCTCTTATAATAATGACGTAGCTGGGAAGTTTTGCCGAAAATTCCTACGGATTTTCCCAGCTTCGTCCTTCGCATAAGAGGTTCGATCCCCCCCGACCGATGGAATTTAGACGACTAACTCCGATGGTGACGAAGACCCCACTTTACCCGTGCTGGTAATTTTCCGACGTTAATTTTACCACCGCATAGGTATGCGGTGTTGGCCACCGCATACCTATGCGGTGGGAGGCGGACCTATGTGGTGTACCCACCGCATAGGTATGCGGTGTGTGCTACCGCATACCTATGCGGTGAGAGGCATACCTATGCGGGTGTCTAAAGATATGGCTACATATGCAGCCTATAAAGGGGCTCAGTCGCCAACATTTACTCAAAGTATGACCACCATGTTCACTACGAAAGTGCATGATGCGGAGACAAGATCGGGAAATAGGTTCAGACTTACAGTTGAAAGTTTTCGTAGGCCAACTGACGATTTATTGTGCAACTGTCAGCACGGCAGCCGGAAAGGATGGCCATGCTGCCTTTTTCAAGTTGTATGCGGAGAACGCGATACAGCGAGGGTTTCTCATCCCATCGACCTGGAGTGCGTCCAAGGAGTCACTTACGAGGATGTTCGCATGACCAGGGCATACTCGTATAGGGATAACCCGACCGCATACTATGTTCACGTGACGGAGGCAATTATGGAGCTTGTTAGCGACTTCTTCTCTGATTTCGGAATGGCCAGTGCATCGCAGGTGGCGAGATACGCCATCGAAAAAGTCGTGCGGCGTGCGAACACCAAACTTACAAAGTACTAATTCCACCGAATAGAGATTCACATGTGGCCGAACAATGTAGAGGAGTCAGTTGGTAGTTGTTATGTACCATAGGTACAATGTATTTGTAATAAGCTTTATGATGTGTCGGAAATTGTAACATTTCATTTGGAACAATCATGTTTGCGTAATTTATCAAGTGCCGGTTTGACGCAACAATCATAATTTTCCAAGTACATCATTTGTACTACATAAATGGTAATATACACCTAGCAACCGGCTACAGATAATGTCGTGTCTTTAATGTAACTACACCAGAGGTTCCTGCTCTACGGAACAACTTCCGACAGATTCCTCCACAAGACGCGGGTTAATGTGGATCTCAAGTCGGTTGAATGCGTACTTCTTCAATTTGTCGTTAGCCGGACGGACTGCGTTGTCGACAGCGAACCTTGCAATTTGAAATGCGCAGCTTAGTCTGACATCGCTGAATAGGTCGCTGATTGCGCATTTGACTGCCTCAACCGCCTCGCGGTAGTATGACTCAGGGTCCTCCATGTGTAATTGGTCACCGTTCACACACGCCAATTCAACCGGCTCCGAGAATGCGTAGGTACCGCCTTGAACGCCTTTATAGCATAAAACGTGAAAAAGGCAGCAGGGAAATGAGTGACACCACCTCTTATGCTGGCAATTGCACAAATAATCATCGTACGGACGCGAAAATTTGTCAACTATAATTTTGAAGGAGACACCCCTATTTGTCTCACCGTCATACTCGTCTACTCTCACCATATGCTTTGATTTATGGGATTTGGGAACTTGCGATGCAAGACAACGTATGAGGCGGTTGGGCCCTTTTATAGGACAATGTATTGGGTCTGTGATCCACACCGCATACCTATGCGGTGGGAACATTGGCCGCTTATAATAATGGTGATCAACGGTCCGGTCCGGTCCGATCCTGTCAACCACCGAATAGGTATGCGGTGGGTTCATTGGCCCGCACAATGGTGAATCGACGGTCCGGTCCGGTCTTGATAGCCACCGCATAAGTATACGGTTGCCTACACCGCATAGGTATGCGATGGTGGCCTATATATCTAGCCGGAGACACCAATGCGGTGACAAAGAGGCAAACACAAGATGGTCAACACCTTAGACACATACCGGAGTACAGCAGGTGATTTGGATTACAAGGTTACGTTGATATAGGTACACTGTGAATATATACTTGATCCACTAATATAAAACTAATAAAAAAATTAAAACTAGATTTAGAACGAGTCAGTACTATAATTTAGCAATTAAAATTTATTTAATAGTTGTGGAACCAACATCTTTTTTTCCTTGATGCATTATCTGAAGTTACTACGTACATTCTGCACATTTATTTTCCTTAATATGTTGCAGGTATATTGAACCGAATTTTGTCTCATGGGGAATGGTCAAACCTACATACCACGACGACGATGATGACAACACCGATGATGATTTATCCGACGAGGAACAAGATCCCTTTGATGAAGATACTCCTACAGGCAGGACGGTGGGAAGCTTGGAAGAACACGATTACTTCGACGATTTCAACGATTCACTAAACAAAATGTCAATCACTCCTAGGGAATCTTCACTCATGAAGTTTGGTGAGAGACTAATGCAAATGCCTTCCAGAATCAGACCCTCAACAAGCCCAGAATAGGTGTTACCCGGTAAAGCTTCAGTTGCACCTGCGAAATCTCACCTGATTGTGAAAGTTTGAGCTCGCAAGCAGCTGCCATTTTTGTTCATGGTGTAGTAAGCTTCCTCTCTACCATTTTTATTCTTGTTGTATTATTTGAAGCTAAGAATCTCATTTACAACCTAATCACCTTTATTGGAAAAAAAATTAAATCTTGTGCAAAGAAGCCATTTAAATTTTATACTGTCACTAGTGATTGAAAGTAGGGGATGTGTGTTACATTTTATGCAACTTATACAATCTATAAATCATGTTGGTTCATCAGAAAATATGTTGACTCCTATAAATCATGATGAACACTAAAATTGCCCATAAACATACTGAAGTTTACAGCAGACCAGGGTAGAAGACAATTTCTTGTTTACATCTGCTGCAGATGAATATCTTTGGTATCTCTTCATTGTTCGGTATGCGCAGGCAACAAGTGTGCTGTCAAACCTCACATATCACAAGCCACCATCCTCTCTCCATCGTCATCCTTAGCTCCCTCAAATGCAGTTGACATGCCGAACAGTCCCATTGCTACTTTGCCAAACCCCTTGCAGTCCCCCTTCATTCACTGCCCCCTCGAGGATAAGCTCGTTTCCAGCTTGATCACCAGCCTTGAAACCGTCTCTTCTACCCAGCCAAACAGGGTCGACATTGGGCTCAAAACACAGTTCAGTCGCGGTGTTAGATTTCACTACAAAGACTTAACTGGTACCGTCCGACTTAACTGGGTACTGCCCTCTCCTGGCTATTCTTCATTTGCAAGCTGCTACAGTTTACCTTCTGCATAACTGTGAAGAACTTCGGAGTCTAAAATTGTGCTTGCAGCTATTGGAATTGCGCTTAACAACCCGTTGTTACTCGAACCCGACTTCCTCTCCATGAATATTTTTGCAAGCTGTGATTTCGATACCGTGCAAGTCCTCTTTGGCACCCCAACCAACTGGCCATTAACCACTGCACCAGAGATGTCTTCTAGGCCGTACTCCAACACCTTGGTGACAGGGTTCAAGCTATGTCGAACCAAGTAGTTGCCGACGATATGGTATCCTTTTAGGTTGATGAACAACGTCTTCCTAATTAGGAAGCTTGGAGCATTCAAAGGCTCAACTTATCTTCTTATATGTTACTCTTCCTCTTGCAAACTTTCACCGGAGATTGGTCCAAAATTGATTTAGACGACAAAATTGATTTCACACTTTATATGATTCACTTTATACTCCCTTTAATTTTTATTTCTTCTATATTTAATGCACCTCACACATTTTATACTCCCTCCGTCTCCAAAAACAAGTCGTTTTAGCATTGTGCACTAATTTTAATAAAACACTCACCCATCAATGAACATCATCATTCCACTAACTTTTTTCCATTAATTTTATTATTTTTAAATACCCACTATATTTTTTAACCAATCAAACTCTTTTAAAAAGTCAACAACACAAAAACCAATACAAATTATTACTACCCCTACCTAGAAAACCTATCTAGAAGTAGATAGCGATCCTAACCTTACTATTTTTTCACACTTTGATCTAACATATGTTTCATCGAGCTCTAATGGGAGACTTGAAATGGTAATTGAGTCTCAAATTTGCATCTTAATAAATTCCACCCATGCCCAAGTAATCACATTTACCAAAATTATGAAGAAAATAAAATGGACGCCAAACATATACCCAGGATCGTTATAAAAAAAATTCCCATACTTGATCCTGTATTTTATTATTAGAATCACAATTCGGATGATTTTACGAAGCTAGCCAATTCTTGATCCAGATCGTGGGTAAATACTCGTTAGTGCTAGAATTGGGTTAGTATTGGTCTAAGGTCGTTAGGATTGGTCTAGTGTCGTTAGGATCGATGAGTGATAATTTAAGGGTATAATTTGGGCTCAACATCCAAACCCATGGAGGAATGATCCTTATTTTTTGCTAGCCCATTTCCATATTTAACGAGTTATGAATATTAAGGGTTTAAATTATTAATTTTTCTCATTCATTGCCTTCTCTAAGAGATTGAGAATCAGTGTATTTTTTTTTTCTCATTCATTGCCTATTTGCCTCCTCTGAGTGACCGAGAATCAGTCGGCCATCAACCCTAAAATTCAATTTCTTTATATACCATGGTTATGAGGATCTTGTATATGATAATAGAAGAACGAATGATTTGTCTTTTGGTTATTATTAGACTTGTAGCATGAAGCATTAAGTATGAACGTATTAGTTTATTTAATGGAGGTTATGCTGTCTAATGTGCCCTTTTAAGGACGTTAACCCTAGATGAAGCACTGCTTTTGGACGAGTTAGAGCTTCCACTCTAGCTTCAGCTAAGCTTCAAGTCCATGGGCTAGCAGCTACATATTGGGTTGGGCCGAGTTTCTTGGCATCTAGTTAAGTTAGAAGATCAAGCGAATAGGGCTCAATACAATCCAGTCCAAACTAGTTAAACAACTAAGTATCTCTAGGCCCAAACCATACATATAACTACTACATATAAGATCTGTGCTATAATATGATGTTAGACAACAAACAGATCGATAGATCTGAGATTTGCTGGTGTGATTTTTGTAACGGATAATGGAGGAAGATGAGCAGTGTATGGAGGGAAATGAAAGATTGTTTTCATTATTATGTTTAGCCTCAGCAATACATGTATTTATATGCAAACAACATGGGCTTAGCCCAAATCAAACCAAGACCCAAATCTATTATATGATAACATCCCCCCTCAAGCTCGAGGTAGGTGATGATCGACTATCCCGAGCTTGCGAAGAACCTTCTTCAGATGAACTCCGGGTATGCTCTTGGTCAGAAAATCAGCTAATTGCTCGCGAGTGGGGACATGAGACAATGAAATCAAACCTTCAAGAAGCTTTTCACGAGCGAAATGACAATCCAACTCAATATGCTTGGTTCGCTCGTGAAAGACGGGGTTGCGAGCAATGTATATGGCAGCCAGATTATCGCACTTAACTGGTACTGGAACAACATCAAAAACACGCAATTCGCTCAGCAAACGACTAAGCCAAGCCAATTCTGTGCACACACGCCTTAAGGAGCGATATTCGGCCTCCGCCGAGGACAGAGAGACGGTTTGCTGCTTCTTCGATTTCCATGACAGCAAATTGGAGCCCAACATCACCACATACCCGCTGACAGACCTTCGAGAAAAGGGGCAACTGGCCCAGTATGCGTCACAGTACGCCTGAAGCTTAAAACTAGAGTGTCGAGAGAGCAATAAGCCTTTGTGAATTGTGCCCTTCAAGTAGCGAAGAACATGAAGAGCAGCAGATAGATGGGAAGACCGAGGGCTCTGCATGAATTGGCTTAAAAATTGAACACTGAAGGCCAAATCCGGTCGAGAGTGCACAAGAAAATTCAGCTTCCCAATTAATCGACGATAGGAAGTTGGATCAGACAGTAAGTCACCATCATCAGGGGAGAGCTTTAATTGCAGAGCCAAAGGACTAGCAGCTGCAGGGCCTTCACAAGGGAAGTCTCAAAAGATCTCATCAATAAATTTCCTCTCGCTAAGGACCAAACCATCAGCAACAGGAATGAATTCGAAACCCAGAAAATAATGAAGGAGCCCCAAATCTTTGATCTTAAACTCCGCATCCAGGGAGGATTTAAGGGCACGAATCTCATCAAGGTCATCTCCGGTAACCAAGATATCATCGACGTATACGGCGACGAACACAACACGATCTCCCTGACCTCGAGAGAACAAAGAGTAGTCGTTGAAGGACTGGTGATAACCACGACCCAATAATGCTTCAGAAAGCCGAGCATACCATTGTCGCGAGGCCTGTTTCAGCCCGTAGAGAGACCTCCGAAGATGACAAACTGATGAAGCATCAGAGACCACAAGGCCCGGAGGGAGTTTCATGAATACCTCTTCATCAAGAGTTCCATGGAGAAAAGCATTATTTACGTCTAACTGGAACAAAGACCAACCCTTAGACAAAGCGACACAGACAAGTGCCCGGACTGTTGTCATTTTGATCACCGGGGAAAAGGTCTCGTGATAATCAATCCCTTCCTGTTGTGTGAATCCCTTGACCACAAGGCGAGCTTTATAGCGCTCGATTGAACCATCTGCACGACGCTTGACTTTGTAAACCCACCTGCACCCAACGGCACGTTTGCCCGGTGGTAAAGGCGTAATATCCCAAGTGCCATTGCTGTCCAAAGCATGAAACTCATCCTCCATTGCCTTCTGTCACACCAAGAATTGACAAGCCTTGGTGTAAGTGAAGGGCTCGTGATCAGGCTTAGACTCAGAAGGAACTGAAGAAGAAGGAACGGACAGAGTTGAGGTCAAAGTATGACAACAGGAAAAGGGTGTGTTACATGCCATGGAACACACATAATCGGACAAATAGGCAGGAGGGCGAGACTCTCTTGTTGAACGTCTGACTGCAATCTCAGCAGCCTGATCGCTATCAATCCCTAGCGGTAATGAAACAGAGACAGCAGGAGCATCAGCAACCCCATCATGCCGAGACTCATCATGAATATCAGGAATATCATCATCTCCGTACTAAGCAGAAGTAGTAGGAGGTAAAGGCTGTATGCTATAAGTAGCAGGCTCAGAAGTAGCTTTGAAGGGGAAGAAGGACTCATGAAAAACAACATCCCGAGAAAATAAGACCTGATTTTTGGAAATGTTCCAAAGTTTATAAGCCTTCTTACCCATAGGATACCCGATCATGACACAAGCAATAGCACGATCAGCAAATTTATCCCGATTATGCTGTAATGTGGAAGCAAAACAAAGGCTCCCGAACACCCTAAAGTGATCATATGAAGGTGGCTGAGAATGAAGTAATTCATAAGGGGTTTTAGACTTGAGCAGTTTGCTCGGGAGTCGATTGATAATGTGAGCAGCGATGAGAACGCTCTCACCCCAAAATCGGATGGGCAACCCTGAGTCAAACATCAAGGCCCTAGAAACCTCAAGCAAATGCCGGTGCTTCCGCTCAAAAACACCGTTTTGCTGAGGAGTCGCCACGCAAGAAGTTTGGTGTTGCACACCAAGATCGGCAAGGCACCGAGCATTCTGTGAACCAGAACCCAACTCTAAGGCATTATCGCTTCTGATAGCCTTTACTTTTCTCGCAAAGAACCTCTCAGCCATAGCTATAAACTGTCTGACAACCAGAAAAGAGACTCCCTTCGTTGGCAACAGATAAATCCATGTATGTCGAGAGAAATCATCAATCACAGTCAAGAAGTACTTAAATCCATCATAGGTAGGCACCCTATAAGGTCCCCAAACATCAATATGTAACAAATCAAACACAGCCTTAGTCTTAATGGAACTCAAAGGAAAAGGAATCCGTGCTTGTCTAGCCCGTGCACAGACATCACACGAATCCAAAGCAAAGTTAGGAGGATTATTGGGAACAATAAAGGGAAATGTTTTGAGTCTGTAATGTGGCAAGTGACCCAATCTCTTATGCCAAAGATGAGCACTAACCACACCGCCAGCATTATTCTTTGCAACAGCTGCAATGGCCGATTGTGCAGAACCTCCTGATTGTTGTTTGAGCACAAATAAGTCTCTCACAAGCTCACCAATCTTCAAAGGTTGTTTCATATGAGGTGCCTACAAGTAACAACCTGTTGGCATGAATAAAACGAAACAACCAAGATCTCGAACAATACGGCCAACGGAGAGGAGATTGCACTTGAATTGTGACAACAACAACACATTATGCAATACTAATCCGGGCATAACTTCTACTGACCCAGCTGTCGTCACAGTTGTTGCTTGACCAGTGGGTAGAGTCACCACAAAAGGCTTGGACAAGGCATATGTGTGTCGAAAAAGTGCCAAGTCACTGCACATGTGGCCACTCGCACCACTGTCAATAATCCAACTCACTCTATTGAGCACCTGTTTGGACAGAGTAGTACCTGAAAAACCGGCAAAGTCGGACTCAGAAGGTTGCTTTGGAGAAGCCTGCAAATTAGCTGATTGCAGCAAATTCATAATCTGTGCCAACTGCTCTGCAGAGAATTCTGAAGCGCCTGTACGTGCGGTCCTAGCAAACTTCTTCTCAGTATCTTGTTTCTTTCCCTTTCCTTTGTTATCAGCATACCCAGGGGGGAATCCGATGATAAAGAAGCAACGATCAACATTATGATTCGTTTTCTTGCAATTTGTACAGAACAAGGGCGGCCTCCTATCGGAGTTCGATTTCTTCTATGAACCAGAAGAGGCTCCGGACTTAATCTGATCCTTAGCAAACATAGCAGCTCCATCTATCACGGATGAAGGAAAACCAGATTTCACCTCACGCTGATTTTCTTCCTGTTTGAGTAGAGAATAAGTGCGATCGACGTTCGAAAAGGGTTCCATCATCAAGATGGAGCCACGAGCAGCAGTATACGAGTCGTTCAATCCCATTAACAATTGGACGACTCGTTGATCGTCTTCAATTTTCTGGAAGTCTTTTGCCGCACCACAAGTACAAATAGGCATAGGCCTAATACTGTCGAGCTCATCCCACAACGATTTCATTTTTGTGAAATAATCAGGAAACGTGCTTGTACCTTGTCCAGTGCAACTGATATCCTTCTGGATCGAATAAAGCTGAGTCGCTCCTATTTGTCCAAACCTAGACTCGAGCTGCAGCCAGATTCTCTGCGCAGTGTCTGTGTAAATGACACTTCGACGGATCTCAGGGCTCAAGCTGTTAATCATCCAGGAAATAACCATCGCATTGCACCGGTCCCACAACTTGCGTTTTGGTGACCCGATCTCAGGCCTCGAAATCTCATCGGTGAGCCATCCGATTTTGTTCTTCACCTCAAGTGCGATCTTAACAGAACATCGTCATTCTCCATATCGGCGTCCATCAAACGGTGGAGTCACCAAAACCGTGTCGGGATGGTCACTAGGATGGATGTAATAAGGATCGCTAGGTTCGACCTTGGTGTCTTCTCCGTCAACAGCCATCGTGGGCTGCTATTCTGCGATTCTTATATGAAATTGAATTGCAAAATCGACGCGGAAACACTAGATCTATCGATCTAGAGCTCTGATACCATGTTAGACAACAAACAGATCGATAGATCTGAGATTTGCTGGTGTGATTTTTGTAACGGAGAATGGAGGAAGATGAGCAGTGTATGGACAGAAACGAAAGATTGTTTTCATTATTATGTTTAGCCTCAGCAATACATGTATTTATATGCAAACAACATGGGCTTAGCCCAAATCAAACCAAGACCCAAATCTATTATATGATAACATATGAATGTTATACATAGAGAAATAAATCCAGTCCAAACTAGTTAAACACCTCCTGCAGCCTTACAAACACCTTTTACTAATCCAGCCTACCAACCAACACCACCAAATTACAATACCCCAAACTTCGTGCAACAGTCTGCGCCCTCATCCCCTCCTATGACTGCCCAACACTTTATGATGCCAACTTCCCAAAATGGAAGCATGAATTCTCTTCCCACAACCAACACTTGCTCCTCCGGTTGCTGCAAACACAACTCCTCAATTCCCAGCCAGTACTGTACCCCAGCGGACCAATAATCTCCTGGGCGATTTACTTTGACAAGCAAGGACCATCCCCCACTAGTCCACCCTTGCTATCTACTTCCCGCACCGATAGCAGGATCATGTGCTTCCCAAGCATAAGTTTGAGATGAAGTCAGCTGTATGGGCTGATACGTTAAACCGTGGGCTGGTCGACCTAAAATATATATGCGCGTAAGTATAACAATTCTATCATGTTGAAGTCTCAATTTCACTTAAGGAACTCAGCAGTGAATTTTCTTTTTCTCTTGCAGCTAAAGTCAAACCAAATGCTAACATTGGGGTAGATTTTGAATCCCTTAATCGCAAGGAAAAGGTTGGTGTTGAGACAGTTGTAGGAGAATTGGATGAGATCAGCATCCGATTGCTTGCTGGTCACAGTGTTTCAAACAGTTGTAGGAGAATCGGATGAGATCAACATCAGGATATATTGAATAATCGTACCCGTACACTATCTTAAGAAAAGTATCTCCGTCCAGCTTAGTCTTCTAGGTATATATTGGTTGCGTATGCCCGCTGGAAAGCTTGCCAATAAAACGAGCTATCATCATCTTTCGATGACCTAAGATGGACATGAAGTTGAGATAGGCAGAAATCTTGCCAATGTTGGAGAATACCCTCACCGCCTGAGCATCTGATAGAGTAATGGGATGATACAAAGCTAGGCAATACTTGTAATTCTCCCCCAATAGTGGATCCACGGGTTAGTCCAGCCTTTATAGTGGTTATCTATGAAGTGAAGAAACCCGGACAATTTCGAGGCTACAATTCCTCCTCCTCCTTGGGTGGACAGTTTCGAGACTACAATTCCTCCTCCTCCTTGGGTGGCTTTTTCAGACGTCAGAATCATCCGCTTAGCCACACCATACAGGTCAATAATGTTATGCTCGTGCCCTTGGGCTTCGTGCGCCCTTGAAAATATTGAGATAATGATTCCGTTGTAGGATACTTCAATGCAGTCATGACGAATTTCGAAATCCCATTGTCAAACTCGATGCAGCTGAAGGGGGTTTCAACAAACAGCTTGTAGTCGACTGTGAGCTAAGCTCCAAGTAGGGGGATCAAACTTCGCCGGAATCGAATTCTTAAAAGACTCCGCCAATAATATCACCCCACAATCAATATCACCCCACACAAGATATAAGGAGAGAAATGCTCATACACCATGACTTAAGCTTTTGTTTTAGAATTAGAAGGGTTGATCATGACTTTATAACCAAAAACAAAATAAACCCGACACAACTCTCCAACAACAGCCATTGTTGCACAACCCTTAAAACCAACTATAGTCGTAAACACATCAAGCCTTTACCACTTCCTTAAGGTGTAAACACTCCGTAATCACTCCATCACTTTGTAACTCTCTTAAGGCCTACTTAGTATTAACGACCCTTCCACACTCCTTCACTCCGTGACTCCCTTAAGGCTCACTATAGTATTAACGCATATAATGAACAAAAATCATAGCTTTTTCTGGCTCTAAGAAAATAAAAATAAGAATCCAAATTAAAAGACTAAGGAAAGGAGAGCAAGTCTCAATTTTGTAACAGAATCATTACTCACATATATTATTTACCAAAATTAAACTTTTATGTGGACTTTGGTGATGTACCATTCCATAGTCATGCTTTCTCAATCAGACACATAAAAACCAAGCTCCATGTGATTTGGCCAAGTTTTTGCCTAACACTTGACCTGATGAAATCTTTAAAAGCCTCCAGAGTTGAGGTAAAGACCGTGGTAGAAATATGTCCAACTATTGATTGGGTGGCCTTTTCAGACGTCGGAATCATCCGCTTAGCCACATCATACAAGTCAATAATGTTATGCTCGATGTTTTGACTTTGAGGGGTGGGCGAACCCACAAAAACGACTTTGTTGGTGCGGTCGGGAAGAATTCTAAATGAATCGAGCAGATGTGTATAACTTGTGTTCTCTTGGAATCGGAGTCTAAGGTTTTGAGCAATTTCCCGGAATACGGATAGCATATTGGATTTCAATTCATCAGAATCATCATAAAAAAGAAACGTACTGCATCCATCCAACTAATCTTGGAAAGATATGAAATGCTGACCGAAGATGGCATAGCGTTCTTTCTCCCCTACAGAGATGAAGCCCAAGGGCTTCGTGCGCCCTTGAAAATATTGAGATAACGATTCCGTTATAGGATACTTCAATGCATTCATAATGAATTTCGAAATCCCATTGTCAAACTCGATGCAGCTGAAGGGGGTTTAAACAGACAGCTTATAGTCGACTGTGAGCTGAGCTCCAAGTAGGGGGATCGAACTTCGCCGTAATTGAATTCTTAAAAGATCCCGCCAATAATATCACCCCACAGAAGATATAAGGAGAGGAATGCTCATACACGATGACTTAAGCTTTTGTTTTAGAATTAGAAGAGTTGATCATGACTTTATAACCAAAAACAAAATAAACCCGACACAACTCTCCAACAACAGCCATTTTTGCACAACCCTTAAGATCAACTATAGTCGTAAACACATCAAGTCTTTACCACTGCACAACCCTTAAGATCAACTATAATCGTAAACACATCAAGTCTTTACCACTCCCTTAAATTGTAAACACTCCGTAATCACTCCATCACTCTGTAACTCTCTTAAGGCCCACTATATTATTAACGACCCTTCCACACTCCATCACTCCGTGACTCCTTTAAGGCTCACTATGGTATTAAGTCATATAATGAGCAAAAATCAAAGCTTTTTCTAGCTCCAAGAAAATAAAAATAAGAATCTAAATTAAAAGACTAAGGAAATGAGAGCAAGTCTCAATTTTCTAACAGAATTATTACTCACATATATTATATACCAAAATCAAAGTTTTATGTGGACTTTGTTGATGTACCCTTCCATAGCCATCTTTTCTCAATCAGACACATAAACACCAAGCTCCATGGGATTTGTCCAAGTGTTTGGCTACACTTGACCTGATGAAATCTTTAAAAGACCGTGGTAGAAATATGTCCAACTACTGATTGGGTGGCCTTTTCAGATGTCATAATCATCCGCTTAGCCACATCACACAGGTCAATAATGTTATGCTCGATGTTTTGATGGGTGGGCGAACCCACAAAAACGACTTTGTTGGTGCGGTCGGGAAGAATTCCAAATGAACCGAGCAGATGTGTATAACTCATGTTCTCTTGAAATCGGAGTCTGAGGTTTTGAGCAATTTCCCGAAATACGGATAGAATATTGGATTTCAATTCATCGGCCGGAATCATCATAAAAAAGAAACGTACTGCACCCATCCAACCAATCTTGGAAAGATATGAAATGCTGACCGAAGATGGCATAGCGTTCTTCCTCCCCTACAGAGATGAAGCCCAAGGGCTTCGTGCGCCCTTGAAAATATTGAGATAATGATTCCGTTGTAGGATAATTCAATGCAATCATGATGAATTTCGAAATTCCATTGTCAAACTCGATGCCCTGAAGGGGGTTTCAACAGACAGCTTGTAGTCGACTGTGAGCTGAGCTCCAAGTAGGGGGGATCGAACTTCACCGGAATCGAATTCTTAAAAGACTCCGCCAATAATATCACCCCACAATCAACGTGGGCCACATTGATAAAGCACAGCTCTGGAAGAATACATCACCCAAGTCAATCTGGAAAATTTTTTGGAAAAAGAAGGTATTTTTTTTATAAAAAAATTTCAATTTCCAGTTTTTTGGTTTCAATTTTTTAACTTGTTTGTTATTTCAATCAGATGTTTGCTTCTGCTTGGGCTGATTTGTACTTAGCTAGAGGGAGACACTTGATGGTGAGACACTTGATCTTGATGGTGACTGATACGGGTTGATTTTTTTTACTGTACAGTAAACTGACTAACAAAGCTTGTGGAGATATGGCTGATTTGTTTTGCTGTACACAAAGCTAGAGATTGTTACTTTTTTACAAAATGGTTGATTTCTTTTACTGTACACTAGCTATAAATTGTTGCTTTATTTCATTTGTAAAAACTGATAGAATTTGACGAGGAAATAATATTGGAAGAGGCAATTTGAAGATGAAAATAAGCTCAAATATTCTCAAATGTGTTTAACTTTTATTGTGTTCTTCACTCTTATTGATTCAAGCTTACAAAGACACCTATTTATACTATTTCTAGTACATGAATCAAACTTAAAACATCTAGCTTATTTAAACCTTGAAACTCAAAATATAAATTAGTAACTAAATGCTCTTGAAACAAACCTCATGAATTGCTCCTACGTTTTCTTAATTTTCATCAACCTCCATGCCTTCAATTTGTTTCAATGCAATTTAACTTTTAAACCTTTATTAATTAAGTTTAACTTTCAACACACCCCCTTACACTTAATTCTTGGTAACTCCGAGTATAGACCGCAACTTAATGAAAGTCTCAGCTTTCAGAGGCTTCGTGAAAATATCTGCAACTTGGTCTTGAGTCTTCACGTATTTGAATTCAATATCGTTCCTGGAAACACATTCACGGATGAAATGATACCTCGTGTCAATGTGTTTGCTGCGATCATGGAACACGGGATTCTTAGCCAAAGCAATGGCTGACTTGTTATCAACAAGGATCTCTGTGGCTTCTGGTAGTGGCATCTGCATATCTCCCAACAATCTTCTCAACCAGATAGCATGACAAACACATGATGTAGCAGCAACATACTCAGCTTCACAAGTAGAAAGAGTAACAATAGACTGCTTCTTTGAACTCCAAGTGAAAGCAGTATCTCCCATGAAGAAAACAAAACCAGAAGTACTCTTTCGATCGTCAACATCTCCGGCCCAGTCACTATCACTATAACCCACAAGCTTATATTCATTTGAAGAAGAATAAAGCAAACCATAGCTGATAGTACCTTTGATGTACCGAAGAATACGTTTTGCTGCTTTGAAATGTGTTGATGTCGGTGTCTCCATGTACCGACTCACGAGCCCAACTCCATAGAGAATGTCTGGGTGAGTGCATGTCAAGTATCTCAAGCTTCCAACAAGGCTCTTGAAAGTTGTAGAATCAACCTTCTCACCTTCGTCATACTTTGATAACTTGACCCCACAATCCGTTGATGTACTTACGGGCTGGCAACCATCCATTCTGAACTTCTTCAGAATCTCATTAGCAAATCTTTCTTGGCAAATGAAAATCCCATCATCTGATTGCTTAATTTCAATGCCAAGATAATAAGACATGAGACCAAGATCAGTCATCTCAAACTCTCTCGTCATGGCTTGCTTGAAATCTCCAAACATTCTCGGGTTGTTACCCGTGAAAATCAGATCATCAACATATAAGCAAACAAATAGAGTATCACCATTTTCACAGACCTTGGCATAGAGCACATACTCATTCGGGCATTTGACAAACCCGTTCTCTTGCAGATACTTGTCAATTCTGCTATTCCATGCTCGTGGTGCTTGTTTTAAGCCATACAAGGCTTTCTTCAACTTCAGCACCTTATCTTCTTGGCCTTTGATGAGATACCCAGGAGGTTGTTCAACATAAACATCCTCTTCAAGCACGCCATTTAAAAATGCCGATTTCACATCCATCTGATAAATCTTCCACTTTCTCTGAGCAGCAAGTGAAATCATCAAACGAATAGTCTCTAATCGGGCAACTGGAGCAAACACCTCACCATAGTCGATCCCTGGACGTTGGCTATAGCCTTTGGCAACCAACCTTGCCTTGTACCTCTCGATCTTTCCTTGGGCATTCTTCTTCTCCTTGAAAACCCACTTCAGAGCAATGGGCTTTTCACCTTTTGGTAAAGTTGTCAGTGCCCACGTATCATTCTTCTCGATCGACTTGATCTCTTCATTCATAGCCACTCTCCATTTTTCGTCATTCACTGCTTCCTGAAAATCCACGGGCTCAGAATCAGCGGAATAACAATAGAGAGTTAGATCATCATGCGAATCCTCCTCTTGAGCATAAATTTCTGCAAGGCTTCTCATTTTTGGAGGTCTCCCACTCGAGCTCTCATAGGATGATGTTGATGTTGATGCCCTTGAAGAATATGGTGAACTTTGAACGCCTGGTGATGGTGACAGCGTTGTAGGTTCTGGATAAACACCTTCGCCTTGCTCTTCTTCGATAGGAGTTGGAAAGAAATCATATCTCTCCCGATCTTCAAGGCTCCAATCCCATGCATCATTTTCATCGAACTGAACATCTCTGCTGATGACAATCTTGTTCGCCACCGGATCATAGAGCTTGTAGCCTTTCGATCTTTGGTCATAGCCGATGAAGACATGCTTCTTACTTTTATCTTCAAGTTTCGTTCTGACCTGATCTGGTACATGTACATAGCCAATGCTCTCAAACACTCTCAAATGAGATGCACTTGGCTTTCTTCCACTCCATGCTTCTTGAGGAGTTTGATCTGATAAGCTCTTCGTTGGACATCGGTTGGCTAGATAGACTGAGCAGTCAACTGCCTCAGCCCAAAACTCTTTAGGCATCTTCTTTGTCATCAGCATGTTTCGGGCCATGTTGAGAATGGTCCGATTCTTTCTTTCAACCACGCCATTTTGTTGAGGAGATCTTGGCACTGTCAGAAATCTTTTGATGCCATTCAAATCACAGAACTCATTGAACTCGTTAGAAGTAAACTCGCCACCTCTATCAGTTCTAAGAGACTTGATATAAAGACCAGTTTGTTTCTCCACAAGAGCTTTAAAGTTTTTGAACATAGAAAAAACTTGGGATTTTTCTTTCAGAAAATAAACCAAGGTCTTTCTACTGAAATCATCAATGAAGAGCAGGAAGCACCGATTTTTACCGAACGAGGCTGGCTTTATTGGTCCACAAACATCGGCATGGACAAGTTCAAGTGGCTGATTTGCTCTTGTAGTGCTCTCTTTTGGAAAGCTTTTCCGGACTTGCTTGCCGACAAGACACCCTTCACAAATTTGATCTGGTTGGTCAATTTGAGGCAAGCCATTCAACATCTTTCTTTGAGACATCAACTTCAAACTCCCGAAGTTCACATGCCCAAGCCTTAGATGTCATAGCCATGGTGTCTCATTTACACAAGCTTTGAGACATTTGGCGACATCTGTTTGAATATTCAACAAGAACATTCTATTCTTCGTCATTGGCACCTTGGCGATCACGTTCTGATGATCATCTTGGAGCAAGAGACTACGATTCTTCATGTGCACCTCGTAGTTCTTTTCCAAAAGTTGTCCCAAACTCAAGATGTTGCTCTTCATGTTAGGAACAAAATAAACATTGCTTATGAATTGATGACCACCATTCTTCATACGAATTAGAATCGTACCTTTTCCCTTGATGGGAACTTTGGAGTTGTCTCCAAATGTAACACCTCCAGAGATCGACTCATCGAGCTCAACAAATTTCTTCTTGTCACCACACATGTGGTTGCTAGCCGCATTGTCAAGGTACCACACGTCCTTCTTGTCTTTGTCCTCGCCCTGGTAGGCTAGCAACAAAGTGGCATCGTTCACTTTTGAATCATCCGCGTAGTTGGCCTTCTCCTCAACATTGCTAGGAGCACTCCAACAATCTCGAGCATAGTGCCCAAAATTCTGGCAATTATAACATCGAACCTTCGACCGGTCTTGTCTGCCAAAGTTTCCTCTTCCTCGTCCTCTCGAGGATTGACCACTTTCTCCATCATTGGAGTCATGGTTTGATGATCCGCCTCTTCCTCTTCCTCGAAAGGAACCACGTCCACGTCCTCGTCCTCTTCCTCTTTGAGACTTCTCTTGGCCATCACTCTTCTCTTGAGTTGAGTGCTTGGTGGCTAAGACTTGCTCTGTTGGCTCATCCTTTCTGCTTTTGATCCTCTCCTCACAGGCTTGTAAAGAACCCATGACTTCTTCAACCGTCATAGTCTCCAAGTCTTTCGACTCTTCGATGGCGACTACAACATGATCGAACTTCATTGGCAACGAACGAAGTATCTTCTCAACAACTCGAGCATCCTTGATGCTTTCTCCGTATCGCTTCATTTGGTTGACCACGGCTAACAATCTTGCAAAGAAATCCGCAAATGATTCGGACTCTTGCATTCGGAGACCTTCAAATTCTCCTCGCAAAGATTGCAAGCGCACCTTCTTCACCTTGTCAACCCCTTGGTTAGAGGTTTTCAAGATTTCCCATGCTTGCTTGGCGGTCGTCTCATTGGCCACTCTTTCGAACATGGGCTCATCCAGACATTGGTGGATGAGAGTGAGAGCTTGTTGATCCTTCTTTCGGGTCTTTTGAAGGACCTCCTTCTCGGTGGGAGTCAACGAAGCTTCGTCTTGAGGCATCTCATAGCCTCTCTCGACAATCTCCCACACATCTTGGGAACCAAGAAGTGCCTTCATGCGGAGACACCAATTCTCATAATTTTCTTTTGTGAGACGAGGAAATTGGAACGGAAAACTCGAACTTGCCATAACCGAGCTCTGATACCAATTTGATAGAATTTGACGAGGAAATAATATTGGAAGAGGCAATTTGAAGAGGAAAATAAGCTCAAATATTCTCAAATGTGTTTAACTTTTATTGTGTTCTTCACTCTTATTGATTCAAGCTTACAAAGACACCTATTTATACTATTTCTAGTACATGAATCAAACTTAAAACATCTAGCTTATTTAAACCTTGAAACTCAAAATATAAATTAGCAACTAAATGCTCTTGAAACAAACCTCATGAATTGCTCCTACGTTTTCTTAATTTTCATCAACCTCCATGCCTTCCATTTGTTTCAATGCATTTTAACTTTTAAACCTTTATTAATTAAGTTTAACTTTCAACAAAAACTACGGTACATATTGTTGCAACTTCTATCAATGAAGTTGTGTTGCAACATTTCAATCCTTTTGTGTTGAACATTTCATCAATGAATAAATGAATAAAGGCTGTATTTTTTGTGTTGCACCATTTCTCCTCTATGTTAATTTAATTATCTGTTATACTCATTTTGTCCGCTGATCTGTTTCGGTTGTTTTGGTTTCATATTATGCTATGTTAGGACACTGCAAAATCTTCTATATATATAGAAGATATATATATATATAGAGAAATTACATAAACATTAATAAATGCCCACCAAAAAAATAAAAAAATAAAATTAATACGTAAATCATAACAAGATATATAAATATGTTTATTGTGCCCACAAAACCAGCGGCTTAGCCCTACTTTGTCTAAATTTCAAAATATTTTCGAATCCTGTCCATTTCCTTAATTTTTTCGGTTTTTTTTTTTACCATTTTGAAGAAGAAAAATCCCACTAGTGACTGAAACTTGAAAGTAGAGGATGTATATGTTACATTTTATGCAACTTATACAATCTATAAATCATGTTGGTTCCTAAGAAAATATGCTATGATAAACAATAATTTTGCCCATAAACATACCCTCAAGTTTACAACAAACCAGGGGAGAAGACAATTTCTTGTTCACATCTGTTGCAGATGAATATCTTCGGTATCTCTTCATTGCTCGGTATGCGCAGGCAACGAGTGTGCTGCCAAACCTCACATATATCACAAGCCACCATCCTCTCTCCATCGTCCTCCTTAGCTCCACAAATGCAGTCGACATACCGAACAGCCCCATGGCTACTTTGCCAAGCCCCTTGCAGCTCTCCTTCATTCACTCTCCCCTCGAGGATAAGCTCGTTTCCTGCCTCGATCACCAGCCTTGAAACCGTCTCTTCTTCCCATCCGAGGAGGGTCGATACTGGGCTTGAAACGCCTTCGATTGTCAGCCCCTTCATGCCCCAATACAGCTCTCTGAATCGACTCTCGGCCTCTCTCTTGAGCACTTGAGTCGCGGTGTTAGACTTCACTATAAACACTTCATTCGGTACCGTCTTCTCTTGGATGTTCTTGATCTGCAAGCTACAGTTTACCTCAATTGAGTCGTCATTCATCACCACCATTTGGCTGTGAAACTCCTTTGTGAAGAACTTGGAGTCCAAAATGATGCTTGTAGCTATTGGGATTGCACTTAACAGCCCGTTGTTGTTGCTCGAACCCGACTTCCTCTCCATGAATATGCACTTGTAGAGGTAGAAGATGTCCTTTGCGAGCTGCGATTTCGATACCGTATAAGTCCTCTTTGGCACCTCAACCAACTGACCATTAACCACTGCACCAGAGATGTCTTCTAGGCAGTATTCTAGCACCTTGGTGACCGGGTTCAAGCTACGTCGAACCAAGTAGTTGCCAACAACATGGTTTCCTAGCGACTTGAGCACGAAATCGAGCAGTCCGGTGTCGCCTATGTAATTCCTGGCTGCGTCCCTGACTTCTTGCCTTGATACCCACTTGAACTCTGACCTCCTTAGGGCATCGACAATAGCCCTGGTCGCCATCTCTACACGCTTTGGGGACCAGCGACAGTTGGTGGCCTCCGGTGGTGGCCTGATTCCGTTGTCCGAAGATGGGTCCCTAGGGAGCTTAGAGTTGAGCTCAAACATGAACTGAAAGAGCTCTCCAATGGTGATTAGTGAGTGATCCGATAGTGCTTGATACCTGCCCAATCCATAACTGAAGATTCAGCTCTGATACCATGTGAGGTTTATTTTGTTTTTGGTTATAAGGTCAGGATCCACCTCCAGATAATTCTCATATGTTTACTCCATACCTGGTGAAGATGAGAGCGACGTTGTGATCAGATTGGCCGAGATGAGGGAGGAGGAGACACAATGGGACGTTCTGTAAGGCCTGGATCGCCTTTTGGTACATCTGAGGCGTAACACCGAAGCTCCCTCGGGTAAACTGGTAGCCCCAACGCTGGAACCATGGTCCGGCGTAACCTACACCATGGATTAGCCTCAACTCCATGCCTCTCTTGCAACTAGTGTCAGTTAAACTCACTCTCCTACCACCAAGAAAGCCATAATACAAACAAACATCCAAACAATAATGCGACGAAATCTTTATGTTACTTCGGAAAGACACTATAGGAACGGGTTTGTGTACATACCTTGCGCGTAGGCCAACACAAAGACGGTCCCAGAAGTCCATGATCTGTTGGCCGGTTAGCTCGTTGCCCATCTCAACTCCATTGATGCAAAGCAAATGGCCAAACCCATTGCAATGGAACACGCCGTGGAGAGCGTGACCATCGAGCTCTACCAAGTTGAAGGTTTGCTTCTTGTTGGCTCCTGATCTCGTCGCTAAACTCACTCCTCCGTCGCAACAGTCGCCTTCCTGGCACCCCAAGCACGTCGCTGCCACTACCGTCGCAGCCGTCTCCTTGGAAGGCACGACAAAATGGTAGTTCATGTTGCATATCATATGGTGCCCCCAGCCTGATCAAGAAACCATCATTTTTGCCCTTTTTTTTTTAAAATGAAATAATTCGAAATCCCAAACGACAACAAAATTTTGAGAAAACGAGAGGCCGAAGGAAATAACCAATTAATACAAAAAAGAAAAAACCCGAATACAAAGATCTCAGCAAACAAGACCATTACCTACGTATTGATAATCTACTAGTTTTTCAAGAGTTTTTGTAGCCATTACCTACGTATTGACAATGCCTGCAGTGACGATAACCCGAAGCCTCAACCGGCTCTTCGACAACGAACAAGAAGACGGTACGGTCAGGGCGGTGACGATGCACTTCGAGCTGAAAAGACCAACTTACCAACCCGTTACAAAGAATGCTACTCTCCATCCTCCCAAGCTCAAGAAGAGCCCTTACATTCTTCAAGAACGACCCGTTAAACTCAGCCGGATATCCGTTTTCTCCGAAACTCTTGAACCTGAAAACCGCCCTATCTCCTCCTCCTGCGGTGGCTAACGTCGAAAACGATAGCCTCTTCCTCTTCTTGCACCCGAACAACTCCAAATTCGCCGACGACATTGCTATAAATCGGTTGAGAGTTGAGACTTATCCTCCGGCCAGGCATCAGAATGGAAGAAAGGCTAAAATGGCTACATATATAGTGGATGAATGCTTAATGTATTTAAACCATATGATAAAATCAAATTATTAGTATATATACACGGTGAGTTACATATATATAGTTTCATGCATTTAGTGTTGCCGATGATTATTTATTCGGACCGTTTAGTTTGCAGATTTTTTTCTAAGATTTATGTGGGAGGTTATGTGTGGTGCATACATAATTCAATTTATGAGTGAATTAAAGAAAGAAAGGCTCGTTTGGGTTCAATGTGAGAATTGAAATTTCTAGAAAGTTACATCATTAGAATTGAATTCTCAAGAAGTCTAATTGATGGGGATTGTAAAAATGTACGATTTGGTTGATTTTTTTTTTTATTTGAGAAGATTAAGAGGGGAATTGAAGATTTTCAAGTGCAAAAGGGTGGAATTTAAGAGCATACCCAACAACTTCTCTAAAAAATTCTCCAAAATAGAGAATTATAAATCACATATTCTGTACTTTTTTTGGCTGAATGCCAACAGATTCTCCATTATGGAGTTTACCCCAAAATATATAAGAGTTTTCTTCAAATTTATGGAATGATCTCCACTTCTTCTCCCCATTCTCTATTTTGGTGAATGTAATGGGAAAGCTGTTGGATCAAAATCAACCTTAATATTCTCCAAAAACCCAATATGGAGAATTTGTTGGGGTTGCTCTAAACTTACCAAATTGGACGGGGGGAAGTTAACTTCCTAAGAAGTTGAATTTCTGGGTTTTTATCTTTCAAAAATATTAACCAAACGCATATATTTCTCCGACTTCCTATTAATTTCTATTAATTTCCTGGGTTTTTGAGTTGTCAGCTAAACATGCATTTTTGGGTAAATTGATAGTAGTGTTAGTGTTAGTGTTAGGGTATAGTCGAGGTTTACGCGCCATTTTCTCTGATTATGCTGAGATGGTTTTTCCAAGCGACCCAATAGTGTTAGAAAAACAAGTAGAAATACTATAAACCATCGTCGAAGGTAATTAATTAATAACGATTCTCCAAAATAAAAAAGTAGCATAAAAAATGAAAATATCAAATCTTCGAAAGGAAGAAATTATTAAGTTGGCGGAGATGATCGATCTTAACAATCAAAAAAAGGTGCAGTGAAAAATAGTAAATCATAAGTCGAAGGAAAAAAATTTGGGAATGCAAATCTATCGCGGATTACCGAAACGTACGTAATATTAGTAACGGAACACAAAATATGTGGGGAGCCAAAGTAATAGATACATAACGAAAAAATATGATTAGTATAAAGTGTGGAGATTAAAATAGGTGGAGTAGTTGTGAGTTGTAATAAACACCTCTCTAGATGTGTTTAATTATGCAAATAGGGGTTTCCCATGCTTTTTGTTCCTCCCAAATCTGTCGCTCTTTTTTAATCTCTATCTGCGATCAACTCTGTAACAGATCAAGTACCTTGTGTGTGAGATTTGCATCAAGGAATTAACATATATCTTCATCTATATTTTAATTTAAGAAGATAAATGATCCAGCTTTTATATATAATACTACATCCGCTGCAAAATATAAGGGATTTTGCTTTTTGACATGTTTTTTAATGAGCTAAAAACTCCATGAAATATTAAATTTTTATTAAATTTTTTATATAGTATTATACATATTGTTAATATATATAATACTATGTAAAAAAATTTAATATTTCATGGACTTTTTAGCTCATTAAAAAACGTGTCAAAAAGCAAAAACCCTTATTTTGCAACGGAGGAAGTATATACTTCTGTTTTCTAGCTCTCTTTTTTAGGGTATGACTCATTAGGTAAATGTTGGTGGATTTACTATTTTTTCTACTCTTTTTATTTGGAGCAAAGTGGATCGATCATGATGAAATGAGCGCTCAAACGGTTCAAATCTCTTATTACTCAATTTGTATCACACTTTTGTGGCAGAATTTTAATGGTAACTACACTAAAATATTTTATGTAAATGTCTATTTTTAGCCCTTTAGTGAGAGCAGAGGCGGAACTACTGTATATTTAGTATTATTTATATAGGTAATTATATATGATATTTGAAAACACTCGAAGCGAAAGGCCACCAGTTTTACGTGGGACCCGGGAGCCTCCCCGATGAAATTATCACTCTTCCCGACGGGCTTACCTGACCCGCGTCAAAAGGATTGACGCGGCCCAACCTGTGCCGCGGGAAGCTCAAGCTTAATTGATCGATTCTACGAAAAGGAGTTCCCTAATCGAGCTTTCCCTAGACAATTTGGAAACCTAACTTATCATACCTGTTGTTTGTTAAAAGTCTTGGTACTTATTAACACTGACTCATAATAGAATTTTACAAGGAATGTATAATGGCTTCAGATCCGCGGAGATTGATATTTGCACAGGTGAGCGTCGGTTCTTTTTCCTTTTATCAGACTACCCTTCCGCGTGTAGATGTTTCTTTTGCTTCCTTTCCCTGGTCTCAATCTCACTTCTCCGCTTATCCGATTTCCTTTCAATCCTTCCGTTTTCCCAAAAAGTCCCCTTGTCTGTTGCGTAGTTCTCTCTTATTTATAGTCTTTTGGCTCACTTGCATGTCGTGCCACGTGTCGTTCTTTGTTCAACACGTGTTGCACTCGTGGGATGTGGGCATGGCCGCCACGTATCTATTTCTTTGTCCGCGGACGCCCTGTCTGTGTAACCACTTCGGTCTTTTCGTCCGCGGATGATGAAATCTTTTGTTTCACTCCATGTCTGATTTGTTTTGCATCCTTGGTGTTCCGACGGGAGTCTTTTGGTTTCGGTTTAGTCACAGCTCCTCGGTCCGTGTTGATTATGCTTAATGATTGACGCGGATCGATACTAAATAAAAATGTTTGTGGTTCACCTCACATTGCTGATTCTGATGCGGTTGTTGGGCCTCTTTTTGACGAGCCTTTGGCCCAATTTGGGCCCATTAGGCCCATTAACACTTGGAATTCCAAACGCCGTTGAATTCCTATAAGTTACCCCGTTCCTTTCACTTTCTTACCCACATTTGTCTTTTTCCACTTTCCGCGTTTTTAATCTTTGTCTTTTTTCATCTTCCGGCAGCAATCTCCTAGGGTTCCGGCGGTTTGTTTTGAAGTTTCAAGCGGTTTTCTTCAATTCTCGCAAGGTATTTCTTTTTGTTTTTGGCTTGTTCTTGAGTTTTCTTCGCTTTTTCTTCGATTTTTCGTCCTTTGGATCATAAATTTGAGTGTGAAATTGTCTTGGAGGCGTTTTCTTGGACAGTTTTTTCTGGGTTTAGTAAAGATTTTCGTACTATTTTCCTCTAGTTGTTTTTAGAAATGGCTAATCTCAACAAAGAAGGTGACTCACTAGAAGATTTTGAGAGGGATGAGGGATGGAGGGGTGATGGTGCTTCATCTTCTCATGCGCGTCCGCTTTCGGGGCCGCTTCCCATTTCCTCAGGGAGTTCTTCTTCTTCCTCTGATGATTCTTCTTCAGAGTCATCTTCTTCTTCGTCCGCGTCTACCCCGAACCGTGTTGGACCTAGTGGCAGCCCAATCAAGGTGAGAAGGCGTCGGAAGCGTTCTGACCCTGATTACTATTCATCACCTTACTCAGTTTCTTCTTATTCGAAGGGATGCGCGGATGGTGAAAATACAACAGCTGTGGATGATTCTGGCGTTAGTTCCTCCAAGGACGAGGGGATATCGTCCGCGTCTCAATCGACGATCCAAAAGGCAGATGAAGTTTGGATTCCTTATGAGCTTTCCCCCATTGGTTTGGCGGAAAATGCTAAGGTAATCCGTTCCAAAGAGAACTTGACTGATTTGGATACCCCTGCGTATGACTTGAAGGATCTTGAGTCTTGCCTCTTTTCGGGAGATTTCAAACCTTTTCCTCCCCCAACCTGTCGCCCGCCAGTTGCGCTTGAGAGGATTCATCCGTGGAGATCCCCAGTGAGTGAATCGAGGGGTTGTACTACTTTGTTGAATTTTGAAGATCTCGACGCCCTTTCGCAAGTTTTTCCATGGCCGGAGGGTATCGAATTTTGTCTTCCCGAAGAGGGAGGTGGATGTTTGGATGCTTACGAAGACTGCTTAGTCGTATACGCGGCCTGTTTGTCTCAAGGTTTCCGGCTTCCTATTTATCCCCTTTTCGCGAAGTTTTTGGAGGAGTTCAACTTGAGTCCTGCTCAAATCGTCCCTAATGGTTGGATGTTTTTTACAAGTTTTGTTATGAGATGCAAGGAGATCGGTGTTGCCCCTTCGTTAGAACTGATGCTAAGTATTTTTTCTCTGAAGAAGGGGACTCAGGACCAAAGATTCTACCAGTGCAACTCAAGTTGCAAATATATGGAAAGGTTGTCTAGCAAGCCGAATTGGAAATATAAGTGGTTTTTGGTCCGCGACAAATCCGGACAGGGTTTCGGTTGTCGAACGGTTCCAGGGCCTTTTTGTTCTGCCTCAAAGCCTAAAATTTCTAACCTTTCTCAATTCAAGTCATCTTTTTCTCATATTCCCATATTTCCTTGGGAGAAAATGTTATCCGCGTTACGTCTTGAGATGGCTGGCTTGAGCATGCCTCATCCACGACTAGGTGGCTTCTTTGTTTAATTGTTTGTGTTTTCTCGTTTCTACTTTTCTTAGAGTGGTTGACTTATTAAAGTGAATTTTATGTTTTGCAGACAAGATGAATTTGGACGCGCTTTTGAAGCGACACAAGACCAGATCGGGAAAGAAGAAGAAATCCAGTTCAGTTGTCAATTATCCTCCTGTTCCCCCTTTGATCTTGGATGCGACACCAATTACTGATGCAGGTGTCGCGGATGAGCAGGGTGCTTTAGTCGAGCCCTTGCCCTTGGTTCCTGTCCCTAGGGAGGAAAATGTCGGTCCGTCCGCGCCAGGATCTTCTAGACCTAAGAAAAGAAAACTTTCCACTGTCACTGGGTCAGCTGCCCCGGACAAAAAAGAGCTCTTCCTGGAAGGTGTGGCTACACTCCGTGAATTTCCCATGCCTGGTTTCGATCCGGTTGACCTGCAAGGTCTCGCTTTTCCGGCCAAGAAACGTTGCCTCCCAGAGCAAGGATATATCCAACGCATGGATCCCGTTACCCTCTCTGCTTACTTTGATCGTTTAATACAATGGGTAAGCTTAGATTGTTTTTAGAATTCTCTTTTATTTTTCTTGACGCGTTCTATTTTGATTTCTCTTCTTTTTGTCCCGGTTTTATAGTTAAGGGTGATCCAGCCGGACGTTGAGAGACGCATGGTTTGTGGAGATGAAGACCTCAGGAAGAAAGAAGAGGAAATCAAGAAATTGAACCACAAACTCCGCATACTGGGGAACACAGTTGGAGATCCAGCCTCAGTGGAAAAATTCAAGAAAAGGTCAGTCGAACTTCATGAGGAAGTGCAATATTTGAAGAAAGAGATGGCCGCTCTTCAGAAGAAGTATGATGACTTGAGAGCCTCTTCGAAATCCATTGCCTCCCGCGTCAAAGAGTTAGAGGCTTCTGAAGGCGAATCACAGAGGCTTCTCCAGGCTAAGCAAGCTATCATAGGCAAAATGGAGGAGGATTTCTCAATTCTTCGAGAAGAGCTATCGATGACCAAACAGGAGCTCGACGCCGTGAAGGCGCGATCAGATCAGGACGTGGCCCTTCAATGGCTTCAGAGTCCTGAGGGTTTGGAGCATCTGTCTTCTGAATGGGTCAAGACCGAGGCTGGTATCTCTTTTCTGTCCTCCGCGGCTAAGGCATGTCTCCAGACTCCCAAAGGATCCAGTATCTTGAAGGATAGATGTTTCGGCTTTTTTCGAAAGGGGATGATAGCAGGGATTAATCAATGTGTGACGCGTTCGTCAAACAATCCAGGCATCCCTTTGGAAAAGTTCGAGCCCAGCTTGGAGAGCGCTGATTGGGGTCTTTCAAAGGAGGAGATGGAAGCGGAGGACTCCTATTCCGAGGGTGATGATGAAGATGAAGCGGAGGAAGAGGATGAGAAGGCTAAATCTCCCTGAGATTCTTTTGTAAATTTTAGGTTTTTATGTGGTGATGAACATTGGGGATTCGGACGTGATTCCTCGGTTTTTGATGTGCCATTGAGATCTTTCTTTTGTTTTGTGGGTAGGTTGAAGATCTCTCTGGCCAAAACATTCGCGTTACTATGCATGTTCTTATTTGCAGTAAATATTTATATATTTGTTTTTCGGTTTTTCCAAGTGTTGAAAAGATCTATCCCGGTGTCTAAGTTTTATCACCACTTGTCTTTACTTTCTTGGATGAGTTTTTCTTTTTAAGCTTCCGACTTTGGTCCCCTGTAACTGGGTTTAATAGGTCGCGTTTATTGCAAGCGTTATGTCTTCTGGAAATTTTAACCCATGGGCCTTTTTTCAAAAGATTGAGAAGGCGGAGCAACTCTCTCGACTTGTGAGTATCTTTAGTCTTTGTTTTCAAACAAAGCTTAAGTTCTTCCATCTTAAATGTTGATTTATTCCATGTATAGGTTATGCCTTCCCAATTTGAGGCTGAGTACGGACCTCTTCCTCCACGATGGGCCTTTCTATCGTCTTATCTCGTCCGCGACTTTCCTGTGGCTGTATCATGGAGTGAAAATGGTCTTTTTCAGATTGATAGTGGTTGGGATGAATTTCTCATGCTTCATCACCTGGGGATTGGAAGTGCCATGACATTTTTTCACAAAGGGAATGTCTCCTTCCAAGTTTGTCCGCGTCGTGAAGTCGTGACTGAACCTAATCCGACTTTGGACTCGGTTTCTTCGTCATGTGGTTCTAGTTAAATTATTTTCGTGTAGGCTTTTCGCAGTTCTTCAAGCTCATCATTTGTTATGAGTTTCTTAGTGTACTAGGAAAATAAAAAAGGAATTCGTAGTTCTTTTGTATCGTTTTCGCGTATTTTACCAAGCTATAATAAAAAAGGGAGGGGATCTTTATTACTTCTGATAAAGGAAAAACGCGTACAGAAATCTCCCACAGGATTTGATCCCCTTAGGCTTGTTACATGATTGACGCGGATAACTTATTGGGAGACTAAGGGTGGCCTATCTCCCCATTTTCTTCGCTATCTGGGCTAACAACGTCAACTTCAAAGATAGAGTCTCCCATGTAGGTGAAAATCAACGCGGATCCTACATTGACTCGATTAGCTCGTGTGAAGTCGCGCCATCCTTGAGTTAGCCAAAAAAGGCCATCTTCATCCTTGTCTACCTTTACTTCGTGTTCTTGATTGGAGCGGGACCAGAGCCTGGCGCGAGTGTGAGCGTCTTCACCGATTAGGACATACATCAGAGGGAGACGAAGGGTTTGAAGTTGCTGTTCTCTCATGATGACTCTGTAGAAAGCCCTAGGCTGGGGGTTTGGATCCATTTGAGTTTGCTTTCTGTTTTTGGGTGTTCTAGAGGGGTTTTATACTCGTTTTTGCGAGGTTTCCCATCTTTGGTTTCGTCGCTCTTTTGTAATTTGAATGAGTTGAGCTTTTACTTTCGTCAATCTTGGGAAAAGTTTTTTACATCTGGTAACTTATCTTTAGGAAACGACTGACGCGTGCTCTTGACAGTCGTGTCGTCTGCTGCATGTTATACATGTGTTTCTTTTTGCTTTTGTTTGATTGTCCCCTTGCTGTTGATAAGGAGGGAATCTTTCACTGTGGTTTTCAGCCTTCATCGAGATGCGGGGTTCAACTATAGTTCCTCCTTTGTCCTTTAGGGCGAGCGGGGTTGTCGATCAGGGAATCCGCTGGGCTTTCTTTCAAGCGATTGACTACTCAGAACAGTTTTCGTATTTGGTAAGCTAATCAATGTTAACAATTTAAAGAGAACTTACTCTTGGCTAACATTTCTCTGTTCCTTTTTAGTTGCTTCCGCTATGTTTTGAGGAGGAATATGCCGGTGCTGTCCCAAGTCGCGTCTTTTTATCGTCCCATCTGTTGCATAACTTCGTGGTTTGCATAGAGCGGCGCAATGGTGGTTTCCTCTACTTTGGCCGCGGATGGAGGGACTTCGTGGACTCTCATGGTTTCGAGCGAGGGGCTTCTATGATTTTTACTCATGCAGGCGAAGCTCATTTTGAGGTTCAAGTGATTGATCCGCGTGGAAGGAGTAATGAGGGTCTAGCCTCTTCTGGAATATTCTCGAATGGTTCTTAAAAAATGCCCAATCTTTAAGCAAAGTTTTGGGCTTCCTCAAATAGGTTTAGCTGGTTCGTAGTAGTTGCACCTGGGTGTTTCTCTGTTCATGCATGTTAAGTCTTTCGAGGTTTGCTTGTCACAATATCGACTTTTCAGGATTTCTGAAAGATTTTGTAACAGTGCCGACTATTTATCTTGTGCATGGCATCTGTGGTCTTTGTCGAGTGACGTGACTTTTGAGCTGTATGTGTTCACTATTTTCAGTTATTTTTTGACATGTGTCCGGGTTTTTGCTTTATAAAAGAGAAGTATAATGAAGGAACCATTGATCCATCGCCTGCATCCTTTCAATGCCTTCCATGGATGATTTATCTTGGTCATTTTCTGAAAGGATTCGTTTCCCAGAGCAACTACTTCGCCTGGTTAGTTTGTTGGTTGTCGATTTTACTTTTATTGAATCAAATTATCTATTTGCGTCCTTTGAAATCCGTTTGTTTTTGCTAGTCTTTGCCTCTATGTTTCGAAGACAGATTTGGGCAAGGTCTTCCTAGGAGCGTCCTTTTGTCCACCAGGATTCTTCATGATTTTCCGGTGGAGGTTGTACGCGGCGACTATAGGATTCCGTTCTTGAGGGGTGGTTGGAACGACTTTGCCGAGACCCGCAGCATTAATATTGGTTCCTCCCTTACCTTTGTTCACAAAGGTGAGAATCGCTTCAA
Organism: Persicaria tinctoria; assembly: GCA_037127255.1. NCBI lineage: Eukaryota > Viridiplantae > Streptophyta > Magnoliopsida > Caryophyllales > Polygonaceae > Persicaria > Persicaria tinctoria. The sequence goes on from JBANSL010000014.1 coordinate 1,463,645, forward strand.
TGTTCGGATTTTAGATGCCGTGGGAGATGAGGTGGATGCTGAGTGGGCTTCTTCAGAGTCAAAAGGTCCTCCCTCGAATGGGTTTCGTTTAAGCCAAGGCAGGACTCGCATCATTCCAGGGCGCTTTCCGCGGGCCTAGGTTGACGGGTGTTTTTACTTTTAACTTTGAATTGCCCGCAACAATTTCTTTTCAAAAATCGCAATACCTTTTAGGGAATCCCTAAATGAGTATTTCCTTTGTAATATTTCGACCGCGGTCAGTTGACAGGTCTGGTTCCTTGAAAGGTAGATCGGACTTTGATTTCCAATGATCTTGTTAATAAAGGAATATTTTCTTTATCGAGAATAAGGATTTAATTACAGGATCGTTGTGAAGTTTTTACTGCATTGTTTTTAGGACCTTTTATGAAATGTTGTTTCTGAGAATGTGGATTCGATCCGAGACCTGACGCGGATATAAGCTCCAGCGTCTCAGAACCTTATACGAAGTAACGTCTCTGAGAATGCAGATTCGATCAGAGGCCTGACGCGGATATAAGCTCCAGCGTCTCAGGACTTTATACGAAGTAACGTCTCTGAGAATGCAGATTCGATCAGAGGCCTGACGCGGATATAAGCTCCAGCGTCTCAGGACTTTATACGAAATAACGTCTCTGAGAATGCAGATTCGATCAGAGGCCTGACGCGGATATAAGCTCCAGCGTCTCAGGACTTTATACGAAGTAACGTCTCTGAGAATGCAGATTCGATCAGAGGCCTGACGCGGATATAAGCTCCAGCGTCTCAGGACTTTATACGAAGTAACGTCTCTGAGAATGCAGATTCGATCAGAGGCCTGACGCGGATATAAGCTCCAGCGTCTCAGGACTTTATACGAAGTAACGTCTCTGAGAATGCAGATTCGATCAGAGGCCTGACGCGGATATAAGCTCCAGCGTCTCAGGACTTTATACGAAGTAACGTCTCTGAGAATGCAGATTCGATCAGAGGCCTGACGCGGATATAAGCTCCAGCGTCTCAGGACTTTATACGAAGTAACGTCTCTGAGAATGCAGATTCGATCAGAGGCCTGACGCGGATATAAGCTCCAGCGTCTCAGGACTTTATACGAAGTAACGTCTCTGAGAATGCAGATTCGATCAGAGGCCTGACGCGGATAAAAGCTCCAGCGTCTCAGGACTTTATACGAAGTAACGTCTCTGAGAATGCAGATTCGATCAGAGGCCTGACGCGGATATAAGCTCCAGCGTCTCAGGACTTTATACGAAGTAACGTCTCTGAGAATGCAGATTCGATCAGAGGCCTGACGCGGATATAAGCTCCAGCGTCTCAGGACTTTATACGAAGTAACGTCTCTGAGAATGCAGATTCGATCAGAGGCCTGACGCGGATAAAAGCTCCAGCGGCTCAGGACTTTATACGAAGTAACGTCTCTGAGAATGCAGATTCGATCAGAGGCCTGACGCGGATAAAAGCTCCAGCGTCTCAGGACTTTATACGAAGTAACGTCTCTGAGAATGCAGATTCGATCAGAGGCCTGACGCGGATATAAGCTCCAGCGTCTCAGGACTTTATACGAAGTAACGTCTCTGAGAATGCAGATTCGATCAGAGGCCTGACGCGGATAAAAGCTCCAGCGGCTCAGGACTTTATACGAAGTAACGTCTCTGAGAATGCAGATTCGATCAGAGGCCTGACGCGGATAAAAGCTCCAGCGTCTCAGGACTTTATGCAAAATTACGAATGCAAGTTATTATAGAAAGCGCCCTCTAACCGCTTTATTTTAATTTCTGCGGGGGCGACTTAGTTTTTATATTCCTTTAACAGCTTTCGATGATTACACATAGTACTTTTTTAGATGGTCCGCATTCCAAGTTTTGTTTAGGATGATCCCTGCGAGAGTGCTGAGTTTATATGCCCCTTTTTGGACTTCCTTGACAATGATGTATGGCCCTTCCCAGTTAGGATCCAGCTTTCCTCCAGTTGCGGCTTATCGTAATACTAGATCCCCCTCTTTAAGGCGCCGCGGAGAGATTCGTTTGTCTTGATATCTGGAGAGTCTCCTCTTGTATTCTGTCTCCTTCAGAGCAGCTGCCATTCGTCGTTCTTCAATGAGGTGGAGCTCAAACTCCAGTGCTTCATCATTGATATCGGGATCATAGGTCATGATTCGCGCCGATGGTATCAATCTCTCGACTGGAATGACCGCGTCCATCCCAAAGACTAAAGAAAATGGGGTTTCACCAGTGGAAGTTTTTATTGATGTGCGGTATGACCAGAGTACTAATGGCAAGAGTTCTGCCCAGCGCCCCTTGGCTGTGTTGCCAAGCTTCTTTTGTATCCCATGCAGCAACTGTCGGTTGGTTGTTTCTGCCTGCCCATTCGTCTGAGGGTGAGCTACGGAAGAGATTTTAAGATTAATGCCCAATCCTGCACAGAAATCCCTGATCGTTCCACAATCAAACTGTGGCCCATGGTCTGTGATTATCGTCTCAGGTACTCCGAAGCGGCAAACAATGTTTTTCCACAAAAACTTTCTTACCTTTTCCGCGGTAATTAAACCCATTGCTTCGGCTTCCACCCATTTAGTGAAATAGTCGACTAGGACCAGAACAAACCTCAACTGACCAGGAGCAGTGGGAAATGGGCCGAGGATGTCCATCCCCCAAACAGAAAAGGGGCAAGCTCCGGTTATACTCTTCATTGTCTCAGAAGGGCGATGATTAAGATTTCCAAACCTTTGGCACGCGTCGCACTTCTGTATGTAGCTTCGGACATCATGTCTCATCGTCGGCCAATAGTATCCCATTCTAATTGCTTTGGCTACAACTGCTCTCCATCCTTGGTGATGCGAACAAATCCCGTCATGTAGTTCTTCTACCACCTCGCTTCCTTCTTTTGACGATATGCATAACAGATCAGGCAAGCAGTATCCTTTTTTATACAGTTTTCCTTCCCGGATGGTGAATCGAGAGGACTTGAGGATTACTTTCTTAGCTGCGGCTCTATCTTCAGGGAGGATTCCCTTGCCCAAATAATCTGCGATTGGCGCCCTCCAGTCTTCCATCTCTAACTCTTGTACTTGATAGATTTCTTGAATGAGCCTTCGGCTGCTCATCCTTTCCAATACTACTTCTGTTCCTACTTCTTCCGGCATTACGGCCCCTAATCGTGCCAATGCGTCCGCTTGATGGTTGTCATCCCTGGGAATAGTTGTTATGCAAAAACTCAAAAACGCTTTAGAAAGCGCCTGCGCCTTTCTTTGGTAATCTGGCATCAACCCTGTTCTGGCTTCATATCCCCCTGATATTTGACGCGTCACTACTTCTGAATCGGTAAAAACGGAGACTTGTCTAGCTCCTTTGATCAAGGCTATTTCCAGTCCAGCTAACAGGGCCTCGTATTCGGCTTCGTTGTTGGTAGTTTGAAAATCCAACTTGTAGGCATAATTGTACTGCCGCTCATCGGGCGCTGTTAGTGTGACCCCTGCTCCACATCCATCTTTGTTGGCCGCGCCGTCTACTCTGAGTGTCCACTCACTTCTTTCTGCTGAAGGATTCAATTCGAAGCTTGTCTCACTGATGAAGTCAGCTAGAGATTGAGCAAGGATTGCTTTTCGTGGAGTGTATTCTATCTCAAATTCCGTGAGTTCGACTGCCCACTTCGTCATTCTTCCTGACAGGCAAGGTGAATGGAGAATCTGCCGCATAGGTAACTCTGTCATCACTCGGATTAAATGATCTTGAAAATAGGGTCTTAGCCTTCTTGCCGCGAATACTAAGCATAGAATCATTTTCTCCACTGGTTCATATCTCGTTTCCGCGTCCTGAAGAACGCGACTGATGTAGTAAACTGGAAATTTTTCTTCTCGCGTCAAGACTGCACTGATAGTGACGTTTTTTACAGATAAATACAGATGGAGGGCCTCTTGTTTCACAGGTTGGTGTAGGGTAGGAAGTGATGTTAGAAAAAGCTTTAGATTTTCAAAGGCTTCCTGTAACTCTGGTGCCCACCGTATAGGTCCTTTTTTCTTGAGTAGAGCAAAGAAAGGTAATGACTTATCCGCCAGGCAAGAGCAGAAACGGCTTAAATAGTTCACTGCTCCATTTAGGGATTGTAATTCTTTAATCGTCCGCGGCGGCTGAAGATTCTGGATTGCTGTGACTTTCTCTGGATTGACATCAATTCCCCTATGGCTAACCATAAAGCCCAAGAATTTCCCTGAATCAACCCCAAAAACACATTTCTCCGCGTTCAAGTTCAAGCCTCCCCTTCGAAGGGAGTCGAAAGTTTCTTGTAAGTCCGCCGCATGATCCTCTGCTCTTTCACTTTTAACAACAATATCATCCACATAGATTGAAACATTCCTGCCAATTTGATCACGGAATATCCGATCCACTGTCCTCTGAAATGTTGCTCCCGCATTCCTGAGCCCAAAAGGCATAACGCGGTAGCAAAAGATTCCTTGATTGGTGATGAAGGTTGTAGCTTTTTTGTCCGAAGGTTCCATGTTTATCTGGTTGTACCCTGAGTAGGCATCGAGAAAGCTAAGGACTTTGTTCCCGGCAGTTCCGTCAACAAGTTCATCTATGGACGGAAGTGGGTAACTATCTTTAGGGCAGGATTTGTTAAGATCAGTAAAATCAATGCACATTCTCCACTTCCCATTGGATTTCTTCACTAGGACAACATTCGAAAGCCATTCAGAATCTTCCACCTCTTCGATGAAGCCAGCTTCTAAAAGTTTATTAGTTTCTTCTTTGGCCGCGGCATCTTTTTCTGGTGCCATCTTCCTCCTCTTTTGTACTACAGGCTTTGCTCCCGGGCGGATCCTTAAAGTATGCAGTGCTATTGCAGGCGGGACGCCTAACAGATCTCGGGGACTCCAAGCAAAGACGTCTCTTGACCTGGCTATGATTTCTAAAACTCTGGTTCTTTCTTCTGCTACCAATGCTTGCCCTAAGTAGACCTTTTCCTTCGAGTTAGAGAAGGGTGCTACTGCAATTTTTTCATCCGCGGTAGATGTTTTGACTTCCATTGGCCGGACTTCCAATTCTGCCTCCGAGAGCTCGGTCGACTCACTATCTCCAACTTCAGATTGGCAATTCTCATTTAGACACATCACTTCTTTACTTTTCTTGATAGAGGTTAGATAACAGCTTCTGCTTTCTGGCTGCTGTCCGCGGACTTCGCCTATTCCTCCTCCTGGTAACGGGAATTTTCCCAGAAAGTGGTAGATTGAAACTACCATTTGAAATTTATAGAGAGAAACCCGGCCCAGTAAAGCATTATATACGGTAGGAATTTTCACCACTGTGAAGATAATATTCTCCATGCGTCTATTAGGAGGGGTCCCTAAAACCACTGCAAGCTCGATTGTACCGGCGACCTGCACTTCTCCTCCAGAGAATGTGATCAGCGTTCCAGGATATGGTTTTAGTGAGGCTGCGGAGATTCCCATTTGAGAAAAGGCTTCCCATGATAGGATGTCTACGGAAGACCCGGTATCAATGAATACTCTCTTCACAGTCTTGGCAGCGATCTGTGCATGAATGACTAAAGGGTCAGAATGCGGCATTCTTATCTCTTCCGCGTCCTTTGGTGCGAAGGTAATGTTTTCATGCTGTTCGAAGGAAATTTTTCTACTTGACGCAGACGGAGGCTGTCTTCCTTCCCTCTCATAGTTTCTTCTTTCTTGCCTACTGGATCCAGCCATGGATAATCCTCCCGCAAGGGTGTTGATGAAACCCTCTGGTTCGGGTATCTGTCCTCCTTCTGCTTCTCGTTCTTCTCTCTGATTGACAGACCTTTGAGCCACTGGTGTGTTGTTGTATCTCCCTCCGCGCCCTCTTCTTCCTCTGCCTCTCCCCCGGTTATTGACCGGGAGATTTCTGCGCGGATCGCGTTGCCTATCATATTGTTCCTGTGGGTTTCGGGGTTCGTCAAATCTAGGACCTCTGTCTTGCCATCGAGGTTCGTAACTAGGTCGGTTCTCTCTTCTTGGCGGAGACCTCATGTCGCGGCCTCTGTAATAATCTTCACGCTGAGGATGGGCATGGGGTGGATCCTCCCTTCGGCGAGATCCTTGGCTCCTCTCCAGGTTCATATGCACTTCATCACGATGGGGTCGAAAATCTACTGCTTCTGAATGATGTCTCAGGGGTTTGGCTTTTTCTTTTTTGAATTTCCCTAGCAACTTTCCAAATGGTCCTGAGTTTCCTGTATTCGCTTTCGAACCGGACGCGGCGGCCTTCTCTGCTTCTATTTGTCTGGATACTCGCTCTCTCAAATCATCATAACTTGTGGGTTTCTTCCGGAATAAATATGTCTTGAACTCTCCTTCAGCCAGGTTGCCCATGAGTATGATTATAGCCGACTCGTGATTGAAGTTTGGGATTTGGACTACCATGCTGGTGAAACGAGTGAAGAAATGCCCCAGCGACTCTCCAGCTCCTTGCCTGATGGAATTCAAATCAAGCATAGTCTTCTTCCTCGTACGCGCACTCCCGAAATGGGAAGTGAAGATGTGAGACAACTGTGCGAAATTGGTCACTGATCCTTTGGGGAGGTTGGTGAACCAAGTCAGCGCGATCTTGGTAAGGGTTGAAGGGAATGTTCTGCACAACATGGCGTCATTGTACTCGTTAATCCCCATTGCTGTAGTGAAATGGCAAAGATGATCCTCAGGATCAGAGGTCCCATCGTATTTCATAAGGTTCACATCTCTCCATCGCTTTGGTACTGTCGCGAAGCAGATTTCTTGAGTAAATACTGACGGGAATCCGGTCGGTGCTCTCTCATTTCTTCTTTCTGCGGAGTCAGATTTTGTCGATGTTGAAACATCAGTCGACCTATCTCCGCGTCGATGTTTGTTTTCTCTATAATAATGATCATCTTGCCACGTTTGACGTGGCACTTCTTGATTCTGAAAACCATAGTTCCAGTTGTTGGGGTTTTCGAAAACAGTGTTGCGTCGATCATTAAACCCTTGTTGTCCCTCTGGCCTATAATTTCCTTGTTGACGCGGATTTTGTCCCCACTGATCATAGTAATAGTATTGAGCTTGTTCCTGCTGAAAAGGATTTGGCTGTTCATGTCGTGCTTCATAATACCAGAAGTTTTGTGGGATGAATCCCCCGCCTAATCCGTACTGATTGTAATAATGCTGTGGAGGAGTTTCAAGGTTCTGTCCTCCTATCTCAGTATTGGGATTGGTTGGTGGAGTCAGCGGGATATACATGCTTGAGGCTTCTTGATCCTGAGGACCTTCTTGACTCATGTCCTGAGTCTGGTTATTTTGACTACCACTCATTTTTCTTGTTATGACGAATTTGACCTGTTGTTACAGAAAGTTTGATGTCAGACACCTGGAAACTTATGTTTGTAGGCTTTAATAAAATAAAAATTGGAAACCCCTTAGTGTGAGGGGGTTCCCACAGACGGCGCCAGTGAAAACACTCGAAGCGAAAGGCCACCAGTTTTACGTGGGACCCGGGAGCCTCCCCGATGAAATTATCACTCTTCCCGACGGGCTTACCTGACCCGCGTCAAAAGGATTGACGCGGCCCAACCTGTGCCGCGGGAAGCTCAAGCTTAATTGATCGATTCTACGAAAAGGAGTTCCCTAATCGAGCTTTCCCTAGACAATTTGGAAACCTAACTTATCATACCTGTTGTTTGTTAAAAGTCTTGGTACTTATTAACACTGACTCATAATAGAATTTTACAAGGAATGTATAATGGCTTCAGATCCACGGAGATTGATATTTGCACAGGTGAGCGTCGGTTCTTTTTCCTTTTATCAGACTACCCTTCCGCGTGTAGATGTTTCTTTTGCTTCCTTTCCCTGGTCTCAATCTCACTTCTCCGCTTATCCGATTTCCTTTCAATCCTTCCGTTTTCCCAAAAAGTCCCCTTATCTGTTGCGTAGTTCTCTCTTATTTATAGTCTTTTGGCTCACTTGCATGTCGTGCCACGTGTCGTTCTTTGTTCAACACGTGTTGCACTCGTGGGATGTGGGCATGGCCGCCACGTATCTATTTCTTTGTCCGCGGACGCCCTGTCTGTGTAACCACTTCGGTCTTTTCGTCCGCGGATGATGAAATCTTTTGTTTCGCTCCATGTCTGATTTGTTTTGCATCCTTGGTGTTCCGACGGGAGTCTTTTGGTTTCGGTTTAGTCAATATTAATAATGAAAGAGTAAAATAATAAATTGTTTGGTTGTTAAAGGGTAATCGCTTTAATTTATAGATTAGAGATTCAAGTCTTTATACCTCTAGTTTGGACAAATTTTTGTATCGATGAGTTTTTTTAAATTAAACATTTAAACTAATATTTTATAGTTTTTTCTTATGCTAAACAAAAACAATTTTTCAAGAAATTTTTAGTATGCCTTCAATTTTTTTTTTTACCATTTTTTTGAAAGAAATTAAACATTTAAACTATAATTTTATATTTATTTTTTTAAACACTTTGATTTATGATATAAAAAAATCCACATTTTTTTAGTATGTCCCCTTTTTTTTTTATCGATTTTTCATAAAGAAATTGCATATTTAAACTACAAATTTATTGCATTTTTAATATATTTTATTTAAATTTTGTGTTTGATAAAAAAAAATATAATGTAAAATTTCGGCCCCCTCATCACCGAGAGTCTAGTTCCGCCACTGAGTGAGAGAGAAGGGAGAAGCAATCCTCTTTCCCGTTGAAAGAAGCAGTTTTTTAGTCACGAGTTCACAACTTCTTCGGTGAAAGAGGAATAAAAAGAGAAGATATATAGTAGGGAAAAAAATCATAGAAATTCATCTAGCCTAGACAGGTGTGACAAGTTCTTTCACTAAGAACATTCTATGGCTTTAATAGTGTAGAGGAATTTTAATTATTATTTTTGTAGAGGTTTTAAAAAAATCTTTCAAAGTTAGCAAATGCATAGATGAATCACGATGAAAGGTGATATGGTATTATCATCATAGAACAATTTGGTAAAGGTGGTAAATGGGTAACAAAAATCGAAATGAAAGGCAAGTTTCTATAATTTCTAGAAAAACAGGTGATTAGTGTAAAATAGAGTAAATTACGGGTGTCCAATTGTAAATTTGACTCGTGTACTTCCTCCACTTTGAATCCCGCGACTCCGCGAGGCGGACCCCTTGACAAAAACAAAAGCATGAGAAATACGACAATTTGGTCAAGGCTCGCAGCTTGATCTCGTCCGAATCCTTCATTGTTAATGGCTATGGATTACGAATTCCTGGATTAGAAACCGATCATCTCCGTCCTGCGTCGTTAAATCATCACTCTACTTCGAATTGTTGCACTGTTGGATCGAAAGTTTCAACCCCCTTGCTCCGAAGTGTCTTTCTCCACCTTCAGTTGAATCAACTGAGGAATTCCAGTTCCAGGTATGCTGCTTCATAATCGTCTCTCTGTTATGTTTCACTGTCTATGATTTTTCTCGAAAAATGATTTTCCATGGGTATTTGTTGTTGACTGTGTTAAACCCTAGCTCGCTTTGGGGTTTTGGCTTCTGCGGCGAACACTGACGGAGAAAATGCGATTTTGTAACCAGATTAGTTGTTTTTTGGGGAATGCTAAGGCTTGAATTGTGCTTATCCAGTCGTCATTGAAATTGATTTGAAGAGAAATTATGTAATTGATATTCGAAGTAAAAGTTGCTTGTGCTGAAAATTTTCTAGTTTCTTGACTGCTTTGACCAGGAAGAGTTTGGAAGCTCCGCAGAGGAACAATTTGACATTTTATAGTCCATATTGGTTTCTACTTCATTTTACAGCTATGGAAGTATGGATTTTGAGACAATTAGTTTTATCAATCTTCATTTAGTGACTTGTCACTGACAAACAATTAGCATTCAGTTATAGTTATTCCATACTACTTGTATATATGAAAACTGTAGAGTTATGGGAACGTGATTTTTTACTGATTGTGTGATAATCAATTGTTAAAACTTAAAAAGTCTTTTCTTTGATGTCAGAAACCTATTAAGGTCTGACAAACAGAAAAATGTATCTTGCTCTCTTAGGGGCTTGGTTGTACAACATCTACCTAGGTTGTCAGGCATATTTCCCTTGTTTCGTCAATGGCTCATTATGCTTTGATGCTTGTCGTCATATGTGATTTCAATTGCTGCTCTCTGCTATTTTTTTCTGATGATGTATTAAGATCATATTTTGGTTATGTGTCTCTAATGAGCTTTTACACGGTATAGAAATTTACTAGAAGGATGGAGTGGGTAATGTAGGGAGGACTGAGGAGAGGTACTAGGTACATAGTCTTATCTTTTCTGCAAGTGAGAAGAAGTTGGAGGGAATATGTTGTTCGTTATGAAGAGGAAGTTGACGACAGAAAGCTATTTATACATATAACTATATAAGTCTGTCCAGCATTGATGTGGCCCTTATTTTTATGCAATGTGAGCTGAAAATGTAGAGTACTTGTTCAAAAGTTGAATGACTGAAATATTTTTCCACTTTAAGCATGTCATATAATTAGTGGCTGTTTCGGATCCTTCAAGCAGAACTATTTTTCCTTTTAATTATGTCAGTGTCTTTGTAAGCTCGACTTCCTGATGACATCCTTAGATGATCAAGTATCTAACTCCTGTTCTTTCCTGCTTGTTCTTTCCTGGGAACCTAAATCATTCATTTTCTGATTTATATGATATTTGATCAATCACTGCAGATCCCTTATTTGTATTTTAACAAAAATATTCTTGCTTTTTAACTTTTCTGTGCACACATCAATGCCATAAGATGATATATTTTTTCACTTTCTACAGGGCATCAGCTCATCACTGGTGTATCATATGTGAGGCTGAAGGCGGTGTTTGTGATTCCTACGCTTTAAGCATGTCTATGCATCCTAGTGAGCAGTTGCATTTTGCGGATGAGGAAGCTTCTTATGGCTCTGGAGAGGACATCAATATGGTAGACGGTAACAACAAGCGCCAACCAGAAACGCCATTAAGCTCAGGCCGTCAGAAAAGAAGCCGCAAGGCCACATGTGATGCCATAGTTGAAGCTATGCTGGAAATAGCAGCTGCGTCGAAATCCAGAGCAGCTGCCTTATCCAGGAGCAGAGACCAGTTTTCAGTCAGTAGATGCATTAAAGCATTGGATGATATGCAAGGTGTCGATCAGCACGTTTACTTTCATGCTTTGGACTTGTTTGAGCACCCTGACGCTCGGGAGACCTTCCTCTCTCTCAAGAGTGAGAGACGTCTGACATGGTTGCAGCGCAAATCTGGCACCTCGTCGCTCTTCTAACTCTATTTTGTAATGAATGAATCGCTAGATCTGCACCTTCCCTGACATGGTTTTGGCGGATATCATGATAACAGCATGTATGAACTTATGGTAGTACGTTGCTCTGCCTATTGCCTCGAATTCGTTTGGGGTTAAATTGTGCAGTTTTCCATCTTCTGATTCTTTTATTCCAAGTTCATTCTTGAGGGCAGGGAATGAATTTGTTGCTAAATTCATGGTGGGCAAATAGATTTTCATACATTTGAAGTTGAAATAACTTGATCAGTGGTAACAGTTAAAAAACACCAGTGAAATAAAATGTCCTAACTTTAACCATGTAACACAGACAACAACATTAGCATCAATATCTTTACAGGCTCTAGATCTATACCAGTTATTACGATCGGTTCAGTGCATAAATACACACGAACACGAGTTCGAGTCTAAAAGCTGATAATTTAAAACCATAAGTTACATTAGTGAAAGCAAGAACCCTAATTCGGAGACATGAAATGAACCCGAGCAAGCTGGTATTCTTTGCCTCCAATCCAAACACCAGTTTGCGACCACAACACATCCTCCCAGTCGAGATTGTCCTCCAGCACCTGTTTATAGGAATTTGAGCAACAAACCGACACAAGAAAACTGAAAAATACATCTAAAAACTTTGCGAAGTTTCAGAATTACCTCTAGTAAGTCCGCAGGCAGAGGAATTCCAAACTGTCGCATGACTCCCTGGGGCAGGTTTTTCTTGCACCGAGAGAACCTGAAGATGTCGACAACTTCCCCGTCTGCAGTACTACGTTCACCATTTGCAGCATGTGAGTTGTGATTCTGAGACTTCTCAGTCTCGGCTTCATGGGCGTGTGATGCTGACACGGCTTTTACCACCTTCTCAGCTAGGAAACATAGCTCATACCTAGAAAACTCGAAAAACAATGGATGTTGACGGCAAGTTGTTCGTTCATATTGCCAAGCATAAATATTGAAGCTGAATAGAAGGCGGTAATGGATAACAATTTCATTGGCAGGGGTCTGCTAGAAAAAGCAAAGAAATTTGGATATATTGTACCGGTGAAAATGAGTCTCCATGTAAAGCACTTCTCCCTTCTTCAATCGTGCAGATGTGAACATAGGCTTTTTCAGGCCCTTGTCAGCAACAACGTTTATAGTATATTTGATCCTGGAAAGTGCACGAACAAGTCCATTAATCTACCAAGATGATTCTCTAAATGCAAAATGTATCAAGAAAATAGATATGCAAGACAATTAATCATGGCCATTGGATCCGATGCCAAGGTTGTGCGCTTCACTAGAGAAACAAGAGGGTGGGATTGAAAAGAGTTGAAAAGGTCTAGGGACAACAATACCAAGGTTCATTGCAGAGATTATACTGCAGTGTGACTTCTCGAACAAATCTTTGCTGCCGTAGTGCATTCTGAAGAAGACAAAAATAGGTAAATGAACATTGCTCTACAATTAAGATTCAGCAACTAAAACACCAGTGCATTTTATCAACGAAATTCCACTGCATACAGATGCTGCAGCTCTAGTTGTCATTGTGCGCTCTACTGCAACAGGTGCCAATGTAGGCTCAATTGTCGAGGAATGTGTCAGACTACGTTCTATTTCACGGGGTTCACAGCCTTTCTGGAAGGGGAAAAGGAGTACAGAAAACAGAGAATGTCAAAAACCGTAGCCTCCATCAAGAATTTCTAGACCACACTGCCCCAGCCTCCAGAGATCAAATATATAACTGTCAAAACATAATATAAAAATTGATCATCAAAGGAAGTATCACCTTCACTAAGAAACATCTTTCAACTCGGTAACTACAACCTATTCCAGCTCCCCAAGCACGAGATCGAACATTGTTTCTCAAAGAAGAAACATAGACTGCACAAGTGAAAAATCAACGCTCAACAGTCGAACCAAAGCCTTCAAACAACAGCCAATGATAGTAAAGATTGAAATTCTAATGGGGAAAAAATAATCAGCAAAGCAAAGTCATCGCTTATCAGCAAAAGGGGGAGAGAACACAGTCAGTTTGCCAGGTGGAGACCATATCAGTTTTATATAGGTTGATTGTTGTGAAATACATTATCCACATTTTCACCCATATGAGACAGTAAGACATGCATATCAAATATATCAAGATGTACACATGGGGAAAAAATGATGTATATTGTGTAGGACAAGGAAAAAGAGGATGTAGATCATTAAAGAAAGAAGCTGAATGTAGTAGACTTTTCTCTCAGAGGAGGCAAAGTTAACCAAAAAACACATACTCAGTCTCATACTGCAAAGGCAGTTTTTGTTTTTGTTTTTTTTTTAAGGGGAGATAATACTATTTTTCCCATTTACTATCAGCATCAAAGATATAACAAAACAATTGGATCCAATCATCAACCAGATCATTCTGTATGAGCATGCAATCCACTTTTAAAGGTATAAAATAAATGGCTGAAAGAAGGCAAAATCTCATAAGAGCTTACAATCTTGGGGAGGCAGCACCCTTATGATTACACGCACTTCCTGAAGCGCAGGAGGAGGAGGATTTGGAGATGTGCGGCAATAACCCATGTGCATGAGAACTGGAAGAAAATAACAGAAAAATCAATTCCCAAATACAGATAGTAAAATGTAAATGCTTCCATTTTTATCCAAATTGATTTCCTTTTGTCTTTTGAAGATCGCACCTGCAACAAGATCTGAATCATTGGTATACACATCAGTCCCCCACAGCTGCCCACCTCTGACCTGCTCAGAAAGCACATAGGCATGAGCCTTTAGTCACCAAAGTAGAATCCTAATCTCTTCTAACCCTATATTCAAATATTACTTCTTTTTTTCAATATTTCTAATGAAATCACAAATAGAAAATAACATTCTCCCCCATGAGCTACATAACATTCTCTACCCATAATGAATTTAATAATACAATGCATGCCAACTTACTTGCCGGTTTGTAGCTGTGACATGTTCGCCTGGTATCTTAATTTCTAAAGTAGGGCCACCTAGAGAGCTTTCCCCATTTTTATCAGCTTGGGATGATTCGTACTCTTTCCACACTTTGAATAAGTCTTGCATGCATTCACCAACTTTGTAGACAATAGTAGGGACGTCTGGTTGGCCTTCAGTAAGAAAGTCACATGCAAGGCCATGATTATGAATATAAACCATGCTGGTTAAGCATATAGATAAAATCATGCAAGCATGAGAATGAGATAAAGGTGAAGTAGGTCACTTAGCACCACGGTGTAACCTCATCTCAAACAAATTCACTACAAAACTACAGCTTGAGCAGAAATAATGCCAATATCTTACCTTGCAACCTGCATGGAAAACATAAATGTGTGAAACAATTTTCAAGGACAAAAATGTTTCCGGTAAGAAAAAAACATAGGACAATAATAGATAATTTCTGATAAGAAAGATTCATATCAAAAGTACCCAATTCAACAAATTATTATCTTTGAATTTCCTTGCATTCTCAAATAATATCCACCCGGAAAACATATAAACATCCTCATCTATTAGTCTGATGGCTTTGAAGTATCCTAGTTACTTACTAAACAGTATACTGCTAATCGAACTCAAGCACACCCAGTAAACGCAAATATATCATTTGTTATGGAAACAACGTACTGATACTTATCATTTATACTAGAAAAATAAAGCAGACATAGTAATAATGGCACCAGAAATAATATTGTTTTCGTAGTTAACCTAGAATTCTGGATGTTAGCAAACAGGTTTAACAGACAATACATACTAGATAATCCACATTAAAAGGCATAAAAAAGAACAGGATGTACATACCCATCTGCTTCCGAACCACGAGGCCTGAAACGAGGTTCACGATTCCCAACTTGAGGACTACCTCTTGGGCGAAGCATTCTCTTTCGCTGCTGAACAGTACAACTGAAAC
Source organism: Persicaria tinctoria (assembly GCA_037127255.1). Taxonomy (NCBI): domain Eukaryota; kingdom Viridiplantae; phylum Streptophyta; class Magnoliopsida; order Caryophyllales; family Polygonaceae; genus Persicaria; species Persicaria tinctoria. The sequence goes on from JBANSL010000014.1 coordinate 1,478,840, forward strand.
CCTCCTTTTCTTTCTCAGCACTAACATCAGCATCACCTACCGCCTCATCTGACTCCTTCTCAGCACATCGAATTCGCTTTTCAGGCCTTTCTCCTTCTACATCACCATCTCGCTCTTTTCTCCTGTCTCTAGCTTCCTTGTCTGCATTCCTCCATCCATCTGCCTCTCTGAGCCGCTTTTGATCCAAGGCTACATTTTCCTGCTCTGATGATCGATCAACTGTCTCCTTCTCAGTGTGCACACCTTCTTTCTCTGCTGCATTCCACACTTCTCTATTAGGGTGATCCTTCTCCCTTTCCTTTGGTCTATCCCTGTCTTTGGGGACATCTTTCTTGTCTTTCTCCCATCTGTCACCTTCTCTTTCTTCTTTTGTTGGTTCCTTATAATTACTCCCAGAGGGAATAAGCTGCGAGTTATCTCTATGATCAGCTTTGTCCCTTTCTACCCAATCACGGTGTTTTATTTCTTTCTTTTTCCTATCCTTGTCTTTGTATTTATCATCACCTTTGAGATCAACTTTATTCTCCCCCATATCTTCAGTGACCTCTCCTTGTTCCCTCTCATTGCTAGTTGATCCGTCCTTGCTGGCACCTACTGTTCCATGCAAATGTGTGCGTGAACTACCCCAATCTGTATTTCCAAACCCAACCAGACCATCAGGATATCTTTTCCCTTTTTGAGGATCCTTCCAATTGGAGTGACCAGTAACAGGGACATAAATTTCTTTGTCCATCTTAACATCAGGTTTGGGATCACCGTGAGTTTCTCTATCGTATTTTGTTTCTTTTGTATCATCACCTCTACTTTGAAACTTTCCATCCTTGTCAATCTTGGCGATTTGATGGTACAGCTCTCTAGGTTCTGCCTTTGCATCCCTGCTATCCATCTTAATCTCCCTACTTTCCTTGGGATCCCTTGATCCTAACCTGTTCTCTGGACCTGCAGCTGTATGACTGGTGTGGGAATCACTGCCAGACAGTGGAATCCGATACACAGTATGTAAAGGTGATCGTCTATCCACATCACGGGGTTCTGCACGAGGAGATTTTCCAGCTCGAGAATCTTGAGCAGTTTCAAATGTTATATTAGAATGAGAGCTAGCATCTTCGTGTGGATGCCTTGCAGACGATGATGAATGATTACCCTCCTCTGGTGGGCGTTTAGAGATGCCACTCATGGCAATTTAAACAACTTCCCTATCTATGTAAGCTTTGTCTAACTACCCCAATAAACTCTGCAGGCTCGTATATACCACTTCACATATAATATATGAACACCTGAGAAGATAAATGGTGAAATCAATTTGCAATTACAGCAGAACAGTCGATACTGAATCACACAGGCTTCATAGATTCCAACTAAAATACAATTTCCATGGCACTCGAAAGATCTTATTCAAGCAAAGTGGCAATAATCCAAAACAAACAGTAAAACACATCGCAGCTTAATTATCAACGGTACCCAACAGGACCAACAATTATTTCGAACAGCTAGAAAAATCCGATGCGGAAAAAAGGCAAATTCACAATTCGAATAAACGATGAAGTGATTTCCAGCAAAAACACTGGAATAAAAATGCACCTGGAAACCATTAAACACCTAAAACAACGAAATCCAAAGCAAAATTCAACAACGGAAAAATCAGAAAGGGGATCTCACAAGTCACATGCAATTCAACGTCGCAGAATACACAAACAGATCTCCGCAAGCGTAACTAAATACAACAAACGAAAAAACTACCATCTTTAATGAATTCTATCAAAAAATTTCGGATATGAAAATTGAACCGGAAAACGGAACCATGCGGATAAACTGAAACAGTGCATTTAACAGCAGGAATTGAAGACATGTCAGCAAACCTGGTTGAATTAGGGTTCCAGGTGAATTGGCAAGTGGATTTAGCGTAGATTTGAAGGGTTCGGTCTGAATTAGGGCTCCACAGACCTGAACCTTATGGGGATGTGTGAGAGAAAACGAGAGAGAGAGAGAGAGCAGAAAATGTGATTGGGGAGAGTTTCTTCGAACGTTTGCCGGTATTGTATGATGTAACGCCCCAATCTAAAGCCCAATGGAACTAAATACTCCGTATTTTTATTTATTTATTTATTTTTCTCTTGAATTTGATGATTTTCTTTATATAGATAGATTTATTTTGGGAAATAAATCTTGAAACTTGATGAGATTAACGTCAATGTTTCGTGAAAGTGGACTTTTTGTCCTTTTGTGTGAACCAATTATAGAGAAAATAAAATTCAAGCATTTTTAATTTATATATATGTGAGAAAATACATAATTTAATTTTGTATTGGTTAAGATAAATTATTTTTGTGTTTTTTCAAAAGGTAAAAGAATTCAACATATCAAATTATATTCGATGGATCAAGAAATTGAAATTATCGAAAACAGATAAATTGTAATAAATATATTAAGGGGGTGGGGTGTTAAGGTATATATAATATCCTTTTCATAAGATTAATACAGTATCTTATTGATCTATTATTATGTGTCTATTTCATTGATTTATAATTCTATTATCAATTTATAGCATTTATAAACCACTGATCATGTAATCCAATTAAAAATATATTGTATAAATTACAATGTTAGTATATCAATTTGGTACAACTCTTTTTTTTATTTTTGTATTCTTTTTAATTTATTATATTATAATAAATAGTTAATTTTACAATTTTTATGTGATTTTTTAAATTAAAGTGTATATTTTGTAGATTGTTTTTTATATAATATATGATTAATGTGTCAAACTTTGACCAAGAAATATTATTATTGATTTATTTTTTTAAGTAAAGATATTTCTATCAAGTTTGTTAATTAAAACTTTGTGCTAAATTATTTTTATTTGACACATATAATCTAAGAAATATTTTTTTATAAAAGATTTTTCGTTTTCTTTTTTTAATCAAGCCTAGAATCAACGGTAATAAATACAAAAGATATAGATAAATATAGATAGATTAACTAACTTGTAAAATAGGAAAGATCGAAGTCAAGTAAATAGCAAATTCTCCAAAGATCGAGATTCTTATTTTGGATGCTCTTCGTCTGCTTCGCCTTTTCGAGATGGCCTCCGTGTCCCACATTTTCAGGGAGGCAAACAAAGCGGCTGATCGGCTCACTCATATGGTCTTGGAGTTCGACTCGTCGTCTTAGAGTTCTGATTTAGAATTTTAAGCTCTCGTCCTTAGAAACGTTGTTAAGTGGTTGTACAACCGTTGTTGACACCCCAAATTCTCGCCTGTATCCAAAATAAAAAATAGCAAATTCTCTAAAACAACATCGATTTACAGTTGTACAAAAAGAAGCCAACATTCTCCCTTAAACCTCTTTCTTGTGTTCATATATCTATTTTGCAATGGCTTCTACAAGTGAGATCTTTCCTTTTAGGATGATGAATAACGTATTCCTAATTAGGAAGCTTGCAACATTTAAAGACTCAACTTATCTTCTTAGAGCATCTGCAACGCTCATACTCAAACCGAAATATTCAAAAAAAAAAAAGATAAAATGCATTAAAAAGTTGATATGTCGGGAGAAGAGTGTCTTACTTGACACACAAATGTCTTATGCGGGAAACTTTCATTCGCATTCTCCGACACAAATCTCATAAATTGCTTCTCCCCCCCCCCCCCCTCCCACTTTTTTTTTAATATTTGGCCGGAAGATACCCGGGATGTTCGTTGTAGCATGTGGGTGCTCTTATATGCTACTCTTCCTTTTTAAAACTTTTACAGAGTTGATATTGGTCCAAAATTGATGTAGATGACATGATTCTTTCAAAATATTTCAATCCATAGTTTAGACAATTAATAATGATTGATTTTGTGACCTCATTAGTCCTAACATATAGCAATTTTTCATGTTTTATACAATTCACTTATTGTCTTAAATCCCTTTAATTTGTACAAAATTAGCTTGTTTATCGGACCCACTCTTTAAATAGATAGCATCCTACTACGTATCTACATACGTGTATTTTGGTAGTGTAACATTCCTGCAAGAATGCAATTCAAAATGCCTAATTTCACAAAACTATTAGATTATGGTGTAACGGCCCCCAACCTTACTACTTTTCATACTTTGATTTATCATATGTTTCATCACGCTCTAATGGGAGACTTTGATTTATCATACTTTGATTTATCATACGAGTTAGAGTCCTACTGTATCGTTGGCCCGCGGTGACACTGTTCGGTGGTGCTTTGCCTCTTTCTTCGCCGGCGTCCTCAGCTTTATTGGGAGTTGGTCTTTTTGGATCGCCTTGTTTTTTGAGTTTATTTCTGCTTATTTCATTTCGCTTGTTGTTTTTGTTTATATCTTTTTAGGTTGTATCTTTGCTGGTTCCCCGTTGCCGACTTTATCGGCCTCTCAATAAGCCAGGCATGCTTGAACTTTAAATTACCTTAACAAAAAAATAAAATGAATAACATTAATCATTTCCATATCAATTCCAAACTTAGTTTATTTAATTGATTTGACATGTAGTAAAAAAAAATCGATACAAATATACTCAAATGAGCGTATAAGTCGGGGGAATTGTCGCTTGCAATCGTTTTGTTGAATGTCGATATTAATTATGAACATCAAAATACTTGAGTAATATAAACCAACTGGTCGTTACTTGTAGAGTTATTATTCGAGATGAATAAATCGAGTATTACTTATTCATGTTCAACTCGTTTAGATGCGGGACAAACATAGATTTAATTTAGACTCAGCTTAATATTATGCTCATACTCAACATCTTTAGTAATTGAATGAGTTCGGATTGAGATATTTTTCAAGTAGTAAGCAACCCTACTTATTTATGACATAGTAACTCAAATGAAAATTTATAAATTTCACCTAACTCGAGCTATTCAAACCTTAATCGAGTCGAACTAAGCTTTGAATCAAGCTTAAAAATGTGTTCATACTTGACCTATTTAGTTAACAAACGAGTTTGAGTCAAACTTCTATCAAGCCGAACCCGAACTGAGCTTGAACTACTCGGCTCATATAACGGGATTAACCGCCCCACCTTGCCTTATCAAGTTCGGTGTTAAGCCGAAAGTTTACATTTTCTAAAATTTGAGCCAACTTTTGCAATTAACGAAAACTGGTCGTGGGCTTCGCCTTCTGCCACGCGAGCAAAGCTTGGGAGGATTATCATTTATCTGTTCATCGTTAATTCATTCGTACCCATCACCAGGAAGAAGACGACGGCGAAAATGCTCAGATCCTCGTTGAAAATTCTACGGCAACTGGAAAGGTGATATCTCGGATTCGCAAACGGCCGCGTTCAATTGAAAATTACCTCGAAGAAATTCCCCTCCCAGTTTAACTGCAATTGCGGTTTCATCTGCGATCAATTGATCAAGGGAATCAGGAACCCTAGGGATTAAAGGAAAGTGAATCGATTGATTTTAATTTGGCTTTTCGAGGGACAAGAGGAAGGAATGGATCCCGAGCAAACGTTTATTAGGGTACAAGAGAGGTTCTCTCAGATGTTGAGGCCTAGAATTCGAACTGCTCTTGAGTACATTTATCTCGTCGTTGCCGTCACTCTTTTCTGTATTCTCGTTGTTATGCACGCTAATTACGTCCAGCAGGTACTCTCGAATCCTTCTTGATTGGTCTCTTTGTTTCAATTGTATACCATGGTACTGCCAATTGTTGATTTCAATGACTTCTGCATTTCCGCAAGTGGAAATTTATACTTTTTTTTCCAAACTAGTTTTGATTATCATTTCGTTGCTTTATGGAAAATTGGAGGGATTCGTGATCCATTTAAAAAATCACCTTTCTGTATAGAACTTTAACTTTCCGTTTATCTGTTGTCAAGCCTGGCTGTTCACATGAGCTTTCAGGGGTTATATCACCGGATGCCCAGCTTATCTACATCAAGGTGTGTATTCTGCCACATCTTTCGAGTTCCAGTTCTCAAAACATTAGCTGTTTCTTATTCTTCAATTTGTTCAACCTACCTTTTTCTGCTTTGATTCTCTTTTCATTTCCTTTTTGGGTAACAAATGGATTTTCTTTGTGTAATTAGTGGGTTCTTTTGAGTGAACAATCTTGCTTTTGCCTGTTTCTGCAGATAACGGGTGACGGGCTGTTGATTCAGAATGAAACTCAGTCTACTCCAGTCGGTCCAGTTGGTCCCTCTGAAGAACAGCCAATCGAGATTGATAAGGTTGGAAATCCAGACATCACTGATAATGAATTCACATCTTTGGCTACAAAGCTTTGGTTCAGCTGGATTAACTCTGGTGTTAAGAGGGGAAAGTTGAGTTTTAACTTCTGGAAGTCTGATAATGCGCTGTTTGACTCCCAATCACAGAGTGACATTGATGCCAATGTTGGGCAACAAGTGCTCCTTGATGGGAAAACTGATAGAGAGGAGCTTCATGAGACCTTTCCTATGTTAGCCAAACAGTCTTTTAAAGCATTTGGTGTTCACTTCGTTACAAAGTGGCACAGGCGCCTTTCGTTCCTGTGGTGGCATGGCATGCGTCCCCTGAGAGGCCTTTGGGTATGTGTATGAATATAAAAAAAGAAGCTTTTCTCTGTATTTTTTTTAATGGGTTTACATGCAAATGTTTCTGGTTGCCATCGTTGTTTTCCCTTTTCCCGGGTTGTGTGCTTCTTGTTTTTTTAAGTGTCAAGTCATTTATTGTGGCCAGAGTGTACATCCAGCAAGTGTTAATGTACCAAGGTATATTTTTCGATACGTTTTATGCCTGTATGTGTTCTTTTGTGCACTAGTGCAAGCATTGTGTGCATGTACAATTTGCATGTGTGTGAATGTTCATTGGTTAGTTGTTCTGCTAAGAACCAATTTTTGTCTAATTACTGCTCTTACTAAGCTGGATTTTTTTGTACAGAATATTACAGGTATTGACTTGAATCTCGATGTGATTAAATGCTTGCATTTTCTGTACTTGGATAGGCTTAACGCATTTGCAGGTATGCTGATGCTATTTCACGAACCAACTTTTTGTTCTGACATTACATCATGCTTATTATCTATTTAGATTTACTGTGAAATTATCTTCTTCCCTTTGCTTAAGTTACTTTTTACCTTCTCAGTGAATTGGCTAGAGAGGAAAATCCAAGCGTTTGAACCAGCATATCTTTACACAAAAGAAAAGGTGAAGAACAACTGTAGTTTGTCTCTCAAAATTATACATAGATGGTTGGTGAAGCTAGCTTCCACTGACTATCCTTTTCTCATGTTTGTACTTTTACAGGGTTATTTCCTACTACCCGAAGAAGCCAAGGCTCGCCATAACATTCAAACTGTTAACATTAGTATATCAGCTCGGCATTCATGCTTCGGGAACAGGTAATTATATGACCCTCTATCTCTTGGGTTAAGCTTACTCTTCAGTTGATGGTTTTTCTCATTTCTTCTCTGCATATTTTGATTGATCAGCGCCCCCTCAATATGCCCTTTATGGCTTTATTAATTCAGATGACTATGTTGAATACAAATTGGTTTGGCATTTTTTTTTGGGGTAATTTCACTTCCATCTACTTAGATTCATTATTTCATTCTATCTATATGAAGTCATCATTGTTCTTAATATCCTTCCATGGACATAGATGTTGTCAGGCTTAGATATTTTCTTTTTTTTCGTGTAGGATTTTGCTGGTTTTGTCCTTCAAATGTGCATTGTACTCATTGTTCATGATGCAAACTTGCTGAATGTGCTAATTATTATGCTGTTTCCAGGTGGCAACAACTGCTTATAAACAGAGTTGTGGGATATGATACCATTCTTATGAACAGCTTACTGAGCTTTCCTGGACAAGGTACCAACGATTTAAGTTTCATAATCCCCCTTTTGTCTTGCATAATGTGCTCTGCATTGGTTTCTCTTAAAGCATAACAATAAGGGAAATGCTTATATGGGCACCCTGTACTTATTTTTTCATTTCTTCTTATATTGGTTTGTTGTCAGACACCCCAAAGAATAATTATGGATTCACATAAAATATCTGATTAACATTGCATGCCTTTTATTCTATGGCTATTTTCACTTCCTTTTTTAGCCTAGTATTCTATGTTTTGGCAGGCAAAAATGGAACTAATGCCTATTGTTGTTCTGATCTACCTCTGCAGGTTATTTGTATAATTACCAGACAAAAGAATTTTACAACTTGAGTCTTGCTCATGAGCCACCTAAAGGATCTGCTAATCTTGGAGGTGTAGTCTTCATCTATTTTCTTCCATCAAATTGATATACATGCTCAAAGAAGATTTATCTTCATTTCATATTTAATGTATTGGAGTTTTTGAAACACATCTGCTAATTCCATAAATCTGAAGCTTATATTATCCTATTGTGAGAGTATTGTACACTGGCAATTGTATGCTACTGATAATGGCACTTATTTATTCTTTTATGCTAATGTACTTCTTGTCTATGACAGATTATCTTGTGATGAAATGCGGTGTGCTTATGATGTCACTCTTTGTTTTCTTCACAACCACTATGTCGGTTTCTTTTACACTGAGAGAGACACAGACTCGAATGCTCAAATTCACAGGTAGCATGCCTTTCTTTTTCAGTATTTTATTGAAATTTAAAAGCAAGTATATTTAGTCTTGTAAAGTTAATGATGTTGTTAATTTTGATTATTATATTCAGTTTAACCCTTTTTCTATTTAGTTCCTTCATTTTCCCATATTCCCGCGTCCTAGTTTTTAGGCATTTTCTCCATATCCTCTTCCATGATTACGAGTTTTAGGTATTTAGTCTTTTTATTAGGATTAGAAATTAGTTATTTTCTTTCCACTATACAAGGGAGGGTAGCTGAAATCTTGTAATCATCCAAACATTTGAATGAAATTACAATCAGAGTTTTCCTCATGGCTAAAGTGCGAGATACTTGCGTTCATTTTTTTTATCTTTTGAATTTTCTTTGCTTGGTTTCTAACATTTGGTCAAGAGCCACGTCGATCCAACATGGTGGATACCAGAATTTCTTCATCCCAAATTCCCACCACATCAATTCTCCTTACTCACCTGGGCAGTGGGCCACCACCATAAATCTCTATTCAAATGTAATGGCGCAACTGTTATCTATGATTACCCATCATTTGAACGTTATGGATGTTGCATCTGCTAAGGTTCACTACATTGGTAAACATTCCACCAACAACAGCCATTGTTGCAGCCTTTAATGTCCACTAAAGTGGTAAACATTCCACCAACAGCCATGGGGTACCAAGCCTTTACCACTATACCCCGAGCCAGGAGCCTTTGGAGTTTGAAGCTAAAGTGGGCCAGAGCCAGACAGAGTCCAAAAATGCCTAATATTCCCACACATCTACCTGCTCTTACCCAACTCCCCTTTCACAGGGTCATTTATTGTTGTTGTTTCCTCTACCAGCCTTGATAACCCACAAAATCAGATTACCGCCTCTAGCTAACAAAAAAACAACCCCATAAAAAAAGCTACCCCAACAGATTAGCGGCTCCCAACACAAACAAACACCAGCAAAACAGAAGGCCTTCATCAGGGAGTTTGAACATCAGCTGAAGTGTAAGAAATGCTTATGTTACTGCTGTGGGGGAAAGTTTGGCTTGGACATCGATCAGTGCGAAGTCACTTTTCCAATGCCAGAGATCAATGAGGAGCTCATAGAACCATCCTTTGGCCCAGAGGGGGATGGACAGCTGTTGCATAGACGGGGAAAAGGTGCCCATAGTTTAGCCTTGAGGACAAGACCACTTTTGAGGGGCATGTAATGATACAAATCGAAGTTGCTGACGTTATTAATTTAAATATTATCTTCACCTTTCCCATTTTTCTAGTTAGTTCCTTTAATTTCTAATATTTCCACTTCCTAGTATTTAGGCATTTCCCCCCTTTTCTCCACGCTCTCTTCTGATTTTATGATTTTTTTGTCAAATCTCTCATTATCAGGATAATGAGATAGTGATTCACTTTCCACTAGAGAAAGGAGGGTAGCTGAAATCTTGTAATCTTGTAATCATCCAAACATTTGAATTAAATTCCTTATTTGAGTTATCCTCACTGCTAAGTGTGAGATACCTGCTTTAGTATTTTATATTTTTTTTCATTGCTTGTTTCCCTAACAGCACTCTGCTATTTTTCTTCTCATGGATATTGTTTTGTATATTGTTTTAGCTGAGAAGTGCTTATACATGCATGGTTAAGGTTAATTTTGTTCACGTAATTATTGCAGTGCAGCTTCAACACCATGCTCGACACCGACTTCCGACATTCCAACTAATATTTGTTCATGTCATTGAGTCACTTGTCTTTGTCCCGGTAAACCTGGATTAATTGCATTTTATGTTCTTAATGCTCCCATATTTTACTATTTCATTTGAAATTGTGTTCACAAACCTTGTATATTTACAGCCATATTTTAATATTTCATTTGTGATCTTGCTCACAGCCTTATATATTTGCAGATTATGATTGGAATCCTCTTTTTTCTGTTTGAATTCTACGATGATCAACTATTGGCTTTCATGGTATTGATCTTAGTTTGGCTGTGTGAACTATTTACTTTGATCAGGTGAATGAGCAATTTATTTTTCTTATCATTGCCTTTCTAAGGCTGGCATTTGTGCACTGATTTTTTTTTTTATCATACCATTTTCTGAAACAGTTGTGCAATTACTTGTACTGATCATGAAAATTTTGTTTTGTTTTGTTTTTGGCTTGCAGTGTGCGAACCCCAATATCAATGAAGTTTTTTCCACGCTTCTTCTTACTCTATTTCTTGGTTTTTCACATATATTTCTTTTCTTATGCTTATGGTATGCCCTAATTGCTGCAATCGTCAATCATTTTTCCATTACCCCATGCATTGTCAGTTCTTTTAGGTGAAACTGTTCTTAGTTTTCTTTCTTGATACTTTTCAGGCTTTTCATATTTGGCTCTGTCAGCAACATCGGCATTTATGCAGCATCTTATCCTGTATTTTTGGAACCGTTTTGAGGTAATGGGTCTGCTATTTTCTGGTATATAGTAATAGTTAATCCTTCAGCCATTATATCTTTGATCTCTATAATATTTTTCATATTGTCGCATTTCATTCAGTTCATGCCCTACAGTTCGCTTTTCTTCACCAAAGTGATTTCACTTCATCACATAGTAATCTTGATCAGTCCTTGACAGATCATCAGAGTAAAAGACTTGAGTTGTCGCCGTCATTGTGATATTTAGACTACATTAAAAGGAATATTGGATTGCAATTTGATTCCACCTTCCAGAACAAGGAAATTATGTTTTTTTCTACTTATTTCCTTGCAGTAAGGTTCAAGCTTTACTTTCTTGTAAAAGTTATCTTTAGCTACCCTTCTGGTTCAGGTCCCTGCTTTACAAAGATTCATGCATAGTCGTCGTTCACAGCTTCTACAAGACTTCCAAATCACTTCCTCTACCATTCTTGCATCCACTCTGCACATCACAAGGTTGAACACAAGGAATACTGGTCTTCCAGGCCCTGCCCCTGTTGGGCCTGGGCCAAGACTCGGAAGTGGTGTTCCGGCCCCACCAACAAATGGTGGCACAGATGTCCCTGGCCTTCAAGAACAATTGAACAATACCAATCAACAGAACCAGGGCTCACAAGGCAATGCCCTTCCCGTTGCAGAAGATAACCTTCGCCAACCAGAAGCCGCTCAGAACCCTGGAAACATGAACTCATTTAGCTCATTGTTGCTATGGATACTAGGAGGGGCTTCATCCGAGGGGCTGAACTCGTTTTTCTCAATATTTAGAGATGTCAGAGACCACCATCACTTTTTCGCACAACCTCCTCAGCCGGAAGATCATGTCAACGAGGATGCCACTGAGGAGCAACAATGAATGCTCATTCAGGTATTCATCAGCGAAGCATTATAGTTCTGTATCATATAGAAATCATATGCAGCGAGCTCTCGCTTATTTAATGGTAAGCAACTACAGTTTTGTGCATGGAAGTAATCTTAGGTTGGAAAATGAGAAGACAATAGAGCACATATCAAACTGCAATCTTGTTGTCAATCTTCAAATGCCAAATTGAAGCCCTTACCTGACTAACAAACGCTGGAGGAAGAAACAAGTTTAAAAGACTTCCACAGCTGCTCGGTTTGCCCTTATCTAGGGCTGTTTCCGAGGCAAGCAAGAAAAACCCATTGGTGCAGTTTGAGATATGAGTGTTTCTGGGCTACCCAGCTAAAGTGCAAACTATATAGATGAACTAGTTCAAATTTCTCTTATGTAAATGGAAAACTCGGGATTCTATCTAGAGTCTCGAAATCGCTCATAGCTAACTGTATTGGATTTGTGGTCAAGTGAATTGAAATATTGCTGTAAATGCTATATAAGTCCTGAATTAGTTAACTTTGGAAAGTTGTTCAAAACCATTGTTATTAGATCACCTATTCATGTCCACTAAATTGCTTGCAAGTTGAAGACTCTTGGCTGATTACTGTACCGTAGTTAGGCAAAACCTACATGTGGTGGGTTGACAGTGTTTACTGTTTACACAGTATCAAGGCAATGATGAAGCATGGAGGGCTTTGGATTCCGGAATGTTGAAGATGGTAGCCTATATCACAGCCAACTGTGTTGAATTAGGGTTATCATCCCCCTAAACAAACCTATGTCGCATATCGCGGGAGCTCCTCCTCCCGCGTATGACGACTACTAGTGGCCGCCATTAAAGGGACTCGAACTAATGACATCAAGGAAAGCCCTTTGTTGAGCAATTAGTTGAAGATGACAATTGGGCAAGTGTAGATGTTAAGTAAACTTGAAAGATAAGACATGTTTGTAGTAGTGTATACCATTTTCCCCAGTCTCCTTCAAACATACTCCTATGACCAAAAGCAAAGTTTCAGTGTGATATGGAGGAGTTGTGTTATATTACAACTCAACACAAATTTACAAAACCCTAAATTGAAGGTGAAGTTTAGTCCAAGGGAGGTACCACCAACACTCATAAGCGTTGCCCTATATCTCTTCTTGTCATTCCGTCAGCGATACTCCTCCGGCAGACGCCGCCAAATCAACCTACATCTCTTTCTTCTCCGGCAACGCAGAGATTGCAGCCACAATTTCGAGGTCGATGTACGTTTTTCTTCTCCGGCGCTGCCGATACCTTGCGCATTTGCGGTGAGCTCTCAGAAGTGAAGCAAAGATAAAGCAACAACGCCGGTAATAGCAACGGCGAGGAGATCGGAGGCCATCAGATTATCCGCCAAGGCAACGGCCATCCGATGGGCGCGGAGAGCAACCGGAGAAATGACCGGACGGAATCCAGCGACAGAGAAGAAAGTGGGAACGGGGCGGAGAGAAACGGGGAGGTCAACGATGGATCTGGACGGAGAGGTCAGAAGTAATGGAGGGAGAGGGGGAGGCAAATGAGCATTTTGGGGGAAAAACCAATCCCCATCCACCAAACCTCCTTCGAGGAGGATCCAATTCCCATCCCTCAAACCCCCAAATCTCCAACCCTCACACACGCTAAACCCGGACACCCAAACACCGTGACGGGAAACCCGAGACACTTTTGCCATCCCCCAAGCCCCATACACCCTACACCCAAACACACCCTTAGTATCGTTTTAAGGTAATAGAATACTTGTGTATGTATAAATTTCATTGTTTTTTAAGGTGTCACTTTCCTTTTCGGCACGTTTTTTAAGGTGTTAAAAACTCTATAAAATATTATTTTTTAATCAAAATTTTAATATAATTTCATAGTTATTACTAATAAGTATAAAATTGTATAAAAAATTTAACTAAAATAATAATATTTTATAGATTTTTTAACTCATTGAAAAACGTGCACTAAAAGACAAACAACACTTATTTTGGAACAGAAGGAGTATCTTTTTAGATCAACATTAATCTATCCAATAGGTTCATCTTTTTAGAAAACTTGCCTTAGTAAAATATTTTAAGAAACCGCAGAAAGTCGCGGGCCACGATACTAATAAAAACTGTAAGATGAATAACGTTAACCATTTCCTTATCAATTCCAAACTTAATTTATTTTATTGTTTTGACATGTAGTAAAAAAAATAAAAACAAAAATCAATTCCAAACTTAATTTATTTAATTTATTTTGATATTAATCACGAACATCAAAATACTTGAGGTAAAATTAACCAAAATTGGTCGTTGCTCATAGGATTGTTATTAGAGATGAATAAATCGAGTATTACTTATTCATGTTCAACTGATTTAGATATGTGGGGCAAACATAAATTTAATTTATGACCCAACTTAAAATTATGATCATACTCAACTTGTTTTGTAATTTAACGAGTTTGAGTAGAGATATTTTTCAAGTATTAAGCAACCCAACTTTAACTCGAGCTATTCAAACTTGAATCGAATCGAACTAAATTTTGAATCAAGTTTAAAAATGTTCTCATACTCGGCTTATTTAGTTAATAAACAAGTTTGAGTCAAACTTCTATCAAGCCGAACCCGAACTGAGCTTGAACTAGTTGACTCGTATAACGGGATTAACTGCCCTACCTTGCCTTGTCGAGTTCGGTGTTAAGCCGAAAGTTTACATTTTCTAAAATTTGAGCCAACTTTTGCAATTAACGAAAACCGGTGGTGGGCTTCTGCCACGCGAGCAAAGCTCCCTATTTGTTCATCGTTAATTCATTCGTACCCATCAAGTCAACAGGAAGAAGACGACGGCGAAAATGCTCAGATCCTCGTTGAAAATTCTACGGCAACTGGAAAGGTGAAATCTCGGATTCGCAAACGGCCGTGTTCAATTGAAATTACCTCGAAGAAAATCCCCTCCCAGTTTAACTGCAATTGCGGTTTCATCTGCGATCAATTGATCAAGGGAATCAGGAACCCTAGAGATTAAAGGAAAGTGAATCGATTGATTTTAATTTTGCTTTTAGACGGAGAAGCGGAAAGAATGGATCCCGACTCCCGAGCAATCATTTATTAGGGTACAAGAGAGGTGCTCTAAGATGTTGAGACCTAGAATTCGAACTGCTCTTGAGTACATTTATCTCGTAGTTGCCGTCACTCACTCACTCTTTTCTGTATTCTCGTTGTTATCCACGCTAATTACGTCCAGCAGGTACTCTCGAATCCCTCTTGATTGGTCTCTTTGTTTCAATTAAATTTTCAATGGCTTCTGCATTTGCGCAAGTGAAAATTTATAGGTTTTTTTCCCCAAAACTAGTTTTGTGATGTATTTTCATTTCGTTGCTTTATGGAAAACTGGAGGGATTCGTGATCCATTTCAAAACTTCACCTTTCTGTATAGAACTTTTCCGTTTATCTGTTGTCAAGCCTGGCTGTTCAAATGAGCTTTCAGGGGTTATATCACCGGATGCCCAGCTTATCTACATCAAGGTGTGTATTCTGCCACATCTTTCGAGTTCCAGTTCTCAAAACATTAGCTGTTTCTTATTCTTCAATTTGTTCAACCTACCTTTTTCTGCTTTGATTCTCTTTTCATTTCCTTTTGGGGTAACAAATGGATTTTCTTTGTGTAATTACTATTAGTGGGTTCTTATGAGTGAACAATCTTGCTTTTGCCTGTTTCTGCAGATAACAGGTGACGGGCTGTTGATTCAGAATGAAACTCAGCCTACTCCAGTCGGTCCCTCTGAAGAACAGCCAATTGAGATTGATAATGTTGGAAATCCAGACATCACTGATAATGAATTCACATCTTTGGCTACAAAGCTTTAGTTCAGCTGGATTAACTCTGGTGTTAAGAGGGGAAAGTTGAGTTTTAACTTCTGGAAGTCTGATAATGCGCTGTTTGACTCCCAATCACAGAGTGACATTGATGCCAATGTTGGGCAACAAGTGCTCCTTGATGGGAAAACTGTTAAAGAGGAGCTTCATGAGACCTTTCCTATGTTAGCCAAGCAGTCTTTTAAAGCATTTGGTGTTCACTTCGTTACAAAGTGGCACAGGCGCCTTTCGTTCCTGTGGTGGCATGGAATGCGTCCCCTGAGAGGCCTTTGGGTATGTGTGAATAACAAATAAGCTTTTTCTCTGGATTTTTTTTAATGGGTTTACATGCAAATGTTTCTGTTTGCCATCGATGTTTTCCGTTTTTCCTGGGCTTTGTGCTTCTGTTTTGTTAAGTGTCAAGTCTTTTATTGTGGCCACAATGTACATCCAGCAAGTGTTAATGTACCAATGTATATTTTTCGATATGTTTTTGTAAAGGCTCGGATTTTAAAATCCTAATTTTTTCATAAAAAGAGAATTAAAAATGAAATTTAATCGGTTTTAAAACTCGTTTAGCGGATTCCGACCGGAATATAAAATTTGACGAATAATTTCCATCCTTTTACCTCGAAAATTCAAAATAATTAACGGATGTCAATATCTTTGTCGATTTTAAAAATCTAATTGATCGAGAAAGCGATAGTCGGAGAAACTAACATTCGGGAACTAATTTCGTGATTCAAAATTCGCGTATTCGGAATTCATTTTCCGGATATTTACTTAACCAATTCAACACTCATCTTCACCCACTCCCACACCATACCCTTTCAAATCCATCACTCTTCCCCTATGCCCATTCTTAGGGCCATCACCATACCCGCTCCAATCATCTGCTTCACCATCACCGTCTTCACCTTCCACCATCACCTTTACCTCTCGCCATCACCAAAGTTCTTAGCCCACGCCACCACACCTCCACCTTCTGCTGCCCATCACCACCAGCAGCCACCTCCACTCCGACTCCTCTTCATCGTTCATCGTCGCAGCCAGCAGCCCTCGTCACCGTCTTCCTCGCCAAGAAGCCCCTGTTTACCGTGAAGAACCGAACGCCTCCATTCGAGCCTCCTTTCTCGTTCCCTCGAAGCCCAGCCTCTCCTCATTTTGAGCAAGCAACAATAGCAGCTAGGAGCCCCACCAGAACCCTGAAGCTCCGACGACGCAAGGCCGGACTGCTCGAGCGACTCGTCCCCTGTTCTCACGTTCCGAGATCGGTAAGCTTCGATCTCTTGTTCGATTCGAAATCCCATGGAACCGCACCCCCTTTAACCTTCCTTTATTCGTCCTAGGCCGACCCCGACGTTCCTCCCTCTCCGACGCAGTGAATCGAGCCACCGATGAGCTCCGACGAAGCTCCGAAGTCGCGAACACGTCGGTAAGCTCCCGCGAGCCTTCTATTCCTTCTCGATCGATCTTTTGTACCCTTTCGATGCTTAGACTAACTGGGGGGTGAGCGAGAGCTGAGAGTGGGAAGTCGGGTGGGCTTGTGAGCCCCGGCGATAGCTTTGGCGAGCTCGATTTGGCAATTAGCGAGCGCGAGGAACGAGAGGCGGATGCGGGTGAGCAGTGGGTGAGAGGGCCAGCGAGCGCGGGTTAGAGACGAGCCAGCGAGCGAGCAGCTGAAGTACGGAGCCGGCGAGCGCGGGGGAGCAGGTCGAGCTGATGAGCTAAGGCTCGGGCGCGGCGACGTCTCATTTGAAACAGTGGGAGCTCTCATTTGAATTAGGAAGAAGAAGGCTGACATGGCTAGTGGCCCCCTCGTTATTTTATTGTACGTATTATTTAACCGGTTAGGAGTATATATATAATTCCGGGTCGGGTTCGTTCGTTTCGGTTGGATTTATATGGGGTTGGTTCGGTTCGGTTCGGGTTTAACCGTTTACTTATTTTATTAGTTAGTGGTAATTAAAATAAAGATAAAATATTATTTTGGGAGAATTATAAGGGTTGGTTTATTAAATAAAAATGATTTAGACTTTAAGGGATTCGGGAATATTTTATAAAAGTGTGCTAATAAATGGTGTTTAAAATGTCTATACTATTACATGGGGACTTAAAGATTTATAATGAATTTGAAAATGAATTTCAAGGTTGGAAAGTAATCTGGTAAATAAATTTAAAAGGGAATTTGACGAGTATTTTCAAGGGTCGGAATACTTAACTATTTAACTGGGATCTGAAACGGTTTTGAAACTAACTTGGGAATAAGAGTTATTCGATGATTAACTAGCATGATAATATGATCGTTTGACTAACAGTATGATATGTATGACTAATAGAATGACTTGTGGTGAATTAATATATGAGATTAAATATTGGATAATTATGATGATCTAGTACGATTTTATATCACACAAATTATGTCTTATGATTTTGATGAACCGTTGAGATATATGCGGAAATAATGTATATGAACATGCGGAATTGGTTGAATGATTTATGGAGAACGATGTGGTCTTGAGGAGCGGATGGTGCGATGAAATGACTTTTATTATATGTTACTTATTCTATTGACTAAGGTGCGCTTGAGTGCTTGATAGTTGGATGTAGACTTATCTATATTCCATTATGTACTAGGTGATACTCTGTGATTGTGACTATTGTGTGCTGGATTCTTCTGTTGCCGATCTGCTAGCCAGGTAAGTACCTCCGGGGCTTACTCAGTAACCAGTACCTCCTGCCTGATGTGTCATATAGTATGTAGGTGCTGCATATGCATAAGAGCATGCCATATAGTATGATGCTTAGGAATTGCACTTATGAATGAGCATGCTTAGGAATTGCACTTATGAATTGCCCAGCTCCATCAGGTTCGTCCTGAGTCGTTCGGGTCGTTCGAACACCTTTACTATTATCAGCATTATTATTTTCTTTTCGCAAGATCCACGATATGATGATGAGATACGATATGATGATGAGATTTGAGATGCTATCGAATCGAACTGGCCAGTCTCCACCCTACTTGGAAGGGGGGTGGTGGTAGAAGAGGGATATACCACTTGGTATTCTTTGTTAAGGCCTTACTTAATATTCTGCACATATGAATTAGGAACATGATAGTGTGGTTAATATTTCAGTACTGCACGAAGGCATCCTTTATTCTAGGTATAGGCGTATTATATGTCCTCAGCGCGGTCAGAGGACCCGCAGGCGGACTCTTGGCCTGACTTAGTGGTATAGTTTCAGGTACCCGATACACTGCTTGATTTTGTGCTATGGTGACGGGGTCCATTCATATGGCGGAGAGTGAGTGTTTGAAACCTGACTTCACCAGATTCATTCTTTTGAGATTTCTCCCTACTTATATTCTGTTAGACCCGGCTCTGCCGTGACGCCCATTGTATCGTTTTCAGAACTCATGCCCTTTGCATGATAAAGGATTTTCCGCGTTGTAGACTTAAGACAGGTACAAGGGTTTACCCCGGGGTCTCCAACGGACCTTCCGGATTTGGGTGCGAAATCCCGCTTTAAACTACAAATCTTCGGTTTCAAACCTTCAACCTGTACTCGGAGCGCAAGATCCTAACGAGGGGTTTTATCCCTCGAAACGTAACTCGAGAATCATAATCCCGGGCCGTTACAGTTTTATGCCTGTATGTGTTCTTTTGTGCACTAGTGCAAGCATTGCATGCATGTACATTTTGCATGTTCGTGAATGTTCATTTGTTAGTTGTTATGCTAATAACCAATTTTTGTCCAACTTCTGCACTTACTAAGCTGAATTTTCTTGTGCAGAATATTATAGGTATTGACTTGAATCTCGATGTGAATAAATTCTTGCATTTTCTGTACTTGGACAGGCTTAACGCATTTGCAGGTATGCTAAAGCGGGCCATTGGGCCAGACAGCCCAAAAATGCCTAATATTCCCACACATCTACCTAGGCGTGGCCACGGGTCGGACCCGGCGGGTCGAACCCGTCGACCCGCCGGGTCAAGGGTTGGGGAAGGGCGACCCGAACTCTAACCCGGGAATTCCACGGGTTGGCGGGTTCGGGTCGACCCGTTGACCTGGCGGATTCCCGAATTAAAAAAAAATATTTTTTTATAATATTTTTGACTAATAAAAATTAAAAAAAATAATATGTAAAAACTTTTTCTACATATCACTTTTTATATCCATTTCATTTTAATATGAAGTGGAAAAAAACATGAGAAATTTTATATTTTTATAAAACTTCCTTCATCCACTACAATATAAATGTAGGGATATAACGCTTCTCATACTTTACTTAATTTCAATATCAATATAAGAAATAAAGCTTGAGTGAGTGTTAAGGGAGGATGGGGTACATATTGAAACTCTCAACTTTCAATTCTTATCCCACATTGAAAGTTGAGAGAATAGTCTAACTCTCAACTTTCAATTCTTATCCCACATTGAAAGTTGAGAGAATAGGGTAACTCTAAACTTTCAATTTTTATCCCACATTGAAAGTTGAGAGAATAGGGAAAGTCTTCCAAATCTATAAAAAGGGAAGGGTGATAGTGCTTTTGACCCACATTGCACAATGCAAACTAGTTTATGTTTATATATACATAATAATTATTATAAACATAAAAAAATATTTTTTTCAAAAAAAATAAATTGGGATGGTGGGTTGACCCACCGGGTCATTGGGTTCAAAGCTTCTGACCCTAACCCGCAACCCGCCCCCACCCATTGACCCGGACCCGTCGGGTCACGGGTCGACCCGTAACCCGTGGCCTCCCCGATCTACCTACTCTTACCCAACTCCCCTTTCACAGGGTGGTTTACTTATCTTTTACTTATCTTTATCTCTTTCCTCTACCAGCTTGATAACCCACTTACCACCTCTGGCCAACAAAAAAGCAACACCCATCATAAAGCTACCCGAGCAGATTAGCGACTGCCATCGCAACAATAAACACCAGCAAAACAGAAGGCCTCCATCAGGGAGTTTGAACATCAGCTGAACAATACCAATGAACAGAATCAGGGCTCACAGAAATGTAGCTCAGAAATATACAGTAGCTCATAAATGAAAATGTATGAAAATGTACGATGTAGCCGTATCAGTGGGTCTGAGTCTCACCATCCGGAATCAATCATCTGATTTCTTCCATATTCGTTTCCATATCGTCCTTGGTGATCCCTTCCAAAACCTTGCTGCTTTCCCAATTAGAAACGTAAGCACCAGGCTCCAAGGGGTTGGCCAAGCAGTTGGCCAACCCTTGCCCTGGTGAAATCTCTGACATCCTCTAGAGATGAGCTGAAGATGGTTGTAGATATCTGACAAACTACAGATTTGTTGGCACCTGCTGTCGTCTCTTTTGAGTCATCAATCTCTTTTGCTTTCAAAGCTTTCCATTCAGCCATTTGTTTTGTCATGGTTCCAGTAAACTCAATCAGTTGTTTGTCGATCTCCTCAAATCCCTTCTGAATATCTTGCTGCAGTTCACCTTTCAATCTGGTAGAAAGGACCTCCTCAATATATTTCATTTCATCAGATGCAAATTCCTTGAAGTTTTTATCCATAGCCATTGTCTGCAATGTAGTGTATACCAACACCATAAGAAAGATGGGTTAATTAATGTATTGGATAAAATCTTATCGCAACTAATGATATAAAAGAATATGATTTACTTTTTTTTTTGGTAGGAAAACGTGAGAGTCAGGCTCTCAAACTATGGAACGAAAACCGTGGGCTACACAGAAATCAAGCGGGGAGTAGCCCTTCCCCTAGCGTCCTCATCAACAAGAGTATCAATCTCTAACGACGGAATTAAAATACTATGTACACCAATTGGAAAAGAAAAGGCAAGAGCCGCAAGGGAGTCGGCGACAAAGTTCGCTTCCCTGAAGACATGCCTCAACCGGACCTCCCAGTCCCGGTGAAGAAAGCTCTGGCACTGCTGCACCAGGCTAGAGAGCGGATGAAAACGCTCGACACCCTTCTCGAGAAATGTGATCGCCATCCTAGAATCCGATTCGACAATCACCTGCTTAAAGCCTTTCTCCCACGCCATTCGGAGACCGTCCAGCAACCCCCAGAGTTCCGCCATGGGAACAGTACAACACCCAATTCGCCGGACGAATCCGGTGATCCATTGCCCTTCCTCGTTGCGCAAGGCTCCGCCTGCACCAGCACTGCCGTCAGCTGCCACAGAGCCATCGACATTGACCTTTATCGAGCCGATGGCCGGTCTCTCCCACTTAACTTCAGTGCTGCGTTTCTCAACATTGGGTTTGTTGGTGCTGATGTTACTCCAGGCATTAGCATACTCAATTGCTTTGGATTTAATGAACTGCAATTGGTTCACCGTGCACTCCTTGCCATTAAAGACTCGGTCGTTGCGCCACCTCCAAATCCACCAGAGGGACATCGCAAATGTGCTAGACCAGTCCACATCATCCGTATACTTCTGCGTGGCGAGCAAGTTCTCCCTAACCCAAGCAGCAAAGGGGAGTTCAAAGAACGTCGAACTGCTTGTCGGCCTCCCAAACGCCTGCCATAGCCCACTGATTTTACAGCAGTCCCTGAACAAGTGAATAAGCTCCTCATCTTGACC
This sequence comes from Persicaria tinctoria, assembly GCA_037127255.1. Lineage (NCBI taxonomy): Eukaryota > Viridiplantae > Streptophyta > Magnoliopsida > Caryophyllales > Polygonaceae > Persicaria > Persicaria tinctoria. The sequence continues at coordinate 1,501,132 of JBANSL010000014.1, forward strand.
CGGACACGCATGACAAGTTGGGTCAGCAGCCAGATGGCGCCGGCACCTCTCAACATTAGTTAGAATGGCTCCCCGGATGACTAACCAAAGGAAGCACCGGACCCTTTCGGGGACCTGCAGCTTCCAAATCCTTCTGAACACTTGTGAGTCGTTAAAGCTCGCGTCCTGAGTCCGTCTAATCAACTCGTACGCGGACTTGATGGAATATGATTTACTAATTATGAGATTTCTTTATTTAAGGTGGAGGCAACTGTTGATTTTTTTTTTATATATAAATACATTTAAAATTAAAAATACGGATACAAATATTTATAATTAAAAATTTAAACCATAACTATCAAACAAAGAATACTCCCGTACAAATATAAATCATACATACCGTACTAACTTACTACACTTCTTTAGATGATCGATATTTAAAAAGATGAAAGATACAATTAAATTATATTGCTATATCTTAGTTTTACCAAAAAAAAAATATTGTTATATCTTAGTGATAAAGTGGAAAAAAGGCTTTCAAAAAAAAAAACTAAGTGTCATCCATTTCCTTTTAATTGACTTTTTACTATTTATGCACGTTTTTTAAGGTGTGAAAAACTATATGAAATAATAATTTTTTAAAATATTTTTTTCGATAATCTCATACTTATTGGTGATAAGTATAATATTATTAAAAAAATCTTATTAAATATTAATATTTAATATGGTTTTTATCGTTCTAAAACTACGTGCATAACTTGAAAAAGTCACTTAAAAGGAAACGGATGGAGTATTATTTTGATATAGTTTTTAGCTCATCAAACTAAGTGTTGAAAAGTAAAAAGTCTAACATTTTTTTATGAGAGAGACATGGAGTATTACTAATTAAAATACCTTAATGATAAAATCTTGTGACTTTGTGATCTTTTCACGAGCGAAAAGAAATGTGTGCTTTTGTTATTTTTTCATATTTTTTTTTAAATTCCTTCAAAATTATAATAAAATATAATTTATTAAAAGACCGCGAAGCTCGCGGGTAATAAGACTAGTAAGATTATAAGTGTTAGATTTCATTAAAGTAAAAAAAAAAATATAGAATAATAATTAAAGTTATACTCCACTCCGTAATAGTATACTTTATTCTATCCTTGAAAAATGTAAAAGTTGATTAAAACAATGTCATTTCTCTTATTTATTTTACTTAATATTTTTTATTAGTTTATTTTTAACACTTTATTAGAAATTCGAACTTTTAATCTCGTATCGAGATGACGGCTCCGAATGCCCTAGGTCTTTGTCGTGATTTCAAGAGTGTTATCTTCTCGCACACCTTCCGGGAGAGGACTCAGGTAGCTGACAGGTTGGCACATTTTAGACTCTCCTCGTCGTTTGTTGAAGAGCGTGCCCCAGCTCATACCGATGACGTTGTCCACCAGGACGCCCTTGGACGTTGGATCAATCGTGGTTGACCACCCTAAAATATTCGCCTGGGTATCAAAAAAGAAAAAAAGAAGAAGAAATTATCCATAAGAGTACAAACTATTAACGCAAATGCCTTCGTTATGGACATTTGACCCTTATTTGATGGTTTCATCATCGCATCCAACAATCAAAATTTCGCGTGGTACCCTCGACGTTTAATCATATTTCACCAAATGACCTTAGATGGTTAATTTTAACAGAGTTGGTGACTCTCCGTCAAAAAAAAAAGGATGGGAGATCTGAGAACGAACTGGAGGCGAAGGCCATACGGGAACTCCGGAGAAGTGTCATCTGAGTGAAGAAGGTCGTCCTGAGAGGAACGTAAGGAGAGGGCGCGGGTGACCTGAACGACTGGAGGAGAAGTAGTCCAAGTTGTAATCGAGGTATGTATGCCTTGTTCCTTCTTCGAAAATTAAGGTTTCAAATTGAGGGTTTCGAAAACTAGGTAAATCTTGTTGATGTTGGTCGTATTCTCTGTAGCAGATCCATGTGCCTTTGTGAATGGCTCCTGAAAAGGAACTAGATTGATAAATGTTTTCGCTAGGAGTATTTCTGTTTTTTTTGGGGGGAATTTTGATTGCAATCGATACTTGAATTCGTTGATGTGAATGGCTCCTGATGTTGGTCTTATTTGTGGTTTATTCATGTCAAGTTGAAGAACATATGATAGAAACTGTGTGAATCTGCTTCGTCCTCTGAACCTGTCCATCATGTTCATTGTCTGAAATGAATCCGCTTCCTCTGAATCTGTAGCAATCTGATCGTCGACTTTCCAGCTCCTGCATAAACTGCCTGGCAGCAGCAGAACTCCCGAAAACCATGTCATCGGTCTCACCATCTATAGAACCATTAAGGTCCTCTTCATCTGTTTCTGGTTTATCATCCTCCTCAACTTTAACTCTTGCTCATGATTTCACAGCTTCACCTCCTTCTAGCTTTCAAAGCATCACCTGAAGTCTGCACTTCTCGGACCTTCTCTTTGCCCCTACCAGGAACCACATCCACATTATCACCCATGTATTCAAGAACTTCACTCATCAGGCCTTCAGAACTTGCTTCTAGTACAACCACAATGTTCACTGCTGAAAGAATAGGTTACTGAATATGTTCTCCACCAAACATTTCGCTGATTAAGTAGCTTTATTTATTTGCTGAAATTGTTAACATTGTAGAGCTAAACTGATTGCGATTGTTTAGGCTTTTTATCTTCAAAATTGGCAGTGATTCAAGAGTAGAACTTGGGTTAGCTTCTGTAGTAATTACTTTCTGAATTCACTTAGCAAGTGAATTCATCCGAGGGGCCTGAGCCCTGCCCCTACTGGGCCTGGGCCAGGGCCAAGACTCGGAAGTGGTGTTCCGGCCCCACCAACACATGGTGACACAGATGGCCCTGGCCTTCAAGAACAATTGAACAATACCAATCAATAGAATCAGGGCTCACAAGCCAATGCCCTTCCCATTTCAGAAGATAACCTTCGCCAAGCAGAAGCCGCTCAGAACCCTGGAAACATGAACTCATTTAGCTCATTGTTGCTATGGATACTAGGAGGGGCTTCAGTCGAGGGGCTGAACTCGTTTTTCTCAATATTTAGAGATGTAAGAGACCACCATCACTTTTTCGCACAAGCTCCTCAGCCGGAAGATCATGTCAACGAGGATGCCACTGAGGAGCAACAATGAATGCTCATTCAGGTATTAATCAGCGAAGCATTATAGTTCTGTATCATATAGAAATCATATGCAGCGAGCTCTCGTTTATTTAATGGTAAGCAACTACAGTTTTGTGCATGGAAGTAATCTTAGGTTGGAAAATGAGAAGACAATAGAGCACATATCAAACTGCAATCTTGTTGTCAATCTTCTAATGCCAAATTGAAGCCCTTACCTGACTAACAAACGCTGGAGGAAGAAAAAAGTTTAAAAGACTTCCACAGCTGCTCGGTTTGCCCTTATCTAGGGCTGTTTCCGAGACACAAGCAATAAAAACACATCGGTGCAATTTAAGGTACGAGTGCTTATGGGCTATCCAGCTAAAGTGCAAACTATATTGGTGAACTAGTTCAAATTCCTTTTATGTAAATGGAAAACTCGGAATTCTATCTAGAGTGTCGAAATCGCTCATAGCTAACTGTATTGGATTTGTGGTCAAGTGAATTGAAATATTGCTGTAAATGCTATACAAGTCCTGAATTAGTTAAATTCGGAAATTTGTTCAAGAACATGGTTATTAGGTTACCTATTCATGTCCACTCAATTGCTTGCAAGTTGAAGACTCTTGGCTGATTACTGTACCGTAGTTAGGCAAAACCTACATGTGGTGGGTTGACAGTGTTTACTGTTTACACAGTATCAAGGCAATGATGAAGCATGAAGGGCTTTGGATTCAAGGAATGTTGTAGATGGTAGCCTATATCACAGCCAACTGTGTTGAATTAGGGTTATCATCCCCCTAAACAAACCTATGTCGCATATCGCGGGAGCTCCTCCTCCGCGTATGACGACTACTAGTGGCCGCCGTTAAAGGGACTCGAACTATCGACGTCAAGGAAAGCCCTTTGTTGAGCAATTAGTTGAAGATGACAATTGGGCAAGTGTAGATGTTAAGTAAACTTGAAAGATAAGACAGGTTTGTAGTAGTGTATACCATTTTCCCCGGTCTCCTTCAAACATACTCCTATGACCAAAAGCAAACAGTTTGGTATGGAGGTGTTAATGTGTTACATTACAACTCAACACATTGTATCTACAAATGAAATGAAAATGTACTGTATAGTAAAATGTACTGTATAGTATATTGTAGCTCAGAAATATACAGTAGCTCAGAAATGTAGCTCAGAAATATACAGTAGCTCAGAAACGAAAATGTATGAAAATGTACGATGTAGCCGTATCAATGGGTCTGAGTCTCACCATCCGGAATCAATCATCTGATTTCTTCCATATTCGTTTCCATATCGTCCTTGGTGATCCCTTCCAAAACCTTGCTGCTTTCCCAATTAGAAACATAAGCACCGGGCTCCAAGGGATTTGGCCCAGCGCTTGGCCAACCCTTGCCCTGGTGAAATCTCTGACAGTCTCTAGAGATGAGCTGAAGATAGTTGTAGATATCTGACCAACTACAGATTTGTTGGCACCTGCTGTCGTTTCTTTCCAGTCAGCAATCTCTTTTGCTTTCAATTCTTTCCATTCAGCCATTTGTTTTATCATGGTCCCAGTAAACTCAGTCAGTTTTTTGGTGATCTCCTCAAATCCCTTCTTAATTTCTTGCTGCAGTTCACCTTTCAATCTTGAAATCCCTTCTTAATTTCTTGCTGCAGTTCAGCTTTCAATCTTGTAGAAGCTTTCAATTCTTTCCATTCAGCCATTTGTTTTATCATGGTCCCAGTAAACTCAGTCAGTTGTTTGGTGATCTCCTCAAATCCCTTCTTGATTTCTTCCTGCAGTTCACCTTTCAATCTTGAAATCCCTTCTTAATTTCTTGCTACAGTTCAGCTTTCAATCTTGTAGAAAGGACCTCATCAAGATGCAAATTCCTTGAAGTTTTTTATCCATAGCCATTGTCTGCAATGTAATGTATACCAACCCCATAAGAAAGATATAAGGTTTCACAGAGATAAATCTTGTATAGGAAAGTATATCTCTAAGGATTGAGGTTGTATAGGAAAGTATATCTCTAAGGATTGAGGTTTGAACGTGTGTTTGGATTAATCAATGATGAACATATATAGTTACAAACAATATATAAGGTTTTGTTCGAGTCTCCCGTATGTGTGCCCACACACACGACCTGAGCCATGAGAGGAGTAGCCCACCAACCGTATATATTGTTCAAGTATTTCTCTAAACTACCGATGTGGGATATACATTGGCTAATAGCAATTACCAGCAAACATCTCTAAATTATAAAAAAATATGTTATTTAATATTCATTCACGTATTTTAGTGAGATAAAAATACTTATCTTTTTTCTTTCCATCCATAGTATTTATCTTTATAGAATTTTTGACAATTTTTTTTCTTTTTAATAATTATGGAGTACTATAATAAGATTATAAGTGTTAGATTTCATTAAAGTAAAAAAAAATATAGAATAATAATTAAAGTTATACTCCGTAATAGTATACTTATTTTTTTTTGATGACGAGGACCCACATTTGTTAGTAAACCCCGAGCACGTGACCCGTAATAGTATACTTTATTCTATCCTTGAAAAATGTAAAAGTTGATTAAAACAATGCCATTTCTCTTATTTATTTTACTTAATATTTTATTAGTTTATTTTTAACACTTTATTAGAAATTCGAACTTTTAATCTCGTATCGAGATGACGGCTCCGAATGCCCTAGGTCTTTGTCGTGATTTCGAGAGTGTTATCTTCTCGCACACCTTCCGGGAGAGGACTCAGGTAGCTGACAGGTTGGCACATTTTAGACTCTCCTCGTCGTTTGTTGAAGAGCGTGCCCCAGCTCATACCGATGATGTTGGACGTTGGATCAACCATTGTTATGGACATTTGACCCCTATTTGATGGTTTCATCATCGCATCCAACCCTTAGATGGTTAATTTTAACAGAGTTGGTGACTCTCCGTCAAAAAAAAAGGATGGGAGATCTGAGAACGAACTGGAGGCGAAGGCCATAGGGGAACTCCGGAGTGAGTGAAGAAGGTCGTCCTGAGAGGAACGAAAGGAGAGGGCGCGGGTGACCTGAACGACTGGAGGAGAAGGAGTCCAAATTGTAATCGAGGTATGTATGCCTTGTTCCTTCTTCGAAAATTAAGGTTTCAAATTGAGGGTTTCGAAAACTAGGTAAATCTTGTTGATGTTGGTCGTATTCTCTGTAGCAGATCCATGTGCCTTTGTGAATGGTTCCTGAAAAAGAACTAGATTGATAAATGTTTTCGCTAGGAGTATTTCTGTTTTTTTTTTTTGGGGGGAATTTTGATTGCAATCGATACTTGAATTCGTTGATGTGAATGGCTCCTGATGTTGGTCTTATTTGTGGTTTATTCATGTCAAGTTGGAGAACATATGATATGATAGAAACTGTGTGAATCTGCTTCGTCCTCTGAACCTGTCCATCATGTTCATTGTCTGAAATGAATCCCGCTTCCTCTAAATCTGTAGCAATCTGATCGTCGACTTTCCAGCTCCTGCATAAACTGCCTGGCAGCAGCAGAACTCCCGAAAACCATGTCATCGGTCTCACCATCTATAGAACCATTAAGGTCCTCTTCATCTGTTTCTGGTTTATCATCCTCCTCAACTTTAACTCTTGCTCATGATTTCACAGCTTCACCTCCTTCTGGTGCTTCACTCAAATGCAATATGCCAATTCCCCTGTCACTAGCTTTCAAAGCATCACCTGAAGTCTGCACTTCTCGGACCTTCTCTTCGCCCCTACCAGGAACCACATCCACATTATCACCCATGTATTCAAGAACTTCACTCGTCAGGCCTTCAGAACTTGCTTCTAGTACAACCACAATGTTCACTGCTGAAAGAATAGGTTACTGAATATGTTCTCCACCAAACATTTCGCTGATTAAGTAGCTTTATTTATTTGCTGAAATTGTTGACATTGTAGAGCTAAACTTATAGCGATTGTCTAGGCTTTTTATCTTCAAAATTGGCAGTGATTCAAGAGTTTAACTTGGGTTAGCTTCTGTAGTAATTACTTTCTGAATTCACTTGCTTGGTCAATGTGAATTCATCCGAGGGGCCTGGGCCAGGGCCAAGACTCGGAAGTGGTGTTCCAGCCCCACCAACAAATGGTGACACAGATGGCCCTGGCCTTCAACAACAATTGAACAATACCAATCAACAGAATCAGGGCTCACAAGCCAATGCCCTTCCCATTTCAGAAGATAACCTTCGCCAAGCAGAAGCCGCTCAGAACCTTGGAAACATGAACTCATTTAGCTCATTGTTGGTATGGATACTAGGAGGGGCTTCATCCGTGGGGCTGAACTCGTTTTTCTCAATATTTAGAGATGTCAGAGACCACCATCATTTTTTCGCACAGGCTCCTCAGCAGGAAGGTCATGTCAACGAGGATGCCACTGAGGAGCAACAATGAATGCTCATTCAGGTATTAATCAGCTAAGCATTATAGTTCTGTATCATATAGAAATCATATGCAGCGAGCTCTCGTTTATTTAATGGTAAGCAACTACAGTTTTGTGCATGGAAGTAATCTTAGGTTGGAAAATGAGAAGACAATAGAGCACATATCAAACTGCAATCTTGTTGTCAATCTTCAAATGCCAAATTGAAGCCCTTACCTGACTAACAAACGCTGGAGGAAGAAACAAGTTTAAAAGACCTCCACAGGCCACAGCTGCTCGGTTTGCCCTTATCAAGGGCTGTTTCTGAGACACAAGCAAGAAAAACACATCAGTGCAATTTGAGGTGTGACTGCTTCTGGGCCATCCAGCTAAAGTGCAAACTATATAGATGAACTAGTTCAAATTTCTCATATGTAAATGGAAAACTTGGAATTCTATCTAGAGTGTCGAAATCGCTCATAGCTAACTGTATTGGATTTGTGGTCAAGTGAATTGAAATATTGCTGTAAATGCTATATAAGTCCTGAATTAGTTAAATTTGGAAAGTTGTTCAAGAACATTGTTATTAGGTCACCTATTCATGTCCACTCAATTGCTTGCAAGTTGAAGACTCTTTTTCTTGGCTGATTACTGTACCGTAGTTAGGCAAAACCTACATGTGGTGGGTTGACAGTGTTTACTGTTTACACAGTATCAAGGCAATGATGAAGCATGGAGGGCTTTGGATTCCGGAATGTTGTAGATGGTAGCCTATACCACAGCCAACCGTGTTGAATTAGTGTTATGATCCCCCTAAACAAACCTATGTCGCATACCGCGGGAGCTCCTCCTCCCGCGTACGTATGACCACTACTAGTGGCCACCATTGAAGGGACTCTAACTAATGACATCAAGGAAAGCCCTTTGGCCTTTCAACTGTTAGCTGAGCAATTAGTTGAAGATGACATTTGGGCAAGTGTAGATGTTAAGTAAACTTGAAAGATAAGACATGTTTGTAGTAGTAGTGTTTACCATTTTCGGTCTCCTTCAAACATACTCTTACAATCAAAAGCAAAGTTTCAGTGTGATATGGAGGTGTTGTGTTATATTACAACTCAACACAAACTTACAAAACCCTAAATTGAAGGTGAAGTTTAGTCCAAGGGAGGTACCACCTCCCTTTTTTCTCTATTTGATTCCACCTATGCAGTACTTAGCATGTTCTTTTTCCATGACATTGATCCCTGAAAGTGCAAGCAAAGCAAGTGCACCTCCCATACTATTTTATTAAACTTATCAGCAAACAAAAAAACCCACTTTTAACTAACTTTTCCTCCTCTTATAAATGTTCATTTCATCTTCATAGCAATGTAGAGAAATGAGCCCTTTAGAGATGCAACATTGGTGAGATCAGATGAACCATCCACAGGGCCAAATGATCACTACAAGTACAACACACAAAACAAGTCCAAATTCTCCCATTCAGGAGCCAAACAAGGCCTACAAAGGAACAGCTGCAATGGTCAGATACAAGGAGTGTCTCAAGAACCATGCAGCCTCCATAGGAGGCAATGCACTAGATGGGTGTGGAGAGTTCATCTCAACCATAGGGGTCGAAAACGACCCGCTCGGACCCCTCATTTGCGCCGCCTGTGGCTGCCACCGGAACTTCCACCGAAAGGCAGTTGAAGGCTACAACTCCACCTTCAACTTCAACCATCCAACACACTATGAAAGTGTGGGCTTCCCTACTGTTTTGGCAACGCAACAGCTACCGTACTCCGAATCAGAGGATCATGGAGACGGGTTTGTCAGTAAGGCTATCGAAACGAAGAAGAGGGTGAGGACGAAGTTCAGCCAGGAGCAGAAGGAGAAGATGCATCGGTTTGCGGTGAAAGCGGGGTGGAAGATGGTGAAGTTGGATGATTCAGCGGTGCAGCAGTTCTGCCAAGAGATTGGGATCAAGAGGAGAGTGCTTAAGGTTTGGATGCACAACAATAAGCACAACTATGCCAACAAAAACACTGCCATATCCTAATTTAGAGTCTATTTGGCACAATGAGCTAACAAGCTTATTTATTTGTGACTATGAAAAACTTATTAATGGTAATTGATATGCACCACAAAGACCTAAATAACTAGATTGGTAGTCATTTTCCATACTTTCATCAATTTTTTTTTACAAAATGAAAATATTATTAGTTTCTCGATCGATCGACGTTCCTTGTGTCTAGTTTGTGTGATAGTTATTTGTAACCTATTTTTGTGTGTGCTTTCTTAGTTTGCCATAGACTTGTATTGAACCCTCAAGAGTTTGAAGAGTATATTTTGGAGGGAGTGATGAATTTGATGTTCTCTCATTGCCAATTAGTGATTGGAAAAAAAAGTAATCAACAAACTCAAATAGGCAATAGATTATCAAGGCAGAGTTCAATGATACACAATACTAAACGTTTATGATTCTTTAAGATAGTTGATTAATTATCATTATTTATAAAATTTATACCCTTAAATTAATAATCTATTTTGATTAATTATCTTCATATAATTATGCATATATAAGTTAGAAATTTATTGAAAATGAGATTTGAAACCATTACTACCAATGACCAAGTGTGTCGGAAAAATCAACACGATTTTTAAAAAGTTTAAAATGTGACAAAAAAATAAAAGGCTATCTATCGTCGAGAAGAGAGAATTTCTTTTCATCACGAGGAATCCAACCTTGAATTTTCACCCAAGGAAAAGGGCAGAGGTAGGGATTGAACCCCTGCTCCACACCACTGGGCCATCCCATTTGGGGCTCAGAGGGAGTATTCCATCGGCCAGGATCACTTGTCCCCAAAGGGACAGGCCTGTGCATTTTCCTCCCCATGTTCCAAGCTTGAAGAAAAAAGAAAAATAGTTAAATTTAAAAAAGTAAAATGAGAAAGGGGAAATTTTGTGAGAAGTATAAGGAGACAGCGTGATGCACGGGACAGCAGATCCTCACTGGTATTCCATATGGGAATCAAAACCTTCCCTTCAAGATTGATCAATTGACACAAACTTAGGTTACAAATACATATAAATTAACTATATGTAGTACATAAGTACTTGTACAAAAGACATTATATGTTATACATATATATATATGTTGATAATTAAATTGTTTGCAAGTCTAGTTAATCTTACGGCAATCTCTCCGAACCTCGGCATTGGAAGAGTCCTTGAGATCAAGAAGGCTCATCTTCAAAAACGCCTGCTGGAAGTCGAGGAAGAACTTGGCCTCGTTCATGGCGTAGCCATTCACGAGGCCGGCGGTTCGGGGGGACCCGAAGAGGGCTTGGTCCGAGAAGAGGAGGCCCGAGTGCTGCTGCAGGGCCAGGAAGTACTCGTTGTCGAAGGTGGTTCTGGTGGCGTCGAAGGCCTGCTCCGCCGTGTCCCCGCCGGAACACGTCTTCGAGAGGGTCTTGGCGAAGTCTGAATCCATGCTCGGATCGACGCTCGTCAGCCTGCCCTTGAAGGACGAACACCTTGCCACTCCCAATGTATGTGCACCTATATATTTATTTATATTTAGACAACAAAAATATTTTTTTCAAATAGGAAAGAAATTTATAATATTATAAATTTGTGATCAGTTAGCTAACATTAAACTACTCAAAATAAACTATTAAAATGATTTTGATAAAAACAAATTTAATCTATACATACACATTTTACTAGTTTCTATCAAATATAGTATGTATATTTGAAGAATTATAGAATTAAAATTAATGGAGTGAAGGGGTTTTCTATGTTATGCTCTGAATTTATCTATTGAACATTAAAGGGTTTCTCTAAATATATTTTTGTTAACATTTTCAATTGGAAAAAGATTCTCCTAATTTTATCCACTTAGTTTTTTTTTTAAATTCATTTAATAGAATTTATCCAATTAAATTAGAATAATACTTTTCAAATAGGGGGTTTTATACTATGCCCTTAGGACATAAACCATTATTTAGAGACTTAAATTGATTTAGTAATTTCCACAAAAGAAAAAACAATTGATGTATAATTGCATTTATAAAAAAAAAAATGTTAAGTGAAAGTCGATCAAATTTCGAAAGGCTCATTTATTTCATTTATGTGAATTTAAAACTACGTAATATATATTCGAAAAGGAATACCCCAAAATCATAGCATCTAAATGGAAATTTTCCCTAATTCTAAAACCTAATCATAAGCTATATATATATCACAATAGTAGAAATTTGAGACTTATTCAGATCAAATACATCTCATAACTTTAAAGTTGAGTCTATTTACTAAGATGAAGATTGAAATTTTATTTCTATAAGTGGCCAATCAAGATGATGTCTCAAAACATAACATATATATAATCCTTGAGATCTTATAAATTAAATTGTACATGTATATATACTTATATATTTATTGCAAGATAGATAATCTTTCAGTGCAATTTAAAAAATTGGGTTTTTTAATCCAAATTAAAGGGCATAGGTTAAGAACCTGATAAAGCGACAAGGTCTTGAGCAGTGAAACCGCGTTGGCCGAAAAGCTTCAAGAGATCAGAGGAGTTGAAAAATGGAGAAGGCAGGCTGATAGTGTCTTGTATTTTTGACCTCCTCCCATCTTTCCTCCCCTTTGCTACCTCAAATATTGGACCCCCTGACTGTTACAACTTACATGTCAAAACTTAAAATTACATTAAAAGAAAATAACGTTACAATACCTATCAAACTATATGATATATTTAGTTACCAAGAAAACGGCGTCTCTAGCCGCCATGGTGACGATATCAGCGCAAGAAACGACACCAGGGCACTGCTCCTCGAGCTCCTCTTTTATGCTATCGATGAGTTCGTAGCCCCTAAGGCTCAAATTTGCCGGAGAGTCCTTCTCCGCGGTGTTGCCCTTTGTTGAGTCTATCAGAATCGATGCATCACAACCCTAAAACATATTGTCACACAAGAAAAATGAGTTAGAGGATTTGGGTTATGTTTGGCAAAAAGATAGCTGATCAAGCTGATGAATTTGTGTTAAATATAGGTTAATAAGTTAAAATGGTGTCTGAGAAACCTAGCTGTTAGAGTAACAGATGAAAACTTGTTAATAAAAAACTAAAAGATCTGAAAAGGTGAGGTGAGTAGCTGTGAAAAGTTGTGATTCCAAAAGTTAATTACTTTAAAATCTTATATTTAATTATTTAATTTAAAACTATATAATATCAAAATCATAAGCTCCGAAAAGCTATTTAATGTTTCCAAATGGAGCCTTTGACATTTAACTTTTGAGCAAATGTGGGATATGATGTTACGCACCTGTACCCAACAATCATGGAAGAACATACGAAGAAGGGGACCGGCCAAGGTAGGATCGGAACCAAGGGCTCGATTGACATTGTCCCTGACGATCATATCGGCCATAGGGCAAGACATCATGTAGTAGTTCATAGACAAGGCTTGAGCCCGGAGCTTGTAGCCACTAGCAACCATCTCAAACAATAAGATCACACCAATCGAATACGACACAACCATCTTAGCCGAGTTTATGGAAGAGGCTACAAGCTTCAACATTTTGTAAATTTTGATCAAGCTGAATGAATTGGGTAGCAAAATGTGGAGAAAATGTACTAAAATGTATGAAAGTTTGGTGTCTTTGGATTGGTGATCAAGAACAAGGCAATGAGTGTATATATAGAGAGAGATGAAGGGAAGTGGAAATGAGAGTTGAGGTAATATTGGTAGTGGAAGAGTGTAGTGGACCGTCCATGCAGGGTTTATTTGGTCCACTATTATTATTATTTAGGTTTATCAAATGATTATATATATTGTAATCAAATATTATTGACCCTTTGTAATTATTTAATCCTTTTGCATGGTTAAATAGTAATTAGGGACAATTTAGGTCTTGATGCATGAATGAATCATAGACGAATCATGATAGAGAACTTCATTCATTAAATAAGTGTCGTTTGACTTTCTAACACGTATTTTAAGGAGTTGTTTTGCACTTGTTAGTTACTACCTCCGTTCCATAATACATGGGCTTTTCTTTTTTGACACGTTTTTTAAGGAGCGAAAAACTCTATGAAATATTATTTTTTTAATTAAATTTTTTATATCATTTGATACTTATTACTAATAAGTATCAAGCGATATAAAAAATTTAATTAAAAAAATAATATTTTATATAGTTTTTCGCTCCTTAAAAAGCGTGCCGAAAACTAAAAACTCATGTATTTTGGAACGGAGGGAGTATAAGCTTAAAATTATTTTAAGGAGTTGTTTTGTACTTGTTAGTTATAAGCAAAAATAATTTGAAAAATATGTATTTTGTTTTTCTATTTTGGAAAAATTTCAGGGAAACGGTTGGAGATGGTCTTATTGACCTTTAGGATGTTGCTATTTGCACCCACTTATTTTACTATATGCAACACATCTTACCTCTCGTTTATGACTGAAGATACGCATGATATTTTACATATAAATATCTTACGCCTCTTGAATCACACGTATGTAACTCAAGAGGCGTATGATCTATTTTTTAACATAAAAATAGAAAAAAAAAATATATGGCGTAGATAGTAAAACAAGTAGGTGTATTTATCACTTACATATAAATATCTTATTTTATGTAGTCTTTTGTTGTATTAGGTGACTGTATTATGTTTCCATGTTGTATTTTCTTTTGCTTTGGTGTATGTTTAGACGGCAAGCCGTCTGCCGACTTTGTCGGCCTCTCGAGGTCCGGACCATTCCGGTCTCGAATTATTTCCTAATAAAAAAAATCACTTACATTTCCAAAACAACCCTTGCAAATACATTTTATTTATTTATTAACTGTCAGGCATTAAAAAGTAAAACACCGCCAAATACATCCTTATTCCTCCCATTGCAGTCTGAGAGAATCCAAAAAGCATTTGACCACTTCATTCATTTCATAGGGTTGGATTGGATGAAACTTAATTTCGACGGTTCCTCAACTCACAATCATCAAAGTTCCATTGGTTTTGTCATACGAAATGAGAACGGTACAGTGATGGAAATTGGAGGAGATAAAATTGGAAAACAAACACCCCTTATGGCAGAAGCGCTCGCTATAAGAAAAGGAATTGTGTGTGCAAAGCAATTAAATATTAGCAAACTCATTATTGAAGGTGATTCCCTCATTATCATTGACTACTTCAAAAAGGGTACAAAATGTCCATGGGAAATCGAACTAGTTTTATCTGACATTAGTTCCCTTCTAATTGGGATTAACGAAGTCTTGTTTACACATGTTCTTCGTTCTGGTAATTGCGTGGCAGATCGGGTTGCACACCTTGCTCATGCAATTAATAATCCCAACTTTCACAGCGATTCTGATCTTTATGATCTCATCCAACAGGATGCTATCGGGTGATGACTTTGTCACACCCGAATTTTTACCGAATCAAAAAAAAAAAAAAAATTCATAGGGTTGGATACTTGGATGGCAAAAAATTTACATAATTTAGAATGAACTTGTCATGCTATGAATAAAAGTCAATAGTTGTATCATATCCAATTTTGCAAATAGGTGTCTTTAATTCAATTCTAGAAAGTGAAAGGGAAATCATAAGTGGTGGTTAGACATGCAAAGATGAAAGATGAGCTGGTTCCCATCTAGAGATGGATGGAGAAAGAAGACAACCAAATTCATATGCTTTCTTTCTAGCTTTAGTGGCTTCTTTTTGTGGGTGGGAACCACTATATATGTAAAATGTATATATGTGTTTGTGTTTGTGTTTCTATTGAGTGGCTTTTTCTGCGTGAGGCCGATTGCACCATTGCTACTGCAAAACTACATCTCTAGAGTGCTTCCCACACGTTTTTGGTAGGTATCAACAAAGTATGTTGTCTGCATATATATATTACAAGGTCAACACCAAGGGCGACAAATTTGTTTAGTGACCATTATTACCAACCGAACCAATTAAATTGGTAACGATAATGGTAATCAATTCGGTAATATTGGTGTGGTTAAAGCTAGAGAACTTAACATAAGCAAACTAGAAATTGAGGGTGACTCACAAATCGTCATCAACAATCTTGCAAAAATCAAGAGCTAGTGAAAAGTTGAGCTAATCATGTAACCACAAACATTGGTCCTTTAGACCTCATATGTAAGGATGCAATTGACTAGATTTGGTCGATTTGACCGTGCCACATTTACAATTTCATGTTAGGTACTATATACAGAAAGGCAAGATCAACCAAAGAAACCTACCTAATAAACTGGTTAACCCAACTACTAACTTCTAGGATCAAATTAACCAGGAGATAACTTAAAGCAAATACTTTCCTCAGCCACCTAATAAACTGGTTAACCCAACTACTAACTATTAGGATCAAATTAACCAACTACTTCCCTCAAGGAGCTCTCTGCATAGGCGAAAGGCGAAAGGCGAAATGCGACGAGCATTTACAAGGTGCAGAAGCTGGCTGACACGAAACAGCGGGGCAAGCTCTTCCCTCCGGCACCTCTGACCCGCAGAGCAGCCTCATCCTTGCACTGGCCGCTGAGTTTTACCATTTTGAAAGAGCTCCTGGAGCACCTCCAGCACACGAAGCTGGCTGGCACGACCTCAGAGTCGTGGATCCCGGTGCACCTCGTGTGTTGCCACACCCCGCAGACATCACAAGCCAGCATCCTTTCACCGTCGTCATCCTGGGCTCCGCAGCTGCAGTCTACGACCCATTTCTCAACCCCACGTTCCATACGATATTTACTTAGCCCGTTCTGCGTGTTACACCCTCCACGGATGGTAACAGTCTGCAGGGGTTTCAGAAGCAGCTTGACATGGGTTGAATCATCCAACCCACTGTAACCCAGTAACTCTTCACCGTGAAATCCGTTAAAAATTATGTAGATTTCTTGGAAGACCTTAGAAGCTTCTTTTTTGAGGTCGGATACTGTCGCATTTTGCGGAAGGATGATCAGTTCCGGTGGTGGGTTGATTGCATCCTCTTCAAATTGATCAAACAGTTCCACTTGACAGAAGAGGTAGAGGGAGTTGACATTGGAAAGTTGCGCTGGAATCTCATAATCCTTCACAAATTGCTTGCAGTCCAGAAGCTGGATGGCTGCCCTTATAGCAGCTTCCCTCTTAGCTTCAGGTCCAAAGGTCAGCAACGTCTGTGGATGTAGTAGAGACTCGTACAAATACCTCAAGTCACAGATCATATGGCCTTTGGATGGAGAATTGGATGAAGATGTATTTACAGAATCCAAGTTTCCATTCAAAGACGTGTTTCCTGACTCAAGCCTGTGAACAAGTGTATCAAATTAAGACTAGTTCCACAATTTAACAAAAGAATGGTAGCACAAGGATAAACCAGACAAAATAACTTCAGTATGTATCATCAAATTTGATATTATGTGCATTATCAGACAACCGTTGAGATCAGAGATGAAGATTACCTGTACTCCAAGGCTCCAGACTCAGGATTCTGACGAGAATGGACAAAAAGGTTATCGGAAGCCTGCTTTCCAACAAGTCCCTTGAGACAGTCATCAATAAGATCTGGTGGACCAGCCTTGCAAACAGCACCCTTGAGAGTGCGCCAATTAACCCAGTTGGAACCTGTAACAGCCTTCAACACCCTAATCATGGCTGCTTCCACTCGCTTGACATCACAGCTTGTCCAGTTAGATAATGCCTCAGAAACACACAATCTGCGCTTCTTGAAGGGTTCTTCATGACCTGGTGACATTATTGGTGCGTTGTGCACAGAAGTCATCAAGAAGTCAAACAAGTCCCTCACATTTACAAGTTCATGTTCTGACAAGGACTGGTAAAATAGAATCAAATCCTGGATACGTGTTCTAGGTTTCCTGCCTTGACAGAGAAAAGTGGACAATGGCAAATTCGAGAGAATTTTAACAGCCTCTTGATAGGTTTCTTGAGTAAGGGCAAAGCTGCCAGCTCCAAACTTGTATCCCCAGTCACCATACCATGGGTTCCCTTTGGTGACAGCATGAAGCAAACGGTACTCAAGCCCGTACTTCTTTGAAACATCCATCACACTTATTTTCCTGTTTCACAAGTGAAAAACAACCAAAAATGGAGATTTTATAGGTGTCCAAAAAATATGGTGATATGGATACACTAAGGCATAAAGACAAATGTTAAAGATATTAATCAATGCTTGCACATTTTAAATCAAATATGAACAAATTAAATGGAACAGCAATTTTGTTTAACTTGAAGATTGCTTATATTTAACTAACAAATTAACGGAAGGTAAATCTCTGTAACTTTCTCCCTTTGTCGCATCTCCAAGACTCCAACAATGTAAATCTCTATTCTTTTTTCTGCTTTCTAGAACACCATTTGAAAGACTTTTTTAATGACAAGACTCACACTAATTCTCTTTTTTCAGGTTGTTTAGAAACCTCTACTTGGGAGTTAAGAGCAGAAAATTAATAACGAAGCAGTAAAATATGAGAAAACAATGACATGTACTGATGAGTGATGAACATAAACAAGAAGTCAGAGCTATTAAGGTTAACTAATCGAAAGAGATTAGACACTTTGCAAATATGATTATAAAGACCAGATATAGTGTATATACTATGTTGAAATGGTACATGCAAACATACATTATTAGTAAACAAGTAACCATCCACCCCTAGGCCCTAGGACTAAGAAGGATAATAGATAATATCTGTTCACCTTGCAACAGGCAAATGAATCTTTCCTAATGACTACACATAAATGAAAGAGAGCATATAACTCCAATCAAGAGTTCTAAGTTCTAACCTGACTCCCAGGTATTTACACAGTCGATCCCAGAAATCCATAAGATGGAATCCAGACAGAAACTTTGAGCCGCCTTCTCTACCATTTATTCTAAGAAGATGCCCATAGCCATTTTCATGAATAACGCCATGCAGAAGATGAGACGTATCCTCTAGCTGTTGATACATCCAATCTTCTGCATTTTCAGACGTCGTCGCATTGCTGCAAGACTTACACCTGCAAAAAAAAGGATCAAAATTTTGCTACATGCCCACATTGTTGCAGATCATAAAATAAACATTCAAAATTCAAACACATTATAAGGTACACAAGTTCACAGTGCTGCACTTCCTAACAAAGTAACAACACACTGCAAGTTAGAAAGGAAACAGGAGGCTGGGATTCAAATCAATTCACACTCTTCATATAAGACATGGTTCAAATTCCTTACATATACCCCCCATGTTAATCATCAATTCATAAATCCTTTGATCCCCCCCCCCCCCCAAAAAAAATACTTTGAATAAATACCATCAATTACCAACTCACTCTCAAAAACAAGGATGCCCATGAGATCCTTCAGGCAAATTGAACAATTGGGAGCAAATTACACAAAAGGGCAATCCTCCACAACTGGCATATATATTTAAACAACATGATCACGCACATACAACCCAGTAACTAGTTAACTACAGCTGCAAACAAATTACATGAGTACATAAAACATTCATAAGAGGTAATAGATAAACTCCATTCTAATACCTGTGGTCAGAGAGATGAACATCAGATCCACAATTTGAACAGCATTTGAGATGCCCACCGATGGAAGTTCCATCTCCCTTAACAATGATATGGTAACGCTTGGTGCAAACTGGATGCCCACTCCAACCTGTATATTCACAACAATTCGAGAATACCCAAATTTCATTAAGGAGTAATACAAATTTAAAATTTGCATAAAGGACAATAAAATATACGGAGTATGATTCAACCACAAAAAATTATTGATAAATTCTGTTAAAATATCAAACATTACGGAGTAAGTTATAACGTACAAATGTTCCCTAATTTTTTTATTTTAGGACCCTATGGATGGATCATGTGGGGGCAACCAGACAGAGTAGTCAAGGCTTCATTTGAATAAATTGACCACACATGCTAATTGTTTGGCAATTATACCCTTTACCGCCAAAACCATGTACTGTACTCGTAATTGTTTACTCATGGAAATTTCTGGAATATGGATAATATATTGTTGAATTCGCTGTCAAACTGTCAGTGTCACGACAAAACTTAGTGCACCAACCCCACTCAACCAAGAGAGCACCGGGTGGCAGGTTAGAATCAATTTCCCGGTAAAAAGACAACGAATCACGATCCACTCCCAATTCCAGTGCGAGAAACAGGGAAGAAATTTATGAGTGCAATTATTGTTGCAAATTCCCATTTTGATCAATCAAACTCGCCGAAAATGCTTATATTTTTCACATCTGTCGTTATATTTTTCATATTTATGCGAAAAATGCCAAAATTAAGAATGAATTTTAGTCATAAGATTAATGTCGGTATAGAAAAAGGCGGTTCAGGAAGGGACTAGGACTGTTTCGAATGACTCGGTGAGTTGACTCACCAACAACACGGCACTGATCACAGTAGACAGATCTAGATCTGGCAACGACCTCTTCGACGACGTCAAGGCCGACGACGAACGGAGATCCGTCGCCGGAAGCAGGATCAACGAGATCTCCGACGCGGAAGAGAACCTGCCACGTCACGAGGTGGGGGGAGAGCGACGACGGCGGCGGGAGGAGCGCGTGCCTGGCAAGGAACCCACCGATATTCGACCGGAACGTCCCGCCGGCGCAGGAGAGTCCGCCGGCGTCGAAAGACGGGAACGTGAGGAAGTCCAGTAGGTCCACATCCACGCGCCTCTTGACGCGCTTCAGCGACGTGGCGTCCACCACCATACCTACCCCTGAGCTCTCAGATCCGCGGTGGCGCGTGGGAGGTGGGGGGAAACAACGCTTTTTTTTTACAGAGGCTTAGATCTGTGGCTGTGGTCTGTGGATAAGGGATGAGGAGAGATGATTTAACGGCTAGGGTTTCACGAGGACGAGGAGAGAGAGAGAGTGAGGAGTGGAGAGAGAAAGGATGGTTCGGATCCGAAGATGGCGGTTAGGGTTTTTGATTTTGTGGACGATGAGTGAGGTCTTCCTTTTCGGGGCGGGGGACTTATTCTTCGTTTTTCTTTTCTTTTGGGGTCAAATTTTTAATTTTGAGGGATCTTTCTAATAGGTAGTTGGCGATATCCGTCGGATCCAATCTCGAACCCGAAAACCCGAATCCAACTTGAACTCTAGCAATCCAAAATTTAAACCAAGAACTCGTTTGGTTGGCAACTAAAAAACCCAGGAAGTAGAAAGATCGAGAAAGTAGATAAAATACATCTGTTTGGTTGGACTTTTTATCACAGAAAAACCCAAGAAGTTAAGTTTCTAGGAATTTAAATTCCTTCATTTTGGGGATTTAACTTACCTACTTGCCCCTAGGTAAGTTGCAATTCCACCTTTTATAATTAGAAAATTCTTAATTCCCTTGTTTTAATTTCTACAATCTAAAATCCAACCAAACATATTTTTTCAATTCCCGGAAAGTGCAATTCGTGGGATTTTAATTCCCGAGAAGTTACTTCCCATGAATTGCTCTTCCTGTGTTAAACCAAACGAGCCCCAAGTGAAATAGAAAAGGGAAAAACAATAATATCAAATTTTTTAAATTAATTTTTTATTTATAATTTTATACTTGAAAATTATAGGAGTATTGAATAGTAAAATGGACAAACTACCAAATTTGTTATTTAAAACGGGTTATCTTGGATATATGAGTATTTAAAAAACCTCCAGTGTCATATTGGTATTTAAAAAATATTCATTAGTATATATATACTATAATATATATAAAAAAAAAGAATAAAAGTAAATTCATACTTTTTAATCGGTTTTCATAAATTGGTTTTTATTGGCTAGAAGTTAGATTTTTTCACATTTTAGTATATTAAAAAAGTATGACTTTTACTTTTATCTTATTTATATTAATGATTATTCTTTTAATGAATTATCAATAAAAATGGTTCAAGCTTACGAAATCGGGTTTAATAAAAGCTTGGGAAGAGAACCGAACTTCTAGCTAAAAAATATATAATATATATCCACATGTGGTTTTTTTAATACCAATATGAAATCGGAACTTTTTAAAATATTTATATGTCCAAAATTGTTAACATACTCAATCTATTTTGAAAAACATGCCATTTTATTTTTTATACACGTTTTTTTAAAAAAGTTCAAATTTGAATAAAATATCTACTATATAATTATTATTTTTGATGATTTTATACTTGTCACTAAAAAAATATTTTTAATTGAATTTTTTTTTTTTAATGGAGTCTTTATGGCCATGACTACATGAGGGATTAAGGAACAGTTTTGAGGACACACGATTTGAGCCCATCACGGTCAACAGTCAACACTTGCTACCGTTACACTCACTATTCATTATTTTAATGTCCTATAATCACTAGTCATTATAAAAGGCAATGATATTTAATCACTTCACATGAAAACCAAGTAGTGTTCCAAAAACATGATTTTCCAACTAGTAACCGTTACCAATTTTTTTTAACACTTAACACCCTACATTACCTAACATGTATATATAATAGCCAACTGAGTCACATACTCAAAACATTCAAAGTATACACCAAAATTTTCTACAAGAAAATCACTTATTCAAGCAAGAAATTTCGGCAAAAGATGGCGCTCCGACCTTCTAAATCGGCAATCATGTTACTCGTCGGGGCATTGGTGGTTGCCGGTGGTTGTTTGTGTGGCGCAGCTGATCCACCACCGCCGCCACAATTCTCGGCCATGTTTGTGTTCGGAGATTCGTTAGTCGACTCAGGCAACAACAACTTCCTCAACTCCCTAGCCAAGGCTAATTACATACCCTATGGTATCGATTACTCTATGGGTCCGACGGGCAGGTTCTGTAACGGCAAGACCTTCATCGACTTTCTAGGTATGGACTTACAAATGTTACAAATAAATCATACATAAACTTAGTTTAAATCTAACAACTTTATTTAATTAATGTTTTTTTTGTCTAGGTATATTATATTATTTCAAAGGTTTTCGATTTTTCTTAATTTAGGGCAACATTGGACGATTTTAGTGTTTATGGTTTTCGATTTTTCTTAATCCTTCTTTACTTGAATAGTTACTTATCTCCAACATATTCTCTATTTTAGAGAATTTTAAAGCATTTTTTGGACCAACAGATACCTCATCGATCTCATTCTCCAAAATGTGAAATAAGCAGAAAAAATAGATATTTGATATCTCATCCTTCAAATCTTATAAATTGAGAAGTCGTTGGAATTAAAGCAAAAATAATTGAAAAAATATGTATTTTGTATCCCATTTTAGATAATCTTTTAGAGATTGTCTTAAGTGTTGAATTCTAATAAATCCTTTGTTTGGATGCAGCTGAACTGTTGAACCTTCCACAACCAGTAAACTACATAAACACATCAGACCAAAACATCATCAAGGGAGTAAACTATGCTTCAGCTGCTGCAGGGATTCTAGATGAATCGGGTCGAGCACTCGTAAGTGATCGAATTTCTCCCAAAGCATTTCCATTACCATTGATATAATGTTAGCTGATCCAACTTGAACAAAAAATGCAGGGAGAGAGGTACAGTTTGAACAAGCAGGTCCAGAACTTCGAATCCACCTTGGATCTACTAAGGAGTACCGGAATGAACGAAACCGACATGTATCGATTCCTAGGCGACGCGTTTGTGGTGATGGTCTTGGGTAGCAATGACTACATAAACAACTACCTCCTCCCTGGTTTGTACCCAACAAGTAGCCTTCACAACCCTCGAGACTATGCCAATCTTCTCCTCAACAATTATGCAAGGCAAATTGAAGTAAGAATCTAACCTAGTGGATATCCGGTTTACTAATCTAACCTAGCGGATATCCGGTTTACTCAGCTATTCCTCTCATTGTCAATTGGTTATTCTCCTTTCTGTAGGGACTCTACAGCTTGGGGCTAAGACAATTCTTCTTAGTAGGCGTGGGGCCACTCGGTTGCGTCCCCAACCAAAGGGCCACGGGGGGCGGGAACCCACCCGGAGAGTGTGTGACCAATGTGAATGAGATGGTCATGTTGTTCAACACAGGGCTAAGTTCTCTAGCCGATCAGCTCAACACTAACCACCGGGACGGAGTTTTTGCCTATGGGGACACCTATGATGCTTGTATGGACATATTCACCAATCCAACGTTATACGGTAAGATCTCGACATCACCCTATGATGCTTGATGGTATCGGGCTCGTTACTTAGCCGGTTAATGTGGGCATGATGCAGGGATGAAGGTCGTCGACAGAGGATGTTGCGGGATAGGAAGGAACCGAGGGGAGGTGACATGCCTACCGCTTTCGATACCGTGCCCAAATCGAGGAGAGTATGTGTTTTGGGATGCATACCACCCTACAGAAGCTGTGAACCAAGTGCTTGCCCTAAAGGCTTACAATGGACCCATTACTAACTCCCAACCTCTTAAACACAACAAGGCTCATAACTAGTCCAAACACCAATTCACAATTTCCTACTGGTTTTTATTTTATTTTCATGATTAAGTCCTCTTAGTATGTGTTTGTGTTATGGAACTTTAACTAGAGTTGTATTCTTGTTCCATAACATATAAGTAAGCTTTTCCTTCATGTTATCAGATGGGATATCTATCTCTTTACCTTCACTGCAATGGAGTTTCTAGCTATGATTGGGGTAAACCCAAGACAAAAAAACCTCACCGAACTAATCGTCGGCATCGTGCAACACACACTTGACCTCATAATCCAACTCTTCACTGCGTTATTAGAGCCTTCTTCCTTCTTTTCAGCAGCAAGAAGAAGGAAGGGCTTATCAAGCTTTTCCAATCTGAGTTTAGATCCCACATCGAAATTCAGAGAAAGGAAGGCGCAGAGGGAGACCTATTAAATGGTACGGAGGTGCAACGTGTTAAGTACTTACCTGGACTGGGTCAAACGGGTGATCAACAAGATCCGTGGCCTGGGCTGGTGACATCCATTGCACATTGAGGATGGGTGCCTGTCTAACATCTCCCCATGTGGGAGAGTGTACGTCATAATTTGTGGTAGTGGGGCTTGCGTCCGCGCAGCCCCTTCCTATTCAGTATAAATGCTTTGCTTGGTTGTACGTTGATTGACTCGAATACATGTAAAAATGCTTTGCTTGGTTGTTCCTTGATTGACTCGGCTAGTTGAAACTCAGTAGAGTGTATGTATGACTATTATAAGATCCCTTGAAAAGAAGATCAAATCGTTCCAAATTCACAAGTTAAAAACAAAATCGACCCTTGCGAGGTCAGGTTCAAATCCCATGTATATGTATTAGTGGGTGCTCAAGTATTCATTGGCTGGGTGAGCCTGCTTGGTGGCTTGCCGCCTGGCTAAATCGGTTCGCGTCCTTTGCAGGCTAGGACCCAGACCCGTGGGGATTAGTCGATAACCTCGGAACCCCCCACGTCCAAAAATAAAAAAATATCGACCCAAATTCAAAAGGAATTGAATCCAATTCAACTGAAACCCGGATCTAACCCAACCAGAAATAAATATAACTAGTACTTTTCCCGTACCTTGTACGGGTGAGTATTTGTATATTCATTTACCGCTTTAGTATTCTCACGTACCATGAATATATTTCATTTGATTTGAATTGTTGTCCTGCTTACAATTACAACCCCTGTTATAATACAATAACAGTTACAATCACAAACAAAAGTCTCATAATTGATAAGAGGACAAATGAAAATTATATAATTCAAGTATATTGAATAATTTCTGAGAAGTCACAGGAAACCTAGAAGGTCTTGCTTGAATTACATCCTGCCAAAGTACAAATCCAGTGAATTTAGCTAGTTGCTTAAAGCCAAATGACATGTTTTCATTCATTTTTTTTAAGATGGAGAACAAAAGAGAGTAACAACGACTATGCATTGACATAAGGAAGAAAGTAGCCTCCTCTTCACAATAGTGCAGCACCGACCTTCATATAAGATGGAGGAAGAGATGACAATCCAGGTTTTCGGATAAACAATGTCAACGCTTTTATAATAGAAGGACAGGGAACTTCCTGAAATATAAGAAATACAAATGGGTATTGGGTACAAAGTAATCAACAATAGAATTCGCCATAAAAAAAAAAAGGGAAAGAAGCTTCAAAGTACCTAAGGCAAACCCACTCATGATAACAACATTAGATAAATTGTCTAGAAGTTAAAAATAAATTTATGAGTGAATAATTCGTTGGGAGAGTCGAAGTAAAAGAACAATGAAGATTTTTACATTACCTACCATAGATTCTTGATTCCATCAGTGAGAATACTATAAATTTTACATTGTCACTTTCTCAAAAGCGACAAATGCTACACCACACAAAGTCTCCACAAAGCTGTTGTTCATCACCTGGCTCCAGAAATTCCCTATAATGTCATAGAAAGTCACAAGGGTGAATGACAACTGACGAATCATAGACTCCTAGTCTCCAAAAAATATTTATATTTCTTTTTAAATAAATATAAAAAAAACGCTATCTAGAAGCCAAAAGAAATGGAAAGAGACAGGAGGTAGTGGCTTTGATTCCATGAAGTAACCATCTTATTGTCTAAAATCAACTTAAATCAATTGGAATTTGCAAGTAGCGAGTCTAAAATCAAAATCCTCATCACCTCTACCTCTCTAAAGTGGAAACCAAAATAGAAAATATGAAAATGAAAATCAAACAACTAATAAACAAAAATATGACAATTGATAAACGAAAATCAAAATCTCTATTCCTAATTCAAAGTACAAAATTATCAATTTCACGCATCAAAATGATACTTTCACTCGATTTTACCACTATCAATTATATCAAAGAATAGAGAGAGATAGACGAATTCAGTGTGCATAGGAGGGTGATACCGTTGGAGAGTTCAATTAGCAGCAAAGTATATTTCAGAATCTACTAACAATGTAATCATCTACTCCAGAACCTAGCCCAGAACTGCCAGGTGAAGAGCTGGGAGTGCTTGAAACACGGAGTCGTTGCATATTCGCTTCCTTAGACCCAAGATCTAAGCATGAAACATGATTTGATAGATATTCAAGTGGAAGATGGCTCTAGAAATGCACAACTTGGAAAGTAATCAACTGCATCACCAAACTGAATAAAACAAAGTAAGCATTCATCAGATTTTTTTTTACAAGTTAACAGCTTTATTGATCACATTTGAGGGGGCAAACCAATCCTCCTTTTCATTGTTCGTTGATTTTATTGATCTAGTGTCTCTTCCTCCTTTTCATTCTTTTTCAGCATCAATTCAAAAAAAATTCATAGACTCTAAAAATTAATTCTTAAACAACACTCAAGTAACTTCCCCTAAAAAAATCCACCTCTTCAGAATTCATGATTGTGAATCTAAATTAATGTCGATAAGAGCTTAAGAAAGTGGGAAAATGAGATGAAATACAATGGACAGATATAAAACTAAAATCATAAGGGATGTTGCTACAAGAGCAGTTGCAGCACTCTTTCAAGCCACCTACCCTGCTGTCCGATATCCTACAAGAGCAGTTTCAAAGGGTGGTGTAACTGCTCGCTGTAGGCTAGCTCGTATTCTCTTAAATCACATAGGTTGATCAGTGAGGAAGTATACCAAAACAATATAGTGAGCACCTCAAACAGATTTAGGATTGGAGGCATAGGATTCTCGATGATAGCATTGTATCACCTGTGATTGCAGGGCAAGGATAAAAAAAAGTCTTAAGAATATTCAGTTACATGTGAATATGAAATGCCGCAAACATCAAGGAAAAAATCTAGATTTTAGAAGATGGACATTGTCCACAAAGATAAATACCAGTTTCATAACTGCCTGATTTCATTTGTCAATCCTTGCAATGCGAGATCTTTGTCCTTCTCCCTTCTAAATTCTCCGATAAGAGTAGCTTCATATTCCTATTTGTGAAAGGACATATTCGTGAGCAAATCAAAGACAATAACCTCAATAAAGCCAATTACTGGAGAAAAAGGCAAAACCTAAGACATTCTCTTACCAGATAAAAGTGGGCTAAATGCACCACTATTTTGTCCTTCCCATTTAAATGCCCCCGATGATCCTAGAAGCCCCATGGATAAAGCATCTCCAGTGAAAATCCTTAATGAAACGTTGGTAACTTCAATAAGATATGCCAGCAATGCAGCTGCAAACTCCTACATCAATCATGAGTACCATGAGTCAATTTCACACCGTCATGAAAGCAAAATTAATATCAAAACTCATTTCACAAATCAATTCAGTTCAACCTCCCAGATTCAACAACATTCATATAACCGCAATTAACCAAACCATTAAATAATGTGACTACTTTCGTCACCCGACCCACCACCCAATATCTTTCACCCTACCCGACCCATCACCCACCAAATATTTGAACCGTCCCGTTCACCCATCACCCATCAGGTGGAACGGGTGATGATTAATTTTTCACCCTGAAAAATGACAACAGCTTGTCAAAAGCTGATGATTTTTATTAAATTTATGTGGTAAACAACATACAATGGTCAAATTTGCAGACCACAAAAACACCCCTAACATATTACTTAAATTAATTGATTGAAATGCAGGTTGTTTCATAGGGGTACAATGAAATATTTCATGGCTGTGAAACAATCATGACATGAACCTTTAATTTTTCATTGTGAAAAATGATCTAGTCTTGGCAAAAGTTGATTTTTTTTATTATTAAAACCATGCGATCAAACTCAATTAATTATAAAGAAATCACACAAAGATAGCACAATTTGAGTAAGGTGAAATGAAAAGAATTAAGAACATATTTAACTCACTTGCCACCTCAGTACTTAAACAGAAGCAAACATAGACTTGTAAGATGAAACATAATATCATCCTACCACTTACTCGAGTTCTAGTTCACTCTAGCTGTCAAAATAAATCCAATTTTTCAGGACAAAAATTGTCAGAAATTGGAAATGAATTGGTAATAGAAAACCCCTAATTGACGCATCATGGAAGTGAACTCGAAAATTCACAATAGAAAAATATAATGCATAACAATAACGCATAATATTAGAATCGACGAAGAACAGTAAGCCCAAATGTAAACCAATGAAATAAACCACACCTTATAAAAAAGAACAAAAACTGGAACAATATTGCAATCCTCTCACGAAAAATAGCAAAAATAACTTGACATAATCCACAAAAGAAAGAACAGAAAGATAAAAGTTGTGTCTATACTGTCTTCATACTTGAAGCAAGTTAATTTTACCAATATACTCTATAGTTCAAACTTCAAACATATCCATTAACATACCCCACTTGATCATCCCAATTTGAGCACACAAGCTGAACGCAATAGAATAGCTAAACTTGGCAAGAATTACACCAGACACTCTTGCTTCACTTAGTGTATTCATGGATTTGTAGTAAAGCCCAATCTCTTAATACCTTGAAATAAGCAAGTTCCATGATATAAGCAAGCCCAATATGAGAGGATTTGAATGGTCTAAGCCTCAATAAAAGTTATATACTTGCTGCTATAAAAAAACCATCCTTATGAAGCACTGCAAGTCTGATAACAAAATTAACATGTGCCCCAACACACAATTGAAAATGACAGTAGTCATCTTCAGTTTGCCGAAATAACAAAGTATGGAGAAAATAATTTTTTTTTTAAATACAAAAAATCAGTCTTACCACATTCATGATACTTATACACAAAATCACTCAGTAATCTATACAATTCAAAAGATAGACAAACAAATACATTGATCATGATACAAAACTCAAAGGCAACTACAACACTCTTATTCATGAGAAACAAATACATGCCAGATTCAATAACACAAATAAGATAAAACCACAATTCCAAATCACAAAGCACAAATTCTAATACCAATTTCTCGGAATTTATTATCAAAATCACAAACCCTAATCGAAATTTACCCCAAATTGATTCTCAAATCCACAAATTATAATTCAAATTGATTATCATCTCAATGAATTTAAACTTAAAAACAAATAAATTAAAAGGTAGAGGAAGTGAGGAGCAAAACTAACCCTTTTCAGGAACTACGGGAGTGCGAGGGTTGGCCGAGGGGCTGGGGTCTGGTGCGCTAGTGCCGGGGACAGCCAGAGGGGGCTCCTGCGGCGGTAGCTGGCTCGGGGACTCTCCATCTCGCTCGACGGCGCAATGTTTACCCAAATTCGGAAATTCCGGCGTCCCCATCGGAAATATATCGAAGGAAGCGATTCCCTGATCCGGCGATGGAGGAGGGAGGATGGGAGAGGCGAAGAGAGATATGGGGGAACCGGAGATCCGGAATGGGGAAGAAGAAGACGGAGATTTTCTCTTCCCGTCAAATCCCTTCACTTCTCCCGTTCTCTCTCTTTTTGTCGGAGGAGCTTCAAGTCGACGATCGATGTATTAACGGGGAGAACGTGGGTTGGGAAGGCAGTTTCTTATCTTTGTGAAGTGGGGGACACGTGGCTCAATTTCTAACAAAGGGATTGCTTCTGAAATAATAAGTATTAGGGGTGGATATAAACCCGAAAAACCAAATTATTCGATCTGAAATAAATTGAACCCAATAACCCAAAACAAACATAAACCCGACCCAACCCAAAAAATCAGATTATCCGAAATAGAGTATATAAACGGAATCCAATCCACCCGATGACATTCGCTATTGAATTATTAAATCTACTTTTCTAATTTCGATCAAAGTTGTTTTTTCAGTTAAACCTTGGAATGTACCATTTTTGTAATAGTGTTATTTTCAATCCCTTCTAACATTTTGGAGGGGGGTTTGTAATAGAGATTTGCCTTTCAAAAGCTCGGAAACACGTACCAATACTTGACATTTTAGGGCTCAAATTAAGACTACCAAGACTATTGAGTATTTGACGACTTAGGGCTCGTTTGGTTTAATGTGAGGATTGAAATTCCCAGGAGGTTATTTCATGTGAATTGAATTCCCGGGAAGTCGAATTGATGAGAATTATGAAAATGTGTTTGACTGATTTTTTTTAGATGATTAAAATGGGGACTTGAAAATTTTCAAATACAAATGGTGGAAGTTGAACTTTCTCCAAATTAGAGGAATTTAACTTCATGAGAAGTGAATTCTTGGGTTTTTATTTTGTAAAAATATAAACTTCACGGGAAGTGAATTCTTGGGTTTTCATTTAAAAAAAATATAAACCAAACGCAGACATTTCTCCAACTTTTTGAAAATTTCTACTTCCTGGGTTAACCAAACACACTCTTAGCTAAATATAGGATAACCATCTATTTTTAACAACTATTAATGGTTTTAAAATAGATTTTGTCTAATGAGATATGCTATCGGCGATTCGGCGGCCCATTAGGAGAGGATTTCCATCCAATTATCACATTGAAAGGATGCCTCCCGTATAAAAATCCATCATTATTAACGATTCAAACTTGATATTATTAATGAATCAAAATGTTATTTTCCAATGATTAAGTTGAAAAAACACTTGTGCTTATTTTCCAATGAATATGCTGAATATTTTATTTTTTTGAAATTTATTGCCTTCTCTTAAACTTTTTTTTTTGTGGGAGATATCATAAAATATTATCTAGTAAATTAAATATATATTGTAACATTTTACAACATCACACAACAAGAAAAGGAAAACACTAAAACAAAGGTAATTCTCTGCATCGAAGACAGAAACTCTGCTTTACTGTTAGGTGTAAGAAAAGCGGTTGAACTATGAATAGCTAATCTCTGCATCGAAGGCGACTCACAGTTATTAAACACTTTCAGGCATCCGCTCGATGTCCCTAGGAGATTGAACTGATTATGTCTGAAATAAAGGTAATTCTCTTAGGTTACACACCTTTGTCACGGCGCCCGGGGAATTGAGAACTTAATGGATCATGCCTTGCAGGATCTCATCCGCAAGAATGCTTTTCGGTTAGGCTTTTCTGCCTACCATAATTCTTACCTAATAAAAAAAAGAAGCTCGTATCCTCGAGCCAAAGCAACAACAAAGACATCCCCACAATGGAAGACTGTAAATGACGAGAAGCAGGGACACGACTAGCAAAAACCTGCAACCGCGAAAGAAACATCTCCTAGCCTAGCCGGGGAAGTGTGCATCACATAACCTTCTCTTCATCTAAACGTGTAAATTTCAAAGTGTGTTTATTTCATGACTAAGATCGCCACTTGAACTACGAGAGAAACACCGATCCGAATTTCTCACTAAATTCTCCTATTTTTCCCCCAATTTACTTAAATTCAGCTTCTTGGACGGCAAGGCGGAAGTTCAGTGGCTTCTCAAACACGCATCAACCAACGGGCGACGCCGAGGCAATCGATCAACTCATCACCGGATTCACCGCCATTACATGGCCTCTTGATTCCTTCCTATTCCAGATCTCTTCTTCTACCTGCTGAAAGAGGTCAGTTCAAATTCCCTTTCTTCTTCTTGTTTCCTTTTCTTCAATCCTTTGAATACAAGGCAAGCTCAGCAATTCATGAGTTCTTGAAGCGGTTTTTCTTTTTCTTGAAGCGGGAATTCATGATAATAATCGCAATGATTACTTTTCTTGATTGGATTGGGAACTGCAATTTCGTGATTTCTGGTTAATACTCCGAAATCGACGAGGATCGTCTAGTCCGCAATTGTAGTCCATACCGTAGTCCAAATTATTTCATTGGCTGAATTGAAATTCCTAATGATTTTCTTATTTAAGTGTTTGTACCTTATAATTTATTTTAATGCTTATCGGCCAATGAAATTAAAGGGACCATAAAAATGGACTACGGTGTTGGACTAGACGATTTTCACCGCTCCGAAATAGGTCACCTTTCTTAGATTTGTTGCCATATCTATTGATTTTTATGATAACTATTTTTTCTTATAGTGTTAGAGACAATGTGAAAAGACAAATATCCCACATTGATAATATAAACAATGAAGCCTTAGTATATAAACTAGTAAATCCCACATCGATAATATAAACAATGAAGTCTTAGTATATAAATTAGACCCTTTTCCCCCTCCAATGGAGTAGGGAGTAGGCTCACTCTTAACTATCCACTTTTTTGATCTGGTTTCTAAACCACAAAACTCTTTCTGTCACTTTGGTAATATTGAAAAGTCGAAAAAACACCGCCAAAATTGAAAAGTCGAAAAAACACCGCCAAAAAGGCTTTGCATTAAGCTCAGTTTAGGTCGAAAAAACACCGCCAAAATTGAAAAGTCGAAAAAACACCGCCTTTGGTAATATTGAAAAGTCGAAAAAACACGCCAAAATTGAAAAGTCGAAAAAACACCGCCAAAATTGAAAAGTCGAAAAAACACCGCCAAAAAGGCTTTGCATTAAGCTCAGTTTAGGGAGAAAAGATGGGGAGAAAAAAAATGTGTGAAATCTCAATTAGTAGATGAAGATGTAAAAAGGAAAGCAACCACCAAATCGATGACGATGAGGCGGTGGAGCTTCCAGTACCAGCACTAGAAGAGCAGCTTTGTGCTGACTAAGGGGTGGAGTAAGTTTGTCAAGGAAAAGGGGCTGCGATGACGATGAGGCGGTGGAGCTTCCAGTACCAGCACTGGAAGAGCAGCTTTGTGCTGACTAAGGGGTGGAGTAAGTTTGTCAAGGAAAAGGGGCTCAAGACCAAGGATGTTGTCATCTTCTACAAGTGTCAGATGGGGCCGGGGTAGCAAGTTTCTACATGGTCGATGTCCGGCAAAGCCAGCCTCAACTCAAAGGCATCGGAGTGGGCCCCAACGCAGTCGCAGAGGCGAAAGAAGGGGAGATGGAAGATGAAGGGCAAGAGAAGGTGAATGTGGTGGTGGAAGAGAAAAGGAGTGATTAAGCTGTTTGGAGTGGATATACAATCGTATGATGTGTGAATTTGGGCAAATCTAACTGTCGGAAAGTCGAAAAAATAACCAAGGATGTTGCCTTATACAAGTGATACATACATATTAGTAGAGTTTTGTTAGTAGGCTAGAACTCATCTTAACTATCCACATGATGTTGATTTTGTTGTTCAACTATCAAAGAGAAAATACGACTTTTTTGATATGTTTTTATCTGGTTTCTAAACCACAAAACTCTTTCTGTCACTTTGGTAATATTGAGAAATCGAAAAAACACCGCCAAAAAGCTTTGCATTAAGCTCAATTTAGGGAGAAAAGATGGGGAGAAAAAAAATGTGTGAAATCTCAATTAGTAGATGAAGATGTAAAAAGGAAAGCAACCAAGTTGTATCATGAATTTTGTGAATGCAGCCTGGAAGATTGGGTTTCGGCGTGTTTTCGCCTTTCGGAACACCTAAAACCACCAGGTTGGGTCGAGTTTTCGCCTTTGGAATCATCTAGGATGCCTGCATAGACATATTCAACAGTCCAACATTAAATGGTAAGAATCTCGTCCACACAGTAGGACTACGAAGCCATGCCTGGTCAGGTTCATGCAAAAGAGCATCGTCCACACAGGGTAGGTCTAAGTAAATCAACAGATGTGCGAATGCAGCCTCGAAAACTGGTATGGGCAATGACATCGGAGACACTGTCTGATGGACGAAAATAGAGTGGCGGATTTCAGTGGTGGTGGTTTCACAATTGGCTAAGAGAGGAGTGGCTGATCAATGACATTAGAACAATGCCCATGAAGTAGTACAACATATTCAGCCTAGCATGATATTTCCAACCGAAACAACTAAGCCACAATAAAAAGAAATATAAACATAAAAATAGCAACCCCATTGATTCCGCAGAGTTTTAACATCCAAACAACATATGGAAAATCGAGGGCTAAATGGATCAATGTTTCCCAGTTTGCAAAATGGATAGCCACAATTGTATCCATCATTAGCCAACATAAACGTCCTAAGTTGCTGCATTAGTTTTACCTACGTCATTAGTAATGTCCGGGAAACTTACCAGCTAGCTGCATGCAAAATGTACTTCTTACTTCTAAACATAGAGTGAGATTACCTACGTACTGTTAACAACAGGAGTGAAAGTCAAACGATCTAGGTGGATGAAGTATATCCTCCAGTGGAACCAGAAGCATGCTTTCCCTTCAACACTTCCAAATCAGCACTGAAACCCTTCTCCGTTTCCATCAACTCGTCCAAGCACCTTTTCATGCATTCATACTTCCTCTCTTCATGGGCTTTCACACGGTTGTTCCTTTCCATAACAAAGGATGGCTTCTCTAGGTCTTGAGACTTGATGGTGGTGTCCGCTTCCTCCAGCCTAAAACCAAATACATTTAGAAATATCAAATATCTAATGAATGTTTCATGTCAAATAATCTACTTTTCAGATACTACAAATAAGGGTTATCAACCATCTTTTACTTTCATCTATTTCCCACTAATTTAGTTGTCCATTAACCCCTTGATAGATATTGCAAGGGAGTACACTTATCCCCATGTAACATAAAGCTTTGAGAAATCGAGTTATTTGCACCTGCATTTATGATCCTCTTCAGTTGAAACACACAAGCCTAGATCTTCAACATTTTCCTTTGTATTTACCGCACCTTGCACATATGTCTTCTCATCCCTGGAAAACTGATCTTGGGAGTCCATCTACAACCACAAAGCTTAAAGTTAGTGAACAAAGAAGGAAGATGATACATGATTAAACTTTCAATAACCAGAAGACCATTGGTGCTGCATTATTGAGAAAACTACTAATTGACCATCAATGGGTCATAGAATAATAGTGGCATTGAAAACAAGAGCAATACCAAATGGAAAGACAAAAAGCCCGGCTCTATTTTGCCTACCCACTGAAACAAATATGAGAATTAAAATTTCAACTTACTCAAGGCCTCGGTCTTGCACGACATTATGTCTTCTCTATTCTATAAAATGATCGGTAAACCATGTGACATTGGCAAAGTCACTAAGACAAACTGAAGCTTTTAGAGGACATCAGGAATATTATACCTTAAAGGAGAGAATATGAAAGCTTTATCACAAATCTGTGCAAAATGTGAAGCAAGGAGTTATACCAGAAAAGTTGGTGCTTTCATTATCTTTGGCACGATTCATGACAAAGAGGGAGAAAAACTTTGATTTGAGCATTAATCAAATGAGACTTATTAAGCTACCAATAAGTGTAAATGTGGATTTCAAGTGTTTGTTGTTCCTCGTGTAAAAAAATCATTTCACATGCCAAAGAACCAAGAATAGAAAATGGAAATGCAAAAGCTTTACAATAACATGCACAAAACAAAGGTTTGCTATGTTACCTGTTCTTGGTTCAGCGACTGATGGAGCTTTGACATCTGCTTTACAATATGATTTTCATCTAATCCCTGTCTTAGCATTTCACTTATGAAGCTTAAAGATTCCTCTAACTTCTCCAAGCATCTTTTTTCTTTAGCCTCCTTCTGCTTTAACCAAGTCAGTTGCTGAGTATCTTCATGCAACAGCTTCAACTGGGAGACCACTTCAGAGTATGATCTCATTTCATACTTCACCCTCTGCTTGCCTGATTAATGAAGCAATATCAACATGCCAGGTCAATATAATAATCTGGCAAACCTTATAACTTGTGTATATCAAAGTGTCATCTCGCAATGTTGACAAGTTTTGGCACGTAAATTTGAAAGAGAAGATTTTTCTCTTAATAATGTGTTACAGATTATTCAACAAAAGCATTTTCATACAATAATTCATAAAACTCAGCAGAACAAAAGGACAGCAAAATACCTCTACTATGTTGATTGAACAATTCCACATCAACCTTGGTTGCCAAGTAACCATACAGTTGGTCCCTCCCTCCATGGGACAACTTACACCCATGTTCCCATGCCTCTCTTCCAGTCCCTTTCTCCAGAAAATGCTTATGCAAACGCTCAGCTTCCAAATATCCAACGGTGGAGCTCTCAAATATCAGTAAACTAATGCCAAGGTGCCCTTGTGGACCATATAAATGACGGGGCTTCACAGCAGCATAAGAGCTGAAATAGTCAAGAAGCTCCTGTACACCCATGCCCTGCCAATTCAGAAGAAGAAAATGAACCCATAAGATGGAGAGTAAAAGAAGAAGAAGAAAACAACACACTAGCCAAGTGACTGAAGTGATTTCCTCTGCTGAGGAAGAAACCAATAAATATGTCAAGAGTCAAAATCTGTTAAGCAGCAGGATGTGAAGGTAAAATAGTGAAAGGAGAGTTAGTCAAAGAGTCAGGTCATAAAACCAGTTCATGGGATAAGGGAATAAATAGGTATAAACTAAGGGAGGAGGTATCAGTATCACTACCTTCTAGAAATTAGTTAAGTTCACTCTTTAGTAGCATTAAAACTTATAGGCAGTTTCTGTAGTGGATCATCCAGGGAAGAAACAATTTCAGGTTTTTGGCTTTTAGCTAGGGGGTAAGGGGTTCATCTCTTGTACGAAGAAATTCGTTGGATGTTTTCTGTTGCAATAATGTTAATCTAGTAGAGTCTCTATTCATCATTACTTGCTCAAGCTATTGTTCATTTTCTTTGGTTCTTCCATCAAGGGGTTCACACTCCGCTTTCTGTGATCCCAACTCCTGACTCTATCACAAAATAATCACTAATAAACCTCCAACCACACAATAAATATTAAAGATGCTAAATGGGAAAACAGACATAATTCAGATTCACCTTATCATCAGATTCATCAAGTCTTGTCCTCTTAACCACAACCATTGCCGGCCAAACTATATAATGGTCTTGTCCTTCTTTTCTTGGTACTTCCCAGTGACTATGGGATTCTCCAGCAGGTTCCATAGATCCAAGTTTCCCACGCAACTCTTCTTCTAATAGTTCTAAAAAGCCCCGGTGCAATCTGGGCCTAATGGAACCCTTTGTCTTTGCATGTGTAATCAGATTCTTAAGACCCCGGAACCAGCAAATGGCACCAGGGCCGCCTTGACAGACAGGACAGTGCCACTGCCTAACTGGACTGATAATCTCGTCCGGAGTTAACTTGTCCAGACTCTCAAAAAAGACCTTCAGCATCCTATGTTTCTTTCGACTCTCATGGCTGGAATCATCAGAATCAAAGCCATCACTGAGAAAGACATAAACATCATCATCCGAGGAAATGTCAGTATCTTCACCATCTTCTGAATCAGTGGTGATATCCACTATGCTATTGTTCTCTTTTCCATCATCCTTCACAGCATTCATATGAGAGAAACCGACACCGCCAGAAACAGGACTGGAATACTTCCATTCATCGGTCCCTTGAATTCCAGCTCTCTGGACTGTATCCGGCTCAGCCCAACCCTTGTCTACTACACTTTGAGCCCCCCATATTCTAGCTACACGGGCTCCATCCGAGTTTTCCTTTTTCTTGGTAGCTTCCTCCCAACCCCCGTTCTGCCCGTGACTCAGGTTCAGATCTGAAACATCTTGTGTCAATTGATCAATTCTACCTTTCAAAGTGCTTTCAAAACTCATCCCTACAACAAAAAGTATTTTACTCAATAAGTCACCTACATCCAAGTAAATGATCTTGCATTGACAAAAGATTCATTTAATAAGCACATCACATTGCAGTTAAAAAAACACATAACAATTGTGTTGGACCTAGTGCCCATCTATTAATTTGTTATTTGACTATATAAGCTCATGTAAAGTATTAGTTCGACAAATAAACAAATATAATAATTTAGATTAGAAAAGCTACCACTATAACATGTAAAAGATGTGTAATCACTAATAGTGGTATACAAAACATTTTTAAGATTCATCAAGTATCAACTTGCTTAGAAGAGGACAAGGACTTGAAAAATATTTCCGGTCAATAAGCACGTTCAGAAAATACCTGAGATTGCATTATTGCAAAACTCTGTGTACCCTACGACTATTGCAAAAAGACGGTCAAGTGTAAGGGCTGCGCTAATCACTAAGTTCTTCTTCCTCGTATTTTTACAGGCTTTTCATTCCATTGAATAAAATTGCATGTCAAAATCGTCAAACAGGAGAGAAATTACAGTGATCAGATTGCACAAAGACATTAAAGTGTAAGCGATCAATGAGAGACTAGTTCCACAATGACATAGTGCAAGTGACTGATTTCCAGCGATGAAGTGATTTCTAGCAAAAACACTGGAATAAAAATGCACCTGGGAACCATTAAAAACCTAAAACAACGAAATCCAAAGCAAAATTTAACAACGGAAATATCAGAAAGGGGGTCTCACAAGGCACATGCAATTCAACGTCGCAAAATACACAAACAGATCTCCGCAAGCGCAACTAAATACAACAAACAAACAAACAAAAACATCTTTATAGAATTCTATCAAAGTAATTCGGATATGAAAATTAAGCCGGCAAACGGAACCATGCGGATAAACTGAAACAGTGCATTTAACAGCAGGAATTGAAGACATGTCAGCAAACCTGGTTGAATTAGGGTTCCAGGTGAATAGGCAAGTGGATTCAGCGTAGAAACGAAGGGTTCGGTCTGAATTAGGGCTCCACAGACCTGAACCTGCTGGGGAGTGTGAGAGAAAACGAGAAGAGAGAGAGCATAAAATGCGATTCGGGTTTTTGGCGAGATAAAGGGTATTTCTCGCAGTGCACGAAATTTCGAACTATTTCGTACGCTACCCCTATGTTTAGAACTATTTTCGCCCATGCCCCTGTCTTGTTATACTCCCTTTTTATTTTCCCTTTTTATTTTTAGAAGAAATAACTCAAAATAATACGAAGTATCAGCTTTAACCTAATAATAATAAAAAAATTAGTTTTAACTAATCTAGGTACGAACTATGCCTATAATAATAACCCAAAACAATATGGTTCTTAATTTTTTTGGTCCTTACAATATGGTTCTTAATTCCAGCTATTTTTTCGACAAAAATTGTCGGAATTGAGAACCCTATTGTTTTGGATTAATTCGGAGAAGGTGTTTTGGTGAGCGAAATCAGATGAAATACTAAAGGAGGGCGGGGAAAATTGATAACATCTATTTTAGACTAATTTTCGGGTTGCATTTACGTATTAGTTTAGGGCATTTTCATGCATATTTATCATATTTTCTAGCAGCAGTGAGTTTGTTGTCTAGGGTTTGTGGATCTCGTTCAATCGGGTATGTAGGAAGCTCAATATAAAGTTAAAAGCTTGTCGGGTTCAATTGCCAAACCAAAAATTAAGTCGGTTTATTTAGAATTACGTGAAGACTTGACGCTTTATATATGCTATGTAGATAACTCGGTACGTATTAAAAGATTTTATCAGGTATAGTCGTCAATCTCTAAATGAATTTGATGATAAAATCAACCAAATTAAATACAAATGTAATTTTTCATGTAAATGATAGCCATTGAATTGGGAAACCATTCCGATAAGGTATGATTAATTTAATCAGGTGATGCACGCGAAAATTTCACGCACATGATAGTGGGATTTATGTTAGGGCTACTCTTCCGAGAAGGTGGTTCCATACGATCTCATGATATATGAAATTTTTTACAAAGAAATATATATAATTAAAGATTAAAGTACATAAACTCAAAGTATGTAATGGTTGATTTTCTCCCAAGATCTTATGATAAGTAGGCTTGATTCTAATATGGTTTGCTTATCTATGTCTATAGGATAGAAAGAACAATAAAAGTTCAGTTTTTCTAACAAACTTTTATATTTAAGCGATTTTTCATTTCACCATTTTGATTATGCTCTTTTATTTAAAAAAAATTAAGTGCTATCTATTTCATCAACACTAGTATGGGTTTTGTTGATTATGTTAATGGTCATCAATGGCAATATTTTGGATGTTCCACTTTAGTTTTCTTTTATTAGATGACTTCATGGATGCTAGCTTATCACATGACTCCTATGTATTTGCTTGTCTTTCTGTCAACACGATCAAAGTACACAGAACATCAAGTTACACATTGGATAACATAGTTTGATAGGTACATTCAATTTGGATGCTCTTCGGAAATCGGACAAAGAAATGTGTGTTTGGGATGGATATACACAAGTAGTGCAAACTAAACATTCTTCACCTGTGTCTAAGATAGAAAAACCGCTTTTAAAAATTTCGAGGAAAATCATACTCTTAGTACCACAATAAAAAACCGGTTATCCACCTTAACACAGCAATATGAAGGGAAACAAATTCTGACTAGGGAAGTCCAAGAACCATTGCCAAAAGCTTCGCCGCCTCTTAAGCTGAATCAAAATTATTCAAGCTGAATCAAAATTATGAACAAGGAGAAATGAAAATCTTCTCATTCACTTAAAAACAGATTTTCTACCACGCTAAGATGCTAAACAAATATCACCTGTGTGTATCATAAAAGCTAATCATTCAAAAGGCACAAAGGCAAAACAGGGCTATGAAATGAAGCATAAGCTTAGTTGGTTTTCTTCTCATCCTCACTGGCTTTAGCTGCTTCTACCTGTGGTGGATTGGAGGCCTGGTCTTCATCCTCACCACCGAATCCAAACTCATTCACTCGCTTAAGATCAACTGGGTAGACCCATCTTTGATATAGGTATATCAAAAATATGATATCTGTACAAAACGAATAAAAGGAAGCAATGATATCAATGTTTGCGAAAGAAAAGGTGAAAGGGAGCACACTAGCACAGAGAAGCAGAAAGTATGAACTTGATTCGAGTTGTTTTTGGTTGGGAATGGAAGGTGAAGTTTAAGATTAAGCTGTGAAGCATCTCACCATCACGGAAGACTGAAAGCCTATGGAGCAAAGGCATCTTGATCACAAAAGCAAAGAGATCGTCAATAATTGTGTTGAGGAATTTGTATGTCATTTGTCTCCATGGCATATGAGCCACGGACTTCAGCTTGTAGTTTATGAACAGTTGGGGGCACATCATGATAAATCCTGCAATCAAAGGCGTACATTAAAACACTCATCTTCAAGAATGATGGCTATATATGTGGTAATAATTATAACAAGTAATGATGTGGGCAACACCAATAAGTAAAACTGTGAGCACTTACCAAACATGTATACACACTGTGTCATAGAAGAGAGAATCCATGAGTACCAGCTCTTGTGGCGTTCATACTTTAGTGAATAGATAGACGAGCAGGCGACAAGGAAGAACAGAACATATGACAAGTACTTCATAGCAAGATCATCATATTCCTTTGTCTTGTTGTTTTTATAAGAATCACGGTCTCTGAACCTCAACATAGGAATCTTCCCAGATCTGTCAATCTGCCAAAAGAATAAAATGGTGTTAAA
Source organism: Persicaria tinctoria (assembly GCA_037127255.1). Taxonomy (NCBI): domain Eukaryota; kingdom Viridiplantae; phylum Streptophyta; class Magnoliopsida; order Caryophyllales; family Polygonaceae; genus Persicaria; species Persicaria tinctoria. Next base: position 1,542,758 of record JBANSL010000014.1, read on the forward strand.
TGTTAAGAGTAACAACTTAGGAGTTTTAAATCCATGTTCCTTCAACACACAGTGAATTCAACAGGAACAAATCACAACACATGTACATCATCAAACCAACAGTTGAGAGATCAGAACTGCTTGCCCTTCCGGCAGCGCTTCCACAGGGAAACTAATCTCTTTTGATTCTTTTGAACACCTTTTTTCTCACTTTTTCAGGTGGTGGATGGCGGATAGGAACATGATGACATCAATATGAATGTATGATTATGAATCTAGATTAATACCTCGATGTGCATAGCTTTCCCTATCTTCCAGAACTCAATACAGCAACCAACTCCAGAGCTTCCAAGTATCATCCACGAAGTGTCATTGTCAAGCAGGTAGAGAAAGACAATCAGCTGGCTGATAAAGCTCACAACAACTGATTTGGCAGATAAACCTTCCATGGACTTGTTCTTTTTCCAGAATTGTATGTCTGCCACATTAAGATGTAACTATAATAAGCTAAATCCACCAGATAGAACAGCACAAAATCCATAACATAATATTGAGGCCACAAAATAGCTATTACTTACCATTCTTGAAGGCCAAAAAGTCGAAGAGGGAATGAAACAATGAGACAACCATAGTGATCACCAGAAGATAGGGATTTCCTTCAAGAAATACTTTCTGCAGAAGGAGTAGGTCACAAACGGTTGACAAGGCTTCCAAATCAGTATCACAGAACTCAGAGCAAATACATGAAATTGTCATATTTTTACAATGAAAAGGAATTAGACGTAACAAAAAAACAGCTATGGAAAATTCTTTTAGGAAAATGTTTTCAAGTACTTAAAAAAAAGATGGGGAAAGAAAGGATTAAAGAAATTTAACTGGAATGTTAATCAACAGCTGGCACCATTTAAGTGGATCAAACTTCCAAATATTCTAGAATGAACCCGTCAATAATCATCATCAACCTGACTTTAATCTACTTACAAACTTGATCTAATCACATTTTTTTAGCATTTTATTCATTGTAACCATATCATTTTGGTAAAGAATGCTTCGTTATCTGATTTATTCACCAGAGAATTTACAACATGAGGCTTGGTTTATTTCACATGGTTAGCGAGAAATAGAGTTATATTAGAGGATCCCCCTTTGTAGCTACTGAATACGCTATGCAAATTATTGAATCGTATAAAATTATAATCTCCCTTAAGTTTAAAGGCAAAACACTAAGGGAGAAAGGATGGATTAGGGGGATTTTGAGGTAGCTTTTTGGGAGGATTTTGGTAAAGGAGTGATGAGGCTTCTTTTTTAGAGTAGGAGGTGGATGTATATGGAGAAAGTTTTTGGGTTATCGGCCATACGTGGCCCTTTTGTGTGAGAGTCATCAGTTTGTATCTCACCTTTTGTAACTGTGTTACACAGTTATAAAAATTTACCGTTTCAAGAATCAAGAATTTACAACATGAGAATTTACCTCATGCTCAATGGTGTTACCATGTTATCATATTAGATAGATTTTTCAGCATCTATGTTTTAATGTTACAGGGTAACAGGGAAGATTAACATGAAAAACAATTATTGTCAAAAATAAAGTGAGCATAATCTGTTAAAATCATAGCACTGAGAATATTGACAGTAAAACTATCGTAGGGTCAATAACATATGGTTTCACATCATCAGAAAGTCAGGTACCTTAAGCTGATCACCCTCACCATCAAGCATGCTTCCATAACTGCGCTGCATCTGGAATGATTGCTCAATCTGCAGAAATATTTGCCACTTGTTCATGCTTATAGGACCCACCTCCAGATTCAATGGCAGTTCATCAACAGTCTCATTGACAGGGATCAACTTATCCCTAAGTAGCCAGAACTCATTGAAAAAAGTGGTCGGGAAGTAATTGCCTGTCTTTGGCTCAACATTCAAATCTGTATATAGGTTAAGGAAACATCAACATCACAAGTTATAATTAATCAAATTATTGTCTCTTATTTGGACATTTGGGTAAAAAGTAAAAACTTCTTGGTCTTGCCATGTCAAGGTTCATTCTGCCTCAAGTCTACTATTGCTGAAACTCCAAAAATTAGTCACAGATGCAAAGGGGCAGAGCAGGATAGAAGTGACAAATGACAACAAAATATACTTGCCACACATCCAATGTGAACACAAAACATAGATAAGAGGCAGAAGTAAGACAACAGGCATGTACTATTTACAGGAGAAACAGAGGAGTCACAAGAAATGAAAGACGGGGAAATAGTGAAGGATACAAGGAGCAATATTTGGTGGAAGCGCATTGTGAGAGTACCTGCCAATGAAGGGAAAGAACCAGAGTAAGCAAACTTATAAAACCAATCCACTTCTCCTGAGTTGGACTTTCTTCCCATAATCCAATAGGCAAACGAAAAGTCATGGAATTTACTCCAAGAAAGACTGACCATCTCTTAATTTATGTAAGATAGCTCCTATTCAAATGCATACCTGGATACCAAAAGATATCCGAGTATTGGGATTTTTAGTTACTCAAATGCCATTCACTAAATCCTGTAAAAATTCAGACCCTTGCCCAACTTCGAAATATGAGCAAACTATCTGAAAACGACGACCAATCTGAAATAAATAAAAATTTCTCCAACATTTCTGCAGTAAAAAGACAACCAACTTACACTCCTACATCAACCCCAGCACTGCGATGTAATTGTTGGACTAGGGTACTAGAGAGCTAATGCACATGTAAAATAAACACTCCATTGGTTCATGCTAAAATAAGCTAACTCTTGACAGCAAAGCTTTCACACTAATTTAAGCCAACTCTTGATGATTAAGGCTTTAAAAATATGCATTATATCATATGTGATGCAAATTTGGAGGAATTACACCAGATGAACAAACCTAGAAAAACGTTTCAAAAAAAAACAAACCTAGTAAAATCATCAACCAAATTGATTGTTATATTGGGCTTCCAATATGAAATCCATTCCACTGGACCTTCATCCTTTGACTCAAGCTCGGCTTCTTCGGCCCCCTGAAAAAGGATATGTAAACTCATGATAAAGTCTGATGGTAAAAAATGCATCTCAAATAGTGAATTAGTGATACTGTCCATCTCATCATAAAGGAAATCAAAAATGCTTTACTGAGACCATATATGTGAAAAGTTCCATGAGCTATTCCAAGACGCTTCATAATTAACCATGTAAGGGAAATAATCAATGGGCGTACTAACCAAAAAATCTAAAATAAATCAAATTAGAAGGTCGTGAAGAATGTAGATAATGATGTTGCATGTCAAGCAGGCATTTTCATTTCTCAACACTTAAATGTCTTCTATAAGTAGATTCCCAGTCCCTCAAGAAAAGGGCAAACGACATTTAAATCAAGAAAATTATAAACTTTCCTTTTTAAAAGATTTAATCAAGTGGGTTATACGTCAAGTAGCCAATGAGCAAAGATCCTAAACATTCATCATGGACTCTGACAGGAAACTTGAAAAAGAAGAGGAGAATGGTAAGTAGAGCATACCTCAGATACTCCTTTACCATCTTTGGACTCTTCAGCGCTTCCAAGGAGGCTCTTTCTTTTGTCAGCTTTGGACTTAGGCAAGTATGTCACCACAGCTGACATCAAGAAAAATAACACAATTAGACACTATCAAAGGAGTTAAACTGTTCAGGACCCTGGAATGGGTACTAGGTAAGCTTGTTTCTGGGATTTATCTGCCTTTTTACAGTGGATGTAAGGTAGAACTTACGATGGGTTCTCCCAAAGGCTGCCAAAGGATCATATTCAGGATCAGTAGGATCTGGAGAATAGCCGGATCGTGCAAAGAAGACATGAGCATAAAAACTTCCATTGTGCTTCAATGCCTGCAGAAGAAGAGATTATGAGCTGTCAAGGAAGAGTATCACATTGCAAAAGTATGGACCAGAAATATCAGGAAATAAAAAATGTCCAAATAAAGAATACCAAACCGCACCCCCATAATGAACTCTATTAGTCTATAACCCAGTGATACTGCATGTTGCTTTGACGAGAAGAAAATTATACCTCAGTGGGATAATACGTCAGGGAAAGAGTCCGGGTGCTTTCAGGTCCCCAAACTGCATAAGGAAGATTTGTCTCTTGCCAAACAAGAGATTTCTCGTTTCCAAAATCGTGGAACTTTTCTTGCTCGGATAAGTACAACCACATATCCTGAACAAAGTAGACAAAAAATCAAATAAACACCTCGGAAGCATGACATTAACGGAAAAATGCATCACAGCTCCAACAAAATAATTCATCGTGTCAAAAGCCTATTTCACTTACTCGGTTTCGCAATATTATCATCCAATAGGCAACAAGAAAGCTTAAACCCAATCTCCTCAAAAGTCAACTTATATTAGATCATGGCATAACAAAAAACTAATCTTCCAGAGTCGTGCTCTGTGTTTAAACTAAAGTGCCGCCACCAAATCTTACTCTTCAATCAAAACATGCACCTGAACAAGCTCAGTAGCTCCACTGACAACCGATCAAAATCAAGACCAGTACAAAATCCAATCACCAGCCTAAATCAGCAATGCTAATTCCTTTTTTTTTTCCCCTAATCCAATAAACAATTCGAATCGAATCCTCTCAACACGTAAAACAGATTTCCACCTAACTTAACTCGGCTTCATCGCAGACTCAAACAACGAATCTAGAAAACACTTTCCATATCCAAATCAGAACCACGCCAAAGTCCTAAAACAGATCTAAAAAACAGAAGAAGCTGAATATGGAGAGAGGACATACCAAAGACTCTCCTTTCTGGAAGATATTGGACATCTGAATCGCAGTCTCGGAGGAGGCCGGCTTGCGAGCGGGGAAGAGGAACCGAGAGATGAAGTACCAGAACACCGCCACTCGTATTATCCCTACAATTGTTTGGCCTAGACTTTGCTGCTGCTGTTGCGGCTGCCCTCCTTCGGCAACGGCGACAGGTCCGCCGCCGCTGGCACCACCACCACCACCAGGTCCTTCAGCCGGCGGAGGCATCGTCTTTACAAACGCTTCCTCTCGAGTGTGCGATCGACTTCGCTTCGACCTAATCGCCCTGAAGTTCGCACCAGTGATTACCGATTGCGAACTCTGCGAGCGAGACGAGAGCGAAAGAGGGAATAAAAGAAGGTGAGATATTTTCGGTTTTATGCGATTTTTGGTGCAAAGTGGAAACGTAATAGTGAAGCTTTTTATCTTTATTTTTATAATTTAGGGGAAAATTATTTATTCATGAAAAATAACACTTCGGTATGCGAATAGGTGAGCGACACGTTCTCCGTTCTATATAATTATAAAAATTAAAAAAATTAAAACGTCGTCTTGCAAAAGTTGAAAGAAAAAAAAATATTGTCATAAACAATCTTCTATTAATATTACTGATTCTGATATCATTTTTATAATGTGACACACTCACAATTAAAGTTAATTTTTTTATTTAAATTGCCTTTTCTTATTAATAAATATTATTTTAGAATATCCACTTCCTATTATAAATTAATACTTTCTCTATTTATTCCCTCAATGTATTTGTACATCTTTAATTTTTCTATCATTTTACCGCACAATCTTTTAACCTCTTTAATCTCTTTTTTTTAGCAACATCTTGCATTGATCAATAATCTCTCCGAGGCTCCGCCGCCTTCTTTATATCCTTGCTTGCGTTGTAACAATGCTAGTGTGGGGGTCGGGAAAGGGAAAAAAATTAATTATGAATTTTATAGCGTGGGAGCCTTGAGGGTTCGTTTTCTAACCACTTGCTGGCATTTAGTCTGTTTATTGTTGTTGTTTATTTATTCTTGTCTTATCTTATACGTTTCCTCTATTCTGATTTACCTTGTGGTAGTCTATTACGACCTTGTTATCGTCCTTGAGGATGTAAGATGGGTACTTGACTTTTCTTGCTATGGTTTTGGTTTCATGTGAACGGTGACTGATCTGCCAAGCTAAGAGACGTCGTGGAAATGCGATCGATACCTGTTGATTCTGGTTAGTGTCCAAGTTGAGGTGTCCGCTAGTGATCCCCAGAGTTCTCTATGAGTGTCTTCCTTTTGCTTGGTCAGTTGTTGGTTCTGTAAGCTTTGACTTCAGTGTAGGATGGCGTGTACTTTATTTCTGCAATTTTATTTCCGTCATTTGTTTCTTGTAATTTATTTTCAGTCATTTGCTTTTGTTTTTTATTCGGTTGTACATGATGATTAGTCCATCTCCCGGCTTGTCCGGACTCTCGGTTTCTCTAGGCTTGTCTAGATAATCAAATTTCTTTCCTTCTATAAAAAAAAACATATGTTGCATTAATATCTTCATTTTTCACGTACCTCTGTACCGCACTAATCTTTTTTTTTTTCCGGACACGGCTTTCCTTATATATTGCATCTATATCTTTTGATATCTTTCATTTTTCATGGGTCTTACGGCACTAGCTATAATTCCTTTCCATGTGTTGCATTATTATCTTTTGCATTAACTAATATCATTCATATGCTTATTCAATTCCATTAATACAAGTCGTCTATTATATTACATTCATCCCCTTTTTATTTGTTCTACGAATTCGGATCCACTCATATATATTTACCTTTCTTATTTTAAGTGATATTGTTATCATTTGTTGATTCCCTTTAATTATAAATTCAACTTTATAACATCTTTAATGTTTCTATGTGTTTTATGACACTTAGAAATGAATAATAAGGGTGTCTTCTTCTCCTCATGAACATTATATTTCGTTTTTTTTGTAGGATGGCAACTAATGCAAAGTTTATCAAGGACATTCAATCAAGTCGGTATTTCTACAAGCTTAAGGTTCGACTTATCCGACTTTGGATGATATTTCAGAAGGAATGATTGACCGAAATTTCATCGTATGAGTTGATTTTTATGGATGAATTGGTAAGTGTTCATCCACTTGAAAAAATAAATTTATTGTATTAATTTACATCATGCCTATTGTTGTGTTTTCTTATATAAAACATAGTATTAATTAATTTGTATGTCCAACTTCTTTACATATGCATGTGTTATTTACCTATCATCGCACATGACTAAAACATTGTTCTATTATATTATCAGGTTCATTCTGTTGTTTTCCGGCATTTAAGAGATTAGTATGGTGTCCTTTCTAACTTTCTTCACCCATCGTATCGGTGACACTTATTATTATTTAATTTCTTTTAATGTCGTCACTTCTTCTATTCAATCTCTTATTGAGAAAACAAACAAAAATACACTTATACCCCTAGTTATTACTCTACTTTTTTTACTTTCTCAAAAACTAAAACTAACAACTATCTATTCATTATAAAGCCAATTTCGTCTAGTGAATGACAACATACAAAAAATGACAAGTTTTTCTTAACAGGATTTACTTTATAAAACGACATGTTTTAATTAACAGATGGAGGTATAGTCTTTTGAGAGCTTAGAAGCTTATTATTATCAATGTATTCCATGTTAAGAAATTTAAATGAGGTATAAGATGTGTTTTACTGATTTGAAGTTTGATTAGAGTTTTAAAAAAAATCATAATTTTTGTATAAAAGCTTTCTACATACCATTTTTTCATTTGGATATAAGACAACGGGTAACGGAGATCCGCTCGGATCAAAACCAGGAGCCATGTCAACGATTTTGGAAAGAGGGAGGAGAGAGAAAGTTTGATTTGGGGGAGGTGAATCAATTGGAAGGGTCGGTTCATCCAAAAAAAAATTTGTTTTTGCTCACCAATGGTAGCACGCTGCATGGCAGAGGGTTTTAATTAAATTAAAACCCCCATTTATTCGTTAAATAATTATTTTTTAAAACAAAATTTGAATAGGATTTAGTTTTCTCTATCCAATTACACCCATTTTGCATATGTTTGAGAAATTTTTTTCCTGAGTTTACTATATGTTAAAGATTTATACTCACATAAACAACATTAACTTAAATCAACATAAACTTACACCATAAAAATACATAAATTTGAACATTAAACAACAGTACCCACTACACCTGGAACATGAAAACACTCATACATATAATAAAACATAAAAATATACTACCAACTACACCTTAAACATGAAATTACACATACCCATAAACTTAAACTCTATAACTAAACATTACACACAGACATATATGGCGGAAATTTGGCACTCCCGAAGACGACGTTTAATTTTATTGTACGAGTGTGTGTTGTTTCAAATTTAATATGTTATTTGCAAGTTTAAGTTGTGTAATTTTTGTTGTTGTATTTTTCAGTGTATCAATTTAATAAAATATTTCTAAATTTAATTGTGTGCCTTTATTTTAATTATACATATTAATATTAATACCAATAATATCATTAACAAAAAAATTTAAGTAAAATAAATCAACATTTAGCTTAATAAATAAAAAAGTATAAGTTAAAATAAGAATCATGCGACTCTCTATTGTGAATGACAAAAGTAAAAAGCAGAAAAGTTAGTGGAAAGCTGACGTGACATGAATAGTTGTTGATGTGGCTGAAATTAGTTAAGAGTCGTGTCACTCTATGTTGGACGTGGTCTAAAATATACTCCGTATCTTATATCCATAGCACTTACATCCTTCATCTTTACTAGTTTATACAGTATAAATTTAAATTTAATCATCCACTAAATAAGTAATCAAACACTGAAAAGCAATCAAACACTCAAATCGGCTTTTAAATATACAATATATATTTTTAAACTATTACTTTATTTAGCTATTGAATAATATTAAATTGTTGAATAAAAATTAATGTGTATAGAGTAAGCGTGATGAAAAGAGTCATTCACCATGTTTATAGCTTAAATTAGGACCCATTTCATTTCATCTAGGAAATATGCCTCGATATAATGTTGTAAAACACAATAGGTCAAATCAATGTAGTTCTATAGTGTTCATCTTGATTTTCATTGATAACATTTAATCTAGGAAATATGCCTCAACATAATATTCCCTCTATTTCCTTTTAAATAACTTTTTCAAGTCAAGTATGTAGTTTTAGAACGGTAAAAATTATATTAAATATTAATATTTTAATAATTTTTTTAATACTATTATACTTATCACCAATAAGTATGAGATTATTGAAAAAAATTATTTAAAAAATCATTATTTTATATAGTTTTTCACACCTTAAAAAACGTACATGAATAGTAAAAAAATCAATTAAAAGGAACCGGAGGGAGTATTGTAAATCACAATAGGTTCATTGTTCTGCGATATGCCGATATATATATATCCATCTTGATTTTTCATTAATTACTTTTGTTTATCCCTCATCTAATTTTTTTCTAATTTGTGTACTAACTTATTCATCTTTGTAGAAGTTTAAAGGAAAGAACAAACAAGTTTATACTTTATATTACTTAAGTAACCCTGTCCATATTCTCCCGTAAGCTAAACATTGCATTTATGTATAATTTTTCATTAAAAAAAGCGGCTTATTTCCTATTTTTGGAGGTTTTTGTTTGAACTATCTCTAAACCAAATGTCAAATTTGATTTTTTTTTATTTTGGAATGTCAGATATGACTTGCACCAACTTTGTTTTCCATTTTTAATTGTTTAACTTACATGTCTTTGTATTAAACATACAATTAAAATTATGATTTTTATCAAAATAGCAGTTATATCATTATAAAGATATCGATAAATTTTTCAACACGAGAATAATAGTTGATATGTTTGGACTTTGGATCATCTTCTTAACTTAAACATTTTAAGAAAACTTTTTTTTTCTTAATAACCTCAATAAAACCATACTTTCAAATTAAATCCGAGCTGAGACGATTGAAATGCATTAATTCTTAGTTATATACTGAATGCCATAAAAGATGACATCAATCCGTTGTCGTCCAGCGGTTAGGATATCTGGCTTTCACCCAGGAGACCCGGGTTCGATTCCCGGCAACGGAAATTTTTTGCTGTCACCTTTTTTCATTTTTAATAACGGAGTACATTTTATATCACAAGCAAATCAGGATTTAACTCATTTTATATTGTTATAAAATTAAACCCATTGTTAATAATTGCCTAGGTGAATTGCAAATGACAGTGCAGAGCGATTTGGGTGAATAAGTTCAAACTTCAAACCGCTTTGCAACGAAGATTTTGCCAAATGCAACGCAGTGGATTGATTCACAATCAGATGAAACGCATTATCAGATTGATTCCAATTACAAAGGTCATGAGGGTGTGTAGATGCAACTTCAAAGGGGAATCAAGCCAAAAAAAATACTGTATACATTAAGGTGGCAAATGAATGTACCATGATTTTGTTTTCTGGATTGTATCTAATGGTAAACAAAAGCCTGAGGGACTAACCGAAATGACTACTACTTCCATGACCATGGAAGTCGACATAATAAGGGGCTACGAATCCAGCTAGTTGAGTTTTCCAGCTGCTAATCTATACCGGAAGAATATATAAAGGGAAGAGGCACCCTAAAACCACAAAATGGGTGCGTAAATCTATAGACGTTAGTCAATCTTCAGCGAAGACCTGGCAACAAGCGCCTTGACCTTTGCGTCTTCCCACCTAATCTCCTCGGCACACTCCCCGCAGAAAGTACTGCATCCAGGTTTGGTTCCCTGGCAGCGTAGAGTCAGCAGATGTGCAATAGGGGTGCACTGCCTCTGTGGAGTCCGAAACCTCAATCTGGAGAATGGAATGGAAGCAATTTTAGACGTTTGTGCAAGCGGGTCCTCTGAGCTCGGTTTTGATGGTGGCTGGAGGAAGGATGCACTTGAACGCTCTTGTGCCAGTGGGTCTTCTGGACTAGGTTTTGAAGGTTGCTGGGGAAAGGAGCTAGGATTGACAGGAACTCTTTGCACTTCTTCCCACTCCATGCCTCCTCTTCGGAACACCTCCCAGGCCATGTCTTGTTCCTCTTTCGTAAGCTTCTCCTCCTCGTTCTCTTGCAGAAGGGTCTCATGCTCATGGTAGTTTGCAATCCACCTTGAATGAGAAAAAAATTAGAAACAGTAAGGAGTCGTTCTGAGCATGCTATAATCGAAGGACCCCAATCTTGAACAAAGAAAAAAACTGGTTTGTTCTGTCATAACAGATGTTCTACCTTGGACTATGCCGACTGAGTAACTTCTCCATCAATTTGTCAGAGCAACTACCTGAAGCATTCGACTTCTGCTTCAGCAAATTCCCAGCTTTCTCACTAATTGTGTCAGCCACATGACCATTTTGTTTGGCCAACACATCTATATTTTCATCATCTCCAAAAGCGAAAAGATGTAACATCTCTTCTTTGGAAATAGTTCTGTGGACCTGTTGCCTATCCACCACCCTTGCAGCTAGACCTTCTTTTGTCACCTGTTCAAATCCAAGTTCTTTATAACAACTTCTACAACCTTTTCTTTTCTCCCGAAAAAACCAAAATTGTGGATAATGGAGGCAGGGACACTCTTTATAAAATCATACCTGTCGTTTGTAAATCTTTTCCTCCATAGTCCCATGTGCCATTAGACGGTAAGCATACACAGGTTTCGTTTGACCATACCTGGCAACGGACACAAATTACATAACTGGGAAAGTGCAAAGCAAAAAATGTCACTTTAAGTAAGTAGTAGTAGAAACAAACCTCCAAGCCCGATATATAGCCTGAAGATCATATGTTGGATTCCAGGAGCCATCCACTATAATGACACGATTAGCAGCATATAGGTTAATTCCCAAAGATCCAGCTTTGGTTGATATCAGAGTACACTTGACTCTCTTGTTCCGGGGGTCATTGAACAGTTCAACCAACCTCTGTCTTTCATAGCCTTCAGTTTTCCCATCAATTCTGGTTTGCATAAAACAAAGAAAATGCTCAACTTCAGGCAATGAGTTCCTACCCCACATGTATATCTCATCTCATGCAAGGATGTCAATTAGCTAGCTCATAAAATGTGGAAGGAATGATAGATTATAGGTTTGAATTTCCTAGAAACCAATCTTATCATGCCTCACATATACAGAGGAAATACAAAAATAAATAAAATCAAATCAAAACCAATCATATTAGCAGCATAATCCCAATGTCCATTCATCTATACACACCTGTACCAGTCTTTTCCACGTCTCCAGGATTTCCCTACTTTCGCTTTCTGGGGAAGCTTCGACAGGTAATACTCAATAAGATCTAAAGTGGCTATACTCTGGCTGAAAACCAAAGCTTTGTCACCCAAATCAGATGCCATGGTAAGAATTTCTAGCAGCAAAACCATTTTGCCACTGTAGTTGGCTTCTCGATAGTTCTCTACATTAAGCAGGTCATTCCACCAACCCTGCAAAATAAAGGAAAATGCATAAAAGTTGTGCACCCCAACCAATTTTTTTTAAGGAAATTGATGTCAGCAAAGAGCAAGCCTGAGAGACATTAATCAAGGGTGCCAGAAAATATGATTAAAAAACAACTATCCACACCTCAAGGAAGTAACTAGTAGCAGTTTTCTGAAGAGATGCATTCTTGGCCTTTGATTTCTCTGTATATGAGTACAATAAACATGCATTAGATTCGTTCAAAAAAAAAGTACACACCAAACAAAATACTCTAAAGCAAGATAAAAATAGAATATTGTACATCTGCTTGACATCGAGAAGTGGATCAAACATTGAGAACGGAGATGCAAGAGAACTGTAAAGCAGCCCAAATAAGAAATAACTGAAATAGCTATTTCAATCTGAAAAGGCAAAGAAACTTCTTTCCAACCCCAAAACCCCGAAGGAAAAAAAGAAGTGAACATCAGCATTTCATAAAACAAAAAGGCCAAGTATATCATAGATAAAGAGAAAGCTCCAACTCATTAATTATTCCCAAAAATACAGGCCCAAAATGAAGTACCTCCAGTGGCTACATTGAAATCCATATTCTCATCGCTGGAGCAATCTTCTGGAAGAAAACTTTCAACAACTTCGCGTTTTGCATATCCTCTCTCTTTCATCAATTTCAAGATCCACGGATGGTTCCATACCTGCCAAAGTAAATCAAAATCGGGGAGTAAATTATCATCATTTCTGTTTATTTAATATCTATTTTTCTTTTAGCGATACTAATTTTTGAGTTGACATCCGTATAAACATTTAATTGAAGTTATGTCGTTATGTAGGCGCGCATATCATTAACAATGCTCTAATTACATAGACACTCTGAGGAAGACCGGAAGAGCAACTAGATGATGCCCATTCTGTCTTCAACAACCTCCCACCCACCAACCACACAGGTACAAAAAATAAACAAATAAATACCATTTATTGCAAATTGCAAGAGAAGCTGGGAATTTTCTGATAGGGTGATCTAAAACAGCAAGATGCATTAAAAAAGAGAAAAGAAAAGCTAGTTGTGGCTATGAACAAACTCTGAGGAGGCCCACACCATGAAAAGAGTAGATATAGAAGAAACGTAATATCTTCAAGGTGCTTCAGCTGCATTACAAATATTAAATACTCCATCCATTAAGAGTAGAGTATTGTTTCCTTCTCTATAAGTTCTATGCCCTAGAATGTAATCGAGTTAAACTTTGATGGAAAAATGTTCAAACATGCAAAAATTCATATGCAAACTTGAGCATAAAGAAGATGTAAAATCTTCTTTATGTTCCATGATTTTGGTAGATTTGGATTAGTGTTTCACACCACTTAGTCCCACTTTCGCACCATGTAAATACTTCTATTTTCATGCAATATATTAACCTTTAAAATCAAAAAAAGATGTAAAATCTAAACACGCATTTTCAAGCAGCAAATGCGACACAAAAACCAAAAGTATCATTCGAAAATAAAAATGCATCCTCAAGCAGAAAAGTACAATAGATCAAGTAAGAGAATTTATATATTTGTGTCAGCTGTGATTATAGTACCTGAGCCAAAGCCTGGTACCCAGCAAAGAAGCTTCTCCTCCTCAGTCCTTCTATAGAATCCTTGTTATTGGTGAAACCATGAACATCTAGAAACTTCTTGTATAGTTTCGTCTGGAGCTGAGAAAGCTTTACAGCCACCACAAACACAGTTTTAGGGGGAAGGTCCTTCTTCACCACACTCATATCCATTCTCTGAACAAATCCTTTCAATTGCTCATAGAGAATATGTGATCTTTGATTCATAATGCGAACATCATAAGCTGTAGAATTCGTGTGTTGTCCGTTCACTATCGGGTTCTGGAAACTGCAAAAGTTAACAGAAGTAAGAACAGCCATCAAAGCAAAACCCTCGTAACCATGAAAAGTAGAAACATAAGAAAAACACTTGCCGATTCCTAAATTCATGGCTGCTACCAAGAAATCCTTCTCTCACAAAATCAACCATCTGTACCAAATACATGTTCCATTATAGACTGTTAATACTTAAAATTAAAAAGAAATATGCTTGATATTGTAACAATACTAACACAATAATATTCCATAAGATTGTTCTGAAGAGGGGATCCAGTCAACGCAATTCTTCTATGGCACTGCACTTGTTTTAAGGCTTGTGTAATCTCAGCCACATTGTTCTTGATCATATGAGCCTCATCACAAACCAGTATATCAGGGCCTTCCTGAAACAATTGCAAAATGATAAAGAAAAGGCATGATTAGAATAGGTCACTCGAGCAATTAACATAACACACATTAACCAGTGATAACATCCATGCTAAGACCTGACGCAACAGAAGAATGTAGCCTGCGTCAAAAATTATTGAACCCAAAAGATAATTGTTTATTTATATTGGTCGAAATGAAGTTCCACACTTTTACTATGAACTAATTTATGCTTCCGAGGATACTGAAATCTGGTAGACTAGATCGGAGAGATCAAGTAACGGGTAAATTTGGATAGAAAAGAGAAGGAAATATGAGATACGAAACAGTAGCAAAAAAAAGGATAGAATAGAGTGATTCACCCGTCTTGGTATATTGTATTTACCAGTATATATGATTAATCAATTGGCAAATATGACAGCTTTAAAGTCAGTGCTTGACAGCTAGAAGAAATTTTCCAAGCCATATATAGCCAATAAAAAATCACCACACACCAAGTGCAAATAGAGAAAACAAGATAATGGTCAGTGGCCCGGGAATTCTAAACATTAAATAGAACAGGAAAAGAAAAAGAAAGCATTTCATTTGTCAGTGGAGAGAGAAATTGAATCAGAGAACCAGGTAGAAGAATAAGGCTTAATAATGAGACCAGTAATAATAACATTTGCATTTTTTTACTCTTAATGGCAATCCTGGCCTAATAATGGGACTGGTAATAATAACACGTGCAATTTTTTACTCTTAAATGCCAAATCCTGGATAATGAACAGTGAACAGAGAGGCAAATTCACAACTACCACATAACATGGGCAAAGCATCACCAAGTGAATATATTTTTCAATGAAAACTGAAACAATCAAGATTCAAGAATTTGAGACTTGAGAACCTAGAAAATAAATACCTTAAGAGCAGAAGAGATTTGTTTAGCTGCCTCAAGATCCTTGGCATTCTTTCCCAGTGACAGATTTCTAAATGCAGTATAACCAATTAGAAACACTCCACCTTTCCTTTTCCACTTCTTCAGCAATTCTGCTCTTCTTTCCCTGTCAAAATTAATCACAACGACAACCACAACCAAACTGTTTAATTAAGATTACGAAACTTACAATTTGTAATGAATGGGATGAAGAAGAAGAATTTTCTGGCAATTCGACGACTTATAATACCTCACCATAGTTTCTCATTCGGATTTAATCTCCAAAAGATATATCTAGACTAGCTTTACAAGAAGCTTAATGTGTCTTCCCAAGGAAAAAAGCACTCGAGAATATTTAATAAGCTTAAACTCCTAAAAGCGCTGAAGTTTCCATTTTAGCTTGTTATCCAAATGACTCCTTATTTCCTAAACTCTAATAAAAATAAAAATAAAAAAGTTGTTGATGGCAACTACATCTATTCCTTGTGAAGGGGGCAAGTTGGCCCAATCTGCCAAACATACCCTCTGCTGAAATGGGTTTGACACTGAAACTACAAACTGAGCTATGATCTCTGTTTCTAAATACCCAACTTTCATTTTTGTCCAAATACATTACAGTATCCTACCTGAAGATATACTTCATAACAAAAAATAAAAATCGATAAAATTGCCAAAAACCTTGATTTTGAGCACTAATCTCAAGAAGCAGGTTGAAATATCATTATCTCTGGTGAATTGAATAGTTTGTGCTTTGTCCAGCTAGTGATATGCAGAAAGATCAAAATAGTAAGCTGAAAGGACAGAAAAGACCTTGGAACATCCTCCAGCATGAACACACGAAGGGGCTTGTGTTCTGAAGGTGTCCATTTGCCAAACTCCTGGCGCCAATTATGGAGGACATTTACAGGTGTAACAATAAGAGCACATCTCATGCCTAGATCAATACTTCTCATAGCAGTATATAAGAAAGCAATGACCTGTCCAAATAAGTCCGACATAAAGACAACCATAAGTCCAACATAAGTATATCGAATAACAAACTTTCAAGTGTTCAACATATGGCATGAAACTGAAGATACCTGAAAAGTTTTCCCAAGACCCATCGTATGAGCCAAAATACAACCTAGTCCCTTGTCTCCAGCTCTGACTTTCCTGATGGACTGTATAATATTTTCCCAAAGAAAACGTATACCTGCAATCTGCAACATGATACCTCATAAAAATCAAAATGTTCTTAAACACGAAGGATATTACTTAAAAAGAAAAACAAACAAAAAAAAAGATGATATCTAGTACAGATCCACCAGGAAGCAAATGCCAAATAGGCCACATAAAGACTTGAATTGTCTTTATGGGCCAAAGCCTAACTAATACATTCAGCTCCTATGAGGTATTGATTAGTCTCCTCCATAAATCTATAATATAGAATACTGGACCGTGCATCCATAAAGCAAGTTTTGAGTATCATACAGTACAAAAGTATGCCAGAAATAGAGCCTAAGAGAATGTGCAAGAGCAAAAGTTAAGGTGCATACAATTACTTCCCCAACAGCGAAGCGCATGAACATATCTGTAGAATATACATAACAAGAATACCTGATGAACTTTCAATTTGCCTGATAGGCTTGGAGGAATTCTTACAGCATCTTCACCCTTCTCCCTAACAACATTGACAATAAAACCCATAGAAGCATCACCAAGAACTTCAGAACTAGCACCTTCAGGTAAGACCCCAGTACTAGCCATAGAATTCATTTTCATTGTTTTGCTAGAGAATTGTTCCTGTAACGACTTAAGGCGTTCCTGGCGCTCCTACAAAATATAGCCAGTGATAAAACATTCAGGCACAATAACTGCTTATTTATTTCTACCTATATCTATGTATCATAATAGTTGTTATTTTAAAACAATGCAAATATTCAAAGGAACATGTAGAATAACCAAAAGGATCTACACAATATTCTCTCACTTTCCTTTTTTAACTACGATCACTAAAACTTACAGAGTTACCTGAATTAATAAATAGTGTAAATTAAGTCATAGATGAATATGGGAGAAAAAGAGCCTAAAATGACATAAATTGCTAGTATATTAATAAGAAGCTAGACTGCAGGGTACCTTCTCAATTGCAATTTTCTTCTTTGTCTCTTCTCCAAGTTCCGTGTCATCAATGATCCTCCGAATTTTCTTATGCTGGACACTAGAGCTACAATAGGAAAGTGAGATCTAAATTTAGCTTAGAGGACGTACCGAAATCAGCACTATGTTCAAAAAGAAAAACAACACAATTCATTAAGAAGATACAAATTACATCTCTACAATGATAGTGTCAAGAACAAGACAACTTGATTTGAAGCCCTAAAAAGTGAACATACAACTTGAGAGCCTTATTAGAGTTGATCTGTTAAGTATGAAAATAATATTGGACAATTTAACAAAAATAATACTCCCTCCGTCTCAAAATTTAAGTCATTTTAACATTGTGCACTAGTTTTAATAAAACACTCACCCATCAATCAACATCATCATTCCACTAACTTTTTTCATTAATTTTATTGTTTTTAAATACCCACTCTATTTTTTAACCAATCAAAATCTTTTAAAAAGTCAACAACACAAAAACCAATACAAATCATTACTATCCCCTACCTAGAAAACCTAAAACGACATGTATTTTGATACAACTAAACTAGTCTAAAATGACTTGTTTTTCGAGACGGAGGGAGTAGTAATAGCAACACCACATCCTAAACAGTAAAAAATGCAAATTGTAGAATAATTAATCACTCATGGAGTCATTCTTGGCATGCTATGAAAACCGCCTAAGCAGAAATGATCAAGAGAATGAAACTCATGTAGAGGTTGTTCTGGATTAAGTAATAGTTAAATGATGGCAAAAACAAAGGTTCAAGAGTAGATCCAGAAAGAGATAAAGAGGCAGATTGCTTTCCTGGAAACGGGATTTGATTAAACAGTACACACTTCAAGGCTTTTTGTGTAATAATCTAACACAATATAATGAATTTCACAAGCCAGTGCAGCAGGTACTATAATGCAACATAAGTTAGAAAACAAAATCATGCTGGAGATAAAGAAGGGAATAGTTAAGCATGAAAACAATATTTCAATCCCTTAAGAGGCTTCTCTACCTGATTGAAACATCAACTTGTGAATCTGAGTCATCAGAATCATCTGAATCATCTGAACCACTGTCAGAACCAACTATTGTCAGATCTGTAGATCCCGTAGCTTTTTTTAATTCTAAGGTCAAACTTCGCAAAAGACCAGGAGAGCAGCTGCAGCATTTCCATCCGGATGACTTAATTTCCAATACACATTCTTTTCCTAGGTTTCTATGTATACATGGAATACAGAACAACATTTTACAAGATTTACAATTAATTAAGTCACTGCTGCGTCCACACCAGGCACAATAGCACAAACTGGAACCACGATCCTGCATGCAAAGGCAACATTATTACTGAACATAAAAAAATGAAACTAGAACAGTAAATAACGTTTTATGATTTTCATTTTCTCTCTACTATTACCATAAGGACAATTAAGGAATTAATGTGGCTTCATGAGATTAAAAAGCAAGAGAGCATACTCGATACCTTGTTACTCATCTTAGATTCAACAACAGATTTGCACTTTATGCAGACAATAACCGCTAGAAGTGGATGTTGGAGCACCTCAGTCGTCACTTCACCACAGACAGTACAGCTGAATTTATCCATCTTTGATAGACAAGCAGCATCAACAGGATCACCTCCATTTTCATCCAAAATAGGTTGTTCTCCATCAGCCTGATGATAGGATATAGGAACACAATCATCATTCTCTGAAGAGACAGCAACAGCATCACTAGGAGTAGTAGTTCTCCTCCTCTTGGCTTCAATACAGTCCTCAGAAGACTCATGCTCATGTTTGACCGCTTGAGTTTCAATTGGTTTCACAGTGTTGAGCTCAGAAGTAAACATCTCCCTGGCAACATCAGTTGATGCCTCACAGCTACCTAATAAGTCATCCTTTTCATCACTCAATAAATTTCCAATATGCTTATTATCAGCACTATCTGAACTTCCAGCAGTGTCTTCAATGTACTGGTCAACCGATATATCATTTGTTCTTCTGTCCTGATTATAGAACAAAAGAAATAAGGCATCAGCATAAATACAAATTGACAAGAAACAAATTAAATGTTCTCAGATATGCACTTGTTCAGATTCAAAATCATCTCAGATGCCAGGAGGATTATTGTCATATACTCCCTTAAATATTACTACAAACAAAACAAATGACAAGTGATACAACTTGGCTTTAAAAAAAACAAGCTACACAGTAAACATTAAAGATAAGACCAAACAAGACCTGTCTTTTTCTCTTTTTGCTCCTCCTTTGCTTCAGGTGAATTTGGAGCTTTCGATCAATATTTGCATCCTCCTCCTCCTTCACCTGTGATTTATTAGGCAGAATCAGCTTAGAAAACACATTCACTTGAGAGACGCGGAATTGATTTTCAGCCCGTTTGGATTACAATGTACATGTTATTATAATGAGAGTTTGGCAAGTGAAAAATAAAATAATGCATTAATTTTGTGTTGATTATAATCCACTTCTGAAGCGCTTTTTTTTTATGTCTCTTCCTTTGTTATGTGACTCTCCTCCTCCGAAAGCGAACAACTTCTGGCAACCAGTACTACTGAAATTCAGTCCTTGGACGTCAAACAGAGTTGCTTGTAAAACCAAGCTCAATCCCACCACGCCGCGGCAGTAACTCAAACAGTTCTGACTTCTCATTTCGACCCCCTTAAAGACACACAGAGAGAACCTCAACCCCATCTCCTATCGACCTCCTACCAACATGAAACTCACACAAAATACATCATCCAAACATTAATTGATTTAAATAAAGTAACAAACCTATATTCGATCCAGAAACAACATTTAGGCACCAATTTCACAAGTTTCGTCCCAGTTAGATCTAACAACCACCCACCACCTTCTGCGAGCTGATTTCGACAACAACCAAGGAAGGAAATTGTTGGAAATAAAGGAAATGGAAGATTGGACATTCTACAGCAGCGGTGGAGTGCAGAGGAATAGATAGAGTAGCAGATGGAGGAGTTGTTAGGTTGCTACAATTAGGAGGGATGTGTGGAGAAGTAGGTGGTGATGTGAGGCTAAGTAGTGAGCGAGAGTCAAGGGAATGAAAAAAGAGTTTATTTCTTTTCCAAAAGGACATATAATTTGTTTAAAAATACATTATAATGCGCATGTACCAAACACAGCTTATCTACAGTGATGTATCATAAAGTCATCTTCAAAAATGTCCAAATAAAAGACTCTCATTTAATGCACAAAATTGCATAATGCACTTGTAAATTATTATAATGCATGCAATCCATATGGATCCTTCCTGGTTTAAGATTAGATAAGGCATGTCTGGCATGTAGTGCAATAAAGTAGTGTATAAAATAGTCGGGTAGAACCAATCAATCATAAGCCAGATGTCTACCCATCGACACAATGATTCTCCCATATGAACAATTGAAACTCCTGAAGTAAATGAAATATTTGCTAAAAATGGCAACAGAAAGTTGAGTACCTTTCTATAATTTTTTTTCTGCTTATCAGAAAGATCTAATTCCTTCTCATTTGCTATAGCATCAGCTACAAATGGATCAGTACTGTTGCCATCAATTTCAGCAATTTCTTCCACCTGACAGAAATCAATTTGTCAAAAGTACTGTTTAGAAGCAGATTATTGATCTAAATATATGAAGCACACCACAGAAAAAAGCTCCCATGTGATAATTGATGGATATAAATACTATCAAACTAGTCGATAAGTTATCATTAGAAGGAATGAAAGCAATAATGGAACAAGTAGATAACTTGTTGGAAGGGGAGGAGGAAAGCCAACTTTTCTGACTAGCAAATCCAGTTGGTACAAAATCCCCAAGTTCTATAATAAACCCTACGCATCTTTTTACTATGACTTGTATTCCCAAGGAATATGCAGATAACACAACATAACAATCTGGATAATATATTGTTTGCTTAATATGGACAAAAGCAATTAAATTAGCAATGTATTGAGCACTGTGATTAGAAGCATTACCTCATCTACTCCAGGAAATTCGATTCCCATCACTGCAGCCTGTTGTGGAGTACTAGCCAAGTAAACAGAGGCCCAATGTTTACTGCCAAATGAAACACTGTCCTCTGATGTATGACTAGAAACCATTTTGACGAAGGAGTCCCAGTTGACCTCTGTTTTATCCGTTAAAATCTCACTAGTATCACCAGCAGCCTCTGTTTTATCTGTCACAATCTCACTACTATCACCAGCAGCTAATTTCCTTTCCAGATATCCACTAGCACCCTCTTCAAGTACTTTACCATGCCGTCTGGAATCGATTCCTCAACAGATATCAATATCAATGCCTAACCAAATCTATCAATTAGTAATTCTAAATATGAAGAAAAAATGTACCTTCTAACAGGCCTAAGGGTCTGGAGCTGCTTTTCAGCATTTGTGATTGATTCTACAGCATCACCAGTAACTTCAGACCCTACCCAGTGAGTTCTTTTCTTCCAAGCTTCTGTGCAGCAACCATTAGGGATCTGACTTTCAATCCACTTGTAGATACTAGGAAGATCAACACCTGCCCCGTCAAGTTGCTCCTGTTCAAAGAGGTTGTCAAAAAAGAGAAGCAAATCTCAAAAGTAAATGAAGCAGCCCACATTCGCACTCACTTACCACCCACGTCAAACAACAAAATGACATGAATTGTCCACTAGAACAATGTGCCTATTTAATCTTAAGCTAATGAGGTATTTATAAAATTCACAATTCACTCTTAGCATTATTCACACTAAAGCTAACACAACAAAAAGCAAACAGATATAAAACTGTGCATCTGATGAGAATGAAAATTAGTAAAATTACTAATTACCTAGGTAAATTCAGTATGATAATTGAAAATCAGGAAAGATAAGGCTTATGGAAGAAAAGTCAAATTTTATCAAAGGGAGAACCAAAAGAGAGTAGAAGAAATCCTTGAAAATTAACCAGTCCCACCAGTTTTCTCTCTTTCTTAGGTAAAAAAATTGTTCATTCACTAATTTTTGTTTGTACAATCGAATTAATCAAATATGGGCATAGATCCCCACCGAGGTGTGAGACTAGTTCCAAATGGATACAAGGCTACAAGCCTTGTTAAGGGTGGTGAAAAAAATAGCAACAAAGTGAATTAATAGACAAGACACTTCGAATTTACACAAAGGAACCACCATCTAACTGGCCTAGGCTTGGAATTTTCCTCTTTGGATAATTTGTGTATAAATAGTAGTTTCTTCATTTGTTAATAATCCTGCCTCTTATTTGGACGAAATAACTAATTCATGTGTAAGGAACATACATAATTTATTTATGTCAAAAGAAAAAACATTCATAAATTATGACGAATACTGAGATATAAGAAATATATATAATATATAATATAATAATATAAATAAATAATTTGCATCAATAATTAATTAAGATTGAAGATGTATAATTTCTTACATACAAAATTGTTCAAAATATTGTAAGAAAATATTTATTGATAATATATGTAGTCTATAGACGATAAGATTGAAAGTAAGATATATACACACAATAACTATTTTTTATATTATAATAAAATATCTATTAGGTTTACAAAAAAAATTGAGGAGGTACAAAATATTTCTTAACTGCACATAAAAATAAAAATTGTAATTTTCCCGCGTTGTTGGATTTGGTTGATTAATAATGATAGCTGCATCAAACATTGAGTTACCCATAACTAAACTAGCCATCACATTAGGGTTTGTTTGGCAACAACATACCATTCATTGAGATATCCTGATTAGGACACATAACTGTTCTTAGCGGCACACATTATACATTATAAGCACCATGTAAGCTATAAGTAATCAGCACATCATCATATCAAATGTACTGCAAATACTAACACCTAAATAAGAGCTGTTAGTCGTCCCTTTTTCAGGAACAGCTTCTTGAAATCCAGCCTTAGAATGTTTTTAAAAAATTAAGACAGAAGAAGAAGAAGAAAATATAACAGCACAAAAGATAAGCTCAAATTAAAAAGCTCCAACCACAAAATTTTCACTAAGTGGAAAGAAAGGAACGCACCCACAAGTCAGCGCTCTCAACTTCAAGTTTATCAAGCACTTCTTCCCATTCCTCTCTCAAATTTGTCATCTCTTCTGCAACAGCATTCTCCAACTACGAGAAGAAAACTTGCATTATGCAACGTAATGAAAGCATGAACCTTCAAATCTGTATGCACGAGAAATATACTGACTTCGTCCCCATGAAGACTTTGAGCTAATTCTTCTCTAACATCATGCTCAACTTTCTCCAGAGATTCCTTTTCAAGTGCTTCTTGTGCCTCAGCAGCCTACAAATCACGAACAGAAATAATAATAACAATAAGTTAATAACTATAATAACAACGAAACAAGCACCGCTATGTTCTCATATGAGTAGAAAAAAATATAATGACAAAGATAGAACCTATACCTTGCTCTCTATCTCAAGAAGATCAGAGACCAATTCTTCTATCTCTTCTTCAGTCAAAGGTTCCTGTTAAACAAAGATGAAAAAGCATCCTTCCAAAATCTATCAACTATTGGTGAAAATTTTAGTTTATGTGATACAAGTGACAATGAAGAAAACATGCCTCGGGACGAGACCCGTCTTCATCACCGGGTGCCAACAGCTCATCCTCATCCTCCAAAGCAGCTAATGAGGAATCATTGGAAGCATTGTCATCATCTTCCATGTCCTTGTCAGCGTCCTTCGCTTGTTCATGTTTGTCCTCCATCTTAAATTCTTAAATCAAAAGAGGCAAAAATCAATTATAATCTTACTGCATCTAAACCTTTTTTTCCAATAAAAATTTTCATGTACTCCACACACAAGCAGAGACAGTTTAGCTTGCAAGCTTGTAAAGTATTATAGAGGACATCATTTAAGCACAGAGTTCAATTTTGAGATTGGCATATTAAATGGAGCTTCAATTAATTCGAACTCGAACAATTTCCAACAAACTCAAAATGTAGCCATCCCTAAATCTATATGCGATTAATAACAGGTGCAATTAGAGTAAGATTAAGCAGTTTAGGGTATAAATATCAAGAGTTTGAAATTAATACTGTGACAATTTAACGATATCTTATACCAAGATCACAGCAAGTGTTAATTGCAGCAATTAGAAGTTTAGAACAAGGACACATTTCCAATGGATTCGGGGAAATCAAAACAGAAGTTGCAATGGGGATTCCACACATGCAGCAAAACAAAACCCTAATTTGTCCTTTTCCACCACAGACACCGGCACAACCCAGCGCCAAAACTACTATCTTTTCTCTCACCAGAGACCTACATTATTTAGCATTGATGAAAGACCCTAAACTCCCCAATCAAGAACAACAAAAACAGATAAAACAAAAGAAAAAAGGCACCGTAGGGGAAATTACCTGTGAGTTGGAAACGGGGCTATCCAAGATTAGCCCGCCGAACGCACTTGAAATCAGTGTGCAAATGAACTCGACGATCAAGTATAAGCTTCAGCAAGCAAAGAAAGAAACCGACCACGCAAGCACAACCTAGGGTTTAGACTGATCGCCCTCTCCGGCGCCGAATCCGACCCCGTAAACACCTGCAAATGAAAATTTGGGAAGATGACGATTGAACTGGGAAGGATTGATTTGTTTTGGATAATGAATTTGGAGATCGAAGTAGAAAAAGAGGGGAAAGCGAGAGATATTTTGATCGTGAAATTTTGGATTTGGGGGTTTTGCCGCTCGCTCTCTCGGCGAACTTATCTCCGCGCTCGGTGGTTTTGGGAGAGACAGTGGATCAGCCGTCGCCTATTTACGAGGCAAAATATCACATTTTCACTTTGAGCTTGTTTTTTCCCATTATTCACAATGGTATCACACAATTATTAGTTAATTATCAAAAAAGGCCAAACTTTTTTACGTGATATCTCATTCGATGGAAATTTGTACTAAAAAGTAATCTCATTTGCGTAAGTTTCGGTGTTTGACTGTTGATACCAACACTTGTTAAGGTGAGACTTGGACGTGTCACTCGACATTCTCCTTACTCTTTAACATTAGGTCACAATAACGAGGCTTGATGAGGACAAATTATTTCCTATTAAAAGATTGTGGGTTCGATTCTAGCTCTCAACAAATGGGATGGTACTGGTGAGCGATTTTTAAATACGTTTATAAGTGACTCTTAGTTCTAAAGGTAAGCTCTGGCCTCGATGGTGGTGTGTGGCGGGAGTCAAACCCACCCAAACTTTTGTTGACAGAAAAAAAAAATGTTTGATGGTTAGTAAATTTCATCTTTAAATATAGTCGGAAGATAAAGGAAAATAATTATTGTATAGTCATTTTAAGGTAATTATTTTTTTATAATTTTAGAGAAAGTATAATTCTATGTAAAATAATTTATATATTGTTTTTCAATAAAATTATTAATTAGTTTCTTTTAAAAAAAATGATAAGATGACGGGTTATTTCCATATATGAAAGAATCAGACTTTGAATATCGTCATGGATTTTTATCTTACAAGAGCCCATGTATATGTTTCTTTTCTAAAAATAATTTTACTAAGTGAAATCAAAAACATAATGTGAAAACAAAAATCAAAAGAGGAATATAAAGAATAAAGTGAGGCACGATACTCTTAACAAGTGAAGTGTGATGGTGGAGGTCGATTGATACCTCTCAACAAATTGAAACCATATTTTTCTATCGAGAACTAAAGTGAGATGTATATGGGGGGTTTATTTAGTTGTTATTAGGGGTATACTTGTCTTTTCAAATCAAATAAACCCCCAAAACCCAATGTCTGAGAAATAAGGTCTTGAGATTGAGAATAAGTCAAGCCAATGACATTAAAGAAAGGCGCTTCTCGGGAGGCAACCCGAGGTAAGTTTTAGTTATTTCAATTCCTAGTTAGCTAGTTTTCTTTAACCCGACGCGCGCAATGCTCAGATCCGACCTATATCGCCCCTTCCACCACATTGTGAGTATTTCATTCATCTCTTCCTCTATGTTTTTATGTTTTTGTTGTCTTTTATGTTTCATTGAGGACAATGAAAGGTTTAAGTGTGGGGGAGGGATTGCATTGCATATAGATAGAGTTTGCATATCATGTTTATTTATGTTTTCATATTTATTTTTACTCATATATCACATTTAAAAATGTGATATATGAGTAAAAATATCATGCATTGCATTTAAGTGTTATCAACGATACCCATCTTGGTTTAGTTTGTCCTCTAATTTATTTTTATGATCTTAATCGCATAAATCCCATGATTTGATTGAATTGCTTGAAAATGATTTTGGAGCATGATTTGAGAATATAATTGAGCAAGTATGGTTCATAGTTGAGGTTTAATTGAAATCTAGCAAAAACATAACCCTTGTGAGTTTGTTTTGGCCTTATAGGGACTATTCATAATTATTTCCCTTTTGCTTTTATTGTGTGATTATACTCTCCATATGCTTGTTTTTCACGGCCGTATTGCACATGTTTGTTGCTTGTGAATTTCAAATGATTGAGGCATTTTTTCTTTAGCCATATTATACCCTATCTACCTTACATATTATCCTTTGCTTGAAGCCAATCTGAGCCTTAAAGCCTATTCTTTTTATATAGCTCCACAAAAATATATCATAGCCAATGATTAGCCTGACCCCATCCGGGAATTAGGAGGAGAATTGGTGAAAAATCTTTATGTTGGAGTAGCTTTGAGTGGAGATGATGTATGTATGGTTGTATATTGCGAGAGGCATAGCCAAAATAAGGTAACCCTTCTTGCATAATAGAGATGACTTGTTACTAGGGGCCTAAGGAGGATAAAATTCACTTAGGAGTAAAAGTCTAGTAAGCTTGGACCTAAGGAGGATAAAATTCACTTAGGGGCAAAAGTAAGCATAAAAGAAAAGAAAAGAAAGTCATCATTCAAATGGAGAAATTGCATGGGTTGTATGGCTATTGAAATCGAAGAGTTTATTGTTGTGTATTGGAGTTTATGTTATTGGAATGGTTTGCGAAGTATGGAAGTTTTGGTGTTGTTCTGGTTGGTTGTTGTTCCTTTTTCCCGGATTTTTAGCACCACAAGCCTAAATATTTCTCATGCCTTATGTTCCCACCAAAGCCTCATTACAACCCTATAAAAGTCCTCATGATGTTGTTTGCAAGTGATAACTTTCACGGTGTATAGAGCATTTTGGATTGAGTTGAGAGTTGAACTTTAAAGCCTAAACACATGAGAGCTTGAGTGAAACACATTATCCCGGTGAGGTTGGATTAAATTTGTCTTTACTATTGGATCGCTCATATACTTGTTAGGATGTTTGTTCTCTTATTCATGGCTCCTACTACATGGTGTTGCTTTTCTAAAACTATAGCATGAAGATCTTATTTGTGGGATGATTAATTCTACATTTGTTTTTCATTGCTTGAGGACAAGCAAAAGCTTAAGTGTGGGGGAGTTTGATAGCATGCATTTAGAGAGTTATAATAGGTTACATTTAGCTTAGTTATGATGCATATCATGCATGATTTAAGTAGAATTTGCATATTTGCTCTCTATGTTGTGGAGTCGGAATCTACACGTTTTTATTGATTATTTCAGGTAATCGTGGATCCGAGGAGGAGACATGGGTTGATAACGCATTGGATGAGAATGTCTAGTTGATCGAAGAAGCTTACATGAAGATCTCAAGAGGTCCTGAGAAGAAGAAGCGAACCTAAACGAAGAACAAGTCTGCAGAAGTTGTCGCCAGACATGCTGAACTTGTTTTGCACTTTCTGGAGGCCTCGGTTGTCCGATCGACTATTATGACCATGCGTTGGAAAGCTCTTTCAGAGGGCTACAACTTTCATGTTGACGTCGAGAGCTGATTCAAGACGGAATTTCCGTGAAAGACCAATGCAGCGCCCGCCGCATGGTTTGCCGCGCCCACCGCATGGTTTGACGCGCCCGCCGCACTTGTGCTGCGCCTGCCGCACGGACAGCCAGCGCGCCGTTTTGAAGGGAAAAACCCTAGTTTCTATTATGTTGTTTTGAGGCCGACTTGGATGTTTTATTAGGCCACTTTTATGTTATTTTTCAATAACTTCTATTCCATTCTTACTTCCATTAGACAATTAGAGAGAGAGCGATGTTCGCCATGGGCGACTAAACTCTCTTCGTTCTACTTGCAATTTGAAGCTTTGTTTGGTTTGGTTTGTGAGTTTCTGAATCTTGTTCCTTATTTCCTATATTGAATGTTTCGACTTCTTTGTGCTTGAATGTTTGATTGTTTTATTCTATCTCGACTGATCAACTTGGTAGAATCAATTCAATTGCTAGGGTTTTGTAGATTCCTGATTGTGAATCTTAACCCAAGTGGCAAACTTATCCCTTTAGGGCTGATTGAACTAATTGAATGAGTAGGAAGTTGAATGTGTTGTTAAATCCTTCTTTAGGGACTGCAAATACCTTGGCTAATCTCTGAACTTAAAGCTATCGATCAATTGGGTTAAATCCTTCTTTAGGGACTGTTCGATTGATAAGGGTTTCTAGGACTGATTGGACTAGTAACTATATTAGGTCGGGACAAGGGCATTCATAGGAATCATAAAAGGACAAGAGGAAGTTACAATATCAATTCAACCAAATAAAGTGGATAGTTGTAGGTATACCGATTCTCTCTAATTGCTTTGCATCAATTTGTTTATAGTTTATTTTATTTTCTTTCTTATTTTCAATCACTCAAAACCCCCCCGTTTCCTATTAATTGGTAAATAAACTTAACTTAGAAATACTTGATTCTCTGTGGGATCGACCTCTTACTTACTTGCTATACTAGTTTGTAGGTTTGAGTTTTATTTTGATACGGTTTAGGCGACTAAAAACCGCTCATCAGTATTGATTGTGATGAGACCATCAGCCCCGTGGTCAAGCCTGCCACTATCCGAGTGGTATTGAGTTTAGCTCTGTCGCGCAAATGGGCCATTCATCAGCTGGATGTCAAGAACGCTTTTCTGCATGGTCACCTGAATGAGACAGTCTACATGTTTCAGCCGCCGGGATTTACTGATGTCGATCGTCCTAAGCACGTCTGTCTCCTGAAGCGCTCTCTGTATGGTCTGAAATAGGCTCCACGAGCTTGGTTCCAGCGCTTTGCTTCTCATCTGCTCCGCTTGGGTTTCATTGGCAGCCGCTCGGATTCGTCCCTGTTCATCTATCGCAGAAGCTCCGACATGGCATTTCTGTTACTGTATGTTGACAACATCATTCTCACCGCCTCTTCTGATGCTCTTCGGACGTCGATTATTTCACAGCTAAGTGCTGAATTCGCTATGTCAGATTTGGGCCAGTTGTCTTACTTCTTGGGAGTTGCTGTTCAGCGGCATTCGTCTGGGCTATTCCTCTCACAGAGTAAGTATGCTGCTGAAATTGTTGCTCGGGCTAACATGAGTAACTGCAATCCGGTCGCCACCCTTGTCGATACATCCAACAAGCTCAACGCTCACTCTGGTCCTTTGGTTGATGATCCGACATTATACAGGAGCCTTGCTGGTGCTCTTCAGTATCTCACCTTCACCAGACCTGATATCAGTTACGCCGTTCAGCAGATCTGCTTGTTTATGCATGCACCCAGGGAACCCCACTTTCATGCCTTAAAGCGGATCATTCGGTACATCAGCGGCACACTCGAGCTCGGCACCACGATCACTCATTCCTCTAAGCTTGACCTTGTTGCTTACACTGATGCGGATTGGGGTGGTTGTCCTGACACGCGTCGCTCCACGTCTGGTTACTGTGTCTTCCTCAACGACACCCTTGTGTCGTGGTCGGCTAAGCGTCAGTCTGTCGTGTCTCGCTCCAGCGCTGAAGCCGAATACAGGGGTGTTGCCAACGTTGTATCTGAGTGCTCTTGGCTCCGCAATCTTCTGCTTGAGCTCCGTTGCCCTCTTATGAAGGCCACTCTGGTCTACACTGATAACATTTCTGCAATCTATCTGGCTAGCAACCCGGTCCAGCATCAACACACGAAGCACATTGAGCTTGATCTCCACTTCGTCAGGGACAAGGTTGCCATAGGACATGTCCGCATTCTACATGTCCCGTCCTCGTATCAGTATACTGATATATTCACCAAGGGTTTACCTAGATAGTTGTTCATTGATTTTCGCTCCAGTGAGTACGACCCCCTCCAGTTTCGACTGCGGGGGTTTGATAGGTTACATATGTCTCAATATTGTATAGTGGGCTAAAAGCCCATTAAGGCCCAATACCTTTGTAACCTATATATATGTTATATCAATGAATGGAAACCCTAAGGAGGACATTACAATCAATCTCATGATCTCACAGGAACCAAAGAAATTTAGGGTCTTTGGATCTTAGGCTGTGATACCATGTGAGATCATGAAATTGATTGTAATGTCCTCCTTAGGGTTTCCATTCATTAATATAACATATATATAGGTTACAAAGGTATTGGGCCTTATTGGGCCTTAATGGGCTTTTAGCCTAGGCGGGGTCTAGGCGGCCTAGGCCCAGGCGGCGCCTAGGCGGGGTCTAGGCGGCCTAGGCCCAAGCGGCGCCTAGGCGGGGTCTAGGCGGCCTAGGCCCAGGCGGCGCCTAGGCGGGCCCAGGCGGGATCTAGGCGGCGCCCAGTGTTCTAAAAAGCGCTAGGCGGATCCTAGGCGGCAAGGGGCCGCCTAGCGCCTAGGCGGCGCCCAGGCGGTCAAGGCGAACGCCTAGGCGTGCTTAGGCGGCCATTTAGCTCTAGGCGGAGGGGGGTCGCCTAGCGCCTAGGCGGTGCCCAGGCGGCGCCTAGGCGCGATTTTTAGAACAGTGGCGGCGCCTAGGCGGTTCCTAGACGAATTTCCGCCTAGAGGTCCGCCTAAAGGTCGGTCTTCAGAGACCACCTTCTTAGTCTGATTGATGTGCAAATAAATAGGGTTTCCCGTCTTCTCATAGTTCCACATCACGTAATCTTTCCCAAAAGCAAGAAATGTGTTCATATCGATGAACAGACTACCTTCTGATTTCTACAACTCCAAAAACACACTGAATCAAAAAGAAGTACCAAGAACCACATACATTGGCATTCAGACCAGCACTAGCAGAAATTGCAAAGACTCGAACCAAACGCGGGTCATTTCTTATCAAACCAGGAAATTCAATTCAATTCAATAATGCAGAAATTCCCCCAAAGACTTGATGATAATCCTTCGATTATAAAAAAAAAAAAAAAAAAAACACAATTCCGAATCATTGAAAGAGGATGGAAAACGAGGAGAGGAAATTCACCGGAGTGTCAAAGGAGATGCAGCACTCGTGTTTGAAGATGCGATTGGTGGGCTCCGGGATACGAACACGGGAGAGATTGGACCTGAGGAGCTCCATAGGGTCATCCATGGCAGAGAGGGAGGGAGACGGGGCGCAATCGCTCAGGTAGGCACGCAGAGGTGGGGGAGGAGAGAGAGGAATTTGAGTGATGAGTGCAGATTAGGGCAAAGGTTTTTTTATAAAGAGGGTGTCGACTGAGCGTCTGTCGAGTGCGTTGCACGCAATTACACGCACCTAAACCTGTGATGTGCAGCTCGGCGCCACGCTTCGGTGTGTAGATTATTGGTCGATAGCACCGAGTCGTAAGGCGTCGTGTAGCTTTTGAAAGCAAAAATAAGATGCGATAGACGGTCCGCAACCTGGTTTGTCTCACGAAAGACATGACGAATCTCGACGGAATTAAAGAAGCACAGCGAGACTAGATTGTCCGAGACAATCATTTCAGAGTCTCCAGTAGGCTTCCCAACGCCTTTTAAACAATTAATGATTGTGAGGTTATCACCCTCAATTTCTATGTTTTTTATATTAAGATCGATTGTCGCTATGATTCCTTTCCAGAGCCCGTAACATTCCAAGCCAATAACGGACATGAAGGGGCAAGGGCCAGAACCACAGAAGATTGGTTTTCCCCAGCAGCCCCGAATTATGAAACCATAGGACTCTTTAGTTGCAGTGGAGAGCTCCATCAAAGTTAAGTTTATATGTCCCGGGTCTTGGAGGCTTCCATTTTTTTGCTTTTCTCTTTTGGGATACTGATGGTTTAGTTTTAGCTCGTTGAATGGATGGTTCATCTGGGTCGGCAATATTTTTTGTAGATTTCCACATGAATATTTGGTCTTTGATAAAAGATGAGATGCATCTTGTGTCAGGTTTTACATTATCGAAAAGTGTTTTGTTACGAAAATATCAGACACCCCACCAGGCATAAGCCAGTGTTGCAGTGCCCTTCATTCCTATATCCTCTTTAATGCTCAGTAATGTTTGGTTTATGGTTTCTCCTTTACTGAAAGAAAGGGTGACCAATCTTAAGAATAGATCAACCAAAACTTAAATTCCATCGTCAATTTTTTTTTATTGAGTAAAAAATTCGGATGCATAAAGCTATCCGATAGCATCCTTGCGGAGGAGGTCGGTCAGACCTGAATCAGTATATAAGGAAGGGTTGTTGGTAACATGAGCAAGGTGTGCCACCTTATATGTCACGCAGTTACCATCACGAAGAATGTGTGCAAACGAAACTTTGTAGAACCCTTCGAGGAGAGAACTAATGTCAGACAAGAATAGTTCAATTTCCAATGGACAACTCGTCCCTTTCTTGAAATAGTCTACAATAATGAGGGAGTCACCCTCGATAATAAGTTTTTTTATTTGTAGTTCAATTGCTTTAAGAACTCCAGCACGCAGAGCTAGCGCCTTTGCCATAAGGGGAGTTTGTATCCCAATGAGATCGCATCCTATTGCTTCTGTCTCCCCTCTGTCATTTCGGATGATGAATCCAATGGAGCCCTGTCGGTTTGGCGAAACAGACCCATCAAAATTTAATTTCATTTTACTAGTTGGGGGTTTCTTCCACTTGCGTTCCTTCCTATGTCTATTCTTCAATGGGTTTTCCGTACAGCTGGACTTATGAGTCATTTTCCCCATCTGTGCTTCTGATTTAATCCAACTCTGTATACTTGCTTCTACTCTCCGAAGGAATCCGTCCAAACTAGGCAGTTTTTGTTGTTGGAATAATGACTGATTTCGAACTAGCCATATCGTCCACCAATGGAACGCCAATTTTTGTTTTTCTGTGGGGCTTAGAATAGTGCCCCGTTCTGCCATTATGGACGATATGTTTCTTGTCTCATTGATGCTATTTCTAATCGCCATTTTAATCTTGTGGGGAAAACCCGGGTACACCATCGAATATTTACATTCTAAGAAAAGGTGAGTGGAATCCTCCTCATGATGATTGCAGATTACATAGTATGGAGGTACTGCAATACCCTTTGCAGATAATCGAGATGCAGTTAGGAGCCCATTGTGGCACAATTTCCACAAAATTTTTTTAACCTTTGGCAGGGTGTTGACCCTCCATATCCAAGCGTTTTCATCCCCTTCATGATTTAAAGATTTAGTATTGTATTTATATGCACTGTCAGTAGTGAACCATCCCTTTTTAGGGCCACCAGTACATTATGTCATGTAATTTAGTAGTTGGTAATGGGATGTCAGCAATTTGTTTCGCCTTATCAAAAGGTAACACTGAATTGAGCTTGTCAGTACACCATTTCCCATCACTTATATATTGTGCAACCTTTTCATCGAAACTACAATTTACAGGGTTTAAACAGAAGCTATCTAATTTAGCCCCACCAACCAGTTGTCTTGGCAAAATTTGATAGTTTCTCCATCCCACACGGACCATGTCAAGCCTTCTTTGAAAGGCTTGATTAGTTTTCTCTATTGCGTCCATTGCCAGGAAGCATTACCTCTTCCTACAATGTCAAACAGGTTTGACGCTTTAAGATATTTATACTTTATAATTTTAACCCAACAATTATCTCGTTCCGCAATTATTTTCCACATGAGCTTCATGATACGGGGTTAGCCGCAGGATGACCCGATCTTCGACAATCAAACAAGAGACTAAAGAACGGAAGCAAGAAAGACTCAAGACTCGACAAGAAACAAAGGACGCAGCAAGAAACTCAAGAAATCGACCAAGAAGATCAAGATCGACCACGACTCGACGCAAGAAACACCAAGATCGATCATTGAACTCGATGTCGACTATGACTAAGACTCGCAAAGACTCGATAAAGATGAATAAAGACTCAAAATTTATGACTTGACACAACCGATATGGACTGAGTCGGTCTATATAGAACAAGATAAAGACCCCAGACCTCCTTAGAGGGTAGGAACTGATAGATTACATAGGTCTTAATATTGCATAGTGGGCTAAAAGCCCATTAAGGTCCAATAAGGCCCAATACCTTTGTAACCTATATATATGTTATATCAATGAATGGAAACCCTAAGGAGGACATTACAATCAATTTCATGATCTCACATGGTATCACAGCCTAAGATCCAAAGACCCTAAATTTCTTTGGTTCCTATGAGATCATGAGATTGATTGTAATGTCCTCCTTAGGGTTTCCATTCATTGATATAACATATATATAGGTTACAAAGGTATTGGGCCTTAATGGGCTTTTAGCCCACTATACAATATTGAGACATATGTAACCTATCAAACCCCCGCAGTCGAAACTGGAGGGGGTCGTACAGTGAGACTGGAGCGAAAATCAATGAACAACTATCTAGGTAAACCCTTGGTGAATATATCAGTATACTGATACGAGGACGGGACATGTAGAATGCGGACATGTCCTATGGCAACCTTGTCCCTGACGAAGTGGAGATCAAGCTCAATGTGCTTCGTGTGTTGATGCTGGACCGGGTTGCTAGCCAGATAGATTGCAGAAATGTTATCAGTGTAGACCAGAGTGGCCTTCATAAGAGGGCAACGGAGCTCAAGCAGAAGATTGCGGAGCCAAGAGCACTCAGATACAACGTTGGCAACACCCCTGTATTCGGCTTCAGCGCTGGAGCGAGACACGACAGACTGACGCTTAGCCGACCACGACACAAGGGTGTCGTTGAGGAAGACACAGTAACCAGACGTGGAGCGACGCGTGTCAGGACAACCACCCCAATCCGCATCAGTGTAAGCAACAAGGTCAAGCTTAGAGGAATGAGTGATCGTGGTGCCGAGCTCGAGTGTGCCGCTGATGTACCGAATGATCCGCTTTAAGGCATGAAAGTGGGGTTCCCTGGGTGCATGCATAAACAAGCAGATCTGCTGAACGGCGTAACTGATATCAGGTCTGGTGAAGGTGAGATACTGAAGAGCACCAGCAAGGCTCCTGTATAATGTCGGATCATCAACCAAAGGACCAGAGTGAGCGTTGAGCTTGTTGGATGTATCGACAAGGGTGGCGACCGGATTGCAGTTACTCATGTTAGCCCGAGCAACAATTTCAGCAGCATACTTACTCTGTGAGAGGAATAGCCCAGACGAATGCCGCTGAACAGCAACTCCCAAGAAGTAAGACAACTGGCCCAAATCTGACATAGCGAATTCAGCACTTAGCTGTGAAATAATCGACGTCCGAAGAGCATCAGAAGAGGCGGTGAGAATGATGTCGTCAACATACAGTAACAGAAATGCCATGTCGGAGCTTCTGCGATAGATGAACAGGGACGAATCCGAGCGGCTGCCAATGAAACCCAAGCGGAGCAGATGAGAAGCAAAGCGCTGGAACCAAGCTCGTGGAGCCTATTTCAGACCATACAGAGAGCGCTTCAGGAGACAGACGTGCTTAGGACGATCGACATCAGTAAATCCCGGCGGCTGAAACATGTAGACTGTCTCATTCAGGTGACCATGCAGAAAAGCGTTCTTGACATGAATGGCCCATTTGCGCGACAGAGCTAAACTCAATACCACTCGGATAGTGGCAGGCTTGACCACGGGGCTGAAGGTCTCATCACAATCAATTGGTAATGGTGTGGATGATTCGTTCGGCTTTGCCATTTTGTTGAGAGGTGTAGGGGCAGGACAAGCGATAAGAGATCCCATTGGTATTAAAGAAAGTGTGAAAATTTTTGTTGTCAAATTCACGGCCATTGTCGCATTGGAAACACTTGACAGAGGTGTGAAACTGTGTTTTGATGTAAGCGTGGAATTTGGCAAAGATAGGGAACACTTGAGATTTAAAGTGCAAAGGGAAAACCCATAAGAAATGTGTATAATCATCCAGAAACAAAAGGTAATACCTATGACCCTCCTTGCTAGGCACAGGAGATGTCCAAATATCACTATGAATAATATCAAAAGGGGCAAATGTAGTGTTTAAAGATCGTTGAAAAGGAAGTCTGGCATGCTTGCCTAACTGACAAGACGAACATAAACTAGAGCGAAGCTCTTTATTACATTGGACAAGACTCTTAGAACGAAGTAAATCTAAAACTGCAGGACTGGGATGCCCAAGGCGTGGATGCCATAGACCGGATGATGATGCCGAGAGGGCGACAGGACTTGACGGGCTGGATGGTGATGGCTACGACACAGGATAGAGCTCCCCGGTGCTATTACATCTCAGGCGAGTAACCCCCGTAGTAAGATCCTTCACAGAGAAACCAAACGGATCAAACTCAAGAGAAACATTATTGTTAGTGGTGAACCGACGGACAGAGATAAGGTTTTTGACAAGTTTGGGGGCAACAAGGACATTGTTGAGGTGCAAAGGGTTGGTAGGGGTTGGTAGTGTGGTGTGGCCAATGCCCGAAGTAGCAAGGCGACCACCGTTGCCGACGATAATAGAATGAGCAGGACCCTTAAAAGAAAGAGATGAGAGAGTACCTGAGGAGTTCGTCATATGAGAGGTAGCGCCAGTGTCCATGTACCAAGCGCCGTCAGGGGGTGTCAGCTGCATGGAGGAGAAGGCATTGTGCACATCGGTCGGGTAAGCCTGATCAGACGGCGGGCGGGGAGCAGGACCCAACAAGCCCTGCTGACGGTTGGGATACGGGGCTGGTCCACGAAACGATGCACCGGGGTAGCCATAGGGCATCCAAGGAGGGTAGCCGGGGTTGGGGTACCAAGAGGGGGGGGGGGGCAGGGATCGTAGTGCTGCAGGCGACCATTGCTGCGGCCATTGCCGCGGCCGCCGCGACCCCTGCTGCGGCCGCGGCCGCCGCCACCGCCCCTTGGTCCTTGTTGGTCGTTGCTGCGGCCATGCTGTAGGGCAAGCTGCTCGATGATGTCACTGGATGAGACCAACGCCGTCTTGTCTTTGGCGGCGTCGGTTGTCTGACGTTGAAGGCGAGTCTCTTCCAGGATCAGTTGAGACCGAGTCTTCTCGAACGTAGGGAGAGGTTCCGTCTGCTGAATATGAGTAGCACCAGCGTTGTATTCAGAAGGGAGACCAAAGAGTACCTGGAGAACAAGGCGGGTGGCACTGGGTTTGGAGTCGACAACTTCGAGTTGATCAGCCAGGGTTTTGATGTGCTGACAATAGGCAGATATCGATGGAAAAGAGGAAAGCTTGCAACTTGAAAATTCGTGCTCGAGATAGACAGCACGGGTGGACTTGTTGTCTTGAAAGAGATTCTGAAGTTTCTTCCAAGCATCCAAGGCGGTGTCTTTGGGGTTGAGGATGGTGGTTAAGAGATCTTTGGAGATGGTTAGGGGTGTGCAGAAAAACCCGAAACCGAAAACACGACACGAAAACACGACAACACGACATGAAAAAACCCGAAACCGAAAAAACACGACACGATAATGACACGAACCGAGAAAACACGGCTCTAAACGGTTCGTGTTCGGGTCGGGCAAATCGCCTTGTCGGGTACCCGACACGAACCGTTTAATTTTTTTTTTTAATTTTAGGTTAGGAAGTATAATACTAGTATAAGTATATTCCTAGTGTATCAATAGGTTCCGCTAGCCCAACTGGTTTCGTGTGTGTGCATCAATTAGTTCACAGCTAAAAAGCCCAGGTTCGATTCCTAACGCCAATCTGTCGCCTGTGTTCATTTTTTTTAATCTCTCGCACCTCTAGTCCACCAGACTTCGCTCGGCAGTCGCCACTTGCTTGGGTGAGTTAGGTCTTCAAAATTTTGATGCTCAAAAATTCGATTGCTCTCTACGTTTGCTTGTGGCGAGTCGATGCTCAGTTGCGCCCCGTCTCCCTCCCTCTCTGCCATGGATGACCCTATGGAGCTCCTCAGGTCCAATCTCTCCCGTGTTCGCATCCCGGAGCCCACCAATCGCATCTTCAAACACGAGTGCTGCATCTCCTTTGACACTCCGGTGAATTTCCTCTCCTCGTTTTCCATCCTCTTTCAATGATTCGGAATTGTGTTTCTTTTTTTTTTTTTATAATCGAAGGATTATCGTCAAGTCTTTGGGGGAATTTCTGCATTATTGAATTGAATTGAATTTCCTGGTTTGATAAGAAATGACGCGCGTTTGGTTCGAGTCTTTGCAATTTCTGCTAGTGCTGGTCTGAATGCCAATGTATGTGGTTCTTGGTACTTCTTTTTGATTCAGTGTGTTTTTGGAGTTGTAGAAATCAGAAGGTGGTCTGTTCATCGATATGAACACATTTCTTGCTTTTGGGAAAGATTACGTGATGTGGAACTATGAGAAGACGGGAAACCCTGTTTATTTGCACATCAAGCAGACTAAGAAGGTGGTCTCTGAAGACCGACCTTTAAAGAAACCTACTCTTTTGGCTATAGGTATGTCTTCTACTTTGCTAGCATAAGAATTAAAGCTGGTTATTTATGAGTTGTTTTCTTGAAGGAATTGGAATTATGAGTTGCTTTTGCTGCTAGTACTATTTAATTTGTAATGCCTTCAGACTAGATGCTTCAATTCCCGTTTGGTATTGATACCTGAGTATCAAGAATAACTAACATGATGTTTGATGTATGGCTTGCTCACATGAGTATCAAAATGATACCGAATGACCTATTCCAAAGCTAGAGCTCATACGCACCCCTCCCCTAGGATACAGCCTTCAACCACTGATGACCTCTTCCTTTTCCATCCTCTTTGCCCTTCTCAAAGGTTTTTTGCGCCCTGTTTCTACTTTTGGCAGTTCACCCACTGATGGTCAGC
The DNA here is from genome assembly GCA_037127255.1 of Persicaria tinctoria. NCBI lineage: Eukaryota > Viridiplantae > Streptophyta > Magnoliopsida > Caryophyllales > Polygonaceae > Persicaria > Persicaria tinctoria. Next base: position 1,582,296 of record JBANSL010000014.1, read on the forward strand.
AGGGTGGTGTCTTTGCCTTCTCTTTCTCTGGATTTTGTGATCAACAATGGGGCAATGAGGTTGGCTTATTAAGCGACAGTGTTTTCTTGCGCCCTTGTTGACGCTGGGGAGTATGGGCTGGTTGTGAGGGGAGGAAACTATGTGACTTTTGGGGGTGTTACGAAGATATAAGGTCTAGGTTTCTTCAGGACTGTACTCATGTTTTGTTATTTCTTTCTCTGCATTATGCTCTTGACAGTTCGATGTTAAAATATAGTGTTAGCTAATGCTTAAAAAACTTAAAGATTCCTTACTTATTGGTTATGCTCTTGAGTGATTAAATGTGGAATGTGGATTATTTGCTTCTTGCTAAGATGGTCATCTTGGACAGATTAATAGGTATGCTTAAACAGGATTACATATTGTACTATTGTTTCATCTCTGCAAGTATATGATTGGTATTTTGTCAGATTGATATTCATCCCCTTCTCTTATTGTGTTTGATCTTTGGGGCAAATGCAATGAGATATTTTTGGAAATTTCCTCACTGTATACTCATTACTCACTTCCTTTCATTTATGGACCTTGGGAAATTACTCAAAGTATCAGATTTGAATAACTTTTTTTACTGCTGGTGTAAGAAGATTATAGCAACACTGAGCCTGTCTTGGTGCAATATTTTAATCTTCATTTGTCACGACTCATAGGTACAAAAAAAAAAATTCCTGGGTCACTGTGTGAAGTTGATAAAAGAACTAAGACGGGCCACTTAATTGCAATTCCATATATTGAAGGTTTTTATAGGCCTGAAATTGAAAGCACTTAAAATTCCTTTTACCAGTGTATTGAGTATTGATTAACTTATCCCGATAGAGAGAAAAAATCAGTGTTCTAAAAATCGCGCCTAGGCGCTAGGCGGGACAAAGATCTAGGAATTTTTAAGCCTAGGCGGACCTCTAGGCGGAAATTCGTCTAGGAACCGCCTAGATCCCGCCTGGGCCCGCCTAGGCGCCGCCTGGGCCTAGGCCGCCTAGACCCCGCCTAGGCGCCGCCTGGGCCTAGGCCGCCTAGACCCCGCCCAGGCGCCGCCTGGGCCTAGGCCGCCTAGACCCCGCCTAGGCGCCGCCTAGGCCTAGACCCCGCCTAGTCCAATGATTATTCAATTAATCATTGGACTTGTGGTTTTTTTATCCCCAAAGTCGGGATGTATTTGCTTTTTAGTTGAACTTATAGTTTTGGATTTTAGGAGGTTTAGAGTTGTTAGTCAGACATGTACTTTTTCGTTTATTTACTTTAGTGTTAGTTAAGCACCACAAATTTGGGTTTATGATTGATAATATGGATTATTATTACATTATATGAATTATTGACAAGTGTTATTCGTCAAAATATAAGGAAATAATCAAGTTTGTTCTAAGTCCGCCTAGGCACCCGCCTATCCGCCCTAGCGGCCGCCTAGCGCCTTTTAGAACATTGGAAAAAATAATGCAAGTAATTCTTAAGCAAGTTACATGGTTGTATGGTTTGACGGGCTTTGGTCACCGATGGAACATTTTGAATTTTATCTGCTCCATCCTTCAACTGATGCATCAATGGCTGTTGCGTGTATTCTGATTATAAACAGAAAAATGCACGCATCATGTAGGTAGATATTAGTGAGGAATGCATGGAAACAGTATGCATTCCTCATATCTAATCTCATTACTCGCAGTTATTACATTTTTGATGTTTGTAACGCGTTAATTGATGTCATTCCTTTGCATGTGTGAATCATTTTCTTTCCTTTTGATCCTCCTTAAGAACTTAACTACTTAATTGAGGTGTCATTAGATATTCTTTGTTTTCATTGTAGGTGTAGATGGTGGCTTTGATGAGAATGAACCTCAATATGAAGAAAGCCGCAATATTGTTTTATTGCCCAGCTTTAAAACTCTCTCGTTTCCTTCTGTTGAGTTGCCAGAGAAGGTGTTCTCCTCACTTATGTTTGAGTAATTATTATGTAATTTGTGTAATCACGTGTTAACCTGAATGTAATTATGTTTGAATTAGATAAGACTGGCAGTTGATGCTATTTTACTGGCTGAGGGTGCTGAGAGAAAAGAGCAAGTTGCATCCTGGGTAGCTGACAAGAAGCAAGTCAGTGCATATGCTATGGAATTAAGACAGATTGACACTGCTGTAATTATACCTCCTACTGGGTGGAAATGTGCAAAGTGTGATAAAACTGACAATCTTTGGCTAAATCTAACGGATGGAATGATTCTTTGTGGGAGGAGAAATTGGGATGGAACTGGTGGCAACAACCATGCAGTTGAGCACTATGCTCAAACTGGTTATCCTCTGGCTGTGAAACTTGGAACAATTACAGCTGATTTGGAAGCTGCAGGTACCTCTTCATGTGTTGCGCTTTGTATATTTATTTATATCTTTGTTAATTTATAGTCTTAAGGAGCAAATTTTCTTTTATCGTCTACTTCCTAGTGGGCAGTTTTGGAGGTTGGTAAGTTCCATAATGCTTGCCATCATGGTTAAATAGTGTGAAGTAGGAGGGGCTTGTGTTACTGACTCTTGATTAGTGTTTGAATCTGGGATGATGTATTTTCTCTTGCTGCCTTTAGTTTCATGTGGCATTTAAAGGGGTCTCACTTAACTTAAACGTGGATTGGTCATTTCTTTGATGAGTCCTGTATTGATGAGGGCTGGTGGGCCCTTTTCTTTTCTTCATTTGATGTTTACTAGAGGATGTGTAGAAACTTCCCCCGGGGGGGGGGGGTTGTGATATGGGACATGAAAATGTAATGTGTGTAGAGGGGAACATATAAAGAGGATTCTCACTGTTTTCTGAATATTTGTCTTGGTTGATGCAGTGCATTTTTATTTTTATCCCTATTCTGAAATTGGTAAGTGGTTAGGGTGTTCCATGTACAGTGGCCCATCCCAGTGAGTTTTATCTCATTGGTTATTAAAGTATTTTGATTGCTATTGTCAAGGTGAAGTCATTATAATAGTTTGAGGGGCCTTTTTAAGAGTTGGATTTGATTGAACTATTATTTGCAAAGAGGTGGCAGCTTTAGAGTGGAGAGATAGAATCTTGTTGTCCAGCTAGTGGAGTGATATGCTTGGTCGTTTGAAGTGATGAACTAGAACCTGAGTGCATGATAAACTCTGTCTCTGTTTTGGCCATGTCACATTAACATCCCTTTTTTCTGTTCTAGAACACACGTCCACGTACCTCTTGTTGGATAAGTTAAGTTGCACACTTGCACCATCCAAAGTTGAAAGGGCCTTAGCAAGCTATTCCGTGTTTTAACTTGTTATACTTGTTCATGGAGTGATGTGTTTAATTTAATGTGCATTATAAAAAGTTGACAAGGCAGTCTGTCATATGCTGCCATATCCCATCTTTTCCTTTTGATAGTGTAAATTGCTCAATTTCAGAACTTGTTCTACTACATAGGGGAGCATTATAAACCGAAAAAGGAAAGAAAACACCAGGTTTAAATGCATAAACCCTAGGGGCTAAAACATTTTAAAAAAGATATATATATATATTTATATATATATATATTTAGGCTGTTCCTTTTTATGTTTCTTCTTGCTGATGGGACTTGTTCCTGCAATTAACTAACTGTATCATTAATTCATTATGAAGATTTCTCCTTAAAGCCTCTACATCTATTTGAACCAAGAAGCAGTGTTAAAGTAATATTTATAGAATCAAGGTCTAAAAACTAATATTTATAGAATCAAGGTCTAAAAGCTCCTAATCCCAGCCACTTGGTTTTCATTTTGATCTTTATCACTCTTGTTCAATAACATCCATTTTTTAAAGCCTATTAGATATCCTTAATGTGGACATGTCGTGGCAGCTCAGATGTTTACTCTTATCCGGAAGACCAAGGTGTTTTGGACCCACTTCTAGAACAACATTTGGGATTCTTTGGAATTGATTTCTCTTCATTGCAGAAGGTGAGTTGCTTCCACTTCATCACATCTCTTGGCGTCTCATAGAAATTAAATTTCAACTGTTCTGATTTTATTGCATTATTGCCCAAAGTTTACAGTATCCTTAGCTATCGAGTGATCTTATGAGAATGGTCTTTGAAATGTTGGTTTTCCTGCTTGTGTATATTTTCTTTATTACTGTCCCAAATGCTGCATTTTGAAAGATGAATTAACTCTCAAGTCACTTAACTCTGAATTGAATATTTACACTTCATGTTCTTGATACTTTTTTTTTCTAGATTTAGCAAAATGAATAATCACCGGATGACCAAAAGTTCCATCAACTTTTTTTTTATTTCAGATTTCCTCTGAGACTCAGGCCACCAGAGTCCAGAAGTAGGATAATCAATCTAGCCCGTTATAGTTCTTAACTTCCAGTTCGACAATTTCTTCTAAGATAGCTCAAAGAAGGCCATCTGGATTTTTAAATTGCTCCTGTTTTCATCTTTCATGTTAGCCCATCTGGTTTTATTTTAAATAACCTGATGAAGCATTTTTATACTTTCCTGCAGACTGAACTGACTACTGCTGAGAGGGAGTTGGACCAGAACACAAATTTTGATTGGAACCGAATTCAAGAAAGTGGACAAGAAATGGAAGCACTGTTTGGTCCTGGATATACTGGACTTGTCAATCTTGGGAACAGGTAATATACTTAGTATTTTCTATAGTTTAGCCCGAAGTGGTACTTTCATGATGTGCGTTGTCACCCTTCTCACACTGTCTTCTGTAGTTGTTACTTAGCTTCCACGATGCAAGTTGCCTTTACTACAAGTGCCTTTAAGAACCGGTGAGTATGAAACTGTGCTTGGTGTTTTTGGGCAGTGCATAAAGTTGTTGGTGAATTGCTGACTCCTTATTTTGCTGTTTTTAATAAGATATTACACAGACCAGGGATTGAGAAAGGCTTTTGAAGAGGCTCCAGCTGATCCAACTGTGGACCTAAATATGCAGTTGTATGTCATCTCATCTTGTAATGCATAGAAGTGATTACTTGCTACTTGGCACCTAATGAAGTGCTAACTTTCATTATTTTGAAGTTTATTTTTTGCCAGCTCCCCAATTGGATGTAGGAGAATTAATCGCCATGTCTTTAAATCCTAATAAAGAAAACAGTTTCCTTAATTCAATAAATGGTTCTTTTGAGCATCTTGTAGCCCCAATGTTTTAAAAAGCTAGAGCAACAACGTGATAGGAATACCTGCAGCTTAAGCGGGCTTCAGAAGCAAAGACAATGACTTTTTCATAAAACATCTCATAACACCTTAAAAAATCAAGTTTAATGCTATAAAAACCCGTCTTTGATGAAATAAGACCAGACTGAAAACCTATTATTGCAATAAAACCAAGTTTTAGGTAGTAATAAGCAAGTAAAAAACCCAAATCTAAAGCATCAGAAAGTACTAAATATAAGTCTAAGCATAGAAGGTTAAAGAATAGAAAGAAATCAAGCTGAATGGGAAAGATGGTTAAAGAATAGAAAGAAATTATTAATGTAATCTCGATTCTCGTCTTCCTCCCATCACCTCCGTCAACATCATCATCTTCTTCTTCTTCTGGGTGTGAGGGAAGTAGAGTGAAGAAAGGGAGAACAGGAGGTGTGAAGAATAGAGAGCTGGTCTGAACATATATGTATGAAGAGAAAAAGGTGCTAAAATCTTTTTTTTTAAATCAACAAAATATTTTTCAAATAAAAAATATGGGAATATTGTATCCAAATTCAGCTGAGATATGTAATATATTATATATCATGATCTACCAAAATAAAGAAAAAAACCCCATCACCTCAGCATTTCAGCACTTGGGGCTTAAGCAGCGTCTGGTGCGCTTTGGGTGGGTTTTTCCACCCTTGCTGCGCCTTGACCAAAGCAGGCACTAGACTTAGTGCCTTGGGCTTAAAAGCTCTTGGGCTTGGCTTTTTTTAAACACTGTGTAGCCCAATAGGACTTCTCTAATTCAATCAAAGAGAAGTGTTGTTTTAACAAGAATGGTCCAACTTGGAGGTTCAGCTGCAGCATAGTTCCTTTTAGCAATTTGTCGCAGAAATTTGGACTTCCATATGGTTGATGTATATTTCAATTCCTGTAGATTCTTCTTGATAATTACTGTATTTTGCTGATCATGTGGTAGGACAAAGTTGGGTCATGGTTTACTCTCTGGCAAATACTCAGCTCCAACACCAGAGGTATGTTGCCTGTAGGAATCTCACCTTCAATGATGTCTTGCTATTTGAGATGTAACTCTTATATTAAATTTTCATGCAGAAAGATGGAGATATGCCTACTTCTGTGGCGGTACGTTCTCTAACTTTATTTTTCACCAGCTAATATTTTATGTACTTCAGTAGATACTTAATGTGGGAATTTCCTATGGAATAGTTTCCATGGGAATAGTTGCATTTATGAAATGATCACATTTTCTTCGTATTGTCTCACTGGTTCCGTTCAGGAATAACTGTCTCAATGTATTAATGTTGCTGTTCAATATATGAATAATTTTTGCAGCTTTATTGAATTTTCCCTGCCACTTTGTTCTACTTTTTTTTTTTTTTGATCGAGTAAAAATTCGGATGCAAAGGAACCGCTATCTGATGATTAATGTCCTACTTTTGCAAATGGTCTCATAAGTTGGCTATTTAACTACATTTTTCTTTTTTTTTATACATTTTTGTCTGACTTGTTAATTTGTTATAGTGTAGTGAATTGGCAGCTTCCCATTGTTTAATCGTAAAATGCATTTTTTTGTTGACTTTCAGAAAGAAGGTATTCGCCCTCATATGTTCAAGACTGTAATTGCTGCTAGTCATCCAGAATTTTCCACCATGAGGCAGCAGGTAGCTTCCTGTTCTTGTATAATTCTTTCGCAAGCTAAATTATATGTTATTTAATTTACTTTTTTTTCCCCATATGTAAATGCACTACTACCTTGCCTAACCCTGTGTTAGCCTAGTGCAATGAAGATATCTAATTTGGATGTTAAATGGAATAGGAATCACATACAGAATTTGCTACAGCTTGCATGTTGTACCTGGAGAAAATATACCTCACGGAATGTCACAAAGCCAGGATATATAAAATGCTGATAATTTATGTTGTATTCTTTCACGTATCTGTAGCAGATTAATTTAATTGTATGATTCTACCGTGGATTCGTTTTAAGTAAGCACATGATTCTAGTCATCCTGCCTTGCATTTGGTGCTAATTTTCTCGCTTCTTCCAGGGCCTGTTGTTGATTGGCTATTTGTTACTGAAATTTCTATTTGATTACACCCCTTTTAGGATGCTTTCGAGTTTTTTCTTCATCTACTTGAACAAGTTGAACGAGTTAACAGTGGGAACCCCAAATTGGATCCTTCAAGGAGTTTTAAGTTTGGTGTTGAGGATAGAATTCAATGTCCGTCAGGAAAAGTTGCTTACATCAAAAGATTTGACTACACCTTGTCCTTGAATATTCCTCTGCATGAAGCCACTAACAAAGGTAACTCGAAATCTCATCTCTCCCTTTTTTCGCTATACCTCAAGTTGGTTTTCACTTAGATGCCATGATTTTCGATTTCCAGAACAGGTGGAAAACTTCAACAAATTGAAAGCTGAAATGAAAGAAGCAGGGAATGAGTTGTAAGTTCAGATGCTAATCCATTTGTTTGGAAATTACAGCTGTCAATTCAGCATCCTAGTGTCTTAAGAAGCTTGTGCAATTTTGACCAGATCTACTGATGAGATTGTTCGTCCAAGGGTACCTCTAGAAGTCTGTTTAGCAAGCTACTCTGCACCCGAGGAGGTGCAAGACTTTTACAGTACGGCCTTGAAAACCAAAACAACAGCTATCAAGTAAGATTTTCTTTTTGATCTTTTAGAAATTATTACACTAGTTTTCCTTTTCAATAAACCTGTTTTATGATTTCTATTATGCTTTCTAGTTTTGCTCGATTGTTATACATTCTATGGTACCTCACAAAATGTGGAATCAGCCCATACACTGTCTTATAGTTTGGCAGCCTCTTTGTGATGAGATGGTTACAGTAGATATGAAATTGCTTTACAACGAATCTTACGATTCACACTTTACTTTCCTGTGCAGAACCACCGGTTTGACTTCCTTCCCAGATTATCTTGTCTTGCACATGCGGAAGTTTGTTATGGATGCTGGATGGGTGCCTAGAAAACTTGGTATACTGATGTGCCTAATTTATGTGGCTGTAATGCACGTTCTTGGTAAGAACATGTCTTGACCTTTCCGTTTTGTTTTTTGTTTTAGATGTCTATGTAGATGTTCCGGATATCATCGACATCAGTCACATGCGTAGCAAGGGTCTTCACCCAGGGGAGGAGCTTTTGCCTGAGAGTGGTAGGTGTTTTATTTATTTAATGCTGGAATCATTAATCATTATGATTGGCGGATGAGTATTTTGCTACAACTGTCCCTTGAATTTCCTTGCCAGCACCCGATGATGAAATGGAATCAGAGGAGCTCTCAGCGAATGAAGATATTGTTTCTCAGCTTGTGGCAATGGGATTTCCGCATTTACATTGCCAAAAAGCTGCTATCAATACTTCTAATGCTGGTATTGAAGAAGCAATGAATTGGCTGTTGTCTCATATGAATGATCCAGGTAAATGTAATTGTTGTTGGGCATAGCAATCTTCTCCGATGACGTAAAAGTTAGAAGTCTTTTCGCATCAGCTACTTGGATCATGTTACACTTCATCTCATGTTATCCAATGTTTGCATGTCACTTTTCAGATATAGATGCTCCGATATCACAAGCGTCTAAAGGTGGCGCAATGCAAGTTGACCAGACAAAGATTGACACACTGGTTTCATTTGGATTTCAAGAAGAAATTGCACGGATGGCTCTTGTGGCTACGGTGAGTTGTAGGACATGGCTTTTTGTATTTATTTTCTTAGCATGTTTCTTTCATTACGGGTATCCTGTACCCATGCTTCCATCCTTCTCCCTTGCAATGCTTGTTTAGAATACCTGCCATTTGGTTTGTTTATTTTTGTTCTTAGTTTTACATTATTTTTATTGTTTTTAATGATTACCCTGGATCTCTTGGAAACTCCCTCTCAACGTAGTCGGGGGAAAGGTGTCTACAACTCGACCCCCAAGACCCTTCTTGTAGCGGAACACACTGGAATTGTTATTGTTTCTTTCGTTACCTTATTCGTACCTAATACTTAATACGGGCAACCATTTTGCAGGGTGGTGATATTGAGAAAGCAACTGACTGGATATTTAGCAACCCTAATGCATCTGTTCCTTCCAGTTCAGAAACATCTGGCACTCGAGCAGAATCTGTTAGTGCTGACCTTCCAGATGGATCTGGAAGTAAGTATATCATACAAATTATTTTCATTTCACGATCTATATATATATATATATATATATATATATATATATATATATAGATAGATATTGCTGGCTCCTTTTCGATTAAGAAGTTGGAACTTGCATATTGCTTCTGTGCAATTAAATACATGCTCGTTGATCCATCCCTTGTAACATAACTGAAGACGTTCAAGATGATTTCGACAAAGAAAACTAGATTTTTTTTTCGATACCAAATTCTTGTGGCTGATCCCCGTGAAGCATGCTGCAAACCTTGAAATCTAGTTATGTACTGAACTCTTTGATCTTGCAGGATACAAGCTTCTCGGGTTTGTTAGTCACATTGGAACGTCCACCCAGTGTGGTCACTATGTTGCACATATTCAGAAAGATGGAAGATGGGTGATATACAACGACCAGAAGGTTGGAGCTTCTGTTAATCCACCAAAGGACATGGGCTACCTCTACTTCTTTGAGAGGCTGCAAGAATAGGTAGTTATGTATCGACACATCACTGGCAAAAAGGCAAAATTTGATTGAAAACTGTGTCCAGTAAGCATGTGGGTGATTCTTCCATTGGCTGTGATTCGCGTTCGCCTGCCTAATCAGGACATATGTTGCCTTGTGGAATGAGAACTATTTTTGGCATTTGGAAGGGGAAACTGATTTGATAGCTGTTTTTGCATTGTGTATCAAGTAGAACCATCGTCTTGTCTGGGATTTTGTTACCCCTCAATCTTGCAGTTGATGATTTTGCTCTTTTGCCTTAATTCACATAGAGGTGATAGTTTTGGATTTGGTTTTGCGATATAACTTACCTTTAATTCAGGAGGGTGAATGCAGAAGCCAAGTGCTCAAAACTTGTACCACTTGAAATCCAACTGATAGAAGCCAAGTTCTTGCATTAACCCGTTCGTTTGCATTTTAGGATTCATTTTCAGACATACGCCACTTTTGATTTTCAAGAAATCCACAATTACCAGTCCACTATAACCTCAGCTCCCTCTTACCATTTGTTGTCTCGGCTCACCAACTGGCTTTTTGGAGCTAAGTGAAACGATGGAGGTTATGTAGTCCACAATGGCTTCTTATTATGTGTCCATAATAAGGCAGTCTCCAACAGGGATTTTTAATCACCTTATATTGTCTCAATATAATTTACCGATTACAAAAAAATAAGGCAGTCTCCACCGGGGCACCAGAAAGGTAGAAAAAATGCACACCTCGTAACTTTAAATTTTAAACGTCAAGTTGTGGTCGAATGTGTTTTAACAACTAAAGTTTTTGTTCAATTTATTTTGCTCGAGGCTAATTTTGGGTCGGAATGGCCACATTTTGGCCTAGCCATTAATGATCAAGCTAAGGACGGAGCTGAAATGGTGAAATATTAATGTAATAGCGGTCATATGAACAAAATCCAGCTTCTTCAAAACTGAAACTTATTTAAGTAGAACATAAGAAGCTGCTACATTCAGTTTGCTTTCCCTATTCCTATCTCAACTATAAGAATAACTACTTGTACAAATTAAATAACAAAAACTGGACATTTGCCCATTGTAGTAAGACAATCAAGCTTGGGACTCCGGGAGCATGAACCGGGAGTCAGTGTCATTTTGTACCCGTCTTCTCAGTCAAGAATCCGATAAAAGGACAGGAAAATTACTGCATACAAATGCCAGGCTGAAGGATCTGAAAAGAGAGCAACAAAAATAACGCTTCGGGTAGGACATCATGGAGAAGCTAATCCTTCTAGGGTGTAAGTAAGGGATTCTACCAAATCCCCCTTAAACAGTAGCTGCTGCAATGTCTGCATCACATTGTACTTTGGGTCTAGCTTTCTTTGCCAACTCTGCAGTGAAGGAACAAAAAGATATGAGGAGACAGTTTCATCTGATTAAATAGATTATGGCGTATTAGTGAGGTATATCTTCACAGAATGATATGCTTGCATGATTTAACCGAACAGAATTCATTCATTCCGTCCGTCCATTGCTCAAACATTTCGTAGTATAAAAAAGAATTATACACACTAATGTTAATTACAAAAGCAGCTCTTCGACGAAGAGGTTAACAAGACTGTTCAACGGGATATGAACAAAAACCAATGTCATGCATTTCTTTCTAGAAAATTAGTTACGATTGGTTTTTTAAATTGTGATAATAACCTCTCCAGTGGAAATGAATGACATTCATATCATCAAAGAGTATACTAAGCCTAAAATGTGGATGCTAATGAATTAGAAAATGGATGTTGCATAGTGAAGGTTCCAACTGATACGCAGCACATGCAAATTTAATAGCTAAAAGTGAACCAAAGAGTTGTTAGATCAAGCTCCTTTGAATTGCCAATCACTCATTATTTCAAAAAATAATTTTCTTCAGCTGCATATAGACGAAAAAACAGGAGGGCGGATGTTACCTCAAGAACCAAAGTCGTCACCATCACAGTGCAAACATTACCATCAATGTTAACTCTGTGACGCCTGACTAGCTCCAGTAACTGCTGCATGCAATCAGCAGGATGTATACTTTTACCATCTGGGGAGTTCCAATAGCTGAAATAACTACTGACTTCCTGTAAAATTGCATAAAAAAATCACCCGGGCATTAAATTCCTCTTGAAAATTGGAAAGTGAGGGTAGAGTAATCTGATTCAAAAGGATAATGCAATGAATGCAACTACTTCTGGGAATCTCATGGTGTAATTTGTTGCTACAACAATTACGGCAGTACAGTAATGGAAACAAAAGAAATAGCACAATTTAGCTGGCCAGACGTTGCATAGCTAAAATCACATACACAATTAGTTGCTCGTATTAAATGAGTTCTAGTCTCTACATAAAACTTGAACTGACTCATTAAAATGAGCCCTTAAATGGGGATATGAAGCATATTACAGAAATGGGCATACTTGCATGTAAGTACCTCTCTAAAAATGAGAGTGGTGAACTACACTGAAAGAGATTAATGAAATTCTACAGAAGGGACAATCCCCAATCCCTCATGGATACAGTATATCAGATGCTCTGAGATATTGTTAGCTCATAACCCAATTAGTTTGTTTGTAAGCTGCTTTCAGTGAAGGGAAAATATATCAATTTGGAATATTTAGAGAAGTCGTACAGATATTCCTGAATAATATTAACAACCCAGATTTACCCATCATATATAGTAGGGTATTAAACAACACAATTGGCCTCAAGGGATCATTTGAAAAGCACATGAATATAGATACATTGCAGCATCAAGGAAAATAAATCTTGAATATGTCAAGAATACAAAATTAATTAAGATGTGCCATGATTCCATGAAAAATAAGAGCAATGTCCAAAATAAGCAAAAGTGAAAACCAGGAAATGAATCTCATACTTTGCCCGGACAACAGACTGAAATGGGGGATGATGTGTTTAGGAGCTTAGGCTTGAGGGTTTTTTTCGTCTTTTTGAGAAGACAAAATAAGATATAGGTAAAAAAATAGCTACACGTCAACATAACCTATGTTGTCGAATAATCAATTTAAGTTATGGAAACTTTAATAGAAAAAAAACTCTCCCTTAAAAAATAAAAGTCTTTTTAGGCTTAATTTTTTTTATATATAAATATAAGTCCTTTTAAAATTTCTAGGTATCGGGATACAAGAATTATTACTTTTTCACTTTTTTCTCAAATTTTATTGGTTGATAATGGTTGTGGATAATTAATGAGGGGTATAAAGATAATAAGTTTATAATTGCCTTAATTTGTGTGCAAATGTCTAAAAAGACTTATATTTTTTAAGAGAGGTAGTATATGATTATATTTGTCATGCCTGCTTAATGATGCTGTTGGAGTGCAGGCTGATAGAAACCACTAGGAGCAAGGATCTCGCACCTAGGAAGACCACTCAAGCAAGGATCTCGCTAGAGGATTTGTGCAGGAACTATCCCACTTTCGACACAATATATTGATAATTCAAAACATGATTACAACTGACTCAATCTAGGACTTAAATAGGCTGCTGAGAAAACTAACTACTAAACCACTAACATAGAGGTGTGCCTAGTGACCTTAGTGGTCTGCTAGCATGATCTAGAAAATAGGGAGCAATTGGACTATTCTAACTACTACTAACTGCCCTAGAACAATATCTACTGGAATTAAAGACAATTTAATTAAACTAATAAACTAATCAAACTAACTGCTGCTTGCTGGGATCTGGAACCGTATCACAGGCATATGTGAAAAAGGAGAAAGTAGGTACTGTAGTTGGTAGTCACTCAATTTGTGAAAGAACTGGTTTACCTCAATAAAGGCATCCGGATCCGGACAGCTTTGCTTCTTAGATAATCTAAGTGTACACTTAGCAGCAGTCTGACCATCTCGAAGAGCCACAGCCTTAAAGAACTCAATTAGGTTTGAACGGTCCCTCTTAGAAAGTTCAGCAGTCATGCCTACATCAAGGAAGACAACATGAGGCTTAGATTCAGAAAGCTGTGTTCCTGGCCTCCGAGTCACTCGTACAAGAATATTCCCTGGGTGCATATCTGCATGGACAAAGTTGTCGACCTGGGAAAAAATACTCAAAATAAGCTCAACTAATGACAGAAGGGAAGTACCAGCATTGAGTCAATGAGAACATTAATATCATTATAAAAATATATAAAGGATGAATACATCTGGATAGTCTAACCTAACTCAAATCATGAAAGGTGGGTTTGACACAATTTTCTGTTCTAGTTTAACAGGAAAGATATTTAGAAAATCTAAGCTATCCAAGAATGCTAGAAAACACCTTTATCAGTTTAGAACAATACAATCCTAAGGAAGAAACATCTTCTAGTTCCGCTTTGATTACAATATATGAGAAGTATGTAAACAACAATAAAAACTACATTCATAAACAGTGGTAACTTCTTTTTTCCAATGAAAAATATCCTTCTCTTTTAGTCTCCTCCCTCTAAACTGGCCCTAAGCTTCATTTCCAATAACATAAAGAGGTTGGAAGGCCAACTTTTGGCTATCCCAGCCTGCAATGATTCCATGCTTAAGGTATTTTCTTTAGTTTTTAGTAGTGTTAATAAAGTACTCTGCAATGAGAAAGAGTGTCCTATCCCTCTAATGGGAATATTTATCTCCTCTATGGGTGTTCTTGTTTTTGCAGGGCTAAGAATCATGTAATATTAAAGTACAAATTTGTTATTTGGATTGTGTAGATCTCCTCAAAAATGATGTTTCATCATCTATAGTTTGTGGCTAATATTGTGCCAAACCTTCTGGAGTTGTTGACAGACATTGTAATTTGTGAGTTTAAAGCTGAATACTACTTTGGTCTTTGGTTAATGTTTTATGCAGGGAAAAAACAGGTACTTCATGCAAGTCCTCTTTACACCAATAACTTTTTACTGCAAAAAAAATCCGTTAGTCTATGATGCTTTGAGTAGATTCTCATGAATCAATGCCGGTCTAAGAGATCAAAACCATCAGTATAAACATCGGTTCCTGATAGATCAATAATCTGGATTAGGTCTATCTAGGACCAATTCACACTCAAACAGATAGGATTTAGGGATAAAATGAGGATAACCCTCTTTGGATTCAACTGGAAATTGAAGGAACAAGATAGAAACGGGAAGATACTCCCACCAAGGCAGATACGCCTGGCCAAAAGGGGCTGATACTGCCCCTCTAATAATCTCAACCACAACAAACAGACCATACATTTCCAGATCTTTGAATGATCCTGCATTTTTATTTTACATGTGCTTGTTCTCCTACAAGATACGCTCTAATCTGTTTGTGTTTTTGTCATTATCGACTCAGACCTTCATTTCTTCACACCCGCTTTTGTTTGACAATGCTGTCAACCCATTAAATAAGTTAAATGAGGTACAGTTATTGGTGGTCTCACCAAATTGTTTTTTAGTGTCTAAAGTTACTGCTGTTCATTATATCCGTTTCTAATAAAATTCCTGCAAGAGTATACTCTTTAATCCATATATTTAAGTAGTTTGTTCTATCACATGCCTTGTACCTATGTCAATTGTGCCCAGTAGTAGCAGCATCGTCCAATTATCTAGAATGATAAGCTCACACGTTACTAACATTGGAGCATAAAAAAAAAGTACATTTGAAATGAGCAGCTTATATACTATGCAAGAAGTGACAACTGGAAAGAGACACACCGATCTTCACTTCAACCATCTAAAGAAATATGATGCTGCCCTTTCAAACAAACCATAATCAGGATGCATAATGCATTGGCAACACATTAACTAGATTTTCACTGATTTATTAAGATATTGTTACTGCATGAGTAGAAATGGACACATATGAAGTGAAAGCATGAAACTAACAAAATATATAGCATGAGGGAAAGAGGGTATCGTACCAGTAGCATTTTTAAAAGGGCACTACTCCCAATATGTGCAAGTGCAGTTTTAACTCTAGGATTTCCTTCAAGCTCATCAACATAATGGAGGACATTTTCACCATGCTCATAAGTCTCCACCAGTACAGCAGGATGCACCAAGGGATATAATGGCATTGGGAATGAAACATCTTTCGACCTTTTGAAATTGTAAATAAATCGACTTAAATTTGCAGCCTCTCTTGAAAGATCAACTTGGGACATCATAAACACAGCAAACTGTTGAAGGCTCTCATCTAATCGTAACCAATTTAATGTTGGTATGAACTTTGAGATCTTGGCTGCAATATTTATAATCCTAAAGTCTCTTCTTATTGCATCACCAACACCTGGGTGCCTCACCTTTACAGCAACCAAAACTGGCCTGGTTGGTTGGCCAGGATATCGGAATTTTAATGTTGCCCGATGAACTTGGGCTACACTACCAGATGCCACAGGCTCCTCTTCAAACTTTTCAAAAATTTGTGGCAGCTTGCGTCCAAATGCCCCTTCAATGGTTCTCTTTGTGAAGGCAAAGTCATGTTTTGGGGCCCCTGTGTGGAGCTTTGCAAGTTCTGTACAAATATCTTGTGGAAACAGATCTGGTCTTGTTGCAGCCCACTGTCCCCATTTAATGAATGCTGGGCCAGCTCTTTCAAGGGTAAGATGAAGAATATGAATCCAGGTTCTTCTAAACTTAACTCCAAGAGAATCAGAGAATGGAGACATTGCTATACAAGGAGAAAACAGCAGTGCCAAATAGATCACTCTAATAAACATAATTACTGCCTCTTTAAGTGAAAGCACAAATGAGGTCAGACAAACTTGTCCATTTTTGGCACCACTCGCTGGGTAACATTCTGCGTGTGCCAATGTTTTCGTACCACAAGCAAACTGTCCAGCTATCAATGCAAACAAGCCCGGAGTAATGAGGTGTGAATTTGAACGGCTCAATGCCAAAGTCACTGTGGCAGCAGCCTTGCTTATACGAGAAAGAGCAGGTACACCACATGTTTGTATTTGCAGAAGCCTTTTCCAAGTAACTTGAGCTTGGCTTGACACTGTAGAGCTGTAGAACTTTGGAATACCACATCCACTCCACAGCCTACCATTGCCACCAAAGATTTCATTCAGGCTGTGATTGTTACCCAATTTTCTGTACTTGGAATCTTGGCCGATATGATTGTGGCGAAACTGAGCTAGAAAATGTGATATACCATGATCTAGTTTAACACAAGTTCTCTGATTCTTGCGTATAAGGGCAAATGCAGTCATCCTAGCATTTCCAAGAATCAAAAGTTTGCATTAAACAAAGAGGCTTTAATCAGACTGCTGCTTCTATGAATCAATCACATGACAACATCAAACCATAATTCACCAACACCCTTGCACACCTTGGTACTATGTGGGCAAACAGCTCGGGGTACAAAAGGTGCTATTTTTCTAAACATGAAAGGAATCATAGTGATTAATTGGTAAGCATTTTGAAGGTTGCTCTTAAGTACTACCAAATAACGCACATTTTTACCTAATCGGAAGGGAAGCAGGAGATGCTTTAAAGCTTACATTCATACAATCACACTCAAAAAGGTGAAAATTCAACCTTGCGAATTCAGACAAAACAACAATACACATGAATTAATAAAACTCCCCAATCAGTCACCACGCGGATCAGATACGAAACCCTACCAGATAAATAGCCAAATCAAAGACCAATTTCTGAGTCAAAGCTGGAAATCATGCACTAGACACCAGTTTTCCAATAGAAACTGCAAATAAACAATTTCACAAGCTAATTGACACCATTAATAATAAATCAATCCCTCCCTCTTCCTATCGACAAATCAAATCACTGATACAGTGATGCACTGAACCAAAAAAACAGGAGAAATGAGGAAGCACTGAAGCAGACCTTGAGATGGAGTAAGAGAGAAACGACAGTCGGAAATCAAGAAGCTGTATACACGTACGTTCAGCTCCGGCGACTTCCGCCGGCGTTGCATCTCAGATTGCGGCCGACGGCGATTGACTCGGCCTGTAAGATGTCGTTCCTTGGCGTTGTCGATCGCTCCACGTCATTTCATGAATCAATCAAAAAACCTAAAAATGGCGATCTGTTTCAATTTCTGTACACACAAACAGTCAAACTCTCAAACACAAACAAGTGTTTCAAATTTAACCAAAAAAACAAACCATTTTCACATTTGCTTCTCCTTCTCCGCCGCTTCTCCAGTGTATCTCTCCTCTTAAGTACTGACCAGAACACGGATTTTCGATCGGGCGTTTGGCTAGCTGCATTCCGACTTTCTTGTTGAATTTGATAAAGGAAGGTCAGTTTTGAACTAAAATCTGTTTGGTTTACCTTTTTAATTTGAGTTATTATGAGAACCGGTGAATTTAGGGTTTGAAGTATTCGTGTTTAATTCGTTAATAGCGGGAAATCGTCGGTTTTGTTTGGTGGATTGGTGCAAGTATAGTTTTGGTGCTTGAATTTCGGTTTCGTTTGAAAGCGATTTGCAGTTTTTTGTTGAAAAAATGAAGAAGCTTGTTTGATTATCTTTGCAGAAAATCAACCACCAACACACTACGTTCTACACACTGTTAGGGCATTTAAGTCCGTTAGGGTTATATGACTATCGTCTTCGAGCTGTTGGTTGATTTATTAACGTTTTGGTTGTTTCTTGCACAAGCCCATAGCACACCAAGTGTTCGACATTTGGTCTATGCGTAAGACTACACATATCTTAGAACAAATCTTTTTTATCTTTCCCAACACTATACTCCCTCACTTGTGGATGTTAGATTGTTTGAGTGCTGCTCATCTTAGCATTAGCATGTGCATGTTAGATCGTTTGAGTGCTGCTCATCTTAGCATTAGCATGTGCATGTAGATGCTCATTTTTATCTTGCTAATTGAACATGTCAATTTTGTTATAAAGAGTAATCTTCTGAACATGTCAATTGTGTAGTCTGAATCTGTTTGGCCACCTTTATCAGCCTATTCTTTTTGCCCTCTATGCATATTTCGATTCCTGAACAAGGTGTTGTGCCATCTCCTTTCCATGAAAATGGATATGCAATGTTTGTCATGTCACATTTGATTTTTGCGTCTCTGTTCGTTTAACCATTTTCTTGGGCTGTCTATGATAATGACTTGGGTGTAAGACTCTTTAGTCCTTTGTCTATTTACTTTCTGTGCGTGATTAAGCCTCCATGTGATTAAGATTTCTTGGTCTCCGTTTGTAGGAGATGAAGAAAGGATTGCATCCTCAGATGCAATGGATATCTTATGTCACCCAGAGTGGCCGGTTGATCAATGTTATGATGTCCAAAATTCACAGAGAGGGTAAAGTTTATCACTTTAGGGCGAGGCGTCAGATGGCTCAAAGCTTGGGTAACATTGAGAAATTCAAACGCCGTTATGGGAAGGCTGAGGAGGACGATGCCAAGCCTACTTCGTCATCAACAGATAAGCAATGATCATATGGTAAGCTCTGCTCTTCTCATCGCAGTAAATGCAAAAAATATGGCTTTATCCATCAAGTGAAGGCAGAACTGAAGTAGCTCATGAAGGAATTGTTCTTAGGTGACCTCTGATTCTCAGTCTTCATTTTCTACCCAGAGATGTTTTTGTTATGGTAGTTTGGCTGCATGATTGTTGTGCCAAGTGTCATCTTATGATTCTTATTTGAATGAGGATTTGGGTAACCATGCATGTTTATGTGGGCACCTTTTTTTTTCCTTTACCATTTGTTGGTACTTTGTGTGGGCACCTTTTTTTTTCTTTATATTTTTCTTGTCTTTTAGTTGGCTAGTTTTTTTTTATACTCCGGCCAACAAAAATTTTCTAGACAAAACCAAACGAAATTGCCCAAAATGCAGCCCAACAGAACTTGATGTACCTGCAGGCGACATGCTATCATCCCCTTGTAGAGTGAGTTGATTGTTCATAATAAAACTAACCTAGTTGGCACAAGCGGTTAGGAGTCATTCAGGTGTTGTTTGCAGGCTTGCAGCTTCCAGAGCACGTAGAAAACGATGGAAACGTTATGGAACACCGTTGGTATTACCCCTATCGACTAAGGACCTTTCTAGGGGTGAGGTGTAGCAAAGGACGGAAACCTTTGAACTTACCAATGTACTGATATGCTTGGGTTAATAAAAATATATGTATTGCTTAAACTTGTGCTTATGGCTTTGTGGAAAGCCTCTTTTGAGTGTGTTTTAGCATCAGTGTTGTGATGTTTTTATCTAACTTATAGCGAAAAATTTGTACATATATCTTCATTCTTTATCTTCATTCTTTAACTAAACAAATGATATGATTGATAAAGATGAATTAAAAACAAACTAACTAAAATCAAATCGAAATATCAGTGTAGGTAGGTTGGTGCCAAGGCTGAAAATTGAAAACATGAACAATTTAAGAACTGGCTAGTCGAAAACGCCAAAAGCTGAAAATTTGGACATAACACAACATTCAATCTAGTGGCTAATTGTTGATCCTGCACTAGGCGTTCTCTAAGGCGGACAAGGTCTTTAGAGGTAGCTTGATTAGAAGTCAAGCGCCTTATCCATTAGGCCATGGGCGCCTTGTTGTCTTAAGAGGTAGCGCGTGAACAAATCATGTTGTACCGAAAGACACCGATAATCCGGAGTCAAGCGCCTTATCCATTAGGCCATGGGCGCCTTGTTGTCTTAAGAGGTAGCACGTGAACAAATCATGTTGTACCGAAAGACACCGATAATCCGGGAAATGCTTCACGTCAAGGACAAAGTATCGGTCCCGGTTTTAGATGAAATGAAAATAGGTTGAAACCAGTGCTTTCAGGAGAAGCATCCCAAGATTCATCATGACCTCAATTGGTATCCGTAAAGGCTCGGTGTTCAACACTTCCTCGTCCGTCTAAGAGTTGAGCACGACTCTACTGCCGATGACGAACTTCCTCGTCCGTCTAAGAGTTGAGCATGACTCTACTGCCGATGACGAATTATTGAAAGACTTTTCGTAGGCTTGAACTCCCACCAAGCGGAGGTGCTATAGCAGTGGAGATGCCATAGCAAAGAGTTCTTGAAAGTTATTCACCAATATGCGCCCGAACTCCCACCCAAATCCACGTCTTTCACGTACAATGGAAATCGAACCCCTCCCAAGTTCCGGGATCCATTAGCATTGAAGAATCAATAATCCAAGTATGATTTAAAAGACTAAAAAATAGAGAGTGAGATAATAGATGGATTATTGTTTTATTGCCTCTTGCGAATCCACCAATACCACCCTGGGATATGCAGTTTTATCATCCCTCACCATAATCCCTCATTTGTGGGCATACCTAGACCCGTCCATAGGTCGAACCCGTTAGATAATCATATTTTAAAAAAAATCAAAAAATTATACTAAAATGGTTTTGGGATAAACGTTTTTCCCCAAGTTAAAATGCGATAGAAAACAGTATATGTGATAGAAAACGTAGGATGGTATATATCTTCATTCCACCTCATTTATTCACTTCCCACATTTTCGATATGGGATATAAAACGTGTGAAGTGAATAAATGATTTTTTTGATAAGGTAACAATTCGAGATTAGATATATCTGAATCTCGATGGCCGACAAGTCGGCAGACGGAAACCCGTCAAAACATACAAACGAAAATAAATGACGTAGAATGAAGATATATATGTTCTCATGTTTTTTTTATCTCATTTTAACTTAGATTTTTACCGAAACCATTTTAGTATTATTTATATCAAAATTAATTAATTAATTAATTGTTATTTTATTTATATCTATATTATTTTTAGGCCAAAATAATTTATTAACATATTATGTAGCGATAATCAATTTGTGCATAGCTATTAATTAAAGAGAAAATTTGCCCAACGGGCTTATTTTTTGGGCCTAAATGAGGGAGTGTCTCCCAAGTCCGACAAATAAGGTTTTTGTCCACCTCTAATTTTTTGGACAAAATTACCCCTTCAATCTAAACCTAATCTTATATCCTCCCAGCCGTTTCAGCACAAGGTAAAAAAACCCGATCTCCTTCCCCGACCTCCATCTCCTTCCTCAATCGCAACGGTGGCCATCGGCGCCCCTGATTTCATTGCAGATCCGAGGACGAAGGATCCCGCTTCCGGCAGATCCATCGGCGCTGGTGGTGCAGTGGTGGCCACAGCACCGCCTCCCATTGGCATCTTCGCTAGCGCTTCTATCTCGCCATCTCCCTCAAGCCCGGATCCCGCAAGATCTCGCCGTCTCGCCGCTAGATCTGCATCCGTCTCGGTTCTAGATGCCGAATCTGTGAGATCTGCGATTCAGACGCCTCTCAGGTCTTCATGTTTCGAGGATGCTGCGCGCCTCCCTCTCAGACGCCTCTCAGGTCTTCATTCAGATGCCTCTCAAATCTGCATCACTCGCTTGTTGCTGAAACAACTCCGGCATCCCCCTGATTCACCTGCAAATCATCGATCTCGCGCCGTAAGCTTTGAGGTGAGTTCTGTTGATTGTGTTCGAAACCTGTGTGAAGATGTAGTTGATATTGTATTGAGTGCTTGTGCTCAATCTCTCTGAATTTTCACAGCCTGATGGTGATTTTTTGTGTGGTGTTGCTACTGTTATTCTTAATCTGCTGCTATCATCCTTAATCGAATGGTGACGGAAAACTGGTGTTCTTTGAATTGTTGTCATACATATTCATCCTCCTGTTCGTTACTGTCATACATATTCAACCTACTGTTCGTCGGTCTACAACTCTACATATTCAACCGGTTGTTTGATCTCATTTAAAGTCTATGGGGTTTAAATGTTGATTGTGCTGGGTTAGTAATTGGGTAGACTTTTTAGTAATTGGGCTGGGTTAGTAATTGTTGAGTATAATTCCAACAACGACTAAGCACCCGCGGTGTCAACAATAACCATTTCAGCATTAGCAACGATGCTGAAATCGGGGTTTCAGCATCAACAACGTTGCTGAAATCGGGGTTTCAGCATCAACAACGTTGTTGAAACCATAAACAACGTTGCGGAAACCCAACAATGCTGAAATCGGGGTTTCAACGACAACGTTGTGGAAAGTAATTTGGAGTTAGACTCGTGAGAGGAATATTTTTACTCTTTTGATGAGGACTCTTAGTTTGGTCCTTCTTTTTGCTGAAATTGTTGTTGCTGAACTTGCTTTAAAACTAGAATTTGCTGAAATTGTTTTTGTTGAACTTGCTTTAAATCTCCTTTAAAAGCCTCTTAGCTCAACGGTAGAGCAATGTGCGATGCACAAATACGTGGGTTCGAATCCTGCATAGGCTAAATTTTATATTCCGTAACACGGTTTAAGCAACAATTTCAGCATCAACAACGTTGCTGAAATCGGGGTTTCAGCATTAACAACGTTGCTGAAACCGTGGGCTTAGCATCAACAACGTTGTTGAAATTGGGGTTTCAGCATCAACAACAGTGCTGAAATCGGGATTTCGACATCAACAACAGTGCTGAAATCAGAGTTTCAACAACCCCGGTTTCGACAACGTGAAAAAAAAAAACAATAACGCGAAAAAAAAACAGTAACGCAAAAAAAAAACTGCTGAAACAGAGGGGGTTTCAGCAACTCTGGAAACGAAAAAAAAATGAAAAAAAAAGTGAAAAAAAAAACTGCTGAAACAGATGGTGGCACAGGGGTTTCAGCAACTATGGAAATGCGAGAAAAAAAAACCGAAAAAAAAGCGAAAAAATAAACCGAAAAAAAAGCGAAAAAAAAAACTGCTGAAACAGAAGTTAGCAAGTTCGTTTCAGCAGTGTCAGAAAATTGGTGGACGTTTTGCAAATATGGAGAGGGTGGAAGCCTTTTTCCTTATAAGGTCTAAAAATTAGGACATTCTAGTAATCAGTATGAAGTGAGAGATCTTAAATCACGTCAACTTTTGTAGTTACTCCTTTATTACATTTCATTCTTTCAATGTTCACTTGTTAACCATGAATTTTATACTTTTATCATGTTTTATCAACACAAACAATTACCTTATCCATATAAATAAATAAATATATAAATAAATAAAAATCTTATAACCAATCAACCCATTGCGTCAAACGAACCTAAATTAGGCATGGGCAATAGAGTGGCTGACAAGGTTGCACACCTTGGCCACTCTGCCCGGGGTACCGACATCTCAAATAATTCAGGTCTGCAGGACCTCATCTGTAAGGATGCTCTCGGGTAGAGTTTTCTCACCCGAAATCTTTCCTAATCAAAAAAAAAAAAACCTAAATTAGACCAACACAACTAGCTTATTAATGCTAATCTCTTACGGAATACTGTAACCAATCAACTAGCTTATTAATGCTAATCTCTAACCGTAAATATAACATTCTTCCATCAATATTCATCATCCCACAACAATCACAAATCTCTCAATTCCAGCCCAAATTCATCTCTTTCATTCAAAATGGATCCGAATCAAGCTCTACAAAACTTTCCCCAAAGCTTTTACGATATACTTTCTTTATACTTTGAGTAATATTCCACTCCAAACACAAACCATACTACCCTGAATCACCGTTCTCATGATGATGTATATTCATATTATCTCGATATGATGCATCCCAGTCTAAATTCTCAATCTCCAACGGTTCGTTTTACACAAGAAAGCATCCCAGCTTATAGCACACTAGAAGATGTCCATGAAGAACAGGTTGAGGAACATCCTACTCAAGAACGTACTGACTACTGAGAGAAGGCAATGGAGTGAGACAGAAGATAAATTGCTACTTAGGGGGTGTTTTCCTGCACCCTCATTTAGGGGGTGGACGGGGGTGGAAATTTCCTATCTTGGAAGGGAAAGGTGGAGGGGTGGAGTGAATATCCCACTCTTCTCCTCCCTTAAATGAAGGTGGAGGGAAAACACAACCTTAGTGAATGGTTGAACACTAGCAAGGATGTTGGGGAGGGAAATAACCAATCTGGTATCAAGTTTTGGTCCAGAATAATAACTTATTACAACGAGTGGAGGGGAGATATGACTCCACCACGTTTGGCATAAGTCCATAACGATGCAGAGCCCATTGATAATTGAAAATTGGGAGATATTAATCTATAATGTCGGGTTAATAGATTAAACGCAAATGATTAAAAATTGGAAGATGATTTCGACGGTGGAGTATATAAATATGGGGGTAATTGATAAAAAGGTAAAAAAAGTGTTCTTACGTTGATGTGATATACTCATTTTATTGTGTTTAGGGTTATCTTTTACTTTGGGCACATTTTCACGAGGCCTCATTTTGCATAGAGCCAGAATAGGTTTTTTCCCAAATTCAAATCAAAATCCTTTCCGTTGGGTGCTTCAATTTCCGGTGGTTGATTGGTACAAGTACAGTTCCACTTCCGGCGCTGTAATTTCTCTTTCGATTTATACCAATTTGCATTTTTTCGGGTCGATTTGGATACCAAATCAAACAAACAGGACGTGGTTTGCTCGGTGACTGGAATCAAAGCATGAGGAATTTCCGCCGTCTACTTTCTTACAGATCAATCTGCACCCGAATTCATCAACCCACCCTCTCTTCTTTAGAGACCAAATCGATTGCTGTTGATAGCTTGATTTCCGCCTTCACAAATAGGAAACCCGTCTCCCCGGATACCACCCAGGAGCAGTTGATTCCACTTGGGTCTAAGCTCACCACCGAGATTGTTGAATCCGTGTTGAACGGGATTGAGAATTGGAAGCTTGCCTACAATTTCTTCCAGTGGGCTTCAACACAAGATGGGTATCGCCATAGCTGTTATACTTATAATGCCATGGCGTCTATCCTATCAGGTGCTCGACAAAATGCCCCACTGAAAGCTCTGGCTTTGGACATGGTAAATTCCCGATGTTATGTGTCTTCTGGAGCTATGGGGTTCCTTGTTAGGTGTTTGGGTAATGTGGGTCTCGTGGAAGAGGCTAACTTGGTGTTTGATCAGGTGAGGTTGACGGGTCTCTGTGTTCCTAATAGCTACAGTTATAATTGTTTGTTAGAGGCTATTTCAAAGTCTAATTTGGTTGATTTGGCTGAGAAGAGGTTGGAGGAGATGCGTGGGTTGGGATGGGAGGTTGATAAGTACACTTTGACCCCATTGTTGAAGGTTTACTGTAATGCTGGGGAGTGTGACAAGGCCTTGAATGTCTTCAATCACTTGTATGAAAAGGGTTGGTTTGACATGCATGTGCTGTCGATCTTAGTTTTGTCATATAGCAAGTGGGGAAAGGTTGATGAAGCTTTGGACTTGATTGAGAGGATGGAAGGTCACAACTTGAAGCTAAATGAGAAGACATTTTATGTGTTAATGCATGGCTTTGTTTCAGCTTCAAGGGTGGATAAGGCCCTCCAACTGTTTGAGAAAATGCGTAGGTGCGGGATTATGGCTGATGTTGGAATTTATGATGTATTGATTGGAGGGCTCTGCAGAATTAATCAGCTTGAAAAAGCTTTGTCTTTGTACTCTGACATGAAGAGCAGTGGGTTTTCACCTGATGTTGGTATACTTACAAAGCTTGTATCTTCTGCTTCTGACAAGCTAATGGTTCAGTTGTTTGAGGATGATCAGAAATATCAAGGAAGTGAATCTTTGCTTAAGCGTTGGGATTCTGTTTCAAGCAGTCTTCTGAAGAATGGTTTGATTGATAA
The DNA here is from genome assembly GCA_037127255.1 of Persicaria tinctoria. Lineage (NCBI taxonomy): Eukaryota > Viridiplantae > Streptophyta > Magnoliopsida > Caryophyllales > Polygonaceae > Persicaria > Persicaria tinctoria. The sequence continues at coordinate 1,608,655 of JBANSL010000014.1, forward strand.
TGCCTATCATCTATTGAGAGTGATAATTGAGAAATTATTCAATGTTGAAGGAATTGTTTGGACTAATGTTGCTTCCTTCCATGTTGTGATTGCTGGTTTGTGCAAGCATGGAAAAGTAGATGAAGCCCTTTGCCTGTTCAAATATTTGGATAAACTCCCATATAAGAAGGATATTTTACTTTACAATGACTTAATATATGCATTAAGCAGTTTGAATAGAGTGGACAACTGCTTTGAGCTTCTAAGGGAGATGAAGCTTCACCATGTTCAGCCGACTCACTTCACATACAACTCCATTTATTTTTACTTCTGCAGAAAATCAGATACAGCTGGTGCCTTGAGCTTAGTGAAGGAGATGCGCCTTTATGGGCATAGTCCTTGGATAAAGCACACTACTTTACTCGTTAAAAATCTTTGCAAACATGGGAGGGCATTGGAAGGGTGTAATTTTCTTGAAGACATAGTCAAAGAAGGTACACGTCCTGATATAGTTCCTTTCTCAGTTGCTCTTGAAGGTCTGCTAAAACTCCAAAGGATAGATCATGCACTAGATTTTTTCAGGGATATGTATTCTCATGGTAAGAGACCTGATGTTGTTACTTATAATATTTTAATCAATGGCCTTTGTAAGGCAAAAAAGTTCTTAGAAGCTGAAAACGTGTTCAATGAGATGCTTGGGAATGGGCTTATTCCTTCGACAATAACGTACAATTCGCTGATTGATGGATGGTGCAAGAATGGTGACACTGGTAAAGCATTGCTTTGCTTTTCTAGTATGGGCAAAGGGAAACCTAATGTTGTTACCTACACTACATTAATAGATGGGCTAAGCAACGATGGAAAGCCAGATGATGCGGTTAGATTATGGGATGAAATGCAAAGGGAAGGATGTTCACCGAACCGTATTGCATTCATGGCCTTAATCAATGGCCTATGCAAGAATGGAAGGCCAACTTCAGCCTTAAGTTATCTCAAGCAGATGAATGAAAAGGAACTTGATGCTGATAGCTTCATTTATATAGCTTTGCTGTGTGGATTTGTGTCAAATGGGAATGCTATTTTGGCCTATGATGTTTTGAAAGAAATGGTTGTCAAGGAAATCATCCCCAAGCTAGAGGAAAAGAATCATTCACTTCTGAAAGATGCAATATTGAAACTTTATGAAGATCTCCGTACTTCTTCAAATGTCCACTCTCTTCTTGTATCCGGAGCTATTCCAACAGTTTCACTTACAGATCTTCAGAAACAATTTGAACCTGTTACTTAAGCTACTGCATTTATACCTGTCATGACATTTTCCTGACCTCTCAGACGAGGTATTCTAACTGATCGTTGGGATGAGACTTGTGTGTCCTAAGCATAGCCTCCATGGATTCCATCTGGATTTTCTATCATCTGTGATGAGCATCAGATACGTGGTCATGTGGTCTCTTAGAACGGGCCTAACGAAGCTTTGATAATAGCAGGTAATTTGTATTTCTCAAACCTCTGGAAAATTTCAAAATTTAATTACATAACAATAGTTTTGACCACAAAATTACCATTTTGCTGCCAGGATTTTCAGATATCCATGTTCAAGATCTCAGACTTTACCTATGTCAAGAGCCTAGGCATGCTGATTTTTCAAGTTGGTATACTGGATTTGTAACATGTCAATCTCGAGGACAGGTGTATATATACTTCATAATTTGTATATTTTGGATGGAAGTGGCACCTTTATCTTGTGCGTGTACTTTGTCATCATTCTCACCATTGTTCTCGATTCTGTTCAGCAATCAGCAGTGCATAAAATTTTCTTCGGTGAATTGCCTATGTCAAGAGACTGGTCATTATGAAGGAGTGTCTCCCAAATATCACCACAACAGCAAACCATGACATTGCCACAGCTATTAGCACCATGATGGCTCAGAAGTCAGAACCAATCACTTCTACAGCCTAATGCAGCCATGCCACCATCGTGCTCATTCTCCAGGTTAATCAGCTCCCTGCTCTGTTGAATTTTCGCCTTCTCTCTTATTTCTATTATGTGTTTGTTTATTGTTGGACTCGGGATCTTTTTCTTCTGTCTCTTTTGTTATTTACAGTATTGCGCTAGCAGAGATTAGAATTAGTTAGATTTCTACTGGTAATTGGTTGCATACCTTTGGTGCTCTCCGTTTCTTGTTCTTGGTTATTATAATTGCAATTGGTGCTGATAATTTGGCGATTTTTAAATTTTTTATCTAGCGGTTATCTAGTTTGCTTCTCTAAGGGAAACTCCCGCTGTTGGTTTCTTGTGCTTCTGGTTTTCTTACCCCCTTTTTAGATAGTCCTAGCCTCCTAGGCTTTTTGACCAGGAAGAACATTCGATTTACTTGCAGTCGCAATAGACCAAATTGGTTGTGGATGAGAAGGCATTTGAATGGACTTTTCGATAGCAACTTTAAGATTAGGGTTCTATAGTCCAGTATTCACAAAGTTGGAAGTACTTGAAAACTGGTTCTTTGAATACATGTCTTGTTGAAGTTGGAAAAACCATTGAACTCTGTTTTGAAAAAAAGTAGTACATGGATGATCTACAATGATATGATACATAAGATGAGTTTCCTCTATGAATCTTTCAGGCCATGCTCGCCGGAGATCACGTGTTCAATCAACACATTGACCTTACCCTTTGACATCACAACAGCTAGAAGCTCAAGAACTCAAAACAGTTGTTCGGCACTTGACCATTACTATCCGTGTGGTTGTTTCCAACGACAAGGCTCATAGAAGGTCTTGAGCTCGAAGCATCCACGAATTCACAATGACCCATATTTGAGGGAATTGTGCTGTCGGCGATGATCTGAGGGTACAAGTAGCTGGTTGGTATCAAGCAATCAAGCTCCTGATTATCATTTCGAGCTTCGGTCAGATCTTGATAATCGTGGAAGGGCAAGAACTCGGTATGATCGCCTGGTAAAGTGTACTGAGGCACGATTGCGTGTTTCTGAAAGGATGATGCATCTGTAAACTGACTTGGTTCAATCCCAGATTGAGCTAAGCTGCATAGGGAGGAAGTAAGCAGCGGCAATCCATTCATGAGACTGAAATAGGGACTGTGGATCATTGAATCGACAATTCCCATTAGCCGGAACCTCCTCTTGATGCGCGTGTTCCAGTAGTTCTTGATCTCGTTGTCTGTTCTTCCTGGTAGCTGAGCTGCAATAGCTGACCATCTTACGACATTTTAATAAAAAAAACCGCATCAGCTTACACATATTTTCCCCTCAAACCCGAAAAAGCGAAACACTGATCATACCTGTTTCCTAACACACTATGCAAGTGCACTATTATCTCTTCCTCTTCGGGCGAAAACCCTCCTCTCTTCACGTCGGGCCTCAAGTAGTTGATCCATCGAAGCCTGCAACTCTTTCCGCATCTCCTTAGCCCTACAAGACATTGCACAAACAAGTAATGACCGCGATGACTAGAACTCGCAAAACATAACTTCCTACGCTAAGGCGAAGACATAGACTAAGACAATACCGGCATTCTTGGGTAGGGTTCTCCACTTTCCATGGCCATGCTTGGTTATGTAATCGACGAGTTTCTTATCTTCTTCGGGCGTCCATGGACCTCTCTTCAGCTCAACTTTCAGGTCAGTAGAGGAAGGTAGTGCCTTTGGTTTTCCCATGTCTGAATAAAGAGCAACTGAAACACACAAGATGGAGTAGTTGAAGAAGAGATTGTATAGACCTATATATAGAAATACAATATCCATTGGAAGATAATTACATATATAGATGTTAATCTTAGACATAATAAACTTTCATTAGACTTCATTATTGGGAAAGTCAATGGGGTTCGGTTGTTTTCCTTTTCTCACGTGCAGGTAATTTGTAAAGAAGCCGATAAAGACATTTATTTAAAATTAATCCTCCATCCAATTCAAAAATATGAGTGGGCAGGGCTAACTTGACCCGCATTGGCTTAGCTCAATCGGCAGGGTGGTATTTGGAGTAAGGATCAAGAATCGAGTCTCGTAAGCGGTGTGGGAGCAACATCTCAAATGAAGGGGGTTCCTTGTACGTAGTGGGCATTCGTCTCATACAGTTGCTACTGATTGAGTCATCATGATTTACCTCTTTTCACAATCTCCACGAGGGGTGGTGAGGGGCGCTCGGAATAAGCGATTTCAATTTTTTTTAGAGCGAGTGGGTTAACTTTTTACACAAAATTAAATAAAATATTTTTTTTATTACAATCTATTGATTTTTTGTATGCTGTTATCATTTACTGTTGAAGTATTTTTGTTTAATACGAGAAAAATGGTATAAAAAGTTAATATTTTTCATATTAAAAAAATATGCGTAAATCATAAACAATTTTTTTTTATAAAAAAGTTACTATTTAAAATATTTTTTTATCCTATAAAAATGTGCATAAATAATAACATGTTTTACCAAATAGAAAAAATAGTTTCTTAAAATGCATGCTAAAAATAATAACATTAACGTGGTTTACCCAGCGATAAAAGGTAATTGTGGGAGGGAATAAAAATAAATTATCCAGTAAGTAGTGAAGCGTCAAAGGTAGGTTGGTAATCTACATATGTCAAACCACTAAATTAATTATGATTCTCTAAGTCTTAGGGTTCGTATGGGACGGGGTTAATAAACTGACTAAAATTATAAACATGTTAAAATTTATAAACTATTGGTAAAAAGTAGTTAAAAATTTATAAAAAAAATATAAACTCCGTATGGGACGAAAATTCGAATTAAATCCGATTTAAATTCACTTTTAATTTATTCTTCTGAAAATTAGGATTTAAAATTCCGAGCCTTTACATCATCCACCTCTAAAAACAAGTCTCGTCCCCGAGACTAAAACTAAACAAAGTAGGGGATGAAGTTTGAAATTGATGAGTCCAGGGACCATGTCCAAGGATCTTGTAATTATCTCGGTTGCGTCTTCCGGGATTCTCACAACATCCTAGTCACGATCGTGACATCTCCAATTAGCCTTGACAAGTATGCAATAAGCGCCCCTATCACATCCTCGCTTCGACTTTTTGGAAGTACCACAACTCTAAAAGTTCTATAATATCATCACTAGGTCTTAGCAAGCACCCTACAAGCGCCCCCATAGAATACTTGTATCCACTTCGTGAAGTATCATAGAGTTGCCCGGGTTTGAAAAGTTTCAAAGGGGATTCCGTAATTGAAAAAGATTGGCCTCAAAATCGTTGAAATTCTCGATCGTGTTCGGTCTTCCCAAATCCGAGTTAGTCCTTTTCAAAACTGTTTTAAACCTCTCAAAAACAAGCAAAACCTCTCGACTTCAAAACCATCCAACGTTTTTCAAAATCCGAGTAAGTCGTTTCCAAACTCTTTCAAACCCCTTTAAATCCCAGCAGGTAGGTATTTGATAGCATGCATTTAGAGAGTTATAATAGGTTACATTTAGCTTAGTTATACGCATATCATGCATGATTTAAGTAGAATTTGCATATTTGCTCTCTATGTTGTGGAGTCGGAATCTACACGTTTTTATTGATTATTTCAGGTAATCGTGGATCCGAGGAGGAGACATGGGTTGATAACGCATTGGATGAGAATGTCTAGTTGATCGAAGAAGCTTACATGAAGATCTCAAGAGGTCCTGAGAAGAAGAAGCGAACCTAAACGAAGAACAAGTCTGGAGAAGTTGTCGCCAGACATGCTGAACTTGTTTTGCACTTTCTGGAGGCCTCGGTTGTCCGATCGACTATTATGACCATGCGTTGGAAAGCTCTTTCAGAGGGCTACAACTTTCATGTTGACGTCGAGAGCTGATTCAAGACGGAATTTCCGTGAAAGACCAATGCAGCGCCCGCCGCATGGTTTGCTCCGCCCGCCGCATGGTTTTCCGCGCCCGCCGCCAGGGACGGTATTCATGCTGCGCCCGCCGCATGGTTTGCCGCGCCCGCCGCACTTGTGCTGCGCCCGCCGCACGGACAGCCAGCGCGCCGTTTTGAGGGAAAAAACCCTAGTTTCTATTATGTTGTTTTGAGGCCGACTTGGATGTTTTATTAGGCCACTTTTATGTTATTTTTCAATAACTTCTATTCCATTCTTACTTCCATTAGACAATTAGAGAGAGAGCGATGTTCGCCATGGGCGACTAAACTCTCTTCGTTCTACTTGCAATTTGAAGCTTTGTTTGGTTTGGTTTGTGAGTTTCTGAATCTTGTTCCTTATTTCCTATATTGAATGTTTCGACTTCTTTGTGCTTGAATGTTTGATTGTTTTATTCTATCTCGACTGATCAACTTGGTAGAATCAATTCAATTGCTAGGGTTTTGTAGATTCCTGATTGTGAACCTTAACCCAAGTGGCAAACTTATCCCTTTAGGGCTGATTGAACTAATTGAATGAGTAGGAAGTTGAATGTGTTGTTAAATCCTTCTTTAGGGACTGCAAATACCTTGGCTAATCTCTGAACTTAAAGCTATCAATTGGGTTAAATCCTTCTTTAGGGACTGTTCGATTGATAAGGGTTTCTAGGACTGATTGGACTAGTAACTATATTAGGTCGGGACAAGGGCATTCATAGGAATCATAAAAGGACAAGAGGAAGTTACAATATCAATTCAACCAAATAAAGTGGATAGTTGTAGGTAGAGCGATTCTCTCTAATTGCTTTGCATCAATTTGTTTATAGTTTATTTTATTTTCTTTCTTATTTTCAATCACTCAAAAACCCCCCGTTTCCTATTAATTGGTAAATAAACTTAACTTAGAAATACTTGATTCTATGTGGGATCGACCTCTTACTTACTTGCTATACTAGTTTGTAGGTTTGAGTTTTATTTTGATACGGTTTGAAGGTGAGAACTTTCACCAATATTTCACTAGATTGCATGAGTATGTTAATGACCTTGGTTCATGGGGTTATCAATATGGTGTGCGGGAGATGTGTGTTTGCATATTTGATGGGATGAATGCTGAAACACGGAATCTTGCTGAGTCCATGAGTAATGGAGGCCTATTGGATATGGGACTCTTTGAGATTTGGGATTTTTTCGGCAACATGAGTCGACAGGTTGAGCAGGAAGTATCAATCCGAACTCTCACACAAGTGTTGCAGCAGTTAGAGGAAAAAAACATGAGCCGAATCGGAAAATTGGAGGAACAAATGAACCAACTCATTCAACTTTTAAGTGTAAAAGATGAGAAAGAAAGGAGTTTCGAAGAAGAAGAGGAGGAATTGGTTGTAGACAACCATAGTGTCTTCGATGATGGAGGAGAGAGTCTAGTGTTTCCTGACTTGGAATCTCATGAGTCGGCGCATGAGGTTACATGTGATGTGTCTCCTACTCCATCTGCATCATCCATTATGAGCTCGTCCATTGATGAACCAGGTCCAGAGCCATCAGCTGAGGCTCAAGAGGTAATAAAGGTAAACTTTTGCAATTTTGAAGGTAATGGTGTATATGTTGATCCTTTTGATTGCTATTTTGAAAAGCCACCAGTGGAACTGTGTTGGTGGTATCATATTCCTTCTGCAGAGAGTCATGCTAGACTCTTTGATAGATTGAAAGGGTTCGTGAGTTCCACATTTTATGCTTTCAATTTATTGTTCTAACCGCTGCGCCGGGCGCAACAAAGCTTGTGGCGGGCGCCGCCAGGGAGGGGTACGACGCGGCGGGTGCAGCAAAGTGGGTTGCGGCGGGCACCGCAAGGACTGCGGCGGGCGCCGCCAGGGAGGGTGTATACGCGGCGGGTGCCACATTTGGGGTTGCGGCGGGCGCCGCAAGGACTGCGGCGGGCGCCGCACGTAGGTGAGGCGAGGGTGTTTGGCGAGGTGATGGGAGGTGGATGGCGGGGTGATGGGCGGTGGTCATGGAGACGATCTGACGGGGTCGGAAGACTTCGGAGACGCTGCGGGTGTGTGGTCTTGTGGTGGGGGGTGGCGAGGGAGGTGGGGGAGGGGGAGACGTAGGAGTACCGGGAGAGCTTTGGGGAAGAATGAAGTGAGGGAATGGTGAATCAGACTCTGTCGACGACACAGGGGGTGTGGGAGATGCGAAGGGAAATCGCGACTCATCAAAGGTGACATGACGAGAGAGAATGATCCTGTGAGTCTTGATATCGAGTCAAATATAACCGCGATGATCAGACGGGTAGCCAAGAAAGACACAAGGGGTAGAGCGAGGGTGAAGCTTGTGGGGGGCGGTGGATGCCTGATTAGGGAAGCACAAGCAACCAAATGTACGAAGGTGATCATATATGGGCAAAGTGCAATACAGTGCCTGAAACGGTGAGCGATGGTTGAGGGTGGTGGAAGGGAGAATGTTGAGGAGGTAGCATGTGGTGGCCAAGGCGTAAGACCAATAAAGGAGGGGAATGGATGCGTGGAAAAGAAGAGTGCGCATCATATTGGTAATGGTGTGGATGATTCGTTCGGCTTTGCCATTTTGTTGAGAGGTGTAGGGGCAGGACAAGCGATAGGAGATCCCATTGGTATTAAAGAAAGTGTGAAAATTTTTGTTGTCAAATTCACGGCCATTGTCGCATTGGAAACACTTGACAGAGGTGTGAAACTGTGTTTTGATGTAAGCGTGGAATTTGGCAAAGATAGGGAACACTTGAGATTTAAAGTGCAAAGGGAAAACCCATAAGAAATGTGTATAATCATCCAGAAACAAAAGGTAATACCTATGACCCTCCTTGCTAGGCACAGGAGATGTCCAAATATCACTATGAATAATATCAAAAGGGGCAAATGTAGTGTTTAAAGATCGCTGAAAAGGAAGTCTGGCATGCTTGCCTAACTGACAAGACGAACATAAACTAGAGCGAAGCTCTTTATTACATTGGACAAGACTCTTAGAACGAAGTAAATCTAAAACTGCAGGACTGGGATGCCCAAGGCGTGGATGCCACAGACCGGATGATGATGCCGAGAGGGCGACAGGACTTGACGGGCTGGATGGTGATGGCTACGACACAGGATAGAGCTCCCCGGTGCTATTACATCTCAGGCGAGTAACCCCCGTAGTAAGATCCTTCACAGAGAAACCAAACGGATCAAACTCAAGAGAAACATTATTGTTAGTGGTGAACCGACGGACAGAGATAAGGTTTTTGACAAGTTTGGGGGCAACAAGGACATTGTTGAGGTGCAAAGGGTTGGTAGGGGTTGGTAGTGTGGTGTGGCCAATGCCCGAAGTAGCAAGGCGACCACCGTTGCCGACGATAATAGAATGAGCAGGACCCTTAAAAGAAAGAGATGAGAGAGTACCTGAGGAGTTCGTCATATGAGAGGTAGCGCCAGTGTCCATGTACCAAGCGCCGTCAGGGGGTGTCAGCTGCATGGAGGAGAAGGCATTGTGCACATCGGTCGGGTAAGCCTGATCAGACGGCGGGCGGGGAGCAGGACCCAACAAGCCCTGCTGACGGTTGGGATACGGGGCTGGTCCACGAAACGATGCACCGGGGTAGCCATAGGGCATCCAAGGAGGGTAGCCGGGGTTGGGGTACCAAGAGGGGGGGCAGGGATCGTAGTGCTGCGGGCGACCATTGCTGCGGCCATTGCCGCGGCCGCCGCGACCCCTGCTGCGGCCGCGGCCGCCGCCACCGCCCCTTGGTCCTTGTTGGTCGTTGCTGCGGCCATGCTGTAGGGCAAGCTGCTCGATGATGTCACTGGATGAGACCAACGCCGTCTTGTCTTTGGCGGCGTCGGTTGTCTGACGTTGAAGGCGAGTCTCTTCCAGGATCAGTTGAGACCGAGTCTTCTCGAACGTAGGGAGAGGTTCCGTCTGCTGAATATGAGTAGCACCAGCGTTGTATTCAGAAGGGAGACCAAAGAGTACCTGGAGAACAAGGCGGGTGGCACTGGGTTTGGAGTCGACAACTTCGAGTTGATCAGCCAGGGTTTTGATGTGCTGACAATAGGCAGATATCGATGGAAAAGAGGAAAGCTTGCAACTTGAAAATTCGTGCTCGAGATAGACAGCACGGGTGGACTTGTTGTCTTGAAAGAGATTATGAAGTTTCTTCCAAGCATCCAAGGCGGTGTCTTTGGGGTTGAGGATGGTGGTTAAGAGATCTTTGGAGATGGTTAGGGGTGTGCAGAAAAACCCGAAACCGAAAACACGACACGAAAACACGACATGAAAAAACCCGAAACCGAAAAAACACGACACGATAATGACACGAACCGAGAAAACACGGCTCTAAACGGTTCGTGTTCGGGTCAGGCAAATCGCCTTGTCGGGTACCCGACACGAACCGTTTAATTTTTTTTTTTTAATTTTAGGTTAGGAAGTATAATACTAGTATAAGTATATTCCTAATGTATTAATAGGTTTCGCTAGCCCAACTGGTTCTGTGTGTGTGCATCAATTAGTTCACAGCTAAACAAGCCCAGGTTCGATTCCTAACGCCAGCACTAATTTTTATTTTTTTGTGAGGGGCTAAACTAACTAGTAAGCTGTAAACCCTATCTCTATCTGTCGACTGTGTTCATTTTTTTTAATCTCTCGCACTCGCAGCCGCCAGTAGTCCAGTGAAACCACAATCGATGCAATCGCCAATCGCAGCCTCTAGTCCACCAGACTTCGCTCGGCAGTCGCCACTTGTCCTCGTCGGCTTCAAGTCTTCGCTCGACGCCGGCAGCCCCTCTTGAGTCACGTCCTCGTTTGCTTGGGTGAGTTAGGTCTTCAAAAATTCTCTATCTGTCTAAGCAGATCCGAGAGCAGATCTAAAATTTGATGTCTGCGTTTGCTTGGGTGAGTTAGGTCTTCAAAAATTTGTTGTCTCGGCTCGCAGATCTGCAAAGTTTCGGCTCTCACTTAGCAGATTCGAAATTTGCTGTCTGCGTTTGCTTGGGATTTGCAAAGTCCCGGCTCTCAACAGATCCGAAATTTGCTGTCTGCGTTTGCTTGGGTGAGTTAGGTCTTCAAAATTTTGATGCTCAAAAATTCGATTGCTCTCTACGTTTGCTTGTGGCGAGTCGATGCTCAGTTGCTTGGGTGAGTTCAGTACACAGTGCTGCGGTGCCAGCGCGCCCAGGAAGGAGGGGAAACAAAACCACTAACGGTTTCGGTTCGGATAACACGGGTATCCGACACGGATCCGATTAGCTAACCGTGTCGGGTACCCGGTCCATAACGGTTCGTGTACGGTTCGGCTAAAATGTGTTAAACGGTTTCGGGTATCCGACACGATTATCCGGTTCGTGTCGGATACCCGGTAATGCACACCCCTAGAGATGGTGTTGAAGATCCATTGAAGGACAATGGTGTCAAGTTGAGCGAAGAGATCGTTGTCTTCACTTTCAGGGCGATTGACGGAGGAGTCAATATGGTGGAGGACTTTGTGAGCCTTAACATGGGTCGTGAAGAGGTGCGACCACATGGTGTAGGTACTGGACTCATGATCAAGGATGATGGGGATGCAATTCTTGATGTTGGAGATGGTTAGAGCGGAGTGGAAGGGCGGCTTAATAGGGTCGGTAGGTGGTGGGTTAGCCATTGGGACGAGAAGAGAGGGCTAAGGGCGGCGAGGAGAGAGAGAAGGGCTGGTGAGGGTGGCCGAGTAGGGGGGGGGGGGGGTGGCGCCGGCGGGAGGGTGGTGGCCGAGGGGGGGAGGGTGGCGGCACAAGGGGGAGGTGGCGGCTAGGGTTTAGAACAAGGAGAGAAAGAAAAATTTGGGTCTTTGGATCTTAGGCTGTGATACCATTTGAGATCATGAGATTGATTGTAATGTCCTCCTTAGGGTTTCCATTCATTGATATAACATATATATAGGTTACAAAGGTATTGGGCCTTAATGGGCTTTTAGCCCACTATACAATATTGAGACCTATGTAATCTATCACTCATGTCCATGGAAACTCCTCTCGAGGCCGATTGTTGCAGGGGATGGCCACTTCTGGATGGATTTGATCTTGGCTTTGTCAAGTTGTAGACCACTAGAGCTCTCTACAAAACCAAGAAAAGAAACTTGATTAGTGCACAATTCATATTTCACATCATCTGCATTATGTTCTAACGTAATATGCACTGTAGCTTGTTCATTTATCTCTAAGTTTCCATCCAAGGCTAGCACGTTTTCTTCCTGTTTCAAGACTGGATTTTCAATTAATTCAAGGCTAGCAATATTAGAACAATTGTTACCATCAATGATCATATTAGAAACATTGCCTTTTTCTAAGCATTTAGTATGACACAAATCTTCTCTTTGATTAACATCACAAGGCATAGGTTGAACACTCAAAACATAAGTAACAATCAAAGAATCATAATGCTCATATTCAATGCAATCATTATCATCACATGCAAGCAAATTAAGATCTTGATCATTATTAACATGCTCTTTAAATTCATCAACAAATTGATTATGTACACTAGAAGGATCATTAGGTTGATTAGCATTATTGGAAGGAATAGGATGAGTTTCTTCCCTTTCATGTGGAGACACGTCAGCTTTAGGTGGTACTCCTTGTCCGGGCACCGTGTTAGAGCCAAAACAAGAACTGAACACGGGGTAAGAAACACTTTGTACCGGTAAGTCGTACCGAAGCTCTTGTACCTTCAATCTTTCATCTATCTTAGCTAGGGTCTCCATCATGGATTTCAAAGATTTCATCATCTCAGCATCAGTAATCGTGTGGTTGCCCTGGTTAGACATCACAAAGCAACAAACAAAGAACTATGTGAAGGTTAGTAAAATATAAACAAACTCACAAGTGTTTCGCTCACACTCCCTCTCCAGTTGGTATGTCACGCTTGTTGTTTCAATCCGCTTTGGGCAAATCAACACTCAAGCTAAAACCTAGCAATACAAGGTAAGAGATCAAGAGAATGGACAAGAAACAAGGCAACGAAATTCCACAACAGTAGCAACGTATCGACTCGGTAGGACATGGTATCGACTCGATATGAGCAGCCGGTAGGGGTGGGCACAAATCCCGCAAATCCCGGTCCCGTCCCGATCCCGGTGGGATTTAAAAAAAAATAGTTAATCCCGTCCCGGTCCCGTCCCGCAAAAATTATGCGGGACGGGACGCGGGACGACCTGTCTCAATCCCGCAAATCCCGTCTCGTCCCGCACATATAATAATAATAATAATAATAATAATAATAATAATAATAATAATAATAATAATAATAATAATAAATTATGTTATACATACTGTAATATATATATAATCTACATAGATATATTGCATACACTTATACAGTGTATATTCATATGTATACACACACTAGCTAATGCTACTGCATCAATGTAACGCTACTGCAGGTGTGTACATATACACTTATATTATATGTGTATGTATATATATAGGAAAATCCATGAAATATAATTTTTTTTTTATAGATTTATATGTGTTACGTCTTTGAAAATCGCAAAATATACAGAAAATTTTGAACTTTTTATAATCTTTTTTATTCGAGGGACAAGGCCCGTCCCGTCCCGTGAGGGACAAGGCCCGTGCGGGACAAAGAAAAAAAGAGTAAATCCCGTCCCGTCCCGTCCCGTCCCGCGCCCACCCCTATGAGCAGATACCGACTCGGTATGTTCAGGAAGTACTCGACGTGGGTCTGCAGTACTCGACAATGCTGAAATAAAAAAGAAAAATAGAAGAAAATGAAGTGTGGAAATTTACCTCTTTTGATTTGAAACATTTAGTTAGGATGTTGTAGTTGCAAGGTAGGGTTTCAATTTTGTGTTTTTGTGGAGGTAATGTGTATGAAAGATAGGTAATGTCGACTAGGGCTTGAGAGGTTCACCAAAATAGGTCCTTGGAAGCTTTCTTGCACTAGAACACAATCCTTTTTTTTTAACTTACTTTTGCCCCTAGTGAATTTTATCCTCCTAGGTCGAAGCTTTGAATGTCTCTTTTTTTTTTTTTGAATTTTCGGACTTTTTTTTTTAATACTTAATGCAAGAAAAGCAAACAACTTATGAAAAGGACTCGAAAATAATGAAAGATAGGTGAATAAAATAAAAACTTAGCCCTAATGAATAGATATAGACAACCTTTGGTTTAATTTTGGTAAGTGGATCTATCTTATGCCTTTTATGATATATGATAGATTTAATTGTTAAATCCACCACAAAAATCTGAAATTTAAATAGGCAATAGATAAATGGAAATAAATAAAAGATAGATCAAAAGTTCCAAAGATAGAACAAACTAAGGTTTGTGTGAATGCTTGTAGGAATCGACCAAGGCTTCGACTATGGGGACACAAGGGTTGTGCCGTCGGCTAGGGTGATGCACAAGGGTGATGTGCACACGGTGGTCGACTCCAAGGGTCTCGGCTAGGCTTGTGTTTGGGTTAAAGCAACCACAACAATCACAAACAAACAAGGTTAGTGCAATAATCAATTCAAGAATGCAAGAAGTAAAAGGCCAAAACAAGAAAAAGACTATTTTTGTGGTTTTTGTGTTTATGAAAAGAAAAGACACAAACTTTGATGTCGGAAACCAAAGCTCTGATGCCAATTTGATACGGGGTTAGCCGCAGGATGGCCCGATCTTCAACAATCAAACAAGAGACTAAAGAACGGAAGCAAGAAAGACTCAAGACTCAACAAGAAACAAAGGATGCAGCAAGAAACTCAAGAAATCGACCAAGAAGATCAAGATTGACCAAGACTCGACGCAAGAAACACCAAGATCACTGAACTCGATGTCGACTATGACTAAGATTCGCAAAGACTCGATAAAGATAAATAAAGACTCGAAATTTATGACTTGACGCGACCGATATGGACTGAGTCGATCTATATAGAACAAGATAAAGACCCAGACCTCCTTAGATGGTAGGAACCAATACCAATGACTATATAACCCGCCTCTACAACCCTACACAACCAAGCGGACAACTTGGAGGCACAAGGAGGGGGCTTGTGGATACCAGGATCACCAAGTCTTGTGAAGTTGATGAACACAAAGCAAACCAAGCTTAGACAATAACCAATTTGCAATCGATGAGCTCCGCTTCTAATCGATCGACTTGCACTCAATGTGTTTCACACAATTTGAGAAATCTAAACTCTATTCAATAATGTTCCAATTGTTCTACAAGGAGGAATCGGCCTTTTATAACCTAACAAGGCTGATTTAATAAAAATAATAAATATAATGGAAATTAAAATAAATCTATAAATTACCTAAAATAACTTAAGTAAAGAAGGTCTCTAAAAATAGCAATAAAAGAAAGTTTCAACACTTAGTTTATTCCCGTCAAAACAGTGACAGCTTGCAAAGATGATGATTTTCGGCCAAGCTCCATGTCGAATCTGGAAAAACCTTCAACAACAAGGTTGTATATCTTTTCGTCTTAGTTCCAACAAGGTATGGAACGATCCAATCCGATTAATATTGAATCCGTACGACTCATTTTACTGAGACGTCGAAAAGCTGTCAAATGCTGAACGAATCTAAAAAAACGTCAAGCTTCCACCTTTGGACCTTCTCCTATGGTGGAGCCTTCTTCTTCCTCTTGAGGATAACATCATTCTCACGAGCGAGGATGACATCATTCTCACGAGCTCGAATCATAGGTCCATCCCCAAATATAGATGTGTCCGGAGGTGTCTTGGATGGTCCCGTATCACTTCATATGTAGTGCTTCATTCATTTCTTTTGTCTTTCTGAGCCCCATTCCCCCATTCTTTTTAGGCCTACACACTATGTCCCAACCAATAAGAGGTTTATATTGGAGATCTTTATTCCAAAAGAAAGTGTTGTTGATCCTATCTAGCGTTAAGTGGACAGAACCGGGCAGCATGAAGCTTTGCATAGAATACAAGGGTTTAGATGACAAGTTTGAGTTGATTAACACTGACCTTCCATTTTGGGACAACGCATCGGCTTTCCATTTTGTCAACTGGTTAGTGGCTTAGCCAATAATTTCTTCAAAAGTTGCTTTGTTCACTCTACCATTAATAATGGGGCAACCTAAATATTTATCAAGTTTAGTTTGCTTAGGAATGTTCAAGCACCCCTCAATAGCGGGAATACGGGAAGTAGGTATACCTAGGGAGGCTTGAAACGCCAATTTATTATAGTTAACCTTCTGGCCTAAGATCTGACAGTATTCGTCCACAATGGTTTTGATTTTCTGGCATGCCGATACGTTCCATTTGGAAAAGATAATAATGTCATCCGCAAATGCCAGTAACGGAATTCTAGGACCAGATTGGCCAAACCGGAAACCTACGCACGCGCGATCAGTATTGGATTCCGCAACTAACTTTCTGACAAGGACCTTAGAACCCAGAATGAATGGAAATGGAGATAATGGGTCACCTTGCCTAATTCCTCTAGAGGGTTTGAACAATTCTGTTGGCCCATTGTTTACTAAGATCGAAAACGAAACTGTTGTTACACACTCCATAATTAGGTTAATAAAATGCTGGTGAAAACCAAATTTGCTTAACAACCATATCCACTGGCCATCACAGGATTCCTTAGAGGGAGGCAAAAGTCGATATTTCAATGTTTTTTTTAATATATATTATTAAGTTTTTTTTTGGCAAAAAGACCATTTGATTTAAAAATCTAACTTAATTCATGAACCAACGCCCCAATTTTGTACTTCCTCTGTTTTAAAATATGAGTCATTTGATTTTTTGACACACTTTTTTAAGAGCTAAAATAAAATAGAGTATTAACTTTTTTATTTTATTTTTAAATAATGTTATACTTTATATTTTGAGACGAGAGGGGGAGAATACAATAATAGATGCAATGCATAAGATTTGTCTGAAAATAATGTTAAGTTTAAGCGTGTGTTTGCTTGTGGCTTTGTGTGTATTTCACTAGATAGGGAATAGTATTTTTCTTTAATTTGAAGAGCTTTGAAGGGCACCAATCTCCTGTGTAGAACTGTAGATTTGGAGAAATATGTTTACTATAATACCCTCTATTTATTTCTTTACAAATATCACTCTTTTTCCCAATCACCAGTAGACTCATCTCCTTTTTCTTTATTTTCATCGAGGCTCACACTTCAATAACCTGGATGGAAGGACGCGCCCATGAACCTCCCTCCCACCGCCTCAATCTGGGCAACAAGCACCTCCACAATCGCTGCCTCCGGTATTGAGCTCTCTGCCGGCAAATATATTTGTTTGGGAGCAATTTTTATCTATGTTACTACTGTTCAATGTTAGATAATGGAATTGGGAAAGTCATTTTTTTTGGCATATGTCTACACCTCCCACATATTTATTTTATTTTTCCTTTTTATTTTTAAAGCCCAATTTGGTCTTTTCAACATTCATACCTATCTATAAATCTTCTAATACCAAACACTTAACAAGATTTTTTACAAGATTTGAAAACAAAATAAATCTCTCTTATCCGCTACTTAAACCTCTACCAATAAATACACAAATACCGACATATATACCCATACATCTACAACTACCAACAAATACATCTTTACCAAACACAACCTAAGTCAAGATTACATGCATTTTTCCAATTCCAAGAGATGACACACGAAAAAGGTGATTCCCATACTCATATAAAATGCTCACTATCAGACTCCGGAGCTCTTACAAATTACGATTGCGATCTCTAAGCTAAAAGGGCGGATGACGAATTCACCACCGTGTTATGTTTGAGCAGTGAACTCATCATATAAGGCCCCACTGCACTAGTAGTTAAGCGGATCAATCGAGAACAACAATGCCATTTCAATTTCGCAAGCTGGTAGATAAAGCTCACATCGAGCTCTTTGCCAATCAATGAGATGCCTATACTTATCTAGCGATTAAAGTCATCAACTTTCCAAGCTGATACCTTACACAAGACAAGTAAGAGCTACTTAGAGCCTCAAACAAAGTGTTTGAAGCTCGTCTGCAATGAATCTGCAGAGCCTCAAACAAAGTGTTAGTGCACTGTAGTTGCAAATGGAGTAGCAAGGCTGCTGAATCAAGCATAAAAAAACATCTGCAAGGACGCGAGGCAATTGTAAATAATGCTGCAGCGTTATCCTGGGAATACTGTTACATGTAGACAGTGTGGTTATATGCATTTGATTGAGAGATAGTAAGCTTAGAAGAAGTGATTTATGTCAAAGTAAATCAGAAGGACAAAAGTTTTTTGCTTGAAAAGATCAATTGTATGACAGTAAGGAAAATCAATGGAAGGCACTAGATACAAACTGACTCATTTGCACATGGATGTCTACAAGTTATACTTTAAATGCATAAGCTAAATTTGAATAGAAGGTATAAACAACAAACTAGCTCATTGATAAATTATTTTTTACCAAATTTGGAGGCTATGCCTATAAATCTGCTTTCACAAGGAAACAAGAGAAATGTGCCTACATAGGACTTACGTACTTCATTGACAAGCCATTCATTGCGCAAAGAAAATAACCTAAACATGTCCTTTCTTGATCACATGTGAAACTTCACAATATAATTCCTTGCATTTTTTTTGAAAAATATCTCATTGATCAGCATCAACCTACCAATAAATCGTGATGAAGCAAATAAAACTAAACGAAAAATCAACTAGCAACAGAAGAATGTGCTACGGCGTTGCCACCTTGAAAATTATTAGCAAGAACTAGTTGCCATTATTATTATTCACTTAAATAGCAGCAAATTATTGTCATTTTAATTGAATAACTCCATTATGAATTGGCACTTCACACTCAGAAATATGAATGGAAACAGCGTTACCATCTTTCTTTCTAATTCAGGCAAAGACAAGTTTAATAAGATATACAATGCAACATAAATGATATAGCTTGAATAGAACAAGCAATTGCAAGGACAGGGGTTAGGCAGAAAAGCAAATGCAAGGACACGGAGCAATTGTAAATAATGCTGCAGCGTTACCCTAAGAATAACAAATGAAATTTTAAGACTCCAGTGTGTGTCAACTTGTTCTACCACAACACTTTTAAGTTAGCAAAAAGCTAGTAATGTCCGTGTCATAGAAAATCAAAGTGGATGAATTTGATCAAGAGTCTTGATTCAAGACACTTAGCTTAAACAAAGTGATCAAGACACATAGTAAAACAAGGTGATACTTCAGAATATAATTCCTTGTATTTTCGAGGAAATATCTCATTGATCAGCATCAACCTACCAATACATCAAGTGCAGCTCAAGCAACTAAAACTAAACGAAAAATCAAATAGCAACACAGAACACTCACCTAAAGTACCAACGCAATCTTGTAGCACTATAACGTTAACAGACCTACGAACATGCCAAACTGAAAAAGAGAAAGAACATGGAAAAAGGTAAAATCTCCTCATAACCAAAATGAAACCCAGAAATTCAGATAGATATCATGATTTTTAACCGCGTACAAAATGTGTAAGTTCTTTCCACCTTGAAAATTACCAGCAAAACCTAGTTGTCATTATTATTATTCACTCAAGTAGTAGCAAATTATTGTCAATTTGATTGTCACTCCCCACTCAAAAATATATATGGGAATAGAATTATCATCTTTCTTTCTAATTCAGGAAAAGACAAGTTTGATATGATATAAAATGCAACATAAATGCTATAGCTTGAATAGAGCAAGCAATATTTTTTAAAAGTTAAATTAAATCATAGAATGTGATTAAGTACTCCCTTACACATGGGCATACCAAATCACAGTTAATGCATTAAAATCTCAGGTTTCTAATTCAATAACTATACTCTTCTAGTGTCAATATTAACAATAGTACAATACTATAAAAAGTTGATTTTTCACCCAAAGCTGCAAAGAGGGAACTTAATGCAAAACATTTATGTCCATAGTCGCCATACAGTTGTGCTTTCATAATCTACCTGCTAATTTGCTATCAAAAGAAATCACCTTTATACAGGAAATATCGCTGGATTTGATTGTTTCCTACATATACACAACCATTTTGAAAATGCTTGTTATCTAACCACCTATATATAATCCCTACTCTTGCAAAGCTCATGTATAACCGTAGAAGAAGAAACAAAACACAAACAAAGAAGAGCATGGATGGTCAAGGTGTGTTCTCAGCCCTTGTAGTAGACGACGACCCTGTTCTAAGATGCGTGCACCAAGCTCTACTAGGAAAAAGAGGGCTTAAAACTACAAGCGTTAACAACGGGCAAGAGGCTGTTGATCTTTTCAGAAGCGGAGCCACCTTTAACCTTGTCCTTACCGACTTGGAGATGCCCACAATGGACGGAATTCAGGTACTTCTAATACACAGAAAACTCATTATATAAGACCTTGCTTGACTTGCATTACAACACTTCATACATTTAGATTAAGTGGGTGCTTCTTATTGGTTCTGATTCATTTTTTTCACCCTCCAATCATAGGCTACAAAAGAGCTGCGATCTATGAATGTAACCAGTGTAATTGTTGGTATCACTGCATGTGATTCAGATGATGCAGTACAGGAGTTTTCGAAATCCGGTTTAAATTATTGCTTACAGAAACCGTTAACCACTGAGAAGGTTAATATCATCATGAAGCTTCTTGATAAATGACTTGTGATGGGGCATCCAATGCAATCATCAATCATCGGAGAAAATTGATCAAACTTGTTCCTTGAAACTTTATGTATGCTTGTATTGTAATATCTAATGTTCATGCTTAGAAAAATAATAGACTTTGATTTCTATGTATTCAAATTTGCAATGCAACTTATTAATTCATCGTAAGTCACAAAATTTTAAACTATTTGACAAACTGAGTTCAAAATAAGTTTCTGGACCCGAGATCATTCCACCGCTTTAGTTATCCAACCAGTCACCGATTGATCAAATCAAAATGCAATCAAATTCATTTGATGAAAGTTGCCAGATGTGACAACTAATTATAGCTAAATCGGATTTATATCGTCTAAATCAAGTGAATGCCAGGGCGATTTCCGCGTTTCACCAAGCACATCATAAATTCCAACTGGACGGAGAGAATCTAACATGGAGCATTAGAGCAACACCAGAAGCCGAAATCATCATTCAACTAACCTGTGCGAACGAAGTATGCATTTCAAATCTTGAACAAAACCGCAATCTCTACATCGTCGTTATCTGCGCAATTATCCTCAACTCACCCCTGGATTTTTCGCCAAGGCCTGAAACGAATTCAGCAAAGAGCAAAAAAGAAGATCAAAATCAGTCCAAAAGGCATCGAGACAAATCACCAACAGCCAAGCAACGAAATTCAAGAACCTTCTAGATATCCTGACCTCCACTCCTCCAAATGGAATCTTCAATGATGCCGGCGTCGACATTACCGGCGTCCAGAGCGGCAGCGATATGGATTGCGAGGGAACACCGATCAGAAGATGCGAAGGGTAGTGAACACGAGGAGTTTTGAGTTTTGACTAGTGTTGGGCTCAAAGCAACCTAACAATCTCTAAATGGGCTTTTAGCCCATTAATTGTTGGGCTTTCTATAGAGGTAAGGAAAAGCCCATTAACTAAAAAGAACGGGGTTTGTTGGGGGAGAGCCTTAAAAAACACGAGGGAAAGCTCTAAACCACTTAACAACTTTTGGTATTTTTAAGCAAAAATTGGACAGTTTTGGTGTCCATTACAGTATTTATGTGTATGCCTGAAATGAACCGATGATGGTATTGAATTTACACTTTATCTGAATGTGTGTAATTTAGACATCTTTGTGGGACAATTTCATCTCAAACAATTTACATCAACAACAAAGACGGATCACAAACTGAATTTGTCATTGATCTCCTCCGATCCAATAGGATTCACGTGAAAATTGCGAAGAAAATGAGTTAGAGGTCAAGCTCAAATCCTGACAAGAACCTCCGATACTCAAGTCAGGCTAGATGCGATAGAAGAATAGCCATAAGAATTGGATAAATGATGAATCTGATAAAAAAAGCACAAGTCTATTTAATTAATTTAAAGCATTCGCTGTCGTCACTCGGTGTCCTTCGACCTCCTCTCTGCTGGCCTTGCCTTATTTGCTGAGATTTTGTGGTTTTAGGTTTTTTCTTGTATTTGCTTTTTTTTGGGTTGTTTCATGACGGTTGGCCCGTCAGCCGATTTCCCTCGGCCTCTCGATTTCCCAGATTACTGTTGTCATCTGGGATATCGAATTATTTCCTTTTCAACAAAAAAATATATTAAAAAGGCTGATTTCTACTATTAGTTGTGCATTTTATTTGAAAAAAAAAAATTATTACATTAAAATAAGTGCAGTAAGAAGAACAGGAGAAATGAATTAATTTACACCTAGAATGGAAGAAAAGAAAGGGTAAAGGTTAAAGCCATGGGATCAGGTTCGTTTGCCAGTCCATTGTACTATCAGTGAGGAATATTCCTCACCCCAAGTCGATCCACAACGGCCCAAACCCTTCCTTTTTATCTCATCTCGTCGTTATCCACTCATGCTTCATCGCGATACGATTGACACGACTTAAAAATACGACGAAATGACACGAAAGAAAAAACATAAAACGAAAAGAACACGATAGGAAGATGACACAAATTAAACGGTAAAACACGATAATAACCGTGTTAGATACAGACCGAGTTTTTTTCCTTATTGAATATGCGACACAACACGATTAATTTTGAAAAATATTTTACAAGGTAGTCTAGTATTAAATATAATAAATTCGGTAAATGAATATAAAAACAAGTTGGCTCAGTTTGGTACGAGGTTTCTCCAATTCTTACTTTATAAAAACAAAACACCCTAAAATAATATTTTTGGCTATGTTTCAAGATTAGATGCCAGAAGTGGATATTTGTTCTTTCTTCTATGAGACTTTTGATTCTTCAAGATATAACCACATCTTTAAGTGGGGTTACCTGATTACTGATAAGATCGTTCGGTTGTGACACCATTGTGATCCAAGGTCACTGATCACTCACCACAGACTCCACATTTTCAATAGTGGTCTAATAGGAGTATAGTACCAATGTGAACAAGGTAAAGGGTTGCAAAGTGGAAACTATCAAAGTGTGATCTTTTTATTTATTTATTTATTTATTGATAAGGTAAGAATTCGAGGTTCATACAGATCTGACTTCTTGAGTGGCCGACAAAGTCGGCAGACGGCGAACCGTCAAACATACAACATAGAATAGAAATAGAAAGGTGTTGTACAAATAGTGGCAAGCTAACAAAACTAGGCGAACAACCGAAAATAACCCTAGTAAGTGGGGGACAACATAGACTACAACCCGACGTCAAACGCCACCAAGCGATGACACCGCTGGGTGGCAATTGGGCGGGTCAGGTTGGGATCGGGTTCGGTTAGTCGGGTTTCGGGTAATGTCTAATAATTTGGTCAATCGGTTGGGTCGGGTTCGGGTTTCGGTTGTATCGGGTTTCGGATATTCGAGTTTCGGTTGTCTCGGGTTTCAGTTATTTCGGATTTGGATTGTCTCAAGTTTTCATTATTTCAATATTCATTTAAAAAAATTGACTAGATTGTATCTTAAAGTTCGGGTTCTTTCGGTTTTTGGCTATATCGGGTTCGGTTCATTCGGATTTCGGGTCCAAAATGGACGGGTTGGGTCGGTGTTCAGAACAATCGGTTTCGAGTCGACCGAGTCGGGTTTTCAGGTTCGGGTCGGGTTTTGCCAGCTTTACCGCTGACCAGCGATACATCAGGAGTACTTGAAGACAGTGAAGACGATCTTCGAAGAAAATTTTCGGATGACGGAGTTGCTTTGAGTGTGATCTGCTTTTTAATTTGTAACATGCGAGGTTAATAAGTTTCCGATTTGTGCAAATAAGGTTCAATGAAATCAAAAAGGCGAAATTGGGTAGTTATACCCCATTCAAGTTTTTATTTAGTAAATGTACCCTTGAAGATTTTATTTTTATTATGACAGATTTGCCCTTGATTTAATTGTAACTAATAAATCCATTGAAGCTCAATCGGTTTCCATCAACGCTCGTTTTTTCCATTCCTCTCTTCCAATAAGCGACGCTAATCCCATTGCATCTTCCTTGAAGTACGGTGATTGCGAAGACATTGAAGGTTGGTAAATTTGATTTATATGTTTATGTGATTGTTATTGTATCTTCCATGGTATAGTAAACTCT
Organism: Persicaria tinctoria; assembly: GCA_037127255.1. NCBI lineage: Eukaryota > Viridiplantae > Streptophyta > Magnoliopsida > Caryophyllales > Polygonaceae > Persicaria > Persicaria tinctoria. The sequence continues at coordinate 1,632,669 of JBANSL010000014.1, forward strand.
AATTTGAGAACCCTAATTCAACTACGGGAGTTAGGCGCCCGACACAGACGCCAAAACTCGTCATCAACGTTTGTGATTTTCAAAAAAGAACGACGATGCAGAGTAGATGAAAGAGCGAAGATGTAGGGTCGATGGAAGCTTTATGGAATAGATATCTTATCTACGGTTATTGTCTTCGCTTATTGTTAGTTAGGGACAATAATCTAGGTTACAATAATCATTATCTATTTTTACAATAATTGTATGCTAATTATTTGATACCCGTGTTTACCAGGATTCGGTCATTACAGGAAATCATTCATTACAATAATTGTATGATATTGTAGTTTGTTATAGTAATGGGTATAAGAATTCGTTCATATATTACAGTAAATCATTAATAACAAGAATTGTATGCTACTTTAGTTGGTTATAGTGATTTCTTGTAATACAACTCTACAAGACAAATGTGGGTATAGTAATGGTGAGAAGATTTCACTCATTACAGGAATTGGGTCATTACATGAAATCATTTATTACAATAATTGTATGCTATTGTAGTTGGTTATAGTAATGGGTACAAGAATTCGTTCATTATAATAAATCAGTAATTACAGGAATTGTATGCTACTTTAGTGAGTTATAGTGATTTCTTGTGATACAACTCTACAAGACAAATGTGGGTATAGTAATGGGTAGAAGAGTTCATTCATTACAAGAATTGATTACATGAATATTATTGTATTACATGAGTGTGATTTCTTGTAAGTAACTCATGACATTGTATTACATGAATATTATCGTATTACATGCATGGATCGATACACGATTGTAATCAAATAATTTGAAGAGTAACGTATGTTACCTGTAACCTAGAAAATTGTTGAAGTTGTATCCTAGAAAATTCTCCGTTGATAATACGTCTGTAGTAATCTAACTAAGTAGTTTTAAAAAAGATAAAGTTTATTAAAATATCTCCATTCACCGATCTTTTTTAAAAATGATAAAAAAAAAGGATAAAATCTGATTTGTTAACAATATCTTCCTCATCAATATTTTAAAAAAGGATAAAAATTGAAAAATGTAAAAATCAATTATAAGGATAAATATGTAATATCCACCCTAAAAAAAATACAATTACCTCAATTAAAAATTGGCCACAAACGCAGTGTAGTTGTGCAGTGGAGGTGTGGGTTTCACGTGCCAAAAAGGGCCAAAAGGAGAAAGGCGTGGGGCTTCCGATTTCACCCCCAAAACTCTCAGTTGACCAGTCAAAACATGCGGTTTTTTTTTGAAAAAAAAAATAATTACATTTTTGTTTTGGTAGGTAAAGATTTGCATTTTTTTTGAGCAAATAACTCTACATAAAGTTGGACAAATCTTAACTGCTAAATTCTAAATAAGTAGTTAAGATTTGCATTTTAGATCCCATGAAATTGGGAAAATAACTCTACATAAAGTTGGACAAATCTTAATTGCTAAATTCTAAATAAAAATCAGTTTAACTATTTTTTAATTTATTTTTCAGGGTCAATAAATTTTTATAAGGTAATTCTATCAACACTACGGAGTTTAACTTTACGGATCCTTATCGAAAGATTTGAGTAGAGTAAGACCGCCTAGACAACCACTTTTAAATTACGTTTGTGGTTTTACTCACTTCGATCCCGAAGCGTTTAATTTTTTTTCCTTTTCACATTATTTTTTATAATAATGATAAAAAAATATATAAATTAGTATTTTTTTAAAATTATATTTATTAATAAAAAATAGTACATTATGAAAATTTAATAATTTCTATTTTTTTCATTCTTAAAAAAGTGTGCCAAAAATTTAAAAAAATTATACATTTGTAATTGGAGGCGGTAATATTTAGAAAGGCTATTAATTTATACTATCTCTCATAATTTAAATCATTTGAAATTTTGATATATTTTCAAATAAGCTAAAAATTCCATAAAATTTTAAAAAGAATTTTTAAAAAGAATTTCATGCTTATTACTACCTTCGTTCAGAAATAGATGATGCTTGACTTTTTAACACGTTTTTAATGAGTTAAAAACTATATAAAATATCAATTTTTTTTAATAAACTTTTATAATTATAATTATAAAATAAATTGATTAAAAATTATATTTTAAATGGTTTTTCGCTCCTTAAAAAATATGTTGAAAAGTCAAAAAAACATATATTTCTGAACAAAGGTGGTAATAATAAATATAAAATTATTTTTAAAAACAAATAAAAAATATATTTTATAGAGTTTTCATCTCACTAAAAATGTGTCAAAAGTCAAGTGGCTTAAAATTAAATTACGAGACGAGGGAATACCTTTTTTCCCCTTAATCTGGTTCAATAGCATTCAGAATCATATATACACCTCCATTAAATGATAGACTTTTTTATTCACAAGTGACTCTAGACTATTAAAAGGATTCAAACACAAAAAAAAAAAACTGGAGAAACAAAATGACATTGATGAGGAAGACGAAAAACCAATTATATATAAACCCATAGAGCAAGTGACGAACATTAGGAATGATCTACTTTTGGGATTCATTCAGGTGACTAACAAGTATTGCTCCGTCACCTGAATTATTTCAAGTGACGAACATATACATTGTTGGTCACTTGAATAGAACCGCATGAACCCTTATCCGGATGGAGAGTTGGAGTGACGGGTGTTTATGGTTCCGTCACTTGGATACCTTTGAAGTGACGAAGGCAAAGAGGGTCGTCACCTAAGATGCACGGTGGCGTAGTGAACCCGTGCCAAAGAAAAATCGACGAAAATCACATGAAGGTGTTTTCAAACTCAATTTCGATGGTGTTAAATCTTCTTTTGGTAATGCTTCTGCAGGGTTCGTGATTAGAGATGATGTTGGTAGGCTGATTGCTTGTGATCGATGTCATAAGATGTACGACGTCGTCGGCTCTTCGGGCCGACTGAGGTGGTTGGCTTGCAACTCGGCCTGCTAGAAGCTCGGATGAGGGGGATTCGTAGACTCGAGGTGGAAGGTGATTGTCTTACGGTCATGAATGCGATCAATGGGACTTGGAAGCCCCCTGGGAGATTGAGATTCTATTTTCAGACGCTCTCCTTCTTCTCGGTTCCTTTGTGAGGACCTCCGTACTCACATCTTTAGGGAGATCAACAGGGCGGTTGATCGACTTACACACACATGACTTTAGTGTCCGCTAGCCTCATTCTCTTGGAATCCCGACTTAGAGTTTCAGGCGCTCGACTGTAAGTACGCTCTTGGGTGCTGGTACAACTGTGATTGACACACCTTAAAGTCTCGCATTGTGTGAAAAAAAGGATTCAAACACGGATCTCTTGACATGAGATCTAGAATTTTTTTTATTTGTAGGTTGTTGTGTCATGATGGTATGCCTGTCTCATACTTCTGCCTTTTAATTTAACAGACTTTTATTTGGTATTTCAAATTATTACTTATTATATAAAAAAAATCAAAGTGGGTTTTCATATTTTAAAAAAATAATTCAGGTCATTTTTTTTATAATTAAAATAAAAACATTTTGTGGATGGTGGCCAGGGCATGTTGTTCTTCGTATGTGTCTCTTTCTCACTCTGACCCTCTCTTTCTTCCTTATCCTATCTTTGACCATGAGCTTGAACATCACCATCTAAAAGGGTAAGAAAAATATTAATTTATTTGAGTTATCATCCCTATGCTATTTACATATTCATGCCCTACCTTTTTTTATTTAATGACAACACACACAAGTTTGACCAAGTAATACTACCGGACAATTAACCTAAATAATGACCAATTAGGTTGAATTATTGCAACTAAAAACAAACCTAATTAATTTCATATATAACAAAGCTCCAATCATATGACAAATTGCTTTTGAATTGTGATTTTGTACTATTTATCACACATACATAAATTTAGATTTTAATTTGTTTAATGAAAATTGTGACTACAACTATTTAATTCTTTTGCATAATTTTGCTATAATTAAAATTTTAAATTATCGCTACAAATGAATTAACAAGATTATTTTATATCTTATGTTATTGAAAATCTTTATTTAAAACTAAGACCCTTTTGTATGAAATAGATTTAAAAAATGGGTGAATTGATAAATTTAGAAAAATCATATATTCTCTCTCTTTTTTTTTTTTTAAAAAAAAAGGTGTGAGCACAATGTCACATGAAATGATCTTATAATTAACTATATATATAAATTTTTAATAGATGATAGTAAGAATATGAAAGAAATTATATAAAAACAAATTAAAATGGGATTACTGATAAATGAAGTAACTGTTTAAATTACAACTCTACGTACAAGATAATAAATTAATCCTGCCTTAATTATATAAATATAAAATTAATTAAGTTGAAGAATAATCAATTAGGATCGAACTTATAGAACTTGTCGACGGCGACGGAGACATCCCAGGTGCAGCTGAGGCCCTTGGGGATGAAAACGAGGTCTCCGGCGCCGAACTCCGCCGTCACCTCCGTCGAGCCCTTGGGGTAAACCTTCACCTTCCCCTTGACGAAGTAGCACGTCTGCCGGGCGTCGAATTTCAGCGTCAGCCTCCCCGGCGGGCAACCCCACCTGCCATTAATTAATATGATTAATTAATCCAAATATTAATTAAATTAAATCAATTTAATTTAGGGAGGAGACATTACTTACTTAGGCCAAGATTTGATGCCGAGCTCGGTAAGGCGGGATTCAGGCGGGTTTCTTTCCACTATGATTTTTAGGTTTGGATCCGAGGTTGACGACGATGCCATTAGAGAGAGAGAGGAGAGAGAGTAAGGATGTGTTTGGAGGATGCAGGCAATATAGTGATATGTGTAAGCCGATGAGTGTCATATCTCTCTCTATATATATACACAAAGGGATGAGATGGATATTTTGGTGGGGGCACCGGCACAATGCATTGCACTTGCACACAATATGATCTTAATTAATAAGGGCTATTTGCAAACACATCTCTATATATATAAAAGCGGGAATGAGGAATGAGGCTCAAAGTTGAGTTACAAATTTGCCCTTTATTTTCATTGCCTTATCAAATAATTACAATGTTGCCATTACTCCATTCCCGTATCCGCCGTTTGACATTTACGCCTCCTCCAATTTTCACTATAGGTTGTAGCGTCTTTCTCTTTCTCCCCTGGCTTCCGATTCAGGTCCTCTGCGTTCGGCACGTTTCAGATCCGACTCTTGTCCTCTCCATCTTAGCCTCCTTAGTGATACAGACAACCGCCTCTTCCTCTCTGCTTGCCTTTATTTTCCTTGTTGTCTCGGCTCAAGCCTCTTCTCTTCCTCTCGGTGATTCGCGTTTCAATCTCTCCGATTGAAGCACTAAAAGACCAAGGTTTGTCATTGTGACTTTGCCATTCCTAATTTAATTCTAATTGTTATTTATTGTTTTATGCTGGTTTGAATTGCTGAATTCAATTTGTGCTTAAAAGGTTATTAGGGTTAGGTTGTGATTTGGTATTTTTGGAATTATAGATTGATGCTTTATTTGGTTGTTTTTTCCCCAATCAGTTTACTATTTCAATTGTTATCATGTCTATCCAATTAAGGGTCTTCGATCTGTTGAAGATTGATTGATTTATTGGTGATATAATCGATTTTCATGAACTTATCATAGACGGTTAGGATGAGGCAATTCTGGGTAATTGGAAGTGTATAGTTGCAAGATATCAACCCGTAAAGTAGCTGCTAGATAGACAATTGCAGTCGATAAGATAAGTGGGGAAGCAATGAATGATGTGTATGACTAATTGAGTTATGAAAAAAAATAGTGTAATGTAAAATGACTTGTGGGTTTAGAACTTAGAAGAAGATATATAGAATCAAATAACAAAAGATAGCAATTGATCATATCCCTCTAATAATTTAAGATAGAAAAATAAGCTACAGTTAATCTTATTACAACAATTGATATGTAAGCTACCTACTCATGAATTGTCTTTAGTTTTCTCCTTCCTTGGTGTTTGGTACTACAGTATTATTGTTGAGAGATCAAAATATCACACCAACGCTTTGAATAAGATAGAACAGGTTAGCTTTAGGTCTCTTTGTGCAGTATTTAGTTAAAGGCTTGATTTCACACCTAATCATAATTTTTTTGGATCAAACCGGATCAAAACTAGAAGAAGGTTTTGAAAATTTCAGATCTCTGACATCTATCAAAATTGGGATTTTTTATAGGTAAATACTTTACCTTAATTTATAATTTTTTTTGAAGATATTTTTAAGAATATAATCCTTACCTATATTCCTTGGTGTTTTGTTTGACCTTTTGCACTGCTTGTCTTTAATTCATATCGTGAGTAAAATCCAATAAATGGGTCAAAGCAAAGCCGATTCCTGAATCCTCATGGAGGTTTAATTTCTCCTCGTCCTCTTCCACAGTTCCACCAAATGTCAATTCTAGAGTTCAAACCTCTCTCAGCACATGCAATCTCAGATTGAGATACCCACAACAACCAGATTCTGAGAGCTGCTGAGAGATTTATTTATAAGACTCATAACAATGGAATACGATATGATTTACAAAGTTCCAAGTACTGATTTTTTGCTCTTTATTTATTTGCTTTTTAATCCCTTTGCTCCACCCCTCTTTTAAACTCTACCAGAAGAGAAGGAAATGGTGTTGAAAGAGAAGTGCTAACAAAGGATAAGGAATCACTGCTGATGGAGAAGGAATTGCCTTCTAAGAAGGAGGAGGAGAGCTAAAAGATCCATGATCTGATGAAACAACTAGAGGGCAGTCAACAAGGTATATCTGTATTTGAGTTTGGCAATGGATAGGTCATTTGCAAAACATTTCTTATGCCTCAAATGTTCTTTGCAGAAAACAAGGCAACTGGAGATGTTGAATATCAGACCCTTGTAAATGAAAAGGACAAGAGGATAAAGGTTTGTGCAGACTGAGAAAGCAATAACAACTAAAGTGAGAAGTGTGGATGAGATTTTTAATCTTTTAATTGTTTTCTTAGTACAATTTTGCTTATGCTTAACTAACCAATGGGTGCGTACAATTATACCCTTGCTAGCCTGTAAGTATTTTTGAAAAATAAAAGTACACTATAATTAGATATGTAATTCTTTGTTTACTGCTTAAACTTTTGTTAACTTGCGTTTTTATTGGTAGGTAAAAAGTTTGAAGATGAACAAAAGAATAGCCTGCTAGAGGTATGCAATTTTCTTCAAATTTAGGTTTTGTTCAAGCTTTCTGCAGGTTTTATCATTCTTTTTCTGTCTTGGAATATTGTTTTTTTTCCCAATCTTATGTTTAATGTCATCAAAGTTAATATTGTCCTGCACTTTATTGCTATTGCAAGGTAACCTATCCATCCCCATAGCAAAAAGGGTGAGAACCTAGCGTCAACCAGTTATCTGGATTGGATTAGCAAGAATTTGTATCACTGAGAATCTATTGGAAGTGGATTGGGAAGTAATTAACTCTTGACGACTTCAAGAAGGTCAGCGACCAGATTCCTTTTCTTGTTAATCTAAAGCCAAGTAGGAAATACGCCATGGAAGATTGGAAGACATCCATAAAGTAGATATTGATTCTCCATTCACTGGTTTCTCAAGCTTTCTCTTTTTCTTCTTATGGGTTGCTTCATGGTACACAAAATCATCACATGCTTGTTTCAATCTCAAATCTGAGGAACACCTGACGTCATTCGATTCCTTCTTGAACTTTAATGTTTGTAATTTGTAAATACATTTCATTATAGCAAGTAAAAGGATACCCGTGTGCGAAGCACACGGGGTTATAACTAGTATATCTTAAATATATGAAAACACACTAAACTATACCACCTAGATTAATTTTGCCCTGAATCGCCCTTTACGTCGTGTTAAATCTTTTTTTTTTTTAATGACAAGGAACCCACATTCGATGGTAAACCCCGAGCATGGCAGGAGCCTCCTATCAGGTAAATCGGTTTGCATCAACTGGCTCGACCCAAATATAGGAGAACAAGGTAAACATTGGATTTTCATCCAAGTAAAGGGCAGAGGCAGAGATCAAACTCAAAAACTCCTTACCACTCCCTTACTCCACACCAATAGGCCACCCCGACTGGGGCAAATTATTTTTTTTAACAAGATAACTGATTGGGTTGGCTGACGAGTTACAAGTGTTTTCTTAGAAATTAAAATTATAAAGTATTTTTTTTGTCAAAAAATTCCCTCAAGTTTTTAATACATGCTCATGAATAAAAAAAAATCCTTTCTAAATTATTGATAAATTAATGATAACTGATTGGATTAGGTTGGATGTATGCAAAAGATTATATTTGCTTGTGATATTTATTTATATATGTTTTAGATGAGTTTCTTGCTAAATGCTTTTTTAAAGTTAGTTTTATATCTATCTCCTTTCTTATGGGAGTTTGTAAGCTAGCTAGTTTCTCCCTCTAAGGAGTATGGTCCTTTAGAAACAAAATTGTGTTTGACAACAACGATACCAAAAATTCAGAAGATTGGATAAAACACATTGAACAACTACGAAAAAGCTGGAAAAAAGCTCAAAGCAAGATTCTTGATATTGAAGATATGGTTACCGAAAAACCACCCACCTACCAGATAAACAGAAGAAAATAAAAGCTTCTGAAATGAAAAAAACCTAAAGATGGATTTGTGAAGCTTAATTTTGATGGAGCAAAAGTCGACTCTGGCCTACCTGCCTCGGGGGAATTTGTCATCCGTGACTGCCTTGGTAGGGTTCTTGCTTGTGGAGCTCAGGGTCATGGCAAGACCTTAGTCTTACAGGTCGAGTGCTTCGATCTCCATGTCGGTCTTCGTGAAGCCATTAGGATGGCCGGGTTGTTCGCACTTGGAAGTGGAGGGTGACTCTTTGTCGATTATCAACGCTTGCAAAGGAATCTGGAAGGTTCCATGGGAGATTGAGATGTTGGTTTCAGACGCCCTTGGATTATGCAAGACCTTCGCCGATGTCTCATTTTCCCGCATTTACAGAGAAGGAAACAGTGTGGCTGATAGGATGGCTCACATCGGACTTACGTCTACACTTTTCGTTTCACCCCCTTTGAGATCGATTCTCTCGTCTATCAGGACGCCAAGGCCAAATATTTACCTTGTATAAAAAAAATGAACAGTTTTCAATGTAGTCAATTTTACTAGATGGATATTCAATTTTCAACATATATTTTTGAAAAAAAATTATTGGATGGCAAAATTGGTTTATGTAAGGTGGGCGCCTAGAAGACTATAACGCAGATTAATTACGTTATACAAAGGGAAAATAAAAATATATTAATTCTTAACAAAAAAAAGTATATTAATTAGCTTCTAAATTAAAGTCCTAAAGACCCTTAGAGCAAGCCCAACAGATATTGTAAAAATTCTCTATTTTAGAGATCAAAATGTCAGAATCTCTATAAAAAATTCACCCCAACTCCAACAGCTTCTCTATTTTACAGATTTTTACATTTATTATACACTATAATAAATATATAAATTTATAATATACTATTTTTTTTAGCAAAACAAAATACTCTCATTAATGCATATCCCCCATTACAATGGAAAAATGACAATTTCTACATTGGAAGGTGTGAAAAATTAAATTATAGAGATAATTTATTCTTCTCTAAATTTACAGATTTTTTTCTTCTCTCCTCCAATTTCTCTATTTTGCAGAAAGGTTTGCATGAGCTGTTGGGGTGGAAAAATGACATTTTTCTCTAAAATTCCCCCCTTTTCCTATTTTGCAGATGCTGTTGGGCTTGCTCTTAGGGCATCCCCAACTGTCCCTCTAAAAGATATTTAAAAAAAATAACAAAATCTCTGGAAAAAAATGACACCACAACTCCAACAACTTCTGTATTATACAAATTTTTACATACACTATAATATATGCATAAATTCATAATTTAATAAATAAAATTTCAATAACTTAATTAAATCAATAGACAACAACCAATCAACAAATAGATAGCTAGACATTGAAATGGGTGAATGCATTTAGTTTTACGGATTCTAACAATTCTTCTAAATTTAGAGATTTTCTCTCTCTTTCTCATCCTATTTCTCTAACTATTTTACATATTGTTTTACAAGAACGGTTGGAGTTAAAAAAAAATCGTATTTCCTATAAAGTTGTCCATTTTCTCTATTTTATAAGAGCGTTTGGGATGCTCTTATGTTTATTTTGTACGCACATATAATAGTGCATTTTAGTTATAAATTTTTATTCTTGATTTCTCTTTATAAAATTTTAAAATATAAAGATGATCATTTATAAATAAATTTCATTATTTTCTAAAATAACTTTTTTAAATAACCTTTTTTTTACAACCAACAGTGATTTTGTGCTAAAATTTGTCAAATAAAGGATAATTTTTTATAATTTACAAATAATAGATAATTTTGCATAAAATAGGGAAAATAAATCTTGATTAATGTTTGACAATAGTTTATTTAATTTTATAATAGTATTTTTTTATGAGATTTTATTTTTAGATTTTAAAAAGAAAAATAGTTACCGAAAATTGTACCAGTTTAGATATTATTTAACGTCCACATTCAGTTTTCCTTCATAAAAATGTCAAGAAAACGCATGACGCAGAGCATCGGCTCAAAGTTGAAAGTCAATGACTTAAGTTGTAGTATATTTTAAATGAATATATGTAAATATTTTTAAAATGATTAATTATGGGGAAAACGTGAAGCATTTTTCAAATATATACGTCATATCAAACTAATATATTCATATGATCAGCAATAATTTTGAAAACTTCAATTATTTCCCCTAAAATAAATAATACGGAGTATTAATTTATGTTGTTTTACATGAGAAGGTCATTTTATTTTAGAAAATAATAATTAAAATAATACCAACTATAAGATTTGAATAAAAAATAATATGAACAAAAAAAGTCTTAAAATAATACAAACTATCATCCCATAGACTAAAAATAATATGAACTTTAAAATCAAAAAAAAAAATTAATGCAAACTATGAATTTGGACTTAAAATAATACAAAATTTTAAACTTGAATAGGGTTGAGATTCAAAATAAAAATTTATTTATCAAAATTATAAAAACAATCCATAATTAGTCATACTTTGCACAAATCACCATTTATATTGTAAATAGATCAAAACTACTATTTTTTGTCCAACTTTGTATAATACAACTCAATTTTTAAAATTACCCACAATTACATGAATTTTAAGTTATGATTATATTTATTTGATAAATTAAGGAAAAAGTGGGTGCGATTTTATGTAATTCCAAAATAAAAAGGTGTTTTTTTTTTGTGAAGTTAGACAAATAAATAGTGGTTTTGGTGTATTTAAAGATAAAGGGGATGAATTTGTGCAAAGTGTAACTATATATAGATTTTTGAAAATAATTTTGTTGAATAATGTTTTGTTTTAATTCTTCCCCTAATCCTATTTCAAAAGTTTGTATTATTTTAAGTAAAAAATTCATAATTATATTATTTCTAGTTGATTTTAAAATTTGCATTATTTTTGGTTAAATAGTTTGTATTATTTTAAGTAAAAAATTCATAATTATATTATTTTAAGTAAAAGATTTGACAGAGGAAGGTTCTAGGGTTGCTGCACATATGAACGAAGAAGGACAAAGCAGTCGCCGGCGGGGCGCGAGGAGCTTTGCCTTCGACTTCCGTCAGCGCACGAGGAGGAGCATCGTCGTCTTCATCGACGCAGAGAGAGAGAGGCGCGGTCGTCTTCATCGCCTTCAATCGCGCCCAGATCTGGAGAAAGGAGAGAGAGAGGTGGTCCGAGATCGGGAAAGTAAGTTTGTATAGTTTTCTAATTTTTACAAAAACGTGTAGAGTTCGCTAATTTGGCCAAAATTTGCGCCTTCGGCGCAAATTTTCTCTAAAATTAAATTATTCGGTGATATTAGATGATTATTCGTTAAAGTGAAATTTAAAATTTTAAAACTTTTTGTATTGATGAATAATTTCATTATTATAGATTAATACTCATGTGAAAATAGATGCATGACCATTGGCGTTTAAGTAAGTTGATTGAAGGTTTGTTCCAAGAAATGAACGAGCACCCCGAACGATTGCCATGGTGTGAGACGTACAATTAACTGATGGAGGATGAAGCTCTGGATAATAACTTAACCTTTTATATTAGATGATAGATTCCGATATTATGATTATAATAAACAATAATGATAAATCAATGAAATCCTATGGAGCATAAAAAATAGGAGGGGGAAGAATCCGTCTCTCCTTCCATCCGACGAGTGGAGTATAAAAAACAATGAACACAAATTAATTATTTAAAATGTATTTTACTATTTTTAATAAACCATGTTGCTTTTATGTTTTACTTAACTTGATATTTTGATAATATAATTTATCTCAATAGTTTTCAAATAACAAGGCGTTGCAGATGAAATTACTATTGAAAATATATTCTTGCGGAACCACAAAATGAATGGGTTCAAATTGTTAGAGAAAAATATCTCAAGGACAGTGAAATCTGGAATTATGCAAGGAAAAAGAGTACTTCATGGCATTGGGCAAAGTTGATGGAGATAAAAGAAGAATTCTGCGAATGATTAATTTGGCAACTTGGCATGATAATGAGAAAACTATTAAATTTTGGAGGGAGATAACTAGGTTAACTCAGATTTTTAACCTCCGAGAAAAAAGCATGCACAACCAGATGGAAGAATATGAGACAATTGACCAATACATAAACCCAGATAAGACATGGAATAGAGAGAAACTAAGGGAAAACCTTCCCCAAGATGTGGTGGACCAAATCTGTCATGTATTTATTCCTTCCAATATATGAAATTGAAGATAGACTGTACTGAAAACCTAGTAAAGATGGGTGGTTCTCCACTGCCAGTGTCATAGACCACATCACTCGAGCGAGAAGAACGAAATCGGAAAGACTATAATGGATATGGAAAATCGATTGCTCGCCAAAGATAAAAAAAAATCATTTGGAAGAATCTATTAAATGGTAAGGTCAGACTACGAAACAAATGAGTGCATGTTCTTCTAGATTGCCCGCTCTGTAACCATAACGAAGAAGACTCGACTCATATGTATTTACCGAATGTCATGTTACTTTGAGAATTGTGGGAAGAATAGATAAACAAATCGAGCGAATAGTGCAAAATAGACAAAGCATACAAAGATATAATTTCATAAATCTTTTCCTAGCTATCTCCTGAGCAGAGCTCAACTATGGCTTTCTCCCTCTGGAGAGTTTGGTCCTTGAGAAAAAAAATTGTGTTTGACAACAATGATACCAGAAATTCGAAAGATTGAATAAAACACATTGAACAACTGCAAGTAAGTTGGAAAAAAGATCAAAGCGAGATTCTTGATGAAGATCGAAATGGTAACCAAAAAAACAAATACCCATCGGATAAACAAAAGAAAACCAAAGCTTGTAAAATGGAAAAACCAAGATGGTTTTGTGAAGCTTAATTTTTATGAAGTGAAAATTGACTCAGACCTAGCTGCTTCTAGATTTGGCATTTGTCACTGCCTTGGTACAGTTCTTGCTTGCGGAGTTCAGGGACATGGCGCGGCTACTGTCTTACAAGCCGAGTGCTTTGGGCTCTATGTTGGCCTTTGTCAAGCCATTAGGATGGGTTGCTCGCACTTGGAAGTGGAGGATGACTCTTTGTCAATTATCAACGCTTGTAAAGGAATCTGGAAGGTTCCATAGGAGATCGAGATCGATGTTGGGTTCGGACACCCTCAGATTATGTAGAGCCTTCGCCGATGTCTCTTTTTCTCACCTTTATAGGGAAGGAAACGATGTTGCTAATAGGATGACTCACATCGGACTTACGTCGACACTTTTCGTTTCGTTTTCCATGTTGAGATCGAATCTCTGGTCCGTCAGAACGCCTTTGGACGCTGGTTCAACTGAGGTTGACCAAACCCAAATATTTGTTTTGTATATTTTAAAAAAATGGCAATACCAATTAACAAAATAAGTTGAAATTTCATTGCTATTTGCTAACAACTCGTGGGCAAGTAAATATTCACTACACAAATTTCATAATAGTTGAGCTTTGTACGACTTTTTAAGTTCAGTCTATTTTTCGTTACTTAAAAGTCCCACAAATTGGCTTTTTAAAAAGGGCAAAACTTTATGTTGACCATTGTTACAACTTAACTTTTCACCAAGGCTTATTGAGCAAAGGAAGGTGATTGGTTTTGTAAAAGAGTGTAAAGAACAAAGTTATCAATCACTTTTTTAAAAAGGCTTTTTAAATGGAACTTATGCAAACGAGGGTTATCCATTTCCACTACTAAAGTCTACTATGGAAACATGTTCCATTTACCTTTTTTTAAGAACTAATTTAGTAGAAGATTAAGAACCTGTTAGACGTACCAAAGATTAATGTGCCTTAAGATTAAAATTTCGATGAAATTTTTGATAGAATTTTAAAGTTATATATATATAAAAAATTAGTCTTTGTGGATAAATTAAAAGAGGAAAATTTTGTTTAGCGTGACAAATTTTAAAGAATTTTGTAAAATTATTTTTAAAAAAATTGTGAAAAGCTTTACCACACTGCTTTAAAAAAAACTCTAATAAGCTTGTTCCAAACATGCTCTCTTTCTAAATCAGGACGATTATCTTTGAGGAAAAAATAATTTAAAATTATTTATTTAGTATAATATATTAATTAAATGTTAATAAAAATACTCCTTTATTTAGTACAATATATTAATTAATTGCTAATGAATACTATTACTCCCTTCGTTTTTACTAATAAATATAAAATTATATACAAAATATTATTTAAGAAATTAATATTTTATATAGTTTTTATTAGTTTTAAAAACATATATAAACAATAAACTAAACTTAAAAAAATATATAAAACAATAGAGGGAATATTAAGATTGATTAAGTACATACTTGAAAATAAAATTGATTTGTTTCTATAAATAAGATTCTTATATGTTTAAAAAATGAGCTTATCGTGAGCCTTTATAATTAGACCGAAGCCCAATACAGTTGGAGATGTTTGCAACCTTTAGTGTGCGAAGCCCACAATGCAATAACAGACCGTGGTTCACGTTGTAGCTTTCATGGAAGAAATAGATCCACTTTTTGAACAAATTGGATTTTCGGGTTAATTTGCACTCAAAATATTATTTTTAAATAAAACGGATATTTCGCCTGGTAACCTTGAGGTTTCGGATATTTCGCCTGGTAACCCTATGGTTTCAAAATGTTTTGTCTCGCGTCCAAAGGTTTTGTTTTGGTTGAGAAATAAGAGTTTGAACTTTGATAGGGTGGTTTTTTGTAATATTGAAAAATTAGTGGGTTTCTTTAAGAATAATTCATAAGATCTTCTAACTTATGGAAGCGATGCTCAGAGACGGGCGAAGCACAGGAGAGAACACGAAGAAGACAGAGGGAGGGCAGAGGGAGTGCAGAGGCCGACGGCGAGTAACTCCAGATGGGACGAGACCGGAGGCGAGTGGCGCTGCGGTGGACAGGTGGTGACCGGAGCTGGCGCAGGCGGAAATTGGTAACTCCGGGCACCAAGCCTTTAAATTTTTGAACCTTTTCCACGTAAGAAAATTGGTTGGAATTTTCTCCGTATCGAAATTTGTTTAATGTATAATATTTTGTATATCTCTAATTGATTTTCAAAATTCATATCAATATTGATTTATTATTGATAGTTTGCATATTTTCGATTATTTTTCCAATAAATTTATTGCAACATTGCAACACAATATTCCACCATTATTGTAACACAATATGATGACAGTGAGATTAGGGTTTGCAAACACTTATAAAGGCGAGCATGATGCAACGACGTCGTTGTGCTACCAACAATCTTACAATCGGAAATAAAAGCGCATGGGATGAGCTCACTGTTTGGGCCAGACTGAGATCAGATTGGGCTTTACAAGCCCAATCCAATACAATCAGATCCGAATGCACATATTACACATATTTCCCTAAATACACAACCAGGCTAATAAGAGATGAGGATGAGCCTAACAATACTTTTTCTTTAAATAAAAATTAAATAAAGGCATACGAGTAATAACAGTATAACACAAATGAAATGGTTTATATAATTAAAAGATTTATTACGAGGTTTATAAACTAAACAAACACATTGAAAGGGTCCTGATCAATTAACGGTTTTGCTATCCACACGACAACATCTCGCCAAATGCATGATCGTGTCAACTGATACCGACATCACGAGTCGGCAAAGGATTGTTGGGAGAGGAAAGGAGGGGCTTTAGTGGTCGAGGGGTTGCTGTTGGTGGCTGGATGGAGCTGTCAACACCGACACTTAGAGATCTACTGGGTCTGATGTTGTTTGCAAAGTTTGTCGACTCTTGACTCCCCGTATCGATGAGGAGGATATTCGTTTGGCGAAAAAATCACCATGCCAATAACCATAGGTACCCTTAATTAATATAGAGTAATAGAAGTTAAATTAACCACCTAGGGAACCGAGGTTATAAAACTAGATGCACTCTAACTTAAATCAATAATCTATATATACTTTTGAGAATAATAAACATATTAACTTGACAATTATAATAACCATAAAAGACCAATTAATACCCAAAAATTAAAATTAGAAAAAAAAATTAAAGAAAACAATTTTGTTTTCTTGCCTTATTGGCAATTTGGGTTTCTCCCGGGCCCACCATAATAGAAATATGCACCCCAATCCTTACTATAATCACTCTTAATGTCATAGCAATTGGTGTCCTCAGCCAATGTCAATATGTTTTGGGCCGTGTCCAAACTATTGTCCGAGTCCACCACCTCTAGGTTCCTGAAGTAGCTCGCCTTCCCGAACCCGTCTCCGGCGAAGTGGCCCGACCCCATCTGCGTCGACGTGTGCTTCCCGCTGGCCCGCGTGTTCACCACCTCCCCTCCCCACTCCACCATTGTGGCATGGTCCGAGAGGTGGGTGAACAACTCCGCGGGCCAGTATCCCACTAGGGTCCCCTCCCCGAACCCCATCCACCAGTTCCCGAGCTTCGGATCCTAAAATTGACCACGCGGTATTTAAATACAATTCTCGTTTTTTTTTTAAAATTTTATTTTAGGTTTCGGTTCGTACCTTCCAAATTAGGATTGTTACGTCGAATTGGTTGCTTTCGAATGAAGATACCGGAGAAATGGCTGCTCCGATTGCGATTCGACTATTCGTCTGTACGAATCCGGCACATAGGAGATTGTAACACCCCGTCGCTTGGTACGAATCGCTCTGCATTGTACATTATACAAAAATGTCAAGCAGTTTTCAAGCAAGATTAATAGTTTTGTATATCTTACTTGTTATTTTTTTAGGTGTAGTGTGAAATGTAAATGTATATTTTTGACTAGAAATAAATATGAAAGTACTAAAATTCAAGTGGATCAAATATTGTATGTATAAATCTTAAAATTATAAAAAAATCAATTGTATAAATAAGAAAGTAATAAATAGGGTTGTCTCATGGAAGTCAGATTTCTGACTAGCAAGCCCATGTGATTATATCTCCAAAATCATTAATGTAACATATAGGGATCGGAGTATTAGAAAACTATATACTTGGTATTAAAAAAAAATTACAGGTCAATATTCATTTACTGTGTTACTGATTAGGTTTATTATTTATGCATAAAATTATATAAATATAAATATTATTTTTTATTTTTTAAAATAATTTCATACTACTAATTAGCACCTAAAACGTATATAAATAATAAAAAAGTCATATTTTAATTAATAGAGAGTACTCCGATCCCTATATTTATATGAAAATGAAAATGAGAATAAAGAAAGGGAAGGAGAACTAACCGTCCAATAAGTGAAGAGTCTGGGTCTGCTATCACCATAAAGCTCCGGACTGACCTGACTAGTATATAACAATTTCTCCTTTAGACCTTCCTTTGTTTTTTTTTTTAAAAAAATTGAAATAAAAGTGATTCGAAATATGAAATAATCGGTAAAATAACATATCTTTGTATATTTCTTTGTAGTTGTCGACAGAACTTGAAGTTAAGTCGTCAAATTGAGTGAGCTGAAGTTAGTTACAAAAATGCAGTTGTAACAAACTTCAATACACTCAATTTGATGACTCAGCTTTAAATTTTGCCGTTCATTTAACAAGGCGACATTGATCTTATACATTGTAAATTCATAATATTTCACAATTTCTTTGTGTCTAGAATTCAGTTGATTTTAATACACTACTTTTCATTTCTTACTAATTTCGTTTATTTTATTACCTAGGGGAAAAAGAAAAAGAATCAATGTTTTGATTAAATAGTTAACCAATATAAAATATAAATGAATAATTGAAAAAAATAAAAAGGGAAAAGGGAGGGGTAAAAAGGGAAATAACCTGCCAACCGGCTTCGATGCTGTTGAGATCGGGGCCGTCGAAGGAGCCGGAGAGGACCCAAATCTGAGACAGACTGAACTCGTTAATCTCCTCAATGGATGGGTCCCACACGTTTATCGTCGCTCTCGCTCCGTACACCTCCTGGCTCGCTCCCGTGTATGCTATTGCGTGCTGCCATTTTCATTTTTCATTTCTTCAAATTATTCAATCAATTATTTTTTCTATTAAAAATCAATCTTATTATTTTCTATTACAATGTAAATGCACTTGACTTCTTTGACTATGAACACTAGCCTAGATGGCTAGGTGTTTAATTAGTGTTTCCCAAGTAATTAACCTCCGATTATAATTTAATAGGTTAAAAAATCGAATTTGAAATGAAGTTTTATTATTTTTTTAAAAGATAATATTTACAACGGTTTTTCTATCTTATGTCCCAAATAAGATTCTCATTTTAGAAAAAAATATTTTCTTAATTTAATTGCTTTAGCCAAATTTTAAATAGATTTTTAGAATACACTTATTTTTAGTAGGGAATCTTTTCCAAATTGGTTCTTATATTGTGTCCTGATAACATAGGATAAAAAGACCGTATTTACAATTTGAAAAATATTTTGAATTCTATTTTCTTATCCTTAATTTTATTTACCCAATTTGTATTGTAGTAATTTCTTATTGAAAATGGATCCTATAATATAAATTTATTATTAATTTTCACTCATCTTCTCCACTATTTTCATATGATAATTTTGTTCTATGCATGGATTTGTTAGGCTTGATAAAAAATTTATATACTTTTAAAAAATAAAAATAATGCACAATATGCATTTAGGCTTCCTATTAACATATGTCATTATTTTACAACTATTACATGCATCAAATTAGCCATTAATATTAGGAACTAGCTAGCTAAATTTTTATTTCCCTATGATGTAAGTCAAATCTAATTAGATATATATATATATATATATGATTTTAACATGTATGGGCTATGGGATATATTTTCAAAATATATATAGGAACACCTTTACAAAAAATGCTTTTTTTTTTTTGGTTTGAAATGTATTTGTGTCTAAAATTCAATTGTAAATTCATAGGCTAAGAAATCGAATTTGAAATGGAATTTTATTGTTTTTTTAAAGATAATATTTACAATTTGAAAATTATTTTTAAATCTATTTTCTTATCCTTAATTTTATTTACTAAAAGATAGTATTGTACTTCATTTGTTAAGCAAAATATGTCATTTACTATTCACACACATTTTTTTAGGAGGATAAAACTATATAAAACATTTATTTATTTTTATAAATTTTTAAACGGATTTACTATTAATTAGTACGAAATTGTTAAATTTTTATATAATTTTTATCATCTTAATAAAACACGTGTCTGAATAATGAACGACATGTTTTACCGAATGGAAGAAGTAATAATTTCTTATTGAAAATGGATCCTATAATATCAATTTATTAATAATTTTCATTCATCTTCTCCTATTTTCATATGATAATTTTGTTCTGGCCATTGATATTAGGAGCTAGCTAGCTAAAATTTTATTTTCCTATGATGGTCAAATCTAAGTAGATATATATAAATATGATTGTAACATATATGGGCTAGGGGATATATTTTCAAAATATATATAGGAACACCTTTACAAAAAGCATATTTTTTTATAGGTTTGAAATGTAAGGTAAAAGACAATAAAGTTATAGTTTGACATATTTTCACTTTTAGGATGATTTTTCTTGCAAGGCAAAATTCCGGTATATATAATGATGCATGAAGGTCGTTATAATTAGTAATAGAGGATGATGGCAATCATTATGTTTATGTTTTTTTTTTCATGATGAGTTTAGTTTAATAGCACATGAAAAAAGCTAATCTCACCTTATAACTAGCAATGATGATTTTTCAGTTTTTTTTTTTTTTGTAATGGAATAATAATTAATTATAACAAATTATCATAAAGGGAAACCCTACAACTATGAGTACATACAATTTATGCATTCATAGAAAACATGTAATAACTAAACATATAAATGAACTACACAAAGCTCATCTAGAAAACTTAGGTCAGTGAAAATTCAGCCCTAATGATTGTTTTCAATTGAAGCCCCAAACAAGACGTTTGGTCCCCTCCTTTTTTAATATTGTGGGTCAATTTTACAAACAATTCTTAATTTATAATTTTTTTAATAAAATAAATAAATAAAATTGTCGGTTCACTATAAATTTTGTACAACCATCTATATTTTTTTTTTGCAAAATATAATCACCATAGGCCCATAAGGCCTTTTATGTTTAAAAAGGATCTAAAATGTTACTAATAAAGTGATAATTTAGCATTTTTAAGCATATGGGTATAAGACTAATTATGAATGACTTTTTTTTAAAAAAAAAATAATTTGTTAATGATGTATATATTATGAAAAAAAAAAAATAATTTACAAGTGATTTTATATGAAATACCTCAATTCAAGGGTATTTTTTTTTCAAAAATTTATCCTATAAATCTATAATATTATTGGGCCTACATCAATTGAAAATATGAGTATAAATATATGTTGTCACTTTTCTTTTGTGTGTGTGTGATCATTGTTTTTTTTTGTTGGTGATACATACACATCCCAAAAACTATATCCTATATATACATACATTTGCATTTATTACATCTACCCACCTATTTATAATAAACAATTAATGTAATACCGTTGCTTTCAAATATATAAAAAAAAATTCACTATTTTTATTACTTCAACCTATTTTTCATCATTACATCGTTCTAATTTTATTTTGCAAAAATAATAAACATATACGGTATACTAATTATTTAATTAATTAAATAAATAAAAATAGAGAAATTAAATTAGTGGCGGTGGGTACCTCATGGCCGTTGCCTGAGACGACGTCAGGGGCATCGGGGCGGCGAGCGAGAGGGGGCGGACGACGTCGTTTCTTGCCGAAGTCATAAAGGGACTTCGCCCTCAGCACATCTTGCGGTGTGGCGCGCCGCACCGGAACCGTGCCCAGAGGGCACCGCGTTCCATTGTGATGCCACAGTTGCCACCCCATTGGCATCTCCTCTCCCCTGTGCTCGCCTCCATTGCCGTTGATGCTGCTCTCTTCCATCTTCTTCTTCATTTTGGGCCATTTCGGTGGCACTTTCTGCAACCCACAAAATCTTTCAAAAAACCCACATAGAAGATCAAATTGATTAATCCAATTAAGTACCTGGATCTTGTGATTCTTCAAGAGGGGGTGATCAAAAGCCGGTTGCTTTCTCTTGTGTACACAGTCTATGAAATCCCCATCAGGGCTCTTCCAATGTGACAAAAAAAAGAGTAAAATTAGTATCTAAAATTGATCAAGATCGCAACTTTATACCAAGATTGGATACCTGAATGGTGAAAACTGGAGGCTTGTTGAGCTTGTGCAAGCGGGCATGGATCCTCTCAAGTCTCAAGCTACTAACTTTCCTGTACAAGGTGTAGTTCAAGGCAAGAACAGGAGGAGTGCTTATTATGCAAAACACAAGAAGACCCACAAAGACCAAACAAAGGGGAAATCCCCGGCTTCTCGATACACCAGACATGTCTGAAATGACACCAAACCCCAAAAGGCACCAAGAAATGAGCTAAAACTAGCAATTTGCAAAGATCACACAGGCTTTGTTTTCTCTTTTGTGGGGTTTGGGTGTCAATCTAAATGCAGGGAAAGAGAGGTGGGTGAGGGGAATTTAAGGCTAGGGAGAAAGAGAGAGAGAGAGAAGGAGGTGTGTGAGAGATCATCATGATTGATTGCTACTTGTGCATTGGAGTCACATCTTTCTCCAAAGCTGTAAAAAATTGAAAACCAGAGAGAGAGAGATGTTAATTGTGTGTGTGGTGTGTGTGAATTAAATTTGTGGGTGGGGAGGGGGGGAAGAATCAAGAATGCACCAACACACACACACAAAGGAGCAGAGGGAGAAGCAGAGATGAAAAAGAAAGGAGGAGAGGAAAACAGAGTACTAGTAGTAGATGAATGCACTTATGCACTTGATTGCTGTAGGAGGAGTAGTAGCTTGAAAGCTAATGAATCCAATTTATTTTGATGGGTCCTCATTCCTCAAAGAGATTGAGATTTGAGAGGGAGAAAATTAAGGAGAAACCCATGTTTTGCTTTTCTTCCAATTCTGGTAAATCACCTTAGTTTTATCATTTTGCACAAAAACACCCTTTTTTCTTGAAAATTGCATTTGGTCACCATTTGTTCATATTGTTTTTTTGTTTAATATGAAAAACTGCTTGTGGGGCTTAATAATCTCGGTATAATGAATTATTTTGGAGTTTTTTTTCCGAAGATTATTGGGATTTATTGGAGTTTATTTGGCTATCCCTGATAATAACCAAATAAGTCCAAGTTTTTGATAAATAAGCTCTTTTCGCCCTATACAGAGTTTATGTTATTAACCCTTCAACCCTTATTTCCCACCATTTATAAAGTTAAGTCAATTTATCAACTCCACTCTATATATACATACTCATTTAGTTAATAGAATTGTTTTATGAGTTAAGTAGCTTAAGCTTAATTAAAAAAAAAAACTCAGTTCTGACTCATTCACTTAACTAAACAAACCATGTATAAACACATTTTTAGACTCGATCAAGTCCAAATTCAAATTTGGCTTGACCTTGGCTAATTTTTAAACGAGTTGAACATCAACAATCAATACTCGGCTATGTTACACGGAAACAGAAACGGAAACCGGAAGGGAAACAGAAACGGGGAAACGGCAATCCGAATTTTGTAGGAAACGGAAACGTCGAGGAAACGGAAATTTGAGTTATATGTTCATTTAAAGGTCTAAATAAGAGCAATAAACATACCACCAAGTGATACACATTGAATGCATCATTAAGGCTACAAATTAAAATTTTCAATACTGTGATAAACAATGTTCTTACTCATTAACAGAAATCAATACAAACATGTCTTGCAAACCAACAAAATAAAGTAACTTAGTTTTAAAATAACAATATAATCAAAAACAACACAAAATAATCAATCCAACATAATCTTATACTTAGCTAACGCTTCCTTAAGTTTTGGCTTATCAGAGAAACTTCTACATGAGGGTTTACCGAAGAGAGCTTAGAGGGAGAGAGTACTGAACAAGTGAGAGGATGGAGGACCGAAAATGGAGGAGAAGTAGGCGATAGGGATAGAAGGAAGTTGGAGTTTCAGACGGGAGGAAGGGGAAGTATGATTTAGGGTTTGATTTTTTTATATTTTTGAACTATAAAATTTGTGGAAACGCCATTTGGCAAGTCAGAAACGTTTCTGACCAAACGGAAACGGTCAAAGTTTCTGACTTTTTTGGTCAACGAAACGGTCAAAGTTTCTGACCTCTCAGAAACGTTTCTGAGGTGTTTCCGCGAAGTTTCGGAGTTTCTCAATATGCAGAAACGCGAAACCGCTATGAAATGGAGTTTCGGGGTCGGTTTATTCATCTCAAATAAAAACCCTATTTATTTACAATTCACCACCAAAAATACCCATTACTCACAACAAGACATCTAGCTGAATATGTAGATTTTATATAAAATAGTCTAAAATAGAGGTGATATTGTGTAATTTAACGTTTATTTTATCCTTTTCCCAACTCCCCACCTCAAGGAGGCTTTAAGTGAGCACCACCAACCTATTTTAATTGCATATCTACCAACACACTCTTCACCATTAATACTCACAATGGCTAACAACTGAAAAGGGCAAAAATAAAATTCACCCAATAAAAAAAAAAACAGATTCAAAGGGCAAAAATAAAATTCACCCAATAAAAAAAAAAACAGATTCAAAGAGTTTCTTGTGTTCTTATTAAAATGGCTTTCCAACTGCATCTTAATTTCATCTTTGTTGTAAAGGTGTACATATTGCTAGGGACTGTTTATCATTGTAATTCAGAGAACTTTTTGTTAAGGTTTTGTCATGTTGTAATTGAACTATACATTATTTATTTTTCTTATTAACTCTTTCATGGTACTAATTAAACATGTGAATTTATAAGTTTATAAAGATGCCAATTATTATAATTTATGAATCTTTTTGGTGCTTAATTATCAAATTCACTTTCTTGGCTTTAAATGTGGGTTTGCTTTCTTCCTTTCCTTTACTTCACAATCTGTCTCATTTCACTGTTCAGCACATAAAATAATATATATTTGAAGTCTTAATTAATTTACTGAACCAAAAAGATAAATATGATAATAAGTTAATAAACCACCAAAATCTAGAAATTAGGTGTGTGAAATCAGGGGAGGTCAAGATCTTTCTCCTTACATTCATTTGACGTACACGTTACTTTGCCTTCTTTGTCTACCTAGAAATTGTACAATCAAATTAAACATTTTAATCTGATGATATACCTTACCCTTTAAAAAAAAAAGCATTCAAATTGAATTTTGGCAAATTAATTAATTTTCAAAAGCAAAAACTAGAAGCTGAGCTATTAGAGTTTCTCCAAAATTTCATCATATTCCAAATTTGAATGATGGAATAAGATAGAGTAAGTGTTGGAGTCAGAAACTTATCGAAGGAGTTAGGGGTGAAATTTTGTACACACTCTTTTATAGATTTTTTTTCTTATTTCAATGGACTAAAATGTCGCTTCCAAACTTCATTTGTTGTTGTATATTTTATTATTATTTTTAAGCGAACAAAATGATGTCATTTTAGCTTACAGTCTCTTACCTATTTAACCGGTGAATTGGGTAAATATAATCTCTCATTTCAAAGTTATCAGACTCACTTTCATTATCAAAATATCAAGTTAATACTATAATAGAAAAGTATAGGGTTCGTATGGGACGGGGTTAATAAACTGACTAAAATTATAAACAGGGTAAAAATTTATAAACTGTTGGTAAAAGTAGTTAAAAATTTATGAAAAAATATAAACTCCGTATGGGACGAAAAACAGTTTATTTGTAAAAAGTAGAGTTTATTTGGTTATTATTAGGGGTATTATGGTACTTTCAAACCAAATAAGATAAAAGAGAAGGGGTAAAATAGTAATTATGGAATATAAACCTCAAAATAAGCTTCAATCTGCAGCTTATTTATAAACCCCTTTTTTTAACCGATTAAAGCTTATTTGTTGTTCCCATACACCATTTAAACTCGTTTATTTTTTTAACAGCTAATAATTTCACACTTTTTAACCGGCTTATACCGGTGCCATACACACAGTGTTTGAAGTGATTAATTTGTATTAAATTTTCAAATATTCCAAAGCATTATTTGTTGTTCATTTTTTAATCCATCGCTTTAAATTTAATTTGTTTACATATTACACCATAAAAGAGGCGTTTATAAATCATCTACACATAAAAATTTAATAAGATGGGGCTATGGGAGTTGGAGACTTCTTTCCTTCAAAAAAAAAAAAAAATGTTGGATGCTTCTATTCCACTGACTGGTCCTTGATCTAAGGCAGAATTGCACTAATACCCATGTGGTATCTCTTTAATTTCAACCCAAATAGTGATTATATTAGTTTAATTGTACAGTATTAACTACTGTAAATAAACTAGTAGGAGTATTTTAATTAGTGTAATTAAGTATGGGCAGATGGGTTGGGTGTAACATAAGTTTTCATGCATGCCCAAATCTCGAATTGTGTTTAATTAAATTAAAAAAAATATATATATAATGGTGATAATCTTGGAGGGTGTCAGCACATTTAACTCCCCAACTTGGAATTCTGGACCATTTTTTTCAGTTTTGACTTGAATACTTAAATGTATTTTTAGTTTCTGGTTCAGAAATTATGGGGGAAAATATATATGGTCCTATTTTGTGGAAAGATTGTTTGTAATTGTACCTTCAGATGATCCTATTGCATCCTACATTTAACTCCCTACATTGTTTACATGTAAATTTTTAATATATAATATGTATGTTTTTTTTAATTGAATGTAGTATGGCAATGTATTCAATAAGGGGTATTTAATGAAGAGATTAAAATGATTATTTTGATGTTTAACTATGAGAGTATATTCCATTAATCCATCACCGGACATTTTTTAAACACCAATATAGTTTAATAAACAAGGGTTGACCTTTTTTTTATTCTAATGGAATTTTGAACTATTGCACATAAGATTTCCAAGTAAAACAGTATCATACGTAAGATTCATGAGTTTGCTGAAGGTATAATAGTGTCATACGTCATGCCAAACTTTATATATGTTGAATTACATTTCTTACATTTTTTTTGGTTTTTCTGAAATTCAAACCAAACAAAAAAAAAAAATATTTATACCATCACTTAAAACAAGTGTAAGGAGAGGTAATGGTTAACCTTTCGAATCTAGTTTATTTTAAAGTTAAGATTCATTTATCAGTATTCTAACCCTTACCCTCTTCTCATTTTCCATACAAAATTTATTTCATTTTTCCTCATTTGATTACCTAATTTGATAATAGGGTAATTATATCCCTACGATGCTCTAACTATTTCCCTCTCATCTTCTCCAGACTTGTAAAAAAAAAGTGATAATCATACAAATTTTAAATATAAAATTTGATTCATTTCCCTAATTCTACATATAAAATTTGATTCATTTTCCTTTTATTCCCTGCTACTCAAACAAACAAGGCCTTTGGTTTTTTTTCTTCCGAATAGACAACATTGGGAAGGCTACATGAAAGTTAGAGAGCGTAGCAAACTAGGAAAAGATACATTTGGATCATAAAATTGGTGCTTAAATCATTAGAGATCTCAATCTCATCATGATTCAAATCGGATTCACACAAGATCCAAAGATTATAACCATGGATTAATAACTAAGACACATGATAGAAATGTGCTTACAACAATTTCAATAAACTCAATAGTCACTGTTGAGAATGAAACAATGTGAAGAGACAAAATGTCCCACATTGAATATGAGAAACATAAAGCCTTAGCATATAACCTAGTGGGCTACCCCACCTAATGCCAATTGGTTTTAGGATGGAACCCCGCTCGGCTTATTTGCTAGGCTATCAGCGCAAGGGCGCACGTGTGTGCACACGACCCCCGATCCCGAGTCCCAACGGACTTCAGTAGTCACTGTGATAGAAATGTGCTTAAAAACAAAAGCAACTCTTTAGGTGATAAAATACATATATATGACTGAGAAACTAGAAGTAACAACATAGTGTGATAAAATGGACTCCTTGAGATTATAGAGCAAAACGAGGAAGAGATGATGTAGCTAGTAAATGCATCCACAGTACAGACAATGTATTGATGATGAACACGACCCCTTTAGATTTTCCTTGAATACAAACTACTTTTCATTACCTAACAACTCTCTCACCATTTTCCATCTACAAACCCACCTTTCCCTCATTCACAAGTTTTGGGTTTTCTACAATCAACCACTTGCTTCCTCAAGCTTGTGCAAACTATTACTCCTGTCAAAAAGGCAAAGAGTACCATCCACGGATTCGCTGAGGTCGCGGGTTTCAGCTCCATGGATGGCTACTTAGTAGAAGTTTAGTATTAAGTATATAATTGTAGAAACCTTGGCCCCAAAATAACACCACCAATTTTCACTTACCCGGCCAGTTATTGGTAATCACAAATCCCTTCAATGTTTCCTCACTGGTTACTTGAATCAACTCCTCAAGGCCAAGTGCTGCTTGCATTGTTCTCTCAGTTCTGCCGATTCGTTAAGTACAACAACACAAAATAAAAATAAAAATGATAGCATCTATTGAAGATAAACACCACCAATGAATCTTTGCTTATCAGCCAAGTGTATCCAAAGTTTCAAGTATACTAGCTGAACAGTGGCTGAATCCACATTACTGTCATTACAATTTACAATCAATGCAGATGTCATATTCGGGGCCTCATCCACCAAATATAGCTTGCTATTTTTGAATAGGTACCCAATAAGGTATGTACTATGAAGTACTTCTCCTAATTGATGCCTGAAATGTCAGAAACAGAAACCATAGTGAGAAGATGCACCCTTTCAAAAGAAGCCAAGAAAATGTTGTCAACAGTTGAACAAGCCAGACAGCAAACCTTGTTATCTCCATTGGCACTCCGGCTGTATAGGAAAAAGATTTTGTGGGGCTAATTTCCAAGCCTGAGCATTGCTTCAAGTCCTACAGGCATTCTACAAAAGCTAGATGTTTAATTTGCAATTGATCACATTCAGGATGAAATTTAAAGGATGGATGCCTTGTCTTTTCCTATCATATTTCCTGAGTCATTCTTGAAGTAACATGACATTTTCACCCATGAGCCTACCACTGATCGATGAACCCTGTTCGTGCTGGAGAGACAATTAAGGCTGCTGAGATGAGGACTTAGCCTATTAGCAAGCACTTTAGAGATGATTTTATATATAACATTGCAGCAGGAGATAGGCCTCAAGTCCTCCACTCTTATTGCTTCTGCTTTCTTTGCTATGAGTGATATGGCTGTATGGTTCATTTGCTTGAGGAGCATGAAGAAAAGAATTCCTTGACAGCTTCACAGATTTGTGGCCCTGTAGTTCTCCATGTGGACTTGAAAATTTTACAAGTGTAGCCATCTGGTCCGGGTGACTTATCGTCACCTATTTGCCACAAACTATTTTTGATTTCTTCCTCTGAGACTTCCTGGATAAGCAGGTCCTGAGCATCTAAGCTTAGCAGAGCACCCCTGGCCCTTTTAGAACAATATCTTTATCAATGGCCTGCATGATGTACTTTGTCTTGGCCATGAAAGTAGGCTGAGCAATTGTCACCTTCCATGATATCAACCAAAGCTGGATCTTTGGGAATTTACCTATATGCTGCTAATCGTGTAATTATAGCGGATGGCTCCTGGAATTCGATATATGATCTTCAGGCTGTACTATATACCGGGCTTGGAGGTTTGTTTCTGCTACTTGTTACTTAAAATGACATCTTTTTGCTTTCCACTTTCCCAGTTATGCAATATGTGTTCATTGCCAGGTAAGGTCAGACGAAACCTGAGGATGGTTACCGTTTAATGGCGCATGGGACTATGGAGGGAAAGATTAGCAAACAACACCTCGCCTCCCCTATCCACAATTTTGGTTTTAAAGAACTTGGATTTGAATAAGTTGTTTCCTAGGCTGTTTTTCTAGTAGTTATTAAGTCGTTTGTAGCTTCTCTTGTAAGCTTCAAAGGTCAATCTCTCATCTTTAAGTAGTTGTTTTCTCCTTATATCCTGCTCTGTCGATTACAAAATCATATGATACTGATATTACAATGTTGATTTCAGTGCCACACCCGGCTCCTGCGATGAATCCTCTCGTACCTCCTATGATCAACCAATGCAGCAGCGCTAGTAATGTAGAGGAAGGGAGACATTTTGGGCAAACCATTTCAATCAGTATGTTACTAATGAAACTGTAGGAAACTTGATGCTTTCGTAGACTGAATTCAAAGTGTGACACTATGTATTGTTTTTCAGGACTTGTTAAGAGATTCGAGAAAGTGTCCCCTTGAGGACTTTGTCCCTAGAGACGGCCTCTTTAGTACGATCAGCAACACATCATTTCCTGTTGATAGGAGAATATTATTTACAAAAGTAGATAGGAGAACTATGCCCGAAGTGAACCAAAGGTCACTTGGCGGAACTACCAAAATCATGGACCATAGTGAGAGGTTCCAATCCATTGTGGTGTGTTGGATGCAAGGTCTGGTGCGGATCCTATCTTTTCAAGCCACAACTATCCAAAGTCAGACACACACCCTAATGTTGGGTAAGGGTAAATCCTCATCGGCTCGGTCATCAAGGGACTTAACCTAGCTCACACAACATTAGCACACCCTAAACCATAATCTAGAATCATTCAAAGAGGTTTTACAAAATTGGGTGGATGGAAACACCATCCAAAGGCCAGCTCAAACATGATCATTAAGCACGAAAGGCCGGAGCAGCATCTTTGGTCGCTGCAGCAAGCTCTTATGGCCGCGGCCGCGAGGATCAGGGATCATGGCGGCGAGACAGGGGATCATTTTAATTTGAATTAATTTTGTTTTTAACTAAATATATGTATGGTGTGAGAAGGGATATTGGGGATAGGGGGTGTGAGAGACAGGGGATCCCATTTCGTGTACAGGAGCTTCTTGACTATTTCAGCTCTTATGCTGCTGTGATGTCCCGTCATTTATATGGTCTACAAGGGCTCCTTGGCATTAGTTTACTGATATTCGAGAGCTCCAGTGTTGGCTATTTGGAAGCTGAGTGTTTGCATAAGCATTTTCTGGAGAAGGGGACTGGGAGGGAGGCATGGGAACATGGGTGTAAGATGTCCCATGGAGGGAGGGACCAACTGTATGGTTACTGGGCGAACGCCCATCTTGCCCATGCCCAGGGCCGGCCCTGACTCTAATCTTCATTTGGCTCCTGGAGTATGATAGACTGGTTGAAGTGTAGTGGGTATGAGGATTGCAGAATCTTATACACACGAGTCTTGATCAGCTGCACTATCTCATCTGTTGTCTTGATAGACTGGTTGAAGTGTAGTGGGTATGTTGGACTTATTTTGGCAGGTCATAGCTTGCCTATATGCTGCTATGAAAAGTATTGATGGGAAAACTGAAGGCTATGAAAGACAGAGGTTGGTTGAACTGTTGAATGACCCCAGGAACAAGAGAATCAAGTGTAACCAAAGCTGGATCTTTGGGAATTAACCTATATGCTGCTAGTCGTGTCATTATAGTGGATGGCTCCTGGAATCCGACATATGATCTTCAGGCTATACTATATATCAGGCTCGGAGGTTTGTTTCTGCTACTTCTTACTTAGAATGACATCATTTTGCTTCCCACTTTCCCTTGTGTTCATTGCCAGGTATGGTCAAACGAAACCTGTGGATGCTTACCGTCTAATGGCGCACGGGACTATGGAGAAAAAAAGATTAACAAGCGACAGGCACTATTTCCAAAGAAGAGATGCTGACACAATTAGTTGGAAATTTGCTGAAGCACAAGTCAGAATGCTTCAGGTAGTTGCTCTGATAAATTGATGGACAGGTTTCTCAGTCAGCATAGTCCTTACTGTTTTGTAATTTGCTGAAGCAGAAGTCTTCAGGTAGTTTCTCTGATAAATTGATGGACAAGTTTCTCAGCTGGCATAGTCCAAGGTAGAATATCTGTTATGGCAGAGCAAGCCATTTTTGTCCTTGTTAAAGATTGGGGGTCCTTGGATTCATTATATTGCATACTCAGAATGACTCCTTACTGTTTGTAATTTTTTTCTCATTCTAGGTGGATTGCGAATTACCATGAGCACGAGACCCTTCTGCAAGAGAATGAGGAGGAGGAGGAGGAGAAGCTTATGAAAGAGGAACAAGACATGGCCTGGGAGGTGTTCTCAAGAGGAGCTAGCCATGGAATGGAGTGGGGAAGAAGTGCAAAGAGTTCCTGTCAATCCAAGATCCGTCCGGTTCCCCAGCAACCTTCAAAACCTAGGCCAGATGACCCACTGCAGCAAGAGCATAAAAGTGCATCCATCCCCCAGACACCATCAAAACTGAGCTCAGAGGACCCGCTTGTGCAATCGCCTAAAAGTGCTTCCATTCCACTATCCAGATTGAGGTTTCAGACTCCACGGAGGCAATGCACCCCTATTGCACATCTGCCGACTCTACGCTGCCAGGGAACCATCCCCGGATGCAGTACTTTCTGTGGGGAGTGTGCTGAGGAGATTAGGTGGGAGGACACCAAGGTCAAGGCTCTTCTTGTTGCCAGGTCTTCGCTGAAGATCACCTAACGTCTATAGAGTTACGCACCCATTTTGTGGTTTTAGGGTGCTTCTTAATTCTCTTCATATATACTTCCGATATAGATTAGCAGCTGGAAAACTCAACTACCTGGATTCATAGCCCTTATTA
Organism: Persicaria tinctoria; assembly: GCA_037127255.1. Taxonomy (NCBI): domain Eukaryota; kingdom Viridiplantae; phylum Streptophyta; class Magnoliopsida; order Caryophyllales; family Polygonaceae; genus Persicaria; species Persicaria tinctoria. Next base: position 1,664,942 of record JBANSL010000014.1, read on the forward strand.
CGTCGAGTTCCATGATCATGGAAGCTAGTAGTAGTCATTTCGGTTAGTCCCTCAGGCTTTTGTTCACCAGAAAACAAACACTTGATACCTTCATTTGCTTCCTTTATGTATATTTTTGGACTTTGATTCTCCCTTGAATTTGCATCTACGCACCCGCATGAGTCATGACCTTGTAATTGGAATCGATCTGACAATAGTTGGTTCTGACAGTGGTTCTGAGGAGGAGAAGCTTTTTTGCTGGGTACCAGGCTTTGGATCAGGTACTGTCAACCGCAGCTGACACAAATATATAAATTCTCTTAGTTATTCTACTTTTCTGCTTAATAATGCTTTTTGAACCTGGAAAGCAAAAACAACAATCTGTTTTGAGAGAGATTTGATCAGCATGCATTTTTTTCTCTTCTGATGATGATACTTTTGGCTTTTATGTTGCATTTGCTGCTTGAAACTGCATGTGCAGTTTTAATATCTTCTTTATGCTCAAGGATATGTATGAACATTTTTCCATCCAAGTTTAACTATGTTGCAAATTCTAGGGCATAGAACATAGAGAGAAGCAAACAAGACTTTATACTAATTTTGATGGATGGAGTAATGAATATCTGTAATGCACTTGAAGCATCTTGAAGACATTCTATTTCTTCCACATCGATCTGCATGCCCTTTTCATCGTGTGGACCTCCTCAGAGTCTGTTCATAGCCACAACTAGCCAGCCAGCTTCTCGTGTGCATCATCTAGTTGCTCTTCTGGTCTTCCTCAGAGTGTCTACGTAGTTGGAAGATTGTTAATTATATATATGCGTGCCTAGCTACTTAGCGACATATCTTCAATTAAATGTATATATATATGTAAGCATGTCAACTCAAAAATTAAAATCACTCAAAGAAAATTAGATAATATTAGATAAATGATTTTTTCTAATGTGTGCCCAACTTGCCCATGCACCATTGTTAATTCAAGGCCATGTTTCTCCTTCGGGTCTCGACGTCTCGTTATAGAAAATTAATGGTTACCAAGTCCATCCCCATGGTTATGTAAACCATTGAGAGATAGACTTTGGAGACGTCCCAACGATTTTTCAATATTTATTCTTTTAATTTATTCAACGTACATATAAACATTCTGCAAAATATTTTAACATAACCTATTACTATATTTGAAGATTTTGAATTTAATTATTGATAAATCCCGGTGGGCCATATATATAACCGTGGGGGTTCACACGGCAGGGGTTCCATCCTAAAACCAATTGGCAATAGGAGGAGTGGCCCACTGACTTATATGCAAGGCTCGGATTATCGTGTTTTTCGACGTGGGAAAATCCCAAGACATCACAACAATTATAGTATGAAAATATGAAGTACGTTTAAGCAATAAAAGCATACAACTTATTATATATCAAACCACAGCTAACTTTCAATAATAAAAATTCATAGTCGGGGGCCATAACCCCTTAATTTATGCCCTCTTAAAGAATCCGCCCGTGGATGTGAAGGCACACGTTGGCTAATCTAATGTATGTCATTGTCAAGGCAACATATTATCAAAGTCCGACTCGGACCGATGACTGGGGGTCGTGTGCACGGGCGCACATGTGCTAGTAGCCTAGCACACAAGCCGAGTGAGGTTCCATTCTAAAACCAATTGGCAATAGAAGGAGTAGCCCACCGGCTCATATACTAGGGCTTGTTATGCTCAACTCTCGATGTGGGACACTTTATCCTTTCACATCTTAACCCATATATATGGCCGGATCGGAGAGCACGTTAATTGGCAAATACGGAGAATATGTCAATCTATCAATTTGATCGAGTGACATGGAGCGCACGTTAGCAATACGTGAAGGCAACAATGCAACATATATGTAGAGCAGTAGAGGCAACATCGATCGCACGTTAGCAAATATGTCAATTGTCAAGGCAACATGGAGCGCACGTTAATTAGCAAAATGGACCGCACGTATAGAGAAGTCAACGTATGAGCCGGTAGATAAAGAGTTGCGGATCGATAAAATTTTCGGAGGGGCCAATTACGGTATCGTTTTGGATTAAATCGGCATATTTAACGCTCATATATAATATAACAATATTGTTTTAGGATAAAATATATATTATCGGTTTATGATAAAAATGCTATTGGTTTTTTTTCGCGTTTAAAAAAAGAAATATAAATAAGTAAGTGAAATATCCGGTGAAAAAAACTAAATACATATAGAAAAACCCAATATAATAAACAATGAGTTAATATTAAGACTGTCATATGAGCCGAAACTCGGGTTTTGCTCAATAAAAGCTCAGGTTGAGCATCGTTTAGTTGAGTATGAACATATTTTAAAGCCCGATTCAATGCTCGACTCAATTTAAGCTCAAATAGCGCGAATTTTGTGAAATTTACCAAATTTCTTTAAAGTTATTATGTCTTAGGCAAGTAAAGGTTGCATAATACTTGGAAAAAAAAAACTCATCTCGAGCTCATTCATATACTAAACAAGTCGAGTATGAGCTTAAGTTCAAATATAGGCTTGACTCTCATTTCTAAATGAGCTAAATATATAACCAGATATTAAAAAAAAAATTAAATCTGCGTAACTTTTTATCTAATTGTCGAAATGATTAGTATAACCGCTCAGTTCGAAGCTTTTGAGATGAGTTATATATAATACGTGAATGTTAATTTTAGTAAAATATCAAAGCATTATAATCTATTGAAATAAAATTAAAGTGAAATATACCTTCATTTTTTTTATTAGGTAAAAATTCGAGCTCAGACATATCTGAACCTCAAAGGCCGACAAATCGGCAGACGGATAACCGTCGAAACAAATATACAATAAAATAACGGTGCAAAATACAGGCAAGAGCACTCAAGCAAAACGAAACTAAACACAACTAAACCAAGCGAGATGCGGACGTAGATGACGGATGAAGCCAAGCTCTATCCAGAAGTAGTGAAATATATATACCTTGGATGTTTTTTTACTCAGACGTCGAATTGTGGCGTATTATACAGATGAAGAGAATACATTGAGGTAGTTCGTCAAATGAGAAGGGGTACGTATATATAGGACCCTCTAGCTCCGCAGTGTCCCGCCTTCCCCCGAATGATCGGTGCGGCGCGCCAAATATGGAATTCGAACTAGCTTGTGAATCATAGAGAGGCTAAAGACGGTAACCGGAGCATCGGATTTGATTGCATTTTGCAGAAAACCCAACAATGCATGATGAATTTTATTTGTGCACATATAACAAATTAAGATCCTCATCCAATTCGATCAATGTCTTTTTATTGAAGGCGTAGTTGACATACATATATAATATCAGATTGGTATATATACATGGAGAAATCAAACAGGGGATCGATGGTAAGAGTGTACGTACACGTTTGATTTGAAACCCAAACTAACGGTGTCGCACATAGACCGGAAGAAGGCTCTCTTGTATTCTTCTTGATGCAAACACCGTGCGAATTCCTCGAAAGAGGAAGTACTCAAGGGAGTCAAGGGCGTTGTTGACGAGTCCTGGGTACCGCAAAGCCATCCACTTTGCGGCCGAAAGGAAAACAAAGACAGCAAATAGGAAGGGCTGTGCAAAGTCAGGGATGAGCAACAGAAACACCAGCAAAGCAGAGGAGGGGGAGCCGGAGAAAACCATAAGGCGTTGGAGGAAAACCCGATGAGATGGGTATTCGAAGACGGAGATAAGCTGCAGGCATCTCACACATATACAGACCTATCCCTGCTACTGGTCATTCTCATGATTTTGCTCCTTCACATGTTCAATTTACACCTACTGATCATGTTCCACCTGCTACTGATCAGGTCCCAAATGATCACCCTCCTAGACGCTCTTCTAGGACATCTATTCCACCTACTTACCTTCGAGATTACCACTGTAATCTTGCTCTCAGTTTGCCAAGTTTTTCATTCAATGCTTTGTCCTCTTCTTCTCAAAAGCTCTTGACAAATTTTACCCCTCTTGTTGAGCCTTGTTGCTATGAGGATGCAGTGGTTCATTCTGAGCGGCAAGACGCTATGAATGCAGAATTAGATGCTTTACACAGGAACCACACATGGGATATTGTGGATCTCCCCAAAGAAAAGAGATCAATCAGTTCTAAGTGAGTTGATAAGCTAAAGTTTCGGGCAGATGGAACTCTTGAGAGACACAAAGCGCGATTGGTTATTAAGGGTTGTACCCAGAAAGCAGGGGTGGATTACCAGGAGACCTTTTCTCCTGTTGCTAAGATGACTACTATTCATAGTCTTGTTGCTGTTGCTACAAACAAAGGATGGCCTTTGTCACAACTTGATGTCGATAACGCCTTTCTAAACAACGATATTGACATTGAGGTGTTCATGAAGTTTCCCCTTGGATTGCAACACCTTCATCTAGGCAAGGTTTGTCGTCTAAACAAGTCCTTATATGGTTTAAAACAGGCTTCGCGCCAATGGTACAACAAACTTTCTGAATTCTTGATTGCACAAGGATTTGTTCAATCTATGAATGATTATTCTATGTTCTACAAAAAGAAAGGTAGCTTGTACGTGTTCCTAGTTGTGTATGTCGATGACATTTTGGTCACAAGGAATCATATTTAAGAAATTGCTCATCTTAAGCAGTCCCTACATAACCAATTCGGCATCAAAGATTTAGGTGCTTTGAGTTACTTTCTGGGCATCAAGTTTCTTTCTCACAACAACGGTATTCTCATGACTCAAAGAAAGTTCCTTCATGAGCTTCTCAAGGACTTTCCAAAGGACTCTACTCGCACTATTTTAAGTCCTTTGGACCCTGCTTTCAAATTAGGATATGCTGATGACACTCCTCTTCATGATCCTTCTCCATATCGCAAATTAGTTGGTAAACGTACTCAACTTCCTCACCAACACTCGCCCGGATCTCTCCTTCACATTGCAACATGTTTGTCAATATATGCAGTCTCCTACTACAACTCATTGGAAAGCTGTTCTTCATGTGTTACAGTACCTTCATTGCACAACTGATTTAGGAATCCTTCTTGAAAATTCCACTGATTTCATATTACATGCTTCTTGTGACTCAGACTGGGCAACTTGTCCTGTCACTAGACAATCTATCAGTGGCTACTACATCACCATTGGCAGCTCCCCGGTTTCATGGAAATCTAAGAAACAAGCAACTATTTCCCTCTCTTCAGCAGAGGCTGAATACCGATCGATGACAAGGGTCACCACATAGCTTGCTTGGTTGAGTCGTCTATTTCATGAGCTAGAGGTACAAGACATCACAACCAATTCCTCTCAAATGTGATAGTCAATCTGCAATATACATCGCGAAAAACCCGATTTTTCACGAGAGAACTAAACATATTGACATAGATTGTCATTATGTTCGTACCCAATTACTTGAAGGCTTGATTACATTGCAACATGTCCCAACTCACTCGCAGTTGGCAGATATCTTCACCAAGTCTTTACAAGGTCCTCTACACTCCTATATCCTGCCCAAGTTGGGGTTGATTCCCTTTGCATCACCACCAACTTGAGGGGGTGTTAGTATATACTTTGGTGTTATGTAAGTCGGGATATTAGTTCATATAAATAGGACCCTTGTATGCATAATCAGCTGAACAATTCATAATACAGATTACATTTTCCTCTCTTTCTCTCTCTGTTCGTCCCCACATCAACAAATCATTTTCTGACGTAGACTACGTTCTTCTGTTGAGTCGGGTCTTGTGAAGGGTTTCTTGGTAGCAGTCACGGATTTAGGAATCGGCAAGTGTTTTTCTTACTTTTTTTTTTTTATTTTAAGGTTAAAATATATTGAAACTTGAAGAATACTTGCAAGAACTTGAATAGGGTCCTTAGGCGCCAAAATGAGGTATTACCCTTGGGTGCACCTAGTCACTTTGAGATGTAATCAGTGAGGGGTTTTGAGGACATTGTCCTAGCGTGGATCCTATCTCATCAAGCCAAAGCTATCAGAAGTCGGACACACAACTAGTGTAATATCTTGAAACTCCCCCTTCGGATGTGCCATCAAGGAAGTTACAAAAAATTACAATAGTACCCCTTAGTACTTTACCAATATAAACTCCTTGCAGTGGACATACCAATTAGGCATTACAAAAGGATAGAACGTATTTCCTAGTGGCAAAATACAAGCCATCTAACACTGATTTTCCTTTCATAGATGTCATCTTCTAGTCTGGGATCGGTGGAGGTTTGACTCTTGTGCTGTTTCATTGATGACTTCTTCATTACTTAGCCTGAGTACATAGCCCAAAAACTGATGCCAAGTGTCTCATGTAGGCAGGGCCGTCTAATGAGTTTTAGGGGCCCTGTTCAATATTATCCTAATTTTAAAATATTTGATATTTTGTTCAACTTGTTAATTATTAAAAAATATTTTATGCGTAATTTTTAACTTATTAAAAAAAATGTGCCAACTTGTTAAGCATAAACTATTTTGATACAAATAGAGTACTTATTATACTCCCTCCGTTCAACAAAACTTGTCGTTTACTATTCACGCACGCCTTTTTAGAATGATAAAAACTATATAAAATATTCATTTTTTTTAAAAAAATTTTTAACAAGTTTGTACTTATTAATAATAACTACGAAATTGTTAAAAAAAATTATTTAAAAAGTCGATATTTTATATAGTTTTTAGCTCCTAAAAAAGCGTGCATGAATAGTAAAACGTCAAGTTTTGTTGAACGAAGGGAGTATTTACTAATCTTTCAAAAATATGTAGCACGTAAATTAGTGTAAAATGTAATAAATTTAATATAGGACCTCTTTCTATTAGATTTTAAGTCATATATTTTAACTATTTAATTGTGCATCAATGCATATATATGTGTTATAGTATTTTCACATTAAAAACTCATTTATTGTGTAAAGTTATATTTTACAAATAAAAATTTGAATATATATGTGGAAAATCTTAAAATATCATAAATTATACTCCAATACAAGGGTTTGTATTAAAATAAAAAATAAAATAGTTAATAAGGAAGTCTCATAACTAAAATAGTTGTTCCTTTTCCGGTAATTTATTAGAAAATTAAAATATTTGTTCCTTTTCCGGTAATTAATTAGAAAATTAAAATAGTTGTTCCTTTTCCGGTAATTAGAAAATGCATGAAAAAAAAATCGTTATAGTTAGCATATAAGGAGAGTCGAACCCACAACCTAATGGTGGTTAGTTGGGTCTAATACCATTGGGCCAAAGTAACTTTATAATACAAAAAAGACAAAAAAATATTAGTACTAGTAATAAATTATAAAATGGAGCCCTAATTAATTTGGGGGCCCTGTTCTATTGGGCTCTTTGAACATGCTAATGGACGGGCCTGCATGTAGGGCCTCCAGTGATGGCTCCTTCCCTGGGTGGTTTCCTGGGTAGATTCTGATCAGGTGTCCACAGTGTTCTCTGCAGGTCCTTGAAGCCTACAGGTTTGTGTGAAGATGATTGGGAATGAGGCCTGGAGGTTCCTGTAGACATGAGTCTTGATTATGTTCACCATCTCATCTGTTGTCTTCCTTTTTTTTTCAAAACACTTCATGTTCCTATTAGTCCAAATGTAGTAGATTGTTGCTCCCAATGCAATCCTTTTTGCTTTGCACTTCATGATGTCTCCTTCTTTATCCACTTTAAAGCACTCTCTAATGTTCTCATATTGTTAAGAGGTAAAATTCATATTTCACATTTGGACCGATTGAATTTGAAGCGATGAAGACTTTTGAAATGGGCCGGAGATGGGAGGTCTAATTAGTTAGTTATTAGGCCCAAATTATTGGAAGCCTTTTTTGATTGCTACCTAGTGCCTAGCATATTCAAGAATTAGGCCGGTTCTTCTAGCATTTGAAAGAAGTGATTAGGTCCTAGAATATTATAGGAAGTGGCTAATTAATATCTACATTGATCTTGATGAATGGCGGTGGAGCATAACCGACCTAAGCTAACTATAAATATGAGTTAAGGTGAGAAATGTAAGGAGTAGAGTGAGACGTGAGAAGGTGTAAGTGATTGCTCACTTGTTGAGTGCGAGTGTGTATTACCCTGAGTTGGTCGGTAGAGTGTGAGTCTAAAAGAGTGGTGTGTTGAGTTGGTGTATTTTGAGAGTTGTATAAAATAAATTTGTACATTAATACAAGTCCTTGTTTGTAAGAAGAGTTTGTCCAGCCGAGTCACACGAGATCGAGCATTAGCTACCCATTTTCCCCAACACATTGATCTCTTCATGCCCAGCCAGCTTTTAATCTGTATCCAAACTGTAGAGGTATAAGGACATGAAAAAAAATCAATGTGCATTAGTTTAAGGAGACATATTGCAAAGTGAGCAAGTGTGATCTATCTCCCTACAAGTGATTTGATCTTTGGTGGCTAGTTTCCTCCTAGTTGCTAGCCATGTTATGAAAGAGTGCTTGGGGGTTCTTTTGCTATCCCATATGATGCTGCTCCATTGCACTGCAGGGCCCTTTGTTCTGATTGCATTATAGACTTGTGAAAGGTTCAGCTCCCATTATTGCTCCAACTTTGCAATATGTTCTCTGCTTCAGTGACACTTCCTGCAAGATGGATGAGTAGGTCACGAGAATCAAGAATTCTTTTGATTAAAGGTGAATCATTTACTTTATGCACATCCCAATTCCAAACAGAACAAGTAGTTAAATATTCATGGTGCACCCATGAAATCCATAGGGTGTCTTTTTTCCTAAAAATGTCCCAAAGAATCTTACACATAAAAACCATATTCCATTCTTTAAGGTTTTTAAGACCTAGGCCTCCTTCATTTTTTGGTAAGCAAATCTCTTTCCATTTAACTCTAGGAGATTTCCATAAGAAATTTACACAAAATCTGTTTAGTCTTTTGATCACAGCAGAAGGAGAAGGGATTATTGTAAACCAAAAGGCTTCAATCCCTTGGAGGACAGATCTTATTAGTTCAATTGTTCCTGCATAGGACAAAGTTTAGCATTCCAAGCATTTATATTCAAGGCAAATTTATCTAAGAGAGGGGAGAATTGAGAAACTAATAGCTTCCCTATAGAGATTGGAATCCCAAGATATGTGAAAGGGAAAGATCCTTTGTTGAATTCAGTCCATTGAACCAGCTGGTTCTCTACCTCTCCTTGAGACTCCAGCAGTATAGTAAGCATATTTTGCTGCATTGATCTCCAGCCCTGAACATTCTTTAACTTTGTAGACAAGGATCTTCAATGAGTTTTCATCTCCTCTTGACATTAGGATCAAGTCATCTGCAAAGGCTAGGTGAGTGATTTGTAGTTTTTTTACACTTTGGATGAAAACTAAAAGGAGGATGTCTGGTTTTGCACTTCAGAAGCCTTGAGAGGTAGTCTGTGCAGATCACAAACAGCATTGGAGACAAGGGATCACCCTGCCTGAGCCCTCTCTTGCCTTTAAAATAGCCTTCCAGATTGCCATTAATATTCAGGGAGAAACTAGTAGTGCATACACATTGGCAAATCCACTTTATAAACAGGTCTGGGAATCGTAACTCAGTCAGCATTTCTTTTAAAAAAACTCCATGATATAGTGTCATAGGCCTTCCTTAAATCTATTTTCATTAAGCATCTCGAACTGATTCTCTTCCTTCCATACTTTCTCAGCATTTCTTGCAATATCATCACATTTTCACCCATTAACCTCCTGCTGATAAATCCAGTCTGTGTGGGGGAGACCAATGTGCTGAGTAGAGAGCTGAGTTTGTTAGCTAGCACTTTGGAGATTATTTTATACCATACATTGCAGTAAGAAATTGGTCTATAGTCTTCCACCTTGGTAGCATCTGTTTTCTTTGCAATTAGAGAGATTGCTTTGTGGTTTACTTGCTTTAGCAAGCTGTGCAGTAAACCTCATCTCAGCCTCTTTCAGTTTTGTGGCCTTTTCTTTAGCTTTCTCCATTTGTACTTGTAGCTCTTCAAATTCAGTGTTTTCCCTAAAGGCTATAAAAGCACTTTGATACTCCTCTTCAACTTTGTTTGCTCTTGTGGTAATATGGGAGAAGTGCTTGCTATTCAGTCTTCTGAGTGGAAGTTTGAGCTGATGCAGTCTTTTACATGATTGGTATTGCGTCGTGCCCCATCCATTGAATGGAAGTCTGAATGTTCAATCCACATGTTGAAGAATTTGATTGATTTGTGCTTCAAGGATTGTTGTTCTAGAATCTCCACAATTAATTGTGAATGGTCTGAACAGGATTTGGGAGTTAGAAAATTTGCTCTGCAATAGAAATCTTCAGCAGCCCACTCCTCATTTAGTCATTTACCATCACTCTCAATTTGCTCTGCAATAGAAGTCTTGCCATAGTCTCCTTCTATTCACAATGGTGTGCAGCCCATGAACTTCATCTAGAAAGAATCTTCTCCCACTGATTTCCCCACATATTACCTGATCACTGACAGCAATGCACTGGAATTGAATCAAACTGTTGTCCCATATTAAAACTATTCTTCCTGCTTCACTTTGATCAAAGTTGTCCTTGTAGATCCATGAGGAGAAGGTCTTTATCATGATATCTTTCAGTTTCTCCTTGTTCAGCTTAGTCTCTAAGATGTCCATCAGTGCAACCTTTTTCTCTCTAAGCATATCCCTAACAGCTTTGTGCTTTGTGTTTTGTTTGGTGTTTACTTTTTATTCTGAACTAATCTAATAAGTGCTTATTGTACTCATTTACAGAGAAAATCTAAGGCCAAGAATGCATCTCTTCAGAAAAATGCTACTAGTTACCTCCTTGAGGTGTGGATAGTTGTTTCTTTAATCATATTTCCTGGCACCCTTGATTGGTGTCTCTCAGGCTTGCTCTTCGCCATTATTAAATTCATTAAAAAAAATTTTGAGGTGTGGATAGTTATTACTCCACATGTATATTTGAGACATGATAAGATTGTTTTCTAGGGAATTCAGACCTATAATCTGTCATTCCTTCCACATTTGATTAACTAGCCAATTGGCATCCTTGCATGAGATGAGATATACATGTGGAGTAGGAACTGATGTGTTTTATTGTGTGAGGTTGAGCATTTTCTTTGTTTTATGCAAAACAGAATTGATGGGAAAACTAAAGGCTACGAAAGACAGGTTATTTATTTATTTATTTTAAAGGTTAAAATATATTGAAGACTCTAGAGAAGTATGTACAAGAAGGAAGTTTGTCGTGTGAGACGTGTACAAAATGAGGGAGGCCCTCTATCCATGGGAGCTCATAGTGTGAGTTATGGCTCGGTTCCAATGCACAAGTTAGGAGCTCTGCGGCTGTGCAGATCCTGTCACTTCAGGCCAAAGCCATCGGTAGTCGGACATACACTCAAAGGCAAAAAGAGCATCATACACCTACGACTATGCCATCAATGATGATGCCCATTTTACCTTTGTATACCCTATTACATTGCAAATATAAGAACGAAAGTTAGTGTGAGTACTAATGATCCTACAGTTGGAACCTGGGCATATCAAAATTCCTACATAACTAGTGGAGATGATAATAAAATGTGCTATTACAAGCCCAAAACTGGGGAACCAGATCATGCACAAGGTAGATTTCCAGTGATGGCTTCATCACTGGTTGGTCAGCATCTTCTTTAAAGTGTCAATCCTCCTGGAGTGTCCATGATTACGTGATAGTGAGAGGATAGGTTGTATAGAGCTTCTTGTACACACGTGTCAGCTTGATGGTGTTAATCAGCTCATCTGTGGTCTTCAAGTTTTTCTCAAATTGCTTTGAGTTCCTATTGATCCAAATGTAGTTAGATGGTTGCTCCTAAAGCCATTCTCTTTGCTTTGCATTTCCAGCTTGATCCATGGCTTTCCTTCTTGATCCATTTGAGTGCACTTGCTAGGGTCTTCATCTCTCTCTCTCTCTCTTCGTACCTAGCCAATTCCTGATCTGCTGGCCACACAGACTACACAGTACTTGTATAAGTGCAATTAAAGAACAGATGGGAGCTGGTTTCAGGGGCTAAACTGCATAGGGTGCAGGTAGGATTTATCTCCCTGTATGTAATCTTGTCTTTTGTATTTAGTTTCTCCTTAGCTGCAGGCCATGCAAGGAAGGAATGTTTTGGTGTTATTTTGATGTCCCAGACTGTTGTAGCCCAAGGTTTGACAACAACTCTTGTTCTGATTCCATTGTACACTTCATATAGGTTCAGTTTCCCATCTTTACTCCATTGCTGCAGTAGGTTAGCAGCTGCTGATAGGTGAGTCATTAACTTTATGCACATCCCACTCCCAAACTGAATTTCTGGTTAGATATTGATGGTGCACCCATCTAATCCAAAGAGTGTCTTTCTTCCTATCAATTTGGCAGCTGTGTCTGTGCATCTTTCCCTCCCTGTGGGATGTGACCTCCTTGAATTGAATGTCAACGGCTTCCCGCTTCATTCGATCAACACAGCTTCCCGCTAGATACCCGTTGTGTTCTCCCCCAAAACAGACCCACCACCTGTTCGACGAAAGGCCTCAAAGAAACCTCTCGGCTCTCAACTCCCTCCTCGCCTCTCATCTCCGCAATGGCGACCCTCTCGCCACATGGTTCCTCTTCACCCGCTTCCACCGCGCTCGTACCGACCTCACCCCCGCACTTTCACCCTGCCCTGGGCGCTTGCTCCGCGTTGCCCACCTCCTTCCGCGGCAAGCAAGTCCACGCCTTGATGCTCAAATGTGGCTCCGACTCCCAAATCGTGCCCCAAACCGCTCTCATGGACATGTACTCCAAGCACGGCTTGATGGCTGACTCCACCAGAGTCTTTGATGAAATGGTTTCCAGGGATGTGGTCACTTGGAATGCTTTGATCTTGAATTATATGAGGCATGGAATGGCTGACAAGGCGGTATTGGCTTTCGAAGCAATGAGGGCAGGCGGTGTTGGGTTTACCGGCTTCACTTTGTGCTCTGTGCTTAAAGCTTGTGTATCCCTCCAAGCTCTCAGGCAGGGAGTTCAGGTTCATGGGTTGATTGTCACCATGGGGAGTGATGATTTGGTTGTTTTGGGCACGACTCTAATCGACTTCTACTCACACTTCACCATGATGGATAGAGTTATTCTTATTTATCAGAGTCTTGAGTGTGATAAGGACAATGTTATGCACAACTCCTTCATTGCTGCTTGTGTTAGGAACCGGAGATATGATGAGGCCTTGTTGGTTATGAGTACCATGAAGCCGAATACATTTGCCTTGACAAGTGCTTTGGTAGCTTGCTCCGAGAACACTAATTTATGGTTGGGGAAGCAAATACATTGTGTGGCTATCCGATTTGGTCTATTTGACGATACCCGACTTTGTAATGCCTTGTTGGACATGTATGCAAAGTGCGGTGAAGTTTCATTAGCGACTGCAGTGTTTGATCGGATTCCTCAGAGAGACGTGGTGTCTTGGACTAGTGTGATAGATGCACACGGGGCAAACGGCAATGGAGTTGCAGCAGTTGAGTTGTTTAAGAGGATGGGGGAAGATGGAAGCCATGTTGCGCCGAATGATATAACAGTTCTCGCCCTTCTCTCAGCTTGTTCGCGTTCAGGGCTTGTTGCGCAAGGCCGGGAGTGCTTCCAGTCAGCTCAAGACAAGTATGGTTTCACTCCAGGATCCAAGCAGTATGGTTTGACCCCAAAATTTCTGAAGCATGCTAAAAAGACGACTTTTTGTTGTTCAAATTTTCTTTTTAGGGAGACGTGTTGTAAATTCAATAGCAAGTCTAAGATTTCCATTGAAATTAAATAACAAATTACTCATTTCTTTTTGTTTTACAAGATGAAGATTTGATGAATCTGTCATACAACTAGATAAAAATGCTTCCACTTTGATACAGCTAGATATGCCTAGACAAAATTAGGCTCCAACTCATGAATTTCAATAAAACTATCTGCTAGTTGATGAGTTCAATTTTCCTAGCATATGATAGAGTTTTTGCATTCCAAACATTTAGCTTATGTGCAAATTTATCCAATAAAGGTGAAAATTGGGATACCAATAACTTTCCTGAAGAGATAGGAATACCAAGATAGGCGAATGGAAAGAGCCCTTTAGTAAAGCCAGTCCATTGTATCAATTGTTCTTCATCCTGATGTGGAACCCCAGCAATGTAGTAAGAAGATTTGTTTGTATTGATTTCCAGGCCTGAATAATTTGTAAGGGCTTGAAGACAATCTACATGAATTTTTATAGAATTTAAATCACCTCTAGACATTATAAGCAAATCATCTGGAGAAGCTAAATGTGTTAGTTGGAGGTTATCATACTTTGGATAGAATCTGAAAAGTGGATGCCTTGTTCTGCACTTAATCAATCTAGAAAGGTAATCAGTACATAGCACAAATAACATAGGTGACAAGGGATCTCCTTGCCTTAGGCCCCTCTTACCTTGGAAAAAAACCCTGCAGTTGACCATTAATATTAAGAGAAAAGGAAGTAGTGCAAACACAGTGTAGGATCCATTTAATGAACTGATTTGGGAATCTTAGTTCAATAAGCATTTGTTTAAGGAATTCCCAAGATAAAGTTTCATATGCTTTTCTTAAGTCAATTTTCATTAGACCCCTAGCTAGGACTTATTCTTTTCCTAGCATATTTCCTTAGTAGTTCTTGAAGTAACATGACACTTTCACCCATGAGCCTACCACTGATGAACCCTGTTTGTGCTGGAGAGACAAGGACTTAGCCTATTAGCAAGCACTTTAGAGATGATTTTATATATAACATTGCAGCAGGAGAGGAGAACTATGCCCAAAGTGAATATATTGAAAGGAAAATGTTATTTACAAAAGTAAATAGGAGAACTATGCCCAAAGTGAACCAAAGGTCACTTGGCGGAACTATCAAAATCATGGAGTGGTTCCAATCCATTGCCATTGTGGCGTGTTAGACGCAAGGTCCGGTGCGGATCCTATCTCTTCAAGCCATCAAGGGACTTAACCTAACACAACATTAGCACACCCTAAACCATAATCTAGAAGCATTCAAAGTCTTAGAGGTTTTACAAAATTGGGTGCATGGAAACACCATCCAAAGGCCAGCTCAAACATGATCATCAAGCACGAAAGGCCGAAGCAGCATCTTTGGTCGCTGCAGCGAGCTCTTATGGTCGCGGCCTCAAGGAGCAGGGATCACAGCGGCGAGTCAATGTGGTCGCGGCAACAGGAGTGATTGTTCGATGCAGCGAAACAGCAGCGGTCGTGGCAGCGAGCATCAGTGGTTGTAGCAGCAAGGCCGACTCTTTTTTATTTTGCTTGCCATCCTCTGCCTTTGGCCTCCTTCTTCATCCACTTGAGAGCACCCTTCAATGTTTTCATTCCTCTCCAAATACCAAGCCACTGTTTTACCTGCAGCCATACACTTGAAAAGAAATCACAAGCAAAGTATAGATGATCATGCGATTCAGTTGCTCTATTACAGAAGGGGCAAATCAAATCAAATCAACTTCCATTGTCTTTATCAAATCCTTTGTCTCCAGCCTTTGGTTTGCTGCCAGCCATAGGATGAAGGCATGCTTAGGAATGATTGTACAGTACCACACGACCTTGCTCCATTCTCTGCACTCTGAATTTCCCACCTAAGGCCCATGAGTTAAGTAGCTGTTGAGCGTCTTCTATTGTACCTGCAGTGGTTAGTATCTCATCCCTAATAGCGTCTTCTATGAACATTCCAAACCCAGAAACTCCCTTGCCGAATGTATTGGTGGTGGATCCACTTAATCCATAGGCTGTCCTTCTTTTGCATTATGTCCCAAACCATGTTTATAAGGAAAGCCTTGTTCCATGTTTTTAAGTCTCTGAGCCCAAGGCCGCCTTCATCTTTAGGAAGACAAACATCTTTCCATTTTATCCTGTGAGATTTCCATAAGAACTTGGCACATAGGCTATTAATTCTTTGAATCAACACTGTTGGAGCAGGAAGAATGGAAAACCAAAAAGCTTCTGTGCCCTGCAAGACAGCACGAATTAGCTCTACCCTTCCTGCATAAGAAAGTGTTTTTGAATTCCAATAACTTATGTTTAGGGCTGGCAAATGGTACGGAAATTACCATACCAACCACGTACCAACCACAAACCGACTATGTTGGTAACCACACTTGTGGTAACCAACATGGTGGTAACCATCTTAGCGGTAACCAC
Source organism: Persicaria tinctoria (assembly GCA_037127255.1). Lineage (NCBI taxonomy): Eukaryota > Viridiplantae > Streptophyta > Magnoliopsida > Caryophyllales > Polygonaceae > Persicaria > Persicaria tinctoria. The sequence goes on from JBANSL010000014.1 coordinate 1,681,065, forward strand.
ATGAAGGTGGTACGGTAATGGTAATGAAATCTGAATACCATGGTTACCATGGTTACCAAGTATATATATTATTTTATTATTTAATGTTTTATTGTTATTATCTTTAAGTTTTTGATTTATATTTTGTGTTTTGCTTTTGACCTAAATTGGTCATTTCTACATTTTCTACTCTAAACAGTATAAACATTTTGAATGTTTGAAGACTTTGACCTTGTTTTGTTTGAACTTACACGGACATTTTGAATGTTTGAACAATTGAACTTGATTTGTTTCAAAACTTTGAACTTGGTTGGTTTGAATTGGTTTGTACTTTAAGTTGTGAACTTGATTTATTTGAACTTTTAATAGGTGGTAATCATATTATTTTTAATAACCATATTTTTTCGTTCGATAACTTTGATGACTACCGAAAGGTATAGCCAAGGGGTTTAAAAAAATTACAAACAGAATTACACCTTGGTAACCATGGTAATGTACCGATGGTAACCACAAGTCGTGGTTACTACATATACGGTAACCACGACTTGTGGTTGGTACGTGGTATGAAAATTTACGTACCACCAGTTTGTGGTTGGTACGCGGTAATCACCATTTTTTGGTGGTTACCGTACCATGCCAACCCTACTTATGTTTGCAATCAATTTATCAAGAAGAGGGGAGAATTGAGAGAGAGTTAACTTCCCCGAAGAGATAGGGATCCCCAAGTACTTGAAAGGGAAGGACCCTGGATTGAAGCCCGATCTAGTAGAGAGATACTGTCTATCATCATCTTTAACCCCTGCTATATAATAAGTTGATTTTGTGCTGCTAACTTCCAAGCCAGAGACAGCCATTAAGTGTTCAAGTGAGTCAAGGAGAATTTTCATCGAGTTTCTGTCTCCTCTAGAAAGAAGGATGATGTTATCTGTGTATGCCATGTGTGTGATCTGCATAGCCTCGCATTTAGGGTGGAATTTAAACAGAGGTTCCTGGTCCTGCATCTCAAAACTCTTGATAAATAATTAGCACATAATACAAAAATCAGAGGGGAGGTTGGATCTCCTTGGCGAAGTCCTCTCTTTCCTTTGAAGAAACCTTCTAAACTGCCATTAATATTCGGAGAGGAGGAGGAGGTACAAATGCATTTGCACAAGCATTTGATTGATCAATCTCCAAGAAAGAGTGTCATAGGCTTTCCTAAGATCAAGATTTAAGATGCGCATCTGGGGCTAATCCTTTTTCTAGTATACTTTCTGATTAATTCTTGCAGCAGCATAACATTCTTGCTCATGATCCTGCCCTCAATAAATCCTACTTGCACAGGTGAACTAAGGAGATTAATTCAGGCCTAAGTCTAGCAGCAAGTATCTTTGTGATTATTTTATAAGTCACATTGCATCAAGATATGGGTCTAAAATCCCCCACTGTGTTGGCATTTGGAGTCTTTGCAATTAAAGAGATACTTGTGTGGTTGATCTGCTGGAGAAGCCTCCCTGATGTAAAGAATTCCATGATTGCATCGCAAAGCTGTTTGACAGTAGTGCCCCAGGTCTGTTTAAATTTTTTTGAAGTGTAACCGTCAGGCCCAAGAGACTTGTCATCTCCTATACTCCTTAGAGCCTCCTTAATTGACACAGGTTACTGGCTGTGTCAAAGCCTGTTGTCTCTCGTCTTTTAGGATAGCTCCATATCTGTAGTCGGTTTGCTTGTACCCAATAGATCTTTGTAAAAGGCCTCAAACTGGATAGTTGCAGCTTCCAGAGATGTTGTTTCCAGCCCATCTTCTTTCACCAGCCAACAAATATGATTTCTCCTCATATTCTTCTTCATCAGCCCATGGAAATAAGCAGAACACTTGTCTCCCTTTAAGGTGTGCCTCGCCTTTGCCAACTGAGAGCTGAATTTGTAATCTGCTTCACATAATCTCCTTGCTTTCTTTTTTGCACATTCCAAATCCTGTATGCGTATTGGGGAATCAGGGTCCTCCCTTAAGGCTTGAAAGGCTCATTCATAATCATCTTCAGCAGCCTTGGCTCTAGCAGTAATGTTTGAGAAGTGGTTTCTGTTCAGCTCTGTTAAGGGTTTTTTCAGATTATAGAGTTTCTTGCACAAGATGTATTGATCAGAACCCCAGCCATAAAAAACCCAACTTTGTAACACTATTATGGAAGTTTTCAGTATGACCTTGAACTGAGCGAGCAGGGACAGATTCAGAAGAAGCCATGACCAAAGCCAGACCAAAAGTATTACTCAGCAATTCAATTCCAGCAGCAGACTCAACAATGCCAGGCACAGATTGGGGTATTGGACCCAAATTAACATTATCATTGTTCAAACCATTAGAATCTAACCTAGAGGACCCAGCAAGACCCGGGGGAAGGGGGGCCATTGGTTCATCCATTTGCTTGTCCTCTTTTCTCACAAATCTGAAATTGGGGGTTTCTTCTATGGTCAGCCAAACTGAAATTCCAAAAGGATTTGGGAGAGTAGGAGGTAGAGGAGTGGAGGAGAGGGATCAATTTGGGAAAAGGGGATGAAAGGGAGGTTTCCGAATGGAATGAAAGAGGGCGATACTGTTCAGTCGAATCCAGGTAGCCCTAGCAATCGGGGGATCCGTTGTTCTTCATCCAATCTATAATTCCTTATGGATTTAGACTCTTGGGAGCTGGGGAGTGCAGGAGAGGGAGCAATTTGGGGAAAAGGAGAAGGGAAAGAGGTTTCCGATTGGAATCAAACCAGGAGGTAGTTGTTCATTCGTCACTTTCCCAGCCAAACCCTAGGGAAATGGGGTTTCATTGTTCGGCATTCATTCTGTAATTCCGTAAGGATTTGGGTTCTTTGTGGGTGGCGAAGTGTGAAGACAGAGTCAAATTAGGGGAAGGATGAAGAATAGGAGGTTTCCGAAAGGAATCAACTAAGGTGGTACTTGGTCACTCGTCTCCTTCGCAGCCGAGTGAGAAAGTCGGGCTGAACTACAACCCAAGCTCTGATTCTATGAACTCCAGGCCTTTGAGGGGTGTAAAATCTAAATCCGGGGAGAGTTGGAGGATTCCGGCACCGGAGGTGTGCCGTCGATTGAAAATCAGAACCTTTGTCAGTAGTCAGCTCTCGGTCAGCGGTCAGAGATTTTGAAAAATCTGACCGTTGGAGAGAGTAACGGCTATCTGCTCAGCTTCTTTTCACTCTCGTTTTGCTTTCCGATTCTGACCCAGCTGTGTTGTTGAGCTTGTAGATGGTCGGCGCTTTCTAGTTGTTCCCGACGACGTTAGTGGTGGATCCACCACCGGGGCCGGTGGCTTCCGCTTTGCGTCTCCTTCTTCGAATACTATAGAAGTTCTTTTCAGATTTTCGAATTAAATGATGTGGTTCGATATTTTAAACATGTGGTTCAAGTGTAGTTGTCGGGGTGTGGTGTAACCGAACTCTGACGCCGTGAATTGGTTCAAGATTTTGAAAAGAAATAGTTCATGGTATTAAAAATAAATTGTTCATGATATCTTAGGGAGGGGTTCAAGATATTTTAAGGAGGGGTTCAATGTGTTAACAAAATGTGGTTAGTATATTTAAGAATAAGTGGTCTAGACTTTTACTCACGCATGGTTTGAGACTTGTATAACATGTGGTTTAAGACTTTAACATGTGTGGTTCAAGAGTTATACAACATTTGATTCAAGATTTTAAGAAAAAAAATGGCTCATGGATATGAACAAAAAGTGGTTATGACTTTTACTCACTTATGTTTTAGGACTTATATAACAAGAAATTGTTTGGGATATTAATTAACAAGAAGCGGTTCAAGGTGAAATGGAGGGAAAACATTTTCTGAATTTTGATTGAGAGTTTGTATCCGGGCTTTACATGTATTTATACAAGGCTTATAAGGCTTACTGAAACATTGGGCTGCACAACCAAACAGAATTACAAATCTCAAAACTCATATATCCTATTCACCCCAATCTAACCATCACCCGTTAAAATGGTAGGTTGCTAGCTTATAAATATAGGCTATATAGCCGAGTAAATCAGGTGAAGATGGTATAACTATACATATTCTTTGATAGCTATATTAGATGATCCTTATCGGTACTTGAATTTTGCAAGATTGAATGAGTTATGTGAAAGAGTGGGGGCATCACCCCAACTTCAAATCGTGACGGCCTATACTTCAGATGCTAAGATAGTAGTCAAAGTTCTCCAAAATTCAATTTGATGATTGAAGGCATAATAAGGATTCTACTTTCTATTCACAAAGACCAAATCAGTGGTTATTTTTCTCATCTGTTTTTGGTGAAGATGGTTGGACGCAGTGCATCTATTATCTTGCCATTTATTCCAACAAGGCAAGATGGTATTGTGGCGAATGTCTATCTAGATTTTATTTGCTTGGCACAGTTTCTGGAGAGTTTGTTCCCACATAATGTTGTCCAAAGTGATATTCGTTTCTCATCTTTTATGAGCTACATAGGGAGATCAAATTCCTTGGAAAAGCATAAAAGACTTTTGTGTGCTCCTTACTTCTTCAAAAGTATCAAAGGTCATTGGATTTTTTTTCCTAATGTCAACCATGCGATGAATGGGAACCCCATATACAAAGAAGTCATCGGTGAAATATTTCAACTCGTGGTTGGAGAGGAAACATTACATCTAGTAAAGGACCGAGCGGTAGGATTTTTGTTGTTTACAAGATTGCTCCGACTCCAAATGAGGCTCCACCATAAGATGAAAATTTTGAATGTACCTCGTTTGCGACCTTCCTATGAAACCTAGCAGAGCACAAAGCTTATAGAAAATACTCGATAGCCATGATTCAAGATACAATGTCCCCCATCCGTTCTGTTGGACACTAGCTAGGCCTCTAAAATCCGTTGTTCTAGCTTTGAGCCTGAAAAGGAAGAACTCATGCGACATGGGTAGGGTTTAAGTCATTTATAAATCACTACTCCGAACATCCTTATTCTCAATTTGCTTTGATTGTTGAGTGCTCCCAAACCTTTTTGTTCATTAAGGGACCTATTATAATCGCGCTTTTTCGTTAATATAACAACAACAACAACGTGCCCAGTATATCCCGCTTGAAGCAGGGTCTAGGAGGTCGAGTTGTAATTAGAAATGGATTGGAAAATAGACTTTTTAGGAAATTGACAGGATATATGATTGGGCTTTTTGACACTGTGGGCCTTTTGTAATTAGGAAATGGGCTGGTGATTACTCTCTCCTTTATTAGTGCATTTTGTGGGATCTGTGACCATTTTTCATATGCATTTAATCATAGCACCTTATGATTAAATGTGTATAAAAAATTGTTATAATCCTACATTTTGTGGTGCGCTAACGGGGGAGTGGTTAGGAATAGTGGAACGTAATTAGGAGGGTGAAGTCTCGAGCGGATAGTCTTATTTTCTTTTAGGGAGGACCCTTGGTTTGGTCCTTCTTTTTCTTGTCACCTTGGTTTAACTACCACATCTATATATTTACCTTTTCAGGACTAGGTCGAGAGGGTGTTTCCTAGTGACCCAAGACAAATCCTCGAAGACATGACAAGACTCCACACCAGAAACAACCACAAGAAATTAAGAAGAAAAAGACAACACACAAGAATTAAGAAAAAGATGCGCAGAAACAGGATGAGACGGCAGGAAAGCGCGATGCTGGAAAACACTGCACCCTACTAGTTAAAATAAAATTTCACAATTGTTTCAGGAAGGACCTGATATACTGGTTTGTGAAATTAGGGTCTGATTTTTAGAATCAATTTTGTGAATTTTTTATTAGGCTTTGTAAATATATATGTGGTTGTTGCAGAGATGGAAAATACTATCACACACGTTCAATTTCAAGACTTAGTGGGGTGTTCTAGGCAACATATAAGCTTAGATGAATTTTAGCATATCTTTGCCTATATTGATCAGTACGACTGTCATACGTATTTTGTGGTAGCTACCTTAGAGGAGTATTGTCGATATTTGGATTTCACAAAATTAATCGAGTTTTGTGAAAGAGTGGGGGTATCACCCTCAATTCAATCCACGTTTTAGGTCGGCCTTTGTAGTGCTTATCTATGAAGTGAAATAACCCGGACAATATTGAGACTACAATTCCTCCTCCATGGGTGGACAATTTCGAGACTGCAATTCCTTCTCCTCATTGGGTGGCCTTTTCAGACGTCTGAATCATCGGCTTAGCCACATCATACAGGTCAACAATGTTATGCTCGATGTTTTGAGGGGTGGGCGAACCCACAAAAATGACTTTTTTTGTGCGGCCGAGAAGAATTCCAAATGAATCGAGCAGATGTGTATAACATGTATTCTCTTGGAATCGGAGTCTGAGGTCTTCAGCAATTTCTCGGAATACGGATAGCATATTGTATTTCAATTCATCGGAATAATCATCAAAAAGAAACTTACTACACCCATCCAACCATTATTGGAAAGATATGAAATGCTCATCGAAGATAGCATAGCGTTCTTCCTCCCCTATGGAGATGAAGCCCAAGGGCTTCGTGCACCCTTGAAAATATAGAGATAATGATTCCGTTGCAGGATACTTCAATGCACTAATGACGAATTTCGAAATCTCATTGTCAAACTCGATGCAGTTGAATGGGGTTTCAACAGACAGCTTGTAGTCAACTGTGAGTTGAGCTCTAAGTAGGAGTGATCGAACATCGCCGGAATCGAATTCTTAAAAGACTTCGCAATGGTTATTAGATTTTCAGCCGATAAGATGATATATAGCTTGATTATCAACGCTGAAGTTGCTATGAAACTTGCTACGAAGTATAACTTTAATTATTTATAAATCACTCCGAACATTCTTGTTATATTCTAAAATTTACTGAGTTTTGTGAAAGAGTGAGGGTATCACCCCCAATTCAATCCACGGGTTAGTCCAACCTTTGTAGTGGTTATCTATGAAGTGAAGAAACCCGAACAATTTCGAGACTATAATTCTTCCTCCTCCATTGGTGGAAAATTTCGAGACTGTAATTCCTCCTCCTCCTTGGGTAGCGTTTTTAGACGTCAGAATCATCGGCTTAGCCACATCATACAGGTCAATAATGTTATGCTCGATGTTTTGAGGGGTGGGCAAACCCACAAAAACGACTTTTTTGGTGCGGTCGGGAAGAATTCCAAATGAATCGAGTAGATGTGTATAACCTGTGTTCTCTTGGAATCGAAGTCTGAGGTCTTCAGCAATTTCCCGGAATACGGATAGCATATTGGATTTCAATTCATCGGAATCATCATCAAAAAGAAAGTTACTGCACCCATCCAACCAATCTTTGAAAGATATGAAATGCTCACCGAAGATGGCATAGTGTTCTTCCTCCCCTATGGATATGAAGCCCAAGGGCTTCATGCGCCCTTGAAAATATTGAGATAATGATTCCGTTGCAGTATACTTCAATGCAGTCATGACGAATTTCGAAATCCCATTGTCAAACTCAATGCAGCTTAATAGGGTTTCAACAGACAGCTTGTAGTCGACTGTGGTGCGGTCGAGAAGAATTCCAAATGAATCGAGCAGATGTGTATAACATATGTTCTCTTGGAATCGGAGTCTGAGGTCTTCAGCAATTTCCTGGAATACGGATAGCATATTGGATTTCAATTCATCGGAATCATCATCAAAAAGAAACTTACTGCACCCATCCAACCAATCTTGGAAAGATATGAAATGCTCACCGAAGATGGCATAGTGTTCTTCCTCCCCTATGGATATGAAGCCCAAGGGCTTCGTGCGCCCTTGAAAATATTGAGATAATGATTCCGTTGCAGTATACTTCAATGCAGTCATGGCGAATTTCGAAATCCCATTGTCAAACTCAATGCAGCTTAATAGGGTTTCAACAGACAGCTTGTAGTCGACTGTGAGTTGAGCTCCAAGTAGGGGGGATCGAACTTCGCCGGAATCGAATTCTTAAAAGACTTCGCTATGGTTATTAGATTTTCGGCCGATATGATGATATATAACTTGATTATCAATGCTGAAGTTGCTATGAAATTGCTAGAAGTATAACTGTAATTATTTATAAATCACTCCGAACATTCTTGTTATATTCTAAAATTTACTGAGTTTTGTGAAAGAGTGGGGGTATCACCCCCAATTCAATCCACGGGTTAGTCCAACCTTTGTAGTGGTTATCTATGAAGTGAAGAAACCCGAACAATTTCGAGACTACAATTCCTCCTCCTCCATGGGTGGAAAATTTTGAGACTGCAATTCCTCGTCCTCCTTGGGAAGCCTTTTTAGACGTCAGAATCATCGGCTTAGACACATCATACAGGTCAATAATGTTATGATCGATGTTTTGAGGGGTGGGCAAACTCACAAAAACGACTTTTTTGGTGCGGCCGGGAAGAATTCCAAATGAATCGAGCAGATGTGTATAACCTGTGTTCTCTTGGAATCGGCGTCTGAGGTCTTCAGCAATTTCCCGGAATACGGATAGCATATTGGATTTCAATTCATCGGAATCATCATCAAAAAGAAAGTTACTGCACCCATCCAACCAATCTTTGAAAGATATGAAATGCTCACCGAAGATGGCATAGCGTTCTTCCTCCCCTATGGATATGAAGCCCAAGGGCTTCGTGCGCCCTTAAAAATATTGAGATAATGATTCCGTTGCAGTATACTTCAATGCAGTCATGACGAATTTCGAAATCCCATTGTCAAACTCAATGCAGCTTAATGGGGTTTCAACAGACAGCTTGTAGTCGACTGTGAGCTGAGCTCCAAGTAGGTGGATCAAACTTTGCCGAAATCGAATTCTTAAAAGACTTCGCTACGGTTATTGGATTTTCGGCCGATAAGATGATATATAGCTTGATTATCAATGTGAGACAGAGTTTTACAACATCTATGATCCTGTTGTCCTCACTTAAAGCCTGAAAAGGTAGAGCTCGTGTGACATGGATATGCCTTAAATAACTTCGAAAAACTTTATTATATCCAATGTGGGATGGGGTGTTACATCATCCAATACCTTGTCATTTATTCCAAAAAGGGAAGGCAAGATGGTATTGTGGTGAATATCCATCAAGATTTTCTCTGCTTGGTGCAGTTTATGGAGAGTTTGTTCCCGTGCTTCTCATCTTTTCTGACCTATCTAGAGAGATCAATGATCATGTTCTTTGAAAAAGCATAAAAGGCTTCCGTGTGATTGGAACTTGAGGGTTTTAAGTTGATATGCTCATGAATATGATTCTAGGACTCTACTTCGATACGGTAATCATGCTTATTTGAAAGTGTCATACTTTGCGTCTAAAAATGTTTAATTCTTTGCTATTGATCGACCCTTAATTGGTATGATGTTACAATGGTTTATTTACATACCCTGAAGAAAAAAAAGACCGGTAAGACTTATTCAAAATTCTAATTAATGTTGTTATTGTTATGAAATTATTTATTATACCCTTACATTGATATGGCTTGCTTGAAATTTGTCTGTGTGATTTCTAGATTCTTACGCCAAAACAACTTATTTAATGTTTGTTGTTCTGATCCATAAAATAAGTTTGTAATAGGGTTGTTATTAAAGTAGTTAATTATTAAAAATTCTCATGGGTGAACCTACGAAGTGATGTTGGAAAATCTGATTTGCCATATTGTTCATATTGTTTGACTTTTAATTTAGGCATTTGATAACGATTAGGAATGATATGTGAACTTAGTAGTTCGGGGGGTTCGGCTAAAGCTCATTCGTACGTGAAAATGAGTCAAGTTTGTAAGACCCGGGGTCTTAAGAAGCGCGAGCCCATACCACCTAGTCCTCTCAAGTCCGTTGTCCTCACTTGGATCCTGAAAAGGGAGAGCTCTTGTGACATAGGTAGGGTTTGAATCACTTATAAACCACTCACAACATCCTTATGATATCCGATGTGGGACGAGAGTGTTACAATCTCCCCCACTTAAAGCACTGACGACCCCGTCAAGCCCAAGGGACTGCCTTCCGGGAGGAGCGTACCCGATCATACTGTCGGCGCACCTCCGATCCCGGAGTCGGATCTGATACCATCTGTAAGACCCGTGGTCTTAAGAGACACCAGCTCATGCCACCTAGCCTCTCAGGTCCGTTGTCTTCACTTGGAGCCTGAAAAGGAAGAGGTCTCAGAGCGGACTCTGGGCTCGGAAGTGCGCCGACAGTATGTTCGGGTACGTTTCTCCCGGAGGGCAGTCCCTTGGGCCTGACGAGGTTGTCAGTGATTTAAGTGGGGGAGATTGTAGCACCCGTCCCACATCGAATATCAAGAGGATGTTAGGAGTGGTTCATAAGTGATTCAAGCCCTACCCATGTCACAAGAGCTCTTCATTTTCAGGCTTCAAGTGAGGACAACGGACTTGAGAAGGCTAGGTGGCATAGACTGGCGCCTCTTAAGACCCCGACTCTTACAAAGTTCGGGTCATAACGAACTTAGCTCGAGCTCGTTATATAATTTTCTAAACCCAAATAACTACTGGAGTGACAATGGAGCACTATATATATGTAAATGAAATGATATGTTTTTAGCTCAGGATAGGTCAACTTAATCACCATTGGATAACAACTCGTAGGTGACAATTGTTGTTGCAGTTAATTTTTCCTCCATGTTCTTTTCCTAGGACTTCAGATTTTGTCAACTCAAGTAATCACATAAACTCATCTTAGGAATCCATTTGATTCATTATTTTGGCAAAATTTCTGGCAAGCGGGCAAGTTGGTTGATTTAGGTTTGCCATTCCACTATCAATTTTAGATTGGTGATCAGCGAAGACCAAAGACTTGTAGCCAAGCTCGAGCTCAGCTTGAATACAAACAAGCAAAATGCTAAACTCGAATTTAAATGAGCTCGAGCTTGGCCTAAATCTCGCAAGTCGAGTATGAAACTAAACTCGATAAAAAAAAAATTGTGCTCGACTCGATTTGATTTGAATAGAAACAAGCTGAAAATATGCACACCCAAGTTTTAAGCATACCCAAGTTCACTTTAAAATTATCAAAAAAAAGACCGAAATTCTCAAAATGAAAAGTTTGCTCTAATACGTGTTTGGAAAGCCAAAAGAGCATTTTTAACAAATCGGTAAATCATTAGAGAACTAATTTATACAAATGACCCTGTCAATCAGGTCATTCGAAAATTCGAGATCGGTTTCAAATTAATCAAGTTACTATTCATACAATGAATTTTTCATCAGCTTCAAAGTTGGTAGAGATTCTTGACTATAGCCAATCCACAATGATTTACTTAATGAAAAATTCACCGTCAGACCGAGTCAACACCATGATTAAAATATGCTTAAAGCATGTTTCTTCTTTTGATTCCATATTTCTACAACCACCTTGTTCAAGCAACTCTTTGGGTACCAAAATATATACTATCCAACCATTGAGGATTTTTTGTACCAATCCATCACCGGAACCGTTTAATATACAATGTACTTTCCGACTATTTTGTTGTAGCGGAGAAACTTAACTTTCATTGCATATTCTAACCCAACAATGTACTTTTCGACTATTTGGTTGTAGTTGGGAGTAAAAAAGAAAACAAAATGGCATCGTATTCACTCGGATAACAAACTCTAGCATTGAATTTCGCTGTTTTTGATGAGCTATTTTGTAGGAGAATCACAAATGCAAAGGGGGGTCCAAAAAAAGAGATGCAAAATTCTCTCGTAGTGTCTTTATCTACAACTGTGTCAAAAACCGAAAGAACCGAAAGGACGCCCCTACTTATGCAAAAGAGACTTCTATTGTGTGTATAATTGATGTGTACCTGTCACACAGCGTCGGACCTCTCAAAAGGGTTTCATGTCCACCTGCTCAGCCCTGAAGCACTCGGTTAGCGGTCAGCTTGCTTTTTCCTCAGGCACTTCCCGTTTCATCTTCACTATCTTCATCGTCGCTGCAACTCACCATATGACAAGTTAAGAAGGGTATATATGAATGAAGGCCTAAAGACAATTCTAAACAAATTTCACTTGTTCTTTTCCTTATTCTTACCTATTTTCAGGATACTTTGCAAGCCTCCTAGCATCCAATCCTGTGATATATTTCTGGGAGCTCTGCACATTATCGGCACCTGCAGATATTTGATAGACATTAGTGAACTGATATGGGAGCAAAGAACAACTTCCGAACAAAATATGTCTACCAAAATAGAACTTCAGAGAATAAATACCCTTGGTCAACTGGAATGCATGCAAAGCACACCGCTCAGAAGCCAACCTCACAGGAGTGTTTCCATCCTTCAAACACTCTGCTAGAGCTGGACCGAAAACGGAAGCTTGTGCCATGATTGCTGAAGGATTTCCCTGAAAAATAAATAAAATTATCACGTCTCAAAGTTGTTTTGGAAGATTTAAAGTGCGTGCAAGTGACAGGGAGGAGAGAAATTATTACTTTTGCTGCAGCTTTCAGGGAGGACAATGCCCTTCTTCGGACTTCACTAGAATCATCCTGGAAAGCTGAAACTATGGACACAAGAAGTTGGGAATGCACAGTGGTGTTTGATGGATCATATTTGACTTCATAAAGAAGGTATCTTCCTAATGCTTTGACCGAGCCTTCGCGTACAGGGAACTGCAAGGAGAAAAAGGCAAAATAAATACACCCCATCATATTCAAGGAAGCTGGTCGCTACCAAATCTAAGTACATAAGTGATAAAAGGCTGATACCTTATCATCATTAACGTTGGTTTTAATTGCCCCTAAGACTGAAGAAAAGACGGACAACGCACATACTTCGGAAGCATTGTGTCTAAGCATGGATGAGAGTGTTACAGCTGAACCATGTCTAGCACACCAGTTGGAGGATGAAGAAAAGCTTGAAAGCTCCTGAAGTAGGTCTTGCAGCTGACCATCATCAACATACTGCAGAAGAAAACCGCCAGTTAAATAACAAAAACCACCCTGGTACAACCCGAGGGAAGGCATTGAATACAGGTATAAATCATACCTGGGATACGACCCCGAGAATGGTAGCAGCAGAATTGCGTATTTGGTCATCTTCCTGGTCAAGTAAACTCCTAAGCAGGTCGTAAACGCGTGTCCTCACTGGGGCACTCATGCTCTTCCCAGCATGCTTTACCACTCCCCTAAGAGCAGTTAGAATTGCTTCTCTGACACCCCCATCCGATGTCTAAACAACCATTACCCAGGATCAATAAAACTGCTTACAGAAATCCCATATTAATAAAATAATAACAAAAAAGATTGAAGAGAACATTGACCTGAAAAGTGGAAAGAAGATCAGTAACCAATGGATCAACCCTAGTGCTGAGTGCACTCAACTTCCCAAGAGCCAAAGCAGCACTCGAACGAACAGTCCTGGAATAAAAACTCCTCTATTAAGTAAATAATTCTAGAAACCAACCCCAAGAGACAAAATGCACTGCTGAACAATGCAAAAAATCATAACAAAATCATCAAATACATCTTATAACACATAGGCAATGGTCCAAAATAATCAAGTAACCTGGTGTTGTCCTGAAGACACTTGATGAAAGTTGTCTGCAGCTGAGGTAAGAACGGTTTCAATGCCATACCACCCTTTCCAATTATTATGATTAAGGTGGACAAAATGGCACTCTTCACTTGCCATGGGAACCGATCACCTATAATTCGGATGAGAGGCCTGAAGAAAGCAAAGCATGTTAGATACAATGAAGGACACATTACAGAAAGATCTCCCCATGAACATTAGACTCCTAGCTCAGCATGAGATTCAATATCAGCAATAGAAGTTGACATTAAAAAATAGTTATAACAGCAAAATAACCCCACCAATTTTCACTTACCCAGTTATTGGTATCACAAATCCCTTCAATGTTTCCTCACTGGTTACTTCAATCAACTCCCCCAGGCCAAGTGCTGCTTGTTCTCGTAGTTCTGCCGATCCACTTATAAGGCCCTTTAGCACAAAGAAAAAAGTAAGAAACAACAATCCGTTAAGTACAACACAAAATAAAAATGATAGCATCTATTGAAGTTAAACACCACCAATTAATCCTTGCTTATCAGCCCAATGTGATCCCACATAAAGCAGGGACATGCCGAGTTTAATATATGTTCACAAGGTCATACCAAGTTTAATGTATGTTGACAAAACATTAAATAGCATAGCATAACCAGCAAAAACACAAGTAGAATGCAAAGGTTAGAAAATTACTTGCAGAAAGATAGGAAGAAGAGGCTGTAGAGCTTTAGGAAGACAGAAACCAGGAATCAAGACTGCTCCTCCCTGGCATCATTAACCAATATGTCAATAAAGCAACCAAAACTCAACCAAGTTACTAAAATAACAAAGTCATCGGGTAAAGGCAAAAGTCAACAATTTTTACTCCAGCACACAAAAGTCCATTAAGTATATCTTACCGGAGCAACCTTCTTCTTTCTTCGTTCCTTGTCTCTCGATGTTGATACAGCATCTCGTACCAACTTTATGTAACTAGGAAGCAATTCCTTCGGAACAGAACCTATAACTCTTGACAATGCCTCCCATGCAACCTATTAAGCAAACTGTTAACACACTGCATAAAAACACAAATGCTAAAGCGTATCCAAAGTTTCAAGTATACTACCTGAACAGTGGCTGAATCCACATCACTGAGCATTACAATCAATGTAGATATCATATTAGGCGCCTCATCCACCAAATATAGCTTGCTATTTTTGAAGAAGTACCCAATAAGGTATGAAGTACTTCTCCTAATTGATGCCTGAAATGTCAGAAACAGAAACCATTGTGAGAACATGCACCCTTCCAAAAGAAGCCAAGAAAATGTTGTCAACCGTTCAACAAGACATGCTGATGAGGAATTTACAAATGTGAAGGCAGAGAGCACACCTTATTATCACCAGCCCCCTTCAGAAACTCTGATATCAATGGTTCAATTCCTTCCTCATCAATTACCGACACAACAGTTTCTGCTGCCTTTGTTGCTAAATTTTGAACATTCTGGAGAAATCAGCAAAAATATATATATAAATTATTTTACATGATTTGCAATGCCATTTACCATTCTGGACTCAAATACATTATAGATTTACTAAAAGAAAATGCATTCTCTGGAGGAAGCATACCATATTTTCATCACCCATTGCAGAAAGTAAAGCAGGAAGAACATTGCTAAGATGGGGGTTGAGACCCGGACCAGCAACCTCAGCCAAAGCTCCAAGAGCATGGGCATTAAATTCACTGAACAAAAACGCAAACCAATTGTATTCAGCAAGAGCAGATAAAATCTCAACCCCAAAATATACCAAATATGTACCTAAGGGGAAGCTGGATCAATTTCGGCAAGATATGAGGCAAGACAGCAGCTGTCCTGACACTATAATTTCACGAACAAACACAAATATCAGAACAATAATCAAACACAGCTGCATCAACCAACTTTCACATAAATAAAAGGTGCCTACCTTAGGATTTGTTTAAGACCATCAAGTGCTGTGTCAGAAGTTTCATCATCCTCCAAAGCATGTAGCAGTGTTGGAACAATTTCATCAATAGCTTGCAGCCCAGCACTCTACAAGATGAAAAATATTAAATTTCATACAGGAACTTCAAGAAAGCCTGCATATAGAAATAAACTATAAAACAGCCCACCTTGTACAAAGTGCTAAATGCCATTCCAGCAGACTCTCGTACCTCCGCCATACTGTTAATTACGAAGACAATGTCATTACTTGCTACCCAACACAAACTAAACAATAAGAAAATTGCAGACACATCAGCACAAAGCCATTGACAAACCTATCACAGAGAGCAACACGAATAGTAGGGATAAGCTCATCCATGAAGCTCAACAGTTGACTCTTTCCAGCACTTGCCATAACCTCACTTAAACCAATGCAAACACCCTGTAACATTTTTATTATGAGAACTAAAGGACTAAAAGTAGAAAAAAAATTATCCGCCAAGGTTTTGTCTTGAGTTATTTGTCAATTAACCCTCATGAACACATTGAAGGATCATTTTAAACACAAGCAATCATGCCAAAAAGACTAAAATACCATCAACTATAGAGTTAAATAAATGATAGTTAGCTAGTAAAACAACCACCTTCATTACTCAAGATATCTTGTCTTTATAAAAGATAAGTAACGAAAATAAGAGGATAATATATTCAAACTTCATTAAGTTTTTAGTTTGAACCCGGAAAAAGTGGCAGAGGATGTCAGTGTTTCATACTTGTCTTCTGCTGCAATCCGGATCCTTGAGCCCTTTTGACAATATCGGAATGATCAGAGGAAGTACCCTCTCACCAAGCTTCCTGACAAGCTCTCCCAAAGAACGCCCAGCAACCTTGAGAATCAGCAATGATACAGTTATGCATGTCATTTGTATATAAGATTCTGAGAAGCCAGACAACAGAACTAAGAGAAAGAAAGAAAAGCATACCTGCCGCCTTTCATTGGATGGTGATGCAAGTGATGATATTAATGTATTCATTAGAACTGGCAAGATTTCCTTGAGAGTTTTGGGGGTATTTGCCACAATTGTTTTCCATACATGCAATGCAGTCTGGCATATTTAAAAAAATAAATAAATGGGTTGTCAGTTTTGTGACCAAAAAAAAAATTAACAAAAGAAAAGAAAGAGAGGATTTACATTAATTTTTGAATTCAAATAGTACTAACAAAACCCCTCTATCTATTACCTGACGAACGGTCAAACTAATGTCAGTTCGGACCATATACAGTGCTGCAAGAACTTCATTGCGTTTCTCTCTGCCAAGTATCTCAATGATAGCCCGTCCTTGTGCTTCAGTACTAGCACCTTCATCATCACTGCCACCCTCAAGTAATGCTTTTCCAGATGTTCCAGCAACCTATACATACAGAATAAATAACATCATTGATATTTCCAAAAGCATAGACAATGCGTTTAAGAGAGTTTCGAAGGACACCTTGAACAAGAGATCTCCCAATAATTCAACAGAACTTTGTCGAATTCGCCAACTATCATTGAAAATACCATCCTCAACAGCAGGAAGGAGTAAAGGCAAAGACCTGACAGAAATAAGATATCAATACATAAAGAGTAAACCAGAAAAAGCTTTTCACAGTGAACCATGGACATGAATTTCATGTTAAAGTGATTACAACAGAAAATGCTTTACACAATAAACTTTACAAGTTGTGCATGATTCTTCAGGCAATGAGGCAACAAACAATGCATCACATATTTTCCATAAATCAAATTCACAAGAACACAAGTAGTCCTGACTGTACATTACAATTTTCATATATTTCTTATCCTGACGAACATGCCGTTAAATTGAGCAATGAAAAAATGTACATGTTCTGCAGACTTACGTCGTTGCATAATGCTCAACAAGAACATGTCCAGCACTAAGAGCAGCATCTCGTACAGATTCATTTTCATCAGCAAGGCCTGGAACAACGCATAGAAAGTATTTCAGGTACCAAAACAAAGATATAGCAGATGATGTTAAGAAAAACAAGGAGGACTTATCATTATCGGCCAGATGGATGCGTAACTAACCCCAAATCCCAACCCCTAAGATGCAGTATATTATATGTTGCAAGTTGCAACCTACAAATTCCAAATCTTACGAATCTAGGATAGATGCAAGGGGTTGAGATAAAGAAGGGGAAGGACTCTAAACTAGATAAAGCTAATGACACATTTAAAGTAACCCTCACACATATTAACAAGCAAAAAAAGTCGGTGTAAATAATGCAAGTTATTATAAACCTAACTCTCTCAAAACCTTATTTTGATAGCAGGCAAAGTTTTGTCTAATGTATTGTTTTCTGATATGCTACCTCACAAAATGCCGTATAGTGATTAAAGAGTGGATCATATGTATCAGTTCCCCATTATTCTATGCTTTTACAAATTTGGACACAAGGGGTCAAGGGTTAATAATTCTTGGTCAAATTTTGATAACCAAGTTCCTACAAACGCTTAAGGTGGTAGCCGGTAGATGGAAAAACAATTATTGTATCATCCTCCAATAAAGCCAGTACTACATTATCTTAGCAAAATGTCAGGATGTAAGATAATGCCTTACAGTGTCTTAGCACGATGTCAGGATGTAAGATAATGACTTACAGTGTCTCAGCAGGATGTCAGGATGAAGGAAACGTTATACATGGGAATTAAAGGCTTAGAAGTATTTACCATCAAGAATGGCAGGCAAGACCTGCTGTAGGTAATTCTGGAATTGAATTCCCAATGATCTTGGCAAATACTACAAAACAGAATTTTATAAATAAATAAATAAAAAGATTTCAAGAATAAACTAGTACAATTTCCAATTATTTCAGCAAATTATCCAAGTATAAGGTTTATGAGCTTACTCTAAAGATGGTCAAATATCCATCACGGACATAAGCCTTCGGATGAGAACAATTACGGATAAGATCGGGAAGAATATGCTCGAAATACTCAGTTCCAAGAGCAGCTAGAACCTGAAACAATACACCAGGATTTTCACTAACTGTACTCAATGGAAACACAACTTTAAATAGAGAGGAGGCCCCATGAAACGATAAAAAATTGTTCATCAATCAAAGCAATAACAAGGAATGAAAAAAGAAAAATATGTGGAACACGGTTGTCAAGAAGGCAGAAAGATAAAAAAAGTAGATACACCCAGGATACAGTTTGGCCAACATTATCACCACTCAAGAACTTTTCCATGCCTCCAAAACATGCAACCCAGATAATTCAAACAATTCTAAGTATATTTTTTATAATCCTGACAGATAAGAACTGAGATTTCTTTTTGCATTTTAGGATATTCCCTTTGTATGGATTATCCTTTTGTTATTTGTCAGTTGCATATATGAATAACCCATTCAAAACAAAAGAGCTCAGATTTAAGAGAAAACTAGGAGCACACTTTTCCAACATTAAACATTTGTAATTTCTATAAAATGATTTTCTAATATGCACACCATCTATATCTAGCAACAGTAAGAACAAAACAACAATCTTTCTTCTTTCATTCGATTCCGCTTACATTAAAAGAACAAAAGCACTGAACAGCGACAAAAAAAGCTCAACACTTTAGGAAAATGTATCAATATTCCAAAATCCAATTCTTAATATGTCAAAGAAAAAGAAAAAAGAAGAAAGGGAATAAAATAAAAACAGCAGGAAGAGTAAGATGTACCCCCTCCGTATAAAAAAAATTGATGCCTTGGGAAAATGTCACTTATTAAGAAAAGCTTTATTTAGAATAAGATGAGAGAGATTAAAGGTTTTTTCCTTTATCAAAAGTATGTATGATTTTTAATTTTAATTGGATTTTGCATTGGAAATTGAAAAGGTTGGGGAATAAATGAGTAAGAGTACCGATGAATTAAAAAAACATATTAAAATATGAAAAAAAAATCGACTATTTTTGTGCTTAAATATCAGTTTTTGAGACAGAGGGAGTAATAATAGTAGATGAAATGCAGGATCTGTCATTTTGGAAACAATGTCAATGACATCATAAAAACGTAAATATATTGATCTAAAACTAATGGTAAAAAAGTTTATTGAAAGCACAATTATATCTTATTTGCACACCTCACTTAGCCCTTGTGCAGCGCCAGAACGTTCAACATTGCTGCTATCAGATTTGAGCATGTCGAGTAACCAAGGAACAAGATCTGTGAAGTTCTCCTCACCCATCCCTCTTATAAGAGACCCAATTGCCCTCGCAGCAACAGATCGTACTTCTGGGATAGGATCCACAAGCACCTGCAAGATATAACAGTGGTTTAATGATCAGTGATAAATACAAACGAACAGAGAAATACATTAATTTTCAAAAAAAGAGCATAGGATATATTATCCAAAGGAAAAGATTACCTTTTTAACTTCAGGAAGCATTAATCCTATATAAGGAATCATGTCTCTAGGCTCTGTAACTAAAGAGCACATATTTCCAGCTATTTGGGCAGCTTTCTTTTTAGTTTCAGCACTTCTTTCACGTAATCCTCTATGGATAATTGGGACCAGAAGTGCAAGTGAAGGGGAATCAATTGAGTTGACAAAAGTTGTCTGCGACAAAAGAATAAGAGTTAACAGGGTGTGAAGGAAATGATAGAATAATCAAGGGAATTAACGGATTTCAAGAACTGTACTTGAAGTAGTATATCAAGTGAATATCTCGTGTGCTCATTTGGATCTGAAAGTGCCTTTAAAAGAGTAGGAACGAGCGACGATATTTCTGGATTCTTTATTACACTTCCAACCTGCGAGAATATAACGATTAGACTATTGTATAACACTCCTACCTAAAAATAACAATGCTTCTTTCTGAAGAGGTTAACCTGTTGAAGAGCCATCTGCCCAGCTGACTGGACCTTTGGATGGGTATCTGTTAACACCTATAATGAAGACAAATACAACATTTATGGATGCACGTTCCCCAACTCGCAAGCTAAGACAAAGACAACAGCTGACGAAAATTATATATATGATCCTTCTAACTTGAAAAAGGATACCTCTGTCAGTTTAGGAACAATTTTCGGCAGACATTGCGAAAGCTGTTGAGGAGCACAGTAAGCCATTGCACCAAGTAGTTGAACACTACTTTGTTTAGTCCGCCAAGCTTTATCTTCAAGACCCTAAAAGGATCAAGAATGAGCAAAATTGTTCAATTGAGTTACTGCAGATTTTATACCTATACTTCAGCATTTGGCATTACAAGTACGAAGAGCCGTAAAATTGGTCCTATCTTAATGTCAAGACACTAATCAAGAATGCACCTCAAAGCTAACCCAACTGTCAAACTTATATTCACTATACAGGTCCGCAGCAATCCCTCTCACAACCCCCTTCACTCCTTCCTCAAAAGATAGAATATTTAAGCATAATAAACTAATCTAAAAACACAAGGAGAACACAGTTTGAATAAAGAAACAGTTAAACATATATTCACTATACAAGTCCACAGCAAACACCTTTAGGAGCGAGGGAAGGACAAGTTTCACTCCATAAACCGTAAGCTGTGACATCATCGAGCGCGCAGCACATTCAGCAGCTTCACGGACTGCAACAACTTGATCAGAGAATGAAACCAAAAGTAAAGGTAACATTACAATAACATACCTGTGAGAACAAGGAAGATGTAAATCAGAAAGCTGCTTATAATATGGTCATATTCTTCAAGGAAAGAATTGAGTTTTTTAGGCAAGAATAACACATACGGTTCAAACAATTTGCCAAGCTTTTCACACAAGCACTCAAATGCCAGCAAAGCTCCTTCACGACGTTTAGCAGAATTCCTAAAAAAATCAAAAGTTTTCACAGGCTGAATTCTACAAAACTGTAATGGACAATAAAACTCAGAGGACATACTATCATACTAATAAGATAATGCTTAAGTACCAATATGCATCTAACCCAGAACATAGTCCAAACAAGTGTCAAATAATAAGAAATAAAACTCATGGGACCCTTCAAAAGAAACCCAATTGTATGCATGGTGTGGTTGTTTATTGAAGATGAAATGAGTATCTCCTAATTAAAACGTACTTCATCCATTAATTCAAACAAAGACTTGAAGAATATCTTGTACATATTCAACAAGCAATTCTGAAGAAGAGCTGAGTAGATGAATAGACCTAAGAAATTAACTGTTGATGTTACAACTGCATAATGTATGAAGTGTTGGATCATCAACAGAATTTCTATGCTGATCCACAGTCACCTAAAAATACAGAGCATAATCTTTCAAATATAAAAGGGTAAATTACAGAAAACCCCCTTAAAATAGATGAGTTTTCCCAAAACCACCCTCATAATAAAAAAATTCAGAAAGCCGCCCATAAATTTAGTTTTTTTTCAAGAGACCACCCACTGCCATTTTTATGTGTAAAAGTTATAACAAAATGAAAAGTATTCATATTTTCTTAAATGTTTTTGTTAACTTATTCAATAGTAAGGTTATATTGAATTCAAAAGATGAGAATTTAATAATTTTCAAACACTTTTTACATATTTAAATGGTCATGGGTGGTTCTTTGAAAGAAAAATAGATTTATGGGTGGTTTTCTGTAAACTTTTATTTCAAGGGTGGTTTTGTGAAAATTCACTTGTTTTAAGGGTGGTTTTCTGTAATTTACCCAATATAAAAATATGCAAGAATTTGTGTATGCAAATATATTCTCTATTCACAGAGATTCACTATGCAGTTACTATTGTGAGAAAATAGCCAGCACAAACCAAAATTCACCAAGTCAGGGCTCAAGGGTTCTGTACCAGGGCCAAGATCAGGGAGAATGAGTAGATTGTTCAACTGCATCACCAAAATCAGTAACAGTGAACATACCTGTCCATGAGAGCTTCCTGCAGTACTGAAACAATCTCATACTTCTTCAAGCAGGATATTCCCAGTCCCTTAGCAACCCCAGCAATTCCAAATGCTGCTCCACGGCGTTCCCCATACTTCTCACTTTTCATCAATTGATCCAAAAGCCTTGAAACAAGAGCAGCTGCATCTTCCTATACAAAGGAAGAAAACAAGAATGAAACAATTACATGAAAGAAGTCAATAGTAGTATTTGCGGCTTGTACAGAATCTCCATATAACCAAGAAAAAAGTAAGAAGAAAAATAAAGTTTTTGTTTCTCAACCCTTTTTCAGTTTAGGAAAATGGGATATAGGATATAATCCAAGATAATGTTTCACTGAACCAACATAACATAGCGGTGAAGTTTCATGTTTCACAACAGAAAAGGGGATTGAAAATGACAATTCAAACACTCATCTCACTATCACATACCTGCTTTGAAGGCACTAAAGGAGACAAACACGATGATACTGCCCTCTGTACTGCTTCTGACGGAGTGTTCAAGACCACAAACAACTTCTCAACAACAGCCTGAACTTTAGGATCATCCTATGGAAAGAGAAATCTTTTACAACCTTGTGTAAAGGTTCAATTTTATTTCCAGTTGTATGGAAAAGGATATAAACAAACAAAAACTGACTTGTACCTTAGACAAATGCTTTGCCAATGCACCAGTGAAGATAACAACACCCTCACGAACTAAATCGTATCTTTCTTCATCGGATGCCTAAATATATATTTAAATAAAAGGAAAATATATGTTATGTATCGTCCAAGATAAAAACGTCTTTTTATTAAAGTTGAAACAGCCCCTCTCAATTGACTGACCTTTTTATTCAAATAGTTATCAAAAATAGGAAAAAGTAAGGAGACATTTTCTCTCCCGTGTTTATCTATAATCAAAATGCCCGCATTGATCATTCGGCCGCGAACATCTGCATTAGGATCAGCCTAGAACATCCAAAACGCAAAATGTGGTAAATCATGAGAAAAGTGCACATAAGTTTAACAGTTTGTACGAACATACTTGAGAGTTAAAATGTCTATACACCCTAGACCTTAATAATAACATGCTAAATTAAGGTCCACAGAAACCAAAAGCATACTTAAACTGTTAGAAAATGCCATGATGACCAGATATGAACAAAAATATGGAGCAGCATAACAATGCTTGTATAGTAAGAAGAAAGGTTTTCCATAGTAATTCAATTAAGGGCTCATTTGGTTTAAATATTGGAAAAGTAAAGGGAATGGAAATGAATGTAGTCCATTTATAGTTCAAACTACATTGTTAAAAAATTTAATCATTACCCTCTTCTAATTTTTCATACCAAATTGGTTATGTTCCTCCTTATTTCAATCACTCATTTGAACAAGGGGTAACCATATCCCCTATACTCCTCTAATCATTACCCCACCTATTTTATTTTTCAGACCAAAAATAGCATTTTTTTCTGATCTAGATATATTTTCCTATACAAAAATATGTTTCCATTCCGTGTACCTTGCATGCTTATACCAAACGAGCCCTAAATGTTTTGAGTTGAGTTCAACACAATACTTTTTGTAGATTCTAATAATGCCTCAGAAAAAGAATAGCTAATGAAGTGAAAATATGCAAGTATAAGTAATTAAAACAAACATAGATTTTCCTGCCTTGGCTACTAACATCAAGAAATAATATAACATTACACAAGATCTTCTTAAAGCCCCCCATTTTTTCTTCATAAATTGATACTTTTGGCAAGTGGGCCTTATACAGGCAAGAAAGAAAAGAAAGAGTTGTTATGGAACATACAAGTGCTCGTGATATCAAGAATGTCATCACAACAGGAAGGTCTTTGGTCCTAAGTACATCAGCCGCAGAGTGCAAAGCCAGAGCCACCCCTTGTCTGCCCAACCACCCAGCATCAAAGCCTTCATCTCCATAACCAGCATCCCGTATATACAAAGAAAAGAGAGTTGACAGTGATTCCTGGCACATGAAACACAACTAAGAGCTTAAGTCCTTGAATAATGGATGTGGATTAAAAAAATAAACAAGAATCATACTTTCTTCGAAGAAAGAAAAACACATGGACATTCAATCAAATAATTTTACACTAACCTGTATGGTATCAGGATATTCATCTAAAGCAGCAGCAATTGCCTCCGCAGCAGCCAAGCGAACATTGTAATTAACATGAGCAAGAGCTTTGTAAAGACCTGAATAGTCAGTCCCAAAATCGCATCCATAACGATCCCACAAATCTTCAGCAGCTTCAGCAACCAACTGTTGCACATTAACAAGAAAATCAACAGCACATCATGTTGAAACAAAATATGAACCCTAGCAGAGTGCTGGCATGAAACTGTATTTTGGGAATCACAACAAAGGTAAGAAAATAACCTTTTCCGGATCATGCAGAGCAATCCAAATACTAGTCGCAACCTCCACATTCTGAGGCATGGAGCGGCTGGCAAAAGCAGGAATGCACTTCACAGCATTTAAGCACGCCATTCTTACATGAAGATCTTTTGCATACATCCCATAGAGGGCCTATGATGCAGGAGAACGTGCATCAGAAGAATTTAAAGAGAATTTGTAATGTGCTGCATATTTTACCAAAACAACTCTAAAAGCATTTCACTTACAGATGCAGCTTCATCTGGTTGCAGACCCAAACACAACTCATTTAGAGCAGCACCAACAGGTGCTTGATAAGCAGGAACAACACCAAGAACATGGTATAGAACCTGAAAAAAGTATATTTTCTATATGAGAAAAGGATATTTTTAGCAACAAAATACAACCATAGTCCAAGGGTTTCAAATATACCGAAAGCATCCGCAGTCGTGGAAGAGGCAGTATAGGATCCATATGTAGATAAAGGACTCTTAGTATATCATCATGAAGTCCAGTTTTCTTTGATGACAGCAGAATCCGTTCCATAATCTGCCAATAAGGTTTAATTATTTGAGAAGTCTAAGGAATAGAATCTTGACTTGTAAAAACCAAAAGACAGTAGATCTCGAAACTCACTGGGAAGATAAATTTGAAAGTGTCTACTGGAAGAGGTCCATATTTGCATGACATAGATAGTCCATTTACTATCCGTTCAAAAAGACCAGATGGTGTTGCAGACACAACCTCCACACAAATTAATGAAACAAGATCAACCACATGACCATCCTCTAATGCAATTAAACGTAGGGCTGTTGCAACATCACGTGCCCAATTGCAAAGAGGAGGAGCAATACACCTAGAAAGCTTCACCAAGGTTTCATATGCAGCATCACCCGCGATTGGTGATCGTAGCAGTGGATCAACAAACTGGACCTGAAATATGAAGATAAAATACTAAAGTTAATGACTAGTAGCTGGAAACATCAATACTCTTAAAAGGTACTCTTCAGAGACATTAATAATATCAATGATAATTGTAATTTGTAAATCATATATAATTTTATAAGTATGCCAGAATACTCGAATGTAGTGTTATAAGCATGCTTCATAATAACAATGATTATAATAACAACAACAAGAATAAAAATAACAGAATGTTCAAATATATGAGGACAAAGATGGAAGCGGCTTAAGATCTATATCAGATAGAAAAGCAACAGCTGTCTAAAGGTACACTGTCAAATAACATAATTAAGGAATCCTCACAAGGTGTCAGTCACCCTACAACTATTCCTAAAATACTGAAGAAAACTATATTCTATTCAACAGACATACTTAGATATTTCAAAACCATGTAATAAATCCACAACTGTTTAGGTAGGGAATGCTAACAAATTCATGGAGAGAAAGAAGTAACCACTTTGCTTTTCAAGCATTTAAAAAATCTTTAAATCTTAAAAGAAAGTAGGAATACAGACCATGGAAGAAAGTTGACTGTGTGCAAAAACAGGATTGGCAATTGCCATCTCCCCAAGAGCCCTAAGCACCAAAGAAACATTCTTCTTAATAGCCTTGACCTTCTCCCTTATGGCAGCTTCTTCTTTAAGCAACTGTTCGCGCGCCTCTTCTTTAGCTGTTTTCCCTTTCTCTAAAATAATTTTTAAAGCACAAAAATTAATCAGATAATTGCATAGATCAGGCATTCAAGTTAAAAATCAAAAGAGACTTGAAGAGGTCATACCAGGTTTTTTGGAAGTTTTGTTGATTTCCCTTTTCCCAACACCACCTTCTCTACGGCCTGCATCTTTCTTTAGAGAATGGGTGGAATTCACATGCCCCTGACAGTAAATCAAAAACCATGAGCATACGATCTAGAGAAAAAAAAACACCATGTATCAATTCAAAGAGAAATATCAGTAATCACCCTGGTGCCGTTTTCTTCAATACTGCCTTTATCATTCTCAAAGTTCCTTGAAGCAATATATACACCAACCTCACTTGACAGAGTGCCTTCAGGGGTATTGAAAACCTAAATCACAAAACAGATGTTCCACGGGTCATGAAATATATATTGAAACTGACTGCGACTATAAAGGATCCAATCACAGAGTCACACCATCCAAAACTGATGTTAACAAGGAAATAATAATAATTGACAAAAGGTTCAACCACATACCAACAAGATTGTAATAAACCAAATGCTTGGTAAGTTCACATTAAATAACATAAGATAACATTTGGAACAAATCAAACAGTGGGAAGGAAGAACTACATAATATCATACCTGAATATCATTTGGTGAAAGAAGGTCGTGTGCTTGGCGATCAGGAAAATTGGTCAAGTACTGCAATAGAAAAGTTTCACATGATTAGGCATATTCATAAATTACCTACTTTCATCATTCACAAGCATGTATGCTGATTAGTACTTGTCTTAAACAACCTTTTCAAACTGGACATAAGTATCTGTTGGAGCCATAGACATCAAGGTACATAAAGAATATACAGCTGCTTGTTGTTCCAAAGAATTAGGACTCATCAATCCTATAGTCCCCACTAGATCCTGCAATCCAAACAAAGCATATTATGCAGTTTTAAGAATGTCTCAACTGGAGAATGTGAAACATAAGCAGCTTGGTATGCTGCCCAAAAATCAGAGTAAGCATTCAATGAACAGTAAATGAAAGAGAGGAAGTACAACACTGATAATGTTACCTCGCATATTCGATTAATCTCACGAGCAAATATTCCCGCAACATCAGAACCGCAGTTTTGTAAACATTTTGAAATCCTCTGCAAAAGGGAGATAAAAATATATAAATTTCGAAGCACAAAAAAAAAATTAAGGAAAGAAGATGGATTATTGATAAAAGACTACCATGGAAACTCAGTTTCCTTGATCTTTTAGGTGTAGCTTTTTTATCAACAATAGATGCTCTTTTAGTTTTGTTTATCTATAACGTGAGCCTCTGTTTATGTTTGTTTAGGGTCCTTAGTTCTGCCTTTCTCTTTGGGTTTTTTTGTGTTGTTACTGCCTTGTTTTCCGCAAGAGTTTCTTGCTGCCTGCACTGACATTGGGTCTTACGAAAATACCCTCCCTATTATTCGGGGTAAGGGTTCGTACATCTCGACTCCCCATACCCCGCTTCAGCGTGGGACACACAGAGTGGTGGTTGTAATTAATGATCTTTTAGAATTCTATGTATTGCAGTGTAGTGATAATTTGTGTTGATTTGTGTGTTGTTGACTTTTTAAAATCTTTGGATTGGTTAAAATGTGTAGTGGGTGTTAAAAAAATAATAGTAAAATTTATGAAAAAATTAGTATAATGATGTTTTAAGAAAAGTGAAGTATTAAAACTTGTGCCATCTGCTAAAAACCATGCATTTTATATTTCCAAACACATGTCCATCTACCAATAAAAAAAATTATAGGCAGAATAATACAAGAACAAAAGAAAAAACCATCTGGCCATAAGCCCAGATTCTTCACCTTATACAGCTGCATATGCATTCTAGCCACATTATAGAAAGTACAAGTTACTTTGTAGAACTTACTCTCCATACAGAATCTCTTTTCCCAGCCCCAATAACAGATGGATGGTGTGAGCAGAATAAAATCCGGCCACATGTCCTTGGAGACACAGCAACTGCTGCAGATGATATCACCAGCAAAGCCTTCACCATGACCTCAACCGATGGAAGGAATGTGATTGAATTTTCCGATGAATTTTCTGCGTCACTACAACCTCACAAATTAATTACCCCTCTACTTGGCAGAGGATGGAATTAAGGCAAAATAATTCAGCCACGTGAAGACGTTTAAGTTTTTGGCTGGATACAAAATTGCATTCATGGGTCAATTAGAGAGAAGACAAAAAAGGTGTAGTAATTGTTTCATTTTCTTTCTGTTTGCATGGGGGGAGGGGTACTGTAGTTAAAAAAAATACAATCAAATTCCTTCACCCACCCTTGAGGACTCAATTGCTCGAACCCCCATTCAAATCACCCATGTGATAGAGCCTACATGCTATAGCACATATATTACCAGCATAATATATACTCTCAGTTCCATTTTGGTTCTATATGCTATAGTTTATTTTATTAGAAGTTTATAGAGTTTCGAAAAACATTCAGAATACACTTCTTTAAATTGTTTCTTGTCTAGAAAAACAAGAATAAGAAATTAATAACTTAAAAATTCAATGTGATTGTGAAATTTAGAGCTAGCATCTCAATTAACACCATCCAACAGAATTTAGTTGCTTCATTCTCAAAGTAAATAGTTGTTTACATCCAAAATAAGATATCATTAGCAATGGGTGTGGTGTACACATAACCCCTACCTTGAATGCTTTGCTTCACATAAAATCCAACAGAAAAAAGAAACATCTAGTTACTATTTTTGGTTATCATAATACAAAAAGACATAAAGCTTCATAATGACTTTTGGTTTTGTACCCGTTCACCCAAGTGCGCCAAACATTCTTGACAATACGACCACTCGGCCTTACCCAACCTCACATCATAAATTTGGTACTCACTAGCCGCAACTTTTCAGCAATGCTTTTCTGACTATTAATGTAGTCTCAGCCACCTATATCACACTGAACTCGCCACTTCTCAGTTCCAAACTTCTAATACTATCACAACCTTACCAATATTGACTCACATCTTATACAGAAAAAAAAAAAATATATATATATATATATATATATATATATATATATATATATATTCAGTAAGCCCAAATGCAACTGTGATAGTCAAGAAATTGGGGCATCCAAAAGCATAAAATAAAAGTCCATGAAGAACTGATTCCCAAACAAATTCAATAGAACCAGCATCACTAAGAGGATAAAAACACTCATGTATTATAACATGATGACATATCCCATAAAGCAGAAGAGGAATATTAATGTCATGAAATGGAGCATAAAAAGTAACTTGAATACACTCTTCTCATAAACAGATTCGATGAATAATAAAACCATGCACTATGTAAATATGTAGTAAACCAATCTAAGATAAACTATACCTTAACATCAACTGGCGATTCTCTGCCACAACAGACAGAAGATGGATAAATTCATTTAAAAGCTCTTCGGATATTTCGGGGGCTGCATCAATAACTCTTTTCACAGCATCATTAGCAGCCTTTCGGATATCCCATGATGGATGACACATCCAAAAGAGTAACAACTGCAACACATTGTGCAAGAGTTAACAACTGAATTCGCCTATTCAAGGATAACTAAATGATAAGAAATGCCACCTGAAACAAAGGTTTGACAGAGAAAATGTCCAGTATTCTGCATAAATAGAGGAAAAGACTTCTTAGTTCTCATCTCAACATTTCCGATCTCTCATCAAAGAATAGTTTCACAAAAGAAAAAAATTTGTGAGTATAAAGGTGGGTGAAATGACAGATGGTAGCCTTAAATCAAGATTAGTCATGCACATACCTTTTAGTATGCTCCACCAACAGCACATCAAGCAGATCAACACAAGCAAGGGAATCTTCAACTGATAATTTGGAAGCCTAATAAAAAACGTATGAAACTGTAAGTCTTAACTATTACATAATTCAGAAAGAATTATAGAGGAAAAACAATATTGAATAAAATACAATGGTCACAACAAACATGAAAAGGGTATGTGCATGTAGATTTGGGCTGGACTACCTAAAGCAGTATATATGTAACATTTTATTTGTTAATATCATTACTCATAACAACAAACATGAAGAAAAAAAATGCTGCACGAAGCAAAGGGAAGAAACAGAAAAAATACACAGCAAGAAAGAATGCCAAAAAAACTAGCAAAGTAGAATGAAAGCTTTCTTTTTGATAAGCATATGCATTTAGCAGACTAAGAGAAATTTTAAAAAAAATGGTAACCAATCCCTTAACCACAACCCTTAACCACTTCCGGCACCATCTTTGCAATCAAATTCACTGTTTTGCACTGTCATCAACCACAGCAACTCACAATCTTTCTCTCTTTCAAATTATTTATACCCCAAAAAGTACTAATTCAAGCACAGAACCTGTCTACCCTCGGAACTCCCTGGTCCCTTCCACAAGGGTTTCTTTATTCCAGATACAAGTACAAAGGAATCAGGAATTCATATCCTCAAGCAATCCACATCTGGGTTCTGGGGTACTAAACTGAGATAGGGTGCAAGGAGAGGTTGGAGTTGGATGTCAATCTAGATAAGTACTTGAAGAGAACGGAGAGAGGATTACTTTGCTTGGTCTACAGCTGATTAGTTGGTGGGCTTGGCAGTAGATGAAATAGGAAGGGAGAAAAAGACAACAAGGAAAGAGAGAAAGGGAACTATTTATCCAAAATCCATAGGGAACTTATATGACTTTACAGCACACACCAACAAAAAAAAAAAAAAAACCAGCTCAGATGCCCCATGAGCCGAAAAGGCAACAAGATGGATCACAAATAAAGACAGCAACATGGCGATTGCCATGCCACATTAACAACAAAAAGGCCATGGAGAAGGTGTTAAAAGGGCACACACGCACGATTGCATGTACAAGAACAAGCACACAAGAGCACTGAAGCCACCAGGGGGAAACAGTCAAACAGCCCCTGCAAGTGGGATTCATGTACTCATCTACTCCCAGGAAACTATCAGAAGTGAATTATAAGGAACCAGGCAAAGGCCTAATACAAGTGACAGCATGAAATCCCTCTCAAGTCTCATCAGTGACTAGGCTTATTTAGAAGGTTGTAATACATAAATCACTGACTAGTGGTTATAGTATTCTCTATCCTTGTACATCCTCAGTATGCTAATAGAGTTAACAGCTTTAGTCTTTTAGATATAACGGTCTTTATTGTCCAAGTTACCGCCCCCCCCCCCCCCCCTCCCCAACACCCAAAAAAAAAAAACGGAACCTTTCTAGTGTAAACAAATGATGGTTTCCTGGTGCTGACAAACAGACGTTCACCTCTAGAAACCAATGTATTTTTTTTCTTTCTTGGTGAATACAACAAAAATGAACAAATATTAGCACGATGACAGACAGTAGCCAGTATAACATCTGCGATCCACACTTTTTTCTGTATTCGTACAACCTTTTTCATATTTTTCATAGCAAATTAAATCTCACCATGGAAATTGGCACAATTCCAGGTTCATTTTGGGATATCAAAGGCCAGATCTTCTCCTTCATTACAGCATCCTCTGTTAAAATGAAGAAAATGTTTATATGAGGTTTGCACTTTGCACATATTAACAATGACATCATAACTAAGAGTGCTTCTGCAAAGATATGACTAGTTACAGCACACCTGCTTTAATATCAACAGCTGCAATTTTAGCAACTAGAAGCAGTGCATACATGGCATCTAAACGCTGAACTCCTTTACTGAATCCTGTCTTTACTAGTTGGAGGAGAGGTGCCAGCAAAGAAGAAATCTGAAGAAATATACTAAATTATTACACGATTTACATGTAATATATTCAAGACCACAAAGTTCATTTCAAATAGTGCTGCACCATATAAAGCAATTATGTCACCTGTGTAACTGCATCAGCATTCTTGCTGATAAGATGTAGACAACGAAGATGACCCCTCCTAACAGTTTCCTTCTCCTTCAGCCCAGCCGAAAAAAATGAAACTAAATTGGGTTGAACGACATCTGCAAATCGCACTGCCCAAGAAGCGATTGCTTGCAAAACTGCAAGCTTTACTTCTTCATTGCCTGCAAGTTTAATAACACCATACTAAAATAAAACGGTCCATCAAATATTAGCTGAGACAAACATACGCACTACAAAACCGCATCAAATCACAATATTTCATGTCTAGAGATGATCAAACACTCCAAGATAATATGATATTGTGAAGAGAAAAAGATTTATCTATGACATACCGTCTTCCTTGTAGCATGACGACAGAAAATTAGATATCAATGAAGATAGGTTTGACAGCTGCTTTCCTCCGGGAGCATTAGACAACTCTTGGAGAGCATTGACCATTCCAACTCTCTGATAAGGAAATGCCAGTCTACCCTCTGAACCTGTAAAATTCAACATCTAATGAGAACCTATCAAACCAAATCCATCCAAATTCCACCTCCAATCGTAGCTTTTATGGAACATCGATCTTCCATTTCATAATTAAAACACCATTGTTTGAGCAAAGAAAAGATTCATGACAATGTCACATTCAAACAAATTTCATCTAAATTCCATTTCATGTTTAAAATATCATTTGATTGTGCAAGAAAGCAAGCTTCATGACAATGTCCCATTTACAGTGATGAGCAAAAAGTGTTCACCTCCAATCACAGCTTTTATGGCATTAAACATTGCTTCAACAGCATCCGGATTGCTTGACTTCAAGCTTAAACACCGTACTATTGTTAAAGCTCCAATTCTCCGTCCTTCATCAGCATGCCGGGCTTGGACCAGTGCTACTTGTAAAATCTCCAAGGCATACTTGCTTAAATCAAGATTGACTGCTTTCAGAAGTACCTCGACTGGTTCCAAAGCAATCTCAGGATTGCGCTTCAACATTTTAACAGATGAGGGAACAACAGTGCCCCCAAATTCTTCATGTGATAAGCATGCCAAAAGTGGTCCAAATGCTTCACTAAGAGCCTTCGGTGGCTTTTCTCTCACATTCAAAACTGCTTTTACATATACTTCAATGAAGATTTGCTGCACATGCAAGTATTACTACAAAATTACATCTGTAATAACTGACCCATCAGAAGGAAAAAATGGCACTTGTATGTATGGAAAATAAAACAAAGTCATACAGTTTTACGGACCTTATGCTGCTCATACAAAGAAGTGTTATTTCTTGAGAACTCGACCAACAACCATATCAACTCATGGCTTTCTTTGTAAGGTATTCTTCCGTCTTTCAACTCTTGGAGATACATTTTATAAATGTCCGGCAACTACAGATATTGAGAGAGAAGAGCATGAATGTCAAATTCATTAAGTCATTCCTATTTATTCACAAGCTTGTCAAATAGATGAATTACAAAGAGAAAAACAGACAAGAAACTAAGTTGCGGCCAACCTCTGAGAACAGATGTAAAAATAGTCGCTTGTATGACCTTCTCTGACCAAAAGATGCGTGCATAACAATTTGAAGGAGAGATGCTTGTGCCACAATCACTCTTGACAAAGCATTTTTTGAGACTGAAGCGAACTGACTTCCCTTAAAGAGGAAGCATGACCACTTAAGAAGCCTACAGGATCCTACAAGTGATTGGAACTTCAAATGCTTCTCCATATACTGAACAAGGGACGCTGCAAAACTTTTCATGAATATAACCTCCTTTAAATATTTCAAAATCACGCCATCAACAGCTTTCTTCGATCGGAGATCATCGTATATATATAATGTCCTAAACACAATATCCACCAGCACAGCTGCTTGCTCATTGGATAGTTCTGCAGAGCCCAAGTGGGTATGTAAGAATGTGATTGTAAAAAGTGCGTCGACATAACAAAATGACATTGTTTAGCAATAATAGCAAATAAACTCAAATCTTACTTCAATCCTTTTATGAACAAAAAAATGTTGAAACAACCACCAATATCTGTGCAGTTGGCTGTGCAAAGATACTTCCTAGTCATCAATGTTTCAGTTTGGCCATTAATTTTGTTGAACTGCCTAGATAAT
Organism: Persicaria tinctoria; assembly: GCA_037127255.1. Lineage (NCBI taxonomy): Eukaryota > Viridiplantae > Streptophyta > Magnoliopsida > Caryophyllales > Polygonaceae > Persicaria > Persicaria tinctoria. Next base: position 1,715,401 of record JBANSL010000014.1, read on the forward strand.
CACGTAATTCTAGCTCTAGTAAGTCCTGAAGCTGGACTTCACAAATTTAGAAAGCTAGTGTTAATGGTCAGCTCTAGTCAACCATACAAATCCTAGTCAACTAAGCTCGTCTAACTACTCTATGCACTCAACTCCTCTGAACTAAGAACACCAATCGCATTCCTCGTTACATCCGATTGAATCTAAATCTAGAATGCATTATCGTCTTCCATAATAAGCTGAACTGGAGCTGACAAAACGACGGGCGATGCAATCACCGCATTCAAAGTCCGGGCGAAATCCGAAGCAAAAACAAAATCCGGCGGAAAACATAAAATGGAATGCACATGGCGGCTTCATCACCTGAATTGCCGAGGACGGAGGGGATTTCCTGGTGGAAAATGCGAATCCGTTGTTTGGTGGATTGAGTGGAAACGCATTGAGCTATTGAGACCAACCGATCCACCGAATCCTCCATCGCAAGCTGCGGAGACGAGAAATTCAACGACCGGGATAAATAATATGAAGAATATTAGGGTTTGTTGATCGTCGAAAGGTGCTGGAGATCTCGATGATGAAACAAAACCCTGGTAGCGCTAGCGATTGATGGTTGGGCTTCAGATTCTAGGGTTTTAGGATGACCCTCTGTGAGAGGGCGAGTGACGAATAGTGGAGTTTCGGAAACGGGTCGAGTTATCGGCTAGTGTAAAGGCGGCCCGGGGCTAGAGTGGGTAGAGGGAAGTGTGTGTTTTCTGAATTTTTTTTCGAAATGGTCAAAAAATCAAAAGAATTTAGGAAAATAGTCAAGAATCGAAAATATTTCGGGATTTAGCCAAAACAGGGTTAAGTCGCTGTTTCAAACAGCGACTTTAGCCCTACTTTATAAAAAAAATATTAAAATAACAAAGTCGCTGTTTGAAACAGCGACTTTGTATTTTTTTTTTTAAAAAAATCGGTTAAATTGTAAAACAAATGAAAATATAAAAAAAAAATTATATGGGAGAGTCGTTGTTACAAACAGCAACTCTCCCTTTTTTATTATTTTTCCCCTCCATTTACGGTAAAAGTAGTATGCAATCATGCATATTGGCGATTTGGGCCGGATGAAATTTGGGCCCAAGGGTGGTATGTAGCTTTCTTTTTCATTCATTCCAATATTGCATTCTGCCGGATTTGGCTAAATGGGAGAGTCGCTATTACCACCAATGACTCTCCCCTATAATTTTTTTTTACTTTATTTTTAATTGTTTTATAATTTAATTGAATTTTTTTATAAAAAACAAATATAAAGTTGTTGTTTAAAACAGCGACTTTGTTATTTTAATAGTTTTTTATGAAGTAGGGCTAAACTTAGCCCTACTTTGGCTAAATCCCAAAATATTTTCGATCCTTGACTATTTTCCTAAATTCTTTTGATTTTTTGACCATTTCGGAAAAAAATTCGTGTTTTCTTTGTTGTTGTTGTTTTTTTTTTTTTGTTTTTTTTATTGATATTATTATTATTGATTGAAAAGATTTAAATAACGTTAGTTGCAAGTCTCGTAGCAAATTGAGCTTCAACCCCTTTTTGAATAGTAAAACCAACTCTATGAAATATGAAATCACCGTTATCAAACCATACCCCGTGATTTTTCGTAACCAATTGAACCCGCTTTATAAAACCAATAGCATCATCGACCGTTCTTCAAAAGTAGAGAATGCAAATGTCATGAAACAATACCCTTTAGGCTTTAGCCACACAAACATCTGCGTACTTCTTCTCCTTTCTTTCAGTGGCTTGAGAGACTGTCTTACCAGGTACAAAGGAATCACTGGCTCTAGTTATGAACAGTGAAGCCACAACCACATCCACACAAGTGTCTCTACCCTTGTATCACTCATAAACCAACAAATCTCTTGGCCTCAACTCAATACCATTCTCATTGCTCATACCCGTATGCGCTTCCTTCTGAACTGCGATGCCCGCTTTGTAACAAATGTTAGCCAAAACATCTCAAACCATGTTGTGTCGGTGCTTCATCCCGATGCCTCGACTGCAATGCATAGTGTGATCTCCAAATGGGTCCATCCTGTCAAGCTCACAACTAGGACAGGTCGGATAGCCACTGAACATAGGGATCGAAAGATGGTATTGGAGGACATAACGAAACTGGCGAGACGGCATGGTCTGAGTTAGACCCTCAATGGGAGTAGTAAACAAAAAATCATGCGCTCTGTCTCCTCTCGCCGCTTGCAAAACAAGCAGCTACCTTGGAGTCGGATTGAATGTGGGCACTAAGTTGTCATCAATGAACTTGAAGTATCGATCCGCTAATACTGACATGATTTTTTTGAGGGTGGGGGATACAAACAAGTCATCAATATTCGAACCAACACAGGCGACAAACCTCGAGATAGATTGGGTGAGAGTACTGCCAGGGCAATTGTTCGGACGTCCAAAAGACTAAGACACTGAATTACTCAAAATCGATGTTTGGAGATCAGCCATTTGGAGACAAGATGCGATGAAAGTCATGAAACCAAAATGATTAACATCCTTCGCCGAAAGCACCCCAAACTTACCAAGTTTTAAAGGAAGAGTCGCCTGACGCCACTGCCACTAACCAAACTCTGGGCCTCATGCAGTAATTGCCTGCTCCATGGAGGCATGAAGCTCATCATCAAAGTACCTTATAGCGTCAAGGAGGGCATGTGGGGGGCATATTCGAAGAGCAAACATCAATCTTCAGACCTCGATACAATTTCGTAGAAGGAGCAATTCGCACTAGGGATCTTCTAGCCTCCTGACAGCCTTAAGAGCCTCTATCAATTTGTCAACCCTCTTCATAATCAAGCTATTGCAGAATGTAGCATTGTTGTTGGCCGGCCCGCCTAACAATTTCACCCCCAATTTGGGTCTAGAAATGTCAGATGGGAACAGACCAACTTCAAGGCTCCTCGGATCTTCAGTTGGCCAGAATAATTCAATTTTCTGAATATTAACGAATAGCCCCAACTTCGGACTCTCTCTAACCACAATCTCAAGCGCTTTAGCAATCTCCCTGGTGTCACCTGATAGGGTATCATCATCTAAGTATCAGGCGTTAATGTCAAGAGCATATACGGTATTAATTTTGGTGATAAGCGGATGCAACACTAAAGCAAACAAAAGGGGACCTAACGGATCACCCTGTTGCACACCTTAACAAGAGCGCAGAGGAACATCCTGCCAATACAGACGAGCGAGTTGAGCATAGCAGAATTCAACCCATTGAGCAATGGAGGGGCAACGGATGCGAACCTCCCGAATCAAAGCACCTCCATCAACGAGATTAAAGGCGTTAGAAAAGTTCACGAGAAGCAAGGACATGTCACTATCCATACCCTTATCTATGAGTTAACAGAATGGAGGATAGCTTCGCCACCCCCCGACACACCCACACCAAACTCGTGTGTGCCCAAATATCTGTTGAGCTCCTTGGTGACGATAGAAGCCGCCGATTTAGAAACCAACCTTCTCCAAATAGAAGCTATTGTAATAGGGTGAACACCCCCACGTCCCCACCTCGTTTCAGCAACGGTGTCAGGGGAGCACTCGCTACAAATTCTACAAGCACTCGAGGGCACGCACCCGACAGGAAAAGGTTAACAACACTCGTGATGACTCCAAGAAGATCACTAGCAATGTCGTCACATACCCCACCTCGAATCTCAACAAGATGTTGCGCTCGAAGCCCATCTTTCTCGCAAGAAGTAACTCTAGGGAAGCTCCTGATCCGATCGAGGACTAACTCTTTACTAACCGACAATGCAGACGCCAAGAGAGGATCAGACGGAACAACTGGTGGGGGGGAGATAGGATGCTTAGCAAGAAGCTATGCGGATGTGTTATCATTGAAGGGTGCAACCCCAGAGGAAGTGAGGACTCTAATAGCAGCAACATAATGACCATCCTCTATTTTGTGCTTGCACTGAACTACATTCAACTCAAACTGAGACACGTCTTTTTTCCTTTTTACCAAACCAGAGTCGTAGGAGGCAGAGGAAGTGAGTATATCCTGAACTAGAGCTTGCATCCCTCCTGACTCTCTCCACAAGGCCAAGGCAGCAGCCATAGACGCAACATGATCCCTCTTCCTTCCAACAGGCATGTTGTTAGGACGACCTCGCAAAGCAGTCGTATTAAGAACACATGCTGGGAGAACAAATAATTGAATCCAACAAGAAATATTTGATGGTTGAGCAATGACCTTAGAGAGGGCTTCAAGATACACCCTCCCAAACTCAAGACGAAGCTTGTAAGGGATACTTTTTGAGGTCACAAACCTTCCCTCAAGGAAACGTTGTTGGGGCATTTGGATTGGGGTGACGGAGTTGGTAATTTTGAAAGGGTGCTGAGTTTTTAGACAAATCAAGAAAATTGAAAGGAAAAATAATAGAATGATGATAATCTTTTGGATTATTTGGATCCATCTCAATTCTCAAACAACAGAGAAATAAATAAACAAGAAAGAATGGGATATGATAATGTTAGGAGATGTTTAAGTTTGATACCCTTTTATAGGCAAAGTAACTTTTTTTTTCCAAATTCCCCCCCCCCGTTTCAATAGAATTGTTTATTTTTAAAAATCTACATCCCAATTAATTTATTTATTTTTCATTAACTATATTGATTTTTTTGCATATTAAAAAAACATGAGCTTGCAAAATACTCCCTCCGTCCAAAAATACATGGCCTTTTAGGCCTTGAACTTTTGTCAAAAATACATGGACTTTTAGGTTTGTAGGGTAATTATTACCCCTACAAAAGTACAATAGTAGTAAAATTTAAGAGTTCCCCCCTATATAGTAATAATAAGATTTAAATATAAATAGGTTTCCTTAATCAACGTGCAAAGGTCTAAAAGACCATGTATTTTTGGACGGATGGAGTATATATACTTTAAAAACAAAATTATATGGTTGAAATTACACTAAATGAATAAAATATCAAGAAAAAATAAAATTGATCATCCATCAAGAAAATTCAATATGGAAGGCAACGTGTCAAATATTGCAAAACATTTCAAGGCCCATGTGACCGGTGCAAATCCTTTACCCCAAAACCTTGCCCCACAAAATTATTTTACGTCTAAATTAATATTAAAAAAATCAAAAAAATATTAAACCTCGCCCCACATATTTGAAAAAAAAAATCTTAAAAAATCAACTTACAAAAATTATAATAATTCATAAGAGATAGAAAGATTTTCTTAAGTTTTAAAAAGATGTGAGTTTACTATATATTTTTTAAAAAAAATATAAGTTGATTTTTTAAGATTTTTTTTTCAATTTTTTTTTTTGATTGGGTAAGAATTCGAGAACCAAGGTTACCCGATAGCATCCTTGCGGATGAGGTCTGCTAGACCTGGATCAAGTTGGAAGCTTAGTGTGGGGGTAACAAGAGCAAGGTGTGCAACCTTATCTGCTACAGCGTTACCGCTACGAGTGACGTGGGAGAACGACACCTCGTAGAACCCCGATATGAGAGAGCTAATGTCGGACATGATTAAGTCAATTTCCCATGGACATTTGACTTTTGATTTTAGATGGTTAATGATTATAAGTGAATCTCCTTCTATTATGATTCGATGTATGCCCTTTTGACGTGCTTTATGGATTCCTTCTCTTAATGCTAGTGCCTCGGCCATTAGTGGTGTATGTTTCCCAATCGATCTTCCTCCTATGTCCGTAACTTCACCTTTTTCATCCCTAATAATGTATCCTATAGAACTTTGCCTGTGGCCTGCTGTTGAACCATCAAAATTTAGTTTAGAATATCCCGCATATGGCTTTTTCCATTTACTGTTATTTTTTAGTCTTTTTGTGCTTATGGTCGTAGTTGTGTTTATGAGACTATTTTCGTTTTCATTGAAACTATCAGCCTTTTCCCATTCGTTATAGTAAGAGTTAACCATTTGACGTAATCCCTCCATAGTTGGAAGTTTTTGTTGTTGGAATATAAGTTTATTACGACATAGCCATGTAGTCCACCAGTGGAATGCCATTCTTGTCCGTTGTTGATTTTCTAGTAATCCTGCCGTGAAAGCCATTAATGATTCGATGTTTCTTGATTCTTGGATCTTGCCACGAATTTTGTCCCTTACATCAGTCTTTATATCTAGTCCTAGCGAGTATTTACATTCAAATAGAAGATGGGTAGTATCTTCCTCATGGTGTCCGCAAATTGTACAATATGGTGGAATGGCAATACCTCTGCTAGATAATCTGGCAGTTGTAGGTAGTCCATTGTGGCAGACCTTCCACATAAAGTTTTTAATCTTTGGTGGGACCTTTAATTTCCATATCCATTCATTAATATCATTTGGCAATCCAATTGTGTTTGTATTTAATTTGTATGCGCTTGACGTTGTAAACCATCCTTTCTTGTCTGGCCACCAATACATTCTATCTTGTATTTGATTTATTGGTAAAGGGACGTCTATAATCTGCTGGGCTATATCAGGTTCTAATATTGATTCCAGTTTGGTCCGATTCCATACCCCATTTGTTATATATTGATCTACCATCTCATTTTTTTATAATGCTCGCCAGATCTCTACATCCAGATTTAATATCTATAATTGGTGCCCACTTATCTTGCCAAAATTTTATTGTCTTTCCATCCCCGACTAACCAAGCCAGACCTTTTTTAAAGGGCTCAATTATTTTTCGAAGTTGTGTCCATTGCCACGAAGCATTACCTCTCCTACCGTAGTTCAAAATGAATTTTGATTTCAAGTATTTGTGATTAATAATTTTTACCCATTCATTATCTGGTTCCGCCATAATTTTCCAAATTAGTTTCATTTGAAGTGCCTCGTTCATTTCTTTTGCTTTCCGTAACCCCATTCCTCCATGGGCTTTTGGTTTGCACACTCTATCCCATCCTATTAGTGGTTTATATTGTAGATCTTTGTTCCAAAAAAATCTCCTATTAGCCTTGTCGAGTGTTGAAAGTATAGATTCCGGTAGCATGAAGCTTTGCATTGCAAATAGTGGTTTGGCTGATAAATTTGAATTTATAAGTACAGTCCTACCGTGTTGTGACAGAGAGTCTGCCTTCCATTTTGAGAGCTGACAAGAAACTTTGCCAATTAACTCTTCGAAAGTGTCTTTATTAACCCTACCATTTATAATTGGACAGCCAAGGTACTTGTCAAGTTTTACTTGTTTACCAATATTAAGGTATCTTTCAATTATAGTTATTCTAGCAGGAGAAATCCCTGGCGAGGCCTGGAAGGCAGATTTATTGAAGTTTACTTTTTGTCCCGAGAGCTTACAGTAATCATTTATGGTCTTAACCACCGTTTCACAAGCCGTTTGGTTTCCTTTAGAAAATATGAGAATATCATCTGCAAATGCCAGAAACGGGATTTTCGGTCCCGAGTTTCCGAACTTAAAGCCGATACTAGATTTGTTCTCATTGGATGCATTGTTAAGCTTTCTTGCTAGGATTTCTGCTCCAATTATAAAAAGAAAAGGGGATAGAGGGTCACCTTGTCTTAAACACCGTGTCGATTTAAATACTTCCGTGGGTCCATTATTTACAAGGACCGAGAAAGAGACGGTCGTAACACATTCCATGATTAGAGTGATTACTTGATCACTAAATTCAAATTTCCTCATAACTGCCTCCGTGAATACCCAGTTTACTCTATCATAGGCTTTTTCCATATCTAATTTGATTGCTAACCAGCCCTCTGTTCCTTTCCTTGTTTTGAAAGAATGGAATATCTCATGTGCAATTAAAATATTGTCCTGAATGGCCCTATCTGATACAAATGCACCTTGGAAGGGGTGAATTAGTTTTCCTATTACACATTTAAGTCTTTCTGTGATGATTTTTGAGATTATTTTGTATATTGTTGAACATAAGCTAATTGGTCTATAATCAGTGGTTTTGGAGGGGTTATCACATTTTGGGAGTAGTGTAATAAAGGTATGATTAATCTGTTTAAGTAATTTCCCAGAATGAAAAAATGCTTTGACAGCTCTAGTGACGTCGTAACCCACTATGTCCCAATATTCTCTATAAAATTCGGTTGTCATCCCATCTGGCCCAGGGGACTTGTTCTTTCCCAATGACCACACAACGCTCTTTATTTCACTGTTTGTTGGTTGTTGGGTAATAGCCTTGTTTTCTTCAACTGTGACCACCGGTTCTATTAGTTCAAGATACTCGTGTAGAAGATTTCTATCGATATTTTCTTTGGAAAATCTTTTCGCAAAATCATTTTTCAGCTCTTTCTTTATATTATCTTCTCCCTGGATCTGTGTTCCTGAAGCTGTTATAATGTTTCGGATCACCTTTCTATTTCTTCTTCCGGATGCTATTTTGTGGAAATAACCCGTATTAGAATCTGTTAGCTTGAGGTGCTTGGATTTCGCCCTCTGTCCCCAATATTCCTTCTGAAATTTCAGTAACTGCTCTTTCTTCTTAATCAGTTGCCTTTCCTTTATCGCTTCTGCACTTCCAGGCGGATGATTTTTAGTTTGCAGCCCAATCAATTCTTTTTCTACGGTTTGTATTTGTCGGAAGACATTTCCGAAAGAGTGTTTGTTCCAGGTTTTGGCTTTATCTTTAAGGCGTCTTGTCTTATATGTTAATCTAAACATTGCTGAGCCAGAGCAGTTACTTCTCCATATTTGCTTCACAATATTCCTAAAGTCCTTTCTATGTAACCACATATTTTCGAATTTAAATGGAGGCGGTGTAATTTTTTGTCCCGAATCTAAAGAAATAGAGATAGGGCAATGATCAGAACCTGAAAATGCACCATTGAAGGTGGCTAACTCTGGAAACACATTGAGGAATTCATGCTGAACAAGTACTCGGTCGAGTTTTTCCCAAATGTTATCTTCTCCTTCTTCTTTTTTTCGCCAGGTGAATTGATTTCCAGATGTTGGTATTTCGGCAAGCCTACACTGACTTTTAAAATGGTTTAGTCTTTCAAATCTTGAGATATTGTTCGGAACCCCGCCTTTTTTTTTCATTACTACAGCATATCTCATTCAGATCTCCAATAATTAGACATGGTAGGGGCTCATTTGTAATTATTTCGACCAGTTGTGACCAAAAGGCTTCTTTATCTTTTTCATGCGGGGGTGCATAGACGAAGAAAATCATTCCCACAAAGTTCATGTTATGACATTCATATCTAACTCTAATTACTCTTGGGAGAATTACCTCTACCTTTATTGTTTCATTTGCAAGAAAATTTTCATTCCACATTAAGCCGATTCCACCCTTCCGATCTTCCTCTAATGACCATACAGCATTATTAAATCCCGTGGTCTTCCATGTTTTCTCGGCTGGGATCATATTTGTTCTAGTTTCTGCAACTGCCATTAGATTAATATGGTTATTTAACCTCATAGCCTTAAGATCTATCCATATGTTTTTCCTACCAAGACCTCTAATATTCCAGTATCCGACTTTCATTTGATAACTGTTTTTTCTATTAGAGACCTGGGTTGTGGTTCAACTAATAGCAAGCTATTTACACTTTTGTTTAATCGTAGCTTTGTGTTTACTTTGATAATCACGAGTCCTTCCACAATTGCTATTCTCAAAATAGTTTTAATCCTTACTGTTTTAGCCCCTAACTTAGCATACTTTGGATTAGATTTACTCCTTTTACTATTTTCTTTTATGGCCATCCAAAAAATGGAGAACTCCTTCTTTGCACCAGTTCTCATTTGAGTTTTCAACCATGCTTTCATTATAACACCATTTAACTTAGAAATTGGTCCCTGTTTCTTCAAGCATAACACATAAGATTGTAACCAAGTCCATAAGTATAATAAGCCTACTGGCCAGATATGCATAATCCTTATATTAGTTTCAAATACATCATAGGCATAGCGCCAATAATCAGTAATCCCAACACTAGCATTCGACATTGCTTGACTATTACAAACCATAGATAGATCAATAGTTATGACAGCAAAGCAAATATAGATAAGCCCTACTACAGAATTTTCGACACAAAAGATGGAATACTTCAGCCTATAGCTTGTCAAGGATTGTGGCATTATTATAGAGTTGGCTGAGAGATATTCAGAGCCACACTTGAATATTCCCACTTGCCTTACTTGATAGGAGCTACTCATGTTTCCCCTTCTTGAAGCTGCCACCCATCAGAGTAATGGTGGAGCAAGCCGAGTCGCCATCCTCGATCTTCATCTTTCGTTTCCCAGACTCTGACTTGGATGTGCCACTAACAGCCTGCAGCATCCCCTCTTTGGGGATGCTGCAGGAGTTGCATACTGCTCTTGGAGGGACTGGGCAAGGCGCTCTGGAGTACTCAAATCAGGTAAATCAAACTCAATGGAAGGAGGGACGTCCTTGAAAATTACCTCATAATCAGCTTGAGTAAGGCCCGGATCTGCTAATCCCTCGGTGTTAAAGCACTCTTCCATAAAATCATCTTCATCGAAATCCAGGTTGTCTTCATCGTCGGCATCGAAAGGGTGAAGACCGGGTTGCAACTCGGCTTGGACAGTGACTTGTTCATCATTTGGGGGCTCTTCAATTGGGGGAAACACAGTAACAGGAGCAGAAGCTAGAATCTTCTTGGTACCCATAACATGGGTGCTCACCACCACTGGCATAATGACACCAGTGGGAGCATGCTCAGTAACAGTGCAATGCACCGCCGAAGAGGAGTGCCCAACTGAGCCTTCAGATGACTTGGAAGATGATGAATCCGATGACAAGGTGACATTCTCACCAAAACTCTTCAGCAACTCTTCTTTGGAATGACCAAAGGTAGGTGGATGGCGCACAATAGGCTTCTTGCTCACCACATGCACCCATTCTTCCTCCTTGTCTGGGTTCTCTAGGACTGGAAATGCATCATTGGGCACCACAGGGGCCTGGCCAGTAGGGAACAAAGCAGGATTGCACATGTTCCTTAATGGACAGGCCTAAAAAACATGGCCCTCGGACCCACAGCTACCACAACCTCAAGAAAAATCTTCAAACCACATGGGATATGATTCCACTTCCCCTAATTCATTGATCACGAAAATCTCATTTCCAGCAATCTTAGTGACATCAACAGATACACACACTTTAGGAAATCTGAATCTGGCACCCTTAGAGTTAAAGGCAGCAATCTTAATAATCTCTCCCAAGCTGTTGGCCTTGACAATGTCCCTAAGGATACTGTCATGAGCATATTTAGCCGGGAGACCAGGGAACCTAATCTATATATCCAACAGAGATACAGACTCATGCTTGGGATCAAAATCCAACCTCCAGGGGCGGAGAATGATGAGTTGACCCGTCACATGAAAGGGACGATTGTCCCAAACCCATGCACGGTCCTCAGAGTAATCAAACCTTAACTCAAACCAGTTGTGAGCAACAGGAACGAGTTGGAACCCCCCTTTCAAAGATTTCCACAAATACCTTAGCCTTTTCCGAATTTCTCTCGCCTCCATTGGATCCCCAATGATAGTGGCAAACAGAGATGACTGATTCAGCAGACTGATATTCTCCTGCACCTTGCTCTGCAAGGCCACAAGTTTCTCTGTGTTCAGAGCCTTCCGCTTGAACTTCTTTTCAGCTTTCTCCTTTTGCACCATCTGCCACACATCATCGGATAGGGATGCATCCTCAACGAGTTTAGAGCCCTTCGGCTTAGGGTTTCCCTTGGGAAGTTTTGACCTTTTTGGAGCAGGATCATCTGCAACCATAGGGCTTTTGCCCTTATCCACCTTGGAAGGAGCCATCACAAACAAAAACCAAGAACACTCGTCAGAAATTATCAGTTTTGAGAAGAAAATGAGAGGAACAGAAATAGAGGATGTGTGAGGAATCCACATCTCCCATACAACCAATTTATAGAAGCCGAGGAAAGTGAAAATGGAAGGGAAAATACTAACACTGTCACAAACCCAGTTACAGCCGAGAAGAAGATCGACGACCCCTTTCTTGCTGCAGAGCCCCAAGTCGATAACTGCTCCCTCAAACCCGCAAGAGCCAACCAAAATCGACCAGCAAGCCTTCAATTTCAGGATCGTACACCCATCGTTAGGCCATGGAGGGGGACGATTGGACTTCACAAGCACCACCAAACCACTGCTAAATCCAGATCCACAATCGTGTGGATAATAGATCATCAGACAGGGATTAAGCATAATCCCATACGAAATCTCACAGATCTGAACTGCACATCGCTCCAATAGGAGCTCGCCATCACAGTGCCTTCTTGGGACACCGGTTGCGAGTTGGAGACGGAAAGTAGGATCATCATTGGGAGCTTGAGAGGGGAATAGGCAGTGGAGAGCGACGATGAATAGGGCATAGACTAGGTTTTCTGGCTCTTCGGATTTCTGATTTTGGGTTTTCACCTTTAGAGTTTCTTTAGGTTTAGGTTTTTCCAGATTGGGGCTCCGAGGGGTTTTTTCATCCGCGCGTGGGGCACGTTCTTCACAAGGTAAGGGAGTCATTGTTATGTTAACCGTTGTCTTGTATCCAGATTTTTTTTTCCAAATATGTTATCATAAGTATGTAGATGCTAAATATTTTTTTTTATTTTTTTAATATTAATTTAGACGTGAATTAATTTTGTGGGGCGGGGAGTTGGGACGGGGTTTTGGGTAGAGGATTTGCACCGCCATGCGACCCCTCCTTTTGTATTGCTATAGCACCTGGACCCGTTTTCTTTGCATTTTATCTGTTGTTTACAGTTGTTTGTGAAGCAATCCATCACATCATTCTTTGTATTTTTTTTTGCAGATATTTCATTTTATATTATCAAGTTGCTTACCTATGGGGTTTAAAAATGTAACACCCCCTTTTAAACCCCAAGGGCATGTTACAGCGCCAGTGAATCCGCATACTTTAATGTCTTTGAATTCACCTGAGGCTTATAGGGACATGCAACCATGCTCCCATAAACAAGATGCTAATTTAAATACAATAAAATAGGCGGAAGTGAATAAAATCTATTAGTTTAGAATATTTGACCATAATAATAAGAATACCAAAACCATAAAGTATAAATAAATTCCAAAATAAATGAAATTAAAGTAGCGGTGCGGAAACTGTAAAGGTCCAAAGCTTGTAATAAAATGTTCAATAACTGATAGCCCGCTCTTCAACTCTCTCCTGCTCCGCTGTTTGCACTAGACCTGAGGGATATGGTCTGGTGTTTCGTGAGAACGAAGGACACCAGCCATCCAATAAATAGGATGGTCAGTACAATTAAGACTAGCAAATGATAAGGAAAATGTTCAGACTTTAACCTTACAGTGACCATAAAACGGTATGTCTCAGGTTAAGGAAATGACACGAATATTTATAGTAGAAACTGAATAAAAAGGATAAAAATTCACACATGACTCGGATGATCATATCGATCGATTATAAGATAAGAAATGGAATTATACTTGAGGCAGATAAGTATAATAACTGAAATGATCACCTATTTAACAGTCGATAATAGAGATAACGATAATAATACTAATAATACGTGGTACTGGTCGGGCCTTTAACAAGGACCACGACGTACATCATATCGTTGTTTTATCATCCCGCAGAGAATGCATTCCGGGATGGTGTTTCATGAAACCTTTTGAGGCGGTGGCTTAACGAACCACAACCTGCAAGTCAGTCTACTGCATAACTTGCCAAAGGCATAAAGCCACTCGCATCACGTGGTGCGCATTTTAACATATCACAACTAAGCATCACATGGTGCCTATCTTATCATATATAAACAATTTATACTAGGTGATCATAATAACGACATTAAATCAAACAGGGACAAGCATGGATAATTCAAAGGGTCTTACTATCACATGCCACTAGTTTGCATGAAAGAACAAGCAGAATATCATGCACTTTAGGAAGAAGAAATGGGCAACCTTTACTTATCTCGAGTTATAAACAAACAAATCACATTTAATACTATAACACTATAATTACTTTAATAATAATTGCCCATTAATTTAACTCATGCCAATTTATGATTAAAAAGATAAATTACATCAACCAGACGGGTATGCAATTTATCCAAAATTGGCAAGGAAATTGGCCACAGGGCCGCATTCGACACAGAAGAATTTAAAAAGCACAACAAAAGACTCACGAAACACGCAAAAGGGCGATGAACGAAATCACTTGCCTTAACCTTCGACGATTGGTTGACGACAACCAGACGAGATTTTAACACCTATTGAATCCAACGGAAAAATGAATATTTAATATTGATATCTCATACAATTAACTTTACTTAACTCAATTTAAAATTGAATTAATTCTATAAAGTTAAGAATCTATACCAATATGAAATCCTCGGGGAGCGGGATCCGGCGTAGGTGCTTCGAGATTGCTTGATGTTGCTAGAACGGGCAAGAATTGAATAGTTTAGAAATTCTGGCCGCTTAACTTAATAATTAATTAACTTAGGGCCAGAAACAAGAATAGTATAAGAGCATCCCCAATGGTGGGGTGCCTCAAAGTTTCTCTCCCCTTTTCTCATTCGTCCACCTCACTTTCCACTAACTTTATTCTCAACCCTCCCCAATTCAATTCTTCCTCCCCACAATGGTCAGGTTCCCCAATAATCTATCTCATCACATTTTTCATACCCATTTTATTTTTCCTATAATTTCAAAATTTAAAAAATTAAATTGATTTATATAAAATTTTAATTTAATTTTTTAATTTAATTTGATAATTAATTTTAATAATTTAAAGTATTTTTAAATAAATTGTTAATAAATTTGAAATTTCAAAAACATATAAATTTAATATTATAAGTTAATATATAATAATATTTTTAATTAATTTTAATAATTTAAAACGTTTAAACTAAATTGTTAATATATCCGAAAACTAAAAAATATTAATTAAATTTTTTAATCATATTCGATAATTAATTTTAGTAATTTAAAGTAAATTTTTATTAAATTAAACCATTGAAAAAATTATTAATGTAATTATATAATTATATTTAATAATTAATTTTAATATTTTAATTAAGTTGTTAATATTTTTTAGTCTTTAATTAAATCTATGAATGAAAATAAAAAAATTAAATGATTTATTAAGGTGACACGTGTCATCGTTTCATTGGTTTCGGATTTGAGAAGGTTCCCAATATATTGGGGCACCCCAAAGTTGGGGAGGTTGTCCACAATGGTCGGGTTCCCCAAATCGCATGAAAAAGTGAAATGGGGAGGGGAGCTCGGTGATGCTCTAACAGTAAGTGAAGTTTATGTACTTTTCATAAAAGAAATCAAAACCTCTGTTTTGATTCAACGGAGTTCACCGTTCACGTACAGCGAAGAAGAAGCTCCTCCCTCGGCGGCGATGGCTCACGGCAGGTGGCGATTGGGGACGACGACCAGCACGGCGATTGGTGACGGATGTCGGAGGCGATGGGCAGCAGCGGTGTCTGGTGACGGCCCAGCAGCGGCACTCGGACAGGGATTGGAGGCGGTGCTCTTCCTCCGGCGTCGGTGGGCGAGTGGAGCGACAATTGGGGGCGACTCGGGCGGCCTCGACCTTCTGTGCTCCGGCAAGGCTGCGCTGCAGTGGCTCGATGGCGGTGAAAGGCTACGACGGTCGGCTCGATTGCTGGCGGTGATTGACTGCGGAGGTCCGGCGTCCACTGTTCGCGATCGATTTGAGAGAGGAGAAGGCGGTGTGTCTCCGGGAAAGGGCGATGGTCAGCGGCGATGGGCTCGATAAGGATGGTCGTTCTCCGGCTTGGCCTTGGCATTGGCGTTCGCCGGCGGCTCGGGCGGTGAGGAAGGTCGCGGCTCACGGGAGTACAGGGGAGAATTGGGAGAGACGGTGACGTGGGATGCGATTTTTGGGTTGTGGGAAACCCTGATATTTGACGTGTATCTATACTGCTGAATTAGGTTAGATAAAGATGGATTTTTTTTTATTCTTCGCGATTAAGAATCAATTAAAATAAGGATTAAGGGTAGATAATAGAATTTAAGAAAAATAATTAAAAGAATCGGATAAAGACGGAGATAGATGATATATTTCTCCACTTTAGCGGGATGAATATTATTTAATTTAATTTCATAAATTAAATAATAAAGGTATTTAGAGGATTTATGTAATTAAATCCATCATATATTATTTCTCTTTAGAATAATTTAATTATTCTAATTCTTACCATATATCTTATGTGAATTTATTAAATGACCAAACTCACAAGATATATACTATAGTTTGAATATAATATAGATTTATTTAATTAAATAAAAATAAGAAATAGCCCAAAAATAATTAGGGGTATTTCAAAAAACACCGATTAGCTGCTCTTAGAGAGAGTGCATATTCAAAACAACCATTTTATAATATATTTGTAAAACATATTCAAAACAAATATTACTCCGTAATACGTACTCCATAGTATAAAATTAGAAAGAGGCCAGCAAGCATCAACCTTGGGGGATCTTCCCCTAACATTAGCTCAAGAATCACCTGTATAAATTGTCACAGTTGAAGCGTTTTTAGAAAATCACCAATATTTATTACATCATTTTGATGACGTGTCCCCTATTTTGTAAGAATGGGACGGGTAATATCTGTGTAAATATAATATGATTTGAAATTCATGATAAATATTAGTTCCTCTTGACTCGGTGCGTGACTTGACTCTTCACGATTTGTTTCTTCGCAATGGAGGTTTCGCGATGGAAATTTGGCTATGTCGATCGTCGTTGTGAAGGTAATTTTGGATGATCTGTTTATCTTGGAAATGGTTCTTTCCCGCTCAAGAGACTTAGAAATCAAACTCCATGGTCTTTAATTATGGGGGGTAGTTGTAGAGGTCGTATGTTTTTCTCTCAATATCGGTCCTATATTATGGGGTCGAGGGGGGTATTTATAGTGTTGGGCTCGGGCAGTCGGCAAAACCTCATGGGAAAATCGCAAGAGGTGAGCCAATAAGACGCTGCCAGCGAGGTAGCACATGAGATTCCCCCTCGCAAGGACATGATCGGTAGGTTTGAAGGCCATGTAAGAGAATGCAAGATCGAATTGTCGTCGTCACGGTGAACGACATCATTTGGAAGGGGCACCGCATAATGTGACCCAATAGTTGTATGACAGCGAGACAAGCAGGTAGGCCAATGGGTGGCCTTTCTCCACTTGATCGCGGACACAGGGTTAAAAATACGAACGTTGTGACCGTGAAGGTTACAAAATAAATAAGAAGCTTTGTAGTGGTGAAACAAGGAAGAATATATGAACGGTGTGATGGTTTGAATAAGTAAGGTTATAATTGATCGTGAAAGAATATTTCTCTACTTGTCATTTTTGCGTTGGGTGACCTGTTTATGACGTGTGCGATAGCTAAATGAGGTACTTGTTTAACGGGATATCGTCAACAACAATGATGTGTCAAACTTTATCTTTTTTTGGAAAGTTAGTACTAAAATGACGTTGTTTATATGCCTAAACCATAGCGGCATAGCGTTTTTCATTTGCAAGAAATATTAATAAAAAATAAATCAGGTGGCAAGGTTTAAGGGTGTCGATTTGCAAGTGGCAAGGAGTGAAGGGTGGAGATGGCGACAAGTGGACAAACCAAATTAAATCGGGTGGATGTATATTTCCATTTATAATATGCAATCTATATAACTACTTAATTTCGTATACTTTCCGCTGACGTGGCGCGCTCTCCTTATTCCACTACCTTTTAACCAATCACGTTTTTTCTTTTAATTTTCATTTTTTACCCATTTACTAACTATTGGGTTTAATTCAAAATATCTATCGATATAATATCTTAATATATGGTTTTGTGTCTTTGGTGAAATTCTACTATTATAATACTATCTTAGGTTTTTACTTCTCTTGGTACTTTGGTTTGTGATTTGTGCCTTTTCTACTTTGGCCATATGCATCTGTCTTCTGTTTGTTTAGCTTTTTGCTGTATGATGGCAGATTGCGGGATTGATTACTACTTAGGTATCATTTCCTGATTCAACATGGGTTGTCCAAGCAATGTAAGTACGGCTACAGCTGCAACTTGCAAGTTCAGTCTTTTATGGCAATGATTTGTTTTTATCACATTTGAAAATCACGTTGTTAAGGTTTTTTCTATGGCAATGATTTGTTTTTATCACATTACCCATTTGTTATTTTTTAAATTTCTTCATATTTTCTGAAAAAATCACTTACTTCTGACTTGGTTTTATCCATTTTCCCTCTGTTATAAATACTAATCCCTTATTAACCCATTCCCCATCATCCCATCAATTCATATCGCATGAACAACCTTTTATAGTGTCTTCTATGGGGATCAATGAAACCTAAATCCAGTACGACGCTGGAGTGAATGATCCGTGCATGTTGAATCAAGTATGTCCTCCTTTAGCTTTCACAATTCTATCCTAAATCAGGCTTCTTTGATTTCTCAATGGCTTCATCTATGGTTCTTCCAGATTCCATTAAGTCAGATTTATGTCTAGATAATTCAGTTTCAATTGAGTTCCCCCTAAATCAGGTTATTTATTGCTTTTGTACACATTTCGTATCCTAAATCGATCAAGTTATTACTTTCTTTGAATTTTTTTGTATCTTCTTAGACAATATTGATATGATGGAAATTTTATCTTGAAAATTTGGAATTTCAGGTGCACAAAGGGATATATTGTATGGTTTGCACAATCGCCTGGAACAAATCAAGGAGCCTATCTTATTTGATTTTAATATATGTAACTTGAAGAAAAGAAGTTTGGAAGAGGTAATGTGGTACTGTTGAACCAACTTATTTTTGCTTACACTTTTAATGTTGTTTTTTTTCAATGTTTGTGTTACAATGCCTCCCCTAGAAAATGTGTTCAAACGTGGAAATTTAATAGACATGCTCTGGTTTTTCTTTTATTGGAGATGTCTAATGTCTAATTATATACTGGTATTATTTATCTCTTTAATCCACTTTGTTTGTTCTTATGAATATAAAACAAATCTTTTTTTTTTTTGTGTTTTGCAACCAGCATCGACAAAGTATTCCAAGCAACCTTCTTACCAATATAAGCCATGAACTAACTCAAGAAGATAATGACTTGCTGACAAAACAAGTCACAAACACAGAAGTTAAGCAAGCGGTCTTCAGACTTGCAAATGATAAATCGCCAGGCCCTGACGGCTTCCCAGCCGGTTTTTAAAAAAAATACTGGCACATTGTAGGACCCACAGTGACCAAAGCGGTAAAGAGTTTCTTCCTTAGCGGAAGAATACTAAAACAAATAAACCATACCTTCATTGCGCTACTTCCTAAGTGTGAAGACCCGAAAACGACAGCAAACTATAGACCAATAAGTCTATGCTCAACTACGTATAAAATAATCTCGAAAATCCTAGCTGTTAGGCTTAAGAAAATCATGCCCAAAATTATTAACCCTTTACAGAGTGCTTTTATATCTGGTAGATCCATACAAGACAATATTTTGATTGCAAATGAAATATTTCACTCTTTCAGTAAAAAGAAGGGAAAAACTGGCTGGATAGCTGTTAAACTAGACATGGAAAAAGCTTTTGATCTAGTTGACTGGGATTTCCTCCTAACTGTATTGAATAGATTTGGCTTCTTTGATCGATTCACTGGATGGATCAAAGAATGTATAACTACGGTAACCTACTCGGTACTAGTAAACAATGAACCTACTGAAGTGTTTTCGCCACAACGAGGTTTAAGACAAGGTGACCCCTTATCTCCTTATCTTTTTCTTATTCTGTCGGAAGTTCTTGCTAGGGGACTCTTTAAATCATCCACCTCTCCGAACAGCCATTTAGGGTTCTCGATTGTAAAAAATGGCTCCAGAATCCCTTTCCTCGCATTTGCGGACGACATTGTAATTTTTGCTTCAGCAACCAAAACAGCCTGTGACCAAATAAATAAGATAATCACTGAATTCTCGTCTTTATCAGGACAGAGAATCAATAGACATAAATCTCACTTTCAAACAACAAATAATGTATCTTCAAGCCAAAAGAATACTATTCATGGGGAATTACAGATCCCTATAACAAATAACTTAGGAAACTACCTAGGCTGCCCTATCATAAATGGGCGCACTACTAAAAATGACTTCACTGACCTACTCAACAACACAAAGTCTCAATTACACAAATGGAAAGCTAACTGTCTTTCTCAGGCAGGTAGATCGACCTTAATTAAAACAACATTATCAAGTAAACCCCTGCACATCATGCAATGCTTCCAGCTACCAAAAGCAGTACATGCGGAACTTGACAGAATCAATCGCAATTTCCTATGGAACAAGGGCCCTAGACATAAACCACTCATCAGCTGGTTTGAAGTCTGCAAATCGAAAACCAATGGTGGGCTCGGGATTCGCAGCTCCGAAGACATGAACAAGGCATTGCAGTTGAAGTTACTTTGGAAAATCCTTGCTGAACCTCGTACCCATGGGTCACATTGATCACCGAAAAATATCTAAAAGACCAAAACATCCTTAACTACACAAAAAAGGAACCACATCCTGGCAATGGGCACAACTACTAAAACTTGTACCGCTCTTTAAGGAGGGTCTCCGTTGGTCTATTGGGAATGGTGCCAGCATTCATTTCTGGCTTGACCACTGGTTTGGTGATGCTCCGCTTATTCAAAAGACTAACAGTGACCTACCTACGAATCTGGATGTAAAGATCTCCGAGTTTATAAAGATAGATAAGACCTGGAATGCTCCAAAGGTACGCAGTGTGTTTAAGGATCTATTATCCACAGACCTGATAGAATCAATACTAACAGCTCCGATCCCTAAAAACATACACGTTGACGGACTTTACTCGAAGTGGAGCAAAAATGGCTGGTTCACCACTAGTTCCGCAGTTGAAATGATTTCTTCGCATAAACAGCATCAGAAGACAGACTTCAAATGGATCTGGGACATGGATGCTCCACCAAAGGTTAAAACCTTTAATTGGAAGATTACAAAAAATGGGGTTCCGACTTCAGTCGGGCTGGCATCTCGTGGGTTTGGAATCCCAACTACCTGCCCACAATGCGACTCAAATTATGAGGATTTGCAACACCTACTATGGCATTGCCCAACCTCAAAAGTTGTAATATCATCATTAGACCCTTCGCTGCTACCACTCCTAAATCAAAGGTTTTCCCAAGGAATTTATCTAAATAGTGTAATCTGCGACCTTAAGGAAACTTTAGGTCTTGAATGATTCTGCCGTTTAGGGTTCTCTTGGTGGAGCTTGTGGTTTTTTCGAAACAAAGCATTATTCGAAAATGTCAAGACAACTAGCTCAAGCATAATTACCTACATAAAAGATCAACAATACATATGGAAAATATCGACGGATAGAGATATAGCGCAGGACAACCACCAGTCAGACAAAATAAAATCGCAACAACCTAAATCTACCAGAAAAAAGGCAAAATGGCAACCACCAAAGCCTGGCATGCACAAACTTAACTTCGATGGTGCACTATCAATAACCTCCAAGGGAACCTATGGTTTCATCATCCGGGATAGTTCTGGACACCCAGCTCTTATGGGTGTTGGGCCCACACCTTTCGCTTCTGTTGTTGGGTCAGAAGCATTCGCTTTGTGGAAAGGAATTGAAGCGGCTATTAATTTACAGCTAACTAACCTTGTAATTGAAGGTGACAACCTTACTGTCATAAACAGTCTTAGAAGCATAGGAAAACCTACGGGGGACTCGGAAATGATTGTCTCGGACTGTCTAGTCTCCCTACGCTCCTTTCAATCTACGAAAATTCGTAACGCTTATAGGGAAGCAAATCGGGTGGCTGATCTTTTATCGCATCTTGACTTTGCTTTCACCGGTAACTAGCACCTGACGATTCTGTGCTTCTCAATCTCATCCGCAAGGATGCCCTGGGCATTTAGGGTCTCCCTTCTGCCAAATTCTTTTCGGTTCAAAAAAAAAAAAAAAAGTAGCAACTCCATTAATTTTGTTTCTACCTAGGTTGTATGAGTATTGGAACAAAATGCCAGGATTTTTATTTTTATGGATTGTTGTTGTATTTTACATATATGTTACCTTTTGTCAATAAAAAAAAGCATAATATAACTATTACTTATCACTTCTGATCTGTTCTGGATTAATTTTGTTATACAATTCCTCGGATGGTGGGAAGAAATCAAGCGTGCCCGGATTGCGGTAGTAGTAAACCACCAAGCCAATATGATAGTATTATGTTAATCTACAATTTTTTTTGTATATATACTAAAATCAGTAAAATGAGGCCCCGTAAAATCGGAGGCCCGGTGCAGTCGCCCACCTTGCACTTGCCCAGGGCCGGCCCTGCGACTTTATAATTTGTAATACAATCGCCTATAAATTACAACCCATTTCAGGCCTGTAAATTACTTCTCCGATCATAAATATAATACTTTTCACTTTTATAAATGTAGTTTGAGGAGTTAACGAATGTATATAAAAAAAATTAATTAATTTTTTTACAATATAATACTTTATAGTAATAAGTATTAACTTATACAAAAATTTAAAATTTAAATATTTTATATAGTTTATAGATCCTTAAATACATGTACGAAAGTAAAAACTCTTATATTTATGATAGGAGTGAGTATAATGCTAATACAGTAGTAATTAACAGTAAATAATGTGATAATTTTTTTTTTTTATAAAGTGGTTGGCAGTCCAATTTATGATAGGAGATCGGACAAACCCGATTCTCGAGAGGCTGGCAAGTCAACATGCGGACGGTAAAAAATACAATACGGACTAGAAAATATAAAGGGCACAAAGAAAACGGAGAACAAGGACTCAGGGAATGAATATAAGCATACCTAAAAAAAATTAACGGAAATTTCGCATGGTACCCTTGTTTGTGGTATTTGATTTTTCGTGGGGTGTACAGAAGATTGGCATATTTCGCCAGATACTCCTGAGTTTGTGTGAAATTTCGCGTCGTGCCCCTACTCGGTGAATACTAAGTTACTAACAGCAGACGTTAGTTTTCTTTAAAAGAAAGAAAAAGAAAGAAAGAAAGAAGAAACTGAGAAGGAAGGAAAGATCGAAAGAAAGACGCAGGCGAAAGGAAGAAGGAATCGGCGACGGAGGCACCGGATCGAAGAAAGTAGAAGGCGAAAGAAACCAGGAAGGGAGCCCACACAAGGCCGGGAGTGGTACGGTGGTGGAGGCTACAGGTAGGTTTATCCCCCTTTCAAAATATTAGGGTTTTGAAGTTCTAATTTTGGGTTTCAATTTATTCTGGCATGATCTCTCAGGAAGTAGCTTGTTCCCAATTTTTCTTTCTTTCTTGTAAATCTAATTTGCCAAATTAGTCTATAGTGTAATCCGATTGATGCTTCGTTGTCTGACTGTTGGTGGAATTCGATTTCTGGATATATAGTATCGTAACCCAGTGTTGGACAATTCAGTGTTGGTTAATTTGCCAAATTGGTTAATTCATTTGCATTCCCAGGGTTGGATAGCATCGTAACCCAATAGCTTAAAAGGGTTAAATGGTATCATGAGTCTCCACCATAACTTACAAGGAGAAGCATTAGCAATCTTTAAGAGAATCTCTGTCAAAAAGTATCATTTTAACAATCATCTTCTTTCCTTGTGTCATGTTGTGCAAAATTAAGTGTTGTTAGCTACCTTTAGAATTCAGTAAGGCTTGAAGGCTATGGTCTGAATTTGTTTCTGCATCTGTAAATCCACTAATCTGCTTTTTTTTTTTTTTGTGCTTCTATTGAGAATGTGATTCTTGTGTATATTGCAAGAGAGAATGCACGAGAGGAGAAGATTGCAAAACTACGCGAGAAGAAGATCGAAGTCATTGCGCTTGGAGGTCAAGAGGCTTAAAGGTGAAAATTGGACCTTGAGTATGAAAATGGGAGCTTGAAGCTGAAACTCAGAGTTGCTGTGTATTCTTGGATTTTGGTGGTTGTAATAACAGTAGTTGTTGTGATGTATTTGAAGATCAATTAGCTTATGACAATTGACAAGTGGGTATTGTTGTTTGAATTGGATACATTTACTCTATGACAGCAACAGCAGACACATATGTAGCAGCAGACAATTTCATTCAATTAAGCTTTCTTTTTAGCAGACATATATATTTTTAGCTTAAAATCCCTTGGAAAGCTTTCTTTATGGCCACTTGACCAACTTAAACTTGAGTATTTTTTTTAGATGGAAAGCTGCAATTGACAATAAAAATATGATGTATTAACATAGACTAAGCTGCCAAGAGAAGCTTTAATTTACTGTCATTAATAAAAGGTATTACAAACCTAGACTAAACGCACCATAAAAATGGCTCATTTTCAACTGCCCTCTCATTCAAAACAGCAAAAAGCTTAAACCCAAAATGGGATGACCCCTAAAGCTTACATCAGTACCTATGGAAGTTAACTGAAACATGTTCCAAAAGCTTAAATCAGTGACAACAGCAGCTTAAACCCCTAAAGCTTAAATCAATGACAACAATAGCTTAAAGTTAAACCCAAAATAGGATGACCCTTAAAGCTTTTACATCAGTACCCCTGTTCCTATTATTCTACTGAGTTCCCACTATCCATGGGGCCGAGGACATCACCCCATCCGTAGATTGTAGTTGTTCATACTTGTTCGTTTCCTTTGGTTTCATCTTCTTTGGTCTTCGTTCAACTCGGAAAGCTTGTTGCTCCTTCACCTCCCTAGCAGTTGGTCCACCTTTACATGTCAATTAATGTATAAATTGAATAAATTGGATACATAAAAAACAGAATACAAAAACTGGAAAACACAAAACTGAAAACAGAAAATAGGAGTGTTAATACAGAGATCAGAACACATACAAATTAAGAGACAACTTTGTAATAGCTAAACCTCAAATTTGACATATTCGCGATGAATATAACGCATTTGCATCACTATCGTATCTCCCATCCTACATAGCGTAATCAAAACACATACAAATTAAGAGGCAACTTTGTAATAGCTAAACCTTAACCCTAACACTCAAAATTGCAACTTCATTGAAATTGAAACATAAACCCTAACATGACAACAACCCTAACACTCACTGTCAAAGAGTATTTCGAACTAAAACACAAACCCTAACATGACAGGACGATTTCGAATATGACACCAACCCTAGCCCTAACATGACAACAACTTCATCAGGAGGATTTTGAAACCCATTAGAAATCACAAATCCTATCATGACAGGAGGATTTCGAAACCAATTCCACACGAAATTTCAAAGCTGAGAAAGGGGTTTGAAATGTCAAAGATATACCTGACAGTAGCACCACCTCAGGAGGATTCCGAGTTCCTCTATCCGTGTCGCTAGTCGGTGTGCTCATCTTCCTCGTTCTTCCGGCGACCCCTCACTCTTCCTCTGTCAATCTTTTTTTTTTTTTTTGATTAAGTAAGAATTCGACGTTCGAACAGGCTCGGAGGTCGATAGGCCGAAGAACTCGGCGACGGATAAACCGTCAAATTAAGCTAAAGACATAAACCAACAATAAGGCAGAGCCGACAAATTACAAGAGTGCAAATAAAGGCAAAGACTAGCAAAAGATGAAAGAACCGAAGCAGTGTGCGGCAACTCATCCATCAGTTGGTAGAGGCAACGCAGGGGATCCCTGGGGAACTAAGTGGAAACCTCAGATTTGGACTCTGTCAATGAGCCATCAGGTCTCGATCACGTCCACGACCTCTGGCACGTCGACAAATAAGAAGAAACACCGCTAAAAAACTGCTAGCCTCGAAAGCCCCACCATCGCACCACCAAGCAATTCAGCAACTTGCCAAACACTACGGATCCAATTCGGGATTTCCTCACCTACAAATACCACGAGGGTACCATGCGAAATTTCCGAAAAATTAACCATTATTTACCGTACAGAAAACATAGTTAAAAAAACGGGGATTGAAATTGTGTCAAGCGGCAAGCCTCCTATCAGAAATTCCCAACACAGAGATTCTAGGGCTTACAAAAATGGTGGGAAAATCGGCGAAATACGATCGGAAGGGAAGGTTCCTTCTGAAGATTTCCACTTACATTCTCCTGGTGGCTTTCTCCCTCTCTCTCATCTTCCTCAAATCTCTGTTCAAAAGCCCTTTGCTGATAATTTGGGCGTTTCTTCAACCTGCCTGTCAAAACGGAATAGCGATGGTCTTTTACGACGAAATCCTCTCATCACCAGCCCTAACAACGCTTTTATTCACTCTGCCACTTGCGACGGTCATTCTCGCGGCGCTTGCCGAAGTCTCCATGGAGGTACTCGTTCTGATTTCGTCTGTCCTCATAGTTTGGGGCGGACTGTTCCAAATCGGACTTGGTTTGACCCGAGCGATCCCACTACACATGTTCTACGCTACAATGGCGATGTCCTCTTTGGGAATTCTGCAGAGGGAGAAAGGACTGGTCTGGGCTTGGCTCTGTATTGTCCCTCTCTCCCTTAATATCGGGATGATCCTCCTCTCCGAGGAATTCAGTGACGATATCCGAGCTGGAGACGGTGCCAGAGATCCGCTGATGGAGACTGTCACTGCGTGAGTAATCTCATCTGTTGACGGTAAGAAGCTTTTAATCGGTAAATACTCCGTAATTAGGGTTAAGTGGGAATGCTGATGATAGATGTATGATAATTAGGGTTTTTTCAACTGTGACTTTGGCTGTTTGCTTTGATTTAGTGCATCATTACTCAAGTCTTAGACTTTGTTGATGCTTTCGAATTCTAAGCACTAAACTTATACAGAGTTGTTGATCGGAATATCGATACAGATCTTGGTAATGGATTGTCACTTTGCCTGAAAGGTTCATTGGCCAGTGCATGGAAGTTTAATCTTTAGGTTCCTATTTTGGATTTAGCATCTCATGAAGTTGTTCGCGATTTGCTTGATTTTGATTGATGTTTGATGCCTGCTTGGATTTTCAACTTCTTTGACAATGTTGCAAGTTAGAGCATCTTCTGTTTGACCATGTTGTCGATAGTTTAGGTGATGTTTAGCTTTGCAGTAACTACGGTTTAGTCATTCGTGATGAACTTTCGGTAGACATTATTTCCCTTTTGCAACCAGATTTATTGTCCATAGGGCGTCAAGCGCCCAAGGTTGATCATTCAGGAGATCTGCTGATAAAAATTCGATAGGATCCCATTCCGATATCTCCATGTTTGGCAGGATTTCGCATGTTGTATCGAGATTTTCAGTATTGGTTTGTTTTGCATATTTGCAGCTGAACTTATGTTTGAAGCATGAGTGTCATATTTAACTGTGTAAAATATGCACTTGCAAGGAATGACCATGGAAAGCAGTTTATTTTGGTCATTAACCTGTTGAATTGTGTCAAGGACCCCAGTTTGGTCATTAACTTACCTACTGCAATCAATAATGAAAATTGAATAGCTTCATCTACATAATACTCCCTCCGTCCAAGAATACACGGCCTTTTAGGCCTTGAAACTTTGTCAAAAATACATGGTCTTTTAGATGTATAGGTAATTATTACCTCTAAAATTACTACTTTTTTACTTGTTAAAATTAAATAAAACTCTTGGAAAAATTAAAGAAAACCCTTGAACTTTCAATTACTATTTTAACCTTTAATAATAATGATGAGATTTAAGATGCAAAATAGGTTCCTTAATTAGCGTGCATGATATTCTTGGACAGAGGGAGTATAATTGAGATAAAGATAGTATGGTATTTAGATTAAGGCTCCGTTTGGATTACATGTATTATAATGTAATTATGCATTATTGGCATTTATTTTTGAAAAGGTATTATTTACATCATAAGACCATTTTTATAACTCATAAATTCTGTTTCGTAGGGAGGGATTATAAGTTAATTTTTCAATTACCCTCTTCCTCAACAAGACACTTCTTTCCTTCCATGGCTGCACCTTCACCTTCATCAACACCACCCACGACTGCTCCGTCTTTCCGAGGTATGGCTCACCATCGTCGTTGTCAGTTGTCACTTCCATTATCTAGTTCCAATTCATTGTTCGCCCCCTAACATTGTTCCCCCAAATATCTAATTTTACCCCCAATTCGTTGTGGACGAAAATCCTAAATCCAATTGGCTCAATAATTACACAAATCCAATTCAAATATTCAACCAAACCCTATAGATCTCTTCAAATTTCAGGGCTAACTCTTGTTGCCTCATTGGAGGCACTGCTTTCGCTTTCTCATGCCTCCGTTTGTTCAACAGAGATATTGTTCATCAGGATTAAACACTAGATATGAGCACATACAGGAGTAGATATGTCAATGGGTGGCCTAGGTAAGTGAGTGACTTACATCAGCAGGGGGATTAGTGAAAGCTTGAGAGGTCGATTGGAAACGTTTGATTTAACCAGCATAAATTAATGTTTCCTTTAAATTTGGCAGTCCAAATGACAATTGAAAATAGTGTAATATATAAATAAAAAATCAGTATTTATAAATCATAAGCTGGTAATCCAAACGAACCCTAAGAAGTAGAACAGTGAAAATGGATTCTGTTCATGCCCATGATGCATACGAAATAAAACAGAGGAAAAATAAATAAACACAAATTTAAATAAGCAAAAGAGTATTAGTTGAAATTATTTGCATTTAATCTACAACAACAACAACATTCCTAGTTGTCCCGTCGGGACAGGGTCTGGGGGCCAAGTTGTACGCACTCTTTCCCCGACAATGCCGAGAGAGTGTTGCCTTCAAGCGTCTCTCTCCACCGCTCCAATTTGCAGCTCACACCAACTCTCATCTCATCCACTAAAACAATGTCGTCCGCAAAGAGCATACACCATGGGACCTCGTCCTGGATAGACCCCGACACTATGTCCTTTACCCGAATGAAAATGAAAGGACTAAGGGTCGAACCTTGATGAAGCTCTATCCTCACTGGGAAGTACTCAGTGTCCCCTACAGAGGTAGCAACACTAGTCATCGCACCTTCGTACATGTCCTTGATAATCTTAGTGTATGATTCTAGGACATCCTTAGCCTACAAACACTTCCAAATGAGCTCTCTTGGAACTTTTTCGTAAGCTTTCTCTACAATAAAAACCATATGAAGATTCCTTTTTCTTTTCCTGTATTTCTCAACCAAACGTCTCAGGCATCAACGAGAGGACTGATTGGTAGCGGAATTTTGATGATTTCTCCTGCTATAGCTTCCAGGAGAATGGAACGGTACCCAACCGAAACGAACTTTTTTTTAAAAAAAAAAAAAACCCCGGGCTTTGTACTATATTACACCAAAACCGAAGGCCGTTCCTACCCAAAAACTCTCAACACACAGATTCTAGGGTTTACAGCAATGGCGGATGAATTGGCTGTCACTTGGTTGTTTAGTTTGATTCGGTGACTTGGTTGTTTGCTTTGGATTGGTGCGTTACTGCGTTGATACTAATGTATTAGGTCTTGTTTGATATCTAGTGTTTGCTATAACTTGTTATCGATATCAATTGATGTTTTGATATTCGGCATCTTGATGTCATGATCTCTATACCAAATGGGGAAGACTTTACTGCGATGCTTTTAAATTTTAAAGACTTTGTAATGTTTTCTACCTATATCTTGAAATCATATCTATATCGATACATGATATCTAGATCTCAATTGCAAACAAAGCCTACGTTTGGATCAAGTTTGCACCATTTTAAAGAGAAAATTAGGGAGGCTGGTTTTGTAGGACGGGCTTCATTTTTTGTGTCGAAAATCAGTGTTATGCAAGAGTAAATCTACCTATTATTGAAGCTATGTCAAAATTGGCCTCCTGATTTTCTTCTTTACTATATAGATAGAGCTGCCATGTTTCTGTCTTCCACAACTAAGGTCTTTTGCTGTCCTAGTTTTGAAACTTATTCATAGTTGTTGAATATCGATACCCTGGTGTTTACAAACTCGGAAATGGTTTGTCTTAATGGTTCGTTTTTTCTTGTTGTGTTGATGTGTTTTTGGCCAATACTTTAGCCAGGACCCAAGAGTCTAGCCTTTGGGTCCTATTTCAGATTTCGCATCTCGTTGTGATGCCTTTTGCGGGTTATTGAATTGCTTGATTTTGGCTGCTGATGTTTGCTACCACTGTGGAGGTTTGAACTTTACTGTCACAATTCCTGCCTTGATTTTCAACTTCTCCGACAATGTCACGATTTAGGGTGGGTGTCTTCTTGTCTGCGAAACCATGTTGCCGATAGTTTAGCCAATGTATTGCTTTGCAATAATGACAGCTTAGTCATTCTTGATGAGCTTCCAGTAGACTCTGTTTCCCTTCTCAAGCGGATTTATTGTCTATGGGCGATACATCTTTGCCCTCTCGAAGGCATGGTCAGGATGTCAGTCGCCCAAGGTTGATCATTCAGGGGATCTGATTCTGATCCACCCATACAGTCCGCAGTCTCCATGTTAGGCTGAACCCACGTGTGAAGCTGGATTGACAAAGCTATGTAAACTGTATCAACACATAGTTGTATCGTCAACCTCAAGCCACTTCTCTGGGTCGCAAACTCAGCTTATAGGCTCTAACTATGCATAGGTAAATGTTAAAATTAAGGAAAGAGAAATATAAAAAGTTGAGTTAAGGAACCCGACTAGTTTCAGGGATGCAGATGCTCTAAGTATTCATTATTTTTCTTCATTTTTTATTTCTTTCATAGATTTTAACATTTACCTATGCATAGTTAGAGCCTATAAGCTGAGTTTGCGACCCAGAGAAGTGGCTTGAGGTTGACGATACAACTATGTGTTGAGACCCCAATGCAGGTGCTCTTAAGGGAATATAGACTTGTCATTGAAAATCGAAATGATAATATGAAATGATAATATTAGATGCATTGCTTCATTTTTTTTCTTCTTTTTTTTTTGGTTGTTTCAAGATGCATTGCTTCACTTAAATATACTATAAGATTTTTTTCCTCGACATTATATTGAATGGCAAATGGTGGATAAGGTTCAATACCTTAGTTACCAAACCTACTATTCTATAATCCCAAACTACCTAGACGTTTAGAACTTAGAAATCTCATTCGCAAAAATACGCTCGGGGCATCCAAATCAATTATGAGGGCTCACCAAATTCTTTCCATATTAAAAAAATAAAACCCCAATGAATGTTTTTTTGATACAAGGTAAGGATTTGAGGGTGGTTAACCGCGGTTGAACCACTACCTAAGTGCATCCTGACGAACGACGACTCCCAACTCAGCATAAACACGATATATGACGAACGACAAGGATAGACCGATATGTGTCCGCCTATAAGCCATTTGATCCCCTTCTCGTAATGTGTGGGAGAAGATGATGTTGATGAAAGCACGACAGCTAGAAAGAGCATCTGAGACCACCATCTCTAACTCCCAAGGATACCGCCAAGTACCTTTCATGACATTAATCAGCAACAAGCAGTCGCCCTCCACCTCGAGACAAGAGAACCCCATCCTAGTCGCTTCACGGAGTCCCATCAGAAGACCAAGACACTCCACAAGTTCCGCAGAAACCGAGCCGCATGGGCGAGCACCACACAAACACACTGACCCAAGGCTATCACGAATAACGAATCCAGAAGTTGCAAGTCCCGACTCGACCTTAGTACCATCAAAGTTAACCTTGACATAGCCAGTCGCCGAATTTTTTCCATTTTACTAATTTCTGAATATTTGTTGTGCTTTGTCAGGGTTTTGGTCTAGTATGGGACTGATCCTTTTCTTGTTCCTCGCATTGCGCTTTTTTCCAACTTCTCCTATAATATTTTATATTGTTGATCCATTCTTCCATTATCATTATATCTTTATTATCAAAGAGTATCCTATTTTTCATTAATCAAAATCCTCGAAGAAAGAAAACAAGTTCGACTTTTTTTTAAAAAAAAAATATAGAATACATAGACAAGAGTTTGAGAGTGTCAACCACGATTATACCACCACCAAAGAATAAGTTGGACTTCTAATTATGATAAAACCCCAATTTTTTTTTTTTTTTTTGATTAGGAAAGAATTCGGTTAGGGGTTACCCAACCGAAACGAACTTTTTTTATTTACAAAAAAAAACCCGGGCTTTGTACTATATTACGCCAAAACGGAAGGCCGTTCGGTCGTTCCTACCCCAAAATTCTCAACACACAGATTCTAGGGTTTACAACAATGGCGGACGAATCGGCGAAATCCGATTCGAAGGGAACGTTCCCCTTGAAGGTTTCAACTTTCATCCTCTTGGTGGCTTTCTCCCTTTCTCTCATCTTCTTCACCTCTCAGTTCAAGAGCCACTGGCTGATAATTTGGACGTTTCTTCTGCCTACCTCTCAAAATGTAATTGCGATGGTCTTTCCGGACGAATTTCGTTCATCATTTGTCCTGCAAATGCTTTGCTGGCTCCTGTCACTTACGACAATCATGTTCGCATCGACTGCCGAAGCCTCCAAGGAGGCGCTCGTCCTGATTTCCTCTATCTATACAGTTTGGGGCGGACTGTTCCAAATCGGAGTGGGTTTGCGCCGATCGAGGCTTCATCTACACCAGTTCTACGGTACAATGGCGATGCTCTTTATGGCATCATTGCAGAGGGAGAAAGGATTGGCGGAGCTCTGGATCGTCGTTTTCCCAGTTATTCTAGGGATGTACTTACTCTGCTCCAAGTTCAGTGGCGATATCGGAGCTGGAGACAGTGCCGGAGATCCAGTGGAGGAGTGATCTGTTCTGTTGGTGGTAAGCAACTTTTAATCAGTAAATAATTAGGCCTTTATGAGTTGGTTTAATGGGAATGCTGACAGATAGATGTATGAGAGTTAGGGTTTATGAGTTGTTGGGAATGCTTACTGATAGATGTATGAGAATTAGGGTTCTAGTGTTTGCTACAGCTTGTTATCGATATGAATTGATATCTTGATGTCAGATTTCGGGGTATATCCACATCTTGATATCTAGATTTCAATACCAAATGGGGTAGAGTTTGCGATGCTTTTAAATTTTAAAGACTTTGTAATGTTTTCTACCTATATCTTGATATCATATCTATATCGATACATATCAATGGCAAACAAAGCTGAAGTTTGGATCCATTTTGCACCATTTTAAGGAGAGAATGAAGTTTGGTTCAAGTTTGCACCATTTTAAAGAGAAAATTAGGGAGGTTGGTTTTGTAGGATGGGCTTCTTCATTTTTTGTGTCGAGAAAATCGGTGTTATGTAAAGAGTAAATCTACCTATATAATTGAAGCTATGTCAACCTTGGCCTCCTGATTTTCTTCTTTACTGTATAGAGCTGCCATGTTTCTGTCTTCCACAACTATGTCTTTTGCCGTCCTCATTTTGAAATTTATTCAGAGTTGTTGAATATCGATACCCTGGTGTTTACAAACTTGGTAATGGTTTGTCTTTTTGACTGAATGGTTAGTTTTTTCTTGTTGTGGTGATGGGTTTTTGGCCGAGACTTAAGCCAGGACCCAATGTGTGAAGCTGGAATGACAAAGCTATGTAAACTGTATCAACGCATAGCTATATCGTCAACCTCAAGCCACTCCTCCGTGTCGCAAACTCAGCTTATATGTTCTAACTATGCATAGATAAAATGTTAAAAACTATGAAAGAAAATTAAAGTAGGTTCGTCTTTTGTCTACTGCTATATCCGGGAGCCCTACATTTATTTGGATTGCATACTCTCAGCTCTCAAGCCTCTCACTCACATGACCATATTTACACTTATCACAAGAAAAATGGCAGCCCCATTTCATGTGTCCCATTTTCCTATTGAGGGTTTCCATGAAAACTTATCTAGTTCATTAGGTGAAAGAAATCAATTGAGAGGTTAAAATTTTTATGTCATTCGTTTTGGTCTAGTTTGACCTCTTTTTTTTCGATCTTAGTCTAATTCGATCGACTAAGTCGCTTTACATCTGGATCGGGTACGATGTAGCCAATTTAAGAGGTTGACCCTCTCACTCACAAGCGTCTCCATATTTTCGGACGAACTTCGGTCTAGTTCGACCTCTAACATAAGGATCGATTAGTCATTTAACGAGGAAGGAAACAAACTTGTATATAGCTAAATATGTATCTAGCTTGCTCGACATAGCCATATACATAGCAACATGAATTGACAATAGCTAAATAAGTTTGATCTCTCAACATGAGACCTATGGTAGCAAGGAGGCCGAAAAGTAGGTAGATAGCAAGGAACCAAACTAGTACTACATAACAATTAAAGGAAAGATAGTCGAGTGTGACTTCAAGTACCAAAGAAAAACTGCCCTACTCTCCCAATCGGCCAATCCTATTATAAGTGGCAAATGCAAATCCAACAACACTACTTTGGCATTGATTAATGGGGAATTACTAGTAAATACCCCACTTTGATAATTTGTTTACAAAAATACCTCACTTTGATAATTGGTTTACAAAAATACCTAGGATTGAAAAAATTGCATCAATATATGAAAATTTGTAAAATTTTTTTTTTTAATTATCAAAACTACCCACCACTCCAAAAAATAAGAAAAAAAAAAGTTAAATATTTTTGGTATTTATAATTTTTCTTATATTTTTAAATTATATTAAATAATTAAATAAAAAAAATCTGGAATTAAAACAAATATTAAATTCCCAATCCCAATCCCTAGCAATTAGCCCCCAACCGACCCAATTCCAATCCCTAACCCGAACACACAAGAGCCGCCTGACCAACCCTAAGTCTCAAGCGCTCTGACCTTAGCCCACACTAATTCTCCGGCTCCGTCGTTGTCCTCACCCTCCGTCGCAGGGCTCACTCTCCGACGCAGTCATTCACCGGCTCCGGCTCCATCATCGACCTCTACTGTCTTAACCCGTGCTTGACCCCAAGAGCAGCCCGACCAACCTTCCGACCTTAGCCCTATCTCTTTACTCAATCTCCCGCCGATTTTTTATCATATCCTGTCAATGTTCATATTTGGATTGTCAATGACAATATTCATTCT
The DNA here is from genome assembly GCA_037127255.1 of Persicaria tinctoria. NCBI lineage: Eukaryota > Viridiplantae > Streptophyta > Magnoliopsida > Caryophyllales > Polygonaceae > Persicaria > Persicaria tinctoria. The sequence goes on from JBANSL010000014.1 coordinate 1,750,303, forward strand.
GTCAATGTGATAATATTATGGTTTCAAGATATATATATTGACAATCCTTTTATAAATATGGTTAATAATCCTGAAGATATGATTTACCGTATCTTTAGCGATTTTCTCTCCGATTATAGCTTCAATCCTGTCAAAGTAAACCTACACCCTTGTCACTTTGAACATTACTCCTGTCGTTGTGAACAAATAACTTTGTCATCTTGGACATACCTTTAATTTCTAGTTATGATATGGATAAAATCGTGTCTTTATTCTCTTCCCTATTATATAGACTTCATCTTGTCATTAGTAATTATTAGCTTTGTCATAAAGAACCTATATCCTGTCAATAACAAATTTTATTCCTTTCACTATTAATTCTCTTACTAGGGCAGTGATTTTCATCCGACTAGTTTAATTATTTTTAAATTTCCGAGTAAAAAATATTAAAACATTATTTTAATATATATTTCATTGTTTTATATATTTTTACTTTTCTTTTAATTCATAATTATCATTTTAATGATTTTTATATTTAAATTTAAAGGTAAAATCATTCATTATTTTTTAGCACAAATGATCTATTTTTTTTAGCATAAATGACCCACCTATCCTATTTTTGCTATTCTCAGAAAACGGGAATACTTCTGCAAACCCAACACTAATTTGGTGTATTTCTGCAAATCGGCCTTGATTAATTTGACCTCTCCAACCTTATGATGAGTCCGAATTCTCTACAACATACAGTGCACATTCGATGCGACACTTAATTATTTCACATAATTTTATTTTAATTTTATTTTAAACACACATAAATGTTTATACACTTTTATCATAAAAAGCTACATTTTAAATATATATATATATATATATATATATATATATATATATATATATATATATATATATATAAAATTAAAAGATCAATTTTATTACAAAATACGGAATAATTTTTATATTTTTGCAACACGTGATTTTTATGATAAAATTTTATAATAAAATATTTTCCTTAGTTATGTCCGATCCAACGTTGCTAGTTCGGTCGAGCCCGATCTGATCATTCACTTGCTATCAAGCAACGTCTACACATTTTATTGCTTAATCTTGGCTGCCGATGTTTGCTACACTGGAACGTCAAGCTCACTCAGCAGCCTTGTGAGCTAAGCAATTTCAGTGCAAACCCGTCGGAGAGACCGATATTCAACTTCAGTCGAAGAAAGTGAAGCACTTTGTTGTTACTTCGACTTCCAGGACAACAGGCACGAGCCAAGGAAAATCACAAAACCACTGATCAATCGCCTGGATAATGGACAACTTGCCCAATCTGCGTCACAGTAGGCTCGGAGTGTGAAATTCGAGCTCTTTGTGAGAAGAAGTCCCTTAGTAGCAGACCCCTTTGGGTAACGAAGCACATGAAAAGCAGCTGCCATGTGAGCAGTTCTTGGAGCTTGAAGAAATTGGCGAAGAAATTGTACTGTAAAAGCCAGGCCAGGACGAGTGTGGACAAGGAAGTTGAGTTTGCCCACCAATCGTCTATAGACAGAAGGGTCTTCGATCAACTCACCATCGGCAGGCGTAAGTTGCAAGTGAGGCTCCAAAGGGTTCACAACTACTGATTCTGAACAAGAAATTCACTGAGAAGCTCATGAATAAAACGTTGTTGGCTCATTAACAATCCTTCAAAGACTTTGATGAACTCAATTCCAAGGAAGAAGCTAAGTTCACCCAAGTCTTTAATCCGAAATTGGGCTTCCAGAAATGCCTTGAGGGTAAGCATTTCATGCGAATCACTACTAGTGACCAAAATATCGTTAACGTAGACAGCCACAAAACAAGCTTTGCCATGATTTTTCCGGAAGAATAGAGAATAATCACTGGGAGAGTGAGTGTAACCTCGTCTACGCAAGGCAGCAGATAGTCGGGTATACCATTGCCGTGACGCTTGCTTCAATCCGTACAAAGATTTCCTTAGACGACAAACCTTATTGTGACCATCAACAATCAAAACCGGGGGGAACTTCATGTACACTTCTTCATCTAGATGGTCGTGCAAGAAAGCGTTGTTCACATCCATCTGCATCACCAACCAGTCCCTTTGTAAGGCAACTGTAATCAAAGCCCTCATCGTAATCATCTTAACTACTGGTGAAAAAGTCTCGTTATAGTCGATCCCCTCCTTTTGGGTAAACCCTATCACCACAAGCCTTGCTTTGCAGAAGATATAGATAGATAGATATAAGATGATGGATGTTTCATAAGTTATAAATTGACATCTAAACGAAGCCAAAACCCCAATTAAATGGTACCCGACCGAAATGAGTTTTTTTTTTTAAAAAAAAAACTCGGGCTTTGTACTATACTACGTATTACGCCTAAACGGAAGGCCGTTCCTACCCAAAAATTCTCAAAACACAGATTCTAGGGTTTACAACAATGGCGGATGAATCGGCGAAATCCGATTCGAAGGGAACGTTCCCCTTGAAGATTTCAACTTTCATCCTCTTGTTGGCTTTCTCCCTTTCTCTCATCTTCTTCACCTCTCAGTTTAAGAGCCACTGGCTCATAATTTGGACGTTTCTTCTGCCTACCTCTCAAAATGTAATTGCGATGGTCTTTCCAGACGAAATTCGTTCATCATTTGTCCTGCAAATGCTTTGCTGGCTCCTGTCACTTACGACAATCTTGTTCGCATCGACTGCCGAAGCCTCCATGGAGTCGCACGTTCTGACTTATCAGTTCCTCTATCTATACAGTTTGGGTGGATTGTTCCAAATCGGAGTGGGTTTGCGCCATTCGAAGCTTCCAGTAAACCAGTTGGTCCAGTTCTACGGTGCAATGGCGGCGTGCTTTATGGTATCTTTGCAGAGGGAGAAAGGATTGGCGGTTGCCTGGCTCTGGATTGCTGTTCTCCCCCTTTATTTCGGGATGTCCTTACTCTGCTTCAAATTCAGCGTCGATGTCTGGAGACGGTGCCGGAGATCCAGTGGAGAAGTGATCTGTTCTGTTGGTGGGAAGCAGCTTTTAATCAGTAAATAATTAGGGCCTTTTGAGTTGGTTTAATGGGAATGCTGACAGATAGCTGTATGAGAGTTAGGGTTTTTGAGTTGATGGGAATGCTGACCGATAGATGTATGAGAATTAGGGTTTTTTGGACTGTCACTTGGTTGTTTAGTTTGATTTGGTGACTTGGTTGTTTGCTCTGAATTGGTGCGTTGATACTAATATCTTAGGCCCCGTTTTATATCTAGTGTTTGCTATAACTTGTTATTGATATCTTGATATCAATACCAAATGGAGTAGACTTTGCGCTTCTTTTAAACTTTAAAGACTTTGTAATGTTTTCTACCTATATCTTGATATCATATCTATGTCGATATATGATACCTAGATAATAGCATATATATTTATATTTCCTAACTTATTGTACAAGTCATGTAACATTATATAAGTCAATCAATGAGAAGGCAACCCCCAAGGGGGATTATTGAATCGTTTAGATTCTAACATGGTATCACGAGCCTGAAACCCTAATCGCTCCTCTTCCCTGCCCACCCACCGCCGCCCCTCCCAAAACCCTATCCCTAGCCGCCGGCCTCCCCCCTCGGCAATCTCCTTCCGCCCCACCATGTCTGCTACCGATGAAGTTCTCAACCCCAACGGCGGCAATACACCCGGCAACCCTGCCGACTCCCCTCCCCCTTCTAAACCTCCCTTCCACTCAGCCCTAGCCGTCTCCAACATCAAGCATCTCATCCCGCTTGTTCTCGACACCTCCGACACCAAATACAACTCCTGGGCGGCCCTATTTCGTGTTGCAGCACGGGCTCATCGGGTGCTTGATCACATTGATGAATTGGTACCCCGACCTGCGTCCGTCGATGATGATCTTTGGGACCAACTCGACGCCATCATCCTTCAATGGATATACGCAACTATCTCGTCGGATCTCCTGCTGACCATCCTTTAACCGGACGCCACCGCTCTCTCGGCATGGACGAGGTTGCAGAACATCTTTCAAGACAACAAAGAATCGCGTGCTGTATACTTGCAGAACGAATTCTCCCGTTGTCGATTGGAGACTTTCTCATCCGTCTCCGAATATTGTCAGCATCTCAAGGACCTCGCTGATCAGTTAAAGAACGTCGATTCTGCCCTCTCCGATCGACAGATGGTCATACAGATGATCGCTGGACTCACGCCTGAGTATGATACAGTAGCCAGCTTCATCCAGCAGACATCACCCCTGCCTGACTTTGCCAAAGCTCGGTCCATGGTGCGGCTCGAGGAGACGCGTCGTCACAAGCGTGACGCCCTTGCCGCTGATGCCAAAGCACCCGCTGCAGCAACCGCACCGCCGGATCCGCCTTCAGAAAAATCGTCACAGCCGCCCCCACAGTCCGACAATTCAGGGCGACAATCGTTTGACGATCGAGGTCGCGGGCGCGGACGCGGCCGCGGTCGTGGTCGTGGGCGTGGCCGTGGATCAGGGGCTGTGCACTTCCAGCGCACACCGTTTGGATGGATGCAAGTTCCTGGCTTCTCGCAGCAGCAGCAACAACAGGCCCCTTGGCAACTCCAGGGCCGGAACCCCGGCCTATGCCCCTTCCCGACAGCTCCGTCTCAGGGCATTCTCGGTGCTGCTCCTCGGCCGCCCAATCCTCAAACACACACCGCATATGGAGACCCTTACGCAGGGTTCATGTCGCCATCCGATCTGTCTGCGTCTTTCAACACTATGACTCTGTACCCGCCGGACAACTCATGGTACATGGATACTAGCGCCTCCTCGCACATGACCAATAACCAAGGTATGCTCTCATCCATCAACTCTAAGAGTTCACGCCCCTCTGTGATTGTCGGTAATGGTTCTCGCATACCAACCTTGGGTTCTGGCCAAGCCACCCTACCCACAACCACCAATCCCCTCTACCTGCGCCGTGTTCTGGTTGCCCCCCATATTATCAAAAATCTTATATCTGTCCGTCAGTTCACCACTGATAATAATGTGTCTGTTGAATTTGACCCATATGGTTTTTCTGTGAAGGATCTTCAAACGGGAACTCATCGACTGAGATGCACTAGCTCCGACGAGCTCTACCCCATCACCACACCGTCAAGTCCTCTGTCCCTGTCTGTCGTGTCGGCTCCTGTGTGGCATGGTCGTTGTGGTCACCCAGGCGCACCTGTTTTCAATCTTCTTAGGACCTTTTGTTTGCCTCATTGTAATAAAGAGGATGTTTCCTCTCTTTGTCACTCGTGTCAATTGGGAAAACATACCCGTCTACCATTTTATCCTTCTAGGTCTTTTACTACTAGTCCATTTCAATTGATTCATAGTGATGTGTGGACATCTCCCATTGTCAGTTCTGCTGGTCATAAATATTATGTGTTGTTCATTGATGATTACTCTAATTTCCTATGGGTGTTTCCACTTAAATTCAAATCTCAAGTCTACACCAAATTTGTGCAATTTCATCAATATGTCTGGACCCAATTCAACTGTCCTATTAAAGCTTTCCAATGTGACAACGGGAAGGAATTTGACAACAATGACTTTCATTCCTTCTTTGAGAAAAATGGAATTGCTTTTCGATTCTCATGTCCTTACACATCTCCTCAAAATGGCAAAGCAGAACGTACAATCCGAACCATCAACAATGTTGTCTGCACACTTCTGTGTCATGCCTTTGTGCCCCCTCGGCTATGGCATTTCGCCCTCAGTGTGGCTTCATGTCTTCTAAACATTCTTCCCTCTCTTACTCTCAAACAAAGGTCCCCAACTCAACTTCTGTATCTCTTGACACCTCGGTTCGATCACCTTCGAGTGTTCGGTTGTCTTTGCTACCCAAATCTATCCGCTCAAACCTCTCATAAACTCCAACCACGATCAAGTGCCTGTGTGTTTCTGGGTTATCCTGAAAATCATCGTGGCTACATTTGCCTTGATCTCACCACCAGGAAACTCATTGTGTCTCGCCATGTCACGTTTGACGAGTCCGCCTTCCCCTTTGCCTCGCCCACACATACCTCCTCTGAGGACCGTCACACTGATGACGATGTCTCCCCGCTCATTTCCCATTTCATACATGGCTCGCCGGCAGCTGCATCACCCCACCGTGCCTCCCCACACTCACCCTCGCCTTCGCCAGTGCACACTCCGGCCTACCCCACTCCCCACGCTCCTGTCAACTCACCCCCAACCCCATCCCCGGAGCCGATACCCCCACCAACTCCTACCGCCACCAACATCCACCCTATGACCACTCGTAGCAAAGATGGTATTGTCCAGGCGACGCGCCTGTTTGATCTCAGTACCACCACCTCACATAAACAACCAATTTCCCCCCTCCCTACATCCCACAAATCAGCCCTGCTAGACCCAAATTGGTGTGCGGCCATGACTCACGAATATCGGGCTCTTATTGGTAATGGAACTTGGGAATTGGTCCCCCGTCCAGCTGAGGTGAATGTGGTTCGGTGTATGTGGTTGTATCGCCACAAACTGCGATTTGATGGCTCACTGGAACGCTACAAAGCTCGGCTGGTGGCTAATGGTCGATCTCAGTAAGTCGGAATTGATTGTGGAGAAACGTTCAGTCCAGTGGTTAAACCAGCCACTGTCCGTACGGTTCTGCACTTGGCGGTCTCTCGGTCTTGGTCCATTCACCAGTTGGATGTGAAGAATGCCTTTCTTCATGGGCATCTTCATGAGACCGTATATATGTTCCAGCCGTCGGGATTTATCGACCAGACTCGGCCTAAGCATGTCTGCCTCCTCAAGAAATCTCTATACGGCCTCAAACAAGCGTCGCGTGCCTGGTACCAACGCTTTGCATCTTTCTTGCTTCAGATTGGGTTTCACAGCAGTCGCTCGGATTCCTCACTGTTCCTCCTTCGCCGCGGCACCCAGACTGCATATTTGCTGGTGTATGCGGATGATATTATCTTGACTGCTTCCAGTGACTCCCTCAGGACAGACATCATTAGTTTGCTCGGCCGAGAATTTGCTCTGACTGATTTAGGCCCCCTCTCATTCTTTCTGGGTGTTGCTGCTACCCGGACATCCTCAGGCATGTTTCTGTCCCAAGAACAGTATGCCCGTGAGATTGTGGAACGTGCAGGCATGACCGGCTGTAATCCTGCAGTCACTCATGTCGACCCTGGCACTAAGCTTAGTGCTCAGGCCGGCAAACCAGTGTCCGATCCACCCTGTATCGCAGCCTAGCGGGTGCTCTTCAGTACCTGACGTTCACCCGTCCTGACATCTCCTATGTTGTTCAACAGATTTGTTTGTTCATGCATGATCCAAGGGACGACCATTTCGCCGCCCTCAAGCGCATCATTCGGTATGTTCACGACACTCATTCTTTGGGCATCACTATCCATCCGGCGTCCTCTCCATCCATTGTAGCTTACACAGATGCCGACTGGGCTGGATGTCCCGATACTCGCCGCTCCACGTTAGGTTACTGTGTGTTTCTCAATGACACATTGATTTCTTGGTCTGCCAAATGGCAATCTGTCATCTCCCGATCCAGCGCCGAGGCCGAGTACCGTGGGGTGGCCAACGTCGTGACGCCGATTGCAGTGTGCTTGATTTTGGTTGATATTTGATGCTACTGTGGGAGAACTTTTGTTAGTTTGGAGTTGTATTAACTTTCCTTTCTCAATGTCTGCTTGAATTTTCAATTTCTTTGACAATGTCAAGTTAGAGACTAAGTTGCTGATAGCTTAGGTAATGTTTTGCTTTGCAATAACTACGGTTTAGTCATTCTTGATGAATGTTGGTAGACATTATTTCCCTTTTGCAACCGGATTTATTGTCTATAGGGCGTCAAGTGCTCAAGCTTGATCATTCAGGAGATCTGCCGATAAAACTTCGACAGGATCCCATTCCGCTATCTCCATGTTTGGCCGGATTTCGCATACTGTATCGAGATTTTCAGTATTGGTTTGCTTTGCATATTTGCAGCTGAACTGATGTTTGAAGCATGAGTGTCATATTTAACTGTGTAAAATATGCACTTGCAGGGATGATCATGGAAAGCAGTTTATTTTGGTCATCAAGCATGAGTGTCATATTTAACTGTCCCCAGTTTGCTCATTAACTTACCTACTGCAACCAATAATGAAAATTGAATATCTTCATCTACATAATACATAAATTGAGATAAAGATAGTATGATATTTAGATTAAGAAGTAGAAAATTGCGGGTACTATCCCGCCTTTTGGATCAAAAAAAAAAAAAAAAAAAAAAGATTAAGAAGTAGAACAGTGAGAATGGATTCTGTTCATACCCATGATGCATACGAAATAAAACAGAGGAAAAATAAATAAACAAAAATTTAAATAAGAAAAAGAGTATTAGACTATTAGTTGAAATTATTTGCCTTTAATCTATTTGTAACTATTGTTTTGTTGGTGTATTCTTTTGGTTTGTTTGTGCGTTGTTTTTCAGTTTCCGGTTGCATTTGTATTGTTGGTTGCTTACACGATGGTTTGGTTATCTACTGACTTGTTTGGGGAGAGTGATACGGATACACTGGGTGTATCTTCAAATGTATACACCTTCAATCACAATTAGACACGTGTCCATGGGCAAAAAAAATTAGCAAAAATAAAAATAAAAGAAAATAGGTGGTTACCTCCCCATCAGCCCACCATCACATGATCTTCAATTTTTTTTTTAAAAAAAAAATTCCAATTCTATCTTCAACGTACTGTGTACGTACTGAGTATATATAGATATGTTTGAAGTGTATAATATATGTAAATGATCATACTGGATAACTTAACTGATCAAAAATAGATGAATTTTAACTTGTTCATTTGTAATATATTTCTACTGATATTTGGTTATGATTAATTTAATATTAATAATAAATATCAATATAAGTATTATGGGTATCGACTATCGATGGAAGTAATTGAAATAATACTAGGTTATGATTCATTTTATATTAATGGTAAATATAAATATAAGTATTCCGTAAAAACTTAAGTATTATATTAATTATATTTAATTTTGCCAAATAGAGGTAGGAATAGACCTGTCAAAATACAACCCGATCCGACTGACTCGAAAAATTTCCGATCCGAATCCGGGAATTCCGACCCGATTTTTTTTTTATACCCGAACCCGAAAAACCCAAAATTTTCCGAGTAATTTGAGTTTCGACCCGGTGACCCGATTGACCCGGTTGATTTATAATTATAAATACACTAAGAAAAGCCAAAGGGTCCACAAGTATATGTACTGTATAGAATTTGGAGATTTTTGTACCATATATGAAAATAATTGATATACTTTGAAAAAAAAAACTAATTAAAATACGGTTGTTAAAAAAAATAAACGAATTATAATACAACTGGTTAAAAAATACAAAAAAAAACTGAATTATAAATAATTTTAAATAAAAAAAATCCAAAAATCTAACCCCTTTAAATTTCAATTTCAATTTTTTTTATACATTTTTTCTAATTTTTTTGAAACACAAATGTCACTTTTTCATTGGTGGTGTATAACTCCACCCATACACCTAGTGTATCTGTAGGTTTCTCCCTTGTTTGGTCTTTTGGTTGTCAAACACTTTAAAAAATGATAAAGACTATAAGCTATATAATGTTATTGATTAATAAAATGACTTAATTTTAGTCATTTTAAATAATATATTAGCACTAGAAAATGGATATACCAGCAAAAAAAAAAAAGAGGATATAATGTTATGTATGTTTTTTTTAGAATAATAAAAACTATATAAAATGTTAATTTTATAATTAATTTTTTTATATTAATAAGTATGATATTATTAAAAAATCGATTTTTTAAACATTTTATATAATTTTTATCATAAGAAAAGCGTACAAAAATAATAAACTACTTAAAAAAGAACGAAGGGAGTAAAAATTAAAACAACAATCGGCTAGCAGAGAAAAACCAAATAGAACGAAAAGTATTCCAAGAGAGGAGAAAAAAAATAAGATCGGGCATGTAAAATGTAGAAAACAATAAGGCCCCGTTTGGTATCGATATCTTTGTATCTAGATATCAGGTATCGGTATCAAGATATAGTGATATCTCAATATCAAGATATCGACATTGATTGATATCTAGATATCAAGAGATATACCCCTCAAAATTAGTATATTAAATAGGCCCAAATGTGATATCTAGAAATCCAAAGATTTCGATATTTGCATATACCAAACAGTCAAACACTAGAAATCAGATATCAAGTGAAGTGATATCGATATCTATGTACAACAAACATTAGATGTTAGATATTATATTAAATGATATTGATATCTATCTATACCAAATACTATATATTAGATATTGGGACCGATATCCGATATATAGATATTAATACCAAATGATCCCTAAGTGTTTAAAGCATAAACATTAGTGAGTTTGAATGGTATTCATTATTCAAGCTAAAATAGAACTTAGATATCAAAAATTGGAAATTGAGCACGACCACTTCATTGTCATTAAACACACTAAAAAGAACATAGACTTGTGATTGAAAATCGAAATGATAATATTACATGCATTGCTACACTCCAAGTTTTTTCTTTTCTTCACATTATACGGAACGACAACTAAAGTGACGGTTACGCGCTATAAGGATGAGGTCTTAAAGACTTGTGTCTTTATCAATGCCGAGACTCCTGACAGAGCGATAAAAGTGTGCAACCTTATCGGCCACTTTGTTGCCATTACGAGGTATGCGAGAGAAAGAAACATCTTTCACTCTCGACATGAGGGTTTTAATGTCTGACATAGTTATTTCGATTTCCCAAGGGCATGTAGCTTGTTTTTTAAGGTAATAAGGTGATTTATGATTATTAGGGAGTCTCCTTCAATTTGTAAGTTGTTTATACCCAGTTCCAAAGAACGGGTAATGCCTTGTCTTAGTGCAATGACTTCCGCCTTTATTAAGGGGGTTTGGTTACCGATCATTTCGCAACCAATATGAATGGGTCGGCCTTCGCAGTCACGTATAATAAAACCAGTCGAGCTATTGTTATTCGCAAGAGTTGATCCATCAAAGTTGAGTTTTGAACGTGCCTAGAGAAGGTTTTTTTCCATTTGATTGTTTGTTTTTGAAGATTTTTCTTAGTCCTCTGGTTGGTTGCTTTGGCGTAATTTGTATCTGCATCGATATTTTGTTCATAAGTGGTTGTTTTGATGGTGGTGGTTCATGCCGAAATGTAATTTGGTTTATAACATACCATGTTGTCCACCAGGTGAAAGCTAATTTTTCCTTTTCTGTTTTCGTTAATTTGTTACCTAGTAGCACTAAGATAGGCTTAATTTCTCTTGATATTGTGATCATGTTGTTAATGGTTTGGCAGATATCCGTTGTTATTAAAGATTAGATGCTATTGTATTGACATTCTATGAAGATGTGTGTTTCGTCTTCGATTGCAATTTGCATGGTTACATAACTTGCAAGCTGATGGGACTGAGACCCCTTTTGGATGGATCGGGTTGCCGTTGGGAGTCCTTGTTAACTTAGTTTCCAAAAGGAAAAATGCGTTAGGGCATACACCGGGTATATATTGGTGTATCTTTTTTCCATGTGTAAAATTTTGTAAAATTTATTTACTACTTTTAAAATTGTAAAAATTAACCCTAAAATTTATCTTTAAAACTCTATTATATCCATATTATAAAGAATAAAACCAAAAAATTTCAATAATTACTAATGATACCCTAAATTTTAAATGGTGAGCCTAGAAAAATAATATTTTTTTTTTAAAAAAAAATGGTGTACTTGTGTAGCCTTTTCCATTGCGGCTTCAAACGAAACGAACTTTTGTTTGAAAGGAAAAAAAACCGGGCTCTGTAGTTTGTACTATACTGTATTTCGCCAAAATCGAAGCCCGTTCCTACCCATAAATTCTCAAAACACAGATTCTAGGGTTTACAACAATGGCGGATGAATCGGCGAAATCCGATTCGAAGGGAAGGCTCCCCTTGAAGATTTCAACTTTCATCCTCTTGGTGGCTTTCTCCCTTTCTCTCATCTTCTTCACCTCTCAGTTCAAGAGCCACTGGCTGATAATTTGGACGTTTCTTCTGCCTACCTATCAAAATATAATTGCGATGGTCTTTCCGGACGAAATTCGTTCATCATTTGTCCTGCAAATGCTTTGCTGGTTCCTGCCACTTACTACAATCATGTTCGCATCGACTGCCGAAGCCTCCAAGGAGGCGCTCGTTCTGATTTCCTCTATATATGCAGTTTGGGGCGGGTTGTTCCAAATCGGAGTGGGTTTGCGCCGATCGAAGCTTCCACTAAACCATTTCTACGGTACAATGGCGACGTTCTTTACGACATCATTGCTGAGGGAGAAAGGATTGGCGGTTGCCTGGCTCTGGATCGTCGTTTTCCCCCTTAATTTCGGGATGTTCTTACTCTGCTCGAAATTCAGTGGCGATTTCAGAGCTGGAGACGGTGCCGGAGATCCAGTGGAGGACTGATCTGTTCTGTTGGTGGTAAGCAACTTTTAATCAGTAAATAATTAGGGCTTTTTGAGTTGGTTTAATGGGAATGCTGACAGATAGATGTATGAGAGTTAGGGTTTTTGAGTTGATGGGAATGCTGACTGATAGATGTATGAGAATTAGGGTTTTTTGGACTGTCACTTGGTTGTTTAGTTTGATTTGGTGGCTTGGCTGTTTGCTTTGAATTGGTGTGTTGATACCAATGTCTTAGGTCCAGTTTGATATCTAGTGTTTGCTATAACTTGTTATCAATATCAATTGATATCTTGTCATCAGATTTCGGGGTATACCGATATCTTGATATCTACCTATCAATACCAAATGGGGTTAGACTTTGTGATGCTTTTAAATTTTAAAGACTTTGTAATGTTTTCTACCTATATATCTATATGATATCTAGATATCAATGGCAAACAAAGCCTAAGTTTGGATCCAGTGTGCACCACTTTAAAGAGAGAATGAAGTTTGGATCAAGTCTGCACCATTCTAAAGAGAAAATTAGGGAGGCTGGTTTTGTAGGATGGGCTTCTTCATTTTTTGTGTCGAGAAAATCGGTGTTATGCAAGAGTAAATCTACCTATAATTGAAGCTATGTCAACCTTGGCCTCCTGATTTTCTTCTTTACTATATAGAGCTGCCATGTTTCTGTCTTCCACAACTAAGGTCTTTTGCTGTCCTAAGTTTGAAACTTATTCAGAGTTGTTGAATATCTCGATACCCTAGTGTTTACAAACTCGGTAATGGTTTGTCTTAATGTTTCGTTTTTTCTTGTTGTGTTGATGGGTTTTTGGCCAAGACTTTAGCCAGGACCCAGGAGTCCAACCCTCTGAGTCCTTTTTCAGATTTCGCATCTCGTTGTGATGCCTTTTGCGGGTTATTGCTTGATTTTGGCTGCTGATGTTTGCTACCACTGTGGAGGTTTGAACTTTACTTTCACAACAATGCCTTCCTGGATTTTCAACTTCTCTGACAATGTCACGAGTTAGGGTGGGAGTCTTCTTGTCAGGGAAACCATGTTGCCGATAGTTTAGCCAATGTATTGCTTTTCAATAACGACAGCTTAGTCCTTCTTGATGAGCTTCCGGTAGACTCTATTTCCCTTATTGTCTATGGGCGATACATCTTTGCCTTCCGAAGGCATGATCAGGATGTCAAGCGCCCAAGGTTGATCATTCAGGGGACCTGATCCACCCATACAGTCCGCGCTCTCTATGTTAGGCTCAACCCAAAATTGTATCATCAACCTCAAGCCACTTCTCTGAGTCGCAAACTCGGCTTATATGTTCTAACTATGCATAGATAAATGATAAAAACTATGAAAGAAAATTAAAGTAGGTCCGTCCTTTGTCTACTGCTATATCCGGGAGCCCTACATTTATTTGGATTGCATACTCTCAACTCTCAAGCCTCTCACTCACATGACCATATTTACACTTATCACAAGAAAAATGGCAGCCCCAATTCATGTGTCCCTACTTCCTATTTAGGGTTTCCTTGAAAAGTTATCTAGTTCATTAGGTGAAAGAAATCAATTGAGAGTCATTTAACAAGGAAGGAAACAAACGTGTATATAGCTAAATATGCATCTAGCTTGCTCGACATAGCCATATACATAGCAACATGAATTGACAATAGCTAAATAAGTTTGATCTCTCAACATGAAACCCCATGGTAGCAAGGAGGCCCAAAAGTAGGTAGATAGCAAGGAACCAAACTAGTACTACATAACAATTAAAGGAAACCCAATCGGCCAATCCTAAAGTGCACATTCGATGCGACACTTAATTATTTTACATAATTTTTTTTTAAACAGACATATAAATGTTTATAAACTTTTATTATAAAAACCTACATTTTTAAAAATATATATAATTAAAAGATCAATTGTATTACAAAATACGGAGTAATTTTTATATTTTTGCAAAACATGATTTTTATGATAAAATTTTATAAATATATAAATATAAATTTATAGAATATAATTATATTTCGGATTGGACGTTGCTATTATTGGCCTTTTTTGTGTGTGATTGAGTCTTTATAATAAAATATTTTCCTTAGCTATGTCTGATCCGACGTTGCTAGTCCGGTCGAGCCCGATCTGATCATTCGCTTGTCATCGAGCAACGTCTACAACTTTTACTGGAGTGCATTTGCCAGCTATATGTACAACTACTTTTACTGGAGTGCATTTGCTGTTTATTGGTCCACTCCTTACCCATAGCCTCTCTTACATATTTTAGGGCAAAAGTGTAGGAACCAATTAAATGTGTCACCCAACCTTCACACTTACCCTTCCTAGCCTCCTAATATAAAGACCCTACATTGGACTACAAGCTCAAACCCACCCTCCCAAAAATGGCCCCTCCTCCTACTCCCAGGTTCACCTCAGCCACATTATTCGTCGCCATAGCAGCCCTCGCGACGCTATGTTCTCGAGCCTCAGCCCGGGCCTTCTTCGTGTTCGGAGACTCCCTCGTCGACAACGGGAACAACAACTATCTCGCCACCACCGCCCGGGCAGATGCCTACCCTTACGGCATAGACTACCCTACCCACCGCGCCACCGGCCGCTTCTCCAATGGCTACAACATTCCTGACCTCATCAGTTAACTCACTTTCCGCTGCATTAATTTTTCGTTACATATTTTTTCGTCGCTTTACATATACTTACGTCGGCTATTTGTAATTTAGGTCAGCAAATCGGGTCGGAGCCTACACTGCCCTACTTGAGCCCGCAGCTCAACGGGCAGAGACTCCTCGTCGGCGCTAACTTCGCCTCAGCCGGAATCGGAATCCTCAACGACACCGGCGTCCAATTTGTTAGTGCGACATTAATATAATTCTGTTACATTTTTATATAGTATATATGATATCTAACTTGTTGTGTATGTTTCGTAGCTAAATATTATACGAATATCGCGACAAATGGAGTACTTCCAGCAGTACCAACAGCGAGTGAGCCAGTTGATCGGCGAGGAGCAGGCTCAAGCCCTGGTGCAACAAGCTCTTGTTCTGATCACACTCGGAGGCAACGACTTCGTAAACAACTACTACTTGGTCCCTTTATCGGCTAGGTCTCGCCAATTCGCCCTCCCTGACTACGTTGTTTACCTCATCTCCGAGTACAAGAAGATACTTGAGGTGATGAAGCTACATTACACTTGCTATTTCTTTCAAATTATGTTGTTTTAACTTACCTATATAGGGTCTAGGAGACATGAGTAGCTCGAATTCAGCTCGAAAAAACTCAGCTCGAGCTCATTCACATTTAAAAACAAGCCGAATACAACCAGTTTTCCGTATAACTCTTTTTCTGTATAAATTACGATTTTGCCCTTATGATTTTGTCCTTTTAGTTTTTGAGCTAAAAATTAACGAGCTCAAAACAAGTTTCCAGCAAAACGAGCAGCCAAGAAACGAGCTTTGTGACGAGCTCGAGCTCCTTAGCTTGAGCAACATTTTAGGCTCGAAAAAAAAGAGCACCTAGGTAATCGGCTTGTTCAACCAGTACTATATGAAAGCATTTATGTAGATAGGCCAATGCCGTACGTACATTACTTATTCATGAAAACTTTAAATGCGGTCAGATATGATAGCGATAGATCATTACGAGTCGTTGCCATATTGTATCGATCGATATAACTGTAACACAGAATATATAACATTACTTTATGTCTTTTAAGATGTTGATTGATTGAATATATATATATATATATATATAGTTTAATTAAGTCTAATTATATATATGTTGTTGGATTTGCAGAGGCTGTATGAGTTGGGGGCAAGGAGAGTGTTGGTGACGGGGACGGGGCCGTTGGGGTGCGTCCCGGCGGAGATCGGGCAGCGCGGGGTGAACGGGCAGTGCGCCGTGGAGTTGAACCGGGCGGCTGCATTGTTCAACCCGCAGCTCATAGACTTGGTCAGGGAGATTAACGGCGAAATCGGGTCCAACGTCTTCGTCGCCGCCAACGCCTACGCAATGCATATGGACTTCATCACCAACCCTCAAGCCTATGGTATGAACCACACCAATTTTTTATTATAAATTAAGGTACCAAAGTTTGTATGTCTTAGAATAGAGATAGCACCACACCAATTTAGCAAAAATAATAGGAACAACAAAGTAAAAGCATATAGTCATAGGAGGCAGGAAAAGTATATATGGGTTTATATATATATATATATATATATTTAGGAAAAAAACTATAACTTATAAATCAATGTTTATTTGAGTTTAAATTAGATAAGTAAATTAATCTTATAATCAGTTTGTACTCAAAATTAATATTTTGTTTGTTCTGAATTTGATTTTTCGCATAACCTATTTGACATTGTCTTTGGAGAACTTATGATTAATAATTAGTGTTTGGTTTTCGATAAAAAATAAAAAAATTAATATATCCGATTGACACGAAAAAAAATTGAACGAAAAATTAATTAGTCAGAACTATAGTTTATATATACTTTTAATTAATGTTCAAAGTTTGTTTTAATATTACTTCAAATATACTTGATAGTTCATATTGTTTTATATAATTTTTTCTTTTATTTATTGATTTTAATTTTTTATGTTTATTTGGTTGGACAATATTGTAACATTAAATTGAAGTTTTTTTTTTGGGTATGTATTAAATTGAAGTTTGTGGTTGGACAATATGGTAGGTAAAAATTAAAGAGATCAGGGAGATATAAATTTTGGATGGCTAATGTGGGGCATGCACAATTTAATGCTAATTTTCATTGAGTAGGTGGTATGGGTAAACTTTTATCATGAAAAATTATTACTTGGAAAAATATAAAAATTATTTTCTAATATAATCGTTCTTTTAATTATATATATGTAACACGATTATATTTTAGGGTTTGTGACGTCGAAAGTAGCATGTTGCGGACAAGGACCTTACAACGGAATCGGCTTATGCACATTCCTATCGAACTTGTGCCCGAACAGAGACATCTATGCCTTTTGGGATGCATTCCATCCGACGGAGAGGGCGAATCGGATTCTCGTGCAACAAATCTTAACCGGATCGGACGACTACATGCACCCGATGAACTTGAGCACCATCATGACTTTGGATGCAAGAACTTAGAAGTTAGAGGCAGTCACAACAAAGATAGGGTTGGTTTAATTTAGAGATGTTTTAGTTGTGTTTGTTGATCTCTTTTCATTATCCATGAGAGCATAAAAATGGGCTCTTATTATCACTTACTATCTCATTGTGTACGTTGTTGATGTCGACGTTGATTCTTGACTATATGGATCGATGGATGAATTTGTTGACCTCTAGATATTTTGATGGATGCTTATTGCTTAACTATTTGACTATGGATATATAGTTTAAATTTTAGCATTATATTTTTAATTTATTAATTTGAGTGGAAATAATGTTCACACTTCACATCCTAATTTATAAGCCGAAAAGAAAAGGAAAAATGGAAAACATGTTGGTTATTTTTGCATTTTAGCCGTATTTGGCAAGTGCAAGAGTTCTTAGGAGATTGAGATGGTCTTTATGTATATTTTATAACTTATCTAACATTTTGAAATTTGAATGGTTCTCATGGACTCATATTTTTCGTGTAATCAACATGATAACAGATAAAGTGGCGCATCTGAGATATACTATAGACCTAGATGCCATTATGTCACACCCACTGGCGGATTTAGGGGTAGGCTCGTATGAGCGCGAGCCCACCCCAATCTCGGGAAAAAAAAAACGAAAGGTTAACTATAAAAAATAAAAAATAAAAAGGTCTAAATTAATTTAGAAGTGAAAATGGATCATATAGTTTACCTTGCCTAGTTGGTAAAATATAGATGAAGAACTTTTTCCTCTTTATTACTTATTAGAGCCCAAGGTTCAATTCTCACTTTTTATCTTTTCTTCACTTATTTTTAACTATCAAATATATATATATATATATATATATATATATATATATATATATATATATATATATATATATATATATATATATATATATATATATATATATATATATTTTCAAATATATTTTCAAATATCTTTTTAAATTGAGAATAATTAATTTTAATTAATATTGTTTGAATTCTATTTTAGTCATTCAGTAGGAGTTTCCTTGAATTTTTTTATCTAATTATAATTTTTATTCACTTCTAATAATATGGATAAATCTTTGAATTTTTTTTACATAACCCTTTACAATTAAATTTATTTAAAGTTTAGCAGAACTCATTTCATTATTACTTAATTTTTAGCATAAATCTCGTCCATCCCTATATTACAGGCTGGCTTCGCGACTGGTCACACCCAAATCTCATTTCCCATGCCATGAGATGTGCAATTAGATAGTGGATTAGCATTGTTTGACACCAACACCTTAAAATAAAGGCAAGTTGCATATTGTGCATCACAAAAAATATACACAAAAAAGGGGCAAAGGTCAAATTGGGCCTTTTGGCCCAATACGTAACTGGGCTTGACCAGTCCTATGCGAGCCCATAAATCCGGAACTCGCCCGCAACTCGGTAAACCCGCCGAGTCAATACAGTGCCTCTCAAAGTTTCATTTCAGGCCTTTTTTCCGCCATTGATGGCCGATCTGAAGCTCACACTGAAACCTCACCGGTCACCATGAATCATCATCATCATCATCTTCCACCTCCGTTTCCCGACAACCGCTTCTTCATCCCCACCCCCGCTTTTAATCCCAACCCTAACCCTAACCCTAATTTCAATTCCACCTTCGTTCTCCCTCCTCCCCCGCCTGGACAATTCAACTCAGGTCAACCTCAACCTCATCCTGAACCGAAGGACGTTCCTCCTCCAGACCTTTCCACCACTCTCTCACTCCTTACTCACCTCGTCGATCTCTCCAGCTCCACCCTCCTTTCTCTCTCCTCTCTTCTCTCCCACCCCCCTCTTTCTCTCTCCTCCCCGTCCGAGTGTTCATCGCGATGCGCTTTCAACCCCAACCACCTCATGCCGCCGGATTATCTCTTCTTACACTCCCTCCATTGCCCTTCGCTAATCGCGGAAGATGTTTCCTCTCTAATTGAAGCTCTCCATTACCCCAAAACCCTAAAATCCGAGCGCCAGCTGATCGAGCAAAACAACATCGTCAACCCTCTCAGCGATCCCAATTCCGAGCTCAGCTTTTCCCTTGACGACTATGTCGATTTCGCCTCCAATTTCTTCTATCAGGACTGCCCCGGCGTCGTCAGCTCTTTGAGTGATGATGTGGGTAAGCGGATGTTTACCCTTCCCGGCGTCTTATCCATTGAATGCGCAGATTTTGCTTCCCGTACTGTTGGGGGAACCGATTGGATTCTAAACGATTCCTTCAAGCTTCTTCCATCAGAGATGTGGTTTATCAAGGGTGAAATCGAGCAATGGAGTGATTTCCCAAATGCTTATTCATACTCTATCTTGAGGGCGCTTTTAGGTATGGAAATGGCTAAAGAAGGTGATATGTTAATGTGGTTGATTGCCAATTCTCCATGTTTTGGTGTTATTATTGATCCTCCCATGAGGGACCATATATTTGTGCTATTTAGGCTTTGTCTTAAGGCCATTGTAAGGGAGGCTCGGCGATTGTATGAACCCTTGTTGGGAGGAGATTTGGAGGAAACTGGACGCCATTTGGATCCAAAAACTATGAGCTTTAGCGTTCCAGCAACAGTTGATGTTTTATCATGGTTGGCCACTCAGTTATCAGTTTTATATGGAGAGGCAAATGCCAAGCGATTTGCGATTGGAATGTTGAAGGAGTTACTCTTAAATGTTGCATCCGGTTTGTTGGTGTATCCATTGGAACAAAATTTGGACAAAATTTTGGGTAGTGAACAGAGTTTGATGAGCTCAGCGGGGAATTTGGTAGCTGATCAGCCACCTGGACAGGCTGCAGAGAAAAATGATAAGGTTGTTGTGAGTGGAGGGATAGTTAGAAGGGCTGTTTTTGTCTGCCAAGTAGCAGTTGCTATTGCTGCATTACATGAAAGATCATTGCTAGAAAATAAGATCAAAGCACTGCGGAACCGCCAATACATGACTGCTTATCAGCGGTATGCATCGTTCTCCTATGCTGTGATCATTTGCTTGCTTGGACTTGTATAATTCGAACAATTGGATTTTGTGTAGAGCTTGAGTGTTTAATTCTTGTTTGTTGGACTACATTCTCTATTAATATTATGTTTGTGGATTGTTTGTGTTTATATGAAAGCCAATAATTTTTAAGGAGCATTTTCTGCCGGCATTGCAGTTTGACTGCTTTACTGATAATTTCCGAGTACCGAATGTTCCAATTTTAGGTGTTTTTTTTATGGTTCTAGCTTTATTGTACATGCCTCATTTTATATTTTCTGGCAGGGCATCTCCATGCTTTTTCCTTGTGATGAAATCTATTATGTAAAGAGTGTTAAGAAGCTGAAAAGGGTATATTAATTACTGTATTGTTTTCATCTGAGCAGGGTAACTGAGCATGGTTATATGAAATGGAAGGCTGAGGAGGAGCGGAAAAAACGTCAAAATTACAGGCCACTTGTTGAGCATGATGGCCTCCCTCTGCAGCGTCAACACGACAAGGTACGTCTCCTGATACTTTACAAATGATAGCTGCTTTGTGTATGGATGCTGACATTAAGAATGCTGAATGGTGATATTGTCTAAAAAGTCTTTTAGAAGGTTCATGCTTTCTAGTGCTCTCACTAAGTAATTTCATATATTTCTAGAAGAATAATATGGCTCTGGGTATATCTTCTCTCTTGAATGTCATTATGGCAAGTGTTTTTCAAATAAAGTACTACATATAGTTATTTCGTGTTGACTCATGTACATGTGTCTCTTCATTATCCTTACAATTTGTCCCCTTCGACACTGTATTGAATTTGCCTGACACATTTATTGGTAGTGATCGACATTTCCTTATCTCTCTCCCCAAGAAACATATTCTAGTTATATTTTCTTTTCTTTTTTTGGTGCTATTCTAGTTATATTTTCTTGTGTAGGGATAATATGTATATTTGTAGGTGGTAATTTTCTTACTCTAAAAAAGATTTTATGTGAAGCTATAAATCTTTGTCTTAAACATTACGTTGATTGAAAATTACTATTTTTATTACACCCCAAAAAGATATAAATCTTCTTAGTTTAAATTTCAAAAGTCTGGCTATTTTGTGATGCTGTCTGAAATTCTACTCTTTATCTTGAAGGACTTGGCTGACAGAAATAAGACAAAAGAACAGTTACTTGCAGAAGAAAGGGATTACAAGCGCCGACGAATGTCATATCGTGGCAAGAAGGTGAAGCGAGATGTGAAGGAGGTAAGAAACACATGCATCATCATTCATTTTTGCAAGCCATGATATATTTTTGCTCAGACCGGTTCTATATAAATGTTTGACTATGTATATTATACAGTATGTATGATAATATGAATTTATGTTAGTGCCCCACCTAAGCTGATATGTTAGAACATAATTCATTCTCAATTGATGTGGGCATATCACTCTGCTAAGTGCTAATCTCCTCAAACCTCTGTAAGTTTCCGAAGTAGGGGATGTTGCCAAGCCTCGTTTTCTGTAAATCGTACCTTTAACTTTACAACATATGAAGATTGTATATATATACTTTCTGATAGTTTCTCTCTTTTCCAGGTGATGAGGGATATAATAGAAGAACACATGGAGGCAATTAGGGAAGCAGGAGGTATTGGATGTTTTGATAACGGTGTTGAAGATGGGTCAGTGTCTACATCTAAACCCCTTGCTCTGGAATATGATCAGAACATGGAGTCCAACCAGGGAAATTCATATGAATATGAGCCCAGCAGAAATAACCATAATGTCTACAAGAAACATTTGAATTCTTATTATAGTAGCCAACCCATGGAGCCTGCTGAACATGCTCGAGATCGAAAAGAAAGCAGTAGGAGTAGCCAAAGAGATGATTTCTATCATAGTAGAAGTCCTGGCAGAGAGAGAACCCGAGGGGGATCAAGAGAACCAAGGAATAGGAGGAAGACAAATGAATATAATTCTTATCTGAGAAGCCCAAGCACTGAGAGAAGTCATGGGCAGTGGAGGGATGAGAGGGAAACAGAAACTGAGGAAAGTGATTCTTATCCTAGAAGTCCAAGAAGAGTGAGAAATTACAGCTCTTCAAGATATGAAAGGAGTGATTGGAAGAAAGAAAAAGAAGATGATTCTTATCCTAGAGATTCTGGCACTGAAAGAAAATATGGGCAGTCAAGACATCAAAGGAGTGATAGGAAGCTTGAGAGGGAAGAGGATGATTCCTATCTCAGAAGTCCAAGCAACGAGAGACATGGGCGGTCGAGAGATCAAAGAAGTTCTAGGAGGAATGAGACTGAGGAGAAGAATTACAAAAGCAGAAGCACATCAGTGTCTACTACTGTCCATTCTGGAAGAAAAGATAAACGGAAGTTTGAAGATTCCGATAGGGAGAGAAGGAAAAGGGTCAGAAATGATAGGTCAGATTCTATTACAGGCAGTGAATTCGAAGACAGATATGCTCCTTCAAGATCCCCTGAGACTTGAACCATGAGAACTGTAGCCGTAGAGTATAACGATGGCATAGGCTGATGCATGAGTGGGTGCTTGCAAGGATGATTTTGTGATGTTGAGCAGGTGAGTGAAAGTACCCAATGCAATCCGTTTACGTCTGTTTTATAATACCACATTTCGTTGTTTTGGTCTTGACTGGGTTTGTCGACGACTTGCAGTAAGAAGTCATTCGTGCTTCTCATGCTTTAAACCGCCTGGCCGTATCCTTTTTCATATCCTTGAATATGTTCCTTTATCCCTTTCTTTTCCATGATTTTTGTCTGTTTATTACTCTATTTATGTTTCTTGTGCTCCTGAATCCTGATCTGCCCGGTTGCTTATGCATTTATTCCTAGAATAATTCAGTTTAGAATATCACACAGCCATCTAGATTTTGGTTCAGGATTAGGAATGATCCATTGTTATAGAATATGCCATCAGGACTCATTAGGGAATGGTTTCTATTTATTTCTCAATTCCAGTTTCTTGTTGTTTATTGGGAAACTGATCATTCCAGACCATTCAAGAATCTTGCTTGCATCACGGGTTCTTCTATGTTGAATGTCTCAGTTACAGATGAGTTATGTTCTGCTCCTTTTTTGTGGTGCAAGATTTTGTGGGCTCATTTTGCTAGCATCGCCGTCATGGTGATTTCTGGCATTATTTCAGGGTTTCGATTTTCCCTTTGAATGAATTGGTCGTAGCGCCGTTGGAACCTTGTAAGCTCAAACATACAATCCAATCCAATCCATTGTCTCTTCCTCTAAATAGAACTCTGTGATTCGAAATATGAATTGCGGGTGATGGTGTAGCCTACTTTGCACTGAATAGGGCTGTATACACAATGATATGATCCTCAATTGTAAGATTGAACGATTACTGTGAACAATCTTTCTGTGTAAATTTATCATTCTTTATGTGGGAAGGCATATTTGCAGTTATTGCATTTATATTATTTGTTTTGCTACAACCATTTCCACAGAGACCTAGAAAAATGTTGAGCTGATGAGAGAGAATTGAGGTTTTCCAATAGGTACTTGCAAAAATGAATTTTGTTTAAGAGAAGATTATATATTTTGGGCAAGTATTTTTCTTTACTTTTATTATTGCATTATAGTCTTTTTTTTTTCCCTCGAGTACATCTAGATAAAGAGATCCTTTGTCTAGGGCATCAATTCAATCCCTAAACTCGTTCCTTAGGTTCCTCAATTGTTTTTAAAACTATTCATCGATAGGATGCAAATGATAATTTATAATGCATATTGTGCATTATAAACTATAATGCGTGGCGATCCAAAGCAAACCCTTATTGGAGTATACCTTAAAACATGTCTATTTGCTCAAAAAAAAAAAACATGTCTATTTGCTCAAAAAAAAAAAACATGTCTATGATGCAAAAAGAAACTGACATTTTGGATTATATCTTAAACTTTAGGTGTCTAGTATATTAAAATTACACAAAAGTAAGTTGGAGTTGATGCCCACAAGACAAGATCAAAGTTCAAGCAAATTACTTGGCTTGACTGATTTGTAGCTCTCTCTGCACCATCTGTACAACTAATATTTAAATCATACTACCATTAACCATTCCATTACTACTAGCTACTCCCCTAAGTTTGCAACTTCATAATATAGCAAAAAATTTAACTCAAAAAAACAAAAAGCCCCATTCCATTTCAGTTCCTCCTTCCTCAAGCAGTGCAGGGCATCACCAAACACCTTGAAATAAACCCAAGCTTCTTCTTCTGCATCACAAAAAAAAGAGGTAAATAGATTGTCAACTTGGGCCTTTTGGCCCAATAAGGAAATGGGCTTGACTAGGCCCAGGCCCAGGCCCAATTAAATATACCTTGTGGGTTTGGTGGAGGAGCTCAGCGGGGATCTTGTAGAGATCCTCATCAACCGCTTTGGGGGCGCGGCGAGGACGGGCGGGAGGGACACGTGGCGGTTGGTTGCGGGACGAAACGACGTCGTTGTGAAGCTTCTTGTTGGGAGCAGTTGGGACGTCGTAGACTTTTACTGCCTGTCGACCGCCTCGTGCCGCCTCCTTCATTTCCGGGGGTCCTCGTTTTTCTCCCCCTCTCCCCTTTTTCTTCATCACCCAAAAACAAAAATCAATTCAATCAAGATCATGAACAGGGGCTCGATTAGGCCTAGAGATCTGGGGCTAGCAATCAAATTAAATGCTTTGCGTGCAGATTCAACCATCAAGATGTCGGTTTTCTGTTTTTAATTTTATTTCGAAATGATGAACCAATCCTTTGGTTACGCCATGAATGAGGCTTTTAACGGATTTCCAGGAAACAAACTCTGTTTCTGCGGTGCAGATTTGCAGATTCTGAGATGCAGTTGCAGAGCTCTCGATGCAATCAATTGAAATTATAGTGCAATTGATTGATAATTACAGGCCTAAAAATTGAAATCGTGTTTTGAAAAGAAGGCAGATTTTAGGGTTCGAAAAGGGGGAAAAAGTTGCAATCCTGTATCTTTGCTGTATCTAGCCTTTCCTAAATCCTAAAAGGCTGAACGTTAACAGTTTCAGATTTCGGCTCAAATTCGCGAAAATAATGTATACAATGTAAGATCATTGAGATGATTAAATGCTAATTAAGGTTCGTTAGTGAAATCAGCAGTTAAAGTTTCGTCGGAGTTTCAGAGCTATGGTGAAAAAGATCGAAACTTTTAAGGGAATGTACAGAGAAATAGAGAGAGAGAGAGGGAGAGAGATGGTACGTACGGTGCGGGGAGGTGCAGAGGAGTTGTTGAGGGAGGCGCGGTGGAGCTTGTGGGAGGGGTGGTGGCGGTGATCGACGGAGTAGAGGTCGCCGGAGGAAGGGGCGGAGAGGTCGTCGGAGGAGGAGCTGAAGCGAGTCAAGCCGGCCTGGCGAGCTGACTCGAAGTACTGAGTGATGGGCAAGTCGTTGACGGAGTCCCAGTTTCCGAACGCCGGTATCTTCCTCAGCTGGCCGCTCCTCCTCTTCCCGCTCTTCTGCACAAACAATTTCAACCCCTCCATTAAAATCAGATGCAGATCAAAATTAGACCTAAAAAACAGCGAGAGTTGCTAATTAAGAACACTCACATCCATTTCTGTGGAGTAAATTGAAGCGAGATGCAAAAGCCAGTAGGGATTGAGAGAGACGAAGATGTATAAGTAGTGTAAAAATGAGGGGTTGGGGATCCGATGGAAACAGTGGCTAATACAGTGAGGGAGAGATCAATCAAATGAGGAAGGGATTGGATTGGGTTTGTTGAGGACTGAAAATGGAGGGTTTTTATTTTCACTTTATTATTATTATTATTATTATTATTATTATTATTATTATTATTATTATTTATTACTGTATTAAATTTAATATACTGCAGTATAATTGAAATAAAAAAATAAATGGGGTGGGGTCGGTTGCAGAGTGAAGGGGTTACGTTTGAATGAGTGATAGGAATGGAGTCAACGTCGTCGGCCAACACGTTTAGTCCTTTGAAACACAAACCCGATTGATTGAGATCACTACATCTCCATTCCTTGCTCTCTCCATACTTTTAATTTAATAGATGAGAGAAGCTATAAAATGTTTATTATGAGAATATTATATAATGTTTTCTTTTTAAATATAAGAATTTTATAATGTATACTAGGTTTAGTCTATGTAACATTTATATTTCATTGATACAATAAGATTTTTAGACCCCATTTCAATTCAATTCTAGAATCATGGTCTTAAGTTCTTAACCGCTTTGGTAGATGGTTAATTGTATTGTTAAAAAAAGTGAAATAATATAGTAACAAATGGGAATATAATAATATACTTCCTCCGATCGAAAATATTTGATGTTTTGACTTTCTGTACGTATTTTAAGTAGCTAAAAACTATATAAAATATTAATCTTTTAATTAGAGTTTTTCACAATTTAATACTTATTACTAATAAATATTAAACTATGAAAAAATTAATTAAAATAAATAAGATTTTATATAGTTTTTAGCTCCTAAAACTACGTGCACAAAAGTTAAACATTAAATATTTTCGATCGGAGAGAGTATTTCACCGTTTTCATAAAAAATTATACTAAATCTTAAACTGATTGGTTTATGTTTTAGATTCTTATCAAGCACTACCACTTACAAGTTGGTCTAGTTGAATGAGATACTAGATCGAGTTGTTCATTTCAAGAGACCTCTGCAACTACCCCACTCCGGTCACTCGGATTTAAATTACCTTTCGCAAATTGAGAAAATAATAATTACATACTAGCACATGATTTAGAAAAAAAAAAGATTTTATTTTGAATTTAGGAAAGTAATTCGATTCTCTACACAAACAGAAGCAAATAATATAAAGGAAAATGCGTCCTTTTCACTATATTCTTTCTTGGTTAATTTGAAAATTTTCAATTTTAGAAACCCAAACCCTATATATAGTACAGTAATAGAGTTATTACCGTGCATACTATATATATTATGTACAAAAAAAAAAAAAAGAGTAATTACAGTGCATCTGAATAGAACTATAGAGGACAAGATGGGTGGTGGAGGAGGTAAAAATGGGGATTGGCTGTTAGTGTACACATAAAAGTCAAAAACAATGGACTTTAGTGTAAACTGTAAACTGGGTTTTGTTGAGCTCTCCAAATAAGTTAAAAAGGTGCTTCCTTTTCTGAATCTGTCATCTTCTTCCTCTCTCCCCCACCATCTTCTTCTGCCTTTTACCACCATCTATATAAATATAATATATATATATATATATATAAATATAATAATTAATTATTATTATCATTGAAAACTTTACAAGCACCAAAAAAGTAACCTTTATATATATACCAGCTTGAAAAAGTCTTTACCTTATATATATAATAATGCAAGCAACTGCACACTCATTGACTCAAAGTGTCAAAAGAGGATCAGTGTGGAATGGATTTGGGGGTGTTTGTGAGTGTCTACCTAATTTGGGGGATAATAGATTGTGTCACCTTCCAAACTCATTAAGTTGCATTCAAACTTTACAATCAAAGTGTTCCTCCTTCAAACGGCAAAGGTGGGTCCCACCTTTTTTCATGTGAGTGATCACACATAGAGACTGAAGGTTTTATGTAGAGGGTGGTACTTGAATGAATGAATGGCTCCCTTTGGGTTGGGCTTTGTCACCACATATACACAAGAGTCGCGTGCACCCCATTCTTTGCCCCCTCTTCCTTTTGTCTTCTCCTTTAGGATGCACTTGCGCACATTCCCGATGAAGATGATCTGGTCCACAATTGTATTTCGGTAATCTGCTTCGAGTAAGAGTACCAAGCCAAGTTTGATTTAGCGTATGATATACTTGTGCGCATTCTCGATGAAGGTGATCTTATATATCCAAAATAGTTTTTCGAATTTGTAATCTTCACACCAAGTAAGAATCGTCGTAACAGCTTCATTGTGCGATCATGTTTTTCGTGGTAAGAGCATATTTGGTAAAACTATATTTACCATATTCAAGGTAAAACTATATTGATTAGTTTTTTTTTATGTGTTTGTGTGTGTGTTTGATAAGTTGATTTAGCGTATTAAATGCACATGCGTGCATTCCCTATGAAGATGATCGATATGGTCTACAATACGATGGACAAACACGTAATATGAAGATGATCTGGTTCACAACAGCGTTTCAGTAATCCACACTGAATAAGAATATTAAGAATCCACATTATAGCTTACTTGAGTGATCTCGTTTTTTTTAACAAGTGTATGGTTAAACAATATTTATTACGGAGTAGTTTATGTGTGTGTGTCTGTGTCGTAAGTTGATTTAACATTTGATGCACCTATGCGCATTTCAGATAAAGATGATCTAGTCTACAGAGATATTTCAGTAATCTACACCGAGTAAGAATACTAAGAACTAACGTTATAGCTTTCTTGAGTGATCATGTTTTTTTCTTTGTGATAAATGCATGGTAAAATTATATTTATTAGTTTTTTAAATATGTGCAGAGTAAGTTGATTTACCCTCTGATACACATGTGCGCATTCCCGATGAAGATGATTTAGTCCACAGAGGTATTTCGGTGACACCAAGTAAGAAGAATCATTGTACGTTATTGCTTAGTTGTGTGATCGTGCTTGTTGTGATAAGTGTATGGCCGGTAAAACTACATTTACTATGTAGATTTTTTTTATGTGTGATAAATTGATTTAGTATATGACGCACTTGTGCACATTCCCGATGAAGATGACCAGATCGATGATCTCTACAACCCCCTCTGTCTTATCTTTGTCGGAAAGCGTGAATTTTGTGTTTGAAATGGTATCTGATTCAATCCATCATCTACACTGAATAAGAATATTAAGAATCCAAGTTATAACTTACTTGAGCGATCTCATTTTTTATGACAAGTGTATGATTAAACAATATTTATTACAAAACAGTTTATGTGTGTGTCTGTGTCGTAAGCAAATTTAACCTTTGATTCACCTATGTGCATTCCTGATAAAGATGATCTAGTCCACAAAGATATTTCAGTAATCTATACCAAGTAAGAATATTACTAAGAATCAACGTTATAGCTTTATTGAGTGATCATGTTTTTTGTGATAAGTAAGTGCATGTTAAAACTATATTTATTAGTTTTTTTTTTATAAGGTAAAGATTTGGATGGGGATATTTATTAGTTTTTTAAATGTGTGTCAGACTGTCAGGTAACTTGATTTACCCTCTGGTACACCTGTGCACATTCCCGATGAAGATGATCTAGTCCACAGAGGTATTTCGATAATCTACACTGAGTAAGAATACTATGAATAATTGTTATTGCTTAGTTGTGTGATCGTGTTTGTTGTGATAAGTGTAGGGTAAAACTATATTTATTACTTTTTTTTCCTGTGATAATTAGTTGATTTAGCTTATAATGCATATGCACAAATTCCCGATGAAGATGATCTGGTCCACAATAGTATTTTAGTAGTTTACACTGAATGAGAATATTAAGAATCAACGTTATAACTTACTTGAGTGATCGATCTCGTTTTTTGTGATAAATGGATGGTTAAACTATATTTATTACGGGGTAGTTTATGTGTGTTTGTCGTAAGTTGATTTCACCTCTGACGCACCTATGCACATTCCTGATAAAGATGATCTAGTCTGCATAGGTATTTCAGTAATCTACACTGAGTAAGAGTACTAAGAATCAACGCTATAGCTTTCTTTAGTGATCATTTTTTTTTTTTGTGATAAGTGCATGGTAAAACTATATTTATTAGTTTTTTTAAATATGTGCATGTGGGGTAATATAAGTTGATTTACCCTCTGATACACCTATGCACATTCCCGATGAAGATGATCTAGTCCACAGAGGTATATTTCGATAATCTACACCGAGTAAGAATACTATGAATCATTGTTATTGCTTAGTTGTGCGATCGTGTTTGTTGTGATAAGTGTATGGTAAAACTATATTTACTTTTTTTTTTATGTGTGATAAATTGATTTAGCATATGATGCATTTGCGCACATTCCCGATGAAGATGATCGGATCCAAAACGGTGTCTTAATGATCTTTACAACCCCCTCTGTCTTATATCTTTGCCGGAAAGCGTGAATTTTGTATTTGAAATGGTAGCTAATTCGGAGCCATATCGTTTTTATTTACTTCCTATAATGAAACAACGAACAAAATTAAGATTTTGGAGAATTCTGAATAATATTGACTTGTTTTACTGTGAATTATACTAATTGAGCAATTTCATGTCATTGTTTTGACCCAATTTCTGTTTGGAAAAATAAGTTGGAATACTTTGTTACTACCTCTCCTAAAGCTTGAGTTATTTTTCTACCAATTAAAAGGTGAAAATATTTTTTTAACAATATTCCTTTAAAAGATGAAAAGAGTTTTTAATACTCTACTAGAGTTATTTTGATTAGTTTCGAAAATGAAGCTTAATTTAAACCTGGAGTCAATTCACACTCTTCACCATCACTTGTAATCAATGGTGGACTCGGCAATTTGTTATAAAAAATCATTAAATTTGTTATTTTTTTTTATTCTTTTTTTTGAAACGGAAATAATTTGGTCATAGAGCAGAGCTCTATCAGCCAAAAGCATCCTTGCGGATGAGACTACGCAACAGAGAGTCATCGGAGTCAAGGAACCGTTTGAAGCAAAAGCGATACGTGATAATCGATCAGCTACCAGATTTGCCTCACGGAAGACATGACGAATCCCAACAGAACCAAAGAAGCTCAGCGAGACTAGACTGCCTGAGACAATCATTTCAGAGTCTCCAGTAAGCTTCCCCAAACCTTTTAGACTTTTTATTATTGTTAGGTTGTCCCCTTCAATTGTAAGGTTAGTTATTTTCAGTTCTTTTGCAGCCAGAATACCCTTCCGGAGACCCATACTTTCACAGCCACAAACCGAATTGATTGGTGATGGTCCGTTGCCAGTGTAAATTGGGGAACCTACAGAATCCCGAAGAATGAAGCCATAAGTGCCCAAACCCACACCGGGAAGAGAACCATCGAAATTGAGTTTGTAAGTTCCAGGTGGCGGTGGTTCCCATTTGGTTCTCTTTCTTATCGATATTGGTCTTGGTTTGTCAATATGTAAGGATGATGTTTTGTTTTTTGTACAGTAGTCCGGTGAATTCAGATGCGATGTTTTCCAGATAACAATCTGTTCTCTTACGAAGGATAAGATGCTTCTTATGTTTGGGTTTATGTTTTCAAAAAGTGTTTTGTTTCTGAAGTACCAAATACCCCACCAAACAAAGGCCAGCTCTTCAAAACCTTTAGTTTCAATTGTATTTTTGATGTCCCATAGTGTGTTGTTTAAATGTTCGTCTTTATTGAAGCATCCATTAATTTTCCAAAATATACCCGGGTTACTTGCGATCAGGGTTTCCTTCGAGATAGGACAACTCCAAAGCAGGTGGTTTAGGTCTTCAAAACAAGAGTCACAGTGGGGGCAGTTTGTCGGAATACCAAAATGCCAAGAAGCTAGTCTGACAGCAGTGGGCACCCCATTTTTTAGGATCTTCCACATGAACGATTTTATTTTTGGTGGGATATCTAGTCCCCATACCCAGTTTATATATGAAATTTCATGTTTTTTGTGTTTATGTATCATATCAATAGCAGACTTAGTGCTGAACCAGCCATTTTTGCTCCATTTCCAATAAAGTCTATCGACTTGAATATGCTGTGGGATCGGTATTGTTTTGATTGTTTCAATTATATTATTTGGAATTATGTTTTGTAATTCTTCCTTTAATTTTTCTTGGTTCCACATTTTGTTATCTGTGAGGAAATGTTTTATGTTGATTGTCTCGTCTATTTGTTGCGTTCCAGAAATAAGTGAGTTTATAGTCGTTTGGCCTAGCCACTGGTCGTGCCAAAAGTTTATAGAGGCGTCGTCCCCTATAGACCAATGAAGACCCTGTTTGAATAGAGGGATTAGTTTTATTAACTGCGTCCATTGCCAAGACGAGGTTCCATGCTTTCGATATATGAGAATGTTTTGGTTTTTGAGATATTTTTCTTTGATTAGTGTCACCCAGGGGCTAGTTGGTTCCGCTAACAGTTTCCAAAGTAATTTCATTTGAAGGGCTTTATTCATGTCTTCAAAGCTTCGGAGACCCAGCCCACCATTTTCCTTGGTTTTGCAAACCTCATACCACCCGATGAGGGGCTTATGGTTTGGGCCTTTGTTCCAGAGGAAGTTCCGGTTGATCCTGTCAAGTTCCGCGTGGACTGATTTGGGTAGCATAAAGCATTGCATTATGTGTAAAGGTTTGGCTGCAAGGGTTGTTTTGATTAAAGTGCATCGACCAGCTTGTGAAAGGCAGTTTGCCTTCCACCTATGAAGTTGCGACTTAGTGTTTGTTAGAAGATCCTTGAATCCTTCCTTTGTCATTCTTCCTTCTATGAGGGGACAACCTAAATAGGTCCCCATATTAGGGGTGTGTGCTATTTCCAGCTCATTTCTAATGAGATTTTTTTGTGTGGTTGAAACATTTCTGGACGTTTGGAATTGGGATTTATGCCTATTTACTTTTTGTCCTGATAAATCTGAGTACTCTTTTAGAATTTTGTTTGTTTGGTCACAACCGGTTTTGGTGGCTGATGCGAAAATGACAATGTCATCTGCAAAGGCTAAGAACGGAATCTTCGTCCCTCCGCGCGTTAGTTTGATTCCTAGATGGCTTTGTGGTTTTTTTTATTCTTGTTGTAGTCTCCGTGCTAGAATTTCTGAAATTATTAAGAACAGATATGGTGATAACGGGCATCCCTGTCGTAACCCCCTTTGGGGGAAGAACATTTCAGTTGGTTCATTGTTCACTAGCACTGAGTATGTAACTGTGGTGATGCATTCTTTTATCCATTCCGTGAATTTGGGTGAGAAGCCAAGCTTGAACATGACTGAGAGTAGGAAATTCCAGTCGACCATATCAAAAGCTTTTTCCATGTCAAGCTTAATGGCCATCCAACCTGAATTTCCATTTTTCTTTGAGAAGGAGTGAAATATTTCATTTGCGATTAAGATGTTATCTTGTATAGATCTGCCAGAAGAGAAGGCGCTTTGAAGCGGATTAGTTACTTTGGGGATAACCCTTTTGAGTCTTGAAGCTATTATTTTGAATATAATTTTATATGTTGTCGAGCAGAGGCTAATAGGCCTATAGTGAGATGTTGTGGTCGGGTTGTCTATCTTCGGAATTAATGCTATGAACGTATGGTTTGTCTGTTTCAGAATCCTTCCGCTTAGAAAGAAGCTTTTAACTGCTTTGATGACAGATGGTTCTACAATGTGCCAGTACTTTTTGAAGAAACCAGCTGGAAAACCATCAGGTCCTGGTGATTTGTCGTTGGCTAGGCTGAAAACAGCATTTTTAATTTCAGAATTTGTGACTTGACGAGTTAGCCATTCATTGTCTTCATTTGAGATTTCATTCCCTACAAGTTGGAGTAGATTACTCTGTGTTTGTTGTCTTGGATATTGCGTGAATCTTTGGCTAAAATCGTGTTTGATTAGGTTCCTAATTTCTTCTTCATTGTTAAGTGTGATTCCAGCCGTGGTTTGGAGATGTTTTATTATGTTTCTATTTCGTCTTCCAGTCGCTATTTTATGAAAGTATTTGGTGTTGGCGTCAATGGATTTTATATGCATTCTTTTCGCCCTTTGCCCCCAATATTTCTGTTGAAAGGAAAGGAGAGAAGAATGCTTTGAAGTGAGTCTTTTGATTTTGTTATCCAGATTTTGGTTGTAAGCATTACAAAGATTTTTTTGTGATTCTAGAAGTTCTGTTTCAACAAGTTTAATCTGCCGAAAGACATTTCCGAAGGTTACTTTGCTCCAAATCTTGCTTTTCCTTTTAACTTCTTACAGTTTCTTCGTTAGTTTGAACATTTTCGATCCTGGAGGGTTAAGCCTCCAAGCAGATCGCACAACTGCTTCATAGTCTTGTTTCGTAGTCCATGCCATTTCAAATTTGAAGGGTTGTAATTTTGGTTTGCGGTTATCCATGAGGTCCAACGTGATCTGCGCGTGGTCAGATTTTAGGAAAGCATGGTTTTTCGTGCAAAGGTTCGGGAATTGTTTTAGGACCGGGTGGCTAATCACAGCGCGATCAAGCTTTTCAAAAATGTTATCATTACCATGTTCATGTTTTCTCCAAGTGTAAGTGTTCCCACACGTCGGGGAATCCACTAAATTGAAGGTACTAATAGTATCCTGGAGTCTAGCGAATCTGTTTACAGTTGGGGTCCTGCCTCCTAATTTGTCGGTTGGCTCTAATATTTCATTAAGGTCTCCAAGAATTATCAAAGAGTCATTTGCATTGCGTATATAATCTGAGAGAGAGGCCCAGAAATGGTTTTTGTCTTTTGCATAAGGTGTTGCATAAACGAATAAAATTTTGATGTTAATATTAAGGGTTGTGTTTGTGTAATCTGCTTGAATGATTCGGTCTGTAGAGTTTCTAATGGTAAATGATGCAGATCAAGATGGCCTTTTGTGGGTCAAACAATGATCTTGATCCAGGCGAGCTCTCAAGACCGATTCGAGGGCTATTGATGGCGAAGAGTGTCATTCTCAAAAGGAGGAAGAAGGCTCCACCATGGAACAAGGTTCAAAGGAGCAAGGTGATCTAATGTTCAAGTTTGAGTTCGTTCTTAATGGGTTGACAACATATCGATGTCTCAGTAAAATGAGTCGTTCAGAGTCCACATTTATCGGATGAGGTCGTACCATACATTGTTGGAACGAGGACGATAAGATCTACAACTTTGCTGTTGAAGGTTTCTCCAGAATCGACCTCGAGAATGGCCGAAATTCATCATCTTTACAGCTGTCACTGTTTGGATGAATTTCTACATATTTATTTAGTTAATTTCGAATTTTAATTAATTAGATATATTTATTTTATGCAATTAGGAAATAATAAGGTGGAAGGAAAATATCTCATCTAGGAAATTCCTTTTTCCACCAAGTTGTTAATTTTCTATCCTTAGTTAGTTTTACTTATCTTAGGAAAGATTTACATATCTTTAGATTATTTGATTTATCTTTAATTACCAAAACTCTATCTTTTGCACAAGATATAATTGGTCTATTGTCTATTTAAACTCATGATTTACATTCAATAAAAATTAGATTGGAATTATAATTGAGGAACCCTTTTAAAGATTAAAAGGTTCCCTCAATTCCCAATCCAAAAGCCTTCGCAATCAATTTATGTTCTTGCTCATCCGACACCAAATAAAGATCTAAACACAATCCCAAACCACGCACATAGGAGAAACCCATCCTGAGAAACCGTCGTTGGATCAGAGAAGCTGTCGCTGAGTCTGCCCAGAACCGTCGCCACTGTCCGGGCCGCCCCGCGGCCATCCCAGCGACCGTCGCTGCAAGATTCCAGCTTCCGCCGCTGTTGCCCTTTTACTTAATTTTATTTACTTGTTTTTCTTTTCTTTCACAATAGTTTCAAGTCTTTATTGTAATTAATTGTAAACATCGAGAATATAGCAAGAATAATTGCAAGATCGGGCCATCAACAAGTTTAGGGTTCTTGATTCCGAGCCCACAGGCGAAGGATCGGGGATCCCAAACGTATCAAGTGGTACTAGAGCCGTAGGTTTCGCAAGTTCTTGTTTTTTTTCTTGATGTTATTTACGATTTGATTCAATGGTTGACGTTATCTGGGGAGATTGGGATGATGATCCCGATCCATGGGCTGCACAACAACAACGCCGCCGAGAGTTGCAGAGACGAGCTTTGCAACAACAACAAGCTTTAGAGCGACAACGAGAGGCACAAAGGCGCCGCCTTTGGCTTCAACGGCAAGCAGAAATCGAAGAGGAGAGGTGTCGACAACAACGTCGCCGTCAGATTTGGCTTCTCCAACAACGAGAGGCTGAGGAGGCACGACGACGAGAGGAAGAGGCACGACGACGAGAGGAAGAGGCACAATTCCAGGCCGACCTTTCCGCCATATGGGCCGAATTCTGGAAGGGTTTGAAGGAGGACCAATCTATCGTCAAGCTCTTGCTTCAGCCCTCACCCCTGCTCCAGCGGCTATAGTTGCCTCAACCGACGACGAGGTAATTGAGCCTAAGGAGCATTCTGTTGATTTCGTTGCCCAAAAAACAGCACAGCGCGTCGAACTTGTTTCGCAAATTCCCGTTGACTCCGACCTTGGAATTGGGTCAACTCAGTCTTGTTGCGAAGATGACTCGACGAGCTTTCCAACGGTGGGTCACACTCTGCCAGAATCCTCCAGGAAGATCTCCGAATCTGCGCTGCAAGTGGACTACAGTGCTGCGCTTGACGATGAGGTTGCTTCTGACGACAATGATGAGGACGTTGGGGACACTTCTCTTGGGTTAGCTATTGTACCTCTTGAGAATGTTCCTAATGTTGAGATTTATGAAGTTCATAGGGTTATTGAGGCTAATCATATTGTTCCTCTTGATTGCTCACTGACCCCTATGACAGGTGTTGTTTTTGAGGATCTACATATTCACCAAAATCCACAAAAGTGTAAGAAATATCATTACCTTGCTTGGGAGCCATAGAAATCGGCTCCGGACTTGGTTCCTTAATGGATGAGTTGGGGATGATTTCTATAGGTGGAGTAGGTGCCAAATGCGTGCACTCATGAGACTCCATGTCAAGGGTCATCGAGCTCCCTTCTCCATCTTCGATTGAACCATTGGAGCTTGCGTCTTGGCTTCCATTATGTATCTCGTCCGCCATTGGTTTGAAAGGTAAGGGCATGGATGCCAACTTGTAGTCTTCTTCCACCTTCGCCATGTCACCCACGCAAAGGAAAAGATCCCACAATTCCGACCAATCCAAACCGTAAAATCCTTCATCTTTCAATGATTGGGCGAATTCTCGTATCTCGGGAAGCATGCCATCTTGAACGCAAAGTACTTGTTCTTTCAAATCATCTTGGATACCCCGTGAAGCACGGTCGTCCACTAAATCTTGCACTCTTGCGAGGTAATGGTGAAAGTATTCTCCCTGGTATTGCCATAACTCCAACTCCATTGCAAACAATTAGAAACGAGGTGTCGTGAACCGTAAGATAGGTCCACGACGGGGTTATATATATATATATACAAAAATTAATAAATACACAAAACAAAGAAATAAACTTGATCCCCCGGCAACGACGCCAATTTGACGGAGGGAAAGTCGTTGATTTCCCTCGCCAAAAATTATTCCCAAACAAACAAACTAGTATAGTATGTAAGTAAGGGGTCGAACCCTAGAGAATCAAGTATTTCTAAATATTGTGTATTTATCAATATAAAAGAAACGATTTTTATGAATGAAAATAAAAGAAAATAATATTGACAAAAGCAAATAAAGGATAGAAGAAAAGCGTTTCCACCTACAAGTTCTCGACTTTGGTTGGTTTTATTGATCATCGAATCCTTGTCAAGTTATTATCTTTTCCTACGAATTCCTCCCATCTTGGTTTATATAGATTAAAAGTCCTACGAGTCCAATTAATCCCTTACACCTCAATGCAACCTTAACACGGTCAAGATTTAACAAAGAGATAGCAAATAGTCCCAAGAACTTGAGCATATAAATAACACCAATTAAACACGGTAAATCAATGTTTAAGATATATGTCAACTCCCTACATAGTCATGCTTCAAACACGGAATCCACAATCTTATGCGTGCTACTACGGAAATAACACAAATACGAAAGTATTAAATCCTAGCAAGAAATCAATATTATCAAGGTAGCTAATCAAGATAACATCAATAACATAATCAATATCGCACAAAGAAGTTGAAAGAATTATAGAGGAAAAATAACTTAAATTAGAAACTCACAAAACCACCAACCAAGTCTCGAAAGTGTAGGCGGAAACTAGAAAATTAGCCAAACATGGCTTACCTAAGCTTTCTTCTCTTTAATGGTGATTTCTCTACTTGGAATTTAAATTAGAAAACTAACCCTAGAACATCCTATTTATAAGCCTAATCTCTTCCATAAATAAGGTAAAAGATAGATAAACTAGATAGAAACTTCCTAAACAAACTAGACAGAAGATAGACTTTCCAAATTTAATTCAGCGTCAAATTCCGCTGGCAGCGAAAATTTTCGCTAGCAGCGAATGGCCTCAATCAAGCTCCTGTTGGATTTTCGCTACCACCTCGCTACCACACTCGCTGGCAGCGAATGTCCATGCCTTAGAATTTTCTCAAGCTCCTCGGGTACTTCCTTTCCGCTTTCGCGAGCCGCTTCTTCCGCTGCAACGAGTTCGTCGATCCGCAGGTGCGAGAGACCCCTTCCGCTGGAGCGAGTCGGCGAGCTCCGTCGTCTTGGTGCATCCCGCTGGCAGCGAGGATTTCCGCGGCAGCGAGTGGCTCGCTGCAGCGAGTCTAGTCGCTGGCAGCGAATGCTGCCTGGTCGGCCGGGCTGACTCGACTCGCTGGCAGCGAACTCCATTCGCTGGCAGCGAGACGTGCCGGCTCCTGGACATGCTCCTGATGACTAGACTCGCTGGCAGCGAGATCCCATCCGCTGGCAGCGAGACGTGCCCAGAGACTTGCTCAGACATGATGTCTTTGACTTGATTCGCTGCAGCGGAAATCCATTCGCTGACAGCAAAAATCCATCAGAACACCATCACGTAGATCTTCGAAAGAGCTTTCCAACGCATGCTCATATGCGTCGATCGGACATCCGAGGCCTCCGGAAAGTGCGTTACAAGTTCAGCTCGCCGAGCGGACAGCTTTCGCGACTCGCCCTCGTTTTCGCTCTTAGACCTTGATTTCGTGCTCCGTTGCTCCTTAGGTTGTTCCACTCTCTTCGGGACTTCTTCCTTAAGCTCTCTTAAGTCTCGTATTATCCTCTTTTAGCTCCGTTCCTTGTGTTCTTTGCCTCGGATCTACGAATCTACATAAAACCATCGAAATAGCGTAGATTCTGAACTTTTCCACAAAACGAGCGCTAATCTAATTAACAATAAAACATGAATATATGACAATGAAATGCATCTAAAATAACTTATAATGCCTATTGGAATACGCCTTATCAGCAGTCCTCGTCGGAGAGGGAGTTCAATCTGGCCGGCAAACAGAGACAGACACCCAACGGAACTGGTACAAGGCACCGCTGCACACATGACCTAGGAGCACCGGAAGAGCGGCAAGGGGAGCGGACATGAAAGACCCTCAAGGGTGCAGCCGATGAAGCGGATGAGAGTCCGTTGAAGCCCGAATCCAAGAGCACCAACCTCACTGAACACATGCCCTCTAGATCTCCAAGATCCTTCCCTTTTGGACAGCCGATCCGACAATGAGGCAGCACGAAGAACCACCAAGCCACCGCCTTTTCTCTCGATCTTGTTGGATGCGTTTTTCTCCCACAAGGAACCCTCCCGAGCCCGGAAGAGGCCGAGAATAGGGGAGTTTGGTTCGATCGCTTTCATTTTCTTCTTTTTCTCCTTGTGGCCCCTGTTGTGAGATGTCGTCAGAGCAGATCTGCAATCTCCCATGGAGGAGAGTTTAAGGGGCTTTCGGTGTTTTGTGAGGGTAGATCTGTCCACAGTTTGGCAGGAAGTGCCATGAGAAGAGGTGGATCTGAGTATGAAGTTGCAATTAGGCCTAGGGCTGGGTACTTAAGCATCTTTTTTTGGTTTATTGATTATGTAGGGGATTTGCTTAGGTTTGACGATCAGTAACAGGAGGATGATGAATGCGATAGCGGCGCTTGCGGTGGTTTGAAGGGATCTAGGGTTTCGGATGGAGTTGAGGAGTATTGGGGAAAGGGGGAGCGCGTGTTGAAGCGCGTTCTTTTTCGGGTTCATGGTTTTTTTCTAGTTCTTTTTCGGGTTCATGGTTTTTTCTCTCATTAAATTTGTTATTTAAATAGTCATTTTTAGTAGAAAAAATAAAAATTATTAAAAGAAATGAGAAATTTTTTATATGTATATGTAGAAAAAAATATTTTTGTTTAAATTTATTGAAGAGAAATTTTAATTTGCTATTTAAGAAACAAAAATGATGAAAAAAGTGAAGTTGATCGGATTTAGAACTCATGACCTCAAGGTAATATCTACCCCTCCTTATAACCAACTAAGCTAAGCTATCTTTGTGGTTTTTACTCTTTTTACACTCTTTTACCTTTAAATTAGTAAAAATTATCAAAAAATCCGAAAATAAATAATATTTATATGGTTTTCTTCTGGGTTGGGGGCACTAATGCCACCTCGAGTCCCTAGATCTGTCACTGCTTGTATTATGAATGAGGTGTGGGCTGTGGGGCAATAAGTTATACATCAACTTTAATTTTTCAATATATTGTAACAAGTATAAAAGTAAGCATATAAAAAATTACAAGTGGTAATCGTTACAACCTTTGAAGATCCGATGGAGATCACTTGGAAGTTACAATCCATACCTATTTATTGTGAATAGTTTATGAGTGATGTTGATCTAAACATAACATATTCATACCTCACCTAACTCACTACTCTTAGGGCTCAGGCCCACATCTTATCTTCTATATTTACCTCTCTATGCACCACCCATCGCAACTCTCCCTCTCATACAATTAAAGAGTTGTTTTATTCTAGATCAAGCGAAAACTAATTAAAATAGGGAATATGGTAAAAATATATCATCATCTTTTAAATGTAATAAAAATACCTCAACTTTTGTGAGTAGTGGTAACATATTGTTACCAATTTTTCAAAGGCAAAAAATGTTGACAATTTTTTTAAAATATTATCCTATTTATTAGTTTCCTTAAAAATTGCAAGAATATTCTCTTAAATTAAAGATTAAAATAAAACGCCTAGCTATAATGATAACATGATTTTTTTTAAATCAACTTGTTTACAAATCAGTAATAAAGTCCGGTATACTTCTTGGTTTCATGGGGGAAAAAAAAAAGAAAATGAGGGGTTAGACCCAACAAACAAAATAAAATTTTGGTTTTATTAAACCCAATAGATTATTTTCATAGATAGTCTGCAAAACTTGGATTCTAGTGATGCACATATTCTCTTTATCGGTCTCATTGAAACCCTTCCTTGAAACTCACCATGATCGCCAATAGGAAAGTAGTGCTTGTTCAAATTAGCAAAATTTCGGTTTAATAAACCCAAAATTTTATTTTGTTTGACTGGTCTAAGCCCTCATTTCTTTTTTTCTCATGAAACTAGGAATTATATCGGGCTTTAGTACTGATTTGTAAAAAGGCTGGTTGTTTTTTGAACTTTTTTTCCACATTGCCAATATTTTCAGCCCGCAAAAAAACCAGTGGTAATATTTTCTCACCACTCTCAAAGGTTGGTGTATTTTTAGTACATTTGAAAGGTGAGAACATATTTTTATTACCATACCCCAAAGGTGGGGTATTTTAATTAGTTTTTCCTTAGAATCATGAAGAGTTATTATTATTATTATTATTATTATTATTATTATTATTATTATCAACAAATTATTATTATTATTATTATTATTATGATTGATTGATTGAGAAGTGTCATCATTAAGTGGATGCAAATGTTTGGAAAATCGACTTTTGATATGTCAATGAGCAAGCTAGCGAATCCAGAATCTGACTCAGTTTATGAGTTTTCCTCGAATGACTCACCGGAATGTGGCTCTTCACGGTGTGAGGTATCTCAAAGGCAGATTCGATTCAGGTCTTTTGATAGCATCATCTTGAACAACTTTTGTGATGCTGATTGAGGCAATTGCTTATTCAGTGGTTGCGCCCTTACTGGTTTCTGCATCCTCCTTAGGAAAGCGTTGATATCATGGAAAACAAAATAAAGAACGGCATTTGGTATAATGCACAAGCACTAAGGTAGTAAGGTAAGGTGAGTCTTCTTAGAGCTAAGTACAACTTAGTCATGCATGCCGGGATCAAGGAAAAACTCATTGGTCCCATGGCTCGGCTATGTTGGCACCAATGACTAGCTTTGGTTCCCTTGGTGAGAATAAGTGAAACATACGAGCCTAAGATGTTATGTGGAGCTATTTTGGTTTTACCACTACGGGCTTGTCATGAGCTGGACTAGCCCAGCGCATGATGTTATATTTAGTTGTTATATCCCCTTGCCTATATAAGCTCTCTTTGACTAACCCTAACACATTGTAGCATCATCTCTCTCGATCTGCTCAAAGTCTAAGCAACTAGGGTTTTGAAGAGGCTAATGTTTTTTTGAAGAGCTCTCGTAGGGGACGATTCTCCTGAGGATTCTCACTCCGTTTCGGTGCTACCTGAGGCCCTGCTTGAGCGATGAGGAAGAAGGAGGGTTCTTGGTTTAGGAGAATTGAAATCTCACCTGAGATTTTTCGGTGTCCTTAGTTGGACGATTTCTAACCCTATTTTCTATTTATCTTTTTGTTGTAGTGCAATTTTGGAATTGCTACCTTTGTACTTGTA
Organism: Persicaria tinctoria; assembly: GCA_037127255.1. Lineage (NCBI taxonomy): Eukaryota > Viridiplantae > Streptophyta > Magnoliopsida > Caryophyllales > Polygonaceae > Persicaria > Persicaria tinctoria. The sequence goes on from JBANSL010000014.1 coordinate 1,793,250, forward strand.
TATTGACCTTTGTAACCCATTTTTTTGCCTTGGATGCCAACTGGGTGAACCTCCTCTTGAGGTTCGGAGGTAAGAAAAACTGAACCGCATAAACAAAAAGTGTTGCGTTCATCTTGCTTTTGGATTTCATTTGTGTTAGCTTGTTTGGTGTATCAAAGACACAATGAATACAGAGTATTAGGCCAATATAGGCCAATCTTGATTTAAAATAAAATAAAAATCTCACAAAGTAAGATTTTCTACAAACTTTATAAAAATTAATTATTTCATTATCAGAATTTAACTTTCTTCCAAACATAAATGGACTAATTAGCAAAATTTACTGACACGATCGATCTTCTATTTACTGCCTCGATCGATATCAAATCTTTATCTTTTTTTTTGGTCAATCAAATATTTTAAATTTACGTATAGAAAGTATATTAGAGTATCCAAAAATATATATTTTTGTTGATCGAAATAACTTCCCAACAGAAATATAACGGCCAGTAAATTCACAACTTTTTCATAACTTAGGGTGTGTTTGGATTTTAAATGCATTATGTTTATAATGTAAAATGATAAGACGGTGTTTGGTTTACACAATTTTTAAGGTATTTAAATTATGATGTTTTTGGATTTCACGATGTATTAACTATAATGCAATTATTTTATCTCGATTTATGTGATTATTTAGTTAAATTACATTTTTACCTCGATCTTTATTTTTACAACCAAACGCTTAGATAAAACCAGTGTTCTAAAAATCGCGCATAGGCGGCGCCTGGGCGCTAGGCGGAAGGACACCTAGGAATTTTTACGCCTAGGCGGAAATCCGCCCAGACACTTCCTAGTCCGCCTAGGCGCCGCCTAGACCCCGCCTAGCCCGACGATTATTCAATTTTAGCTTCTAGACATGTGATTAGTCGACTTAGGGTTTTATTATCCCATAAGTCATGATGTATTTGCTTTTGAGTCGAATCTATGGTTTTTGATTTTAGGAGTCTTAGAGTCGTTAGTCGGACGCGTACTTTTGTGTTTATTTACTTTAGTGTTAGTTGAGCACCACAAATTTGGGTTTATGAATGATATTATAGATTATTATTATTACATTATACGAATTATTGATATTCGTTATGTGTTAAAATATAAGGAAATAATCAAGTTTGTTCTAAGTTCGCCTAGGCGTCACCTAGGCACCCGCCTAGACGCTAAGTGGTCACCCACCGCCTAGCGGCCGCCTAACGCCTTTTAGAACATTGGATAAAACAATTGCAGTATAATTAAAATGCAATGGAATCCAAACACACCCATTATACAATCAAATAACTACTTCAACTCTTTTTTTTTGAAGCAAGATAAGAATTCGGTTCTCCCGACAAGCCTAGAGAAACCGAGGGACCGAACAAGTCGGCAGATGGACTAACCATCATCTACAACCGAAAAAACATACAGAAGCAAATGACTGAAACAAATGACATAAAGAAATAACAAGAAGCAAATGACAAAATAAAACCAGAAATAAATGTACAAGTCATCCTACACCGAAACTACAAGCTAGCAGAACAATGAAACCGATCGGCCAAAGGGAAGACGCACACAGAGAACTCTGGGGAACCTAGCGGACATCTCAGATTATGGACTCCAAACAGAACAGAGCCATCAGATATCGATCGCACATCCACGACGTCTACGAACATAGCAGATCGACCACCGTCCACATGAAGCCTGCAAGACAACAAGAACAACACTGCACACCAATCCGCAAGCCTAAATCCTAACCAAACCATTGCTCATTCAAACCCCAAAACCCATCTTATCCCCTCAAGGACGATAACAAGATCGTAATAGGCTGCACAAGGGCAAGCCAAAATAGAGATGGATAAGATGAGCCAAAGGCGAAAGAATAAAACAACAATCAAAAGGAAATGACAAAGGCCAGCAAGATTGAAATTTGTATTTGTATTTTTATTTTTTCTTGGAAAAGAAAGAAGTGTATTACCCATCGACTAGGTGAAGGCTAGCAACCACGGGCAGAGGAGTCGTGACGGAAGGTCGGTGAGGCAGTGAGGGTTGCTGGATGGCGGAGCCGAAGGAGGCGGGAGCGGAGCCGCGGAAGGCTGAGTACGCGGGGAAGCAGCAGCGCGGGGGCAGAACTACGGAGGCCGAGGCCGAGGGGGCCGAAGGTTGCAGGCAAGGGCGAGGACCGCGCGGGGAAGCTGCTGGGCGAGGCGGCGGAAGGTCGGTGGCGGTGGCCGAAAGCGACCGGAAGTCTAGGAGGAGGAGGGACGTATGTAGACAGAGGTGGGACGAGTGCAATGGAGAGCTAAGACCGACGATGAGGCGGTGAGGGAGGCCATGGTGGTTACGGCGGAAAAACCCGACTCTCATAAAAGAGAGCCTTCCACTCTTTCTGTCACTAAACTCTACTACTTCAACTCAATAACTATCTGTTGCATTGTAATACCCGTCATTGAAATAAACACAAATATATTCAATGGGTAAATCAAAATTGTTCTTAACTAATTGCTTTATTTTGTATTTTTTTAAATATCTAAATTTAGTATTGGACCAAATGAAAATATTTGGAAAATTAAACTAAGATTTTGATTAACTAACTAATCCATCAACAAACAAATAAAATTATATAGAAAAAGCCAAAATTCAGTCCACATATGCAATCCATCCATCCATATATAAACCCAAATTCCTTATAAATTGGGTGATCCCAAACAATTAAAAAAAATTCCTTATAACTTGGATGGATCAAAGCCGTCGCCTGAAACAGATTTTTGCCACTGGAAGTCTCAGGCGACGGACATCCGTCGCCTATAGGTTTGTCTACTCGATGCCAATATCCCTAGAGACCTCAGACGACGGATATCAAAAGGTTCGTTGCTTACACCACCTTAGGCAATGAAAATCACGTTCGTCGTCTGGATATATTGTCATACCCCAAGGGCTTCTCAAACCCGCCCATTAACTCTCAAGCGACAAACCTTGATGTAATATCCATCCTCATCGAAATATTGTAAATTGTAATACCCGTCCTCATCGAAATAAACACAAATATATTATTCTTAACTAATTTATGTATTTTGTATTTTTTTAAAGATCTAGTTTTAGTATTGGACCAAAGGAAAATATTTGGAACCACACCGAGACTCCAACACCGACAATCACAGACTTTCCTTTGAGAGAGGTGCACAACCTCCTCAAGCCTAGCACACAAGCAAATGGGGTTCCAACCCAAAACCAATTGGTGTTGAGTGGAGTAGCCCACCTACTTATATGCTAGCTTGAAACCCTCCCAACTTCCGATGTGGGATTTCCTTATTTCACATGTGCACACCCAACAATCTCCCCCTCACATGTGAATCGCTCCCCCTTCCGCTGAAATCCAGGGCCAAACCACACACCGAAACCACCAAGAAACACCTTTTGACTTGCACGCTTCTGCTCGTGCTCATTCTTGGAATCGGAACCTCCACGCAACGGGTCAAAGGCAAGCCCGTGGAGGTGAACCATCGACTCTAATACTAATTGTTGGGCTAGAAACCACTTTCCAGCCACACCCGGAAGAGAATTCGGGTAATAAGAGAACCGACAACAATCCACCAACAAACCGATAATATCCAATCCAGAAACCAAACAACCAAGCAACTACAAACATAGATAAAAGCACAATTATTGACACAAGATTTACGTGGGAAAACCCTCTCAAACCGAAACACGGAGTCGCCTCGATGCACACCGCCACGACCCCAGTCAGACCCGACACCAGATGTCAGAGCCCCAACTCAGACTAGAACCGTCAAGAAGAACTGGAAACGCCGCCGAGAACCACCCTCATACAAAACGTACCAAACAACCCATATGGGATTTTATGACCCTTTGGGGTGATTTTACTCAAAGTAATTGATTTAATTATATGTTATATCATTTTAACTATAAATAGGTAGACTTCGGGCCCAAAGAGAAGCCTTGGGCCCAACGCACCATATGTCGGGTCTTCTCAGGCCCAATGCGAGGAACAAAGAGCCCAAAGAGAGAATTAGGGAAAGATGGAGCGGCAGCCAGAAACGCAGAAATCGAGCATAACCAGCAGCCTCAACAAACGACGACCAGGAGAGAAGGAATCCCCAAAAGGGCAATCTGAAACCTCGAGAGCGGCCAGAGGAAGGACGACAACCAAGGGGAGGCTAGAAGCACCGAAGCGGTGCCGAAGGAGGGTGAAGGGGAGTAGGTGCAGGGGAGGGAAAGGGACCCGGACAAATCGATGGAGAGAGACCAAGCACCACCACCGGCGATGCCAAGGGAGCCAAAACCCCATCACCCCGGTCGGAAATCGAAAGGACTCCGAGGAAGGGGGAGAGGATTATGTGGGAGCGGGGGGGACGAGAATCCGAGAACCGACGATGAGGGGCCAATCGCACCAAGGTCGGCGCCTGCTAAATCAATTCCACAATACCCAGGTCAGAGAGATGCATGGACTAAACCCAGCACCACCAAGATGATCCGACGAGGAGATTGAGACCCCGATCCCGAGGATCCAACAGGGAGGGGCCAATCACCATCCAGATCGGTGAATCTGCGAAAGGATTGAACCCAGCGCCACCGCGGAGAGCTGAACGGGACAAGATTGAGAAGGCCCGCCGACCAAGGTCCGACAAGGCTAGTTTCAGGTCTCCGAAGAGGGTTTAGATGCCTCCGAAGAGGTGATTATAGCCTCGAAAGAGGATTTCGGCCAAACAGCCCGGAGACTCGGATCATGAGGAACCGAGTGGAAGTCGTCGGAGAGCTGTCGGCTCCCTCTCTCTAGTTCTAGAGAGCTTTTCACTGTATTGTAACTACTTGAGTCGATGGAGAGAAAACCTTTTTTTTTCCTGCTGGATTGATCGAGTATGCAGTCTTATAACAAGTGTAAAAAGTAAGCATATAAAAAAATTACAAGTGGTAAAATGAGATTACAATTCGTTACAACCTTTGAAGATCCGATGGAGATCACTTGGAAGTTACAATTAAAGAGTTTTATTTTAGAACAAGCGAAAGCTAATTAAAATATCCCTCATTTTTTAGAGTAGGGTAAAAATATATATTATTATTTTTTAAATGTAATAAAAATACCCCAACTTTTTAGGCGGTGCTCAATATCCCATCAGATCGACACACACATCCCGCCCTCTGTCCAAGGATAAATGAGCAAATCCGCCGGACGAAGAGGCTTAATATGTCCATCAACCAAACCAATATCAACCTTCGTAGAAATCCCAGACTTATAGCAGATATCCAATAAGGTGTCGTGCACGATGTTATGGCGATGTTTAATGTCCATGGTACCAGCGCAGGACACATCATGATCTCCACAGACATCCCTATCAAAGACCCGACAACAAGCCGGACAGGGCCTAGATACCACGAACAAAGGAACACGTACCCAGTCGATAGCTAAGCACAATACGATAGGTCCTTCCATTCATAGTTTGTCCCATCCCAGAAATAGCTAGGAACCGCAAGCAACCAATCGGAGAAGTGAGCACCCTGCTGAGACTTCCACAATGCCACCTGTCACGGAGTCAAAGAGAAAACAGAGTCCGATGTCGCAGCAACCTTCGCGAAATATATATCTGCCAATTTCTTCACAAGTCGACTCCCTTAGTGATACTATCTGGGCGCCCACTGATCCCTTAGCGATAACAAAGCTAAGTCGACTTTTGATATGTCCATGAGCAAGCTAGCGAGTCCAGAATCTGACTCAGTTTATGAGTTTCCCTCGAATGACTCACTGGATCACGGCTCATCACGTTGTGAGGTATCTCAAAGGCAGATTCGATTCAGGTCTTTTGTATCTTGCTGATAATAGCATCATCTTTAACAACTTTTGTGATGCTGCTTGAGGCAATTGCTTATTCAATGGTTGCTCCCTTACTGGTTTCAGCATCCTCCTTACGAAAGTGTAGATATCGTGGAAATCAAAGAACCAAGACACTACCCCGAAATCTTCGGCGGAATCCATATCGAGGCATGAGTAAAATTGCTAGAGATATGGTTTGGCTTGGGTGACGAGGGAGGAGGAGGGTTCTTGGTGTAGGAGAAATCTCAACTGAGATTTCTCGGTGTCCTTAGTCTGGAAGATTTCTAACCCTATTCTTTGTTTACCTTCTTGTTGTTCGTGTGACTTTGGAATCTCTACCTTTGTGCTTATACATATATCTGAACTTTGTAACTTGTGTTGAAGTTCTAACCCCTATTTCATAAATCTATAATAGGCCTAAAAACTTTAAAATAATTAATTATTTCATTATCAGAATTTAACTTTCTTCCAAACATAAATGGACTATAAGCAATATTTACTGCCACAGTCGATCTTCTATTTACTGCCTCGATCGAGATCAAATCTTTATCTTTTTTTTTCTTCAATCAAATATTTTAAATTTACGCATAGAAAGTATATATATATTAGAGCTAGTATCGAAGAATATATATTTTTGTGGACCGAAATAACTTTCCAACAAAAATATAACGGCCAGTAAATTCACAACTTTTTTAGCTAGAACAGTAAATTCACAACTAATTAATTAACTAGCTAGCTATTGTGTTGTGCAATCATTCACGGACAACCTTTGTTATGCAAACTGCGGATAAAGAAGAATCTAACGCAAGTTTTATATATCTTTAGCGAGTTATTCGATATTTCAATATATTGCAAGAACTAATTATTCAGTTGCAGTATATATATAATGTATCAATTTTTCTATCTTATGCTCTAAGGGTATAGGATAAGACCTTAAATTTAGAATTTTTTTTAATTTTAATTAGTTTAGCCTTTTTCAATTAGATTTTTAGAGTCGCTAGCCTTTTTTGTAAGGAATCTTTCCCAATTTAGAGTCATATCATATGCCATAATTAGGGTATAAGATAGAAAAACCGATAGTGTATTTTGTAATTTTTCATAACTTAACAAAATCAAATAACTACTGCAACTCAGTATATAACTATCTGCTGCATTGTAATACCTGTCATTGAAATAAACACAAATATATTCAATGGGTAAATCAAAATTGTTCTTAACTAACTGATTATTTTGTATTTTTTTTAAATATCTAAATTTAGTATTGGACCAAATATATTCAGGCAACGGACATCCATCGCCTATAGTGTCGTCCACTGAGGGATGTCATAAGGTTCGTCGCTTACGCCACCTTAGGCGACGAAAATCATGTTCGTCGCCCAAATATATTGTCAGACCTCAAGGACTCAAGCCCGTACATTAACTCTCAAGCGACGAACCTTAATGTAATACCCATCCTTGTCGAAATATTGTAATACCCATCCTCGTCGAAATAAACACAAATATATTATTCTTAACTAATTAACTATTTTATTTTTTATTTTTTTAAATATCTAAATTTAGTATTGGACCAAATGAAAATATTTAGAAAATTAAACTAAGATATTGATTAACTAACTAATCCATAAATAAATAAAATTATATATGAAAAAAAAAACCAAAATCCACCAATGCAATCCATCCATCCATATATACAAACCTAAATTCCTTATAGTGATCCAAAAAAAAAAAAATTCCTTATTGGACCCAATCAAGTGACTGAACAAACATATCCCCTCAAAATCCCCAATTTAATCAGCCGTGTGGAGAAACAGAAACCCTGGACCAAAATTAGGGTTTAATCACACCGATCGTCTCTCCCATGGCTAATCCACACTATCTGGTCACCGGAACCCCGAAAGTGGACTCCTTCGACGTGAAGGTGGGGCCCACCCTCTCGTCGCCGGCCCTCTCCGACCACCCCTTCGCCCCGTGGGGCCCCGTCACCAAATTCTACGTCCGCTTCGCAATCCACCCCGTCCGCCAGTTCTGCTTCGACGCGCCGCGCCGCCCGGAGCACCACGCGCTCCCGGCGGTCCAGTTCGGCGTCGTGCTCGCACGCGCCTACGAGGGCCGCGCCAACCTCTGCATCTGGGAGGGCCAGATCCTCGACGCCGTCCTCCGCGCCCCCGGCATCACCCCCAACGCCGCCAAGCTGATCGCGCGGGCGATCTACGACCGCGTCGAGTCGACCCCTCGGACGACATTGACTCGCCAAGTCGACGTCGAGATGGACGTCGTGACGCCCTACTTCGTGCAGGGCGATCACCGGTTCGACATAGTATCAGTGCCAGTCCAGTCCCGTGGATTGATCATGGCCCGGGAGAGGGCCGATTGCGGCATTTGCTCGGAGCCCTTGGTGAAGGAGCTGGTGGTGAGGCGCGCCGAGTGCTCGCATTCTTTCCATTGCGAGTGCCTATCGGGTCTTGTTCAGAGCGGGTCAAGGATTTGCCCTATTTGTCGAGCCGAGTTCAGGTCGAGCCAGGTACACAAACTAGCTAGGGCTTAAGTAGTATGAGCTACCCTTGATTAGGGTTTTTAATTAAGCTTTTTTTAATGCATAAATTACATGATTAGGGTTTTGATGTTAAGATCATCTTGATTAGGGTTTTCAAGGGTTATGATTTGATTTGAATCTTTGATCTATGTACTTTATAAAACGATGATTTGATAATGTTATATATGCATACTAGCTACTAGTTACTATACTTATGTTCTCATGTTTTAAGGTTTTGCATTTTTAATTTTGGTGATTTAGGATAACTTGAATCATGAATTTTTAGGGTTTTGAATGGATTTGAATCCGGTAGAGATGTTATGGCATTCTACATATATGTTATAATTTTCGGATCCGATAGACTTGTAAATAGTTATTCTTGATTATTTGAATTGATAGGGAAAATGCAGATCTAACTCTCCGTTACAATAACAAAAACGATCTTCCTAACCTATATCATTTGTAATTGACCATCCCACACGGAAACACCAAAGTTAGGGAAATGATGTGTACTACTAAACTTCTCCGACCTGATAGATGCGGGATATATTGGAATGATTGTTGTTGTTGTTGTTTGCAATTGAACATCCATGTCCATAACATCCATGTCCATATTGCCTAACTGTTAAACAGTGTGAAAATACCATTTTATTTTGCTCCTCTTAATTTTAATGATCTTTTGGTTATCATTATTAAATTAGAAATTAGCCAGTATTGAAAATTTATAAGTAGTTGCATTTTCATTTTTGTGAGCCTTAATCTATGTGTATGTATTTGGCACTGGTGTTGAATTCGGAGGCTCTGTGTCAAAACTCAATAGAGCCTCGGAATAAGAAATTAAAGAACAAATCAATCTGGGTGTTACTTAAGGTGTATTTGATTAGTTGCTGTGATATTGCACAAACCAAAGATTATACATTAAAAATAAATTGTACTGTTAAAAAAAAAAGTGGCATGTTTTAGATAGAAAGTATCAGATCTGTGTTATAATATTTCTTATGTTTTAATTTCAAGTTATGGTATGCTTTTTTTCTTTCTTTTGTTTAGTTGTATAAATAGATAGTTCTTCTGTCAATTATTTGACTCCTTAATCTCTATTAATTCTTGTCTGAAATATAGAATTATGTACAAGAGTATTACTCCCTTTATTTGGTAAAATAAGGGTGTTTATTATTTACAAATGGTTTTTTAAATAATAAAAAAATTATATAAAATATTAATATTTTTATTAGTTTTTTCATAACTTATAAAATTAATTAATAAAAAAATAATATTTTAGATAATTTTTATCATTTTATAAAAAAACGTAAATCATAAATGATACTCCCTCCGTTCGAAAAAACATACTCCTATTTACTCACGTTTTTTTAGATAGTACGGAGTAAAACCTATATAAAATAGTAATTATAAAATTGTTAAAAATAATTATATAAAAATAAATATTTTTATATAATTTTTATTAATAAATACTACTTCTAACATTTTGCCGAAGTGATTGGGTATTGCTTTAAAATATGTAAAGATTGGGGAGGTGTGCCCTTAGCCAGAAAGCAATTGACCTTTTCATGGTATTCCTTTGACGTTGCTTTCATAGTCAAACTACAATTTGTCTTAAATCAATAAATCTTGGGGGCAGTGCTTCACAGTCTATATAAACTTGTTGACTTTAACTAGGCCCAGTCTGCCACGTGGCTTTTCTCCTACGTTACGCTTAGGTTATGGGCCCACCTCCCTCTTCCCCAATTACCATCGTTAAGACTTTCTTACTTAGCTGGTAATCTCATTTTCGTCTACTTTGATATATAACCTTGTTTGACCTAAAAACATCTCTTGTGCTCATTTTGTGTATGTAAAATGTGATAATCCGCATCTCTTACTATAGGATGATGATGTGAATAGGACGAGGATGCAACGACAGAGGAAGCGATTTCAGGGAAATTGTGGCTGTGATCCAACTCACTTATTTATCCACAGACGAGAGCACCAAGGGTGTAGAAGAGACGGATTTCACGAGCAATACAACATGTTGGTGTTGAGCTATGTGGCCTCGTCGTCAAACTCTAAACTACCGAATCTGCCCCATCTCACGACCAACAAGAGGTGCCGGTGTTAGCGAACATGGCCCTTATGTTTTTGCTTTCTTGCGTCGAGTTTGAAACCTTTCAAACGATACTTAGGTTTAAGTTTACATATAGGATTAGGTTTACTTATAGACCCGTTTTTATTGATGTTCAAACTGCAGTTTGCCTATATGAGGATTAGAGCATATTTGACTTTTTTTATTAAAAAAAAAATAGTAGTAATTCATGAAACGTGACACTTATTATCGAATGTGAGTTTATTATCAACTCAACTCGACTCCTATACATTATTGTAATGGTTACTTTGAGTTAATAGATTCTGAATTGTTAGTTCTTTTGTAATATAGATTATGTGCTCACTGAATCCTTGGTGATCTAAAACCCGCCTTCAGTCGTCCAAGTTTGTGTTTAGCATGGTAATTTTAAATAAGTAATACAATATAACCTATGTTTTGAAGCTCTCGAGATGAATTATAATATGTGAATACCAATCTAAGTAAAATATAAAAGTATTATAATATATTGAAATAAAATTAAAGTGATTAATACATCTATCATTTTCAAACATTCATAATTTTTTACTTAGATGTCGGATTAGGGCGTATGGTATGTCAAGTCGAAGCTATTGACGAGGAGAATACACCTAGGTAATTTGTCAGATGAGGGAGGGTGCACGGGGAGAGCCTCTGGTTATAACAAACACACTTGGGTTGTGGTTTACTCGTAGTTGACCACACCCAAATTATTGCCTCGTATCCAAAAAAAAAGATACACTTCCTCTTTGGTGTGCCCGAGACTAATCTAACTTAAGATTAATCTAGATGAAATTTTAACCTTTATGGATAGATTAAAAGAGTAAATTCTCGTTTGAGATGACAAATTACATAGAGTTGTAAAACTATTTCTTTGAAAACTGCGAACAGCTTTATCATGAGATTCATGATTCTTTAAAAAGCTCCAATAAACTTGTGCCAACAGGTACTCAGTGGTTCAAGAGACTAAAAAATTAATATTTGCAAAAAATCAAAGAAAAACCAATCAAGATCAAAGACACAATCAAAATGGATAGATATGACAATAATATGATTAAGCTCGAGAAACTAATGTCCGAACATAGGCATCATAGTTAGGCATGTAATTCCTCTGTTATAAGCTAAAAACTATATAAAATATCAATATTTTTATTTTTTATGTATAATTTCATACTTATTATTATTAACTAGTAGTATAAAAATTATTTTAAATAAAAATAAAAATGTTGTAATATTTTACAAAGTGTTAAAATATCAATTGACATGTTTTTTGAGATTGTTGATTGACACTTGATAGGCCCAAACAAGGGAAAGCCAACGGCTACTTGTTGAAATTACCGAACAAGGAAACAACAAAGAGATCAGAAATTTCCAAACCATCCCTTCATCATGAAACCCACATTTCTCAATCTATCCACTCCTAATCGCTCACCCATCGCTTTCAGTGCCCTCAGAGGAGCGAATTTGCCTTCCAAATATGATTGCGGTCCCAATTTCGTCACCGAATCTCCAAATCCCCAATTCACCAAGCGTCTCCATTTGATTACCCTTTGTTCTTCCAGTAATTGCCCCAATTCAACGACCCAATTTCCAATAGCTGGAAGATCAAACCCTAGGGGCAATTCAATTTCTGGGGTGAATGAAAGGGGGAATCAATGGAAATCGGAAATTCGGAACCCAATTGTGCCTCCGGTTGTTTCCAATTGGAGATCGAGCTTCAGCCTCAGGGAGAACACATTCCTCCTCCTGGTCTTCATGGCTTCCATGGTAGTACGAAAGTTTCGATCTTTGTTTTGTTTTCTTTAGTATTTCGTGTTCAATTAAACCTCTCTTTAAATTTGGGGTAAAACCCTTAAATTTCAGCATGTTGTAAATGCAGACATCAATGGCGTTCATCAGCCTCGTTGCAGCCGCTGTTCCGACGCTATATGCAAGTTCTCTTTCACACTGTCTTTCAGATTTCCACATGATATAATTTTGCTCATTTTGTTGAAAAATTCAGCCTCAAATTGCTTGGAATTGGGTAATCTTAGTCAGATACGAGAATGCATTCTGTAACAGTAATGAAACCGAACATCTGAAACAAAAGATTAGATGGATGAAACCATGAAATTGACTCTTTCTGTTTTCCTACTTAGGCAATCAGGAGAGCTGCTGTATCATTTGCTGAGCTCGTCGATATGGCCAAATTAGAGCTCCCTAATACGATGGCGGCTATTAGACTCTCAAGCATGGAAATCAGTGATCTTACATTGGAGTTAAATGACTTAAAGTATGTGCAACACCTACTGAACCTCTTGTTTATTATGTATACCATGTTCAGTGCGCATTTCGTATGGTGTTTTTTGTGTATTCCCTTCCAGACAAGATATATCAGAAAGGGTTCCTAAATCGGCTCAAGCTTTTGAAGAATCCGAAGCTGGAAACCAGATTGGGGCAATTTCTTGCCACCAAAGTATATGTGAGCCTTTAGACTTATTTTTGGGACCAATAGCTTTTGTCAAGTTGCGTTACCGATTGTCAGATGATACATTTTGGTACTGGATTTCAGCAATGGTACATGAGAGGGCAAAGGTTCTTGGCATCTCCTCGCAACCTGTTGTGTTTGGTGCCAGAAAGAGGACTTTTTGTGCTATTGTGAAACTTACAAGTGCCCCTACGAATATCATCTCTCGAGAAGGTCTAACCCTGTGAGTAATGGTGATGAGATGATAGCGATGAATCTGACTTTTCGGAGTTCTGAAGAATTTTCTGTGCAAGGTCAATGTATATACACATATGCAAGATAGTTAATACAAAGTCAATGTATATTCACAGATGGATTTGTATTCCTTCATCAATGAAAATCATGATATGTATATTCAGTACCTTGTTTCTATCCTGTGCAACTCTACCGTAAGAGGGGAAGTGGCGTAAACTCAACTCTTCGTTTTGCGACTCATTGCAGACGCACACTAGATTGGCACATTTTATTCAGTGTATTTGAAGTACTGACTGCTAAGGGAAAGAAGAAAAGCATCTGACTTTCTTCATGCACAAAAATCAGACTTTCAAAGGAGTTTTTAGATCCCATTTCAGACAGTATACAACTGAAAATTTTATACTTCACAAGAAAAATGCTAACTTTTTAACGCAGCTGATTGATTTCACATGATTCTGCAATGCACATTCCACAATTCTACAAAAAAGATTGATGTTCCTTCCAAAACGGTTAGAGCTGTTTAGTTTTGCTACTTTTTAGACATCTGAAATCCAGAGCATTTTGTTTTTAAACAAGGATAAACACAATGGAGTGTATGTTGAATAGAAAAGATCAATAGGGAAAAGGGGGATCCACTGCATGAAAGAAACCGTTCGAAATGTCTGTTTCAAAGCATCTCCGGCCTCTCCATGATGACATTTGGTTGTGAGCGGGAATTCTTGTATTGAAACCATGTTCAGGATGACGAATGCCAGCTTTCTGGGTGTGAATGCGGTGTTTGCAAAGAATTACTCCATGCTGTTTTATACTTCCTAGTTGAACATGTTGGGGAGCGGCCTCACTGCCATGAAAGCATCTACCATCTACCAAGTTCACAAGAAAATCGCATGAGACTGACCAGGAACAAATAAACAACGGCCTTAATCATGACAGAAATAAAGGCTGAAGATTACATCATACAGTCGTTGACACACAATCGATTTAACGTCAACCTATAGAGATTTCATGATGTATTAGAAAAGAACATACCTCCTCAGTTACAGCTGCCCGAGCTCTACGATGTCTTTCTACCAACTCAGTCAAAACTGTTATAAGACGTTGCTTTACTTCACCGGTCAGCATGCAGCCTGCTCCATACTCCTACAGAAGTAAGTACCAGTTAATATTTAATAAAATTTTAAGACCAACAACTCTCTACCAAGTTGTCCGGGATGCATCAAAGGCAGATTTGTGGAGCATTGTAGCTAACCTGCCGTATATGTTCAAGCTCATCATCGTCCTCCAAGAAAAATCCGAGGTATTTAATTGGTATATCAACCTAATAAATGGGGAAACCGATACAGTATTACAGTACTGTTGCTAACGTTCAGATACAAAACAATAACTGGTCAAAACTAGATATGCCTTTCTATTCAACATAGTATACGCATATTAGTAATAGAGAAGCCTCTAAGCCAGATAATGCAAAGCATAAAATACCTCTAGATTTGCACCAAATTTCCTATGTTTCTCGATGGAATCTTGTCCACCAGAGAATGCATACCTGTTTATCTGCATTCCAAGAGCCAACAGTAATTAATCCTTTCAAGGCAAAACTGAACTGTTAAGATCAGGTTGATGGCAGATTCACATTAACAAACTATCAGCACACTATGCCGTCAATGTGAAGTTCAACAAAGAGCTCTCAACAAACAAATTAATATATTTCATGATTAAGCTATAGTTTATGATAATCTTAAAATGCCTAGTCTGGTTCATACAACATCCTACTGAAACTATTTGGATCTTCCATAAAAAGAAGAGATTACAAACCAGTTAAGAGCAACAAGACGGCAATATAATACCAATCTTCTAAGCATAATTAAGACGACTAAACAAATTGCAGTATAGAATTGAATATATTTAATTGGAAACTGACTAGTATAGAAGACAAAGACCTTGTTCTTTATATCCTTGGCTGAATCAGTCACATATATAGCAGAATTTGGATCACTAGCAGACATTTTCCCACTCTCACCCTGCAAAACATATAATTGATATTAAACATGAGAGATCAAGAAACATAATGTTTAAAGAGAGATTGACTGGAGTGAGCACTGAGCACAAACGTACAAGATTTTTCAACATAATTTATTGAGCAGGGAGAGTCACTAGAAAAATAAAGTCACAATTTGAACCATCAAAAGAATACCCTAGAGCATGATTAAAATCTTTAATATTTATAGCATACCTGAAGAGCAGGAAAGAAGGAAGATTCAATTAGTGCAGGTTTTTCATAACCTATCCGAGGCGCAACATCTCTTGTCATTCTAAAATAAGGATCCTGAAAGGTCGCCAAAAAATGAACAGTAAAGAAATTAATTATACAAAAGAGGAAATCAACAATCTTTTACAAAATCATATAGTATATGAAATGAATGAAGAAGGAGAATCCCAGACACGAGTATTCAAAAGACACAAGAAACAGTGACAAAAACAAGTGGAGTATTACTCGCCAATCAGAAGCTAAAAAGGCATACTGGAAAGAAAATGCCAAACCTGGTCAATAGCACAAGGAATTAAACACCGAAGTTTATCTTTGCCACGGAATAGATGGGGAAATGAACTGGGGAAGGATGGAACAGCCTGCACAATTACAAGTTATATTTTTTAAAAATGTAACGACTGCCAAATATTAACAAAGCAATTATACAACTGGAGAAGCTAGCAATCGGTCATGTGGTTTAGCATGAGAAGCGAAAGATTAACAAAGGTACCTGGATAGGTGGGAAACTAATTTTCCCAATGTGGTCCTCATTGGTGAAACCAAATATACCAACAACCTGAATAGAGTGTCACAGCATGAATTGCATATTCAAAGGGAGATTGAACAATACTAAAGCAACTGACACTCTGAAAAAAGATACAATTACCTTATTGTAAGTGACACACTTTGAAACTCTGACCATATTCTTGTAGAATTCACTGAAATGCAGATGATTAACATTCAGAACAGAATCCCTTTTTAACAGAAAATGTATATTGACCAACCCCACAAAATCCTTTGATATTAGTGAGCTAGATTCTTACCCGCCAACATAATCAAAATCAGAGAAAATGAAAGTCCTGGAGACGTCGAATCCACAAGCAATAATGTCCTTTGCATTCTCACGCGCAAGCCTCATGCACTCCTCCACAGACAAATTCTTCCACATACACTTCTCATCGTCAGTCAATTGTATAACCAATGGGACCTTAAATGCATCCTGCAGATACCTACACCCATCTACTATTACTCAAAAGCATAATCTGAACTAAGCTACAATTATACTCCAAAAGCAACCACTTTTAACATATGTTGAGAGTAAAAATGTTTCAACTATTAGTAAGGATCCTTTGCATGATTGTTTATATTGTAGGTACTTGCAATGCAAAGACAAACCCTAGAATGCAAAGAGTTTCAATTCAGTCTTTATCAAATCAGCCAAAGAAGAAATGAAATCAACGAACAATCAAATAAGAAATTACTTTGTAAACATGAATGGAATCAAATGGCCCAAATGCAGGGCTTCTGAAGACGGTCCTCTGCCTGTGTACAGGTAGAACTTGTCCCCTCTCTCGTAAGCATCCAGAATTTCAGTAAAATCTCTGTCAATCAAACAAAAACCCTAAAATCTCAAATGTTTGAAACCAGGAGAAACTCGAAACAAATTAGAGAATACCAATGCGAGGCAGGAAAAAAAGGGAGAGACCTGTGAGCAAAGAATACGCCCCGACGAAGGAAAATGTGAGGGGGGCGGGAGGTGAGGCGGCGGACGCGGTCAATGATGGAGGAATCGAGTCTCTGGCACCCAAATTGGTCAATAAGCTTGTCGTAGTCGATCTTGCCGCCGTCCTTAGCAGACACCTCCCATGGGTTTACCACCTGCTCTTCTTCATCGTTCTTTTGGACTTCTCTCTCCGTCTCCATCTCTTGCCGCCGCCGACTAGCTTCTCGAGGATGGACTACAAATCAGTGGCGGAGCTAGGAATTTCACTAGGGTGCTGGAAACTCAAAAGGCCGATAAACATTTTTGCTTATATACTAATGAAAAAAGACAACAAAAATACATTACTGCAAACCAATTAAATACCACAAATCATTTCAATCTACAAACGAGTTCACTACTACGAACCAATTCAATACTACAAACGAGCTCTTAGGAAAGATAAAGGGGGTAAACCATCCTTGACAAACACTCCGTCTCCATGTTTTGGTCCTAAATCACCTTTGAAAAGATAACATCAAAACAATACGTAGCATCTTTAGAAACTCTATACTCCAACCAATCTCTATCCTTAAACCACATCAATTCTAACATTTGGAGACTGAGCAACTAGAAGACCCAAAACTTGAAATTGGAATCGATGGATTCTTAGTTCGAGTAACAAATTTCTTAATTTTTATCCTGTAATAACAATCCATTCAAAAGCCACAAAATGAACTTTCTATTCTTCTATTAAAAAATCAGAGGTTCAGGGAATTGATTCTCAAATTTCACAAAGCCTAACTATCCCGATTCAGAAATTGCACTTCAATTTCTTAAACTTTAACATAGGAAAGTGGAAATATACCTTTGAATCGAAACTCAAGAGGTTAATCAATCCTGAATACTTGATTGTGTCCAACAGTCGAAGGCGGCCAACCGGGGTCGAAGGTTGCGGGCGGCGGGAGGAGGGACTGGATTCGCGTTCAGCGTTCGTCTGTCTCCTGCCTGGGTGCGGCTGAATCTCTATCTATATCTATATATAAAAGGGAGGATCCCCTTATGAACAGTACCTTTTAAAGACAGCTGGCAGTATTTCGTTGGATGAAATTGAGTAATTTGGGCTCTACTTGGGCTTTTGTGAATGGGCTTGCGTTGGTCCATATAGATAGCTGCAAAAATCTGACTGAGAATCGACCTCAACCATCACACTTATCTTCTCGTCTGCGGGTCTCCATCGTCGACGGTTGTATTCTGATTCTGACGCCGCTCCCGGCTCCTCCTCCACCGAACTTCGCTTCCGGCTCCTTGCCTCCTCCTCCACCAGACTGTCAGCATATGCCCTCCTCGCTCCTGTACACCTTACGCAACACTACATCAATCAAACTTCTTCTTCCCTTCCCAATTCCAAATCCGATTTCGCTAAATTGATAAGGTGAGTTTTTTATACCTTATACTTTCTGAATTACTGCTATAGCTTTTGATGTGAGATTCAATTTGTAAATAGAATTTAAGAATTTGTTTCAGGTTTTGATTTTAGGAATCAATTTGTGAAATTAGGGTTTGTGATTTTAAGAATCAATTTTGCGAAATTCAGATTAAGGTTTGCGATTTTGAGAACCAATTTTGTCATTTCATTACTGCTATAGTTTTTACTAGGGAAAACAATGTTCTACCAAAAGAAACATTGCAAAAAATAGACAAATTGCACTAAAAAGAAGTCATAAACAGCAACAAGGTATTGAACTCCCAACAAGGTATTTAACTGAGAGGAAACCTTGTTGGATTTTATCTAACAAATTGCCTTAAAAGGAAGCCATTAACAGCAACATGTTTGTAGTATAGAATTCACAAGATGAATTTTATTATGGTTCTTTTTAGTTTTCAGCCCCCTAGGAGTCTTTTGAAATGGATGATAAGGGCAAAGGATTGATTTCATTGTGAGAATTATGTTTGTTGTTTGGTAAATATTCTACTCTTTTCGTTTTTTTAATGCAATTTAGATTCTTATTTTACATGGCATCAAATTTGGTGTTGGCAGTATTTTGAACTGGATGACAAAGCATAAGGATTGGAATCATTTTGAGAACTATGTTTATTGGAAAATGACTATTTGCTTGTATGTTTGAGATTAGTCATCCGGTCACAAATAAGTTTCAGTTCAAAGAGTAGCTCTGAACAGAAGGTTCCTCTCTAAGTCGAAATTAAGTATACCAGGTAAGTGTTTCTTCTCTTATACACTATTTGAGAAATTATCAGCAATAAAAAAACTCAACAAAAACGAATGGGAAAGCTAGATTTTAGATTAGTACCCAAGATAACCAAGCATTAGGGAGATTCCCCAAATTGCACTTTCCTCTCCTCTATTTTAAGGACTAATGTCACCTACAGCCTGAAAGATAGAAAATGAACAAGACAGATAAAAATATATGAACTCTCCAGTTAATTCCTAAAAGTTTTTTGAGTCAGCACCTAATAGGCACATATACAGATAATATACCTTAACTTCTCAACGGGGAAATTAAAAACTTTCCAAATATATCTATATGAGAAGGGAAACAACAAGGTATGATACAAGAATTCCATGTATACAGATACCAGTTAGAGCAAGTAGCCCTTCTACCATATGCTTGAATTGAATGATCAATGTGTTTAGTTAGCTATTTGTTCCTTAATATGATCAGCAAGGTTCTTCATGGCCCATAGACAAGCCAACCTCACTTATTTAACATGTTCATGTTTAAACATGCCAATTCAAGCTATACATCAAATATTACACGATAACACGATTCAATTACAAAAATCTCAGTACAAATATGTGAAGAAAGACTTGTTTCCTATCATTGCTACTGCTCAACACCAAAACATGGTCAAAAAAGAGTGAAATCAGTACTTACGCTATAAACTGGATTATATCAATAAGGAATTTGTTGATAATGGGATATATTTATTTGGTTTTGCAAGCATTTCTTATAGTTTTCGATTCACAGCATAATTATAAGCTTTTTGGAATGTCTGAATTATTCCTTGATCAATCCTCTTAACACACACCACCTTTTTTTAATCAAATTACATTTACAGTACCATGGGGACCGGCTTTGGGGACCTAAATGATACAGCCTCGACACTCCAGAGGACCTCAATCAACACTTTCAAGGTCGGCGAATACCCGATATCCTTCGATCACCTCCCTGCAAGAAAGGGTTTATGAAGACGATTCTTTTGCGTTCGAAGCTCTAATCCGGGCTTAATATGTGGCCCTAGCAAGAAGAGAAGGAAAGGAGCGAGGTCCGTGTTTCAGGCATTTGTTGAGCCTCTTGAGAATTGAACGGGTCTGTGATTGAGCTGTTTCAAATTCCGACAACATTTTTTAGGTGAATTTTTAGAGAAGTGAGCAAAAGGAAGAGCAACATTTGTAGCCATCTAATAGAATTTTTCAGTATCTTGTGATTATTCTACTTCCTAGAGTGTATTTATCATATATGTAATTATTCTACTTAAGCTATATGTTTTAACTTTAGTTTTATAAAAATGTGAAATCATAACGCATGATAAAATAGCTCATAAATACCCGCGTGCTCCGCACAGGTTTGAGAATGTCAAACCTGTACGTATTGATGGATTTAGTTGTAACTTTGGATCATCGGACCTATAAAGTTTGATGGTTTTGCTAGGGTTCTAAAGTTGTAGTGGATAAGGGGAAGATTTATTTTCTTGGGCATCTAGAGCTTTCATCTCAGACAATTTGACATCAAAAGTATCTTCTTTGGTCTGTTAATATTTACTACGATGCAATCCTCGCCAAATTTGCTTAGTTTATGTGTCATTCATATTTCCGTATCTGTTGTGTATTTATGGTGAATGTCACAGGACGAATTGTCATGGATCTCTTTGGCAAGACAGTTCCTAAAACAGCTGGTACTACCGTGATTTGTTTTTCTTAAATGGATAATTCATCTATATCTTTCAATCGGATCATTAACTGCATTTTTTGCTCTTCCTATTGCAGAAAATTTCAGAGCTTTGTGCACAGGTATGCATTTGCAAGAATCCGCTTAGCTCTACAATTACTCTGAAGAGTCACACTAGGCAATATCCCGCCTTCATTATCACTCGATTATTATGAATTACATACTTTTTGGGGTTAAAAAGGCTTTAGATTTCAGCAGGTCAGCACCAGGTTTCTAAAAAATACAGCCTTTTAAAGTATATCAAAAACTCAGTTCAATTTAATATTTCTCATGTAAATTTTCAAGTTGTCATTTTCCATTCATATGATTGTTGTTTAAGAAATTGACGAGCTTCTGACTTATTTTGATGTGCAATTTTGATCTTTTGGAACCTGTAGATTCTAAACTCTTGATATTTAGTTTTATATGTGCAATTTGATGATGCACTTAAGATGTTTAATGAAATGCTCAAGAGAGACTATGGGAAAAAAGTGTATTACACATTTGTCTTTTAGAATTGTCAAGTTAGCTGCAAGGGGAGGGGGTGCTGTATTTATTTCTAAAGAGGGGTATTTGAGTATTCTGAAATGAAATTGAAGTTTTACTTAATAACTGCAGATTTTTCAGGGATTCTAGAAAAAAAAATTAGCTCCTTGAGAAGCTCAAGGACTATGACCATTCCACCAAATGGAGAAGACTCTTCATGTAAGTTTACTTAAATCATTTTATATTCTACTTTAAATGGGATGGCTACATTTTTTTCTTGATATTTTATTGTGATCAAGGAAAGCCTAAGTAACTTACTGCCCACAAGCTCAAAATTCAGGTTGTGTTTCAATAACATATTGAGCACTTTTACGAGATAACTTATCAACATGTGAATGACTTACAAAGTTACAAGTGACCTTGTTAGCCACTTATGAGCAATATAATTATATTCAAAAAGTAACTTATAACCATGATTACATAATGTTAAAGTCTCGATGAAGACATCCAATGATGCATGAATCATATTGGGATTATGCTATGCCAAATACATAGTAGAAATAAGATGGTTTAAAATTACACCTGAAAAATAAAAATGAACAACAAGAGTGTTTGTTGGTGTAGAAGCAAAGTTAACTACTTATTTTTTTTTTTTTTAAAAAGCAATCATGGATGCGGGATTTAAGTAGAGTATACTAATAAAAATATTTAAGAATAATTTGCGTACCTTTATAATTACGTGGTGAAAATACATAATCACATAAATATCCTGTTAGAATAATTAGGATTAACATGAAGATGTTATCTGAAACGTTATTACTGGTGGGCAAATGAGCTTTTTCCTAACATGTTATATCATTTAGCTGATGGATTTTGAAGTGTACATGTTTATTTCTCTTCATCTTCCATGATCAATCGTAGTCATCTTAATAAGAGTGATCTTTTCTTTCAAGGCTTCTGCCATCTTCGGGGGTGTGTACGAACCTACAAAAGAGAAGTTGGTGAAATTCTTCTAAGAAAACCTAAGTGCATTGCCGCATCTTGTAAGTTAAATAAAGCCGATATACAAGTCAATCTTAGTTTTTTCTTTTTTCTTGGAATATTATGCTTTCATGGATCTAATATAGCTTACTTTCCAATGTGATATTTATATTTTCAAGGAAAAAAATATTAGATACATATACTTAATCAAAAACAAATTAATAAGGAAGTTGTTAAGCACTCTTATAATTTTATTGCTTGTTTGCTTTGTCAGAATTAGAGATAGCAAATTTCATCACACATTGTGGTGTTTTAGTTTAAAACTATGTCATTAGTTATTGTATATTTATTTTTCTCTTTGAAAGGAAAACGATGTCATTTTAATCTAGAAAAAACATTATTTTCGTCTAAAAATATATCGTTTGAAACCCACAAAGTCATATACAACTTGTTGTTCTCTTATCATGTAATAACGTGTAACAATATATACAAACTTTAAACTTGCATAATTTCTTATATAATTATCGAATTTAGTAATATAACTTCTTGTTTCGAAGCTCTTAGGTTGAATTACATTACCAAAATATCAAATTAAGTAAAATATAAAAACATCATGATTTATTAAAAGACATTTGAAATTATTAATTTGTGTTTAACTTTCAAACGTTCGTAACTTTTTACTCGGTTATCGGATTCAGGCTTATAATATATCAAAACGAAGCTATCGACGAGTAGAACAAATATAGGTAATTCGTCGGATGAGGGGGGAGGAAATGCTCCCGCTTGCCCCTGCCTAGCTCCGCCTATGATTAGAATTGTTATGAAATGACTTTGGTCTTATGCTATCCTTTGAATTATTAATGCAGGAAATGATGATAGAGACTGAATAGGGCTTCAAAGGGGAATGGAAAGGCAACCTTCCTTAAATTCTAATCAACTTTGTGTTTAATCTATTCTGCCCTTTTCTTGTTTAATTGTCTGTCTTTAGCTGTGTATTGTTATAATTGTTGAAAATTAAATCAGAGAAAGTTGATTTAGCTGTGTAAAAACCCAGTTTGAGCTTTTTAATGTTGCTATTGATTACTAGCTTGTCATTCTATTTATTTATATTTTCGCAGCACTAATCACAACAGCATAGCCTATAGCCACTGTAGATATATAAAAGTGAGAGTTGCCTCATGAATAGTACTTTCAAAGACTATCCATAGTATTTCACTAAATTACAATAATGTCACTATGCATAATATGCACTATAAAAAATCAATTTCTTTTTCTTTGCTTATATTCTTAGCAGGTAAGCGTCCATCTACCATTTTATTTTATTTTTCTATCCCTTATTTTACAATAATTACAAAAATGATCACTACTTTATTTAAATTATAAAAAATCCATATGTTTAGGAATTTAGAGTAAGATTGTTCTCTAAAAGTTGAATGGATTTCAATTGGTCTTCATTATGCGGCCCATCAATAAATTATTTTCTTCATCTTTCTTCTTCATGTGGCTTGTCTATACATTTGCATTAAACTATAGAATAAATTGCAACAATATTCACATCATATAAACAATACATTTTGAATCTTTGAACCATTTGTCCTTAAAATAAATAGATGGTTTTGTATATATATATTTAGGAAAAATAAAGGCATAAAATTGTCTACTTAATTTACGTGTTGTAAATTTGTAGGAATAATAAATTATTTTTCTTGAAAATATATAGAATTGGTTTCAACTAATTGTTTAAATTTAAGAACATTTTTTCAACTCATTTGCTTTTAAATTAAACAATGGTTGTGTGTAAATGTCTAAATGTGTATTTTTTAGACATTTTTTAGCTCCATTTGTTGTTTTTGGGGTGTGCAAATGTGCACATTTGAGCATACAATGTGCAAATTTGAGCACATCACATCCCCGTGTGCAAAAACTTTTTCAAAAATCAAGATAATTTTATTGGTGTATTTTTTATGATATTTATTTTCTTTTTTGTTTTAACTTAATTGTATTTGACCATTGGAGCAAAATACCAAAAAGTAAGGTGTTTTTTACACATCTTGTGCAAATGTATACATTATAGGCAAAACCATCGTGAATAGTCTAATAACTTGTATATGAACGTCAAACTAAAGCACGAAAAATGATAGGTCGGTAACAGATATATGAAACGAAAATTCCTCACCGGAAAACGGAGATACAGGCGGCGTGGATCCGGCGGGGGAGATAGGCGGCGTGGAGCCTGAAGGAGAAACGAGTGGAGATCCGCTTTGATAGCCTGGCGGCTTGACGATCATGATGCTTCTTGTCACTCTGATCGCGTCATCAGCTGATTCGTCTCCTGCAGATCTCGCAGTTCTACCGTCGGATCTGCTCAACGAATCAACCAGATGAAATTTAAAAAACCGTCCATCGATTAACATAAATCCAATTAGAAGGAGATCACAAGAAGCAAATATAAAAAACTCAAGCAATTCCGGCGAATTTTAATTGTTTCAGGTTCAAATTAGCTTATATCGACAATTGACATGATCGTTCTCTCCTAAGAGAGTTCAACAAATCCCCCCCCCCCCCCCCCCCCCCCCCGGTTCTGCATACCCTTGCCGGAGCTAGAGCGGAGGTTAAAGGTATTGTACTCGCGGAGCTTGCCGAGGCCGGAGTCTGGGAGGGGTCCGGCGACGGTGCCGTCCCAGAGCTTCTCCAGTAGACCCATGGCATCTCCCGCTACGTGACGCCCTTCTCCAATGAACCCAGAAAATGAATCTCATCGAATCATCGCCAGAACAAGAGCTTCGTCTCCACCCGCGGATTGGATTCCGATATGGTCGTGAATTACAAGATCGGTGAGGATTTCACAAGATCACCTTGCTGGATGGATGCACGACAATATCCCTTGCTTGATTGCGATAATGTCGTGCATCCATCCAACACCACATCCAAATCTCAAGCAACCTGAATTCGCAAAATCTAAAACTCCAACAAAGGAAATTTGATGGCTTTACTGTTTTATTTGGATTTCAATTGTTGAATCTGATATCAAAATGTTGCCTTGCCGTGAAGATGTGAATTCTGATCTCTAAACATGAGTATCTCAGTCATTATGATTTCTGGAAATACGAATTACTAAGATATTAACTTGAAAATTGAGAGGCTTAGTCTTGATTAAACTTTTATAGACATACACATACCAAATGAGAATTAGTAGTTATGAATGTTAATGCCAAAAGATTTTGTGAAAGCAATCCTAAGCTTTAACTTTCCTTCAACCAAAAATGTCCACAATATGTAAATTAACACCTAACCATTCAACATAGTATATAAAATCCACCAATCTTCATATAAATTAACACCTAGCCATTCAACATAGTATATAAAAATATCGTCTCATTCGAGATGTTAAGAAGAGCCAATATTATGTTGTAAAGGTATTGTCATATCTTTGATACCAGTGCTATCTTTAACTTTGACATATTATTCTTTCTTAACCCTTGTGTTTGTCTATCCGCAGATTCTTGAATGGGTTTCAAAGATAGTTAAAGATGGTGACTTTGAAAAGCTTCCCTTCTATGATGGGTGCATTATACTGTATGAAGAAAGTTCCCATAGGTTGATCCTTTTTGCCTTTCTCTAGCCGACTACATGCCTGATTTTCTTATTTAATTTTATTTGGATTGTGGTCTATATTATGATCGATTGTACTTTGCAATTTATACTACATGCCTGTAGATTTTTTAGCAGAAAATGCATGTCATGAATGATTTTATCCTGGCTCTTGGCTAAGTGTCTGCATGTTTAGCAATTTAGTAGTTCTCAACTAAACTAGCTGAGCCTTTATCCATACTCCGTACATTTTAATGTGGTTAATCCACAACAAATTTAACATTATTATGCATTATTAAACCTGATTTGTTTTGTATCATTATTCAACCTTTTCTTTTCTTCTCAAGAGCGCCCCAGCTTGTCCATGAGAATAGTGAACCACTCTAGCTATTGGGTTCTGGAGGCATTTTTTCCAAAACCACGGGCATAAAGGATAAAATTCTCAACTATTTAGATTTAGCTGTTGGTTGCAGGAAGATACCTTATGAAGAGAAACATGTCCCTGTAGTTATTAAGCTTTGTACTAGGAGGGGTTACTTCACACAAATACTAGCGGATTGTTACAAGATAGAAATAAGATTTTAGAAGTCCTTTTCGTGCAAGCTATAAGTTAATAAGATTTTAGAAGAACTATCATAGTTAGAGACAAAAAGATTATATGCATTTGAAGCAAATACGAATTTAGTTTAAAATATAATAGATTATTGTTACAGATCCGGGTTGAAATATAGTCTATTGATTTATATGTTTAAATTAATTAATTATAATTGTGTATATATCAAATATTATGTTAAGTTCACTTTGATATATTTTAATGAAGTAGATTAATGGAAGTAGGAAGTATATTGACTATGTGAACTAAACTGCCATGTTGGGGTTGTGAGGCTGCAGGAGCTGAGTAGCCAATTGGAATATTTAAAGCTGAAAGGGCATTTTTGACCACTGAAGCACACTCACAGGTCAGCTGCTTTCTTTAATAGCTTGACCCACCCGACCTCAAGTACAAATACATAATTTGAATTGATCTCTTAGATTCTCTTGAGTTTAACTGAATGAACATGCATGAGCCTACTAGGTAAAGATCTAGAGGTTTTAAACACAAAGGGGCTGGAAACTCTAGAGAAGCAACTTGATATGTCTTTAAAACAGTATGTTTATATATATATTGGAATCGAACAACTTGAATCGATAAGGTTTTGGATATATATTTTGGGCAGCCTCAAATGATGGTGGATCAGCTGCATAAACTTCAGCAAGGGGTATATGAATTACATATGAAGCTAAACCAATCAACAACAACAACAACAACAATGTAGTGGCATTTTGATTTTGTTATCATCTCTGCATTAATGTGTATGTATCTTTAAGTTTGGATTTTTTTTTTCCAAATGAGATGTATATGTATCTGGAGGCGAAAGTAGTAGCTTTGCATCTATGTTCAGTAATTCTATAAAATTATAGTTCTCTAATCAGTTAGCTTTCAACTACTACTTGTAGTCCTAAATTCCTAATCGTTTAATTCGAGTCTCTAATCAAGCACGCGGCGACCAACTAGTAAAAAAAAATCGAACAGGTAGGGTTTTAATGCCCTTTATTATTCCAAAGGGAAATTTACAGAAAACCACCCACTAAATGTACCCTCTTACACTTAACCACCCATTAAACAAAAAATTACAGAAAACCACCCATTAAATAGGTTTTGTTTTCAAATCACCACCCGTTGTCTATTTTTATTAGGTTTTTGTCAAATATATATGATAATAAATTATTTTAAGTTTTATATTTAACTTAAAATCTCAAATACATATCAAAATATATTTGATTAATTTTTTTAAAAAAAAAAATTTAATTTTTTTTTAGAAACATGATGTATATATAGACCTGTCAAAACACAACCCGACCCGGTCGACCCAACCCGAATGCCCGGAAAATTTCCGATCCGAACACGGAAATTTTGACCCGAACCCGAAACCTGAAAATTTTCTGGGTAATCTGGGTTTTGACCCGATTGACCCGGTAATTTTGACCCGGTGACCCGATTAATTTATAATTATATATAATTATTTTTTTATATATAATTAAAACTTATCGCAAAATTATCAAATCATTATTTTTTTAATTTAAAAAAGAAAAAATTGACAAACCCGAAATCGACCCAAAATGACCTGAAACCCGGTCAAACCCGGGTTCAAATATCCGGAACCCGTTTTATCCGGGATCCGTTTTACCCGAAGTGACTCGACCTGAATGACCCGTTTATATTGACAGGTCTATGTATATATGAACAAATTTGTTCTATTTTATTCCTAAAAATGGTTATAAATTTTATAGACTTCTTTTTAATCAAAATTAAAAATAAGTTTATAAGTCATTAGCATTGTTTAAATTTAATAATTATTTCGATACTAATAATTAATTTCTCATTTTCTTTTATATTTGTAAACACCTATACTATATACTAAAAATGAAAAAAAAAATCTAAGCATTGTTTAAATAATATTTTTTTCCAGGCTCAAAAGCATTTTTTTATTAAATGTATCTTTATTAAAATTTGTTTGACTTTTTAAATAAAATTAAATAATATTTTTCACATTTAGAACCTCCGCCCTTCAAATAAATTTAAAATTTGTACTCATTTTTTCCCTCATATATTGATATAAGTGTTTACCCCTACAATAAATATAATTTAAATATATTGAAGTTTAAACTTTAAATTTGAAGTATAAAATATTAAAATATATACTATATTTAATGGAATTCTAATGGAATTATGTGGTGGGTGGTGATTTGAAAACAAAACCCATTTAATGGGTGGTTTTATGTAATTTCATGTTTAGTGGGTGGTTAAGTGTAAAAGGTTATATATAATGGGTGGTTTTCTGTAAATTTCCCTATTCCAAATATGAAGAACATAAAAGTGCAGAAAATCAGAGTCGAACCTGAGACCTTTCTCATCCAACCCACACAGGCCCCACCTCTCTCTCTGCGCTCGAATTACTACTTGAATTCGCCATTTTCACACTCCAAATCAGAGCCGATCTACGCAGGCAACTTCCCCACCATAGCTTCTCAGTGTCTCCAGAAGCTTCCTACCTCCAACATCAGGTTCACCTACACCTGCGATGGCCACACCTTCAACTTCAATTATCCATCTCATTCTCTATAATTTTCTTCTTATTACAGTATTATTTTTCTCTAAATTGATGATTGGTCATTTTGCCTCTGATTTCACTTTTGATTTATTGTTTTAGACTTATGATTGTTAAGAGTTGGAACTTAGTGGGAGGATGGTTTAGAAATTTGATTTGTTTCTAAGTCTGTACTTGATTGATTGTATTTGTGGTTCTGTGTATGTGAACAAGTGCAAATCCCACCTTTTGAAACTCAAATTCTGGGATATGGCTGAGGGAGGTTGAGATGTTTGCTTTGATTTCTGATTATGGTTTTCAATTCATTGCTCATTCCCAGTTTCCTACTATGTTGATAATTCTTTGTGAACATACAAATTGTAATAAGTCAACTCTGTGATTTTCATTTATTGGAGGAAGTGTATTTGATACAAAGGCTCCAATGATATGTCAAATGGATTTTTCGAAGGTAACTGAACTAGTGAACAAGTGTAAACAAAGTGTAAAGTCAGGTCCGAGGGATCATCTTTTCAATCATGATATGCTGATTATGTTGATCTCATTGAGTAATTGATTTGTTATTTTGTAGCTAGATTTTCAATAGGGTGAGCTCCAATCTTTCCTGTTTTCCTGTCTTGAAGCTAGATTGATTATTCACCTTTAAACTGTTGTTCCTTGTAGGGGGACAATGCATTTATCTTTTCTCCTTATTCCTTTAGTAAAGTTCCTATAATAGTAAATAATGCTGATTTGGTGTTTGCAAATAAATTCAGATTTTATGGTAGAGCATAAAATCAGGATGCACTCAACTGATTGATCAAACACAGAAACATACATTAGTAACCTAAGATGAACCAGAGTCAAGGATAAATTCTTGGAGTTCAGTCCCTTAATAGCCCTAGGCAAAATAGTCCTAACCAAATGGATTCCAGTCTCCAGAGCCTTCTTAACTACACATAACATTTTAATAGTTGAATATGGAACTGAAAATTGTTGTTAATGTCTCTTTAACATATTCATCTTGGATGTTGCAGCGTATTGTGTAGTTGCAGTTGAATCTGTTGGTAGACAACTTCCCATTGCTTTCTTTTAATAAAAGATATGCTGGTGGAAAAGCTATGACTGATCCTCTCAAAAGTCTGAGCAAAGAGTTTGGGTAATCTTTTCTTCACCCTCACCCCGTTCTTCCTTGATTGTAGACCTTCTTAAAGATGTCTTTTTTCTCAAAATTTGATTCATCTGAGTGAATATCACTGATCTTTTAGGCCAAAACTCAAAGAGCACATGCAGTACTGTGTTGATCATCCAGAGGAAATGAACAGGCTTCCGAAGGTGCAGTCCCAAATTTCAGAATTCAAGGGTGTGATGATGGAAAACATTTAGAAGGCATGTTTTATTGATCGAAAAGAATGCCTTGTCAGCCTATGCATTATAGGGTAAGGCGACAGCTATATGGACATACTGAGTTACATGGCATTATATTTTCAGGTGCAGGTTCTTGAGCGTGGTGAAAAGATTGAGATTTTGGTAGACAAAACAGACTATCTCCGCTCAGAGGTTTTAAAATAATGCAACGTTCAATACAATTGTGGTTCTGATCCTTATTGATTTACAGATTATCTTAATCGGCATTATAAGTTTGGATTTTTGGAACATCTAATTAACATGAGTAATGTGCAAATGCTTCCTACCCTGTCTTTGGGAACACAGATGAGAAGGAAGATTGGTTTCAGAATATGAAGATAAAGCTGATTGCGTTGGGCTTCATTATCGCATTAATCCTCATTATCGTGCTATCAGTTTGCCACGACTTCAGACTGTGGGAAGTAGCCTCGCTTCCTGCATATGCGCTTCAAGCATGATCAAGTGTATGCCAGTGTTACTACCTTCCTAGTAAATGCATAGCATTCTGATTTCTGAGAATCTGAATATGATTTCTTGGGGGCAAAAAAGAAGCTTCCATCCATTTCAGATTTTTAGGTAGGATTTATGCATATCATGTATCTTGTTTCAGATTGTTGGATCTATACATCTTCCCAGCTGAAAGATTCTGGCCACCCGAGTTCTGTGAATTTTGTTGAGCTTTTTCACCGGAGTAATGCGTTTTGAGACTGATATTGCTCGAGTTACATTGCTGGCTGATGCTCACTGATTGACTGATGCCTCCAAATCTGTAATGAACACTTCAATCCTCACCCTGGTCATATGAATGAGGTAAGTGAGGTAACCCACCATTTTTATGATCAATTTCTTGCAAAGGTTCATTAGACGCAAGCAAACTGGGTTGCCACTCGAGAAAACTGGTGGTTATGGTCTAGGTCGGACGAGCATAGATAACGGGAGTCTAAAAAAAAAACAGAAACATTTCAGTATGAAATGGTCTTATAAAATGGGTTGAATGAGTCCTCTTTCATTTGGGATCACCTCTTCCATCTGCAATTTGCACAGTATTTTGCAGTTGAGCTCTCATTCCCAGCTGGAACGTCCCTAGCTTGCTCTTATTTTCCTTCAAGTGAAATTAAAAGATTAAAAAAATCATCATTTCATGAAGAATCAAATCAATAAAAGGTTTAATGTAATGGGTTTTCTATTGGATAAGAAGCTAAGGGTTCGTTTGGATGACCATTCATTATGACTTATAATGCAAACGAACCCTTATTTAACAAACAAGAATGGATCATCCGATCAGTCGGTTACATCGTGAAGGTAGGAATCTACGAGATTGGATTTAGTTACGAGAAAAATTGTTGATGTAATTACCAAAGTTGTCATCAGGAGTATCCATGTCGAGCAACATTGCGATGAAAGGGTTTTCCATTGCATCCCTGCGATTTCAAGCGAGTAGCATTGTCATTTGCTGTCATTACACACTAACAGGGATCAAATCATTTGAACAATACTTGTGTTTATATCTGTTCAAGTCAAGAAAACATGTTCAATTATATATACTGAGTAGTAAACTAAACCTCATACAATCGAGTTCATCGATACCATTTAGGGTTTCATCATTTGTCTCTCCATGAACCCTAGTTGAATCAGTGGGATTGTTTGTTGACTGCCAAAACTATATCAAAAACCACATATTCATCAATCTAACATAACATTGTAAGATCAAACAAAATGTATCCTGTAATTGATCAATTAAGGTACCTCAAATGGCATTTCATCATTAATAACAGGAAAGTATCCATCAGCTTTAATATCCCAAATGACCTAAAAAAGTCACAAAGCAATTAACCATATACACACACACATATACATATATAGAGAGGTTGGTTTTGGTGTACACATGCATTATCGTGTACACAGAAATTATTCGTTTGTTTTGTCATGAGATATTATTCAACTATTTTCACGTGATTATTCGTCTGTAAAAAATGTAAATTTCTTTCTAACA
This sequence comes from Persicaria tinctoria, assembly GCA_037127255.1. Classification (NCBI taxonomy): domain Eukaryota; kingdom Viridiplantae; phylum Streptophyta; class Magnoliopsida; order Caryophyllales; family Polygonaceae; genus Persicaria; species Persicaria tinctoria. Next base: position 1,825,688 of record JBANSL010000014.1, read on the forward strand.
AATAATCATCCATACCACCGAATAATTTCATTTCAACGAATAATAACTCAATACCACTAAATAATCAGAAAGTTACTTTTAATCTCAACCGTTGATCTCTTTCGTTCAATGGACCAGATTTGTTAACATAATACACCATAAGGCATATGAAAGTATACATACCTGTTCAGCTTCAGGGTTAGGCATATTGTCCGGATCTATTGACAAACAAGAGCCTTCACTTTTCTCAATCATATTTGCTTCTTCTGATCTAAAACAAATAGCACAAATTTTAATTTAATCCGTATCTCGACGAGCTTGTATCATGCTAGCTAGCTTGGTTTTTCGGAAACAATAGATTGATGATCATATTACTTGACATACCCGGATGTCTCACTTAGAAAATCATCCATAGCAAACTGTGCAGTGCTCTCAAACATGGCTACTTTTGATGCTACCTGCAACTTACCAAAAAAAATGGCATTGTTTCATAAATTGATCTAAAATAATGGCATTGTTTCGTAAATTGTCGTAAAATTAGGGAGCCTTACAGGACTAGGAAGGTGCAAATTTGGGGGTGCCACAACTATATGAAAGTTGAAGTGCTTGGCTGGAGCAAATGAAGGAACACTTGAGTACCCCAAGCTTCCATATCTGTATGTTACATTAACAAATGCAGCCTCAAAATTGGTGTAAAAGGTTACTTTTTCCGAGAAAGATTGCGCGGTTGAGAGCTAATGCTCACAGATTAAAGATTTCGGAGTCAACAAGATCATCAATGGGCATGTTATTTGCTTCTTGTTCGAGATCAGGAGATGATTGAATCGGGATAGGGAAAGGAGGTATTATGATGAATTCAGGAAGATCAGCATCATCTGCACTAGGACCGCCTTCGCTGACAATCAGGCTAGATGGATACATCAATTGATGATGCAGTGCCCAAAGTTGCTGCTTCAATTCAATGTAAAGTAACTCAGTTTGTTTGTTCAACTATATAGATTCATATATAATTGATCAAACATAGAAAGTAGAAATGAAAAATGTTGATATTTAGATGCAGTTGTTGTGATGAAATAATGCCTTGTTAGAGGATTTAGAGTAAGGGTTTTGTTAAGAAAAATTATTTCTAAAAAATCATTTATTTATTAAATTAAGGGTTTTTTTGTTAATAAAAATTATCGCATGACAAAATTTTAGTCTATCTAGCTCACCTGAATTTTAATTTCTGGTTCTGTGTCTTGGTCTGGTTCTTTGGATCCAAACATTGTCATCTGTGCACTGCAAGAGTCCATAAAAACAATCACTCGTCCTACGTATGGATGTTGTTTATAATCTAGCACGACGAACTTATACATTATAATTAAGCAATCAACACATCACGCCAAATGAACCTACAGGGCGAATTACGTACCTTTGATAAGATTCCTCATCAGCAATTTGGTTAGCTCCACAGGGTGAGTTTGGATTCGATTCATGAGATTGATTCTAGATACAACACACATGGACAATTTATTCAAAATAATCTAAACATACATTTTTCTATATTTCATGTTTAAAGTTACCATTTTTGCTTCCACAGACTTTTGGACTTCCTGAAGGAAGGCTTCATGCATATTAGCTTCTTCAGTGAACAAGAGCGAGTTCGACAATGGCTCGTATGTCCTGTCATTCCCATATATATCCCATGAGTTTTTTTTTTTACATGAATCAAGAACTAGATATAGCTAGGGTTTGAAACATGCCTTATATTAGATTGGAGGTCCAGGATGTATTGTTGAACTCTATTTATTTGTTTTCTTATCTTCTGCCATTGACATTAAACTTAATTATTATAAGATAAAGATAAAGATTAAACTTTATGCAGTAATTGCAACAAAAATTTACTGCAATAAGCTGAAAAAAGTTTTGAACTTACATAAGAATCCCTAAATATTGACAGTGTAAGTGCCATTCCAAATGCAAACAAATAAATAAGTGTAAGTTTTCCATAAATATATATATGTATAGACATAAAGTAATTATAACAGTTTTACTGTAATCATATACTTAATTTAATTGAATAAAATCCTATTAACTTTAATCATAAAATCTTGTAATTGTCTAGCTTATACCTGTTTGCCTTATTGTTGCCATTCTTTGTTTTCCTTTTTAGTATCTCAAGAACATTGATCAATTGCTGCAGGGAGAGAAAAAATATGTGTAAGAAATGAGATTTTAATCTACATTTGAAGATAAATAATTATCTATCATGCATTTGAGTGCCTTTACTAAACAAAATCAGGTTATTTAGTTACAATATTTCAAGAAAATGAAATAGATAGCAAATTGTTACCTCTGGATCTGCTATTTGGCTGTAGGAAAAGATACAAACAAAAGTTAATTAACTCAATATATAGGATAAAGAAGAACAAAGTTTATATGTACAATTAGATGAATCTAGCCAAATTAAAATTGAAACTTCAAGCTAGTGTCCATGGTTAATTTTGATTTTTAGGTCCAATTTCAACTAGCTAGAACTCGCATGAGCGCGCGTAATTCATTGATAATTACCAAATTAATAATTGATGGCTAAAAAAATGAAAATCTTATCTTTGTCATCATATACGACAAAGCCATGTCACGAGAAAAACAAACATAACAGTTAGTTAAATGCGTTAATATAAGCCCTAGAGAACCTCGTGCAGTAATATCGATGCCGACAAATCTAACTACCTTGTTTTGTTCATTAAATTGAGATTACAAAGTAAGTGAAGATATGAATTGATATGGATAACTGAATTTGTTGTCAATATATCACTTGTTTCTTGAGGATTCAAACATTGATGTCAATTAGGAATTTAGGATTAAATCAATCCTGCAGGCTATAGCTCATGTACTCATAAACTGAATAAGTTATAATATATATCTAGCTATCTGAACTTACTCTACTAGCTACAAACTCTAAACCTTCATCATTAGTACCAGCCAAATCAGAAAATTAAAATATATAAAGTAAATTCAATGAATTAAGATCTATAAACCCTAACTCTCAAAACAAGCTTAATTACAAATGGCTAAACACAATTCAAAGATGATTAAAAAAAAAGATAAAAGTCACCTTTGAAACCAATAAACAAAAGCATTACAAATAGGTAAAATGCTAAATGGAACTCGATTAATATATTTATAAAATAGATAATCATTACTAAAGAAAAAAAAAAGTTAAGATAAATTTTACAGTTCTCCTGTCTGAATCTTCTGTGAATTCAGCCACCGAAGCATCACATCCTTTGTCCTTCTCCGACACAAATTTCCAAATCCAAAAAAAAAAAAATCATCAATAAAATAGAAATTAAATTCAAATTTATATGAACTCAACCATGCATTCATAATCAATTTCTAAAGAAAACTAAAAGTGGAAGGGAGAAAGAAAAACCATGAGCAAATTGGAGAAAATGATCCAATTTTCGTCAAGATTACCTCTTATCTGGTGCAAAATGGCTCGCTCGACTTGCAGGTGAGAAAGTGATGCTTACAACCTCCAAATCGCACTGTGCAAAAAGCTCAACTACTTTTTTTAAAATTCTATTTCTTCTTTTTGCAAAAGAAAATAGATGAGCAACATCTTCATCTGATTTAAGTTCACGAGTCTTTCTCTTCTTCTCCGGCGACATTTTGGAAGCAAAAAATGTTCCACAAACACTTGTAGTTGTGCTTGGAGATCACCGGTTTGTGGCAACACAAAAGATGCTCCAATATATTGAAGTGATGGAGGAAAGTTTTTCTTATATCTCACTTCTCACATGATATATACAAGCTAAGGAATAATATATATTTTAAATTTTTTTTAACATTATAAATGTAAGGAATCTAATTTATTTTTAAAAAATATTTTATTTAATTCCAAATTAACCTCAAGAGTAGTGTAAGATTTATTGTTATATTGATTCACTAAGAGGATGAACGTCACACTGCATTTAAAGTACTGTATGTTCATCAATATAAAATATCTTATAATTAATGCAATAAATTAATTTTCCATGAATATTTTGATAAACAATGATAATACTGTATGTAACCTCCTTTAACTTTACCAAACATTTTTTCCCTTAAATTTTATAATTTGTTTCAAATTTTAATTATACAATTTTGAAGTTAATAGTATTATTCCAGTAATTTATTCAAAACCAACTTGTATATAATAATAAAATAATTTTTTTGGTGAGCCACGTGGCATCGTTTTACTGCCATAGGTCCAACCCATACTGTGGGCCCATAGTATTACAAGGCTGAAAGAAAGGTATCTATAACGGTTGAATTTGTTAATGCACCAGCTAATTTTTCAAAATTTTAATATCAAATTTCATAAAGAGACCAAAATGTATTTTTTCTCTTCTAGGAAGTTTGTTTTACAGAAATATCAAAGGAGATAAAAAAAAAATACCTCATTTTTTCAAGAGCTAAATCTATAGTATCGTACAAGTAGTTACAGAAGAAAAAATAAATCATCTTGCCGCAAAAAAATGACTAGCGATAGGGAGACCCAACTTGACCCGTGTAGTCATCCACAAAAGAAAGAGACAATCGCTCCCGGTCTCCCTACCACAAAAAGGAAGCCTCTCTAACTACTTCTATAGAACCCTCTTAAGGTATTTAGTTCACTACTCTATTGCACTTGCACCTCAAGGTTATGCGTAATTTACCGTTCTCAACAACACGTTTGGCTCATTTTTCGGGGACACATACATCACCCAAAACTACTTCATTTTGGCATATCCATGTGAAGTATACAAAAGCAACAAACACAAGCAATTTAACCTTGAACTCCGCACATCTTTGCTTCGGCTTAAGCTCCTGAGCAAACCAATTGAGCCAATCCTCAATCCCCCTTCTCTCCTTGGGAGACCAATCCGGCCGCAGACTTGGTCCCTAGTTTCCTATCTTCTCACATCCAAACCACATTCTCTTCATCATGCTTGCACAGAGGACACTAGGCAGTTGGCCCCTTCCAATGTACTACATGTATATAGGATGAATTGAATCTATATAAAAATGGCTATAAATAATTAATATTTGAAAACTATTTCTCAATATGAATGTTTAACCTATGTTATAAACCATTTTTTCAAATACCCTAATGGAAAATTTCCAAATGTGATCCGCCGGTTAAATTGAATTTCAGCTTGATTACCAATAATTGTGAGCAAAGTAATTGCATATTGAGATTTTAGAATATGTTTGGACACATATATATACATTACAATATACACGATGAATTGAATCAATTGATAGATCATCACCTAACGTACTCATGATAACTCTAACTCAAAACAAAAAAAAAAGAGAAACAAAGACACACTAATTAATGGTATGTAATGTCTATATATAATGTAGCAAACTAAAAATCCCATTGCTAAAATAAAGGGGGTAAAAACACTAGTTTGATGAGGTGAAATTCACCAGAGAAAAAAAAAAGGGACTTTTGAGATTGATTTTGTATTTGAAGCTATAAGGTATAGTTTAGATATGTTTTTTTATAATGAGGTAACCTGATGCGTCATGCGTGATAATTCTGTAGAATTACCAGGTAGTGTTGTAGGTCCGATCTTGCTTACGTTCTTCAATGATTCTTAATTTTAAAACTCAACTTAATTTATTGATATATTGCATCAAAACCCACCATTTATGACAAACCCTGGACACGTGACCCAGCCGGTAAGAATCATGCATCGTTTTTTATTTTGACGGGTAGATCTTAGCCCACATTTTATTTTGTATGCAAATGCAATCTACTTTCACTTTGAGCATGCAGTACACTGTGACATTTTATTACTACAATGACCTAAAGTATCGGTGCAAATCTTCTACCCCAACTCCCTACCCCAATCCCCTACCCCACAAAATTATTTAGCTTCTAAATTAATATTAAAAAAATTAAAAAAAATATATTTAGCTTCTACATACTTATGATAACATATTTGAAAAAAAAATCTTAAAAAATCAACTTACAAAAATTATAATAATTCACAAGAGATAGAAAGATTTTTTTAAGGTTTAAAAAGATGTGAGTTTACTATATATTTTTTTAAAAAAAATATAAGTTGATGTTTTAAGATTTTTTTTTTCAAATATGGTATCATAAGTATGTAGAAGCTAAATATATTTTTTTTAAAATTTTTTAATATTAATTTAGAAGTTAAATAATTTTGTGGGGTAGGGAGTTGGGGTAGAAGATTTGCACCGCTAAAGTATTGCAAGGAAGTAAGATTAGTATTGTGAGTTGTGACCCTCATTTTAGTAATTTATGCATTTTATTCTTTATACATTTGGATTTATTTTTGAAATATTTATAAAAAAATAAATATTTACCAAAATATTCACACTTTTAAACAATTTACAAAAATATTCATTTTGGTCAGGTGTAGCAGAAAAACGTGGTTTGAGACCGCGTTTTATTCACAAAATGCAACGTTTGAATTTTGAGAGAAAGCGGTAAAAAAAAACGCGGTTTGAAATTATTAATTTCATCGTCGATGGAATATCCATATACATAAAGTCTTTTTTTACATAAAGAAACGCGGAATTATTCTGCGTTTCTCTGTTTTTTTTTTTTTTTGTGTGTGTGGGGTGGGGGTGGGGAGTTGCCATGGAAGAGGGAACTCGGAGGCCGGGCGACTACAGCTAAAAGCAACGCCGGAGAAGGAGAAGAGATGAAAGGCGGAGGCAAAGGCAGCGGTGTCGGAAGCTGTGAAACGAGGCGGTGGCATCGTCGTTCAATCTGAAAAAAGGGAGCGCCTTCGGATTGGGCTTCGGGAAGGAGGCCGGGGAAATCAGACCGCCGGAGGAGAAATCACTAGGAATGAGGAGAAATTTAAGGCCGTCGGTGCATCGCCACCTCCTCCCTTGCCCGCTCTGCCAGAATCAAGTCGTCGGATCCCTCGTCAGCGGCGGAAGCTTTGAGGTCGGCATCCCCAAAATATTCCCGCTTGTCTTCGGTCGAAGGTCGCTTCCAAACGTGGTGAGGCTTGATACCGCCCAGATCGAAGCCGGCTCCGATGGAAGCCCATCTCAAATCAAGGCCGGAGGAAGACGAGAAGCCTCTTGTTTGACTTTTTCCTTAAAAAAAGGAAAAAAAATATAGACGCGGTATTGAACCGCGTTTCTAGTGTGAAAAAAATAGAAACGCGGTTTGAAACCGCGTTTCTTTTGTTTTTTTTTTGTCATATTTTCCTCCAATTTTAAGATTTTTACATTGTGAATAAAGCGCGGTCTCAAACCGCGTTTTTCTGCTACACCTAACAAAAATGAATATTTTTGTAAATTGTTTAAAAGTGTAAATATTTTGGTAAATATTTAATTTTCAGTGAATATTTTGAAAAAAAATTCCATTTTTCAGTTTTAATATACTCCTTTTCTTATCTTATTATAATGATAATTATTAAATTTATTGATCCGACTTATGTTAAGAATAAATGAATGTTTGTTTATGATATTTAATACATTTCGATAGGATTTTTTAAAAATAAATTAAATAAATGATGTAATAAATTATAATTAAGAGAGACTTTTTAATAAATTAAATAAATATTACAATTTATCCCTTTACATATATTTTTTATGATATTTAGTACATTTGGACAAGATTTTTCAATTCTATTATACTCATTTATTTTATGACATCCTTAATTAAAATACAATTTATCCAAAAGGCTAAAGGGTTAAACAAAGGGCTAAATACACACTCGAGAGGACCTTAATTTGTCTATCCTATTGGGCCAAAAGGCCCATTAATAGGTATAACTATGTTTATTTGTGGCTGAAGGACACCACGATCACCTCTCGCCTGGCTGGCTTGGTTGTTCCACTACAACGCCTCAGGTAGAGGTTCGATTCCTGTAAGAGGCTGAGAGAGAGAAGAGGAAATGAAATAAGAAAAAATTGAGGTATTCTAAAATACCTCTTTTTATGAGTTTTTTCGAATATCTAAAACTTTTATTTTCTAATGCAAATGCGATTTTATTACTGCAATGACTTATATAGTATTGGCTGTATTGCAAGGATGTAAGATTAGTATCTCTAGCCCAATATGTTTACAATGTTACTGATAGCTATCTTCATAAATATTAACAATATCATATTTTTTTTATATAAAAAATATCTCTAAATAACATATGCACATTCGATTTAAATAAAGCGCAAATTAAATACTATTAACTCATTCATTGAAAATATTTGGCCCAAATGTTCACCATAAATATTTTTTAGTAGTCCAAAAATCTCTCATATCTCGTTCCATTCCATCGTGTGTCTTTCTCTCTCGCCCTTCTTAGATCTGAAAGCCAACCCTTCCGGCCACCTACGACAGCATCTTCGACGGCCGGCCACGGCAGCCCCAATGCCACCCGCTTTGAGAGGATCTATGACCGTGACACCTACAATGACCTAATGTATTGCAAGGAAGTAAGATTAGTATTGTGATTTGTGACCCTCATTTTAGTACGTACTTTACGTATTTTATTCTTTATACTCGTTTTTCAATTTTAATGTACTCATTTTCTTATCTTATTATAATGATAGTTATTAAATTATTATTGATCCAACTTTTTTTTTATAAAATTAATGAATGTTAAGACTTAAGAGAGATTTTTTTTAAAATTCAATAAATGTTAAAATTTAGCCCTTTACATAATTTTTTTTTATGATATAGTACAATTGGATAAGATTTTTCAATTCTATTATACTCATTTTTTTTATGACATCCTTAATTAAAATTCAATTTATCCAGAAGGATAAAGGGTTAAACAAAGGGCTAAATACACACTAGAGAGGACCTTAATTTGTCCATCCTATAATAATCCCCAATTGGGCCTAAAGGCCCAATAGTAGCTATAACTAAATTTATTTGTGGCTGGAGAAGACCATGGTCACCTCTTACCTGGTTGGCTTAGTTGTTCCACTACAACGCCACAGGTTGGGGGATCGATTCCTGGTAAGAGATGGAGAGAGAGAAGGGAAAGGATGGAAGAAAAAAAACATTTGAGGTATTCCAAAATACCTCTTTTTATTAAAAAAATCGGGAATACCTCTTTTTATTAAAAAAATCTTTAACTTTTCCATTTTCTTACCACAATACATTAATCCATGGACCATAGCTCAAATGCCCAATATGTTTACAATGTTACTGATAGTTTCATAAATACTCCGTATTAACACAAACGTATTTATAGGGATTGGTTCAAGAGTGCACACCTCTTACAATATACCTTGTGCACAAATCTAGACCTTTGATTTAAAAAAATGGATGGTCATGATTAAAGTGGGTTTTTCTTTTATTTTACTTTAAAATTAGTGGGACCCGCCTCCAATTCCCACTTACTTTCTTCAATCCGGGCGCGTGCATGTATGTTTTAGTGGGGGCCACACCGAAATCCAACCTATTTCATTTAAAAGCAGGCGTCCTTCTTTTTAAAAAATAATTGTTTGCACATATACTACGGAATATTTTTTAAAGGTCCATCTCGGCATCTCTTTCATTATTTTTTTATTACTGTGCTATCCAGGCTTTTTTTTTTCAAACCAAACGAGACCAATTTTAATAATTAAATAAATTATATAAATCACCCAAAAAATAGGTTCATTTTTACAAAACCACTTTTAAAATAAAAATTTGCAGAAAATCGCCCATAAATTTATCTTTCTTTCAAATAGCCACCCATGACCCTTTTATGTGTAAAAAGTTATTTAAAAAATTCGTCCTTTTTAAAAATTTAGCAATTCCACCAAATAATCTCTCAAATGCTACCGAATAATGTTATTTTATCTTTTTTTTTTCATCTAGTTCATATCAAAATTTACCAATTTCGCTAAATAATTTGTCACATGCTACCAAATAATGTTTTTTTTTTCAATCAAAGAAAAAAAAAACCTCAAATCCCTAAACAATACCTACGATTTAAATGAATAATTCTTCATATTTCACCGAATAATGCTTCAAATTTCACTGAATAATAGTGATTAAGGTTTTTTTTTTTCATATTGAAAACTCTATATATTGATGAATAATGAATCAGAATTCACCGAATAATTGACCTGAAATCGACACATATATCTGAATAGTAATTGATGAATAATGAATCAAATTATTATTCTAAAAAATTCTACGATAAATTTGACACATACATCTAAATAATTTTTCATTTTTCCCAAATAATGCGGGAATCAAACAATAAATTTCAGCCCTAACCCAATTTTGCCGATACCCCTACCCCGACCCCAAACCAACCACCCGCGCATTGAATATACTTACGATTTATATGAATAATGCTTCATATTTAACCAAATAATATTTCACATTTTCACCTTTCATCAAATTATTGAGGGTAATTGTAAATAATGTTACGTTACCTTTTTCCATCTAATTCATATCAAAATTTACCAACTCCGCCGAATAATTTGTCACATGATACCGAATAATGTTTTGTTTTTTTCTCATCAATTTCAGATAAAAAAAATCTCGAATCCCTAAACAATACTTACGATTTATACGAATAATTCTTCATAATTCACCGAATAATGTTTCATATTTCGAAAACCGTACACTAATATACCAAATTTAATCGAATAACTTTTTATAAATTAATCAATTATGACTCGTCTCCTTCCCATGCGAATAATCTTTAGAATTTAACCGAATAATCTCTAAAATTTAACCGAATAATATATAAAATTTAACCGAATAATTTTTTATTTTTTAATTTATTAACAACCGAATAATTATTAGATATTCACTAAACAATATCTCCCTTTCGAAGGAGACTCCACCTTCATCTTCACTTTTGCAATCGCAAGAAATACGAACACAATACCAATCAAGTTGTTCTAGATGGACTCCAACAAAAATCAAACTGAAAAGCTTCCAAAAAATTCCAACCTCAAAGCTCCCATGGTATTTAGTCTGCAATCAGACAAATATATTGAACAACAATTACAAAATTCAACCATCCAAGGCAAAAGAAGAGAGGAAAAAATACAATCAATTGCATAAAAAAGATTCATATCAAACTCAATTAATCAAACGAAGAATCAATTTAACCGGAATTGCAAATTTTAATACCTATACCGAAATTGTAAGACAAATAGAGATCACAAACCAGTGGACCCTTCACCCGCCACTGGCAGATCCGACCCTTCACCCCAGTCCGACCATGGCGAACCACCAGTGGACCGTCGTCGCCGCTGTCGATATATGAATCTCAGATGTGCACAGGTTGAAAGGCGACTCAGACAATTACGCAAGGAGAGGGTGGCGCCGCGGCATGACTGGTGGCCGGACAATAGGCTGAAAATTGAGGCTAGACGGCGCCAGTGATCGGCCTTCATCTTCACTCAACGGCGCTCGAAATCCGTGGGAGAGGGTGGCGCCGGAATCACATCGTCTTGCCTGAAATACGCCTTAACGACGATCGATTGTGGCTGGAATCTCAGATGTGCCCGAAATCCGCCTTCAACATCCTCGTCTCGTCTGAAATTGTGGCTGGGCGGTGCCAGTGCTAGGCCGCGACGGTGATGCGGTGGCTCTGCCTCGCCGCTTCGAGGACCCTAAAAGAGGAGGAAGACGATCGATTTTTAGTCCGTAATTAACTGGGTGTGTGTATCCCACGCACAATTGGTTTGGAGCAGGGTTACTTTGTCCATGAGACCCACTTGAGTTTAATTTTAAAAAAAGAAAAATTCCCTTTTTATCCCGTCCATCCATCACAATCAGATCAATGGTCTAGAATTGTGCACAAAGTACACCTTAAGGGGTGTGCACAATTTACCCATCCTCCGTATTTATATATATAAAAAAATATCTAAATCTCATATGCACCTTCGATTTAAATAAATTTTAAAAATATATTTATATTTATTAGTAATGAGTATGAAATTATTTTTAAAAACTAATAAAATTTTACTATAGCTTCCATTCAATTTTTTATTCATTATTCAAAGCAGAGTATCACTAATCAATGTAAGACTATCAAATTAATTTATAGAATAATTCTTTTTTTTTTCGAAGCAGAGTATGGATTAGGAAAGCCGTCGGCGACCGGGCCTCTTTCCTAGCGCGTCCGAAAGGACGAGAACACGAAGTTCTGGATCATCGTCAATGCTATCATCGGCAGGGACGCAATGGGCAAGACGAGCAATCCTATCAGCCACTGCGTTTGATTCCCTGAAAACATGATGAATAGCAACATTACCAATAGAACGGAGAACTATAGAAGTATCGGCCATTAGCAGTTCAATATTCCACGGGCATGACCAAACCCCCAGAAGTGCATTTGTAACGACCAAGCAATCGTCTTCGACTAATAGGTTGTGCAACCCTAATTCCACGGCCTTTAAAGCCCCCTTATGTAACCCCATTGCCTCTGCATAAACGGAAGATGTGTTGTTACACAGACCATAACCAGAAGACACCACAATCCCTTGAGAGTCCCGAATAACAAAACCATATGTACCGATTCCGGACCGACTGTAGGAACCATCGAAATTGAGTTTATAGTGTCCTGGTGTAGGAGGTCCCAACCGTCAATTCTATAATCTTCGTAACATGCATACAAAGAAAGATTACCCATTAAAGAGAATTTCATATCAAGCATCATCTAGCTATCATATCCTATTAGCTATAATAGAGCTTCAACCAAAATAATAATAATTTATTATTATCCCTTTTAGCAAAAAAATCATTGCTAATTAATCACTAACAATTTTTTTTTGGACAATGATAAAATGAAAGTTTGGAATTTTGAATAGGTCAGGTCGAACCAATATTCATGTAAGAGTATCATTTCGGATGAAAATGCTAAAAGCTCCCTATCAAAGAAGTAAAACGGGGTCAGTTACGTCAAAGAGAGTTGGACTATTCGATCTACGTACAACAGTATTGACTTCGTAAAAGACGTGCGAAATGGACATTGTCTATTTGTCTCAAATTATTGCAACAAGCAAAGGGCATCTAAAATGAGGATCTCCATTTTCCATTCTTTGACAATAGTGAAGATAATCAAATTGTCACCCTCCACAAGAATTTTGGAATTTCCGAGCTCCTAATTAGATTTTGAACTAATCACTAAATTAAATTATATATTAATTATCTATTTATATAATCACATCGCAATAAAAATATATAAAAATATGCAGTATATTATTATAAAAATTATGTTTTTAACCTATACTTTAAAATATAACAAGGGGCCTGCAACAAATCAAAGATCAAGCTAAAAATCAAACAACAATAATAAACTACCAAATAGCAATATACCGGTATTAGTGTATTATCCACCACCTTAAAATGCTCCGTATTAACACATCATTTATTTAATTCAATCCGATTTTTTTCTCATAATACAAATTTACATTTTATAATTTCCTTAACCAACCAAAATTCATTAAATCAACATTTCCCCTACAAACAAAAAAAAAATCATATAAATTTAATCGAATGTGATAATCACAAACACACACTTCTATTATTTTATAGTCCTCCAAAGCAAGAATGAAGAATTACTCATCCCTACTTATTGTCCTCGTCCTCATCCTCGTCGGCTTCTCAGAGCCGACCTCCCCGTCCCCACAGAGCTTCAACGTGAACGCGTTCGAAACGAGGGGGACGGGAGGTGGGACTCGACCAAAGCCTTTTTAGCCGCATGGAAGGCGGCGTGCGGGTCGAAGGCGGCAGCAGAAGTTTACATACCGAAGGGGAAGTATTCGGTGCAGCCGATGGAGTTCGATGGGCCGTGTACGTGCCCTAAACCGACGGTGAGGATCGACGGGTGGCTGGTGGGGCCCAAGGACTGGATGGTGATATCTAAGGCGAGCCGTTGGATCGGGTTCAGTAGGGTTGAGAATTTGGTGATCCAAGGAGGGACGTTGCTTGGGCGTGGCGAGTATTATCCTCATTGCCCATTTGGAGGAAGGGTCGGTACCTTTCTATATAAACCCTAATTATTTGCATTTGCATTCATTCATTTCTATAGATAAAATAAGAATTAATAGGATGAATCATATAGAGAAAGTTAGCTAACTTTATATATATATATATATAGGAAAACTATTGAGAAAAATAATATATATGATAATATATAAATTCAGTTAAAAAATGAGGCACAAAAAAAAAACTAAATATATGTGGCATTTTGATCTAAAATGTGAAATGCTTTAATGATTTGAAGGACGTACATCTAATAGACTAAGATTTGAAGGGTATATACATTATTTCCCCGGCCAATAAAAATGTATTTTATGGGGGAAAAGTTGAACATATATTTGGATAAAATGTTGCACATTTAGAATATTTTGTATGCATTATTTTCGTCTAAATATATACACTATATATATTTTAAACTTTGAGCAAAAATAATATTTAAAAAAATTGAGATAGATTTCAAGAGAATTAATTTCATAGTAGAAACTTCGGTTTGAGCATTTGATCATAATGCGTTCGGTAATTTCTAACACATTTTTCAAAAAGCTAAAAAAGCTAATACTTCATCCGTTAATTAAAATTTATCAAGTCTTGTTAAGAAAAAATTGTTATTTTAAGTATTTTGCAATTTACTCTACGAAATTACCCTTATAATTATTAGATAGTTGTTAGTTGTACCTTTTGATAATGTAAAAAAACAGAGTAATAATTAGGGTTATACGGAGTAAATATTTGTTTATTTTATTAATAAGTGTGTAGATTTCTAAAATGACAATTTATTTTGAAGTAAGATAAGAATTCGGTTCACTAGACAAGCCTAGAGAAACCGAGAGACCGGATAAGCCGATAGATTGACTAACTATCATATACAAACTGAAAGAAAGTTACAAAAGCAAATGATTGCAAATGACAAAAATGAAATTACAGAAGCAAATGACATAAATAAAAGAACGTACAAAATAAGCGTACAAGCCATCATACACCGAAATGGCGAAATCACAAGCCATAGGCAAACGAAACGATCAGAAGGGACAACGCACACACATGAGTATAAAATATTAATTTTTTTATTCAATTTTATACTTATTAAAAAACATGTAAGAAACTAAAATCTCATCTATTACTAAATTGAGGTATTATATATATATATATATATATATACCAATGTTTTCTAGGTATATAATTGAGAACTTTATTTTAATTTATAGAATATATATCTTTGTCTCGCGTAATTATAGTACCGGAGTATATGTTAATTATTTTGGTCGTGCAGATGCTGAGAATTTCAGGATCAACCAACGTGTGGATAAACAACATAACATCAATCCACAGCCAGGGCTTCCACATCTCCCTCGGCGACTCCCAAAACGTCAACATCTTCAGCGCCACCATTATCGCCCCTGAGGACAGCCCCAACACCGATGGTATTCACATCGAGAACACCACCGGCGTCACCATCACAAGCTCCTCTTTCCAGACCGGAGACGACTGCATCTCCCTAGGCCAGGGCTCCCAAAACGTCTGGATCCAGAACGTTTGGTGTGGCCCCGGACATGGTATAAGGTACTCGAAACTCAATGACTTGCGTAACTTCTTACCTGATAAGTAATATAATTATATTGTAATGAGTCTAGTGCATACTTATAAAAAAAATATAATTATAAAATATGACAGTGAAGTTTATAAAAGTACTAACTAACTAGTGGATTTATGAATTTTAAATTTGGGGTTGTTTTGCATTTTTATATGAAAAATACATTTTTTTTTAAAAAAAAATTTAGAAAAAATCTTAAATTTGTGTTTTAAATAATTATTTTTATTTAAAAAATAAATAGGAATTTTTTTGTGTGAAAATGACAGTTATTTTTTATATGTATAGGTGGAAAAAATATTTTTGTTTAAATATATTGGACAAAACCTTAAATTTGTTATTTAACTAGACATTTTTAGTAGAAAAAACCTAAAATAAACAAAAATTATATAAAAAAAGATGAGGCTAAAAGGATTGGAAGTTGGAACAAATAAACTCTTTTATCCCTGAAATTATTAAAAATTAGCAGGAAAAAACACATAAATTTTGTTCTTTATTTTTCTTTTGAGCTAGGGCCGGGGGGTTTAGGCTCAACCACCCAAGACCCCTACATCCGCCACTGATTCTTGTTTATCGAAATGTATCAAAACGATTGTATTGACAAACAAACATATACAGTAATACAAATAGTCTATCGGAGGAAAGGAGAGGCGACTACTTTCCTTTGTCTCTGGCTCCGTCTATGATTATATGTTACTTGAATCTTTTTAAATAATTATTTATTAGGGCTAGACCTAGAGATTTTTAAATAATTACTTTGCCTTATAACTTACATTACAGCATTGGTAGCCTAGCGAATTACCCGGGGGAGTTAGGGGTACGAAACGTGACGGTGAAGGACGTTAACTTCAACGGCACGCAAAACGGGTTCCGTATAAAGACGTGGGCCAAGCCGTTTAACGTCACCGTTAACGATGTCCATTTCATTAACGCCGTCATGGATGACGTCAGTAACCCCATACTCATCGACCAGTTCTATTGCCCGGGCGGTGGTTGCGCTTCACAGGTAACAAAAGCAGGCCCAATGGACCGGACTTGTTTCTTTGGGCCTCGGCCCAATTTTGGAATTTCTATTTGGGCCTTGAATTGTGATCTGTTTGTGGACAGACATCTTATGCAAAAATCAGCGATGTAGAGTTTAGCAACATAAATGGAACCTCTGCATCGGATGTAGCCATCAAGTTCGATTGCAACCCGAAGTTTCCGTGCACCGGGGTGTCGGTGCAGGACGTTAAGCTGACGCATCGGCCACAGCCGGCTAAGGCGGAGGTCAGTAACGCGTTCGTTCATGCTTCCGGAGTTGTCAAACCAGGCATTGGAAGTACTTGATTTTATTTTTGTTAGATTTGCTTGGGAAATGGTGAGTGTTTGATGAGGTTATAGGATCAATTTTACACATGTTCAAATAGCCAATTGTTTGTATTTGTAATGGACATGTATACTTCCATTTTGTAAACTATTGGTTATGTTAGAAATAAGGTGTTAACTATGTAATGGCCAAATATAAATAATTTTTGGTCTCAAATAAATGAATAAATATATTTTTCATTTAAATAAATCTTGTAAACTATTGCTCTCAACTAAGCAAATATTTCCATGCCCTTTTTTTTAGGGCAACAACCTTGCAGTAAGGATTCACTGTGCCGAATCCACTGTCTCCACACTGTCTCTCCTCACAAAAAAAACTCACCCTAATTTTTTTTTTTTTAAATTACAGTCATTTTCTTTTTCTTTTTAATTATGTGGGTGGGGGGAGTGAATTCCAGGGGATGTCCCTTGTGGGACAGCAGATCCCACCCGACGGCCTTAATATCATCCCTTTTTTTTTTCCGACAACTAATATCGTATTTTATTATCTTGATTTGCCAAATCTGTTTCAAAAAAAAAAAAAAATACTCGACATATACTAGAAAATGATGGCAATAACTTAAAAAAAAAAAAAAAAAACTCAAGGGCCTTTTGCAGGGTTTTTTTATTGGGCCATCCAAACTTTCTAAAATCTATCAAAATTGTGGAGCAAGTGATCCCCAACTCCCCTCTTACCTGGTTGGTTATGTTGAGTCTCATCAACGCCACAGGTTGAGGGTTCGAGTCTGGGGAGAGAAAGAGAGAGAGAGATCATGAGGTGTGTTTGGATTCCAATGTTTATCCATCGTGGATGAGGTATTCTAAAATACCTCTTTTTTTTTTTAATCCAATTAAAGAGAGTATCTTCATATAAACATAGTGGCTAGTTTTACAATGGACATGTAATGTAATCAGAGGTTGCAATTGGGTTGATCAGGAAGTAGTTTCTTGCATTCGAAAAATTAATGTACAGTTTAACTGGATTCGGAACAGAAGAACAAGCTTCTGATTTAGTTGCATGATTGCATCTTGTAGAAGCTGTGCGTTTGCTTAGCCAAATGCCAGCCAATTGAGTTCAATTGCCTATGTATGCATCATCAAACTCAAAAGACCTGCAGCAACATGAGCCATCAATGGTGGTGAAGTAGAAGATTCAAACATAAATGTGTCCTTTGTAAGAACTAGTTTCCTTTTCATGGATGGATTCAACTAAGTACCTTAGTAAATTGAACTGTTTAGTTTTGCCAAAGGGAATCAATCAATCAATCAAAGCATTACATATATGACAAAGTAATAGCACTTATACAGAAGGCTCAGCAAACCAGAAATGATGTTAAAACTCCTTTGATGCTTAATTGGAAATACGAGTTTGTTGATCTTTCACTGCAAGTGATATATGAACATAACAGCAAAGAAAGAAAACCAGGATTTGGTTACCAGAATTGAAAAATCTGTTGATGAGATAAGAGGTGATGAAATCCCTAATGCTTAATTGGAGAACTCGCCACTGGAGCTTCTGAGTCGTCCGGCATGGCCAATACCTGTTGAATCCCATGAACAATGAGGCGGTCACCATGATAGAGTTCAGGGAATGCAACAGGGACACCGTTCACCAGCACAAGATCACCAGAACGGGTAACATAGATCCAAAATCCCTCCAAGAAAGTGCTCAGAACCGCTCCATCTTCCAAATCAGACAGATCGGAGAGAGAGATCTCACAGGGAACGACATGTTGGAGGAACAGAGGCCCCCAGCCCTTCAACTCACCGAGTCTCACCTGTAAAGCCGCATCAATCGGAGCAAAGACGGTGAACTGAGTATCGTCGTCGTCGAACTGCACCAGCTGCAGATCAAGAAACGACGCCATGGTTGAGAATCCGTTGGATCTCAGTCTTTCACCAGCCTCTGCAAACAGGCGACCACCATAGAACACCGGACACTCGAAATTAGGGCTCGAAACGGGGCTACGCGGTGCTAATTCGGGGCTAGGGCTCAGCGCGGGGCGGAAATCCAGATCGAAGAACTCGTCGACGGCGTATCCTATCAAGATTCCGTCATCGTAGATCGGAGATCCGTCGATCTTGACACCGTTGATCGAAATTCGATCGTCAGAGGGAAGCGTGGTGACGATCAGCGAGCGATTACGGGAAAGCGTCGGAATCCTCGAGCCGTACGGCAGAGACTGAAGCTCGTCGAATGAGTAAGCGACGGGAGCGATGTGGAGCTCGATTAATGAGAGCGACGGTTGGCCGGAGTGAAAAAACGCCTCGTCTGACGGCGAAAAGATGGTGGCGGTGGAGGCGTTTCTTAAGAGAGATTGGTGGATTAGCAGGAGCGTGAGGGACATTGAGATGTATCCCGAATTCGATAGGATTTCTGCAGCGTTGCGAACTGTCTCATCTTGGACCGAGTACGAACGAGCGAGAAAAGAGAGAAACGCAACGGAGAGTAAGAGGAAAGCTGTGGAGGACGCCATGGATGCTGATTCTCGAGCTTTCTGAGGGTTACGTTGAAGCCAGATAGAGAAGAGGGGTTTTATATATGCTTCTCTGTTCGTGAGTGGTTTTGGCGGGACTATCCGAAGTTAATCGGGTATTCGGGTCGAACTAGACGGACTATCCGAAGTTAATCGGGTATCGGGTCGGGTTCAAATCAGCTCTCGCCTCTCGCCGAATTATCACATCATCAATTCATCATCCCACGCACACTGCACACATCGACCAAAAATGGCGGCACTTCAAGCGCCGCCGTGCAAGTGCGCGCCTCCCCTACGGCGCCACCGAGCTCATGCCTTCCCACGCTCGATGGCCCGCACTGTCACCGCCATCTCCGCGCTGCCAATTTCATCCCCCGTGGCTTCATGTAGCATCCGCGGCGCAATTCAGGCGGTTTATCTGATGAAAGCCGCATCGCCGCCGCCGGTGGATGAAATACCTCCGAACGCCCTTCGCCGGAAGCGAGACCCTCTCCTGAGATGCGGATTCAGCTTAGGGTTGGATTTGGGACTCTCTCGCACCGGCCTCGCCCTCAGTAAAGGCTTCTCCGTTCGCCCTATCACCGTACTACTCAATGCCTCCTCCTCCTCCTCCTCTCTCTCCCATCGTTCTGATTGGAATCAACCTAAATCTGATTGATTTTGCAGGTGCTGGAGATGCGAGGACAGAAGCTCGAGCTCCGGATTATGGAGATTGCGGCCAAAGAGGTTGATTTGTATGATTTTGGCCCTAGCGATTGATTGCGTTTTTCAATTTCTTGGAAAGATTTGATTTGATTGGATTCGTTGCAAACTTGCAATGCAGGAAGTTGATGAATTTGTGATCGGATTGCCGAAATCATCTGATGGCAAGGAAACGCCACAATCTAACAAAGTCCGCAGTGTGGCTGGACGGCTAGCTGTTCTCGCCGCTGAGAGGTATCTGTACAGATTGCCATTGGTTTGATTAAGTTTGATTTTGTCTGTGGATTTTAGGGATTTGGAATGAATGATCAGTTAGATAAAGGAATCAAATTGGAATGAATTTGATATGAATATAGCTTAATACGACATTTGATTTCCCAACTTAGTGTTTATTGTATCACTGATTTGTTTGATAAACTGTCATTGTACATTGCAAATTTCATTCTTGGGAACAAAGATCAGATGGAGATGGCATCTTTTGATACTAAAGATGCATTGGTTTTCAATCTAGTATAGAGTATACGTGATCGGTCTTTGGTTGTGAAATGGAGATCTGAATTCGAGTCCTTAGCCAATATTCAAGTGATAACACTTGTGAATACGTTTGGGTGGGTTGAAATACAAGCTGCTTTCAGCTCATAGTCGTCAAATGAGCATCTTAAC
Organism: Persicaria tinctoria; assembly: GCA_037127255.1. Taxonomy (NCBI): domain Eukaryota; kingdom Viridiplantae; phylum Streptophyta; class Magnoliopsida; order Caryophyllales; family Polygonaceae; genus Persicaria; species Persicaria tinctoria. The sequence goes on from JBANSL010000014.1 coordinate 1,846,395, forward strand.
ATCTTGAATCTATATGTTTTCGTAACGTTTAGAACTGTGTCGGTTTAGTTCTCACGTGTCAATAATCTTCATGCTTTGTTAATTGAAGAGGCTGGAGAGTATACTTGCAAGACGAGCATGGTACATCAGGGGACGCTATGCAGCTCATGATTGACATGTAAGCAATCTGACTTGATTCCCTGTTGCTCGTCGATAGGATGAAATGAGTGAAATCTCACATAGTCAATGTATTACTTGCCTTTTTTTCTACTGTATGAAGAATGAATCATAGCACATAAATTATTCGGCTAATAAGAGTTGGTAATCCTCTGCAACTCTTTCAGGGGACTCAGCAAGTCTTCTCGTCAAGGAAAACTGGACGCATATGCAGCTACGGTATGCATTCTGACCTTTCCACATGCCAGATCTGCATTTGTACTTTGTATGTGTCAAAAGCGGCTACGAGTTAGAAGAAAATTAGTTCTGTACAAGCTAAATTTGTTCCTTTGTTAATGCATTTCAGATGGTATTGCACCGATATTTCTCTACATCCGGTGAGGAAGTTGAACTTGTTTGGCCTAAACAGATAGAGCTACAAGAAAAGCTTAGAAGCCCCCCTGTGGATGCTGATTTCTTCTGAATTGACGGCGAAAGAGTCCATCACATCACCACATACCATACGAAAACGGTCCTGAACACTTCTTGCCGGAGATTCGCTTCCACTTCAGGAGGATAAACTCCGCCATCAAAATTTCAAGGGAGCTTCTTTTAAGCATTGCAAGGTAATATGCTGCTTGCTTTGAGCCTTTGACTGAGTTCATACCTTATTTTGCGCATCGAAATTTAAATTCCTACTTGTAACATACAATGCTTGTAATGCCATCTCACTTGATCTGCGAATACCATGGCATCGACCACCATTTACGCGTTCAGTCGTGTTGCGCCAAATGCACAAGAGGTAAACAAATGCAGAAAGAAAGAAATGACATTTCCCGTACCAAAATATGGTAATACTTCGGATTTATACAACAACAGAGTAGCCCAGACTTTCAACTTACATTGTTGTTTGGAGATAAATATTTTAATTTAGCTTTTTAAAGATAAAATGCTGTACAGCTTCAGCAATTTTGAGCAATGAATTTACATATAGGTCCTCTTTTTTTCTCTCTCCTGTAGAAGGGAAGAAACTTCACTTGATAAAAGAAGTTCAAGTTTTACCCTTCAGCTTCCAGATCATCGTCACCCCTGTTCATCCCCGAGCCTGCTTCAACAAGCCCTTCATTCGATAAGGTTAAGCCGCCAGCTGTTGATGACGAGCCTAGATAACGCCTAACTGCTGAGGGGTCAGCAGATGATGACGCTGAGTAACCATATGTGTATCCCATTGGAGGGTGGTCGAACTTGCAGTTGGGGCCGAATTTGCAGATGCCATAGCGAGAATAAAATATGCATAAAGGTTCACCCTGTCGAAAGATACAGTCTTGGTCAATTCAATAATACAAGTACAAACTCAGGAGATCATAGGCCAATTACTCGGGCATCTCATGCTAATGTAATACCTCTGTACTTTTTAGTTGATATAATACCTAATAAAGTAGGCGACATAAAAAAAAATTGACAGATATGGTATCATAAGTAACCTGCCAAACAGACCTAAAGCTGTTGGAGAAAGAAAGAAAACTTGTATATCAAACTTAAGCAAGTCCAGAAATGAAGGAAAAACTCACCGGGCGCAGTGGCAAACCCATAGGACTCAACAGGCAATCTGGAGCTGGAATTGTTCTCTCTTTGGGATGATCAAACCTGCAAACGGCGCCAAATTTACAATCACCGGTCTTCATATAATATTGACATTCAGGTTGTCCAGGTCTCTCAGGAAAAACATTATCCCTTTGCAAGGCATAATATCCTACAGGAACAGAGCCAGAGCGATATCCAGAATATGCCCCTGGAGATGTAGGAACTGCAGATTCACTCTGGCGTGAAGTTCCATAGATGGTGCTGCTCCCTCCTGTTTGCTGCTGACTCTCGGAAGGTGAAACCGAACCCAACTGGCCCTGTCCATAATGTTAAATACGTGGAAAAGAGAAGATTAAACTTCGTAGAACACAAGGGTAAAATGTCCAACAAGTTCAGAAGGCGGGTTTCAGTCGAGATGAGAACTATAAGATTCAGTACACTCATACTCTTTATGTCAGTAAAAATAGATAGAAAGTAGACACTATAATTCAAATTCCTCATAATTGTTTCAATTATGAAAATTGGGATAAAATTGCAGTTCCATATAAAGATAAAGAAGGTGCTGTTAGATAATGACATTAAAACTCCACCATAAGAAGGAAGAGTGTGCACTAAGGCTCGTGCTTTTGGAAGAGACAATTGATTATCATTAGCAACTTTCTGGAAAGCTTGTAAGAAGTTACCATGTACGCATTCCAGCCTGGAACTGAAACCACTCCTTGCGGAAGTATCAAAGGAGTGTAACTGGAAGGACCTTGCCAGCGTGGACTGGGGATAACAGATGTTCTTGACAATGGCCAACTTGTTAGGCCTCCTGAATATGATTGCTGGCCAGGAGTAGTTGGAGATTGAACAGGAGAGTAGGCAGATGAGCCACGCAAAGAGGTTACATTAGCTGGTTGAGGGTGATGGAATTTACAAGTGCTCCCAAATTTACACTGTCCGCTTCTTAAATAGTATGCACACTCTTGCTCATTCTGCAGAAACCGAGAGTAGAAAACAGTACATTATAAGATGCTTAGACTATTGCATGCTTTACGCACAAAACAGAAACCGAATATAGTAAAAATGGTCAACAAATGAAAAAAGAAATCTTATTCCAAGTAATAATGGAAATAAAAGGCAATAATAAGCTCGAACCGGACGAAGGGGGTAGCCTAAAACATTTAGAGAAACTCTTCCAGCAATCCCAGCTTTGTCTTTAGGATGATGAAACTTGCATGTGGCTCCAAATTTGCAGGTTCCAGTCTTCAAATAGTACTGACGAAATATGATTGAGAAAAGGGTTATCCAAACATCCAAGAACATGAACACATCATAGACAATTATACATACAGCTAAAATTGTAGGACTAATGTTTCAGTACACACACATACAAGCGGAAACTAGTGCATACAAAAACATGCCGTAACCAAAGAAAGTTGTGAGATAATGCCTCTTCTAGAACTGAGATTTGCCCCGGCAGGAACAATAATTATGCACATATTCCTTTCATTTCATATGCCACCATACATCTTAAACTGATTTTCTTTCTGATAGTATCTTAATGAGTTCGAAAACTACCAGCCTGAACTTCAATCAGAAAATGATGCTTCATGAACATTAGTATAAAGGATTATTATTTCAAAAGTGAAAAGGAATTCAATGAACATCATAATGTTTAGTAACTAAACAAGTGGAAATGTCAAACTCCATTTACTAGAGCCATAACTGCATATCCAGATGCCAATACCGTCTTCCAGGTCTAACTTTACATGCATTGACAAACTCTTGAACAAAATTGGTCAGTTAATGACAATAATCAAGTGCAGCGACAGCATAATAGAAGAGTAGCATAATAAATTAATTTACAAACTATCCATTAATCGTATTCCCAAACAAGAAAAGACCCAATTGTTAGAAGTTAGAATTTCATGCAATCATGCTCCACCAGTTGTCCAGCATCTACACAAAGATCTCATGCAATAGTCTGTAGATGAAACTCCCAGTATACAAGAAGCAATCTGAACAAAATATTAATGACATCTACAACTACATAGAAGAAAGAATGAAGGGCTCAATGCTTACCTGACACTCGGGCTGTCCAATTCTTTCTGGATACTCTCCCATCATTCTTGCAGTAGCTATAGCCTGTAATATACAAGGTCTATCAAATACATCAAACATATGGATAGGATTTGATCATAGCAATATGAGTAGTCTATGCACATGCCAGGAAATGGTGTGTAATGGTTCATAAAATAACTTCACATCTTATCTTCTTTTAAAGGATGTTTTATCTTTCATGTTTATATTTGTACCCGTCGATAAGCAGTTCCATGGAATGAATTCAATTGGCCTAGAGAAGAGAAATGTGTGATACTTTTACAATAAACTGGTTCTTACCAGCTCTCTATTAGGAGGATGATTGAACCTGCAGGTAGAACCAAATCTACAAAGCCCTGTTCTGATATAGAAGGAACAATCTGGTTCTCCCTCACGCTCAGGGTACGGCCCTGATTGATAGAGACCCGCTTCCATTGCTGAACTAGATGTAAAACTTACTGGCCAAATTGAACCTGATTACACATTGATCATATATTATATGAATTATTAGAAGTCATCAAATTCCAATAACGAGGGTAAAAAGGCCAAACAATTGAGTTTTTCAAGTTTCATTGAACCTAAACATAAGCTTTTCACATAGCTCCTTGATTAGCCAATGATAACACTTGCCACTGATATGCAAACTGGACTTAAATCGAATCAGAAATCATCATTTCCTTTTTATGTCTCGTTGCTCAAGATGTGATATCACCACCTAAATCTCCTAAATCATAAAGTTTCTATGCCTCCTCTGCATTTTATGCCAAAAGACAAAACAACGAAAAAAAACAAAGACTAATTATTATTGTACAGAAAATCCGAGTTCAGACTTGAGAGATTCTGCAACAGCGATGACATAGTTTCACTGTGAAAAAAGCGAACACGGTACTTTTAACAGCACGGTAGAAACTGAGAACCGACAATCCCTTCCAGTGTAGCAGAAGAAAAGCTTCGCACGATAACTTTGGGGCGTACATTGATTCCGAAAAATTAACAAAAAAAAAAAAACAGAAATAGGAAGAGGAAATTTGCTTCGCCCTTTCCTTTCTGTAACTTCTCTCATTCTTATACCGAAACAACTGAACTGACCATATTACACCATAACCGCACAACGGATCAACCAAATCCGAATTTCACAACTGATCAACCAAAAATACAGCATTCCGCATATTCGACTATAGAAATTCCAATTCGTGATCAGAAAAGGAAAAAAAAATATATATATATTCATACGGATAGAGAAAGCGAAATTGAGAAAGAGGAAGAAGAGAACCTTCATCCAACTGCCGAGAAAACGACGATCCCGCGGAAACGGTAGGTCTGGACATAGGAATTCCGGCGACGTCGACGACGATCCCCGTCGTCCAATCAACATCAGCAGGGGACGATCACCACCGCCTCCACCGCCGTCCAATTCCGATTCCCATTCCCACCAGAATCAGGCAATTGTAGAGAGGGGGAGAGGCGGGAGAAAGAGGAAAAGGAGGAGGGGGAGGGGAGGTTAGAGAGAGAGAGAGGTGTTCGGGAAGCGTGAAAGTAGAGAGAGAGAGGGGGGGGGGAGGTGGGGAAGTTCTCTCGCTCGCTCCTCTCCACAAACTGTGGTAATGGAGGAATAAAAACCAACCATCCACCAGACACCACCCCCGCCCCGTTCATCTGTTCTTCACCCCTTTTTCTTTTTTTCTTTTTTTTTTCTTTTTTTGCACAGATTTTTTTTTTTCTTAAATGTTAATTTTTATTTAAAAAAAAAACACCCTAATCCTAAATACCATAATTAGACACATAAAATCTAGGGTAAATTGCAACTAATATCCCAACCTTTAGGGATAGTTGCTTTCAATACCCTAACCTTGTAAAATTTTACAAAATATCCTAACATATACTATTAGTTGCACTTAACACCCTAGATGAGATTCTTAAATTTAAAAATTACCCACATCATACAAAAATTACAAAAATCGCCCATATTTATAAAATGTTTTCAATAAACTCCTAATAAATTTTAAATTTTGAAATTAAAAAAATCTCTTACAATTTAAGCTCACCCAACCCACCATCCAAAAATAATTATAACAAGTATATAAAATCTACTCCTTTAAAAATATAATATAATTATTTTAGCATTTACTCATTTAATATCTTAATATAATTACTCGAAATAATTAATTATTTATCTTAAACATAATACTTTTACAAAAATAAAATAATGTAGATTTTAATAAATAAATGCTATGAGATATGATAACCGTTTGTAATATATAAAGAGTTACATGATAAAGATATATTAAAAATAATATGGTAAAATTATTATTTTTACCATATTATTTTTAGTATATATTTATTATATAATTATTGATTGCAAATGGTTATCATATCTTTTACCATTTATTTTTTAAATCTACTTTATTTTATTTTTGTAAAACTATTATGTTAAACATTTCTTATAGAATCATTTTTTTTAATACCATGGAATTTATGTGTGATACATTATAAGATGTTATGTATTAGTTTTAGTATATATAACATAATATTAACCAAAAAGACAGTATATATTGTATCAAATAATATATATGGAATATATAGATGTACAAATCGGCATGTATCGAGACAGACTTATATAAATTTAGATTTTAATTATAATGTTTGTTTTTTAGATAAATAATTAATTATTTTGTTTGATTATATTAAAATTTTAAATGAGTAGATGCTAAAGTAATTATATTATATTTTGAAGGAGTAGATTTTATATACCTGTTATAATTATTTTTGGATAGTGGGTTGAGTTGGCTTAAATTGTAAGAGATTTTTTTAATTTCAAATTTTAAAATTTATTAGGAGTTTATTGAAAACATTTTATGAATATGGGCGATTTTTGTAATTTTTGTATTATGTGGGTAATTTTTTTAAATTTAAGAATCTCATCCAGGGTGTTAAGTGCAACTAATAGTATAGGTTAAGATATTTTGTGAAATTTTACAAGGTTAGGGTATTGAAAGCAACTATTCCTAAAGGTTGGGATATTAGTTGCAATTTACCCTAAAATCTATTATTAACTATTAAAACAAAAGTCTTACCGATGACGTGTCGCCCTCTCCTTAATTCTAGGTCTTTTAACCAATCACCTTAGCTTAAATTACAATTTTAGTATTTAAAAAAAACAATGGGATTAATTCAAAACATAAAATTAATAATAAGGAAACATAAAATTAATATTAGTAATATGTATCTATATATATCTATATATACTACTTTAATTGCTTTTTCAACCAATGGGTTTAATTCAAAACATTTAATTATCTATACTTTTACTACTATTATATTATAATATTAATTTAATATATCACTAAGCTTTTATTTATAAAAATTCACGGCATGACGCGGGGATATAATATCATTTTCTTTTTTATGATAATTAGCATATGCTTTTGTTAAATCAACTATCGCCTAAAATAGCTTAATTGATTTGATAATTATTATAATTATAATTCATATTTATATTTATATTCTTTTTAGGATAACATGTACACAATTTCAATATTACCTAAATATATAAATATCTACTTTGCTATCCAATATCTAATGAAATATATACTTTTGATTTTTTTTCCACTCATGTACCCATTTTTTAATGCACGAAAATTGAAATGGTTAGTTTAATTTATAATGTATACCCGCTTATGAAATATTTCAATATGATTATATCTTTATGACAAGAGTAGTTGCCTTGGCAGAGCAGTTTGTAGGCGTTTACGAAATCATCCCAACCATTTACATACTACGCATTATACACTTTACTTTATTATTTTCTAACCGCTAATATGTGTATTTTTGTCGGTAAATTTTGGGTATTATTTAATATTCATAACTTTACTATTAAATTGCGCGTCATTGGCGCGGGTATAAGACTAGTTACCCATAAAATAAGACTTCCAATATGAAATTAGATAAGCATTTCAATTATATATGACAATTAGATAACCATTTCAATTAGATATTACATTAATTAGATAAGAATTCCAATATGAAATTTTTATGAATTCCAACCTGAAAATATAGATAACAATTATTTAAATTTTGTATTTAAAACATATAATTTTAAAAAGGTTATTGCATCTATCTAATTGTAACTATCTAATTATTTTATTAGTATAACTCTTTTGAGAAAAATTATGAGAAGCATCAACAAGCCACCGAGTATGCTACAATGCATCGACTTTAGTATGCTACAAGCCATCGAGAGAGGACCCAAGGAGCAGGCTGGCGGGTGTTTTTCCTCCTAACATTGTTAGGCCATTGCAAGGGGTTAAGCTTCTTGGTGGGCCGGTCAGTGCTAATCTGGCGTTCAGTAGTGAGTTTGTGATGAAAAGAGTGGACAAAACGATTGTGCTTATGGATGTGGTTGCTAAGATTGGTGATCCACACTATGAGCTATTATTGCTGCATGCTTGTACTAGGGTCTCCAAACTTTATTTTGCTTTACGTACATGTCCACCTCTGGCCTTCGAGTCTGCCCAGCTTAAGTTTGATCTAGCTCTTCGACGCTCCCTGTAACGTATTATCACTGCTTCTGGGCCGGGTTTTGGCAATTGGCAATGGAGGCTCACCACACTGCCCTTCAGGTTTGGGGGCCTTGGTGTTTATTCTACAGGTGATGCTCTCTTTTATGCTTTTCTAGCGTCGCGTTTACAATCTGCTAGCCTGCAAAGTAAGCTTCTCCAACATGCTGATGTCACATCGTCTGGTTTCGCTTTGGATGACGTCGTGCGTGTCTTCAACAATAAGGTAGGAACTAATATTCTAAGTAATCCAAGTGAGATCGCTTCCCCCAAACTCATGAAGAAATTGGCAGACATATATTTCACATAGATTACGAAAGATGCAGAGACTACATTTTCCTTATCACCGCGTTAGATGGCTTTGTGGAGTTCTCAGCGTCGAGACCATGCTACTGATTGGCTTAGAGCTGTCCCCATCGCTGGGTTGGGTCAGACTATGAATGGTAAGACGTACCGCTGTGTGTTGTGCTATCGGTTAGGCATCCCTTTGTTTTCCATTTCGAAGCCTTGTTCTGCTTGCTCCCGGGTATTTAAGGGAGACATTTTTGGTGATCATGCCGTGTCGTGTGCTGGTATTGTGAGGATTAAACATCGTCATAATGTTGTTTGTGACACTTTAGTGAATGTCTGTTATCGGTCTGGGATCTCAGCTAGTAAAGAGGTTGATATTGGCCTGTCTGGGGGAGACGGTAAACCCCTCCGTCCCGCGGACATGCTTCTGTATGCGTGGGACGAAGGGCTGGATGTTTGTGTTTACTTGACAAGGTCATCTCCCTTGACGCAATCTGGGTTGAGGGATTTTGTTCCAGGACATGTGGTGGCGGAGGCAGCTCGTCGTAAGCGGGTCAAGTATCAAGATAAGTGTAAAGCCATTGGTTATGGGTTCTTACCCTTCTCTTTCTCTGCATTGGGGGAACTTGAGACAGACGCCATAGCTCTTCTAAAGAGGATCCAGAAATTTGCTCAAGCTTACGATATGCGGGCTTATAATGTAGCTCATATTTTCACTAGGGTGGGGTTTTCTATTGCTAGAGGAGTGGGGGCCCAGATTGTCTCTCGGCTTCCCACTAATTCTTTGTAAGCTCCTATATTTATTTTATAATAATAATAATAATAATAATAATAATAATAATAATAATAATAATAATAATAATAATAATAAGTGTAAAGCCATTGGTTATGGGTTCTTACCCTTTGCTTTTTCTGCATTGGGTGAACTGGAGGCAGACACTATAGGCCTTCTAAAGAGGATCCAGAAATTTGCCCAGACTCACGATATAGGGGCTCATAACGCAGCTCATATTTTCACTAGGGTGGGGTTTTCTATTGCTAAAGGAGTGGGGGCCCAGATTGTCTCTCGGCTCCCCACTAATTCTTTGTAAACTTTTATTATTACTATAATAATAATAATAATAATAATAATAATAATAATAATAATAATAATAATAATAATAATAATAATAATTTGATTTTTCCATTGCTAAAGGGGTTGGTGCGCAGCTTGTTTCTCGGTTGTTTGCTAACTTCTTATAAACATTTGATTGTTTGTTTTCTATAAAGGGGATGCGGAGCTCAGCTTGTTAGCCGGCTCCGATCCAATTTTATGTAGACACTTTTATTATAATATATAATTATAATAATAATAATAATAATAATAATAATAATAATAATAATAATAATAATAAACATCGACATAACCTCGTGCGCAACACTTTATTGGATATCTGCTACAGGGCAGAGATTTCTGCCGGTAAGGAGGTCGATATCGGCTTGGTTGATGGGCATGATAAGCCCCTTCGTCCGACGGATTTGCTCCTTTATTCCTGGGACAACGGGCGGGATGTGTGTGTCGACCTGACGGGACCCTCCCTCTTGACTCGGTCTGGGATGACTGACTTTGTGCCCGGTCGCGCTGTTGTTACTACTGCTCAGCGCAAGTGTGCGAAGTATCGAGATTTGTGCACGACGGCTGGTTATGGTTTTCTACCCTTCTCTTTCTCTTCGTTGGGAGAGTTAGATACGGATGTTGTTGCCTTGTTGAAGCGGATTCAGAAATTCTCAGTATCTCAGGATGCTAGGGCTCGTGCTGCCGCTTATATTTTTACTAGACTTAGTTTTGTTATCGCTAAGGGAGTGGGCGCCCAGATAGTATCTCGGTTGCCTACTAATTTCTTGTAAATCCGTTCTTTATAATAATAATAATAATAATAATAATAAATAATAAATAATAATAATAATAATAATAATAATAATAACTTTTGCTCCGTTAGGGCAAGGCGATTGGCGATTGGTGATCAGCGGCGTTCGGCGATGGCTCCTCTGGCTCATCCTGGCGCCCGGAGTCGTCGGGCCGGGGTCTCTTCCGGTTGGTTGGTCGCTGTCCCAGTCCTTGGCGCCTGGGTCTAGTCGGGTCTAGTCGTTCCAAGGCCGTGGCTCATCAGGTTTGGTTTCCTTCTTCTTTGTCATGCGATCGGTGCGTGTCGGCGATGTCTTCCCTCTCCCTCTGCGTATCCTCCCTTGTCTGCTGTTGATGGGGCCGGTCTGTGCGAGTTCAGGGCGGGTCTAGGTTCGAATCGGCGGCAGGTTTGGTTTCCTTGGTTGTTGTTGCTGCGATTGACTGTATTTCGATCATTCCGTTGCCGTGGTGCGGTTGTTTGTTGATGCTGTTGATCAATTGCCATAGTTGCTGTCTCAATTTGGCTATTTTCTTCTTCTTCTTTTTTTCCATTATTTGTTGCTTCGGTGGTTTGCTATCAGTGCATTGGGGCTGCTCGTTGCCGTTAGTGCATTGGGGCTACGTTGGTTGCCTTACTTTGTAAGTGCATTAATTGTTGCTACGGTGGTGTCTTGTGTGGGGATATAAACTACTTTGCTTAGTTTTATATACCGGTATGCCCGATCTTGTTCGGTTTCATTGCCCTTTTGTGGGCCTTTGTGGTTGTCTTGATGGTGGGGGTCGAGGTCTTGTTAAAACCGCTATGCTTAGACATCTTCGTGATCGACATTGCAGTGGTGATGCTCAGGTGCTTACTCGTCAAACTCTATCCGAGAGTTCGACTATTTATTCTACTGCTGAGATTACTTTAAAGCATATGGGAGTTTGGCTATGTGGGGTATGTCTTAAAACACATACCTTTAGTGCCCGGTGTCGGCATAGTCAGGGTGATTCAGTGGCGCCTCCGGACGGTGGTGATGGCCTTATTCGCTTTATCATTTATGATATTCCCCGACCTCCGGCTCCATCTTCGTCGGTTCCCTTGTCTGATGTTGGGGCCGTTCCACTTGGTTGGTCTATATCTTTGTTAGACCGCTTGCTCTCTTTGGGGTTACGCACCGTGAGATCCATCCCTCCTAAGTGTCGTCTGGGATTTTCACGGGTTTTGAAAGGGGCGTTAGATGGTGTGATTGACTCTCCTAGTGACCTCTCCTGCTGGATTCGCTTGCTTGTGATGCCTCTTTGTATACTTAAGACCTTTTCTCCACGGAGTAATCTTGAGTGTAGGACTGCTGTCAAGCGTCAGCGTCAAGAGGAGAGTATTGCTAGTGCTATTCGTGCTTGGGGCGTGCCTGGCGGCAGTTTGCAACTTGTTCAAGAGACCTTAGCTGAGGTTCCACCCCCTTTTAGTGTGGAGGAAGACCTTGATTTGAGTGAGCTTAACCTTCGACACTGTCGAAGGAAGATTTGTGATGGTCATTACACTGCCGCTGTTCGGGTGCTTTCTTCATCAGGTATTGCTCCTTATTCTGATGCCACTCTTGAGGCCCTGCGGGATAAGCACCCTACTGCCCCGTCTCCCGACTTGCCACCTTTTCATGTTGATCACCATCCTCTAGTTGCCTCTTCGACTGTTGTTTTGGATATGATTCGAAGTTTCCCACGGGGCACGTCATGTGGGAGGGATGGGTTACGTGCTCAGCATCTTTTTGATTGTTTGGGTGGAGCTGCTGTTGCTATTTCCGATGATTTGATCTCCTCTATTACTGGGGTGGTTAATCTTTTCCTGGAAGGTCGCTGTCCGCAGGATCTGGGTGAGTATATTGCTAGTGCTCCGCTCATGCCGCTTGTTAAACCAGGTGGAGGCATTCGTCCCATTGTTGTTGGCACTATTTGGAGACGCCTTGTTTCTAAGGTTGGTGCTTGTTTAGTTGGTCCCTCTTTGTCTGGTTATTTTGCTGGTCTTCAGTTTGGAGTCGGGGTTTCCGGTGGCGGAGAGGCTATTCTACATGCCTTGAATCGGCTTGTTGAGGCCCGAGGTAGTGAGGAGGGTCTTTCTATGTTGCTGGTTGACTTTCAGAATGCTTTCAACCTAGTTGATCGCGTGGCCATGTTACAGGAAGTTCGTCGTCATTGCCCGGTTCTATCCCGATGGGTGGAGTTTTGTTACTCTACTCCTGCCCGACTGTATTATGGGGAGCATAGCTTATGGTCTTGTCGGGGGGTTCAGCAAGGGGATCCCTTAGGGCCTCTACTTTTTGCTTTGGTGTTGCATCCTTTGGTGTGCAAGATCAGAGACTCTTTCACCCTGACTTTGCAGGCTTGGTACTTAGATGATGGCACTGTTGTCGGGGACACTTTGGTGGTGGGGAAGGTCTTAGATTTGATTATGGCAGATGGTCCCCGCTTTGGCCTTCATCTTAATGTTGATAAAACCGAGGTTTTTTGGCCTAAAGAAGACCCCAGGAGTCGGCTTCTTGGTGTTTTCCCCCCCTCTATTGCTCGGCCTTCACGTGGTGTCAAAGTTCTGGGAGGGCCTGTCAGCACGTGCCCTGTTTTCGGCAGCGACCTTGTGGCGAAGAGAGTGACTAGGACCATAGAGCTTATGGATTCCGTCGCGAAGATTGAGGATCCACAGTGCGAGTTGCTTCTGCTTCGGGCTTGTACGGGTATTTCTAAACTTTACTTTGCTATGCGTACTTGTTCTCCGTGTGTCTTTGGCCCGGCCCAACTCTCCTTCGATGCGGCACTTCGTTCTAGCTTGGAACGTATTGTCACTGCGTCCGGGCCTGGGTTTGGAGATTGGCAGTGGCGGCTTGCCACCTTCCCCTTTCATTTTGGTGGTCTCGGAGTGTATGCTGCTGAGGATGTCCTACATTATGCTTTTTTGGCGTCTCGTTTGCAGTCTGCTGAGCTGCAGGCTAAGCTCCTACGCCCTTCTGGTATTACTGCTACTGGTCCTACTTTTGATGAGGCTTGTCGTGCTTTTAATGAGACCACAGGTTCTGATTTTCTACGCGATCCTAGTGAAATCGCTGCCCCCAAACTAATGAAGAAATTGGCAGATATATATTTCACGAAGGTTGCTGCTACATCGGAATCTGTTTTCTCTTTGACTCCGCGACATGTGGTGTTGTGGAAGTCTCAGCAGGGTGCTCACTCCTCCGATTGGTTGCGTGCAGTTCCTATTTCTGGGCTGGGGCAGACTATGAATGGAAGGACTTATCGCAGTGTGCTTAGTTATCGATTGAGCGTTCCATTGTTCACGGTGTCTAGGTCCTGTCCGGCTTGTTCTCGGGTCTTTGATGATGATGTCTATGGAGATCATGCTGTGTCATGTGCTGGTACTGTGGGCATTAAACATCGACATAACCTTGTGCGTGATGCCTTATTGGATATCTGTTACAGGGCTGGGATTTCTGCTGGTAAGGAGGTTGATATCGGTTTGATGGATGGGCTTAATTAATAGGCCGCTTCGTCCGGCAGATTTGCTTCTTTATTCATGGGACAGAGGGCGTGATGTTTGTGTTGATCTGACGGGATCCTCCCCCTTGACTCAGTCAGGGGTGTCTGACTTTGTCCCTGGTCGTGTTGTTGTTGCTGCTGCTCAACGTAAGCGTGTCAAGTATCGTGATTTGTGCATGACAGCGGGTTATGGTTTCCTACCCTTCTCTTTCTCTTCGTTGGGAGAGCTGGATACGGATGCCGTTGCCTTGCTAAAGCGGATTCAGAAATTCTCGATATCTCAGGATGTCGGGGCTCGTGCTGCAGCTTATATTTTTACTAGACTTAGTTTCGTTATCGCTAAGGGAGTGGGTGCCCAGATAGTATCTCGGCTACCCACTAATTTCTTGTAAAAATATTTTATCGATTAATAATAATAATAATAATAATAATAATAATAATAATAATGAATCGACTTTAGTATGTGTGCGTCAGGTGACTCTTCCTTTAAAACTTGGTGGGTTTGGGGTGCTATCGGTGGTGGATGTTAATCATTTGTCTTTCATCGCATCTCGTCTCCAAACGGTTGAACTCCAAACATCCATTTTGAGTAAGTCAGTGTCTTCACCTTCTGGACATCCGGACAGTTGCCTTGACTGCGTCCTTACCCAATCTATCTCGAGGTATGTCGACTGTGTTGGTTCGGATATTGATGACTTGTTTGTATCCCCCGCCCCCAAAAAAATCATGTCAGTATTGGCGGATTGATACTTCAAGTTCATTGATGACAACTTAGTGTCCACACTCGATCCGACTCCAAGGCAGCTATATGTTTTGCAAGCGGTGAGAGGAGACAGAGCGCATTATTTTTTTTGTTGACTGCTCCCATTGAAGGTCTAGCTCAGGCCATGTCGTCTCACCAGTTTCGTTCTGTCCTCCAATACTATCTTTCGATCCCTATGTTTAGTGGCTATCCGACCTGTCCTAGTTGTGAGCTTGACAGGATGGACCCATTTGGAGATCACGCATTGCAGTCGAGGCATCGGGACGAAGCACTGACACAACATGGTTCGAGGTGTTTTGGCTGACATTTGTTACAAAGCGGGCATCGCAATTCAGAAGGAAGCGCATACGGGTATGAGCAATGAAGATGGTATTGAGTTGAGGCCAGGTGATTTATTGGTTTATGGGTGGGACAAGGGTAGAGACACTTGTGTGGATGTGGTTGGGGCTTCACCGTTCACAACTAGAGCCAATGATTTCTTTGTACTCGGCAAGGCAGTCTCTCAAGCAACTGAAAGAAAGGAGAAGAAGTACGCGGATATTTGTGCTGCTAAGGGGTATTGTTTCATGGCATTTGGGTTCTCTACTTTTGGAGAACTGGGGGTGATTCTATTGGTTTTCTGAAGCGGGTTCAATTGGTTATGAAGAGTCATAGGGCATGGTCTGATAATGGTGATTTCATATTTCATAGAGTTGGTTTTACTGTTCAAAAAGGGGTTGGAGCTCAATTTGTTACGAGGCTTCCAACTAACTTTATGTAAATCTTTTTTCATAATAATAATAATGAAATAAATAAAATAAAATTAAATAAATAATAATAATAATAATAATAATAATAATATAGATTATTACTCATTCCATCACAAAATACATATCACTTTGTTTTTGAAACGTATTTTAATAAGCTAAAAAACTATATATATAAAATATCAATATTTTTATTAAAAAAAACATATACAGTTTCATATTAGTATAAATTATTTTAAAATAATTAAAAAGTTAATATTTTATAGAGTTTTTAACTATTTAAAAAGCATATCGAAAAGTCAAACGAGATGCATTTTGAACGAAGGGAGTATGATTTATTTGGGTGATGATATACTCCATCCCTCTCCCACTTTTGGTGTGCTTTTAGAGTTTTACATGAATATTAAAAAAATACTTCTATTAATTAAAATATAGGTATTAATTAGTTTATGGTGCATTTTGTGTCAAATAAAGATATCGATTTAGATATTTTGATGTTTGTTTTACAAAATTGATCTTATAATCATTAATGTTCGGTTAGTTATAGATTTAGAAAAAGTGCAAAATATGATAATAAATGATGGTATGGTATATTTGTTGATCTATTTAAAAAAATGTAAATTGTTAAAATGACATATTTTAATTACTTAAAAATAGAGTATTTATTATAGTTATCTTACAACCTTTAGAAAATAATTATTTTTTTTGGCTTCAAAGGTAGGCACTTAATTACAATATTGGAGGAGGAAGATTCGAACTCGTAATATATTGGTCACTATATATCATCTTTACCAGCTAAGCTAGTAAGGCTTAACATAAAATAATTTTTTTTAAAAAGTTATCTTAAAGTGTAGATTATTCATTAACTACGCCACATGACCACATGATGTCTTTCTATTAACTCTAAAGTTAGACATCTCCCAAGCTTTCATGACAACCGAAAAAATTGGTTAGCAAAGCCAAAAGGGAAGAGAAACAATTTGGACAAAGAGTTCCCTTGATTAATAGTGCTTTTATAATTTAGGGCTCATTTGGTTTGAAGTTCATGAAAATTTATTTCATACTGATTGAGTATTCATAAAATTATTTTAATTCATAATTGAATTTTAAATTTTAATTCATGAGAATTGTGAAAGTGTTTTTTTTCTATAGTATTAAGACCATCTCAAACAAGTTTTCTAAAAAAATTTCAAAATAGGAAAACAAAATACATATGATTCAAATTGTTTTTGCTTTAACTCCAACATCTTCCCCATTTGAAGATTTGGAGAATCATTTAGTTTTGAAAATATTGTAGATTTGGAAAATCCTCTCTATTTTTTCTGCTGCTTTTCCGTTATGGAGAATGCGATGTGAAATCTGTTGAACCAAAAAATACCTTAAAATTATATAAAAACTCCAAAATCCCTAAAATGGAAAAACTGTTGGAGATGATCTTCATTCAAATTGGAGAAACTGAGTTTTCATATTTTAAAAATATTAACCAAATGCATATATTTCTCGTACTTCTTGAAATTTTCTACTTTTTGGATTTTGTAGTTGCCAACCAAACAAGGATAGATAGAATATACAAAAAAAATTATGTGATTTAGATCTTATTTCATCCAAATGGAATAAGATCTCATTACAGTTGGTAAATCAATTATAAATAAACGATTTAGATTTAAATTAGTTAAGTCATTTTTTAATTTATTTTCTATAATCAATGAATTTCTATTGAGATAATCTTCACCACTCATGGAGTCATGGAACTTCATGGGATCCTAACCCTCAACAAATTAAGATATGGCGCATAAAAATAGTGAAATTAAAACCTTCAACCAACTAGCATAATCAGATTAAAACCTACTAATTGAGTGATCCAATAAATGGACTCCTGAAAATTAAAGATCTACCTAAAGAAGCTAGTCAAATCAAACCTATTGCAGGATACAATAATAAATTTTGCCTTCTTCTTTGAAAAAAATTGAGTGATCAAACCCTTTAATCAATAATCTCTCGTATCCAAAAAGATTGTCGTTTGACTTTTTAACACGTATTTTAAGGAGCTAAAAATTATATAAAATATCAACTTTTTTTAAATTATTTTTTTACAACTTAATATTTGTTCGTAATAAGTATTAGATTATAAAAAAATAATAATAAAAAAGTTAATATATTATATAGTTTTTAGCTCCTTAAAATACGTGTTAAAAAGTCAAACGACATCCTTTTTGGATCAGAGCTAGTACGTAGTACATTGTATACCTATATCTATTGTCATTATTAATTAATTAATATAGCTGACTATATATATTGTATACCTATGGACTCCATAGTCACCCTATGGTTTACTTTTCAAAAAATTATATTCGTATTTTGACTCTATATGAAGATTATTTTAGAAATTATTTGTATTTTTGAGAAAATAAATTCACATTATTTACATATAAAAAATATTTTTAAATTTCATACGGATAATAAACAAGCCTATATCATACCCCTCTACATGCCAAAACAAATATTCATACAACAATGACATCAGATAAAGTTAAATAACAAAATTTTGTTTATTAAAATGTGATTACACTAAGAGCCAATTTAAAAAATGTTATAACTTCATATGACACTAAACACTATTTTTGTCTTTATTAACTAACGTAGCAACTTTATGAGATTGATTAACAACACAGTAGTTAAATTAGTGTTAAATTATTAAAAGATGTTAAGAATATGCAGTTCAAATTACGAATCAGCATATTTCAAATATAGTTTCTCTTTTTAATGCTCTTTTGGGTTTGTGGAAATAAAAGAACGGATCTCAACAATCCACGTGGAAGGCGGTGATTGGGTAATCCACTTTCTTAGCTACCCTGCTCTACCGAGTCAGGATACTCTACACCCCTCCATGAGACACCCAGTGTGACACAAAATTATTTTGGGTATAATTTTATTTAAAAAAAATTTAAAAAATTATATTTATATTCTATATACATATATTCGCATGTTTATAAACTTTCATAATGAAAAATGTTGTTTTAAAAAAATATAAAAATTATTTTATCAAATATTTGTGATTTTAATTATATATATTTTTTAAAATTTGATTTTTCAAGAAAAAAGTTTATAGACATATAAATATAAATATATAGAATATAAATATAATTTTTTTTAAAATGAAATTATACCAAAAATAATTTTGTATCACACCGGGTGTCTCACAGAGGGGCGTAGAGGATCCTGACTCTGCTCTACCATGCACAGTAGTAACTGGCCCCAACATAGTCGCTGTAGGATCCTTTTTTTACAGGAGCACACTATTTTTTTTTATTAGGTAAAAATTTGGATAGACGGCTATCCAAAAACATCCTTTTGGGTGAGATTCTGAAGATTTTTGTTTGATGTTATATGGATCCCAAAGACAGAATGATCAATGTGTGCAACCTTGTCAGCAACTCTGTTGCCAACGCGGGTATATGAGAAAAAAATATTTTTCTCATATTTTGTAGTAAGACCTGTATATCAGACAGAGTCATTTCAATTTCCCATGGGCATCTTATATTGTGTTTCATGTAATCAATAATGATCTTCGAATCCCCCTCAATAATGATGTTTTGTATGTTTAGTTTTTTAGCTTCCACTACACCCAATTTTAGAGCAGCAGCTTCAGCCATTAAAGGTTGACAAGCGTCCTAATTTTTGGTATGAAATTTGAATGGGTTTTCCGTGCCATTCACGGATGATGACTCCAGCAAAACTCAACCCATTAAGTAGTGCAGAACCATCAAAATTCAGCTTATACATCCCAAACGGTGGTTTAGACCATTTCTTTTGTTTAGTGCTTCGTTTAGTTTGTTTCTATCTTGCCCCAATATTCCTATGGTGGGTTATATCACACTCCGACTGATCCTCAAATTGACAAGCACGACGCCAATTGTCTGCTTGTCTAACACAGAAAGCGTCAATGGTGCTATCCGTCGGGGAGGGTTGGCTCCTAAAGACCGTCTCATTATGGAAATACCATATACCCCACCATATTGTGGCAATTTGTTGAACTTTTTGTTTAGACAGTGTTTTTATCCACTCTAACACCCTTCTCATGTCTCTGCTTTCATTGATGAGATGTTGGAGATTATGCATCTCTGTAGTGGTTAAATGTTTTCTAATGAGGCTTTGGAAACATTCAATAAGTATGTGATTATCATCCTCGCAACAATCTAAACATTGAGTCTAGCCTTAGTAGGTAAGCCGGAGTGTCCAATTTTCCAAAGGAAATTTTTAACTTTAGGGGGGATGTTGAGCTTCCGTATCCATGTGAAATCTGGAGTTCCACTCACAACACCATTGACAATGAATTTGTAGGCAGAGGATGTAGTGAACTAGCCTTTTTTATTTGGCCACTAATAAATCCTATCTTCAAGGTTTGACACTGGTAAAGGAATAGCTATAATTTCCTCAACCACCAGTGGAACGGGTAGCATATTACGGAGTTTCTCTACCCACCACTAGCCATGAAGAATGTAATCACTAACAAGTTCATTTTTGTCATATTGCTCCGGGCACTCTATTCTGTTACATATGGCTACTTCTGACACCCAATTGTCAGTCCAGAACTTAACCGAGGATCCATTGCCAATAGACCAAATGAGGCCGGATTTGAATTGTTTGAGCATACTTGACAATTTCGACCATTGCCAAGACATATTTCATGCTTTCTTGTATTCTAAGATATGTGTATCCTTCAAATACTGTTGTGTGATTATTCTGACCCATATGTTACTTGGTTCAGCCAAGATTTTCCAAAGCAGTTTTAATTGGAGAGATTCATTCATTTCCATGATGTGCGTCTTTATTCCAAAAGAAGCTTCTATTCATTGTATATATTGAGTTCCTTATGCATTGTTGCAGGCAACATGAAGTTCTGCATTATGTATAACGAATTTGTTATTAGGTTCGATCCGATGAGTGTTGCTCTTTCTTGTTTGGATAGTGAATCTATTCGCCATTTGCTGAGCTGTTATTTTGTTTTACCTATCACATCTTTAAAAGTTTCTTTGTTAACTCTCCCATTAATAATGGGGCAGCCCAAATATTTTTCCACCGAGTTAGAGTGTGCAATCCCAAGAGCACCCCCAATTCAGAAATGCAGCCTCGAGCAATGTCGGTGGTGACTTGGAAGGCCGATTTGTGGTAATTAACCTTCTGTCCAGAAATCTGACAGTAGTCATCAAGAATCTCCTTTACTTTGTGGCAAGCAACAATGCTTTCTTTTTAGAATATAAGCACGTCATCAGCGAAGGCAAGGAAAGGGATGCTTGTACCATTAGATCCAAATCTGAAACCGACCATCTTGACAGGAGAGTAAGCCTCCAACACAAGGCGACATGCCAGAACTTCAGCGCCAAGTATGAAAAGGAATGGCGACAGCAGATCACCCTGTCGGATGCCTCTCGAGGGAGTGAAGAGTTCCGTGGGCCCATTGTTGACAAGGACGGAGAACGAAACCGACATGATGCATTCCTTAACCCAGTTAACAAAGGTTTGATGGAAGACAAAATCTCACCAATCGTAGAGTATTGTTGTCGGATTCCTGGATTGGTATGCTAAGTGTAGATGCTTACTTCCTAGGTCGGCATGCAGAGTGCAAATGCCTACTTCCTAGGCCAGCATGCAGATCGAGATATGCAATATAATACGGCAGCTCAGGAATCTTGCAGCGCTCGTGGGAATCTTGTTGCTTTTCAGGCTGTCATCCTAGGAAGTTGTCACCGGTTCAGTTTGACGGGATAGGTCGTAGATCGAGCTTGCAGCAGGTTGACCGGCTTTTGGTAATTAGGACGCTATGCCGTCTTAGGGAGTCGACTTTGACACTTTTCTTGACGACTTAGGAGGTCGGCTCTGGCACGGTGTCGATGATGAAAAATTTATCGTCCGTATAACAACCCCTTTTTTTATACTATCAATCAATATAATGTTATAAAAATGTATGAAATGTTTTCTATACCATCTTATGGTATATTTCTCTTCTTTTGAAATGAAAAGATCAAATATTTATTGAAGGTCGAATATCCACACATTGTAGCACCACTTGCAATCCAACGTAACGGTGAGAACACTTCATACAACATTACAAATAGAAAAAAAAAAAGAAATGTCGAATAAGTTTGAATGAGGAGAAAATTCCAATATGATTTTACATTGTTGCCATCCGGAAGTTCAAAGGTCCATTAGGATTTTTGTCTTAATGTACAAAACGTCAAAGTTACCATCCTAAGAATATCGACCATTAAACCAAAACGAAATGCGTTATAACGCAACATTCACAACAACCATCCATAATGAATATAAAAAAGTGTCCACAACATAACTTATCAGTCATCAAATATAAGTCATTCAAAAGGTGGAAATGATTAAATGTTTAACAAGTAAACCAAATACTACGAAGTACTAAAGTTCCCTTCCAAAGAAGCTTTGAATGGCGTCTTTGTGATTCTCCTCCTCAAAGTCCCGATTCCTTCTAGCACATTTGAGGCCGGTGACGAAGCAAAATTCCTTGATGAAGAACCGAAGGAGTCGCCCCTGGAGCTCGTACCATGTCTCACACCTCTTCAATGTCTTCAACTGGCTCTCAAGAAGTAATGAATAAGGGCGCAACAATACGACACATTGGTTCCGATCATTGCAATGCCCCTTAGCCTGCTCTCCTTCAACATTTTCCAATCAGTCTAGTCAATCAAAATAATGTTTATGCCAAAACATATAACATTACACAAATGAGACAACTACACAAATGCCACGAATACCAATGTTCACATATTCATATGTCCCACAAATACACAAGTTCAAATAATCTCAAAATGATAACTGACACAAGTAAAGAATGAAACAAACACCACACAAACACAACTACACAATAGTGTCAACCATTAAAAAACTTATGTAATACACATATGACAACCCTAGAAACAAACCTACATTGCTCTCAAATGATATCGTCTAGTGTAACATTAATGGTTGCAATCACAACATACTTCAACACATAGAAAGAAATTTACAACGATTTATAAGTATAACCCATTGCGATGTATGCTTACTAGCCAATAAATACTATTATCTAGCCAGTGACAACGATGTCTTAGCCAATGTAGAAGTAACCACTGTTGGATCTCTCAAGATGATAAAATAGCTGAACATGTCAACATAACAAGCATGAGTATAGACTCTATATTACTGTCTCAGCTGTACAACAAAACTTCTACATGATTAAGGTTCTAAAAGGCAACAACATAAATTTTGATACAAATGGATATCAATACCAATCCATAGAACATAACAACATTGGTGATTCCAAGGGAACCAACTTTTAAATCCCAAATACACTTGTCGGCTGCCAAGATCGAATACAATATCCCACAAGTACAACAATATGCAACTCAAATTCACAAGACAACAGAGGCACCGAGATGGCCAATCCTAAATTTTGAAAGAAGAGGGGACTGCACAATATATACAACAATGGACAAGGTTAATGAAGATCAGCAAGAGATGTGCCAGAATCCTTGTTGTCACCCGCTTCAACAAACCTTGGCCCTTTCAATCCAGGCTGATGAGAGGAAGAGATTGAGCAAGAGATGCGCCGGAAATCCTTGCTGTCTACAGTGATGAGAATCAACCATGATTCAAGGCGCTTCAAGAGGAATCGGCGGAGCTTGCGGATCTGGGTGGATGACGTCAGCGCTAGGTCGAACTTGCGAGGAATCCCCAAGCCCAGCCCCTTCGTCGTCGACTTCGTGGCCAGTCGAATTCTGATCAAACGATTGTGTGGGTGAGGGTGGCGGTTCGAACGGTGGTGATTGGGTGCCCGAAGGTGGCTCGTGGAGGGCGAGAAAACAAACAAGGAGGGAGGGGAGATGAGGGCTCGGTGTGGGGTCAGGGGGGCATGAGCCGAGTGGGTTCTGGGCTCGGGGGGTGCGGGTGAGGGTGGCGGTTCGAACGGTGGTGGTTGGGTGGGCGGAGGTGGCTCATGGAGGGTAGGGAAAAGCCGGAGAGAAGAAGGAGGCGGGGCGATGAGGGCTTGGTTCAACAAGAATGGTGACCTGTGAAAGGGGGTAATGAGAACCGGTTATTTTTGCCAATTTTTGGACTTATTTGCTACTTTTGCAAATTTTGAAGGAGAGTGTCATTTTTTCAAAGGGCCCAAACATTTGGTATATTGACTACAATTTTCTCTTTTATTTTTAGCACATTTTTTTTAGAAATTAAATACTATATAAAATATTAAAATTTATTTATTAATTTTGTAGAATACTTTTATATTTACTACTTAAGTATAATTTTTTTTTTTAAAAATATTTTATATAACTTTTTATTAAAAAAACATGCATAAAATGACATTTTTTTATAACTGTTATGAAACTATTAAAAAAAAATATTTTATAGTTTTGACTTTTAAAAATATATGTTAAAATACTACCTCCGTTCCAAAATACATGGGCTTTTCTTTTTTGACACGTTTTTTAAGGAGCGAAAAACTCTATGAAATATTATTTTTTTAATCAAATTTTTTATATCATTTGATACTTATTACTAATAAGTATCAAATTATATAAAAAATTTAATTAAAAAAATAATATTTCATAGAGTTTTCCGCTCCTTAAAAAGCGTGCCGAAAACTAAAAACCCATGTATTTTGGAACGGAGGGAGTATCAATTTATTTATTTTTTATAGTCCAAAATAGAACGTTTTGGGTTCGTAGCAGTTGATGTCGGTCGTGCCTCCGGCTTCTGTCCCCATAATCAAACCCCAAACGCGTCTTCCGATCTCCATTGACGAATGAGGATCTCCGCCAACTCCAACCCCACTTTCCGGCCACGAAATTCACCTATATAGCCGGAGACTGCTCCTCGCAACCTGCGTGCTTGCTTCACTGTTAATCAAACCTCTTCCTCTCCCCCTTCTAATCCCAGAGGGGTTGAGAGAGGCTTTGATCAGATCTAGGAGCCCTATATTTCTCAGATCCAGCCTCAATTCGCTTTTCATTTGCGCTGTTTGGTGATTTTGGTTGGAATCGAGATATGGAGTTCGATTCAAACCCTCGAACCCCTTGGTTGACGTTTCTGTTCGTTCTCGCTGTATCTCTTTTCTTCGCTTCTTCCGCTTTTGCTCAGGTGATCTTTTTCCCTTTCGGCTTTTACATGATCTTTTTTTCGAGCTCAAGCTCGCTCTAAATACGTTTTTTCTGTTATTGTTTTGTTTGCAGGAGACTAGTGCCGAGACGGAGAATGGTGGATCTGTTCGATCGTTCAGAGATCTAGGTCGGCGTAGTAAGGTCAGCGTCTGATTGATGCTATTAGCAGTTGAAATTGAGCTCAATTTAGGATGTATGTTGATAGGCAGAAGTAGGCAAAACTTTGATTCTTCACAGCTTTGCAGTTTTTGAAATCCTCTGCATGAGGTCTGAGATGTGAGATTTGATGGATGTTTGCAGATTCAGTTGGAACACCTTGGT
This sequence comes from Persicaria tinctoria, assembly GCA_037127255.1. Taxonomy (NCBI): domain Eukaryota; kingdom Viridiplantae; phylum Streptophyta; class Magnoliopsida; order Caryophyllales; family Polygonaceae; genus Persicaria; species Persicaria tinctoria. The sequence goes on from JBANSL010000014.1 coordinate 1,871,432, forward strand.
AAAGATGCTGATTCTGTTCATATTGGTATAAACCTGGATTCTGGTCTAGGTGTCTTTGATGCATTGTTTGCAAGTTTGTCTATGATCCTTGTCAGCGAGGTTTGTGATTTAACGTGAACAATTTGATTAAATTACATTTTGTGCCTAGATTGTCCTATTGAAGGGTCTAATGAAAGTTTTGTTGCTAGATTGGAGATGAGACATTTATCATAGCAGCTCTGATGGCAATGCGTCACCCCAAATCAATTGTTCTATCAGGTGCACTCAGTGCACTGTTTGTGATGACAGTAAGTTTGTCATACTATTGACTTTTCCTTTACTTTGTGAGCAAGAACATACCCATCAAATTAACTCTAATTGAGAACATCAGGAGACCGTAGTCAGTTTCACCACATTGACTTGACTAAATGTAGCATCTTCCATCTGTTTTGTAAGGCCGTCTGTCTTGGCTTTTGTAGATACTCTCGACCGGACTTGGTAGGATAGTGCCAAATTTGATTTCAAGGAAGCATACAAACAGTGCAGCTACAGGTATCATTTCTACATCCATTGCAGAATGTCAATGCAAGATATTTATGGTCCATCTGGAATCTGCAGGGCTTAGTATGCTATATAGTTCCACTTTCAGTTTTATCGAAGGATAAATAACTCTTGAGTAGTTGATGTGTGGGTAGCTAAGTTCTTGAACAATTTTTTCATCACCATGATTGGATGATAAAAAGTACTTTCTAAGGTTTATCCCGTGAATTTGTGATTAAAACAAACAAACATCGTCCCATTAAGTCTCTCATAATTAGGGGGTCTGGGGGTTGTTGTGTATGCATCTATTCCTTGACCAATTCAAGAGGATGTGGAGCTCAAAAGACCCAAGCAATCATTAAGCAAGATTTGCACTGTGTAGAAGCTTATTTTTCATGTGTTTTTGCGACATAACAAAGCAACCTTTTTCCTCACAATCTGAGCTGCACTGCCTAAGCATGAAATTTTCCCATCTAAAAATTTCCCCTCTTTCCTAATGCAGTACTTTACCTTTTCTTTGGGCTAAGGCTGCTCTATATTGCTTGGACATCTGATTCAAAAGCATCACAAAAGAAGGAAATGGAGGAGGTGAGTTTTTTAGTTGTTAGTTGCAATTATCTTTATTAGTTATGTTCCTCATAGGTCTAACTCATGCACTTCTCTATTTTTAGTTTAATCTGTTTCCATTTGACATTGAGAGGATAGATAGATTTGCCTATTTATCACAACAGTGGTCTATTGACTATTGCAACGAGGATACACATCATTTGCCGTCAACACATATTATGGCCATTTGTCTTTTCCTGGTCATTTATCTATGTATATCATTTATATATACATTTCTTATTTTTTATTATGGACTCTCTGTGAATATATATTGAAATTGATTCTCCTCCTTCCTTCCAAACTTCTGAAACCCAATTTGTTTTAGTACTTTAGACAAAGTTATTTTTACTGATCTGAAAGTGTTGACGTCACTAATTATGAATAATTTAGTGGGAAGCGAAGATCTATATTGATATATGGCCAGGAATCCAGGATGTTATCCAATCAAGATATGTGGTGGTTCTGCACTGGTGCAGATTTTTGTGTTATGTTTACCACTTCGTTCTTCTCTAAAATTTGAATTGTTTCTCAAATTTATGAAGGTAGAAGAGAAACTGGAGGGAGGCCAAGGAAAAACAAGCATCCGCCGTTTCTTTTCAAGATTTTGTACACCGATATTTTTGGAGGTAACGCATTTATAGCATCTTGGAAGAAAAAAAAGGTTTGATAGTGTTTTTATGCTACTTGGCCTTTGGTGATGTTGTTCTTGTCTTTATACTGGAATGCAGTCATTTATTCTGACCTTTCTAGCTGAGTGGGGGGATCGGAGTCAGATTGCAACAATTGCTGTAAGTTTGCCTCTTCTGCTATATTGTATCTTTTCAGTGTTTCTTGAGCTATAGTATTCCTGATCCATGAATGACCTCTGTGTAGATTGGTTCATTTTTATAGGATGATCGGGTAGTTTTATATCTTTTGTTGGCCTTTCCTTTGCTGCATTAAGGTTAAGAAATTTAACCTAAAAAAAGTCTTGAATTTTCTGCAATTTTGGAGTTCATCTTCAATTTCTTTATCTTGCTTCACCTGTGGATTTAGAAGCAAACATTTACATATTTCGTGCAAAATTTGGCAATTAGTCCAAGGCAATCCGCCCCCTTAGAATTGTTCATGGGCTATCTTTCTTGGACTACTTGACATTCCCTATAATGTTTCTCTGTATTGCCAACTGCGAGACAGTTATTTTTATGCTACTGAATAGTCAAAAGGAGTGAATAGTCGACTTTAAATTAAGCAGAAGGACCAATACTATTTTGGCATTTCGAATTTGATTCTGCATGCAACATGATATATATCCCTATGAAACCAGAACTTGATGCCCCGGGATTTGTTTTCTGGATTCTGGCATCTAGGTTGGTTCTGTTACTAGCTTTCACTCGATTGGACCGTCTGCTTTCAACATTTCTTTGATCTTTTTGTTCTATTTTCCTACTAATTTCTATGCCACACGTAAAATATCCTTTGACAAAGGTATTCTTTTATTCGCTTTCATTGCAGCTGGCAACCCACAAAAATGCGGTGGGGGTAGCTATTGGGGCTACAATAGGACACACGATCTGCACATCAGTGGCAGTGGTAGGGGGGAGCATGCTGGCATCCAGAATCTCGCAACGGACAGTTGCAACCGTTGGAGGCCTCCTCTTCCTGGGATTCTCGGTATCTTCCTACTTCTATCCTCCAATGTAAGAAAAGAAGCACGCACTCGCACAGGTTTCTAGCCAGATTCTTTCCAGCTTCCGAAGATTCATTTACCAAGCCTTGTATTCCTCTGTTGTGTTCCCGCCTCGAATTTCTTTCAACCCCACCTTCGTTCTATACGTGAAATGAATGTAGAAGTTAGCCGGAAAGGTCACTTTGAAGCGGAAGGTAGCAGCACCATTAATCAGCTTGCCGTTTTTCTTTTATCTGCTGCTGTTAAGAAATTGGATCATATTTCAAAATTTCTCTTTGGTGGCAAGTGTGTATGGTGTTTTTAGGTGTAATTGAAACATTAAATTGTTGAATCTAAAGAAATGGGTATTGAGATCTTAGGTGAAGCAAGTAAAACCCTTTAGATTGCTTTCAGTTTCCTTGATAAACTGATAATGGCCTGCTAGCTTCACTTGATTTAGCAAGGAAATGGGTACAGGCGACACTGGAAAGCCCACCGATGACAAACTCTCCGGTGACTGCCCAACCATCGGCCGTCGATGGCTCACTTTCCTTGGAGGAGGCAAGTGCTGACTGCTGAGCATCTCAACAAGTCTTGAGAGCGTGGGCTGAACTTGGTATTGTAACCGGGGATGCTGGAGGTTGGCTCATTGTGCGGCTGGATATATATAGTCACATAGAGATGGCTCATGGTTTCAAAGAATCGCAGAACGGTAGTTTTGGATCGGGATCAATGATCCATCGCCAAGGGAAATTGAGTCACTGCCCTCATATGGTAATCTTTCGATGCGTATGTTAGAAACATCAGGAGTGTAATGGTGAGTTGCATCGGTGTCCGGATACCAGTTTGTTGTTGTGGAGTTGGCCTGGAACGAGCGAGGAGGTGGCTGAAACGAGTGATCGAACCTATCCCAACAAGCGAGGAGCAGTTGGCCTGGAACGACTTGTTTAAACAAGCAGAGCTTGAACAAAATTTTAAGCTTGGCTCATTCGAATAAAGCTCGAATAGCTTGAATTATATGGAATTTCTAAATTTTCCTTTAAGTTAACCTGTTATAATCAAGTAGAACTACTTTAAGTCAAGCTTGAACAAAATAAAAAGCTTGTTTAAAAATTAGGCTCGACTCGAGCTCGTTTAACAAATGAACCAAGTTTGAACATGCCAAGGTCGGCTCGTTCGGCTCGAATAACACCCCTAGTCGTTGCTAGCTCTGGTAGTCTGGTACTATAGCAGAATAGAGATTGTAGGCACCATTGTTGGTGCTCAAGATGTACTACTTCATTAATTGAATTTAGCATTACATGGCTCAGGTTCATATAAAACCGGGTTTATTCCAAGAATGGATTTTCATTTTAAACAACAAAGGGATTGATCTGAATTCGATTCAATGCAGCATACAATCAAATACAACACAAGGCATACGTTACATCCCAAATGGATCTTGCATATCCTTATTTGACCGTCCTACGGTAGAGAAGACCCGATATAATCAGGTGATGCGGCGGCACAGGGTAACTCCATCTCCGACAGGGAGCAGGCAGTCCTCGACCCTTGGATCGGCGACGACGGACTTGTTGAACTCCACAATGAACCCCCTGTGTAAGCCAAGGTACTCGCTAATGGGTGGGGCATCAGGGGGTGCGGCCACACTGCCCATCAACAGGGTGTTGTCGTAGCAGATCACCCCTCCCACCTTTATCAGATCGACTATCCTCGTGTGGTAGTTCCAGTAGTTTTCTTTGTCCGCGTCCACGTATACGAAATCATACGTTCCATGGTTTTTCTCCTGTCATTTTTTAATAATTAGATATATCAAATTCATATATTTTTTTTTAATCAGTGACCTATAAAAATCTTACTTTTACTATTTAGAATGAAATTGTAATAAGTTTACTTTATGTTTCCTATCATCAATGTAAAATGTAAACTTTACTTGACTAACATCGTCCCTACCAATATTTTTGAAAATTTTATTTATAAGATAAAATTTTAATTAGACATTTTATCTCATTCTATAATTTATGATAAATTAACACTTTGAACTGTATATATATAAATATACAAACTAAAAAACTTTTTTAAAAAGAAAAAAGTATAATTTTTTTAAAAAAAATCAATCCTGTCCCGTAAAAAATACGCGGGACGTACGGGACATGAAATTACCTCAATCCCGTCACGTCCTATGCCCACCCCTAAATCCTAATGTATTCCATGCTTTTCTAATTAATTAATCTAACTAATTAATCTCAAAACAATCCTATGACTCTATGAGTGCAATTTGATTGTATCGAAGGTTAAAGTATATATACTTACATCTGCAAGCAGCTGATCAAGGAGAGGCAAAGCAGGGCCTTCTCTGAAATCGATCTTATGGGCAACTCCTGCTTTCTTAATCACAGGCAAGCCCAGTTCATAGTCCTCTCTATTAGTGTCCATCGCCAAAATCTGGCCATCGTCGGGGAGGGCGAGGGCGGTAGCAAGGAGAGAGTAGCCAGTGAAAACGCCGATCTCCATGGTTTTCTTCGCGTTGATGAGCTTAAGTATCATCATCAAGAACTGCCCTTGATCCGGCGTCGTAATCATCATGCTCCTATCAATGCAATATACTCATCTTATCAGCTAATCCACACGATTTCCAAAACCGTGAGAATTATGGCGACGGTTTTTCAAAACCATCACTACAAACATTCTCATGGTTTTCAAAACCGTGGCCGCCCAATTTTATGATTTTGGGATCGACAAAATTGCCTATCCCAAGGGATGCAAAACATGCATTTATGGTGACGGTTTTCAAAAACCGTCGCTATAAATAATCTCACGGCTGTTTCTGAAACCGTGGCCGCCCAATTTTATGATTTTGGCGGTTTGAGAAACCGTGATCACCCAAGACATACTGTAAATAAAAACTAACATTGGGTGATTGGCAGTGATCTTGCGGAGCTCCTTCATCGGCGCCGGCTCTGTAGGGTAGACGCTCGTGTTCAAGATATACTGTAAATCAAAAATAAATACGATTGAGAAAGATCCCAAATTACGATCGAGATAGATATTGAAATGCAGATCGATGGACCTGGAAGAGGGCATTGCTTTGAAGGAGGCCCTTGTATTCTAATCTCTCATCCTCCTCCTTGTGCTCTTCTAAGCTGCCAACCATTTGTGTTTTTCTCACTAGCTATCAGTATCAGATTTCCAGTGCCTTGTGGATATGATTTTATGGCATGAATTCGTCACTATTTATATATATATAATAATTACTGTGTACACATATACTCCCTCCATTCGTTAATAAGTGTCGTTTGACTTTTTGACACGCTTTTTAAGGATCCAAAAACTATGTATAAAATATTAACTTTTTTATTAATTTTATATAGTTTTTAACTCCTTAAAAAACGTGCTAAAAAATTAAACATATACTCTCTCCTTTCATTATTAAGGAGGTAGTATAAATAATTGAGAGGGGTAATAATTTGACATGGGACATGAAATGATGGCCGATTATTTATTTATTTAATAAAATGTAAATGATGGTCCACTATTTTGTACTCGACCAATGAAATCTTAGTTTTTTTTATTTTAGATAATTAAAGTGGTTTAAATAAATTATTGATAGAATATTTACGGAGTACAGTATTATTTAGGGTATTACAGTATATTATAGGATTGTTTATTCATAATAAAAGTAAATTTTTTAACGTAAAAAAATATATGGTTGTCTTCAAGTTATATTATGAATAATTGATATGAAAATTTTAGATGGTTCAACCTCAATGTCGTTGGTATAAAATTAATGACGAATAGAACGAGCTTAGTCAGCTTACGAGCCAATGAGTAGATTATATATTTAATTTTACTAAAAATACTTTTTGGAATACACAAATAACATGGATTACATATTCAATTTAATAAAATTGATTACCCGAAAGTCCCGAACGGGCATGATTCAACAAATTCAACCCAAATAATTAAAAGTTTGAAACAAATGTAGACCCACTTCTACTTGAAACCTGAACGAGATCGACCCGATTCTGACCGAGACCCGACCAATCCGTATTTCATTTTGACTGAATCCAACCCGACCCGATCAAGTCCGACACATAAATTTTGACCGAGTTGACCCGACTCATCAGTGACCCGACCCGAACTCAAACCCGGACGGATGACCCGGATGACCCGAATTGACAGCTATACTCTTAGGCACCCATGTTCTTCAAACTCAAAGATGAAGCCTTAAAAAGCCAAAATCTCTTGTCACGTGGCTGTCGATATCGGTTTTTGGTGTGAATTGGCACAAAATTTTCATCAGATGGGTCTCGACTCAATCCGAATCAAGGGCATCGATTAGTGAGACTGGCCCAGGAGCACTCATTGATTGAATCTTTCAACTAGAAAATCAGCAACCCTCTCCGCCTATTGATTGAATCGCTTGATAGATCGATGAGCTTTGGTCCATATATGGAGCAACGACTTCAATTTGTAATCGACTCGTCGCTTAAGATGGTGATGTTGCAATGCCGCGAATCCTTTTCTCTCTCGATCTCTTCTCTAACAAGCTAGTACATTTCGAGATGGGGCCTCTACTCCTGTAGGTGTTTTAGAATAGCAGCTTGCAACCAACTTTATATATATGTGCTCAACCAACTTTCTATATGCGTGAATATATATATGAATGCTAACCCAACTTTCTATATGCTCAACTAACTTTCTACGTCCAGAAATTTAATCAAAATAATTGGCCTTTTGACCAACAACAACAACAACCCAGTATATCCCGCGATAAAGCAGGGTCTGGGGGGTCAGGATGTACGCACTCTTTCCCCGAACTAGTCGAGAGAGTGTTTCTGATAGACCCAAAACAATAGGGCCTAAACCAAACATGGAAACATGCCAAATACTAGAGTGAGGTAAAAGGGAGCAAGGAGCAGGGCAGAAAAGAAGCATAAACAGCAGAACCCAACACCCATCCTCAAACTACTGAAGCTTCTAAACATCAGAAGCCCGAATTTACCTCATCCAACGGACTCTATCCCCTGTCATATCTTCCGAAAGGTTCAGCAAGTGTAGATCATGACGAATAACCTCCATCCAGCTCTTCTTCAGTCTACCTCTCCCCCCCTACAAATAGCACCAAGCTCCAAGATCTCACACCTACGAACAAGCTCAGATATGGGTCTCTTGCGAACGTGTCCAAACCACTGCAATCTAGACTCACGTAGTTTGTCAACAATACTCGTCACTCCAACCCTGCTCCTAATGACTTCATTTCTGATTCTATCCAGTCTCGTGTGCCCACTCATCCAACGTAACATTCTCATCTCAGCGACTGCCAACTTCTATTCTTGAGCTTTAGTAATAGGCCAGCACTCCGAGCCATACAATAAGGTCGGTCTAACAACTACCTTGTAGAATTTCCCCTTCAATTTTGCCGGTACTTTCCTGTCGCAAAGAACCCCTGACGCTTTTCTCCATCTCAACCAACCCGCCTGGATTCGATGCTCGATATCCCTATCGACACCCCCATCGCTCTGAACGTACGAGCCAAGGTACTTAAAGAAGTCTTTCCTTTGGACAAGATCTCCTCCCAATAAAACTGAAGCCTCTGGTTCCCCGACCTCACCAAAACGAAACTGAACATACTCTGTCTTGCTCCTACTAATTTCACAATGTTGACCAATTTCACAATTTTTAAGAAAGTTAAAAATAGCAAGAAGAACTGATAAAATTTTAGCAAATAAATAATGTGAAAAAATAGATCAATGAATAAAAAATAAAAATGGGAAGTTGGAGTATTAATAGAGTGTCTTGGAAATCAAATACAATTAACGAGATAAATTGATAAAATTAGAAAATTTTATCATTAATGATGTTCAAATGGACATATATTTTGTTAAATGAAAAAATGGTCAAAATGTAATTGATACGGAGGGAGTATTTACCTTTGAAGAAAACAGAAAACTGGAATCCAAACCAAACAAGCCCTTAATTTTGGTTTTTTCAGTTCATTAAAAGGCTCATTAATGTTGGAAACTTCCATTTATATCAGATTTTCTAAGAAAGAATGGTTTTGAGTCTGGTGTGAAAAAGCTTGTTGGTTTTGAGACTATTTAGGTGAGGAACTTTGTGCAGTTGAAATATTTCAATGACACATATGTGCCCTGAGATAAGCTTTCCGATGTTCTTAAGGAAACTTTGTTGGATAACAAGGAGCGGAAGACTGTGAAGAGTTATTCCAAAATGGTTCAGTCGGAAAGGACTTGTGGGTCTGGTTCGAACCTCGGATAAACCGATCTCTGTTTACCAAAATCAAGGAAGGTTGTGAAGAGTGTGTGCAGCTAAAGGGGAATGGAATTGGTTACAACTCGAGTACTCCTCACCATGAGAGAGGGACCGAAGTTAGGTGATGTGTCATTAAAAGCACATCTCTAAAAATATTTTGCTATTATTTCTATATATTATTTACATTTGTTTCATAAAATGGCACTGATACATCTTATTTTTGCACTTATTTAATGTTATACGATAGAATACAAGTATTCGATTTCTATCTCTATTCTAGTATTTATTGAGCTTTAAAAAGCCTATTAGCTCAACAGTAGAGCGATGTGCTTATGTGCAAATACGTGGGTTCGAGGCATATACACATTTTGGAACTTTGGTGCACACAAGAAGATTGCATTACCGGAGCTTCTTACCCGGAACGTGCTCGATTTTGCAAGTGATATGGAGACGCTGCTGGAGCGGGTTTGTCAGCAGCTACCGACATCTGGTTCGCTGCGGAAATCCATTGTTGATTGCTTCAGGGTGGGAAACACACACCAGTATTCTCACCCACTGGTACTAGTGTCATCAACCTACCTTACAAGTTCGACTTCCAATACTTGTTGGCCATCTGAGTTCATGTATAAATGTATATCACACCTCCTCCATAATGAAAATTACTTGTACGGATACATATAGTACAACCACAAATACAAATAATGTAATGGCCTCATAAGTTCCAAGTGCATAGATATTAGACTAGTTCGTATACAAATAATGTATTATCTTAACTGTGCAAGAATAAAATGATAAAGTGTATAAATAAGATAATAAAGTGCAAGAATAAAATGATGAAATGTACGAATAATAATATGAAGTGTATGAATAAGATTCTAAAGTGGACAATCAAGATTATAATGTGCAAAAAATAAAATGATAAAGTGTAAGAATAAAATGATGAAAGACATTAATAAGATTATTAAGTGCACAATTAAGATTATAAAGTGCGTAAATAAAATGATGAAATGTATGAATAAATTTTATCTAACTTTTCCTTAATAAATTTTAGAATGAAATGAGATGTGAATTACTTCTTCCATAGAGCCCCAATTCTGCCAACCCAATGCTGTCGTATCATTTTTTTTTGGGTGGGCAACGCTCCAAGGAGCACTTTATTAAAAATTAGAAATAAAAGACATTACAGGGGAGCAAGGGTAGCCAAAGCAGCACCCTTAGCATCCGAAAGAAGAACAGGAAGGCCCTCAGGGGGGCGGAGTCCAGAACAACACATCCAATTGGCAAAGTAAAAGAAGATTTGGCAAGCCGGTCCGCCAGGCGATTGCTATCGCGGCAGATATGACGGAGTTGGATCAACCAATTCCTACTGAGGAAGCCATGGCAGACGGTCGCCAGGCTCGCACAAGAGTGCGTAGGAGAGACATCCTCCTCGAGGATCTTCAGAGCAATAACGGAATCCGATTCGATCACCACCTTTGTAAAACCACTGGACCAAGCAATTTCGAGGCCCTTAGCAATCGCCCACAACTCCGCGCTCACCACCGAACAAACTCCGATATAAAAAGAGAATCCCACAATCCATTCTCCTCTATCGTTCCGGGCCGCACCTCCCGCCGCTGCCTCACCATTGCCCTTGACCGCTCCATCAACATTGAACTTATTAGGAAAGTAGTTGTAAAAATATTTGTATTTATCTTCTCTTTCCATATATCGTATATTCTGTAAAGTCTACTATAAATATATTCATTCTCTAGTTGGGGAGATCAACAGAGATTTCATTCATTCTCTTGTGAAACCTTTTATGGTATCCAGAGCAGGTTCGAAACCCTAATTTTTTTTTTCTACACCCATTGCCGCCGGCCACCATGTCCTCCTCCACCAATTCAACCACTCCGCCGGCCACCACACCTGACGCCAACCCCAGCAACTCCTCTGCTCAGTTTCTCAATGCTACTCTCGTTTGGCCTTCAATTTCCCCAATTCACTGTGAAATTGGATCGCTCCAATTTCTCTATTTGGCGCGCCAACGTTCTTGACGCCCTTGAAGCCTTTGAACTCAAAGACTTCATCTTGTCCGATACAAAACCTTCCGAAACCATCTCCACACCCGCCACTGATTCCGCCCCTGCCGCTACCTCTCCTAACCCTAACTACAGTACTTGGCGAAAGAAGGATAAGTTTATCCTGATTTGGCTTCGTACTACCGTCTCTGCAACCCTAGCTTGCTACCTTGTCAAGGCGACCACTTCTCGTGAGGCTTGGGTCGCCATCAATGATATGTTCCAACACCAGGCTCGTGCTCGAGCCATGTTTCTTAAGCAGCAACTCCATAGCGTCACCAAGGCTGGTTCTTCTATGCTCGAATACTACGAGAAGAAGCAGGCCATGGCTGATGCCCTCGCTGATTGTCTCCAACCAGTTTTGGACAACGATTTTGCCGCCTGCATGCTCCAAGGACTTGATGCTTCTTATGGTCCCTTCCGGGCAGCCCTCAACATCCGCTCGGAACTTGTCACGCCCACTGCCCTTCTCGGTCATCTTCTGCGCGAGGAGCAGCGCCTCGCTGATAAGAGTCGCCTGGGAGTGGAGCAGCCTTCGGCCAACTATGGCTCTCGCCCTCCGCCCTCGTCGTCCCAGCAGCGCCAGTCGTCCGATCGTTCGTCTACGCGGACGTCTCAGCAGCCTCGTCAGTCCGGTTCCTCCGACCCTTCTGACCGCTCGGACTTCTCCAACTCTGCTCCTCGCTCCCGCTCCAAGGTCCCTTGCCAGATCTGTGACCGCACTGGTCATGCTGCGAAGGACTGTTTTCGCCGACTTGACACACATGCCTTTCCGTCTCGACATCCTCCGGAACGTCTGCAATGTCCCTCGTCGTCCAATCCGTCGGCTTACATGGTGTCTCCATCAACAATCACTGATCAAAATTGGTACTTTGATTCGGGTGCCACGGATCATATCACTGGTGATCTTGGCAAAGTGTCTCTAGACTCTCCTTATGGCGGAGGTGATCAACTGTCTCTTGGCAACGGTAACACCCTTCCTATCTCTCACATTGGCCACACTGTCCTAACTCAATCTCCCAACCTGGTCAAGCTTAAGCATGTTTTAGTTGTTCCCTCTATGCAGAAAAACCTCATTAGTATATCTCGCTTAACAAAAGACATTAATGGCTATCTTGAACTCCATCCCTCACATTGTCTTTTGAAGAACTTGCAGGGAAGGGTGCTGCTCAAAGGAATCGTTGACAATGGGCTCTACCGTTTGCCGCTATCCGTCCCTCCCCGTGCGTTTGTGGGTGAACGTACAAGTCCGAGTCTTTGGCATCATCGTTTGGGTCATCCTAGCCGTCACATTTTCAGCCTTCTATGCCGTCAGTTTCAGCTTCTGGTTTTCGGCAGTACTTCATTGTCGCATTGTCAGTCTTGCTCTTTAGGAAAAAGTCATAGATTACCTATTGTTTCTTCGCATGTGTCCAAAACTATTCCTTTTGAACTTGTTTACTCTGATGTCTGGGGACTTTCCCCTTCTTTATCAATAAATGGATGTCGCTATTTTGTTCTATTTGTGGATGATTGTACACGCTTCACATGGATCTATTTTATGTCCCACAAATCTCAAGTCTTTCACTACTTCAAACTGTTTCAATCCATGGTGCAAACTCAATTTGGGAAACACATTAAGGCATTGCAAACTGATTGGGGTGGTGAATATCGCAATGTCTCCTCTTTTCTCAAAACAGAGGGCATTATCCATCGCGTGTCTTGTCCCCACACCCCTAGTCAGAATGGTATGGTTGAGCGCCGCAATCGCACCATTCAGGAGAAGGGCCTTACTCTGCTAGCCCACTCAAAATTACCACCTGAATTCTGGGAGCATGCCTTTCACACGGCCATCTATCTTCACAATCGCACCCCTACACCAGTTCTAAACAATCGCTCTCCCTATCATTGCCTGTATGATCGGCATCCTGATTACTCTACTCTCCGCTCCTTTTGGTGTCTATGTTTCCCTTTCCTTGGCCCTTATCGTGCAAACAAGCTTGAGTTCAAAACCAAAGCTTGCATTTTTATTGGCTACAGCTCCAGTCACAAAGGATACCTATGCTATGACTCTATTGATAAAAGAGTCTATGTTAGTCGTTATGTTGTCTTCCATGAGTCTGAGTTTCCGTCCACCACCGTCTCGCCTTCCTCATCTTCCGCACCCCTGTTGTCACCCCCTCCGGCAGACCTCCTCGTCGCTGCCTCCTCCCCCCTTGCGGCATCTCTTGCTTCAGCTGAGCCAATTGTCAACGACTTTCAAGCGGCGCACTCTCCCCCACCAGCCCATGCAGCCGTCCTCTCACCCAGCGAGTCTACCTCGTTGTCATCCTCCTCCAATGCCCTCTCGCCAGTACCCATCTCCCCATCTCTCTCCACCAGCCCCGGTCCCTCTTCTTCCACTACGGCTTCCACCGCCAGCCCCAACCCCACTGCATTACCCTCTCCCCCATCCCATCTACCTCATCTTCGCCCCTCCGATACATCCATTCATCCAATGACCACCCGTGCACAAAAAGGCCACCTAAAACCCAGAGCCCTCACCTCATCCAGACATCCGCTACCCCCGTCCTCTCTCCTTGACTCTGAACCCAAACCTACCGTCAAGCCGAGAAACACCCTCAATGGGTCTCTGCCATGCAGTCTGAGTTTGACGCTCTCTCCTGATCGGGTACGTGGACTCTTGTTCCTCGTCAGTCGTCCATGAACGTCGTTGGCTGCAAATGGGTTTTTCAAATCAAACGGAAAGCTGATGGCTCCGTTGATCGCTACAAAGCCAGGCTTGTTGCAAAAAGGTACAATCAGGAAGAAGGGGTTGACTATTTTGACACGTTCAGCCCAGTTGTCCGCCCCACCACTGTCCGCCTTGTTCTATGCATTGCTCTGACGAAGGGGTGACCTATTCGCCAACTTGACATCAATAATGTTTTTCTCAATGGAGACTTATCTGAGGATGTTTACATGGATCAGCCGCCTGGGTTTGTCAACCAACATTGCCCATCGTTTGTCTGCCATCTCCGTAAGGCCCTCTACGGTCTCAAGCAGGCTCCTAGGGCTTGGTTTGGCAAGCTCAAGTCCTTTTTGCTTCAGTCTGGGTTTCAGGCATGCCAGTCAGATTGCTCCCTGTTTGTGTTCTCTTCGTCCTCCGACGTGATCTACATTCTTGTCTATGTAGACGACATCATCATTACAGGCAACTCCGCGCCAGCTATCAGCCGTTTCATTCATCGACTCAACGAGATGTTCTCTCTCAAAGATCTTGGCCCTCTGCATTACTTCTTAGGAGTTGAGGTAACTCGTACCCCCACTCGGCTTCTTCTATCGCAACAAGAGTACATTCGTTCATTACTTACTCGCTCGAAGATGGAAGATGCCAAGCCAATCTGTAGCCTTGCTGAACCTCACTCGCGCCTTCAGCTGTCAGGTGATCCTATGTCCGATCCGTCACTTTACAGGAGTATTGTGGGTGCTCTGCAGTATGTTGTTATCACTCGTCCTGAGATCGCTTATGCTGTCAATCGAGTTTGTCAGTATATGCAGTCTCCGACAGAGGATCATTGGTCAGCCGTCAAACGGATACTCCGCTATCTGAAAGACACCTTGTCTTACACCTTTCAGATCAGCCCGTGCCCTCGCTTCTCTATCACTGCCTTCACAGATGCCGGATGGGTGTCAGACTCTGATGAATGTCGCTCGCAGTACGGTTTTGCTATTTATCTTGGTAATTCCCTTATCAGTTGGACATCCAAGAAGCAACGTGTCGTCGCGCGCTCTAGCACGGAGGCGGAGTATAGGGCCATCGCTGAGACTGTTGCCGAACTCAGCTGGATTGCTCAGCTCTTCAAGGATCTTCGTCAGCGCCTTCCGGTAGTTCCTATCGTCCTTTGTGACAGCTTGAGTGCCACGTTCATGGCCAGGAACCCGGTTCTATCCAGTCGCTCCAAGCATATTCCTGTTGACTTTCACTTTGTCCGGGAAAAGGTTGATGCTGGTGAGCTTGTAGTCTGTCATATTGGTTCTCATGACCAAACTGCGGACATCTTCACAAAGGCTCTCAGCAATCGCAGATTTGAGTTGTTGAGATCCAAGCTTCATGTCGTTGCCTCTCCATGAGCTTACGGGGGGGGGGGGGGGTATTAGGAAAGTAGTTGTAAAAATATTTGTATTTATCTTCTCTTTCCATATATCGTATATTCTGTAAAGTCTACTATAAATATATTCATTCTCTAGTTGGGGAGATCAACAGAGATTTCATTCATTCTCTTGTGAAACCTTTTAGAACTTGACCAAACCAGCTTCCGGGGGGGGGGGGGGGGGGGGGGTCCAGTTGATGGGGACGTTCAGTTTCCCAGGCTTAGGCTTCAGTGCGAGGAGCTTCGTTTTGGCCATATTGTGCTCGGCCACCAAATTCCAAACAATTTCCGGACGAAGATCGACGAGTTGATCCCCTTTGAAGGCCATGTTGTTCCTACGCATCCATAGCCTCCAAAGAGCCACCCCAAAGAAAGCTCTCCACTTCTTCGCTTGAGCCTCCACCACGTCTGACAGGAGATTGTCCCGCATCCAGGCCGCAAAGGGAAGAGAGAAGAAGTCAGCCCTTCTCTCATCACCCACCACCTGCATCCAAAATTTCTTAGCAGAACCACATTCCCTAAACAAGTGAATAAGAGTTTCCGGAGAATTTGTACAACAAAGGCCAATATCGGAATTACCAAGGTGACGGCGGAAACGCTTATGGTTCGTCATAATCCCCCCTTTAGAGACCGACCATACAAATGTCCTTATCTTCTCACTGACATCCAAGCTCCAAATGGATTTGAAGAAAGGACCATCACACATCTTCATATCATCCAGACCTCTGATGGTGAGGTATCCTGAATTCGTAGTATAGGTACCGTCTTTGCTCCGGGGCCAGACGAGAGTATCTTCCCTGTCCATGACCGTAGTCGCAGCAATGAGTAAGAGTGTAGACGACGAGATGAGATCGGCAAACCCCTGTCATCTCCATCCGCCACCCTGCTCCCAAAGGTCCGAAACATGGGCGTCCGGATCCGGGGGAGTGCCTAGCGTCAGTTGCTCCAGAGGCCGGTCCCCCACCCACACATCGCTCCAAAATCTGACATTACTCCCATCCCCAATGCTCCAACGGAGCTTCGGTTTCAGAACAGTTTCAGTGGCCTTCTTGATACCCTTCCAGATGTGAGAGGCACCACTCGAGCTACCGAGAGACGTTCCAGCATATTTGTTGACAATGATGTCCACCCACACACCACTATCGTTATTCAACAGCCTACAGCCAAGCTTCACCACCAGGGAGAGATTCAGATCGGCCATCCGTCTGATTCCGAGACCCCCCAGGCCTTCGGTTGGGTGATTTCGGACCAAGCGACTTTGTGCACCCGTCTTCTCTCCGGACTGGAGCCCCAGAGAAAGTTCCTACACGTCTTCTCAATGCTCTTACAAGTGCTAGACGGGAGGAGGACGGTGGACATTGTATACACCGGGATAGTCGAGAGGACAACCCGAGTGAGAGTAGCACGACCTGCAAGGTTAAGCAACGACGCCCTCCAACCAGCAAGTTTGGAGTTAAATTTGTCGAAAATGTGGGAAAACATACCTTAAGTATATAGACTTGGCAAAAAAACAAAAAAAAAAACAAAAACAAGGGATTCATTCCATACAGACACCGTCATGTGATGACTATTGAGCTTCATTGAAGATGAAAGTACATTTTTTGTTGACAATATAAAAAAAAACGTACATTGATACTTATAACTCTTGATCAGTCAAGAACCCACCAATCATAACACGGTGTCCAGTACCTTCATTGAAGCAGATAGTCATGTGAATCATACTGCTGAGCTTATCCTTAGCTACTGTATAAGATTCTCACCATATACAGGACATCAAGTTATGAGTAAATCCATGTAGCACCCAAATTTACATAAATACAGAGATACAATGAGACATGAATAGGCTTAATCCAGTAGAAAATGAAAATTATAAACTTTACAAGATAAAAATTGCTTGTGCTGTGAGTGAACTCTTATGATATATGCTGCATAAACTAAATTCTTCTTTTTGTGAACAAAGTTCATGTTGGACAATAATTCATATTTCACATACATGAAAATGTGTTTTGGGCTAAGTTATGGAATGTTTCGGAAGAATGCGGAACACAACGAAAGTCTCCAGAACATGGCGGAATATTCTAGAAGCACACGGAAGAGTGCGGAAGACTCCAGAAGCGTGCGGAACCTTATGGAAGGTTTCGGAACCGTGAAGAGTCTAGGTGTGTCTAGACTTGTGTAGAGTTCTCCAGAAGCTTGGAGAACCTTAGGAAAATGTATGGAAGAGTCTAGAAATATATGGATGATTATAGTGTTGGAGTATTCTAGAGATGTCCTAGAATTCTCCTTGTAAAGGATGGCATGGCCTATAAATAGGCATAAAGAGCACATGTTGTAAGTTGAGTGGGCAAGGTGAGTGCTCCTCCAATTGAGTGCGACGATCATGCGAGGTGTTGTGTAGCCTAGTATGTGATCGATCGAGCATGAGGGCGTCTTGATCACATACTAGTGACTTAGTGAGTGTGAGTCCTATTGTGTGATCGATTGAGAATGAGGGAGTCTCGATCATACACTAGAGTGTGTGGGTTGGTCAGTGGGTGTGATCGATTGAGCGTGAGGGCGTCTCGATCACACGAGTGTGTGGTCCACCAAAGAGTGAGGTTAGTCTCTTGAATCGAGTGGTGTACGTGAGTATTGTATTTGTGAGAGGTGTACTTGTGTACGTATATAATACAAGTTCTCATTTATAAGTGGAGCCTAATTCATCTGAGTCACACGTGATCGAGTGTGAGCTACCCGTGTTTTCCGCAACGGTTTATAAATAAAATGATTAGGTGCACAAATAAACATAGATCTAAACTTTGAACATTGAAACAATAGATAGATTCAGGTGGAGTCAAACCACCAACCTCCTGAACAACAATCGTTCAGACGCTCATTCCTAATTGATCACACAAGTAACAAACTAACCCAAAATATGGACAAGCTAAGAACATCTAAGTTCTAAAATTCCACTTTTCAGTTGCGCTTTATCAACCTGGAATAGTACAAAACTCAATCAACAACATGTAGAACAAAACTAAAAGAAAACTAATGAATCCCTAAATTAACATAAATTGCTCATTTGGATAAACAAAACACCTAATGAATCCCGGTGATTGATTGAAGAAACCTCCATAAAATAGTACTATTAGCAAGTAAGTATACAAGTACCTCTGTTGCTGCAATAACTTTGGTATTACCCATCTCAAAAACAGTTGAACTGCTAACCAACAACACAGCAAACCCATAAATCTTGAACCCTAACAGAACCAAAAATCCATTACCTTTTAATTGCAAGATTATGAAGCGAAATTGAGAGGGGGAGAAGCAAAAATTACCCATCAGCGTTGGCCACAACCCCAATTTCAATCCTTAGCTACCTTATCTGTTGAAAAAGAGAAACGAATTGGGTGATTGGGAGGGACAAAATAACGCAGACATGAAAAAAGGAATGGGAAATGAATTAAAGAGAAATAAACCTCCGTTGGACGGTGACTGTCCAGGCGAAGGCCTTCAGGGCTCACGAACTCCATATCTGTCGGATTTGAACGGCTTGCTAAGCTCGAAGAACCACCACGGAAAACGAATGGGGGAGGTGGCGATCGAGCGGGCCGGGCCGGGTTCGATTAGTTGGGTTTCGGGTCATTCGGATTTCGGGTAATGTCTAATAATTTGGTATTCAGTTGGGTCGGGTTCGAGTTTCAATTGTATCGGGTTTCAGTTATTTCAGATTTCGGTTGTCTCATGTTTCAGTCATTTTGGGTTTCAGATGTCTCAGATTTCAGTTATTTTGGATTTGGATTCTCTCAAGTTTTCATTATTTCAATATTCATTTATAAAACTTTACTAGAATGTATCTTAAAGTTTGGGTTATTTTAGGTTTTGGTTATAACGGGTTCGGATCTTAATGGGTTTCGGCTGAATCGTGTTCGGTTCATTCAGATTTGGGTGAGTTTCGGTTATCAGTTATTCGGATTTTAGGTCCAAAATAGGTCGGGTTGGGTCGGTTTTCGGGTGACATGCTTCACTACGCTTTCGGATATTCAGAACAATCGGTTCCGGTTCCGACCGAGTTTTGCCGACTCTTGGGTGGAGGGGGAAGAGGATGGAAAGCAAAGGGGTTTAGGGCGAGCTCGGCAAAGACTTGTTGGGGGTTTTTTTTTAAAAAAAAAAACAATCCCGGGCTGATGTTTGGCAAGAGGTTATTCGAGGTTGAGTTTTTAGGAGGTGGGGATTATTTGGGGTTATTGAAGGACGATAATCCAACCCCCGTCCATGAAGATTGTTGGGGTTTTCGACTCCAACAACCCCGACTATGACTTCCATGCCCTTGACATCTCTCCGTGTGTCTCCACTTTCGCATTGTCCTCAGGTTCGATCCTTGGCTGCTCAACCTTCTTCATCTTCCCAAATTGAACCCCTAGCCCACGCCTACTTGTCACCTTCGGCCAACAACGAGCATCAATTTCTCCTTCTCCTTGTCATTGGTGCTCTACTACTACGATTTCATCTGCGAGCCCTAATTTTGTGAAAACAAAGCCACTGCCAAAAATCAACTGAAGAATAAATTTGGAGGTTCAATCGAAGAATTTGATGCCGCGGTAGAGAAGACGGACAGGAAAACAACGATTTTAGAGGCTCTAGATC
Source organism: Persicaria tinctoria (assembly GCA_037127255.1). Taxonomy (NCBI): domain Eukaryota; kingdom Viridiplantae; phylum Streptophyta; class Magnoliopsida; order Caryophyllales; family Polygonaceae; genus Persicaria; species Persicaria tinctoria. Next base: position 1,891,276 of record JBANSL010000014.1, read on the forward strand.
ATACCAACAATTTTAGGAGGCGACGACAATCAGACAGACGTCGGGATCAAGCTGCAACAGATTTGATTTCTGAAACAAAAGGCAAGGGCAACAAGATTTCTGTTCGATTTCTTTGTTCAGGAGCACTGATATTGAACGACAAATCTTCAATTTCTTCCGATTTCATCAGTTCATCACCTCTGTTCATGAGCACTACTGTTCGATTTCTTCTGTTTTGAGGACGACCAGTTGTAGTGAATAGAGATAGAAGACAAGGGATGGAGGGCATATTTGTCTTTTAATGTTTAATGAAAAAAATAACCTTATACTTACCAAACACCATACCGAGATTATTTTTTAAAACAAATCTCAACCCCTTCCATCCCCATAACCTATACAATAATCTCCAACTCGTATAATCCCTTAAAAATAATCTCAACCCCTTAAAAAAATAACCCATTGCCAAACTCGCCCTTAATAGCGAGTTTTTTCAGAGATGATTTATCTGGGCGGGTTTTGTGAAACCAAATTGAGCCTGATTTTTATGGGCCCATGAATATGAACTGGGTCGGATTTGGAGGAAGCCTCACTTCATATGAATGACATCTTTTCATAGCAAGCACATGCAAGTAAACATAAATCATTCATCTAGAAATTGCAACTCTAGTTAAGTACATTATGAACCAAACAAGAGTTGGTTAAAAGCCTCACCATATACACAATTTCTACAAAATAAATTAATTTATTAGGAAAGATTTTGGATGGGTTCTAAATCTATCTACGACCCCTTCTAATAATGTTCTTATATATGAATGAGAAATTGAAGTTTTGAGTTGTTTCATATGCGATTCAAAAAATTGTTAAATCAACAATTTTATCTGCTATGGAATTCACCTATCTAAAGACAAGTGGATGGTTAATGTATTTCTCAATATTGACCAACTTAATAATGTCGTGTTATTACAAATCCATTGAACCAAAGTTATTTACATACTAAAAACCCAAAATAAATATAAACATCATTTGTAACCGAAGAAAAGTAGACCTATTTTTAAAAAAAGCCTGATAAACCGTTAATATTTGTTCCCAGAAAGGGAGACCAAATTGACTCAAAGTCGCGCCATTTTCTCTTTGTAATTGTCATAACTTATAAGTTACTAATTTTAAAATGTCACTACTTTTTATCAAAAGATGTTATCTTTCCTTCGACGGTTATAATATAATATCGAAGGCACCCCCCCAACCGACAACGAATTTAGCTGCTCCACCACCCCGGCTAACAACGGCCGCCGCCACTTCCGCTACGACGAGGCCGCAACCATGGCAGTCATCCGGCCGGTGCTCGAGTTGATTGACATTGAGGCTGAGTCATCGACACCGGCGGCGGGGCGCTGCCGTAGGCAGCTATGGGTGGCGAAGGAGAACGAGGAGAGGGCGGAGGCCATTGGAACTAGTTCTTCGGTTGTGGAGGGAGTGGCGATAATGGAGGGATCAACATTACAATGGATCTCTCTGAGCTCAGATCTGAACGAAAGAAAGGACGGATGAAGCCATGGGAACGGGGTAAAATGAGGATAGTTTAGGTATTATGAAAGATTTTTAAACAATTACTTAAAAATGAGTTTAGGATGGACAAATACTAAATGGATTTATGAAAATGACATTTGAGACAAATATTTTGTTTAATCAATAAAGTTCATTTTATAAAAAAATAATAATCGTAGAATGGAAATAAAGTGAAAAAGATTATTTTTGAGATTCAGACTATTGATAAAGTGAAAAAAAAATAAAAATGACGTGGCAGAAAAATAAAAATAAAAATGGCCTAATTAACCTAATCCAACTCTAGTGGATGGCCCGCCAAATTCGCCCATATCTACATAGGCTAAAATATCGTCCCCTCTGTGTATCCTAATTGGACTGATGGAGTCGCCAAACGACGCCGTTCCGTCGCATGCCCTCTCCTCCATTGCCGCCGACTACAACTCCCCCTCCTCCGGCGACTCCCTCTCTCCACCGCCTACCGAAACCACCACCACCACCACTACTGACGCTCTCGCTTCCGACTCCGTCGATGATGACACCACCGCTACCACCATCACTACGACCTCCGAACCTCCTCCCTCCACCGCCGCCGCCCCCTCCGCCTCCGCCGCCACTGTCGCGCTTCACGTTAAGAAACGGGGTCGCAAGAGGAAGCACTACCCCACCGCGGCCTCCTCCATGGTCCTCCGACCCCATGCGAAATCGTTCGCCCTAAGCGATTTCATCGCTGCCCAGCAGGTGCACCACCGCCACCGCCACCGCCGGCGCCGTCTCTCCGTCCTCTCCAAGGACCTCGACGTTGAAGCCCTAATTGCTATCTCCGTGGGGTTTCCAGTCGACTCTTTAACCGAGGAAGAGATCGAGGCCAACGTCATCTCCACCATCGGTGGTGCTGAGCAGAACAACTACATTGTCGTCCGCAACCATATCCTCGCACGTTGGCGATCCGACGTCTCTCTCTCCGTTACGCGCGACGCCGCTATGGATTCGATCCGGTCGGAGCATAGCCACCTTGTCGATTCCGCCTTCCGCTTCCTGCTTGAGCACGGCTACATCAACTTCGGCCTCTCGCCGGAGATCAAGCAGGGTTCTTTAGCGGCTGCCTCGCCGGAGAATAAGTGCCCGTTCGTGATCGTTGTTGGAGCTGGGCTGGCGGGGCTGGCTGCGACGAGGCAATTGATTTCGCTAGGGTTTAGGGTTTTGATCCTCGAGGGGAGAAATCGACCAGGAGGGAGGGTGAAGACGCGAAAGATGCAAGGTGGTGAAGTGGTGGCCGCCGCCGATTTGGGCGGCAGCGTCCTGACGGGGATCAACGGCAATCCATTTGGTGTCTTGGCCCGGCAATTAGGGTTTCCACTTCACAAGGTAAGGGATATCTGTCCACTCTATTTACCCAACGGGAAAGCTGTTGATTCCGAGGTAGATTCCAAGGTAGAGACTTCATTCAACAAGTTGCTAGATAAGGTGTGTAAGCTTAGGCATATTATGTTGGAGGAGGTCAGATGTGCAGATGTTTCATTGGGGGTGGCTTTGGAGGCGTTCAGGGATGCTTTCAAGGTGGCCGAGGATCCTCAGGAAAGGATGTTGTTGAATTGGCATTTGGCAAATCTGGAGTATGCAAATGCAACTCTGCTGTCGAATCTGTCAATGGCGTATTGGGATCAGGATGATCCCTATGAGATGGGTGGGGATCATTGCTTTATCCCTGGTGGGAATGAGAGGTTAGTTCGGGCACTTGCGGAGGATGTGCCTATTGTTTATGGTAAGAGGGTTGAGAGTATAAGGTATGGGGTGGATGGTGTTATGGTCTATGCAGGTGGGCAAGCGTTTCGGGCAGACATGGTTTTATGTACTGTGCCTTTGGGAGTGCTCAAGAGGGGAGACATTGAATTTGTCCCCGAACTTCCACAGAGGAAAAGGGATGCAATTAGTAGGTTAGGATTTGGGTTGCTTAACAAGGTAGCAATGCTGTTCCCCTATGATTTCTGGGGTGGAGAGATTGACACCTTTGGACATTTGTGTGAAGACCCTGCCATGAGGGGCGAGTTTTTCTTGTTTTACAGTTATACTTCTGTGTCAGGAGGCCCTCTCCTTGTAGCCCTTGTTGCTGGTGAAGCCGCTGTCAAGTTTGAGAGCCTGTCACCTCTTGATTCTGTGGAAAGAGTGATGGACATTCTCAGGGGAATATTTGTACCCAAGGGGATTGAAGTTCCCGATCCAGCTCAGGCAGTGTGCACCCGCTGGGGGAATGATCAGTTCAGTTATGGTTCATACTCTTATGTTGCTGTTGGATCTTCTGGGGACGACTATGATATCCTCTCCGAGAGTATAGCGGACGGAAGAATTTTCTTTGCCGGTGAGGCAACAAATAAGCAGTATCCTGCAACCATGCATGGTGCTTTCCTTAGTGGTATGAGAGAGGCTGCTAATATGTTGAGGGCAGCCAAGAGAAGGCGTCTGATTTTGACTAATGAAGCCAAGAACTCCGAGGAAGAAGAGGGGAACAAGATTTACCCGGACCTGAACAAATTGTTTGAGAAGCCTGATATGAAGTTTGGGAGTTTTTCTGTATTGCTTGACAGCAAATCAGATGATGATCTTGAGCGCAAATGCCTAGTACAGGTAGAACTTGATGGAGAAGGAGGATTTTTCCATTTGTATGGGTTGATTGTTAAAAGCCAGGCCATTGAATTGGGCGAGTTAGATGGTGATGTCAATAGATTGAAGGCATTAAATCAGAAATATGGAGTGACATTGGTGGGCAGGAAGGAATTTTGTTCTACTGCACATTCTCTCATCGACTCCATCAAATCAGCTAGGGTGCATTCAGATGAAGCACTTGTAGTCTAGATCCATGTCGAAGCCATGGCATTTGTAAAATAATGGGCTTCTCTACATTGTAGATTTTTAGCTTACGCCGGCCAAGAGGTCAGATTTAAATTTCCCCCCCTTTCTGCATAATATGGCCTGGTATGGCTCCAAAGTTTGAGCAAATTGAGTAAAAGGTCTAGGGTGTAGTATTCAGGATGAAGTTGAAATTTATATTAGGAATTGAAGGTATTGGTCTTTAAATCAGTATGATCTTGGTGATGGTGTCTCATAGTTTGTTTCCTTGTAATTCAGTTAGCTCTTGTTTTCTTTGAGCTGTACTCACATGAAGCAACTTTCAATTCTGAAAAGGATCTTTTGCTTTCTAAATCATTTGTTTCATATGTTGTCTCATCTGATGTCCCATAAACATCTTGTACTGTTGAGTGTTGTGAGCAGTGATTTTGGTTGGTGAAAAATTTACCGTTTAAACACTTTAGCCTTGTCTATTAACTTAAATGGTTTACATTCTCCAACCTTAATGTTTTATTTGTACTTGTATGATTATACATTGTTTGCCTTGCTATAAATTTGTAAGAATATATTATTGTTATGTTCAATGCCAATGAAAACATATCCACTTTTGTATACCCTTCCTCTCCTTTGTCGTTCACCCAATCCTCCTACAAGCACTGCCGAGTGAAGCCTCTCAATATACCAGGCGAGTATGCTCTCCTTTTGATTTTTTGGAGTCCAATTTCTGAGCATGGACTCGGATCCATTGGAGCTGGCCACACTGTTACTATTGACTTGTAAACTTCCTACTCGTACAAGTAATACCTGATTGGTTTTTCTCGTTGATTTTTTTCTTCCTTTGCAGGAATTATGATTTTGATTTGGTTTAAAATTTAGTCATGTATGTGATTTTATTTCTCATCAATTTATGTTTCATACTTCAAGGTGTATTCTTCACCTTTGTATGTGATTTGTTTTATTAATCAGTAATTGGTTTGGTGATTTATAATTTGCTTCAACCTTTGGGTTGACTATGATTTGATTCGATGCTCTTCTCTCTGTGTATTCTGTATCAATTGTAAGTGTTTTATGCGACATTTGTATGATTGGACTGGATATAACCAAATCTACGAATTCTTGTTGTCTTGCAGTTGAATAGGTTATCAGTTTAGTTGTAAGTTTTTGTTCAAAATGCCTGAAGACCTAAGTTTTAGAGAGGCTGTAAAGGGGGTTTGTTTTAATGATGGGATGTGTTTTTTTTGCTAGCTTGATGATGATTATGGTGATGATTCATGTGAGTTGATGATTCATGTGAGTATCCTCGCCTTTTAATGTTTTAGAGTCCTATTTCTGTTTTAAGGGTTTTCGGTTTAGAGCTCAGAATCTCAGATGCTTATGGTCAAATCTATTGTTGTTTCCTGTTTGGATCACTTATCTTCGTGCAAGTATTTGATGGTGAAGGAACTGATTAGGAACCGACAATAGCTTTCAGGGAAAGTTGGTATTGACTATGTTCGTGAATAAGCCAGAGTGGTCACTTATAACTCTGTTCTGATTTTGAAACTAGAAAGCCCATCTAATGAAGTGATTTCTTCAACTAAGCATGGTGTTTTTTGTTGTGATTTTACTTGCAGAGGCCAAAAGTATTTCCAATTAAGGATAAGTTCATGATCTGGGGATAAGGGAATTCTCTCCTTCTCCCTTACCTTCATATGTGTACATCAACATGTTATTTAGTCTCTTCGATTAAAAAAAAAAAAAAGAAAAATTCTTGCCACTAACACATGACCTATTCTATGCCCTTTTGCCCTATTCATGGTTTGAGCAGAAAAAATGGTAAATATATTGGAGCGAATTGTTTGTCATGCTGTCTTCCTTATAGCATAATAACCATACATGGAGTTTTTCTTACTTACAAATTTCTTCTACCTTGAATAGGATTGTTATCAAGGGCAGTGCTTTATTTTATTTTATCCTTGTAGTGGTGGGTTAGATGTATCAAGTCATCTGTAGTAGGGCTTTCTCTTAGCAAATTTAAAGAAAAAACTCTTAATTTCTCTTGAAAAAATAAAGAAATAAAGCAAAAGTTAGAAATTTTTGACTTAGTAGGGAACCCAAGTCTCTAGCAAGAGTTTTGTTGTTATAGTTGATCTTACCCAAATAGCTTATGTGATAATTTTTACACATTGTTCAGTCATATTAGATTTTTTTTTTCCGGTTATATTTAGAGATTTTCTCTTATCAACTAGTGTTAAATTGGCTTTTATATTTAAGAGGGAAAAAGCAAATTCATTATGCTCTTTCTAGCTCTATGAAAAGTAATGCACACTATCTTCCAAAGCAAACTCAATGCAGCCTTTCTCCTCATGGTATATAACACATTTTATCATTAATTTTCGGAATCATGGATATGCTGCTTTCTATCCTTGTCTAGTGCCTATGGGTTGCTTGGAGTACCTGTCTAGGCTGTCTTGGACCAAGACAGGTACTCTTGCTTTGCTCTGTCTGAATTACTTTATCGAAATGAAATGCTGTAAGTTGTGGAGATGAGACAACCTGAGAAATTAGTTCTTTTTATCCCTGAAGGGTAGGCAAGGACAACCACAGGACCTGGGATTGAATTTTTCCATGTGGATGATACTTGAGAGAGTGAGAATGTGAGATTCACCTTAGATACCCTTGAATGTAACAAGATTGGAGTCAATAGCTTAACTAAGAATCTTTAGTAGTCAAAATAACAGTAAGATATTCTTAACATCGGGTAGTAATTGTTAAGTGCTCATGGACCTGTTAACAACGTTTCTACTTTCTGGTGGCTAATCTTATAATTTTGTCATTGCACGCATCTCCCTTGTCCTCAGCAGTCCTTGCACAACACCAACTCACCCACATCTTATCAATTGCTTTCATCATTGTTGTTGTTGTATTGTTACAGATGTTCTCACAACTAATTTGCTGTGACAGGCACTGGCAGCTATTCCATCCATCGACAGTGAGGGTGTTCAACTAAGTTTAGACCGCGTTAGGACTTACTATGGACTTCTAAACATGCCACTCGATGTATTCCTACACTGCTATGCCCTCCTCTTTTTCCTCAAGTTTTTTCTGATTCCGTGTTTCATTCTCTTCCTGTTATCGTATCATCAACCGCCTTTTTTCCCCGTCTGCAGGCATTACTGGCGTTTATTGCAGAACATGAACTGTTGTTTAGTGCCAAAGAGTGAGTTCTCTCAAAAACACAATCTCCCCAGTCAATCAGTATCTATGAATGATCTGGCAAACCCTGACAAATAGTAGTATTATTTTTGCTAGGTACCCGATGCCCAAAGCAGATTGTCGGAAATTTTATCCCAGTATCTTTTTCGTCGTGCACTGATCTAGCACCCTGGGAGCTTTCAATGTGTGTTTCAGTGGCTCTTTGCCAAGGCAAGTGATTCGTGATTCTTTATGTAGATCAACGGTTGTTGTGCTCCTGGCTTTAGGTAAACTGGTGTTTTCTCCTCCCTAAAATGATCTTCCAGTTATTGCTTGAAGTGACTCTGAAGTAGTAACAGACCTTTTTTATTGGAGGAAAGACATCTAGGATCTGAACTGTTCAAAATGAACTCCTCTCATTGGTGTTTTTTGGTACTGAATTAAAACATTTAGGGTCTGATTTTTATCTGTGTACTGGCTTTCATATCATAAGGTAGTAAAGTTTCCCTCATCTGAAAACATTGTGATTTAGGAGTCCTGGAAGGATTACATTGTGATCTGAAAACATTGTGATTGAATTTGTTTATGCTATCAGCCGAAGCTATTACGATTCATCAATTCCTCTTCATCAGATCTTGTCGAATATGAAGATTACAAACTTCCGAAAGCCCCTTCTTACTCTTAGAATTGTTGAAGTCATTTGGTTGTATTGGTTTAAATTGTTTTGATGAACCAATTTTGTAAGACTTTGTGTAATAATCAAAATGGAGTATTATATATGAACTTTCTACTCATTCTTTGTGAAATTGAAAGACAGGTTTAAGTTTATAGACACGTATAGTAATATAATTAGTTTATACATATCTATTGTAACAAATTTAATTGAAATGTAATTGTTGAAATTAAGATAACAATGTTCTTTAAATGTAGCTGAATTATTTCGATCTTACATATTTGGTTACAGGTAACAAATCCTATTAAGGTAACGCTTATTCTAAAATGTAACAATGTCATATACATGGTATTAGCTAGGGTATTAGTATAAATACCCTAGTAGCGTTGTAATAAGGATCCTTATTACAACGCTATTAGGGTATGCTTCAGTGCGTCGAAGCTTAGCTCACTCTCGCTCCGTTCGCCATGGTTTTCCTCCAAGACTGGATCGGAAGGATAATTGACCACTAACATACCACAATGCCTTCTGATATCATTGATTTTCTTTCAAAAGCTACGATTACAGTCATCGATAGTCCTGGTTGATCACCCACCGTCGAAATCGAAAATTTCCAAAAAAAAATTCGTGATATAGGTCGGAGGAACCTCGCTTTGATACTAATTTGTCATGTCCAAGACATGATTTAGGTAGATTGATAGGGAAAGGGGAAGAGATTAGGGAGAAAGATAAAGAGGCTAAGGAAGGAGTTTAGGGTTAGGGAAAAGGTTTAGGGAAAGAGAAAGGTGAGAGAGAGAGAGTAGAGGGATAAGGAGAGAGTAAGGAATTGGATTGATTATTCATTGGATCCTTATTACAACGCTATTAGGGTATTTATACTAATACCCTAGCTAATACCATGTACATGACAAACATTTACCTTAAAAGTAAAAGTTTTGGTTTCAAATGTAACTCTTAATTTCACGAAGGAAATAATGTTACATTAGTAAATACAAAATGTTACATTAGATCAAATGCAACGAGTCAACGACTATAATCCACAAAAAATGTTACTTTTGCCTTAATATAACAAATTTAAGTGATAACTAGGGCATTACCCGTGCGGAATTTATAAAATACTATATTATCACTTTTTTATACATGATTTTCTAAATCGAAATTCATACGGATTGTTTTTACTTCTTATTCATTGTTCTTCATTTAGTTATGTTTAGACTAAGACCAACGTTAGCCATGTGCTCCACTACTTTTCAAAGTTAATCGTGGAAGTGCTTGATTTTTTAAAAAGTTTTTTGGTTGAATTTGATGGGACGTGATTCATCCGAATTTTCACCCAATTCATCCAATTAACTGTTGGATGATGGGTGGACGGGGTAAGTGAAACTAGAAGTGGATGATAGGTCGGATTGGGTGAGAGTTTTTGGGTGTTGGATCGGATGGTGGAAATAGGTCATTCATTCACCATCAGATTCATTGTCATTCCTAGACAGAAATAATCAAATAAAGCTCAACTGCATGGAAATATCCATATAGAACCCTAGTTTGGCTGCCGCCTCTTCATCAACTTCATAGCCGACCCCAGGTTCACCGGCCACCGTCTGGTCAACCTCCACAACCCGACCTCCCGCTTTCAAGCCTCTCCAGCCAACCCTTACCCTCCCGTAGTCAGTGGCTTGCCGCCACCGCCACCATGGCTTCCCTTCACCGCCGCCGCTTTGAGTTTTTCCTTGTCCTCCGTCGCCGACCGCGGCCTCCTCCTCTCGCTGCCCTTTGCTGACGGTCGTCAGCTCATTCCGCCACCCATCGATTGCTCTCTCTCTCCGAGCTTGGGGGCATCCACCGCCATCTTGGTTTGCCGCGCCACTCCCTCCTCCGGCGGGCCGCCGCTCGCCGATTTGGCTCCACTGGCCACACGCCGACCTCCGTCACCACACTGGAGCCTGAGCCGGTTCCTTCTCCCTTGATCTACAGGGTCTACGCCACCCTCCGACTCCACCGCCGCTCGCCGATCGCCAAATCGGCTCCAATGGCCACACACCGACCTTATCCCGTCCTTTTGATCCTCCTGCGCCACCAACCTTTCTGTTTGTTGTAATCCGCTCTTTCAATCGCTTTCTGGTTCATCTCTGCCCGATTTCTCTTCCTTGTCTTGTTTTGTATCGCCTCTTTTAGGCTTATCCTTGTGGTAGACTGCCCACGATTTTATTATCGTCCTTGAGGGTTGAGACGAGGTCTTGGGGTTTGATTGTGCTTTGGTGTGGTTGGTGGTTGTATTGCGGGTTAGTGTACTGTGCTATTCTTGTTGTGTTGCAGGCTTCTTCTGAGCGTTGATTGATGTGTCATGTTCGATGATGTCGTGGACGTGCGATTGGCATCTGAAGGCTCTTCGAGTCCATAATCTGAGGTGTCCGCTGGTCCCCAGAGTTCTTTGTGTGCGTTGTCCCTTTGACCGGTCGTTTCGTTCTTCTTTAGCTTGTGTTGCGCAGTGTAGGATGGCTTGTACATTCCTTATTTTTATTTTCTGTCATTTGATTCTATTATTTATTTCTGTCATTTACTTCAGTTATTTGCTTCTATTGTATATGATGATTAGTCCATCCACCGGCTTGTTCGGTGTCTCGGTTTCTCTAGACTTGTGTAGAGAACTGAATTTTTTATCTTCCTTCAAAAAAAAAAATTCCAAATTTTCATAATCTTATTTGACTTCATAATTTAACGATATATGATAAATTAAATGTCGACAAAATAAACATTAAAGTCAAGACCCAACTCAATTATTTTAGGTTAGTATATCACATGCATAATCGTTTTCATATTTCACATTATCCTTATTGATTTATTTTGGTATAAACAAACACTAAATTTTTAACAAGTAGATTCCAAATTCATACGACTTCAACCCTCGACAAGATGCATGCGAGAGGCCACAAGATATTCAACCTTAATTTTTATATTTCTTTATTTATTAACCAGTACATAAGTTGAGCGAGATTCCATTCTAAAACTAACTGGTGATAGAAGAATTAGTCCAACAACTTACATATTAATTAAGGTTATTTGTTATGCTCAATTTTCAACGTGTGACTACATGTTTTGTGTGATGAGAACTTTCATTTTTTAATCAGATGAAAATAATCGGTTCGAATGAGTCAAAGGGTATCACATTTGGTTTCAACCTATAGGGTATCAAGATTGATAGTCACACGAAGACCAACTCTTAAGACCAAACAGCTCTCGTTGACCATAGATTAGTTATATTATGTCAAAGGGAAACAATTAGGCCGACAAGTAGTCAGATTAATTATACTTTAATTTTGATTACAAAAGTAATTCTCCCTAAATTAAAAAATACTTATTATTGTAAGGTGTACGTTTTGTTACTGTTTTTTTTTTTTTGGTATTGGTATTTATTGTACGTCATTTTTAAGATGGGAAGTTATAGTTATAATGAAATTGAAAAAAATAAAGTAATAAATCAAAGTATATTAATTACTGTAGTATATTTGGTAGTTTTAAAAAAATTGTAAAAAGTTGATATAATGATAAATTATCTAATCCATGACCTCATAAACCACAACATTCCGATTAAAGACAATTACTGTCGACTATCATGGCTTAATTAGTGTCTTTCATTAGTTAGGATTGGTCAAATTCAGCAGCCCACCCCACCTCCACAATTAGACTGGCATTCATAGAATCTATCTATTTTTTTTTTACAAGGAAGAATATGAATAATGTTAGGCCCTACTGATTTACCATCTAATTTGGTCATTTTAAACGAGGACCAGAAACTCTTAATACGGCATTAGAGCTAGATTCGAGGTTCATTGTGTTCTTGAGTTGAGCTACCTTGTCTAAAACCTAATTCACTTCTCGGAAAACATATTTGTATGTACATAGAATTTATCTACGACGTGAGAGGTCCGAGGTTCATTACTATAGTATATTTGTTAGGGGAACGCTTTTTATTCTTTTTCTTTTCCTTTTTGTGATGTATGTGTGATGGGGTTTTGAGAGCTAGTGAGCGTTTAATTTTAGAGGTTTTATCAAATATTACAAATATAGAGATTTTGCTACATTTTCTCTATAATAGAGATGATGTTGATGATACTTTTTTTTTTCTCTATAAAGTTATGAGAGTATTGTGAAGAGATGTGAAAAGATAAAAACAAATTCTATGTCAAAAGTGTGAACAATATAAATACAACTATGCAATCCTAAATTCCTGATTGATAAAGGAGTGAACAACTCCTTTTTTTGTCAATCTCTAGTTTTGATACAAGACTTACTTTTATTTTTTCATATCTTAATAGATTGATTGAGAGCTCTTCAAGAGATTTGTGGAGACATTTAAAAAAAAGGGAGAAAACTCTCTAAAAATTGGCATGAAATTCAATAGAGTATTAGAGTGGAGATAGAGAGCACAATCAAACCAGCCTGCACCCACCGTCACCCAAACAAGCAACGGAGGAGAGCCAACGCTTCGACGAAGCCAACCCGCAGGGGCGAACGGAGCCAGATCCGAGATATTGGGACTCACAATCGAGCCACGGGGCGGGGGCCGAGGGTGACTCGGTGGTGGATTCGAATTCGGCGACATCTCTCCCACACTACCAAGAAACCTAGAGATGGGGAAGAAACGCACGCGCCCAAATTTGATGCGGAAGTGAAGAAACGCACGCGCCCAAATTCGAGCTCCGAGTCAGGCACACAGTCGATGTCCCCGACCCATTCACCATAACCCGAACCGCCAAGATCCCTAGGAACGAATCCTCGTAAGTTTCTCTTAACTATTGGGTTATATACGTCTACTAATATTGGTAGGATATAATAGGACTATTGGTAGGATATATTACATCCATTGGTATGATAAAATCAAGGTAGTGGTAAGCCGTAAATAACTTATGCTGGTTGTTAATTCCTTCACGTGCAGCGGTGACTGTGGGGCATACGTTATAAGGATTATCCAGCGGGTGGCAGAGGGCGTACAGACATTCGAATCTAATTCTTCGATCAGGGACCGCCGACAAAACATGGCGACCCGAGATGGTGCGAGGATGATCGGAGCTGGGTCGAGTGACCGAAGTCAGGATAAGGCGGCCGAAGCTGGGATATGATGGCCGAAGCCGGAGTATCACGACCGAGGTCGAGGTTTGGGGCTCTCTCACTCAAGAGTAGAGAGAGGAGAGAGCATTTCATATGACCAAGGCAACTCCTATTTCTCCTTTTTTTTTTGATAAGGAAAAAATTCGGGTGGTGGTTAGCCAACCCGAGAGCATCCCGAAGGATGAGATCACGAGGATCTGAAAGAAATACAAATATAGAATACATCAAAAGAAACACATAAAGCAAACCCGGAAAAACCCCAAACCCTAAGCAAACAAGCGGATACAACAACGAGATGAAGGAAACCCGGCGTGGTGAAGTGGATAGCGAGCGCATGAGACAACACCCGCTGACATGATGTCTCGCCGCCGGAAAGACGGAAAGCGGAACTCCTCGTAAGGCAAAGACGGAAAGCATAACTCCTATTTCTCCTTTCTCTCATCTCTTACAAAAAGCTTTATTTTTCTAATCACTACAAAAAAAATTGTATTAGAAACGGCATAAAACCGTCGCAAAAAGTCCAATTGCCGTCGCAAAAAATCATTTGCAACGGATGAGTGACGGTAAATCTGGGGTAGCTAGCCCTAGGGTAGCAAATAGTGCTCAGTGACGGATGGATGCCGTCGCCATTAAACGAGGAAGTTTGCCACTCCCTTTTGCGACCTCATATGCCGTCGCAAAATAATCTACCATTTTCCACCCTTTATTCCCGCCATCTTTTCAATTAGGCACCAAATAACCCTTTTTGGCGACGGCAGATGCCGTTGCTAAAGCTTTTTTTTAATTATTATTTCGACACGTTGTAGCCGTTGATATGAGAATGCCTTGCCTGATATATGGATTTTTTTTTCACTTGCCAGTCTTGCAACATTCAATCACCTAATTGAATACCAATTCCAATCACTTAACATTATACTACCGAAGGATCAACAAAAGAGTATTCCACAACTACATTATAAAGTCTCTTCCAGGAAGGTAAGCATACATAACTGAAGGATGATGATGTCGACTTACAAAGTTTAGGATCAACAAAAACTTGTAATTTTATGTCAAACTTAACACTCTTGTCATGGTGATTCTTCTTGGACGACAATTCTTTAGCAGCTTCCTCATCTGGTAGTAATTAGAGTTGAAATTCATCTCCAATACTTCTTTCGATGAACACTTAGGCTACATAACAAAAAACCAAATGCTTTAAGGAAACATGTAAATGTACTACAATAAACAAGTTAAAACCCTATATTATTGCAGGTGATTCAATATTATAGTACCTTAAAGCTTAAAGCTTCCATAACTAATGCAAGCAATGACTCACTTATCTTTAGCATCTTGAGCATAACCTAGAGTAGCCTCAACTGACGAGTTGATCGATCAGATCTGGAACCCATATCTGCAAAACAAGATCACATTTTCCCAATCAGATTGCGCCAATCACACAACAACAACAACAACAACAACAACAAAAAAAAAAAAAAAGATCAATAAAACTTTTATTTATTCACAATAACATACTCTTAGCCATCAAGCAGCTTTAGTTTCAGGTAATTAAACAAGGAATCCCCTGCTTCCGCAATCACAACGAGTAAATACCTTTCCCATTTCAAAAGTCACCTACTTCTTTTTTAGTCTACTAACTAACCAACCCAAAATAAAATCCTCAAAAAATTTATAGGGCTGAAATCATTTAATCTTAGCATTAAAACAAACCTATTTATCTGTAAAGCATGGAAATTCAAGTCTATATTATATGCCTCTTGGGTTAGTTTCTAACTAAGTCTATATTATATGCCTCTGTGATGATTTGTTGCTATATAGCTTTCATTACCTTCGAGAGCAAACCCGAAAGTTGAGTTCAGTCCCTTCACATGCTTCAGAGGACCTCATGGCTGAAAGTGAAAATAGAATAACACATTTCGGTAATAACATGATTAACACACCCTAAGTAGATGAATTAAAATGTCAAGTTTTTCAGCTCAAACGTGTGTTGTGAAAGAGGTAAAATGAACCAAACGTGTGAAATGCGTAATTGGTAGGACAGAAGAGGATATCAGAAATGGTAGGATAGGAAAATGAAGTTGGTAGAATAAATTGTAACTGTTGGCATGTATGACAGAATATGTGAACTGCATTTCTGATTTGTTGTTTGGTGATTGTGTAGCAGGTACCCCCGCTTTAAACATCATATAAAATGCCGAAGTCAGGGAACAAGAAAGGTTGTGCAGGACCAAGCAGCCAGGGGGTAAGGAAACTGAGATAGGTTTTTTTTTTTGTTGTAAAGGTTGGGAAAAAAATTCAAAACCTAAGAGTCTTACATATGTGTGCAAGTTGTCCTTGCTGTTCCAGAGAAACACCACTTCTCAAGGAGGGCGCTTTCCCATGCAAATTTCGAGTTGTTGGAAGGAATCAATCTCACCATTGACCGGGAGGATTACAAAGCCCTGAGCAAGAGCCAGTTTGGTGGCGTTGTGAAGATGGGGTCGAGAAACAAATTCTCTGCGTCGTTGGTGCACTACTGCCTTCTCCACCAACTGAAGACTCGGAAGACACATGAGACGTGGTACTCCCTCCAGGGGCATCACGTTCAATTCTCTCTTCATGAGTTCGCGATCATCACGGGCCTTAACTGCTCACCACCCCCCAGTGATGTCATGGAGGGGGACCACAAGAAGTGCATTTACCAGTTTTTTAAGAAGGAGAGGGTGACGTTGAAGGATGTGGAAAGTGCTTGGGCCCACGAGAAAGAGTCGGACGTCGGGTCCCTCATGAAAAAGTACAAGCTTGCCCTCCCCGTCATAGTGGAGGGCGTTCTGTTTGGGTTGGAGAAGAAGACACAAATAAGGGGGTGGGTTGTGAAGTTGCTGCTTGAGGACACAAACCGTTTTCTGGAGTTTCCTTGGGGAAGGCTCGTGTACGATAGGCTACATGAAAGCCTCGACAGCACGTTGAAGGTCATGGTGGCTGCAAAAAGTCACCTTAAAGACAGGCCGACCTACGCGTTGTACGGGTTCCCCATGGCCTTCCAGGTTAGTGAAGTTTTACAAAATGTTATGATTCTTTTCCAATTGTGAAAAATTGTATCCTACCAATGGGGTATAAATATCCTACCAAATGGATATTTATATCTTACCAATGGGAAATGAATATCCTACCAAAGGATAAATTGATCTTCCCAAATAGCTTCATTTGTCATGCCAACTGCGTTCTAATATCTTACCATATTGTATCTGCAGTTGTGGGTGTACGAGACCTTCCCTGAGATTGGGAATCATTTTGGCCGCAACATCGATGACACCATCATCCCCAGGTGTCTGCGATGGAAAACGCCAAACTCGCACATACGATACGAGAATGTGAAGTCCTTCCTCAGCCTGGACGCCCCCGCCAACGACCCAATTGATGAACACGTTCTGCTGGCGAAGCCGGAGCCCATCTTGCACCCCACCCAAAAGGAAAAAGATGCGTACCCCCACTCATCGTACAAAAAAGACGCTCCAGACGTCTTCTTTGATCAGATTGTGGGTGAACACATGAGGGCCCGCAGAGATAAGCGGAGACATGAGGATGCCACTGCTGGACCTAGTCAGGGAACTAGCCAGTCTGGGTCAGACGCGTCTTCTGCCGGTTTGGAGGCCCGACTTGTGGCTAAGGTCGAGGCTCTGTTGAAGGGCATAATGGTGGAGATGGGGTCCAGGTTCAGGGAGCTCGACGAGAAGGTGACCGAAGTTTCTAGACAATGCAAGAAGGCGTTAGCAGAGCGGACCGACAAGGGAAAGGTATGTGCTCCATTGTCCATCATAAGTGCAATTCATAAGATGATGTTTGTGTGATGGTAAACCATTTAAATCTTATGGTATGACAAACATGTGCAATTGGTAGGATCCTGTTGATGTATTGGATGACGATGTCGTTGAGAAGTTTGTTGAGAAAGATTTGGACAAGGTTGTGGCCGACGTGGTTGAGAAGGCTGAGAAACATTTGGACAAGGACGGTGAGAAGGTTGACGAAAAGGCGAAAGAGCTTGAAGAGATGAATGTTGATGACAAGGGGTCGGGAAGGCGGGGACAGAACGTTGAGGATAACACGGCGGAGAAAGAAGAGCTGAACTCTAATCTGAAGGGGCAGGGCATGTGCACTGGTGAGGACGTTAAGGACAAGGTTGAGGAGGAGGAAAAGGAGGTTGACGAGGGCAAGGACGATGGAGAGAAGGGAGACATGGGTGGGGACGTCAAGGGCAAGGAGCATGTAAAATGTAAAGGCCCGAGTTTTTAAATAATAAATTTTAATAAATAATATAAATGGATTTGAGTCAAAAAAATAATAAGATAAAATAAAATAAAAATTCGGATATTTCAAGAAAAACTCGTCCTTAATTTCCTAAATCGAAATTGAAATCCTTAAAACGAGTTCCGGCATTATTTAATTGGAAATTTATAATACGTTATACTATGCTTTTATATACCGAAAATTTAAAATAATATTTGGAGTCTTATATTAAATTCGGATTTGGAAAATTAAGGAGTATATTAAACGTGTCGGGATAAGATCGAGCGAGCGGGTTGCGAGGTTTAGATTTCGGGTACTTTGAATTTTGACCTTGGGACCACATCTAGTTCTACTCCCCTCTCTCTCACATCCTAATTCAAAGATGCCCTTCAGTCCCCTTTGTCGATTAGCAGCAGAGGCACTCCCCTTTTACACCCTTCTGAACCTCACATGACAACTCTCCTCTCCTCTTCTTTTTGCCCTCAAATGCTCAGCTTTCCCCTCCCCTTTCTGCCTGTAAGAACAACTCAGGCCTCTCTTCACCTCTTTTCAATCCCCCGTTTGTCCAGCGGTAGTCAAGCCAAGACTGCACTTCCAACTTCATAACTAATACCCACACAACAATACACCCATCTCCCTTGTTCTGTTCTTCATAATCGAAGCCACCTCCCTCCGCCGCCAGTTCGTTGCTTTCCGGCCACCACAACCACCACCACATTCACTCTCGTCGAACAGCAGCAGCCCCGTTCTTTCGGAGCCAGCGCCGTCGGAGAAGCTCCTCTCCCTCCCTGTTCTCGCAGCCCCCACCTCTTGCAACCACCACAGCGCAGCACGCCCGAGCTCTCCATTCTTCTGTTTTCCGAGCACTTCTCGAGCGCCTCCCGAGCACCCAGGCGCTGTCAGGAGCCACCCCGACGAAGCCGCCGCCGCCGAGTCTCCTCCCTGTTTCTTCGGTTCGATCGGTGAGTTCTCGATCTTCTGTTCCGAGTCGAAGCCGTGAAAAGCTTGACCTTTAACCTCCCTGTACTCTCTCCATGCCTCTAGGATTTGGATTTCGCCTCCGACGCAGCCAATCGGACTCCGACGAAGCTCAATTCAACCCCGACGAATCTCTTCTCCGGCGAACTTCGAACCTCGGTGAGCTTTCCCTTCCTCCTTCCTTCTTGGTCGTTTTGTGTCATTGATGTCGGGGGGAGTCCAGTGTGTAGTAGTCGGGCTGGGAGAACGTCACCGGCGGGCCTGAGCCCTTCTTCCTCTTTCCGTTTCCGAGCGCTGGGAGCTCTGTCAGAGCTTGAGGGAGACCTTCTTCCTTTCTTTGTCTTGGGTTGGGGCCGGGTTTCACATTGAGGAATTGGGCTTGGGCCCATTTTGCTTCCGGATCCGGTTATATCACATTTGGAAATGGTTTCAGTTGGGGACAAATTTTAACCGGATCCCATTCTCTTTCTTCTTGCTTTGTTGGGCTCGGGTTTGGAGTTTGGTCCGGGTTAGAGTGTTGGGCCTGCTGGGTATCCTTTCCTTGCATTTACCATTGTTATAAAATGTGATAGGATGGTTATGTATGTGTTATATTATATATGATTACAATGCGTATATTTATGTAAATGTTAGACGTATTGTGATGATTTAAATATGCTATTACAGGAATGTTAAAATGATTTATTGTTATTAAATTAGAAATATGGCTTGTGTTATTTTAGTAATAAATATATACATATATATATATATATATATTAATGATAAATTGTTTAAAAGGAGTTTTCAAGTTTTCGGAAATATCTTTTAAGGATTTGTTGTTTGGGATATTAAAATGCCGGAATTAATTCTCTAATATGATTTTGAGGTATTGGTTTTGAGGTTTGAATATTTAAATATCGGGATTCTTTGTCTTGGTTTGGTGGTGTTGGTTTTGATAAGGAAGTTTGGAAATATGGGTGGTACGATTTTATTAATGGGTTGGATTGGAAGTAAATGATTTTGGTTGATGATTGGCCTTAGCGAAAAGGTTTTGGAAAATGGTTTTACTATCGGTTGGTTTTGAGCATGTTGAGAACATGGAGTTCGTGTGTATGATTGATGGACCGGTAGCTGATGAAAATGGCTTGATGATAGGTGTGTATTGCTTTTGGATTGCTTTGGACTTGTATTGGGCCCTTGTTTGTGTTATCTTGCTGTTCTGCATCTCCAGGTAAGTCTCTTCGGAGCTTACTCAGATTGAATAGAGTGATTCCCTGCTATAGGTGCATGATATACTAGGTGTTGCATTCATAATCAGCATGCCATGTAGTACCATGCTAGGTTGCATCGATCGTTGAGCATTCTCTTTTCTTTGTGCGTATGTAAACAGAACGGCCGTATCTGTGATAGTCCTAGAGTCTTTGCTAGGGTCATAGGGTAGCCCAGCCTCATCGGGTACCCTGAGTCAATCGAGTACTTCCTTATATTATGATATGCCTGAGGGCTTTATTGTGGAGCGGGTTAGGCATGCGTGTCGCCCTATTATGAATGAATGCATTCACGAGCTGGCCAGTCTCCGCCTGTCGGAAGGGGTGGAGGTAGGAGAGGGATATGCCACTTGGCATTGTCTTGGGCCCTTTACAGTATTTCTGCACATTATTATGAACTAGGAGCATGCTAGTGTGTTTGAATTTCGTACTGCATTAGAGCATCTTTATTAGGTATAGCGTATATGTGTGCTTATGGTTGGGATGCAGAGTAAAGTGGGCATCGATCTGATCCCGCTCCAAATCAATTTTTTTAGGAATTAATTATGTTCATCCCATCGGTGCTGTTTGCTTATTGTGCGGGTCATTTTGTCGGCGGAGAGTGAGCGCTGGAGTTATAGACTTCACCAGACTCTGACTATATTGTTTTGGACTTATATTTTTGACTCCGTTTTGACCCGGCTCCGCCGTGGCACCCACTTGTATCTTTACTTTGCTTCCGCTTACTTTCGTTTGAAATGGATTCTGCGACAGTCTTAGGACAGGTTAAGGGTACCCAACGGCCCTTCGAGGTTTTAGGGTTTGAAATCCCTCTTTCTACAAATCTTAAAATGAGTTTGAAACCTCGACCCGTACCTGGATTGCAAGATCCGAACAAGGGGTTTTATCCCTTGAAACGTAACCCAGAAATTATAATTCTGGGCCGTTACAAAGATGGTATCAGAGCTGAGGTTGTGCAATTCGGGTACACAAGGGTCGAGTGTATGTTTTGGAAAATCGCCCATGAATTTCAAAGGATTTGAAAGGATTTTAAGAAGGGCAAAATGAATTTAAGATGCCTAACCCAAATCGGACTAAGTAACGAACTTGGCTTGTTATAAAAGAGGAAACCGACTAAAGAGGGGATCGAGTGGGTAGCAAGACGTTAGACCATCCCTATTGGATGTAGTTGGAAATGGGTAGGCGAAATATTAGCTTGTTCTTTACAGATGGGTCTGGAAGACTCCAAGGAGGTCATTATGAGTGTCACTAACTGATTATGTGTTGTGTGCTTGCTATGCTAGATAACTGACTGGTATGCCTAACAATTAAATGTGTATTGACTGATCTGTGAAAACGGAATAGTGAGAGCACCCTTGTTTCTGTATGGTCAACCCAGTTGTGTGTAATAGCCCTTCTACTATACTAAACCCTTGACGATCTTATCGAGTCTTTCTCCCAAATGTCAGTATCTTTCATGGGAATCAGGTTGGTAAACACATTGTGTCGGAAAATCATGTATGGATACGGAGGTTGTCTGGGTGAGTATTGGTAGGTAGTTCTTGGTGTCATTTTGAGTCAAGAGTAAGGTGTTTCTGAGATTGTCCTTCTCAATCCTTATGACGATCAACTAGAGTGTCCTTTCCATAAAGAGTCGTACCAGAGTCACACGGGAAAGAGGGGTGATAAGTCGGTTGGGAAAAGTCAATGGTTGCCCTTAGGGATCTCTGTCCGGTTGTAATGGTGACTCTCTATGAAAACCATGACATGATTCTGTAATCTTCCGTGTGTGCCTCGCAAATGATCATATTAGTATAAGGCTACTCATGTTATGCCTTGTTTTCCATCATGATTATATGTTGTCATAGCATGCCCACTTGACATATTGTATTAATTGCGCTAATGATCAATTAAAAGCATGAACCACATGATATGAACCTATATGCTTGTTGTTTTGCCTGGGTTAGGTACATGATAGTGTGATCGGCTCGTCTTGGTATGAATGCTGATAGATGATCGTCTTAGCATGTTGGATGATGACGTGTCAATGCTTATTATCCTTTGGTAACAAGAATCTATAGTATTCTCATTCGTTTTGTATTCGGCAGATTACTTAACGTTGATTGTTTTGCAATTTGCGTTGTTGTGTGATTACTTGCGTTGGATGGAGAATATGTGGTACGATTGAATCTTGAGAAATGCGTGTTTATCTTAGTATGTGTTGGTTCGAGCTCATGTCCCCGTATTCTAGTCATATTTCCATTACTTAAACTCGTAGTATACATCGTAAAAACCTTCCTCATGCTTCTGTATTGTTGGAATGTGATTGAATTGAATTCTTGCATGTCGTCATGATTAGTGTATGCATGCATCGTATGTTATGTTGAGTCTTTAGTATCATGTAGGATCCCTGGTTGTGACTCGTGTGAATTATATCTTGCCTGCATTATTGCCGATTCTCTCTCGAGCTAGGTTCCTGATAGTGTGGTTCTTCCCTCTTTCCAGTACCATAACCTGTCTTACTCATGCAAGATAATTGATGTTGAATTCAATGATTGATTTGCTTTTCGTAATGGTTAATCATAGCATGCTCACATGTTATCGCTCGGTGGTATTTCCCTATTACCCTATGATATCCTCTCATGCTTGTATAAATGTATGACTTGGCACCTCGTATAGTCACACACCACCTTATGTTATGATTTCGCATACGCATGATGAATGAATGTTAGGGCGGATTTAGTCGAGTTACCTCGATTGTGTTCATGTTCGATATGCGCTAGTATTGTCTTGTAGGGCTTATGATTTCTAAAATGACTCGCTAAATGACCACGTGTTGTACTGGTTCTATGATGTGATGACTATTGTACCATACATGTGCTATATGCCGGTTCGTTCTTAGCATAATTATAATACATTGTCCATGATGTCCTTCTTGTTATTTTGATGATGCCTCATGTTTCGTGAATATTATGTTGAGCTCCTCTTAATGACTCTTGACTATGCTTGTATTACATCATGTATCGCTAGTATCGTGTGGGACTCATGATTTCTAAATGTATCTCGTCATATGATTACGTGCCATTATTGACCTATTATATGATCATTGTGTTAGATGAGGTAGTTACTATGTTGCTATTATATGTTCTCGTATGGTGCATACACCAAGCTCGTGCATTGTTCATATATGTGATAATTGTGATGCTCAATAAATCCCACGTATCCTGTTTAAAGTTGCTGAGCATATCTGTTTCCATGGAATCACATACTACTAGTTTATCTCGCATGCATCCGTGTATGACTTGATTGTGTCTTTTGGAATGAATACGCATGTTCTTTTCCTTTGAGATAGGTACATGTTAGTGTGGGTTAATTAAATTGATATGCTCCATGATGAATTCGTGTTACTTGTCGCGATTATAACCTAATAGACTTCCATAAGGGCATTGTTGTCATTCTCGGGTCAGAGTCTAGTCCCTAGTCTTGTCATCCTTAGCTTTATTCGTAGTTGTTTCCGAGAGGAACATCGGGTTGTTCACTCTTGTCACTCCCCTATCTCCGCTAACTTGGACTCACCCGCGATAGCGACCGCATGGGAAAGAGAAAGAAAGTTGCATAGCGATAGAGCAGTGTGGCGGAAGCGTGGGCCCATAACCCACGGGCCTCAGGATCTATGATGTCAGCGGAACGGGCACGCATCGAAGATCACGGTTACTGTGTACGATATGATTTGCAAGCGGGATTGTTCTCCGTTCGAATTGCTAACCCTTTTGAATGTGTTGACGACGATATTGCACTGACATAGCAATGAGATTTATGTGTTGATGTGCTGAATTGAAAATGACCGTTGCCTGATTATCGGTTGTGTATGATGATATGATTTGATGGCTTATAGATCTCATGTACCATGATGTCTTGACGTGTTGCTACTCTAAGTTGTTAAACATGATTTGGATTCCTTTGCCTGTAAAATATGAACTGCAAATGCTGAAAACCTGAATTGTTTATCTTCTAAGGTTATGATGCAACTTGCTATCATGACTTGGTTATGTGCATACATGATGAATTGTAATAATGATTGAGCATGATGA
This sequence comes from Persicaria tinctoria, assembly GCA_037127255.1. NCBI lineage: Eukaryota > Viridiplantae > Streptophyta > Magnoliopsida > Caryophyllales > Polygonaceae > Persicaria > Persicaria tinctoria. The sequence goes on from JBANSL010000014.1 coordinate 1,915,155, forward strand.
TAAATTGAAACTTGTTGACATAGTTGCACTACTTGATTATGAACCCATGATGCTATGTTTATAAATGCTGGTTGACATGATGTAGATCTTATATGTGATGATTTCATGATTGCTTCTTCCTTAAACCTGTGGGTGAGGTCGTTGGTAGCGTGGTAGAAGAGTGGTGAAAGAGCTTGAGTGGTTAGGATGATCGGGGATGTTGTGAGATAAGTCGCAAGAGAGAGTTGTTGGCTTAGGTAAGACCGCGTGAGTTTTGGGATTGTAAGAGGCAATACTTGGTGGGTTCCGTTGAGCTTCTAGGTGAATATTGGGTGAGAGTATGCATGGTTAGGGATAGGTCGGCTGGGCGATGATCGAGGAATTTCTAGAGGAGATGTGCGATTAGCAGGGCAGGATGCGTGTGAAACCTTGGGAAGTGTGAGAAGCGTAAGAAATGGCCTTGTGGATGTTGAAGACATAGTACAAGAGGGTACTCGGGCATGAGGTTAGAGATAGGAGTTGGGTTCTTAGAGGTGGATGGCTAGTGAGGGTGCTTGGTGGAATGAGGGGCGAGATTGGAATATCGAGATGGATTGTGACTTGATCTGATGTTGGTGAGTCTAGAAGGGGATTGGTCTTAGCTTGAGAGAGAAAGATGGGCGAGTGGGGATTGTGTTTTAATTTGACTGGTATGATGTGAGTATTTTCTTGCTTGTGTGAATTATTAATATGTGTTGGCATGATGTTATGTAGCAACTATGATGAATCTGATATGGGATTACATGCTGATATGCAATATTAAAATGTAGTTGGTAGTGACAAGTGTTACCATGATATATTGATGCATTGCTATCCTACTATGTCGTTTAGAAGCATGTTATGATATGATATATGAATCATGGAATAAGGACATGTTGCTATGTGAAAACATGATATTATATTATGAGGTGATAAAGCACGATGTTATGTTATATGATCGTTAAGCATGATTGTAAGTATGTTATATGATGAATATGACTTTGAGGATGAATATATATGATTTGTATATATGAGATAATGATATCAAATTTCTAAATGATTGTTATATGACCTTGTGATGAGTTAAGACGGTGTTTGGTGAATATGCTGACCTTCGATGACTGATATACTGCCTGACCTCCCCTTTCGCGGGATCTTAATAACATGACTTGTTGTGTTGATGTGTTGACAATGAGTTTGATTCGTTGACCTTATGATGGGGATGTACCTGTTATGACCTTGGTGTGATATCGAGATGTGTGTTATGATTTTGGCATAGGTGCATATTATGACCTTTAGTATGATGTGGAGACGTTGATGTGATCTTGTGGCAGTGTGCTGGCATATGTTTGAGACTTGTCATATGATGTACTCGTTGAGGACCGATTGGTTATGTGATTATGCATTGCTTATGACTTGTGAAACTTGCTTGAATTGAGATTCATAGATTGATTTGATTATTGAAACTAGGAAGAGAATATGGGATTAGCCCTTAGAGGTGGATGATTCCACCTCCTGATTTCTGGATGTGATTGATTGTTATGAGGGAAGCTGATTTGGTTTTGGAGGATTTTGACGAAATCTTGATCAATACGATTTGACTTGTTTGGTGTAAATTAGTTGATTGGTTAAACTTTGGATTTGAATATTTTGAGCGGTTTTGAAAGTGACCAATTTGGATTTTAAAAGAATGAACGATATCGAGAATTTTGAGGCTAATCTTTATTTTCAATTGCGGAACCCCCTTTGAAACTTTTCAAACCCGGGCAACTCTATGATACTTCACGAAGTGGATATAAGCATTTTATGAGGGCGCTTGTAGGGTGCTTACTAAGACCTAGTGATGACATTGTAGAACTTCTAGAGTTGTGGCACTTCCGAAAAGTCGAAGCGAGGATGTGATAGGGGCGCTTATCGCATACTTGTCAAGGCCAATTGGAGATGTCACGACCGTGACTAGGATGTTGTGAGAATCCCGGAAGAAGCAACCGAGATGATTACAAGATTCTGGACATGGTCCTTGGACTCATCAATTTCAAACTTCATCCCCTACTTTATTTTGGTTTTAGTCTCGGGGACGAGACTTGTTTTTAGAGGTGGATGATGTAAAGGCCCGAGTTTTTAAATAATAAATTTTAATAAATAATATAAATGGATTTGAGTCAAAAAAATAATAAGATAAAATAAAATAAAAATTCGGATATTTCAAGAAAAACTCGTCCTTAATTTCCTAAATCGAAATTGAAATCCTTAAAACGAGTTCCGGCATTATTTAATTGGAAATTTATAATACGTTATACTATGCTTTTATATACCGAAAATTTAAAATAATATTTGGAGTCTTATATTAAATTCGGATTTGGAAAATTAAGGAGTATATTAAACGTGTCGGGATAAGATCGAGCGAGCGGGTTGCGAGGTTTAGATTTCGGGTACTTTGAATTTTGACCTTGGGACCACATCTAGTTCTACTCCCCTCTCTCTCACATCCTAATTCAAAGATGCCCTTCAGTCCCCTTTGTCGATTAGCAGCAGAGGCACTCCCCTTTTACACCCTTCTGAACCTCACATGACAACTCTCCTCTCCTCTTCTTTTTGCCCTCAAATGCTCAGCTTTCCCCTCCCCTTTCTGCCTGTAAGAACAACTCAGGCCTCTCTTCACCTCTTTTCAATCCCCCGTTTGTCCAGCGGTAGTCAAGCCAAGACTGCACTTCCAACTTCATAACTAATACCCACACAACAATACACCCATCTCCCTTGTTCTGTTCTTCATAATCGAAGCCACCTCCCTCCGCCGCCAGTTCGTTGCTTTCCGGCCACCACAACCACCACCACATTCACTCTCGTCGAACAGCAGCAGCCCCGTTCTTTCGGAGCCAGCGCCGTCGGAGAAGCTCCTCTCCCTCCCTGTTCTCGCAGCCCCCACCTCTTGCAACCACCACAGCGCAGCACGCCCGAGCTCTCCATTCTTCTGTTTTCCGAGCACTTCTCGAGCGCCTCCCGAGCACCCAGGCGCTGTCAGGAGCCACCCCGACGAAGCCGCCGCCGCCGAGTCTCCTCCCTGTTTCTTCGGTTCGATCGGTGAGTTCTCGATCTTCTGTTCCGAGTCGAAGCCGTGAAAAGCTTGACCTTTAACCTCCCTGTACTCTCTCCATGCCTCTAGGATTTGGATTTCGCCTCCGACGCAGCCAATCGGACTCCGACGAAGCTCAATTCAACCCCGACGAATCTCTTCTCCGGCGAACTTCGAACCTCGGTGAGCTTTCCCTTCCTCCTTCCTTCTTGGTCGTTTTGTGTCATTGATGTCGGGGGGAGTCCAGTGTGTAGTAGTCGGGCTGGGAGAACGTCACCGGCGGGCCTGAGCCCTTCTTCCTCTTTCCGTTTCCGAGCGCTGGGAGCTCTGTCAGAGCTTGAGGGAGACCTTCTTCCTTTCTTTGTCTTGGGTTGGGGCCGGGTTTCACATTGAGGAATTGGGCTTGGGCCCATTTTGCTTCCGGATCCGGTTATATCACATTTGGAAATGGTTTCAGTTGGGGACAAATTTTAACCGGATCCCATTCTCTTTCTTCTTGCTTTGTTGGGCTCGGGTTTGGAGTTTGGTCCGGGTTAGAGTGTTGGGCCTGCTGGGTATCCTTTCCTTGCATTTACCATTGTTATAAAATGTGATAGGATGGTTATGTATGTGTTATATTATATATGATTACAATGCGTATATTTATGTAAATGTTAGACGTATTGTGATGATTTAAATATGCTATTACAGGAATGTTAAAATGATTTATTGTTATTAAATTAGAAATATGGCTTGTGTTATTTTAGTAATAAATATATACATATATATATATATATATATATTAATGATAAATTGTTTAAAAGGAGTTTTCAAGTTTTCGGAAATATCTTTTAAGGATTTGTTGTTTGGGATATTAAAATGCCGGAATTAATTCTCTAATATGATTTTGAGGTATTGGTTTTGAGGTTTGAATATTTAAATATCGGGATTCTTTGTCTTGGTTTGGTGGTGTTGGTTTTGATAAGGAAGTTTGGAAATATGGGTGGTACGATTTTATTAATGGGTTGGATTGGAAGTAAATGATTTTGGTTGATGATTGGCCTTAGCGAAAAGGTTTTGGAAAATGGTTTTACTATCGGTTGGTTTTGAGCATGTTGAGAACATGGAGTTCGTGTGTATGATTGATGGACCGGTAGCTGATGAAAATGGCTTGATGATAGGTGTGTATTGCTTTTGGATTGCTTTGGACTTGTATTGGGCCCTTGTTTGTGTTATCTTGCTGTTCTGCATCTCCAGGTAAGTCTCTTCGGAGCTTACTCAGATTGAATAGAGTGATTCCCTGCTATAGGTGCATGATATACTAGGTGTTGCATTCATAATCAGCATGCCATGTAGTACCATGCTAGGTTGCATCGATCGTTGAGCATTCTCTTTTCTTTGTGCGTATGTAAACAGAACGGCCGTATCTGTGATAGTCCTAGAGTCTTTGCTAGGGTCATAGGGTAGCCCAGCCTCATCGGGTACCCTGAGTCAATCGAGTACTTCCTTATATTATGATATGCCTGAGGGCTTTATTGTGGAGCGGGTTAGGCATGCGTGCCGCCCTATTATGAATGAATGCATTCACGAGCTGGCCAGTCTCCGCCTGTCGGAAGGGGTGGAGGTAGGAGAGGGATATGCCACTTGGCATTGTCTTGGGCCCTTTACAGTATTTCTGCACATTATTATGAACTAGGAGCATGCTAGTGTGTTTGAATTTCGTACTGCATTAGAGCATCTTTATTAGGTATAGCGTATATGTGTGCTTATGGTTGGGATGCAGAGTAAAGTGGGCATCGATCTGATCCCGCTCCAAATCAATTTTTTTAGGAATTAATTATGTTCATCCCATCGGTGCTGTTTGCTTATTGTGCGGGTCATTTTGTCGGCGGAGAGTGAGCGCTGGAGTTATAGACTTCACCAGACTCTGACTATATTGTTTTGGACTTATATTTTTGACTCCGTTTTGACCCGGCTCCGCCGTGGCACCCACTTGTATCTTTACTTTGCTTCCGCTTACTTTCGTTTGAAATGGATTCTGCGACAGTCTTAGGACAGGTTAAGGGTACCCAACGGCCCTTCGAGGTTTTAGGGTTTGAAATCCCTCTTTCTACAAATCTTAAAATGAGTTTGAAACCTCGACCCGTACCTGGATTGCAAGATCCGAACAAGGGGTTTTATCCCTTGAAACGTAACCCAGAAATTATAATTCTGGGCCGTTACATAAAAGAAGCTGCATGGGAGGGTTCCAAGTGTGAGTCTGATGCAGACGATGCGGACGAAAAGGTAAACCTTTACTTGTTGGTAGGATAGTCTGACCCTGTTGGTAAGATAAAAGGTGCGTTTTGGTATGATATAAAAGGCAGTTGATTTAGGAAGGATATAATAACCCAGTTGGTAGGATATGTTTACCCTTTGGGTACAATATTGAATCTGTTTTGGTAGGATAATGACAGCTGTTTGAAAATAACTTGGGTGTGTTTGATTGTTAGGAGACCAAACTGGAGCCGAGGAGAGGCAAGCGTGACATGAAGATCATAGCTAAGCTAGGAGACTGCGTGGTGACTCAACTCGCTAAGCGGGCCAAGAAGGGTGCAAAGGCATCGTGTCCAACCACCGACGCAGCTGCGGAGGGGATCGTAACTGATAAACAGAGAGACGACTTCTTGGCTTGGCTCCTGAAGTTCCCCGCGCAAGTGAAGGGCCCAGACGGGACCCAACCGAACAAGGAGTTCTTCAACAACCTCATATCACCCGGTGTATGGCTTTCCACCGAGGTACGCAAACTTTAGTCTTGTACCTCATGTTTCCTTATTCACTTCCGTCATGTGACAAGCCCTCACGGGAATTTGGAACGTACCTCTTAACGCAGCACATCCAGCAGTCCCTGGTCCTGATCCGGAAGGCATTGGATGCCCGGGAGGGTGACAAGAAGTCTGGTGTCGTCGTGGTGGACCCTTACTGGCAGGAAGCCGTGGTGAAGCAGTTGGACACTGTTTCGGGCGATGTGAACCGCATTAACCAGCACAATGTGTCCAAGGTGCTGCTGAGGTACTTCTCGGGGACACTGTCGGACAACCACGGGAGGACATGGTTGGTGGCGAACGCGAAGATATTAGCTCCTTGGTTATACAAGGCGAAGCACTGGATTGGGCTCGTCATCGACCTCGTGAAGTGGAACATAGAAGTCCTCGACTCTGACTGGTACCAGATAAAGGAGAAGGATCTTCAAACCCACCTCGAGCCTGTTGCGAAGCTGATACCGGTGGTGATGCAATTTTCTGTCGAGCTCCGAGCCAGGCACACAGTCGATGTCCCCAACCCATTCACCATAACCCGAACCGCCAAGATCCCTAGGAACGAATCCTCGTAAGTTTCTCTTAACTATTGGGTTATGTACGTCTACTAATATTGGTATGATATAATAGGACTATTGGTAGGATATATTACATCCATTGGTATGATAAAATCAAGGTAGTGGTAAGCCGTAAATAACATATGCTGGTTGTTAATTCCTTCACGTGCAGCGGTGACTGTGGGGCATACGTTATAAGGACTATCCAGCTGGTGGCAGAGGGCGTACAGACATTCGAATCTAATTCTTCGATCAGGGACCGCCGACGAAACATGGCGACCCGAGATGGTGCGAGGATGGCCGGAGCCGGGTCGAGTGACCGAAGTCAGGATAAGGCGGCCGAAGCCGGGATATGATGGCCGAAGCCGGAGTATCACGACCGAGGTCGAGGTTTGGGGCTCTCTCACTCAAGAGTAGAGAGAGGAGAGAGCATTTCATATGACCAAGGCAACTCCTATTTCTCCTTTTTTTTTTGATAAGGAAAAAATTCGGGTGGTGGTTAGCCAACCCGAGAGCATCCCGAAGGATGAGATCACGAGGATCTGAAAGAAATACAAATATAGAATACATCAAAAGAAACACATAAAGCAAACCCGGAAAAACCCCAAACCCTAAGCAAACAAGCGGATACAACAACGAGATGAAGGAAACCCGGCGTGGTGAAGTGGATAGCGAGCGCATGAGACAACACCTGCTGACATGATGTCTCGCCGCCGAAAAGACGGAAAGCGGAACTCCTCGTAAGGCAAAGACGGAAAGCAGAACTCCTATTTCTCCTTTCTCTCATCTCTTACAAAAAGCTTTATTTTTCTAATCACTACAAAAAAAAATTGTATTAGAAACGGCATAAAACCGTCGCAAAAAGTCCAATTGCCGTCGCAAAATAATCTACCATTTTCCACCCTTTATTCCCGCCATCTTTTCAATTAGGCGCCAAATAACCCTTTTTGGCGACGGCATATGCCGTTGCTAAAGTTTTTTTTTTAATTATTATTTCGACACGTTGTAGCCGTTGATATGAGAATGCATTGCCTGATATATGGATTTTTTTTTTCACTTGCCAATCTTGCAACATTCAATCACCTAATTGAATACCAATTCCAATCACTTAACATTATACTACCGAAGGATCAACAAAAGAGTATTCCACAACTACATTATAAAGTCTCTTCCAGGAAGGTAAGCATACATAACTAAAGGATGATGATGTCGACTTACAAAGTTTAGGATCAACAAAAACTTGTAATTAAATGTCAAACTTAACACTCTTGTCATGGTGATTCTTCTTGGACGACAATTCTTTAGCAGCTTCCTCATCTGGTAGTAATTAGAGTTGAAATTCATCTCCAATACTTCTTTCGATGAATTTATCTACGGTGTGAGAAGTATGAGGTTCATTACTATAGTGGAGTATTTGTTAATTGTTAATTAGGGAAACACTTTTTATTCTTTTTCATTTGCTTTTTGTGATGCATGTGTGATGAGGTTTTGTGAGCTAGTGAACATTTAATTTTAGAGGTTTTCTCAGATACTACAAATATAGAGATTTTGCTACATTTTATCTATAATAGAGATGCGGTTAGTGATGCTTTTTTTTTCCTCTATAAAGTGATGAGAGTATTGTGATGAGATGTGAAAAGATAAAAACAAGTTCTATATCAAAAGTGTGAACAATAGACAACTCCTTCTATTGTCAATCGTAGTTTTGATACAAGACTTACTTTTATTTCTTCATATCTTACTAGATTGATTAAGAGCTCTTCAAGAGATTTGTGGAGACATTAAAAAAAAAAAAGGAGAAAACTCTCTAAAAATGGGCATGGAATTCAATAGAGTGGAGATAGAGAGCACAATCAAACCCGATTCAATTCCTAATTCTCCTTCCTATCCCCTCTCACAAAAAGCTTTATTTTTCTAAATTTTTGTTATTGTTGTTTTTAGGATTAAATTTGTGAGAATGAGAGGGTTGGGGATAACCGAATAAGAGGGAAGACATTTTGTGAGATAGGAGATTCGAAGTGCAATCAACACCTACAATACAACATAATTATCAAGGAGCGCATGTGAGTCTTCTTACAATTGAATCAAGTCGGTTTATCTGATACGTGACTCTTGTCAACTAAGTTGTGTGTCCAGGGTTTATCACCAGAAATGGATTACGTTCGTTATTTTTTTTTAACTTTTTTAAAAAAAAAAAGAGCGTGTGTGAGTTTGGGCTTTGGGATTACCTTCCAAAGTGAGCCAAATTTTCGTTCATGTGGTGGCCAAGCTCTTTGAAACCCACAAAATTGTTTATTTATTTTTATATTTGGTCGACCTAATTTGTTGTTTATTAATTGCAATCAAGGGTTCCATTTCTAAACATGGTTTTGCATAGCAATTAAGTTAAAATTATAATATATATACTTGGACGATTACAACACACCCACCCCACCTTCGACCACTTACATATAGCCACTACTATTTCCACCAACAATATCATTTGATCATTTGATGCTTCCAAACGTCTCCTTGTTGTTACTTCTAAACTTTCCCGCCACCCAAAACCGGCCTTGGAAATTTTAGAGCCCCACCCTTTAATCAAAAGAGCAATAGATTCCTATATTTGTTTAAAAGGATTAAGTCATCAAGATCTTTAATACACTTAAGAAGTGGGATCATTTAATTAAGTTTGTGACCTAACAAGATCATCTTGCCCTCATGCAAGACAAATTTGATCCAATCAATTGATGATGACTATAAAATTTTAAGACCAGAGTCATGATATGTTCAAGTAGACCAATAAAACAGGATTCTCAAATTTTAGAGGCCTAATATTAAAAGAAAGAATGGTATATATATACCACTTTGTTCTAGCAGTGGCTTGTTGGAACTCTTCGCTTTTAAAACTCATTTCTCCCGCTTCTTCTCTGGTTCGATTCCCAACATCACAAATTTTATTAGTTGGGACTATGGTTGCTCAAACGGGCCGAACCAACCCGAATGGTTCAGGACGAAATCGACGACCCAATTTGAGATAGATAGATAGAGAGAGGTTAGATCTCGTGTAAGTAGTCCTTAGAGCGGTGAAATTATTTGTAGGTACCAAATGATTATTTGTGTATAATAATGTAATTATTCGTATGTATCAACAACTGTAATTATTTGTATAATAATGTAATATACTCCTCGATCTTTCTCTCATTCTTCAGGTTATGAGCCGACATTTTATGGTAGTCGAGTTGTATGGATCACCTCGTCCATGTGGCGATTATTCATGAATCCCATGTGGTCGAGTTTTAAGTGTTGTGTGGTGAATGGGCACGCTTGCCACATGTACGTCTCGTCTCTAGCTAGGTGTACGTCTTACGTGGCCTTTCTGGGCCTGATTATACCCATCCCTATATATTTCTATCCGCGGCTACGTTGGTCCATCAGAGAGCCATTTGGACCCTTCCATGGATGGCGATCGATTGAGGATAGAACTATCCGTAGAGGGTTTAGGCAAGCCTCCTAAGTGATGTATCTCTCTTTTAAGATGAGACTTCGTCAGTATGTACATACGAATAATCATTTGGTATCTATGAATAATGTCACTATTCATAAGTTACTTTTAATTTTAATTTCTTAATCAGACACTCTATATTTGCTCAAAATTTACATAATAAGACTTGCTTACACAATATCTATGTTGAAGTATATGTTGAAGTATAAATATACAATCAATGTTGGGTGTTTCCTCTTTTCCTTCTTGGAAAGTGTAAGTAATTTGATTGACTAACTAACATATACAATCGAGAGATCGATGGATGAATGAGCAGTTAAGTGGTTGAATTTGTTGGAAATTATTATTCTAATTAAATCATTTATTTATTATTTTGATTAAAGCCTTAATTTTCTCAACCACTTCCACAGTTACACCTTTATCCCCAGGTTTCTCGAGAGGAGGTTTTAAAGAGTTTTTAGCGTATTTTGTTGGAAAATGTTGGCTGTTTTCTTCTATATCTTTTTGGAGAAATGAAGAAAGTGGTCGGTTTGTCTACTCATCTTTTCTAACTTTCAAAGTGAGTATGGCTGTTATTCGAGCCGAACGAGCCGACTATTGATTGTTCACATTTAGTTCATTTATAATATGAACGAACTTGAACCGAGCCTAAATTTTGACTCGAGCTTAAAAAAGTGCTCGTATTCGGCTCGTTTAGAAAAATGAGCGAGCTCGATTCGAGCTTTAGGCAATTTTACTTGCTCATTATACGGCAATTTAAAGGAAATTTTAGAAATTCAATAAAATTCGAGCTATTCGAGTTTAATTCACACGAGCCGAGTTTTGGACCGAGCTTAAAAATGTGTTCATACTCAGCTCGTTTAGAAAATGAACGAGCCCGATTCGAGTTTTTATCGAGTGAGTATGAGTCGAATTCGAGCTACTCGTGTTCACATAACACCCCTAAAAGTGAGTTTAGTGGTTTCTAGTGAACCGTCTTGGATGATCTATACCATGGTAGGGGCATAATTCACTCAAGTGCAGTAGATTTAATATATGGCTATGCAATTAAGTTATCCGATGTCGATTTTTCCAAAGAATTTGTTCGGTATGTACACATTTTTAAAAACCGAAGAAAAGAGAGAAGTAAGTCATGTGACCCGGGTTACGGTTCAAGGGTCGATGGGTAGGATGGGTTACGAGTTCGTGTTAGGGTTGAGGGTGGGTTCCTAGCGGGTCAAGCCATACCCAATATTTTTTTAATAAATTTATAATTATTATGTATATATTCTTAGAATAATTCATATATATTCATAATATATATATATATATATATATATATATATAAACTAACAAGGAATGCCTTATTGCCTTATTCTTCTCTTTTTATAGCTTTGAAATCTTTCAATTCAATCATTTCCAATGCTGGACAAAACCAAATGTTGGAATGAAAAAGCACCCTTCCACCTCGGAAATGGAGAGTTTATATTAAAATGAGAAGGTATAAAGATATACATGTATCCCATTATCCTATATACAGTAACTTCTCACACTTTACTTAGATTTTATTTCCTACATTATAATTGTAGTGAATGAAGGGAGCGATATAAAGATATAAAATATGTTAAAGATTAGAAGACTCTTTCTAGAGAGACTAGAAATTGTTCACCTTCATCAGTGGAAACCCCTTTGCCCAAATTTCATTTGCCCAAAATCCCCTGTGATTCCTTATTATTTGTACCAAATCCTCCCAAATCCTCCTTTTTGAGTTAGAATCGGTCTTTCCCCTGATGTGGGTTGGCCCTGGATGCCCAAAGCTTGTTGTGCTTGTGAACAAATTGGGGGCGGTGTTGTCTTCCTGGCCGTTTTCTCCGTCGCCGATCGCCACTACCTACTCTCCTCTTGTCGTCCCTGGCCTGGTGCTCTAGTTCCCATCCATCTGTTCAAATTGGGATGCGAATCATGATCGGGTGGTTCGATGGTCTCGCCGTCCATGGTCTGTTTCCCCTTTATCTGCTATTGTAGCGCAAAATCAACCCCAATACTCCTTTGTTGTTGAGATTCGGCCATATCCCTTCTAATTTTGGCTTCCATTGCCCGCCATCGTTAATTTCAAAACAAATTGGGTGTTTTTGGTTGCACATCCACCACCCTCACCTTCCTCGTGTCCGTTTGTCACTCCTCCGTCGGCGATGGCCGCGGTTGTCTCCGGCAATATCGATCACCGTTCGATGTATTGATGTATGATTGTCAACATCCCTTTCGTCTCAATCGCTCCCCCCTCGTGTTCGTCCGTTTGTCAAGGGGTGGGTGCACCGCCGGCAGTGTCGCTTCCTTTTCGGCGGTGCCCCGTCGCCGGTCTTGGTATAATGCCTCGTCCTTGGCGTGTTGTCCTCGGTTTGCTCCTTGGCGTGCACGTTAAGGGTTGTTGCAGGTGTCGATTCTCCTTGGCGTGCAGGGTTTATTTTGTGCCTTGCACGCCAAGGCTAGATATCCATTTATAAAAAAAAAAAAAAAAATTAAAGGCTTGTACGAATCCTGCTTGGGCCTTTGGATAAATCCGGATATGGAGATTCGGGTTCTTGATATTGTCCTGAAAGGGTTTTGAGTACAACCACCCGAAAGGGTTTGAGAAAATCCCGCAAGGGTTTGTCGATACTTTTGCAGGTGAAAGCTTGATGGCGGTTTGTTCGAGCAGTTTGCGGCTCTGCTTCCGATGTTTCTAGGAGATCTTCTGCTTGGTTGGGGGACGTGGAGTCTGTAGTCGGGTCTGGATGGGGTCGAGGTGGTGCGCTCAAAGGCGACTCCGTATTTGGGATAGAGTTTTCCTTGGAGCTCGTCTGCACTACCCACAGGAGTTAGTTTCCTGCTGTACTACTGGCCCGCGGTACTACTGTTCGGTGGTGCTTGGCTGCGTTCTTCGGTGGCTTCCTCAGCTTTTCGGGTGTTTGGTCTTCTTGGAACGTTTGTTGTAGAGTTTATTTCGGTTTGGTTCATTCGCCTGCTATTTGTATTTCTGTTTTTAGGTTGCTCTGTTAGACGGTTCGCCGTCTGCTGACTTCGGTCGGCCTCTCGATGAGTCAGGCCTGTCTGACCTTCGAATTTTTACCTAATTAAAATAAAAAATAAAAATAAAGATATAAAATATTTCCACGTTAAAATGAGGTGGATGATAGGAAGTTAATTTTGTGAAGATATAAATAATAAAATCTTCTCACGTTGAAACGAAATGGATGATGGGTAGACCTGGGCAAATGCAGGCTGGCCCGTCTGGCCCGCTCGCGTTTTGGGACGGATTTAAATAGAGAGAAAAGTCCAAACAGATCGCTAAGTCCGCGGGTAAAGGCTTTGAAAATTATTATACAAAGGTAATAGTTTCAGATTCATATGAATGGGGCTTATCTAATTCGTAAATCTGGTTAGTTGAGTCATGTGTACATAGTTTTACCACCGCAATCTAAGATTGGTCGTTTATAGGGAGAAGAAAAAGAGATTGCTTGATGACCACATAAAAGCCGAAGGTGGTCCAAACTTATTAAATAGAATAAACGTAAGCCATTACCAAACTTGTACTACCTTTTTATCTATACGTGGTTTCTAGTCACCACTCACTACAAGTCTACAACGTTGTGTCATCTCCATAGGCGGAGCTAGGCGGAGGAAAGCGGGAGCATTTGTCCCCCCCTTTCATCTGACAAATTACCTATATTTGTTCTACTCGTCGATAGCTTCGATTTGATATATTATAAGACTGATTCCGATAACCGAGTAAAAAGTTATGAACGTTTAAAAGTTAAACACAGATTAATTATTTCAAATGTCTTTTAATAAATCATTATGCTTTTATATTTTACTTAATTTGATATTTTGCTAATGTAATTCAACCTAAGAGTTTCGAAACAAGAGGTTATATTACTAAATTCGATAATTATATAAGAAATTATGCAAGTTTAAAGTTTGTATATCTTGTTACACGTTATTGCATGATAAGAGAACAACAAGTTACATATGACTATGGGGTTGAAACGATATTTTTAGACGAAAATAAAGTTGTTATAGATTAAAACGATATCGTTTTCCTTTTAAAGAGAAAAATAACTATATAACAAACTAATGTCATAGTTTTAAACTAAAACACTACAATTTTGAAAAAAAAAACATTGTGTTTTGAACAAAAAAAACCTTGTATTAAACTAAAATATATCACCGTTTAATGTAAATTGAATATCATAGTTATGCTTCTCTAAACTATAGAAAAATCTACCGAAAAATGAATCAACAATTTGTATAAAACTTTGCCCCACCCTTCGATAAATTCCTGGCTCCGTCCCTGGTCATCTCTGAAAAAACTATATGTAAAGGTTCTATTGATACGATGAAAATCTCGTATAATATATATAGTGTAAGTTATAGTTTTAAAAATTGTATGAATATTATCCTAAATAAAAATAATAAAAAATGGCTAATTTTTTTTTACAAAAAATTCGACTGTTACAGCTTTCAAAATCGTGAGATTTTTTTTTTCCAATCTTTGCACCTTGTCTGATGGGGAATATCTCTCACGGTTTGTGAAAATGGATATTCTCACGGTTTTCAAAACCATGGCAGTTATACCGTGTATTTGGCGATATTTTGACCGTGTAGAAAGCAATTCAGTTAGTGTTTTAAAGCATGTGTCGTATCTGAACTTTTTAATTTAGTTTAAAATTATAAATCTAAAATTATATTATAGATGAAAATTTTATATTACATTTTTTAAAAAGTGTAAATCATGATATAAAATGTAGGGTTGTTATATGAACCGAACAGCTCGAGCTCGCTCACTTATTTAAACAAGCCGAGCTTGAACAAAATTTTAAGCTCGGTTGAAAGCTTGGCTCGTTCGAATAAAGCTCGGATAGCTCGAATTCTATGGAATTTCTAAAATTTTCTTTAATTTAACATGTTATAACTAAGTAAAACTACTTAAAGCTCGACTCGAGCTCGTTCATTTCCTAAACAAGCCGAGCTTGAACAAAATAAAAGGCTTGTTTAAAAAATAGGCTCGGCTCGACTCGATTCGAGCTCGTTTAACAAACGAACAAGCTTGAACATGACAAGTCCGACTCGTTCGGCTCGAATAACACCCTCAGTAGCAAACAAGCCCTTGGTCCCTTCTAAGGAGAAAAAATATGCTTAGTTTCCTTTCCACACAATGTGTATATACATTTCTATTAATTGATGTCATCATCTATGGAAAATGCAGGCCATTTTCCTTGCCATAATGCTGAGAGGATGAGCCCAACAACTTTCCTTTGACCGTCTGGCTGCTCTTCTAATCTGACTAAGCATTACAGTACTCGTTTATTTAGTGCCCTAATTGAAACATTACACTATATATATATATATATTTAGGTATAGTCACATGACTCAGTCGATTAGAGTCACGCACCAGATAAATCAACGAGTCAGGTAAAACTTGAATTTTATCCAAAGAAAAGGGATGGAGGCAGAGATCGAACTCGAAACCTCTTTACCACCCCTTACTCCACATTACTAGGCCGCCCCGACTGGGACAGGATTATAAATTCTTCGAACTTGGCTGAATTTGGTTGTATTATACTGAGATAAAAAAAAATACAATTCAACTTAATTAATCTTATTCATCTAATTCAATTACTAAATCTGATATTTATTAATTATTTTGAATAATTTTTTCCTTTCTGTTTTTTTATTATTAATTATTTTGAATAATTTTTTCCTTTCTGTTTTTTTATAAATTATATTTCCAATTTATTTTTTTTAAATAATATTTTACACCATATTTAAATTTCCGTTTCCTTACAATATACTCTGTGATTTTTTCATATTTTTTCTTCTTCTTCAAAAGCTATTTTAAGTTATTTTATTTACATGATTAATGTAGGTAAATTATTTTAAGGACATAGGAGAAAGCAATCTTGTAGGGAATCTTTTCCAATTTAGAGTCTTATTTTATGCTCTTATGGCATAGAATAGAAAAACCGTAATATTTTATAGAGTTTTATTACTTATATCTTCATAAAAAATCGTAATCTTTCCCAATTTAGAGTCTTAGGGCTCGTTTGGTTAGACGTGGGAAGTATAGTTCCTGGGAAGTTAACTTCATAGGAATTCAATTCCCGTAAATTGAAAATCATGGGAATTTAGAAATTGTGTTTGGTTTTGGATTTTGGATTATAGGAATTGAAATAAGAAAATAGAATTTTCCTATTAAAAAGAGTGGAATTGAAACTTACCTAGGGGGAACTAGGTAAGTGCACTTCCTCCAAAATAGGGGAATTCAAATTCCCAGGAATTCAACTTCCTGGATTTTTCTGTAATAAAAAACCCAACCAAACGCTGGTATTTTCTCCAATTCCTGGGAATTACTACTTCCTGGGTTTTTAGAACGTCAACCAAACGAGCTCTTACTAGTGTAATACCCGTGCCTTGAAGACACGGGAGCTTGATCCATTTTAATTTGAACATCATTTTATATATCTATATAATACTATATTAATATATATATGTATATATATACGTGTTTACAACAAAAATATGTATAAAATATTTTTTTATAATTTATAAATTAGTTGGAAAGAGATACGATACAAATTTTGAAAATGATTTAATAAGGCAAAGTAGTAATAATACTCAAACACACCATCTAATATAATTTGAAATAAATATATAATTATTATCATTAGCATAGATCTAAAAAAGTAAAATATAAGCTCCCGTACAAATATTAAAAAATCATAAGCACATGATTGTGTGAATAATTTTGAAGTTAAATATGTAGATGTACATAACTTATTGATTATTTTCATGAGAAAGATGGTTAGAAAGATAGAGAAATTAATAGTGAAAATAAAGGTAAGATGGTTAAAAAAAGATCCTTAAAGGTAGAAAAGTGATCTAAGAAGCCTCATCCAAGATGTAAAATAAGCATTAGTAATGCTTGTGAGTCTTAAAATATTATTTATTTTTCGATAGTCATTTAAGATGTCTAAAATAATTAAATTATAAAATAACACTTATTTGGCTCTAATTGATTTTTATAATTAATTTTTGAAATCGAATATTTACAAATTGATTATTACATGTTCATTGTATGTGGACATTGTGGGGAATATTGCAATCGGTTAAAAATGATAAATCAACAATTTCAATATCCAAGAATAAAATCAGCAAAGAATTGACGATATTCAATGTACGTAGACGATTAAAATAGATCACAAATTGACGTACAACATATCAAATTAAATAATATTTTAGTATAAAAATAGGAAACAAATAAGAAAATACCATTTGAATAAAAAATTCAAGTTTAATTGTGAGCGTGACACATCAGCAATATAAATGTCTCAATATTTACGACAATATAATGAAAATAAAAAAAAGGGAATGGATTCAAATCATATTTAAAATATGAAACAAATATTTTAAAGTTTCCATAATAATATTGACCAATAAGAAAATCTCATTTGAATAAAAAATTCAACTTTAATTGTGGGCGTGACACGTCAGCAAAATGCTAGCAGAATTAGTAATATTAATAGATCTTATATTCTCGCAAAAAAAAAAGAGTCTTATCTTATATGGCTTGCTATTGGCATGACTTCATATCGCCAAATGCATGATGCATTCACCAGATTTCGATGTTAGCAAAAGACTCACTGACACCAACTTCCAAAGTCGGGCATAGCTTGATGTGTTGTTAACTCCGTGACTATATCAAGGGTAATTTCAAAACTAATTTGATTGTTAATTCTGTTGCTATAAAGTTATTTTCTAGTCCTTATAGGGGATATGTCAACGTACATATGATGTCAGCATTGGTGACAGACATATTGACTTCAACTTCCGATGACAACGGGGATGTCAGGGACATGCCGTCTTCGACTTCCGATGGTTATGGACGCTATATCATCACCGATGTGTGTTTGGCGAAAAATTTACCGTTCTTATAATAACCTCTATATTTTGAGACGGATAGAGTATAAAATACAAATAATGTGACCCTTTCGGTCTCTCAGCCCTCTATATTTAGTTTCTCGTTCCCCCTTTCTCTCTCTCAGGAATCTTAACGGCTCTAGATTCCCTCCTACATTCTCTCTCTCCTCTTTATCTTTGGCCTCCTCCCAATCCCTAAGCTCGGATAACCCAATACGAATTTTGATCCCAATTTTGTTTCCCCTCTTCCTAATCTCCCATACTCCCTCCAATTTCTGCCTCTTGATGGTACCACATTGTTGAACACCATGAATTGCTTGTAGATTTTGGGGGTGATATCATCCACGACCGATTTCTCTTCGCTTTCATTCCGAGAATGAGCGTGATTTCAGAGGAAGAGGTTCAGAATCCGAATCTGAAGGAGAACGAATCTCTACAAGCTCTGGCGGCCGCCGCCGATGGCGAGGACTCCGGCTTGGTGCCGCCGAGCAATTTCTCGATGGTCGATGAGGGCGTCTACAGATCTGGATTCCCTCAGCCTTGCAATTTCGGGTTCCTTGAAACCCTAAAGCTCAAGTCCATCATGTAAGCTCCGTTTCTATAATGGAATGAAGCTGTTTATTTGTCATTTCTCTGGATGGAATTCTGATTTGCTTCTGCAAATTTGGGGCTTCATTGCAGATATTTGTGCCCTGAGCCTTACCCGGAAGAACACCACAAGTTTCTTGAATCCCGCAACATTAAGCTTTTTCAATTTGGGATCCAAGGGAAGAAGGTATATTCAATTCCATTTATTTTCCTCCATTCCTAATGATTTCTGAAAGCCAAGCTTCAAGCTTTCATTTCATTTTTAATCCTAATTCACCAAAATTTTAAATATTTTTGGATGTAAATAAATTCTGGTCATTTTCTGGATTGTAAAGTTTAAATCCTTTTTTATTACCTCTTTTCTGTTGCATTGAGTAATTTTCTTGAATTGATTTGTCTGCTATATTCATCCTGTGTGGGGTTGATTGAGATTGCAAGAAGACAAGCTGTGTTAATTTGTGGTCAGATTTATTCCACCTTTTCTAGAAAAGAAAAGATTGTGATTCAAATTTGGTTCTTTCAATTTTTGGGGTCACCTATATATAAAGTAGGACCCTTTCTATATGCCTTAGCCATTTGGATTAACAAATCGTTTATTGATTGTGATCCCTTTGTCGAGATCAGCTTTCGACTTTTCAATCTCATAGAGCTGTTATTGTTTCATTAGGATTGAACTAAGCCCTAGTTTCAGCTTAACAGGAGTTTTCGGTTTCAGCTTATTTTCGTCTTTTGAATGCGTATTTCGTGTGTTGAACTAAGACCTTGATGTTTCAATTACGCTGTCATACCGATGAAATTCGTTTTCCTTGTTCAGGAGACTTCAGTGAACATGCCTACAGACACTGTCACAAGAGCACTTCAAGTCCTTATTGGTAATCATCTTTCAATGGTTTCTTCTTGCCCGGTAATCCCCCTTTTTAAGTACTCGAGCACGAATAACATGTATGTGTTCTTGATATTGTGCAGATGTGAGAAATCAGCCAGTTTTGATCCATTGCAAACGCGGAAAGGTATAATCTCACCTCCCTGCATTCAAACATCCTCATGTGTTCAGAGTTGTTCTTTTTCTAAACATGTTTGTGAAAACTTCAGCACCGGACTGGTTGCCTTGTGGGGTGCCTGAGGAAGGTGCAGAACTGGCAGCTGAGCTCCGTGGTGGACGAGTACCAGCGGTTTGCGGGTGCAAAGGCGAGGCCAGCTGATATGAAGTTCCTAGGGGTGTATGACGTCGTGAACATCAGGCAGTGCCTCTACAGCATCATTTACCGCTACCATGGCTGCTCGAACAAGAGGCGGTTGCTCTATCAAGAGGACAGCTTGCCCAAGCCGAAGATCAGGTCCAGTTAGCCCCAATTTCGCCCAAATCCCCCGAATTTTATGAATGGAGGAAGCTTCTTTCTTTCTTTTTGGCACAGTACTCGTGATTTGTCATGCTGGTCGAAAACTCGAACCCAAACCCAGCTCGTGCCAGATTGATGAAAAAGGAGATTGAGAAAGTGTAGAGATGGATTCAAAGCATCATTTATAAACAAATTGAATCTTCATTTAAAATGTTGATTGCTAAAAACTTGAATTAACGGACATGAGAATATAAAGAGGATTCAGAATTGGGACGAAGTGATCGGTGATTCAGTGTATAGTGGCAATTCAATCACACAACATGTTTTGTGTTTGATTCAAAAAACCATTTTTAGAAAATTGTGAAAATGTCCTATTTTTACTTGGGAAAATAATTGTAAAATTGACCCTCTATTTATAAAAAAAAAACTCTCTTTACCCACAAACATCCACTCGTATGTGTAAACCGAGTCAAATATTAGACAAATCATTGTATGATATTTCAAAGAAAATTGGACGGAAAACCATAATTGAGAAAGCAAGACAAGGAACTTAAGGCTGACAAAGTAGGGGACAACACTGAGATATCGAAGAAAATTGGCAGATGGAAATCCGTCATTGAGAAAGCAAGACAATGAACTTGAGACTGACGAAGTAGGCGACAACACTTGCGAATCAACAAAACGAGCACGACTCTTCTGCCAAAGACAACGGTGTGGAAAACCAAATACTACTGAAGTAGCAATGCCAATAGGTGGTTTATCTACGGAAAAAAAAAACCATTATTTACAAAAATGTCCTCTTGTACAGAGTTTGGCAAATACTAGGTGATTGTGAGTAATTTTAAATAAATGGGCATTTTTTCCTTACACACTATTTTTTTCGACTACGTCGAGAGGTTTTGAATAATCCAAAAATATCATACCTATCCGATAAAAAAAATGTCACACATGAAAAATCACAAATGCCTAATTGACTGATTGTAAGTATTGATTTTGTTTTTCCTTTCTTAGCAAAAAATAGACGAAAATCAGTTATTTACTGAATTTTTGATGTATTTTTTCCATCAAAATGTTTGATGAAAACAATAATTAATTATATTTTTAATTTCTTTTAACCCAAATTATATATTTTAAGATTTTCTAATTTAATTTAAAACTAAAATCTACAACTATTCCTTTTACTAATCCAACTATCATATTTTTGTTATTTTTCTAAAATTTGGGGTATTTTTGTGAACAGAATATCAATTTGGTGTATTTATGTAAATTCCACTAAAAATATGGATAGACATCGAAATTGTAAATGTTCCACTTTGTCGTGTTCAATTCGCCTTCATCAACAACCCGCCATCACCACCTCCATTTCCAGGTCCCCTAGGGTTTCTCCATCGGAATCAGACGCCTAAGATCGGCCCCGATCCGCCATGACAGGGAAGGCGAAGCCGAAGAAGCACACGGCGAAGGAGCTCGCCGCGAAGCTCGACGCCGCCACCACCAACAGGGGCGGCGGCAAGGCCGGGCTCGCCGATCGCACCGGCAAGGAGAAAGGCGGCCACGCCAAGCTCGAGTGCCCGCACTGCAAAATCACCGCCCCTGATCTTAAGACGATGCAGATCCACCACGACTCCAAGCACCCTAAGATCCCCTTCGATGAGTCCAAGCTCAACAATCTCCACGCTTCTGATGCCGCTGAGTCATCCAAGGGCCGCCCTGGCATCCGCGGTAGCCTCAAGAAGTGATGAGTATCTCTAATCTCTCTCTTCTCCATCTTTTTTTATTCTCAATGTGTGGTTGTTTTGAAAGAGTTGATTTTTTTTTGGATCATGCTTCCTGTTGGTGGGAAGTCAAAAATGTAAATTAGCATGACTAATCGGATGTTATTGAGAAATAAATCTCCTAGTTTGGTGCTCTGTTGCCCTAACAAACTTGTTTGGCATGTATCTGTAATCTGCCAACCTCTAGTATATAGTTTGGTATACTTGAAGATGTTTTTCTGTCAAATTTGAGCTGTATCTCTACAGTAATGTTATTTTCTGATGGATCTTATGCAATGTGTTAGGTTGATTTTGATCATGATCTGATCATTGGGATATCTTAGTTGCTGGTAGAGTTTATCAAAGATTTTTGGAGGACAAGCTGATATTTGTTGGTCAGTTTTGCCTTTACATGTTAATCCTGTTTTGAATCTGAATATGAGAATTTTAGCTCGTTGCTGCTAATTTTGTTTGGGTATTTGTCCTAAAGGAATAAAAAGGTTGAGTGGCTGAGGAAAACCTTAGAGGTTAGGATTAGGAATGTACCAAGGAGTGAAACCATTTAGGGCATTGCACTATATCTATGCTGAAGCTGTAGTTTCAGTGACAATTTGGGCTGTTACTGCAATGAAGCCTGTGTTTGTGCATTGATGCCTTTTATTGTGATAAAATTTATTTATGGAGGCATTAGGGATGTGTTAGTAATACAAACATCTCAAATGGATGAACACTGCACTTCTCAATTTGTTAAGGAGTTTTAATAGGTGCCCATCTTTCATTTGCTATATGACATTCCCTTGTGTGTTGTGAAATAAATCTATTTTTGGTGCTCCACTGCCAGCTTAGGGGAATAAAGGATGCTTCAAGATGTTAACTGTCAAATTTGAGCAGTTTCTTTTAGTATTATTATTTTCTGTTGGATGTCTGTGCAATGTTAACTGTCAAATTTGATCTTGATCTGATCATTCAGATGGCATTGTTACTGTCAGTTTTGCCTTTACATGTAATACTATAAGGAATCTAGAATATCAACTTGAGGTTCAGCAGTGTACTAAGAAGTGAAAGTTTACTCCTAGTTGTGAAATCATTCGGTTGCTTACAAATGTTGGCGTCGAAGCAATTTATCCTGAAATGAAATCCTTTGTGGGTTGTCATGAGATGAGAGTTTCACTGACAATTTGTGCTGATAGTGCAATGAAACCTATGTTGGGCATTGATTGAGTTTTATTGAATATGATTTTTTTACAATGAACAAGTGGTATGTTGAATAGTAACACAAACATCTGAAATGATTGAGCACTGCACTTTTCACTTTGTTAATGAGATTGAATTGGTACCCATCTTTCACTCTCCAAAGGACATTCCCTTTTGGTGTTTTGCTTTTGCCTTTTAAACTTCAACAAATTGATGGTGGGTGGTGGTGTTGCTTTGGTGGGAAGAGTCATGTGAGCCTTTTAGAACTTGAAGAGCCACAACTCTTCACAGTTTTAGATTCTTGCTACGTATTGCAAGTGGATTTTTAGCCCCCTTTTAGGATTTGTCCCCAAGTTCAGTTCTTGTAATGAAAGCTAATCAAGACTTTGAAGCTCACCCAGGAATCTAACAACAAAGTGTCATATGTTGCATTGATAAACGAACGAATCGGAACTGCAAACGGATGGACCATGGAGATGATCCATAGTCATCCTTGGATGGTTGTAAGGCCGTTAACACTGTAACATACTTATCATTTGCAAGTCAGGTTAAGCTGTGTTATCGGATTGGATCGAGTTTTGACACTTTACTTGCAATTGCTCCTTCAATCGGTTAACTGGGGTCTGGTGATGAACTGATGATGGTTCAGAAACAGTGTTCATTCCTAAATCTACCCAAATCCAGTTTTCCTACAAACTATGATCAAAATCCAAAAGCAACTCACCCACACTTCCAGCAACCATTTCTGGAAATGTTGTTATACTCCAACTTAAACTACCGACGCACCGGCACCAGGGATACCTCCTCCACCCAAAAACTGTCTAAGAGCACACCGATGAGGAATCAGTCACATCGTCCTCCTCCTCCTCCTCCCCGCCCCATCCATGTCCACTTCCATCACCCTCCTCTTCCTTTGTCACTGTATAGCTCATCGCTGATGACCCAGCTGTCACGCTCTCTGCTGGAAGCAACCGGCCCAAAACCTCCGCTTTCCTCTTCCTCCTGTACTGCTGCCACTTCCTCAGCGTATCGGCATCCATCTCCTCCACTCCCCTCCTCTCCCCATCCTCCCTCACACCTCCCATTTCTGCCGCTCCTGTCACCCTAGTGCTGCCGAGGAAAACAAGGGGCCGGAAACAACAGAGCATGAGCGCCAGCAGCATAATGTACACATACAATGAGGTCCAGACGTAGAACGTCCACTTCCAGCTGCGGACTAGCTCCTTGGGCCACGGAAGCTGGGACCGGATGAGGATATGGGACTCGTAGAGCTGGGGGAGGCCGCCTCCTCCAGCTCCCGCTCTCGGGCTCATGGTGATTCGGATGGACTTGGTTCTCGGGCTGTTCTTCCCTGCCTCATGATACCGGAGAAGGTTAACGCTTAGCTTCTGGGCTTCGAGACTTGTTCCTAAGAGGAGTGGGATGCCCATCAGGAAAATTCGAGCAAGGCGGAGTGGACGGCTGTGGAATTGCAGCATACAGGGCTGGCTGGATCTTGCCATCAGAGTTCCATTGGTTGACAGTACCTCCCCTATCAGCTGATTATATATTCATCAATGCATTAGCTAATTCTCCCATATATGTGAACACATTAGGTGGGTTTTGATATAAAATGAAAAATCAAGTTCAAGCAAAATTTAGATCGTAGCACTTGGTTCTAATCCATGTATGAAATCAGGAATCATGATCTACAAATATGAATAGCTTAGATCTTCCTTTGGATAGCCGAGCAATCGGTTTATTTATGTCGATTTGTCTATTATGTGCCCTTAAGGCACATGATAAAGATGCTTTATTAAAAAAGAAAATCATAAAAAGAAAATGGGTGAACCCCATAATCTAATTTAAAAATTGTTAAATGGATGTATCCGGTGAAAATATTTTCCAATTTAACTTCTTATCCTATGCCTCAATGGAATAAGATATAAAATCCGTGTATATATATATATGAAAAAAATCTTAAAATTGTGATTAAAATAATAATTTGTACTCGAATAAAAACTAAAGAGACTCATGCCCTATTAACTTCTTGCCAGCTAAACTTAATTGTCTTTTGTAATTAATTTCTTTTTTTACTCCTAAAACTTGTAAAAAAAAACCATATAACTTCATTTCTCATTTTTTCTTCTTAGATCCACCTTTGTTGTATCTCTTTTCTTCATCACTATAAATAACCTTTAGAAACTAGCACATAGAAACATGATCGAACAAAATAAATGAATGAAGCGAGAACAACGAACCTGAAAAATGCCGACGTGTTGATTATAATCCGACTCTGGCAACACCATGACGATGGACACATAGTAAGTATGGCCAACAGGGACACCGGGAAACCCCTTGTGCCGTCCTCCAAAGGAGAAGACCGCCACGGGGCGAAACTCGGTGTAGTCAAAATGGAGGTTCTCCCTAACAACCACCGGCTCCTCCGCCCACATCCTGACGGTCCCCACACCGATCGCCACGGCAACAGCTAGGGCCACCGTCAGCGCCATGCATGCGTAGGCGGCTCCGATGAGGCCGTAAACGACCTTCTTAAGAAGCATACCGGGGGCGCCGGTGGAGGAGCGGCGGTGTCGGTGGGGGAGGAGGGCGGTTGCAAGGAAGTCGGCTTGGGATTCGACGGTCTTGATGAGCCAGGCTGCTGGCTTGAGGAGGAGATCGAGGGCTTGGCCTGCGCTGTCACTTAATTTCTCCATTGTTGCAGAGAATGAAAGAGATTGAAATGGAAATGGCGAATCGAGAGAGTTTCTGAACAATTTTGCACGTATGAAGAGGAGATGATGCAATGTGGTGGCATGGCGACGCCCGGAGTTGACACGTGTCCCTGTGGTGGCCTTATTAGTGTCCATCTTACTATGTCGGAGACCCAAAGATTGGGTTTGATCTTGATTTTTTTTTTTGTAATGTATACTAAAAGTTAATTTAACATTTAGGGCCCGTTTGATATCCATATACGTATATCAGATATGGGTATGAGATATCGATATCAGGGATATGGGTATCAAATCTGATATCTGATATCCTGTTTGGTATGCTAAGTATATCAAAATATAGGTATCAACAAAAGAAGCTCTAGGGGTCTGTTCTGGGTTTGGGTTGCACAAAGGGATCTGTTCAGAGGGGTCTGAGGGGAGGGTTTGGGGTCTGAGTGGTCTGTTCGCAGGGTCTGTTCGGAGGGCATCACAAGGTTGTACAAGGGTCTATTCGGAGGGATTTGATGCTCAAAAGGGCTTGACGGGGAACCTGAGAAGAAGGAGCCTCCATTTGTGGAAGAAGTAGAAGCAGAAGAAATGGAGGACGACATTGATTTCTTCTTGGACCTCATTTGCGAGGCGGAAGAAAGAAGAAGCTCCCTTCAGAATCCGTTGTCAAGCAGACGCACCAAACAAAGATGCAGAGGGCATCACATGAAGCCCCCTTCAGAATCCATTGTCAAGCAGATGCACCAAACACATATGCAGAGGGCATCACATGGGGAAACGATGGGAGGGAGGAAAGAAACCCTAGAAATTGAATCAAAGAAATCGGATTTGAGGGAGGATTGAAAAACTCGGAGAGAAAGACAAAGAACAAAGGAGGACTCTGGTATGGAACAGAAATTTGTATGGGGGAGGACGGATCTAAGCCATCTCTGTTCTTTCGAGAGAGAAATCCACATAGAAAACCACTCTATAGAGAAGCGTTGAGGAAGAAAGAAGAAGAGCTTCTATTTTGCTATCCTCTATTAGAAAGGTATATCAAAGTAGAGGAAAATACAAAGGAAGGAAAATATGGGTATATCAGATTGATATCCATATACCTATTTGCCAAACACAAGGTATGGGTATGAGTGATATCCATACCCATATCTGATATAGTATATCAGTACCAAACGGGCCCGTAGATTTATTATTGTTCAGCTTTGTATGATTGAAATTGAGAGTTTTCAGAAATCAATCCAGATCAGAATCAAGACACATATGATTCAATGTAAATCCCTAAAACACAAGGCTGAATACCAAAAGCTGACCAATCAAGCAAACAGATAGAAAATTGCAAAAAGAATAAAAACAAGGTGGTTAAGGTTAGATATTTCGAGACCAAGAAAATCTCATTTCTTACCGAGGCGTATGAACTTCCATTTTTGGGATAGAGACATTCTGTTTTCTGATTGTAAGGCATAAACCTTCCTTGTTTCAATGCATTTGAACTTTTCATTTCCGGGATTGGGACTAAGGTTCCAATTTCGGGGCACGATCCTTCTTTTCAAGATGGAGACTTTCGGTTCCTGAAATCTACTGCAGCTTATCATAAAGCAAAAAAAGAGTACAATGTCACTTACTGACCATCCATAAATTCTTGAGTGTAAATGTGTAATAGACCACCCACAAACTGTAACTCAGCATCAACAAGTCTTAATGTCACTTACTGAGTTATCTTATCCATTTCCGAAAGATGTGAAAATGAATGTCTGAATCTGCAATTGAAATGTAAACACATAATATTCTTATCAATCTCACTACTCACTAAGAACCAAATCTCAATCAAATCTGAACCTACAAAGCCACTCCCTTCAAAACCATATTATAATTGTAAGTGAAATCCAACCCTAACAACAACAAAGACATTTGATATTTCTGTTTTTGTATCCATTTTCATCCTCTTAAGACTTCAGACAAAATAGAAATAATTCCAGAATAAAATTCAAGATACCATATGATTCGATGTAAATTCCTAAAACACAAGGTCATTGCAATCAACTCACTAATCTCCGTATTGCCATTGACAAATATCCGATATGGTACCGACCTACGCAAATGACAAACACAAAACAAGGAATCAATACATTATCCATCAACATACAAGAATGACATCACTCAATAAAAACAACTTCAGAGATTCAAAATCAAGTGAAATTCGAACCCGGGTTAATCTTTTCTGATATATTAGGATATATTTACATAGAGGCCCAATCCGGCCCAATAACCTATCCGAGTCGGCCCAACACCCGATACAGGCCCAATCTAGCCCATATAAAAGCTAAACCGACTTTGAAATTGCCCTCTTTCTTCCCCAAATTGAAAACCCCCAACGTACGATTCGAAGCTCCCTCTCTCTCACTCCCGCCGTCCTGCCTGCTACCATGGCAAGAGGCGATCTCGATGATTACAGCGACAGCGATGACGACGACGACCGTTTGCTCTCCGACATTCGGGCTGTATCTAACGCCTGCTTGCACTCCGCACCCGGGGACGCTTCCGGCACACACAACAAGTTCGATTCTTTCGCCGCGGATTCGTCTGACTCCGACGACGATTTTGAGTTCCTGCGCGACGTTCAGGCCAAGTATGGAGGTGGCGGAGGCGCTGATTCTTGCCTGCCGTCCTCGCCGCGACCTAATTTTGGGCTTCCGATTGGGAATTCTGAGTCCGACGACGAGGATGATTTTGAGATACTGCGGGCGATTCAGCGGAGGTTCGGCCAGTATTCGGCTTCCGGGACAAATTGCGGTGAGGTTGGAGAACCTGAAGGTTTGGTAAGTAATGACGATTTAAATTCACCGGTCGATGGAATCGTAGAGGCTAGGGTTGGTGATGGATTTGATGGCAATGGGGAAGGTTTGTGTGATTCAGCTATGGATTTGGAAACTTTAGATGATGGTGTTGAAAATCGACCCTCTGAATTACCGAAAGCTGCACTCGCGTTTATTGATGCTATTAGGAAGAACCGGCTGGCCCAAAAGCATCTTAGGAGTCAGATGACGAAAGTTGAAGCTAGGATGGAGAAGGTCAAGGAAACGATAAAGGGGGTTAAGATCATGTTGGAATTTGATGTACAAGGGAGGAGGAAGATGACTGTGAGAAGGCAAGATGATAAAGTGCAATTGATTTCAGGCCCCAAGAAGTGCAAGAAAGTGGCTTCTGCAATGAAGAAGGGCCCAAAAGAGAACTCTCGTGTGATCAATTACAGGAGTGCTTTTGCGGAGTTCCCTCAGTGGGTTGCCAAGGAGAGGTGGACGAAGCAGGAGCAGGGTAATCTGCGGAAGGGCATAATCCAACAGCTTCAAAAGTGTTTGCTACTTAAGTCGATGGAGCAAATGAATGAGTCTGAGGAGGGACCTGGATGCTCGTATGGAGTGGACGAGGTCATTTCCAAGATTGGGGATCTTAAGAAGGATCCAGAAACCTATAAAAAAATTAGAGCATTTCTTCCGAATGTTGACTGGGAGGATTTGGCTTCCACCTATGTCCCCAAGCGATCTGGGCGAGAATGTCTAGCTAGGTGGATAAACTTTGAAGATCCGTTGATTAAGGGCCAGGACCAGGGCTGGACAAGCCTGGAGGATAAATGTCTCTTGCATTTTATCCAAAATCTGGGACACAATTGGGCTGCTGTTGCTGAAGCTCTAGGGACCGATAGGACCCCATTTCAGTGCTTGATGCGATATCAGAGGAGCCTCAATCCGAGCCTAATCAAAAGAGACTGGACTCCTGCTGAAGATGCTAATCTCACAGCTGCTGTTCAAACTTATGGCGAGAGTCATTGGACAGTTGTTGCTAGTATGTTAGAAGGACGAACAGGTCCACAATGCTCAAACAGATGGTTGAAAACCTTGCTCCCATCCAAACAAAGAAAGGGCCGTTTTAGTCCAGACGAGGACAAACGTCTGAAGATTGCTGTGATGCTTATGGGTAGCCAATGCTGGAATAAGATTGCTGAATTTGTGCCTGGCCGAACACAAGCAAGATGCAGGGACAGATGGGTGAACTCTCTTGACCCCTCTTTGAACCTTGGTAAGTGGACAGTGGGGGAGGATGCAAAGTTGAAAGAGGCTATTCGAGTACATGGGTATTGCTGGGCCAAAGTTGCTACATGTGTGCCTCCACGAACTGATAGTCAGTGCCGAAGGAGATGGAAATCTTTGTTCCCAGATGATGCTCTTCGAGCTCAAGCTCAAAGAATGGTGGAAAAAGCTGCACTTCCTTCCAATTTTGTGGACAGGGAACCCAATCGTCCTTCTCTCAGGGCAAATGATTTTATACCATTGGCCCTTGAATATAATGTCGAAGATGCTGATAGCTCGAGGAAAGGGAAGAAAAGGTCAACCAGAGGGAAAAAATCTTGCAAAATCAGCGATACAACGTTCTGCAATATTCCGAAGAAGCCTAGATCATCCAGAAGATGTCGGAGGGTGGATGTTTGTTGGGAAGTTCCAGTGTTACATCTTGGCCACTCTTCTGAAACGATTGATATGTTACCGAGTAAAAGAAGAAAGGCTAGAGGCTTTGATTTCAAACAGAATAAATGTGCTGAAAATGATCTAACTTTAGCAGATTTAATGAGATCCTTTAAAGCAGCTCGTAAGAAAAGAAAGAGAGGGGAGGATATGACTAAAAGTAGAGGCAAACATGCTGAGGTAGAAGTTCAGAGAGAAAGTAGTGTAAATAGAGATGAAGATGCCGGATCTGTCTGCACAAGTGGTTCAGGGGTCAAGGGCAGGTTGTCCTCAGGAGCCGAATTGAATAGTTCTTCTGTCCTGTCAGGAAAAGAACATCAAGTGGTTCAGGCGGACTCTTCGATTGGTTCAGGATCTGAGCTGGTAAACTGTTCTGGTGATAGCACTAAGCACCACGATGGGGATGAAACTGTTGTGAATCAAAGTGCAGTCACTAGGAAGCAGCCGAAAAGGAGGAAGAGAGTGGACCCTGTGAAGCCAGAAGCAGAAGAGTGGGAAAATGTCCCATTAGCAAGTCTATTTGTGAAAACTGCAAAGTTGAGGAAAGGAAGTTGTAACTAGATCATATGCTGGCTAAGCGTGTAGGAAATTTGTTGTTAATCAACTGATATTTATTACTGATATTTTGACACTTGGTATTTTTCGGTTAGTGTGAGGGGGTCAATTGAGTGTGATTGATAGTTAGGAGAAATTGATGCACACATTTCTCATTGCTTTTCCCATCTGATTTGCTTCTTTTCATTGCTTTTCTCATCTGATTTGCACTGTAAAAGAAGCAAGCAGGTTTTGTTCCATTCCACTGAGACGTGTAATGTGCTAGAGGTTGTATATTTTGCTTCCAAATAGATGATCCAGTTTTGATGCTATAGAAGAACCTTTGAGTTCAACTTTTCATTCATCATGTAATATATTCAGCTATTATGCCACCCATCCCTGAATTGATTACCTCAGATTCCTAATGCTATCATATTTAAACTTACTGCTTCCTGCACATAGAAGCACATACACATGCTTGAACTCTTGGGTTGCATTCACGGATCAGCTAATCTTTGGTTACTTCTGAAGCTTAGCTTACAAAGTAACAAGCCATGCCATGGCAGACGTTTTCTCTTCCCATGGTAACAAGCCACGTCATGGCATGGGTTGATACTTTACATGTCCTCCACTGTAAAAAGGCAGATAAATCCCAGAAACAAGCTTACCCAGTGCCCATTCCAGGCTCCTGAATAGTTTAACTCCTTTGATATCTGTCTGATTTTTCTTAATGTTAGCTGTTGTGACATACTTGCCTAAGTCCAAAGCTGATAAAAGAAAGAGCCTCCTTGGAAGCGCCGAAGAGTCCAAAGATGGTCAAGGAGTGTCTGAGGTATGCTATACTTACCGTTCTCCTGTTCTTTTGCAAGTTTCCTGTCAGTGTCCATGATGAATGTTTAGGATCTTTGCACATTAGCTACTTGAGGTATAACCCACTTGATTAAATCTTTCAAAAAATAAAATTTATAATTTTCTTGATTTAATTGTTGTTTGCCTTTTTCTTGAGGGACGGGGAATGTACTTATAGACGACATTTAAGTGTTGAGAAATGGGAATGCCTGCCTATCATGCAACCTCATTATCTACATTCTTCACGAGCTTCTAATTTGATAGATTTTAGATTTTTTTGGTCAGTACGCCCATTGATTATTTCCCTTACATGGTTAGTTATGAAGTGTCTTGTAATAGCCCATGCAACTTTAAACATATGGTCTCAATAAAGCAATTTTGAATTCCTTTATGATGCGATGGATAATATCACTAATTCACTATTTGAGATGCATTTTTTCCATCGGACTTTTGACTTTATCATGAGTTTACATATCCTTTTTCAGGGGGCTGAAGAAGCTGAGCTTGAGTCAAAGGATGAAGGTCCAGAGGAATGGATTTCATATTGGAAGCCCAATATAATGATCAGTTTGGTTGATGATTTTACTAGGTTTGTTGATCTGGTGTAATTCCTCAAAATTTGCATCACATATGATATAATGCATATGGAAGCATGCTTGATGGTGAGGGTGATCAGCTTAAGGTACCTGACTTTCTGATGATGTGAAACCATTTGTTATTGACCATACAGTAGTTTTACTGTCAATATTCTCAGTGCTATGATTTTAACAGATTATGCTCACTTTTTTTTTGGCAATAATTGTTTTTCATGTTAATCTTCCTTGTAACATTAAAACATAGATGCAGACAAATCTATCTAATATGATAACATGGTAACACCATTGAGCATGAGGTATAGTGAATAAAACATTGTGGCAAGTGATTGAATATCAGACAAAGCAAGATGTTGAATTCTCATGTTGTAAATTCCTGAAACAGTAATTTTGTATAACTGCGTAACATAGTTACAAATGGTGAGATCCAAACTGATGACTCTCACACAAAAGGGCCTCTATCACTCCTTAACCGAAATCCTCCCAAAAAGCTAACTCAAAATCCCCCTAATCCATCCTTTCTCCCTTAGTGTTTTGCCTTTACACTTAAGGGAGATTCTAATTTTACATGATTCAATAATTTGCATAGCGCATTCAGAAGCTATAAACGGGGATCCTCTAAATATAACTCTATTTCTCGCTAACCATGTGAAATAAACCAAGCCTCATGTTGTAAATTCTCTGGTGAATAAATAAGATAACGAAGCATTCTTTATCAAAATGATATGGTTACGTTGAATATAATGCTAAAAAATGTGATTAGATCAAGTTTGTAAGTAGATTAAAGTCGGGTTGATGATTATTGACGTCTTTTTGTTAAGTACTTGAAAACATTTTCCTAAAAGAATTTTTCATAGCTGTTTTTGTGTTACGTCTAATTCCTTTTCATTGTAAAAATAATGACACTTGCATATATTGCTCTGAGTTCTGTGATACTGATTTGGAAGCCTTGTCAACTGTTTGTGACCTACTCCTCCTGCGGAAAGTATTTCTTGAAGGAAATCCCTATCTTCTGGTGATCACTATGGTTGTCTCATTGTTTCATTCCCTCTTCGACTTTTTGGCCTTCAAGAATGGTAAGCAATAGCTATTTTGTGGCCTCAATATTATGTTATGGAATTTATGCTGTTCTATCTGGTGTATTTAGCTTATCATAGTTACATCTTAATGTGATAGACATACAATTCTGGAAAAAGAACAAGTCCGTGGAAGGTTTATCTGCCAAAACAGTTGTTGTGAGCTTTATCAGCCAACTGATTGTCTTTCTCTACCTGCTCTACAATGACACTTCGTGGATGATACTTGGAAGATAGGGAAAGCTATACACATCAAGGTATTACTCTTGATTCATAATCATACATTCATATTGATGTCATCATGTTTCCATCCGCCATCCACCTCCTGAAAAAGAGAGAAAAAAAAGTGTTCAAAAGAATCAAAAGAGAGTAGTTTCACTGTGGAAGCGCTGCCGGAAGGGCAAGCAGTTCTGATCTCTCAACTATTACTCTTAACATTTAACACCGTTTTATTCTTTTGGCAGATGGGTCTACCCAGTTGATCACAAGCGAGTGAACGGGTTTGGATTCGGCGGTGAGGATGAAGATCAGGCCTCCAATCCACCACAGGTAGAAGCAGCTAAAGCCAGAGAGGATGAGAAGAAAACCAACTAAGCATATGCTTCATTGCATAGCCCTGTTTTGCCTTTGTGCATTTTGAATGATTAGCTTTTATGATACACAGGTGATATTTGTTTAGCATCTTAGCTTGCAGAAAATCTGTTTTCAAGTGAATGAGAAGGTGTTCATTTCTCCTTGTTCATGATTTTGATTCAGCTTCAATAATTTTGATTCAGCTTAAGAGGCGGCAAAGCTTTTGGCGCCTGGAAAGTACTTGTGGGTAGTACCCATAGGTCCCCAGTTCGAACCCCGGAATGGCCGCTCTTTATTTACCAATTCAAGGCAAAGCTTTTGGCAATGGTTCTTGAACTTCCCTAGTCGGAATTTGTTTTCCTTGATATTGTTGTGTTAAGGTGGATAACCGTTTTTTTTAATCATGGTACTAAGAGTATGATTTTCCAACAACAACAGCAACAACAACAACATCCCAGGATATCCCGCGATAAAGCAGGGTCTTGGGGGTCAAGATGTACGCACTCTTACCCCAAACTAGTCGAAAGAGTGTTTCCGATAGACCCAAAACACTAAGGCATAATCAACACAAGGAAACAAGCCAAATGATAGAGAATGAGGCAAAAGGAAGTAGAGAGCCGGGCAGAAAAGAAGCGTAAACGGAATGACCCAACACCCATCCTCAAACTTCTAAACATCGGAAGTCCGAATGCACCTCCTCCAGCGGTCTCTATCCAATGTCATATCTTTCGAAAGGTTCAGCAAATGAAGAACAAGTGCCATTAGACCAAGCTCGAGGGATGAGGAGGACCTGAGATAACATCGGAAAAATGTTATGGAATGGACGTCGATGTATATGATTCGCTAAACTATGGTGTTAAGGACAGGGGCGGATGTTGGACCAAGCAAACCCAGCAATTGCTGGGTAAGAATTTTGTAAGTAGTGTGGGGAGAAATAAATTGGTGGGTAATTCTTTTGATTGACCGACTTTATTAATTTTGGTGTCCAAAAATCAAACCATGTACGTATATATCTCCAATTAAATTACGATAGAAAGTTTTCAAATTCGTATTTTAATTCTTTTTTTTATAGCGTCGTATTTTAATTCTTGATTATATATAACGTAATTATATTTTTAGTATTCTTGTATGACTATTAATATTTTAAATTTTATTGGGTTTTAAATTTTTATAATTTGATTGTAAAAATTGAGATTAGTGGGTTTTATAAAGTCTATTTTTATATTTGATATAATCTATTAATTTATTAAGTAATTCATTGTAATACAAAATTGCTAGAATAAATTTGTGCAATTTTTAAACTTATACAATACTCTAATAATATGAAACTCGATTGATTAAATTATATTTTTCTATTTGTAGTAAAGATGATGATAATCAAACTTCAAAGTAGATATGGAAAATAAAATACTACTATACAATTGGAAACTGTATTTTTGCTAGGCGAAATTTTATCCCTTTATTGTGATTATTTTTCTGCTCACCTAACTTTAAAGTACTAGATCCGCCACTGGTTAAGGATGAACGATAGATCATAGATCTTGTAGTTGTATCAGATGATTTGCACATCTTACAAATTACCTGTTTCCTGTACAGTGACAGGTTTTTACTGTCATTACTTGACCTTATTTTCAAAGCTTTACACTTGCCTGTTTCTTGCACAAGGGAAAAAATAAAAATAATTGCCGTAGCCAGGAGTCGAACCTGGATCGCGTCCACAAACTTGCATAGTAGACTAATACAGTAATCTATTAAGCTGTGCTACTACGGCTTTTTGTCGTTTTTATCAAATTGGATCTTAAGGATACTTGAATTCCAAGTTTTAAGAATATTTGATTAATATATTTATCTATGTGTTTAAAATAACTTAAATTTAAAACAATATCTTCTAAATTATGTTAATTAATTATATTAACTTTATAATAAAATTATAAACTTTATACAATAATAAATAATTAGTTAATACAATTTATAATATATTTTCTTTAAAATTTACGTCATTTTAAACACATTATAATTTTATTAAACAAACACTTTCAAAGTGATTATAATTATAATCCAAACAAGCACTTTTCAATGAGAGTATTTTAATGCAAAGTATAATTAAAAATATTAATTTGCCATTTGTTATAAAAATGGAATTTATAATGTGTGCCCATAAACACACATTAGGCAAATTAACTATAAAGAAAAATAGTTTAAAAAAAAATTGATTTTCCCCGGTTTAATGCATTATGCTCTAGAGTCGTTTTAATGCATTAAAACTATAATATCTTTAATAAATTCCTCATCAAATTGTGGTATTACGTCTCTTTGTTACTTTAGTCAAAAGCTATGATTTCATACTGTATAATGTCGTCCCTTGCATATGTGATATGTTGTTGTCTAACATAATAACTCCGTAAGGACAATGTTAAGGACAATCTTAGATTGTTAGTGTTTGTTGATTCTTCTTTAGAAACAAAAAACAATGTTTGATATGATAGGACAATAAAACATATATAGTCATCCGAAAACACATTTTTCTTAGGTGAGACAACCACATTACGACATGCCTCATCAAATACAATGATTTAGCCAAATTACACTTGCTAACATGCGTTCAAATAAGAAACAAAGGCTAACTCTGATTATTTTGTTAATATATTATTATGTACTGGTCTAGACGACACTAATTATTACCTATGCATCTAATGACGAGATAATATCGTCTCTTAAATTTGTTTGACATTTTGTCATATTTTTTTAAAAGTTAAAAACTTATTCATTAAAAAACTATTCCCTCCTATTTTCTGAGAATTCTAAAAGATTATATAAAATATTATTAATTTTTAAAAATAATTTTATACCTATTATTACTAACTATGAAATTGCTATATTAAAAAAAATTGATATTTTACCTACTCCGGGAGAGAGAGCAGAAAAAATAAACTACTATTCCATCTCAAAATATAAGTCATTTGACTTTTTTTACAAGCGTTTTAATAACCTTAAAACTCTATAAAATAAGTAATATTAATTTTTCAATATTTTTTATATGAATTCATATTAGTAATTCTATTTAGTATGAAATTATTTTTTAAAAGTTGATATTTTATGTTAGTTTTATCCTCGGCGAAAGGGTATTTTAATTTTGATAAGAACAAAAAAAAAGTACAATTAAATGAAAATAACATAAAAGATGTCCTTGAGTTCGTCTGCTTCCAGTCGTTTTCGTTAACTCGTTGAGAGAAGCCTTAAATATCAGCCTCTCAGAGGCCCTCCAGAGAACTGCCCTTCTTTTCTCTCTCCCCTCTCTCTCTCTCCTTTCTCTCCCAACACTTCGATCTCAGAGAAAAAAGCCCTTTCAAGGCTCTCCTGTTTTTCGATCAATTTCGATCTTGTTTATGAGGTATCTATCTCAATCTTTCGCTCTCTCTCTTATCTCTGTTGTGAATTTTCTTCCCCACATGCTCTCTCGTTTTATCCAGATCTACTGTGTTCCCAAATTCCAAGCCTTTGTAAAGATTCAATCTTTATTCTCGTCTATGGTTTCATTTGGTTTCCATCGTTTGATGATTTCGGCGTTTTAATTGATTTGGGGAAAATATTACTCCCTTCATTGTCTGGTAAAGTGGTAATAGTCGAATTAGAATTAGGGTTTTTATTCAATTTTGAGACTTGCAATTCGCTTTTGTTTCTAGATCACGTTTGCAGTGGTTCTCTGAATCTGATTGCTTGATTGAAATATGATATTTCTGTCGCCGCACTCTATTAATTAGGGTTGTATTCATTTCCGATTTAATTACTAACTCTTTCTCTGGTTCTTCTTTTGGTGGTTCCCCAATCATTTGTGCAGCTCGAAGGAGAAACCCACTCTCGGGTAAGCGTTTCGAATTGTGCTGGTCTTTGTTTGTGTTTATTGAAATTTTTGAATTTGATTCTTTGAATTTGAGGTTCACTGGTTAATGTTATGATGTACGATTGTTAGTAAAATTAAGCATCTTGGCATATCTTGTATTTCTTCTTTCAATTTGATTCTTTGAATTTGGTGTTCACTGGTTTTTCGGTCCATTATCATGAATTATCATGATAACTGAATTATTCCTTTTCTTACCTCCATTGGTGGTAGTTCATAGTTCAGATTCTCTTATGCATGTCTGAGGCATTTGTTGTTAGTCATGATCCTTGATTTCGGCAACTTCTGTTCACTTTTTGAATAATTTTGTGAAATGGGGTACTATAAGGGAATATTGTGTCATGTATAATCTCTTTATATTCGGTTTGTTTTAGTTGAAAGCTGACAGCCAGTGTGGATTTTGATAGGCATTCAGTTTGATATTTTAAATTGTTTTTCATGTTGTAGTGGTACGCGGATCAAGACCCGCAAACGGAATATAGCGGCGCCTCTGGACCCTGCAGCTTTTTCTGATGCAGTGGTCCAGATTTACTTGGATAATGCTGGTGATCTGGTAAGTGACCTAAGTTAGTGTTTTTGTTTACTTCATAAGGTTATTTGTGATGACATGCTATTCTTTGTCTGTAGGAACTTGTTGCAAAAACCATCGAGTCCTCTGAGCTTAACTTCTCAAGATACGGCGACACTTTTTTTGAGGCAAGTTTAATATAAATTTGGCTTCGGTCTTGTGTCTGTCTATCCGTATATGTCAGGTTTTTGTGTGGATATGATGTTCACTATTGGGTTATTGAATTGAGTTAAAAGTGTATGTTGGAATGTGCTAATTAATTTCCTATATGCAGGTTGTCTTCATAGGGGGTCGTACGCAACCTGGAACAACAAAGCCTGATGAGGGAGAGCACCACACTTACTCGATAATTGACTGTGAACCTAAACGTGAAGCTATTCTACCATATGTACTTTACATACAGAAGGTTTTGCGTAGGAAGCCTTTTCTGATCAAGAGTCTCGAGAATGTCCTACAAAGATTTTTGCAATCTCTGGAGCTGTTCGAGGAAAATGAAAGGAAAAAGTTGGCAATCTTTACTGCCCTTTCATTGTCTCAGAAGCTCTCAGGTTTGCCACCTGAGACGATATTCCACCCGTTGCTCAAGGATAACCTTGTGGCCAAAGGGCTAGTTCTCACATTTATCACCGATCTCTTCAAAGAGTATCTTGTTGAGAACAGTCTTGATGATCTGATTGCAATTCTGAAGCGTGGTAAAGTGGAGGAGAAGCTTCTTGACTTCTTCCCTTCTTCCAAGCGATCTGCTGAAGCTTTCTCCGAGCATTTTACGTAAGTCTTGTAAACATGAGCATTTCACCAATATTCTGTTATTACTTGCCGGTGTCATACATCTGTGCCATGTGAATTTGGTTGTCTTATTTGAATCATCTAGCTACTTCCATGTGAATTTGACTTTAGCATTCTGAGTGTGTTGCTTTGAGTGATCCAGAATGGAAAACAATGCACTAGTATGTTGATTATCTTCTGATAATGGTTCATTCTGATACGCAAATGTTTGTTTTATACAGCAAAGAAGGCATGGTCCCACTGGTTGAATACAATGAAAAGAAAATATTCGAGGTGAAGCTGAAGGAAATGAAATCTGCGTTGACCACTCAAATCTCGGAAGAAGCTGATATTGATGAAGTCATTGAAACGGTTAAACATCATGTGAGAGAAGCTAAGCTTCCGGACGCTGAGGTTGTGCGTGTTTCATGGGATGTGATCATGGATTCTGTTCAGTGGTCGGGGAAAAACCAGCAACAGAATGCAAATTCTGCTCTGCGTCAGGTATTTTTCTATCTCATTCCACACAATATATGCATTTTTTGCTGATATTTTTGGGTCCATTACTCCATTTGTAGCATGGTACGGACAATATCACTTATGAATTCGTTAATACTCTTGGATGGCAGGTTAAAACATGGGCAAAACTGCTGAATACTTTCTGTACGAGTGGGAAGCTTGAGCTGGAGCTTATTTACAAGGTTCAGATCCAATGCTACGAGGATGCCAAACTGATGAAGCTATTCCCAGAAATGGTGAGGTCTCTTTATGACCTTGATGTGCTCGCGGAGGACACTATCCTCCATTGGTTCCGTAAAGGAACAAATCCAAAGGGCAGGTATGAACTAGATAACAGTCTCTCTTTTGGTTTCGCTGGGCATCTTCATTATGATTTGTTCTATGTGTGATTAATTGCCCATTTGTATGTTCCGGCAGGCAAACATTTGTCAAGTCTTTGGAGCCGTTCGTGAAATGGTTGGAGGAGGCAGAAGAAGAAGAGTGAGCTTTCGAAAAGCCTTGCTCGATTGATTCCTTTGTTATGCCTCATGAACTTCAATGCTTCTAGTTCGTATGAGCCTGTGATTTGCTCTCATGATATTTTCGATTTTTAACTTGCATTTTCGTCTTTATTGTGTGTACCATCAAATACTAC
The DNA here is from genome assembly GCA_037127255.1 of Persicaria tinctoria. Taxonomy (NCBI): domain Eukaryota; kingdom Viridiplantae; phylum Streptophyta; class Magnoliopsida; order Caryophyllales; family Polygonaceae; genus Persicaria; species Persicaria tinctoria. The sequence continues at coordinate 1,955,079 of JBANSL010000014.1, forward strand.
ATGATATCAGAACTAACCTTTAGTTTGCTTTGGAAGTTTGGCATTTGTAATTGCAGATTTTGCTTTTTATGCTTGGATGAGATATTGGGTTTCATCCCTTCTCAATAATCAGGCAGTTTTTATTTTTAATACCCCAAAATCAGTGACTGTACTTTGGTATTATTGTTTGTGTGACAGTAAATGAGATGGTATTGATGGTGTACTTTGGCACAGTGCAGTACTGGATTCTTGTTGTCTGTTTTCATTTTCCATCATTTTCCAGCCCTTTCATTTCCCGTGATGGCTTTATTACCTACCTGTCTATGTCGCTGTCAAGTGTTTTAGATGGCTTTTGCTATATGCATCTAGAGGCCTAAATTATGCACTCACGAGAATGGATCCACTCATACAATTTGATTGACTCGTGTCCAACATTAATTGCGTCTCTCAGTGAAAAAGTTATGAATGGATCATAGATCCGCATATGCAATAAAATTTTAGACGGTTAGACAGAAATTGGATACATTAATCATCTCAATGTTCCCTACGGAGAATTAAAATTGTCATTCAATCCATGTAATACATTTGTCATTGATAATACAAAGGTTATCGTTATCGGTTATCACCCTCAATTTCAATGTCTTGATAATACAGAGGTCTGGTTTGGCTGACATCTCTTTTCAATGTTATCCTACGGTCACCTAAGATGCCTTCAGAATGGAGACTCAGTAAATTGGTCCTGATTTACAAGAACAAAGGGGAATGTATAGAGCTGTAATAACTACAAAGGTATCAAGTTGCCGAGTCACACGGTGAAGCTCTAGGAGAGAGTTATAGAGGTGAGACTTAGGAGATTGGCCCAGGTCTCAGAGAACCAATTTGGCTTCATGCCTGACAGATATTCACTTGCTAAGGCGTTTGATCGAGATGCACATAGTTAGGAAGAAGAATCTGCATATGGCCTTCATTGATATAGAAAAAGGCTTATGACAAGGTTTCGAGATAGTTGCTTTGGAGATGCTTGGTTGAGAAGGGAGCGCCGGGGACATATATCAGAGTTATCAGAGATATGTACGACGGTGCTCTAACTAGCGTTAGGATGCCGAGTGGGGATTCAAATTTCTTTCATGTTCGAGTGGGGCTTTTTAGGGTTCAGCTCTCGGTTCGCTTCTGTTTGCTCTGGTTATGGATACTCTTTCCGCTCCACTTAGGCATGTCCACGGGTCGGACCCGGCGGGTCACGGGTCGGGAAATCAGGATCCAAACCCGAACCCATGGGATAGGCGGGTCAGGTGACCCGATAGGTCAACGGGTCGACCCGCTTTTTTTTAAAAAAATCGATTTTTTTAAATTTACCCAAAATCAGCCCTTTAAAAAAAAAAAAAAAAATTGTCAACCCGGCGGGTCATTTTTACAAAACCCTCGACTCTAACTCGAACTCGTGACCCACCATGGGCCCATGACCCTTGACCCGTCTGACCTGGACCCGTCGGGTCACAGGTTGACCCTTGACTCGTGAACAGGCCTAGCTCCACTCCAAAAAGAAGTCCCTTGGTGCATGCTATTTGCAGACGACATTGTGTTAGTGGACAACTCAAGATCGGGTTTGGCTCGCAGACTAGATAACTGGAGAGAAGTGCTAGAGTCTAAGAGTTTTAGATTGAGTAGGTCCAAAACCGAATACGTTCAGTTTCGTTTTGGAGAGGTCAGGGATCCAGACGCGTCAATGGCTTTGGGGGAGGATCTAGTCCCCAAGAAAGAGTTTTTCAAGTACCTAGGATCTTACGTTCAAAGTGATGGGGGAGTCGACATGGATATCGATCATCAAGTTCAGGCGGGGTGGCTTAGATCTTCGGGGATGCTTTGTGACAAGAAAGTCCCGGCTAAACTAAAAGGGAAATTCTACAAGGTGGTTGTTAGACCAACCCTATTGTATGGTTCCGGGTGTTGGCCAATCACTAAAGCTCAAGAGCAGAAGTTATTAGTGGCAGAGATGAGAATGTTGCGTTGGATGAGTGGACATATGAGACTTGACAGAATCAGGAATGCTGACATTAGAAGGGAAGTTGGAGTTGTGAGTATTAATTGTAGACAAACTGCGGGAGTACAGATTGCGTTGGTTTGGCCTGTCCACATGAGACCTAGATCGGCACCGGTTCGAAGGTGTGAGATTTTCGATCTCGGAGCTATCCGTAGGGGAGAGGTAGACAGAAGAAGAGCTGGATGGAAGTTATCCGTCAGAACCTCAATTTACTGAACCTTTCAGATGATATGACTTTGGATAGAGACCACTGGAGGAGTTGCATTCGGGCTACAAATGTTTAAAGTTAGGAGTTGTGATGTTGTGTCCGTTTGTCTTTGCTTCTATTATGTCCTCTGTTATGCATGTGTTATGTATCCTTGTCATATTGTGCAACCTGTTTCCCTGTAGTACTTGCCTCCTTTCGCTCTGGGTCTTTCGAGAACACTCTCTCGACCCCACAGAGCCTCTTCCTCCTCCTCCTTCTCATTCCTGAGTTGTTGTTTTTGTTGTTGTTTTCTTTTTACTTGGGTTGGTTCTTTATGTAACATTTTTTATTTTGTCATTAGTGTCATATTTGTTCTTTCCCTTTGTTTTTTTACTAACTAATCGTGGGTTGCGATTATATGACGAATTCTGTTGCGTTTTAATTAATTTCATCACCAGTGCTTTGACATATATTGTTTATTCGAGTAACAATAGTTTACCAATGTGATCTTTGTGATTAACAAGGTGATGTATAGAGTCAATAAATTTAATATGGACTCTTAGGGGGTGATAATATCATTTGGGACTCTTAGGATGACATGTAATTTTTGTTGCATTTTTTTTGTCATCTATTTGGTGTATTTTCATTTATGTCATTTGCTTCTTGTTTATACATAATGGTTAGTTAATCTATCTATCGACTTGGATTTCTTTCCCGATTTCCAAATAAAAAAAGAAGCATAGATTAAAGCTTAGAAATAAACATTATGGGTTTTCCTGTGTTTTTACTAGGAAAATTTATAGAAAATCACCCGTTAAATATAGGGTTTTACACTTATAAGACTTAGGGCCTTTTGAAACCGGGTTGGGTTAACCTTGCAATACTTTCGGTTTTTTGGGTTAGTTTGTGAGCCTTTTGCAAAACTAACCTAAAAACCCGGTTAGATTGCGGGGCTTAACCCGGCCCCAAAAAATAATAATTGCAAAGTAACCTTCCTTTACCCGGTTTCTCACGGGCTGCAGCCGGTTGGAGAGAGAAAAGCGCGCAACAGTGAGAGAGGAAGGGAAGGATGAGGGGTTCGATGAAGCATGGAAGACGCCGTCGTCGGAGGCGAGGTTCGCGGCTCTAGGCGACAGGCCTCCGGGCTCGACGGGAGGGCTTAAGCGCAGTCATCTCGGTCCTTCTTCCTCCCATTCGTCTCCAATGGCGGCCCCAAACCCGGATGCCATTGTTGCGGTCGATCCCGTTGCTAGGAAATTTCTCCAGATCTGGCAGATTTCGAGGCCAGTGGTGCACGAATCCGACGAAATTGAAGGCAATTTCTAAGGTCGATAGAGGCAACTATGAATCGAAGGTAGTTGTTGATCGATTGTAAGTGAAAAATTCTAGGGTTAAGGTTTTGGCATCTCCCTGATTTTCCATCTATTAAACCTAATTTAGGGATACATAGATAGAAATTGTTGATTTGGGGTTTTGATTTCTATAGTGTAAATTAGGGATTTTGATTTTGGAATTTAAGGAGGAAGATGAGTCGAAGGCAGGATCGACTAATTTAGGGATACATAAATTAGGGATTTTGATTTTCTTACCTGATTTAAGGAAAGAAAATTTCCTAGCGATGCTTATGCTCCAACTTTTGTAATTCAGTATGTAGTTAGCGCATTTTGTACTTATGGGAAATTCGAACATGTCAGCCAATTGAGATCATGAATTCATGATTTGAGATTAACATTGGGGTTCAAAATTTGAGATTAAGATGAAGGTTGAGATCGAGATTGGGGTTTGAATTTGAGATTAAGATTAGGGTTTGACATTTAAATTATTCGATTGAATATTCATTTATTTATACTTTACGTAGTTTGGTGTATAATATTATATGAGTATTAACTTATACAAATGTATACACTTGTTCACATATACAAATATTATATACTAGTAACTTATTAAATATTAACTTATACAAATGCACACACTTATTAACATGTACAAATATTATACACTTATAGTCTTATACAATTATTAACTTATTATCTACTTATCTTCCATGTCTAAATGAGCTATTTCTATTATATTATAATTTAGACTTTAAGAGTATAATATTGTACTACTACACCACTACTTATTTAACTTATATTATACAAATATAAAACAATGATTAACATTACATTAATACATTATGATTATAACTATATGGGAGGGAAATGAAATTTTATTTAAGGCAAATTTGCTAAAATGACCCTCTTGGGGGAAATCTTGACAGGGCTAATCCAATCCGGATTTTATTTGCATAAAACCGGATCGGGGTCCACTCCCATGGTAACTGGTACAGCAGGTAGCCCGTAGCCAGGAAAGAGAGAAAAGGAAAAAAGAAAGAAAGTTGGAGCGCAATCTGACGGAGCGAAGGGAGAAGGAAGGGGATCCAGGCGCTGGTGGTGGAGCTGCAGGCTGGCGACTCGGACTCGCCTGGATTCAGTCTCGATATGCACGACACTAGGCGACAGGCATCCGGTCTCAGCGGGAGGGCTTGAGCGCAGTCCACAAGAAGGGAGAAGGAAGGGGGTCGGGGTTGCGGCTAGGGTTAAGGAAGGGGATGGCTCCGATCGGCAACCCTCTCGTCTTCGGGCGAAATTGAAGATCGACATAGCGTCGAGGACATAGAGACGGTGAATTAGAGACGGGCTCGAGTCGCTTGATGGCGTCGACAGCGACATCTTCGCTCCCCTCGCTCCTCTTCGCCTTCACCACTGGAACCCTAGCGGCATTGATTGCTCTTCACATCGCCGATTCAATTGCCGATGCTCAAGCTCTCCGAAAGGCATGTTCTTTGTTTTTCATTTGTTGGTCAATTTGGTTTCGATTTACTGTTAGCTGCGAGATCTGTCTGCTTTTTTTCCATAAAATCCGAACTTAGCATGTTCAAATTCCATAGCAGGTTCGATTTACAGAAGGAACTCACTGTCTTATGCAAGATAAGATCTGTTCCTCTAATTAGTCGGTGTTAAAATAATTACTGAGTCACTGTGCATTTCTAGACTTCTGTTCCTCTTTGGATTTGCATAACTTCGAATTCAGTGGTAATTTAAGTGTGCAAATTGTGAGCTTCTTGTGGCTTGGGTTCACCAATTAGATAGAAGCTAACTTGTAATCGTGATCGAATGATATCAATAAAAGTATGGGGTTCAGTATGGATACTGTTGTTGCTATTCACACCCTTGAAGCAACTTATGAGTCAATTACAATGAAAATCTGTTTAGATTCTTTAAGAGGGATGATAACAAAAAATGGGATTGAGTAATGAAAATCTGTTTAGATCATGTTCAAGGAAAAATTCAGCAGCAAACGAATAGGCATGTGAAATTCAGCAGCAAATCTTTGATGTTCGCACTTGAATAATCATTTATTTTGTATTCATTTAGAGCTTCACTTGTAATTTTATTTATCTTATATAAGTAATTGCAACAGCAAACGAATAGGCATGTGAAATTCGTTTGGTTTTATGAGAATATACGGGCATGTGAAATTCATGTGTAGTTTGGTTTACTGTCATGTCCGTATTGCCATCCGTCATGTATAAAGATATACGCGTCATGTTAATATATGGGCATGTGAAATTCATGTACTGAAACTGGGTTCTTGCTTTAGCCACCAAAGAAATGTTGCAGCAATGTTGCAGCATATAATGTCTACAAGGAGGCTCTTGCTTTAGCCACCAGTAAATCCTCTGTTGATTGATTCCATGCCCAACTTTAGGGGACATTTTGGAAGCTTAATTTTTCTGGTGAATTTAGCTTATCTGATAATTTGAATTTTTAAATGAAATAGTGGGGAATCTAATCTTCCTTGTAATCTGAAATAGTTCAGCTCTTCTGGGACATATGCTATTTTTTTCTTATTGGTTTCATATTATGCTATTGTACTTGTCATCTTCACCTATATGGGCATGTGAAATTCATGTACTGAAACTGGGTTCTTGCTTTAGCCACCAAAGAAATGTTGCAGCAATGTTGCAGCATATAATGTCTACAAGGAGGCTCTTGCTTTAGCCACCAGTAAATCCTCTGTTGATTGATTCCATGCCCAACTTTAGGGGACATTTTGGAAGCTTAATTTTTCTGGTGAATTTAGCTTATCTGATAATTTGAATTTTTAAATGAAATAGTGGGGAATCTAATCTTCCTTGTAATCTGAAATAGTTCAGCTCTTCTGGGACATATGCTATTTTTTTCTTATTGGTTTCATATTATGCTATTGTACTTGTCATCTTCACCTATATGGGCATGTGAAATTCATGTACTGAAACTGGGTTCTTGCTTTAGCCACCAAAGAAATGTTGCAGCAATGTTGCAGCATATAATGTCTACAAGGAGGCTCTTGCTTTAGCCACCAGTAAATCCTCTGTTGATTGATTCCATGCCCAACTTTAGGGGACATTTTGGAAGCTTAATTTTTCTGGTGAATTTAGCTTATCTGATAATTTGAATTTTTAAATGAAATAGTGGGGAATCTAATCTTCCTTGTAATCTGAAATAGTTCAGCTCTTCTGGGACATATGCTATTTTTTTCTTATTGGTTTCATATTATGCTATTGTACTTGTCATCTTCACCTAAATTGAAAATCCTCATTCATCATCATTTTACCATTAGAAAATGCTTGCAGTAATCTGAAAACATGTATTGAATCTTTCCATCTATTCCTGAAGTTTCTGGCACCTATTAACAGATGACATTTTTAACAGTACCTTGTGCAGAGTTTTCAATCAGCTGAGGAATTGTTTGGATATCAAAGCTATGTATGTGCTAAACCCCATCTAATTGCTGAAGATATCATTTAATGAAAGAAATTAGTGCATATATTTCATCATTTTGACTGTTTTATGTGCTGTTAAGGTCTACATTTGGAAATAGCTATGCATATTTGAAGGAAGAGAATTGTTGCGACCAATTACCCAGTAAGTATAAATCCTTTTGGAGTAGAATCACTTTTTAATAGTTTTATTTGTTTATCCTAATTTTTATTCTGCTTGCTTCTCCTGGTTGGCTTAGCCGAAGACAAAGTAAGCCGAAGGTCACTTGCAGAGACGAGTAATCTTCTTGCAGCACCAGCTCCAGCAAAAAACATAGAACCTTCAACGGATGATGATATAGTTGTCTTGAGCAGTGGTTCCTTTTCAGCTACAGAGATGAATCCAAGTCCTAATGTTGAAGGATCTCCATCTAACCAATCGCCTTCTTCTCGCCAACAGTCTCAAGATGATAGTTCTTATTTTCTAGTTTACATCATTTTAGGCTTGGTGTTATTTTCTAGGTTATTCTCATTTTAGCTTTTAATGAGATTATGTTATGGTCGAACATGAATGCTTGAGTACAATCATTATTTGAGAATAGACACTAGTGATTGGCTTTATTTCAACTTTCAACTCTGCAATATTGATCTACTTTGTGATGTTAATAAATCCTAATGATTTAACTCATATGTTTGTCTTAGGCTACAAATAGTGTTCATTTAAAAAAGATATTGATGGTGAAAAGCTTGTCTTAATAAAAATAACATGACAGGTTATACTATTTAACATGACAGGTAATACGAATAACATGACAGGTAATGCGAATCGATCATCTTCTCCTTAATGAAAGAAAATAACATGACATGTAATGCTATTAACATAACAGTTTATACCCTTTAACATGACAAGTAATGCGAATCGATCCTCTTCTCCTTAATGAAAGAAAATAACGTGACATGTAATGCTATTAACATGACAGTTTATACCCTTTAACATGACAGGTAATGCGAATTGATCCTCTTCTCCTTAACGAAAGAACATAACATGACATGTAATGCTATTAACATGACAGTTCATACCCTTTAACATGACAGTTTATACCCTTTAACATGACAGGTGATGCTATTAACATGACAGTTTATACCCTTTAATCACCTGAAATCGCGGTGTCTTTCGTTACCTTTCACTGTAAATAAATCTAGTTCATGAAAAGTCCTATTAATCTTTGGTTTGTTCATCACTGTTTGCAGGGTTAGATGACACTCAAAAGTCCTAAAGATCAAGGCATCACGGGCACAAATCAGTCTTAAATTTTGTTTTATGTTATTAATATAAGATGAATGCCTAAAACAAGAACACTACCATGTCTTACAACACTTTGTTTTATGTAAGAAAATAAAGTTCTGAAAGAAAATAACATGACAGGTAATGCTATTAACATGACAGGTTATACTCTTTAACATAACAGGTAATGTGAGTTTAGGTATGAGGATAAGTATGAAAAATAGCCAATTTAGTTTAAGATTTGGTAGTGCATTCAGAATATTCAAAGTTTCCTTTAACACGTCACTTATGTTACTTGAATTCATCCTAAGATGTACAAGCCATAAACTGCTATTAACATGTCATTCAACCCGTAATTTTCCATTTCTACATGACAGCAACACGTTTCAACATGTCACCTGTTTATTCAGACATAACATACAACAATTAAAACCAGCAAATAGCATAATATTTTTCTTTCATCAAATGCCTTGTATTTCTACTCCAATTCACAAGTACATATACATAAATCAAAACGAGGTCCATACTTGAAATCAAATGTTTATAATTACATAGATAAACTACATGCTTCAAGTTCTTGAGATTTCGTTCAATTTGAAGTCCTAGTACCACCCAAGCTCCATTCATCCAATTCAGCTTGGGCAGAAGCCTTGCTTTTTGTTGCTCGTCTGAATGCTTTTGCAACAGAAATTCAAAATAAGAGATTAGGGTCAATAAAATGATCAAAGAAAACACATAATAAGAGAAACAACATAGATATAAATTTATTATTATTTTCTAACATGAAACATACTTTGGTTCCCCGGGATTTTATAATCCAAATCTAAGTAATCAATGCTTGTGAGTTACTATGTCGATTCCATTCCTGAATTTTTAGTCTATGAGAATCCCACTTCTAAAGCCACAATCATATTGAAGATTGGAAATTGAAAATAAGCAAGGAGATGATGCCTAGTAAAATCTGCCACCAAGCTTTTTCTCCTGTCTTGTAATCATTTGGCTGAAGCTCCAGACCAATATCTGGCACCCAACTTGCAGCATAAAGATGTGAGGCCTCCATTAAACCTAAGCAATTGTCATAACAAATTCATCACTATTGGTGCTGAAGACAAGATAGTCGAATGGAATGAGACATGTCAGGTGATCAAATTAATGGAGATATTTTATGCAACTAAGGAAAATAATAAAAACCTTCATCGGCTCTTCAAGAAGCCTAGGTGCAAGTTGAAGCATGCGTCTCAAATCAGCCTGCAGAACTTGAAAGAGAGTTTCCAAGCTGTTGAGGTGCTCCTTACTTTTTCCTCATCTACAATGTCCATAGAAATCAACAAATTTAAGGCGTCGAGCACTCAACAGATTCCTACTGACTTAGTTTCAACCAAACCAGAATGAGTTTGCACTTTTGACGAATTAGGAATTGACAACATTACCTCTAGCATATCAGGCATTCAGTGTAAGTATACACTAAATTAAAGCACATATGAGTTAGGAATATTATCAAAATTCAATATAATAAGATACTAACAGAAGTCCTCACAAAATCAAGAACATAAATATATAAAAGACCCAGCTCAGTCAATGTAAAGATTAACTGTCCATCCTATGTTTTCCTACTGGACACCATCCGATTGTCTACTGGACACGTTTGTCCCTGAGATCTAAGAACTTCACTTGAGTAGGACAATCATAACAGACATTCACATACAAATTAAAACAACAAGGTTGAGCATATGTCTTAAACTAGATGAGCATATGTCTTGAATTACTTGAACTTATCAATCATTATTCACTTGATATGTCTTAAACAACAAGGTTGAGAGAAATCACTTTACCTACTTATCAGCTAGTGTAATCAGCTTAAATAATGAAGTTTGGGAATCAAAATTCAGCAAGTTCCAACTAATCATCCAAAGCAAATAGATAACAAATGAACAACAAATAGATAACAACTGAACAACGAATTGATTAAGCAAATCAACAGCAAATAGATAACAAATGAATCAGTAATCCAACTCTCCATAAAGCTCATCTGGACTAAGTCTTATAGCGATTCTGCGAACCCTAGTCATTGAAGAGGTGAAGAGAAGTACGAACCTGAGAGCCTAATTGATCGACGACAGCAAATTTGTACAGAAGCGGGCCTCTGAACGACAGCGGTCAAGGTGGAACCCGGAGGAATTGGGGAAGGGTGTGGCCTCCCTATCCGCCGCCCCCGACCCCCTTCCCGGCCTCCCTCCTCTCGACCTCCCTTTCCTCTCTGTTCGTTATCAGAGGTCAATGGAGGGGCGGAGCCATCCCCTTCCTTCAAATCAGAACCCTAGCCGCCGCCCCCGACCCCCTTCCCGGCCTCTAGCTCCGATGACAGGCCGGAATCGGAATCGGAATTGAAGAGAGAGGGCAGAAATCGGGATTGACGGATTCCTTCACCTGAATCTTCATCGTCGTCAAAATCGAACGAGGCTTTCTCTTCTGTCGAGCATCTCGAGGAGGAGCGAAGGGGTTTTTCGGTGGAAGCCAACAGACAACCTTCACTGACTCTCTTTGTCTTCTCCGACCTCTCCCTCAACCACAACAACCCCTCCGGCCTCCCTCTTCCCGGCCTCCCTTTCCTCTCTGTTCATTTTGTTTTAACCGGTTAGCGAGTTTTGTTTTAACCGGCTAGCCTGCAATTTTTTGTAGAGGGTGGGTTAACCTCTGTAAATATATTCGGATAGTGGGTTATGTGTGCAAATCAAACCCGGGCAAAGGTTATTTACTTTGAATCCCTCTTTATTGAAATGAAATTTTTTTTTTTTTAACAAATGAGAGGGAAAATGAAATTTTAATGGGCAACAGCCAACACAACAAGTTGATATTTCATCAAAAAAAGAATAGGGCAACGTCGCAAGCTCTCGGCTCTCGCAATGTCGCGCCAGTGACCGGTCGTCGCCCGTCACTGCCGTCTGCCCGTCTGGGTACCTCCGGCCAGCACCAGTCACCTTCGGCCCGTCGCCCATCCTCCCTCCTTCGATTCAGGGCAACAGGTGCTTGCAGGAGTCGCAGCCTCGCAGGTCCTCTCGAAATCGCCTCCGAACTGAATCGTTGCTGCTCGGCGTTCTCGCAGGTCGTCGGCCCGTCGACCGTCCTCCCGCCTTCCATTTCTGTGCGCAGGTCCCCTTCGCAGGTCGTCGGCCAGTCGCAGGTCCCCTTCTTCTTCTTCACGGCTCCCCTCTTTTTTTTTTTTTTTTTTTTTTTTGTCTCGGTTCCATCTTTTTATTACTGATTTGCAAATTAAAGCTTGCCTGTTGAGTGTTGAGATTGATTACTGCACTTCTCGACTCCTTGTGACAATTGAGATTGATTATCATAATTTTAACTTGCCTGTTGAAATTTAGGGTTTGTGGGATCAAAATTTTGCAATTCCAGTAACGAATTACTGCACTTCTCGACTCCATCTTCTACCGATTTGCAAATTAAAGCTTCACGGTCGTTGGCCCGTCATGTTTGTTGTTTTGTGTAATTACTGCCTCTTTGAAATTCCAGTAACGAAGATTAAGTTCAATTTGACCTCGTTTTCTTCTGAATGCTGAATCTTTATATGCTCTCTTTCCCTCTTTTGCTGTTGCAGAAAGTGTTGTATATTGTATATTCTTTTTCTGGAGATTCTCCACATGTCATCTTTCTTACCGAAGCAACTACAGAGATAAATCTTATGTCTATGCTGAGGATTAGTATACTTGCTCAGCCTTGCTTGCAACCTTTCTTTGTGTTATTTGCTCGCGGATTTAGGTTGCGCTGCTCTGCTGCTTTCTTTTGTTGCGGGGTGTTGTTGGTTTGAAGAAGGATATTTTGCTGGGATATTGGTGGTTGTTGGAAGGATATGTTGTTGGATTGCACGCTATATCATCTGCAGCGATTAATGAATTTTAGCATTTCTGACTCGTAGTATGTATCGATGTTTTGATGTATGAAAGTTGGACTTACTTGGCTCGTTGACTTATTTGCTTATCTATTGATTTTACTTGGGTTCTTATTCATATGATAACATTAATAAAAATAATTGGTGTTTTATATGTTAAAAGTATAATCATAAACTCGTGTTAAAATATTTTTTTTTTTAACATTCAAGCATTAAAATATTGATGTTAAATAACCATTTCAAGTCGGGTCGGGTTGAGAGTCAGGTTGGGTTTGGGTCGGGTCGGGTTTATTTGTGTTCGGGTCTGTTTCGAGTCGGGTCTAGGGGTGTTATTCGAGCCGAACGAGTCGAGCCTGGTATGTTCAAGCTTATTCGTTTTTTATACGAGCTCGAGCTCGAGCCGAGCCTAATTTTTAAACGAGTTATTTATTTTGTTCAAGCTCGGTTTGTTTAAGAAATGAACGAGCTCGACTCGAGCTTTTTTCGAGCTTTAAGTAGTTATACTTGGTTATAACATGTTAAGTTAAAGGAAATTTTAGAAATTCCATATAATTCGAGCTATTCGAGCTTTATTTGAACGAGCCGAGCTTTCAAACGAGCTTAAAATTTTGTTCAAGCTCGGGTTGTTTAAATAAGTGAACGAGCTCGAGTCGAGTTTTTTCGAGCCGATCCCGAGCTGTTCAATTCATGTAACACCCCTAGTCGGGTCAGGCTCGATCTCGGGTTCGGGTTACAGATGACTCCAGATTTTCGGGTTTCGGTCGGGTTCGGGTTCGGGTGAGTCGGGTCGGGTCAGATTTTGCCAGCTCTACAACGGGTGGTGATTTATTAACAAAAGTCATTTAATGTGTGATTTTCTGTAAATTTTTATTTAACCGGTGGTTAAGTGTAAAAATCTAGAGAGTATATTTAACGGATGATTTTCTGAAAATTTCCCTTTTTACTATGCAGCCCAAAACGTAGTAGTGAAATTTGGGGCCCAAACCTTCTATTGAGTATCTGGTGGCCGGAAAGAGGGACTCTTCACGCTCTTCATCCATGGCGATGCGCCTTTTCGCACCCTCCGTTCTCCCAGTCACTTGCAAGGTTGACCTCCCAACCAACTCCTCTCACTCCGTCGACGCCTCCTTCATCCGACGGGCTGCCGAATTGGCCGACAAATCCGCCGGATTCACCTCCCCTCACCCTAATTTTGGATGTGTTATTGTTTCCCCCGCCGGCGCCGGGAGAAAGGTTGTAGGTGAAGGTTATCTCTACGCGCAAGGGACCAAGTCGGCGGAGATTCAGGCCGTGGAGGCCGCTGGAGATTGGTGCCGGAACTCTACCGCTTACCTTAACTTGGAGCCTGGCGATTGCCATGGCGACTACACTTCTGTCTCGTCTCTTATCAAGGTCTTTCTCATTTATCATCGTATCAGTGTATTCATTTCGGTTTTTAGGAGTCTTGATTTCTTGATTGCCGGGAAATCAGGCAGGAATTGGCAGGGCGGTGATCGGAATCAGGCATCCCTTACAACACTTACGCGGCGGTGCAATACGGTCTTTGAGAAACGCAGGAGTTGAAGTTGATGTGTTGGGAGAGGATCTGCAAAGCAAAGTTATTGAGGTATTATAATTCAAATTTATCCTATTCCGCGTTTGATTTCTCTATCACTTGCTAATCTGTAAGATAAATCTACGTCTGAAACTTCAGGCTTGTTTTCATTTCAAATTCAAATTTTAAGCTCTTTAGGTTAATTTCATGTTCACCATCTGTTGCTCATTTGCATTCTATAGAGCAGGAAGCATTGAAATCTTGCCATCTAGTGAATGCTCATTTGCTCTATAGAGCTGCTTATCGAGTTCCGTTCTCTATTCTCAAGTATGCAATGACTCTTGATGGTGAGAAATTTGCCTCCTGAGTTCCTTATTCATTCTTAATTGCTGTTGAATTTCTTACATTGTTGTGATCTTTGGAGTGATTCGAAGTTTTTGTCAATATACTCCCTGATTGTGCTATCTGTGTGCTCAGGCAAGATAGCTGCAAGCAGTGGTCATGCATCTTGGATCAGTAGTAAATTATCTAGGAGTCGAGTTCTTGCACTGCGGGGTAGATGTGATGCTGTTATTGTTGGAGGCAATACCGTTCGGAGGGATAGTATGAACCTTACTTTTTTGGTTTCAACTGATCTGATTGTTTTATATATGACTTCCATGTATGTGCAATGTGGAATCATATTTTCCGCCTTTCCTGATGTGTATATTGATTTAGATCCTCGACTGACTACAAGAAATGGTGGCGGACACGTGCCTGTAAGGATTGTGATGTCACAATCGCTCGATCTTCCTGAGGTGGCTAACCTATGGGACGTTTCTGAAGTGCCCACCATAGTTGCAACACAACGTGGTGCTAGAAGAAAGTTTCAGAAATTCCTTGCCTCCAAAGGAGTTGAAGTGGTGGAATTTGATATCTTAAATCCGCGCGATGTTATGGAATACTTTCATGACCGTGGCTATCTTTCGGTATTGTGGGAGTGTGGAGGCGCTTTGGCTGCAGCAGCTATTTCTGATGGGGTGATACACAAGGTAACATTGTAACAGTTGATGTTCTTTTGTTAGATTTCTGAACGGCTTTGGATGCTGCATTCTTTTCTGCTGCTGTGTTTATCTGGAAATCATAACTTTAACTGGTCATCCCAGATTCATAAACTGTTCCAATTTTGTCAAACTGTTTTTGCACTGTCGATTAAATTATGTTCCTTGCATAACTTGGCTTTCTTGATGAAGGTACATGCATTTGTTGCTCCCAAGATTATTGGCGGAAAGAACGCACCCACCCCAGTTGGTGAGCTCGGAATGGTTGAGATGACGCAGGCCTTAGATCTGATTGATGTTTCTTATGAGCAGGTTCGGTGGTTGTGCCTATGAACAATTTTTCGGTATTTTTTTTGTTAAAACAGAAGCAGTTTTTCAATTGCTGCCTAATTTTTCCATACAACAGGTTGGGCCTGACATGCTCATAAGCGGATTTCTCGAGCCAATCCCCGACTTAGGACCCACCATTCCAGCTGTTGATGAAACATGTAAAATTGATCCTACAATTACACCGTCTGATGCAAGCATTATCTTCTTCTATAAAACATGGGATCCTTATGGCGCTTTCTCAAACTTCTCGCCTCATCCGGTTCAGATGCCCGATGAAAACGGCAACTACTTAACCTGGTCCAGCGTAGAGCATTATTATCAGGTTGTTTGCTCTCAAACACAGACAATCTCAGTCTCTTTATTGTGCATAGATTCATATCTTATACATCCATTTCCGTTATAGGCACATAAGTTTGTCGGTGTAGAAGATCCTGCAGCGGAAGATTGCATTGACAAAATAAGATCCGCTAAAAGTCCTGAAGAAGCAGCAAGAATGGGGAGGACAATGCAAAGGCTGCAGCCTCACCTGGTATCCAATCTATTCTTTTCAGCATGCTTCCATGTAAAAAAACGCACAATATCCATTTCAGTCTCACCATGTTCTTTTCGTAATAAGGTACGATCTGACTGGGACAGTATCAAGATCGAAGTCATGTACAGGGCCTTGAAATGCAAGTTCGCAATATACCCTCATTTGAACTCAATCCTTCTCTCGACTAAGGGCTCCGTCCTGGTAGAAGCCTCACCTCACGATCTCTTCTGGGGTGGAGGCTGTGAAGGGGAAGGCATGAATTATCTCGGCAGGCTGCTGATGCAGTTGAGAGCTGAGTTCCTGGGCGAATCGGAATCGCCCACATCAAGTGAGACTCCTAGCCTGACTTTATAGAACTTTGCTCTAAATTTTTGGCTTCTTATTTATGGGCAGGTGTATTGAGAAAACCTATGATTTCTTGGTGCTCTTCGTTGTCCTTTCGACCATTACGGTTCATAGACTGATGCCTCGATTAATCTGTTGCACAAGAACTTGTGACATAGTGTCAGCTAAGGGCTTTCAGTACCGATTATTACTTGTTTTTTTGAGATGATTCGACCCGAAACGTTTGCTTGGGTATGGGAGGGTTTGTGTTTGTAGTGTTGTTTTTACCAATTCATTTGCTTTCAAGGTATGGACAAGGAACACAGATGCACGAGAGTTATAGAGGAAAGTTTTAGGGTTGTTTTTAGGAGCGAAATCGAACTGGGCATGGTGGGTTGGACCGGTCCAGCTTATCGACTTAATTTACATAAACCAACCTTCAATGACTGCATTCTTGATTGCATTATGAATTGCTAATCGATTTCAAACCTATGATTTGCTTAAGTGGATGACCTTCATGTTGGAAATTTGGAATTGGAATGAGAATAAAAAATCGGAATGCAATCAAAATTTGAAACAAGTCATTCTTTTATTGGATTTTTTTTTTTATCTACAACGTCTATTGCGGATAGATCTCCGCTAAATATGTGCTATATAGAATTCTCGTTATAATATTACTGAAATCTAGAATAAGGGGTCGTGTAGTATTAATATCTAGACATTAGATATCTCGATATTTAATATCTGGTGTTTGGTATAGATAGATATCGATATCACTTAATATTAGACCTCTCAAAACACAATCCGACCCGGTTGACCCGACCCGATCGTCCGGAAAATTTTCGACCCGAACCCGGATTTTTTTTCCGACCCGAACCCGAAAAACCGGAAATTTTTCGGGTCATCTGGGTTTCGACCCGGTGACCCGATTAACCCGGTAGTTTTGACCCGGTGACCCGGTTGATTTTTAATTGAATATAATTAATTTTTTATATATATAATTAAAATTTATTGCAAAATTATCAATTCATGATTTTTTTTAATTTAAAAAGGAAAAAATTGACAAATCCGAAATCGACCCGAAATGATCCGAAACCCGGTCAAACCCGGGTTCTAGTCAACCCGAAAATACCCGGGACCCGTTTTATCCGAGACCCGAAGTGACCCGACCCGAACCCGACCCAAATGACCCGTTTGACAGGTCTACTTAATATGATATCGGATATCTAGTGTTTGATATAGACAATTATCGATATCCCTTAATATGATATTTGATATCTAGTGTTTGTTATAGACGGATATAGATATCACTTGATATCAGATTTGGCCTTATTTGATATACTGATTTTCAAGGGATAGCACTTGATATCAAGATATCGATACCAAACGGGGCCTAAGTGATTTCATTTTTTTTTTCATGTAATGAAAATGACTCAAAATTGAAAATAAACAACTTGATTATACCAAACTAGTGGTGGTCGTAAGATTTTTCTAGAGGGGGGCGAATTTTTTGTTTCAGAATTTTTTTTCTTTATAAGATTTAAAAAAAAACTTTAAAGAAAACCATAAATTGTGGTACAAATATGATATTTTATTATAAAAATTCATACAATAAAATTTAATATATGTGTGTGGTATGATGAATACTTTTTTGAAAAATATTGAAAGAAAATTACAATTTTTTTTAAAAAAAAATGTCATTTATAAATGGGAAAAATTGATAGGATTGAAAAGTGTGGCAAAAAACCCATAAATTATGATTTAAATATAACATTGATAGTAAAAAATTTCATAAGAATAAAAATTAGAAGAAAATTTTAAAATATATGTGTAGTATAATGAATATTTTTATGAAAAATATTAAAAGAAAAGTATAATATTTGATTTAGATATGACATTTAATCATTTATAATAGAAAACTTTTGGTGTGTATGTTTTCACATTTAATCATTCATAGCCTCTTTCACTACTTAGGCTTCATTTCCTTTTTTTTTTACCAACTATGTTAGACAAGAGACAACATTTGTGTGTGTGTTTTCACATTTTATTATTTTTTTTACCATATTATTTTTAAATAATGTTTTTATGTAGAGGGAGCGGTCGCCCCTGCACGGCAGCTGCACCTCTGTTGGCCTATGGTTGCCACTGTACCAACCCACCTTGAATAGAAAACATGGTGTCTACTTGGAGGTTTGCGAGTGGGGTGGGTGAAGGCCGGTGATAGAGTCATTTTATTTTCCGAGTGGTCTGTGAAACCACCCTGAAAAGATTGATTATTTTAGAAAATAATTTTTCTATTTTAAAAAAACATAGAATTTTATAATTTAAGTTTATAGATATGCGAATATAAATGTATAGAATATAAATATAATTTTTTAATAATCTTTATAAAGATATAATCAATCAATGGGTTAAAATAATACCAGTAAAATTTAAAACAGTAGGATAAATATTGTCCCTGGGAGATAGAACTTCTTATGGCTGATATTAAATGGATAACTAAATCCTTTTTTAGAACAAAAATTTCCCATATACCCGTGAAGAGAATAGAGTGACAGATAAGGTTACCTTAGCCACTCTTCTTCAGAGTTTGCACTATCATCGCTAGGGCTGTTATATGAACTGAACAGCTCGAGCTCGGCTCGAAAAAGCTCGACTCGAGCTCGTTCACTTATTTAAACAAGCCGAGCTTGAACAAAATTTTAAGCTCGGTTGAAAGCTCGGCTCGTTCGAATAAAGCTCGAATAGCTCGAATTCTATGGAATTTCTAAAAATTTCTTTAAGTTAACATGTTATAACCAAGTAGAACTACGTAAAGCTCGAAAAAAGCTCGGTTCGGCTCGAGCTCGTTCATTTCCTAAACAAGCCGAGCTTGAACAAAATAAAAAGCTCGTTTAAAAATTAGGCTCGGCTCGAGCTCGTTTAAAAAACGAACAAGAACATGCAAAGCTCGGCTCGTTCGGCTCGAATAACACCCCTAATCCTCGCATAAAGATCTTCTCATCCATAAAAATGAGCTAAACTTTTACTGTTATAAAAAAAAACCAGTAAAATTTAGGGGCGAAGTAGGACAGCGATCCCACGTGGCAGCTTCTGAGAGGTTTGGGCGAACAGAAACAAACGGATTTTGGCTGCGCTACAAAGTAGGCCCCCCTTCAAGATCAACCGCGAAATTATCCCCCAATTTTTTAAATTTAATTTAAGTTCCAAAAAATATATAATCCGTGAAAGACAGTTAATGCTTTGGATAAGGATTAAGGATTGAATTTGAATCCCTCTTTTTCTCTCTGATTTCAATCGCAAACAACGACACCAATTTAATCATTTCCATTTTCGCTTTCGTTACAAATCTCTAAGGTAATTTCCTGCGCTGTTCTTCGTTACAAATCGATTTGTAATCGTTGTTTGTTTCCTTCCAGTTGTGATTAATTACTGAATTGAATTGTTTTTATTTTTCTTTGCCAGATTTGGCTTTGGATTATGACGGTGATGATGATTGTTGATGGAGACAGATGAGATAGAGCGAGAATCAATCGGATCGGCGGTAACTTCTAGAGAGAGAGTGTGTGCGACAAATCGACAACCTAACGATTGGCCCACTGATTCATTCTCCTTGCCAGATTTCGGTTCAGTGATCACACTCCGTTTTCATGTTCGTTTTTCTCCGCCATTGATTTCATTTGCAAGCTCTACTGTTGCGATATCGAGTTCCTGTTTGATTGACAACGATCCAGTTGCCATTGGAAGCTTCGATTCGTTTGGGGCTTAGGGTTTCATTCGAGGAACAAGCATTAATCTTACCAATGCCAGGTGCTGTTTATCATCATTAGAGCTTTTTGGATTGGATTGAATTGTTTGGTATCAGAATTAGGGATCCAACCTCCAGGAAGAGGCCCTTGTTGCCTGCTTCAATCGAGGCAGCTGTGACGGATCCCTCTCTCGAGAATCGAGGCTTCCATTGCCATTGCCTCGGAGGTTTGGAGTGCATCTTCAATATTATCAGGGCCCTTAGGATGGGTTCCTGCTTATCCGCGGAAAGCAGGAGCCCTCTTCCAGGCTCTCCCTCAGCTGCCTTCGGTCTCGGGAGGAGGAGACTCCCCAAGAGGAAGTTGGGATCCCGGAGCTCCTCCTTCGATTCCCGGACCCCTGGCCAGTTGTCGTCCAGCGGGGCCACTCAGTTCGCCTCGCTGTTTACTCAGCAGGGCAAGAAAGGGACCAACCAGGATGCCATGACTGTTTGGGAGGTAATCCTTTTGCATTGTTAGTTTTGGCACTAACATGGTTTTTTCACATTTTATTCACGAAATGTGTTGGTTCGGTATTAGTCTGATTTTTTTGATGACAGATTTGTGTCTACTGTTTAGTGAGATAGTTAAAACTGATCAGGTAGTTGAAGCTGACTGTAAAATAAATTCTTTTAGCTTAATTCTTTACAACTGTATAGTATTAAAACCATAAGCTCGGAATTTTTTTCATGATAGCTTTATTCTTCACGAAATGTGTTGGTTTGGTATTAGTTGGAAATTTTTTTGATGATAGATTTGTGTCTAATGAGATAGTTAAAACTGATCAGATAGTTGAAGCTGACTGTAAAATAAATGTTAAATGAAACTGTTAGTAAGACCTCTTTTAGCTTAATTCTTTACAACTGTATAGTATTAAAACCATGAGATCCAAAAAGCTACTGACTTTACAAAAACGGAGGCTAAGACACTATCTGTTGATGTAAAATGATATTTTTCAGAGTTTTGGTTTGAGGGCGGATACAGTGTTCTGTGGAGTGTTTGATGGGCATGGTCCATATGGTCATATGGTAGCAAGAAGAGTCAGAGATTGTCTTCCTCAGAAACTAAGTTCGTACTGGGAAGTAAGTGTAGGCGAGGAGGTTCTTAAAGAAGTAAGTGTTAATTCGAGTGGCAACAACTCTGAAGAAGTGTCTTTTGCATCAGCTGATGAAGGATCTCAGCCCTCTGTCGTTGATGCTAACGAACCTCAGAAGACGACTGATGTTTTCCTGACTCTTCGGGAGTCATTCTTGAAAGCCTTCAAAGTTATGGACCACGAATTGAAGGTGCATAGAACTATTGATTGCTTCTGCAGTGGGACAACAGCAGTGACACTCGTCAAGCAGGTTCACTCGGTTCTAGCTCTCAACTTCTGCGGTTTGTCATCTGTCATGTTCCGACTGCTTATAGGTTTCTGTATCTATGTACATTGTAGGGCCAAGATCTTGTTGTCGGAAATGTTGGAGACTCGAGAGCAGTACTTGGAACGAGAGACGGAAACAACGATCTTGTGGCAGTTCAATTAACTGTTGATCTCAAACCGAATCTCCCAGGTGTGTGAAAACTGAAAACCAAATGCGCCTTTAGCGTATCAATCGATTTATCATCAATCCTTTGAACTTGTTTACATATGAGCAGCTGAAGCTGAGAGGATCAAAAGGTGCAGAGGCCGGATTTTTTCCCTCCACGACGAGCCTGATGTTGCGAGAGTCTGGCTTCCTGACAACGACTCCCCAGGCCTCGCTATGGCACGAGCATTTGGAGACTTCTGCCTGAAAGATTACGGCTTGATTTCAGTGCCTGAGGTAATGCATAGACGTCTCACAGACAGCGATGAATTCGTCGTCCTAGCTACTGATGGGGTGAGGAATTCAGACACATACTGTCCTTCCTTTTTCATCATAATTTCAGCTCAACAACACCTCTCTTGATGTTCTTTTTCGCGCAGATTTGGGATGTCCTCTCGAACAAGGAAGTGGTGAACATAGTGGCTTCAGCTCCAAACCGAGGCTCAGCTGCAGAGGAGCTCGTCGAGTCAGCTGTTAGAGGCTGGAGAAGGAAGTACCCTACGTCTAAAGTAGACGATTGCGCTGTACTCTGTCTCTTTTTGGACCCAGGAGGAGCCAGTGGCTCATCTTCCGCTCGCAACTCTCCCAACGAGGAGCAAGATGAGCAGGAGGAGGAGGCTCCTTCTGGCCCTTACAACAAGCTTGGAGTTTCGGATCATAAGCCAAATCCGAGTGTCAATTGGTCCGCTCTAGAAGGCGTCACCAGGGTAAATACAATGGTCACCCTTCCTAGATTCACTCCGGGAAGGACTGACAACGCGACATGAAATGGAAGACACTCTTCGGGCCTCTATTCTTTCGTGTTGCGCTCCTATTTTTATCGCGTTTTTAGTATCATTGATTCATTATACTTCTTATTTGTTAGTAGAAAAGCAAAGGGAGGTAATGTATAATGTCATCTGTTGGATCTTGTTGTTGCAATAACGAAAGCGAGCTCTATGCTTATGGATTCATTGTTATAGGAATTGCTGGTGTCATTTGGAACACAATTGATACTCAGAAGGTAAATTGTTTATAACTTCATTCGGTATCTTCACAGATGACACTCAACCTTGTTTCATCTGATCTTCTATGATCCTTATATGGGTCTTTCCTCCAACCACCGGCTGTAAAACTCGAGTGCCTCTTGCGGCTTACTAGCAGGGACTTGATGCCCTGATCCCTGCAATCACCATGACAACGAATTCGGAAGCTTATAGCAGATTCAGGAATCATATATGCAAACTTGTTTCTTCAGCCGGAGTTGAAGAGCACAAACCTTGATGGTAAGAAAGGTAAGATTGTTCGCATAGCCTTGCAAAAACCTTCAATTAACACCAAACATTTGACTCAAGACAACCGAAACAGTGTGTATTGTTATATGGCTATACATAAACATACCCTGCAAGTTGGTTATTAACCATCCATGGCCTCCATTTCTCGATGATCTTGTATTGAAGCGACCTTGTCCAACCTTCGGATCCAGTGAAGACCACTCTCATGTCATGATCCCCACTGTGCCTCAAAATCCATCAGAATCTTACACATGATTTGAGTATTTTTTCGGGTCAAAAAGCGAACTATATTAGCCTTACCTATAGATAAGAGCTCTATATCCTTGAGTGGTAAGGTTCTTGTGGTAAGAAACCATACTGCCAGTATCAGATTCGTAGTCGATAGACATACACAAGGACCACGGACTCGTGATACTTACCTGAACACGAAAGACAGGACCGAAAGCAATGGCATCAGAAGGTAACAACATACAGGAGTCGTACTAGTACTTGTATAGCTGATTCGGGTTTTGTCTTTTGATGTTACCGGCTGGGCATGAATAGCCTTTCGTAGCGAATCATCATTCAGCCAAGCTCTAGCAAGCTCATCATTCTACATTCGGTTCAAACACGAATGAGTAAGACCCTTTGAAACATAAGAGTGTAAGTAAGAATCTTGACAACTAAGTGAGCTCACTCACAGTGCATATAGGCATGCTTCTCCGGTCATGGCCCAAGCCCCTTGGATTCTCAGTGTCGTAGCATGGCTCAAGAATGTCGTAAACGTTCAGATTTAGTCCATCCATGTACTGCTCAAGTTAGAGTTAGAAATGGCAGCCAGATGAATCTAACTCAATGGATCATGCATAATTCAAGTTTCCGAAACTCACATTGTAAAACTCGGTACCAGTGTTGTTGCATTCGAGAGAGTTCAAGTCTACACAAGCAGAGACGATATCCTGCATCGTAAAATGCCACAACAAGCATTTATAGGCAATATCATGTCTTAGAGCATCCCCATAATAGGTTTTTCTTAAAGGTTTTTAGAGAATTTTAAGCAATTTTTTGGTCCAACGGATTCTCCATCTCAATCTCGAAAAAAGGGAAGCAGCGGAAAAAATAGAGTGGATTCCCTAAATTTGCAGCATTCTCCAAAATGAAATGATTCTATAAATCTTCGAAATGGGGAAACTGTTGAAGTCTAGGCAAAAAATAATTTGAAGAAAATGTTGTTTGTTTCCCTATTTTGAAATTATTTTAAGGAAACTGTTAGAGATTATTGAGATGATTTTTGGTCCAACAGCTTCCCCATTACATTCTCCAAAATAGAGAATGGAGAGAAAATATGGAGATCATTCCCTAAATTTGGATAAAACTCTATATATTTTGGAGTAAACTCTATAATAAGGAAGCTGTTGGAATGAGGCCAACAAATTTTCGGAATATTTAACTTATAATTCTCTATTTTAGAGATTATTTTAGGGAAGCTGTTGGGCATGTTCCCTTAGGAAGCATTATTTACTCCTGAGCATCTCCAACAGATTCCCTGTTTTGGAGTTATCTTCGAAATAGAGAAGTTGTTGGAGTTTGAGCAAAAAAATAATTTGAAGAATATGTATTCTGGTTCATCATTTTGGAGAAGTTGTTGGAGATGGTCTAGTTTGCGCACACCTTATAGAAGTCATCTGATATCAAGCCCATCCCATGCGCGAAAGATGCCTGCGAATAATCGTCCCATCTAACATCTCCAACTAGTCCATTTCCTATCAGGTAACCCTGCACAGATTGAATTCAGCATTGGATGAAGCTTTACATAAAATGAATAAAAACACTAACAAGATTGCACCTTGAAGTTGATCTTTGGGACAATTTTTGAGCTGATCCCTGCAAACACTAAGAGATAAGTAACATAACATAACATAACATGTCATTAGTTTCTTTTGTTATAAGGGTAGTTCTTCACCATACCCTTGACAACCTCATGAGCAAGAGTCGGAACATAGATACCAGCATACGACTCCCCAGCAATGTAAAACGCGCTATGAAGGAACTCGGGATATTGCACAAACCACTGCAAACAACATAACATAAAATCAGTTATGTTGAAACTGAATGTCATCAAGTGAACACAAGAAGAAAAACTAGACCTTCAAGAGGA
Organism: Persicaria tinctoria; assembly: GCA_037127255.1. Classification (NCBI taxonomy): domain Eukaryota; kingdom Viridiplantae; phylum Streptophyta; class Magnoliopsida; order Caryophyllales; family Polygonaceae; genus Persicaria; species Persicaria tinctoria. Next base: position 1,979,776 of record JBANSL010000014.1, read on the forward strand.
AGGCATGAGTGTCAGAGGCTGTTTGCAGGTCTCCTGTCTTGTAAACCGTCTCGTTGTAGGAGTACGAGAGGCCTACGCCAGCAGGCGAGTCCAAGTAGATCATGTTCGAAACCTACATTTTCGCAATGTCAATCAAGAACTCTTGTACATTTTGTACCTAAAAACAACATCAAGTTCAAACCTTGGACCAGCTATATGGATTGAGATGCAACCTGGGTAGGCCTCCTTTTAGCTTACCACCTCTAAACTTAAATGGCCCTGCACATTACTCGAAAAATAAACGACATTTATGGGGCAAAAAATTATTGAAGAAAAACATAAATTGTGTATATATAGTTTATTGCACTGTTATAAAATATTTCAATAAAACGTATTGATTCGAAGCTCTCAATTTTAATCATAAAAGAGTAACATAAAGTTTAGCAAAGGATATAACATGATTTGGTAAATTATATTTGAAGTGATTTGTATATGTTAAATCTTCAAACATGCATAACTTTTTACTCTGATGTCCATCTATAACCCTCAAAGAGATCCGCCCTGCTACTCTCTAACCTTACCCAAAACGTTCCAAAAAGCAGTCCTTTGTGAACGTTGTGGGTAAGGCTAGTGACTAATCCTAAATACATCATTTACCTCCCAAAAACAATGAATTAGAAATGAACAAGTGAAGTAAACTAGTACCATGTTCATACACAAACCCGTCGAAGCTAGAGCAACCCGGTCCGCCATTGATCCATAGAACAAGGGGGTCCTTTGATGGGTTCCTTTCTGATTCCACAAAGTAGTAAAACAGTTGCTTTGGTTTCCCATGCTTAACACCTTCTATAGTAATATACCTTTTACCACCAAAAAAGAAAGATAAAAAAGGGTAAAATATGCACTTCTTGAAATTAAGGAAAAAACATGAAAATTGAGAATTACAAATAAGTACCCTGAGTAATGCTTGGAAGGTAAAGTGCCATTGAACCCAGGAAGATCAGTGATGAGAGCACTCTTAGGTGCAGCTTCTGAGACTGTTGTGAAGTGAAGAAACATGAGGCCAAAAAGGGCAACATTGTAAATAGTGGAAAGTTTGGGCATTCCCATGAACAACAATTTTAGATTTTTTTTTTTAAAAAAAAAAAGATATGTCCTCTCTAGACAAAACTTGGACGTGGGGAAATTGATGAGCTTATGAGTGAATTTTTAGCTTGGATAAGTGCCTTTTTTATAGGAGGTCTAAAACTCTTGAAAAAGCCACTTGTTCTTTGTATGTACTCCGTAGTCCGTAGTAATGTATTGAATTATTTAATTATGATGATTCAGATTTTAGTGGCGAATAAAATCCTTCAAAAAGAAGGGGAAATTAAAAAAAAGAAAGAAAAAAAAAAGATGGGTAAAGTACTAATATGACTCTAATTCCTTATAAAAGCCTCATTTCAACGACGGTGAGGTCATCTTTCAATCATTGCTGCAGAGATACAACTAGACCTGAGCAGACCCGCTCGGCCCGCCCAACCCGTCCGGCAAAATGGGCGGACTTGGGTAGAGTAGTTGGCCCAAGCGGTCCGATAGGCCCATCGGGCCGGGCTTGGGTTTGGGGTTTAGCCCAAGCGGACCGACAGGCCCGCCCGATATATATATAATTATAATTATAATTATATATATAATTATATATTTGAGAAGTGGATTTCGAATTTAATCGAACTCCGAATTCAAGTGACCCAATTTTAGTCTTTTATATTTTTTTGATGGAAATTTTAGTCTTTTATATTAATATCAATATATTTATTGATTTCATTCAAGCGGACTCCAGTGGGAGCAATTCAATCCCATATTTGTGTGATTTTTGTTGGGACTTTTGTTTGAGATTTGTAGAATTTGTTTGTTTGTTGGTGACTTATAACAAAAGCTCATTTGGCCCGGTGGGCAGCACGGCCCGCCAACGTGGGCGGGTTTGGGCGAGGTCGTTGGCCCAATAATCGGGCCTGACCCAAGTCCAGCCCGGTAAAGTGGGCTGAAAAATGGTCTTAGGCCCGGCCCAAGCCCGTCCATGCTCAGGTCTAACTACTACGGAGTATTAGAAGATTAGTTAAATTTTGATTTAACAATTGTGTGTTATTCATTTAAAAAAAATTAATTGATTAAAATGTGTAGGAGTAGGTATTAAAAAAATTATGAACAAGTTAATAGAATGATGATATGTTTCAGGTAAGTGAAGTATTTAAAAAAAAAACATACTCCCTCTGTTTCAAAATAAGTGTCACTTTATTATTCCGCACGCATTTTAATGAGGTAAAAACTTTATAAAATATTATTTTTTTAATCAATTTTTTTAAATAATTTCATTCTTGTTACTACCAAGTATGAAATCATAGAAAAATTTTGATTAAAAAAATAATATTTTAGAGAGTTTTTATCTCCTTAAAAAACGTGCACTAAAGTCCAAACGACTTTTATTTTGAAACGGAGGGAGTAAGTCGTTTTCTAAACAATTAAGTATTTTCGATTGAAGAGACTAGAGTTTTTTCGGTTTTGGCTTCATAGAGGCTGTTAAAATGAAAAACAAATTACTCCCTCCATTTCAAAATAAAAGTCGTTTGGACTTTAGTATACGTTTTTTAATAAAGTAAAAACTCTATAAAAAATAATATTTTATAGAGTTTTTACCTCATTAAAATACGTGCTGAATAGCAAAGTGACATTTATTTTGAAACAAAGAAACCAGATAACTGATCTCAAAGAAACTTTTACAAATAAAGAACTGTGTGTTCTATATTAGACTGATGATAATCTTTTTCCCATTTTTTTTATATAGGAAAAGGTTCGAGAGATCAGGTAATAAACCGCCTAATAACTCGAGAAGTCGATGATCGACATATGGACCAACCGTCTTGATAAAAAACCGCACCAAAAACAAAAACACAGTATCAGGCTAAACCTGTAGTACTAAAAGTGAAGCCTAGATTAAACGAAAATCATAAAGTCGATCAGATAAAACGAAAAAACTAGATTGGTGATAATTTTCCCCTCATTTTAATTTTTTTTTTTTTAAAAAGGTATATTGCAGATTTATAAAGTATTCCAAAATGATCAACACTAAGAGGAATACATTCTCTTGTTTTTTATAGTATGGTTGATCCTTGTGTTAGTGGACTTTCGTGGACGTTTATTAGCATATTTTGACTCCTTTTGAGTAGATAATGACAACTGCCTACCCAACATATAAATAAATAAATAAATAAATAAGGCATCTGGTTCTTCGAATGGATAATAGAGAGAGTTGAGTGATAAATAGCCTTAAGTTTCATGTTGCGATTTCCAACACTTTCCTATTAAGTGATGGACATATTGATTATTCCATCTATCTATATACATATATTAAAATCGATACATAATATGATAATAAGTTATACGGTGTAATATGGTTGATTTTAGGGAGAAAAAAATCCCGCAAAAAAATATTAAAATAATATGTTATCATAATTTATAGAAAATTGTCATAAGTCGTAATCTATCTAGATATATTTTAAATAATTGATAAAAAAAATATAAATCAAAATTATTTCATAGTCATACTTATCAAAAATATTAATAGATAATTATTTGATTGGTGATGTTTCATTCCTATCGATACTATTTACTAATAGGAGAAATTATTTATATGTAGATTAATTTTTATTTTATATTTCCCGCACACTTTGATCATTATTAGTTTAATTCTCACATTGTCATTCAGATTTATTATTTTTGTCGTATTTTCAATAAGTTTTTTTTTTATAGATAATAGATTAATTTTATAACATTGTGTTAGCATATTTTCGTACACGAGATGGGACACACAATAGTAAATATCTAATTGTGCAATTATTTAGTAACATAGTCCCACACCATTAGTTAAAACATGACAGCTTATTATTCACATATGTCTTTTTAAATATATTTTTTAATAAATTTAGAAGAAAAAAATCAATATTTTTTTTATAATTTTTATCATTTAAAAATATATATAAATAATAAATGACATTCAAGTATCATTTTAGTCCATTTTGCATCAAATAATGATAAAATTTGCCTTGCAAGTAGTGAAACGCCCCTTTGATGTGGTATTAGATACTCATTGTAGTATTAAATTCGACCAATTGGAAGATGTGCTTCTTTTTATTGGTGAATTTTATTAATCATTTACAAAAAAAAGAGGAGTTGCTCAGCAATGATTAAGGAACACTAACACTTGAGTAATCCTCTTATAAAATTCAACCCAAACAGTAATCTAAAGTTTCATCATCATCAAAGAACAAATCACAAAGCATGTTTTTACTATGCATAAATGCATAATCATAGGAGGTAGGGTAGATTCTATGCTAGGTTTAGACCGTGTTTGGCATCGCCTTTTTTGACATTGTTATATAAGCCGAGTAGCTCGACTCGAGCTTATTCATTCACGAAATGAGCTGAGTATGAGCAAATTTTTAAGCTCGATTCAAAACTCGTCTCGACTCAACTCGAATCAATCTAGTAGAATAACTCAAATTTTACGAAATTTATAAAATTTCATTTAATTTACTGTGTCAAGAGTAAGCTAGTATGGTTGCTTAATACTCGAAAAAAGTTCAGCTCAAGCACGTTCATATAAGAAACAAGTCAAATATGAGCACAATTTTTGACATGACAACAACAGTTTACCACTGCTATTGCTGCTAATCTTGTTATATAAGCCGGATAGCTCGATTCGAACTCATTCATTCACTAAATAAGCTGAGTGTGAGCAGATTTTTAAGCTCGATTCAAAACTCGACTCAGCTAGAATCAATCTAGAATAACTCGAATTTTATGAAATTTATAAAATTTCATTTAATTTACTGTCAAGAGCAAGTGTGGTTGCTTAATACTCGAAAAAAGCTCGGTTCAATCTCGTTCATATACGAAACAAGTCAAATATGAGCACAATTTTAAGCTCAAGTCCAAATTTCGGCTTGACTCATTTGTAAATGAGCTGAATATGAATGCGTAATAATCAGCTCATTCGACTCGCTATAAAAAGTTGTCGAGAATCTTCAGATTTTTCACTATTTTGACTAAAATGACGTTCAATCTAATTCAAGTGGTCACATACCTTGGTAAGATCAGGTTGGTTAAGATGTTATAAACCCCTCTTAACTGTACTGCTATGTGCTGAGATTCTGAGAACATCAAACTACTTACAATTTTTGTACAAATCCTCGGTTCCGCGGCACCCCACACAAAATGCAAATCGATCAACAAAAACCCATCGATTGTAAGCTAATGTAGGCTAATAATCGTCGTCGAGACCATTGTAAACAGCACAAACAGAACTGTCAGGCTGTTGCCTGCAGCTGAATGGCGAGCTGAGGAAAGCTTGTGGGCGCCTAAGCTAGTTGGAGAGCCTGATTCACCATCCTTCACTTTGATGCTCGACGAGCCTGCAAATGGAGTATGATTCAGATACCGAAGTTCTTGGGAAAATGAGAGAGATTGTTGAGGACTCACAGTTGTATTCTGTCCATCCGAGAGCTTGGTCTTCGAGATCATACACCACTAGCTTGTTTGAGAGCACCATATCTGCACGAGGAATGAAAACCGAAAGCTTTACTGTGATTCAACGAACACAACAATCGTTAACATTGGTTTACTGTTCGTACCTCCCAAGAGAATAGAGTTTCCTCCGTCTTTTGAATTCTCTCCGCTGTTCTGCCAGCCAATGCACCACGAATCGTCCTGTTCCAAGAATTCGTCAAACTTAGAACACATCCTCGGGTTCATTCCTATAGAACAGACGAAGCAACGCCAATATGCACAAAAAACCATTTTCAAGTGTAACTGGGAATGGCAAACTGCTCTTTAGAGCAAAAAACTTGCCTTGATCTCAAAAAGATATTCGCGAGGATACACAGTAAAGATTAATGAATCTGTGAAATGAAATTTGACGGATGGAAATCCGCTGTCAATACTGGAAACAAAGGAGGCGAATAGGCGATTAGCGACTCATCAGGATGCTATTTCAAGTTACTTCTGCTATAATTTACCCTTGAGAGAAACTAGATGCTTACTCTCCGCTGAAGTCAAAACATTTGAACTGATCCTCCACAGAATACATGCTAAGTTTCGGTTGCTTAGAGGAAATCTGAACATCCAAATCAAAATCAGCAAAGAAGCAACAAGTTGAGTGATCTTTAGCATCAAACTATACGAGGATGAGACTTGGAGATGAGCCACATACTTCTTTCATAACCATCTTATAAACTGCATCCGGAATATAGGCCAAAGTCGTACCACTGTCTATTATAGCTGCCTGTGAAGTTATGGGAAGTTGTATAGCTTCACCACCCACTTCCACACTCTTCATCACAACGTTGTAGTGTGTCCTAAGAGAGTATAAGACCTTTAATTACAACACCAACGCCGTGCAGAAGAAACAGAATGAAAAATTCTAGATGTGTGGATAGAAAGACCTACTGAAATGGAACCAATGGAGTTGTGTTCATCTTAGGCTCCACAACTTCTCCAATTGTGAAGATCCCTCCTCCAGTCTTGCCATCCAAGCAGTGTGAAAACATTTTCTTAACCTTTTTGGCTGCGGAAAGCTGTGACAGCACGGATGAATTCGCTTGCCCAAACCCCATTATGCCATCAAGTGCTTCACCTGTTGAACTGAGCTGACCATCTTGTTTCCCTCCACACCTGCAGATAAATCCACCACAAATACAAAGAAATAGCACCCTGAAGACAAAATTGAACTAACTCGAACCAAAGGAATACATAAATGGCTATCACTTACCCAAATACTACAGTTCCATCTCGTGTAGCCGTCTGAAGGTTCCCCGTTACATCATCATAATATAAACGATCTTCGACAAAGGATCCTGAGGATGCACTGCCATCTCCATACGTAACTTCGTAATAGCAAAGCGTTTGAGGCTTGCAGCCAGACAGGGCACCACCATATATCATTTTGCAGCCATCAGCATCACATTGAACCATTTTAGAAGTATTAGAACCTTTTGGATCGAAACGCATCAACTTCAACTGCAGCAAATCATAGCATTACTTATGTAGATATGTTGAAATGACAAAAACAAATGTGAAGGTAAATTACATGATCATCTTTAACCATTATTTGGTCCTAACAAATTCCCCAATCTATGAACAAAAATGGTCCTCCCATCAACTTTCAATTAAGAGGTCACTGCAAAACAATCCTCAACGAAAAATTAGGGAAAAGATCGGATTTGAGCACAGAGATGGAAATGATACCCCAATGTCACTTTTCTTAGGGCACTTCTCGCAGCCAGCACAATTCACCCAAAGTATGTCGCTTCCTGTATCAACTTGAACGTGAAATTCTTTAGGAGGAGTCCCAAGCCGGATTTTGGTAAAATAAAGCCTAAAAACATCGTAATCGGAACTCAAATCAAGCCGATAATTTCATCCTCAGTTCAATTTTGCAATCAATTTCAGGTGAGAGAGGAGGAAGAACGAACCCGGAATCGGTAGGGTTTCCGTTTCCGCCGAGAGAGAGATCGATGACGTCGAGTTTTCTGCCATGGCGACGATCGTCGTGAGCTTTAAAATCGCTCAATGACCTCTGTCTGCCTTTGAATTTGTGTTCTACTTCGAATACCGCATTCGCCGAGACCATTGGAACGAGGTAGAGCTGCCATAGCCAGAAACCTAATGCGACGATCATCTGCAGATTCATTATTTGTTTATTTATTTGTTTTTTTTTTTAATTTGAATCTTAATTTATTTTCCTAACGATTTTTCCCTCCCATTGGTAGCAAAATAAATGATTTTTTTTTGGTATTTTTCGCAGTAGTTTTTTAAGAAATTCTTTTTTTTTTTACTGGAAAAATGAAAAGACTCAAAGAGAATTACCAAGGGAGGGAAGGAATTTTTTTTTTTTTGAGAACTTTTGTTAATGGGTCAATTAAACCATGATTTATGAGTTAACCTATAATTAACCAAAGGGAGGGAAAGTAGTAATTTTAATTTTAATTTTCTTAATTTTAGAAAATAAGATTACGAATAGCCTAGATAATTGAATACTCTCACCTTGCCTATATTTTTGTGTTCATTCAAAGTTTATTACGTAGTATTTTAGTTATAAAGCCAAGATCATTTCTTTTATCATAATATTTATAAGATATATAACATATATTCGATTCTAGATGAGTTTTTAATTTTTGACACATATTTTTTAGGAAGATAAAAACTATATAAAATAATAAATTTTTAATTAACTTTTGACTGCAAATGAAATTGTATTAAAAACATTATTTGCTAAAGTTTTTTTTTATTTTTTAAAAAAGTGTCAAAAATAAAATAAAAATAATCTATTATCGAAGGGAGATAATAAAAAACTTCACATTTTGTGTGTTTCCACGACAACCCCTCCCTTTTGACAAAAAAAAACGACAACCCCTCCCACCTACCAAGTGGTGTCTTTTATATACATAGTATTAAGAAAATATAAAATGTAAAGTTTCACTTTTCTTGTATAATTCTTCCGTTTGACAATAAATATCTTTTTATTATTTAATACGTTTTTAAAAAATTTAAATTATATAATTTTTTTTTTACAATTTCATACAGTATTTATTAGTATCAATTGTTGCACGGAAGTAATATTTTTTTTATTTCCTCTTAAAAATATATATTAGGGTGATGAGAGAATGAACCTTTCATCCATACAAATTATAATAAATGAAGATCAAAATGCAACCAAAATCCTATATACCCTCAACTGTTACTCTTCCTTCGATTGGTTGCCCGCTGTATTTGTTGAATATAGTGGAGAACAAATCAAAAAATAAAAAGCGCAATAGCCTAAGAGGCAAGAACAAACAAATTTACAATTATGATTAAGATCGGATATTGGAATGTTAGGGGGTTAAACGTCCTCTTCTACTCCAAGAAATCAATCAACTTAGATGCAACAATAACCTTGACATATTACCCCTCTCGGAAACCAAATCGGAAGAAGCTCCCACTGAACATCAATTAAAAAGCACATGCTTCAATCAAGCATTTTCGATAAGTTCAGTTGGCCACAAAGGTGGTCTCTGGATATTATACAAGACCAACTATATACTAAATAACAACCAATATCTAGAATCCGGGAAAAGATTTTACATGTTTAAAATAACAATTGACAATTTCACATTTGCTGTATTATTCATCTATGCACCGTCAGTAGATAATGAAAAACAAGACTTTTGGGAAGAAATATACACAGTTGTGAACAAACACAAATTAGCAGTTATAATTATTGGAGACCTAAATGAAATAGAAAGGGACACTGAAAAAATGGGGGGCAGTATCCCGTCTCTATCAAGATTCAGAATATTACTAAATATCAAAAATGAACTCAATCTTCACATTGTACCTTATGTGGGATCCATTTTTACATGGAGACGAAGTAAATCCTCTACAAACAATACATATGAAAGATTAGATAGAGCTCTTGCCCACCAGGATATAGTAACCAAATTCAACAATTTAAGGACTCAACACCATTCCTTCTCCTCCTCTGACCATTGCCCAATCACTTTAGATATTGGCACAAAAGATCACAAAAAAGGCTCACCGTTCAGATTTGAGATGGCTTGGACATTACAACCAAAAATTAGAGAAATCGTAGAAAAAGTATGGCGCAACAAATTTCATGGGTCACAAGCTTATAATTTCATGAAAAACAACAATTGTCAAAAATAAATATTAAGAAAAGATTCAAAAATCAAAATAATAATATACACAAGCAGCTACAGAAGATAGAACTTGAAATAATGCAATTACAGAAATTACTCCCCTGGGGGACCTTAGCCACAAATCAAGAAATTAGACTAACAAATTTAGAAAATAAAAGGAAAAATCTATTAGAATTTAATTACAAATTCTGGAAACAGAGAGCAAGAGTAAAATATATACATCTAACATATAAAAACACTAAATACTTTCAAATAAATGCGAAAATAAGAAACTTTAAGAGAAGATTGAACTCCTTCACAACCAAAGAAGGCCAGATCATAACTGACCATCAACAAATCACAGACCAAATAACGAAAGAAATGGCATAACGATTCATTGGGAGACAACAAGCTAAAATTACTGCAGAAACAATCTCAAACATTCAGCCACAGATCACTGCAGATGATAATCGACTACTTATAAAACAACCGACCAATGCTAAAATTAAAGACACTCTCAATAGCATGGCAGAAGATAAATCTCCGGGACCGGACGGATTCCCGCCAGAATTTTACCTCCACTATTGGAACATTGTGGGTAACTCATTTTGCAAAACAATCAAAGCTTTTTTCCACTCTGGTAGCATGTTAAAACAAATAAATCAAACATTCATTGCATTAATCCCGAAAGTAGAGGACCCTCAAAACATCAATAACTACAGACCAATAAGTCTTTGTAACACGGTATACAAAGTTATAGCTAAAATACTAGCAAACATAATTAAATCAATTCTACCAAAAATCATAAACCCCTTCCAAGGTGGCTTTGTAGAAGACAGATCGATACAAGATAACACATTAATAGCACATGAGGTCTTTCACACCTTCACAAAACAAAAAGGCAAAAAAGGGTATATGGCTCTAAAGCTTGACATGGAAAAAGCATACGATAAAATCAACTGGTCATATATAGAAGCAATCCTCAGTAAAATGGGCTTCCACCCAATTTGGATCAACTGGACAATGAAATGCATAACCACTACTTCTTTTTCGGTACTAACCAACAATACAGCTAGTGACCAATTCAAACCAAACAGAGGAATTAGACAAGGTGATCCTTTAGCCCCTTATATATTCGTGATAGTTATGGAAAGTCTAGCAAGAGAACTTCACCACGAGGCATTACAAGAAGATGCCTTAATAGGAATTAAACTAGCTAAGCAAGGAACTCCTATACCCTTTCTAACATTTGCAGATGACACATTAATTTTTTCAAAAGCATCTCATATGAGTTTGCATACCATCAAAAACTCTCTAAACAAATTTTCCAACATCTCTGGCCTAACGATAAATTACAATAAAAGCTCAATCCAGTTCTAAAAAAAATGTTAGTCCGACACTATCTACATCCCTGGCACATCAAATGGGAATCCCCATAGCTAAAACAATTGAAAAATACCTAGGAATACCCCTTGTCAATGGAAGGGTTAAAAACTGTGTCTTTGAAGAAGCATTACAAAATCTAAAAAAATAACTCTCCAAATGGAAATCCTCTTCCATATCCCAAGCAGGGAGAACTATATTAATCCAAGCCAATCTCAGCTCCAAAACAAATTACCTTATGTAGAACTTCTTACTCCCGAAAGAAATTCTACACCAAATAGATCAAATTAACAAAAACATCTTTTGGAATAAGCTCCAATCCCAAAGATATAGGGTGTGTATGGTTACAATATAAACAAGTTAAAAGGTGTAAAAATTTTAACTGTTAAAAAAATAAACGGGTTTAAACGGTGTATGGAACAACAAATAAGCTTTAGTCAGTTAAAAAAAGGGTTTATAAATAAGCTGCAGATTGAAGCTTATTTTGAGGTTTATATTCCATAATTACTATTTCACCCCTTCTCTTTTAACTTATTTGGTTTGAAAGTACCACAATACCCCTCATAAAAAAAAATAAACTCCACTTTTTACAAATAAACTGTTTTTCGCTCCATACGAAGTTTATATTTTTTCATAAATTTTTAGCTACTTTTACCAACAGTTTATAAATTTTTACCCTGTTTATAATTTTAGTCAGTTTATTAACCTCTTCCCATACGAACCCATACTCCTTTACTAAGCTGGGACACTATATGTAAAAGTAAAGATGAAGGAGGATTGAGAATCAGGAAAGCGGAATCTCTTAATGAAGGCTTACAAATGAAACTTCTTTGGAAAATTCATACAGATAACGCTAGTATGTGGGTTAAAATTATAAAGGAAAAATATTTACAAACAAATCAAATAAATGAAAGGGATAATCAAAATACTTCCTGACAATTTGGGAGATTACTATCCTTAAGGGAAAAATTCAACAGGGGCATCAGATGGCTAATAGGCAATGGTAACTAAGTAAATGTTTGGAGAGACCCATGGTTAGATGGAATCAACCTAAGTCAATACCAAAGTTTAGAAAATCAAAATCTCAAAGTTTCCCAGTTAATAAACGATCAGAAGCAATGGAATATAACAAAACTGCAGGATTTGTTCCCAACACACATTGTTGACCACATTCTACAACTACAGATTCCCAATTGAGAAACCAACGATAAATTAATCTGGACACTTGAAAAGAATGGTATTTTCTCGACCAAATCTACTCTTCGGCTAAAACCCATTACCAGCACTAGCAATATGGAAGGTTATAACTGGATATGGAAACTTGATATACCACAAAGGATAAAAAATTTACTTTGTAAGATAATGGTAGACGCATTATCAACCACTCAGCGACTAAACAAACATTTCAATAGAGTGCCATCTCAATGCTCACTTTGTAACTCGATTGATGAGGATGCCAACCATCTTTTCATCAACTGCGAATTTACAAGGAAAATAATCCAAAACTATGAAAGTATAAGCGGAAAAATTCTCCTTCTCAAAGAAGACTATGATGAGGATATAAAGTACATTCTACAATATAAAAGGAGTTGTAGCAAATCAGCAATCAAAGAATTAGCCTTTATTTGGCAAACCATCTGGGACACCAGAAACAATTACATTTTCAAAAATAAAAAACCAAATGCAACAATCAACCTAGCCTTTGAGATTATTTCAAACATAAAACTTTGGAACTCGCAAATAGAAGTAGAAAACAACCACAAAACCCGAAGTAATACCAAACGTAAGACTAGGTGGACCAAACCACCGAGCAATATCTATAAAATTAATATAGATGGCTCGGTTAAACCCACGGGCGAATGCCAGGTGGGTGGGGTTATTCGTGACTCTGAGAGCGGGTTGATAGATGTATTCTTTCAAAATACATCTCCGGGTTCGATATTACAAACAGAGGCAGAAGCTATCATTGTAGGCATCAAGCATGCAAGTAGTAAAGGGATCCAGAAGGCCATCATTGAAAGCGACAATGAGACTATCATCAAAGCAATAAAGAAAGAGATCGCTACTCCATGGGAAGTCATTCATCAAGTTGAGAAGATCAACATTATGGCTACAGAATTCCAGCTTATCCAGTTCAAACACTGTTATAGAGAAGCAAACAAAGTAGCCGACTTCATAGCTAGAAAGGGTATCGTTTGTACTAGTCCTATATCTCCCCTTACGAAGGAGTTGTACTCCATCATCCTAAGGGATGATCCTAGTTGTTTGTTACACTTTACGTAACAAACTCCAACTGTTTGCATAATGTAAAAAAAAAATTATAATAGATGAAGAATTATCTCTAAAGATAAACGCCTATGAAAAATGGCAAGTGACTAATTATATTTGTCACTTGCTGAGTTGCATAAAAAAGTAGTCTCACAATAAGGTCTTAGGAGGCACCACATGTATTAAGAGGCGTCAACTCATTTGTTAGAATCCTAGCGTTCTACCATGGCAGATTGAGAGAGAAAGGTAAAGGAAAGAGAAGGAAGAAGAAGATAGGAGGAACTGGATTTCTCTATTCATCGATAGCTCCCGTACAATACCTGAGATAGGTATTTATATCCTCAAACCCCCCTTTTCTACTAATTACAATTATTATCCCTATTATATCAATCCCTAACATTACTACCCTCTTATAAAGCTATGTCCCCAAAGCTTAAGAAGTAACTAATACAACAATAGCTAATGAAAGACATCTCAAATGAAGACATGCCTTTGTGACAACAAGTACCTACAAAAGAAAACAGTCTTCCATTCAACTACATGCCTTCATGTTGTTGCTGTAGTAAATGTCTTCAATGACATCATGGTAGCGTGTAATAATTGCCTTCATGTTGTTGATGCAACCCCATTGATGCAAAATGACAGCCCCTTGTATCACATTTTGCATACGTATTTGATTTGCAGTAAATCCAGAATATGCATATGTATTTGTACCCGTATGATGCAGCCACATGAATGCAAAATAATGATCTCCTTTGGTGTCCATGAATCTATGCAGTAACCTCTTGCCTCTTATGACATCTCCCATTTGTACCCTTATTTTCTCCTGCTCACCATCGTTGGATCAACCCATATGCAGTAGTGCTGCAGCTCCCATTGCTTATACTTCTGCATCAGCTCACAAGAACAAAATCCATCTGCAGCTAGCTCCCGCGATCACAAGAGCTATCCTCATACCTTTGCAGCAGCTCTAATTACCCACACAACATTACCGAGAGCCATTTTTTTTTTTCTGTTTTAAACCAAAACACAAGAGTACCAAGCAGCCAATTTCAAACTGCTTGCATCTCGTTTCTACCACTACCACCTGGATAAAAAATAAGGATCACCACAATCTTTAGATCACAAGTTGGCTTCCATAAACCCAGTTGCACATGAAGAACCGCACTGCCCTCTTTTCCTCTGTCATAAGGCAATGATCTCAAACTAGTCTTTACAAGCTTGAGATCAAGAACCAACCTAAATACCTGATCATTTCCACAACCAATTTCTTGAACATCATCCAAACAACAATGACTAATACTGCCTCTTGGATCGAAAATGACGGAACATGAACGGCTCATGCCCTCTACCACTGCCAATACTAATTCATTATTCTTAAGAATTTCCCCATTGACCAGTGCATTGGACACCATATTCCTTCGACTAGCCATTTTCCCAAACACCTTATGTGCACTATCGAAATACTCAGTTGAATTCCACAAAGAAACCTGCCTGCCCATTTTATTAGAATTGACTATCCTAATTCCAATCCATTTAACCAGGAGATTAACCAATTTAACCAATTCAGTGCGTAAACCATCACAATTCATAATCTCATAAGCCTTGAGATTTACCTTGTAATCGCTGCGCATGATCTGAAGATATTCGAGGTCCTCCATGGATTTGAATCAAGTTATGGGCTTATATCACCAATCCGGTTTGCAATTTCTTCGGTTGAAGATTCAAGCTCATCCTCGTACGCAAGCTTTGCTCCCATGGCGTCTCCAGTTTCTTGCCTCAGGGCTACCGATGCTTCTTGCGATTTTTGCAAATCATTATCGTCCTCTGAGAAAGCCTCGTCTACGACTGGTGCTCCCAACTGATTCTCGTCAACAATCGAGGCTTTCGACTCTTGCCTCGATTGTGAAACGATTTCCGACTGGAATAGCTCGGTCCCCGTCTGTCTGTTCGTAACCCCTTCAATCAACGCGTCGATCTTGCGATTAATCCCTTCTTGACGCTTGATCGTATCCTGATCGACACTCTTGAATCGTCTGCCCCGATTGCCGTCGACGTTGAATTTGGGATTTCCGTTTTTGTCAGAGCGGAAATTGATGAAATTGGCTTCGGATTCGTCTGCGGCGCCAATTCTTGAGTTGCCGGAATTGATTTACTGTGGAGTTTAGCCAATTCCATGACATCCACCAATTCTTTAGGCCTTCCCAATTGTACTAGGGATTTGATTACCCACTTCAGGCCATTGATGTAGCACGATATGAAGTACGACTTTGGCAAATACGGATTGTAGAACAACAACCCTGATCGGAGTCTCTCAAACCGCTCATTGTACTCCTCAAGACCATCCCCTTGGTTGAGATTGTTGAATTCCTCAAGAATCTCCATAGCTCGGTTTGGTTGCGATTGCTTTCATTCAGCGCCTTCGGCCATTTCCGAGGACGACTGGCTCTGATACCAATTTGTTAGGATCCTAGCGTTCTACATGACAGATTGAGAGGGAAAGGTAAGGGAAAGAGAACGAAGAGAGTTCAGAGGGAGAAGGAAGAAGAAGATAGGAGGAACTAGATTTCTCTATTCATCGATAGCTCCCGTACAATACCTGAGATAGTTATTTATATCCTCAAACCCCTCTTTCCTACTAATTACAATTATTATCTCTATTATATCAATCCCTAACATCATGTCATCAAGCACTTTAAGATCCGTTATGAAACATAAAAAGAAAGAGTTTTTGTGACATGAATATAAAATGAATCACTTATAAATCACTTCTAACATTCTTATTATATCTGATGTGAGACGGAAAAATTCGCCAATGAACTAGAGGCGAGCTAATTGCAATATTAAGGTGGGTGGTATTTGGTTAATTAAAGCTATTTATTGGGTGGTTTTGAATAATTTTGATTCATTTAACGGGTGGTTTTTATGTAATTTACCCTAAAATATTTAAAGGAATTCCACGCCCAGGCCCGGTGTATCGAAATACCTCCAACTCCAAGGAGTCGAAGCTCATCTCTCTCCGAAAAGCTCGCCGGCGAACGGAAAGCCATGGAACGGCGAATCCGACTCCTCGATCTCTCTCTATCACTACTCTGTTTTGCACTCCTGATTTCCAATTCAATTTCCTTCCAGTCCGACGAGCTTCTTGCCGAAGACGAAGACTTTGGGTTGGAGGGCGGTCTTCCTCCACCGGAGATCGATAACCCTAACCCAAGCCGCCGACCGTCAACTCCGGCGCCGACAGCGACCTCCACGATTCGTAGAAGGTCATCGGATTCGGATTCCGATTCCAAGGTGCAGTTCACTCTCGAGCACGCTTTTGGTGACTCCGATTTCTCTCCAGCTGGCACCTTCACTGCTCGTCTCAAATCTTGGCCACACGGCGGTCAGGTTCGCTTGAATTCTCTCTTGATGTTTTATCACTGGTCAATTTGATTAGAAGTAATTTTGACTGGATTATTTGTACAGATTTACTGATGTTTTTCGATCTTAATTTCGTGATTCGAATTGTTTGGAAATTGAAACTCATTAGCGGATTCTCTCAGATTGGAAGTATAACAGAAACTACTTTCAGTCTAAATCTGTTATAGATAACCGGTTGTGAAATTACATAATTGGATTCATTGGCTAGAGAAGGTTGGGTGGTCAAATTAAAGATGCTTGTTTGTTGCTGATAAGCAACTGTTTTTCTGAAATCAGAAGTAATAGATATTTCTCTCGAATTTAAATAAAACTGTTTTCATGGCAGACTCTCACCAAGCTCAGGTTCTCACGAAATGATTTAACAGAATCGGATAAGGGCAAGTTCAAGGTAGGTTTCTGCATTTCCTGTTTTATACCTTGTTCTTTGAACCACTTGACATGTATGAACACACATTTATGTTATGCTCGCAGGAACTGCTCCAAGGAGATGAATTTTATAGAGTAAGACTACCATCCAATGTTCTGAGCCCTCCTGGAAGGAACTACACCGTATCTTCCACAAAAGCAGTAAGTATCAGTTAAGACTGTTTAGCATTTTCTGTCTGGATTGGTATCAGTTGTCTTTCTATTTCCAGGATATTTAGCTATTGCTCATGGTGTAACAGTTTGAAGATTCTATGCCCAACTTTACTTGTTTATATGTCGTTTAAGCGTGTGTCTTTTAAGATTGGTCAACTTTTATAATGCTGAAGATGGTATGTTTATACTTCTTCAGCTTCAGAGGCAATCTATGCTGCAATATTCTAATGGTCTCTGTTTGAGCTCTCGTTGGCATTAATAAATGGCTCTTTAGAATGCTTTTTTACTTTCCAACTTACTTTTGCACACAAATACCATATTCCTTCAGCTTTGATTGTTTCATTTGATTTGTATGTTCTTCATGTAACTGGATTTTCCTAATAATTTCATTGTCTTGAAGAATTGGCTGGTATATTAGATTCCTTTCTTCCTATTGAAATCTGCTTAGCTAATGAAAATTGACTCAATCTTATTAGCTTCCTAAAATTTTTTAGTCGTGCACAAAAATTGCAATCTGTTGGGTTTGTTAGTTTGCTAGTATAGTCATCTCTTAAACAATGTGCTGGCTGTTTTTGTTAATGCAGAGATGTCTCCCAAGGGACAGCTTAGACGAGCATTTTGTCATAAACATGGTAATACTTGATCTCTCTGTACTAATACCTAGTGATTAGTATTTGACTACTAAAAACTTCTCATGAGTTTGTTTTACATAAAGATCATCTATTTTATTTATCCAAATCATTTTCCATAGTCTTTTAATTTTTTTATCTATATGTATTCCTATTATTCCTTGCAGGAAGGCATCAATATTGTAGCCGTAAATTATGGTTCTATTGGAGTTTGTCCTCACCCTCGGCCTCTAAAATTTGTGAGTTGTGTTTGTCCAGATGTTATCATTTGTTTAATGATCACACAGGCTGAAGGGAAAAAAAGAAACTTAAATGCGCCAATGCATGATGATAAAGGAGCCAAGGAATTGTTCAAGGCAGTTATGTGCAAAAATTGAACTAACTCACCTTTAGCATCGCTAGGCTGATACTCATTCCCTGGGTGGCTGTCATTCATAGCTGTAGTTGTATACATGTATTGATTTTCTAAAATTAGAACTTGCTGATTGATGGTACTTCTGTCATGTGTGGATGATGTCATTTTCCTCTAGAGGTTGGAAACAGTAATGTTTGCTCTTGTGCTATTGTTATGCTGTTTAACTCTTGATTTCTGTTTCTTGATGCTCTCCCAGCCTACTATATGGTCTTTCAAGTCCCATACAATATTGAAGTACAGCGAGCAGGCCACAAGGTAATTCTCTTCTTGAACTACTTGTCCTTTATTTTATGGTTTGGATCTTTAATCTCTCAACCTAAATATCATATAATATGCTCATTTTGGATGTATACCTGACATTTCCTTAATCAAGTCTCACAGTAGGTCAGTCGGGATAGAGAAAATACTTTCTTAATCAATTGAATTTATTGTACTTGCTCGATGCCTCCATGTTTCATCTTAGCAGAAGTCAGCATTAATGAACACAATCTGCATATAGCTCCAGAGTTGCATTAGTTGGACTTAGTTTCATTAAATCAAAATTCTGAGGTGCTTCTATATGGCGGCATGAGCTTTAACTAATTATGCATGTATTTTGTTGCTTGAACAGAGCGCCCATATTTACCGAAGAAGTTGTCGGGGAGAATGGCGTAGGTGAAGGTGAAATACCTCCGGAAAAATCCTTCTGGGCTAAATACGTAAGTTATTTGTGATGCAAAATAAGACTTGTTGCCAATCATATCCCCATGTACCCTTGATCCTGGTGCTGCGAATCTGTCTTATAATCTTTCACAATTCAATTTAGTTGCCACTTGTTGCCTAATACATTCTGCTGCTATCTACATCTCAGTGGATGTATCTGCTTCCTCTTGGGTTCGTGTTGATGAATGCTATGACCCAAGCCATGAACATTCCAGAGGAACAAGCTGGTGCAGGTGGCCAGGGTGGGGCTGCAGCAGCTAGAGGTGCAGGTGCTGCTGTACGAAGAAGATAGTGACCTTTATGCTGACATGATGGTTAGAAATGATCTTCCTTGACTTCCTTGTTTGTTATTTATCAATGCAAAAGGGTCTTTAACTTCCGTATAATTCAACTAAATTCAAAAGTTTTATGATGCCAGGTTCCTTCATAACACCATCCAGTGTTCGAGAGGTCCAATTGATAATGAGGTGCCATGAGGCCTCTTTCTGCGTGTTAAGGAGCAAAGTGAGTCCACTACGGCCTCTATATACAACCTGCACCCATGCGTCTTTCGAAATTATATCGTCTTGTCAGATGTTGACTATATATTGCTTGATGAAAAGATATGCATATTTAAGGATCTGATTTAGTGAAATGGCTCACTGCTAGATTTGATTCATTGTTGTTAGATCGTACAATAGTTTGAAGCACAAGATAACTATTTATTTGAGTATGTTTTATCCTCCTCACATTGAAACTCACTTGCAAAATGGAACATTGAATGACTAATACAACAATGTTGTTATACAAACAACATTCACCTACAAACTTTAGAGTAAAAACTTGAGAAAATGCCCTATGCAATGGAAGGGGTGGAAATTTCATAGGAAGGGCAATGACCCTGTCTTTGAATCCATCTCTGTAGAAAACCTTAAAGCTCATCCTGCACAAATCACAATCAATGGGAGTAAAATCCCAGTTAATTCTGTAAAAACCACAAGAGAAAAGCTACAAAGGAAAATGGAGCATAGGATACACTGTTGTCAGTGTGCTTACATGATCGTCGAAGTAACGCTGCAAGATTGAAATCACTAGTTAGTATATAGAAATGTGGTCACACTTATGAAAGAAATGAACAATGTTCAATGTTTGCATAAAAACCTTTCTGTATCTGTCTCTGTAATTCTCCCTGTGACGGTATCGTCTATCACGGTCCCTATCTCTTTTCCTCCTTTCACCCTCTTCCCTCGCCCTTCTTGCTTCCTGCCATAGAAATAACCCCAAATTCAGTTCAACAGTAGATATTGAAACCAAGACTAAAAGCAACTTGTAAGTTTTGAAACATAAAAGTGGAAAAATGTAGGATTTTAACCTCTTCCTCCTGGGCTCTTCTGATTTTCTCAGCCTCTTCAAATGCATCCTTTTCGACCTGAAGATACCAGAAGATATGAAGTGTTATCTCTCTGTCTCAGTTGAGTTGATAGCACGAACAAGTTCAAGGCATAAGTTTAGGGCCTGACCTCCCTGTGTGCAAATACATCGTCAATGACTTGTTTTGCATACTCTGGATCGTCACAAATCAGTATATTGTCGAAAACTGAACCACCCTTCACCTGAAATTTGACAGTGAAGTGTTCAACTCTCATCTCTTCATATAAAAATAGAAGATTCAAGTAAAACGGGTGAATGAACGAGTTTCCTATGAATTACCTGCCACACTTCTATGCCCACGTATTTGATTGGCTTCATCACATAGAGATCAGGGTCATCTTCAAACTCTGATGGAAAGCAAGAAGAAAATATTCTCACATTTTAGATAGATTGAAGATTAAAGGCTTGAATTCAAGGAAAAAGTCAAGAAATTGTCACAGGGGGAACCTGGGTTATCAATCCATGGAGTCCTCCACTTCCCTTTGTAGTTCGGATTCTTGATTTTCTGCCATGAAAAGGAAGAGTTTCAGACTCAATAAACTTTGCAGCCAAATACACTTTCTTTTATAGTTGTACTAGCTTACCCTTCTCCTCCATGGTCCCTTGTATTCTGGATTCGGTATGGTAGGGGGTCTCCATATACCATCTTCGTCTTCATCCCAGTGCTCAGGCTACTCAATCAGATAAAGAACATCAGAAATCTTAACTTCGAACACTCTAAAGAGAATTAAATCAAAGTTTGAGCAATCTGATTATACCTTTTTGGCATCTGGGTCTGGAATCTCTGCTGGAATTGAATCATAACCCTGAAAACCAACACTATCAATGGCACCCATAGTTCAATGGTATTAAAAGACATGATGAAAAGTTGCATATACCTCAGGCTTGACACTATTAGGGTCTTCGATATATTCTGGTTCTTTGTCCCAATCGGCAGGCTGCAAGAGCAAAAATGTTTCAGTACTCTGAAAAGATTAGGCAATTTTGAGAAGCAAAGTGCAGTGTTTTGTGGTTTCTTAAAGCATGAATTGAAGACCTTTTTGGCATTAACATCTTTGATCTTTCGTGGGGGGAGGATGTCCCAATCCGTGTACATGCTTCCCGAGTCCTTCTCTCGGTTATCAATCAGGATGCTATATGTTGCATCCGGCCTCAGTATCAATGTGTAGAAATGAGTTAACTTGTCAGTCTCGCATTCTAGATTCTTCTTAAGTGGATAGTTCTGCCCTTGGTAGGATAGAATCAAATGGAGCTTTTTCGTGTCCGTGCCACATAGATCCGGTCCAAACATCACACTGTTCAGGGTGGGAAAACAACTCAATAAGAACTCACAATATGTAGTTGTAGGAAACCATTCAGAGTTTATTTTTCCGTTGAGATGAGCATCACAGACCTGTAAGGAGTATCCCCGCCGAATTTCTTCTGGTTGACATATCCGGATAATAGCTTTATGTAGCCACCACCACACTCTATCTCCTGCTCGAACTTCACCGAGTACTGGAGGACTAGTGTCCTGTTCTTGTTGTTGAATTCCTCAGGCAACTTTGCAGATATTGCAAAGTGCTTTGCATCAGAAGATGTTTGGATCCCTACAAAGAGTTCAAAAGAATCACCTTTTCTTAACTGATGAATTCTTATGTTCTTAACACAATGATACAGTAGCCAAAAGGAGCCACCAAAGCACATCAGAATTCAAAAAGATTGAAACTTTACCATCTCCTAGCTAAACAACATGAACATATCAGTTGCTGTAATTGTACATTTCAGTTCATTTTTCAGAATTTATAGACAGACTGAACTACTGAAGTACCTCTGTCATCAGGATCACCAGCCCATTTCCCAGCTGTGTGCTTAAAGTAACCTGCTTTGCCTTCACTGCTCTTCCAATCTGAGTGCACCCACCTGTCCTGCCACCCCTCTTCTCCCCATCACCACAAAAACAGTCCACATCAGTACATATAACAGATTAAGGGCGTGTTTGGTATCGCCCAGGTATCGGGTTGGAAAAGGTACAGGAAGACAAAGGAAAAAGAAAGAGGTACCTTCAAATTTCTCTTCAAAGATGATTTCCCCAAAAACTGGGTGGGATTGAAAGATGATTTGCAGCACAAGAAGAGATAGCAGCACTGCACTAGGAAGAGGAAGTTTTGCCATTTGGTGACTTGAAACTGCACCTTACTAGAGGAACCAAAATCTGCTTATATGATGCACAAAATAACCAAGTTGCCTAAGAGTTTGTGTTAATTACATCTTTGCCATGAACTTTTTTTATTTTATTTTTTCTGTATTTTTGTATGTATTAATATGAACAAACAGCCAATCAGAGATGAGATGATTCCTCCATTGGCCAATCATATTTCTCTAGCTCTTTGCAGGTGGGGCACTTGAGCCACCATCAGTTTGAATATTCCTGCTTTCAGAGTGAGGAAGACTTGAAAAATTCAACCTCCATTAATTTGTAAGTGCTCATCAGTGTGTAGACTTTAGAGACGACTCCAGCAGGTCAGTGGGGACTAAAATGGTGAACGTGTAAGACCATTTTTTAGGAAAAATGAGATCTTTGCTCATATGATTTTACAGGTAAATTAACTGTTCATTCCAATTAGGGTTGTTAGTTTATCTGAATTTGTGCACCTAAGTAGAGCTGACAAGATCCGACCTAAATAAGACCTGACTCGAGCACTTAATATACCTGACACTGACCTGATCTAACATTGATAGAACCCGAATGGATATTACCCGACACTAAAAAACGAAGTCATGGGTTTTGTCCAGGATCTTTCAAGTCTTCCTCACCGTGTTCCAGGCAGCTTCACTATACAGAGGAATGCTAGACTTTCACCAAAAGAGTATTTGGGGGCCAACTGGGGTTGACCCAGAAGTCTTCCTTTACCGTACCAAACATTCTCAGCTCACTGTTTCAATGTATTGTTGTTCTACTATAGATGATAATATGAAATATGATGATTCATTTCGCGTCGAATTCGTCTAATAAGTGGAAACAACTACCGATCAGAATC
Source organism: Persicaria tinctoria (assembly GCA_037127255.1). Taxonomy (NCBI): domain Eukaryota; kingdom Viridiplantae; phylum Streptophyta; class Magnoliopsida; order Caryophyllales; family Polygonaceae; genus Persicaria; species Persicaria tinctoria. The sequence goes on from JBANSL010000014.1 coordinate 2,003,294, forward strand.
ATACTTGAAATAGAAATCACATATATGATACAAATTCGACTATAAAATAACAGAATTAGATCAAATAAAGTGTACATGTAAGTATGTAACGACATTATAATCAACACTGAAACGTTCAATTATACTCCAAATTACTAAAAACATGAAAACCTTGGGGATGATCATAAAAATACTAAAAAAAAATTACAAATAAAGTCCAGTTTTAAAGTTAAAACAACATTAAATCTAGTTGATTGGTCGAATATGTATTAATTTTGATAGAAATGGAACCTTAAAAAAAGCTCAAAAACGTCATTTTTTTTTAATGAATTAGATGTTATCGAATCTTTGCAGGGGAAATCTTTGTGGATTCATGGTATAACAAAGACGTAGTCTTCGAAAGCCTGAAGCCGCTGCTGACGCCTGAGTCACTGAAGATCCATCCGGTGCAATCAGACCGAATCGGTATTATCATAACAGAGTAGCCTTCAGCGACTTCAAGATGGCACGGGACGCGATCTTCTGTGCCAGCTTCTTGTCAGTTGCGGTGCAGGTGTGGCTATGCACATTCCCTCCAGAGGCTTCAACCTCGAGGGTGTACGAAAAAGTGTCATCGATCTGCCTGCAGACCACAGGCTTCATCGCAGCGAACTGGTGCTTTTGACACAGCAGCTGCAGCTCCTGCACCGGATGGATCTTCAGCGTCTCAGGCGTCACCAATGGCTCCAGCAGCGGCTTCAGGCTTTCGAAGACTGCGTCTTTGTCATACCTTGAGTCCACGAAGATCGCCCCTGCCAAAGACTCAATAACGTCTGCTATCACCTTTGGAAAGCGAATGTCAAACTCCCATCCAAATGCCGCTTCTGAGAGCAATTGCTCGCAACTTTGGATGGTGGCGATAAGATCTCTGTGGAGATCGCTCGAGGCATGGAGTATATGATTGTGCAACCCGACTCGAATAGCTGAATATGCATAGCAATCATTGTTGACAGAAGCTGATCTCATGTCAGTTAACAAGCCGGGCGATAGTCCAGGGTGTTTCGAGAAGAGATGCAAGGTTATTAGATGATCCAAAACCGCATCCCCAAGATACTCTAACCTCTGTCGAAGAAAGGATTCTATTAGCGACATGTAAAGACCGAAGAATATAACTCGAATGTACACTAAACCTTACTTGGTAGCACCACGGAATCTCAGGTATCATGTATGATCCGTGTGTCAAAGCCTCGACCAGCAAAGACGGGTCACGAAACGAATACTTCAACAAGGATTGAAGATGGTTGATGTTGATTTTAGCATAAGTCTCGGGATCAGCCTGGAACCGCCTGTCGCATGGGATGTAGGAGAAGTCGGCCTCAATGCCGAGCCAGCTCATGAAGGACAAGGCAGCCACTTCCCCGCCACAGCTAAGGAAGGCACCGATCAGTGCTTCGACAACATCAGCTACTCTCTTGGATTTTAGCTTCTGGGTTCCGATTTTATACACTCCTTTACCAGGGGCAACCTCCTCCTTTCCGAGCAAATGGTCATTGCTCGGATCACCGGATATGCACCAATGCTTTGCCTCGAACAGCCGATCACGAATGAATCCCTACATAGGTGCACAAAGATGTTTAACACTAGAGGTGTTATTCGAGCCGAACTTGACATGTTCAAGAAGCAATTTTACTTAGTCATAACATATTAACTTAAAGGAAATTTTAGAAATTCCATAAAATTCGAGCTTAAATCGAACGAGCCGAGCTCGAGCGGCTCAGCTCATATAACAGCCCTAGTTATAACACGACCTATAAAAGCGAGAGTCAATAGTTGAAGTGCACGAAGCATACCGGGATCTTTCGTCTGCAGCCAAGCTTGCAGAGCGTAGCATTCGAGATAATCCGCTCCCTCTTGAGGCTCAATAGGCCTTCATGGTGATTCTGGTGCCTCTTGAACAGCATCTGACTCACAGCATACTTGAGAAAAGAGTCACCAAGAGTCTCTAGGGACTCCAAATGATATGCCTCTTGACACTTCTTCGTCGTTATTGCTTCGAGGATCTACGACAACAAGCAGTAGATAAAGATAATCCATTCACTTACGAAGGGAAAAGAGCTCCGAAACAAGTACCTTCTTGGTTGGAATCAAGACTACATTTCGCGTGCACTGATCCGCATAAGCCCTTTGTAAGCTCGCTGCGACTAGGAGGGACTCCAACCGGTGCATGATCAAGGGGACGAGCGAGAAGGTGTGGAAGGTAGTCATGAATACCGGAGCCATGATCACATAGCAGAGCTCGGGAGGCAGCTCACAGTATGTGTGTTCGGATCCTGGAACGAAAGCATTAAGACTGAGATGTCGATGATGGAAACGAAAGGGCTATGTATGTCGAAATTCTTAACCTTTTCGCTTTCGTTGGCCACATCTTAGGAGAAAGTTGTGTAGTCGAAACATAGGCTTCACACTGAGCAAAACTTCATTCTCGAAAAGATCGATGCCATACCTGTAACAACAACAACATCCCGGGTCTGGGGGTCAGGATATACGCACTCTTTTTCCGAACAAGTCGAGAGAGTGTTTCTGATTTTGAATGCATTAAGATCTGGAAAAATGTGGTAAGGAAAGGGAACGAACTTGTTCTTGAAGTAGTCTTTGTAGGTAGTCGAATCCTCTTCGCCCTCATTCGTAATCATGCCAGAGTTGATGTTTAAGTTGTTCAAGAATCCGCTAACATGGTACATTCGACCATTGTGAGGAGTATAAACCAAGCAGTTCTTGAGCATACACCGACAAATCAAGCCGTTCTTCGTGTTGATTCGAGTGGATTCCTTGGTGAAAGGGCAGTTTTCGAGACACTTTGATACATCATCTTGGCGATGAAACAATGCTGAGCTAATGTACCTCCAATCAATGGTTGGTAAAGTCTTCGGCGAGCCAGTTGTTGGGAGGATCAGGTAGTCCAAACGCGCACAATCGCAGCTCACTTTGATGGCATCTATCAGCTTATTGAGCTCGTCGAAGCTATGATCAACTAGAGCTCTGAAGACAACAACCTGAAATATTCGAGCCAAGACTACCTGCACAAGAAATGAATATAAAATTTTAGTTTAATTAACTTTTGAAATCATAGCTTTTCATCAGCTACCCTACCAACTATCTTTTTACCAAACATAGCCTTACCCGGGTGTGACTAAACTCGGCCTTTCCCAAATACTTCATCTTCACATCCATACTCCCTCGGTTAACTTGAATGTTTCCTAGAGAGCTACATTCGTCTAGATTGAGCTTCGTCTTGAGAGCCAAGATCACATTGTGCACGGGGACACTGCAATCGAAGCTCGTCTTCAGCTCAAGTAGGTAGCCATGGTATGACTCTGACTCATGTCCAATAGACCTGATACTGACTAACTCGGGTGGGAAGTAGCGAGCTTGTTCGTCATTGTATGGCTCCTCTTCATCTAACATTTCAAGGTAAGTAAAGAACATAAGTGTTGAAAGAATGTGAATAAACCAAAAAGAGGACACAACCCTAGGTCACGAGTCCCAACAGACTACAGTAATAAGAGCAATTTCCCAAATTCATCATAAAAAAGAGAGTTGTTTTTGCTTGCTTGCTTACCGAGTTCTTCGACATCCGCCTCTTCCATGGTATCGGGAACTAGATGATCAGTTAACTCGCCCATCTCGTGGAGCTTCTTGCAAGCTTCCAAGCAAGCCCTTTGCTTCGACACCCTGTCGCAGCCTTTGGCAGTTACTGACTGAAGTGGACAGCTATTCGGAAACTGCAAAGTGCAAGTCTCCAAGGCATTGTCAATGATGAAACGCGGCGTTGGCTTGAAGTACCTGCAGGACATGAAAGCCACTGCAGGCTTAGAAACATTGATCAGATACCGAGAAATTGGTAAGAGTTTTCGACAAATTACTCGTCTGATGGAAGCCTTGAGCAGTAGAAGTTGATCAGAGAGACACTGTAACTCAATGTTACTGCTGCTCCAGTCTTTTCCACGCGATACACCGTCTGATCCGACGTGCTAAGCTGCATTGGTTCACAGGGAATCGACGAGTGTTGTAGAGCCTCAGAACGCATCGTTTCAATGCTCGCCATGAAGATGTTCGCTTGAGCTAGCGCTGAGTCGTCTCCGCTGCTCATCAAACATATCAATCAACAACAACAAGCATCAATGTTATTAGAATCTCGATCCGGATCTCTGCACATAATTTTTTTGTGTATAATCAGTTGTGGGATCTTTAGAATCTTAATGGATCGATACGATCTTACGATCCTACACGATCCTAGTTTTATTAACAATTTATATTTTTTAAACATTTGTTTTGTTTCATTGGTTAATTTTGGAGTGTTTAAACGTACACATTCAATATAAAATGTAAAAAATGGCTTAGAGACAACTATTTTCGAGTCTTTTAACCAATATGACAATGTCTAAGGTCAGAAGTGTAACTTTTTATGTCTTGAAGCAAAAACATATTGTCTAAATTGCATCTTTTTCCTAATTATAGAACCTTTAAACTAAGTGACTTTGTTATATTTATATTATTATTTTTAATTATATTTCGAGGATCGATCTGAGGTCTGTTGTGATTCGATCCTAAAATCCCGATTCTAATAACCTTGACAAGCATCAAGTTTTTAGACATTAGGCTCCTTTATAGGATGAAAAAAAAAACATGATACCTTTTCACCATGAGAATGAATTCTGAGTTCTTCATCCGAGCTCGTCCTCTAGATTGAATGAAGCTGCAAATGTTGGATGAAGGATCGAATCTTACAACCAAGTTGCAGCTCTGAACATCCAGGCCTTCCTCAAGAACCGACGACGCGACAATGATATTCGTCTACAAGTGCAACATAGCTCGGTTAACTATACACAACAATGCAACAACAAATGAAGATTGAGATCAATGAATTCGTACTTTCCCTTCACGAAACTCGTCAATGATCTTCTTCTGTTCCACTCTGCTTTGTGACTGCAACACATGCTTGTTCCCAGCAACGTACTTCGTCTCCCACTCGCAGTCTCTCCGAAGCACTTCTTGCAGAAAAGATTGAAGGGAAATCGCGGTGACAACCCTCTCGACGAAGACTATGCACCTCAAGTCTCTTGTATCCCTTCAAGTGTAAAGAAGCACATGTTTTTATCATATAGAGAACTATCCTTTTTTTTCCTTAGAAAGTACAGTGGATGACCAAGTGAAGACAACGGACCTGTAGTCGCGAAGGGATTCAAGAAGAGACATCACCTTCTTGGACAAGAAACCGGCTTTCGTATTAGCCTCAATGCCATCATAAACGGACCACTCTGAGCACGAAGGAAAATACGACAAGAACAGGCTTTGCACATCGAGATTGAAGCCTTCCAAGACGGATTTAACAAGGGCATTCTTGCTCCAATAGTGCCTGTCTTCTACTGAAGAGTAGGACTCTACTGCCTGATACACTCACAGGAGGAGGTTTGAGAAGTCATATATAGTTCCTTATTCGAAAAACGACAACACAGAACCAAGTAATGGCTATGGCAGTACCTTCAAAGCAAGCCAAAGACCGAGTTCACATACACAGTACGCGAACGTTGAGGCCAGGCGGTTTAGTTTCTTCTTGCAAGATTTTTGTATAGACTTTCTGACAGATTTCTCCTGGAGAGAGCTCATGTGCTGAAATATCGTCACATGAGACATTATCAATATCCTAAAACCAATTGGCAATGGGAGGAGTAGCCGACTAGTTTATATACTAATTAAGGCTTGTTTGTTCATATTATCAATGTGAGACTCTTTGGTCTCTTCACATTCTCCCAACAAGAACGAAATTGTGCTATAAGAAATCAAGCATACCTTTGCCAGCAACTCGGATAGCTTGGAGTTTACATCCTTAAAAAGAGGAGGAAGACTTTGGTCATAAAACTTGAACTTGGCGGTTGGAAACGAAATGCAATCAGCAAGCACAGATTGGTTGGCACAAGTGTAAACCTTCAACAGAAGAAAATTTCATCCATCATATGAGTTTTTTGCACTATGCAAAGTGGTACATCACAACACAAGGCAGAAAAATCAATATTTACCTTGGAATCCATGAGATTCTCAAGCTGTTTAATCTTTTCCCAGTAGTCAGTAGCTGCAAGAAATTGAGAAGTTTCTAACATTGATAGGAAACCATTTTATGTTAAGAACTCTAAAGAGTTATGAGAGGATACATACTTTTTGCTTTAACCAGAGACGCCGTCATACCAAATATCCTCGGAACTTCAGACTTGTGTAAGAGGGGATGATAGAACTCCTGCAGATACAATACAAAACATTATGAATCCGTCATTCAATCGAGATCATCATAATAAACATCCTAAGATACTACCTTCATTATTAGTGCATAAGGATGATTGCCATTCGCATTGTGGCATTCGTCGAACATGAGAACTTTGATCAGTCCTAGGCTGATAAATCTGTGCTTCAACGCGTTCAATAGTAACTGAGGGGTCATTACAAGGACCTACAAAGTACACAACACAAATAAATCATCAGCTTCATCTCTTCGGTGGATCGATACACATTGAAGACTAGTTAGTTGGCCTATTTTCGCAAACCGATTTCAAAGATCAAACTCACCTCATGCTTATCCAACTCCTGTTTCCAGGTATCAGCATCCCAAAGCTTCAGCCCCATTTCGCCAACGTAAGTCCCCACTTTCAGATCAGTCAAAGCTTTCACAACTTCAGATTGCTACCCACAACAACATACCCAAGATAATTAAGTCCAAGATTCAGATGCTTGAAACAAAAAACAAAAACAACAACAACTCAGTAAGTCCCGCGATTAAGCGGGATCTGGGGGTCAGAATGTACGCGCTCTTTTTCCGAACAACTCGAGAGAGTGTTTCCGAGAGACCCAGAACAGTAGGAAACTAGTAACACAAGATATCAGGCTTCACAGAAGGAAAAATAAAAAAGAGAACCAACAAAGAAGACAGAAAATAAGCCCAGACAATAGGACACAACAACCAAAGCCTAAAACACGTACTACACATCAGCAGCCTAAATGCACCTCCTGCAGTGATCTCTATCCAAGGTCATATCTTCCGAAAGGTTTAGATGACTGAGGTCTTGAAACAAAAACAATGGAAAAAAAAGAAACTTACTTGAGCAGTCAAAACAGCAGTTGGGACCAAGAAAACGGCTTTGTAAGGCGAAGGGAGTCTCAGGGAATGTGAATAACTCCTCAAAAGCATGATGGCAATTAGGGTTTTGCCTGAACCTGTCTCCAAGAACACAATTGTGTTCTGTTTGATGGATCTCTCAAGTGCTTCCACTTGATAGCTTTCAGAAGGGAAAAAAAAAGGCAATTAGACATCAATGCATACCAAATCAAGGCTCAAAATTCATGGAATGAATGAAAACCTCTCTAAAGTTGCAAACTTTAATCATGTAATTACCACATAATTAACAAAGATTGATCCTTTAGTTCTAACACTTCAATGCTTCATCGATCTCCTCTATAATTAGTGAATTGTAAGCAGTAATACATACCTTCTAGCAAACGGAAGTGGTTGCTGCACTTGATCAATCACGGAATTGGTGGCTTCCATGGTGATGATAGAGTCCAAAATCAGCCTTCAGAATTACAAAGAAGAGAGGAAAGAGATGGAGCTTGAAGGGAATTGGTGTTTCATTAATTGATTCTGAAACTACAAAAAGCAAAGAGAGTTACAAAAAGGCCCCAAAATCAATGTACGGCCTGAATAATAAATTAACAACTGAGAGGCAATCAATGTACTCGCTGCTCTTTGTTTTATCTTTGAGAAGGAAAGTTTTCTAATTAGGGAAACCCGGAATGGGCTTTAATTTTTTATTTTATTATTTTATTTTTTAGGGATTTGAATTCTGACCTTAATTGGTTGGGGATGACGGCGATGTGTAACCAACCATCCATACACCCCACTACAAGTACTATGGCCTATGGGGTGTGTTTGCTGCAATTGCAATGGAGGGAGATCTTGGGTGCTGATGTGGGGGCGGCGGTGGTTCGCCGGCGGGAACTGGGTCCGGCAAACGAAGGGCCTAAGCTGACGGGTCAAGAAGATGAAGGATATATGAGAGGTGACCCCTTTTTTCAAGCTTCCAAAAGAGCTTTGCGAGGCTGTACGTTCACCGAGAACCGGAATATATCGGCCGCTGAGAAGCTAACGCTCCATAAGGATGTGAAAAAGGGATTCTTGAAAATTAGAGAGGAGGTTGTGGCGGAGACTTACGCGTGTTTAAGGACTCTGAGTGTGAGGTGCAACAGAAGGAGGCAGATTGGACCACTCCAGTTAGCAAGAGGAAAATTAAGCAATCATTTTCTAAATAACCTTAAGATGGCAAATTCCATTACGAGCAGCAGGTTTGCTCCTCCGTAGGGCTGTTATATGAACTGAACAGCTCGAGCTCGCTCATTTATTTAAACAAGCCGAGCTTGAACAAGATTTTAAGCTCGGTTGAAAGCTCGGCTCGTTCGAATAGCTCGAATTCTATGGAATTTCCTTTAAGTTAACATGTCGTACCCAAGTAGAACTACTTAAAGAAGCTCAGATCGAGCTTGTTCATTTCCTAAACAAGCTGAGCTTTAACAAAATAAAAAACTCGTTTAAAATTTAAGCTCGGCTCGAGCTCGTTTAACAAACGAACAAGCCTGAACATGTCAAGCTCGGCTGGTTAGGCACGAATAACACCCCTACTCTTCTGGGGTCAGATGAGATGGACGACAATGGGGATCGAGTTTCAGCTTGATTGTTCGGTGCAGGAAGGAATCGATGACAATGAAATCGCTGGTGAGTGTAGCACTCACAAAAGGGTTTGTCATGGATAGAGTGATCAAATTTGGTGCTTGGAATATATGTGGTTTAAATGACCACATTAAGAATAACTTAATAACTACATATATGAGGTTGCAGATAAGTGGCCGACCATAGCAGCGAGTCACGATTGCTTTGAGGAGCTACACCGAATTATGGCAGACTGTAATTTAAGTGATCTTGACTACATTGGGGCTAGCTAGGCATACCCGGCATAATCGAAAGAAGGGTGAACAACAGATTGAAAGAAAGATCGATAGAGTTTTGGTGAATGATGTTTGGAAGGATGTGCTCTTAAACACCAAGACGTTTTTTTGATGTCCCAGGTTACTCTGATCATTCTCCAGGTGTGGTTACTTTGCACAATGAATTTAAACTGAGGAAATTTCCTTTTAAAGTTTAAAAACTTCTGGTGCAATGAGAGTGCTTTTGATGCATTGGTTTGGAGTGCTTGTAAGTCACTGGATCGAAGCAATTCATCTTTGCCCAGAAGCTTAAGAAGAAGTGTTTGCAAGAAATTCAGATATCATCCGAGATCCGACTACTTAAAGAGAAGGCTGATCCAGTGCTGGCTGAACGTGCAGACCAAATCAAGGCTCAAAATTCATGGAATGAATGAAAACCTCTCTAAAGTTGCAAACTTTAATCGTGTAATTACCACATAATTAACAAAGATTGATCCTTTAGTTCTAATGCTTCATCGATCTTCTCTATAATTAGTGAATCGGAAGCAGTAATACATACCTTCTAGCAAACGGAAGTGGTAATTGCTGCACTTGATCAATCATGGAATTGGTGGCTTAACTTCCATGGTGATGATGCAGTCTGATAGAGTCCAAAATCACCGTTCAGAATTACAGAGAAGAGAGGAAAGAGATGGAGTTTGAAGGGAATTGGTGTTTCATTAGTTGATTCTGAAACTACAAAAAAGCAAAGAGAGTTACCAAAAAGGAATCCAAACACGCCCCAAAATCAATGTACGGCCTGAATAATAAATTAACAACTGAAAGGCAATCAATGTACTCGCTGCTCTTTGTTTTATCTTTCAGAAGGAAAGTTTTCTAATTAAGGAAAGGGCTTTAATTTATTTTTATTATTTTTTTTTTTTTGAGGGCTTTGAATTCTGACCTTAATTGGGTGGGGATGATGGCGATGTGTAACCAATTCAACTAACCATACACCAACAACTACAAGTACTATGGCCTATGGGGTGTGTTTGCTGCTAGATGATGATTGCTGCAATTGCAATGGAGGGAGATCTTGGGTGCTGATGTGGCGGCGGCGGTGGTTCGCCGGCGGGAATTGGGTCCGGTAAACGAAGGACGGGTCAAGAAGATGAAGGATTTATGACTATATGAGAGGAAGCTAACACACCAGTAGAGGACATGGAAAACTATGAACTCGTGATGCTAACAAAGCAAATTGACCCCATGAAATAAAAAAGAGAATTGTTACAAGCATACCATGAAATATTTGTGCTTGGAGGCCAAGCTTTCTCAACAATTTTATTTTATTTTTGGAAAAGATAGATTTTAAAAGAAACAAAAATATAGATTGAAAAGCATTGGGAATTAGGGTATGTTTGGTTGGTCAGCTATTATAACCATAATTATAATACAAAATTGTGCATTTTGAAACCAAAAAAACAAAGGAAGACTAGAAAATTGAAATAAAAAACAGGGGTAAATGAAGGGTCTGTCCCCGTCCGTGTCCCCTTCCTCCCAATGGAGATCTCCTACATCACATTATGTAACACTTGGTGCATTACTTAATTATTTTGTGTATAATTTAACATTGAAAATAAAAATAAAAATTATATTTATATTCCACACACTTATATTTACATGTTTATAAAAAATTGTCATGAAAAATTATTATTTAAAAGTTATAAAAAACTATTTTTCAATATAATCAATCTTTTAATTATATGTAATTTTTTTAAATGATTTTTTATTATGAAAATGCATAAATATGTAAATATAAGTGTATGAAATATGAATATAGTTTTTTTTTTAAAATTCAACGTTAAATTGTACATAAAATAATTAAGTGATGCACCAGAGTGTTACACCGTGTGATGTAGAGGATTTTCACTGCCTCCCTCCTCACAATCTTTCTATTTTCTTTTTCTTTTACTATTTAATTTAATTTTAATTTTAATTTTAATTTCCTTTTGATTTTAAATTGGGTCGTGTGAGGGGGGATAGAGGATATGGCTCCGTAAATTAGTACACCAACACCATGTTCTTTTATATATAGGTAGGGACATAAACTGCTTGAATTCTTTCTTTCTATATTTCTAGAATATGAGTGTGTGCAATTTTTCCATTGATTCCTTCTAGAATTCTGAAGTTTATTATGAAATCAATGTTTGATAAATTGAGAGATCAGTAAAAGATCGCTAGGACACCAACACTATGTGAATGAACCATCTACCCCTCTTGGCAGCACATAAAAAGAATTCAAATAAATATGATTATCATTTGTTTGCAAAATGTAATCTCACCACAGATAAATTTATAAATAGTAAACCCAACATTACAAATGTATTCGAAATCATATAGGACAAGATAGAAATATGAATGACCTTTTAAGTGATTTAGGAACAAAATTACCTTTTGTAACAACTATAATTCCGATCGGTAAGCAAGCAGGTGGAGAGAATGAGATTCGGATGATCCGAATGATGCAAGTAGAGCGCGCGCATCAGTTGGATCGAGGTTAGCTGGAGTGATTTTCCACCATTGGAGACGAAAAAAAAACCCTAGCCTGATAGAAGAAAGGAAGAGTTGGAGCAAATTTGTTTGTTGTATTGATTGATCAATTACAATATATATGGTGGTCCTGTATTTATACAGCTTACACACCGAAGAGAATCTGTAACTAACTTCCTCTTATATGTGCACAAACAAACTAAGCTGACGTCACACCATACTAACACCAACACCTTTCAGCAGGAACATCTGGGGTCTTATGTGAAAATGAGTAGCTCGAATTCGACTCGTACTCGCTCAATAAAAACTCGACTCGAGCTCATTTATTTTTTAAGCAAGCCGAATATGAGCACATTTTTAAGCTTGTTCCAAAGCTCGGCTCGTTCGAATGAAACTCGAATAGTTCGAATTTTATGGAATTTCTAAAATTTCCTTTTAATTACTATATAATGAGCAAGTAGAATTGCCTAAAGCTCGAAAAAAGCTCGGCTTGAGCTCGCTCATTTTCTAAACGAGCCGAATATGAGCACATTTTTATGCTCGAATCAAAATTTAGGCTCGGCTCGAGCTCGTTCGTATTCTAAATGAACTGAGTATGAGCAAGCGATACTCAGCTCGTTTGACTCGAATAACAGCCTTAGGAACATCTCCTGTCCTTTCACAATATCGACAGATTCTTACAAACTCAAAGTGGGTTAATTAATTTTTTAAAAGTACTAATTAATCAGAAAGACTTGCATGCATGTTGAAATGAACGTGCATTTTTAATGGAGAATTTACGGTGTATCTAAAAACACCCATATTCTACACTTTACTATTCATACATTTAGTCTTTTTAATAGGCCTTAATGGTCTAATAAGTTCATTTATTGGACATCGAATGGGCTATTTAATTTTTTTCTCACCTTATTCTAATTCGATTAGACTATATCGCTCTATATTTAGGTCGAATATTCTATCTGCGACTCACTTAATAAGATGATCAATTTCACTTATAAATAACTCTATGTTTTCAAGAAAAATCAAAATTTGAATCTCTTGATATAAAATATAAAACCACCACAATCCCTCCACTAACATATTGTTGTTGATGGAATGTGCCATTGATGGATACAACACAAGGGGTGCAATGATACTTCCTGATACAAAAATAGTAATCCTTCTTTTTTGAAAGTTCACACTTGTTTCAATAACTTATGTGTAAAAGTAAAACGCAAAAACAACTCCATTATATATTCATGATACAAAAATAGTAATCCTTCTTTTTGAAATTTCACACTTGTTTCAATAACTTCTGTGTAAAAGGTGAGGGTGTAAAACAGTCATTTTCAAATAACATAAGGTTATTAACAAGATATCGAAACGACAATTGACAAGATAATTTTAAATAAATTACACCTAAATCATTTTCTATTTTAGAAAATATTTCCAGAATGGATCGAGACCTAAATCCAATTCCCTCCGGCCACCCTCTTCTTCAACCTCTCGTATACTCTCAACCTTAAAAATGTGTTCATACTCAATTCATTTAGTAAATGAAACTCGAATCGAGCTTTTATTGAGCAGAAACCGAGTCAAACTCGAGCTACTAACTCAACTCATATAACAACCCTAATATTAACTTAATGTTTATTATATTGGTTTTCCTATCCTTTTATTTAGTTAATTTTTTCGGATATTTTACCTATTTATTTGTTATAACAGGAAAAAAATGATAGCGTTTTATCACAAACCAATGACAATATTTTATCATAAAATAACATCATTTATTATTGTATTATATAAAATTCTTTATGCCGATTTAATCCAAAATGATATCGTACATGTATAATTTTGATCCTCTCCGAAAATTTTATGGCTCCGCCTTTAGTTACGCAATCATACCTGGGAGTCCGATTGGCAATGGATGCAAACACCAATGGTCATCTGATGTCGAAGCCTACTACTCGAAGTCAACACCTTTTGCCCACCCCTTGTTGGTGGTTGATATCGATACATCGAATTTTCGATTTTTTATTGCACCTGTTGTTGCAAGGGGGTTCGGTATAATGGGTTGAGGATGAGCAACAAGCTCATTGCTGTCATCCAAGCATATGCACAAAGCTCGGTACTATTAGCCTAGCATGTGTTAGTCTCGGCTGAGAACTCGAGCGTATATAGTAGCACTATGGATCTCACCGATTTGTTAAGCAGTGTATCCTCGCCGATAGCGTCAAAGCGTCTTATTTTCTCTTAATGGTACAAATCTCTGTTTTTTGCATTTCATTGTTTCCCGAAAATGCTTTTCTTATTCCCATTTTCTTGAGATTCGATTTTCGAATTTCTTCAATACTCCCTCCGATCCAAAAAGGATGTCGTTTGACTTTTTAACACGTATTTTAAGGAGCTAAAAACTATATAAAATATCAACTTTTTTTAAATTATTTTTTTATAACTTAATATTTGTTGGTAATAAGTATTAGATTATAAAAAATAAAAAATAAAAAGTTAATATATTATATAGTTTTTAGCTCCTTAAAATACGTGTTAAAAAGTCAAACGACATTCTTTTTGGATCGGAGGTAGTATATAGGTTCGGTTTCGAATTTCTTCAATATATAGGTTCGGTTTTACTGCTTGGGGAACAGACAAAGTGGTGCGTCGTTGATAGCAAAGGCGGCCAAGCCAACTCTGATATAGTTCGCTTTGTGGTTACTGCGTGGCTGCATGACTTCCTGAACTTTTGTTACAAAAGACAAGAAAAAAAAGCACAACAGGTAGATTAATAAACAACCAGGAGTATATATTAATTTATGTGATCTTAATGGATAGAAGGTAGTTATGCATTACAGAGTAATTGAATTAGGTTCCACGCCCGATTCGATTCATAAATATTTTCTAAAATTACAAAAGGTTTGTCGAGCAATTTAGCAAATTTTATCTTGTCAATAATGATTTCATCATCTTGTTAATAATCTCATTATTCAAATAAACATCCTAAAAAGGAAGAATATTTTCAGTAAGACCACACAAATAAGTGGGTTTCTTTTATTATTATTACAAATTCAATTCCACAAGCTAAAAGCAGCTTCTTAATAATATCATATCATAAGGGGGTATAATTTTTCACTTTCACAACAAGGTGCCTGGCAAACTCCTCCAGGCCTATCACAACAAATTTAAAGCTAAAACCCTACCATGGCCACCAGCAATAAACACATATAGAGACATCCACTCTATGTGGAAATACTTTAAGCATCATCCTCAAAGCAACACCTATATACAGAAAGATGCTTGGTTCTCTTTCTTTCTATTTTTACCTGAAACAGCACAGGTACAGCACTCGGCGCGAAATGCTGCCCACTTCCCTCCCATCACCGGGTCCACGTTCTCCGTTTCCCCGAGTCCTCTATGATGATCGCTAACCATTGCTTTGCTTTAATCGGGCCTAAGATGAAATTTGATCAAGCACCAAACTTAAGAAAATTGTAATCTTTATGAACCAAGAAGGGCCTTGTAGCTAAGGTAGGGTGTGCTCGACAAAAGAGTCATTTGTTTTTACGGCATCTATCTGTATTAGCCATATCGGCTACCTTATTAACCCTAAGGTACCTCGTTAAACCTTATCAAGTTACCTTATTAATGCCAAATAGACCCGGGAAGCAGAAGAGAGAGTTACCTTCGTTGATGGCACATCTGGCAAACGGATGCAGACTTGGCATTTGCAAATGTGCAGCGTTCACAGGACCAATGGTCTGAATCATCTGTGGTCCTACTTGGTCCACTTTTGCCCTTTCCTCTTCCACTTTTGCTCCTACTGTTGCTGCTGCTGCTACCACCACACCCTCCCAAGGTTTTCGAGACAGTTGCTCGGCTAGAGGCACCATGGGAATCCACGTCGCATAGACCATTCTCTAGAGCTCGTACTAGGTTCTCAAAGTAATTTCGGGTTACACTGTTGTCAAAAAGTGATAAATTAGGTGATGATGAAATTTTATATTCTATGTGCAAGGTTGATGACACAAAACAGTATCCTTGGCAAAAAATATGGCACTAATTATGTACCTGGTCAGACCCGCTAGCTTTGTGCGGAACTCATTGAAGTCTTTTGACGGGCCTTCTGCAGTTAGGTATGCTTGCAGCTCCTTCTCTGCACATTGATGAAGGCGTTCCAACCCAGCCTCAGCTTCACCTGCAGAGAAGAAAGTCATCAACATGATTGCAAATATATTTTGCTCCAAACGAAAATTACGCCAAATGACATTACCCTGCAAGTACTCAAAGAACTGTCTCTTTCCATGTTCATGTTCAGGGAGATAGAAACCATATGCATATGTCCACTTCAAGACTCGCCTGCATTCCACAATCTGCAAAACACGAACAGTCATATAAGGATCAAGGAGCTACAATATCTTGAAGAGCACGCACAAGATAACTTATACAGCTCATTATTACCTGTGACCATGCTTCTATTATAAACTTGAGTTGTGACTCTGGTTGGCACTGTATGTCACTAAGTCTCTCCAACTGAAAAAATCCAGGAACCATCTCAATCTAAAAGAATTCATAAAAATTGCAATGCCAAAACTGGAAATCATGTGACCCAAAAATCATATCAGGCAGAACGAGCAAGTATACTGAGGCCACATGGAGAAAGTTGGGATGATAATTATATATATCCAGATATTACAAATAGACAAAATAGCTCTTTTACTTTGTTAATCTAAGTGCAAGTATGCCTCTGTGAAAATCAAAGGGCACTTTCTACACTCCCGCACACAATGAAAGTATAAAGCCTCCTAGAAGGGTGAAAGATTCATGCTGTTCACAATGTCAGTGAGTTTCATAGAGATATTGTCCATGTAAATATATAGTTAGCCATGCATTTCACAAAATTATCACCACAGAAGTTCATAGCAACTAGCCAATTGCTAGGCAAAATAATTTTACAGGAACTGATAAGGTTCACTTACATGCACACTTTGCATCTGTTGAAGGTCTGCAACTGCCTTTTGCCTAGACTGCAGGAAAGGGGTCAACAAGTGAAACAAATGAGAGACACATTCATAAATAAAGAACTTGCAGGCCAGCATCGGAAGACCGACAAAAAGAGCACTAGAAAATTTGCAAACATTATTTAGAAATTAGGCAAATTCAATGGACTTGTACATACCGACTGGTTGGTGGCCCATCTTTCATAATAATGAGTGTATCGCTCCAGTGAGTTCTTTGCCATCTCCCGTCTTTTCTCAGCATCATCATACTGCAACAAAACGGGAAAGAGTCCTAGCTATAATATATTTTGCATTGATATGTCATAAATGTGGCTAAGACTAAGAGGATAAGATGTATGCACACACAATACACATGAAAAATCATCTTACAACTCCTTGCTGCTTTGCTGTTTCATATCGATTGCATGCATAGAAGCCACCAGTCCTCTCACCATGGTCAGTCCAAGCACCCAGGCAAAGCCTGCACACTTGCATAAAGTGAGACATAATAAACAATGAATGGTATGTGTAGAAAAATGGAAGCTGAAGACTTAAACAGAGGGCATTATAGACAGCTTGCCTGAACTTACCAGCAAAACTCATATTTACAGGGCGGTGTACAAGTTATATGCATACATCCTTGGTTTTTCTCAATTGGACGCTTGCACTTGGGACATGGTTTGGAGTTAGCCAGTATCCTGCCAGGAAAAACACTATTTGGTAATGATTCTTAAAATAAATCGTGTAACTATGATATGGACATAACTCCCAACTCCTAGACCTATCTAACCTATCTTCATCAGCCCTGTCCTTAAAGAATTTCCATTTTGAAAAATAAAAAATGGAGAAAGCAGCATTACACAAACAAACAAACAAACAAACAAAAAAAAAAAACTGCCTAAATGAACTACTCAGGTCTCCCAAAGTGCTTTATAAACTATAAAGCATGACCTAGCTAAAAGATACGATCAAGCAGGGTGCCAAAATACACCAGATTTTCTGCTAAATTCAGCATTAGTCAAATGGGATAGTCACTAATAACACAAGAAAATAATATATTCTTAAGACATCCAGATCCTGCTTACCATTTCAGTTCATACCATGTTTATATAAAAGTGATAGCTACTTGGCAAAAGTTGCAAAGCAAGGGCAAAGTAATAACACAGATGAAAGGTCTGTACATACCAATTCATGTTTTCGGATTCTGCACTATTCTTTAAAATCCACTTAGCCACGGTTCCACAGTCAACAGGCCTGTGAGCTTCCTCTGTACACTGCATATAGGAAATCATACAGGTCATCAAGAGGAAAAAGAAAATCAAGGTAAGTAAAAAAATGAATGGCAAAAGGCAGTGAAAATACAAAGAAGAAATCCATCAACACTTGTCCACTTCATAGATAAACTATAACAACCATTTTCAATCAAGACTGGAACTTCGTGACAACTTACATTCCAGCAAAAGCCGTAAGAGCAGAGACATGTAACATCATAGCTGCCACTACCAACAACAAAATCCACAGCATAATCACAGCCAGGTGCAGGACACCATTTGGCCTGGACAGAGAAAAGACACAAAAGCAAGCAGTTAAAAACATGTCTATCTATAGAGAACCATTCAGATAGTATTTAAAGCAAAGGTCTGGAAGGGAACTATTGAGATTGTACTCAAAGAAGGAATTCAAGGGAACAATTAAGATGTCTTAAGCACCAAAAATGTATAAATAAATAAACTATCATGCGGAACTTAACAGACAGATATGAGGCCTATCAAAATAATGGGTATGATTTAGAACCAAGTCTTTCTCCTAAAATGAGCTATTAAGAATAGTGAATACAACATATGGAAATGACTTAGGAGAAAATGGCTTAGCAGCACTTTAACATGCCCAGTAATCATCACTAAATTTATTTTTTTCCAATATATCTATCCTATCTGCTGGCATGGTTTCTACTTGAGAATATTTATGAATCATTTCATTCAACACCAATTTGCAACTACCTTTCTGTTGTCTTCAATATAAGATCTTAGAAAATAACGGGCATATTTCTTGCGATCATCCTCAGGAGCCAATGCATTTATCATATCTTGACCCACAGCAGCAGCACAAGATGGATCAGGACATCGCAACATCAGACACCCAGGCCCATCATTGATCGCAGTGCTTGTATAGCCTATATACGAGTAAAATCCATAAAGGATGAGGCCAAAATCAAAGTATGTATAAATTCTAATAAAGAAGTTTCAAGTTAAAGCTAGCTAGAGGCTGAAGAATATTTTGGAAGAAAAGGACAAAAATATACAGACCATTACCACATATTCAATCACCAATGTCTAAGAATACAGTGTGAGGAGACAGCAGGCATATTTAAAGTGAAGCAGTAAACTGAGCAAGCCCAAAGTTTCAAACACTGGACATAGATCCAGAAAACTACCACATATTAAAGTGAAGCAGTAAAATGGAAAATAAACACCAGGCCATCTGAGGCAAGTCAAAGCTTGGACCCATAAAACTTCTTAAGGCAATTCTGAAATAGGCCTCCTGACAGTAGTGACTAATACACAAATGGTCTTCTAGCTTATCTTTACTGTCTTCTGAAAAATACAATAAGTAACATGGAAAATGCTGCTATAAATGACTAGGTCAAAAGAAAGCAAATCACCTGCCCAGCATGAGCTACAGAATGGGTGCCCGCATGCAGCTGCATGAATGGCATCCTTTGGAAAGGTCTCAAAACAGATACCACATGTCAACTGTCCAAGTCAATCAACAACCAAAAAAAAACATAAAGTTTACACGTGCAGAGAAGAATCTGAAAACTAGTAAACCCAATCTTCTTAAGTGTTCATCTCTAAGATTTGAAAGATGGGCCAACACATATCAAGTTCTGAGACTTACTTCTCTTGCACTTGAGAGATCTACAACCGGACTCTCCAATAGACCAACCTCCTTTCTAACCTTCTCTTCATCGGCAAACCATTCATCATGCACTTTGCTCACACTCCTACAAGTCAAAATTGCTAAAGCTTTATCAGTAAATAAATACCAGAACACGAGTACATCACACTCAAGCAGTCAAGCCCAAAATACAAACAGTTTGATGATTTGATTTTACTAATAAAAACCAAATACCGATGCATGAGAGCAACAGGGAAAAGAATTAAGGGCATGTTGATATAAATCTGGCAGCTTCAGAAACAAAATATTTGTACCAATTATAGTAGCGAAGAAGAATTCCAGCCTCAGCCCTTGAAATAGAAAGCACCATAGATATCCTTGTAATATCATCTTCTTGGCATTGAGAAATTTGAGCTTCACTTAATGTAGTATAGCTTTGCTGAACATAAAACTTGGATTTAGTATAACATCTATGAATTGATGGAAAACTAGTAAGAATGCAGGCATATCACAAATACTATTCCAATTTTATGCATATGCTAGTAAATAAACATCTATTGTGAAGTGAGTCAAACTATCAAAGCAAAATCCAAAATTATTCACCTTACCATGTAATACAAATAGGCCTGTAATGCTAAACACGCAATGTACCAGCTTAGTATACATCATACAGCTATCTTAGAAAGATCATAGGATCCCAGCAACTAAGAGTTCAAAAGTACTTTCACAGAAAAAAGAGTAAAATAGTAAATGCACCGAACGGAGTATTTCCCATCAAAAACTAGTCTTTGGCGCCGCATTATATCAGTCTATCCTCCCAAACAAACTGCATGCAACACTAAGATCAATATGTAACCGTCTTTCAAAAGCATATTGTCACTATCAACTGAAACTTTGTTACTGATACTATCAAATTAAGATCAAAATGTCCTAACCAACACCATCCACGGCTCCACCCAATGGTCATATCATATGTTCCACCTAAATATAAACAAAGAGCTCCAAGCAACAGAAAACACAACTGCGATTATAATTTCCACAAAAAAATAAAATAAAAATGTCAGCCACTCTAGTTCAGACATATAAAGTGATTTAAATTCTCTTTATTATGAAACAAATTCAATAAACCTCAGTTGAAAACCTTAACTCTGTGCAATTGTAATTCAAACTAATCATAATATCAGAGAGCAAACATCTTCGTGAAACGGATGGAAGTTTTTATCAATGTATCAACTAAGCTTTATTTAAGCTAGTGCTATCGAAAAGCTATATAAGCTAACTGGTGAGCTGATCGGACAATTTTGCTGAGCTTCAACAGGTAAATCACCTGGTGGCGCCGCAAGGTAAGGTCATCGGAATCGTCAGAATCATTGTCGATAAACTCGTAATCGCCATCGGCGGCATCATCAGAATCGACGGTGTCGCCGCTGTAGAAGTCTTCGAGCGACTCAACATCGTTCGCGTCATGCATGTCATCATCCGAATCCATCGCAAACGGCAGAGAATCGGCAGGAGAGAAACCCGAAACCCTAGAAATTAGGGAGACCCCTCCCTTCCCTAGAACCTTCGATTGATCGGCTCCGCAGCTTAAATTGTAGAAATGCGAGCTGATTGGAGCGAGAAATGGCAAATGGGAGGGGGATAGAGGGATCAACAGGGAGATCGCGATCGAATTTAGGGGGAGGAGAGAGGTTGGTTGCGTTGCCCTCTCTTCAAGGGGCGAGAGGAGGAGAGAGAGACGATGAGAAGGGCAAAATGTTAAAAAGGAAAAGAACAGAAGTAAATGTGGAAAGGCTACCTTACTTCCTCAGGTGAAGACGAGGGAAATGGGAAAACATTAGGTTCCGTTTGGTTAGAATAGGATAAGAAGCTAAATCGGGAAATATTTCCTCTAGATCCACATCCATCCAGTTTAGCCATTTTTACATTAGATTATCAGGTTCACCGATTTCTTTTTAGGATTTTCTTTCCCGATAAAATATATTTATCTTATACTCTTAGGGCACACAACAGACAAACCGATTTTCTAATATATGAAAATATTCGAGAAATTAGGTATATCTCCTAATTCTTGCATAATATAAATAAAAAGTTCAAAATATCAAAATATTATTGATCAAAACTATGATACCTCAAAATCAAATATTTTTAGGGCGGTTATTTGATTCGAACGAGCCGCATATTGCTTGTTCATATTCACCTAGTTTAGAAACGAGTCCAGCTCGAGTCGAGCCTAAATTTAGACTCGGACTTAAAAATGTATTCATATTTGGCTCGTTTAGGAAATGAATAAGCTCGAGCCGATCTTTTTTTGAGTACTAAGCAACCCTATTTGCTCAAAGTACAGTAACTTAAAGAAAATTTTAGAAATTTCACAAAATTCGAGCTATATGAGCTTAAATCGAGCGAGCCAAGCTTGAAACCGAGTTTAAAAACGTGATCATACTCGGCTTGTTTATAAAATGAACGAGCTCGAACCGAACTTTTATCGAGTTGAGCCTGAGCCGGGCTCGAGCTACTCGGCTCATATAACAACCCTAAATAGTTGGACGGTCACACCACACAACCTTTTTTGTTTAGGATTTGTTTGATGGTAATGCATTAAAATTACAAGAGATCACTCAAACTACAATGCAAATTCTAAAAAGAGTTTGGAATACAAGGTAACAAGATTGCAATAATGCAGTTGAGTCATTTAAATACAAAGCGCTTTTTTGAGATTTTTCCATAGCCATAAACACATTTTTAACCTTGTTTCTTTCCTCCTCTTTGGGTTTTAAATTTCCTCCAAAATTATGTTTAGTAGTCACATATATGTACGATCCTATAATAAGTCTCGAGTGCGACACACACAAATGCACAACTGTCAAACAAGGCCTTAAGATCCGGATTGTGAGCTTGACAATCTGTCCTAACTCCGTTTAGCTCGATAACCCTTAAACTAGATTCAAGGTTTACGTTGGATGGTTGGGTTACATTACATTGGATTGGGCGAGTGACTGAGTGAGGATTAGAGGCGCTCTTCGCAAGCTTCTTATCCAGGAGCTTCTAACCCTAGTTTTTTGGGCTTATAAAGCCTTGAAAGATGCTTATTTTATCCAGGATAAGTTAAGGAAACATACTTATAAGAGCTATAAGATGACCAAAGTGTCTGTTTTACTATTTATATGATAATCTTAAATCTGCACATTCACTGGAAAACATAACATGTGCAAGATTCTGATTCACAAGCTGTTCAGGACTCAAAGCCTTTTTAACATGAAACAACATCATCAATCCAAATAACAAAGGAAATTCGGGAAAATTGGATACGCAGCAGAGATTCAAGTAACAATCATCGCATATTCACATTACATTGTAAGTCGTAAATATACATTTGTGCAGAACGGAGATGCCCATCAGTGTCTGCTATGAATAATACAACAGCAGCTGAAGCCAGTCGGGAAAAAAAAAAAAAAGATCTCAAATATAAATGTGAATTCCCAACACAGGATGATTCCTTTTAGTCTGTATTGATCAATGCATTGGAGTGTGACACAGCTTGTCTGTGATGCTGCCAATGGAACGAAATAGCGACTATCAGTCTTTGACAAATCTGCGTTGAAGCGCCATGATTAACAGGCTGAAAATATGCAACAGCAACATCCTGAACTTCTAAGGTTCTAAATGAATTTTCTTTCGTATTTCGAATGACAATCACGCATACTGATTGAGACTTTTTTGCTGCTGAGTTATAACATAAATGATATCTGTGGTAATAGAGATGAAAAGAAATGTGCGAGAAAGAAGTGGACTCGTACATTTGCTCAAACGGAAGCAGTTGTAAGTGAAAGAAAATCGGAAATCTTGCTGGTATAGAAATCTGGTTGGATAGTGTTGTCTGGACTTTGAAGTTTCGTCAAAGAGGTCACCCCTGGCCAAAACAGAAGGTTATGTCAAATCCAGTTTCTCGGACACTAAGAACAGATATTACAGTAAGCTGGATCTACCTGACAGGACGAGAAGAGTTTTACAACCGCCATTTTGCCCAAAAAGAATGTCGGTATCCAATCTGTCTCCAACCATACATATCTGTGACTTGAGAATGCCAAACCTGTCAATGGTGGGAAGCAAAGGAACAACGTTTACCCTCTAGTGCAGGTCATCAACCAAGGCAGAAAATGCACTTTCTAACCCTCTCTCTGAGGCCTTGGGAAAGTGAAATTCAAAAGAACTGGAAACTGATGCCACAGATAAAGATAAAGATTGGAAGGAACATACTTATTTGACAGATAATCCATCATAAAGGTCGATGGCTTCCCCACTACCAGCGGCTCACGCTGGCAGGATCCACAAAGAGCACCAACCATTGAACCACCACCTGAAAAGGACTCAGAAATTATACCAGAACAAGATCGGGTAAGTTGGAATTATAAGCATAAAGCATGGAATTTGGCCATCAAACATTGACAGATTCTCGTGTTTAGTTGACCAAAATTGAGTAGTGGTGCCTATATTAATCAGATAAAGTAGGTGTGAAGGACGGACCTGCCCATTCCTGAGCATCTGTAAGATGAGTTACAGCATCACGATTCGTGGCGATGAAGAGACATCCAGGGTTTTCGCGAATACATAGTGTCCCATACCTGAATGACGACAGCGATAGGTATGCATCAATGTGAAATATGGTTGTAGCTACTCAATTCCTAAAGACAGCAATGATTATTTCTAGATCAATAATGAGCTTGAGAGGGAACTTACTGAACTTTATAGTAGTTAAAGTAACGATCAAATCCGACCACAACAGCTCCAACCTATAAGCCAAAGAATTGTTCAAGGAACAACCAAAATTTTGTTTAGTTAAAGACAAGAGTATAAAGTGCATAACTCAATAAAACATTCCGAGATTTTGTGTTTTAACTTCATAGAAATGCCAACAAGTTTAAAGTGCTAGAGAGAAAGAAGTTTGCAGAATTATTTACATCCTCATCATGATGCATCATGAAGCCGGGTTTCAGCTCTATCTTTTTATCTCCGTCTGTCTGGATAATATCAAAGACATAAAACCGCTATTAGCCTTATGTTCCCAATGTCAGCAACCCTCATTTACACTACGAATTAAACCAGAAATGTAGTTGAGCATAAATCATAAATCCATGTATCATACAGGGCCACCAAGGTACTGAAATCCAGCGAGCTCGAGCTCCTTTAAGATACCTTCCTCCCCAATGACGTAAATCTACAACGCACATCGCGGTTGAATATTAAGTTCATCATACACTATAGTACCATTCAGAAATTTGTTCAAAAACTTGTACTTTCTTATCCTTGGGGAAGTCAATTGACTGTAGATATGCAGCTGCAGCGAAAGACGACGCAAAGATCTCCTCCTGGAAATTAGGAAAGAGTTCATCTCATCAATCAAACTAGCTAGGCATTGAATTTGACCGTTGAGAGAGCTCAGTAGCTCACTGACTAACCTCGCTGACATCGAGACCAAGCGATTCGAACTTCTTCCCATATTGCTTCCTGGATTTGGTCGAATTGTTGGTCACAAAAACCAATCTCTTTCCCTGAAGATAAATCCCCAAAAAGAAATGTTAGGTTATCGAATCCTCAATTGTTTGCGAGAATCACTAATCAGTGAACCACGAACCCTCGCACGGAGCATGTCTAGCGTTGCAGGGACGCCGTCAATTAACTTATCCCCTTTCCATATAACGCCTGAAAGACTCAAAATCCCCAATTATCATCAATTCGCCGATTAAGCAAACAAATTGACAGCCAGGGGAGGAGAAAAACCTAATTACCGTCGCAATCGAAGATGAACGTCTCCACGGAATCAATGAGCTCGTCGGCGTTCTCCAACGGCCGCGCGGAGGCCCGCACCGCGAATCCAGAACGCATCTTCTTAGAGAAATTCGTGGCGGTGAAGCATCGGAGAGTGACCAATCGAGAGGGGGAGAGAGGGGAGATTGCGATTGGCGGGTTGGAATTAGGGCTCCGGCGAGATCGGAGGAAGAGAGAGGTGGCGGAAGAGGAGATCGAACTGCTACTTGCAGTGAGCAGCATCTCCGGGGAAATCTAGGGTTTGGATCGTCGCAATCTCGTCTCGGGTGAGCGGAGGTGGTTGGGAAGGGCGCGTTTTTCTTTTTCTTTTTCCTTTTTTTTTTTTTTTTCAATTTTCTGTGGCCGTTAATCGGATTGGAGGGTTACTGTTGAGTGATGACGTGGCGGGTGTCTGGTTTGAGTGGACGCTAGACGCTGTTCGTTTTATCCGGTTGAAATGGCGCCAAAAGGAAAAAAGCCGTTTTTGTATGGTTGATAAGAGGGTTTAATGGAAAGATTGAAAATGAACGAGGTTACTTTTGACCGTTAGTTTTTCAATAATTCTTCGTAAATTAACGGGTTTTTTTTAAACCAAAAAAAAAAATTGACTGAGAGTGGAGCTATGGCATTCAGACTGATAAGAATATATAGTAAATTCAGAGTCGTCGGGAATAGATGGACCGAAAAGACAAGATCGAAGTGCGTTAGACGGTTTGCAACTCAATCGGCTTCTCTGTAAATGTGGCGAATCTAAACAGTATCAAAACAACTCAAAGAGATATATATGTCAGAAATGAGCATTTCAATTACCCTAGGGGATCGGAGAGGACCATAAACCTTTAAGACAATTATTAACAGTGTGAGATTCTCCCCTTAATAATGAGATGGTTAAGGTGCAGTTTTGATGCAGCTTGGATGCCTTTTCAGAGCGCATAGCATTCTGCTCCAATGACGGAATTCAGTGGCGTAACTCCAGCCCGGGAACTGGTTGAGTTTCCCATATGGTATCGAATTATGAAACCGAAGCTACTTTTTTTTATGGTTGATAGAGCTCTATCAAAGTTGAGCTTGTGGTAGTTGTGTGGCGGTTTGGACCATTTGGTCTTATGTCTGTTTTTAGCATGTTTAATTTGCTGCTACTTTCAATCGGTGTTATGTCATCATCCAACGATTTAGCCTTGATTCAGTTATAAATTTGTTCATTTGTATATGCTGCTATATATGATTCTTGGGCCGGGTCTTATATTGTCAAAAAGTGATTTGTTTCAGAAAAAAAACAAATACTCCACCAGTCATAGCGAGCTTAAACTTTAATTTTACACCTGTTTAGCAACAAATATGTCTAATATTAAAAAGGTAACGAACGGATTATATATTGCTCCATCAAATTAAGAGCACATGCAATTTATTGACAATTTTGAAAAACTGTTGATACTATGCTTATAGTATGATGGCTGAATTTTCAACTCAAGAACCACTGACAAATATGGAATTTATGGCTTCTGAAGAGTTAATTTACACACAGGCCGGCACACAGCTGGCTGGCCTTCTTTCAATACATATCCATCGATCGATTGATACATAACGGATGGGAATTGAAATTTGCATTTACCTACCATTTATCTATATTTGTCCTTTTTAGTTATTATGGAAACGTTATGGGAAAATGTAAAATGTTTAAAATAATTCTTATTGATACATATTTAAGGTTTATATTGTTGTTTGTAATTTCTCTACAATAACATAGTAAAAAAAAGTATAAATTGAATTTAATAAAAAAAATTATCCATTTATTTATTAAATTAAGAATTCCATAATTGAAAATAGCCTACTACCCCTTCAAATTTAAATTTTTGGTTGTGTGGTTCATTACATACCTCAATATTAATATGGGGTAGCGGAAACTGATTAATTATTTGTATTAAATATATATTAATAAGCTAGTATGGTGTTTTAGTAAACCTAATTGTTATGATAGCTGATAGAAACTCGTGAATAGAAAACCAAGTGCTAGGTTGGATGAGTAGGCGTTGAAAAGTTCCGATTATAAAAGCTAATTAGACTAAAATATAATCTTATATTTATTTTATGTCAAACTATATAATAACAAAACCCATTAATAGCTCTGAAAAGCTAGTTTTTTTTTATTAGGTACAAATTCGAAGGTCAGACAAGTCAGACTCATCGAGAGGTCGACAAAGTCGGCAGACGGCGAACCGTCTAACATACAACCTGAAAATACAGAAAACCAGACAACAAGCGAAATGAAACAAGCAGTAAAATTCTACAACAAGACGACCCTAGAAGACCAACTCCAAAAAAGCTGAGGAAGTCGCCGAAGAACGAAGTCAAGCACCACCGGAAAGTGGCACCGCGGGCCAACAGTACAACAGGACTCTATCTCCTGTGGGTAGTGCAGACGAACTCCAAGGAAACTCAACACCGAATACGGAGTCGCCCTTGAGCGCACGACCACGACCCCAGCCAGTCCCGACTCCAGACTCCACGCCCCCAACCAAGTAGAAGACCTCCTAGAAACGTTGGAAGTAAAGTCGAAAGCTGCTTGAACAAAACGCCAGTAAAATTTAAACTGCAAGAAAATCGTCCAAACCCTTGCGGGATTTTGTCATACCCTTTCGAGTGGATTTACTAAAACCCTTTCGGGATTTTGTCAAATATTTATATATAAATGAATATATAAATACGTTTTTTTTTGTAATAATATTCTTCCAACCTTGGCGTGCAAGGCTAAAGTTTAACTTGCACGCCAAGCAGAGGTTTGAAGCCTTGGGCAGCAAGGACTACCCAGGAGGCTGATTGAGCGTCACCGGCGACGACCACCGTCTAACACCGGCGACGAAGACCACTGTAAAGGCTTGGATTTTTTAAAATATTAATTATCGGAAAAAGAAAATCAAAATGAATTTAAAATAAATTCCGGCCCAAATTTTCGATTTAAATATCAATTCCGTCTTTCATTTCGGGTTTTGAACGACCAATCGGCGGAAATTTAAATTCCCGACCCGAGCTCTCAATTCCGTCATATTCCGAATCCTTATCCATCCGACTCACCCTATTCTAGTTCGGGAAAATCTTATCCTCTCCTTTCCTCCCTCCACTCTTTGACCCCCTTATTTTGGCAAACAAACAACACCTCACTCTACCCAAAAATGAGACCTCTTTGTGTTGCAATTTGACCTTGAAAAATCAGATTCTTTTCAACCTTATAACCCACACACTATCCCCTCTCTCTCGGCATCTCACTGTCACAAGCAATCCAAAACCATTTGTTTGAGCTCCACCGCCACACCTCCACCACGCCACCACACCTCCACCGCTGCCGCACCACCTCCTCCCCGGAGCGCCGCCTCCGTCACCAGCACCTCAGAGCACCGCCGCCGGACCCTCCGCGTTCCCCTGTTTCCCCTTCCGAGGTCGGTAAGCTTCGACCTCTCGTTCTATTCGAAATCCCATTAAAGAACCCTCCTTTGACCTTCCTTTACTCTCCTAGGTCGAATTCGAGGTTCCTCCATCTCCGACGCAGCGGATCGAGTCTCCGGCGAGCTCCGACAAACTCCGACGAGACCTCGAAACCCCCCCTCGGTGAGCCTCTTTCCTCCTCCTTCTTTCCGTTTCCGTTCTTGTGTGTGTGTGCCGATGTCGTAGCCGGAGTCGGAGTGGTGGCCGGACCACCGGCGAGGCCTCCCCTCCTCCCTTCTTTTCTTCCCCTCCGCCGTACCTGGGCACAAGCCCTGTTCCACTTCCCTCTCTGTTCGGCCAAATGAAGAAGAAGGTGAGCTTGTGGGCCTCCCTCGCCACATCACACGCCACCTCACCCATGGGCCCACCCTCTTTTTTTTTACATGTCACAGGCCGGTCCACCCCCCCTCCCTTTCTATTCTTCTGGACTCTTTTTTTTAGTGAAAGATGTGTGTTGTTGGGCCTGTTTCTTGGGCCGGTTTTGGGCATTTTAGACAAACAAGGTTGGGCCTTTTCCTTACTAAGGGCTGGGTTCATTTAGAAGAATAGGGCCGGGTTGGGTTATTTAGAACATATAGGCTCGGTTTGGGGATTTTTACAAAAAAAGGGTTGGTTTTGGTAAATTAAAAAGGGGATGTTTTGATTAAATGAATATTATTGGGATTAAAATATAGAATGTTGTTTTGAGATTTAATATATGATATTGTGGTGAATTATTAATTATGGTTAAATGTTATATGATTATCTTGAAGATGTGCAATTATATGCTAAGTAAGATTTTGAGATGATGGCATGCAAATTGGTTAAGTATGAAATGAGAATTATCCTAAGTTGGTGAATTAGAGAATTATATTGAGTATGGTTGCGAGATATTGAGATGATAAATTATGAGATAAGGTGGACATTATGGAAATGATGATGTGACGGTTATTATGTTGAGTTGTGAAGTTGTATGTGCGATAATTCTATGCTTTGTGTGCCTTAGAGATAGACTCATTGATGTGCTTATACTTGTTAGGTGACCATCTGTAACGTGTCGGATTTCATATTGCCTGGTTGATTGCCTTTTGCTGTTCTGCGATACCAGGTAAGTCTCTTCGGAGCTTACTCAGATTGAATAGAGCTATTCCCTGCTTTAGGTGCATGATATACTAAGTGCTTGCATTCATGATCAGCATGACATGTAGTACCATGCTAGGTTGCATCGACTGTTGAGCATTCTATTTCTTTATGTGTATGTAAACAGAACGGCCGTTATCTGTGAAGTAACTAGAGTCATTGCTAGGGTTATAGGACGACCTAGTCTCATCGGGTCCCGTCCTGAGTCAATCGAGTCATGAACTTCCTTATATTATGATATGCCTTCGGGCTTTATTGTGGAGCGGGTTAGGCATGCGTGCCGCCCTATTATGAATGAATGCATTCACGAGCTGGCCAGTCTCCACCTATCGGAAGGGGTGGAGGTAGGAGAGGGACATACCACTTGGTATTCTGTGCTAAGGCCTTATCATTATTACGTACTTGATCTTAGGAGCATGTTAGTGTGTTAATATTCCGCCATGCATCTAGAAGCATCTTTATTAGGTATAGCGTATATGTGTGCTTATGGTTGGGATGCAGAGCTAAGTGGGCATCGATCTGATCCCGCCCCATATCAATTTTTTTTAGGTATTATTTATGTTCATCCTATCGGTGCTGTTTGCTTATTGCGCGGGTCATTTTGTCGGCGGAGAGTGAGCGCTGGAGTATAGACTTCACCAGACTCTGATTATACTTTTCGGATTTACACCTTAGACTCCGTTTTGACCCGGCTCTGCCGTGGCATGCTTTTGTATTACACTTGTTTCCGCTAGTCGCATGATTTATGATTTCCACGCTTAGACTTACGACAGGTACAGGGGACTTCCCCGGGGATTCCAACGATCCCTTCGATTTTGGGTATGAAATCCCCCTTTTAAAACATTAAAGTAAGTTTTGAAACCTTCAACCTGTATTCGGGGCGCAAGGTCCTAACGAGGGGTTTAATCCCTCGAAACGTAACTCGGGAATCATAATCCCGGGCCGTTACAACCACAACGACGGGACTCCGTCCAACGGCAGACCGACCGGACGCCGTCAGCAGATGAAACAAAGAGCCGAGCAGAGACGGAGAAGGCGGACGGCGAACAGGGGAACAGAGGAGCAACGAAAACCAGTCCATAACTCCCGACCGCACCAACAACGACAGCCACCCAACCAAACAACGATGAGCAGGGGGAGAAATTTTAGAGATAAAGATAGAAGATGATGAGGACAGGAGAACCAATACCTACCATAGAAGGTCCCAAAACTGAACCCCATCAAGATGAACACACCAGGAAGGTCAAGAAAGCCCCACATACGGAAGATTTAGGGAGATAGGAAGATAAACCACTGCGATTTAGACAGACCCCGTTGAACGAGGCACAAATTGAGGCAATTATGATGAGCAGACACCAAAAAGGGATGAAGAAGATGACTGATCGACCGAGAACCACATCAATTCGGCCCACAGATTCAAGGGGAAGGCATCTAGAACGAAGGATCCGAAAAAATTAGACTTGGAGAGGCTGATTTGGACAAAATCAAATTTGATTGGGGGAGAATGACAAAAAAATGGGTAGAATTAGGGATTTGAAGAACACATTTGAGGAAGAACTGATGAGCAAATCTAGAGAGAGGGCAGAACCCTTCTCTCTAGATGGGTTTTGACTAAAAGCGTCTTTGAAAAGCTAGATGATGATGATGCATATGGCTCGATCCGTTTGACAAAATTGGGTAAAATCTTGTAAAAATATATCGATATCTAACAAAATTGGGTAAAATATTATCTTAAACATATATTTCTATATTGATCTTATAAAAAAAAATATCGATACCTGACGAAATTGGGTAAAATCGTTAAACATATAAAAGAGATAATCTAATATAATACAGATATGAAATTGGGTAAATCTTATCTTAAACATATATTTCTATATTAATCTTGTAAAGACATATTGATATCTAAAGAAATTAGGTAAAACTCTATCTTAAACATATATATTATACTGTGTTGATAAATAAAAAATTAAATTGATTAAAAATAATACATTTAAGAATAAGTCGTCATTTGTCATATACGACTTCTTCTTCTTCTTCTTCTTTATTATTATTATTATTATTATTATTATTATAAAAATATGTTACAAGAAATTAGTGGGCAGTTGAGATACTATCTGGGCACCC
The DNA here is from genome assembly GCA_037127255.1 of Persicaria tinctoria. NCBI lineage: Eukaryota > Viridiplantae > Streptophyta > Magnoliopsida > Caryophyllales > Polygonaceae > Persicaria > Persicaria tinctoria. Next base: position 2,035,210 of record JBANSL010000014.1, read on the forward strand.
ACTCCCTTAGCAATAACAAAACTAAGTCTAGTAAAAATATAAGTTGCAACACGAGTTCCCGCATCCTGAGATATCGAGAATTTCAGAATCCGCTTAAGCAAGGAAACCGCATCTGTATCTAACTCCCCCAACGAAGAGAAGGAGAAGGGTAAGAAACCATAACAAGCCGTCGTGCACAAATTCCGATACTTGACACACTTACGCTGAGCAGCATACACAACAACACAACCATTCCACAAAGCCAGACATCCCAGACTGAGTCAATGGGGAGGACCCTGTCAGATCGACACACACATCTCACCCCCTATCCCAGGAATAAAGGAGCAAATCCGCCGGACGAATGAGCTCATCATGCCCATCAACCAAACCGATATCAACCTCCTTACCGGCAGAAATCCCGGACCTATAGCAGATATCCAATAAGGTGTCGCAAACGAGGTTATGGCGATGTTTAATGCCCACTGTACCAGCACATGATACAACATGATCACCATATACATCACCATCAAAGGTCCGAGAACAAGCGGGACAAGGCCTAGACATCGTGAACAACGAAGCACCCAGTCGATAGCTAAGCATACTACGGTAAGTCCTTCCATTCATAGTCTGGCCCATCCCAGAAATAGGAGTTGCACGCAACCAATCAGAGGAGTGAGCACTCTGCTGAGACTTTCATAATGCTACATGTCGCGGAGTCAAAGAGAAAACGGAGTCTAATGTAGCAGCAACCTTCACGAAATATATATCTGCCAATTTCTTCATACGTTTGGGGGCAGCAATTTCACTAGGATTACGTAGAAGATTAGAACTCGTAGTCTCACTAAAAGCACGACAGGCATCATCAAAAGTGGGGTTGGCATCAATGATACCAAAAGGACGTAAAAGCTTAGCTTGCAACTCAGCAGACGGGACGCCAAAAAAGCATAATGTAGGACATCCCTAGCAGCATACACTCCGAGCCCACCAAAATGAAAATGGAAGGTGGCAAGCCGCCACTGCCGATCTCCAAACCCAGACCCAGATGCAGTGACAATATGCTCTAAACTAGAACGAAGTGCCACATCAAAAGAGAGTTGGGCCGACCCAAAGACATGCGGGGAACAAGTACGCAAAGCAAAGTAAAGCTTAGAAATACCCATACAGATCTGAAGCATAAGCAACTCACACTGTAGATCATCAATCCTCGCGACATAATCCATAAGCTCTATGGTCTTAGCCACTCTCTTCGACACAAGATCACTGCCGAAAACAGGGCACGAGCTGACATGCCCACCTAGGACTTTGACACCGCGTGAAGACCGAGCAATAGAGGAGGGGGAAACTCTAGGCAGCCGACTCCCGGGGTCTTCTGCAGGCCAAAAAACATCGGTCTTATCCACATTAAGATGAATGCCAAAGCGGGGACCCTCCACCATAATCAGATCCAAGACCTCCCCCACCACCAAAGTGTCCCCAACAACAGTGCCATCATCTAAGTACCAAACCTGCAGACTCAGGGAAAAAGAGTATCTGATCTTGCACACCAAAGGATGCAACACCAAAGCAAAAAGCAGATGCCCTAAAAGATCATCTTGCTGAACCCCCTGACAAGATCATAAGCTATGCTCCTCATAATACAGTCCGGCAGGACGATATATAACAAAACTCCACCCATCGAGAAAGAATCGGGCAGTGACAGCGAACTTCCTGTAACATGGCCACACGGTCAACTAAGTTGAAAGCATTATGAAAATCTACCAACAACATAGAAAGACCCTCCTCACCGCCACGAGCCTCAACAAAACGATTCAAGACATGCAGAATAGCCTCTCCTCCACCGGATACCCCGACCCCAAACTGAAGACCAGCAAAATAACTAGACAAAGAGGGACCGACCAAACAAACTCCAACCTTAGAGACAAGACGTCTCCAAATAGTGCCAACATCAATAGGACGTATACCTCCACCTGGTTTAACAAGTGGCGTGAGCGAAGCGCTAGCAATATATTCACCCAAAACCTACGGACAACGGCCTTCAAGGAAAAGATTAACCACCCGAGTTATAGAGGAGATCAAATCATCTGAAATAGCGACAACAGCTCCACCCAAATAATAAAAAAGATGTTGAACACGGAACTCATCCCTCCCACATGACGTACCACGCGGGAGGCTCCGAATCATATCCAAAACAACGGCCGAAGAGGCAACGAGAGGATGATGATCAACCGGCAGAGGCGACAAGTTAGGAGACGGGGGAGTGGGGTGCTTATCTCGTAGGGCCGCAAGAGTGGCATCAGAATAAGGGGCAATACTTGATTAAGAGAGCACTCGCACAACAGCAGTGTAATGACCATCACAAATCTTCCTCCGACATTGCCGAAGGTTACGCTCACTCAAATCAAGGTCCTCCTCCACACTAAAAGAAGGGGGAACCTCGGCTAAAGTCTCTTGTACAAGCTACAAACTACCACTAGACACACCCCAAGCACGGATAACACTAGCAATACTCTCCTCTTGACGCTGACGCTTGACAGCAGTCCTACACTCAAGATTACTCCGTGGGGAGAAGGTCTTACTTATACAAAGCGACATCATAAGCAAGTGAATCCAGCAGGAAAGGTCGTCCGGAGAGTCAGCCACGCCATCTAAAACCCCTTCTAAAACTCGAGAAAAAACTTAGTGACATTTAGGAGGGATGGATCTCATGGTGCGCAACCCCATAGAAAACAACCGGTCAAGCGAAAATATAGACAAATCAACGGGCACATCACCAACATCAGCCACGGGAACCGACGGAGACGAAACTGGAGGTCTGGGAATATCATAAATAATAAAACGAACAAGGTCATCACCACAGTCTGGAGGTGCCACATAATCATCTTGACTATGCCAACACCGAGCATTAAAGGTATGCGTTTTAAGACAAACTCCACATAACCAAACCTCCATACGCTTGAAAGGCCTCTACCACCATTATCAAGGCACCCACAAAAACCCACAAAAGGACAATGATACCGAACAAGATCAGGCATCCCACACCCGATCACAAGCTCCAACAAAGCACTCAAATCTAAATTAAAATAATAACAATAACACTTAAATCTCCACCAAAGCACTGCAAACTGGGATCAATTTGAGTTGACCACATTACCGATCATCAACCCAGCAAGTATCCCAATTGGAGTTTACCACATCACTGATCATCAACCCAACAAGTGATGATGCACTCCAAAAACCAACACATCCGCAACTGGGAGAAGACTACAAACAAGCAACCTGATGCCGCTCCAAAACCAACTCCGACCAGCAGATGGAGAATAACAATGACACAACATCCGATCAAACGCAATAAAGACACCGCGATTGAAACGAAACAGCAAGCCAGTGAAGAAACAACAAGAACGATCGAACCGAAACAACACCCAATCAAACACGCAGACACCGATGCAAGATGAAGAAATCAAACCTGAGACGCTGGACCCCGAGACGCCATCCCGGACAGACTAATAACAAGTGCCGAGAGGAGGCACAACGGTTTGAGGAAGTGGCCTAGGCGTCGGGATGAGCCGGAGAGGACCACATCGCCGATCACCTCTTGATCGTGTGCCCTAGCGGAGGAGGGTAGCCGAGATATTATTATTATTATTATTATCTATTACTAACTATTAAAACAAAAGCCTTAGAGATGACAAGTTGCTCTCTCCTTAATTCTAGGTCTTTTAACCAATCACTTTAGCCTAAACTAGTCTATTCCCCGTGTTAATGCAAAAATATTAGAGAATGCCAAATTATAATAATTTTTTCATATTTAAATGTAAAAATATTAACATTGAAAAAAGTATATTCATCTACAGACAAAATTGATAATCTACATTTTATGCTAATTTTTATTTACTTTAATAAAAAAAATTAAATAATATCATAGAATTATTTCTCAAATGAAAATAAAACTCCATCATTAATTAACAATTATAAATTTCTAACAAAATTAAAACAAATTGAATAAATAAAGAATAACTCCAAAGTAGAAACAAATCTAATTTGAGCGAGAAAATAAACATGTAATTGAATTGTTTGCCCTCAAAACATACATCAGATCAATCATACAATCTCAAAAATCTCTAATCCCGGATACCACCTTCGTCAAAATAAAACTCACACGTTCATCAAATGGGTTTTTTTATTCTCTTGAGCATACTGAAGTTTCATAATTAAGTAAAAAAACCACTTGTCTCGCCTAAAACCTATATTATACTCAATTTAAAAATAAAAAATTAATCACGTAAAAAATAATCAATTATTATTGTTCTTATAACCAATTAGCAATTTAAAATAAAGTATTTATAGAAAAAGTACTCTAGTTCTATGGATAATTAAAAAAAATTGGCATCAATAGAATATAAGATAGACTTAAAGATTCATATTCATAACCACCTATCAAAATCATAAAAAAAAAATTATATCAGTACAATTATCATATTTTAAACCAATAACAAATCAAATACAAAATATTTTCATGTACACTATTACCCTAAAAAATAACTAAAATAATTTATAAATTTAATTTCAACAATTAAAGTTCAGACCTATGATATGATATAAATCGTTTTTTTTTGTGATAAGATAAGAATTCGAAGGTCATACATGCCTGATATAAATCATCTATGGTTATGTGTAGGTTATAGTTTACAGATAGTGGAAGATGTTATAAACAGTTGCGCGGACGGGATCCGCTCTCCCAAACGGGACAACCCATTGAATTGGCCTCCCACATTCCCATAATTAAAAAAATGATTAAAATTAAAAAAAAAATGTTAAAGGGTGCGTTTTTTTTAATGAGCAAGGATAGGGTGGGAATCGAGATTTTGACACACGAATATAAATGAAAAAATCTAATTTCTACCTAATTCTCGTCTTCTCCTCCTAAACTATACAGTAACATCTCCTCCTAAACTATACAGTAACATTTAATCTCTGATTTTCTTCATTTCTCCTTCCGAAATCTAATTAAACACAAACCATGTTGACAGGACACAACAAATTGATTCCATTAAAGGTTCACATTTTTTAAACTCCATCATTTTGAAATCCATCGTGGCATTATATTGTGGATCTCAATTAGTAAAGGATTAATATTACAATAAATACATGTCCATTTAATTAGCCATTAAATTAAAGAATATTTAAAAACCAATACTGCTATTATACAATAATTGATTAAAAGGGCTATGATACATAACTAATTAAAAGTTTATAGTAATTAATACTCCATTTTTGACGGCTAGGCAAGTTTTGACTGTACTACTACAATGAGTTGAAAACAAATAAGATATAATAAATAAGATATACTATACATAAATGTAGATATATAATATCCTAAATAGGTAAATCTATATATAGGCCATTCGGATGGTTTTTTTCAAGTGAATAATTATTTTCCATAAATAACAATTATTTTCTAAATTAATGATGAAAAGAAATAAAGAAAAAATAGGTGAAAAAAATTTCACACGTGGCGCACCATTTTAGGAGTAAAAAAAGGCGGGAAAATTTTGAAGGAGAGTGCGATACGTGGCATATCCAGCTTCTACTTTAGTATTGTTTAGGATTACAATTTTACTAGTTAAAAAAAAACAATGAGATTAATTCAAAATATCTATTACTAACTATGAAAACAAAAGCCTTAGCGATGACATGTCGCTCTCTCCTTAATTCTAGGCCTTTTAACCAATCACTTTAGCCTAAATTACATTTTAGTAGTTTAAAAAAAACAATGAGATTAATTCAAAATATAAAATTAATAATAAGAAAAAATAAGATTAATATTAGTAATCTGTATCTATATATATCTATATATACTACTTTAATTGCCTTTTCGATCAATGAGTTTAATTCAAAACATTTAATTATTTAAACTTTTACTATTATTTTATAATATTAATTTAATATATTTTATACACTTTACTCTATTACTGTATTTTCTAACCGCTGATATGTGTATTTTTGTCGGTAATTTTTTTGTATTATTTAATATTCATAACTTTACTATTAAATTACGCACCATTGACGCGGGTATAGGACTAGTTATTATTATTAAAGGATTGGGGTTGTTGGGCAATTAGAGAAAATTATAGGGACAAATGTGTAAAGTGGGGAAAATGCCTTAAATAGGCTAATAGGCCTTTTTGCCTTTCTGGAGGGGTATCGATGGATGAATGAATGAATTCTTTTTTTTTTTTGGGTGGGAGAATGAATGAATTCTTAGCATATCTTTCTACCTTCTTTTCTTCTCTCGGTTCTACCTGCCATGTTTATCAAGAGATACTAGAACCGTGTTTGGCAACGAGATGGGGTAGGTGGATGAGGATGGATTTATAGAGATGGGAGGGATGGGGATGGAATTTCGGGGTGGACGAGGTGGAGATTTAAAGTCAGTTTAATCCCGTTCGTGTTTGGTTGTGTGTTAAAGTATTTGGGGATGGAAGCACCCAAAAAGACACATTTGCCCCCCACTAATTGTCTCCTCTTTCATTTCTCCTCCTTCCTGTTCAATTTAGGGATGAAGATTTCAAGCTGATCGCCGACCCATTTTGCTCCCGAGCTCCCATGACAGTTGCTCTTTCTCCTTCCATGGCTTCTCATCTCTTCGCCCTCACCCTTCCTCTGATTCGCCTTTAACCTCTCGCTCCTCCCGTTGCCCACGTCTCTCCTCGTCGCACTTTTGTTGCCGCAATTGAAGAGGGTTTTGAATCGGGTCAGGTCGCCGACGAAGGTACTCGGAGCTCAGATCCCGGGAGCCACCAATGCTACCCATCTTTTCCGTAATATATATACCTTTTTTTTATGAGTGTATCAGTCGTCGGCAAATTCTCTCTTGGGAAGCACGTTCAATCAGCGGCGGTGGTGGGCGACGGCGTCGGTGGTGGACGGCGGCGTCGGTGGTCGGCTGGCAAGGGCATCAGTGGAGGAGGACTTAGGTGAGGGTTAGTGGTGGCGGTAGGGGGGAGAGAGAGGGAGGAAAGTTGAAGATGATGGGGCCAAATTTGGGACATTTCCATCCTCATCCCCTCAATCCTCCTTTTTCTGGGTTTCATTCCCACCCTGTTTTTTGGTGTTTCAATCCCACCTCCATCTCCTTCCATCTACCTCCATCCTGTTGCCAAACATGCGGGCACAATTCCCAAAGCCCACCCTCACCTCTTCCATCCCCTCCCACCCCCCAGCCAAACACGGCCTAGGAATACTAATATTCTATTCTCTTCTCTCCGCCACATCATCCTAGCATTTCATTCTCATTTTTCCCACTTTATCAATAACATCTCTAATATCCCTAAACTCATCTTTTCATACCCACTCAATTTACAAATATACCCCTCCCCAACAATTATTTCCATTCTCGATTATATTATTATATTAATTTATTATTATTAAAATAATATTATTAAATTATTCCAAAATTATACACTTCATTTTTTCGGATTTTATTTTGCTTATTTATAGGGCCAATTTGCATAACTAGCCATTTAAAAAAAAACTTTGCACAAATAGCCATGTGCCTTGATTATTTGCATGGGGTAGAAAATGGCTATTTTGTGCAAATAAAAAAGGTAAACGGGAGAGGAAGTTGCAGGTGAACGTGAGACCGGTCACTGTAGCTCCTTCATTTTGCTGAGAGAAATGAGGAGGGGAGGTGCTGCACATGTCAGGGAATTAGGGTGTAGCTCCAATAAAGTAGGGTAAAAAGGGGGGGGGAGCATTTATGAGGGAAAATGTAAATGATTGTAATTAAGGGTGTCAATCAACTCTTATAAAATCTTGATTGATGGGTGTCATTCCTTAGTAAATGCTCTGAAAAAACAGAGCCAACATAGGAAACGAGTGGCATGGTGAGGGCAAAGCATCACCTTCATATCTGGGAACTATGTCCTACCAACAGAAGACATTAGTCTTACCAAACCAAGACATTCGTTTTCGAGAAATTTGGAGTGGATTGTCAGTAGCTTATTTGGCGGTTGTCAGTGTAATTTTGGCGCCAAAATGGGGTTCTTCTTTGGGGGGAAGGGGGGAGCATTTATGAGGGAAAAATGCAATCATTGCATTGATGGGTGTTCCCCAAGCACATATATAAGCTTGAGAGGAGGATCTCAAACACCCTAACATGACCTGCAAAAACTAAGGCAGAGCAAGAGAGAGTTGGTAAGGACGGGGGAAACCCAACCGTGCATCCGAGGATACGATACAGTTGTCATCCTACCAATAGTACAGTTCTGACCTGCCAACAGTGTTGTACTCTCTTACCATTCCAGGAAAAGTGCAACAAGTTTGTTGGTGGCAGTGGCAACGATGGGTAAGTCATCTTGTACCTTTCCTTTGTAGGTGTTCCCCTTTATTATATCAGAACTATCCCCCAAGCTGATACTCTTTTCCCCTGATGTACCCCAGGTGATAGGGTATGCATCAATGTGGTGTTCGGCGGTTGGTGGGCTCCCGTAGGTGGGAGCTTGGTCTTAAAGGGAGAGGCACGTACTGCAGCAATGGTGGTGCCACAGAATATTTCCTACGACCAACTGATGGGGAAGATAGTCTCGAAATTCGACGTTGACATGGTGTTGTACGACATTGAGCTCACCTACCTCCCTCCTTCCATGGGTCGGGCAACTCCGATTCGGGTCCGGGACGACGATGACATTGAAGCCTACAAGTTCTACAACACTGAATACGGCACACGAGCATGGCCAATAGCACTGCACGTAACCTTACGGATGAAAACGACAAGCCCTTTAACAGGCTCCGGTGAACATCAGTCGGAAGACTCAGACGGGGCAGACGAGGTCTCCACTCCCACCCCAGGGGAGTTGCTCCTAACCGGGCCTCCCAGCACGCAGGAAGACTTGGAAGTTGGTCTGGATGGAGGCGGAGGGCTGGAGGATAAGGTTCGAGGCTTCGTCGATGACAAAGGGATGTTGGACGACCTTAGCAGTGACACTGGAGGGGCCTGCTGTTGTGCTGAGTGTCTAGCGGGGGAGGGAGAGTGTTGTAGGCCTGCAAAGGACAGCGTCAGTGGGAAGCATGGGGGTCTTGCTGGTAGTGGTAAACAATCTGGTGATTGTAGGATGGAGGACAACGTAATGGTCGGCCAGTCTGACGAAGTTGGTAGGATGGACAACAACATAATGGTAGGACAGGCCGAGGAAGTGGAACAGCTTGACAAGGAGGAGGGTGGTGATATGAGCAGGTCTGATGCCATCCGGCGAGGAAAGCAAGTGGTGATCGTCGATAGCGACGACGATGTTAACGTCCTACCCCCCCCCCCCCACGGAATTGAGGACATCATAGACGTAGGAAGCTCCGACGATGACATGATCGTGGGTGGTTTCCCCGTGAAACTGGAGGGTGGGAGTCCGAACGAGACATCTGAATCATGGGATGAGGAGGCTGAGGCAGCGCTGAGAGAGATAGAGCGATCGTACCAAGGACACAAACAGCCTTTGCCGACATTGGAGCAAGTGGAAGCGGACGTGGATCGGTCCATTCCTCTAGTCGGAGACCCTCGGTCAATGGTGAGGGAGTTACGTGAGGGGGAGATGTTCGATACCAAGGCTGACATTCAGTCCCGGGTGAAGTGGGAAGCTTTACGCGGGTGCTTCGAGATTCAAGTGAAGCGATCCACATCAGACAGGTACCTGGTTGTGTGCCCCGAACCGAACTGTTCATGGTATTGTCGGGCGTCGACCTATCGGGAAACTAAGAGGTGGGTGGTTCGTAAATTCGTGGACACACACACTTGCAAGGTTAGTGTCGTCAGCAACTACCACCGCAACGCCAATTACAAGCTGATGGGCCAGAGTTTGGTGTCCGAGTAAGTTCCTAAACCGGTATAAATGTGTTGGTGGAAATGTTGTTGGTGTAACCCGTTGATTCCATCTTTGCAGTTTTGGTGGGTCAGAGAAGGAGCTTCGTCCCCGTCAAATCAGGAAGATGATGAAGTCTCGGTTGGGCGTGGGCTGCAGCTACTGGAAGGCACGCAGGGAGCCGCACGGGACGGCCTATACGGGACCTACGAAGAAAGCTACGAGCGGATGGCCTCATACCTTTACATGCTTGAGCGAGCAAACCCCGGGACCGTAACCACATTAGTCCGTGATGATAACCAGCAATTCAAGTATGCGTTCGTTAGCTTGGGTGTTTGGCGGGCAGCCATCCCACACCTGCGCCAGGTACGCCAATAACACGTTATTAACATACCAACTGTTATATTTCATCTTACCAATTGTAGACGTTTGTCCTTCCAATACCTTTTTACGAATACTGCCAGTTCATCCCACCGTTTATAATCCTACCAACTATGTACGTTTATCTTACCCAATGTGTTATATTCTCTTGCCATTGACATAATTCCATCCGACCTTATTAAGCTGATTGACATTGGCAGGTATTCTCGGTGGATGGAAGTTTCTTGAAGGGGAAGTATCGTGGTTGCTTGATGTTTGCGACTGCCCAAGACCCAAACCACAACCTATACCCCGTTGCATTTGCCATTGTCGACGGGGAGAATGATGCGTCCTGGAGTTTTTTCTTCCATCAAATGAAACGCGTGGTCCTGGATGATCCCCATGTGGTGTGGGTAAGCGACAAGCACATGAGCATCACGAAGGGAATCCGAGCATATTACGACTTGGCAAAGCATGACCGCTGCACTTACCATCTTTTTCAGAATGTGAAGGCATATCACAAGGCGGGTGGCCTTCAAAATCTGTTCTTCCTTATGGCAAACGCGTACACCGTTGCAGAGTTCAATGGCCACTTCGAAGCATTCAAAGACAAGTCGCCCACTAGTGCTGAATACATTAAGACGGTCGGCATCTCCAATTGGGCCCGGGCTTTCTATCCCGCCAATCGGTTCAACGTGACCACCACAAACCATGCCGAGTCCTTGAACTCGGTATTCCTTGAGCCTCGTGACCTGCCCGTCACCTCCCTGATGGACAGCATAATCGACAAAGTGGCTTAGTGGTTCGCGACGCGTCGGGAGCTAAGTTCAAATCCCGAGAAGGTTGTGACGGACCATGTGGATACCGTTTTGAGGAAAAACGCCATGCAGGCTATTTGTCTGGAGGTGAAGCCTTTGAGCGAACACGAGTATGACGTCCGTAAAGGGGTGTCCGCCTGGCTCGTCAACCTTTCTGCTCGGAGTTGCACATGTAAGCACTTTCAAATTGACCAGATTCCATGTCCACATGCCCTCTCCATGGCCAAGGTACGTCGGATCGATCCATACTCCCTCGTCCATCCTCTGTACAGGGCTGAGGCTTGGCGCGCGTACTACATCAATGTGGTTTACCCAGTGGCACCTCGTGAGACATGGGTGGTGCCTCCACAAATAGCTGCGATAAAATGCTTGCCGCCGGTGGTGAAGCGTGCGTCGGGAAGGCCGAAGACGAAGCGCTATCCGTCGAAGGGCGAATACAGGGGGCCAAAGCGTCGTCGATCGTAGTGTTGAATGGTGGATGCTCTAGTCAGCTGACGGACTTATTTTGGGCATCGACTTCCGTCGCCTTGAGTGTGGATTCTGCCAGTATGTTTTTTGCACGTGTCTCGTATTGTCGTGTTCCAAGGGGGCTAATTGTGATGCAATCTTGGATTCTGCCAGTAAGTTTATCGCATGTTTTGGGCACATTCACATGAACTAACGCATCTATTAAGTATTTCTCATTTTGTCCTACCACTATCAGCGCTATGACTACCCAATAGTTTAAAATTATCCGACCATTACCTTTGTTTTATCTTACCAATTGCGTCTCAACTTCACTGCAATTGACGTCCTCAACAATGTTTAATTATCTCATGCCATAAGTGTCGTCTTATCTTGCCAATTGTTTCGTCTAATCTTACCACTTATAACATTCATGCAAATATAATACAACTCACAAACAATCTTGGGTGTAAGCAGGAACTAATTAACGTGAACCATAAATACCAGTTTTAACCATTACAATCAGAAAACATCCTACCGACCGTGAACAAAATACACTACAAACAACAACATAAGTTTTGAAACTAACACAAGTGTCCAAACGACCAAAGTTTACTTAGAAGTTTTCAAACCATGAGAGAATGTCTTAACAAACAGGAGAGAATGTCTTAACAAACAGGAGAGACCTACAACTCGTGGCGCTGGATGGAGAGCCCCAAGTACCGGCGGTAGGGGGCAATATAATTGTCGTTGACCCTGTTGAATGTCTCTACGCCCTCTGCCACCAGCTGGATAGTCCTGATAACGTATGCCCCACAGTTACCTCTGCACGTGAAGGAATTAACAACCAACATTAGTTACAAATCGTCTTACCACTTCCGTCAATTTATCATACCAATGGATGTAATATATCCTACCAATAGTCCTATTATATCCTACCAATATTAGTAGACGTACATAACCCAATAGTTAAGAGAAACTTACGAGGTTTCATTCCTAGGGATCTTGGCGGTTCGGGTTATGGTGAATGGGTTGGGGACATCGACTGTGTGCCTGTCCCAATCCAGTGCTTCGCCTTGTACAACCAAGGAGCTAATATCTTCGCGTTCGTCACCGACCAAGTCCTCCCGTGGTGGTCCGGCAGTGTCCCCGAGAAGTACCTCAGCAGCACCTTGGACACATTGCGCTGGTTAATGCGGTTCACATCGCCAGTAACAGCGTCCAACTGCCTGACCACGGCTTCCTGCCAGTATGGGTCGACCACCACGACACCCGACTTTTTCTCACCCTCCCGGGCGTCCAATGCCTTCCGGACAAGGAGTAGAGACTGCTGAATGTGCTGCGTTAACAGGTACGTTCCAAATTCCCGTGAGGGCTTGTCCCATGACGTAAGTGAATAAGGAAACATGTGTTACAGGACAGAAGTTTGCGTACCTCGGTGGAAAGCCATACGCCGGGTGATATTAGGTTGTTGAAGAACTCCTTGTTCAATTGGGTCCCGTCTGGGCCCTTCACCTGCGCGGGGAACTTCAGGAGCCACGCCAAGAAGTCGTCTCTCTGTTTATCAGTTACCATCCCCTCCGCTGCTGCGTCGGTGGTTGGACACGATGCCTTTGCCCCCTTCTTGGCCCGCTTAGCGGGTTGAGTCACCACGCAGTCCCCTAGCTTTCATGTGATCTTCCTGTCACGCTTGCTTCTCCTCGGCTCCATCTTTGTCTCCTACCAATCAAACACACCCGAGTTATGTTCAAACAGCTTTCATTATCCTACCATAACAGATTCAATATTATACCAAAAGGGTAAATATATCCTACCAACTGGGTTATTATATCCGACCAAAATCAACTACCTTTTTTATCATACCAAAACGCACCTTTTGTCTTACCAACAGGGTCAGACTATCCTACCAATAAGTAAGGTTTACCTTTTCCTCCGCATCGTCTGCATCAGACTCACCCTTGGAACCCTCCCCTGCAACTTCTTTTACATGCTCCTTGCCCTTCACGTCCCCACCCATGTCTCCCTTCTTAATCTGTTCCTCAGCCTGCACCACATTCTCTCCATTGTCCTTGCCCTGGTCACCCTCCTTTGGCTCCTCCTCAACCTTTTCCTCAACGTCCTCACCAGTGCACATGCCCTGCCCCTTCAGATCAGAGTTCAACTCTTCTTTCTCCGCCGTGTTATCCTCAACGTTCTCTCCCTGCTTGCCCGACACCTGGTTATCAACATTCATCTCTTCCTTCTCCTCCGCCTTTTCCTCAACCTTCTCAGCCTTCTCAACCACGTCGGCCACAACCTTGTCCAAATCTTTCTCAACATCCTTCTCAATGACATCGTCATCCAATACATCAACAAGATCCTACCAATTGCACATGTATGTCATACCATATGGATTAAAATGGTTTACCAACACACAAACATTATCTTACAAATTGCACATATGATGGAAAATGGAGCACATACCTTTCCCTTGCCGGTCCTCTCTGATAACGCCTTCTTGCATTCTCTAGAAACTGCAGTCACCTTCGCGTCGAGCTCCCTAAACCTGGACCCCATCTCCACCATCATGCCCTTGAAGAGAGCCTCAACCTTTGCCACAATCCGGGCCTCCAAACCGACGCTCGACGCGTCTGATCTACACTGGCTGATTTCCTGACTGGGTCCAGCAGTGGCATCCTCATGTCTCCGCTTATCTCTGCGGGCCCTCATGTGGTCGCCCACAATCTGATCAAAGAAGACGTCTGGAGCGTCTTTCTTGTACGATGAGTGGGGGTACGCATCTTTTTCCTTATGGGTGGGGTGAAAGATGGGCTCTGGCTTCGCCAGCAGAACGTGTTCATCAATTGGGTCGTCGGCGGGGGCGTCCAGGCTGAGGAAGGACTTCACATTCTCGTATCGTATGTGCGAGTTTGGCGTTTCCCATCGCAGACACCTGGGGATGATGGTGTCGTCGATGTTGCGGCCAAAATGATTCCCAATCTCAGGGAAGGTCTCGTACACCCACAACTGCAGATACAATATAGTAAGATATTAGAACGCAACTGCACACACATTTGGGTAAGCTCATATTACACATTTTGCATGACATCTTCATAGTATTGGTAAGATGGAAAGACACAGTTTGCAGGTAAACATCATATATTTGGTAAGATAGAAATAGACTGTTGGCATGATATAATTGCCTATTCGGCATCCCACAGTCACACATATTCTAAAATGGCAAAGGTTCTGACTCTTTTTCATAACTTGGCTAACCTGAAAGGCCATGGGGAACCCGTATAGCGCGTACGTTGGCCTATCTTTCAGGTGAGCTTTTGCGGCAACCAAGTCCTTCAACGTACCGGCCAGGCTCTCGTGTAGCCTCTCGTACACAAGTCGGCCCCAAGGGAAATCCAGAAACCGCGTCGTGTCCTCCAATAGCAGCTTAACCACCCACCCTCTAATTTTTGTCTTCTTCTCCAAGCCAAAAAGAATGCCCTCCACAATGACTAGGAGGGCAAGCTTGTACTTCCTCATTAGGGAGCCCGAGTCCGTCTGTTTTTCGTGCTCCCAAGCGCTCTCGACATCCTTTAAAGTTACCTTTTCTTTCTTGAAGAACTGGTAGACGGCGTCCTTGTGACCCCCCTCCATCACATCCCTAGGGGGTGGTACGCAGTTTAGCCCCGTTATCAATGCGAACTCGTGAAGCGAGAATCGCACGTGATGCCCTTGGATGGAGTACCACGTCTCGTGTTGCTTCCGGGTCTTCAGCTGCCACAGGAGGCAGTAGTGCACCAGCTGTGCGGCGAACTTGTTCCTCGACATCATCTTCACTATGCCTCTGAATTGGCTCTTTGTGAGGGCCTTCACATCATCACGATCGATGGCTAAGTCGAGTCCGTCCAGGAGGTCAAAACTGGAATGTGATAATGCCCTTCCACTGAAGTGGTCCTTCTCAGCCACAGCCAACACAGCCTGCAACAGATGTAACACTCTTAGGTCCCAAATTTTTTTCCCAACCATGACTACCAAAACAAGGGAACTATCTCAGTTTCCTTACCCCCTGGCTGCTTGGTCCTGTCTTTGCTTTCCTCTTGCCGGCCTTTGTCATTTTTATGGTTATTGCACAAAGGGTTCCTGCAACACAATCACCACACACATACATTCAGACATTCAGATCACCTCATCAGTCATACCAACAGTGTAATTTTATCCAACCAATAGAATATGATTTTCTTACCAACTCGGCTATCTTTTTATGTCCTACCATATTCGAATTTCATACAAGTTTGGTTCATTTTACCTTCTTGCCAACCCAAGAGATAGCCATCAGTATTTCACCAACACCAATTAACCAACAATTCATCATACATATAGGCATTTAACCAACAAGTAATTCACACATTAAGTTTCAAACATATAGCCAAACAACTACTCTGTCATACCAACATGTCTTACTTGTTTTCTTCTTTTTACCTCTTTCACAACACATCATATAGGCAATGAGATTATACAAAACCAAATCACCATTTATCCATCATATTTTGAGCATTTCATCAAACACTTGGTGGGCACTTACGGTTTCAACATTAAAAAACCAATATTCCAAAAAATTCCTTCACCCCACTCGGCTTACCAGATGTTCAATTTTATCCTGCCATATTCGTTACCCGGTCCTACGATATCTGCTACCACAATTTCAGACACAACCTTCGATCATCAGTCCTACCACATGTGCACATATACCCTACCGATTACCCCCAATCTTGTGGATTCCCTACCCATCCGACCCCCTCCTTGCCCTTTTGTCCCCAATTTCTTACCCAACATCACCTAACCCTTACCCATCCTTTTCCCGACACCCACAAACCCTAATCGCACCCACCTCCGCAAAATCGACTCACAATGTCACCCCTACCCCCTCCTACTTCATTCCTCCTCTACTGCTAGACATCTACCCCAAAATCGTCTCAAATCCTTCACAATAACCGCATGTAACCGCACCCCCAATACACCAATTTCGCAACTCAAACAAAATCTCCACAGTTGCTTACCTTTCTCTTCGTCTTCAACCTTCTCCTTCCTCACAGGCGATGACTGATGGCCTTCTCCTTCGACGAGTTCGTCCTCCCTCTCTGTATCGCTTCTCCTTTCTCTCTCTGATGGCCTTCTGTCTCTCTCTCTCTGTTTCGCTTTCAAATGAAATTAAACCGTCTCTCTCCCTCCCTCGTTTTAATTTGATAACCCACTACAACCGGTTACAAACAGTGGGAAATAACCGGCTGTTTTATTTGCACAAAATAGCCCGGCCATTTTGGCCCATTTTTTCACCCCTTGGCTATTTGTGCAAATATGCCCATTTTTTAGGCTATTTAGTGCAATTTCCTCTATTTATAATGAAAGAGAAATATTTTTTAAAAAATATACTCAAACATATTCAAAATTGATGTCTACATGTTGATAAAAATAAATCTAGTATTGTGGTAAAAAAAAATTGACATTTTTTTTTACCGAAAAATTGATTTTAGTGTGTAAAACTTTTTTTTTCCAGCTCAAATCTCATCCGTCCATCACAGGACACATGTCCTCCATCCGAATGCCTCTCCTACAGCCGAATCAGGGGAAACTTGCAAGAAGTTGCTTTTGCCACTGTAGTCTGACACAAAAGTAGGGGTGTTATTCGAGTCGAACGAGCCGAGTAGTGAGCTGCTCATACTCGTCTCGGTACTGTTCAAGCTCAAGCTCGAGCTCGAGCTCGGCTCGAATTTTACTCGAGCTTAGAAGCAAGCTTGAATCGGCTCGCGAGTATTTGAACAAGCTCGAACTCGTTTTGCTCATTTTTTGCCGAGCCGAGCTCCAGCTCGTGAGCTCGTTCGAGCTCGTGTTATTGTTTTACCTTGTTTTTGCTGGAAGTTCGTTTCTGAGCTCGTTCTTGGCTCTTTTTTGCTCGTTTTTGGCTCGTTTCTGAGCTCGTTACTGGAGACACACGGGAAGAAACCCTAAAACTAAAGGTGAAAAAGCCCAAGGGCAAAATTGTCCGAATAATACGAGCTGCTCGTACTCGGCTCGAGCTCGATTCGAGCTCAGGAGCCTGCTCGAACTCAGCTCGTTTTTCAAAGGTGAACGAGCTCGAGCCGAATCTGAGTGGCTCGTGTCCGCATAACACCCCTACACAAAAGTGGGAAAATTTTGGCTAGTATCGATACTCATTGAGTATCCACCTAGTATCGATTTTTCCAATGTTCAAATTTTATATTGTAAAAACTCTTAGTATCTCCAACAGTAAAAAGCCGATAAAGTTGCTCTAACTCTTCTTCTCCCTTTCTCTTCTTTCTCAAACCTCCATTGAAAGTGAAATCTTCCGTATCTGGCCGGTCCTTCGGGACATGACATTAATATAATAGATAGATGGATAGATTTTGTTTTATTATTTTATTATATTTTTAATAGATTATAAATATAATAAATGTAATTTTAGAATATTATATTAACATATTTCTTGATTTTATTAAATAAGGAGCGGTCATCCGCGAGTCGAACCGGAGATGTTCAGGTACTCTAAGACAGGGTCATTAGTAAAACTAAGATCGGATAAATTAAACTTTTCATAGTGACTAGCCCTACCGCTTCGCGGCCACATACCCCATAACCTAACTTTGATTTGATCCTACGAAATAGTATACACCGCTTGACCCTACACACTTGATGATACCATTTGCTCAACGGTAACTTTTTTCCATACACGGATTAACATTTTTCCTACAATTTTAATCTCGCGCGAAATTTATTTTAGAATCAAGACTTTGCAAATGAATACTAATTGTATAAGATTCGGTCTACCAATACCTTAATTTCACCAAATCCTTCGAAAAATCAAAATTGAAATCCACCAAATCCTAATTTTTTACGATATATTTACGAGTTTTTTAGGTAGAAATTTTAATTTAATGAGTAGAATATATATCAATCAAATATTGGTCGCATATATATATGACTAAATTTTAGAACTTAATCCGTGTTTTCGGTATGTAAACGTTTGATTAGTTAGCGTCAAAATACATATATAGCAGCAGTTGCCAGTTATTTTAATATATGTATGATCAAAATATCGTCAAACATAGGGTCACAACACCGTCTTTTAGAGTTGTTAGGTATTTTTGTCTGAAAATTGTCTGTCGATACCGACTTATCAAGCCGACAAAATGTAAGTCAGTATTAATAGATTGTTTTCAGACAAATTTCCTTACCGACTATAAAAACCAGTGTCGTAACCGTACACTCGGTGACAAATTTAACCCTCGGTTTTGTTAGATTATATTCCCCTAAGTGTTGTATTTGTATGTATGTAAGGCAGCTTCAGGTCCGGATTGAGACTAAGGCTTACAGATTGGGTCATGGCTTATACCCGAGACCATCTAGGTCTATATGGTTTGGGCTTAAGGTCCAAACCTAATGAGCCAGAGATCCGGTGTTGTAGCCGGCCCAATCTCATTGAGCTCCAACGTCTCGGTATTTGGTTCTAGGGTTGTCAGACGCTCCTCTTTAGCCCTTTATAAGCTATAGAGCTCCACTGTTCACCGTGTGCTCTCTCTCGCCGAGTGGTAAGTTCCACAAAACCCTAGAAGGCTCTCTCCAGGCGTTCAACTCTCTGGTGGCCTAGGTTGGTGACTTGAGGATCCTTGCTATTCAAGGTCTTCCAAGGAGCTCCATTGCTTGTCTGAAGCCGGCATCTCAAGACTCTATCCTTGAAGGATCAGTTCAGCAACATCCATGGAGATTCGAAGGGAGTTTCACTATTTCCTTTAATCTTTGTTGCTAGTTGCCTTACATTCTGTACTCCTTAGGCTTATAGTCTTAGATTGCCCTTCTGTACCCAGATTGATCTTATATAGTGGATTTAGGTCGGGTCTCGACTCATGAGGTCCCGCGGATATAGGTGCAATACCCGAACCGCGTAAACAATCTCCTGTGTCCCTTGTTTTTATTTTGGTTTTGATCGTTTTTTGGTTTGCTTCCGTTGTATTTAATCGTTCGTATTTGTTACTCAAACTCGATAAAACGATTTCAGGTTTAATTAAGAAAGCTTGTTATAAATAACTAACAAATCGGGTCTTAAATTGGACAAACTAACTAATCAAGCTATAGCCCTAGCTAGTGTTGTAAAGAGAGAAGAAAGAAACTCAAGAAATTAAGTCGTCCATTTTATCATAATAATTCACCAACATATCTATCTTGTACGCACTTTATAGGACCTTATTACTTCAGTCAAGGTAACTGCATTTACTGGTATACCAAACTGTTATAAATAATTAGAGGTAATGGTGCCAAATAGCATACATCTGAACATATTTATGTATTGTTTTTCAATTTTGCAAAACTAGGACACATCCATGAAATTTTGCAAAAATATGTAGGTCATTTCACTTGCTATTACAGGTTGTAAAATCAAAAACAAAAGAAAAAAAAAATATATTGTACTAAAAGATTAATCCCCTACAATTTGAAATGCCCGAGGTGGGATATAAAAATAGGCCCTCTTCTACTATTTTTTTAAAATAAATTTTTCTTTATCATTTCATTTCTTTATTTTATTTTTGTAGATATCTTTTTATATAAAAAAACCTTCAATATGGGTAGTTTTAAATAAAAAAATTATTTGTAATTTTGGGTAATTATTATTTTAGAAAGGATTTGTGAAAATCTAAATTTTATGTTTAAAATATAAAGTAGCACAAAAGAAAATAAAATAAAATTATTAAATGAAATTTTGGAGGGAAAAAATAAAACAAAATTAATGAATAGTAAGGGGACTAATGGGAAAGAAGGAATTTTTTATTTTTTTTGAATAAGAAAGAATTTGGCAGTTGGCAATTCCAACTAGTCAAGAGTATTCTTACGGATGATACTACACAAAACTGCATTTGAGGGGTAGTTCAAGCCGGAGAAAACGAGAATTTTACCAATCCACTATAATGATTATATTTTAGATACTTTTACCGATAAAAAAACATATAAATTTGAGCCCCTTCAAATTTCGGATTTGAGACGGAGGCTTGTTTAGCCTTTCCTAAGTCCGGCCCTACATTTAAATATCGAAAATTTAAACTTTAAAGCTACCCTTGAACTACCCACAACGACCAAAAATATTGAAAACAAAAGGTTAATTAATTAGTTGGTTTACTTGGGTATATATACTGTACTAAAAATCACTCCTAGACGGCGCTAGACGACCCCCCTCCACCTAGAGTTAGACGGACCCCTAGACATGTTTAGGCAGTCGCTTTGACCGTCTAGGTGCTAGATAACCTCTCACCACCTAGGATCTGTCTAATTTTTTTAGAACATTGGGTATATCGGTATGGACGGTATATGTTTTGGCCACCATGTGGTTTACTATAGGCAGTGTCACTCTAACTATTCCTCTAACAAAGGTGATTAACAACTTGGGCAGTTAGCTATACCTAATTATATCACTCTCTACTTCTCTAGTGATAACAAACATAAGTACTAACACTTGTAAAATTGTTGAATATAGTTGTGGTCTCCGATACATCCAACCAAAATCCTACACTGTGCAATTTGACCCTATACAAGTTGTGCATTATTGGCATTTATGATATTGTTGAGTTTATAGATATGTGTCATACTCTCTTTACCTATCTATGCATCCCAATTAGTTTTTGCCAAATTTTTGGGATAAATATGATCGGATCATATATACAAACTAGGTATCTTAGAGAGGTGTGAAGTAGTGAATTAAGTGATGCCTATGATTTTAGGGACTTCATTATGTATATGATCGGAATATCTTAACAGCTAGCAAGAGGCAAATTTTACAGCTGATTATATTACTAAATCAAAAGGGACTTGTAATTAGACCTGTTAAACGGGTCATTTGGGTCGGGTTCGGGTAAGTCACTTCGGGTCTCAGGTAAAACGGGTTCCGGGTATTTTCGGGTGGACTCGAATCCGGGTTTGACCGGATTTCGGGTCATTTCGGGTTTGTCAATTTTTTCTTTTTTACATTAAAAAATCAAAATTTGATAATTTTACGATAAATTTTAATAATATATATATATATAATTATATAATTATAAATCAACCGGCTAAATCGGGTCAAAATTACCGGGTCGAAACCCAGGTTACCCCGAAAATTTCCGGGTCTCAGATTCGGGTCGAAAAAAAAATTCCGAACCAAAATTTCCGGGTTCGAATCGAAAATTTTCCGGACATTCGGATCGGTCACCGGATCAGGTTGTGTTTTGACAGCTCTACTTGTAATCTATCAGTCCTCTTTTCTTATAGGATGTTTTGTAAAATCATCTATTTGGATTTTGGAGGACGAAGGAGGAGCTTTGCTTTCCAAATACATCCTTCTTCTTAATTCTTATATACTGTACAGAAGGGGGTCATTTAGGAGGCTATAGATATAGGTTATATACATGAACTTTGAGATTTTGTATACATTTGGTCCTTTCTTTAATAAATTTGTTAAATATGTGTTACATAATTACATGAAATCAATGTATTTTTGTATTAATGACATGAGTTAGGTTATATACATGTAATTTTTTGGCATTTATTTTACTAAAAAGTAAAAACTTGAGTTTTTTTGTTCTCAAAAGTTATCATATATATATATATATATATATATATATATATTAGAATTTTCTTAAAGCAAAACATATTTATGCCATTTCGTTGGAAAATAGAAAGAGTTTTTTATTATAAAAAAATATTTTTTAAAAAATATATTTTTAATATAATACTCACTTTATTAATTAAAACTTATCGTTTACTATTCATGCACGCTTTTTTAGAATGATAAAAACTATGTAAAATAGTAGTAACGTACATTTTTTTACATTTGTTTTTATAAATTCATACTTAATTGTACTAAGTATGACATTATTTAAAAAATTATTAAAAAGTTAATATTTTATATAGTTTTTAACACCTAAAAAAGCGTGCATAGATAATAAACGTCAAATTTTAATTAACGGATGAAGTATAATTTTTTACTTTAGTAAAACAAATATCAAGCAATTACATGTGTATAACTTAACTCATAATATTAATATACAAAAATACATTGATTAATCATTATTTAACACATATTTAACGAATTTACTAAGAGAATGGTCAAATGTGTACATAATGTTCAAAGTTTTCAATGAATAAAAATAAAGTTTAGAGACTCATTTAATCATTTGGTCAAAGTCCATTAATTATAGGTGGATTTTACCCCATTTTTATTAGGTAATCTTATTAACTTAGTAAAGTTAAATTATTGTGATCATAATTCATAACCCATTAATGATCGATTCCGATACAGATCTATAGGTGTATATGGAGAATTTTATCCATATATATAAGCATATATATATATCTACCAATATATACACCTAATGCTTGACATGACCATACACTCATACACACATGGAATATCTCCTATTTTTAAATAATAAATAAATACCGACACTTATTAATCTCTATAAATACCAACTCCATTTCCGATTAAAAAAAAAACCACACTCAAAACCCAAAATCCATTTTTTCGCCTTATAGCTAAACATGGGAACCGTCTACCAAGCGCCGGAAGCGCGTCGGGTCGAGGACCTGAAGGTCACGCGCCACCGCACTTCCCTCATCTTCTCGCCGGAGCCGGAGGCGGGCGAGGAGAGGGCGGCGCTGTTCCTCTCGAACATCGACCAGGTGCTCGACTTCGACGTGCAGACCATCCATTTCTTCGGGCCGCACCCGGACTACCCGCCCGAGGTGGCGGCCCGGAAGATAGAGCTCGCCCTCGAGAAGCTCCTCGTCCCCTACGGGTTCCTCGCGGGCCGGATGAGGCTCAGCCCGGAGAAGGCCCGGCTCGAGTTCGAGTGCAACAATGCCGGGATCGGGTTCGTCGTGGCTAGTAGCGAGTGCACTCTTGAAGAGATCGGCGACCTTGTTTACCCGAACCCGGGCTTCGAGGATCTCATTACCCGCCGCCTCGGGTCCGGGTCGGACCACCCGCTTTGCATTGTTCAGGTAATTACAGTATATATTTTCTCTGTTTATTTTTATTTGTCGTTTCTGAATCATTATTTATGTGTAATATATGAGTTTTTTGGGTCATTATTTATGGCTATCTATTTTTCCCCTAAGATTGGGGTTAAAAAAAAAACAAAACAAAAAAGATGAGCATAATTTTTTATTATTATTATAATAAAATAATTTTAGGGTCGGATAGACCCGGCCAATAACTCAAGATCGAGGCCGACAACGTCAGCAATGTCGAACCGTCTAAACCTACAACGAAATAAATAGAAAAGACAAAGATAATTTTGGTTGCAAATTGTGAAAATGATATAATTTGAATAAAAAGTTTAGGAATGGGTGGAATAAATCTCTCACTTTCAAGCTAGCACATGATTAATACTCAAAAAAAAAAATCCTTAATATGAAGAATAAAAAAAATTGAGGGAGTGAATCTCTCACTTCCAAATACATGCTTAATTGTTTGATATTAAGAATAAAATGGAGGGGAGGAAAGTAAATTTAAATCAGGATGGAAAATGAAAAAGTATGTCAATCTATCTATCTACTATCTATCTATCTATTATCTATCTATTAATATTACTAATTCTGCTAGCATTTTGCTGACGTGTCACACCCATAATTAAAGTTGAATTTTTTATTCAAATGGTATTTTTTTATTGGTCAATATTATTGTTGAAATTTTAAAATATCTATTTCCAGATTTCCTTCCTATTTTAAATATACTGTATTTGTTTTTGGATTGAGGAAGGAAATCTGGATTAACGTTTACTAATATAGTTTGATAATTTGGTTTACGAAATAAGAATAAAATGAATATATATTACATGTGTATCGATATGATTTCTTATATATTATTTTATTTCTTTTATATAATTACCCATTCTTACCTCACTATCTCATACATAAGTTATTTATAATATATTATAATTTATGATATCTTAAAAAAATTTAATACAAAACATTTGTATGAAAAAATATATACTTTATTAAAAAAATTATTTAGCATAAGTATATGAAAACTTATATTTTCTGTTTGTGGTTTTATCCTAATGATAATAATTATATATGTATTTCAAAGTATATTAGGTGGTGTGTTTGAGTTTTATTACTACTTTACCTTATTAAATTATTTTCAAAATTTGTATTGTATCTCTTTGCAACTAATTTATAAATTAAAAAAAAATTACTTTATAAATATTTTGTTGTAAAAAAAAAATATTAATATAGTATTAAATAGATATGTAGAATAATTTTCAAATTGAAATGGATCAAAATCGCGTGCCTTCAAGGCACGGGCATTACACTAGTTAGGACTAAAATTATGATTAATATTACCTCCATTAAAAAAAGTATCATCTTTTAAAGATTTGCAGATTTTTAAGTAATAAGAATAAAATTAATAAAAAAAATATGTTTATACATATAATATAATCATTATAAATCGTAAAATGGATTATATATGTTTAAATAATATACATTAGCTAGCTAATATAACATTTCAATTTTCATCAATTTGGTTAAAAATTGTGTTTGTTTGGTAATTAATGTGTTAACCTTTATTAGCGTCCACAGAAAAGATGGACACACAATCACCACATGGTTAGATGTAATGGTTATTTCCCATAATGTAGGTGTACATTAAATAAGTACTTACATGCCCGACTAAATTAGTCTCAACACATGAATCGATTACCCATTTTTGTTAGATCAACTTCCAATAGCTATTTATGTGATTTTCATAATAAATGCTCCTATTAAAAAAAAATGACAAAAAAAAAAAGCAAAGTAAAAAAAATGACTTGGGTTTAAAATTGCGCTAATATAATTAAGGTTAAAAAGTACGAAATTGCACATGCACTTCTCTTTCAACGACTTGTTTTCCGAGCGCAAAACCAAGTTGACCATACAAGATCAATGGATTTCATCCTAAAATCAATTGATATTAGAAAGAGTAACCCACCAACTTATATGTAATGTTTGAATTTCTTATATTATCAACGTAGGATACTCATTTCGCCCTCAAATGCAACAAGTGTGTAACTGTCTATCACGCAATATCAGCCAGTTGCACTTGACAATCTTCTGCTTTAAGACCGGCTAGTCCATTAGACTAGAAATCCGGACTACACCGCTCTAATACCATATTAAATTCCGGTGGGTCATATGACATTAGGGTCACACATCCAAATGCATAATGTGCCAACCAAGTCGAGCATACAATGGGGATCCACCATTTCACATCTTTCACAAAATGTGACGGGAGGTCGTGTTGGGTTTATTTTATTTTTGTTGTTATAAGGTCGAGATCCACTATTCTAACACAAAATAGTAAGTTATTGTATAAGAACCTCTTCCGTTTTCCCCTTATATTTTGTGTTACCTTTAACACCCACACCTATTTGGAATGTCTATATTTGAATGAGAAACATTTCAAATCAAGGGAGAATTGGAGAAAGGTGAAGATAGCTGCCCTTGTGGCTATGAAATTAATTAGAAGCTATCCACCATTAAAAAGTCTCACATGCTAAAACAAGACCAACTACCAAACATTACCACCACAACCACTTTTAACAGCAACCATGCTTTCTCATTTAAGCCCAACAAATAAAAACAGCTATTTGAATGATAGGTCCTATATATTAATCTTTTGACTAGCTAACTAGTATGATCTTTTACTATCACAATATAAATGCACTATCTTTCACTTAATATCTACATTAAAAACTTAACTATATGTTGGCTTTGTCAATAGAAAATAAAAGTTGTTTGATTTGAAATTGATCTTAGAGCATGTTCAATGGTGAGCCCCAACCTCAGGCCCTTAACTTACTTTTTTTTTTATGTCACATCAGCTTAAGAGTCTCATTCTAACTTTTTAATTTTTCACCTCCATTCGTGAGCCCAAGTCTTGGGCCCTTAAATTACCTTTTTATTATTTTTCATTTTTATTTACTCAATTCTTTTATTATTAATAATAATAAAAATATTAAGTAATTAATTTATAATAACATAGCATAAAAAAATAATTTTTTTAATGTTTAAAAAGGAAAATATGGGTATTATTCAAATGAATTTTTTTTCAACAAACATATGCAAGAGGGGTGTCTATGTGTAGATAAAAATAAATTAAATTCAAAAATAAATTTTTTATTTTTTTTAAACAAATGAAAAACAACCGAAAATCATTTAAAAGTAAATAAAACATAAGTTCCGCCATGTGGCAGTTATGAGCCATACTTTTTGGATCTCATATATAAGAGCCTCAAACAATGGGCCCTTATATTAAAATTTTATTTTCCCCCATTTTTTTCCTATGTGGCAACTATAAGAGCCCCAAGGCTCACCATTGCACATGCTCTTATTCTCATTCTTACCCACTTAAAATCAAGCGCAAAAATCGGTCAAAACACGAAAATAAAACAAGTAGGTGTGTCGTCTCATTCTCGTTCCTGTCCACGTAAGACGAAGCGCAAACAACAAACTTGAAAGACAATCGGACTCGATGAGTGGAGGCTCTTAATTAACACACCCCATAAGTGTAAAACATCTCTCATTCTCTTTTTTAGAGAGTCCAAGATCGAATGAGATTACATTATAAGACCAATTAGTTCACCGATTTATATACTAAGCCTTGTTATGCTTAACTTTTGATGTCATTCACATCTCTTAACACATACTTCCTGTGCCGCCAACTGAAGCGTCCAAACAATTGCTTCTAAGTACTTCCGCTACTTTGCACTGATGGCTTTTAACGAGCCTCTTGGATTAACCACGAGCAGCTGCGAACCAAAGGTTCCCAGCTGATCACGGTTGATAGCACCCACACCTTGCGTGATCAGTGTGACCTAGCTACAACAAGAAGCGTGACCGCATTAATTCAAATTCAATGTACCTACATAAATATTTTATTCCCAAAACTTTTTTTTTTTTTGGAAAAATATTACACTTGCACAGTTAAAAACCTGCTAATTTATTTGATGTAATAATATTTGATTTTTTGCATTTTTTTAAATACTAAAATTGATTTGATCAAACAATTTCCCGTCTGAATGACTAATTAACTTTATATCCTGTCATGCAGACGACGTTGTTTAAGTGTGGGGGATTCGCCATGGGCGTACAGACCAACCACGCAACCTTCGACGGTGCATCCTTCAAAACCTTCCTAGAGAATCTCGGCGCCATCGCTGGCGACAAGCCCTTAGCCGTCGCCCCTTGCAACAACCGTGAGCTCCTCGCCGCCCGCGTCCCTCCCCAAGTCACCTTCCCTCACCCCGAGCTCCTCAAGCTCAACACCGCCATGGGCCAGGCCCAACCCACGGACGAAGCCCAGCCCGGCCCAAACGTCTTCGAGACCACCTCCAACGACCTTGACTTCAAGGTCTTCCGCCTCAGCCCGGAGGACATCAACAGCCTCAAGTCAAAGGCCCAATTAGATTTGATCCAAGGCCCAATAGGCCCATTGGGCACAAAAGCGAAGGTGACCGGATTCAACGTGGTGGCGGCCCACGTATGGCGGTGCAAGGCGGTGGCGTTCGACCCGGAGAGGAACGGGCCGGAGAGGGAGTCGACGCTGCTGTTCGCGATCGACATCCGGCGGAGGCTGAGCCCGCCGCTGCCCGACGAGTTCGCGGGGAACGCGGTGCTGACGGCGTACGCGACTGCGACGAAGGGGGAGATCGAGGCGGCGCCGATCGGGAGGCTGGTGGAGATGGTGACGGAGGGGTCGGCGCGGATGACGGACGAGTACGCGCGGTCGGTGATCGATTGGGGAGAGGTCAACAAGGGGTTCCCCAACGGCGAGTTTCTGATCTCGTCATGGTGGCGGTTGGGCCTGGACCAGGTCCAGTACCTGTGGGGCCGGCCCAAGTACAGCTGCCCGCTGGTCCATAGGAGGAAGGATATAGTGTTGCTGTTCCCAGATTACTACGGTGGGGATCAGGCCGAGAAGGACGGATCCAACGGTGGGGGAGGCGTCAACGTGCTCGTTGCGCTCCCACATGACGAGATGGTCGAGTTCGAACGCCTCTTCCAAAAGTTTTAATATTATTATATATAAACTTATTATTAATATTATTATATTTATAAAAGTATGTATTTTCATTTTTCAGGGTGTGTTGTGTTATATGCAAGTGTAACCAAATCCATGTTGGTCTATGAATATTTCAAGAGCAATGCAAATTATATTTGGTAAAATGGTAACGGATGGATTTATCGAAGTCGATAGATTACTTGTATTAAACGTATGTTAATAATAGTATGTCATTTGGTAAATGTAACGGTTAGGATGATTGTGGTACACTTATGTATATAGAATTAAAAGTATTGAAAACTTGAGTGAGTAGTTGTCGAAAAGGTTTTGATTCAAAAAATAATAGTTAATTTGCTCGAAAAACTAGCGAATAGTACCAAACGAAGTCGTATATATATAATAATAAAATGGATAGCATTCTGTTATGTCCCTATGTAGATATTAGGTATAAATACCCATAGCTATTGTAATGGTAGATATCCAAGAAATAATCCAATGAATTACCTTAATCCCTCTCTTAATCTCTATCCCTCTCTCTCTCTCTCGTCTATCTCTACCCTCCTTCCTCTATTTCCCCTTTCTGTTACAATTACCACATCCACCCCCATCACCGATCATCCACCACCGTCACCAATCATCCACCACCACCGGTCATTACACATTCTACTCGATTTGTCTCCATAGAGTCTGTTCTGAACAATGGTTGATTTGCTTAATTTTAATGACGGTTAGTCTATCGGTCGTGTTCCTTCGAACTCTTGTTTTTCCAAACAATAGTATTGTATGAGATCTCGAATTATTACCTTGATCAAAAAATAAATAATAGAGTTTGTTCTCAATCAATCGAAAATATATATATATATAGAACAATGAGAACTGAACTCATGACGAACTTTGGCAAACATCATACTTATTTAATGTTTATCCTTGTCGCGTATACTGCGAAGACTCGTCATTGTAGAGAACATAAATATAATTTTTAAATATTTGTTGTTTTTTTATTATTATAAATGGATAGTAAATGAGGAATGTATATATGAGTAGGAAATCAGGTGTTGGAATTGAGCATGTCTGTGTAGGGATCTAGCGGCGGCGGCCACCGGAGCCGCCCTCACGCTGGCAGTTGAAGTAGGCGGCGGCGACAGGGAGGCCGAGGTTGTAAAGCTCGGCGAAGTCGCGGGTGCAGAAGTTCTGGCGCCAACCGGGGGCGTACACCGTCTGCCGCCCGAGTTGCCTAAACAACACCAATACAAAGCGGTGGATCCCCACCGTCGGCCGAGGGCTCTCGTAGCACACCACCTCTTGTCCTACATTTTAAGTAAATAGAAATAAAGGCACATAATATAAACAACTTTAAAATCACATAATACATAATTAGTGCGACTTTATTTCGGTGAAAAAAATTTGAATAATTTCTTTTAGTATCATTGTACATCTCAATTTATATGGATTTTGGATATTACTAGTTATTTAGTATTAATAAGTTATAAATAGATGTAGAAATATAAAATATATGTAATCAATATAACTAGAATTTTAATCCAAATATATATAAAAAAGTGCCAAAGAAGTAAAAAAATTCTCCAAAAATATGTAGCCGGTTAAGAAAAAAAATCATTTATAATTTATGCAATGTTTTTAAAAATATACAAATTATACTGTATAAAATATCAACTATTTTATTATTTTTTAAAAACTACTTATTACTTGCAAATAATAAATTAAAAATATATTTTATATAATTATTAACTATATTATAAATAAATAAATTTTTTACCAAATGTGGCACTAAATAAAAACTTTAGTGTGTACACATACCAAAGGTGGCTCCCGTAGTTCCCGGAATATCAGTGACCAACCTATTCACATAAATTGTACAACATTAAGTACAAATTACTAAATAAATAAATAATGTATATATTAGTTGCATAAAGGAATGCTTATAATATAACCAATTATAAACGTTATAGATAAAAATTAATATTATAAGATATTTAAAATCAAATATATTTAAAATAAAATACCATAAAGTATGTAAATTAATTATATTAAGTTTATAAATAATTATAAACTCAACACAATATTGAGTATTTGATTTATATAATCAATGCAATATTTAATTTTAAATTCACATTATTTGAAATATATAAATATTTGGTTAAACAAAAACTTTGAAATCTAAACAAACTGTTTGCCAAAATGATAGCGGTTGGAGCAACTGAAGTTGTTGAGTAGCTGAAATTGTTGGATTATTTGTGTTAAATATATTTTAATAAGCTAGTATAGTGTTTGGTAAACCTAACTGTTATGATAGTTGTTGAAAACTTATGAATAAAAAACCAAAAGTTTCAAAAAACTCGGGAAAAACTTTAATTTCAAAAACTAATTAAACTATAATCTTATATTTATTTCATTTAAAACTATATAATATCAAAACAATAAGTTTTTAAAAGCTCTTTGTTTAGCCAAAAGTATTATTAAGACGTTTTAACTACCATAGTACTAAGATACATGTATTAGTCGTTATCAGTTTATAAACGTGTAACTTTGGTTTTCTTAAATAAATTAACATCATAATTCATAAATAATCAGAATCATTTCAACTCCTTTGTCATTTTTGTGTGGGACCAAAAATGCAAATTTAGAAAATCAAATACTCCAAATTAGAAGTTAGAGATAGAAATAGAAATTCCCTGCCTAGGAATATCAATCATAAAAGGAAATTCCCCTTGTTTCATTGTCACGTCATGTATCCTTTGCAATAAAATATCCAAGGAATAATTTTGTCAAAATGTTTTTAAATCAAGTTTAATGGTATGATAATTCTTATTTTATATGAATCAGTTTAAAAAAAATTGCTAACAAACTAGTTAAATTTTTTTAATAATTAAATTTTTTAAAAAACTGATTTTAATCTCTTTTTTTTTAAATATAAATTTTGATGAGATGTGATGTGATGGGAAAAATATATGGGTTGATATAAAAAATTTGTAATCCTTGCATTGTACAATTATATATGTTTATAACCATTGCAAGAACACCAAATTACTTAATTACCAATGCAAGTACTCTCTTAAGTTTGGATCACTTGGGCTAGGAGCATCAGGATCTACCATTATCTACAACAAAGAACAACCACTTTGCATTTTTAGGATAAACTTTCGAGAGAGAAACAGGTGGATCGGATGAGATCAGATAAAAGTAACTTACGAGAGTATAGAAAGTCCGGAGATCACTACCACCGACCTGAACTCTGGGTTGGGTGACGACCTGGGAAGGCTTAAACTCGCAGCCATTGGCAACATCCTTGGACCCATAGGTTACCCGAAAAGGGATGGACCTAGTGAAGGGGTCCAAGACCTCACCTACCACTCTCCCTACAACTAAAGGGTCCCTCCCGGACCCTGATCTCCTCATGGGAACTAATCAATGTGTTATTTGGTTTTGAATTTGATGTGTGTTTTTATTCACCAAACCACTTCAAAGGTGTTTTTGTTATGTGGGTTTTTCAGGGGAATGAGGTCTATCTCCCATGGGTATTTATATGCAAATTTCAAGTCATTCTCAATTTATTTATGTTTTTTTTTTTTTTTAAAAAAAGGGATTTAATTTAGTTAATCTATTGTTCCATCAAATGACATGTGTAGGTCCTTTTTGTTTGATTCCTTCTCTTTTTTGTTGTTTGTGATCAGTCTGTAAAATGAAATATGTTCTGATTGATGAATAGGTGTGTTTCAGGATAAATTCAGGACAAAGTTTTTACAGTAGTTTCTTTCACAAACTTTGTCAAGACTTGGTATAATTGGTAGCAGTGGCGGAGGCAGAGAATGATAAACGGGTGGACCATATTTAAGGTTAAAAATCAAGCAATACAGAGTTCAGGTTTACTTTTGATCAAAAAAAGAGTTCAGGTTTACTAAATTTTAAATAAATTTAATTAAAAAAAAATTATGGGTGAAGGCTCATTAATTGCACATATTGAATACTTACAAATAAATCTAATATACACTCCTTTCTTGAATTGGTAAATAAAGAGCGGTCATCCGGGGTTAGAATCGGGGACCCATAGGTACTACCCACAAGTCCTCTCCGGTTGAACCATTCCGGAAAGGTTCTAATATATACTCCTTCCGTTTCAAAATAAGTGTCGCTTGACTTTTGTGCACGCTTTTTAAGAAAGTAAAAACTCTATCAAATATTATTTTTTAATCAATTTTTTCTTCTTCTAAATTGATGCTTATTACTAATAAGTATGGAATTATTAAAAAAAAATTAAAAAAATTAATATTTTATAGAGCTTTTACATCCTTAAAAAAGCGTATACTAAAAAACAAACGACACTTATTATGAAACAAACGAAACTTATTATCAAAAGGTTGTTGTAGCAATGTAGCTTATTGGTTGTAGGTATAGTTCCAATCCATCGTGTTAAAGGATCAAATCTCTATAACGACATCGTTTTTCAAGTTGATAATATATTGTTATTTGTTTTAAACCTAAACACATGCACTTCTAAAGCAATTATTATTTATTTTCTTATAGTTGAATTGCATGTAAAAATGAGTAAGATGATAAATAAAGACAAGTTAATATATTTGTCGAATTTCAAAGATAAATACACATATTAAAACTTGTAGAGAAAAAATTATTAGCAATAAAATTACAATGATAATATATTAACTAAAAATACATATTTAAAATAAGTCACGTGTGCATTTCGAAAGCAATTATCATTTCTTTTTCCTTATAGTTGAATTGTATGTAGAAGTGAGTAAGAGGATAAAGAGAGCCAAGTTAATATATTTGTCGAATTTCAAAAATAAATACACATATTAAAACTCCTAAATATAACAATTATTAGTAATAAAATTACAATAATAATATATTAATTAAAAAATATTTGAAATAAGTCCAATGCGTAATGCTTGCTCACTAGAGTAAATAAAAATTTCGGAGACACCGCTGATTAAATGAGAAAACAAGAAGTACATTTTGAAAATGGAAAGCAATTAGGATAGTCCATCCTATATCATTTTTTTGGATGAGACAACAAAGAAATAGAGTTTGCGAAACTTAAAATACAAAAATATTTTTTAAAAAAAACGGTCTTTCTATCATATACCCTTAGGGCATAAGATAAGACCCTAAATTGGAAAAGATTCTATACCAAAAAAATAAGCAACCCTTCTAATTAAAAAAAACTAAACTAATTGAAATTTAAAAAACATTTCCAAATTAGTGCTATTATTTTATGTTCCAAGGGAATAGGATAGAAAAATCGTTTAAAATAATACAAAACAATTGATAATTGATAGTCATCCCGCATTAGACCATGTGCAACCATGGGTTTTTATTACCTTAGGTCTTAAAAGATAAACTCATGGTTGCAAAGCAAACCTTAAGGGAAGAGGTTGTGAGGGGTTACCTCTCTCCACCGAGGTAACCTCTTCCACCATAAGTGGCCCCCACCCTTTTATTACTATATTTATTTGATGTATTAATTATTCAAATGTATTTATAATATATATTTATTATTATTATTTTCAAATAGTAATTATACCATTAATTTTATTTTATTTTTCTCCATAATTTGAGTATAATTTTTTATTATATATACTCACCTTGACCTATTAAATTGTTTGCACTTCTTTTTCATATTCCACTAAAAGAAAAACATTTTAGCAACGGCTGTCTCTCGTGGCTGAAAGTCTATTTGCTGTGGCAAAAGGGTAGTAGCAACGGCTATAGCCACTGGAAACCAGCCGTGGCGAAACCTTCAGTGGCAAAAGAGTCTAGCAACGGCTACAACCGTGGCTAGAATACTAGCCACGGCAACTTACCGTTGCTAAATCATTTGTGGAGAATTAAAAAAATACTGGACTTTTTAACCCGGATTCTACAAACCCGGGCTAAAAAGTCTAATATTTTCTAAAAAAAAAGGTGTTGATAGATACACCGCAAATCCAAAAGTAAAAAATGCACGTCCTTAAGGACGTGCAACCCTTCTGACTAATTAGCATTTTAAAAAAATTAATTAACCCCTTTTAATCATGCACATCCTTAAGGACGTGCATGATTTGGGGTATATATAGCGAACACGAAAAAAATATAATACACCTACACCAGATTCTTTTCATTATTTAGAAACACAATAATTCAAGGCTCCAATTCACTAAAAATACACGAGAATACCTTTGATTACATATTTAAGACAACTTCATAATTAAATTATAAGTATAAAAATAATTACAAGTACAGAAAGAAGACTAGTACATTGAATAAAATCTTAGCAGTTTTCCATTTGTTTTTGTTCGATCTCGAGCAACTTCTCCTTTTCATAAAGCTCATGCAACACAGATTTTCACTGCCTATTATCGCTAGTATTTTAGTTTGACATGATATAAAACCTATACTAGAAGTTGCTATATCATTATATAGCATGAAATAAAACTAAGTTAAGCTTAAACAAAGCAATAAATCTTATGTAGACACCCAGGCAGCACCCAAGATAAATATAGGATGAAAGGATGCAAGACTATGCTAGATGCTCAAAAGGTGTTAAGGCTTATACTTCTAGCTGTTTATACCATGTACTCTTTCTTGACGAAATTGAGTGTATATCCATACTCATTTATTAGATTTTGTCTTCTCGTTTAGTTTATATTTATTTTAGTGTCAAATGATCTAGATACTTATGTTTATAGCTTTATTATTATGCAGTTCAATGACAGCCATGGAGCTAAGAAAACATTGCAAGTAAAGCGTTTTCAACCTAAAATTACTAATGTCATGCTGCGTGATTTTGAGGAGAGGTACCTACTTCACACCTTGCATTATAAGAGCAACAAAACAACTAAAATAATTGCATACAACTGAGAGTAGGGGCTCAGAGAATCTCACTACTTACCAAGAAGGTTGTAATCCATGGCAACGGCTTTTGAATTTTTGACAGCTTAACCAATATGCGAACTCCTTGAAGAAGTCCAAGAAACCTCTATCTTCTCTCAACCCCAAACCCAAATCTAAGAAATCAAAATCAAAACCCAAATCTAAGAAATCAAATATAAGAAATCAAAACCTAAGAATTAAAGCAATTTTGTACACAACTGAGAGTCCAAGCTCATAAAGAATCTCACTACTTACACATTTATTAGCCAAATTGAAAAAGGGAAATGATATAAGGATAAAAAAAACTCATTTCGTGAAAAATTCTCCAACTCAACCAAAAACAACATACCTTGTAAATTAAAAATGCAAAGAGGTGAATTAAGACAAAGAAGAATAAGAATAAAATTAAATACCTCAATCTCTCTAAATGAAACAAGACTCCTTTCTAATTCCGAACCAAACCCCAAAAGCCTACTTGCAGGTTTACACTTTACTCAGCCTAATGTCCAGCACTCCAGCTTTTAGTCATATCACAATTATTACCTCTCCCTCACTTCAGATAGCATATTAGTGTAGTAATTGAATCAAATTTACTATTTTGTGCATAGGTGCTAACTAAGATTACAAAAATGAAAGCAATGGTTTAGAAGATAGGCAAGAAAACCCCTAAATACATGGATACATCATTGGTGATGAAACCGAGACAGGGGGCTTCTAAATTCTAAAACTATAAAATTACATCTAATCACTTCTACTGAAGATATAGAAAAGACTAGTCATATTGCAAAGGCCAAAGGGTATACTTCAAGATGTTTTATAGCATAGAAATTGTGCTAAAAGTATAGAGAAAAACAACAGAAAATGGGTGAAAAAAGCACAGAAAGCTCAGAAGAATAAGAGAAATTCACATTGTAGGTTGTATTCTCTACATCAAAACAAAAGCTCGATGTGCAACGAAGTTCCACTTATATTCATCTCACGTTCTTAGCCTACAATGTGCCTTCTGCAACCTATCATCCTAAATGTTTAGTGAGTTTGAAATCAATTGCTTCCATTTATCTTATTATAATATCATGATTGTTTTCGTACGGTGAAAACCTCCTTTGCCTTGTAATCTTAATGCTTGAAAAATAATTATCTAGTTTTCCTACTAATATGAACTTAACCAGTAGAAAAATGTGTAAGCATGTGTGCTTGTAACATGCTCATGCTCCTGCAATCCGCATGTTCACCCTATGATATCCCATGTCCTCAATTTGCAACTCCACACAACTGATTAAGATGCATCATTTTTCCGATCCACTCGTCCACTATCTCTTTATCTCATTTTCATGGATAAATTCCCTAGGCAATCAAACCCCAAATTTTATTATGAAGAACAAAAGAATTCCAAATTCGTTAGAAAAATAACCTAATTTTTGCATAAGGTAAATAACCCCAAATTCAAAGCCCCAAATTGCAAACACACTACACAGATCGAAAACCCAATTTGCAAAACCTAAAGCGATTTACCTGGCCGTCGACTCAACCACTAGCTCCGGCAAGTCGAGCGGCACCTCCACCACCCCTAGCGACTCCTCCGATGACCGCCTTGGTTGTCACCGATTCAAGGACGGGCCTCCTCCTTCTCCTTCGGGTCGACGAGAAACCCTCTTCTCCAAGTCCTTGGTTTTTTTGTCGAACCCTCTTTCTCCAATTCCTTCCGGTCGGGCCTTTTCCACCTCTCCTTCCGGTGGCCTCGGACTTTCGTCGCCAGCGATTTGTGCCTCGGGCTTAGTCGGCCTCTCCTTTCCTATCTTCCCTTCCCTCGTGAGCGTCTTTCAGAAGATCGAACGAACGCTGCACTAACGGCACTGTTAGTTTTCACTTACCAGGGGCACGGGGTGAAATACACCAAAAACTCAGGGGTACCGGGTGAATTTAGTTAAACTTTCGTACATCACGCGAAATAGCCAATATCACAGGGGTACCAGACGAAATTTCCGTTAAATTTATGTGACATGGTGTTTAAGTTTGGGTGACATAGAAAATCTGGGTTTCAGTTTAAAAACTGGGTTGACATGACATTTAATATATTATTTCATATGATAAGGTGACGTATGTAACTTTATAACCAAAAATAAAAATAAACCTGACAAGGATTTCATGTAATCTCACATTCTCACCTAATAATTCGATTGGATGTGTATAGTTAATTAAGAAGCTTATGTGATTTGAAGTAATATGTTGAAACGTGTTAGATAAATTCTCCAACAATATCTCAAAGCATTGTCCAAACATGATACAAACAAACCGAATTATATGCATCGCAACAAGCATCAACATTCCATATACTATATGTTTATTTAATTACTTTTGAGGCGGCTGTGATGGGAATCATGGGATAAGATGATCGAATTACAGGTCGAGTTATTTTAGGTTCGGATATGTTTTATTTTGAAAAAACTAATTAAAATACCCCCATCTTTGGAGGCATGATAAAAATATATCCTCAACTTTCAAATGTAAAGCCCCGTTTGGTATGAATACGAGAATCAGAATGGGAATGGGAATAAAAAATGAGAATGAGTCATTACTCAAGGATGTTGTTTGGTATAATGTCGGAATAAGAAATTCTCAAACTCCAAATTCATCCTATCAATATCAAATTCAAAATCACACATATTCAATCTCTCAAATTAAGAATAATCAACACACAAACCACACCAATTCTGAAATTCATTTCACAAATTACCCCAAAAAGAAATTAATGAAGAGGGAGTCACATTGTCATTGTGTTAAACTGGAAGGAGGAGGGAGGGATGGGCGCAACAGTGCTCTAGCAGAACAAGTAAGGAGGGCTAGGTGGCGCCGGCGGCATCTGTAGATGGTGGCGGCAGCGGTGACCCAAGAGGTCGGAGAGAGAAGCGGAAATCGCAGGTGGTCGCCGAGAGAGAGGGAGAGACTACAGGCAATGGCAGAGCGGCGACACCGGCGCAAACCCTAGATCTGGGCGATGGGGGCGACACCGGCGATGGGCGATGGCGGCAACTACAAGCAATGACGGCGGTGGCGACACAGATGGACAGAGAGAGAGAAGCGAAAATGTCATATCTGGAAATGGGGTGACATCGGCTCGGGCGATTGGGGTGGTCGTGGACGACTGCACGGCGGCGGCAGCGGTGGCAATCGGTGGTGGTGGTGTCAGTGGCGGCAACCGGTGGTGGTGGCGATGACAGGCAATCGGAGGAAGATGGAGGTGAGGGATGTTGTACGTGAGTTGGGGAGGGTGGGGGAAATTGGTAATGGCTCATTCCTCACCTAAAGGCAAGGAATGAAAAATGCTCAAAATTGGGGATAAGGGGATTACCCGGTAATCGATTTCATTCCGGATTTTGTCGTACCAAACACGAAATCATTAATCACTCATTTCGATTACTGGATTTTGATTCCCGGTAATCGATACCAAACAGGGCCTAATTAAAATATCCCGACCTTTGAAGGTAGGGGTAACATATTACCACGAGTTTTCTCATGGGTAAAAAATGATAACAAGACAACCTACGTTGATTTTGTTTTTGACAAGGCAACCTGCGTGGAAGCCTTTTTACAATGTAGTAATAAAATCGGGTTTTCTTAAACGGTCTCCTTAGGGGGGAAATGCACCGACAACAAAATTAAACCCGAAAAAATGAAATTGATTCAACCAAGCAACTAATCCGGTCAAAATTGCCTCAAATTAACACAACACGATTATTCCTAACACCAAACTGACAACCACAAAATTAAATCGAAAACAACAACAACAACAACAAAGAGGGAAAAAAACTTATTCGGCTATGTCCGTGAACGAATCAAAGAGGAAGAAGATGTGTGAGAGACAGCTTGAGATAACCGACCACGAGGGAGGGAGACTGTCATTGAAGAGGAACTATGAGCTGTCTTGAAGATCGGAAGACAGCTCAAGAGGCGATCACGAAAGAAGATAGGAGAGAGGAAAAGACGTAATGTATGAACCCGGTCCAACTCTTTATTTTTTTCCTAAGGAACCCGTTCAAAAAATCCTTGTAAAAAATCAACTTATGATGTCTTGTCAGCATTTTTGACAAGTGAGAAAAATCGTGGTAATATATTACCACTACTATCAAAGGTCGAGATATTTTTATTATTTTTGAAAGTTGGGGATATATTTTTACCATACCCCCAAAGGTGGGA
The DNA here is from genome assembly GCA_037127255.1 of Persicaria tinctoria. Taxonomy (NCBI): domain Eukaryota; kingdom Viridiplantae; phylum Streptophyta; class Magnoliopsida; order Caryophyllales; family Polygonaceae; genus Persicaria; species Persicaria tinctoria. Next base: position 2,074,803 of record JBANSL010000014.1, read on the forward strand.
GTATTTTAATTAGTTTTCCCTTTTATTTTAGATAATAATATTGAATATGATTTATTTGAGTTGAATAATATGGAGTATATATTATCAACTCAAATATTGATTAAGTCGGGTTTTTTAAATCGATTGTATCGAGTTTTAGGTGAATCGATTGTTTCTTCGAACTGGATTTGATTAATCTCAAGTTTGGTATTAATATATATATATATATTGAATATAATTTAATTTTATCTGTAAATAAATACCCATTTTGTACAAGTTTGGTAAGAAAAAAAATTCAAGAAGAAAAAAAATTCAAATATATCAATACCTGTTATAAACTAAGGTAAGAATAACAGGGAAGAATATGAGATTGCATTCGACTTATGTGTCTTGTGAGGTATCCACCAATACAATATATAGGAGTCATATCTTTGGGTTTCAAGTATAAGATAAATATATCTAAAAAGGTAAAACTCTATCTAAGTAAAGTGTATATCTTTGTACATCCACATAATAATATTATAACACTCCCCCTTGGATTTACAATCTTTATTCCGCCAACTGCCTCGTTAAAAACCTAGCTAGGAAAACTCAATGGGACAAAACCATAGCTTAGGGAAAAAGAGTGCAACCTTCTATGTACGCTCTTGTTGCTCTGCCTCATTAAAAACCTTGTCAGGAAAACCCAGTGGGATAAAACCTGATCGAAGGGAAAAAGAGTGCAGTGCGTGTATACTCCCCCTGAATTCAACATCATTCTCAAAGTCTTCTCATTCTTCTTAATGTCGCCGTCTTCATGAGCTTATGGTCGAATATCAACATTGTCATTGATGTGTATATGCTGGAATGTCTTCATGATTGACTTTGACGCGCTTGACTTCCATGTATTGGTGTTGAGCTGCTTTGGATGCACAAGCATAAGGTACTTGAGGACCTAGCGTGCTTTTCATTGTTGATCTGGAGGATCTGATTTATTAAGTGGTGCTTAAGTTGCCTCGTTAAAAACCTTATCTTGGAAAAAACTTGTGGGATAAAAACCAAGATTAAAGAAAAGAGTACAACTTTGTATGGTACTTCGGGGCCTAATAAAAGCACACCACATTCACACTTATAGGTAATTTAGATACTCTAATAAGGATCTTTAACCAACTGCACATGGCATGGCTTTGATAATAATGCTTCAGGCATTTTCAATCAATTTTTTCTATTTATATGGATATGCACCTGCAATGTCTGTCATTTACATTTGGAGTCAAAATTATACTCACTCCTAGTGGATACATCTTATGTGACTTTTAATATGCTTTTATGCAATCAATTTGGCTTTATATTGTACTTTGTATGAGCACCCACTTAAAACCAATTAATACTATACCTTTCAATGTTGGAGCTACAAGTCCAAAAACTTCATGCTTAAATAATTCATCTTTGCATGAATTATTTCTTTATAGAATTTGGGATATATATTGTATCCTTATGAGGGGAGTTGCCTCGTTAAAAACCTTGCTTTGGAAAAACCCAAATGGGACAAAAACTAAAGTTAAGGAAAAGAGTACAACTCCCCCCCCCCCCCCCCATTTAGTATATAAATCACCAATTTTATAAAGACATGATACTTTTGGACCCTTAATATCCTTTCACAATCTAATCAAAGGTGAACAAATCATTTGTCTTCATATTGTAATATATCTCTCTTTGTACACTCGAACTACAAGTAGAGATATTTTTAGAGCTTTCAACTAATGTCCAATCAATCCTCTGCTTATTGGATAATCAAGGATCTAGTCATTCCAAGACAAATCATAATCAATTCTAACACTGTCAACGTTCATGATCTCTTCAGGAGTTTTATACTAGTGGACATATCACAATTGTTCGAAGTTACTACCGGAACCTCAATCTAAATCATGCCAGTGCATTATTTGTTATAAATATGACTTTTGTCACTGTCTTTTGCATTTACTAATGTCTTTACTAGCTTGTTTGCTATATAATTCATTGAATTTTCGGTTCACTACTCATCCATGCAAAAAGGTAGTGGTAATATATTACCACAAGTTTTTTCACGGGTAAAAAATGCTGACAAGGCAACATACGTGATTTTTTTTACAATGGGTTTCTTGAACGGTTTCCTTAGGAAAATTAAATAAATAGTTGGACCGGGTTTATACCCAAAACATTTTCCTCCCTCCTATCTTTTTCCGTGGTTGCCTCTTGAATTGTCTTCCGGATCTTCAAGGCAGCTCATGGTTCTTCTTCAATGACAGTCTTCATCATTCGTGGTTGCCTATCTTGAGTTGTCTCTCTCACATCTTCTTCCTCTTTAATTCGTTCACGAACTTGGTTGAGTAAGTTTTGTTTTTCCCCTTTTTGTTGTTGATGTTGTTTTCGGTTTGGCTTTCCCCCTCTTTGTTGTTGTTGTAGTTGGTTTAGTTTTGTTTTCGGTTTGGTGTTAGGAATAGATTAGTTGTGTTGTGTTAATTTGAGACAATTTTGACCGGATTAGTTGCTTGGTTGAATCAATTTCGTTTTTCGGGTTTAATTTTGTTGTCGATTTATTTTTTCCTAAGGAAACCGTTTAAGAAACTCAATTTTAGTGCTAATTTGTAAAAAGGCTTCCACGCAGGCCATCTTGTCAAAAAAATTCAACGTAAGTTGTCAGCATTTTTGACCCGTGGGAAAACCTTTGATAATATATTACCACTATCTTCAAATGTCGGGATATTTTTATTACATTTGAAAGTTGATGATATATTTTTACCATATCTAAAAAAATGGGGGTATTTTAATTAGTTTTTCCTAATAAGAACAGCTAAAAACAATTTAAATTTGGGGAATCTTTCTCAATTGATGTTGTTAGGATAGAAAACCCGTTCTTTTTTTTAACAGACATATTAACAAGAGTGTAGTGAACAAATATAATTAAAATGTAAATGAATCCAAATATCTCTTTTTATAATTTTCCATAATTAATGAATTACTTAATAATAATAATGATAATAATAATAATTTGCTATATTTGAAATTTTGAAAAAAAAAAAACATTAGACAAAAGTGTACAAAACTTATGCTGATGTCACGAATAAAAGAAAATACGGAGTAAGTTAAAAATATGGAACGAAACTCACTAAACACTTAGGATGTGTTTGACATCATGTTATGATAGATTATGGGTTCGTTTGGCAATGCATGTAGCTTTTCGGAACTTTTGGTTTAATATTTTATAGTTTTAAATAAGTTAAATATAAGATTTAAATTTAATTAGCTTTTGAAATTGGATTTTCAACAGCTACCCACCCTCAGCTTTTTATAATTCTATTCATTTTCTTCTATCTCATCAGCTAGTTTGTATCAGCTACTCTATCAGCTGGGTTACCAAACACCTTACTAGCTTATGAAAACTATAATTTAACATATATTTAACACACTTAATCCATCAGCTTCAGCTACCCCATCAGCTCCGTGTTACCAAACTGACCCTATGAAGATTTCAAAAAAAAAAAAAACTGAATACAATGATCTTTGGTGGTGGGCACGTGGGATTCAGATTATGGGAGATTATTTTGGGAGATTTCCGAAATCTTGGGGATCCAAGATTACGGAGATTTTGAAGGAGATTATCCTTCCCAATTTCATTGATGCCCTTGATGGGAGTGAGAGGGAGGGTAGCAGGGTAACCGTAATTTTGTCTTTTCAATGGGGAATAATCTATCAAAATCTTATACACATCAAACACCATAAAAAGATTATTAGCAAAAAAAAAATCTCAATCTCAAAAGCTCTAAAATGTACAAAAATAATCTCAATCTCCTAAAAATTTACACCTCCTAAAATAATCTCTAAAAATAAATATACGGTCAAACACAAGGAAATTGTGTTGGGGTTTCATAGACTAGCACTAAAGTTGATTTTTTTTAACAATTCAAAATTCAAAATACCAAACAAAAGTCGAGTAAATAGCGATCGAGAGCATAGTGAGCAGGAGACGTACCAATGGTTGAGATCACAGAAGTTAAATAAAACAAAAACCTCGAAAGGAAAAGAATAAACTATAAAGTGCAAGACCAAGTTGCTGACACCTATCCAATCTACCAAAAGAGATTCTGTTCCGATTAATCGTGTTTGAGAGCTCAGTGGGTTTTAACTTTTAAGGTACCCACCAACCATGCGCCCTCCCTCCCAAATAGACAATAACAGCTTTTGTTTCTACATTAGTACCAATTGGATATGTTAGTGCATGAGTGGAGATATTATTCGACAAACCTATATACATCGAGTACAGGGGTGTTATATGTTACTCCCTCCGTTCGGCAAAATATGTCATTTTATTATTCACGTACATTTTTTTAGGAGATAAAAACTATATAAAATATCTAGTTTTTTAAATAATTTATATAGTTTTTATCATTCTAAAGAAGCGTGCGTGAATAGTAAACGACATGTTTTGCCGAACGGAGGGAGTATGTTATACGGACACAGATACAGATATGGGACACGACACGACATGAATGTAAAAAATTATAGGATACGGGAACACGGGGATACGTTTACAAATAATACTCCCTCCGTTAATTAAAACTTTACGTTTTACTATTCACGCACGCTTTTTTAGGTGTTAAAAACTATAAAAAATATTAATTTTAAAAATAATTTCATACTTATTACTATTAAGTATGAATTTATAAAAACAATTATTAAAAAAAGTTAATATTTTATATAATTTTTATCATTATAAAAAGGTTATATTTGGTGAATATCTATTTTTCATGTCAAAATTAAATAAATGTCCACTTTTTTACATAATTAAGTAAATGTCAATTTTTTCCAAAAATACCCCTCATTCCCCATCCCTAACCCTTCCCCCTTCGACGGCCCTTCCCTCTTTGACCATTTTTAATTTTAACATTGACTAATCAACATTGACCATTTCGGTCAACGCCTGCATTTTGTGACAATTTTTTGGTGACAGTTGGGTATATTTTTCCGGTGACAGTTAATTGTGACAATTGATTTTTTGTGACATTTTATTTTTTCCGGTGACAGTTAGGGGAAAATCTTTTCTAGTGACAATTGATTTTCTTTTTTTCTTGTGATAATTGTTGGTGACAAAAAAAATTGGGTGACAATTGATTTTCTTCCAGTGACAGTTGCCAGTAACACTTTTCCTCGGTGACAAATGGGGTTTTTCTGCTAATAGATGATTTTCCTGATGACAATTTTTTGTGACAACTATTAATGACGAGGTTGATGACAATATATTGTCACCATGATATTGTAACCTTAAAAAAATTGTCACCATAACAGTATATATCACCAAGACATTGTCACCAATTATAGAACACTGTTTTCATATTGTTTAATCAACCGTACGTATTGTCACCGACTTATAAAAAACATTGTCATCAACCTATTTTCAGTAATCCATTGACACCAACAATAAAACAGTGTAACCAACCTATTTTCATCAAGCTTAATTTGGTCAATAATCTACTGTCACCAATTACAAAACTTTGTCACCAATCTAGTGCCAACCACCTATTTTTAGAAATTAATTGTCGCCAACGACATAACAGTGTCACCAACTACAAAGCACTTTCATCAAACTAAAATGTTTACAATGATAATGTTATTACATTTGTCATCTAATATTAACACATTTTTGTTACAAAACTGAAACCCTAGAACAAAGGGATCATAGACCCAAGAGGGGCTAAACCTGAGCAGACGACAAAATAAGGGAGGAGAAGACTCATGCCCTCAGCTTAGACCAGACGAGACAAGAGGAGGGAGGAGACGTCTCATACATGATAGACTTCGAGCTCCAGATCTACACACAACGACGACGGATGAGAGATCTTCGCGGAGGCGGCCAGAGGAGAAGGCCGAGAATGCGAGGGCCGCCGACTGCCGGACTGAGAATGACAGAGGAGGGATCGGAGGACGATGAGTCGACGACGAGCAATGGGAGGATGATGAGCAAAGGCGAGGGGCAACAGAGGACAACATCTTCGTCCGGCCAGATCTAGGTCCGAGATTGAAGGAGGCGGTGAGAAAGAGGAGTGAGAAAGGCGAGAGGGGAGTACATAAAACCTAAAAGTGATAGGCTGCTCCCAAAGGGACGGACAATTTTGTGAAATACCTTTGGGCTTACGAGCTGGCGAGCTACTCGAGCTCGAGCTAGGTTCGAGCTTAGGAATAGGCTCGAACTCGGCTCATATATACATTCGAGCGATCCCGAGTCGAGCTTTTTCCGAGCCGACCCCGAGTCGAGCCCGAGCTACTCGGCTCATGTATGGGGCCTACCTACAACCCTCATTCACTCGTTCTTCTCTTCTTCTTCTTCACTTCTTTTCCCTTTCCTTTGTCTTTGTTCTTCACCGAGCTCCATGATGTTTGGGTACGCCCTGTCATCGAATTGGAGTTAGGAGGTTGGGACGAGAGAGAGAGATGAAGAAAGATGAAACAAATTAGGTTAAAAAAACCCCTTTGAGGCAATATCCATCCCGTATACGCGTATCCATCTCTAATTTTGGACGGTCAAGATACGTTGACCATATCCTATCCCCGGATACGTGTATATTTGCGCATCCCCGTAACGTATCATATCTCATATTTGATATGTGGGTCCAAGCCTCCAAGGGATGACAATGAATCGGGTGATGGTTGGATGATATACTTCCGTCACCCGACCCACCACCCAAAACCATTTACCCTACATGATCCATCACCCACCAAATATTTCACCCGCCCCGTCCACCCATCACCCTGATCGGGTGGATCAAGTGATAATTCGGGTGAAATACAAGACATCAAATTCATCAAACTTTTTTTTTATTGAAATACGTACGTCGAATGTGTGCGACGAATAAACAAGTACCAAATATAGTCAAATTCGGGGCCTAACCTTGACGGCTTCGACTGTCCACCTCTCTCTTCTCTCGTCCTTGACAGTGAGAGCTTAAACCTGGTTTCGAACCAGTTTCAAACCGGCTTCGGCTATTCACCTCGGCTCCGGTTGTCCTCTTTGGCTCCGACCGCTATAAATCGGCCCCGGCCGTAGCGAACGGGTCTTGCCCCTTCTATCCGCCCTGGGTTAGGCCGTTTCAATTGACACTTCGCCGGTTGGTCTCACCTAACTTCCTCCTCCTCCCTCTATCCCAGTCCTCGATTGAGGTTTCTTCTCCGGATTCGGTCTATAACCCTAAGCCCCAATTTCGATCGGCTATTTTTGTGATGGTCTCTTTGTTGATCAAATCTCCATTGGATCGGGGTGGTTTTGCCTGGGTGAGGCTGCGTTCCTCCTCCTCGGATTGCCCTGTGCCTACTCAATCTTCTATGGCTACTCGTGTGGCACTTCGAATCCGACCCTCGGCTCTCCGTCGACGACCGTCGTCCACATCACATTTCCTGTTCTTCCATTCTTGATCCCTTGGTCTTCTTTCGGGCCTTTGGGATCCCTTCAGGTCCAAGCTTGGTTTTAGGGCCATTCACTTGATCCCTCGGGCCAATATCACGTTGGTTTTTTTTGCCCAAGTCAACAAATTTTTCAACATTAATAAAACGTAAAACTATACCTCATATTATAAAAGAAAAGAATAGAAAATTAAAAGGAAGGAAAAAATAACAAACAATAAAGTGTCAGGTCCATCTCACCTGGTCTTGGCTTGATTTAAATTCCGTATGGGTTTCTTATTTTGCTCGAAAGAGCTTGATTTAAATCCCGATAAGGTCTGATCGGTTTTTTCGACTGGTCCTCCACGGTGCGATTTGCTCGGATGGAGTGCGGTTTTGCTTCGATGCGGCTAGGCCTTCTTCTTCTTCTTCATTGGAGTTCTGGCAGTTGGAGTTGGGATTGGCTGGGATCGAGGTAGTGTGTACGGGGTGACTCTGTGATCGGGAATGAGCTTCCTGGAGGTTTGTCTTCACTACCCACAGGGTTTGCTGATGTATCGCCGGCCAACGGTGCTGTTCGTGGATGGTGCTTGGCTTCGCCCGTAGTCTACGTCTCCAACGTGTTTGATTTAGTTTTGCCTAGTTTCATCTTGTAGGATGCGCTTCCGCTTGTTGTATTGCACTGTTTATGTTTTGGCTTGTTTGTTCTGACGATTTTCCATCTGCAGACTTGTCGGCCATCGAGTTTCAGGTATATCTGAACGCGAATCCTTACTTATTCAAAAAAAAAGTATTAAATTGTAAAAAATATAAATTAATATTTTATATATTTTTTAGCTCATTAAACTATGTGGACAAACGTAAAATTTCTTATATTTATGATAGGAGAGAGTAGAAAGTTATCACAAGTCACAATCCATCCATCTATATTGATTAAGACCTCGTGATTTAAATTTTCACTCCATATCAATTTAGTTATGCACACGGTAATTTATCACCCTTTTAAACTTTTTTAAACTATTAAATTATCAAAAATTATTAATATATATATATATATATATATATATATATATATTTATTTATTTATTTATTTTTACTTTTACTTTTTCTTTCGAGTCAGGGGCTCGAACCACTTTATACAATCATACCCCCTCCCTCCGCCCCTGACTGCAGCCATAACTACAAACCTGCTCGAGGTGATTGTAATTAAAATTTAATTAATACAAGTATATCTATTTAAAATCTATTATATTGACAGTGGCGGATCCAGAATTTTTTGTAGATGGGGGCTAAAAAAGTTTTCGAGAATTTTTTTCCATGTATGTATGAAAAAAAATAAAATTTGCACATATATATATTCTTATGGGTTGTGTAAGGTATCTTATTTGCTCCAATCCAATCCAATATATATATATATATATATATATATATATATATATATATATATATATATATATATATTCAACACTCATTTTAAGAAGATAAAAACTATATAAAAAAGTTGATATTTAATTTATATAGTTAAACGACATATATTTTGAATCTGAAAGAGTAATAAGCTTTACACAAGTACACAACCAATAAAAATACATAATTTTAGAGGAAAAGACATTATAAAATTTTTGAGTTCATACCCCCTCCCTCCGCCCCTGACTGCAGCCATAACTACAAACCTGCTCGAGGTGATTGTAATTAAAATTTAATTAATACAAGTAGATCTATTTAAAATCTATTATATTGACAGTGGCGGATCCAGAATTTTTTGTAGATGGGGGCTAAAAAAGTTTACGAGAATTTTTTTTCCATGTATGTATGAAAAAAAAAATAATTTTGCACATATATATATTCTTATGGGTTGTGTAAGGTATCTTACTTGCTCCAATCCAATCCAATATATATATATATATATATATATATATATATATATATATATATATATATATTCAACACTCATTTTAAGAAGTTAAAAACTATATAAAAAAGTTGATATTTAATTTATATAGTTAAACGACATATATTTTCAATCTGAAAGAGTAATAAGCTTTACACAAGTACACAACCAATAAAAATACATAATTTTAGAGGAAAAAACATTATAAAAATTTTGAGTTCATTAAGATGAACACTAAAAAATACTTGGTTTTTGACACAATTGGCTCAGAGCTTTGTAAGGATAATTTTAGAGGAAAAGACATTATAAAAATTTTGAGTTCATAGATGAACACTAAAAAAATACTTGGTTTTTGACACAATTGGCTCAGAGCTTTGTAAGGATTTTGGAAGTGCGTTAATATGTTTGACAACAAAGGTCAAAGGTGGGTGCAAGGCTAAGGGGGAATATGGGGAGTCGAACCCGGGCCTCTCTTTGAGTTCCCAATGAATTCAGCATTCTTGTCTCACCACTGAGACATTCCATCTTTTTGTTTCATTTTTCACTTTACTTAATTATATTACAAAAAAACCCCGTGTGTATATATATATATATATATATATATATATATATATATATATACTCCCTCTGTTCCAAAATAAGTGTCTTTCGTCTTTTAGTGCACGTTTTTCAATGAGTTAAAAAATGTATAAAATATTATTATTTTAGTTAAAATTTTTATACAATATTATACTTATTATTAATAACTATGAAATTATATAAAAATTTATAGAGTTTTTAACACCTTAAAAAACGTGCCGAAAAGGTAAGTGACATTTATTTTGGAACGGAGGGAGTGCCTTTTAGCTGGATTTTGGGGGGTTTCAGCCACCTCGAGCCCCCGTGATCCGCCACTGTATATTGACACTCGAAAATGAAGTTTTACTCTATCAACTAGTTGGTTGATCAAGTTCTCTCTTTAAATAACATGTATCTATTGTGTGTCGGCATATACTATTCTGTTGTGTAGAAAACATTTTTTTACCTAACTTTACTAATCCGACTGTTTTTATGAGAATTAATGCAATTTGATGCTGAGATATGATGTCATTTCAGTTATACCATGCATACACTCGAATTATATTCCTACATGGCAATATTCTTTTTCATCCTGCACTTTCAGAAATTAGTGTGCATTTTTTTATTAAGAAATAATTCGAGTATAAGACAAATCTGACACATTGAGAGACCGATAAAGTCGACAAACGACGAACCGTCAAATATACAACATAAAATTTAACGAGAAATTAGTAGTACATATAACAAATCAGATTTTTACCTTATAATTTAAAAAGGAACACAATATACTGTTCTTACCCTAAAGAATATTCCCATTTGAACATGTCGAGCTTGCAAACCCAAAAGTTTGGGTGAGTATTGGATAGCGATGGCAATGGGGTGAGGACTCCCGATCCCTACAGAGAATTCACATTGTGGAGACGGGGATGGGAAAATTAAATGGTGACGGGGACGGGGACGAGGACGGGGATGAAGATGGAGATAATAGTCTCCACCCCGATCCCTGCACCGTCCTCGTTGGGGGAACCCCACGGGGATCCCCGATGGGGAGTACGAAATCCTCATTTTTGTTTAAATCTTAAGTTTATATATTTTTTCTTTCACTTTAAAATTTTTACCTTATAATTTACATTTATGAGATATTATATGTAATATTTATGTCATATTTTTACATAACTTTAACTATATTTATAGTTTCCAATTAAATGGGGTGAAACCATGAGTTTTAAACGGGGAACCCGACGGAAAAACTCGCGCGAAATACAAACGGAAAAAATTAAGCGACGGGGGCGATTTATAATCCCCGAGTGAGATGGGAACAAAAACGGAGATTGTGTTAATAAACGGGGACGTCAACAGGGACGAGGAGGGTAACTCAGCCCCGATCCCGTCCCATTGTTATCCCTAATATTGGGTGCAGCTGTGATCTCACCACAACGACTCGTTAGTTATTACATATCACTCACAAGTGATATAAGATTCATACATAGGTCACTTAGAAATGCAAGTAGAAATTAACAACCCCAAGTCCCCAACATAACATTCACATTGAGAAAGTTTATGGTTGCATAAAATAAAATTGATTATCTTATACGTAAATTAAAACCAAAAGTTTTTTGTAAAAAACAATCATGTTTATGTTATATATGCTTATATTGATAGGTTTATAACCTTGTATGTTGAAAAATCCTGTTTTCAAAAAAATGACAAAATTGTTTTCTAAACAATCGATCTTTTAATTATCTCACATTTTAAAAAACAAGACTTTTTTTAAGATATAAATGTATAATCATATCGATATAAGTGTATGGAACATAATTTCACACACAAAAAAATATGTATTGTGTGTTTGATAAAATAGTAGTTTTTTTTTTTTTTTTATAATTTGGAAAGAATTTTGGATAGGGAAAACCTATCAAAGAGCATCTTTGCGGATGAGATCTCTAAAATCTGTATTGAGGATGACAGAGGTCCCCGAAGCAGAATGGGCAAGGTGTGCAATCTTGTTAGCCACTCTGTTGCCAGAACGGGGTACATGAGAGAAAGTTACTTTTCTCATACAGTTTATCGTGATCAGAATATCTAACATGATTAGTTCAATTTTCACGGACATTTTGTCTTATTTTGGTAGACGGTCTATAATGATTTTTGAATCACCTTCCATATGTATGTTTTGTATTTGGAGTTTATTTGCTTCTGAAACGGCCAATCTAAGCGCTAAAGCCTCAACCATTAGAGGGATTTGGGACCAAGCTTTTTGAACGCAACATGGATTGGTTTTCCTTGCTAGTCTCGGATAATGATCCCAGCACTGCTTTCCTTTGTTCGGAGAGAGGATCCGTCAAAAATGAGTTTGAACACCCTAAAGGGTGGTTCTGACCACTTGCCAGGTCGTGTTTTCCGTAGATGAGGACCCAAAACACGCCCAAATTTTGAGTTGTTAATACTTCCAGTGTCCTGGCTCTCATCAAATTGGCAAACACGTACACAGTTACCAGATTGTCTTTTAATGAATTCAGAGATAATCGAATCCGTAGGAAAGTTATCATTTCTGAAAGTCATATTATTGCGAAAATGCCAGATCGCCCACCAAGTGAAAGCGAGCTTTTGAGCTTTATCCTTAGACAATGAGGACCCCATCCCAGCTAGCACAAGTTGCAAGTCCCGAGAGTTTTTAATCATTCGTTGAAGGGTGTTGTATTATTTTGTGTTTAGGATTTGAGTAACATGGGTGCTAACACATTCTAATAGAATATGGGTGTCATCCTCCCTGCAGTCGTTGCATATATTTCACATGTAGTGGGTATATATACCCCTCTGATCGCCAGTCGATCCCGGGTAGGCAGGCCCGATTGGCAAATTTTCCATAAGAATTTTTCTTATTTTTGGAGGGACATTTAGTTTCCAGATCCGTGTATTTTCATCCTTCGCGTCAGCAGTCGCATTTGTTAGGAGTTTATATGTTGATACAGTCGTAAACCACCCGTTCCTATCAGACCACTAGTACAGTCTGTCTTCGTCAGGATTTGTCGGAAGTGGTATCGAGATGATTTCTTCCACAATTGAGTGGGGCAACTTAGAACGGTGCTTGGCTTTTGTCCGTGGTCTACGTCCCCTTCGTGTTAGATTTAGTTTTCTTTGGCTCGTTTTCTTGTAGGGTGCGTTTTCACTTTTTGTATTGCTCCGTTTTTTGTTTTCGTTTTCGTTTGTATGTATTGGCGGGTTTCCGTCTGCCGACTTGTCGGCCATAGAGATTCAGGTATATTTGATCTCGAATTATTTCCTAATAAAAAAACTTCGAAAAAGCTTTTTTTTTTTTTTTGCCAAATGGAGCCTAAGTTTAATTTTACAAACAAGAATTGACAAAACTAATATGAATTTCTTTAAAGAAAAAAGAAAGGAATACATATTGTGCCGTAGTAGCACAATATACCTTCAGCATTCTTCAGGAGGACTCGATACCTCGGTCGATGAGTCGGGACAGTGCTGTCGTCGTTCTGGGCAATGGAATAAACCACCAATGGATTGCTACAAGCTGAATTTTGATGGATCTGTAAGACCTGACTCTTCTACGTCTTTATGGTTTCGCTATCCAGAACTGGCAGGGTGATGTGGTAGCCGTGGGTAGGGATACCTGTATCAATGTCTCGGTGGCCTATGCCGAAAACCTTGGCCTTAAGATGTGCGTTTTTCTAGCAAAACAGCTGAATATCAATAATCTCCTGGTCGAGGGTGATAATCTTATAGTTATAAAAGCTCTGCTAGGGTATTGGAAATGCCCCTGGAATATCGAGCTCCTACAATCTGACATTCTTTTAGATACTTCGTTCTTCTCTTATGTAGCTATTCGTCATATTTTTAGGGAATCGAATGTTGTGGCTGACTACACTACAAAAAAGAATTGCTTATGCTACACAATTTAGAAACGACAAGGATCTGCCGTAGCGAATGGTAGGTATTTGCTACGGCATTTGCCCCGTTGCAAATGTTTGCAACCACAATGCAGTGTTTTTTCAACATTAGCGACCCCAATTAGCCACAGGGTGGTTTTCCGTTTCCATTGATCCATTTTTTTCCACGGTAATGTCATGCCATCGCAAATTTTATGACGCCAAATCGCCAATGCCTATATCTTGCTTCTTTTGCGACGGAAATGACAAGCCGTCTCAAATCAGTGCGCTTTAATTGCTCGGGTATAAAAGGAGAGAAACCCTAACTCCATTCTCTTTGCAACTCCAAATCCAATCTGCCCCGATTCAACCCCCTTTTTCCCCAATCACTCAGATCTGAAGGTGAACGTTCTCTCCTCCTTCCATTGAGCGATCGATCCCTCCACATAATCCTATCCACTGCCACCACCGCATCCGACACCTTCCTCTCAACCGGCGAACCCTAATCTAAATCCTAACCCTAATTTCTGTCTTGGTGGACTTAGCCCGAGTAAGACTGAAGTTGAAGCTTGTCTCCATTGTGAGGGCACATGACTTTCTCCATTGCATTTTTTAGGAGAGGAGCGAAGCTGGGAAGGAGAGTGTGCGAGCAAAGAGGAGGTCGAATAACTCGCTAGGGTTTTGGAAATTGTTGGCGTTTTCAAGGTTTAGAGGAAGCGCTCTGGGAGTTGATCGGCGTCCTTTGAACCATGTTGACATTATCAAGGCTCAATTGCAGGAGGTAACCAAGTGGTTTAATTTGATTTTTTTTTTCCATTTTCGCTCAATTGTAGAGATAATATTCTATCCTTCTATTAATCTTTGTCGTTCGAAGGTTTATCAGGTGCTAATTTTAAAAAAAATTTGTTTGATTCCCACCTTTAAGAGGAAGGGCGCTATGAGAGGGAATAAGCAGATCTTTGGCTCCTTTACTGTGCAAGATCTTGTTGGCATAAAGCTCAACCGTAGGAGGTAAAACACTTGCAATCAGGAAATGAAAAGATGTTAGTGAAATTATGGAGAAAAAAAATGAAAGAAAATTTAAGGGTGAATTGTTTTGTTCACGGGGTTAGTGAATTCACAATCTTTCTATATAAATATGTCTTTAGCTTGTAATTTATTAATATAAATGTTGTTAGATTATTTTATTACCTTTAGATACCTATAATAAATTCCTTTACATTGCATGTTTAATTTGTAGATGCAAGCTGTCATGAATTAAAAAATATGATATTGAGTTAAACATGTCTTTTTCATGCCTTCCACATGCTTTACTTATTCCATTGCAGGCTTAATTTGTAGATGCAAGCTGTCTTTATTATATATCGTGGTTTATTTCTTACACATGTGGTTTCATGCCTTTGATCTTGGACAAATAAAAATATCAAAAAATTCATATAATGTGCTAAACATGTAGGCTTCTTATCCGTTGAGCTCAAATTCGTTTAGTGTAAAATCAACAATTGCTGAAAATATTTCTTCGTTTAGTTCTACACATGCTTGAAGTTTGATGTTGCTGAAAGTCTTTAGCTCTGGTCTTAATAGAATAGATGTTCAGGAATTATGATTGTTGTGTAACCTGCATTACTTTCTTTGATATTATCTTTCTGATTTCTTTTCCAATTTAGATATTTACTTGAAGAACGGGCATCGATTGGCATATATGTACATTCGATGTCTGTACAACCATCGTTTCAAGAAATCAGTGAGTGAGTCCTTGGTTTGTATGTCTTGGATTTCAATTTTCAACACAAATTGCTAATTCGGTTATTAAAACTTGATGAATCTTGGGTCTAATTGGAGTCTAGTTTGGGAATTTCGCGCTTTGAGTGGAAGATCTCATGCCCAATTTGATGTTCTGAAATCTAAATTAGTCGATGATTGTGCTGGTTCTTGTTTGTGTAATCAAAATTCAATTGTTGTTCTCTGTTTTTAATTGACTCCCAAGGATTTCTAGTTTATGACCCACAAAATCGAACCCCAATTAATTTCTCCCATTGTTTTCACCACAAAATCAAAGTGATTTGGAATCTAATTGACAAGGATAATTGTGTAGGAAGCTCGACATCCCATGAATGGCTAAGGAGAGATTTGTGGTGACGACGTTTAAGGTGGTGGGGCATCGTTTATCCTCTCTGTGGTTAGCACAATGATGCCTCTATGAGAACTCATCTGAAGGATGATCGAAGTCTTAACACTGAGAAGCACAAATCCAGGTGGTCTCCTTCCTTGGATTTACTTCTTTATCTCGATGTGATTAACTACCCCCTTTATTTTAAGTTATTACCCATGTTTTTATGGAACTTATCCTTTCCCCATGGTTTTAAGGCTTTGTGTGTTGCTTATGTGGGGTGCGAGTCTATACATGGAAAAAGCAAGAAAAAGCCTTTAAAATTTAGATCGATTATAAACCTCTTGTGCCTATTTGATGGATAAATTGAATTTGGTGGCTGGTTTACAAGAGGTCCTTCCTTTGATTAGTTTTTGACAGTAGGAAGTTCCTTGGTAGCTTCTTTCATGGCTTCATATATATAACCTCTTCCCTTTGTTCATTTCACTCTTGTTTTACCCTTTGAGTGTCTCTAACATCCAATTTTGCCTCTTTATTCTACTGCTTGTTAGAAAATTGTCGATTATGGGACTCAAAGGTTAGCTATGAGGCGATATTAAAAGACTCACATAGCTCAAAATCACTGAGAGTTTTTTTTTACAAGAAAAGAAAAGAAGAGGAAACCATTTGGAATGAGAAAGGAGGAGTACTAATATGAATTAATATGACTCTTAGGTACCTTTCTTACAATAGAGAGCTCACTGGCACTCTTTCTTCGAAGCTCAGTCAGCTTAGCAAACTCAAGATTATGTAAGATCCTTTTTTCTTCCTCCGGGGGAGGAATCTATTAACATAGATCTATAAAATTTATGTTGATGAGTTTGGATTTTCAAAACAGGATTTTGGCAGGATGCATTTTCAGTGTTAGATGACCTAGGAAATCTATCAGAAGTGTCTTTCTTGTAAGAAATATTCATGGTTCAAATAAAGTCAAAACCTGGTTGTATTTTTACTTGATACAACTTACTTTTGAAATTCCTTTTTTCCTTCAATAAGACCCTAATTTGCTCTCTACTTGTTTGTTGCTTCTCAGATCTGCAGTACGGAGAGGACGATTGCCCACCACGTACTGGTGCCACCATTGCTTCTCGGTAAAGGTGAATGAAAAGTTTACAATTTTATGTTATTATTTTGAATTGAATTCTTAATAAGGACTTAAATTATCCGTGCGATCGCGTTCTAGACCACATCATTCGATAATAAACCCATCCGTTGAGCTTGTGTGATGCATAATGATTCAGGAATTGAAATGAGATTAACTTCATTGTGGACATCTAATCTGGTTGTGTTAAGGTTTTATTCCTCTTTTTCAATTGATTTTTTGGATGTGTGCAGAGATGGTGGAAAAGGAGAGTGGAGGTTTTGGTACAATTACACTTTCAGGATTGTCACTAGATTCTGGACATTACTATGCATATATTAATGTTTTTCTGTAACTTTTTTTTATGTATTTGGATGACATGTTATACGCATGTTTAATGCTTGAGCTAAAAAACTTGAACCATTTAATTCATCTACTTAGGGTGTGTTAATCATGCTATTACTGAAATGTGTTATTCTATTTGCATTTTCTGCTAGGAGGTCTTCTGAAGCATGCGAAGGGACTGAAAACTCAACTCTCGGGTCCGCTCTCGAAGGTAAAAAAAAAAACTATATTAGCAATAAATCATGACAGCATTGTTAGAGAACCTCATTTGTATGCATTTTCTCTCAAAAAAGGTTGACATGATATTAATTACTTGCCTTTTCATGGTTTTAAAATCAAGGATGAATGTTGACATGATATAATCTACATTGCTTCTCTAGACTAAATTTTGTTTGCATTATATTAGTTTCTCTCTAGTTCTTTTAGTTCAAGTTTTTGTTTTGCATATTACCATCATGTTTTTTATTTGTTTCATTTATTAATCTATCCATAGATTTTCATCAAGATTACAACTTTAAGCTACCCCAAGTCATTACTACTCAGATACATTGGTTGGTACTTAGACTATAGGCATTTCGGTATCTGTATGTTTTGGAAAGTATCCTAGTCAGGTTTTCTGGTTAGTACACGTACCAAGCAATGTGACTGACTTCCCCTTCTCTTCTCTAGTTTGTCATATAGTTGGTAAATTAATGAACCTTTTGAACCGGTGTTCATAGTTAGCTTCACCTTTTCTTCCATATACTGAACATACTACAATATATGTGATATGTTGCTGCAACGTTAGTTAATCAAGTTCGTCAAGTGCTATATTTTAGGAACCCAAACAAGGCTACAACGGAACATAATGTACCTTGTTGCTATTCAGATGCTCAGCCTCCAACAATGCATTCTCAGGTGAGCATTCATACACTAGGATTCAGCTGTGAAGACTTTCGATTGTGTTGCGAGGAGTCAATTGGAGATGTAGTACTCTCGGATGAGGAAGCTGAAAAAGAAATTGGCAAGAAGGAGAATCACATGATCAAATAGATGGACTAGCAAGGAGCTTAAGCTTGGCACTTAAGTACATACTTTTGGTAATCCAAAACATCACGAGTACATTACATAGGATTAATCGACCTTTTGGTGTATGTTGATGTTATTCGGTGAATGGATTATGCACTTTTGTATATCGTAATGTATGACAGGTGGTTTGAGTTAGTATTCATTTATGTGTATGAATGTTACATCAGTTTAGCAAGTAAAAACACATGTGCTATATATGGGAAACAACCAAGCTACTTTCGAAAAAAAAAAACAGAATTAGCACTCTTTTGCAACGGTATAGACCGTCGCAACAGGATATCATGCTCTTGAAAAAAAAATGGCGGGAAAGAATGCAAACCTATTTTTAGTGGGAAATGGTGGATTAATTAGCGACAGCATGTAGGGTCGCAAAATGCAGTCGCAAATCCAACAACAATATGGCCACGGCATCCGTCCGTCGCTAATCACCATTTGCTATCCTAGGGCTAGCTACCCCTGATTTGTCGTCGCTTAGCTGTCGCCAATGTTTTTTTGCGACGGCAAACCTACTTTTTGCGATGGATTTGAGCCGTTTCTAATTCTATTTTTTTTGTAGTGCTATCTCGCTCGCAGTGCACATGCTTCCCCTGCCGATGACAGCTACGACGACGATCCAGAACTTGCTGTTCTCATCCGCAAGGATGCGATAGGAGCCTAGGAAGGATTCTTGCGGCGGCAGACCCGACCTAATCTTTATTTTGCGTCAAAAAAAAATCTTTTTTTTTTAAGAAACGACAGAGTAACCAACAGACTAACATGGATTTCTGATTCCTAAAGCTGTGTTTTACGGAGTATCGTAAATATTTGCTTTCAGAGCATATTCTCTATTTGGGCTGTCTCCAGAGTGGGCCCATTGGGCCTCCTTGTTCGATTCTCCGGCCAATCTTCCGGTGGTTAGTAAATTGAAGAATGAAGACCCATCGATATCAATGAAAGTTCTCATGGTTGGGAATTTTTTTAATCAAACACACAACTTTTTGGCATAAAGTGTATGATTTCTTACCAATCAAGCCAATACAGTTTTTATGCAAAAAAAAAAAAAGCCAATACAGTTGGTTGATCATCCACGGTGGAACTAACCTCCCATTTTACTTTTTCATCGGATTTGAACAATCTAACCAAGTAACCATTGTGGAATATGAACAACCTTTCACTTTTCGGGTGTCTTCCACTTTTCGGTGTCTAAATATATTGAGATTAAACAAAAAAAAAGAATAAAAAAAGATATAGAGAAATTATGAATAAGAATTATTTTGAGGAATCGATTGCAAGACACCAAATGATTATTTTGAGGAATCGATTGCAAGACACCAAATGATGACAAAAAATATAAACAAAAATCATTATGATTTGTTTTAGGGTTTAGGATACAGAAAAAATTGGTGATAACATACCAAACTTAGATATTGAGAACCTTTCACTTGCATAGGACTGGAAATAACTCGCGGGTACCCGATACACCCGCTTTACCAGCATTCACCCGTAAAAAAGTGGGTAACGGGTGGAGCGGGTGCGGGTGATGGATGGATTATGAGTGAAGATTTTTCACCCATAACCCGCCCCTTCAACACACCCATTAACCCGCCCCACACACCCGCCCTGCAAACCCGCATAAAACCCTAAAATTTATATATATATATATATATATATATATATATATATATATATATATATATATATATATATATATATATATATATATATATATATATATATATATATATATAATGTAATAATTTTACTATTTTATCCTTTTCAAGTTTAACTTCTACAACCCCTAATCCTTGACTAGTGCTTTGCCCACCAAATTTCAATTAGAATGGATATGGTCTTGGCTTGTTCTTCTACGTTATAGCAAGGGATATACTGGATTAATATATGACTAGTATAGAGATATATACTCTTCCACTTTCAAATTTCAATTAGCTCATGATTTTAGTGCTTTGCCGATCAAAAATATAAATACATAAATCCACCCCCTTTGTAATTTTGAGTTAGAATTGGACTACTTGTGCTGATTTGGTTTTTTCTTTTGTTTCACCCATTGGGTACCCGTCCCACCCGCATCACCCGCGCGGGTCGGATGCGGGTGAAAAGGTTTGTGGATGATGGATGAAGTCGGTGAGATTTTTTACCCGGAGGGCCGTGATGGAGTGACTTCATCGACCCATGACCTGCCCCATTTCCACCCACTTGCCTCTCTTTTGTCCCTTCTCACAAAAATTTTCCCATTTTTTTTGGGAAAATTGCAAAAAAAATAGCCTAACCTTTAGGGGTTGTTGCACTTAATAGCATGAACTATAAAAAAAATGCAGAAAATAGCCTCAAGTGTTTACTTGGTTGTAGAAAATAGCATCAAGCTACATTCAAATTCAAATAATACCTTCAAATTCAAATAATTAACTTCAAATTAAAATTAATTGCAAAAAATAGCCTTAGGTTGCCTTTAAATTCAAATTAATTACAAAACCTCTCCAAAACAATTTTTATTTTAAAAAAATCGTTACTTCTTATATAAAAAAATAGCCTAAATATTTTTATTCTCAAAATCTACCACTTCTCATATTTTTTTTTTATCACTAAGTCATTATTAGCTAAATTCATCATTGAATTAATTATAAAAACTACCTCATACCATATAAATTTTGTAAATAATTTTTTTATAAAAAAAATCTACTAAAAATATCTCAAGATCTTTATTTTTCTTAATAAAAAATTAATTTATCTTCATCCCACAATCTATTAAATGCTCAAATAAAAACCATTGTTGGGTGAATAATGTATGCACACTTTTGCTCACAAGATCACCCTAAATCATTTATTAGATCAATTGCAAGTAAAAGGTTAAGTATTTATTCACTTTTAATGATATGTAAATAATCTAATTAATTTTTTAAAATAATAAATTAAAGTTATATTTGTATGGTTTGAGATAGTTTTTATAATTAATTCAACTGTGAGTTTAGATAACAACAATTAAGTGTAACATTTTTTTATATTAGAAGTGATGATTATTTAAATAAAAATTATTTTGGAGATGTTTTGAAATTAATTTAAATGAAGGTAATTATTTGAATTTGAATGTAGCTTGAGGCTATTTTCCACAACAAAGTAAATACTTGAGGCTATTTTCTGCATTTTATTATAGTTCAGGCTATTAAGTGCAACAATCTCTAAAAGTTAGGTTATTTTTTGCAATTTTCCCTTTTTAAAAAATCCCCCCCCCCCCCCCCTAATTAAGTCTTGTGAAGGAAATAAGGTTGGTTTAGTACAACTCTTGTACCAAATGGTTATAAGGACCCTAACTTCCAATGTGCCTGGATTTGGAAGTTAGATGTTCTACCCAAAGTTCGACATTTCCTTTGAAAACTGCTCAAATATGGGCTACCAACTAAAGAACGACTCCAACGATCACAAATCCATGTGCCCATGGACTGTTCTTCTTGCGATTGTCTGTCGGAGACAACTAACCATTTCTGTGGGAAGGTATAATTGATGTAAAGTCCTCCTTTAGGGTTTCATTCATCATCATGTTCATATATATAGGTTACAAGTGATTGGGCCTGAGCCAATAGGCCCACTATACAATGTGTAATCTATCAAACCCCCGCAGTCGAAAGTGGAGGGTCACATACAGTGAGACTTGACCGAAAATCGAGGAACAACTGATGAGGTAAACCCTTGGTGAAGATATCAGCGTACTGATAGGAGGACGGGACATGGAGAACACGAACATGTCCAAGAGCAACCTTGTCCCGAACGAAGTGGAAATCGAGTTCAATGTGCTTCGTGCACTGATGTTGGACTGGGTTGCTGGCCAGATAAACGGCGGAGACGTTATCGGTGTAGACCAGGGTGGCCTTCTGAAGAGGGCAGCAGAGCTAAAGTAGGAGATTGCGCAACCAGGAGCACTCGAAAACAACGTTGGCGACACCCCTGTACTCAGCCTCTGCGCTAGAGCAAGAGAAGAGAGAGTACCGGAAGAGTTCTTCATATGAGAGGTCGCACAAGTGTCTATGTACCAGGAAGAGTCAGGAGGTGTCAGCTGCAGAGAGGAGAAGGCATGATGCACATCAGTCGGAGCATAGCCCTGATCAGACGAAGACGGATAGGCCTGGTGACCAGCAGACTGAGGAGATGGACCCAACAAGCCCGCTCCCTGCTGGCTGTTGGGATACGGGCATGGTGGGCGGTACGACGGAGGTGGGAAGCCATAAGGCCTCCATGGCGGGTTGAAGCTGGGGACAGAAGACAAGTTCGGACGCGGAGGATCCCAACCGGGATGCGGCGGGCGCCTCGCTGCGGGGATGCGTCGTGGCTGCGGCTTCACTGCTCGTAAGTGAATTCATCCAAATCGCTTGAAGAGACCAGAGCGGTTTTGTCCTTGGCGACGTCGGTAGTCTGACGGTGGAGATGAGTCTCCTCCAGGATCAACTGAGAGCGGGTTTTCTCGAAGGTGGGCAGAGGTTCGATCTGCTGAATATGAGTGGCAGCAGCATTGTATTCAGAGGGGAGACCCGAAAGTACCTGGAGAACGAGGCGAGTAGCACTAGGTTTGGAGTCGACGACGGCCAATTGATCAGACAGGGTTTTGAGGTGCTGACAGTAGGCGGAGATCGACGAAAAAGTCGCAAGCTTGCAACTTGAGAATTCGTGCTCTAGGTAGACGGCACGGGTGGACTTGTTGTCCTGAAAGAGGTTCTGAAGCTTGGTCCAGGCACCCATGACATTGTCTGAGGTGTCGATGATGGTGGTCAATATATCTTTTGAGATGGTGTTGTAGATCTATTGAAGGACAATGGTGTCGAGTTGAGCAAAGAGATCATCGTCCTCAGTGGTGGGATGATCTATAGTGGAATCGATATGATGGAGGACCTTATGAGCCTTCACATGGGTCTTGAAGAGGTGAGACCACGTGGTGTAGGAGCTAGAGTCTTGATCAAGGATGATCGGGATGCAGTTTTTGATATTAGAGATCGTGAGGGCGGAGTGGAAAGGCGGCTTGGTAGGGGGGGCGTCGGCCATCGTGAGAGGTGGGGAGGGGGGGGGGGGGAGGGACGGATCAGGGAAGGGAAAGAGAAGGCCGGCGGCGGCGTGGGAGGGGGTGGCGGGACAGGGGATGGGGCGCGACGGCGAGGCGTGGGGAGGGTGGTCGGTGGCGGCGGTAAGAGGCGGTGTGGAGGATCAAATTAGGGTTCCAAGGAAGGGAGGTTGTGATACCATGTGGGAAGATATAATTGATGTAAAGTCCTCCTTGAAGGTTTCATTCATCATCATGTTCATATATATAGGTTACAAGTGATTGGGCCGGAGCCAATAGACCCACTATACAATATGTAACTTATCAATTTCTTAATCGAGTGCCCCTTCACGATCAAGGTCCTCGCTGAATTGAATTTAGATATTGGGCATTTGCAGTTGGCCTCTTTAATTCCAAGGCAAAAATAATGGTCAATCATTACAAATGATACAGAATAGGATAGGACTACCCCGTATGGCAGATCTGGCGCTTTGCTGGTGGGGATGTTGGTTTTTCAGGAACCAACGTCTGTTCGATCAGCCTAAGGCAGTCTCGATTAGGGAGCTTCTTATCTTCGTCTCAAATGTGAAACAAACGTGGCAGACATCGAAGAAACTTGACGATGACCCGACTTCATCTCCGATTGGTCACCTACCGGCTCTGCCTAGTATATAAAAATGTAAATCGTCCTCTAGGAGTTCTCAGAGAACAACAAAGTGGGAAAAGTCACCTGTTGGTTTCCTAAAACTTAACTTCGATGGATCCCACCGGGTGGTTGGGAGAGATGCGTATGGCTTTGTTATTCGTGACCCGGATGCCAATATTATCACCCAGGGATGGAGTTGTTGTAACAACTCATCGACGCTTTTTACAGAAGCCTTAGCCCTCAGACAAGGCGTGATTCGTGCCCAAGCTTTGGGCCTAGATTACCTGTTGATTGAAGGGGATAACCTTACTGTTGTTAAAACTGTAACTGGGGAGTGGGTTTGCCCGTGGAATATTGAGCTTCTACTGGCAGACAAAAAATGGTATTGATGACATTCTCTATTCTCTAATGTTTCTATTCGTCATATTTTCAAGGAAGCTAATACTGTGGCTGATAGGATTGCGCATCTGGCCGATAGTATCCCTGTTGACGGATGTTTAGAGGATGATGCAGAACTTCGGGTTCTCGTCCGCAAAGACGCTATAAGACGCACTGCGGCTCTTGAGCAGTAGCTGGGTTCTAATTGCTTTAAACACTCTCGTTTAAAACCCATCAAGGGTCGAAACCCTATCTCCCCGCCGGCCGCCACCAGCAATCTCGCCCAAACGCCACCACCGACTAGACATCTGAGCTCCGCCTTAGACCTGCACAACCAGGTCACCAGGAGCAAAATCATCACTACAGTGAGCCGCTTCCGAAACAAATCAAAAAAAAGAAAAAAGAGAAAGAGATTATTAACCCTCTCAAAATCCAAAAAAAATTGCCTGCTTTCTTCCCCAATCCTTTGTGTGTTGAGAGTAGGTTTTAGATGTAATTCCAAATTTGTGCATAGATGGTACACAAAATGGAAGGATAAGCGACCTTTTTTTGAAGATTTCAATTAGATCTGTAAAAGGGAATCCGACTAGAAAGTCGAAGATGGCGTTCCTCACTGCGTGTTCTTGGGTGGCTCGGTGGATCTGGTGGCGACTTGCCCTCGGTTCCTGGCGGGTTCTCTGGTGCCTTGTTCGTTGGCGTGGCTGGGTGTTCTCCGCCCTACTCGTGTTGGATTCTTATTTTCGGAGGTACCCTTACCAACTTACCATTGATGGCTTGAAGGTTAGTCTTCTATCTAGCCCTTTACTCACAATTCAGTTCGATTCGAACACATATGCTATTATCTATAGAAACCCTTGCCGGGTATTGCCCGATTACTGTCAATTTTATTATTCCTTTGCCTTCTACTGGAGATGTGCTTGTTATCGGAGTTTTGTTTGCTTTTGGTGTTATCACTTGTCTTAATTGTCTGTGAGGGATACTCGCTATAGTTTTTCTTTGCAAGACCTTGTGGTTTTGCACCTATGGCCTCCTATCAGCCGGGGAAAATTAAGGATTTTGTTCCTACTTTGGTTTCTCGGTTTCTTGGTTTGTGTTTTCATTATTAGGGGACTAGACGCAGTCTCGTCGTTTTGGTTCAATGTGCTTACCGCACTTGTAATGAGGACTTGGTGTCTTCCTTTTTGGTGCTTTTGGCCTATGCTCGCCCTGTAATTGTCTAATGCTGAATGCATAAATTCAGTTTTTATTATTTATTTTTGTCTTCCTGATTTCAAGTTGTGCAAGGTTCATAATTTGCCTGATTTTTTCTTACCAAGATTTGTTGTCTCCAACATAAAATGCTTTGAATACCAATTGCTTACCAAACTATATCGGATGTGCCTATGTTGGGTGATTAGGGTCATCATTGGGATTACTTATTGCACTTGTTTGCTCAATATATGTTATCATATCAATGGTTATTTGCTTATCCTATTTTGTGATCAAAAATTTTTGTTGCAAGATTTAGTCTTACTAAGACATTATTTTCCTAACCTGGATTGCTTTGAATACCATTGGCACCTCTATTTATCTGGGCTTGCTGCCTATTTTTACCCTATTCATTCTGTTAAGTATGTTTATCGTCTTCCTAGTGCTTGTTTACGTGTGTTAAGTGCACTTGTTAGTCCATATGGTCTTGATCGCTCACATCAGTGGATTTGTTCCATTACTCTTTTGCGCATTAGCGCATACAATCTTTGCCACAACCTGGCTTTCTACTACTTTCTAGCTCGACAGCCAAAAATTACCAAACAATCTGTTAGTACACAACCAGCCAAAGTCGCGCTGCTCATCATCGTATCAGCAATGTGGGAGGACTATCATCATTTTAGGCTTAACACGCCAATCTGCAATTGGTTTACTTGTCACTCACTTATGTTTGAACTAACACTTTGTATCTTCTTGGTATTGTTAGGGATTCCTCCCCATGTACATTCGGTTTGTATTGTTTTATCATGACTTGTACAATCTCATTTATAGCTTACAACTTCAGTTCTGTCTTGATTCAACAATCAGTTTTGTATGTTTTTCTACCAATTACTTCCCATAACGTTGTTTTCTAATGAATATAAGCTCTTGGAATTGTTGTGGTTTACGTCGCAAGAACCTATGGACTGCAGTTGAGTCCTTTTGTAAAACAAACTATATTAATGCTTTTGCCTTGATAGAAACTAAGACAGACATCTGTCCCGATGAGCATCTCTGGAAGAAAAATGGGCTCTCAAATATTGCGTTTGCTCCGACTTTGGGTTTTGCAGGGGGTATCTGTTTTATTTGGAAAGACCTTCCACCAGCGGAAGGAAGTATTGATCTTGTCTTAGATTATAATCGCTTTATTCACGTCAATTATTTTGACTCTGTTAAAGCACAAACAATTGCAGTTCTCATCACCTATGTGACACCCGATAACAGGGATAAAGATGTCTTTTGGTAGTCCATCTATGATTACTCTGCGTCTATCACCTTTCCCATATGTATTATGGGTGATCTGAATGATATTATTGCACCTTTGGAGAAGTTAGGTGGTATTGACCCAACTTCTGCTAGATTTCGCCGTCTTTGTGCTGTTATGAGTAACCTTTATTTGTGTGAACTTCCTACTGTAGGGGGGACTTTTACGTGGAGGAAAAAAAACTGGACACGATAATGCGTTTGCAAGGCTAGATCGATGGCTTGTTCAGACTGATATTCTGTTACAATTCGATAAGTTATTTATCAAAAACCATGCTTTCACCTCTTCTGATCATTGCCCTATCTCGGTCGATTTTCGTCACTCGATTTCGGTGATTAACAGACCATTCAAGTTTGAATTAGCATGGACCAAGAGGAAGGATCAGATTTTCACAATATTGTTAAACAAGCTTGGTGTCTCGATCGTCCAGGGTCGTGTATGTTTAAGCTTGTACTGAAAGCAAAACTGCTCAAAGCTCTAGCAAAAAAATGGAATAAAAAAACATTTGGCAATATTCTTTCATAAATTCGTGATTCTGATGATCAATTACTTTTAATTCAACAACAGTTACTTACGGATTGTTCGGTTTCTAAACTTATGCTCCATAAGCGTCTTTTAAACAAATGTGAACGTCTCTTAGGCTTTCAACGACTCTATTGGAGTCAAAGGGCTAAAGTCAAACATATTAAGCTAGCAGACATCAATTCTGGTTACTACCATAGGATTACCTCGGTAAGGCGAAATAGGAAAGTTATCAAAATTGTGACAACCGCTGACGGTTTGCATATTACCAATAGTTGTCTTATTAAGCAGGAATTTGAACGGGGTTTCAAACTGAGATTTCGTTCGTCAAATTCAAACGCAATTAATATTGATTCTGATCTACAAGTTATAACAAACGAAATCTCCCCATTAGATAATAATGCATTAGTTGCTCCCATTACTAACTCAGAGGTTAAGCGTGCTCTATTTTCAATTGCTCCGGACAAAGCTTCTGGTCCTGACGGAATGCCTACCGGATTCTATCAGAAGTACTGGAATATTGTTGGACCGTCTGTAATTAAGGTTGTCAAAGCCTTCTTTGTTTCAGGCAAGCTGCTGAAACAAGTCAACCACACTTTTATCACGTTGCTTCCTAGAGTTGATTATCATGTTTTAATGAATCATTATAGACCTATAAGTCTGTGTTCAACAATTTATAAAATCATAGCAAAAATCCTCGCTGCTCGGATGGCTCCGATAGTTGACAAACTAGTTCACCCACTACAAGGTGTTTTTGCAAAAGGACGGTCTATACAGGACAACATCCTTATTGCTCATGAAGCGTTTCATTCCTTTCGTGAGAAAAAAGGGAAGGGAGGCTTAATGGCTATTAAACTGGATATGGAGAAGGCTTACGACCGGATTGAGTGGTCCTTCCTCTATAAAATCCTTGTTAAGTTCGACTTTCATCCAAAGTTTGTATCGTGGATTCAAGAGTGTGTATCTTCGATTTCCTTTTCAGTATTGGTTAACGATGGACCTACTAACCAATTTTTTCCTCATAAAGGACTAAGACAAGGTGATCCATTATCCTCTTTTCTGTTCATTTTGGCTGCTGAAATTTTGGCACGCTCTTTACAAAAGGAATCTTTTGCTAACAAAGACCTAGGTATGCGCTTTTCTACTAAAGGAATTAAAATCCCATTTTTAGATTTCACAGAGGATATTATCATCTTCGCAAACGCTACTGATTCAGCTGCTCTTAAGGTATCGACTATTATCAACCGATTCTGCCAAATTTCTGGCCAAAAAGTCAATTTCCACAAATCAAATTTTCAAGTCTCGCCTAATATTACCCAATCGTTAATATCTACTATCTCATCTAGATTGGCTATTCCCCACTCTATCTCGATTGAAAAATACTTAGGCTGCCCTGTTATTAATGGGCGAGCAAATAGAAATACTTTTGCTGAGATAGTGTTGAAAACTAAATCGCAATTGACAAAATGGAAAGCTTCCTCCTTATCGGCTGAAGGACGCAAAGTTCTTATTAAATCAAATCTTAGTACTCAACCGTCCTTTCTAATGCAATCTTTTATGTTACCTTCTTCCATTCTTTCTGAACTGAATCAAATTTATAGACAATTCTATTGGAATAAACCTACTACTTCCACACCTCTTAATAGTTGGGATAAGATTTGTACCGATGTTTCGGTTGGTGGTCTCGACCTGTATAAAGCTGAAACTATGAATATTGTCTTGCAAATGAAATTACTATGGAAAATAATTGCGGAACCATCCAACATTTGGGTAAGGGTGATTACTGAGAAATATCTTAAATCTAACGATCTCTTTTACTTTCAAAAAAAAGGGGAACCTCTTGGCAATGGTCCAAGCTAATGCCTATTCGGCCTATGTTTTTTAAAGGATTACGTTGGTCTGTCGGAGATTGATATACTATCAACTTTTGGTTTGATTGCTGGGCTTCTGATGGGAAATTATTGGATAAGGCTTTGACTCCTTTATCTGAAGACCAGCTGAAGTGGAAAGTTAACAAATTTCTTACACCCTCGAATGTTTGGGATCTGCCTAGCTTGTATACGGAGCTTGTTGGTTTATTTCCGACTGAGGTCATCAATCATATTTGCAGAATCCAACTTCCAGTATCCAATATTACGGATCGCTTGTATTAGGGGCCTAACTCTTCTGGCTGGTTTACTACTAGAACGGCTACATTGATTGTGCCTAACGAAGCCGCACTTACCGATTTCCATTGTCCGTGGATTAGGAAATTAAATGTTCCACCGAAGGTAAAACACTTCCTTTGGAAGATTGCTGGCGACGGCCTACCGTCTAAAGACAGACTGCAACGCTCTCATATTTCAGTGCCTATGGGGTGTATGTTCTGTGATTGTTCACACGAATCGACAAATCATATATTACTTACTTGTACTATGAGCAAACAAGTTATAAACATCCTTAATATTTCTATCCTTTGTACTGCTGCTCGTAGTTTTGATACTCATAGGAATGATTACGCTCTGGATAGTATTCGTGCCCTTGTTGGGCATCGTGTCATGTCATATGCGGCTCTTGGTTGGTGGGCCTTATGGGTTCAACGAAATCAGTTAGTTTTCTCGCCCACTGACAAACCTAATTTGGCCAGTACGAAAGCTTTATTACTTACAGTTAAACAGTCCTGGGCTCAGGCTTCTAAATTTAACCTCCTTCTGGATGACTGGGAAGATCAGTCAGATAAACAACTTACATGTTCTAATCGATATATTTGCCCTACGAGGAAACTTCGCCGGAAAAATTCCATATGGGATAAACCTCCCTTCAATTAATACAAACTAAACTTTGATGGTTCAAAACTGGCATGTGGAAAGGCCTCGTTTGGGTTTGTTATCAGAGATCATGATGCTCATCCAGTCGCTCTTGGAGGGAGTTATGCGATGGTATGCCTACGATCTTCGCAGAAACCCTTGGTCTTCGTAACGGTCTTCTACGCGCAAAATTATTAGGGATTCATAACATCCTTATAGAAGGAGATAACTTATCAGTTATCAATGCCCTTTTGGGAGATTGGAAATGCCCTTGGAATATTGAAATTCTGATGTCTGACATTAACAATTTATTGGTCTTCTTTAATTCAGTTTCCACTCGTCATATTTTCAGGAAAGCGAATACGGTTGCAAATAGAATCGCGCATCTGACCTACTGTATCCCTACCGACGAGGATTTCATGTACGACGCAGAGCTCAAGGTTCTCGTCCGGAATAACGCGCTAGGTTGGGGTTAGATCGTTCGAGATCTGCTTCTTCTAATTTATTTCCTTGTATTCAAAAATAAAAATAAAAATAGAAGGGGGATAAGGTTCGTACAATCGTACCAGCTGATTTGTAGCCATAGAAATTGCGATCCAAGCAGGCCGGCTAGAGATACTGGAACCTTAATTATGCATGTCTTTTTTTTTTACTGGAACCTTTAATTTCATTCGTTCGTTCGTTCGTTCATTCATGTCAAACACAAATTGTATCTGATCCACAGCTAGTACATTATCCTTTTTTTTTTCGGTTGTCTGGGTCCAATTAATTCCTTTCTCTTTGAATAATACTTCCAAAAGAGCCATGCCAATCACTTTGATTTGATTTTTAGTAATTTTTTAATAAATTAAAAATTTTATAAGTATTTTTTTTAAAAAAATCATACTTATTACAGTAGTAAATACCAAATTATAAAAAATATTAAAAAAAATTTTATACTTCGGAAAAAATATATCATTTATTATTTATATTAGATAATGAAAACTATATAAAATGTCTGTTTTTTAATAATTTTTTTAACAAATTTCTACTTATTAATATTAACCACGAAACTGTTTAAAAAATTATAAAAAAATAGATATTTTATATAGATTTTATCGCTTTAAAAAAAGTGCGTGAATATTATACGCCATGTTTTGTTGAATGGAAGTAGTAGATTTTCTACTAAAAAAAATCAAATCGATTATAATTTATATTAGGTTGATAAAATACTCCAGATAGCTCTACCGGCGTCCGGGTTATAAAAGCGAAAATCAACGAATCCAAACTAATTCAATGGGCCTTTTCTCATAGCCCATTAGTGGACATGGCCCAACAGGTTGAGCCCAAATTAGGTCCACCGAGTCAACCTGAACGTGAAACTCAGGAACGAGCGCGCCAAATGACGAAGCGAAATATTTTTGCAGGTTTGGAGCCAATTCCAAATCTCCAAATTCTTCATTTGAGTCGTTTGGCGGGAAAATGGAGACCTCCTCTAAAACACCCCCAATCCCTCGGTGTCTCATCTTCCATCCTCCTAGGGATTTCGCTCTTCGCCTGCCGATCTCATCTCTCTTTTTTATCCTCTTCAACCCTAGATTTCTCGATCCTTGCAATTTCTTCAAAGAATTTCATCTTCAAAAACCCTAACTTTTTTCCGACCGATTCGGGTTGGGGTTGATGGCGGAGACGGTGGTAATCGGCGTGGATTTGACGGAGGAGATCGGGAGGAAGAATCCGTCGGTGAAGCGGAAGAGGGAGAACCAGATCTCATATGCCGTGGCTCCGGAGGAGAGGGAGGCGAAAATTAGGGCTCTGAATGAGGAGATCCAGAGCCTGATTAAGTACTTCAAGGAGGTGGCGAGCGAGAAAGGAGTGGCTAAATTTGCGGAGACGCATTTTCCGAGCTGTTCAAGCGGTAATGTGAACGCTATGATAGCTATGCTGCTGGAGGAGAAGAGTGAATCTTACTCGAAGCTGTCGAGTGAGATATTTGAGAAAGTGAAGGCGAGAGATAGTACGGTTACGATAGCGAGTGTGAAGAGTAACGTTCTCTATGTTGGGCGGAGGGTTTGCTATGGCGTACAGATCGATGAAGGTGATGTGTTGGAGGACGAGGCAGAGTCTCGCCTATGGTGCTGGGAGGTATGGTTGTTTTTGCATCTTGATTTGTATACATGCTTGTCAATATGCTCTTTCCTGCATGACATTGAGTTTGGATCGCTAGATCTGGAGCTTTTAGTCCTCGGTGGTACCAATAGAGGAAATAATTTGTAATTTAAATTCGGAGATTGTAGCAGCATATGATAATCTGAAGGTTCGGTGATTTATGGTGTTATGATTTATGTCTGTGCTTGAATAGGCAGTGTTGTGCTAGATTTAGGAGTTCCGAGGTGTTAGGAGTTTGTGCTGAAGTTTCATTTGGTTCATGTGTCCTGAATTTAAGCATTGTGTTAACTGCTTTTCAATTTGATATGGCGGATTGATAAGTTCTACCTTGGCCCTTGGGATGTTGATTTTACACAATTTTTTCTTTGGTTTCTGCTTGTGCTTTATGAATTTGCTGTAAATGTAGGGTAAGTGGTGTATTTTGATCTAAAGCTGTTACCATTATTTATGTTTTGATTGATGATAGGATGAAATATGTTTTCTGGTGATATTCTTGGATATCTAATGTTCTCTTTGTGGATTTCAGACCAGGGACATGAAACTGTTACCCGCTTCTATACGTGGTGCTTTGAAGGTTCGCCGTACTTGCCGGAGAAAGATCAATGAAAGGATCGGTGCTATATCTGGTAATCACACGTGTCGCTGAATTTGAAAATGTTTGATTTTCTCTATCTTTTATTTTGTTGGTTCTTGATGTAGCATTCTGCATTGCTGAAATTAACTTTTTTCCTTCATCAAACCTTTGATTATAAATTTTGCCTGGTCACTGTGTATTATATTCTTCGCTGTTTTTCAAGTCTTTGTTTCAGATGTATGTTTCTTAGAATATGCTGCTTTCCGTGTCTATTATAAATTGGCGGTTTTGCTAAATGAAAGTTTTCCTGACATTTATAATCCTTTGCAGCCTTATTATCTTTACTGCAAAATCCCATGGACTGCCAAAGCTACAACCATGACTTGAGGAAAGCATCTGATAAGCTGAACAAGGTCCTGAATGAGGCAGATATTCGTTTGATTGCAGAAAGTTCTACAAAAAGTGATGGCTCCGAGAAGTATGAATCTCTACATTTGTTCTAAGGGGTTTTGTCATTTGTGTGCTTCTCTTCATCATTTTTAATGCAGTTTTCTTCAATCTACTTGTTCAGGGCTCAGAAGGGAACAAAAAGTGAAGAAAAACTTCTTATTAAGCAACTGGAGAAAAACAAACGTCAAGAGGAAAAAGAAAAGAAAAAGATGGATCGTGAGCGCCAAAAGGAAAAGTTGCAAAGTGTAGGTGGCAATATTTCTGCCAATTATCCTCTGTCGATCTTCGATCTCTTATCTTGAGTGGATGAGGGATATGAATGACCTCATAAGATTAATCGGTTAATAAAAGTATCTGTTGTAAACCACTAAAGCAGGAGTTCACCTTTGTCATCCCCTCTATAATTACAGTTTCACAACCCTTTAATTGCTCTACATATTTTGCGTTTACATCTTTAAGGGGCACGTCCACTGACTCATGATATTGACTGATTGATATAAACATTGCTTCTATTTTGGTAAATGAATTTAGTTGGTTCTTATTTGAGTAGAATCCATGAGTGAGCTAGGGCTACTGATTGATAGAAGTACCATTGCTTCTTGCATGCCTTCTCAAATAGAAGTGTTCAATGTGCTGGACAGTTATTATATAGGGATAAATAACATTCTACAGTCCTTGTTTTTACACTCTTGTTCTTCTTGCTAGAATTTTCAAATATAAAAAAATGATTTACCTAATTGTTCTGTTGGATATAGGTCCTATTCCTGTTTATAATTGTTTGTGGTCATCCTCTATCCTATGAAGGGTTTTCATTGTTTTCAAATTTGTAATGTTGCAGGAAAAGGATCTCAAGAGGTTGCAAGAAGCGGCAGAAAGGGATGAGAAACGTCGTGAAAAAGAAGAATCAGAGATGAGGAAGCTGCTCAAGCGGAAACAAGAGGAAGTGGAAAGAGACCAACGCCGCCGAGAGAAAGAAGAAGCTGAGCTGAAGAAACAACGTACTGTACAAAAGCAAGCTTCAGTTATGGAACGTTTTCTCCAACTGAAAAAAGTTACTTCAGCTTCCCAAAAGGATCAAACTCACCAAACTGCATGCAATGCTACAACTTCTGATTTATCAAATAGAAGTGAGAATAAGCATGAGCCAGCAACTCTGTCGATGGATTTTGCTCTATCACAGAAGGATGAAATTGACATTAAGGAAATACACAAGTAAGCAATAGCAACATGATCTATTAAATACTGTTGTATGTTAGTAGTCCCTTTTGTCTAAGTGTTTGCATCTACTTATTGGGCAGGTCTCATTTGGAATCTTGGCGTTGTCTGGGCCAGTCTACCAGGCATCAGAAAAAGCAGCATTGGGGTATGCGTAAAAAACCTAAAACTGCAATAGTTAAAGAGCTGAAACTGACTGGTGATAAAGGAACAGAACTGGATGATGAATTTGGCATAGGAAGCCAGGTCAGTTCTGGTGATAAAGGAACAGAATTGGGCATAGAATGGGGAGAAACAAGCATGGATGACAAGACATGCAATGCCAATGTCGGTTTTGTTATCAGAAAGTGTGGACGAAGTAAGCAGCTACTGCAATTTGACAAGAGTAACAGACCTGCATTTTATGGGGTTTGGCCTAAGAAAAGGTAGGATATACAAAGTATTGTTTATTTATCTACGTTTTGCCTCTCATTATGCACTTCTTATGATGAAACCTTGTCATCATAAGAAGTGCATCATCAAAATTTGGTTTCGGTTAATCTTCAAGGTAGGATATACAGAGTATTGTATGCATTTGATCTGTGTTTGGCCTAAGAAAAGGTAGGATATGCAGACTATTGTATTAATTTCAAGCTTGTTTAAGTGGATCATCAAAATTCTTTTGCTGGAAGGATAATTATTTGCTCTAAAAGTAAGGTCCAAGTATTTTAGCTGGTGGGGAATTGGCACACAAGTTCTCTTCGATCTTTATATTCATCTTAGTTCCACTCCTGAAATTTTTTCCATTTTCAGTTCTAGCTTTATTGTTTCTGATATAGTGGATTCTGCATCAGGTCTCTAAGCAGTTGCAAAATTATCAACTTATGTTTCTGTTCATTTTCTTTGACATGATGCAGTCATGTTGTTGGAGGACGCCATCCATTTAAGAAGGATGCTGAGTTGGATTATGATATTGACAGCGATGAAGAATGGGAGGAGGTACTCCATTAAGTTTGTTGTGCATAAGTTTCACTATGTGCTGATTTTCTAACATGCGGAGGTTCAAGCTTCATGAATTAAATATTGATGTGGTAACCAGTTCACTGAAAATTAGGTGTTGCTGCATTGCTTGAAATGTGTTTTTTTTACTATCAATGCTACAGGAAGAACCTGGTGAAAGTCTCTCAGACTGTGACAAGGATGAAGAGGAGAATCTGGAAGAAGGATCCTTAAAAGCTGATAATGAAGATGAAAGTGAAGATGGATTTTTCGTACCTGATGGCTATTTGTCAGAAAATGAGGTACTGTTTATTACGTTTTATTTTTGTGTTTATCTTATGCCCTGAAATATTTAGATCTCTAAGTCTAAGATTTATCTGATCTGCTCTGACTGCTTAC
This sequence comes from Persicaria tinctoria, assembly GCA_037127255.1. Classification (NCBI taxonomy): domain Eukaryota; kingdom Viridiplantae; phylum Streptophyta; class Magnoliopsida; order Caryophyllales; family Polygonaceae; genus Persicaria; species Persicaria tinctoria. The sequence goes on from JBANSL010000014.1 coordinate 2,110,763, forward strand.
CTATAAGATGTAGCAAGCTTCTGTGCTCAGCAAAACATGGAACCTCAACACTACGTAGCCTTAATAATCCAAAATCATGATTGCATTTTAGAGTAGTTTTGTAATCATTTACACCTTTTGGGGTCAAATTTTACTGTCCTGATAATTGTTTGGACCACATACAGCATCCTTTCAACCAAGATTGAAGGAGTATAAGGGTTTGCTTACTAGTAATTGCTTTGTTATAGTGTGAAGTGTACCTCAATATGCAGGGAGTGCAAAGTGATCGAAGCCCTAGTAAAATCGAAGGGGATGATGCTGGGCTTTCACCTAGTAGTAATACTGGAGCTGATAATGAAGAGTTCTCCATGTGGCTTCGGCAGCTAAAGCATCTCCACAATTTGACTGAGCATGCTCTTCGGAAGAACCAAACACTTATAGTAACAAATATTATGCATGAGAAAGCCCATTTGCTATCTTGTGACAATCTCACTGGTACTCCCAAAGTTGAGCAGATGTGTTTGCAAGTTCTCGCAATGCGTCCCTTTCCAGATGGTGTGATTGTAGAGGTGCCTTCTGACGACAGCTTGCAGAATGATGATCAAGAAACTTGCACTCCGAATAGAAAAGGCTATTCGTTACCGACAGGAACCTTGACAGCAATCCCAGATTCCGACTTGCCAAAAATTGTAAGTTTAAATGCAAAACAGCTGTGTTTTAAAAGCAGAATAGAAACTCAAGCTGGAGTTTTTCGATTGATGATCATAACTTTTTATTTATCTTGCAGGTGTCTATTATACAGTCCTGCCCCCATGGTATGAACAAGGTCCTTGATTCCCTAGTGCAGAAATTCCCCAACACTTTCAAGTCCCAGCTAAGAAACAAAGTGCGCGAGATATCAGATTTCGTGGACAATAGGTGGCAGGTTGGTGCATCTTCACTCTCTACACTTTCTTGTATAGTGCGAGTGTTCTGAATCAGTTTTCAACTTTTCGCAAATTCATGTCCATAATGAAAAGTGCAACCTGAGCTTCACAGCACATAAGTTTATTACCCAAAAGCCATTTTAATGACAATCTAGTTTGGATAGCTTGTTCTAGTTTATGATCCTCAATCCTGTACATTCATGTAGGTGAAGAAAGAGATTTTGGAGAAACTTGGATTGCCCAACTCACCACCAGGTCTGTGCTCATAACTCTTAACCATTTTTGAGATCTCAATTCTTATTGTTTTTTGTCGCGTCTTTTATACTGATCCCTTAACAAAACCCTCTTGTTTTTTGGCTTTTAGCCACAAAGACAGGCATAAGAACCACAAACATCGCGGCATTTTTCTCAAAAAGGTGCATGCCCCCATCTGGAAATCATCCTGATCCTAGCAAAACCTCTCCCGAACCCTCCCAAAAGTCGGACAGCTCACACTCACAACAGCCAACAGGACTAAGCTTACACTAATCACCCTTCCTGTCTTATTTTCACCTCATTACTGGATTTTTGTGGGTGAGGTTGGATCTCTGATTGATGTAGGAGAGTGATTCAAGAGGTAACATGGTTTATACATCTTTGGAAACCAACCTATTGGGTCTTTTAGCTGCATGTTCTGTATCAGTTACAATAACTGCTATGTACATTTTGACAGAAAAACTATTTCATTGATTAGCAGATGCTGGGATGAATATTTTATCTGGTTATCTATATATATGAAATTTATTCTCTTTTTGCTTCTTGAATACTAAACAATATTTTACTCATTTTATCTATTTTAAAAAAAAAAAGGAAAAATGATCAGAAATAATACCAAGTATCGACTTTGAGCCAAAAATAATATGAACTTTCAAATTGACAATTTCATGTAAAGTATTCCTATATTAACCAAAAATAATACAGTTTTCATTTTTCACTCAAATTTAAATCAAATGAGTATTTTTTGTAATTAAATAAAATAAAAGGATCAACATTGTGAATATGATAAAAATTGAGGGCAATACCATCTTCTTGCTTCGCTTCTTCCTCGGATGCGGTTAACCGCTTCAACATGCCTTCAATGGTGTGATTTTTTACTTTCGTAATTTCCGCTCCCAAACTCAATGAAATCAGTCCTAAATTGATCTCCATGAGTTTCTATAACCAATCCCACAATCAATTGGGAGATTTCGAATCAAATTAAGCCACATCCCATTATCCCCAATTTTTGAAAATTTTCCCAATCCTGTGAAATTGATTGAATCGAATAAAATTGGAGATATGTATGGCTATATTATCAATTATCAGTGAGATTTGCGGGTCAATTTTAGCCAAATCATCCCCAAATCACCCCTCCTATAGATACAACGATTAAGCCACCGCGGCTGCCCGACACCTCCGCCACCAAAGAGCACCACCTAGCGCCATTAGGAATTCCTCCTTCACCCACCGAGTCTCCCACGGTGACCACCTTGCGCCGCCAGCCATAGCTTCACCGCTGCCAGCCTTGCTTTGTTGATGTCGGACCACCGCTGCACCCACCGTCGCCGCCGCTGTGTTGCTGCCGCTGCAACCACCGCAGCCGCCGCTGAGTCGTTGCCACTGCACCCACCTCTAAGGAGGCCGTGTTGGTCACACTCGCCCTCAACTACTCCTCCACCTGTCATGCCCCCTCCGATTCCTCAAATCTATTACAGTGTGTTTTAGTTTTTATCATATTCACACCACCTGACCCTTTTATTTTATTTAATTACAAAAAATATACATTTGATTTAAATTTGAGTAAAAAATAGAACCTGTATTATTTTTGGTTAATATGGACATACTTTGTACATGAAATTGTCAATTTAAAAGTTCATATTATTTTTGGTTCAATGTCGATATTTGGTATTATTTTTGGTCATTTTTCAAAAAAAATAATAATATAATACATATATAGATTTTCTTTAATAATTTCATTTAAATTATAATTTTAAGGTAGATAATACAGTAGTAATTGATATATGGAATATATCCTCACTTTACTGCCGGTATGCAGTTGCTGCACGCTTAGTCCTTTTTCGATTTTTGCTGTTGGGTTGACACTTGACACCATTTTTCCTCTTTCCATCATGACCTCTTGATACTTGCTGTCGACTATATCTTCAACTGCATAGAATTTCTGTGCACACATTTTCTGTGTGTGAAGCATTAAATCTGCAAATTAGTTTGTACCCATTTTCAACTGAGGTAGGATTACAAAATGAGATTCAGGTTTACAATAAGTTGAATTAGTGAATAGTTGTATATCCTCAATTATACCCATATTTTTTTTGATTAGAAAAGAATTCGGGTGAGCAAGCTCTATTCGACAGCATCTTTACGGATGAGGTCTGAAAGACCATAATTATTGTAGATATCGACCTTTCTGGCAGAGTGCAAATGTGTGCAACCTTATCAGCCACTTTATTGCCAATCTGGGAAAAATGAAAGAAGGAAACTTCTTTTATAGCCGATAGTAAGGTTTTAACATCTGACAGAATGAGCTCAATTTTCCAAGGACACTTAGCGCGGTTTTTTAAATGATTTATGATTATGCTGGAGTCACCCTCGATATGGAGTTTGTCGATTTGGAGACGAATAGCGTGTTGGACTCCTAATTTTAAGGCTAGCGCTTCAGCTTTAATGGCGCATTGTTTTCCCAATCTTTGGTAACCTATAATTATTGATCGACCTTCCCAGTTCCGAATAATAGCCCCGCTCTCAATTATACCCATATACTCCAGTTAACTAGGGGAAACCTCTGTCGAATAACTAAATAGTTTATTAGTTTGTGTCATTTTTCTTTCATTCATTTTTACACACTATTATTTGTTTAATTTTTTAAAAACATCTTCTCGAGTTAATTAGAAAAATAGTGTGTATACTTCAATTTTCAATATACTGATTTTAAATTCAGTCTATTTGTTCATTTAATACATTGAATAGTGAAAAACAACGACCAACATGATAAATCAACAAACCAGTAACCAAAAATATGGAAGAAGGATTAATGGAAAAATCCACGCAGAATACTTCTTGGCAATTTGGGAGACTTCTTAACCTCCGAGAGAGATTCTCCCAGGGACTACTATGGCTAATAGGAAACGGTGAATCAATAAATGTCTGGAAAGACCCTTGGGTACCAGATCAAAATTTAGCGAACTTCCAGCAGTACTTTGATCTCGATCTTAAGGTAACCCATCTTCTTAAAACTAACAAATAGTGGAATATCCCTCTATTACATGAGATCTTCCCCAACAACATTATTTTAAAAATTATAAAAATCAGAGTCCCACTTTGGAATACCCCTGATAAATTAATATGGAAATACAACTCCAATGGTCAATTTACAACTAAATCGGTGAGAAAAATTATGACTAACAGCAACAACCATTCGGACGATTACAAATGGATTTGGAAACTAAACATCCCCCAGAGTTAAGAATCTCCTCTGGAAAATAATCACTGACAGCCTTGCCACAAAAAAATAGACTAAATAGATATTTCAATAGGGTCCCATCAAGCTGTTGCTTCTGCAATAACAATAATGAAGATAGTGACCACCTCTTTATCTCATGTCCATTCATGAGGGCTATCATTGCCTCCTACGGGCAACTGGTAGGTAAAAACAAGACACTAATACCTACCCAATGTAACAATATAAAAGACCTCCTAACTATGAATCAAAACAAGAAGAACATTGAAGAACTCTGTTTTATATGGCAAAAAATCTGGGAATCAAGAAATGACTTGATTTTCATAAACAAGAAACCAACCACATCCCATCATTTAGCAAGCAGAATTTTGTTCGATCGTGCGGACTAGTAAACTGCAAATAAACAATCCTCTCCTCAAGCCAACCATAGTGCTAGAAGGAAAAGAAACTCTAAATGGACTAAACCTCCTAGGGCTATCTACAAAATTAACGTGGACGACTCGCTAAAACCCACAGGCGAATGCCATGTGGGGGTCATTATTAGGGACCATTATGGTTCAGTGATTGATATCCTTCCGTTGGAAACGGCAGCTACATCTGCTATCCAAACAGAAGTTGACGCAGTTTGTGCAGATATAAACTTAGCCATAGCAAGAGGCCTAAGGAGAGTCATAGTGGAAGGAGATTGCTTGGAAGTGATCAAGACGATTAATGATAGGTATCATGGTAGATGGGAAATATCAAGGGAAGTGGAGCTAATCAATAATCTTAGTGCCAGCTTTGACAACATTGAGTTTAGACACTGCTACAGAGAAGCTAACAAGGCAGCAGACTTCATAGCTAGATCTAGAGACAACTGTACTCTTTGTAATCTCCCTACTCTTAGGGATCTCTGTAACATCATCCGGTCGGATGATCATGGTGACGCCTTACTTTAGTAAGGCTCACCTATTTTTCGCCTACTGTAAAAATAAATAAATAATAATAAAAAAAAACCAGTAACGAAATCACCCAAACCAACTCCGTACAACTATGTTTCAATTTGGTTTTGGTTCAATTTTCAATTAACTAATTATAAACTCTACCCACTAAATTCATTTAATTTAAATTAATCAGTTTAATCAAAACGCTTCATTTAAAGAGCACCGTCTAACGAATGAAAAAAGGATCGGACGACATTTATATCTTAGTTTAGTCTAGCAATCTTTTTTTTTTTCCATACATTTATATCTTTAACTTTAATTATTACTCTACTTTTCACTTTCTCAAAAATTATAACTAATATCTTTTTAATCATTAATTTTAAAATGTGAATACCAAAAAATTTAAAATGACATTTTTTTCTTATTAATATTACATTAATAAAACGACATGTTTTTTTAGTTAGCGGAAGTCGTACTATCTTTCAAGAGCTACGTACCAGTTGATCGACTAGATCCTAATCATCCAATAATAAGAACTTAATTTTTCAGGAAGAGAAAGGTCAAAAGCAAGATCAAATTAAAACCTCTATTTAACCTTATTCACTCTTTACCATCAACCATATTAGTACTAATGCATTAGATTTCATCAAAACTCCGAAGTTAATCGTGACCGAAGAAGTTCTCGCATTGCATCATTTTTTTTATAGTAAAACTATGGGTGTGTATGGTACAACTTAAAAGCTGTTAAAAATTAAGCATATGTGGGTGTTTATATTTTAAATAGGATTTTTTGTTGTTTGGATAACCAAAATAAACTAAAACGTGTTAAAAATTTGTGTTTAAAAAAAGCCTAAAAAATGGAGGTTATTTTGGTATTTATTTTGCAAAAATACCGTTTCACCCCTTTACTTTTTATCTAATTTGGTTTGAAAGTAGCACAATACCCCTAATAACAACCAAATAAATTCCACCTTATACAAATAAACTGTTTTTCGCCCCATACAGAGATTATTGGGTTCCTATGGGACGAGGTTAATAAACTGACTAAAATTCTAAACATGGTAAAATTTATAAACTGTCGGTAAAAGTAGTTAAAAATTTATGAAAAAATATAAACTCCGTATGTGACGAAAAATTATTTATTTGTAAAAAAATGGTGTTTATTTGGTTATTATTAGAGGTATTATAGCACTTTCAAACCAAATAAACAGTTAAACTCCGAAATAAGCTATTACAAGTAGCCTTTTTTTAAAACACAAATTTTAACAGATTTTTCCAAAAAAAACTACCTCCATACACGGTTAAAAAAATAAACACCCCATTTTAAAAAGCTGTTAAAATTTGTCCCATACACACCCTATCTCGTTGTTTAAATATTTAACTACTTTTACAAACAGTTTATAAATTTTACCTATTTATAATTTTAGTCAATTCCATCCGGACCTATGTATTCTTTTGTAGAAGAGTACCATCTTAACAAGCTATGGAGTAAGGACAATTTTAACTGCGATATTGTTAGGTTAAGACATAAGAAGCGGCCAGTGGCAATCCTGTAATATCAGTGAAATCAGGCCTTACAAATCAGCTTTCCCCAACTCGCTCCCTTCGCCTGATTTTGTGGCTTTGCTTTCTCCTCCTCTGAAACCCAGGAAAAAGTGAAACATAAACTCCGAAGCTCCAACTCCGAGAGCCAGCAAGCGAAGATGGCTCTGAATTTCCACCCAGTGTCCTTCCAATCTCGCAATTCGCCTTCCTTTACTGTGCACCGATCTCGCCATTTCAGATCTCGCCGCGTTTTCATGGCCTCCACGCTCGGCATCACCTCCAAGTCAGTTTTCTACTCCTCTCTAAACGGCGGATGTCCGCTTAGATTGATTCGCTTGTTTCTGTTTTAATTGATCTCATTTTAGTTCGATCTTGATTGGCTGCAAATGCATGTTGTTCGCCGCAGCTTATCTTTTCTGGATTTGATTGGTTTTAGATTGATTTCGTTAACATTAGATCCATGCCTTGGATTCTTGAAATGAATTAGCCATTTTTCACTGTGTATGAGTTGAGATTATTAGGTTTCCTATCATTTCTGAGCTATTCTTGCGTTGATTTTTATTTTTTTGTTTGAATACGTTGCTGCTTTACTGAGCTACTTAGGTTAGTGTTAGATTTGTGCTTTTATTATCTTGATAGTGAAAGAAGATGAGTTTGTAGGTTTTTCTGTTCATTTAGGCGGTGTCGTTAATTTCTAGGCTATCTGGAAATGGTATCGTGGTCCTTTCAAACTACTGAAGAAGCTATTCAGTTCTCGCCAGTTTTCTTTAATCTTTATTGGTACTGTTCCGGCGACTGACAAGGTTTGATGGCTGATTGCTAGTTGTTTACCTTTTTTTTTGTTGTCGGCGAAATAAATAAATTTAGAGAGTCCAACAACCATCACTGAGTTTCTTTAATGCCATATTATTCAATTACAGTCATTTTCTCGTAGATCAGTTTTTTGATATATACTTCCTTATTTTTTGAGAATTTGTCAGTGGAGATTTCAAGGGTAGTGGTTGCTAGGAAGTTGTGGAAAATACATGTGCTTTGAGAATCTCTGCATTGTTTTTGTTAGCAGTTAGGTGTGGTATCTTTATTTTAAGTACTTTAAGTTAACTACAAAGTTTATCCTTTTCTTCAGTTATTTATTTGCCGCTGCCCGCTGGTATATTTTTATTAGTTGATCATAGTTTTGCATCCTGAAGACATTTACCCTTGCACAGTTTGCATGCTGATTTTTTCTTAAACTTGACGGCCACATACCTTCTATGTTTTTTTGCATTCAGCTTGACCTTTGTTGGCCATGTTGTTAGTATTGTTTGACAACGTGTTGGATATTCAATGATGGTTTGGTAGATGAACTTCCAACTACAATTACTTCTTCTTTTATTTCCTTGCCTATAGTTAGCTGAGAATCTTGAAACCAACTCATCAATTTTCATGAGTGGGGTCTCTCATTTTTTGATGAAGAAGGGTTCACTTCTCATGTACATTGACATGACTGGCTTAGCATTTATGCTTTGAATTCCCTGAAGAAAAAGATACTTAAAGCGGTCATACCAGATTCCTAGTAATACTACCATACAACTGTACAAGGGTGGGTGTTGGTTTTCTATAATTTTAAGCTTATCAATCCTGATTTGACTCTTATTAGTTCTTTTTCGTATTTATTAACCTAACTTTTATGATAATACTTTTTATTAATCCTGATTATTCCTAACGTATGTTAATTATATACATGGCCATTTCTATTCGGTTTACTCGTTAGGCGTTAGTTGTCAATCTTCAAGCTAGCATATCTATTATCGTACACATGTTGTTTCTCATTGATTGATATAGTTTTCAGCTAATAAATACTAATCCGTCCCTTTTGTTTTTATCATTTTATGCCTTGTATTTGGTGAAGAAAAAGATGCAATTAAAGTGGTCTTATTCAGAGTCCTAATAAATTTGATGTAGTTTTCAGGTTATAAATGCCACTATGTCCCTTCTCTACTTATTCACCTAATTCTTATGATGATTAATCAAGGAATAACCATTATGCCTGGTTAGGGTTTTTTTAGTTGAGAAAAGTGATACTGGTTATCAACTACTCCCTCCGTTCCATAATATATGTCCCTTTGCTTTTAAACACGCTTTTTAATGAGTGAAAAACTCTATAAAATATTAATTTTTTAATTAATTTTTTTTATATAATATGATACTTATTAGTAATAAATATCAAATTATATAAAAAAATCAATTAAAAAATAATATTTTATAGAGTTTTTCGCTCATTAAAAAGCGTGCCGAAAAGCAAAAGGACATGTATTATAGAACGGAGGGAGTATCATGTTAATGGTGTCTCTCGTGGTTTGGTGAATAAAGTTGTGCTGTCCTCACTTCTTAATTCTTATACATTGACTTGATTGGCATAGCATTTATGCCTTATTTTCGATGTAGAAAAAGATTCAAAAAGTGGTCATATCAGAGTCTTAATAACTTTGATATAGTGTTCAGATTATAAATGCTACTCTGACTTACTAGCGTTTTTTTCGTATTTATCAAATTAATCAGGAATTAACGATTAAGTGTCCTTTTTTTTCCCCCGCTAACTGAAGAGATGCTTCGTAAACGGGTTGGAGATGGCTGTGTGATATGAATTTCCTTTTCACTAATTGGATTTCTAACTTGTGGCTAGTGAGTAGTGATTATTCAGTTTGTTGTTTTGCTTTGCGAAATGTGATTCATTCAAGTACAACTTTTCCATATTACGGGTCGTGTCTACATGATATATTAGAATTGCTCCAAATAACGATTCAAAAGTAGAGTGATTCACATTCATTTCTGTATCAACTAGGATTGACTAGATTTTTCTTGTCCATTGCTTTTATCTGGACCCTGGGCTGTCTTTACTCTTTAGGGATTTTTAACAATGTCCTTATAATGTTATCACTGAAACTCATCTGTTGCTGTATGCTCTATATGATACCTATGTTGGCTATTGAAGTGTGATCTTGCTGTGTGCCTTTATTTTGTTATGAAATCATTCGGATCTGGAATTTGGTAGAAATTTTATGAATCTGTGCCCTGATGCTGCATTCTTGGGTTTCTGTCCTGTTCATATTTGACGGTCTGCTTATTTCAGGGAGATTCCAAATGATAAGAAGCCATTTATGCCTCCTCGGGAAGTCCATGTACAGAAGACCCATTCTCTTCCACCTCATAAGATGGAGATATTTAAATCTTTGGAAGGCTGGGCTGAGCAAAACCTCTTGGTGCATCTCAAACCTGTGGAGAAGTGTTGGCAACCACAAGATTTTCTCCCAGATCCAGCTTCAGAAGGATTCGAGGAACAAGTCAGGGAGTTGAGGGAAAGAACAAAGGGAATTCCAGATGACTACTTAGTTGTTTTGGTCGGTGATATGATCACCGAGGAAGCCCTTCCAACTTACCAGACTATGATCAACACACTTGATGGAGTTCGAGATGAGACAGGTGCAAGCCTTTCTCCATGGGCTATATGGACTAGGGCGTGGACTGCTGAAGAGAACAGGCACGGTGATCTCTTGAATAAGTATCTTTACCTTTCCGGAAGAGTTGACATGAAGCAAATAGAGAAGACAATTCAGTATCTAATTGGATCAGGAATGGTAAGATTTCAAATCCTTCAAATTTAGTTTGCATAATAAGATGATACCACTAGTATACTATATTAGCTGCCTCATATTTAGTATAGGTAGCGGTCAAATTGCTCTATTGATGATTAATTTGTTTCTTGACCTGTCAATTTGCAGTCATACTGTCATTTATCTAGTTTTTCCTTAACATATGCTTAAATTCCTCCTATTTAACTAACTGCTGAAACTTGTATTGTTTCTAGGATCCTCAAACCGAGAACAACCCATATCTTGGTTTCATCTACACATCCTTCCAGGAAAGGGCAACCTTCATATCTCATGGGAACACTGCAAGACTTGCCAAAGAACACGGGGACTTCAAGCTGGCACAGGTCTGTGGTATCATAGCTGCGGATGAGAAGCGCCACGAAACTGCTTACACCAAGATTGTCGAAAAGCTGTTTGAGATTGACCCCGAAGACACTGTCTTGGCCTTGGCAGATATGATGAGGAAGAAGGTTTCAATGCCAGCCCACTTGATGTATGATGGGCAGGACGACAACCTCTTTGAAAACTATTCAATCATTGCTCAGCGCATTGGCGTCTACACTGCCAGGGATTATGCAGATATACTGGAGTTTCTTGTGCAGAGATGGAACGTCGCAGACCTGACCGGCCTCTCAGGTGAAGGCCGCAAAGCCCAGGATTACGTCTGTAAATTGGCTCCGAGAATCAGAAAACTGGAGGAGAGAGCTCAAGCGCGGGCAAAACAAGCATCTCTTGTCCCATTCAGCTGGATATTCGGAAAGGAACTACTGGTTTAATTTGGAGGACGAGGGTGTATGCAGAAGGAACACGCAGGGCCACTTACGTCGGCTGAACAAAGGTAAGATGTGGTTCTTTTGTGGATAAAGATAAAAACTTGGCTTATGAGTTAGTTGTTTGTAGTAAACCAATTAGCAGGAAAAAAAACTGTTCAGCATATCTGCTTGAGTTTTGTCACCCATCTCTATACATCCTGTCTTGTATTGAGAGAGAGAGAGCAAACTGAAACTTGGCTGAAGACTCTCTTAACTGTTTTTGTTTAGATAACGAGGATGAATTTGTTTAGCATTTCTTCCTGTAACTTTTTCTTTTCCTGTTTTGCTTAGCAAGGCTGAATAAATGTTGTTGTTGTCGTCTTAGCCCTTCGTATCCTTAGTATGTGTGTGCACGATGAGAAATTTTTCAAAACTGTTCAGCATATCTCTGCCTGATTTATTTCGAGTTCGATCTCCCTCTATACGTGCACAAAAATCGTTTATTTCTGATCGGAATGAGTATGATGATATTACGAGTTCCAAAAAAAAATCGTTTATTTTCGATCGGAAGGATCGTTCAAAAAAATAGGGAAGACGAGACCTAACCGGCAAAAGTCTCGACCCACTAGTAGGGATCGAACCCTTGACCTCCTGACTCTCTTGAAAGTACCATTTACATTAACCTAAAACTGAATATTGAACCCTTGACCTCCTGGCTCACTGACTGGGACATAAAAGTACCATTTACATTAACCTATAACTAAATAGTTAGATCGGGAAAGTTTGAAATTCAAATCATGTTCTTCCATTGTTCCACAATTAGATCTCTGAAACACAAAATTCAATCACTGAGGGTTGACATTGAAGCACTATATTACACGCTCAATCAGCAGATGCAAGATCTACTTTGATTACACAGTTCACACTTCCCCTAAAAAAACCCCAAATATCACAAACCATAAAACAAAAAAGAATCAACAAATTCCAACCAAATCAAAGATTCAAGATCGCGCCTTTTTGTCTTCAATCAAACCTGAACTTTGAACGGAGGCCAATTCCCCACGGCCTCCTCCCCCTGAACCCTAGCGGTGGTGGCGCCCCTGTCGCCGCCGTCGACGTAGCCGTAGTACTTGAGGAAGAAGGCGAGCGTCAGCACGAGCCACTCGAGGCAGAAGATGACGGCGCAGAGGCCGCCGACGAGGCGAAGGATCTTGACCGCGTCTTGCTCCCTGACGTAGGAGTCGAGCTTCCCGAGGAACTGGTCGGAGCTCGTGAAGATGAGGACGGAGACGGAGCCCTGGAAGATGGCGGTGAGGACGGTGGCCACCATGTGGGCGCCGTACCACTTGTGGGCGCCCCCCGCGGCGGCGGCGCATCCGGCGAGGGCGCCGCCGGCGGTGAGGAGGTGGAGGCAGATGAAGAAGAAGCCGCAGAGGGAGGGGATCAGGCGGAGCGACAGCGTCAGGAAGATGCAGCTGCTTGCGGCGGCGAGGAGGGTGTAGTTGCTGAACAAGAACACCTTACGGGTCTTGTCGTGCGAGTGTTGTGGGGAGTTTGAGTTGAAACCCATTTTGGATCTTGAGATTTCGGGATCTGGGTTAGGATTTGTACTCTGAGATGAGATTCGATTGATGCAGATTTCAGAGAGAGAGGTGGGATGTGTGAGGAAGAGGGGGGATAGAGGTATATAACAGGTGGGGTGTGTAACGGTCGCATTTTAAATGGAGATGGTGTGAGAATATGACCGTTGGGAAGAGGAGGCCAGGAAGGGGAAGGCCAGCTAAGGATGGGGCTTAACGGCTAGTTTTCAAAACTGGGGTTGAAAAAGTCTTGACGTTTGGTAGATCTGATTATTGTCAATTTCACAATTTGTAATGTAATGATTTTTTTTTTTTACTGTAATAGTGTAATACAGTATATTACATTGAGATTTCCCGGGTTAAAATAAATGAATTACATTGAGAAATTGTTGAGTTTGAAAGAGGAGAGTTTTAATTAATGCAATGCTTTTCAAATGTTACCTTAGGAGATCATTTTACTAATAAATTACTCAAACCTATTTCCAAAATATGTTTTTTTTATTAGGTAATAATTTGAGATCAGACATACCTGAATCTCGATGGTCGACAAGTCGGCGACGGAAACCCGTCAAAACATACAAATAAAAACAAAAGGCGGTGCAATACACCAAGTGGAAACGCACCCTACAAGAAACGAATCAAGGCAAAACTAAATCTAACACAATTGGAACGTAGACTACGGACGAAAGCCAAACACTGTCATAAACAGCACCGTTGGTCAGCGATACATCAGGAATCTATTTCCGAAATATGTGGCATTTCATCATAACTAGGTAAGGATCCGCGCGCAGTGTTGTCATTTTTTTCAAGTACATGGAAAAGAGAATCCAACTGATGGTGAGTATATTTTATTAGTTCAAACTGTGGACAATGAGACAAAAATAGAGTAGAAATTTCACAATGAAGTAGAAATTAACTTAGATATACAACAAAATTAAATCTAGCTAATTAAACAACAAAATTAATGTATAAGAGTTTGTATTATTTCAATTTGGCAAAATTACAGAAAATCACCCTTTAAATATGAGTGTTTTCTGAACAGCTACTCATGTGACGAAAGCTCAATTTTCTTTTTATAATTTAGGGGCAAAATTTGATGGTTTTGCTTATAAATTGTTGAGTTGGTTAGTCGATGATCGATGTTAAATTTGTATTTTATTAGCTCTGAATGTTGATACTGTATTAGATTTGAATTTATATGATTTTATAGCAAATGTTAACTTATTCACCACTAATCTTTTATTTCTCCACGATAAAGACAACGGTCCTACGGTCATGATAAGGCGTGGAATGAAAAACAATACTCCCTCCGTTTGGAAATATAAGTCCATTGACTTTTTGACACGCTTTTTAATGAGTTAAAAACTATATAAAATAATAATTTTTTTATTAATTTTTTTTACATAAGTATATACTTATTAGTGATATATATAAGACTATGTAAAAAAATTAATGAAAAAAATATTATTTTATATAGTTGTTAACTCCTTAAAAAGCGTGCCGAGAAGTCAATGGACTTATATTTCCGAACAGAGGTAGTATTCAAATTCTCAACACTTGCCATTACAGTAATAAAAGATTAATCATGGACATAATATAACTTTGACCTTTATAATAAAGGAGAAAGTTATATTAACCACATTTATAAATTACTACTCATTGTACTCGTTGGGTGTAAATGTATATTAATTTTTAGACATTTTTAGCTCAAATATCAAATTTGAGCACCTCATTTCTCTCTGTGTAATTTTTTTTTTAAATAAGACAATTTTATTAGTGTATTTTTTATGATTTTTTTTATGTGTTAAATTAATTATATTTGAATGGTGGGTATAAAATATACATTTGACCATTGAAGTAAAATATCAAAAAGTAAGGTGTATTTTTACACATTTTGTATAAATATATATGTTATAATTTATGAGTAAAACTATTGTGAATAGTCCACCACCTACGGGGTAACTGTAATTTGTACGATTTGTGATGTTTTCAATCAGTACTTTATTAATTATTTCGTCCGTTGGGATGCTATTGGGCGGTGGGTTAATCACGATTGACCTTACCTCAATTCTTGCCTTGTACAGAGTATAAAAAAAAGGGGCAAATTGTAAAAAATAACACGAACTTTAGGAGTGGTTGCGTTAGGTGGCACCAACTTTCAAAAATTCTACAATAATCATCAACTTTGAAGGGTGGTTGTGGTTAGTAGCACAACCATTTTATTTTATTTTTATTAGGAAAAAATTCGAGGTCAGACAACCCTTAACCTCGATGGCCGACAAGTCGGCAGACGGAACACAACCATTTTATTTTAAAAGTACACCCCTTATTAACATTTTATTTACAAAAAATCACATTTTTCCATTGTTTTTTTTAAACCCACTCACAATTTTATTCTTTAAAAAAAAAAATCATGTTTATAAACTCAATTTCAATCTTTCAAAAAACATCATTTTTTTAAAAATATAATGGTGATATTAATTGATATCTTTTTAAGACACTCATTTTTCATTTTAAAGACATTACTTATTATTTAATTTTTTGAAAAAAACTGAGTTTATAGAGAAAATAAAATTAGTTCTTTTTTTAACCTGGTGTAAATAATGAGTGTATTTTTTTAAGAAAAAAGGGGAAAAGTAGTGTTTATAAAATAAATTATATTTTTTAAAATTAAAAATGAAAAGGGATTATTTTTAAAAATGAAATATGGGCATTTTTAAAAAAAAATGAAAAATTGGATGATTTATTTCCCTACAAAGAATGTTAATAAGAGGTGATATTTCACACAAAAAAATAATAATAGATGTGCCACTTATTGCAACCAGAACCAAAGTTGGTGATTATTTTTAAAATTTTAAAAGTTCATACCATTAAACGCAACTATCCCTAAAGTTCATGCTACTCCATATTTTTCACAATTTGCCCAAAAAAAAAATAAAAATAGTAATAATAACAACAACTTCCGGCCCGGCCGGGTCCGGGTTTACGGGTCGAGTCGAGCCCATTTTTCACGCCCTTCTAGACTCTTCCGGTCTTTTCCCTTTCTACAACTTCACCACTCACTGCACCGCGTCGAGAAGCCAAAACCCCTCTCAAACCTCACGCGCCGCCGACGCCCACCGCAATGTCCACCGACGACCAATCGGAGCCGTTCTCCCCTTACAAGCTCACTCAAACCATATCCGGCCACAAGCGCGCCATCTCCGCTGTCAAGTTCTCCGACGACGGCAAGCTCCTCGGAACTGCCTCCGCCGACAAGACCGTCCGCACCTGGTCGCTCTCCTCCTCGTCTTCCGGCGGCGGCGAAAATGGCGGTGTGGACTCCCCGTTCTCCCCTCACCAGGAATTCCAAGGCCACGAGCAGGGAGTTTCCGACCTGGCCTTCTCCTCCGACTCTCGGTACCTCGCCACCGCCTCCGACGACAAAACCGTCAAAATCTGGGACGTTTCCAAGGGGAGTTTGATCAAAACCCTCAATGGCCATACGAATTACGTTTTCTGCGTTAATTTCAACCCTCGGTCTAACATGATCGTCTCCGGCTCGTTCGATGAGACGGTTAGGGTTTGGGATGTTGCCTCAGGGAAGTGCCTTAAGGTGCTTCCGGCCCATTCGGATCCTGTTACGGCTGTCCACTTCAACCGGGAGGGCTCTTTGATTGTTTCGAGCAGCTATGATGGCTTGTGTAGGATCTGGGATGCTTCTACTGGACACTGTGTGAAGACTTTGATTGATGATGAGAACCCTCCTGTTTCCTTTGTTAGGTTTTCACCTAATGGGAAGTTCATCCTTGTTGGTACTTTGGATAATACTCTGGTATGCTTTTTCTTTATCCAATTTGGTTACTTGAATTAATTTGTTCATTGTTTGATCTGGTGATGGCTGGTGATTGCATTGAAAATTAGGAGGCCTTAGAAATCTGAATTTGGGAAATAGAGGAAAACAATTTGTTCTGTGTTGAATGATATTAAAATGCTTCTCTTTGTTAAGTTTCTGGTTCACACTGAGTTGGAAATTTTGTTGTAACTACACAACTTCCTGTTACTATTATGCTGCACCAGGAAGTTTTGTTCCAATGCGTTGGAAACAATCTGTTCCAATGTGCTGTTACAATCTGTTCCAACAGGAAGTTTTGTTCCAATCTGCTGCAACAAAATTTCCCGTTACAATTATGCTGCAACTCTGAGTTGGTAACAATCTGTTCTAAATTGTGGCATATTCGCTTGAAATCATGCTGTAACAGGGAGTTTTGTCCTTTGCAATTACAATGTGAAGGTTCTGGTTCACAATTTATAGCTTCCTACATAGGCACACTAGGAATATGAAACAATTGTGAATAGAGGAGAAAGAAGGGAGTCATTTATCAAGTATAGAAGAATTTTCACATTTGGTAGTTGGTTTTGCTCTATATAAAATCTGGCACATTGTATGGCTTCCAGCATACTACTAGGAATTCTGAACCGATTGCAAAAAGAAGAAATAGGAGTGGTGGTAGGGGCTTTGCATTTTCCTTCTTAAGCTTTTTGGACTCGCTCTAGTCATATGTGTTCTCAGTGTGTGTTTTTTGGCCAAATTTAGTTGTTGTGCAACCAGCCAAACATTGTAAAGCATACCCAATATTCTGTCTTGTTGGTATAACTTGTTACCATTTCCTATAAAACCATTTCATATTTCAGAATTTTTATACTTTGACACCTTACTTGCCGAATTGTATATACATAATTGAGCTGAGGTAAAATGATCATTGGATATATGCTGTTTCTCTTATGCAAGAGTAATGATGGTTGCGAATACATGGAGAATGACAATGTTGAAATCTCAAAATTGTTAAGTGTGGTGCTCCACTGCTCCAATGTATGTAGTGTTAGATAATTATACCCTTCATATGGTTGTAGTGTAATGTGATACTATAAACAAGAAATGAGTGGTAAGAGCAAAGCTATCTTTAGTTCTTTGCATCTCTGGTTTATTTATTGTCAACTGTTTCTCTGCAGAGGTTATGGAATTTCTCTGCTGGCAAGTTCTTGAAGACCTACACTGGGCATGCTAACTCAAAATACTGCATTTCATCTGCATTCTCCGTGACCAGCGGGAAGTACATTGTTAGTGGTTCAGAGGATAACTTCGTATACCTATGGGAACTCCAGACGAGGAAGATTGTCCAGAAACTGGAAGGTCATACTGATACTGTAATAGCAGTCTCGTGTCATCCCACCGAGAACATGATTGCATCTGGTGCTCTTGGAAATGACAAGACAGTTAAGATCTGGACACAAGAGAAGGGCCCATGAATTTGCCCACGTTTTTTGATAAAACTAGGAAGGGGATTTTATCCCTAAATGTTTTGCATCTTGAGGAAATGGTTGCTTTTCTAATGTTATGCATCTGGTGCTCCGGGTATCTTTGGAAAGTTGGTGGTTCATGTAATTGATTGTAAAAAATCCTCAATGCAAATTTATTTTGAGGGACAGAATCATTGTGACTTGTTTGCTTGTGCTGTTTTGTTGAGAACAAGATGCTTACTTGCCTATTGCTGCAGTTTAGGTTATTAAGTACTGTTGAAGATTTATTTATGCACTGTCAAGATATCACCTTTTCCTTTCGAATTCTTTTCAGTTTAACATCAAGCATAAAGTTTTGAGGATGGCTTGACAGCAATCTTGACAAAAAAGGGTATTTGTTCAAAACATTACCAATCATCCCATCTTCTCAATTCATATCATTCTTGAGAAGGAGCTATGCTTGATGGAACTAGTGTGCTGCCAGTTTCTGGGCATGGGGAGTATACAGTCTGCAGTGTCTCTCTATGAGACCCACTTCAGTCTACTCTAAGACCCTTAATAGAGTTGCGTTGAAATTGGACTGTGCAGGCGATGATTGATGAAACACAGATCATTCTATTGCTTTGGAGGTAGAGCTTCCATTATTTCTTCATTGTGGTTCTGAATACAATCTTAAATTAACTGAATATCATGATGCACTAGATTTTGTCCAAAGAGTTTTAGAATCAAACAATGTGTGCTAATGAAACAGTACTATATATATATATATATATATATATATATATATATATATATATATATATTTATCCATTTTTTATATCAATTAATAAAAAACGTTTGATGTATGCAGAGCTCTACTAAGCTTTATGAACTTTTCAATGAAATGTCAGATATACTTATTGTTTAAGATTTGCTATACCTCAAGTATCTACTGATAGATGGGTTTTACTTTTACCAGATGTAGATTGATGGCATATGCTGAGTAAAACATCGGTTAAATTGAGTCATAATATTGTTTGATGTGAACAGAGGGGATTGAAGACAGCAAGTACTGCGACAAGCATTGCTAACTACTCATATGTATATGTTTCGTATTCAACAGTTCAGTGTCTATTTCCTCGACAAACCTCCTCTGGTTCTGGTTGATCTATGAGGAGTTCATTGACGTTGCAAGCACTGTGTGCCTCGACGAACCTCCTCAGCTTCTTCCAGTTGAAAATTTTCAATTGTTTTGTGATGAATCTACCAGTTGGGAACGATTTATCCCATAAGATACTAAAGCAAGACACTTCCTTTTCCGTGTGCCTTTTCAAGCAACCTTCATCACATAATAATACGACATAACTTGCCTGAATTCGAGTAATCCCATACTCAAATCTCATGTCTCGCTCTGATTTTCCATCCGCTTTTATGAGATTTTGCCTTGCATTGTTAAAAATGGGACAGATTCTTGCTGATCAGAAAGGCAACCTATAACACAAGAAAGATGAGATTAAGTGCATATCACTTCATTCTTTTGTGTCAACTTTATCATGTAAACCCAAACCCGAATCCATCCCTGAATTCATTCATCCCGTTGATCATTCATTCGTTTCCCATGCTACCAAACCTAGACCTCATACTGCTCTCCGTCCTGCACTGCACACTCATATGCTGCATTCTTCTCGCGGTGATCTCCCTGATTTCGATCACCCTTTCTCTCGTTTTCACCTCCGCTCTCCTCTCTCTAGCTCTTCTTGATCTCTACACCATCTCCCTTGATCTCTCTTCAAATGTTGAAGCTTTGAAGACCGATCTCCAGCTGGTTCTCCTGTGGATACTCTGCACGTCTCTAAGGTTCTGGATCATGGTGTTCATGGCTCTAAAAGCTGTGCCGTCCACCATTGTCACCCATGTTCAAGCTGTGACAAGGAGTTTGACTCGTCGAATAAATGCACTTAGTGCTGCATTTTAATTGGCACTACAGGGCTGGAGAAGGAAGCAGGAAAGAGTTTTTGTAGCTCCTCTCCAGGATTCTGCACATAATCTCTCGGCAATATATCGGGCGTGCAACAGATTATCATTTTCAACACAATTTTCTAATTGCAAATTCCTCATTCTTTCCCAGTTTTATTTTTCAACAGATTAGCATGAGAAATCATAGGGATGACAATTGTTAAGGATGTCATTTTTCAACTCGACACACTCGCCATCCCACTAAATGTTTTAGCTCATTTCCCATCTGATACGCATCTAGCCATGTCAAAAATATTTGTAACTACAGGATATCGGGAATGATATCAGATGTAAACCAAATGCTCTTGTACACTATTCAAACGTTACACATTATCTGCCTCAAACTAAGAGAGTAGAGAAACTATCTTGAAAATATCAAACTATGAGGAGCCATGGATTTCTATGCTTACCGGTTTGCCATCTTTGTGAGTATCTTAAGAGTGGATTGTTCCAAGCTTATTACGTAGAGAGATAGACAATTTGGCTGTTGCAGCTCGTCCTCTTTCAAGACAATGGAGGTACTCGTCCACTGCAACAGAATTAAACAAGTGAATGCAGTTTTATTTTGTATAGACTAGGCCAAACTGCCACAACATTCATACAACAAACATTTACCTGACATCAGTCCCTGGGTGACAGATGTGATGATTCCGTGCTCATGTGGTTCCCCATTTATCAATAATGATTCTTTCGGGATGACCGATTGGATGAGATTTGGGAAAGCCAGATATGCAAATGCCTTCATATTCTGCCAGTTACAATTGAACGCAGTTTATATGATTTGTGCCCACTGAATTAGTGTACTGTAGTCTATCAACATTAATGCTGGGAATTAGAGGATATAAAAGGAAACAAACATCCCCTCCAATGGTGGAACAGACCAACTTAACGATGCACAAAATAAGACCGCCTAGAAAAATTGAATCACCATACCAAAATGGTTTTCTTGGTGAATAAAATATAAAAAGGAATAGGCTTGAACCACACCACCAATGAGGCACATTATGTGTCAACCAATAACAAGTAGGAACATGGCTCTAAAGCCTCCCTCCAAGACGAGCTCAGTAAACAGGGCAGTTGCCTTCCGCCTCTGCTTCGAAAACAGAACAAGAGAAAGACACATGCATTTGCATCCTGGACTATACCTACACCATGCCCTTCAATGCCCAATGACAATTTTCGAAGGATCCAACTGTCCAAAGCAATAGGCATTGATTGAGCTTTCCGATAAGGTAATAAAAGCCCTTAAGATATTTCCTCAATTACCAGGAGTCAAGTAAATCTGATTAAAAGATACAACATCCAAGGCACATACATATGCCCAAACAATTCACTTCTATGTTCGCTACCATAAGAATAAAAAAATTGTTTATGGCATTCCAATATATCACATCTAAAATATACCTACACCTTGCATGCTTTGTTATGTAACATAAAAAGAAGAAAATCATATTCCATAATACAAGTACAATCAACTGAGAGAATGAAATAAAACATTGCTATCATACAAAGCTGTAGGTTGTACATAGGAAGTAAGTTATGATACCTGCTCTTCTTTCTTTGTTGGGTCCAGCATAACATATCCCTTTTCCGTCACACAACAACAAATTGCAACTGCACAAGCCGTGATAGGAGTTAAAAAAAAGGTTCTAGAGTTTTTTTTGGAAAGGAATCAAACTATCTTAATTACCAGCAAGATGCTTCATAGGAATGCAGGCATCCACAAGTGCAGCACATGCAGCATTAATGGCACATGGAAGAAGCTACACAGTCTAATCAAGGGAAACTTTTTAGATTTAAGCCTGTACTTGGGAACATCTGAAACTCAACCGGTAGTTCAAAGCTATGAATCATAAAAAGACCAAAAACCATCAAAAGATTCAAAATAAAGTCAAGCGTCATGCAAGGCTATTTTTGTAAGTTTTGAGTCCAACTAGAAGCATTTATGGACATATCTACTACCACGGGGCTTGTAGAAATATGTACTGTGATATAGTGAGGTGAAATAATGGTGTACATACACATATACCGATAAAAATGCAAACCATAACGCTCAAGGATACGGCACCATCATCATCTATAACCTGTAAAAGAAATGCACAACTTCACATAAATATACTTTATTCAAAATGCCAAATGTTTGTTATGTTTGTCAAACAATAGAATGCACATTGTAATGCTGCAGGTATATAGCAGAACCTCTATGTCTCAGTCTCACCTGAATTACAACCGTTGTTGTTGTATTTGGGTTTACAGTCAAGATGCAAATGCTCTGCAAGGTTTTCTTCAGTATCATTTCACTCTCCCTCTCAAGTTTCCCTAGAAAACAGAATGTCTTCAGTGCATTCGTATTACAAAGTAAATTTAATACTAGAATTTTCTCACTGTCAACAAATGATCAAAGAATAAGGAAAGGCAGCCATCATATTTTCCAGTTTTCTCAGTTGCCATTCAATGCCAAATAATTCAATTCCCAGTTCACATTTGCCACACGGAAATAACTACATACTAGCTTGCAAAATTAAAATTTTCAAGTTTATGAGATGCCATGACAGTAGTTGATTCGATAAAAGACATTCGAGAAATCAGGGCAGAATGAAATAGCAGTACATCCTTATAGCTTTATTGGGGTATGCATCAACACTTAGTTTAGAGAAAGAAAACTCACCAATTTGACCTGTTTTAGGCTTCCAAATGACTTCTATTGAGGCCTTCTCTGGATTTTCATTTTTCTTAGTTCCAGCTTTTGGTCCATACACTCCAGCTATCACTTTGGTATTCCCTAAGTCAACCAAAATTTGCAAACAATGAAGCTTCATTTAAGTGGGATGACAAAGTCTGAAAGATACACAGAAATTTCTGACCCAAATAAAGATTTTCTTTGTGTAGGTATCAAACCATTTAAATCTCCTATCCTCCGGGCACAATAAAAACCCCAAATTCCTTGCAAATGGACTTGTAGCGTAAAGGAGAGAATTTGGAGAAGGTTGACAGAATGAAAAGGAAGTACCTTGGCACCAACTAGCAGAGCCATGAGCGCGGTTGAGAACGCTCCTAGTGCAGGCGAAAGGCCGTAACTGGTGGGGCGTTCGACCATCGGTCCTATCGACTTCCATTGCCTCCCAAATCGAAGCTCGAGAGACTATGAAATGGTAAAGCTGCGACCAGAGCCAAGTTTTTAGGGTTTTTCCGCCAAACATTTGGACAGATGTATTCTTAGTTCGGATATCAAATTTATCAATGTTCCTATTCAAATAAAATACAATTGCACACAAACCTAATTCAATACCAATCTCAAATTCACCGCACCACCAAAAATCCTAACTTACTGTAATATGGAGATAACCAATTCCAATCTGTACATAATCCAATTTCAACTAATAAGAAATAACCAAATTCAATTACTGTAACCAATTTCAATTTGAATGATTAGATCAATATGTACATAATCCAATTTCAATTAATAGAAAATAACCAATTTAAATTACTGTCATTGTCATTGCTTCTACGATTCTATGACTATGAGGACATGAGGTTAGGAGCACTGGCCGAAACGAGAAGCAAGCAGAACAAAGGTAAAGTGAGAGAACCAATTTCAATTTTGAATGGGTTAGAAAACTTACTGATGGGGCGACGGGCGACAGGCGACGAGGGCGAGGCCGACAGCAGTCCCGGCCGGATTCGAATGGAGATGGGGATGGAGCTCAAGCTCGGGGCTGGCGAAGCGACGCCGTTCCAACTTCCTAGCCGACTGTTCGAAGCGACGCCTTGGAGAACTGGAGATGGAACTTCGGGAGAGAATGAGAGATTGAGAGAGACGACGCGGGAGTCTTTGAGATAGTGAGAGACGCAGCGGTTAGGGTTTCTGAACTTACAAACCCAAAACGACGTCGTTTTCAGTTTGTAAAAAAAAAAAAAGAAGATGATGAAAGGTGCTTAGCTGGATCTTTCTTCACCCGCCAATGATGAAAATTGAAAATACCGTTGTTCAAGAGGAGTTTCAAGTGACTTCCAAAGTAAAAGATGAAGATAGAACAGATGATCCCGAGAATGGGAGACGAGGTATCTGTATCATATGACACAGGATTCAAATATTGTTTTATCTGTATAAAGGGATTGGGTCCTGAAAGTGTTGTATTGGGTAAAGAAATGAATCTAGCCATCTAGATCATCAACTTGATCATTTGTTGATAGCAGCCATTATGGTTTTTTACTCGGTAATTGGCCGTTTGACACACAAATTCACAAGTCGATGCCATCTTGCATGATGCAGGTGACTCAAGACTCATACTGAATTATATTCTCGTCTTTCTCTGTGTTGCAGTTGGTATTCTATCTTTAAATTCTGTAATGCACCTATGATATAAGGAAATATAGTGCTGCAGATTTTGGTAATTCCAAATGTTGGTCCTATCTTTTCATCATTAACTTGGAGATTTCTGAGAGTAGATCTTGATGGCATTGCTGAATAGAGTAGTTCTTCACCTCGACAATTTATTGGCAAATAAACCCCCCTATAAAGCATCAAGAAGAATCAAGCTGTTTATAGAGAGATTTTCCTGTAGGATTAACTGTCTCAACATCAGAGACAAACATCTTTTCCCATTTACAATCCATCATCTGTATAGTCCATTGTTTTCTTCCTATTTATAGTAGGAGTCATCATTTCTTCTGATCTTTTACCATTTCACAGGTTCTGAATAACCGGGATCACATTCATGTAGAGTGCGCGAGAGGATTTCTTGAAAACGGATGCTATATGCCTATATATGCAAGGTAAATCTTAAACAGTTTGGTAACAGCTAACTTAGCTTGTGGGTTTATCTTAACACTTTGATTAGCACCTTGTGCCGCTTCTTTAGTTGTTAGTATAACTAGGTATTGTATATTTGTATTGTTGATTTCATTCATATGTAGATATCTGTAAAGACGCCACGAGTGATTTACAGCATCTGATCGATTTTACTGCTGCTCATCTGAGACTATAGCCTTGAATTAGATTTTCTAGCAGATTGACTGTCCGGGTATGTTGCACGACGAAGATAGATGTAAGAAGTGAATCAGTGATGATTGATGTTAAGAATATGGTTTGATCTTTGATTATTTACGCCATAGTTGATTATGAGTGTTTAGTTTTGGTTTATCAATCAAATTTTAACATCAGGTATTCCAAACCGACATCCAACCTGGGGAATGGAAATATGATTTTCGGATTTTGTTAGGTAGCAAAATGTGCACAATGAGTATAGGAGGAAATGTAAGGCAGCTAAGGAGTTAAAAGGGTCTTCTATTATCAGTTTCTCTAAGATTGTATCTCATTTTGGGTCCTTAAGTGTTCTCTTATGTTGAATCCAACTAATCAGTGTCTGTGTGAGGTTTTCTGTTGGTTTCCTGATCTTAGTAGCTCTATCAGATTTCCAACCCTTTTTTTAGCTGTTGAGCAATGAGCTCTTCTTAGGTGAAAAATCTCAATTTGATCCTTAGGCAAGGTTCCTCCTTTCCTGGGCCCAATTCTTATGCATTGGGCCCGAGAAGGCCCGAAATCCTGTTCTTTGGGTCCAAGGTTAATCCTTGGGTCCAAAGGTGGCCCGTACACTTAAAATAATAAATAAACAAGTAATGATAACATGCTATATATTTACATCGGTATGTTTAAAATAAAATTTATAATAATTAATATTATAATTCTCTGTTGGGTTCGTAAAATGTCCGCTAGGATTTCTGGTGTTTTCGGTTCAGGCGGAGTGGGACAGACTGGTGTTTTCGGTTCGTTAAATGTCCGCTAGGATTTCTAGTGTTTACGTTTGGCGTGTCTGGACTCTCTTTTCCGTTTAATGGGGTTCTGGCTGTTTGGTGTCGGGACAGGCTGGGGTAGTGGTAGTTTTTATCGAGTTGTCTCCGTTTCTCGGAAGGCTGTTCCCTTGGAAGTTCGTCTTCATTGCCCACGGGTGACTCCTGATGTACCACCGACATGCGGTGCTACTTCTGGGTAGTGCTTGGTTCCGTTCGTCGTCTACGTTCCATCTCGTTCGGTTTAGTTTTGTTTAGTTTCGCCTTGTAGAGTGTTTTTGCCTCTAATTTGCACCATCTTTGTATTTTTGTTTGTTTATGACGGTTATCCGTCTACCGACTTATCGGTCTTCGAGGTTCAGGTATGTTGGACCTCGAATTTTTACCTAATCAAAAAAATTACCATTAAATTACCACTAAATATAAGTTTTGTAATAATTTATTTCTTTATTGAAAAAAAATTTGGCCCTCTATACGAAACTTGCTTAATAACCAATGCCGGATCTAGGGGGCACAGGATGGTTGAAACTCCCACCCCGAAATTTATGAGATTTTTTGGTAATTTTTACTAATTTTAGAGATAAAAGAGTGTATAAGTAGTAATGAATTACAAAAACAACTTAGCCTAGTTGCAATAAAATAATACGGAAACTCGCAAGGATCTCCATCTGGAAAAAACTCTCCTCCAAAAAAACCCAAAAAAACAAACCCTCAAACCTAACCCTAACAGTCCTCCTAAACTCTAACCGCCGTTGCTGGTTTCATCTCTCCGCGGGGGCGCTTCTGGTGGCCACCCTGATGAGCTCCCTGGTGGCCTCATCCCACAGCCCCAGTGGCGGGTCTTGGGATGACTCGCCCTCTCGGATCTCCGCCACCGTGTGGCCGGTTCCCCCGCCCCGCCCCGGCGACCCTCACCCTCAACGAGCCACATACTCTTCACAGATCTGGCCTTGGTGTGCTCATGCGGCTCCTCATCTCTTCACGTCGAGACGTCGCCCCCCTCGACCCCTTGACGACCCGCTCCTCCTCCTCCCCAGGCACTCCCTCCTCAACTTCGTCCCCATCGCCGCCCTCACTGGTGGGAGACCCTCCCCTCTGTTGTCGGTCTCCTCCCCGCTGCTAGGCTGACGGTGCCGACCTCCACTGTGACGACCTCCGCCTCTCCCGGCCCACTCCTGCATCTCAGGTTCCCTCTCCATCTCTCCCACTCCTAAAACACTCTGATTCAACCGGATTTGTAAACATGCAAACCCAAATCCCTTTCACCAAATCTGATTTTAGCCTAGATCCACAAAATTGAAAAAACCCAAACCTGATTTTATAACCCCCAAAATTGAAAACCCCACAAAATCGAAAACCCAAAATAGCCTTTTGATGGATCTCAGATCGTGTCTAGATCCATCACCACTACCATCTAATCGATGATTGAGGTGCAGCCCTCTTACAAAAATCACAAAAATACCCATGGTTGTGCAACTTTAGTTCTAAGTTTTCGAGTTCAAGGCATCCATGTAACAACAGTCTAATCCGCAGTTCTAAGTTTTCGAGTTTAAGTCATCCATGCAACAACATTCTGATCCGCAGTTCTATGTTTTCGAGTTCAAGACATCCTTGCAACAACATTCAGATCCGCAATCAATACCGCAACCTGAGGCTCTTTCTATAGATATTTAAATTCTAGTTTTATCGGTGATTGTAATATTAGATTTAAGTTAGTGTTTTTTTTTGCTTTTGACGGCGACCCTCTACGTAGGGTTATCAAGCCATCTTTTGATGGCTTCAAGATCGCTTCGTCGATCTACTTCTTGCCTACTGTCAAAAAAAAAAAAAACTTAGCCTAGTTGCAACGGCGGGGGTATTTTTTTTTATCACCTTGAAGTTATGAGTTTAAATCCCATTAGCTTCACTTTTTCATAATTTTTATTTCTCTTAGTTTTCTTCTACTAAAAATGGCAAATTAAATAAAAAATGTAAGGTTTTCTCTAATGTATTTTCTATATGATGCCTTATTCGAAGACTTTCACTCTTGAAAAGTATGTTACTCATCATCTCTTTTATTATTAATACAATTTTGGTAGTTTTAGTACGTAGGGTACCAATTAAAGTATGGTTTATATTATTTGGTTTCAGCCCCTGGAGACATGAGCTGCGTAGGTTTATCAAAGCGCTTGTTTGGTTCTTGTCAGCTTATCTAGTATTCGTCTATTTTTACCTACTCTCTGTACCAGCTGATGAATTGGCTTTGAGATGAAACCTCGTTCGGGTTTATGTGTTTTTCAAGTCTCCCGTATGTGGGTCCGCACACACGACCTCCCTCGGAGGGGTGTTATGTGAGACAAGCTACTCGTGATCGGCTCGGGTTCGGCTCGTATAAAACTCGACTCGAGCTCGTTCATTTTCTAAACAAGCCGAGTATGAGCACATTTTTAAGCTCGGTCCAAAGCTCGGCTCGTTCGAATTAAACTCGAATAGCTCGAATTTTATGAAATTTCTAAAATTTTCTTAAAGTTATTGTATAATGAGCAAGTAGAATTGTCTAAAGCTCGAAAAAAGCTCAGCTCGAGCTCGCTCATTTCCCAAACGAGGCGAATATGAGCACATTTTTAAGCTCGAGTCAAAATTTAGGCTCGGCTCGAGCTCGTTCATATTCTAAATGAACTAAATATGAACAAGTAATACTCGGCTCGTTCGGCTCGAATAACATCCCTACTCCCTCCAGCTTGTCTTTGACCCCACCGGGCCCAGCCGACTTTAACATGGAAACAGAGCCGGGTTCGACTAGTTGCGGTCTGGGCTTCGGATTAGTGGGGTTGCTGGCCTTGTTGACATGTCGCGGGCATTGAGTTCCCATTTAAGCGCATGTGGCAAGTGCAACTTGTTGGATACTAAAAATGTCGTTGCACTTGAGGGGGCGTGTTGGAATGTGGTTATCCCACATCGGTTATATAGAGAATGCTTGAACAACATATAAGGTTGAAGGGCTACTCCACTCATTGCCAATTGGTTTTGAGATGGAACCCCGTTCGGGTTTATGTGTTGTTCGAGTCTCTCGTACGTGAATAGTTGGTAAAACAGTGTTAAACAGTGTTACTCTGCTCATGATAGGTCTTTAACCCCACCGGACCCAACCGACTTTAACAGTTGGTAAAACAATGTTAAACAATGTTACTCTGCTCATGATAGGGATATAAACTGGCTGAGGGGAAGTATAATAGTAGCTCAAGTTTTGCTGATTGATAATGTTACATTTATTTGAGAATCAGTGCAAAGCCATCCAGTCTTTCTTCAACAACAGGATTCCCAAATTCATTACTGGCCTTCTAATTGCAGTGATTCAATCCGATGCATTAGTTGCCTCTAACCTATTCACATTTTGGGCCATCAATTGCAACTTTCTCATCGTCATCCTCTTGGTGTTCTGCTTCTCTTTTATGATTTTCGAGTATGATAAGAGGGCATATGCCCTAAATCTTAGTGGCACTATCATTTCGGGAGCCATGGCAAGGTCATCTACCTTAGTTGCTGCAAAATTCATTTCTATTGCATTTTTTGGGATTGTATTCACTTTTACTGTTGTGTACTATTTGTCGGTGAATCATCTGTTCAATGAAGCTCACATGAGCCCCAACAGCAATGCAGTAATTTTCTCCACTTTAATGTTGTTTAATTGCAGTGAATTGAAGTACTTCATTTCTGAGAGTAATGATTGCAGTGAATTGAAGTACTTCATTTTTTTTATCATCTTCTTGCAGAATATCCTTTATCGCTCAAGTTCCAATCAGAGGAGTCCATTCCACAATCAGTAGGAGGTTTGTCATTTCACACTCTTCACTGTTTGGTCTTACTAGACTGTTACCGTTGAAGTATTTTGGATTAATATATGTAGTGTCATTGTACTAGTTAATTCATGAAGTCACGGTTAGGTAAGAGTAGTTGGCATAGTAACCAATTGTAGTTTATGAATATGTATGTAATGAAGACCATAAGTAGTCTTCTGTAAGGAAATCCAAAACAGATTGAGATCTCCCTTTTGAATGAAGTAGAAAGTTCCATTTCACAAATGTTCATCCTCCGTTCTACCTCTTCATTCTCCTTCACATTATTTGTCATGAATCAAGCTAAATCTGAATAGTTATTTCATGCACAAATCTTCTTTAGTTACACACCAGAGGATTGATTTCAGCGTCTTATATATTGTTCCTCATGCAGTTGTGTCATTTCTGGAAAAAAATTCTTGTGTAATCTTTCTTAGTGCATTGTAGGTTGGCTTGATTTATGTTTAATATTACAATAGGTCACCCAGGGGTCGTCGATCTAGAAGTCCCAAAAGGAGAAACTGAAGCCTTCACACAACCTGGGACATATCTTAATTACCAGCAAGATGCTTCATAGGAATGCAGACATCCACAAGTGCAGCACATGCAGCATTAATGGCACATGGAAGAAGCTTCGCAGTCTAATCAAGGGAAACTTTTTAGATTTAAGCCTGTACTTGGGAACATCTGAAACTCAACAGGTAGTTCAAAGCTATGAATCATAAAAAGACCAAAAACCAACAAAAGATTCAAAATAAAGTCAAGCGTCGTGCAAGGCTACTTTTGTAAGTTTTGAGTCCGACTAGAAGCATTTATGGACATATCTAATACCACGGGGCTTGTAGAAATATGTACTGTGATATAGTGAGGTGAACTAATGTTGTACATACACATATACTGATAAAATTGCAAACCATAATGCTCAAGGATACGGCACCATCATCATCTATAACCTGTAAAAGAAATGCACAACTTCACATAAGTATAATTTATTCAAAATGCCAAATGTTTGTTATGTTTGTCAAACAATAGAATGAACATTGTAATGATGCAGGTATATAGCAAACCTCTATGTCTCAGTCTCACCTGAATTACAACCGTTGTTGTTGTATTT
The DNA here is from genome assembly GCA_037127255.1 of Persicaria tinctoria. Taxonomy (NCBI): domain Eukaryota; kingdom Viridiplantae; phylum Streptophyta; class Magnoliopsida; order Caryophyllales; family Polygonaceae; genus Persicaria; species Persicaria tinctoria. The sequence continues at coordinate 2,141,587 of JBANSL010000014.1, forward strand.
GGGTTTACAGTCAACATGCAAATGCTCTGCAAGGTTTTCTTCAGTATCATCTCACTCTCCCTCTCAAGTTTCCCTAGAAAGCATAATGTATTCAGTGCATTCGTATTACAAAGTAAACTTAATACTAGAATTTTCTCACTGTCAACAAATGATCAAAGAATAAGGAAAGGCATCCATCATATTTTCCAGTTTTCTCAGTTGTCATTCAATGCCAAATAATTCAATTCCCAGTTCACATTTGCCACACGGAAAGAACTACATACTAGCTTGCAAAATTAAAAATTTCAAGTTTATGAGATGCCATGACAGTAGTTGATTCGATAAAAGACATTCGAGAAATCAGGGCAGAATGAAATAGCAGTACATCCTTATAGCTTTATTGGGGTATGCATCAACACTTAGTTTATAGAAAGAAAACTCACCAATTTGACCTGTTTTAGGCTTCCAAATGACTTCTATTGAGGCCTTCTCTGGATTTTCATTTTTCTTAGTTCCAGCTTTTGGTCCATACACTACAGCTATCACTTTGGTATTCCCTAAGTCAACCAAAATTTGCAAACAATGAAGCTTCATTTAAGTGGGATGACAAAGTCTGAAAGATACACAGAAATTTCTGACCCAAATAAAGATTTTCTTTGTGTAGGTATCAAACCATTTAAATCTCCTATCCTCCGGGCACAATAAAAACCCCAAATTCCATGCAAATGGACTTGTAACGCAAAGGAGAGAATTTAGAGAAGGTTGACAGAATGAAAAGGAAGTACCTTGGCACCAACTAGCAGAGCCATGAGCGCGGTTGAGAACACTCTTAGTGCAGGTGAAAGGCCGTAGCTGGTGGGGCGTTCGACCATCGGTCCTATCGACTTCCATTGCCTCCCAAATCGAAGCTCGAGAGACTATGAAATGGTAAAGCTGCGACCAAAGTGGGACGAGTTTTTAGGGTTTTTCCCCATGGTTTAACAAATGACCAGGGACAGGGCCAGAAAGTTAGGGGGTACAGTTCCGGCAAACATTTAGACAGATGTATTCTTACTTCGGATATCAAATTTATCAATGTCCCTATTCAAATAAAATACAATTGCACACAAACCTAATTAAATATCAATCTCAAATTCACCACACCATCAAAAATGCTAACTTACTGTAATATGAAGATAACCAATTTCAATCTGTACATAATCCAATTTCATCTAATAAGGCCCCGTTTGGTATTGATATCTAGATATCAAGATATCAGATATCGATATCGATATCGGCTGATATCTTGATATCCTTGTTTGGTATACTAAGATATCAAATATCAGATTTAATATCTGATATCTGCTGTTTGGAATAAAATTTCAGGATATCAGATATCAAATGTGTATGTTTGTTGTTAGTTAAAACAATAGCATGAATAGAAAGGATATACTAAAATAAAATAGAGTGTTTTCCAAGTGACACAAGTGTTTTTGCCACCCTACCAACATTTGGCATCCAAAATTTGTACAAAAAAAGATTTGTTAGTTGCCACAAATGTTTGATAGGTAATGCACACACTAGTTCAAGACATGTTAGCAACAAAATGGTCTTGCAATCCCATATCTAACCTTCCCTTCTAGTCATGAGTAACACCCGAAGAGCCAAAACCTTGACTTGTAGCTATGTTACCATGAAATCGTGCAAGAAGCCTTTCGATATACAAAGCAACATAAAATTTCGCCTGAACATTAACTAAATTGTAACACAAAGAGGGGCAAATCTCAGGCAAATTGCAGCATAAAATTGCATAGAAAGAGAGCATACATATAAGCCAAATTGCAGCCTAAAATCGGACAGTTGGAGGGCAAAAATAGCAGTAAAAATTTAAACCAAAAAAACGCAGAAACAAGAGCAAAATCGCAGCCAAATTCCATCCAAAAATTACACACAAAGTTCTCCAGATTTCACCCAACAATCCGCCAACAACAAAGCCAAAAATCGCACAAACCCTAGGAGCAACCAGAAGAGGCGAGAGCAACCCAAAAAATCGCAGCCCTACCCTATATTTCCAAATCGACTCACCTGTAGTGACGAGGAAAGAAAGAGGAGAGAAGAAGAGAAAGAGGAGCGTACCTGAACGAGAGCGAAAAGGAGTATCCAGAAGAGGCGAGAGCGAGAGCGAACACCAGGGAGCAACAGAAGAGAGGAGTGAGGACGGTGATATACTGATATCCATCCTATACCGCCCAAAATAGGGGTATATCAAAATGGGCATGTGATACCCTAAACCTGATATCTAGTATATCACTCGATATCGATATACTCCCGTACCAAACGCCGATATCAGATATCAAGGGGTGATATCTGATATCCGATATACTGATATCGATACCAAACGGGGCCTGAGTCTTGAGAGGAGGCAATTAAATCTCAGGAGCTCCAGAGTTGGGCAGCTGTTGACGGACTAAGAAGCACGGAAACAACCTGAAATAGCAGAGGGAGGGTGAGCTTGAGAACTTACAGACACGTGCTCCATCTCCAAGACACAAACCAAACCACCGAACTAATTCGCAGTTCGTTCACGAACTAGTTCGCTTGAATTCGATGGATTGAGCAAATTCCATATAAACGCTAACGACAAGGCAAGGTTAAAGGTGGCGGCAGGTGAAGATCATAGCAGAGGAGAAAGGTTTGCAAAATATAGACACAAGCACACACAGTACTTACTACAACCCAATTCATTGAAACAAATAAACAAAAACACCCAATCGGTAAGACCTAAACCCTAAAGCTCAAATTGGCCCTATTAATTCAGTACGAGTTCGCGAATTCTTATTCATTCATTGGAAATTTGGAAGTACCGTAAAAGTGGGAAAATTGCACAAAAACTCCCGGCCACATTCAAAAAACATGAATTCAACCAAAATCCAGAGAGAGGAGAGAGGATAGAGAAGACCAACCACACGACCGCACAGAGATTAAGAGCGTCGAGTCGACAATGAGGCAACAACAAGGTGGGCGGCGAGCATGCGACGCTGACAGTCAAGAGGGAGAGAGCGGGTTAGGGACGAGGGAGGGGGGAGTTAGACGTATTAGGGTTTTTGTAAAACCCAAAAATAAATGTAAATATATAGAGCACTGGTTCAATCCGGTCCAAAATAATTTTCCGGTCTTGAGTTATCGGACCGGCCGGGTTTCAAGTGCAGTAATGCAAGTATTTTATTTTCCTAAAGTATAATTTTGTCTATTGACAAGATGAATGATATCAAATTATATTCGGATACTTTTTATTTTTGTAAAACAATCCGAAATACAAAACATTAAAAATTATTACTCCAAATGAAATAAATATGGAAAATTTTGGTTGAGGCTGACAATGTCTGGTTTAGACTTTTCACTTATAAATATCTTGGTCTCAAAAATATTCTCAACCATCATAAGCACGATAACTCATCTTGACAATGGTCAAAGCTCACCCCTTTCATTGATAAATTCAAAACGGGACTAATTTGGTCAATTGGTAATGGGAAATCGGCCAGATTTTGGACCGACAACTAGTTAACAACATCTTCAATTCACTATACACCTGAAGTTCTTGAGCACTACAACAAAAATTCTTATTAGCGGGGAAATTTTTCATCGCTGAAAATTGCGTTTTTGTCGCTAAAGAGATTTGGCAAGGAAATACATTATGGAAAATCAATTATGGAGATGCCCATTAGTTTATATTTAATTTGGGGGTATGTTAGACTCGATCATGATACATATTTTGACCACCGACTTTCAGTGCTTTGCGATTTCAGTAACCTCCCTCCAAGCAAAGTCAGATTTAGTTGTGTATGAACTTAGCAATTCATCCACCCTCGTGCATTATTCATCATTCATGTATATTTTATATTACAATAAAACTTACCCCAAATTCCCTATCTATGCATGGATCAATATCAGTTTACAAAATACAATTCTGAAATATACCTGGTCAAATTTCAACCTGCTCAAGATAACTCCAACAACATCACATTAGAGTTCTACGTTGAGCCTTAGAGGGCATAACTAAGAAGAGTGTAGAGAAATGATCTTCTATCATAAGCATGGTTAGTTGGATAACTCCAAAAACATGACATTTCTGCAAGCATCTCCATGAAATCAACAAACTATTGTTCAATAATCCTATTTGAATGATAAAATACTTATCCAAAGTAGAAGCGAACTATTGTCTCTAAGATGGTTGAGTGTGTGGCAAATCAACCTCTGACGGATTAAGCTTACCAAGCCCGATGGAGATGATGTCATTCAGCTGCTCAAACGTTTGGGGGGGGGGGGGGGGGGGCACACCTTGATCTTTGTATTCCTACAATATCGACATGATGAGCTGCAGGCGACGTGCATGATCAACGGGCTCCAATTGGAAAGTAGACGCTTATCTCGGGAGGCAAAGGCCTTGATGGATGGCAATCTGCTTCTCGAACGACGATCTGAAGACGAAAGGATGACCATGTCTTTGGTACCAAGACATGTAATCCGTTGTTGCTGACCACATAATTGTCTCCCATTGCGTCTGCGTGATGAGTGCGCATCGGTGGTTCACACGGTCCTCCCACTTGCAAGTATCAGGGGCAAATCCAATGTTGTAATTAATGCCCATAATATTCATGTTGACCTACACATGCTGGATTGGGTGCTCAACTGGGATCGTATCACTCCGATCCAACTATCTTAAAACGCAATCAAGGTGGTACATCTCTTCAAGATCTAAACACCTGCCGAAAACGACGCCGTGGTCATCATCATCCACAGCGGCACCGTCGTCATCAATCGGGCGGAGAGGCAGAGGAATCTGAACCCGACGGGGAGCCGGAGCCCGGAAAGGGAGGAGAAGGAGACTGAGGTTGGGAGTCCGGTTAAGAAGAACGACAAGGAACCAGTTTCTTTGGAGCCCACCCTTCCCGACCACTCATCGATGGATATCTCGGCTGAGAACAAATCTATCAATTCAACCACTACCATGGAAATCTCCAGCGAAGAACAACGGTAGGGTGTTCGATCAAAAGGTTGGGAGAACGGGTGCGTTGTTTTTTGTTTTTGTTAGTTTTTTTTTTTGGGAGAATAGTAGGGTGTTAAAAAATCAAAAGGGTGATGTTTTTTTTGCGTATGTGTAATGAGTGCGCATCGGTGGTTCACACAGTCCTCCCACTTGCAAGTATCAGGGGCGAATCCAATGTTGTAATTAATGTCCATCATATTCATGCTGACCTACACATGTTGGATGAGGTGCTCAACTGGGATCGTATCACTCCGATCTAACTCTCTCAAAACGCGATCAAGGTGGTACATCTCCTTCACATCAAAGCACTTGATCGTCCCTTTATAGGACGATCCAACTAAAATCTCGTCTGTAATCAATGGATATGCTTGCCAAGTCACATGTCATGTACACAATGTTGAGCAGAGTTGCACATATTTAGACTAATAGAAATTAATTTGAATAGATTTGTACCTCGGTAACCATCATATAATCTAATAGAGCACGGTAGTAAAAGAGTAATCCCCGTTGATTGGGAGTCTTCTCCTCTCGATGGTGGGCCGTTTTTTGCTAATCATTCACAATCATCAAACGCCGCGCTAAATCCCCGTGTAACTTTATAAAATATGTCCAAATCCAGTACCCTATACACTCCTACCCTACAATCCCTTACCCGTACCCTAGACCAGTAGGCAGTAGCCCTACCCGTTCCTATAACCATGACCATGAAAAGACGACATCCCCAAGAATGATGAATCGGCCAACTAACTCCCGCCGGCGAATCCCGCTCGGCTCGGCCAAGCTACTCCCGTTCCCGCCGTCGATGGAACTTCGACTGCTCCCGAGCCCGAGGTAGCCGCCGACCACCGCCCGACAGTGGTCATACAGGTGTACCTCGGGTACACCTGCCGGAAACACCACCATGGTCATCACGGTCCATAGCAGCACCGTCGCCATCAATCGGACGGAGAGGCAGAGGAATCTAAACCCGACGGGGAGCCGGAGAACGGAAAGGGAGGAGAAGGAGACTGAGGTTGGGAGTCCGGTTAAGAAGGACGACAAGGAACCAATTTCTTTGGATATCTCGGCTGATAACAAATCTATCAACTCAACCACTACCATGGAAATCTCCAACGAAGAACAACGGTAGGGTGTTCGATCAAAAGGTTGGGAGAACGGGGGCGATGTTTTTTGTTTTTGTTGGTTTTTTTTTTAAATTGGTAGAGTGTAAAAAAATCAAAAGGGTGATGTTTTTTTGCGTATGTGTGATGAGTGTGCATCGGTGGTTCACACGGTCCTCCCACTTGCAAGTATTAGGGGCGAATCCAATGTTGTAATTAATGCCCGTAATATTCATGTTGGATGAGGTGCTCAAATGGGATCGTATCACTCCGATCCAACTGTCTCAAAACGCGATCAAGGTGGTACATCTCCTTCAGATCTAAGCACTTGATCGTCCCTCTATAGGACGATCCAACTAAAATCTCGTCTGTAATCAATGGATATGCTTCCCGAGTCACATGTCATGTACACAATGTTGAGCAGAGTTGCATATATTTAGATCAATAGAAATTAATTGGAATAGATTTGTACCTCCGTAACCATCATATAGTCTAATAGAGCACGGTAGTAAAAGAGTAATCCCCGTTGATTGGGAGTCTTCTCCTCTCGGTGGTGGGCCGTTTTTTGCTGATCATTCACAATCATCAAACTCCGCGCTGAATGCCCGTGTAACTTCATAAAATATGTCCAAATCCAGTACCCTATACACTCCTACCCTACAATCCCTTACCCGTACCCTAGGCCAGTAGGCAGTAGCCCTACTCGTTCATACAACCATGACCATGAAAAGACCAGATCCCCAAGAATCTGACGAATCGGCCAACTGACTCCCGTCGGCGAATCCCGCTCGGCTCGGCCAAGCTACTCCCGTTCCCGCCGTCGAGGGAACTTCGACTGCTCCCGAGCCCGAGGTAGCCGTCGACCACCGCCCGACAGTGGTCATATAGGTGTACCCGCCTTCGGTTACACCTGCCGGAAACGCCGTCGTGGTCATCACCGTCCATAGCGGCACCGTTGTCATCAATCGGGCGGAGAGGCAAAGGAATCTGAACCCGACGGGGAGCCGGAGCCCGGAAAGGGAGGAGAAGGAGACTGAGGTTGGGAGTCCGGTTAAAAAGGACGACAAGGAACCAATTTCTTTGGAGCCCACCCTTCCCGACCACTCATCGATGGATATCTCGGCTGATAACAAATCTATTAACTCAACCACTACCATGGAAATCTCCAGCGAAGAACAACGGTAGGGTGTCGATCAATAAAATCAAGCACCCTAAAATACTCTCCCCTCTCTCTTACATTGGCTATGGGCCTGAAATAGATCGGCCTCAACATCCATCGATCCACCCACGACCTCAAATTAGTCCCATTCCCCACTGTCCAATAACACCTCTCGCTCCCACAGATCGAATACTCCGCCAAGCATATCTATATATATGCATAAGATATATAATTTGACCCAATTTTGTTAAATATAAATATTATATTGAATTCTTGCAAGTGTAAAGTTATCTTCAATTAGAACATGTCAAAAGACTTGTATCCATTAATTAAACAAAAATGGTACAGAATAATCATCTCAAATTATAGAGGTCATACATATATGAATGGTCTAACCAAATAAAACATAGGAAAATCACAAATAAAAAAGGGGTTCATCTCAAAGCCGATAAAAACACAATAGATTTTTTTTTTTGATTAGGTAAAAATTCGAAGGTCAGACAGACCTGACTCATCGAGAGGCCGATCAAAGTCGGCAGACGGTGAACCGTATAACAGAGCAAACTAAAGACAGAAATACAAATAACAAGCGAAATAAATCAAGCAGAAAGAAACTCTACAACCATTTCAAGAAGACCAAACACCCGAAACGCTGAGGAAGGATAACCACGATAGATTGATAGAGGTCAGAAACATCTCTTGAGGAGCTCATCCTATCCATTCACACTTGGGGTATCAGTTTCGGTACCACTCTAATAAATGAGCGGAAATGAGGATTTGAACTGAAGACTAAAATCAGTCAAATTCCCACCCTATACCAACTAAGCTAGCTAAGCACGTTACTTGATATTTCATCAAGAAGGCATATATAGGTTATTGAATTAACTGAAGAATGAAGATAACTTACAAATGTAGAATATAGAAAGAGAATTATATAATTACAATGCAAATGTGTGTGAATTAAGTGAGTCAAAAGTGTCAAGAGTGGGTGGTGTTGAGGGTGAGCTGGGCTCGAAGATGGAGCATGTCGTCGATGAAATACTGAGCGCCAACACTCATGGAGCGGGTCAGCAATGGTGTACCGGTGAAAGTGCAGTTATCGGCCCTGAGTTTGGTCCGGAAACCCCCCTCCATAAGTACCGCAAACTGGTAATCAATCGTAAGCGTTCCCGGACCTCCCTGCATAACCAAATACATAACCAAGTGGTCGCGGGAGGTGCAACAAAGGTCCAGGAAAAACCATTTTCCGCCTAATTTGAATCCCTGAGAATAGCGCTGTTTTGCCAGGAATAGATTCTCCCTATCTTTGGGCGTTAAGCACAAGTAGACGGCGATTGAATTACCGTCGGATTGTAGCTGCACCACCTTCACAGTACTGCTCGTAAATGCTGCGTATCAAATACAAGTCTTCGGGGGTAGATGGGTCATCTTTGACACTCATGATGTGTTGCCTTTGCCCATAGGGGAATCCGGCGTTCAAGTGGAGGGATTCCAACATGAGATTCAACACTGCTTCGGTGTCAAATCTTTCATGCTTCGCTCGGATATCCTCCAGGTAAGTCATACTTAGGTATGGGAAATAGATGAAGCGAGCCAGTCGCTTGGTGAGGATTTCTTGACGCTCTTTCCGTTCGGGATAGTGTTTACGAGCCCACTTCAATATGAAAAGGTAGAGGTCGTCTTCTGTTCTCACTCTGAGGCCGTCGCTTCCGAGCACAGCCTCTAATGCACAAAGTGGCAAGGCCATGGCCATCGTCACCTCTTCGGACCTTCAAATGAACCGATCATAACATATCATATCATATATTGATCGATCAAATATATATGATCGAATTGATCAAACTTACTTGGTGAAATCTCTTATTACTCTTAACAAAATACTGTATCGCAACCTCTTTAAGTGGTTCAAGCAAGTCTCCGAGCACCGAAAGACGAGAAGGAAGGTGGAGGTATAAAAGCGCATCTTCAAAGGAGGATAAGGGTTTCTTCTGCAGCAAATTGCAACAATATGAAACACAAGAAGCAACCTCCAACCTGTCGGCAACCACCAACACGTTCACCAAACAGGGGACTGAATCTGTACTCAACTCGTGGGTATACATAAACTTTAAGACCTCTTCCAAAGCTTCTTCCTCTACTCTCCATCGATGATCGATCCATATCACCAAAACACAAGACTATCAAAATTAAACCTCAATATAAAATAAAGCGAGATCGATTATGTATATATCTGAACTTACCAGATGGGTTGATCTTCAAGGTCACATGGGTCTGTGTTGATTCTCTCATGCCATTTCTGAATAGCTACAATACATCACCAATTTAATTAGCAGCTTTAAAGGTTAACTTACTAAAGTAAAAAAATTAAGGGAAAAAAATAGCTTACCTTGTAGAAAAAGGGGCTGTGTATTGATAAGATGTGAGAACTTACATGAAAAGCTAAGATCATGGTCCAGTGTACATACATATGCAATGCAAGAAACGTATTATCAAATTAAAGTTTAAAACTGAAAAAGAAAAAAGAGCAACCAACTAATTAAGAAAGATTGAAACATACCTAATTTGGGGTTATCGGAGCCTTCTGAATCAGATTTGGGATGTAGATTATCGTCGGCGTCGTTAGAGGCAGAGATGGTCTCCACACGGAGCACCCTATCGGAAAATCCCTCGTCGTTAAACGCGCTTAACGCAAACTCTATATGCCTTTCCATCGATCAATCGATTGATAACAACCTAATTAATTAATTTGTAATATATTATTTAGTGGAATTACTGATCAGTGCTAATTAAAATAAACAAATTTAAGCCTTACCACAATATATATATATAAATTGACGGAAATCGGTATCTAAAATAAATCTCAACTTTACCTACCTTGATCGTTGCAATATATAAATTGACGGAAATAGGTTTTGAAGAAGGCGTGGGATAAGGCATGTGCGACGAAAAACGCGGTGATTGTGGTGCCTAAGGGCAGGACTTACTCCGCCAAGAAGCTCATCTTCTCGGGTCCTTGTGTCTCCGATATCGCTATGGAGGTAATTAATCATTCATATACCTAACAATGTAACTCAACACTACTACTACTTAATAAGAACACGTTACTATTTATTAACTATATGAATCTTTTGTAGATACGAGGTACAATCCGAGCTTCCGCCAAAACGCCTTATTTTTCCGTTGATAGGCGGCATTGGATAATATTCAAAAACGTTAACGGACTGACCGTCACCGGAAACGGCACCATCGATGGCAACGGCGAGATTTGGTGGAACAACTCTCGCAAAATCAACAAACAACGTGTAAGTCGATCGATCTTAACCTAACTATATAATTTTGGTATTTATATGATCGTATATACTAATGTTTTTGTTTTTTCTGTTTTACAGCCGTGCAAACACGCTCCTACTGTAAGTGATTTGAATCCTTTGTACTGTTTTTTTTTTGTTTAGTCCAACTCGCAAATACATTATAGTAACGCTTTTTTTGCGACGGAACAGGCGATGACGTTCTACGGTTGCAAGAACGTGACAGTGGAGGAAATAACGGTGAAGCACGCGCAACAGATGCATCTAACGGTAGAGGATAGCGTCAACGTAATGCTTTCAAAAGTGACGATTTCTTCACCTGGTCACAGTCCAAACACCGACGGCATCCACGTCACCTCTTCACAAAACGTTTATATAGTTGACTCTCACATTGCAACCGGTACACTTTTATTTTACACATTAACTACTGTCTACTTTTAGTACCTAACTTGATATTTATGTTACAGATTTTAATTTGTTTTTTTTTTTGGTTGATTTATAGGAGATGATTGCATATCGATAGTGTCAGGGTCATCTAATGTCCAAGCCACGGACATCACCTGTGGGCCCGGCCATGGAATCAGGTACTTAAACCGTCGCTTTTTAATAATTTGCGAGTTCGAATTATGTCGTTGTGAATTGAGTTTTGAAATTCGGATGTGCAGTATTGGAAGCCTAGGAAAAGATGGAGAAAGGGTGGAGGTTTCAAACATACATGTAAACCGAGCAACACTATCCGGTACCACCAATGGTGTTCGAATCAAGAGTTGGCAGGGAGGTTCGGGTTATGCAAGAGACATCACATTCGAGAACGTAGAAATGAAGAACGTGACGAATCCCATCATCATAGACCAAAACTACTGTGACCACCGAAAATGCTCCAAATCGGTAATGTTACACTTAATCTCATCAATCAAAATCAACCTACTTTCTATATTATCTCGAAATTTCTTCTAACGGTAGTAATGTAACAAAAATATGCAGGGATCCGCGGTCCAAGTGAGTCAAGTGACATACCGCAACATCCATGGAACGAGCCATTCGGATGAGGCCATCAATTTAGATTGTAGCGAGAAGTATCCTTGCGAGGGGATTTCATTCGATAATGTCAACTTGGAAATGGAAGGAGGTGATCACGGCCACAAGAAAGCCAAAGCTACTTGCAAGAACGCCTCAAATCTGAGGAGGTATGGACGCGTCGTCCCTGATTGCTGAACACAAGCATGTTTACACCTACGAGTTGGCAAGAAGAAGATTCATGTAGCGTACATTCATTACGTTTATATAGATGATTTTATTCATATGTATATAAGATAGGTTTATGAAACATTTTAATTTTAAGATAGGTTTATGAAACATTTTAATTTTCTGTTTTATGTCAATGGATTCTGGTTGTTAATATAAAGAGCTTTGATTGTTTTGGTTTTTACTTATTGCAGTGTGGTCAGCATTTATTTAAATGAACATTAATTATAATTTATAATACACAATATTTGTTGGAGATGTAAATGAGTCGGTGGGACCTTCTATTGCCAATTGGTTTTAGAATGAAAAAAAACAAATATATAATTTCAACAATTGTCGCTATTGTAACTTGTACGTCTATTTTTGTTGGATTTAATCGATTATATCGAATTTATTGTTGGTTTCTAGACATTTTAATTTGACAATGGAATCATTTTCCTTTGATTAATAAAAATATTTAATACTACTCAACTAACCCTAACCCTATAATTTGAATTCCTCTCCATCTTCCCCGGGTTGATCAACCGCGAACAAGACGCATCAGATCAGATCGGTATTCATTTTCACATGAATCTCCAGGTCTGCAGATGGCAGGCGATGTTGTTGAGATTTTGATCGGTTAAATCCAATCCGCGGATCAATTTTGTTGTTGTTTTATGTTGTGGATTAGAAATCGGAGACGGAAATCTCAAGGCCAGGGCCAAAATCGATTACATGTTCAAGGTGGTCTTGATCGGTGACTCCGCCGTCGGTAAATCTCTCAGCTCATTGCGCGTTTCGCCAAGAACAAATTCAGTACACGATTGGTGTCGAATTCCAGACGAAAACGCTCATCATCGATGAAAAGACCGTTAAGGCTCAGATTTGGGATACCGCCGGCGCCGGCCAAGAAAGGTTCGAAATTTTCTACAATTCCTGATGTTTGTGCTTATTTGATTAAAGTGTAGACACAGGTACAAGTATTGGTACTCGATCTGTGTGATTCATACAGATTGATATGAGTAATTGAAGTTTTGTTACTCGATTTGTAGAATTGCAATACTCCTTCAATCTGTTCAAGCTTAGATTATGGTTTGATTTTGTAGCACACATCATCTGTTACATTGTTTGGGTTGAGTTGGAATCAGATCCCCGCATTGACTCTATAGCCAGATAACAAAATCAAATCAGATTTTGTAGCACACATCATCTGTCATAGAAACTTGTTCATTAGGTTCTTTGATTTCTTCTTTGCCTTCCTTTTGATTCCTATATGTATAAGAAGATGATGGTGTGTACATTGACTCTATAGCCAGATAACAAAATCAAATCAGATTTTTAGTGATTGTTACATTACATTACATCACATGAAACTCATCCGAATCTTCAAATTTTGGGATCAATTTTTTCTTCCTCCCATCTCAGACAACTGCGACACTGTCGGTGTGAATGAACATCACATTCTACTCTTCAAAGTACTCTTCGAAGCAATTTGAATCATATCACGGATTCTTGGATCACCCTTATAATTGGGCCTTTGTAGCGCCTGAGTTTGGATTAGGTGGCTTGTGGGTCAGATATCGAATGACAGAGACCTGAAAGGAATGTGTTTCTTCAATGTGTTTACTTTGTCCGCATCTCCTCCACTCTCTCTTGCTTTTATGGGTTACCGGCGCTATGGAAAATTTTGACTGAACATTGACGAACCTAAGCTCTCTAGTAGGAGCCAGGAGGGTGAGGAAGGGAGCCATCCCACGAGATTCCTAAGAGCATCCCCAAGAGATGCTCCATTTTGGAGAATGTTGGGCTTATTTTTGGCCCAACAGATTCCCTAATCCATTCTCCAAAATAGGGATTGGAGGTGAAAAATAGGTTGCCTTCCCTATATTTGCAGCAATCCCTATTTTTTTAGCGTGCTTTCTCCTTCAACAGTCAATGACGGTTAGCGTCAATTTCCTCTTTCAACAATCAGTTGCAGTGATAGTTCGGAGGCCTAGGTTCAACGTTCCATCCCTTTCGAGATCGAAGGGAGGAAGAAGAACCTCGCCGCAGTTCAGTTCGGAAGCGGGGTCGGAAGCACGGGGATGGTGGAGGGCAGTGGGGTGGCGGCGGTCTCGGCGGCGATCAAGGCTGACCAAAGTCGAATTTCCCTTTCTCAAAACGTTCCTTCCCTTTCGAGATCGACGGGAAGAAGAAGAACCTCGTCGCAATTCGGAAGCGGGGCCGGAAGCGCGGGGATGGTGAAGGGCAGTGGGCGGCAGCGGCAATCAAGGCTGACCAAGAAACCTCGCTTCAATTAGGTCTTCAAAAGACTTCTCAAATTAAACCTACTGTCTTCCAAATTATGATCAATTGAGATCTTCAATTGTGATCACGTTCATCTTCAATTGTGATCACACTTCAATTGACGGACGCCACAACCCACAGACTTCCACTTTATAATTAGGTTTGATTATACACCCGTTCATCCTAAATTCCTAATTAGTGCCATGAATTAGGGATCTTTTTTATGCTTATTATTCCATGACTTTGTGTTATATGTTTCTACTAGTTGTGATCACGTGGAAATGAAATTGTGAGATTCTTCTCTCTTTGAATTAAGCATTTATTTTGTTGGAAGCACAATTAGTTAGTTCATTGTTTTTGAGAGATTATGTATGCTTTGTACGAAATTGGGGTGACTTTATAATTGAGCTCTTTAAATTAAGAAACCCTAAATTGTCATCTTCAACCAAAATGATTGGTTTAATTTGATAAACACCTGCAGATATAAACCCTAAATTAAGGATGAAGGTGAGTTGTTGGAATTTTCATTAAAATTTTAATTAAAAATTAATTTATAATTCTCTAAAATGGAGAATATGTTGGAATTAATGCACAAAATATTTGGAGAAGATGAGTTTTGATTCTCCATTTTCTAAAAAATTTGGGGAAATTGTTGGGCATGCTAAGTAGTGATGGCCTTCATCTTGCTGCGAGCACAGAAGCACCTCTAATGGTTCTGAAGTCAAATGCATTCACGTCGCTATTGCAAATTTGCAGTCTTAAGAGTTTGTGTGACAGGGAGCTAAATTGCATATAGCTCAGTGTGGAGCAAATAAAAGGCTCAGTAAAACACAAATTGAACAGAGAAAAAAAAAGGCAGTAAACTCATTTACTAAGAGCTCAAGTTGCAGACTTGCAGCTTTAAGTTCAATTATCTGTCACAAAATTCCTTCTCCAGGTTAATCTCAATTACTGATCCCACCTATGCCCCACGAATGTAATTATTAAAAGGGCTGTCCATTGATCAAAGTAAAACAGCGTCTTACCTGTGAAGATGTAATGACCATGGAAATGGGATACGACTAAATGTTTTCTCCTGGAGGGAGCTCCGCGAGCTTGGGTTGAGTACCCAGCACTCGCTCCATATCCAACCGGACCTCTATGTTTCGGATGCTGTAGCCAACCACCATCAACCAATACAAAAGCTTCGCTAGTTCAGTTGCATTCGTCTCTGTTACATTTGTCTGCACAATACACATCAACAATAAATGTCAATTCTCTTGCACATAGACGTTGCCAATATATGAACTTTGAAAGATGACTTGTTTACAACTTGAAGCATCAAACCTTCATTTGCTGCTCTGAAACGGCTAAAAGGCGTTTTATGAATATATTCATGGCCAATATAACATCTTCACCAGCACTACTTGTCAAATCCTACACACAAATAATCAGAAAAACAAAATGTCAAGAGATGCTCTAGAGTTCAATTTTCCAGCATCTTCACCAGTGGTTTGAAGGGCATGCAACTAGTGGCGAAGGCCGTATCTATAGCAGCTTTACTCAGTTAGAGACTAAGAGACAAGGGTTCATGAATTTTATCAACAGATGCACATCAACACTAAAATGAACATTTCTAATCACAGCGTGAAAATACTAGAAGATGACTGAGATACGAAGCACCAAAAACCGTCCATAACAAAAGGAAGCAGAGGGGAAAAAATAGAATCTCTGAATCCAAACCTTCAAATTTTGAGGTTCAAGCGACTTTAAGTACTCTAACAATTCATCCAGCGGCAGGCTTCCTTGCAACTTGACGATTCAATTCTTCTATCTCTGCTTCAAGCAACTCAATGTACTTCACAGCATCCATCTTTTCAGGACCTGAAACATTACTCCAGCTAATAACTTCCCCCAACACTTTTTTCTGTGTACCTGGAGCAAAATCTGGGGTTTCCTGTGACATAAAACTGAAGACGTCAAACTCTTTGATACGTTGGAATCATACACCATACACGAGCATAGACACAGAGAAATATAGAAGAGACCACCTTCTGCCCTTGAACATCAGGTAGAGAAACCTGATCCAAACTTTGCTCTAGCTCCATTCGGAACTCTGCATTTCTAAACATATACCCAGTCATTAAGATGCTGTACATGAGCTGTGCAAAATTTTCAGCAACCTGAAACAAATGGGATATTTACTATTGCTCAGAGAAGTATCATGCATGCATCCAGCTACAGTTGCTGGACGCAGAAGCATCTGAGATTTGTGGAGGAAAAGTAACTTACAGTAGTGACTGTTACGGCAAAAAATTGTGGAGGTAAAGTACCGATCATATTGGTAACTGTTTGGCGCATTGCATCGACCACCTAACAGACCACACAAACACAACATGAAGAAGATCACTCTGAAAACCAAATAGAGAATCACTTGATGAAAACTAAACAACCTAAAAAAGACTGCAGACCTGCTGAGGGGCTCTCTTTATAAACAATTCCATGAACTCTGGCTGCACATTTTTTACATATTCCAATAAAATATCCCTCCGGCTTTTTGGCTGTCAAAGAAACAAGAATTAAATGATAGAACGGTTCAGTTTGGCCAACTTATGATTCAGGAGTCCATATAAGAAAACATGACATCCTACATGATCCCTGCATATCAACTCCGGGTTTGTAATATATTAAACCAACAACAGTCAACTAACCCACACACTTATAGAAACATGAGGCAATCCATAAATGTTGCAGTAGAGTGTGCCCTAAGTGCAACTGCTAAACTGGTCAATTTACAAGGCACAACTCCAAGATATTCGCCATGGGAAATACCATATCAACTGTGGAAATATGTACACTACCATCTCTCCTAGCAGTTCACATCCAACAAAAACTCATTGCATAGAGCATAAGTTAGAAAGCAGCTACAACTCAACCACAGAGAAGACGGAAATCAAAACCCCCAAATAAAAGCCAAAAGCTGATTAACCTAATGATAATCATCCAGTTCAAAACGTTAAATTTGGTTGAAGCAAACACAAATACCGAATCGAAATATTCGTAAAACCTAAATAAAAATCTCAATTGAGCAACACAACAGAGAGAGGAATACCGCAGAGCCATTAGTTGAGAGCTAATCGACCACCGGAGGTCACTCTCCTGGGAAAGCTCGCCGAGAAGGCTGAAATACGAGGTGGATTTGAAAAGCAAACAGGAAATAGACGAGGGGAAGAGGAGAGGGATAATGTAGACAGCGACTGTACAGTCAGCAAAGACATCTCGACTCGAGTTGCTGCTTCAACCTCCTCGGAAACCCTAATCCGGCATTAACTACGATACGAGCAACAACAATGAAAGTGGGGGAGAGCTATGGAGGGAAGGAACTTGGAGGGTAGCAGGTTCGGACGGTGGCGATTGGTTGTGCTCGTACAAAGTCGCCGTCCGTCGGAGGGTGGATACTTTTTAAGGTTAAATTGGATAATGCTACCGCCCCCGTAGATGTGCAAAGCACTAGAGTGGTTCGAGAGGGTTAGACCTTCACTGGGATACAATGAGTGATCTGATAGAGCCGGCAAGTCGGTCGTTCGGGTCGGGCCACTAACGGGTCGGGTCAGTTTGGATAAAATTTATGGTCGGGTACTGGTCGGGTTGGGTTCGGTCAAAATGAATTTTAGATTGGTCGGGTTTCGGATTAAATCGGGTCATGCCTATTCGGGTTCAAGTCAAAGCGAGTTGGGCTCGTTCGAGTTTCGGGTCAAGAGGCGGGTCGGTCTCATTTGAGTTTCGAATCAAAGTGGTTATAGTTTGTTTGAGTTCGGTCGAATCATATTCGACCCGTTTAGATAATTAGGTTGATTTTGACTCGGTTGAATACTTAAATAAGTAATTTACTTAAAATAAATGATTTTGACTCGGTTGAATAGTTGAATATGTAATTTTGACTCGGTTTAATACACTCATTGTCATCGACTCATCTGTTGTTGGCCGATTTTCAAAAAAGTCATAATCAAAAATTCGGTATTCGACAACATCGTCATTTTTTAAACATTTAAACCAATTGATCGGTGCTATAATTAAATCAAATTAATTGTACATTTAGGATTAAACTTATTTTAACTAGCAAGTTGCAAATTGACTTATTTTTTATTTGACTATATCATTGGCCCATTTCATTTTCAATGCCCATTTCATTTTTTAGTTTTTGGTCAATTAGTTTTTTTCATTATTATTATTAGTTTTTAACAAATCTATATATAAATAATTAATTCTATCAAAATATAATAATCTATATATAACCTTAATTTAGAAGACTTTGCTTACGTGTCAATCTTAGAGGAGTTTTAGGAATATTGACCAATTATGTTTTTTTCCTTGATTTTTTTATTTCTCCTTTTCTCTTTTTTTTCCATTAATTTTTTTAATCCTCCATTCTCTTTTATTCTTAACATATTTATTAGCATCTATATATAACCTTAATTTATAAGACTTTGCTTACATGTCAATCTTAGAGGAGTTTTAGGAATATTGACCAATTATGTTTTTTTCCTTGATTTTTTTATTTCTCCTTTTCTCTTTTTTTTCCATTAATTTTTTTAATCCTCCATTCTCTTTTATTCTTACCATATTTATTAGCAATCTATATATAACCTTAATTTAGAAGACTTTGCTTACGTGTCAATCTTAGAGGAGTTTTAGGAATATTGACCAATTATATTTTTTTCCTTGATTTTTTTATTTCTCCTTTTCTTTTTTTTTCCATTAATTTTTTTAATCCTCCATTCTCTTTTATTCTTAACATATTTATTAGCAATTGGCCTTAATTCAAAACATTGAATTCAATCTAATATAACCATTAGGCTTAAATCACATTTATGTACTAACTATATATATATAACCTTAATTTAAAAGACTTTGCTTACGTGTCAATCTTAGAGGAGTTTTAGGAATATTGACCAATTATGTTTTTTCCTTGATTTTTTTATTTCTCCTTTTCTTTTCTTTTTCC
Organism: Persicaria tinctoria; assembly: GCA_037127255.1. Lineage (NCBI taxonomy): Eukaryota > Viridiplantae > Streptophyta > Magnoliopsida > Caryophyllales > Polygonaceae > Persicaria > Persicaria tinctoria. The sequence goes on from JBANSL010000014.1 coordinate 2,160,653, forward strand.
CATTAATTTTTTTAAATCCTTCATTCTCTTTTATTCTTAACATATTTACTAACAATTGGACTTAATTCAAAACATTGAATTCAATCTAATATAACCATTAGGCTTAACTCACATTTATGTACTAACTATTGAGTTTAATTCAAAACATTGAATATAATTATTAGTTGTGACACATCACATTTAAATGCATGATTCAGATTTCAAAATTTCAAAAAAAGCTACAATGATACTGATATTATTATTACTGGGTGATTGAAAATATCTACATTTATGTATTATACTTTAGACGAGATATACAAAAAATTATTTCAGAATTATAAGATACATTTATGGTAAAGTTTTTTTTATCTTAACTTTTATTAGTATTTTATAATATATTTATATATATTATTAATATTTTAGTTTTAAAAAACCGCGGCATGGCGCGGGAATTGTACTAGTATAGATAAAAATAAAATAACAACTACAAAATTATTGATTTAGATATAAATAATTCTTTCCACAAAAAAATAATCACGTATCATAATTCATACAAATTATGGAATATGGACAAATAGAATAACCATAAATATGAAATCTAATAGAATTATTATACTTATATTTATAAAAAGAAATCCATTTATAAAAACCGAAAACTACTAGAATTAATAGAATTTTTTAGGTGAAAAAAAACTCTTAAAGAGTTAGATTTATGAAAATTAATAGAATTATTAACACTTAGTTATGAAAAGCCTTGCTTTGTAAGGGTCTAATAGTTACTATCCAAGATCTAGACACTTATAAGTCTGATTGCATCAATTAGTTTTGATTTATACATGTAATCTTTACATAAATCATAGCTGACATATTAGGAGTAATACCCAATTTATCAGGAACTCATTCTTGTCGAAATTAAATGACTTTTGGTGATTTCGTAGCAATACTCGATATTGAAATCGTTATTTTCTTTGGGTAATTCAGTCAGTTTTGTTTTTCAATTCCTTTCAGATTTAGATTGCTTATTTTATTGAATGAGTATTTCATAAATGTTGTGATATTGTTGTAGATTTTAGTCATGAAGATGTTGAGAACTTGAGATATTGAGATGTTTGCTTATTCTCATAAACTTGTGCTAAAATAAAAAAAACCATTTAACATTCAAGCATTAAAATGTTGATGTTAAATAACCATTTCAAGTTGGGTCGGGTTGGGTTCATAGTCGGGTCGGGTTTAGAGTCGGGTTTATCTGTGTTCGGGTCGGGTTCGAGTTACGAATAACTCCAGATTTTCGGGTTTCGATCGGGTTCGGGTGAGTCGGGTTTTCGGGTCGGGTCAGATTTTGCCAGCTCCAAGTCGGACAATGATGATTAGGACAAACCACGATTCGCAATGTATCTGAGGTCAATGTATCCGCTAGATTGACAGTATTTAAGAGACGTTTTGCAAGCTTCAACTCTTCAAGCGATACACAACTCTCAAGCATTCATCGGCAAGCAGAGTGATCTTCTCTTGCATTCAACCCCCCTTCTAGAGTATTTCTATTCTATCTCTTATTGTGTTCTTCATACTATTACAATTTTAATGTAAGGTAAGCGACGAGTGAGGCACCTTCCACCAAATATCAAAGCATCGTCCCTTTGTCACCGGTCCCTTCGTTGACCTCCCGGAAGACATATTGCAAGAAACATCAACAAATCCTACTAGTTTGTGCTACTTAAACATTACCCAGACTCATTTTCTTTTGCTGCTTTCATTTCGGTTTTCATTATTTTTTCACTTTCTTACCACTCAGTCCCAACTTTGCTCTAATCAAACTAAGGGCGTGTTTGGCAACGGGACGGGATAGGTGGAGGAGGATGGATTTTTTAGGGTAGAAGGGGTGGGGGTGAATTTTTGGGGTGGACGGGGTGAGGATTTGAAGTCAGTTTAATCTTTTTTGTGTTTGGTTGTATTTTGATTGTTAGGAGGATGGAGAAGTGAAAAAAGTCCAAATTACCCACACTAACCCAAATAAGATAACGAAAATGCCCAATACCCTAAAAGTGATTTCTTCATCTTTTTCGATTGTCTCTACTCTATCCCAGTCCCAAATGGATTTGCCGAAACCCTCTCTGGGTAAAGGGTCGGATGTGGCAAGCTTGTCGAACCGGGATTCAGTCATCGGCAAATTCGCTCTTGGGAAGCACGTTCAATCGGCGTCGGTGGTGGGTGGCGGTGTCGGTGGTAGGCGGTTGTGGTGGTCGGTCGACAAGGGCATCAGATGAGGACTTAGATGAGGGTTAGTGGCGGCGGTAGGGGGAGGAGAGAGGGAGGAAGGTTGAAGATGATGGGGGTAAATTTGGGACATTTCCATTCCCACCTTCCTCCTTTTCCTAGGTTCCATTCCCATCTCATTTTTTGGTGTTTCATTCCCATCTCCATCCCCTTCCATCTACCTCTATCCCGTTGCCAAACATGCTGCCACTGTTCCCAAAGCCCACCCCCACCTCTTCCATCACCTCCCACCCCCAGCCAACACGCCCTAAATGACTGCATATAACTAATTAGAAAATAAAATTGATTTCAAGGGGAGCAGTTGTTGCACTATGACAGAGTGAAGGCAAAACAAACCAAATTGAACGTAACCAGGTACTCAACATAGTTAAATTTACACAATTAAATTTAGACAATTACACTTGTCGAATATGATATAATAAGCATATAAATTAAAGTGTCCAAAATTTTTCAGCCCCTGAAGGAGGCCAAGGGCAAGTGTTAACCAAAATCAGCAGGGAAAAATAAAGGTGCAAAAGCACTAAATCGGAACCAGAGCTTCATTCCCAGTAGTGGCAACAGAAGGGGATCCCATCGCCATGTTAAGGAAGAACCTTTCTTGCTTCGTAAAAAGACTTGTCTCCATCCCTCAATCAAGTGTGGAATATGGGAAATCGACGTACTTGGGATAAGAACGCTTGTATAAGTTCATGCATACTGTGTCGTTCTGCTGAAGGACCCCGTTGAATATGCTTTTCATTGCCCCTGCAAATCAAACATCCAAACGCGTCCATACGTTAATTTGTGCATCTGAGAAGGGGCATAGATTCCATAAAGGCATAGAAAGAAACAGAGTTATCATACCATGTGTACCAACAGGCTCCTTCACACGGCCACGACGTCCACCTTTTGTATACACCTCCACAGGCTGCAAGATTTAATCCCACAAATAATACTCAGATCACGACAAACATCCCCACATGATGCAAAAGAAGCAGCAAAAGATACACATACCTTGAACCATTTCACGTCCTCAGGGTTGTGGAACATATATCTAACTGTTGCTTTAACCTTAGAAACGCGTTGGGGGTATCTGCAACATATCATACAAAAAAAAAAAAACAATCTGCTTAGCACAAAACATATTTCTCAAGGTATATAAATCTACAGATCAGAAGCTTACCCTGTCAAGATGATCTTCTTAAGAACTATCCTATTGGGGTCTACACTTCTCAATGTACCTGCAGCAGCAACAACAGAAGCACCTCCATCTGTATTCTTCATGGCAATCAAAGGAAGCGGTGTAAGTAGCACTGGCGCATAAACTGAGGCAATGGAGAAGCGTCCAGCATGGAGGAATTTTTCCATCTTGCTCTTGTTTGAATTAAAACTGTCTGACGAAAATATTGGCCTATACCAAATTGTCAAGGGTCAATTATTTTGTGAGTTTGAAACAATGAAAAAGGGGAATATAATGGGCCATCAAATGCAATGTGACAATTCACCTTGCAACAAATTGTCGAAAACCAACATGAAACACTAATTCCTCTTTGCTTTTTATGGGCTCAGTGTAAGAATCATGCTTCTTTATGCTGAAAAGGCAGATTCTTTTTGTCAGAATTCACAAAAAAAATCTCGTCATAAAAATCTACCCTTGATATGAAAAATAAAATGGTATCACATATGGCATACCTGAAGTGGAGAACAGACATCTCTGATTCATGTTTAAAAAGGCCACATGCGATTACAGGCATTGAATTTGCACGAGTACAAATTTTTAAGGCAACCGATGTTGGTACTTCCTTGACATGGATTCTTGCATACGAACCAACGGATGCACATTGGTTGCTGTCTTGTTCGATTGTCAATGCATCAGCAAGTGCCTTCCTTGTAGTCCTTGCAATGTTTGCAAATTCAAACAGCCTAGCATATTCAGGAGGCAAGGATTCCTAAATAAAGAAAAGTTAGTGTTACTATTAACCTAACCTTTTAAGATGTGTAACGTAATTCAAATCATCAAACATAACTCACTTTAGGGTCCCAGGAAGAAGTTTTAAAAGACTTGAGACCTCTGTACTTGGCAAATCTCTTTCTAGCAGGAACATCCAAGGGTGTGTCCACCTCATCTGGGAAATCTATAACAATTAAAAAAAAAACACCATTTATGAAAGAACTGTATCTTGCTTTTTAGCATACACTAGCTAAGAAAAGTCTGGACAAAATGCTAATGCAAAGTAGAATAAACTGATAAATGTAATACAAATCAATTATACCAATAAAGAGCACAAGGGCAGAGGTCAAACTGTCAAAGATATAAGGTTCCTTAAACTAGCTCAGAATCAGCAAACATGCAAAATAACGCAGGAACTTTCAGACATGGATCAGATTGAAAACCCACATTAAAGAGAACACGAGATGCTGCAGTCAAACATAAAGAGATATTCACATTCTGCCTTGGATGGAACACATTATCAGAATAATATACAATCTGATAAGGTTTACAATTATCTACATAAATGGGAAGTCTTACAGATAAAAAAAAAAGTTAAAGAATACAAATCACGCACCCTTATCTTCAGCATGCGCTTCTTTCAGTTTGCGTATATCATCCTCTATATGCTCCCTTGTCATGTTTTCTCCGTCCTGAGAAGAAATTAAGACAATCCAATCAAAGGTATATTATATTCAATGAACTTTAAATTACAACGGAAATATGGATCCCAAAAACTGACAAGGATCAGGTATTATGGCACAGTTAACCATGGCAAACAGATGAACCTAGCAGATGGGGAAGAATGGTGGGCATGAGAGAAACATCAAAAGAGTGAGACATGCCACAGGTTGGGTTAATCATACTCCTACCTAAAATACTTGATTTTTCAGAGGATAAATTTTGATCAACAATAGATGATCTTTTAGATTTTCTAGGTAGTGGATTGTTATAGTTTATATTGATCTGTGGTTTCTTTTATTAAGTAACAATTCGAGCCCAGACAAGCATGAAAATCGAGAGGCCGACAAATCGGCAAACCGTCAAACATACAACAAAAAGACTAGGCATTACAAACAACGAAAGATGAAACACAGAAGACATAAAGCTAGCAAGGGTATTGATTTGTGTGTTGTTGACCTTTTGAAATCTTTTGATTGGTTATAATGTGTAGGAGCCTAGGAGGTATTTAAAAAAAAATAGTAAAATTTAAGTAAAAGTTAGTAATGATAAGTTAGTAATGATCTTTTGAAACAAGTGAAATATTTTTTAAAATGTGTGGCATTTACTAAACAATCAAGTATTGTAAATTCGAGGGGGTATAGAATTATCTAGGGGGAACTAGGAGATTCCTAGGAAGGTAAACAGTTCATATACACTATGAATCTGCTAAGAAACAGCTAATCACATAGAAGCATTACAAAACGCAGATAAATCCGCCTAAATTTGGGACATAAATGTTAATAACTATTGTTAATCACACGTAGTTATTTCAGAGCAAGTGTTGAAATTTTGCTATGACGGGCCCAAACAGAAGTTATCATTTATCAATGAGCAGATCCATTTCATATGCCGTTGGAGAGAACACACAATATCACACAGTAGAGACAATAGGCATGCAAAACAAACAAGCTCGTATACAGAAAATAACTGTTTAGGCATCTATATATTGTGTAAACATACCATCATCATTGAGTCATGCTCCGTCTCTGCATCGTACTCCCTCAGATCAAGAGAGCCTTGATCCTCATCAGAGTCGAAATCCTTGAAATCTCCTTCAGCAGGAATACCACTTTGTTCCATATCCAACATCATACCATCATCATCGTCATCATCATATTCTGATGCATCCTCATCAATACCATCCACAATCCATGCAGCCTGAAAATTTAATATTTGCCACAAAAATAGCAACCCACTTTTACTCAACCAAGTAAAATAAAAACTAACCAGGATAAAAATAAATAAATAAAACAAAAGACAGCCGTTTGATAAATAAAATCAGCACAACAATTAAGTTAAAAACCTGATAATCTGAAGTGCCTCGCGGAACAGACCTCTTCTTGCATATTTTCTGCTTTTCATTTTTCTCAGCTTCAGCCATCTCAGCTTCTGTGGGCCATGTCTGATGAAGACATTAATGAAAAGTAAGGGAAATGACAGCTAACCAGGTAAAATGTACACTATCAAGAAAAAAAATAGTACACGCTACTATATCTGAGATGCTGAGGTGAGAACTATCAAGAAAAATATAGTACACACTACTATAGAAAACTAGGCATCATGAAATACCCTACTATCCAATAACACTTTCCTCCACTAAACATTTGCAAATACAAAAGGAAACCGCACCCCATTTGAAAATGTAATTGAAAAATACATACAAAGTTTTAGTGCAAAATAATAACTCAGCTATGTCAATAAATTTCAGCACTGACTGTTAATTGCAACTAACAGTCAGTGCTGAAAAAAGCAAATGCAGCGGCAGCTGCATAAGAGGGGGAAATAAAATAAATAATAACATAAGTGTAGTGTTAGATCCCATCCAAGGTACCTGTTCGCCTGCAAGAGGATCTGGAACATTTTCAACACGCAAACCTTGCTGTGTACTATCAGGTACTAAAGATTGAATCACCTAGCATTCAAGAAAAAAAATGGAAAATTAATGAAATAATAGACTTATATAACCAAGTTAAGAACATTCATGATTATAATATAGAAGTAGCAGCTACCATCCGGGAATGAAAATGTATAGGTCTTAGGAACTAATCATCACCCTCTTAACAAGAACTTTTTGGTTCAACTCCTTAATAAGATCTTCCAAAAACTTAATGAACAACTCTGACAAAATTTTGCTTCGACTTGATGATAGTTGTAAACCGAAATACATGCTTTCTTCAAGCAACTATAAATTGGTATTGTATGTAAAGTTTTTTGATTCCATCTTCTCAATAATCTTAAAGTCACCTGATCTTAACCTTCATTAATTAAAAAATCTTTTTTAAAAAAATAAAAAATGAAAGAGCATAAAAAGTTTACTTTCTGGCTTTCTGCAAGGAAAATAATATGGCATAATATGACTACCTGCCCATCATTTGCTTCTTCTGCATCCATCATATTATGTCCTTTTTTTTTATTCAAGGGAAAGGGATCGTTCAATATTTCAATCTTGCAAAGTTGGAAATCTCCGGCTCCAGAAATATGTACCTAGCGAAGGATAGAATACCCCTCCAAGTCAGCATACACATCCCCATATGAGCATAGAGGTGCAACCTTATGCTCATAATATGACCAAGAATACATTACAGAATTTACAGTAGCTGAGATGAGTACCAGTTGATTTACTGAAAGATTACGAGCACGAACATAGCCACTAAGAAGGAGGGTGCATTTCCCAGGATCAGATTCATCTTGGACCAAATCAACCTAAAAGCGTAATAAATTAAAAGCCAAAATAGGTTGGGAAAAGAAGGGTTTACCGTTTACATGCACAGAGAATTTGCAACATTACAAGAAAAGAAAATACTAAGGCAGCTGAGGAAAGAGCTCAGCTCATAAAATTAGTAAAGTTCAACACAGCTACAAAAATAGATAAATACATCCTAGATATTATTAGCCAATACCCACTCGCCGGGTGTAAATAGGCAACTTCTCCCACCATATCACAATCAATGTTGTTTTAGCATTTGTCAGTTGTCAACACAGCTACAAAAATAGATAAATACATCCTAGATATTATTACCCAATACCCACTTGCCTGGTGTAAATAGGCAACTTCTCCCACCATATCACAATTAATGTTGTTTTAGGATTTGTCAGTTGTCACACTTATTAAGATTATACTCCGTATTAATCAATCATTTTTTGAAGGAAAACTTTTTTCCTGCACACCAATAGAAGAGAAAATTATAAAAGTTGTCTTGGAAATGTAAACTATTCATTAAAATGTGCCTTATAAATTGAAATTGTTATGATTGACGAGGGTTATTGTATATTTTAAGAATTAAAAAGCTAAAACGACGTGCATTGTGAGAAAAACCCAACAAGCTAAAATTACATGTATTGTGAGACATCGGTAGTATTATTAAAGTAACTAGGAGAGAAGTAGATGAATTAAAACATGTTTATTTTCTTCAACTTAACAGACCCAAGCCCCCCACCCACACCCCCAAAAAAAAAAATTTAAGCCTTACGTGTAGGAAAAAGTTTTCCTTCAAAATGACATGTATTGTGAGACATCAGTAGTATTATTAAAGTAACTAGGAGAGAAGTAGATGAATTAAAAACATGTTTATTTTCTTCAATTACATGTATTGTGAGACATTGGTAGTATTATTAAAGTAACTAGGAGAGAAGTAAATGAATTAAAACATGTTTATTTTCTTCAACTCAACAAACCCGAGCTCCCTGCCCACACCCCCAAAAAAACAATTTAAAAGCCTTAGGTGTAGGAAAAAGTTTTCCTTCAAAATGACATGTATTGTGAGACATCGGTAGTATTATTAAAGTAACTAGGAGAGAAGTAGATGAATTAAAAACATGTTTATTTTCTTCAATTCATCAGACCCAAGCCCCCCACCCACACTCCCAAAGAAAAATTAAAAGCCTTAACGTGTAGGAAAAAGTTTTCCTTCAAAATTTGCGTTCATAATAGGTAATAAAGTACCGCCTTATCAAAATTCAAACAAAATGGTGGTCTGTACTTTCATGGAGAAAGAGTAAGAAAGAGGGTTTAAAACCTTTGAGGCAGATACATAAGATCGTTGATTCCTCCAGTGAGGAATGACTGTTCTTTGATCTTTCATAAGCCGCATGAACTGCAACACATTTTAATTGGTAGATTAGATCTGGATAATTTACAGGACTGTTATGAAACTCCAATTATATCCTATTCTCAACTAATAACTTCTGGAAAACACCATATTTAACAGATTACAAATTACCTTAAGGATATCATCCTTCGTATCTGCAAAAAAGAACTTACAGTCTTCTTGAAATTCTGCAGACAGATTGGTAGTACAGTCCTTTTTCAATTCCTGTTTGCTTTTCAGATCAGAAGGTAAATCCTAAGTGCAAAAAAGAATAGTTGATCAATCGTAATGTAATCCACCAATTTTCCTACTTTAAAATGTACATGGTACCAATCCATTACTTACACGTAGCAAGACAACAGTACTTGGTAAACCTATAGATCTGAAAACAGATAGGCAATGATCTCCAAAAGAATCAATATAATTAGAAGTTCCTTCTCCATTTGCAGATACCACAAAAGCAATTAAATCGGCAACCTACAATACAAAGAAGCATGTGTAAAATCATAAAACTATAAAACTAAAAAAAAATTATAGATAAAAATAAATACATCTTTTGAATCTAGCTCAACAGAGGAGAGGGGCAGGGAATAAAGAGTTCAGTACCTTGGCCATTTCCATACATGACTGAAGATCTCCATATGGAGCTTTGAGTACCTAGTAGAGATTCATGAGTGTAAGTCATTGCGATACGACTTCTATATACTATGAAACATAAAAACGTTTAGATATTTAATTCCAAATCAACAAATAGAGCAGTTTGATCTAGCAATCTAAGTGGGACAAATGGACACCCATAGGCCGTAAGAAAAACCAATGATGTCAAAAGAAGATACGATAGCAACATGTGAAGAGACATACGCTAAACCTCAATTTGTGTTCAGAAGAAACCACAGTAGGAAACAGGTCTCCACCCCTTGCAGGAGATAATGACGCCAACAGATCGTGCTCCAATGAATTAACATTTACAGTTGCAGAAAGACCAAATAGAACCTGTAGTGTAGACATTGAAATGAGGGTCAGCCATTGATTAGTTTACATCATCCAAAATATATATAACATCTAAACATCATCACAAACATTCATACTCACAAGTGTGCGCGGAGGACTTGACGATCCACTTAAAGTTCTCTTCTCGTTCAAAAGGGCAGCCCTCTTTTGATCTCTTAACTGAAAGGGTGAGAAAGATATTATGAGATAAACTGTGGAACCAAAATATCAAACAGTCAATTTAGCCGTACACGGCATCAATTGCATGATAGTTGCAGATGATACCGTCTTGTTCCGCTGCAACCTTGCATCACGGGCACCCTTAAGGACATTTCCCACAGACTTTGAACCTCGAGGCTTAGCTAATTCAGTGGTAAACCAATTATAATCGAACAAATAATTCAGGAAGACAAATTGAGGACAAAAGGTGCAACAGATTTGGGTAGAAATTTACCTTTTTCAGATACTTTGTGAACGTTGCGAGTAGATTTTGAAGCAAAACGAGTTTTATGAGCTTTATTTAATTGAGCTCGTGCACCTCCCATGGTGGCTACTTGGAAAACCCCTCCAAGCTATAAATAATAGAAAATAACCAATTTCAATTTGAATGGTTAGATCAATATGTACATAATCCAATTTCAAATAACAGAAAATAACCAATTTCAATTACTGGCATTGGCATTGCTTCTAAGACTCTATGACTATGAGGACATGAGGTTAGGAGCACTGGCCGAGGCGAGCAGCAAGCAGAACAAAGGTAAAGTGAGATGACCAATTTCAATTTGAATGGGTTAGAAAACTTACTAATGGGGCGACCGGCGACGAGGGCGAGGCCGACAGCAGTCCAGCAGACAGGCCGGATTCGAATGGAGATGGGGATGGAGCTCGAGCTCGGCGCTGGCGAAGCGACGCCGTTCCAACTTCCTAGCCGACTGATCGAAGCGACGCGGTGGAGAACTGGAGATGGAACTTCGGGAGAGATTGAGAGAGACGACGCGGGAGTCTTCGAGATAGTGAGAGACGCAGCGGTTAGGGTTTCTGAACTTACAAACCCAAAACGACGTCGTTTTGAGTAGTTTTTTATTTATTTAATTTTTTTTTAAGAAGATAGTGAAAGGTGCTAAGCTGGATTTTTCGTCACCTGCCAACGATAAAAATTGAATATACCGTTGTTCAAGAGGAGCTTCAAGTGACTTCCAAAGTAGAAGATGAGGATAGAACAGATGATCCCGGGAATGGGAGACGAGGTATCTGTATCATATAACATAGGATTCAAATATTGTTTTATCTGTAGGAAGGGATTGGGTCCTGAACAGGGGCGGAGCTGAGGGGGACTAGGAGGGCACGTGCCTCCTCTCTCACGCGACGAACTACCTAGGTGTATTCTCCTCGTCGATAGCTTCGTTTTGATATATAATACGCCTTAATCCGACATCTGAGTAAAAAGTTGTGAATGTTTTCAAATTAAGGGTATATTAATCACTTTAATTTTGTTTCAATAGACTATAATGCTTTTATATTTTACTTAAATTAACATTTACATACTATACTTTATCTCGAGAGCTTCGAAATGAGAGGTTATATTAATCATTCCGACAATTAGATAAGAAGTTACGCAAGTTTAAATTTTTTATATCTGGTTATACATATATTATATGTTATGAGTACAATAAATTATACTTAACTAGGGTTTTTATTTGAGTCAAACAAGTCTAGTATTAATGTTTGATTATATTTATCTCATTTAGAAACAAGTCAAGCTCGAGTAGAAGTGTAGAACCTATATTTGAAATTGAGCTCATACTCGACTTATTTAGTAAATAAACGAGTTTGAGCTGAGTGTTTTTTTTTTTTTGCAAATATTATATATGCAACTTTACTTGCTCATGACATAGTAACTTAAAAGAAAATTTGTAAATTTCATAAAATTCATGCTATTTGAGTTTCAATCGAGCCAAGCCGAACTTTGAATCAAGCATAAAAATGTGCTCATAATAAACTCATTTTGTAAATAATGCTTGAGACAAGCTTTTATTGAGCAAAACTTGAGCTAATTAAGCTCTAACGACTTAGCTCATACAACAACCATAACATTAACTTAATGTTTATTAATTATATTGTGTTTCCTATACTTATTTAGTTGCTTTTTTTCGATATTTTATTTATATATTTATATTTCTTTTTTTTTAATGCGCACAAAAATAATAATAGCGTTTTATCATAAATCGGTGATATTTTATCTTAAAATAACATAATTAATTATCGTATTATATATAATTCTTCATGCCAATTTAATCTAAAACAATATCGTATATTTCTGACGGTGCCCCCCTCCGAAAATTTTCTGGCTCCGCCACTGGTCCTGAAAGTGCTGTATTGGCTAAAGAAATGAATCTAGTCATCTAGATCATCAGCTTGATCATTTGTTGATAGCAGCCATTGTGGTTTTTTACTCGGTAATTGGCTGTTTGACACACAAATTCACAAGTCGATGCCATCTTGCATGATGCAGGTGACTGAAGACTCATACTGAATTATGTTCTCCTCTTTCCCTGTGTTGCAATTGGTATTCTATCTTTAAATTCTGTAATGCACCTATGATATAAGGAAATATAGTGCTGCAGATTTCTGAGAGTAGATCCTGATGACATTCTTGAATAGAGTAGTTCTTCACCTCGGCAATTTATTGGCAAATAAACCCCCCTGGAAAGTAGAAAGCATCAAGAAGAATCAAGCTGTTTATAGAGAGATTTTCCTGTAGGATTAACTGTCTCAACATCATAGACAAACATCTTTTCCCAGTTACAATCCATCATTTGTATAGTCCATTGTTTTCTTCCTATTTACAGTAGGAGTCATCATTTCTCCTCATCTTTTACCATTTCACAGGTTCTGAATATCCGGGATCACATTCATGTAGAGTGTGCAAGAGGATTTCTTGAAAACGGATGCTATATGCCTATATATGCAAGGTAAATCTTAAACAGTCTGGTAACAGCTTACTTAGCTTGTGAGTTTATCTTAACACTTTGATTAGCACCTTGTGCCGCTTCTTTAGTTGTTAGTATAACTAGGTATTGTATTGTTGATTTCATTCCCATTACATCATCTGATCTATTTTACTGCTGCTCATCTGAGACTATAACCTTGAATTAGATTTTTTAGCAGCTTTACTATCCGGGTGTGTTGCACGACGAAGATAGATGTAAGAAGTGATGATTGATGTTAAGAATATGGTTTGATCTTTGATTATTTACGCCATAGTTGATTATGAGTGTTTAAGCTTTGGTTTATCAATCAAATTTTAACATCAGGTATTCCAAACTGACATCCAACCCGAGGAATGGAAATCGATTTTCATATTTTGTTAGGTAGCAAAATGTACACAATGAGTATAGGAGGAAATGTACAAAATGTACACAATCGCTAAGTGGTTAAGGGTCTTCGATTATTAGTTTCCCTAAGATTGTATCTCATTTTGGGTCCTTAAGTGTGTTCTTATGTTGAATCCAACTAATCAGTGTTTGTGTGAGGTTTTCTGTTGGTTTCCTGATCTTAGTAGCTCTATTAGATTTCCAACCCTTTTTTTATTTGTTGAGCAATGGGCTCTTCTTAGGTGAAAAATCTCAGTTTAATCCTTAGGCAAGGTTCCCCCTTTCCTGGGCCCAATTCTTATGCATTGGGCTCGAGAAGGCCCGAAATCCTGTTTTTTGGGCCCAAGGTTAAAAGGTGGCCCGTACACTTAAAATAATAAATAAATAAGTAATGATAACATGCTATATATTTACATCGGTATGTTTAAAATAAAATTTATAATAATTAATATTATAATTCTCTGCTGGGTTCGTAAAATTTCTGGTGTTTTCGGTTCAGACGGAGTGGGACAGAATGGTGTTTTCGGTTCAGACGGAGTGGGACAGACAGGTGTTTTCGGTTCATTAAATGTTACTCCTATACTCATTGTGTACACTTATGTATATTTTGTACATTTCCTCCTATACTCATTGTGTACATTTTGTACATTTTGTACATTTTTAACATCAGGTATATATATATATATATATATGCATATATGATATATACTTATGTATATTGTATTTATGTAATATACTCTATAATATATTAATACAAAAAATATATGATATATACTTATGTATATCACTATATTGTATTTATGTATATACTCTATAATATATTAATATAAAAAATATATATACGAGACGGGATGAGATTTGCGGAATGAAGAATCTCCGTCTCGTGTCCCATCCCGCACAATTTTTACGGGACGGGATTTACTATTTTTTTTTCAAATCCCATCGGGATCGAGACGGGATCGGAACGGGCTCGGGATTTACGGGATTGATGCCCACCCCTAAAAGTGATAATCCGCTTGAAGTTGAAGTAAGTATAAGTCTGTTACGAAACACATAAGGCATAAAAAAACCCCCAAAACGGGAAATGAACGCGCTTGAAAAAATATTCACGCGCCCCCAATCTCTTTCGGCAAAACCCTCAATCCCTAAAGCTCTTGAGTTATCCGGCGAGCCTCGGCCTGTCTCAAGCCTCAAAACCCACCTCGATGTCGAATCGAGCATCAACCTCGGCGTCCTTACGCCCTTGACACTTCCAATTCCTCCTCCTACTCTCTTTCTCCAGGGGATATGCTTGGCCTGGGAGATCGGTGTTCGAAACATGGAGAGTTATAAAATCGGTAGTCGTCATAGGCTTGTGGAGGTGGGGAGAAATTTCAGAAAGAGGAAAAAATTGGCTTGCCGGGAGTGGGGGTGGTGTGGCGTCAAGCTGTTGTGCGGGGGGCGTGACGTTGGCGGCGCTCCGTTTTGTCCTGGTGGGGGAATCAGTCGGTTGATGTTCTCCGGGGTTGTGGTGGGAGTTGTGTTGTTCGCCCGTCTGGTGGTGGTTGATTTGGGCTCGGGGGTCTTTCTCCTCCTGTCCAGTGGTGTCGATTGGGTGGCGGGTCTCCTTCCCGGCGCCTCCCTGGTTGGGATTTATACTCCCAACTTCACAACTGCGGCGTTTCTGCTTAATCTCAGGTCGATGTACTTAACCCCTCTCCTGAATTTGTTTAACTGCTCTCGAATGTATATGAAACGGACCATCTACTGGTGGTTGAATAAAATGGTGTTAGAGGCATATGTCTCTTCACTCCCTACCCCCGAATTTCGGGCCTTGAAAATATGTGGTTTCTGGGACTGTCATGGTTCCGTTACCTAGCTTGAATGAAGATGTGGTGCTTATCCTATCACCCTCCCCAAACAATTCCCGAAAGGGCACAAATCCTCTTAACGAGGCAAACCACTCGGAAGGGAGCTTGCTCCCGGATGAGAAATGGCAGCTTGTCTGTCACCCTAAAATTCGGCTTGTATGCTACTGCCGTTCTGATATGTATGTATCGTTCCTAAGAACTCGATTCTACTGTATGGATGTCTTGAATCTTGTTTATTTTCAACAATGTTTTTATGGCTTGTTGCATATACTCGGTTACACTTTCTCTGCATCATGTTCATCTTGCTTCTAGTGCGGGTTGACATTGCTATATGTTATTAAATTAGTACCTGATTTTGGTTTTTAAAGAAATGTTTCAGTTAGAATGAAAAATTATAGGAACCCCATCAGTGTACCACTTGTCTACATGTATAACCCATCACTGATGTATGTGTCAGTCCTGGTTCCGTTTGGCTTAACCCTTCGAGTACTGCTCACGTTTGCCAACCTTCATTTATTTGCTGAGCTTCTTGTGCCTCCTACTTGTTGTTCGGTCTTCTCGGGCCCCATTCTGTTAACCTTTAGCTCGATAAATCGCAGCTGTTGTGGGGGTCTTTGCTCATCCATGACTGTTATTAGCCTGGGCTGTGGCTCTTACAATTACCCTTCATTGCTGGATCAATCTTGGATCCTTTGTTTGAGGTTCGATTATTTATGTCCCATTACCATTAAAAATGCCATCTTGAAAGGTTGTGATATTGTAATGTTAATTAAGATGAATCTCATTCTTATTTCCCTTTGTATCGTTTGGCATGGGTTGTACAAATTTCATCACAAAGACCACATAAGGAAAGTCTTTATCATGGGTTTTTTACTCAGTACCCTCCTAAGTTTGGTTTGCTGCAAATCTCATCTTTTAGTTTTTTCGGTGGAGACCTATGAATTCTTATTGAATTTAATAAGATGTTGCCCTGTGGGATGGGTGGTGTTCTTGTCTACCTATCTCATTCATTATGGTTTCTTCAAGCTTCCTCGCAAAATGCGTCTGCATCCAAAGTGCTGGGTTTCGGTGCTATTCCATCACTGATTCACTGGTATATTCAATTGCACATATCTACAATTTGTTTCTTGACTTTGGACTTGGTTACCTCATTTAGACAAATCTCTAATATAGACTCCCTGATGATTTATTTGGCCGACACAATTGTTTGCTTTGTCTCATTTAGTTAACTACGTTTTTAGTTGCACTTGTCATGTTAAAACATAAAATAAAACTACTTTGATGTCGGTTATCATGCCCCCTCACAAAAATTATCTCCAAACCAATTTTTCGCTACACTCTCTTGGTGTGAGGTTACTTAAACCTTGGCCTCACACCCCTGACAGTTATATCTGAAAATCACTTACTGGAATTGCAGAGGTATTAAGAAAATAACTTTTTGGACAGAAATTGATAGCAAGTGCAAAAATGAACATATTCAAATAATGGCGTTAGCGGAAACAAAATCGGGTGGTTAGATACGAGAACATTAATGATACGGCTGGTTTTGACGAGGCTATTTGGTCACCTGCGGAAACAAAAATGGCGCTAGCGGAAACAAAAATGAACATATTCAAAATTTGGAAAATGGCTGGTTTTGACGAGGCTATTTGGTCACCTGCTTCCGGTTGATCGGGTGGTCTCGGTATTCTTTGGAAGTCCTTGCAATTAACAAATGAAATCATTACAGTAGAAATTCAACTACCTCGAATTATAGGGCTTAGATACGAGAACATTAATGATAGATTCATGACTCTACTGTTGTTTGTATATGCGCCGCCGAGCCCTCAAGAGAAAGACTCGTTTTGGGAAACCTTAACATCCATCGTGAGGGATTCGTCCATTCCTTGCATTGTTCTGGGTGACTTGAATGAAATTCTATGTAGTGAAGACAAACTGGGTGGTGCTAACCTTCGTTCCGCTCGTTTCACTAGACTCCTACAATTTAAAAATGAATGTGCTCTGTTGGATTTACCTACTTTCGGGAACCCATTCACTTGGAGAAAGAACCCAGATGACGAAAACACCATTCGTGAAAAACTTAACCGTGTGCTTGTTCATCACCAGATCATTCAGAAATCCCCTAACCTAATCACTCATAACGGAGCCTTCTCATCATCTGACCACTCCCCCATTTCAATATCTCTTGAGTGTGGTTTGGTTTTCAAAGCGCCCCTGTTCAAGTTTGAGAATGCTTGACTTCAGCGGAAGGATTTCAGAAACATAGTTAAACAATCTCGGCGAGCAAATTGTCTGGGCTCGACTATGTATCAACTGATGTTCAAACATAGAATTCTAAAGAAAAAAGCTAAGGAATGGAATAAACGAACCTTTAGAAATATTTTCTGCCAATTAAATGAGGTGGAAACTGAACTTCTCACGATTCAAGCTTCGGTTTCGGGAGGTAACAATAGATTAACTAACAACAGAGAAAAGCTTCTCATTAAAAAAAAGAAGGAAAAACTACTTCTTTACCAAAAAACCTTTTGGAACCAAAGGGCAAAGACAAAGCATCTTAAACTTTCTGATTCGAACACAACTTATTTTCATCGGGTTGCTTCAGGTCGGAGACATAGGAAACAAATTCGCAATATAACTTATGCTGAAGGAACCTTGATAATAGGAGAAGAAAATATTAGAAATGAAATTAAGAGTGATTTTGAAAAAAGATTCAAAAAGGAGCCGATTGATGATAGACTCCTCAAAAAATGTTAAATCTAATCCATCCTTCAATCACCCCTGACGAAAATAATTACCTTATTCGACACCCATCTAATAATGAAATTAAGGCAGCTGTTTTCAGCCTTGGCAACAACAAATCGCCGGGCCTAGATGGTTTTACAACCAAATTTTATAAGAAATACTGGGACATTGTTGGCTTATCTATCATTAGAGCTGTAAAAAGTTTTTTCCACTCTGGAAAAATTCTCAAACAGATAAACCATACATTCATATCACTACTGCCAAAGCGGGATAACCCTACCAATACCAGTCACTACCGCCTAATTAGTTTATGTTCTATTTTATACAAAATCATTTCAAATGTTTTGACAGAAAGAATCAAAACAATTATCGGTAAACTAATTCACCCACTACAAGGTGCTTTTGTGTCAGACAGGGCCATCCAAGACAATGTTCTAATAGCGCACGAAATCTTCCACTCTTTCAGATCGCGCAAGGGTCGGGAGGGGTGGTTGGCAATAAAACTTGACATGGAGAAAGCGTACGATAGAGTTGATTGGAACTTCATAAGAAAGGTTTTAGAAAAATTTGGGTTCCACCCTACTTTCATTACGTGGATTATGGAATGCGTAACGGTTGTGTCCTTCTCTGTACTAGTCAACAACGGTCCTACTGATATGTTCTTCCCCTCCCGTGGCCTGCGACAAGGGGATCCTCTATCTCCTTTCTTATTTATATTAGGGGCAGAAATTTTAGCTCGAAAACTCTCAGTAGAAACAAATGTGGAAAACAGTCCAATTGGATTTTCCTTCGGTAGGAGTGGACCTAGGGTCCCCTTCCTATCTTTTGCCGACGACATCATTATTTTTACAAGAGGCAGTGCTGCCGCGGGACAGAAATTTAGGGATATAATTGATTCATACTGTAAAGTTTCTGTACAAAAAGTCAATTATCATAAATCTAGCTTCCAAGCCGCAAAAGGCATTTCGAACTCTAGGATCTCAGAACTTAGTAGTTGCCTAAGTATTACACATGAAAACTCATTAGAAAAATAACTCGGATGTCCGATTATTAACGGCATTGTAAAAAAACACACTTTTGAAGACATCATATGTAAATCTAAAGAGCAACTAAGTAAATGGCGAGCTAATGCTCTATCACAACAAGGACGTGCAATCCTCATTAATACAAACTTATCGGCCAAACCGTTGTATACAATGCATAACTTTTTGTTACCCTAATAAATACATAAAGAGCTTGACCATATTAACAGAATGTTCTTTTGGAATAAAGATCTACAACACCGCCCGCTTATTAGCTGGGATAAGATTTGCAGATCGAAAAAATATGGGGGAATCGGGCTTAGAAAATCGAAAGAGATGAACGAAGCCCTTCAAATGAAACTACTTTGGAAAATATTGGCTGAACCAGACAATGTCTGGGTGTCTCTCATTAAACACAAGTATCTTCGTTCAGCTAACATCCTTGAATAAGTGAAAAGTGGAGATTCTTCATGGCAATGGGCCAAACTGACAACTATTATAGATAAACTTAAGACTGGCCTTATTTGGTCAGTAGGAAATGGTTCATCTATCAAAATTTGGAAGGATAATTGGATTACAACAAACTCTCTGCTATCTAGGGATGATTGCCCCCAAATTAACAACATAGACGAAACTGTCAGTGACTATATTTTAGGTGGTAGATGGTGGACGGAAAAACTCAGCAATACATTACCAAATGACGTAGTCAAAGAAATCCTAGACATTCCACTTCCCGTTTCCCCCTTTGAGGATCGCTTATACTGGTGGCCCGATAGGACTGGTTGGTTTACTACGTCAAGTGCATATAAGCTAATCACATCTCAATCTTCACTGAGCATAGACAATAACGCCTATATATGGAATTTGGATATTCCGCCTAAGATCAAAAATTTTCTATGGAAAGTTTGTCAAAATGGCCTCCCTACTACCTCTAGGCTGGCTCAACGTGGGACTTCTGTACCTTCCACCTGTCAATTGTGCAACTGTGCAGTTGAAGATGACGTTCACTTCTTACTAGAATGCCCATATGTGCGCCCTCTCTTTCGCTTACCTACACACGTAAACTCAACTATACCCAGTATGATAAATCATTCACGGGAGATAAAACCTATCTTTTCATTCATCGGAAACAAGCTTACATCCGTTGCCAAGGTGGAGCTTGCCTTTTCTTGGTGGACAGCTTGGTACATTCGAAACCAATTTGTTTTTAGACAGGTCCCCATACCTCATAGAGAAAGCTCATTACGTATCATTAAAACACACAAGGAAAATTGGAGTAAAACAGCTCACTTTGAGTACAACTTGGATGAGGACTTCCCCTTACGCACACGAATCTCCAAGCATCCAAGGACGAAAAGAAAGCATGGTAACATTACTTGGCGAAAACCCCCTAGGGAACTTTCAAGTTAAATCTTGATGGATCTACAATTTCAAACAATGATAGCTCGGCTTGAGCCGTAATCCAGGACTAGGAAGGACATCCGGTACACATCTGTTATAAAAAACTTGGCAAACAAAGTCCTTTGAAAGCGGAAGCGCTTGCTCTTAAAATGGGAATCCAAAAGGCTTTACAACTCTGTATCAATAAACTACACATTGAAGGTGACTCCATGATAATCATACACCACCTAAATAAAACATCTACTTGTCCTTGAGAAATCGAACTGATTTTATCAGATGTTAAATTTCTACTATCGACTTTGAAAGAAGTTTCCTTTTTTCATGTTCCCCGATTAGGCAATAGAGTGGCTCATAAGGTTGCACACATTTGCCACTCTGCATAGGGTGTCGATATTAACAACGATTCTGGTCTTCTAGACCTCATCCGTAAGGATGCCATCGGGTAGAGCTCGCTCGCCCGAATTATTTCCTAATAAAAAAAAAAAGTCCGTTACTTTTTCACACCTAAATAAAAATAATAAAGAAAAAGGAAAAGGGTCGATGTTTGTGCGCGCCATTTTTTGGGTTTGTCATCGCTGAATAAACGAGCACTTTTTTCATGTAATTTTTTTACGTTTCGGCTATATACACCGCAAACAGCCACCCGAGCCCGAACGTGCAAGCACGTTTTTATGTTTTTTTAAAAACGTGCTTGCACGTCCGTGCACTTTTGCACATCCTTAAGGACGTGCAAGCCCGTCTACTAAATCCGAAGAGGACGTGCCTCTTCGTCTTCATTTGTCTTCGTCTTCGTCTTCACCGAGAGCCACAGAGAAATCGAGAGAGAGAGAGATCGCCGGAGTGAGAGAGAGAGGGGCTGCCGGAGAGAGAGAGAGAGAGAGAGAGAGAGAGAGGGGCTGCCGGAGAGAGAGAGAGGGGCTGCCGGAGAGAGACCGAGAGAGAGAGAGAGAAACGCAATGAGAGAGATGGAGACAAAAAGAGAGAGAGAGATCGAGGCGGCGGTGGCGGCCATGGAGGCGGATCTGCTGGCGGCCAGGGAGGGTGGTGGTGGTGCGACGGCGATGGAGGTGGAGGGTGGTGGTGGTGGTGGAGCATCGGGGGAGGCGGTGGCGGTGGAGGCGGTGGCTGAGGCGACGGTGCTGCTGGCGGCGTTGGCCGAGGAGGGTGGTGGTGGTGGGGCGGCGTCTGGCGGCGATGGAGGCGGAGCAGTGGCGGAGGATACGTTATTACCGCCGCGGAAGCGTCGGACGACTGAGGTTTCTCCGGTCCCGACCCCACCGGTATGTTATTTGAATTACTTATTTTGTTTGATTTATTTTTATAGTTTTAAAATATAATTTGATAGATTATAATATAGTTTTATAATATAAGTTCATAGAATATGATTGATAATATATACTGTTTGATAGAATATAATTGATAATATTTTATTTTATTTATTTATATATTATAATGTTTTTTTATAGTATATAGTTTGATAGAAAAGAATATAGTTTTAATTTGATAGAATATAATAGATAGTATATATATTCAAATACATAGAAAAAAATTACAATTGAAAGACAATAAAAAGCATTAAAATATATTACAATACTTCAAAAGTATTTAATTAACATTAAAATATATTTGAATATATTCAAATATATTCAAATACATAAAAATAAACTAATATTGAAAGACAATAAAAAACATTAAAATATATTACAATACTTCAAAAGTATTTAATTAACATTAAAATATATTTGAATATATTCAAATATATTCAAATACATAAAAATAAATTAATATTAAAAGACAATAAAAAACATTCAAGGGCATGAAAAGACATTAACACATTAAAACATATTTAATTAAAATTAAAATATAATAAAAGACATTAAAACATATGAAAATATATTAAAATACATCAAAAGACATTAGAATAACATTAAAATACATTAAAATATACTGAAAAGACATTAATATTCAACTGGATCATAATAACAGGCAGGGAGACTCATGAGGGGGGATGGTACCCTCCGACTTATTAGGTTCGGCGACTGGGCAGCGGTCGCCAGGTACAGGAGGATACGGCACCCCGCGAGGAGACAACCACAGTCGACGATCTACTTGCATCTGTAGAGCGCTTACAGCCGTCGATGGGGACCCCCCGGTCGACGAGCACGACAGCTTCTGGAAGGGTCTGCCAGCTTGGGATCCTTCTGGCGATGCGACGATGGGGCTGCAGCCTTCCTTGGAGACCGGTGATATTCTGAGTAGCTGCATTACCGACGTAGTCGTTGGGCGACGGGCCGACATTGGTAGACCGCCTACTCGTGTTCCACCCACGATCCCGGAGGCATCTACTTCAACCGTTCCGGAGACTTCTACTTCAGCCGTGCCGGAGGCTTCTACTTCAGCCGTGCAAGAGGCTTCTACATCCGGCACCCACGAGCCCGAGCCTTCGACCTCCCCCACACCAGCGGCGATCTCCTTGGGCTCTGCAGATGATGTGATCCCTGACGTCGTTGTGGAGGCTGACGACGGTCAGGAGGGACAGGCTAAGGGCCAGGGGGCCCACAGGTAGAGCCTGAGCCCATCCCTGCGCAGGCTGCCGCACCGGCTGTGCAGGTCGACCCTTTATTGCCGCTGGGAGCGCTGCTTGTCTCTTACAAGCATCACCGTGCGTATCAGGTGTGGAGAGATCCTAATGTGGAGCTGCCGCTGCTGAAGTTCCACCACCGGGCGACTCCCCTGCAGCCTTTCAAGCGCTACATATTTGAGGGCCCGGAACTCAAAACGTTACTATGTAATCACTTGGAGGATCACGCCGATCTGTACGCCGGTTGTTATATGGGAGAGTACCCATTCCAGCAATTCGTCGACTACCAGAGATGGGCGGGAGCTGTGCATGGTAATAGGAGACGGTGGATAGAGCTACCCATTATTGATTTAGTATTTGCAACGGTATATCAGATTCCTCTCGTCGTCCTAGCTTGACATCATCCGTTCACATGTCTCCCCATGATCTCACCGACACCTGCTAACAACCCTCAATCGGAAACCAAGACCATTTTGCCGCGGTACGACTTCAAACGTCTTTTTTTATTACCTATTCATGCTTTTCATATATATGTCAATACTCTAACTCTAATTTTCCGTTCTCAAAGATCTGGTTGCGTCATAACGCTTCTCTTCCGCCGCCTCCGCCAGAATGGGTCGCACATCATCACCCGAGCGTCGAAGGATGGGATGCTCCGTTTCAAGATCAGATTGAGAGATTTCGAGCCTTACGTGTCGAGTCCGGTCGCCCTTTACTATTTTCCTAGATTTTATTCCACCAGTTTATTAAATTTATGGATGTAAAATTTTTTCCCTTCCTTATAACATTATTCGCATATTATCCGAATGAAAATCTTAACAATTATTGGTTTCCATTTAATTAGACCCTAAATACTTCAAATCCACTACTTAAACACTTTAATTTTTGCAATTAACAATACAAACCCTCGAAAAACCTAAACCCTAAACCCTAAACGCGAAACCCTAACTAGGGTTTGCACGTCTTTACCAACGTGCATATTGACGAAACCGGATTTTCGAAATCCCGTGTAGGCGGGTTCCGGGATCAGACTGGACGTGGGCGAGCTCAGACGATCGGGCTTACTTGAGATATGCGACGAGATCAGCGTCAGCATATCCAAACCTGTGCCGATTCGAGCTCAAGCCATACGCGGACCACCTTCCTCCCAAGGCTTCATCAAACGTCGGCTCCCGCTTGATCGAGACAAATCCCGCTCGGGAAAGCTCATTGAGCCATCAAAAAACCGACCCTGAACATGAAGGTCTTGCCCCATATTTATAGGAAGAATCCGAGCCATTGTCGACACGTTTCCCGAGTCCGACGACAAGTGTCGAGTTGTTTAGGACAAGTGTATAGCCATTGTCGACACATGTCCGACAAGTGTTGAGTTGTTTAGGATAAGTGTCATTCATAAGGACACCTTTATTATGTGTAGTGGATTTAGATGGTATCTTCCATACATTGATCGATACACTATAATCATCCTAATAACGGGTTTATTCATATAGCGGGAACCCGATTTATGCATATGTTTATAAATATTATTTACTTATTTGGTGTTTCGTCACAGCTCCTCGGACCTTAGTCAAGATGAGTCTTAGCTAGGGTTCGATTCAAACGAGACAACATATGCATTTGTACTTTGTCTTCCTTCAGAAGAGTACTTGATATATCAGACTCTTGGTGTAATGTTTTAACTAAGTTTGTTTGGTCTGGGATGTACCCAACTTATTAGTGGGTTGCCTACGTATCTCTTGGGAAGAGAATCAAGCCTTTCGTAGTTCAATCAGGAAGCTCTCCGCGGATAAGAGCTCCGGCGTTGAGGGGCCTTAATTTATACTCATTAAGAGTTAATCTCCGCGAGCTTACCAGCTACGACCGGAGGCTCTCTGTGAGCAATAGCCCCAACGTCGAGGGACTTAGTTTATACTCGTTAGGAGTTTATCTCCGCGAGCTCATCAGCTACGATCTGAGGCCCTCCGCGAGAGATAGCTCTAGCGTCGAGGGACTTATCTAGTGTGCTCAAAGAGGCTCAAGCTACGATCGGAGGCCCGACGCGGAGCCAAGCTCTAGCGTCCTAAGACTTTAATATAAAATATCATCTCCGAGAATGCAGATTCGATCGGAGGCCTGACGCGGAGCCAAGCTCCAGCGTCCTAGGACTTAATATAAAATATCATCTCCGAGAATACAGATCCGATCGGAGGCCCGACGCGGAGCCAAGCTCCAGCGTCCTAGGACTTAATATAAAATATCATCTCCGAGAATACAGATTCGATCGGAAGCCCGACGCGGAGCCAAGCTCCTGCGTCCTAGGACTTAATATAAAATATCATCTCCGAGAATTCAGATTCGATCGGAGGCCCGACGTGGAGCCAAGCTCCTGCGTCCTAGGACTTAATATAAAATATCATCTCCGAGAATGCAGATTCGATCGGAGGCCCGATGCGGAGCCAAGCTCCAGCGTCCTAGGACTTAATATAAAATATCATCTCCGAGAATGCAAATTCGATCGGAGGCCCGACACGGAGCCAAGCTCCTGCATCCTAGGACTTAATATAAAATATCATCTCCGAGAATGCAGATTCGATCGGAGGCCCGACGCGGAGCCAAGCTCCTGCGCCCTAGGACTTAAAATAAAATCTATGATCCGGGAGGCCAGCTCTATGACCGGATGCCCGACGCGGAGCAAGATCACGCATAAGGAGACTAAATAAAATCTATGATCCGGGAGGCCAGCTCTACGACTGGATGCCCGACGCGGAGCAAGATCACGCGTAAGGAGACTAAATAAAATCTATGATCCGGGAGGCCAGCTCTACAACCGGATGCCCGACGCGGAGCAAGATCACGCGTAAGGGGACTAAATAAAATCTATGATCCGGGAGGCCAGCTCTACGACCGGATGCCCGACGCGGAGCAAGATCACGCGTAAGGAGACTAAATAAAATCTATGATCTGGGAGGCCAGCTCTACGACCGGATGCCCGACGCAGAGCATGATCACGCATAAGGAGACTAAATAAAATCTATGATCCGGGAGGCCAGCTCTACGACCGGATGCCCGACGCGGAGCAAGATCACGCGTAAGAGGACTAAATAAAATCTATGATCCGAGAGGCCAGCTCTACAACCGGATGCCCGACGCGGAGCAAGATCACGCGTAAGGGGACTAAATAAAATCTATGATCCGGGAGGCCAGCTCTACGACCGGATGCCCGACGCGGAGCAAGATCACGCGTAAGGAGACTAAATAAAATCTATGATCCGGGAGGCCAGCTCTACAACCGGATGTCCGACGCGGAACAAGATCACGCATAAGGAGACTAAATAAAATCTATGATCCGGGAGGCCAGCTCTACGACCGGATGCCCGACGCGGAGCAAGATCACGCGTAAGGGGACTAAATAAAATCTATGATCCGGGAGGCCAGCTCTACAACCGGATGTCTGACGCGGAGCAAGATCACGCGTAAGGGGACTAAATAAAATCTATGATCCGGGAGGCCAGCTCTACGACCGGATGCCCGACGCGGAGCAAGCTCCAGCGTCCTGGGGCTTTGTAGTGTATTTGTGGAGAGGCTCAGTGTTTTGTGGATTAATGGGCCCATCTGAATGACCGTCCAACCTATTCGCGTCTAAATAGGTAGGTTGATGCTTCATCTCATGATGGCTTTCTTCTTCGGCCGCGGCAGAGCCGATCAGTTTTCTTCTTCCGCTTCTTTTCTTTATTCGCTGCAGCGTTTTGTTTCGCGATCTCGCTTACGCCGGATCCCATTTGTTGCGGTTGTTGTCTCCGCCATCCCTTATCCGTGTTTACTTTTTCATTTAAGCTTGGTCTTTGAATGCTTTTCTTTTATGGAATTCCTTCATCACAAGCCCCTTGTTTTGACGCCCGAAAGAATGACCGACGGATATGGGGTATCTTCGGCCGCGGAGGAGAACAAACGGTTGGTTCTTTGTCCCAATTCACGTATTCCTTGCCTCTTGATTTCGGAACCCTCTTTAGCTTGCGATCCACCAGGCACCTGTTTGTATGCATTACTTGCGTTGCCGTAATTGCAGGTATATGTGCTCTTTCTTTTGCTATGTATGAATGGCCGACGCATACACCCTCCTGCACTGGTTAGCTACTCCCTCTCTATGTTCACAAATCGGTGAGTCAACCGGGTTCTCAAGGCTAAAAGTCTTCTTAACACGAAACGGTATATTAATCTTTTCCTCATGATAGCAAAGTGATATACGGGCCCTCGGGGTAAATATATATGGAGGATAAATAAATCTTCTTTTCCACCCTATGGCCTTGAATTCATAGTATCACACATGCATTCAATCACTTTAATAGTAATGGTGCATCTTATTGAAATGATCATTTTAATAATCCACACACCATAAATCTTAAGCGAAAATCCCCATCATACATGATCACCACATCTGCAGCAAGAAATTAATTATAATGCATGCATCCTTCAACCTAACTAACATATATCAAGTTGATTATTTGATCAAGATGATGGACGAAATCAATCCGATCGAAATAAAAGTTGGCGGAATGTTTCAACATAAATTACCTCTTAGCGTGAGGAGTTCCCACAGACGGCACCAGTGACGAAACCGGATTTTCAGAATCCCGTGTCGGCGGGTTCCGGGATCAGACTGGACGCGGGCGAGCTCAGACGATCGGGCTTACCTGAGATATGCGACGAGATCAGCGTCAGCATATCCAAACCTGTGCCGATCCGAGCTCAAGCCATACGCGGACTACCTTCCTCCCAAGGCTTCATCAAACGTCGGCTCCCGCTTGATCGAGACAAATCCCGCTCGGGAAAGCTCATTGAGCCATCAAAAAACCGACCCTGAACATGAAGGTCTTGCCCCATATTTATAGGAAGAATCCGAGCCATTGTCGACACGTGTCCCGAGTCCGACGACAAGTGTCGAGTTGTTTAGGACAAGTGTATAGCCATTGTCGACACATGTTCGACAAGTGTCGAGTTGTTTAGGATAAGTGTCATTCATAAGGACACCTTTATTATGTGTAGTGGATTTAGATGGTATCTTCCATACATTGATCGATACACTATAATCATCCTAATAACGGGTTTATTTATATAGCGGGAACCCGATTTATGCATATGTTTATAAATATTATTTACTTATTTGGTGTTTCGTCACATATATTGCACGTCCTTTCTGCTAGTGGACGTGCACAGTCCCAGACTTGCACGTCCTTAAAGACGTGCAAATCCTTAATGCGGATTTGCACCCTTTTTTTATTCATATTACTACCTAGACCTCATACTGCTCTCCGTCCTGCACTGCACACTCATATGCTGCATTCTTCTCGCAGTGATCTCCCTGATTTCGATCACCCTTTCTCTCGTTCTCACCTCCGCTCTCCTCTCTCTAGCCCTCCTTGATCTCTACACCATCTCCCTTGATCTCTCTTCAAATGTTGCAGCTTTGAAGACCGATCTCCAGCTGGTTCTCCTGTGGATACTCTGCACATCTCTAAGGTTCTGGATCATGGTGTTCATGGCTCTAAAAGCTTCGCCGTCCACCGTTGTCACCCATGTTCAAGCCGTGACAAGGAGTTTGACTCGTCGAGTAAATGCACTTAGTGCTGCATTTTAATTGGCACTACAGGGCTGGAGAAGGAAGCAGGAAAGAGTTTTTATAGCTCCTCTCCAGGATTCTGCACATAATCTCTCGGCAATTTATCGGGCGTGCAACATATTATCATTTCCACACAATTTTCTAATTTCAAATTCCTCGTTCTTTCCCAGTTTCATTTTTCAATAGATTAATATGAGAAATCATAGGGATGACAATTGTTAAGGATGTCATTTTTCAACTCGACACACTAGCCATGTCAAATATATTTGTAACTACAAGATATAGGGAATGATATCAGATGTAAACCAAATGCTCTTGTACACTATTCAAACGTTACACATTATCTGCCTCAAACTAAGAGAGTAGAGAAACTATCTTGAAAATATCAAACTATGAGGAGCCATGGATTTCTATGCTTACCGGTTTGCCATCTGTGTGAGTATCTTAAGAGTGGATTGTTCCAAGCTTATTACGTAGAGAGATAGACAATTTGGCTGTTGCAGCTCGTCCTCTTTCAAGACAATGAAGGTACTCGTCCACTGCAACAGGATTAAACCAGTGAATACAGTTTTATTTTGTATACACTAGGGCAAACTGCCACAACATTCATACAACAAACATTTACCTGACATCAGTCCCTGGGTGACAGATGTGATGATTCCATGCTCATGTGGTTCCCCATTTATCAATAATGATTCTTTTGGGATGACTGACTGGATGAGATTTGGGAAAGCCAGATATGCAAATGCTTTCATATTCTGTCAATTACAATTGAACGCAGTTTATATGATTTGTGCCCAGTGCCCACTGAATCAGTGTATACACTGTAGTCTATCAACATTAATGCTAGGAATTAGAGTAAATAAAAGGAAACAAACATCCCCTCCAATGGTGGAGCAAACCAACTTAACGATGTACAAAAACAAGACAGCCTAGAAAAATTGAATCACCATACCAAAATGGTTTTCTTGGTGAATACAATATAAAAAAGAATAGGCTTGAACCACACCATCAATGAGGCACATTATGTCTCAACCAATAACCAATAACAAGTATAGGAACATGGCTCTAAAGCCTCCCTCCAAGTCGGGCACAGTAAACAGGACAGTTGCCTTCCGCCTCTACTTCGAAAACCGAACAAGAGAAAGACACATGCATTTGCATCCTGGAATATACCCATACCATGCCCTTCAATGCCCAATGACAATTTTCTAAGGATCCAACTGTCCAAAGCAATAGGTATTGATTGAGCTTTCCGATAAAGGTAATAAAAGCCCTTAAGATATTTCCTCAATTACCAGGAGTCAAGTAAATCTGATTAAAAGATACAACATCCAAGGCACATACATATGCCCAAACAATTCACTTCTATGTTCGCTACCGTAAGAATAAAAAAATTGTTTATGGCATTCCAATATATCACATCTAAAATATACCTACACCTTGCATGCTTTGTTATGTAACATAAAAAGAAGAAAATCATATTCCATAATACAAGTACAATCAACTGAGAGAATGAAATAAAACATTGCTATCATACAAAGCTGTAGGTTGTACATAGGAAGTAAGTTATGATACCTGCTCTTCTTTCTTTGTTGGGTCCAGCATAACATATCCCTTTTCCGTCACACAACAACAAATTGCAACTGCACAAGCCGTGTTAGGAGTAAAAAAAAAAGGTTCTAGAGTTTTTTTTGAAAAGGAATCAAACTATCTTAATTACCAGCAAGATGCTTCATAGGAATGCAGGCATCCACAAGTGCAGCACATGCAGCATTAATAGCACATGGAAGAAGCTACACAGTCTAATCAAGGGAAACTTTTTAGATTTAAGCCTGTACTTGGGAACATCTGAAACTCAATATGTAGTTCAAAGCTATGAATCATAAAAAGACCAAAAACCATCAAAAGATTCAAAATAAAGTCAAGCGTCATGCAAGGCTACTTTTGTAAGTTTTGA
Source organism: Persicaria tinctoria (assembly GCA_037127255.1). NCBI lineage: Eukaryota > Viridiplantae > Streptophyta > Magnoliopsida > Caryophyllales > Polygonaceae > Persicaria > Persicaria tinctoria. The sequence continues at coordinate 2,191,202 of JBANSL010000014.1, forward strand.
ATCCAACTAGAAGCATTTATGAACATATCTACAACCATGGGGCTTGTAGAAATATGTACTGTGATATAGTGAGGTGAAATAATGGTGTACATACACATATAATGATAAAATTGCAAACCATAATGCTCAAGGATACGGCACCATCATCATCTATAACCTGTAAAAGAAATGCACAACTTCACATAAATATACTTTATTCAAAATGCCAAATGTTTGTTATGTTTGTCAAACAATAGAATGCACATTGTAATGCTGCAGGTATATAGCAGAACCTCTATGTCTCAGTCTCACCTGAATTACAACCGTTGTTGTTGTATTTGGGTTTACAGTCAACATGCAAATGCTCTGCAAGGTTTTCTTCAGTATCATCTCACTCTCCCTCTCAAGTTTCCCTAGAAAACAGAATGTCTTCAGTGCATTCGTATTACAAAGTAAATTTAATACTAGAATTTTCTCACTGTCAACAAATGATCAAAGAATAAGGAAAGGCAGCCATCATATTTTCCAGTTTTCTCAGTTGTCATTCAATGCCAAATAATTCAATTCCCAGTTCACATTTGCCACACGGAAATAACTACATACTAGCTTGCAAAATTAAAATTTTCAAGTTTATGAGATGCCATGACAGTAGTTGATTCAATAAAACATATTCGAGAAATCAAGACAGAATGACATATCAGTACATCCTTATAGCCTCATTGGGGTATGCATCAACACTAAGTTTAGAGAAAGAAAACTCACCAATTTGACCTGTTTTAGGCTTCCAAATGACTTCTATTGAGGCCTTCTCTGGATTTTCATTTTTCTTAGTTCCAGCTTTTGGTCCATACACTGCAGCTATCACTTTGGTATTCCCTAAATCAACCAAAATTTGCAAACAATGAAGCTTCATTGAAGTGGGATGACAAAATCCGAAAGATACACAGAAATTTCTGACCCAAATAAAGATGTTCTTTGTGTAGGTATCAAACCATTTAAATCTCCTATCCTCCGGGCACAATAAAAACCCCAAATTCCTTGCAAATGGACTCGTAGCATAAAGGAGGGAATTTGGAGAAGGTTGACAGAATGAAAAGGAATTACCTTGGCACCAACTAGCAGAGCCATGAGCGCGGTTGAGAATGCTCCTAGTGCAGGCGAAAGGCCGTAACTGGTGGGGCGTTCGACCATCGGTCCTATCGACTTTCATTGCCTCCCAAATCAAAGCTCGAGAGACTGTGAAATGGTAAAGCTGCGACCAGAGCGAGAAGAGTTTTTAGGGTTTTTACGCAGGGTTTAACAAATGAACGGGGCACAGTTCTGCCAATCTCTTGCGATTTATTTGGAGTCGTAGAGGACCCAATATTGAGGACAAATGTATTCTTAGTTCGAATTACAAAGCAAATAAATGTATCTATTCAAATAAAATACAATTGTACACAAACCTAATTCAATATCAATCTCAAATTCACCACACCACCAAAAATCCTAACTTACTGTAATATGGAGATAATCAATTTCAATCTGTACATAATCCAATTTCAACTAATAAGAAATCACCAAATTCAATTCCTGTAAAAGTCAGATAACCAATGTCAATTTGAATGGTTAGATCAATATGTACACAATCCAATTTCAATTAATAGAAAACAACCAATTTCACTTACTGTCATTGGCATTGCTTCGATGACCATATGGCTATGAGGCCATGAGGTTAGGAGCACTGGCCGAGGCGAGCAGCAAGCAGAACAAAGGTAAAGTGAGATGACCAATTTCATTTTTGAAAAAAACTTACTGATGGGGCGACCGGCGACGAGGGCGAGGCCGACAGCAGTCCAGTAGACAGGCCGGATTCGAATGGAGATGGGGATGGAGCTCGAGCTCGGCGCTGGCGAAGCGACGCCGTTCCAACTTCCTAGCCGACTGATCGAAGCGACGCGGTGGAGAACTGGAGATGGAACTTCGGGAGAGATTGAGAGAGACGACGCGGGAGTCTTCGAGATAGTGAGAGACGCAGCGGTTAGGGTTTCTGCACTTACAAACCCAAAACGACGTCGTTTTGAGTAGTTTTTTTTATCGGAATTTTCGCCAAATACCCCTGAGGTTTAGACTAATTCGCGTGGTGTACAAAAGTTTGACATATTTCGTCAGGTGCCCCTGAGGTTTTCATTTTTTTCGCTAAATACCCCTGAGGTTTATATTTTTTCGCCAAATGCCCCTCTGTCGAATTTGTTAACGTTTTTTTATTGAAAAATAGTACAATTCCTCCAACATGGCGCATATTTTTAATAAAAATAAAATTTTCTAAGTATAAAAAATTACTATGATAAATTTAAATAAGATATTATCAAACGTTAACATAAAATACAAAAAAATAGATTTGATAATTAAGTAAAAAATAATTAAAATATTTATGAAAAATGTGTAAAAATTACACGAGTTTAAGATTTAAGTGGGTTAAAATCCTAAAATAAATGTGTTTATAACACCTAATAAAAAAATGCTTATTAATTAATATTTAGATATAACTAGATTGATTAAAGAAACGTGTACAAATCTCATTAGTTTGATTTTTTTTTAAGATTGAGTTGATTGGGAGGAAATTGTGAAATTAAAATGATTATGTCATCTAAGCAAAAATATTTCTCATTTAACAATTAGAATAGATAAATCTCATTGGTTAAAAAAATGTTTAAAAAATTTATTATTTGAAAATTTATGTAGATTAGGTTGATTGTGTGAAATTCCAAAAATTAAGATTATTATATAAAAAATAGTTTTCATTGTACACACAAAAAAAGAGAGATTAATTGATTTGGAAAAAAAAAGAATTCATATATTTGGAACTATGTATTTAAAAAAAAACGTTTTGAATTAATCTCATTGTTTAAATAAATAGCATGAAATGATATTGTGTAAGTAATACATAATGAAATAATACTGTATAGTTAATTTTAACTTTATCAAAAAAAAAGTTTTGAATTAATTCCATTGATTAAAAAATGTAATATGATATGGTATTGTGTATATAATATTAGATAATTTAATTACCATAATTAAATAATATTGTTCAAATAATACCTTACAAAAATAACAATGAAATAATATTTTCTATTATTTTTATTTTGAATAAAAAAACGTTAACAAATTCGACAGAGGGGCATTTGGCGAAAAAATAAAAACCTCAGGGGTATTTGGCGAAAAAAATGAAAACCTCAGGGGCACCTGGCGAAATATGTCAAACTTTTGTACACCACGCGAATTAGCCTTAACCTCAGGGGTATTTGGCGAAAATTCCATTTTTTTATTTTATTTTTATTTTTATTTTTATTTTTAAGAAGATAGTGAATGGTGCTAAGCTGGATTTTTCTTCACCTGCCAATGATGAAAATTGAAAATACCGTTGTTCAAGAGGAGCTTCAAGGGACTTCCAAAGTAAAAGATGAAGATAGAAATTAGAACAGATGATCCCGGGAATGGGAGACGAGGTATCTGTATCATATGACACAGGATTCAAATATTGTTTTATCGGTAGGAAGGGATTGGGTCCTGAAAGTGCTGTATTGGCTAAAGAAATGAATCTAGATCATCAATCAACTTGATCATTTGTTGGTAGCAGCCATTGTGGTTTTTTGCTTAGTAATTGGCTGTTTGACACACAAATTCAGAAGTCGATGCCATCTTGCATGATGCAGGTGACTGAAGACTCATACTGAATTATGTAATATGTTCTCCTCTTGTGTTGCAATTAGTATTCTATCTTTAAATTCTGTAATGCACCTAAGATATAAGGAAATATAGTGCTGCAGATTTTGGTAATTCCAAATGTTGGCCCTATCTTTTCATCATTAACTTTAGAGATTTTCTAAGAGTAGATCCTGATGGCATTGCTGAAGAGAGTAGTTCTCACCTCGACAATTTATTGGCAAATAAATCCGCCTAGAAAGCATCAAGAAGAATCAAGATGTTTATAGAGAGATGAGGTAGTCTGTCTGAACTCTATTCCTGTAGGATTGACTGTCTCAACATCAGAGAAAAACATCTTTTCTCAGTTACAATCCATCATCTATATAGTCCATTGTTTTCTTCCTATTTACAGTAGGAGTCATTCTTCTGATCTTTTACCATGTTCATCTATGCGATTCACAGGTTCTGAATATCCGGGATCACATTCATGTAGAGCGCGCAAGAGGATTTCTTTGGTTGCGTTACTGTAAAGCGTCGGTAAAGCTCATGAAAATGGAGGTCTGATCATTTTGCCTATATATGCAAGTTAAATCCTAAACAGTCTGGTAACAGCTTACTTGATTTGCACATTGTTACATTGTATTGTTGGTTTCATTCATATGTAGATATCTGTAAAGACGCCACGAGTGATTTACAGAATCTGATCTATTTCACTGCTGCTCACCTGAGACCATTGCCTTGAATTAGATTTTCTAGCAGCTTAATTGACTGTCCGGGTGTGTTGCACGACGAAGATAGTTGATTATGAGTGTTTAGTTTTGGCTTATCAATCAAATTTTAACATAAGGTATTCCAAACTGACACCCAACCTGAGGAATGGAAATCCGATTTTCGGATTTTGTTAGGTAGCAAAATGTGCACAATGAGTATAGGAGGAAATGTAAGGCAAGGGGTTAAGGGTATTCTATTATTAGTTTCCCTAAGATTGTATCTCATTTTGGGTCCTTGAGTGTGTTCTTATGTTGAATCCAACTAATCAGTGTTTGTGTGAGGTTTTCTGTTGGTTTCCTGATCTTAACTCTATCAGATTTCCAAACTTTGTTTTAGCTGAAAAATCTCAGTTTGATCCTTAACTCATATCCACAACCACATTATATTTTGATTTTGCCACTTTTCAATTATAAAAATTTCTTAACAAAGGAGTGGTTTAGCTTAGCAATGGTTTTGCTTTCAGAAACTAGTTTGCAAACTACACTCATTATAATTTACTTATCAGAAGGCAAGGAACAAATCGGTATTCGTCCAATAGGAAATCACTTAAACCATGTCATTTTCTTTAGAATTTTATGCACTGATATAAATACTAATGCCAGACTGCCAGTATAGACAAGTCACTACCCCTTGACTGGTTCTTCACATATGATTTCCATCTCTATCCAGCCATCTATCTTGACTCTAAACTGTTGCGAATTTTCCCTTTTTAAGTACCAACCTTGATTGGTTTTCAAATCACAACTTTTCCTCATCTGGGTATGTCTCAATTTCATTTAATTTTCCCTGTTTGATTGTTAAATAATGCAGTTTCTTGTGTTTGTTCTTCCACATTGATCCATCTTAAAACTCCTTTTCCAGGTTATATAGCCATGGATAGAAGATCTGCTCTTCTGCTATGTGGATTGGTGTTCATGCTTCATCTGAGGCTGAGCTCTGCTACCCAAACTGATATCTACTGCCTGAAATCAATACAGAAATCCATCACAGGACTGGCAAAATTGTGGGATTTCTCTGATGAAACCGAAGGGTTCATCTGCGGCTTCATTGGGATCGAATGCTGGAACCCGAATGAGAATAGAGTCTTGAACATCAACCTACAAGACTTAGGCTTAAAGGGCCAGTTTCCTCTTGGCATAGCCAACTGCACAACCTTGACAGGACTGTATCTCTCAGGGAACAAACTGGATGGCCCAATTCCTTCCAATGTATCCACCCTACTGCCTTATGTGACGTTGCTTGACCTCTCCAATAACGCCTTCTCGGGCTCTATCCCCACTGATCTCGCAAACTGCGTCTTCTTGAACCGTCTTATGCTTGATCACAACCGCCTTTCGGGTCACATTCCTATGCAGCTTACCAGACTTGCTCGGCTCAATCAGTTCAGTGTCGCGAGCAACAATCTGACAGGGCGAATCCCTCGTTTTAGCAAGCGGTTTCCTGCAGCTAGCTACGCCCACAACCCGGGGCTTTGTGGGGCTCCTCTGCCTCCTTGCCGGAAGAAGTCGACGACAGGGGCTCAGTAGTGAAGGATATCCATTGTGGTGTGCTTGATGATCTTAGTGTGCTTGCATTTGTCAGTAAAACATTACAACTATATTTTAAAATGAGTTTTTTTTTACCCTCTTTCTCTTTCTGGCATCTTGTGTAAACGATCAACTTTAACATTTATACCGTCTTTTTAATGTCAAACATATTAATATAAAAAAAGATTGTACAAGTAATGAACTAGTCGGGGTGTTGTTAGATACACCGCAAATCTTTCATCAGAAATGCACGTAATTTTCAACGTGCAGCCTTTTCCCTCTAATTAGCACTTATAAAAAATTAATTAACTCACTTTAACTCTGCACGTCAATTCCAACGTGAAGGGTTTGTGGTGTATATAGCGAAACGACTAGTTATATCATAAAATTAGTTGATGTCAAAATTATTGATAAAAAATTTCAAAAATTATAACATGTCATAATTAATGATTTATATACATTTGAGAAAAAATATTTTAATCATGAAAATATTGTTCTCAAAAATAAATATGAGTAGAAATTACAATATTGTTGTAATTTTCTGAAATTTTTTAATCAACGGGTTTTATCTAAAATAATTTTACATAAACTCCATTCCCATTTCCCACTGCAGCACTGCTTCGCTCGACTCAGGCGCGCGCTCTCTCTCTCTCTCTCTGCTCGCTCGCTCTCTCTCTCAGGTACGCTCTCTCTTCTCCTCTTCTTCTCTTCTTTCTCTCCTATTTCTTTGCCTCGTCTATGGTGTGTTGGACTCGATAGGCAATCCCAATTTCGAAATCTAGGGCTAGGGCTGTGTGATTTGTAGAATAGGGTTTATGCATTTTTGGGGCGATTTCTGACTTGTTGTTCTTTGCCTGAAATATGAAAACTGAAAACGATATGCAGCCCTTGTACAATCGAAATTTGTGTGCTCTTGTAATCGAAATAGCTATCCAGTTTGATTTTTGTTTTTGTGCGCTCTGCCGCTCTCCCTTGTAATCGAAATAGCTGTCCAGTCTGATTTTTCTTTTTGTGTGCTCTCCCTTGTAACCGAAATTTGTTTCTATGCTGATGTTGTTTTGTTTGAGATTTATTTCGTTCAGTTGTGATATAGTTGTGCTGAAATTTGTGTTTTATTTTGATTTTCTTATGAATAGAAATGGATTCATATGAGCTTGAATCATTGCCTATGCTATGAATGTGTGTTGATTGAATTGGATAGTTCATGCTATTGTTTTAACAAACAACAAATATACATACATGATATCTGATATCCTGAAATTTCATTCCAAATAGCATATACGATATCTTGATATCTAGATATCAATACCAAATGACTTCTTTTATGGAGGATACATCAACTCTTTTTTATTTCCCTTCTCTTCGGATTTCAATTGCCGAACTGGAATTTTAGGAAAGGCGCAGGCTTTGTTTCAATTGTTTGGCTGTCACCGGTTCTGTTAATTGGATTTCCCTATATTTAGATTTCAATTAGACCTATATATTGATTTTTGTGATATTGTTTGCAGCTAAATCTTCCATGGATAGTTCAAAGTCTAATAAAACCGACGGGGAGCTGCTAGGGAGCGACCTATTCTGGGAGATATGCTCACGGATGCCAGCGAAAGCGGCCATAAAACTCTCATCCCTTTCCAAAACCCTAACCGGTCTCCTGTCTGATCCCTTGTTTGTCGACAGGCAGTGTATTCGCTCTTCGCTCTTCGATGGCAGCGTGTTTCTATTGAGTCCTCAAAATCCCAAGTCGCTTGAGTTCCATGTCCTCCCGAATAGTTCTACCTCCTTTGGCATCCCAGGCAAGTCCCTCTCTTTCCTACAACAAGTCGGTCCAGTTTTGGATTCCAGTCAGGGTTTAGTACTCGTCAAGTCAGAGAGTGATCTTCTTGGACCCCGCAGATTTCTTATCTGCAATCCTGCAACTGGAAGCTGTGCCCTGCTTCCTCTCCCCGACATGCCCCATCTTCAATCTAAAGTAGTTATATCCTCCGGCCTCCTCCTTGAGTGCCGCCCAAGAGACCTCGAAACAACCTGCCCCGGTGGTTCTGATTACTTCCCAAACGATTATACCATTATAGCTCCATTTTATAGGGACCATGACTCTGTCACCGATTTTGCCGTGTATCGGAATGGCAAGTGGGATCAGGACCCTTGTTACATCGGTATAAAGGGGCATCAACTCTGCACAGGAAGGCCAGCCGTAGCCCTCTTCAGAGGATGCGATAGTCGCCTTGTCGTCCATTATCTATGTGATAGGTGGTGTTGTGATTCTTTATCCTCGATCATTTGATTCATTGAACAATTGCAATGCAATTTCTGTGTTCTGAATGATCTAATCTATGCGATGTGATGTTACAGTGAAGAAGACATGGATGGTCTTTTTAAGAGGCCATTCATGGTGGCTATCGACTTCGAAAGAAAGGCGCTTTCAAGAATCTTCCCTCTACCAATGTATGCGTGGGATTCTGCAGAGGATTGTAACGTTGGCAGCCTTTTGATGACCATCTTCAAGTGGAGATCTACACGGTTAGGCGGTGGTGAAACCGTCGGCCTGATGAGGACGGACCAGGGACTGTTTAGGGTGTGGGTATTGGAGGACTACGATACAGGGCGATGGAGAAGGGTGGTGCGGAAGCCTGTAAAAGAGATGGCGCACAAGGGGGATTCCATTGTGCTCTCCTGCTGCGTCGTTAACGGGACACATTTTCTGTTTACTACGCGTAGTCGGGTTTATGCCTACGAACTCGACGCCTCCGATGATGCCTCCAGGATTACGGTCCTGGCTGAGCATGGACGTCGGTGGGATCGAGGAGGCCTGGCGATCATCCCCTACGCTAATACGCTTCGCCCGGTATGTGGTCCTGAGGGTGGGTTGAATGTTTTCAATTTACGTGATCTTTAATTTAATAATAACTTAAATATATTTAGATCCTGTTCGTTTGGTTGTTCAATAGGATTTTTGCCTTTGAATTTCAGTTTTGTGATTTTGGTCTAATGGACAAAGCAAGGTTTGTGCTTTATAGCGACTCTGCCGTGCCGATTCTATACTATTGATGAAATCGTCTTTAAGGGCAAAGCTGGTTCGTCAGGCCTTGAACTACAGGAAGCATTATTCAGCTCTTTCCTGAGCAAGCATTCAGCATGTTTTTGGACTCCAGGAAGTCGTGATAATGCAAAAATTGCATATATTCGTGTGGCTGGAGTGTGGTGCTCTGTGAAGGGACAAAGATAATGCAGTTTACTGTGGGGCAAGCTGGGGAGTTATTCTTTTTGCAGGTACGGAATGACATGCCATTATTTTTACAGAATAAGATAATTTTGGAATGCCCGCCTACTTCTCAGTTGTTTGGTGGAATCCCTAATCCAGATGAAGAGTTTAGGTTGTGGAATGAATTCAAGGATAATTTAGAGTGAGTTATGGTGATTCTTGTTCTAACTGGTTGAGGGAATGTGGGAGAGAAATTGTTAAGAAGATCAATGGACGATCGATTTTTGCTTGATTCAATTGCTCAGCAGAAAAGCAGATAAGGGAGACAATGTTTGGAAGCTTGGAGTGGCTCAGGAGTGTCTTTGGTTCTGATATTGAGCTGCGCGCCTTGGAGGCAGATCCGGGAACTCATTTTGAAAGAGAAATTGGATCTCTGGGATGAAATTTTTGAGGATGCGTTTGCTCAGAGAATGATGGATATCATTGAATCTGTATTTGAAGATCGAGTTGAACAAAGAAGGTGGGGGTATGGTTTGTACTTTGTAGAGCTGAAGCTGAAGAAGGCTGGTAGGATGCCTGGAACAAAACCCTTGAATTGGCTGATGAAAATGATTTTTCAGTAGCCTTCTCCAACAATGCCTCCTCGGGCTCTATCCCCACTGATCTCGCAAACTGCGTCTTCTTGAACCATCTTATGCCTAATCACAACCGCCTTTCGGGTCACATTCCTATGCAGCTTACCAGACTTGCTCCACTCAATCAGTTCAGTGTCGCGAGCAACAATCTGACAGGGCGAATCCCTCGTTTTAGCAAGTGGTTTCCTCCAGATAGCTACGCCCACAACCCAGGCCTTTGTGGGGCTCATCTGCCTCCTTGCTGGAAGAAGTCGACGAAAGGGGCTCAGTAGTGAAGGATATCCATTCTGGTGTGCTTGATGATCTTAGTGTGCTTGCACTGATCAATAGTAAAACATTACAAGTGACAACTATATTTTACAACTCAAAGCCCAAAAAAAACCGACCGTCTTCAAACCGAAACCTAAACAACTCAAAATTAATTTTAAACTCATACTACCTGCCTCAAAATTGAGTACATATTTTGCCTGAAATGATCCGACCCATGAGTGATCCGACACAAACGAACCTGACTTGACTTGCTCGTTTGTCACCTTCTGATCTGCCACGTAACACCCAAATATATTCGTGTTTTAGGCATTTGATAAGCTTAGAGCATCTGCACCGACAAGCAAGTGTGATGGTACTGAATAAGCTAGTGGTGGCCGGTGGGACCATAGTAATTTGCATAAGTAAAGTGATTTGGGGAGCACACCGGTGTACATCTTGCTCACCCGTCAACTAATTTGATTTGCTCTCTCATTCACTTAGCATTAATCGCTTGCTCATCACTTTGCTCTCCTAACACCCACAAAGTTGCTTAGTTTTTTTTTCAATTAAATTTGAAAAGACAACAAGGTGACATAGCGAGCATTAAATGCTCACCCAGTCAACAATTTATGGGCGTGTGAAGAAATTAATTTATTTGAGCAAAATAAAATTTTCATTTGCTTGAAACAAAATTTGCTTTCGGATGAGATTTATGAGTGTGGCCGTGTGGGTGCTCTTAAAGCACTTGGTAAAAATGCAAACTTTATTTTTTGATGCAAATGTGGGATATGTCCCTAATATTATTAAGTAAATAAGAGTTATCCTCCTAGTGGAGGTACAATACTGCTAAAAGAGGAAAAGCTACTAGGAAGGGAACTGTGTTCAGCAAAGGCATCCGTCAAAGAGAGGGACCAGTTGGCCAGGGCGTCCGCCGTCGCGTTCGCCTGACGCCGGGCGTTGGAAAAGGATACTTCCCAGCTGGGGTCACTTGCAAGAGCTCTGCACCGTTGAATCAAGTGATAGTCGGGATTGGGAGGCACACATTCCGCCAAGACCAAAGCCTTTAAGTTAGATGAATCCGTCTCCACTAATACACGATGTGTCCCCAGTCTCTTTGCCACCTCTAAACCATAGAGCGCTGCCCAAGCTTCGGCCGTCTGTGCTCTGCAATACCCGCACTTAAAGGTGAAGGCTCGAAGGACTACCCCTTTGTCGTCTCGGATCAAACCTCCTCCACCCGCCGGTCCCGGGTTTCCCTTCGATACTCCATCAATATTTAGCTTAACCCAACCCAAAGGGGGCAGGGACCAATCAAGCGCCTGGGCATCAGCTGGGGCATATGTGAGGCATTTCTGGGCATGGAGCGTCGTTGCCTTATGAGCTATGTCCGCAAAAATACTCATTTGTTGCACCACAATGGCGGTGACGCCCTTTATGGTGTCTTTCCCTTCAAAAATCAGAGCATTCCTACACTTCCACGGGTACCAAACCATGTAAGCGAAAGTCGCACTCCACTTGTCTTCTTTCCGCACATTGGTCAAGACCCATCTACTCACCACTGATTCATTGAAAAAGGAGGGTTCGATGTAATTACCCGTGAGCTTCCGCCAAGCTTCTCTGACCGCTCGGCAGTCTCTGAGCAGATGCAGCGCTGATTCTTCCAATCCGCATCTTGGGCACCCGTGGAATTGCGAAAGATGGCGCCTCACACGCACCCGATTACACAAGATACTATTGTGCGTTACCAAGAATAAGAAAGCTCTTACTCTTTGTTGTGTGGGTACACGCCAGATGTGCCTCCAACCATCCCCTCTTACATCGTCGACTTCTCCGTGGAGAAGGGATCTTGCTGACTGAGTCGTAAAGATACCCGAAGTTGTATGAGCCCAAAAGAATTTGTCCACCGCCAAGGTATCGGGGTTCACCTGCACCGATTGAAGCTTATGCAGTATATCAGCCGGGAGGAGGGGAGTAATAGCTTGCCAATCCCAACTGCCATTGACCCATAGCTCAGCAACTGTTTCCCCCAAACGATCTTCCGGTATAGGCTGCATTGAGACGTCCATGAAACAGCGCTCCTCAAGCCAGCTGTGCATCCAGAACAAGGTTGACATGTCGTTACCAATGGCTACACGAAGTCCGGGCACAAGTAACTCAGCCCCATGGCTGATTGCTTTCCAGTTGCAGGAAGCGTCCCTTCTGACTACGAACATATCAATATCTAATCTGCCATGGCAATGCTTGCCTCGAACGATCTGGCTCCAAAGAGCCTCCGGTTGTTGGATCATCCGCCAACATAGTTTGGCGAGAACCGCCTGATTTGTATCTCTCATCGATCGAATGCCAAGTCCACCCTTATCCACAGGACGTTTCAGGACTTCCCAAGAAATAAGATGGATGCGTCGCTGTTGTGGGCTGCTGCCCCAGATAAACCCCCGCACAAGTTTATCAATTTCATCACAGATTGTCCTCGGGATGAAACTCGATTGCATGACGTAGACCGGAAAACTAGTAAGTACTGATTTAGCTAACGTCACCCTCCCCGCGAAGGATAACGATTTGGCCTGCCAACCCCTTAATCTAGCTGCCATCTTGTCCACCAGAAATCGGTATCGGTTACTCGGCATCCTTACACACGCCATCGGAACCCCAAGGTAGTTCCCGAAGTCTGAGGATATAGCAACACCCATCTCTCCAGCTATCGCTTGCCCCTCCGATTCACTGACATCCCAACTGAACAGCATAGAACTCTTGGCAAAATTCACTTTCTCTCCCGATCTTTTACAGTAGGTTTCAAGTACTCGTTTCATAATCCTCCCCTGCTCAATCGATGCTTCGCCAAAGAGGATCGGGTCATCAGCGAAGAACAAATGCGATAGATTGATCCCTCCGATATCCACCGTTCTCCACCGGTTCTGATCGACTTCCTGGTTTATCGAGTGTGAAAGGAGCTCCATGCACAGGACGAATAAATACGGCGATAAGGGATCTCCTTGCCTGATTCCTCTTGACGGTGTGAAGTGTCCGGCTTTCGCCCCATTCCAAAGAACATCCGTCCTTCCTGAAGTCTGGCCTGCTAGGATCACCTCGATCAATCTTTCCGGGAGATGTGCTTCGGTCAGCGCTTCTTTGAGGAAGTCCCAACGCACCCGATCGTATGCCTTTTCCAGGTCTATCTTGACCATCATCCAGCGTTTCCGTCTACTTCTCAGCCCCATAGAATGGAGAACCTCGTGGACAATCACAACATTGTCTATAATCTGACGTCCCGGGATGAAGCTCGCTTGTGTGGGTGAGATTAGAGCGGGCAGCACCGGTTTGAGCCTCTGGACAATCAACTTTGAGGCTAATTTGAATATAACATTCAGCAGTGAAATTGGGCGGAGTTGCGAAGGGCTTTCAGGCGTTTGAACTTTCGGAATAAGAACAAGTAAGGCGTCCGTGCAGTGGTCCGGGAATCGCCCATGATTCACCATTGCAAGGACCGTCTCCGTCACCTGTCTCCCCACCGTTTCCCATTCCTTTTGGTAGAACAGCGCCGGGAATCCGTCCGGCCCGGGAGCTTTGTATGGACCCATGGCCTGCAGGACCTCCTTTACTTCCTCGGCTCGAAACTCAGCCCCCAAGAGAGCAACCTGCTCCTCCGAGAGGCTTGGGAAGGCAAAGCTACTCGTTCGCTGACCTGACTGATCTTTGTCGCCTGCCTCAGCCGTGTATAATTCCCGGAAGAACTCCAGGACCATCGAGCAGATCTCCCCATTGTCTTCGACCCATGATCCATCCGAACCTTTCAAAGACGAGATGCGATTAGCAGCTCTACGCACCTTGGTAGCAATGTGGTAGTAGTGAGTGTTTCGATCGCCTTCCAATAAGAAGCTTGCCCGAGATTTCTGAAACCAATGGAGTTGCTCTTGTTGAAGTACTCGCTCAAGTTCCCTAGACACTTCAGCTTCCAGGTTCAGGTAATGGCGTGAAATTCTTATTGCTAATTTCTTTCTAATTCCTTCCAGTCTCCCCCATAAGTGTCTCTTCCTCTTGAACAAGTTCCCGAAGACATCCTTGTTCCAACAACTTAGGTTTGTGGAGAGTTCTCACAGGGCTTCCGACGCCCCCAGATCATGTCTCCAGCTCTCCTGTACATGCTTCGAGAACCCCTCGTGCAGCAGCCAGCTCGCTTGAAATCTGAACGGTTGTAGCCCGGGGTTAACCGAAAGTCTGTGTTTATCAAGGCAAACTAGCAGGGGCAGGTGATCGGAATGTGGAGCAGACAAGTGGCGGACATTAGCATCCGGGAACTGATCCTGCCACTCCACGTTACACAGACCTCGATCTAACCTGGCCATTACCCTGTTTTCGACACTCCTACCCCTCCACCAAGTATACGGAATCCCGGAGAATCCCATATCAATCAGTTGCAAATTATCCACTTCTCGCCTGAAGGTCTGCGAGGCTCTATTAGAGCTTACAGACGAATGAGTCCGTTCCTGCTCGTCAAACGTGGCGTTGAAATCTCCAGCCAGGAGCCAAGGATTCGTATTCCTTGATGCAAACTCTTCTAATGATCGCCAAAGGCTATCCCTATTGACCGGTCTTGGGGCTGCATAGATCGCAGACAGAATCCACGGTTCCTCTCCTCTCCGAGTGACCTCCACTGTGATGTGTTGCGGATGCGTGACGATCGTGCTAACCTGGACCATACTCGATCTCCAGAGGAGCCAAATACCCCCCGAGAACCCTTCGGCATCCACTCGTTCCCACTTGTCAAAACCAATCCTTTGGCAGACTCGGTCAGCCTGATCACCACCGATCCTTGGCTCAACTAAAGCAATAACACTCGGATTATGTACTCTAATCAACTCCCGTATGGCATTCAGAAAGTTGTCACTCCCTGCCCCACAGACATTCCAAACAAGGATACTTAGTCCGTTAAACATATTTATACAGTGGTTAAAGAGAAACCATCGGTGGTCATCGAAGCGTGGCCCTAGACACTCACTGAGGTCCAGAGCATCCACTATGGCTTGAGGCAGCATCACGCGACACAGAAGACGTCTCTCCTCTGATATCACTGGCAGGAACTTCACCCACATTCGGTTTGCAATTCTCGGGACCTGAGCGAATATTGGGCCCCTCCGGCGGCTTGACAGGAGGAAGCTTCTCCGAGTGTGCACCCGGATCGTCTCCACTGGTTGATTCATTGGAGAGGATCCTTGTAGCAGATTGACGGGTGAACTTATGCTTAGTCGGAGTCGAGGTTTTCTTGTGTTGGGCAAAATTCGGACCTTTGGCGTAGCCTCCTCTAGAGCCTGAGGTAGCGTCTGATGACGTTTTAGGGGCCGAGGGATTAGTGAATTTAGGTGTCATGGGAGGGGCGTTAGATTTCGTAGTAGGGTTGTTGGGCGGAGCCGACTTGGGGGTTCGTGGTGGAGGGACTTTCGAATTGCCTTGGGAGCGGAAGTTTGTCGAATTTTCCTTAAGGGTCAAGGATTCAGCATCTGACTTGGCGGCGGGGTTTCCTTGATTGGGCTTTGCCGTGTCACTATCTAGATTAAGCCTAGCATCCTGATTACCCGAATTATCGGGATTAGAATCTCCAATTTGAAAATTTTCCTTATCCTGCTCTACCAAATCTTTATCGCTTTCCGCTTCTGTCCCTAGAATATCGTATCGAGATCCAATCTCAACCGAAAACCCAATCACATTTGGTTGTTGGGATTCTTTGTTCAGGGTTTGCTCCCCGGACTGTTCCGACGCCGGCACTGCATCGACGGTAACATTCTCCTGATTGCTCAAAGGAGGACGCTTCTCACCTTGACCCGACTCCTTCTGTGGCGCAGCTCCCTTTCTCTGAGCATTCCTCTTGACTTGCATCCAGTCCCCATGCGCTTGTTTCTCCACCTGACCCCGTTGAGCCAAGACATTAGCGTTTTCTGTGCGGACCCTCTGCTCTTGGTTATTCCCTGAGTCGCAGTCCTCCACGGAATGTCCAACTTTACCGCACTTGAAACACAGCATACGAATTCCTTCATATTGAATAGGCCAGATTTTCCCATCCAATCTGAACTTAGATAGTAGGGACTTGCTTAAATTGACCTCCACACTTAATCTGGCGAACCTGCCCCAATCAGCAGACGCTGTTGTATTGTCCACTCTTCTCACTTTACCTATCTTACTTCCGATCCGATGCAGCAGACGAGGATCGAAGTATTCAATATGTAGATTCGGAATCCTTACCCAGACTGTAAGTGTCTTGATCTCTTCTACCTCAGCATCGAATCTTGGCACCCATTCCCTTATAGCAAGGTAGTTGTCCCCGATCATCCAGGGGCCCTCCATCACAACGTGATCATAATCCGCATGATTCGCAAACCTTGCGATGTAAAAATCATTCCCAAGGTCCACCAACGTGAATGACGACCGGAGCCCCCACTTCTGCGACAGTCTCCGATGAAGCTGCATATAGCACGGTCCCTTATCAAATAGTTTGATTATCAACGTGTCCTCCCACGGTTTCCTTAGGGCAGCCTTCTTCGCTCGGTTTAGCACGATTGTGGGGCAAGCGGGGTCCTCCTTCTCCGGTAATATGTCATCATCTGTGCCATATCCGTCCCCCTCGTCATAGATGGGGTTCGACTGGGATTTACTGAAGCCTTCCACACCATACCCCACGAGCATGTCCTTGTAGTTTACTTTCGGCGCGGTCTTGGAATTCAAACTTTCCCTTAGATCTGGGAATTGCTCCTTCGGCAGACCCTCTTCAGCACCTCCAACTACTCCGAAAACTACATCTACCGCTGGTGTTTGACCATGAGCCTTATCCGGTGGCTCATCGGAATGGGCAAAGGAGTGCCGGACCGGACTTCTCGAACGCTCTCTCTCGTTGCTGATTTGTTAGCTTTCAACCACAAGTGGTAAAAATGCAAACTTGTTTTGTGGTTTTTTTAACATTTCACGTTAGAGTTCGGGGTTAGGGCACTTTTAACGGAGAGAAAAACAAGTAGGAATGCTAGGGGATTTAATATAAAAAAATGTGAATAGTGGTCCATGAGATGCTTGAGGGATTGGAGGGAAGTATCGATACCTTGCTTCACATGTGGGCCACAGCACGGGAGGAGAGCAGGCTCACCTGATTTCTGAAGTCAAAGAGGGGGACACGTGTCGAGCTGTGATTGGCAGGCAGGAGGTGCGCGGCAGAATGCGACACTTGGCGCTGTGGGAGTGGCGCGCAGAAAGGGCTAGGCAGAGCTTGACACATGGCGGGGAGATGGAGGGCTGGATTTGTTCTTTGGGGGGGTAATTTTACACAATTAAAATAGAATTTCGGACATGAAAATGTTAAAAATAAAAAATAAAAAAATTACCACAATATTAGATTCATTTTTATCTACATGTAGACAAAAATTTTGAATATGTTTGACTATATTTTTTTTTAAATAGTGTCTCTTTGATTATAAATATGCATAATATAATCCGAAAAATTGAATTATAAATATGGAAAAATTGGAAATAATTAATATTGCAAGAAATGAAATACATAATTATAAAAAAATTGTTAATAGGAGAAAGTTAATTTAATATTACTATTTTAATAATAATAAATGAATATAATAATATAATCGAGAATTGAAATAATTGTTGAAGAAGGGTATATTTGTAAATGGAGTAGGTATGAAAAGATGGGTTTTGAGATACTAGGGATGCTATTGATAAAGTGAGAAAAATGAGAATGAGATATTGGGATGATGTGGCGGAGAGAGAAGAATAAAATATTAGTATTCCTAGTATCCCTAGTATCCATTGATAAACATGGCCTTAGAGCTTTACCATTTTTTAAAGAGGCTCTTTACATGTAGTATGTATTCTCTAATTTAGACTTATAAGAGGAGGAACGAACCCCACATGCGTACACCACTAGTCCACTACCCTCGCCGTCGATCTAATATGTGTTCGCAATAGTATGAACTTACTTCGTCACATTATTTTGGCATATACGTTTCTTCAAAATTAGGTAGTTTATACTCCATCGTTTAATTAAAACTTGTCGTTTACTATTTATGCACGCTTTTTTAGAATGATAAAAACTATATAAATTTTTTACATTTGTTTTTATAAATGCATACTCAATTGCATACTTAATGAAATTATTAAAAAAAATCTTTAAAAAATTAATATTTTATATAGTTTTTAACAACTAAAAAAGCGTGCGTGAATAGTAAAACGTTAAGTTTTAATTAACGGATGGAGTATTATTATGCAACCGTTGGTTTAAAAAAATGTAGAAAAGAGAAAACTTGCAAAGAGCAAAGTAGCAAGATGTTTGGCCTTTAAGAAAATTGATTTTGTGGAAAACAAAAAAAAGTTACCAATGCGCGATAAAATATCACTATAGTCTATAGTTTAGAAACGAAACTCTCTTCTTTTGGGTGCTCTTTTGATGTATTTTTTGTTTTCTTTTATATTTCGTTGTTGTATGTTTAGACGGCTTGCCGTCTGCCGACTTTGTCGGTCTCTCGAGGTCCGGGCCTGTCCGGCCTCGAATTATTTCCTTATCAAAAAAAAAAAAAAAAAAAAAAACGAAACTCTCTCGCATATCCTTCGTCGACTACCATGGATGCCACATGTCGTTCATGGACAGTGGCGCAGAAAAATTTTGTATGGGGCACAATAATACATAATACATGTACAATATAGTTTTAGATTAAATTGACATAAAGAATTATATATATATATTATATATAAATAATATATAATAATAATAAATTATGCTATTTTAAGATAAAATGTTATCAGATTAAACGCTATCATTTTTTACGCTATTATTAAGTTAAGATTATAGAAAACGCAATATAATAAATATTAAGTTAAGATTATGGTTTTTATATGATCTAAATAGCTAAACTTGGCTCGAGTTTTGCTCTTTTTTTGTTTATTAGGTAAAAATCGAGTTCGGCATACCTTAAACTCAAGGGCCGACTGTAGACGGAAAAACTTCAATACAAACGGTACATTATTGATAGAGTATATTTTAGTTATGTTTTTAGTGTAAAATTGCATATTAGTTTAAAACATTTTTACATATTTTATAGCTTAATTTAAATTATTTGGTTTTCGGGGTCTACACTAGTATTTTTATATATTTCAGGTATTTTTGACTGGATCATATAAAATTGGAGGTTGATTATAGTTTATGGGATTATTTCGCAAATTGGAAGTGAAGAGGTCGGCTCGGATCGATATTAGGGATGATATATTCATACATACCAAAGTGGGAAGGTGCAAGCTCAACAAGTGCTCTACCTTTTTTTTATTTATTTTTTTTGATTAGGAAATAATTCGAGCGCCAGGCATACCTGACGACTCGAGAGGCCGACGAAGTCGGCAGACGGTGAAACCGTCACTACATATAAAAAGGTGCAACAACAAAAAGTGGGAGGCGTAACCCCCGGACGAGCAAGCGAGCCAAACCCGTACACGCTGGAGACAACGTAGACTACGATCCGATGCCAAGCATCACCAGGCGGCGATACCGTTGGCCAGCGATATGTCAGGAATCCAGTCTTGTGGGCAGTGAAGACGATCCTCCAAGGAATTTCCTGCACGCGGAGTCGCCTCGATACACACCACCACGACCCCAACCAATCCCGACACCGGTTGCCAGAGCTCCAGCACGGAAGAGGAACGCCAAGAACAACAGGGGTCACAACCAAGAACCACCCTTGCAGAAGCACCTAGAATCTCTTCCAAACGAAAGAGAATTTATTCAAACCCTTTCGGGATTTTATTGAAACCTTCTCAGGATTTAATATACCCTATGAGGATGGGTTTATTAGAATGGATCAAAAATCAACCTTTCAGGATTTAATATCAACAAGTGCTCTACCGTTACATCATTAGATTAAATTTGGTAGATAGAATTATAATATAGTAATATTTATTATATAAATTAGGAAATACTCCGGATTAGATTAGTTAGATAGATTTAGGATAGGATATTAGTTTATATATATATACATACATTCATACGGCATAAGTTGGAGGAGGCCGAACGTGACTAGCGGGCGACTAGTTAGTTTTATTTGAAGCTTTGTTTGGATTGATTGTGAGTTCTAATTCTTGTTTCTTATTTTTTATTTTGAATGTTTCGACTTTTTTGTACTTAAACGTTTGATTGTTTTATTCTGTTTTGTCTAATCAACTTGATAGAATTTTGTAGATTCTTGGTTGTGAACTTTAACCTAAGTGGCAAACTTATTCTTTAGGGCTGGTTGAACTAATTTATTGAGTAAGAATGAGTAGGAAGTTGAATGTGTTGTTAAATCCCTCTATAGAGACTGCAAATACTTTGGCTAATCTCTAAACTAAAGCTATCAATTGAGTTAAATCCTTCTTTAAGGATTGTTCGATTGATAATGGTTTCTAGGACTGGTTGGACTAGTAACTATATTAGGTCGAGACAAACCTAAAAGGACAAGAGACCGTTACAATATCATCAATTCAACCAAATAAAGTGGATAATTGTAGGTGAAACTGTTTTATTAATCGTTATCTCCATTAATTTGCTTATAGTTTATTTTATTTTCTTTCTTATTTTCACCACTCAAAAACCCTTGATTCCGATTCTCTGTGGGATCTAGGTAGGTTCGAAATTATTTTTATACAGTTTACGCGACTAAAAACCGTCAATCAATTATCATCACAAAAACAGAGAAGAAAAAAACTCGAGTTTTGCTCAATAAAAGTAAATTTATTTGCCCTTTAAAGTTGTTTTCCTTTACAATGGTAGATTTCTATTTTCTCCCTCTCTTGCACAAGCTCCCATAGTACATTTGTGTGTCACAGGCTCAGGAATCACTGCAAGATCTCGTGGATCAAGCTCTTCATCCGTCGTTTTTTTTTTCCTGAATCAGTTGCTCATTTGTTGTTCAGATCTACGCAGATTCGAGGCGTTTCCAATTTGACCCAATCTAGATCCAAGCTCTCGATTCTTCATTTGTGCTCTGTTCATCTCCTTGTTCAAAGGATCACTTCAATTTTGGCTGTTCAGCTCGCAATTTCGACCAATTAGCGTTTCCTGTTGACAATTCATCGTTATCCTGAATGATTTGTGGCAATTGGCTTCTTCGCTAACTGCGAACGGAGCTGAGGGAGTGAAGGCGGAGAAATCGGTAGAGACGGTGAGCTTTAGGGCTTTGCAATGAGGCTTTCATCGGCCGATCAGTCCGCTGCTCTCGCCGGTGTTGGATACCGGGATGCGGAATCGCTGTTTCGTACGAAGCCAATATCGGAAATCAGGAATGTGGAATCGGACACCAGGAAACAGATCGAGGACAAGAAGGAGGAGCTCAGGCAGTTGATTGGCAACCGGTACCGCGATCTGATCGATTCTGCCGATTCTATACTATTGATGAAATCGTCTTGTGAGTCCATCTCTGCCAACATTTCTAGTATTTCTGAATCGATATTTTCTCTCTCCTCTGAAAACCCCAATCTCGCTCTCTCTGCCCCGCATCATATCCCTAATAGAGCTAAAATTTATGGCATTGCTTGTCGGGTCAAGTATTTGGTTGATACGCCCGAGAATATTTGGGGGTGTTTGGATGAATCCATGTTTTTGGAATCCGCGGCCAGATATGTAAGGGCAAAGCTGGTTCATCAGACCTTGAATTTAGTGAATAAGTTGGATAGTGAGGGGGATGGAAAGATCTTGTCAAAGAAATTTCCATTGTTAAGCCATCAGTGGCAGCTTGTTGAGAGCTTTAAGGCTCAGATTTCACAGAGAAGTCGTGAGAGGTTATTGGCTATGGACAAGAACAGCACCAGTCAATTGCCAGTTGGGGCTTTTGCTGATGCCTTGGCTGGTGTTGCAGTTGTTGATGAGCTCACTCCTGAGCAAGCTTTCAGCTTGTTTTTGGACTCCAGGAAGTCCTGGATAATGCAAAAATTGCATTCGTGTGGTTTGAGTGGTGGTTATGAGGTTAAGTTT
This sequence comes from Persicaria tinctoria, assembly GCA_037127255.1. Taxonomy (NCBI): domain Eukaryota; kingdom Viridiplantae; phylum Streptophyta; class Magnoliopsida; order Caryophyllales; family Polygonaceae; genus Persicaria; species Persicaria tinctoria. Next base: position 2,213,234 of record JBANSL010000014.1, read on the forward strand.
GATGGATCGACAGTTATTTCAGTGCTCTGTGAAGTGACAAAGATAATGCAGATTACTGTGGGGCAAGTTGGGGAGATGTTCTTGCAGGTACTGAATGACATGCCATTATTTTATAAGATAATTTTGGATAGTCCACCTGCTTCTCAGTTGTTTGGTGGAATCCCTACTCCAGATGAGGAGGTTAGGTTGTGGAATGAATTCAGGGATAATTTAGAGTCAGTTATGGTGATTCTTGACCGTGAATTTATTGCCAAGTCTTGTTCTAACTGGCTGAGGGAATGTGGAAGAGAAATCATTAAGAAGATCAATGGCAGATTTTTGCTTGATTCAATTGCTAGTGGTGCCGAGCTTGCTTCAGCAGAAAAGCAGATATGGGAGACAATGGATAGTAAACATGTTCTAGAAGGAAGTTTGGAGTGGCTCAGGAGTGTCTTTGGTTCTGATATTGAGCTGCCTTGGAGTAGGATCCGGGAACTTATTTTGGAAGAGAATTTGGATCTCTGGGATCAAATTTTTGAGGATGCATTTGCTCAGAGAATGAAGGTTATCATTGAATCTGGATTTGAAGAGTTGAACAAGGTGGTTAATGTGACGGGATCAGTTTATGCAGTTGGAGAAACTGCTGATACTCTCCATGACTTTGTGGCCTACTTGAACAGGACGTCCTTAGAAGGTGGGGTATGGTTTGTAGAGCCAAATCTGAAGAAGGCTGGTCTAATGCCTGGAGCAAAACCCTTGGCTGATGAAAATGATTGTCGTAGTAGCCTCAATGGATATTTTGGGCCAGAGGCGAGTCGAATTAGAGATGCAGTAGATAGTTGTTGCCAGAGTGTACTGGAGGACCTGCTGTGTTTCTTGGAGTCTCCGAAGGCATCTTTAAGGTTGAAGGACCTTGTACCATATTTACAAAGTCATTGCTATCAAACTATATCAGCTATTTTGAAGGATCTCAACAAAGAACTTGAGCAATTACGTGCTCACTTGGACAACAAGAAAAAGGATAGGGATTATGCAGAACAAGCTAAAATTGTTGAGAAATCCCTTTTTATTGGACGATTGTTGTTTTCCTTCCAGAAGCATTCCAAGCACATTCCTGTAGTCCTGGGTTCACCGAGGTCATGGATAACTGAACCTTTAGCATCAGGTTCAGATAAGGTCACATCCATCTTCAGGCATTCTAAACTTCCAATTGATTATGCAATGCCTGATAGTCCACGGAAGCATGTCATTAGTGGTTCTAGAAGACACTCCTCTATGATTGCAGCTGCTTTATATGGCTCTAGTGATAGTGATGTTGCAAGCCCAAAACTTGAAGAACTCATCAAAACTATGAGGGATCTCTGTATTGCTTCCCACAGCCTGTGGATTTCTTGGTTGGCAGATGAGCTCTCATCTATACTTTCTTGTGACCTCAGACAAGATGATGGTTTATCTGCTACAACTTCATTGAAAGTAAGTGAGATTTCCAAAAAATCAGTTGCATCCATACTTCGTTCTCCAGCTATGCATGTTTGTCATCTAAATGAATTACATCTCTGTGATGCTTTGTTCAATCTTCTGCGTGTTATTTGCTTCTTGGAAATTTCAATTTACTCTGCCTTCTATATGCTTATGGACTGATTCTATGTTTCCCTTCTTCTGATTTATAATATTTATTAAAATCTTGCTTCGTGAAATTATCATTCTTATGCATATTTACATTTGACTTGTGAAGAAACAATGGGTGGTGGAACAATGGAACCCTTGCCATTGAAAGTTGAAACTGTGTATATTGTACTCTTGGCAGATTTAAAAAATGAGATGAATATATATTAACTGTTGGCTTAAGTAAATATCTCCATAGATGTCCTATTTAGTGATTCTTTTACTGAAATAGTGAAATCTTTGTACTTGTTATCTTGGATAGGGATGGGAGGAGATTACTGTCAAGCAAGAGCAGCCCGGTGAAGCTACAGAACTGAAGATCTCCCTTCCATGTATGCCTTCATTATATGTGACTTCATTTTTGTTCAGAGCATGTGAAGAAGTTCACCGAGTTGGGGGTCACGTGCTCGACAAGACTATTCTGCAACAACTGGCATTGAAGCTACTTGAATCGGTATGTACTTACTAGTGAGGAATGACTCTCTGACTTCACCAGTAGTAACTAGTGAATAATGACAACTCTTGATTACCCATTAATGTTTCAAAGCTTCATGCTTTTACCATGTAACTACAGGATTTCACATATTAATCTTTTTTCCAATATTGCAACTTAGTGACCAGTGCGCATTCTTCAAGTATTATAAGGCTTCTTTGTTGACATCATAGTGTTTTGTTTATAAGAGAAAATGCTTCCTGACCATGATTATGTTGCCCAAAAAATAACTGTTTGTAAGATTGTGTTGTTTAATTTTTTTTTATATTAGTTGAATTATTGGATCAATATGGCTCCTGTGTAGCTAGTTTAAGACACTGCCAGCTGTCTTAAAGGGTAAATAGTACAAGGTGATTGCCGATTGTTAATCATGTGTAGTCGGTTGCTTTTTGCTGTTTTATTCACTTAAGTTTTAGTGCATTTATAGAAAGATTGCATTTTCTTCACATAGACATCCATCGCTGTAGAAATTTATCAGATATTTTCCATTAATGTGGCTGAATTCATTCAGGTTATTAATGTTTATGGTGAACTCATTGCTAACCATGGAGTTGAAGTGTCGGAAAAAGGAGCTCTGCAAGCCCTGTTGGATGTAAGATTTGCTGCTGATATTCTGTCAGGTGGTGATTCTAGGCTAAATGAGGTCTCACTTAAAAGCCCATCAACAAAATATGCTTACTTGAGAAAGCAGGAACATGGCATTTCTAAATCAGTCACGAGAGAGCGGGTAGATCAGCTGCTCAACCGTTTTGCACAGAAGCTTGATCCAATTGACTGGCAAACGTAAGACTGATTACTTTGACTTGGGGGAAAAAAAAAGAACACTTAGTTAATAGAATTCAAGCTTTCAACTCTTTATGGACTATACAGGAATGATAGGTTTATTTTTGTCTTCTGCTTGTGTGCCACTTAAGGATTGAGAATTAAAAAAACAAAGAGATTTCAATGTTCTTTGCTGTATTATATTTTCTTCTGACTGTTCAATCACCAGATAAACTGATTACTTTGACTTGGGGGAAAAAAAAAGAACACTGAATTAATAGAATTCGAGCTTTCAACTCTTTATGGACTATACAGAAATGATAGGTTTATTTCTGTCTTCTGCTTGTGTGCTACTTAAGGATTTCAATGTTCTTTGCTGTATTATATTTTCTTCTGACTGTTCAATCGCCCGATACAAGACTCTATATTTCGCACTGAAAATTTTCAGGTGGATGAAGTGAGGTTTAAGGTTCTTAAGTGATAAATTTGGTATTTGATGGTCTTGGATTTGATGAATTTTTAGGGAAATATCAATAACTAAACCAGACAGCAGGTGGAAAAGAATGCTATTATAGTGTTACGTATTCTTGTTTGTCAAAATTCATGCTTCCAGGGAAGAGATTGTTTTCTGTCATTTGGGGGAAAAATGATCATAACATATTTACTTTTTTCTTGCAAAAACTGACAAGCTTATGGCCTTCATGGTTCTGTCACTACATTCTGTCCATATCTCATGACAAGTTCTTGTCTCTTTATAGGTACGAGCCATACCTGTGGGAGAATGAGAAACAGTCCTACCTGAGGCATGCTGTTATATTTGGATTTTTTGTGCAACTTAACAGAATGTACACAGACACTGTGCAGAAACTGTCAACTAATTCAGAATCCAATTTGATGAGATGTTCCACAGTTCCTCGCTTCAGGTATCTTCCCATCAGGTAATATTCTCCCTTTAATGTGCATGAATCTGCTTTATTAGTTGCCAATCCTGGTGCCACACAAGGAGAATCTTTTTGTTTATATCTGCCCTCTCTTATTCTTCATGTTGTATTATATACATGATATCATCTAATGTTAGCTTTTGTTGTTTAGTGCACCTGCATTATCTTCAAGGAATGCTGCCAAGACCCCTCTGAGGTCATCTTCTGATGATATCACAACAAGAGGCGCATTGAAAGCTTATGCAAATGGAGAACTCTCACAAAAGATTGATTTTGATGAAAGCACCAGCTTTGGGGTAGCAACTCCATTCTTGAAAACCTTCATGCAGGTAAGTCTTTCAAACTTGCCAATAAATGTTCATTATTTCAATTTTTTCCCTGTTGAGCAGTTGTATTGGGCATTTGATTTGTATAGCATACACCTTTAAGCATATATAAGCTTCTCTTGTAATCTGTTGCATGAAGTTTCTTCTGTGGAAGGATTTAACTGAAATGCCTGGATTACTCCATCGAGAACATTGCTTCAATGGACTCATTCTAATTATACCTAGTGTATCTAAATTCCCTCATATATTAAAGAGAGCAGTGGTGTATGACTGTATGGCTTAGGAATAAACCCCTCTATTCTTTGAAACATCATGCTTTAAGGAGACGCTTCAAAACAGGTTCCGATTCCCTCATAATTATGAAGGCGTAAATTTGGTTACCACTTCAATGTCTATTTACTCTTTGATGGATTTGTATGTTAATCTCTCTTAGAGACACTTACTATACACAATTTTCTTATGGTAGTGTCTACAGTTGCCTTGGCTCTGATGAGTGAAGTTCAATTATAATTCAGTGTAGTCTCTTAATATTGCATGCTTCGGTCATTACATCTAAATCTGTGTGATCGTTGTTAACCAGGCTGGCAGCAGATTTGGAGAGAGCACATTTAAACTGGGTTCCATGTTAGCAGATGCACAAGTCGGCAGGTTGAAGGATCGGTCCGCTTCCGCCATGTCCACATTTGGAGATATCTTACCCATGCAAGCCTCAGGCCTTTTTTCATCCCTAACTGCCACCAGGTTCGACACCTGAATGGATCAGAAGATTCAGAAATCAGAACTGCCACAATACCGCCTGAGTTTATTTCTGTTTTCAAGTGGGATACATCATCATGAAATGAATACAAGTTCAAAGTCTCCATGAGCTTAAAAACACTGAGGTGATGATGAGTGTGTGGCTTTTGGTACTGGATAGCAATCAGTTTTGCTTATGAAGCAAAGCAACAAGACATACTTGGTTCGTGATACCGGGGAGTGAAGCAGCTGAATCAATGTTAAAAGTAGAAGGCAGGTTATACGATATTTTCTACCCTAATGTTCATTTCTCTTTTGGATCCAGGTTAGTATTAGTGATGCCTTTATTTCTTTTGTCGGTTAAGTGTTTTCACATGTGAGGAATATAGTTTTAGAATGTGAAGGGTTCATGCTACTGCTGATACAGAACAATAATGGAACTGTCGAATGGAGTTGAACTGCCTTTTTTCTCTTACGAGCATAAAACTGTTGGGTCAATACGGATATCTATGTGTATAATGTACATTTGAGTGCAATTTTCTTGTAATTGACGCGATGAGGATGTCTTTGGTTTCATGTCACGCTTGTTGGTTGTTCTGAACTTAGTTTTTTGTCACTCTTGAAGTTCTAAGTTGAACGAGGAAGTTAATGAGCAACTGAAGTTGAACAAGGAGGTTAATGAGTAACTAAAAATTGTCTTTTAATGGGCCTTTTTGGCTGTGGTACACCGGTTGTATTGTGTCTGTCTGGCTTGTTTGGTTCCCGAGCCATCTGCGGTTGCAGTGCCTGTCTCAATTGCCAAGTTGGGCTTGGTGACTATGGTTTCCTGGAATGGCTTGTGGTATTGAGCTCTATTGGGTGCCTTTCCATGATCTCTTGATGATGTCGAGTTTGCTCCTGTTTCCTGGAATGACTTTTGGCAACTGTGGGTCGGGCTCTATTTGATCCTTCTTGTTTGTTTTAGGTGTTTGTGTGTGTGTGTGTGTTATAGGTTTTGTACTGTTGTTTGTCTCTTATGGTTGTTGTGTTGCTTGCTTCGAGTGATTCCAATGCTGCCATTACCCTTTGCTGGTCTCTTATAAACCTGGGTTTGGTGTTGCTGGCTGCAGTGGCGGTGATTAAGTTGCACTGTTGCAGCCGCCTTCGCTCTGATGTCCAGAGACCAATACGGGTTCAGCTTCTGGCAGTTCTGCTTATTTTTCGAACCTTGGTGATGTTTTGTGAGGCTTTGATGCCAATCTGGGGGTCTATTTGATTGTAATCAGGGCTGTAGGGATCTCGTGCATTTGCATCTTCAGTGTTTGGATTCCCAATCTTGGGAACCTTTCTCGAGGGTTCAAACCCTGCTTTGGGCGGGATAACTGGATTTGTTGTTTCTCTGCCCTTCTACCAGCTTTTAATCTTATAGATAACACATCATTTTCATACTGAATTCAAATGTGCAGTATCACACAAATTTAATTATTTAATATCACCTACTCAAGTAAATGTGTATGGAAAGTAATCAGGATCAACATTATTATCTTTAAATTCATGTGAGTCGAAACCAAATACACCCTCACCTTGTTACACAACAACAATCATGTATCTGAAATTTGAAAAGAACGTAGCCTACAAAAATTACAAGTTTGCTGAATAAATTGATCTGTAGGAATTGCTGCATAAATAGGATGGATAAAAACATCGATTCCCTCCCTCCTGTAAACAAAGAACTCAGCTTTCTGCAGATGAGGCAACTGGTTCATTCGCATTTTCATCAATAAGATCATTGGACATGGCAGAAGGTATCCTATGCCGCATCAGTATGCGTGAGGTGGCAAGTTTTGCCTTTTGATAATTTAGAACGACTACTCTGTCGTCGTCTAAATCAAATCTTAGGCCCTCTTTATCGCAGTCTTCTACAAGACGGCACAAATGCTTTAGGTTATCTACTTCTACTCCATTTACTCGTTTTACCTGTGAAGCAGCCAAATCATGGAGGTTAATGTCGGGGCATGAAAACAAGGAAACCACAACCTTAATTCCATCAGTAAGGTTATACTAAATCAGTACCTGCAATTCCGCAAGGCGCTCATAACCAGCATTAATATCATCCATTAGGACCTGGATGAAAGAACAAGCAACATCTATTATAAGTTATAACTATAGGTTTACATTTTGACTGGGAGTACATCAACTTACAGCAGAAAGCACATGCAAAAAGAAAAATTACGGTTAGCTTTTTCTAGTGTTCCCATTCTTTGTTTATAAAAAGGTTCTATGGCTAGCACTTTTGAGAAATCAAACCATTGTTGACCACTCTGCAATTATTTCATCCTTCTGTGACATTTTCCCCTCGTGTTTAATCGGTTGTTCTGGATTGCATAAAAGGTCTACATCTAACATTGGAATTCTGAAGAATTTAATAGCTAGGTGAAGACTCTACTCAGTTGGGCCAAATATATGATGGTTAACAGCATACTAATAAACCATAGTTTTATACGCTTGGATAAAGATTGTCCCCAGACTTGAGCTAAATGATAGAAATATACTAATATCATGCTGAAACTTGAACATATGCAGTAAATCAGACAGAAGTAAAAGCTAACAAAGGTCTAGCATCAGAGCAACCTCCACAAGCAGAGGCAAACCATCTTAAAGCATCATATGTTTTGATTAATTACACACAATCTCAGGGGGAAGGGGAGTGAGAGAGAAGACTTGAAAACCTGAGATAGAATGACAAGCTGTTCACCGGATTTCTTGGGTTGCTCCTTCAATGCGCGTTCACACAATCTACGAGGTGATGTATTGTACCAATCTTCTCCAAACTCATGGAGATATGGTTGAGTCAATGGAATAAAAACAAAACCAGCAAATATGTAGTAACTAGGAAGCTTATCAAATTGATGGACTGGAACCAAAGGCTGCAGCTGCATATCCATAAGGCACACGTCAATACAAATACCAAAGAATCTGCTAGAAACTCGGCGCCAGAGGCAAATAATCAAGTGCTAGTCATGTAAAGGAAGCATGTGAACATTATAAGAGAACTTTATCTGCAATAAACTTACAGGGCGTAGACTGATGTTGAAACTATGCTCTTTGCCATCCCTTAACACCCTTACTTCTGCTTTCTCATCTGGTTTTTTCATAGAGACTAGATGATCAAAGGTTATCCGCTCTCTGTTCCTGAAAGCAACTGGGAGAGAGTAAGTTTTCAGCACATCAGAACAAAAGAAGTAACCGACCGAATTCTTCCGATAACCAAAATTAAGCCAGAGAGATGGTGATAGAGTATAGAATAAGGTGTGGCCAATGAAAAGTCCTAATAGATGGAGAAGTTAAAACATAATATTAACCCAAGGCAATGGTTAATCCCATGAACCTAGGTTTAAGTTAAGATTCATTGATCAAAATTCTAACCATTACCCTCCTCTCATCTCATTTCTCATACAAAACTCATTTCCCTTTCCCCCAATTTCATTCCTTAATTTTAGCATAGGGTAACCATATCACCTATTATGCTCTAACCATTTCTCCATTTCCTCCTCTAGGCTCACAAAAGAGAGATGACCATATGCATTTTACATATAAATTTTGATTTCTTTCCTTTCCATTCCCTACTCTACAAACAAACAGGACCTAATTCTCTTTAACAATTCAGAATATGTCAATCTAAACAATTCAACCTCACAGCTTACCAACATGCTTAGAATGCCTGAGACACATAAAGACATTCATACATCCTTTCGGCTTTCAAAATATAGTGCATAATTCATTGAAAAAACCAAGATCTCTTTGTTCCTCAACTTGCACTTATACTTGCAGAAACAAAAATTGGCAAGTAATATATGATATATCTAAACAGATTTCCTTTTCAATTAAATTTGTCAGTCTTCAAGTGAAGGATTATGGACAAAGACAAGTCCAAAATGTTAACCATAGCTTTATCAGAGTTCAATGGGGGAAAAATCAACAATGAAAGCATACCTGTGCCATCATTTGCTATGGGCACACCATCAAACGCAAGGATAATATCATCTTTCTTTAAACTCTTGTGTGCCTCCGAAAGTGGGTTAATTTTACTAACAAGAACACCTGTCATCTCAGGGAGCATTCCAAAGTGCTCCCGAAGTTGAACATTTTCCATTGATTGACATGACAAACCCATAGAGCAGAAGCCCAAATATTTCCCAAAATCTTCCACACCGGAGATGAAATGCTTTATCACGGGAACAGGAATGATGTAACTGGAAGAAATAAAAAGACACTCATAAATAAAGTGAAATAAGAAACAAAGAGGATCCATCTCGCTAAAAGGAATGGTAAAAATATGTTTGGTGAACAAGGAGAGATAAAATTCTTTTGCCCTATGACTTTTTTTCCCTACGTCTTCAACAATTGACAAAGTAAGCAGATGAACCAACCAAAACCAACGAGAGAAAAATCATAATCCGTTAAATCTCAAATAAACCAAACAAGACTTACCCAATATTCTCTGCACCTGAAAGATTCTGGAAAGCAACACCAGCAACTTTATCACCCATGATAGCTGGGCCACCACTGTTCCCAGGATTTATAGCAGCATCTATTTGTATTGCCATCAGCTGACTGGCACCATGCACATACTGGGTTGGCTCTACTCTGGAAACAACGCCTTTCGTCACAGAAATATTGTCTCCACCTGCGACCAACATCTAATCTTAGGCTACGACACAAGATAAATGCATATATCCATTTTTATAGGTAAATACAACAATCAAATTCAATTCTTTATTAAATTCACCTACTATATATCCATTTTTATAGGTAAATGCAACAATCAAATTCAATTCTTTATTAAATTCACCTACTTCTCATAATAATACTTTACAATACTAGACGAAGTCATCCAACCACAATAACAAAGAGAGGTTGATAGCTTAAATTACATATTCAACTATCCTTGAAGAACTGATTACCTTGTGGATATCCAACCACAGCAACAGCTTCTTGCAAGAACGGGATGTCCCCAAGCTCCAAATGAGTCATACCCTGCCAGAACTCTTCACTTTCGACAACCAGGATCGCTAAGTCACATTCATGACCAACGGCCTGCACTTCAGCTCTATACTTATTAGGAGAACCATGTTTCCTCACAAGCACAAAGGTATGATCCGCCACCACATGAGCATTAGTAAGGATCCTCCTCCCTTCAATTACAAATCCTGCACCATAATATACCACACTGAGGCCACATATTCATATCCAGAGCCTAACTAAAAGCCTGTTCATCTGCGATTTCGTTCATCCATTGAAACCTCACAAAAATAGCAAACTGAAATCATAAAACCTATCTAAAAGCATCGATACAGTATTCAAATGTATTCACCAGAGCCCATGGTCTCGCGCTGGGGCTTGTTCTGCCAAGGGAGGAAGTAATTAGGGCTGCTGGTGACCGTGAAGATCTTCACAACGGAATCAAGCGCGAGCTCTATCGCGGAAAACGCATCCGCGGCGGCCGCGGCCCTCGCGGACGACAAAGTATCGATTCCAGGAGGGAGCGAGACGACCTCATCGTCCTCGGTGCAACTGGAGCCGCCATTGTCGACCTCGTCCTGCACGAAGGCCTGGTGTCCGACACTGGCGGCTTCGCGGTGGGAGGAGAAAGAGGCGGTTGTGATTGCAGAGGAGAGGCGGGAGAGAGAGGTAAGTGGACGGGGTGGGGGAGGAGCGTACGAGGGGCTAGGGAGGAGAGAGAGCGGGCGGGGAAGCCATCGGAGAGGGGCGGAGGAGAGGGAAAGGCGGTGAGCTGCGCGGAGAAGGGTTCGGCACTGCATTTGCAAATTCCCCACTCCGAATCCGAAAGCCGCCCAATCCGCTCTTTTGACAGTTTTTTTTTTAAGGGTTTAGGGTTCGTTTGGTTGGAGACTTGGATGTGGAAAATTGGAAATTGTACATTTTAGGGATATTTACATAAAATCACCCGTTATATACACACTTTGACACTTAACAACTTCTTAAATAAATTATTACAGAAAATCACCCACTAAATGCATATTGTTTACAAGTCACCACCTATAAATGAAGGAAATGACTAAAATACCCCTAAAACTCCCCCTTTTTTATTTGAGACGCCTCATACCTTATGCTTGAGTTGGTTTAAATTTATCAATTTAAATTTGATAATATATACTTATTAGTTGTAATTTTAACTACATATTATAGATCATAAATTGGGGCCTTGGGGGACATAAAATTAATTTAAAAATAAAAATAATAATAAAGAGATGAATAAATAAAAACCATTTAAAAAAAACATAGATCGCCTATATTGGAAAACTGCTAAGAATGGGTGGTTTTCTACAGGAAGTGCGTAGACACTAGTTTTCTCCGATCAAGGTGAGCGTCTTGATGATATTGCCTGGATCTGGAAGTTGAATGCACCTCCAAAAATTAAAAATTTCTTGTGGAAAATATGCAAAAATGGATTGCCCACCGCGACAAGATTGGCAAAGCGTGGAGTTGCAGTCCCCCTATACTGTGTTCTATGCAACCACCATGAAGAAGATGATGTTCATTGTTTCTTTGAATGCAAATATCTCTATCCATACCATCGCTTGCATCCGTCTCACAGACAGCAAATCTCAAGGATAATTGATACATCTAGGAGTTTCACTAGTATCATGGCGTACATAGGGCAAGCTCTTTCAAATAAAGAAAAGGTGGACATAGCCTTCTTCTGGTGGACCTCATGGCTCGTAAGAAATAAGTTTATTTTCCAAGGTGAAAGACTACCATCAATAGATGGTTTCAGGCATATCTATTCTAACCATAAAACTAATTGGGTAAAGGCTAATAGCAGCTCAGAAGCATCTCCGGAAAACTCTACACATAAGTGTACACCTAACCGACGTAATTGTAGGCGTCCGAAACCAATGAAAGACCAAAAATGGAAAAAACCACCAACAGGGGTCTACAAACTCAATTTTGATGGCTCCACTAGAAATGACGGAATGAGCTCCATTGGCTTCATCACCAGGGATCATAATGGAGAGGTTTTACACGCATACGGGAGGTCAATTGGTCGCCAATCGCCACTGAAGGCTGAGTGCTTGGCGTTACGAGAAGGGATCTTCAAAGTAAATGAGCTCAGGATTAAGAACCTCATGATCGAGGGAGACTCGCTGACTGTCATTAACTACCTCAAGCGTGGCATTAAATGCCCATGGGAAGTGGAGTTAATTCTATCTGATATCCAAATCCTCTTAAGAGAAATACCTATCACCTCATTTTCTCATATTTACCGTAGCGGTAACTCAGTGGCCGACAAGGTTGCACACCTTGGCTATCACTGCTCGAATATGAGAGCTCTGTTATCTGACCCAGGTCTCATGGACCTCATCCGAAAGGATGCTATCGGGTAGCACCTTCTGCGGAAGTGCACCCGAATTTTTACCAAATCAAAAAAAAAAAAAAAAAAAAACATAGGATCTATATATGATTTTATACATAAGTAGTAGGGTGATTAGTCGGGACATGGTGGTTACAACAATAGGGGGTTAGTGGGATAGTGACGGTTTGTGGAGAAAGGGAGTAGATAATGTAGCGGTATGACATGGACGCACGTACGATGAGGATGATTTGTATTGGTTCACTTATTGACGAGTAAGTAAATGGTTGACATTGTATGTCCTAGACTCCGCCTATGTGGAATGAGGGCTTCTAGTGATGTCACGTGGGATGGATTTGTTTCAAATTTAATAGTAGCAATAAATCACCCATTTATAGTAAGAACAAATAAGGAGTTGGATTGCAGCTAAAAAAAATAAAATAAAAATAAATACAACATGCATTTAGTAGGCGGTAACTTGTAAATAACATGTATTTAGTGGGTGGTTTTATTTTATGTAATAATATATTTAACGGGTGATTAAGTGTGAAAGTGTACATATAACGAGGGATTTTATGTAAATTCTCCTACATTTTATGAGAAAATTATCATTCATATATTGTTTAAATAGAAAAAATATAAAATACTTGATAATCTCATATATTGACTTTTTTATATGTTTTTTCACGAAGCTAAAAAAAACTTTATAAAATATTAATTTTTATAAAAAAACAATATATTCAATAAGTAATTACAATTAAATTATTTTAAAAATGATATTTTATGGAATTTTAATTTTTTTAGAAAAAAAAATCAAACAATTTGTATTTTGAGACGAGTGTGATAGAAAATCGTAACATATAAACTCATTTTAATTTCGGTTTTTTTTACCATACATACGTTATCCATTGAACCATGAGAAAATTTTCAGTATGAGTTCTCAACTTATTTCCTCAAGGAAAAACGTTATCCATTGAATCATTTCCACTGCAAGTACAAATATTTCCCATGAGCAATTAAAATTTAAAAACACCAAATCTTTATTGCTTAAAGAAGCAAATCTGGCAGCTTCAACCATTTTCATTTGTTTTTACTAATTGGCAAATTTAGTTTCTTTTTTATTTTCCAGGATGGTACGTTGGATGAATGAGCATACGAGGCTAGACAGAATCAGAAATGTTGACATTAGGAGCAAGGTAGGAGTTGCAATGTTGCATGCATTGTGGACAAACTGGGGGAGTCCAGACTGCGATGATTTGGACACGTTCGTAGGAGGTCTTTATCGACTCCAATTCGTAGAAGTGAGAACTTGGATCTTGGAGTTAGCCGCAGGGGGAGAGGTAAACCTAAGAAGAGTTGGGTGGAGATCCGCCATGACCTTAATCTTTTGAATCTTTTGGAAGATGTGGCTTTAGATAGGGGCTAGTGGAGGAGGTGTATACAGGTTGCCGATGTTTAGTATTTTAGGCTTTGTAGCCGTGTCCTTTTGTCTGTGCCTCCTTTTTAGATTCTTTACTGTCCTTCTACCTTCGGTAGCCTTGTGGTCCTTGTTCCGTGTTGTTATAGGTCTTTCGGAAACACTCTCTCGACCTGGTCGGGGTATGAGTGCGTACATCCTGACCCTCAGACCGCTTAATCGTGGGATTTACTGGGTTGCTGTTTTATTTTCCTGGACTAATAAATGGAAGAAATTAGGAGGGCCTTAGTTTTTAAGGCCATTTAGAGGCTCTCAATTTTGATTTCCTTTTCACATACAGATGTTATAAAAACTCTTTGCTGCTGTGATTCCTCAATGACGCCAACAAGCCTCTATGTAAGCATACAGAGGTGAAAACATTAATCTTTATCCGAAAACCCAAAGAAAGAAACACAATACAATGATAAAGATGGTCTCTAGTGGTGATGGTGGCGTGAGCTGAGGATCGATCCTTGTTCTTCGAATGGAAGGTTACATATGTGACCCTCTCCCACTTGGGGATACCTGAACAAGTGATCCTGATAAACGGAAAAATGTCCTGGTCCGAATCTGAACACTACAACGAACAACAACACTGTCATCAATGTCTTCAACAACGTAGACGAGCCATTGCTGTTTCACTGGTATGGGAATGTAACATGAAATAGAAGATGACGAGTGGAAAGTCGTTACCTTGATCACTGGACTCCCAGAGGACGATTTTGATGTCCCCTTTGACATCCCAGATTCCCAGAGGACGATTTTGATGTCCTGATTGGAGATTGGTACAGCCAAAGCCATACTGCTTTGAGGAAGATTCTTGATGGAGGGAGGACTCTTGGAAAGCCAAACATGTGATCATCAATGGAATGCGTGGAAAGGTCGATGTCAAGGAGCCGCCCCCAGTTCACAATGAAAATGAAGCCAGGCAACGGAATGGTTCAACCGGAAAGGACTTGTGGGTAGTACCCATAGATCCCCGGTTCGAACCCCGGATGGCCGCTTTTTATTTACCAATTCAAGGTACAGAATCTGCAATGTCTGGATGAAGAACTCGCTCAACTTCAGGATTCAGAACCACAAGATGAAGCTGGTTGAGTTCTGTGGACCAGGACCCCAAGGATTACTACATGGTAGCATCGTCTAGATTCACCAAGTACGGCCTTCAGACCAAGGGGAAGATCAGCTATGAGGGTGGGAAGAGACCTGCCTCCACTAGTGCCCTCCCTGATGCTCCGGAGGGTAGGCTTGGTCTCTCAATTAGTTCCGTTCCTTAAGGTTGAAGGAACGGCAAGGGCAGCCAGGCTAAGCCCTCAAGGATCCTACCACTACGGCGATATCAACATCACTCGCACAGTCAAGCTAGTAAACTCCAGGGGCACTGTGGATGGGAAGCTCAGATATACCATCTCTGGGAAGTCCCACTGATCCTGATGAACCATTGAAGCTGACAGAGTACTATAGAGTCGCGGACAAGGTGTTCCAGGTATGATATAATGCCCAACAGTCCCCCAGCTAACATTCAGACGACTGACAAAATTGAGGTTGGGCCTACCGTGGCCAATGCCACCCTCAGGAACTACATTGAGATAATCTTAGAGAACCAAGAGGACATCCAGTACAGGCAACTGAGTGGATATGCCTTCTTCCCTGTTGCATACGACATCTACCACCTGCATCACTTCACCCTCTTATCATTCAATAGACTCATAAAACGGATTGGTTAACCTTCATCTGATTTGCAGGATTCAGGTGGGTCAGTGGAGTCCAGAGAGGAGAAAGGGCTACAACTTGCTTGATACAGTAAGAAAATAATCGATCCTGGTATACCCAAAATCATAGGCAGCAATTCTATTGACATTTGACAATGCAAGAATGTGGAATCTAAGATCACCAAGTGCCGAAAAGAGTTACCTGGGGCAGCAGTTATACATCAGTGTGCTGTCACCAGAACGCTCGTTGAGGGATGAATATAACATGCCCAACACCACTCTCACTTGTGGCCTTGTCAAGGAAATGCCCATGCCACCACCTTGTAACATCTGAGGAGCCCATTTTTACAGAACTGGAAAATATTACTCTTTGAACATAAACTGTATGTTTCAAGTAGGCAAAAATCACATGTAGTTAATGAATCGAGGATGTTAGTCACTTTGACTTAGTGGTGCAGAATCAATCATTCTATTAAAAATCCTGTTATTTAGTTCTTCTTATTATGCTGTAGAATCATACCTTCCTAGTGTTTTCCTTTTTCATCATTCCTTTTCCTCTTTTTTATCTCAGATCTTGTGAAGCTTCAAGTTTAAGTTCATCTGCTGTTTGTAATGCCCCACTTGGGGAAAAGTTATCAACCTTCCTACTGCAGAAGAATCTGCACTTTAAAACTGTGCAGTGAGAATAAAATAAAATTAAGTCATTACTCAGATAATAAATGCTGACATATTAGATTTAAAATCCGAGATAATATCAGCTCAATCACACAGAAACTCACACACAGATCCAACTCTAGCCAAAGATGATATCGCTAACATCCACACTCAAAAAAAATTCTGGATCCCTACAGAAGAGGTTTGAAACCCTCCTAATTCTCGTGTCACTGACAGTGATACACCCAACCCATATCACCCATTAATGAACCCCCATCACAACCCTATCGGCTTCACTTGCCAGCACATGGATCATTCAATCTCCAGCCCATTCCAGAAGCTTCACCCAGATTTTTCTTTTTGGATTTCATAGGCATAATCACTTTCATGCAGGCAGAATGATTTGGGTCTGAGAACGAGAACTATAAAATCACTTCATAACTGATTTAAAAGCAAATTAAGAACTTCAATTTCTTGCCTCGTTGCCAAAATCCTTATAAAAATTCCAGAACAAAAAATGAAGTTTCATTCCTGGAGGCAGGCAATGTTTATCATGAAAGCAAAAGTTGATGCAAGTTCGAAAGGCATAACATGGAAATTAACATTATAACCAGATTCATCCATAATGAACAAGCACAATAGCATTCATTCATGTCGACACCAGTGAGGATCTTACCTTTAAGACACCATATGGGATGCCCAGCAAGCATCTTTCAGAGGAAAAAGTCACAAAGCATAGTCTTGCTTGAACTTCGTATTCTTTGAATGTCATGATGCGAAAACTAGATCAACTCAGCTCCCATATATGTAATATGTATGCCAATGGGGATATTTCTTCACAGCCCCGTCTGTCTAGGATTTTGAAACCTATCCAAGAAAAGAATGAAACCAACCAAGTGACGAAGAGAGTTAGCAGCAAGCATTTGCAGCACACACAATGCTGAATTTGAAAATGAAAGTGGTCAGTGTCGTGTCACTGTACACTTTCAGCAACTCTCAGTATCTCACAGCTGAAAACCCCGTATCAGAAAAATGTTTCATACCATTCAGAGAACTGAGGTTGAACAATTTTCTATAAAGAAACATTACACTATATTGGACTGAACTTCAACAGATCATAATCCATGATAAAGTACATTATTTGAGGAACAAGGTCAGCAAAGACTGGATTAATATCACAGAACTAAAATGTCCTCTTCCTGTTCCGGGCAAATGGCCCACATCGAATAATGTTTACACATCCCCAATCAGTACCTAGAGTCCAGCAGAAATGGGAAATAACATGATTTTCTCAGTTCTTAATATCAGTTCTTGCTTCATTTTTTTAATAAAAGCAAACTGGAGGAATATAGTGAGCATCAAGCTACTTGCTCAAACCATCCCTTTCCGCGGCAACCCAAAAGCATCAAACAAGTTTCTCAAATCATCCTATTTCTGCTGCCAATTATGCTGCTGATTACGGCTGCCACCAGGCATCATATTTGAAGCACCACGGCCACCACCTGAACCACCATATGGTCCGCCTTGTGGATAGCCAGAAGCAGTGTTCATTGCATAACCACTTCCCCCAGTGCCACCACTCCTGTGCCCAGCACCAGGCATCCCACTTGAACCATAATGTGGCCCACGCCCTTGACCATGATAAGCAGCACTACCATAACCTCTTCCACCACCCTGACCTCCTCTACTAGGATGAGAAACCCCACCACTTGGGTTCCCACCCTGTGGATATCTACTAGGACCACCAGAGTGTCCTTGAGACTTCCCATAGTGGTGGCTGGGTCCAGCAGCTACAGCTGGCTGAGAACCACGCATGGGTTGGTTGCCTCCTCCAGGATACATCTGTGCATGTGCTTGGCCCGGCTGCTGAATGGGTGGAATCCGAGCATGTTGCTGAGGATGCTGTAATTTCTGACGCTTGGCTGCTTCTTCCTGCTGTCTCTGCTGCTGGCGCTTTTTCTTTGTTTGGTACTCATGTGACGCTTCATACTTCGGCAAACTAGGTGTGAAATGAAATGGATTTAGTCACATGATTAACTAGACATGGTGAAGTCAATAATATTAACAAGAAGGAAATGATAAAAGAAAAAACCTCTTCGGATCACAAGGTAACGGATCTGCCCAGAAATACTCCGCATCTAGCGCATCTTTTGCAGATATTCTCTACATAAAACAGAGGGGATGTCAGTGAATTTGCAAAGTTGCATGACAGAAGTCAGTCAAAATAAAGGAACCACCAAATGACGCTATGCATGTTTCATTCCATCATCTAAATGTTACTCAGTACCTTCACTGGATCCAAAGTCAGCATTCTCTCTAGTAACTCCAGAGCATGACGATCAAAGCTACAAGGGCAAACAAAAACCCAAAATGACATCCTTAAACTCAGTACGAAAAGATTCAGGTAAATTTATACATGCACTAATACAAGAATAGTCAACTTACTGTCTAAACATGTCCTTCAGATGTCTCTTCACTGGCCTATTAGGCTTAAAATTGTTATAGTAAGGAAGCTTTGAAACTCCGGGCCAGTTGGCCTCGTCTGGAGCTCCACACAGCTCAAAGATCCTCTTTATTTGCTCAGCCTGGTATGTGCAAAGTGACATCAGTTAAAATCTAGCAACATGAATCAAAGATTTGAAAATGTACCTAGACATTTTGCAGTGCAGTGCAGTGCACAGTAGAAACAACTGATGTACTATTGAGTAACGATCCAGAGGGCATGAGCAACATTACCTCATCCTTGCCAGGGAATATAGGTTTTCCATTGAGAAGCTCCGCAAATATACAGCCGACTGACCACATGTCGACAGTTGGGCCATACTTAGTGCTTCCAAGCAATAGCTCGGGTGGTCTGGTTCAGTCATCACACATCAAAGACATGACACACAAACCTAAATTGCTTTAGAGTTAAGAAGTTCGTTCTCTCTAGGGGAGGAAAATACCTATACCACAAGGTAATCACACGATTTGTGAGGTTTCCATTGTGATCACTTGAAAATGAACGAGCTAAGCCAAAATCTGCAAGTTTCAAATTTCCCTCGTTGTCTATAAGAAGATTTGAGCCTGGAGTGTAACAAAGTGAAGAATAAATAAATTAAATTTATTAGAATTTAGAGCCGACATAAAGTTCCAAATTCAAAAAAGGATAGTTAAGAGAGAGTGAGAAGACCTTTGATATCTCGATGTAATACATGGTTTACGTGGCAATAGTGAAGACCCGTCAAAAGCTGCTTCATATAGCACTGAATGCAAACGAACATCAAATTTATTTTTTATTTTTTTTTTAAAAAAAAAGAAGAAAAGAAAGCTGGAAGCAGGCAAAAAATGCCTGACTTGAGGACCACTATAGACTCTATAGAGTACCTTGATTTGTGGAACTGTAAATCTCATCCCAGGGCGATCAGCAAGACCTGTTAGATCATGATCCATGTACTCAAATACCATGTAAATGCCCCCTTTATACTTGTTGCCATCTGCACATACATTTCAATAGCGATTTCAGTTACAAATCACAGTAAACAATGACAACCAGAAATATGCAACAAGATGTGATGTTTTGACCCGAGTAACTTGAAAGAAAATAGCTTCAAAATATAATTTACCAGGTTTCCCTTGTTCATCCTTCTCTGGATCTGGAAATCAATCGCAACCAAACATATGTAAGCGAGCTGTTTGTCTAAGATTATGCTGTGCACTTGGATATACTTAAATTTTACCTGAACAAAAGCATGATAATTACCTTGAGAAGTCACAATCTCTTTTAACTTGACCACGTTTTCATGATGGAGCTTCTTCAGAATCTTGATTTCACGTATTGCAGTGATTGGAAACTGAAAATTCAGGTCATAACAACAGCAACAACAGCGCATCTTGTGAGAAATTACATGATATTACGAACACCTCCCCTTACTTTAATACTTACCAAACATTCACACTTAAAAAAATAAAAATATCACGCTGAAAATTGATTCATACCCCCTCTTTTTCGTTATCCATTCGTATTTTCTTCAAAGCAACAACTTCACCAGTTTCAATCTCCTTGGCCATGAAAACTTGCCTGCAATAAGGGGAAATCATCAATAACTGCTCCAACAGGCACACCTTACACCAATGACTAGCACTACTCACTCCTCAGGCAACAAAGGTAATATTAGGGTTTTCAGAACCAGAAATTGAAACCCTTTCACAAAGCAGGAATGAATTTCCCGAGTAAACTTCTGTTCTATGCGTCTTAATAGCTTTAATTACAAATTCAATTGGCGCACAGCCTCCAGTGCATAACTATATCCCAATTATTCCGTAAAAAGCAAAACACGAATAGGCATATAGAATTCGAAGGGAAGAGCTAACCCATATGTTCCTTCTCCAATTTGTTCCAGTTTCTGGAAGCAATCAACGGTTCTAGATCCCCACGACGGACATTCGGTCAAATTGAGTTGCCCGGCAGCTGCTATTGCCATTATTGGAGAGCGCAATCAACCTAGGGTTTATCGGGATGGCAAAGAAGAGAGGATTTTAGACCGACTAATGCTCGATAAAAAAATCGGCGCAAACGTAACTAGAATGAACTCGAAATCACCCAAACTTACAGTTTTCCACACAGAATTCAGATTAGGGTTTCTCGAACAGCTAATTTTAGAGAAGCAAGCACCTGATCTTGGTGAACGAGTGTATACAATCTGAAGAGGAAGCTCCGGAGGTGGAGAATTTCGTTCAGAGATTGTTCAATTACTTCAATTTAACGATTGTGGGGAGCCTCCATTGAAGATCTGCTTTCGGCTTTAATTTGAGTGCGACTACTTTAAGGGAAATAAAACAGTATTGAAGAAATTTAGGAATATCTATCTTGAAAAATACTCCTATAAAATTATGGGAGATACCCGTTTTGATAAGAAATTATGAAAATTATCCTCTTTTTTTTTATATAAAACTTTGAGCATTGAGTTGTATTAATTTTAAAAAGCACTCATTTAGAATGGTTAGATTGGAGTGGGTGATTGAAAGTTTGGTTAACATTGGTTTGGATAATTTTAGGTATTGTAGTTAACATTTAGCCATTTAGATGATGCTTTCTTACTCGTTTTCTTTCATATTTAGTTTTGACTCGGCTCTGTCATGGCGAGTTGTACCTTAGATTTCTTTCGTTATGTGTTCTTTTGAACTTAAATGGTTTTGAGCGACTTAGACAAGTAGAACAGGTTTGTGGTATCCAACGGCCCTATTGCGTACTTTAGGGTTCGAAATCGCCTCTTTTAAAGCGTAACTCTTTGATTTTGAAACTTCTATCCAACCTTCGAAACGTAACCCGAATATTATATTTATGTTGCTACATAAAGACATGATAGTACAGAAAAAATTCATGCCAATAAATAAAAAATGCGTCACAGTACACGATATTCATGCCCTTTCTAGGTTTGGTCCTGGCTCCCAATTCGGTTTCTATGTACACGATTTCCATGCGTGATAGTATACGATTTCCATTTACACACATTCAGACCTTTAGTTTCAACTTCATCTTCCTATCCCCAATGACTTCCATGATCATTTTGCACATCATAACTTCCTCAGTTCCCCAAGTACATCTCTCAAACATTCCAACTCCCACAAAGTCAGGGTTTCAAAAAAAATTCAACTCGAATTCTCCCCAGTCCGGCCGACTACATACAATGGAATAATCTTACAATGTTTTAGGGTTTAAGGGAGGGAGGGTGAGTGCTTATTTACTTATTTTCCTTAGTCATCGTTGTCTTCCTTTTCAATCCGCCTCCTCCTATCTCTCTTGTTGCACGGGCAAGAGCAATCACTGTTGTATAAGTTGATTTTCTCTCATCAGGTTTAAATCCCTCTTTCTCTTAATCCTCATCCTCTTTCTCTCTCCGGGGATAATTCTTTCTTTTCTTTGCTTTTCTTACCTTACCTATAGGCCGTCAAGGACAACCGGACATTTTTGCAATATTTAGAACTCGTTGGCTACTTTTACAAATATGAGAGGGGTCAATTTTGTACAAAAAGGCTTTTTGTTTTGTATATTTAGTACTATCCTGTTTAAAATAGGGTGTCACTATATACACCGCAAATCCGGATTAAGGATTTGCACGTCCTTAAGGACGTGCAAGTCTGGGACGGTGCACGTCCGCTAAAAACGTCTTGCACGTCCTTAACAATGTGCAAGCACGTCCTTAAGGACGTGCAATGCTTGCACGTTGTTAAGGACGTGCAAACCCTAGTTAGGGTTTTGCAGGGTTTAGGGTTTAGGGTTAGGGTTTAGGTTTTCCGACGGTTTTGTAATGTTAATTGATAAAATTGTGTTTAGCTAGTGGATTTGATGGATTTAGGGTCAAATATTAAACAGAACACAAGAATTGTTAAGGTTTTCATTCGGATAATATGCGAATAACGTTACAAGGAACGGAAAAAAAGGTTTACATTCATAATTTTAATAAAGTTGTGGAATACAATCTAGGAAAATAGTAAAGGACGGCCGGACTCGGCACGCAAGGCTCTAAATCTCTCAATCTGAGCTTGAAACGGAGCATCCCATCCTTCGACGCTCGGATGATGATGTTCGACCCATTCTAGTGGAGGCGGCGGAAGAGGAGCGTTAGGACGCAACCAGATCTATGAGAACAAAAATTTAGAGTTAGAGTATTGACATATGTATGAAAAGCATGAATAGGTAATAAAAAAGACGTTTGAAGTCGTACCGCGGCAAAATGGTCTTGGTTTCCGATGCAGGCTACACCAAGAGTTGCTGATTGGGGAGGGTTGTTAGCAGATGTCGGCGAGATCATGGGGAAACATGTGAACGGATGATGCCAAGCTAGGACGACGAGAGGAATCTGATATACCGTCGCAAATACTAAACCCATGATGGGTAGCTCTATCCACCGTCTCCTATCACCATGTGTGGCTCTGGCCCATCTCTGGTAGTCGACGAACTGCTAGAATGGGTACTCTCCCGTATAACAACCGGCGTACAGAACGGCGTGATCCTCCAAGTGATTGCATAGTAACGTTTTGAGTTCCGGGAAAGCAGTCTCGCCGATCGGTGATGTCAGAGCCGCCAAAGCACGGTAGCCACAATGACCATCTCCAACAGTGTCCCTCACCGTCTGAATATGACCGAGCATGAAGGGATCAACGTTGTTTCGACCTCAGTTGAACCCTCCGAACACATCATCACGTCCACGTCGAGCTGAGGTCGCTTGTGGACGAGGCCGAGCAGCACGCGCTTCTTCTCTCTCAAACCTTTCCCTTACCTCCTCGTATGGCAACGGGTTGGTTCTGCAGGCATTCCTCGACCCCCGAGGCCTCCCCTTCCTTCGGACGCTTGCTGATGAGGGTGGGTGCAGCTCATCCTCGCATACATCGTTGGAAGCCGTGTATGAAGATGACAGCTCATACGGCAGTGGGGTGTCGTCGAGGTCAGTCCATGTCAAATCCATCCAGAACGGGTGGATGTCCTCGGCGGGTATCGAAGTATCGGAGTTGACGTATGCCTGAATCTCATGGACACAAGGGATCCCGTAACAAACCCTCCAATGTCGGTCCGTGCATACCGGAGGAACCTTTTGGTTCACGATGTCCTGCCACATCTTATACAGATAATCGAAGCACTTTTTGGAGATTAAAGTCTTTACCTCATCGAAAAGGTTGACTTTATACGCCGCTGTTGGCCATTTGAAGCAGTCGATCTCCAAAGCAGTTTGCAGCTCATGCAGTTGACAATCGTTGACTCTATGGATTGCATCGATCACGATGCAGAAGTCACCAGTCGATGAGTGAAGTGCCTCCTTCAGAACCTTGTGTTGACCCTCAACTCTGTACACATTGAAGTGCATACCACTAAATATTCGATATTATATCATATTGTAATGGGAGATATGAAGTAAGGTTGTACCTGTTTGTCGTATGGGTGCCGAGATGGAAGACATTGTCGACGTAGCACCGTACTATGTTCCTGCTGTATGGAAGCCAAACCGACTCCAAATACGCCACCACACCTGGGAATGGGTGCCATGCAGCTCGTAGCGCCCGACGACGTCGGTTGAATGATTCCTCCTACCTCGATTCGAACAGCCCCCAACAGTTGCCCTTAAAGATGCCAGCGTGGTTTAAATTCTTCGTGATCTTCAGAGCTGCTTCCTCGCATCTTCTCGTCACGTGTAACCAACAAAGGAGATGCTGGACGTCGGGGAAGACAACATTCAGCGCCGCCAAGAGACCTAGCTCTCGATCAGTCATGATAGCTTGAGGCTGAACCGTCCCAAGCAAGATCTGAAGCTGTCGCAACACCCAGGCGTATGTGTCTTCGTTCTCTTGCGACATGAAGGCATATGCGATGCAGTAAGTATTGCCTGAGGGTGTGAACCCGACCACCTCGCACAAAGGAATCCCATATCTGCAAGTGTAAATATGTTACATATAAAATACTTTATAATTGGCTATATGTGCAATAATGTAATCGTAATTAAGTAACTTACGCATTTGTTTTGTATGTGCTGTCCATTATGATGACGTAATGGAACCTTCGGAGAAGGCGTATCCCGTCGGGATGCGCCAGGAAGAGGTCGCTCAAGACGTTGTCGTCATCCGGATGTCGTTTGAAGTCGTAGTAGTACCTTCTTTCCCGCAGATGGTGCAAGGTATCCTGGGTCATCGTCCGACTACCTCTTTCTTCGGCGACCATCATGGCGAGCGTGTTGGTAAGGCTCTTTCTTGATGTGACGCTGGTCTCATCCAACTGCCTCAATCCATACCCAATGGATTTTGGAGGAGTGCCAACTTCCTTCATCCACCTCGCCATCTTCTTTTCCCCCTCTTTCATCTGTCCGGCGATGGCGTGACCCTTCAAGCTCGTGGAAAGCCCGCGGTTATGAACACCATGGGTTACCGTCATGCGCCACTGACCCGACGGAGCTTCGTGTCCGTCATGCGCCACCACCCTCCACCTCCATCGTTGTTGCCTCCGCCTCCAAGGCCGCCACCGCCGCCTCGAGCTCTCTCTCTCTTTCTGTCTCCATCTCTCTCGGTCTCTCTCTCGCTCCGGCACTGCTCTCTCTCGCTCGATTTCTGACGAAGAAGAAGACGAAGAGGCACGTCCTCTTCGTCTTTAAGGGACGGGCTTGCACGTTATTAAAAAATAAAACGTGCAAGCACGTCCAGGTTTGGGTGGCTCTCACCCCACTTGCACGTCCTTAAGGACGTGGGGATTTGCGGTGTATATAGCCGAAACGTTAAAATAAGTCTCATGCCTGCTCACTTGTAAGATAGGAAATTTGCTAACTTGGGTTCCTTAATGACGGCTTGATTAGATAGGAAATTTGGTTAAAAAATACTATAGGGGCACTTTACAAAATCCTTGAATTGGGTGGTATATATTTAACATAATTACTTTAATACGTGGTTTTCTGTAATATTTATTTTAATGGGTGATTTAAGTGAAAAATATAACAATCACTGGGAGTTCTCTCTCGTCTTCATCTTCCTTCCGGTTCTCACTCTCTCACCTCCTCTTTCTCGCAATGGAGTGGAATTTTCTCAACGCGTTCCTTGGCGATTGACTTCAGGTAGGTATTCGTATGGTTTACATACTATTTGGAAATTGCATTGATTTTTGTTTTTCTTCGTTGTCTTTTCTGCAATTGCCTTTCAGATCTGATTTCTCTTTTCCCCTCGCGTCGTTCTCGTCATTCAATCTGAATAAATTTGGAATGATAGCAACAGTGTGCAACAATTAGGCGTTCGATTTCTGTTCCCGCCGTTGAGTTTCGCTTATGCATTTCTCGTCTTTTTCGTGTTTTTGTCACTGTATTCGTCTAACTGGCGGGCGTGTTTCGCTAATCAAACGCCATTTTTTTTTCCTCGGAATTGAATTCAGTCTTGTCAAGTTCCAATTGTGATTTTACTTGGGGAATTCCGGTATTTTAGGGTTCAGTTTGACCAATTCCCGAGTACGTCAGTGGCTTCGTCGAATATTTTTAGTGGCTTGATTGGGAGTTGGATTCGTCTTTGGTGCTTGCTCTCTTCATTATTTTCGTCTCAGATAATTCATCAATTTTGATTCTTTCCTGTTTTCCTTGGTAAGGCAAATTGAAGATTATTTTACTATTTTAGAGCCGCAAAATTACCTAGATTGTGGATATGGCTCCACTATTTGTTTCCATGATCTTTACTTGTATTTAATTGAAACTTTTATTTTTAGCTGTAATATGTCTCTTTCCCTATTTGGAAATTAGCTAACATCCAAATTATGAGTTGTTAGATGTTTGGTGAAATCTTACTGTAATAGTCTTAGTTTTTGTTCTAATCCAATATTTTAAGATATTGCTCGTATTGGCATTTTGGAATTTGCATTTGGATGCAATAAGCTGATATTTTTCTATTGATACCAACAGCTGAAGATTTAATTCAGGGAAGAGGGCAAAATGAGTGACTCATCAAGTGAGCCTGTGGCTAAGAAAACACCAAGATCTCGCAAAGGTTCCTCTTCAGACGAGGATGATAGGAGTGCTGAAAAAGCATTTGATGGAGATGGAGATCCTTTAAGGAGGGATCCTCGTCCTTTAAGGAAAGGTCCATGGACACCTGAAGAGGATGCAATTTTGCTTGATTATGTCACCAACCACGGAGAGGGGAACTGGAATGCTGTCCAGAAATACTCAGGACTGGCGAGGTGTGGGAAGAGTTGCCGTCTAAGATGGGCAAATCACTTAAGACCAGATCTGAAAAAAGGTGCATTCACTCCTGAAGAAGAAAAACGTATTATTGAACTCCATGCAAAGATGGGAAACAAGTGGGCTCATATGGCTGCACTGGTAAGTGGTAACACCTGCTTCCTCTTCAAGTTTTACTTGATCAAGTTTACTATGGAGTGCTTGCCAATTATTTACAGTTTGGTATTGATGATGCATATCAGTGCCAATAAAATATTGCTCTGTTCAGTTATTGTGTTAGCATTAATGCTACTTCTGTACTTATAACTGAAGCATCATTTGGGCATATGTTCTAGCAAAAGTTTGCTGATTTAGGATATTATATCATTTTTTGGAAGGGCTGTGCATTAAGTAATTATATTGGTTGGTTCTCTTTTCTTATGCCCCTGTAGATTTAACTTTTCATGCCATTATAAATTTATAATAGCTTCCGCTTTCTTTTATTTTCGTTTTTTTAATGAACTATAGTCAATCTTAAGCATAGTGAACTCAACAGATGCCATTTTAGGGCATTTATGTGCTTTTGACGTGGCAGTAGAATATGATCTAGTATTGAACGGTAGTATGAATTAATGAAAAATGCATTTCGGTATTTTTCTATGCCCCATCTTGCTACTAATAATATTTATCCATGTTATCTGGTATGTCCCTTTTTTTTCTGGGGAGTGGGGGTGTTCCTTGCCTACTTGCAATGCAGACATCATTAGCTCTTCAAAATGCAGCAGTTATTTAGTTACTCCTTGTTATGAGGATTGGCATCCCTTAAAGACTTATATGTGGCTCTATGATCAACATCGCTCGCTATATTTACTGTGTTATTGTAGTAATTATCTATATAGATATGCTATCCAACTCACCGATGATAAGATAAACCCTTAAAGCATCATTTTTCATCCAAATCCATAGTTAATGTTTACTGGTCATTGGTCAACTGACTAATGTAATACGGTTACCAAACTTCATGGATAAGCCATTTAGAGTGGTTTTGTTTTTAATAATTTTATCAGCTGCATAGAAAATGGTGTAAGGTTGAACCATGGTTGCTCCTAGATCCCATTTAGAATTTGTGAGCTGAAGGAGATAGCAATCTGCAATGAAAGCTTGGATATTGACTGCTTTTAAGATAGTACAGGTTCTTGCAAATAGCAACTGGGAGTAAGCAAAAACCACAAACAAGCAATATTTTCAATATGCAAATGGCTCGTGATATAGAGAAGCTTCATTGCCTTAACCTAGTGATTTGCTATCACTTGAGTTGTCATAGACGAGAATAAAATAATTTAGATGGATAGTGTCAAGCAAATATTATGCTTGTGTGATGAAGGATAGAGTTAAGGTATTATGAATGAATTTTAGCATTTTTTTTTTTTTTGGCAACTTCCAAATGTTTTTTAAGTTTTCTGTGTTCCATTTCTTTACAAGATTTGCTCATTCCATTTGCTCCAGGTTGTGGACTTCCTGTTTGAGATACACTTTCAATCTATCATCGCACGGATTATAATCACTGTGTTGTTGCACAAATTATCTATATAGATACAATCCAACTCACTAATGATAAGATAGCCCCTTAAAACCTCATTTTTAATCCAAATAATTAATTAATGTCTAAATGTAATGATTCTGTCACTCCCCAACTTAATGGATAAGCCATTTAGAGTTTTATTTTTAAATGATTTTGTCAGCTGCATTGAAAAATGGTGCAGTGTTAAACCAGGGTTGTTGATACAGTACCATTTAGAATTGACCTCATGAGAGATTATAATATGTGGGCTGAAGGAGATAGCAATATGCAGTGAAAGTTTGGGATATTGACTACTTCTAAGAAAATACAGGTCCTAGGAAACAGAGACTGGGAGTAAGCAAAAATCACAAACTGCAAATGTCTCATGATATCCAGAAGCTTCATTGCATTAACTGAGTGATTTTCTGTCACTCAAGTTCAGATTGCTGAGAATAAAACAATTTAAAATGATATTTTCAAGCAAATATTAAGAAGATGTGAATAAATTTTAGCCTCCTTTTTTTTCGCAACTTCTAAATGACTCAGATTTTTTGTGTTCCATTTCTTTCCAAGATTTGCTCATTCCAGTTGGTCCGGGTTGGGGCCTTCCTATTCGTGATACACTATCAATCTATCATGCAAGGATGGTAATCATCTGCTTATGGGTTGCTAATTGATGATAATCATCTCCTTATGGGTTGTTAATTTGTGATATATATACTTCACATGACCATGTAATAATATTCTATCTCGCTAACATGCACTGGGTCTTAAGAAAACATCCTCTTGTCCTTGGGCAGGGTAATGGATGCATATATATCGACCCCCAGACACTGCTCTATGCAGGATTATCGCTGGGTAGTAGTTGTTGTTGCTGTTTCTGACATGCATCATGTGTAATCTTATCATGTGTATGAATGATGTCCGCCTTGGTCTTCGATTACCCTTTTGCATTTGCTTGAAGATATTGTGAATCTGCTTTGCTAGTTGAAGTAAAAGTTAGAACCTGTTTTGCTTGTCATTATCTCCTGTAATTTCTCTCATTCTTGTGTCTTTTAGATGCCTGGACGCACAGATAATGAAATCAAGAACTATTGGAATACAAGAATTAAACGGCTGCAACGATCAGGCCTCCCGATTTATCCAGCAGAAGTTCGTATGCAGGCTATGAATGAGAGCCAACAAAGTCAGGATGCGGATTTACGCAGCAATGAGGAGACAAACCTTTTTGAAACATCCCAGACAAATCATTTTGATCTTCCTGCCATCAAGTTCAAAAGTTTGGACCTGAATATAAATCCAGCACTACTTGATCTACCTGCTCACATCCCTCACACAAGTATGAGGCCATTACATGATTTTGGTATCTTTCTTCCGTACTTACTTCCTCAAAAGCGCCCTCGGGACACAGAGACCCCTTTCCCTAGTTCTACCCGAATTGCCAGTGAGGGTATCTCTTCATTTGGTCAGTATGAGGATGATCCTTACGGATGTCAAGCTCTCTGGACACCTTCTTATGTTCCCAATCTAAACACCTTTAACTCCTACCCGGTAGATATACTTCCTGGTAGCCATGCCCTTATAAATGGCAACTCCTCCTCTTCTGTGCCCATTTCTGTGGCTATGAAGTCGGAGCTCCCTTCACTCCAATATTCAGCATCTCAAGTAGGCAGTGGGGAACCTTATTCCCCCATACCTTCACTTGAGTCTGTTGATACCCTTATCCAATCACCTTTGAATGAGCAAACTCAATCAAATTGCCCTTTGCCATGGAGCTGTGGCTTGTTGGAGGCAATAGTTTACGAGTCACAGTCTGTGAAGAAATCAAAGGACCATTCGTACCTAGATGCGTCTGAAGCTTTCACTGCTGGTGGTGTGGTGAAACTTTCATCCCAGAATGTCAGTGAAACAAAATGGGAAGGCTGGGCTGCTGATCCTCTGTCCCCACTTAGTCAATCGTCGGGTTTCCTGGATTATACTCCTTTCAGTGGGAGTTCTTTAGAAGAACCCCAGCTAGCTGAACCCATGCAAGGTGAGAACACTTTTTCATCTACGTCACCATCAATAGAGCGAAAAAATTCTCTAAAGCTCACTCTACACTTCTCTTTTGCAGGATTCCAGTGTAAACACAGAGTGGTTGATCGTTATTCAGCAGAATGCAGTGGCGACAGGAAAGATTGCCCTACTCGGCTGAGCTACATGAGGCCCGATGCTCTGCTAGATTCGTTTTGGGGCGGGAATCATAATGAATTCGATGAGGATCCATCTATGACAGCCTACATGGAGCCGATTCTCGTTGATAATCCAAGGGACAAATGCACACAATTTGATGTCTCACCTGCTTAATCAAATCAAAGTAGGCACCCTGGTTCTTTTGCATGGAAGGGCACCACAGATGCCTTTCAATTTTCAATTGATCATTGAACTTGGGCTCTATTCAACTTGGAGATTTTTTCCCTATAGGGTTTCTGATTCCGACGAAGACTCGCTCTCTTGCATCAGTGACAGACACCATTGTTCTTGGTGACCATTTTGTTTACATCATCATCTATTGCCAAAGTATTTTGTCCCTCATGAAGGAGAATTGTATGTGAAAACTTTTTTTTGGTCATAAGATTTGTATGTGAAAACTGATGTGTACAAAGATGCTTTCTTCACATGTTGCTGGTGCTCATTCATTCTTAAGCTTATAGGACCAACCTAATATGCCAATGAAGATCAACTTCTATGACATTCAACTAGTTGGTGTATAGGGACGAGTGTATAATCTAGTTTAAAGTGAATTAAAGTGGATTGTCTTAAATTATAAAAGCTGTTATGAGTATATTTTTCTCGGGAAGAGAGGTAATTCTTTAAATTTCAACCGACTCAGATGTCCAAACTAGATTTTTAAAGAAACTAATTCGATCAAGATGTAGAACGATTGAGTCGATCGAACTGGACTAAGATAAAAAAACCATTGCCAAATATATTGTAGAGTTTTCCAAACAAAAGCCATTTTTTCAACAAAAAATACCCAACTTGATTATCACAAATAAATAAACTCACAACTCAAAGACTTTGACCAAAGTCAAGAGCGCGTGGTGCGCGTGGTGACGAACAGTCGCGGATTGGATACGCAAGGAACTTCACCTTCAACCCTTCGCTCTCTATCTGCACACTCAAATTCATTTTCCCAAATCGTCCGCGAGTCTGCGAACCTGTTCGCCTCTTAGTCGGTACTCTCTCCCTCTCTTTAATGGATCGTGTTTTAGGGTTCTGTTTCCCCCTGTATTTGCTAATGTTCTTGTTTCCTTTGTTCTCGCTGCTTGATCTTGATTGCTGATTACTGAATTCACCCTTGCTTTTTGGTTTGAATGTTGGATTTTTGGGGGGCTTTTCTACAGATAATCTGAATCAAGGGTTTGCGCTTGCGATGGAATGCTTAAATTTATGTTGAATTTGATTGATTAGATCGAATTTGAATTGCCGCTGGTTAACATTTGGGGTTTCTTGGTTGTAATCAGGCGAGTTCTGATAAATCGAATCTGTTTTATTTACATATTTCCTCTATTCAGCTGTTAAATTGGTGAATCCTGATTTTTGAATGTGTGTTGTGTAGAAAATTAGGGCTTTCATTTTATGTACAACAGATTCACGGCTTCAATCCTGTAGAGACTTGAAGTGATATTGTAACACTTGTAAGAGGTTGAAGCGAATCGGATATTGTTGAGGGGCTTTTCTTAACATTTGCTACAGATAAATTCGTGTTGAATTTGATTAATTGGATCAAATTTGAGTTGCTGTCTTAGGGTTTCGTAGTTGTAATCTGTAAATTTAACATTCATCAGTTGAGTTCTAATAAATTGCATCTGTTTTATTAACATATTACCTCTATTCAGCTGTTAAATGGGCGAATTTTGAATCTTGAATATGTGTTTTGTGTAGAAAATCAGGGCTTTCATTGATGTACAACAGATTCGCAGCTTCGATCCTCTAGAGTGCTGTAATAGTGTTTGATGTCGAGTGCTGGAAACACACACTGGTGTTATCAGTGTAGGCAAGCAGTTCGGGCTCATGGCTATGGTAGCTTTACATGCCCTTACTGCAATGGGGGTTTTGTCGAAGAGCTGGAGGAGTCGGAGCATCGTAGTCCTAGTGGATTGAACTATGCCCCTGATCCGCTGGTGGGCTTGATGGAGGCTCTGGACTCCCTCATGCTGCGAAACAATCGGGATCCGAGGTTTGGAGTTATGGAAGCATTGGATGCTGTCATGAGCCGAAGGGTAAGGCCCGGTTTTGATCCTGAGCGTAGCCGATGGTTGAGTTTTCAAGGCCAATTTCCGGCTAGAACAGCTAGGAATGGTGGGTTTGAGGTGTTCTTCCATGGGAACCCAGGAGGTGGCTTTACTCGAGGTGGTCAGGGTGACATATTTGTCGGACCAGGGTTGCACGACTTAATGGAGCAGCTCACTGGCAATGACCGACAGGGACCACCCCCGGCAGCTCGTTCTGCTATCGACGCAATGCCCACCATAAGGATCTCACAAGCCCACCTCCGAAAGGACTCACACTGCCCTGTCTGCCAAGACAAATTCGAGCTCGGGACTGAAGCAAGGCAGATGCCTTGTAACCACATCTACCATTCTGACTGCATTGTTCCATGGTTGGTGCAGCACAACTCCTGCCCCGTCTGTCGCCACGAGCTGCCTCCCTTAGGGTCCGCTTCTACCCCTCGTAGTCAAGCCCCAAGCATTTCTGCTGCTGCTACTACTTCAGGTGAAAGGGGTGGCAGCGACCAGACTCAGGGAAGGCGCAATCCGTTCTCGTCCCTCTGGCCCTTCCGCTCATCAAACGCAACCAACCGTGAGTACACGAGACCCGACAGTAGCAGCAGAACAGCCGCTCGCAGTGAGAATCATGGAATGGCTTACACCAGGTGGCCTTATAATCGCTAAAGCTTTGTGTTGCTGTCATCTGTCTCTGATCTTACAGCAAAGATTGCAACAACTTGTATAAAACAAGTACTACTCATCTTTTTACCTGAAACTTTTGTATGCACTTAAAACCATTGGTCTTGAATTTTCTCAATGCTTCCACATGTTAATACACAATTTGCAATTCTGTCATCATCTTGAATCTTGATCTTCTATTTGACTGTAAAGATTAAAATGATACCTTTCTAAGTTATTATAGAAGATAAGACTTGGGTGTGCTTGGATTCCAATGCATAATGTATTATAATTATAAACACTTGAATAGTGTTTGGTTACATATTTTATAATGTGTTTAAAATAATGTAAAATTTTAAATAAAATACCTTATAAATTGTGTCAATTAATTCAAATGAGTAACCAAACACTATTTAAGTGTCTATAATTATAATTGCATTATAAACATAATACATTGGAATCCAAACACACCAAAGGTATCATCTTACTATTTTCTTTTAAGTGTAGTGACATTTGACATTTTGCTTAAATTTAGCTAACACTATTTATCGAAGTAAATAAAAATGTTATTTTTGTCACATAACTTTTTTAAATATGTATTTATTTTTAACAAGTCATCTTTTATAAAGATAGCAAAAAATATCTTTTTCCTGGTCTGAAAATAACTTTTTGACATGAAACATTTAACAAATTACTCTAAAATAAATTGAACTTACCTCTTTGACATCCACATTAGGTGATTTTTCATTAAGAAAAGAATGTCAATGAGTTGTTTCCAATTGTCGATACTCCATCTATTGAAAAAAATATGTCATTTATTATTATTCACACATGTTCTTTTATATAATAAAAACTATATAGAAAACAGGTCGTTTATTATGCGTGTACATTTTTTTAGATAATAAAAACTATATAAAAGATCTACAATATTTTTTAATAAAAAAAATTATCATCTAAAAAATTTGCTTGAATAGTAAGCGACATGTTTTTTCGGGAGGGAGTAAGAAAGAATTTGCTAATTTGCACAAATTATATAGATTTATAGCAATTTTTTATTTTAAAAATATTATGAAAACATACCGTATTATAATCTCTATCATTTTAAACCTTATATTATTTTAAGCAGTGTAAATTATGAAACCCAAATATAATATTTATTTTAAACTCATATTGTTTTTTTTTAACATACTACAAATTATATTTATCAAACAAAATTTAATAATTTATATACAGTATTTAAATTTATAATCACACTGTAAACTTACCCCAAAATAACACAGTTTAGTTTACATTCAGTTCACATCTCATCAGCCCAACAACTACCTATGAAAAATTCTGCGCACTATATTTCCAAAAATACCCTCATCTTTATAAGGAAATGGCAGCCATTGCCCCGCTCCTTTCGTGGCCTCCATTGTTGAAGCTTCCGCAAGCTCATCTCCCCCTTTGTTCACTACAAAGAGCTCTTGCTCGATTTCCAGTGGGTTACATACAGTGTACCCGCGCCGCCGCGCGCTATAGCTTTCCAGGTGGTTACATACAGTGTACCCGCGCGCTCTCTCTCTCTCGCAGGCATACATCTATCCCTAAAATTCACTTCCTCTTCCACCTCCATTTCCCCTTCATCTCAATTAGGGTTTTCAGTGATTGCGCCCAGCCTTGTCTCCCCGTTTTTGTACGAATTAGCTACGTAGGTGGATATCAAGTGAAATCAGGCAATTGATTGAAGATTTTTATTTCTTAAAGTAAGCAATTTTATTTTGTATCTCTGTGATTTTGAGTTCTGGATTTCAGTTTCCCTCGATTTCTTATGTGCCATTTTCATGGAATTTGCCTCCATGCCACCGTCCGTTGAAGAGAGAAGCTCACTTGCACAGGGGCAAAGTTGTCAATTATGAAAACAATTTATTATCCGATTAATTTCATTCCCTGGTTTGGAGGAAATTTGACAAACACAGTTCACAGTTTTGAGGAATAAATTTCATTCCCAGTTTTTGTGCAGCTTTCGGAAATCAAATACAAGGCTATGGCAGCTTCTTCCCTACTTCTCCACAATCCCAATTTCCACCCATCTTTGAATTCGGTGAACAGAAGCAGTGGATTTTCCACATTTAGGGGATATGGGTCTTGCTCTTTCAACCCAAAACCTCACTTTCAGGCATACCCATCTGTCAAAGCCATGTCTACTATCAATTCGCAATCTGGTAAACAGAAGAAACAAGTTGAGGTATCACTTATCTGGGTTTTGCCTTTTCCAATTTCAATTAAGCATTCAAAGTTCCTATTTTAATCATTTGAGGAATTTTTTTTATTGTTTGTGTTTGGGATCTGTGGATTAGATTGTGTATGACCCAGATGAAAGACTTAACAAGTTAGCAGATGAAGTGGATAAGAATATAGGGCTTGGAAGGCTCACTCTCTTTTCACCTTGCAAGGTCACTCATTTGCTTTCCTTTGCATTGTATTTGTAGTTAGTCTGTGATTCTCAATCCATGTGAATTTTGAGTTTTTTTTTGGGTATGAATCAGGTTAATGTCTTTTTGAGAATAACTGGAAAAAGAGAAGATGGGTACCATGATTTGGCATCTTTGTTCCATGTAAGTGTTTATAACTTGATTGATTGTCCAGTGCAAACAGGTGGTTCTGTTCATCTCTTATTGTTGTATCTTCCAGCTGATTTCGCCCTTTAATTTAGGTGATTAGTCTTGGAGACAAAATTAAGTTTTCATTGTCGCCTTCAAAAACCAAGGACCGCTTGTCAACGAACGTGCCAGGGGTTCCCCTTGATGAAAAGAATTTGGTAAGGGACGAGTGAGGCATATTCATTTCAAGTAACTTCACAAGTAATGATTCGATGATTATAGAGGTTCATGTATCTGAGCTCTCATTTGCAGATTATTAAAGCCCTTAATCTATACAGACAAAAGACGGGCAGTGAACAATACTTCTGGGTATGCATGTTATTGATGATGAACTGACCTGAATTCAGATCTTTTATTTTTAATATTCACTGGAAATGTTCATCATTTCTATCTGTGTGGACAGATCCATCTTGACAAGAAGGTTCCTACGGGCGCTGGACTTGGAGGAGGAAGCAGCAATGCTGCAACTGCACTGTGGGCAGCTAATCAATTTTCTGGTGGAATTGCATCTGAGAAAGAGCTTCAAGAATGGTCCGGTGAAATTGGGTCCGATATTCCTTTCTTCTTCTCCTGTGGAGCAGCATATTGTACTGGTAGAGGGGAGGTATGCCATTTCAAGTACGACACAACTTTAAAACTTTCACTTCTTAGCTTCCCATGTTTTAATCAATCCATAGTCAATTCAGATCATCGAAGGTCTCCTATGCTTTCCTTATTCCTGAAAGGGTAGGTTTGAAATGTGAAACGCTAAGGCTTTGGTTTATCACTTGAGAAATTGGCTGCTACCAGAGACTGTGTTTGTATTCGGCCCATGTTTTTGATATAGGATCTTGTTTAGAATTTTCCATGTTAATTATTAAGCCCGTTCTTCCTTCTATGCAGGTTGTAAAAGATGTACTGTCGCCAATACCATTGGAAACTCCCATGGTTCTCATAAAGCCCCAAGAGGCGTGCGCCACTGCTGAAGTCTACAAGGTACTGCATATGGTTTTGATGCCTTATTTTGTATTGAAAGAAAAGAGATGCGTCTTTGTTGTTGGTCCGGCATAACTTGCATCCCCATTCACTTTCAGCGCCTGCGCTTGGATCAAGCCAGCAAGGTTGATCCATTGACCTTGCTAGATAAAATATCAACAGAGGGGATATCACAAGATGTATGCATAAATGATTTGGGTAAGAATCATCTGTAGTTTTCACTCATTTTATTCTCTTTATCAGGAAAAAGCTGAGGCTATTAGATGATCCGGTTTTTAAACCAATATAATATTTCATCGTCAGCTTAGAGCCACACAGATAACCCTCCATTACATGACATTTGCATTCCTTGAACTATTTTGCTGAATTTGGAATTAAGCTAAAGATTGGGACTTTTAGGACAATTTTAACTTGGGACACCTTACATGAAGATGTATAAGAGGATGTCTTTGAACCTTTATTTACATTTTTGTGGTATCACAACTGCTGTTGCAACAAAATATGCATACATTGTTTGTTACTTTCAGTAGAGTTGGCTGAGAATTCCATGCTCAAGAGTTTCATGCTGAACTGACCTAAGACCTAAGATGCTTGATTTTATGGCACTTCAGAACCTCCTGCATTTGAAGTTCTACCCTCTCTTAAAAGACTGAAAAAGCGTGTGATGGCAGCGAGCCGTGGACAATATGATGCGGTTTTCATGTCTGGAAGGTACGTATTTGCCATATTTTGCCGAATTAAAAATCTTAAAGCACATAATCTCTCAAGGTTACTGCCTACTAATAGAAGCAAAACTAATTTCAAGTTTCTGAATTAACAACTCTTAAGAAATGGACACCTGATAAGGTTATGCTTAAAAGAAGCTCTATGTTAGGCTGAAAGCCAGGCAGGCGGAGATGTGTGATCTTGACTTGTAAGATAATCAGACCTTGGAAGCTAAGACTTCGCTTTAATCCCACCCACATTCCTTTATTAATTCCCATATGTTGCGATCCATAGTTGTCTAATCTAGAAATTGAAATTGAGCTATCAAACTTGTGGGTTTTTTCTGCGATCATGTACCCTCTTCCTGATCCAGGAAACGCCCTCCATCTTCGTTGTCAATCTTACATGGGATGTCCCAAAGGAATACCTGCTCTGTGTTTTCATCTACTGCTATATTATGTAAAAGCTTATCTGATCTGTAGACCATGGCTTTTTCATGACCGTGCAGCGGAAGCACTATTGTTGGGATCGGTTCCCCAGACCCCCCGCAGTTTGTCTACGATGATGAAGACTATAAAGATGTCTTCTTATCAGGTACGTTTTCACACGACATTCAAAAACTAACTCACAAGCCTAGCAGTACGAATTTACGAAACTTCACAAAACCCGCAAACATCCAGAGGAACAGGGTCTGTTGATGGTACGATGCTATGTGACTTCTCGTTTCATCGGGTACAAAGGAGCAATTCATTGCAATGACATGAATACCAATCTTTTTGGCAAAAAAATGTTTACCAACTAGCTTGATGTCATCAGATGAAGATTTGGTCCCTGAATTTCGCAAGTTCGCAATCAAACTACGAAAATGACTATTCTTCAATACTAACCAATCTTCTTGAATCTGGACCCTACAACTTCTTTCACCACATCCTTTCAAGTACTAGTTCATCAGATTCTTCTTCTATATCCTCTGCCATCTGACCCTTTTTCTTTTGAAATGCAGAAGCTACCTTCATCACCCGCAAAGCCGGTGAATGGTACAGGGAGCCTGTTTCAAATGCTTCTGCAACACAAAATGAATGTTCTAATCCCAGTTGGTGATGGAAATTCGGATGAACAAGATTAGTGTGCAATTGCATTCGGCAAGATTAGTGTTTTTTAGGCCAGCAAGTAAATCTATATTCTTATGCAATCACCAGTTTTGATGTGTATGAATTTCGAACATACCAAAAGCAAATCAAGATGCTTCTTTCACAGAAAGGTAAGCCACCAAACAACCAACGACATTATAAGAGCCAACACCAACATTGAAAAGCAAGCACATTCATTCTGGGGTCTTTTTTTTTAACCATTTTGTTTTCACTATTTTCATTTTATTCACCAAGAAACCTCCCACATCACCACATTCACAGCGAAGGAGAAGAAACAAACTGCCTAGGCAAGCTAAAAAGATCTTTCCCTTCAAACGGCGATGTCCATTCCTGAGACCCAGCAGATGGCGTGTCAGCATGAACATTATCCTGGAATCCGTTTATGGAGACACCCCTCCCATTAGAGGAAGGTGGTCTTGTAGCTTGCTTCAGACCTCCGGCTGTGGCATTCGATTCATAGACGTTTAGGCTGCTGGTCTTCGGATGATAGGGAGAACTCAACCCTTGCCAAAACCCGTTAGTAGGCTTTGGCATCGAGGGCATGAAAGTCCTATCCAAGCTCCAGTCAATGTTGTTGTAGTCACAAGACGACATTGAGCCAGCTGTGTGCCAATCCACTGAAGATGATGACCCGGGTGAGCACACTGACAACCCAGAGAAGAGCCCAAGGGAGGACGCTACCGGAAGCGTTGGTGATGAACCCACTCTTTTCCACAATGCTTGTGCCCTGCTGGCTGCTTGCCAGTCCACCGGACTGGTACCTGGGACAAACTGATGTTGCTGGTGATAGTGTGCTTGCTGGTACAACTGATGATTCGAGGTTAGATCATTGGGGCTGACACTACGGGTGGTTGGAATGTAAGGGAGTAAACCATTAGGCTTCATCATCTCTGAACTAGTAGGATACCAACCGGCTGCTGCGCCAGGTTGAGATGAAGAAATGCTTGAGTTAACAGGGGCCATCAGCTTTCCATTTACAGACTGTGGCCTCTGCATCATGACCACTGGTTCCCTCAATGTTGCTCCGGGATGGGCACTTTTATGTTCCGCTGTGACCTGAACATGGCGTGATTCTGTCTTGGTTGATGGAGGTAGCACCTGCAATGGTGATGCCAAGGAGTAGGAAACTGAAGGGGTTGATGATACAGCACCAGCAGGCCACCTTTTCTCAGTTGGTAATGTCATTTGTTGTGGTCGGCCCCATTCTAACTTTGACTGAACTCTTGTTACTGGCTGCACACTTTTGGTCATGATTTTTGGTGTTGGCCCTACTGAAACTGCTGCTTTGGTGTAGTTAAGCTCTTTATCATCCTTTCTCAGTTGAATCACTATGGTTGAAGTAGGCTTTTGTAGTAGCCTCGCAGAATTCTGATTACTAGCTAATGAAATCTTACCATTGCTTATACTTGTGGGGTCATTGGTTTCCTCAGGTTTTGAAGACAAGGCAGGAAGATCTTGCTTTTGCGACCGCAAGGTCTCTTCAGCCTTTTCAAGATCACCTTCACATGCCACTATGACTTTTTCAACTTCTGATTTCCCACATTTAAACCTGACCTCCATTTCTGCGATCCGAGCAAGTTCTTCCGATATATCAATTTTCAAATTACCCCCAGTATCCAGATTTTGATCCTTGTGCTTATCTGCTTCTTCACCGTGTTCAAGCAGCCATGCAATTGCTTCCTCTGCTCTGCCTTCATAAAAAATGAGTGCCATTGTTACTCGTTCTGCAGGGAATCCCATACCCACAAGCTGTTGTGTAAGAGCCTCTAGCTTTCGCGACATCAAAAAGCCACTACAGCGCTCATGTAATTCCAGAGCACGCCTCTCCTTTTGTCGCTGATGCTTCCTCTCATTTTTCTGACGGACCTTTTCCCTTTTGTCATTATCAGCACCTGGTATTACCTCTTGCCGAACTGGAACATTTGATGCTTTGTCTTTATGTTCTTCTGATTCCACAGATCGGTTATCATTGTTGGAAGCAGAATCATAATCTGCTCCACTTCCATGTGTGCCACTATTGTCATCTGTTTCATCTATGTTGCGAAAGCGGCCATTTATTTGAAGGGAGGACAACAAGGATGTCGGTGATGTCTCTAGGGTATGGAAGGTCCCCAGAACTGGATTATATGCACTTGCTGGAATGCCAGATGTCCCATTTACGTTGCCAGGGGCCTTGGAGGAAACCTTCTGATCTTTTCCAGCCCTCTTATCCTTTGACTTTGATTTCGAAGATGGAGACATTTTTATCACAGCTCGTCAAACTGCACAAGCATGTTATTCCATCTTAGTGAGTGTGCATAATGGAAAATAAAAAATTATTCAATTTTCTTTTAAAATTAAAAGAATACTAATAGAATCAAACATTTCAATATAACTACCAGCCTTTGCTATTAGAGGCACATAAACACTATTACAACACATGTGAAAGAATTATTATTTTTTCCTTTTTGCCATGTAATCAGTAACCAGAAATCAATGCAAAGCCAAAATTCATAACAGTTCAACAACACAGATTCATGCCTTTTAACAGCCTACCAAAACTCAGAGCTAGTCTTATCCCACTAGGAGACATTTTCATTCAAACTTTCCCCTGTGATGTTCTAACAATTTCCCTCACCCCCTCCTCTAGTCTCACAAAAAATGATAAAATTTAATTCCTTTCTTTTCCATTCTCTCCTCTAAAAACAAACGAGCCCTTGGTGTATCAAAATCGGATCAACCAATGGTGGCCTAGCACCAATTAAATGACTGGATCCACCAGTTCAACTAGTATCTGTTTGGATAGTCAGGTCCACTAGACTCTTCTTATCGAGGTTCAAGGATATCAAACATTATGCAGTACTCCTTAGCACATACAGATGCCCCAGAAACAAGATACACAGCTGCAAGCAATACATAGAATTGACAGAGTATGAGATGTACAGCCATAATGGCAACTTGAAATTCATGAATCCACGTACAATTTTGTCAAAAGGAAACTTCACGGAATTAAGAAGCTCATGTAATTAGACTTGAGTTATAGGAGCTCATATAATTAGACAGGTGGAGCAACAAAGAAACATCTTCTGGTCAAACATTACAATGGCCCCTTTTGTCCCGACACTCGACACTCGTGGACAACATTCACATTAACAACTTCTTCTTACAAAGACACATTAAGATCGCATAATCTGAGGAACATAAAAAATTGTCAAAAAGAAAGAATGAATCCTTGAGCATGGAAACAGCAAAAGCAACGTTTTTTCACAAGAAAACAACTCCAGAAATAAAAATGTAGAAGCCTAGCACTTGATCCTTTCCAAAGCAAGGGTACATCCTACTCCTACTCATAAGCAACATTCAGACCAGCAAAATTTTACTTTTGTATCACCATTGATGATTATAGAACGGTGACTGTAATAATGCAACAAGACAGTCAATAATTAAAGAGAAATCTGGCAGTACTACTTAATAATTCAAGCTGAATTCTACTGACAGACCGAGGAGTCAATAAAAATAGCCACAACAGCAGAACTCAAGCAGCGTCGAAAGTAGGTCAAAAGGACGAAACAAATCGCGAAATCGCCTAGACCTAATAAATCTCTTAGGCGCAAACAAAAGCAGAACACCTTGCCAAATTCACGAAACCCTAACTTCCAAATTACGTAAATCTTTATGAGCGGAGGCCTCCTAAAACCATTCGATGTCAATCATTGAACAACCACAAGAAACAACAATTCGCAATTGAAAAACAATCACAAATCAATGAACCTCGCAAGAATCAGCAGCGAATCCGAAACCGAAATGGAAGGGGGAAATGATAAAGGGAGACGAAGAAGATCGATAAGAAGAGAGACGAAAACGAACCAGATGATGCAGATGGATCGGTGGATGGATCGACGGGGGAGATCACGGTGGAACAAGAGATTTGAAAACGCTCGAGATTGGGGAGAGAGAGGGGAAAAGCTTGGAGAGAGAGAGAAAGAGGTGAGAGATTGCGAGGCTGAAACTGAATCGACAAATTAGGGTTTTTGGGACGCCGATAATGGGGAAAAAGGGGAAAGCTGGAAACAAAATGGAAGTGAAATTGGGGTCGGAGAAATAATAAGCTTTTAATTTCTCTTTTTGGCTGAATTTTTATATGTTTTCCACGATTATTTTTATTTTTTATTTTCTTTTTTGATAAATAAATAGTCGTCAACTTTGCGTATTTATTGCTCCAAACCGGATCGTTGGCCTTTAAGTCTTGAAAGCGAATTTTAATAATTTCGAGTTGAATCATATTATTGAAAGGACCAAAAGATCAAAGTCCAAGGAGAGAGACGAGATGAGGGGCCGGGCGATCGAGCACGAAGTAAGATCATCGCTCTTCGTCTCGTCTGTTTTCTTATTGATCTCATTTGTCATTGTGGTTGTGAGGAAGCACTAAATGTGGAACTTGGAGAAATATTGATGCCCGAGTCATTACTCGAACAAAAGTTGATGATCAATGGCTTCGAATTGACCTTGCCATTGGGAATCAACTCGATATCAACATTGTAAATCCAGGTTGGGTTTATGATCAAGAACGAGGGTTAAGAAGATGATAGTGTACATTGATAACTAAATAGGTCGGACTATCAAGGTTGAGTGGATAAGTACATCTTCGTACTTTTCTTATCGTGAAATAGTGTACATTGATAACTAAATAGGTCGGAATCCCAAGGAGAAGATAGATACACTAAGAGCATCCCGAACAACTCATCTAAAAAATCTCTAAAATAGAGAGCAAAATAACAAAATCTCTAAAAAATTTACACTACAACTTCAACAGACTCTCTATTATACAAATTGCTACATTTAATATACACTATAATAGATACATAAATTCAGAATTTAATAAATAAAATTCCAATAACTTAATTAAATCAATAGTCAACCACCAATGAACAAATAGGTAAGCATTGAAAGAGGTGAACGCACTAAATTTTACAAATTCTAAGTTTCTAACCCTTCCTATAAATTTAGAGATTTTTTTCCCTCTCTCCATCCATTCTTCTATTTTAAAGATGAGTTTAGAGAAGCTGTTGGGGAGAAAAAAATGACATTTTTCTCTAAAATCTTCCATTTTCTCTATTTTAGATAAGCTGTTGGGCTTACTCTAATGAATTCGGAAGTAGGAAAAGGTGGTGGTGTCGGGTTTATTGCTCGTGAGTTGTGACGATAACTTTTTCTAACGGTGCAATGTAACACCATCGAGGGTGAAGTGGTGGTCTGAGGGGCTTGTGTTAGTTGTGTAAGCTTTGGAACTTCGCCTTGAATGTGATTTTCCTCTTGTTGGATGGAGTGTGATTGCTTCTCCATACTGGTGTTTTGCCTCAAGGTGAGTTGGGTGCTATTCTACGCAGGAATAAGCACCTTTCGACGTTGTTCTACGAATGCCGGTGGAGCTGCATAAGAAGACAAGCTAACAAGGCTGACATTGTAGGAAGCATCCAACCTTTAAATCCATTTTCTTTAAATTCCCAAATCATAGCATTCAACATAGGAATTGTGTAAATGCAAAGACTAGTTAACCACATAAGTCAACTATAGAGTTGGATTAATGACAGACTTAACAAACTTGCACATCCATCAATTATGTAGTACTCAGGATGGGAGATAAATCATAAATGGCCTAAAAAAACGATGCGAATCACCTTGTACATTACAAGTAATCAGCAAGAAAACAATGCAAAACCCAAACGATTAAACGAACACATGACCAATACATGTAAAAGATTTCCCAAGCTTTGATATGGTGCGCTGCAAACGTTCAATACCATGTCATGACTAACGAATAGGCAGACTTTAGATGCAAAAATTCACGGTTCCATAAAAAAAGCCACCAAAGGTCAAAAAAGGGTACCCTTAAAATTTGAGGGCACAGGACACATCTGGCAAACAAATGCCTCAAAACTGGGCGGATTTTCCTAGTTATACATACAAAGCAGCACTTGAACTTGCCCTCTCCAACGAATCGTACACTAAAAAAACAAACCCAAAAACGCCAAAAATAGGACTCATTGGTATTGGTTCTTGTCTTTCTTTGCAAAGGACTCACCTTTGTATTCGCTACCTGCAGTAATCACGTAACCAGCTCCAACCTGGCAAATGTGGTAGCGTTTTGGCATGGTTAATACGAGAAAAGGAACATGTAGACGGAAAAGGTTATTTGAGAAGAATGAAAGGGAGAGTGGAGTACTTGGCAATCCCTTAGCACGGCGCGCTCGTGTAGCTGTACGTTGCTGCAAATGACGGAGCCCTGGATTGAGCAGCCATCT
The DNA here is from genome assembly GCA_037127255.1 of Persicaria tinctoria. Classification (NCBI taxonomy): domain Eukaryota; kingdom Viridiplantae; phylum Streptophyta; class Magnoliopsida; order Caryophyllales; family Polygonaceae; genus Persicaria; species Persicaria tinctoria. Next base: position 2,258,215 of record JBANSL010000014.1, read on the forward strand.
GATATGCTGACATGGTTCATGATGACTGAGTTCGCAATCTGCATTTTTACCAAGGGTATTCAAGATAAGGTTAACTGCAGCAGCAGAAAACATGTTATTTAAAGTAAGATGGAATGAAGCAAATCATTATTTTATTGAACTCTGAATAAGGCCCAAATATCAACAAAAGGAAGTAGAAGTGGGGCTTGGGGTGGATACAGAATGATTTTGGAGAACGACTTGGTCTGGGGGTTAAGGTGACTGCTAGAGTGAGAAAAAGGCAGATTGCAATACCTTGACATTTGATCCTATACGACAATGACGGCCAATCACAGACCGTTTCACGCTACATTTATCACCCATTCGGGAACCTTCACCCAACATGCATTGTGGTCCCACCTAAATCAATTAAGATAGATACCTTGTAGCATTAAGAGATTACCAACAGAGATCATAAATCCAAACAATCAATAGAATCATCCATCAAATGTGGATGAGTGGCCCTGAACCAATATTGACAACAGTAACTTGTTTAAGCTAGCCTTACCGTAGTTTTTGACCCCAGCTCAGCAGAGGAATGGATTATATTGTTATGATTAGAGAATGAGTAGCCTGATAGATGATTTGCATCTCCAACAACCTGAAAATACAAGGAAAAAGAAAGGCAATTAACAACAGATCAAGTAAAATGAGCTAACTATAGTCAGGGCCAAAAGAAACTCTCAGTTTGAGAAACTTACATCGCGATTTATGTCACAGAAAGCTTGAATTGAGTTCAAGCGTGCACAATAGTTGTTTTTGCTTGCGAGATAAATGCAGCATTTATGAGTTGCAAGACGAGGAGATCCATTAGAATCCATTGCATATAATTCATGGAAACTTGGAGTAGTTGCATTCGCTAAGAGCTGAGAAAACATAATTTTGTTGCTCTGTAACGCAACCTTCTCATGCCCATTTTCTTCTGGCTGGGCAACTGAATTTACCAAGACCTCTGATCTCTAATTAATCATCAGAGAACACCAAAGATCAAAAACTCTAAAAATGACAAAACTGTAGCATTTAACATGCTCGGTTAGATTATAGAGCAAATAAAGTTGTAAACCAACCAGTTGACTTCTAACAAGATAGGGCAACACATCATGCTTTAAGCTTTGAAACCTTTCCTTCTGACCAAGAACCTGTTGCAAAACAGATCTGCAAGAGCATGTTCATAGGTGACAACAGCAGCATTTTGAATTAGCAAGGGTGGACTCAAAGACGATTTAGATTCAAAGTGCAAAACCTCAAACCTCTTAAATGCATATAAATGAGCATCCATGAGATCCGTACGAATTTCCATCTACAAAGTAGGATAAGGAGCAGAAAACCTTAAGAGCCAATGCCAAATAATTCCACTAAGCAATTATAATACTCCCACAAATGAAAAGTACATGAGCAATAGTGTATTGAAGTTAGACATCACAGACCTGGCCAGCAGCACGCAGTATGCTCTTATGGACTTTAACATCCTTCTCAACATCAATGCCTACAAAGATCATGCTTCCACTGAGACTATGTCCATCAAGTATTACATCAGTTGAAAAATATCCAGCAGAAGGTTAACCTGATGCTATGTGTAGCAAAAACTGTTTGGTGGAATCCAATCCTATAATATCACATCGCGCAGATTTCTTGACCTTGTCTTTGCCACCAGAGGACCCAGAGTCAGCTGCCCCACTAACGGGAGTTGAGCAAAGCATTGTGGTTACAGCTGCATCATGCCGTCTATGTACAGCTGCCACTGCCCCAGGTGGAACATCACAGACAAGATCACCACTCACTACCTATAAATATAACAGTCAAATATCACCAGCAACTCATCTGAAATGAAAAATCTCCCCACCCTCCCCCCAATAATATTTGTATGGCACTGAATGTAACGTTGCTTGAAATTCATGGCAAGGGGAAGATCCATCATGATATTGGAAATTTGGAACTCATCTAGAATTAAGAATTCGTAGAATAAAAAACTATCATTCCTTTAAGAAAACAAAAGGATAACTTTCTAAATAACAAAAGAAGCGCACATGTTATCCTCATAGACAAACATAAAATGATAACAAATGACTTCTATCAAATTAGCTATAGCAACACCACTAAATACCCAATACCCAGTCTATATCAAATTAGCTGCATTTGTACAAATATCGTATTGCCAACCAATCTCCTCCACTCCCTACTTCAAGAATTTCATCAATAAAGTCTTTATTCTATGTCTAAATCCTAGTCACATCATTCACAAGTATAGTTTGCTGGGTTCATGAACAACACATCAACAAATGCAATAAAATTATAAAAATGTAAATTTTGCAAGTGTTCATGAATGGCACTAACCAAGATGTCGCTAGCTGTCAAGTGGGGTGATATTGCTCGAAGGGCATTAGCAGTCCCCATATCCTCAGAAACAGATGCCACCTTTAAATATAAAATAGGCTCTCAGTTGTCAACTGGGAATTCATTTAGGCTTTAGCAGGTCATACATAATACTGTACAACTATAACAGTGATTTCACTGACAGAAGAAGAGAAAGAAAAAAAAAAGTATGGGTAACAAATATTCTCAGGAGCAATATAGCAAACAGCTAGTGAGTGAAGTTTTATATATAAAAAAACTGCTAACGGGAAAGAAAACCTCAAGATCTTTCTATTTTAGTGTCCAAAATCCATCGGAAATCATATGGATTCAGAAACTTGCACACTATTCGCTGTTTTTTCAGTATGTGATATATCATACATAGATACTTTCAACAGCACAAAAAAGAGGTTGATGCATTCCTATCACTCTATCTACCATGTCCTTTCATAACAGAAAATTTCTAGATATTTCAAGCTTCACAATTGCTCCTGTATGTTATCTTAAATCACATCTTGCTAATGCTGGTCCCTTCGTTGCTTGTGATAGAATAGGTACTGATCCATTGTTCTACAAATACTAAACATGCAATGATAGTAGATACTGTATGGTATACACTTCCCACTCTAACTAATGATCACCTAAAACACTTCCAAAGGAAAAAAAAAATCTCTTCAAGCCATTGATTTGATCTTTTACAGTGATCTAGCTCCAACTATCAACCAAACTATCAGTGACATGAACTTAACAACACTAGCATTCTTAGGAATAGGAAAAAAAAAGGCCAGTAACTTGAATATTGAATTAAGGAAAGAAGAAACCCCTACTGGAACTCTGGAAGCAATACCTCAACGTGTAGCCGGTCAAGATAAGCACTTGATATCCAACCACCAACAAGAGCACCAGCTTCTTGACCTTCAACAACCTAAAAATTGGCATCCATAGTAAACAATCAACTAAAAAAAATGCAAGGAGTGAAAATTTTCAGGGCAACCTAATCAAATTGGGAGCAAAACCCGACCAAGAGAAGAAAATTGAACTAAAATCTCACCACTATAAGATCCTTGAGATTGCTTTGCTCCAAAAGCTCCAACACGTACGATAGCACAGGCCGATTCGCAACGGGAAGCAACGCCTTGGGAACCTCCTGCAGCATGAAACCAAAATTCAAATCCAGGAAGAAGCACAATTTTGATTAAGCAGAGAAATCCAAAAACCTAAACTCTCTGAACTGGATTCAAATTGAGAGGCGAGTTGAATTTAGGAATCGCAAACCTTGGAGACGAGAGGGACGAGTTTCTTAGAAGTGCCACCGGCGAGAACAACCACCTGGAAATCCATTGTTGCGCAATCGGTCGAAAGGAAGGGGGAGAGAGAGATCGTCGTAGTTGGGGGAGAAAGAGAGAAGGAGATGGACTATGGAGGAGGACGGGAGGGGTGTTGTTTAACTACTGGACCAGGGTTTTAATTTTTCGAAAGATATCTTATTTTGCATTTAATCTAAGTATTTGACATTTGAAATAAATGGGGATGTAGTTCAAATGGTAGAGCGCTCGCTTTGCATGCGAGAGGTACAGGGTTCGATCCCCTGCATCTCCATATTTTTGTCTAATTTTAATTTTAATTTTCTTCCAAAAACTGTTATTGTTTTTGTGTTTTCTTTTTTAATTATGATACTAATTTTAATTTTCTTTCAAAAACTGTTATTGTTTTGCAAATTTTATTTTTTTTCCCCATTTTTTTTTCCTTTTTTTAATTATGATACTAATTTTAATTTTCTTTCAAAAACTGTTATTGTTTTGCAAATTTTAATTTTTTCCCCATTTTTTGTGCTTCCTATTTTTTTAATTATGATAATAATTTTAATTTTCTTTCAAAAACTGTTATTGTTTTGCAAAAAAAAAAATAACCGTTTTTTTCCAAAAGTTAAAGGAATAAAAACTCTAAAATAACATGTTTTAATTAACGGATGAAATAGTATAGAATATGATAAATTAAAATAACAATTTATATTTTTAGTTATTTTACAGGGTTAATTACCAAAAACTATATTTTTGTCACCTTTTTTTTCAATTAAAAAATTTCTAACTTTATTTATCAATAATTTATCACTTTTATACGACTACATGGGAGAATAGTAGAATACTCACTCGATCTTCCTAGTATACAAATGATAATAAATTTTCTTTCAAAAAGTGTTATTATTTTGCAAATTTTAATTTTTTTCCCTTTTTTCCAAAAGTTAAAGTAGTAAAACTCTAAAATAACATGTTTTAATTAACGGATGGAATAGTATAGAATATGATAAATTAAAATAATAATTTATATTTTTAGTTATTTTACGGGGTTAATTACCAAAAACTATATTTTTGTCATCTTTTTTTCAATTAAAAAATTTCTAAATTAACCTCTCGAGTCGAACCCGCCAGGTCACGAGTTCACTTTCCTCTGAACCTAATCCTAAACCGCAACTCGCTCAGACCCTTTGGCCCGGACCCGATGGGTCATTGACCCGGTGGGTCACGGGTTGGCCGTGGCCACATCTAGTTGTGACTCCTCGGGTTGAAACTTGAGCGAGGAAGTAAAACTCGCAAGAACATAATCAGAAATGAGAGTACTTCATTGCAATCATTACTCTGTATTAGTATTTGAAAGTAAACAAAATTACTGTGCATAGTGGATTAGTGGAGAAAATTACCTCATGATCATCGACTGCATTGTTGGGGCTCCTGTAAGCTTCATTAAACACATGATTGACCACCAAATAGTACACAACAACAGCACTGAATACGACCCAAAAAAGTGCAATAGGAATTAATCGTTCAACGAGTAAAGTAGATGTCATGGCCATGGCTACAGAAATCATAGTGCCACTAAGATTCAACGCATATGCCCTCTTATCGTACTCAGAAACCATTAGGGAGAAGCTGAACGTCAGTAGGAAAAAGATGAGAAAGTTGTAGTTCACGACCCAAAATGTGAAGAGATTAGAGGCAACCAACGCAACAGACTGAATCACCGCAATTAGGAGACCGTTAATGGATATAAGAATCCTGTTGAAGAAATCCTTGATTGTTTTGCACCGTTTTTGTGAGAGATCATGTAACATTACCACTGAATACGACCCAAAAAAGTGCAATAGGAATGAATCGTGCAACGAGTAAGGTAGATGCCATGGCCATGGCTGCAGAAATCATAGTGCCGCTAACGTTCAATGCATATGCCCTCTTATCGTACTCAAAAACCAACATGGAGAAGTTGTAGGCCAGAAGGAAGAAGATGAGAAAGTTGCAATTTATGGCCCAAAATGTAAAGAGATTAGAGGCAACCAACATTCCGGAGTGAATCATCGCAATTAAGAGAGCATTGATGGGGTGGGGAATCCTGTTCAAGAAATCCTTGATTGTTTTGCACCGTTTCTGTGAGAGATCATGTAACAGTGCCACTAAAGCACTAGTTACTATCAAACTCCCCTTCAACCACTTGATATCCCTGGGGCGAGCAAGCTGACACTGTTTTTCCAACTTTGGTATGAAGAGCAAAAAACCCAGATAAATACCGATATAATTAAGTGGACCAAAACAAACACTTGGATTATCCCACGCAACTCATCTCTCCAACGGCTGAAACCAAATTATATAAATATAAATATTGTAAGTTAAAACAATACTTTAATTGGGAACCATAAATACTTCAAGATATAACTAAAATGACACCAAAAAAAAGAGGAATTAAAATTGAGGAGTAACATACGTTTCAATAATGGAAGTCTTGAAATTATGCCAAAATCCAACTATTATATATGTTGGTTGCCTCCAATGTCTTTACATTTTGAGTTGTGAACTGCAACTTTCTTATCTTCTTCCTCTTGGCGTACAACTTATCGATGTTGGTTTTTGAATATGATCATTGATATCCCAATATTTAAAATGATTTTAGTGTTATTTCTTATTGGGTTTCGCGTGGGTGATTTTGATGAATTGAGTCGTTCTAGGGGGTGATTGGACTTGACGAAACGGGTGTGGTCGGGTGAAGACAATCTTGGGTAGATTGGGTATTTTAAGAATTCAATTTATGAAAGATTCCATCAACTCGTAGCAATAACACACACTCACCTTTATAAGCCAGCTCATCTCCCCATTTCCTCACCTCTACAATACAAAGAGAGTTGTGCAATATAAGCTCGATCACTCTGAAATCTCAAGTGGTTGGGGAGTTGGTGTTGTGATAATTGATATTCCAATATTTAAAATAATTGGTGTTATTTCTTATTGGGTTCCGAGTGGGTGCTTTTGATGAATTGAGCCAGTCAAGGGGGTTATTGGACTTGACCAAACGGGTGTGGTCGGGTGAGGACAACTAGGAGTAGATTGTGTATTTTAAGAATTCAATTCATGAAAGATTCTATTAATTCACCTCTGCAGTACAAAGAGAGAGAGAGAGTTGTGCAATATAAGCTAAATCACTCCGGAATCTCAAATGGTGGGGGGGGGGGGGGTTGGTAGTTATTAGTGCTTCAATGGCACTACTATGCTCTCTCATTGAAAAAGTGCAAATCAATTAGAGATTTCTTCAACATGATTCCATACCCATTAATGCTTTATTAACTGCGGTGGTTCAACCTACTATGTTGGGTGCCTCCATTATCTTTACATTTTGGGCCATGAAATGCAATTTCCTTTTCCTCTTCGTCCTGGCGTTCAACTTCTCGATGTTGGTTTTTGAGTATGATCATTTATAAGAGGGCATATGCATTGAACCTTAGTGGTTATGATATCTGCAATAATGGTTATGACAGTTACTTAGTTATTGCATGTTTTACTCTGATTGAACCTTTTGGGCTTGCATTTAGTGCTACTATTGTCTACTATTTTTTGGGTAATCAAGTGTTTAATGAGACTTATATGCGTTACAACAATACATATAATGCAGGTTTAGGGCATTACTACACTAAACTAATCCACTATACCCGCAATGAGAAGACCAGTAATTTTGGAAATTAGGTAATTTTGGAAATTACTCGTTGGTCATTACTACACTAAACTAATCCACTATACCCGTTAAATTTGTTTTGTTAGTGCAATTTATGTATGGCCTTAGAAAAACCGTCTAAAAATCATAGTGCCACTCAGATTTAGGGCATATGCCCTCTTATCATACTCGAAAATCATAAGAGAGAAGTAGAACACCAAGAGGATGACGATGAGAAAGCTGCAATTAATGGCCCAAAACGTGAAGAGATTGGAGGCAACTAATGTAGTAGATTGAATCACCGCAATTAGAAGACCAGTAATAAATATGGTAATCCTGTTTTTGAAGAAAGTCAATTCATTCCTTCTTTTCCTCACTTTTGTAGTACAGAGAAAGAGTTGTGCAATATAAGCTAGATCACTACGGAATCTCAACCGGTTGTTGGGGGGGGGGTAGTTATCTATTAAAATTTCGGTGGGCCATATAATGTGTGAGTCACGCACGTCCGAGCGCATCATGAGCTAACCAAGTCGAGCGCACAAGCCGAGTGAGGTTCCATCCTAAAACCAATTGGTGTTAGGTGGGGTAGCCCATCGACTTATATGCAAGGCTTGGATTCATTATCTAATCAATGTGGGATGTCATATTTCACATCTTTCCACATTATCAGCAAAATTTGAGTTACTATTAAACTTCCCCTAAGCCAGTTGATATCCCTATCTTGAGCAAAGTAACACTGTTTTACCAACTCACCGGTTGGTACGGAAAGCAGGTAAAAAGAGACGAATAGTAGCTGCATTGAGTAGACATAAACAACTGCTTTGATAAACCTACGCAGCTCATGTCTCCAGGGGCTGAAACCAAATAATATAAACAATAGTTTAATTGGAACCCTAAATACTAGTACAACTACCAAAATTGTATTAATAATAAAGGAGATGAGAAGTAACCTTCCTTTCAAGAGTGAAAGCCTTTAACTCATGCTAAAAGAGAGAATTGTGCAATATAAGCTAGATCACTCCGGAATCTCAACTGGTTGTGTGGGGGTGGGGGGGGGGGGGGTTGGTAGTTATCTGTTAAATTTCGATGGGCTATATGATGTGGGGGTCACACACGTCCGAGCGCACCATGCGCTAACCAAGTCGATCACACAAGCCGAGTGGGGTTCCATCCTAAAACCAGTTGGTGTTAGATGGGGTAGCCCACCGGCTTATATGAAAGGCTTGGATTCATTATCTAATCAATGTGGGATGTCATATTTCACATCTTTTCACATTATTAGCAAAATTTGAGTTACTATTAAACTTTCACTAAGCCAGTTGATATCCCTATCCTGAGCAAAGTAACACTGTTTTACCAATTCATCGGTTGGTACGGAGAGCAGGTAAAAAGAGACGAATATTTGCTGTATTGAGTAGATATAAACAACCGCTTTGATAAACCTACGCAACTCATGTCTCCAGGAGCTGAAACCAAATAACATAAACAATACTTTAATTGGAACCCAAAATACTACAACTACCAAAATTGTATTAATAATAAAGGAGATGATAAGTAACATACTTTTCAAGAGTGAAAGCCTTTAACTCATGCCAAAAGAGAGTTGTGCAATATAAGCTAGATCACTCCGGAATCTCAACTGTTGGGGGGGGGGGGGGGGGGGGGCGTTGGCAGTTATCTGTTAAATTCCGGTGGGCCATATAATGTGGGGGTCACGCACGTCCGAGCGCACCATGCGCTAACCAAGTCGAGCACACAAGCCGAGTGGGGTTCCATCCTAAAACCAATTGGTGTTAGGTGGGGTAGCCCACCGGCTTATATGTAAGGCTTGGATTCATTATCTAATCAATGTGGGATGTCATATTTCACATCTTTCCACCTGATTCGGTGATTCCTAGCAACCACGCCAAATAGAATCAAGCAATCGTCAAAAGCAACAAATCGTAATATCTCAGCAAACAGATCAGACAATACCTAGAATTTCTAGCAGAGAAAAAGCGAGAATTACAACACTGTATGTATTGGATCCAACAGGGGGTTTCCTCTCCCACGAGAGGGGTTTTCTTTCTCTCTAAAAACCTTTCTTTTAGAGAGGAGATGAATATACCGGGAGCAGGGGCGACCACAGGGGGTGCCGGGGGGGGGGGGGTAAAAAAATAAAAAAATGTGGAAGAAAACACTAAAATTGTCTAGTTTAATTGGTGAAAAAGAGGGAAGGAAGGAAAAAAGATCCAAGAGGTCATGGGTTCAAACCTCATTCTTATTCATTATGTTACACAAATATTTTAAAAAATAATTTTTCCTATTATAAATGTCATATTTACAACAAATTTTAAAATTTTCTTTTAATATTTTCATAAGATTATTCATTATGTTACACATATATTTTAAAAAATTCTTCTAATTTTTATTCATATGAATTTTTTTTACTATCAATGTCATAGTTAAACCACAATTTAAGAGTTTTTTTTGTCATAGTTTTCAATCCTATCATTTTTTTTCATTTACCAATGACAAATTCTTTAAAAAATTTCTAATTTTCTTTCAATATTTAAAAAAAATCTTAAACATGCTACACATACATATAAATTATTAAATTACTGTATGAATTTTTGTAATAAATTATCATATTTATACCCCAATTTATGGTTTTCTTTCAATATATTTTTTAAAAAATATTTATTATATATGTCGAGGAATTTTTTTTTCCCCACAAATAATTCCACCCCCGGGCAAATCCTGCGGCGGGCACTGACTGGGAGCTCGGCTAGAACGCCGATCATGGTGACAAGGCAGCGGTGGGGAGCCAAAGGCGGCTAGGTTAGGAGCACCGTGGAGGAGTGGTGCACAGAACCACCGGCTGGACGGGGCAACCGATTCGAGAACCCAGGGCACCGCAAGGCTAGTGACTCGCCGGAATAGGAGGCGAAAGGAAGATAGAAGAGGCTTTTTAATAAAAATTCAAAAGCAATAAGTAGAATTTTTTTATATATAAAATAGTATTCCAATAATGTATCCAAGATTGATTACTATATTTCATATAAAATTCAAAAGGTATATTGCAAAGAACGGTATATGAACATAGCTCCATTATTGGAATTTTGAATACACATATACATCATTCATTGCAGGTGAGTTGCAGATGAAATTAACACGGCAACATTCAAGGGAAGACACCCGAAGAAGATCTCACACTATGTTGAGAATGTGAAGAGACAAAAAGTCCCACATTGATTATACAAACAAAGAAGCCATAATATATAAGCTAGTGGGTTACTCTTCCTATTGCCAATTGGTTTTAGGATGGAACCCCGCTCGGCTTGTGTACTAGGCTATTAGCGCATGGGCGCACGTGTGCACACGGCCCCCGATCCCGAGTCCCAACGGACTTCAGTATACGATCTGGGGAAAAACGCTCTTTTTTTTCCCCTGCTTCCTCCCTGTCTTCGCTGATCTCTGGCCTGAAAGTGAAATTTCACAACCCAATGCTAAGTCTCACCTCTCTTATGGAGAGGCTTGGCCACAGCCAAATCAGAGAAAGGGATCATTTAATGATCCTCCTTTTCTCACCTCAAAAACTTCAAATCAAAACTTCTCACAACAAACAAGAAGATATTACCGCTAACAATTGCTTTATCCTACAAGATGCTAATGGCAGCTGCAGATGCAATGATGAACATGCGAGTATGAGGCTTGGTCGATTGGGTTGGAGGAGGCGGCCGTTTACTCACTCCCTCATCAGACCCACCTCGGCCTTGGAGATCCGAGTAGCAACTACAACGAAAAAGGATTGGCGGAATAAACCCATAGTATATGCCCCTTGGATCTTGGGTTGCATGTCGCGTTTGCGGATTCTGAATCATATGGAGCTCAATTCCAAGGGTCGTATCTTCGTTAGCAACTGGATCACGGAGTGTATAAATACAAATTCAGGCTATTTAGCTCTAAACCTGCAAACTGAGACCAAGACGGGAGCCATTCCAGTCCTCAACATCCTACTCGGGACAAATAAGTTTAATCTTATATCTCTCGTTTCTCTAAATATTGATTTCTGCACAACTATATATGTCTTTAGTAGATGTGAAAATTTGATTACTGTGTATGCTTTGCCTCTTCCTTTGAATGCCCATTACCATGGTTATTTCCCTAGAAATAGAAAGGTTAGTGGTTTGACAAATGACCCCTTTGATATAAAGACTAAGATAATTTTTTCTGCTTATTATTTTGATTTGGTTATTGGTGTGAACAATATTTCTAGGCTTGTATATGTTTCTAATCTGTTGAATCTTGGGACTTGGTACGGGCACTTGCACTTATGCGTCTCGCTCTTGCCCTCCTCCCCTCTTGGGTGCGGTTCCTCTCCACCGCCCTATGTTGGCTCGGCGCCGCCGCCGTGGCTTTCAATCATCCCTCAAACCCTAGATCTACACCAAGCTTCTCTCTTACATTTACAAATCTTAAAAAATCAGATTTTCAAACCCAAATTTTTTAACCCAAAAGCTCCAAACAAAAATCATACTCTGAATACCTGTTTTATTGGAAACATTGGTCTCGATTTCACCCTTTTTCAGGCTCAAATACATGCATGCAACTGGAGATCTCACCTCAACATGCCAAGACAAGGCCTATCTCAGCAAATCGCTCTTGAGACAAGTGAAGCTTCCATCATCTTAACCCTACCGACGACAGGTCGTATGCGGGACTCCAAGGCTCTCTTCAAGTATCCAAGACTTCAAGCTTTTTGGACAAATGAGTTTCATAAATCTCCCTTCTCTTTACATCTTATCTATTCATTTACTAAAGCTTATTCTCTAAGTATGCTTTTATGGCTCGGTAAAAGTTTGTATAGTATGCTCGATCGTTACCATTGGATCTTACATAATTGTGTTATTGGAATTGATCCTTGCGAAGACCTTGCTTCCATCTTGAATAGTACCTATATTTTTGTTTTTAGAAATACTCCTTCGAATCATGCCTTCTGTTTTTGGCACGTTTACTTATTAAATAAACCCCAGCTATGCTATTTTGAGAACAAGTTTATGGTCTTAATCTCTACTTTGATGGATGGGTATTTAAATAAATCCCTGCTTGCCTCTTTATTGAACTTTTCGCCTGAAAGTTGCTTGTTTTGGCTGGATGGTTGTAACTTTAGCATTTTCTGTGCTTCAAGTCTTCCATGCTTCTCTTTTGGTTACCTCCCTCTCCAAGATCACTTAGCGGCTTTGGCTTTCCTTTTCTTGTTTTATCTCTGTTATTTTCTTTGGTTGCTTCTGTTTGTTTTCTTTCCTGTGCTTTCTCACCGGGCTAGATGATAGCATGCATTTAGGTAGGCATAATAGGTTGCATTTAGCTTAGTTATGATGCATATCATGCATGGTTTAAGTATGATTTGCATATTAGTTCTCTATGTTGTCGGAGTCGGAATCTACACGCTTTTAATGATTATTTCAGGTAATGGTGGATCCGAGGAGGAGACATGATTTGATAACGCATTGGATGAGAATGTCTAGTTGATCGAAGAAGCTTACATGAAGATCTCAAGAGGTTCTGAGAAGAAAAAGCGAATCTAAACGAAGAATAAGTCTGCAGAAGTTGTCGCCAGACATGCTGAACTTGTTTTGCACTTTCTGGAGGCCTCGGTTGTCCGATCGACTATTATGACCATGCGTTGGAAAGCTCTTTCAGAGAGCTACAACTTTCATGTTGATGTCAAGAGCGAATTCATGATAGATTTTCCGTGAAAAGCCCCTGGCTGCGGCCGCAGCAACCTTGCGGCGCCCGCTGCCAATCAATTTGCAAAGGGTTGGAGGAAACAGTGTGCGGCGGGCGCAGCACCTATGCTGCGCCCGCAGCATTGGTCGTCAGCGCTTATCCGCAGCGTTTTAAATAATTAAAAACCCTAGATCTTCTTTATTTGTTTTATGGCCGACTTGGGTGTTATAAGGCCGACTTTTAGTGATTTTTCCAGGACTTAACTTCGATTTTTATTCATTCATCAGACACTTTAGAGATTTTGAGCGATGTCTTCCATGAGGAACTAAACTCATCTATTCTGCCTGCAATTTGAAGCTTTATTCGGATTGATTGTGAGTTTCTAATTCTCGTTCCTTGTTTCCTATATTTGAATGTTTCAACTTCTTTGTGCTTGATTGTTTATTGTTTTGTTCTATCTTGTCTGGCCAACTTGTTAGATCAATTCAATTGCTAAGGTTTTGTAGATTCCTGTTTGTGAACCTTAACCTAAGTGGCAAACTTGTTCCTTTAGGGCTGGTTGAACTAATTGAATAAGTAGGAAGTTGAATGTGTTGTTAAATCCTTTTTTAGGGACTGCAAATACCTTGGCTAATCTCTGAACTTAAAGCTATCAATTGGGTTAAATCCTTCTTTAGGGACTGTTCGATTGATAAGGGTTGCTAGGACTGGTTGGACTAGTAACTATATTAGGTCGGGACAAGGGCATTCATAGGAAACTTAATAGGATGAGAAGAAGTTACAAGGATCGCTTCAATCCAATAAAGTGGAAAATTGTAGGTAGAATTGCTTCTCCTAATTGTCTGAAATACAATTATTTACTTTTGTTTGCTTCAATCCGCTTTGATAAAAGGCGGAACTTTCACACTAAAAACCCCCCTCTTTGGTTACTTAATTGGCATCTAAATCACACTTGAATAGTAATTTCTCTGTGGGATCGACCTCTTGCTTATTGCTATACTAGTTATAGGTTTGAGTTTACTTTGACGGGATCAACGACAGGTTTTCCCTCCATCAAAATTGGCGCCGTTGCCGGGGAATTTTGATTAATTCTTGTGTGTTTTTGGTGTTGATTTTGGTGTGGACTGTCTTATAGGGTCCATACCTGTGCTACTAATTCTTCTTTGTAGAAAGCATTGCAGAGATGGCGAACGACGCAAATCGTACTCTAAAGGAGCTTACTGCTCCTGATCTGGCACAACAACCCTTAGCAATCCAATTCCCTGCGCTGGGGGAAGGAGTCAACTTTGAGCTTAAGTCTGGGGTAATTCATCTTCTACCCAAGTTTCATGGGTTGAGTGGGGAGGACCCCTACAAGCATCTGTCCGAGTTCCATACTGTGGTAGTTGGGATGAAACCTGAGAACGTCACTGCAGAGCAAATAAAACTGAGAGCTTTTCCCTTCTCTTTGAAGGATGATGCGAATGAGTGGTTCTTCTATCTACCACCTGGATCTATTACCACTTGGGCTGAGATGAAGAGAGTCTTCCTAGAGATGTACTTCCCTGCAACAAAGCTAAATGCCTTGAAAAGGTCAATCAGCAACATTGAGCAGTACGCGACAGAGTCTATTCATGAGTACTTTGAGCGTTTCAAGAAACTCTGCGCTAGCTGCCCATGCCATGGGTACTCTCATAAGGATCTGGTTCTCTTCTTGTTCAATGGGCTTACTGATGGAGAGCGCAAAACGGTGAATTCCTGTTGTGGGGGAAACATGTTGAATAAAACGCCTGCTGCAGCTTGGGAAGTGTTTAAGGAGCTCTCTGAGGGCTCTAGGCAGTTCAACAAGAGCACTCGTGCTAGAGGTGTACTTGCTATTGATGCCCCAGTGGCTGCATTACAGACTGATATGGCAGAGATGAAAGAGATGCTCAAGAAGCTGGTAGTTGATAGAGCATCTCAGCAGTTGAAAGCATGTGAATCCTACAGCGATCCATCCCACCCTATGGATATGTACTCAACTTTGCAAGATCCTAGTGTTGAGTTGAATGCAATTGGGAATTTTGCTCCACAAAGGCCTAGGCAAGGCAACTTTGGTAATCCTGGGTACTTCAACAATAATAACTACAATGGAGGCTATCAGCAGGGTAATGGTTATGGCAACTACCAAGAACCTTTCAATTAGCAAGGGGGGCAACGGGCAAGGCCTCGCCAACAATTTGAACCTCGACAGGGAGGCCAACCACAATCCAATGAGGCTATTGAGGATCAAATACAGAAATTGTCACGGTTGGTCTTGAAGGTGGAGAAACAACAATCAGACCGGATCACAAATTTGGAGAATCAACTGAGTGAGCTCATTCAGGTCTTAAGTGCGAAGGAGGCAAATGATTCAGGGAAGCTTCCATCGCAAACGATTGAGAATCCTAGGGAGAATGTCAGTGCAATAATGCTTAGAAGTGGCAAGGAACTGATTGTCACACCTCAAAAGGATGATGAGGGAATCATGGACGAAGATCGGGAAGTAATGAACGAAGAAGACGGAGGCAATACGGTGCGGCGCCCGCAGCAACCTTGCGGCGCCCGCAGCCAATCAAACATGCTGCGCCCGCCGCCAGTGAGCTCGCCGATCCGTCGGTGCCAGGTACGCATTTTTCGTTTTTCTCCCCTTCTTCTTCTTCTCCTCGTCCTCCTCCTTCCTCTCCTCCTTCTTCTTCCTTACCTATGGAGACTCCAAAGCCGGTTCCACCTTTTCCGGAAGCCCTAAAGGATACACGAAGGTATGAGAACGATAGGGAGATCTTTGAGACGTTCAGCAAATGCGAGGTAAATATTCCTTTACTCAAATTAATTAAGAGCATTCCTAGATATGCTAAATTTTTGAAGGAATTGTGCACCATCAAGAAGAAGCAAAGACTGAAAAAGAAGGAAAAGGTAAGTTTGAATGAAAATGTCTCTGCTATGTTGCAAAGGAAATTGCCTGAAAAATGTAGAGATCCAGGTATGTTTACAATTCCATGTGCAATTGGGAATACTAGATTCAAACAAGCCTTGCTAGATTTAGGAGCCTCAATTAATGTTATTTCCTATAACATGTACATGTCTTTGGGTTTGGGTGCTCTGACTGAGACTGGGGTTACAGTGCAACTTGATGATTGATCACAAATTAGGCCAAGAGGCGTTGTTGAAGATGTTTTGGTTATGGTGGATGATTTATTTTTCCCTGTTGATTTCTTTGTTTTAGATATGGAGCAGGGAGCCCCTGAAACACCCATTATACTAGGAAGACCATTCCTGAAAACTGCGAAAACGAAAATTGATTGTTGTGAGGGTCTATTGACTATGGAGTTTGATGGAAGAAAGATAGAATTCTCTCTCTTTAATCATGCTAAGCTTTCTCCTGAAAATTCTTTAGATATGCCTATTGCGGACAATATTGATCGCACCAATAATTTTCGTGATTTGTTAGAGACACCTAAGGAACATAGTTTATGGAAATTTGAACCTCTTAACAAATTGAAACCGTTTGTGATTCCAGGACAACCCCCAGGCATAGCTCAAGGAGAGAAGCTGAGGGTCATGGATGACAGCTTGGACAGAAAGCTACACCTTTCAAGGGTGCCCGCATTTGTCAATGAGATGACATGTGTTGGTGACTCTGGTGGAGGAACCTAAGCCAATCAAGGGCCAGTACGTCGAGCCAAAGACTTGAAACAAAGGCGCTTCTCGGGAGGCAACCCGAGGTAAGTTTTTCTTTCTTTTTCCTTTTTCTTTTCCTTCACCTTGATTATATTTGATTTACTTTTGTTGTCTTTATTGTTTCATTGAGGACAATGAAAACTTTAAGTGTGGGGGAGAGGAATTCTGTATATAGATGCATATAGGAGATCATATTTAAATTTTTGCACCATGTTTAATTTCTGTAATCATTTTTATTAATTTTTGTTTATTTTCGTATCTAAAAAAAAAATTCGAAAATCCAAAAATAAGCATGCATCGCATACATATGTGTTATTCAAATACCCATCTGGCTTAGTTTGTCCTCTTATTTAAATTTCAAGCATGATCATATAAATCCCATGGAGTTCTGGATGTTTTGGTCTTGTCTATATTTGATTTTTGTGGAACATGAGCTTGCAAATATAATTGAGCATGTATGATTGAGCTAAAGTATGATTGAAGTCCTAAAAACATGACCTTGTGAGAATGTTTGGCCTTATTTGAATTCTTTTGCTCAATTGTGTGAATTACTCTCCTTGTGTTGTTGCTACCTCTTGGCATTGACTGCAGTATCTATTTTTAAAGACCGGCTCACATGTTTGTTGCTTGCAGAGTTTATGTTATATATTGCGTCTTTTGTTTGAATTTGTACATATTTAGTGAATAAGGTGGCAATGGTTGATGCACTGAGTAACCGGATCTATGCATGACACCCATGGGTATGATTCGCGCAAAAAGGTGTTGAAAACTATCCACTAGGAAAGAAAGCTTGATCATTGAGTAACCAGGTTCATTCATGACACCCATGTTTGCAACTTGCGTCAAAAGATGTTCAAGTGGAGTTCATATTAGTAGGTTGAGGTGTTGATAGACCGGGGCCATTCATGACACCCATGTTTGCGCCTCGCGTAAGTAAAGCACCAAGACAAGAAAAAAAAAGAAGAAAAAAAAAGAAAACAAAAGAAAAGAAAAAAAAAGTGTCACATTTTATTTAGTTGTCATGATTGTGTCCCGCAAGTAATGACATTTCGGTAGATATTTGGTGATATGGTGGTCAATGTCTATGAGCTTAGTGCATTTTGGATTGAGTTGAGAGTTGTACCTTAAAGCCTAAACACATGAGTGAAACACATATTTCTGGTGAGGTTGGGTGATGTCTACTTCTAAGCTTTGATCACTGGAATACATGCTATGACGTTTGTTTACTTGGCTTATGTTTTCACTTGCTATGATGTTGCTTTTGATGAGGTTGAAACTTGAAGGGATTTCCTGTGGGAAACATTGGTTCATGTTCATTCTATCATTGCTTGAGGACAAGCAAAGGTTAAGTGTGGGGGAGTTTGATAGCATGCATTTAGGTAGGCATAATAGGTTGCATTTAGCTTAGTTATGATGCATATCATGCACGGTTTAAGTATGATTTGCATATTAGTTCTCTATGTTATCGGAGTCGGAATCTACACGCTTTTAATGATTGGTAATGGTGGATCCGAGGAGGAGACATGATTTGATAACGCATTGGATGAGAATGTCTAGTTGATCGAAGAAGCTTACATGAAGATCTCAAGAGGTTCTGAGAAGAAAAAGCGAATCTAAACGAAGAATAAGTCTGCAGAAGTTGTCGCCAGACATGCTGAACTTGTTTTGCACTTTCTGGAGGCCTCGGTTGTCCGATCGACTATTATGACCATGCGTTGGAAAGCTCTTTCAGAGAGCTACAACTTTCATGTTGATGTCAAGAGCGAATTCATGATAGATTTTCCGTGAAAAGCCCCTGGCTGCGGCCGCAGCAACCTTGCGGCGCCCGCTGCCAATCAATTTGCAAAGGGTTGGAGGAAACAGTGTGCGGCGGGCGCAGCACCTATGCTGCGCCCGCAGCATTGGTCGTCAGCGCTTATCCGCAGCGTTTTAAATAATTAAAAACCCTAGATCTTCTTTATTTGTTTTATGGCCGACTTGGGTGTTATAAGGCCGACTTTTAGTGATTTTTCCAGGACTTAACTTCGATTTTTATTCATTCATCAGACACTTTAGAGATTTTGAGCGATGTCTTCCATGAGGAACTAAACTCATCTATTCTGCCTGCAATTTGAAGCTTTATTCGGATTGATTGTGAGTTTCTAATTCTCGTTCCTTGTTTCCTATATTTGAATGTTTCAACTTCTTTGTGCTTGATTGTTTATTGTTTTGTTCTATCTTGTCTGGCCAACTTGTTAGATCAATTCAATTGCTAAGGTTTTGTAGATTCCTGTTTGTGAACCTTAACCTAAGTGGCAAACTTGTTCCTTTAGGGCTGGTTGAACTAATTGAATAAGTAGGAAGTTGAATGTGTTGTTAAATCCTTTTTTAGGGACTGCAAATACCTTGGCTAATCTCTGAACTTAAAGCTATCAATTGGGTTAAATCCTTCTTTAGGGACTGTTCGATTGATAAGGGTTGCTAGGACTGGTTGGACTAGTAACTATATTAGGTCGGGACAAGGGCATTCATAGGAAACTTAATAGGATGAGAAGAAGTTACAAGGATCGCTTCAATCCAATAAAGTGGAAAATTGTAGGTAGAATTGCTTCTCCTAATTGTCTGAAATACAATTATTTACTTTTGTTTGCTTCAATCCGCTTTGATAAAAGGCGGAACTTTCACACTAAAAACCCCCCCTCTTTGGTTACTTAATTGGCATCTAAATCACACTTGAATAGTAATTTCTCTGTGGGATCGATCACTTTAGATTTGTGAATGACATTGATGTTTTAGTCTTAACAGAAACAAAATCAGAACTAGGCCCTTTTGATGCTCAAATCAAGAGCTCTGGATTTCACAAAGCTATATGTGTACAGGCAACTGGACACAAAGGTGGAATCTGGATGCTCACTAAAACAAAAGTAGAAGAGGTGAGTCAAATCCTTGAATTACATTATAGAGCTATCTTAGTCAAAACAACTATAGAAAAGCATGAATTGCTCTTACAGTCTTACTCTTTGTCTATGCCCCCTCATTTGAAGGTGAGAAAGACGAGTTCTGGCATGAAATGTACCAAATGATCTATAAATATATGCTTCCTGTTATTATAATTGGAGACCTTAATGACATTGAAGCTGATACAGAAAAAGTAGGAGGTATCACCCCTAACATTAATAGATTTAGAAGAATTAGAACTATTAAGGATGATCTAGGATTACAAGCCCTCCCCTTCTCGGGCTCGCCCTTCACCTGGAGGAAAAACAAACAGCTGATCAACAACACTTATGAACGCGTAGATAGAATGTTAGCTCACCAATATATTTTAACTTGGTTCCCCAACCTCTGTATCAAACATCATCCCTTCTCTAGCTCGGATCACTCCCCGATCTCTCTTCAACGAGGCTCTCAAGTTAAAAGAAAAGGATCTCCTTTTAGATTTGAAATGGCTTGGACTACTAATGATGCTCTTGAAAATCTGGTTAAAAAGGTTTGGAGTAATAAGATGAAAGGCTCACTGGGATTCAAGCTAATCCAGAAACAAAAATTGTTAAAACAGAACATTAAAAAGTGGTGTAAAGCCAATCCAAATAACATCACAAAACAACTTTCCCAAGTTGATCTTCAAATTAAAGCTCTCCAGGACAGATTGCCTTTGGGAGAAATTTCAACAGTGGAAGCTAACAAACTGGCAAGATTAGAGCACAAGAAATACAAACTTCTTGAATTCAATCACAAGTTCTGGAAACAACGAGC
The DNA here is from genome assembly GCA_037127255.1 of Persicaria tinctoria. NCBI lineage: Eukaryota > Viridiplantae > Streptophyta > Magnoliopsida > Caryophyllales > Polygonaceae > Persicaria > Persicaria tinctoria. The sequence continues at coordinate 2,278,681 of JBANSL010000014.1, forward strand.
AAAAATTAAACACCTTCAGTTAGGAGACAGGAATACAAAATATTACCAAGTTACGGCTAGAATTAAAAGTTTTAAAAGATCAACTACACCCTTCACAACAAAACAGAATGTGATCTTAAAAGATCAAGATATGATTTCAGACCACATTACAACAGAAATGTCGGAAAGATTTATAGGTTCTAACCAATCCAATGTCATTGCAAATCAAGTTTGGAACATACATGCCCAAGTTACGCATGAAGAAAATATTAAGCTCATCTCCCCGCCTACAAATGTAGAAATAAAAAATACTTTCTTCAGCATGGCTGATGACAAATCCCCAGGACCGGATGGTTATCCTCCAGAATTCTATAAACGCTACTGGAATATCATAGGCCAATCCTGTTGTAAAGCTGTTAAAGCCTTCTTTCACTCTGGTCAAATGTTATCTGAAATAAACCAAACTTTTATCGCTCTCATCCCAAAAGCTGATAACCCCACTTCTATCAACCACTACAGACCTATTAGCCTTTGTAATACGGTATATAAAATTATCTCAAAAATAATCGCAAATCGCTTGAAACCGATTCTTCCTAAACTCATTAATCCTTTCCAAGGGGCTTTTGTGGAAGGAAGATCGATTCAAGACAACACTTTAATAGCTCACGAGATTTTCCATACTTTCCATAAACAAAAAAGGAAAAAAGGATTGATGGCTCTAAAATTAGACATGGAGAAAGCCTTTGATAAGTTAAACTGGAATTACATTAAGGCGGTTCTTGATAAATTTGGATTCCATCAAACGTGGATCAACTGGGTTATGAAATGCATATCAACTACTTCTTTCTCTGTTCTGATTAACAATACACCTGGTCCACGCTTTAAACCTAATAGGGGGATCAGATAGGGTGATCCTCTAGCTCCTTACCTTTTTATCCTAGTAATGGAAGGTTTATCTAGAGAACTACATAAGGAAGCCCTTCTTGAGGATGCATTAATCGGTATTAAACTGGTGAAAAATGGTACTTCCATCCCCTTCTTAACCTTTGCTGATGATACCATTATATTTGCAAAAGCTGCTCACACTAGTTTAAATACGATTCAAAATATGATAAATAATTTTTCAAATCTGTCAGGCCTAACCATAAATTATAGCAAAAGCTCTCTCCAATGCTCTAGAAATGTTAATCCTAATTTGGCTCGAGACCTAGCAGCCCACATGGGTGTTCCGGTTTCTAAAACCATCGAAAAGTATCTAGGAATCCCTCTTGTCAATGGAAGAATAAAAAATAGTGTTTTTGATGATGCAATTCAGAATATGAAAAAACAACTCTCGAAATGGAAAGCCTCAACTCTCTCCCAAGCAGGTAGAACTGTTCTTATCCAGTCAAATTTAAGCTCAAAAACTAACTACTTAATGCCAAATTTCCTGCTCCCCAAAGGAGTTCTTAACCAGATGGACCAAATCAATAGGAATTTTTTTTGGAACAAATCCCCAACAGATAAATACATACCCCTAATCAGCTGGGACACAATATGCAAAAGCAAGTCATTAGGAGGTCTTGGTATTAGGAAGGCCGAGGAATTAAACATTGCTCTTCAAATGAAGCTCTTATGGAAAATTTATAAGAATGAAGATAGTATATGAGTTCAAATTATAAAGGAGAAATACCTCCAACAAGAAAGCATAAGAAATTTTCAAAAAAAAAGAAACATCTTGGCAATTTGGAAGACTCCTCTCCTTAAGGGAAAAATTTGAGGAAGGTCACTGGATCCCTTCGATTAGCCTCAAGGATTTCAGAGGATCAAACTAGGCGTGGCCACGGGTTACGGGTCAACCCGTGACCCGCCGGGTCCGGATTGCCGGGTTGCCGGGTAGGGGCGGGTAGCGGGTTAGGGTTAGGGTCAGGGGATGAGTGACCCGTGACCCGCCGGGTTGACCCGCCAGGTCGACCCGCCGGGTCGGCCTATTTTAAAAAAACGACCGTTGGATGTGGGGCCCACAGGTCGGAGCAATTTTTTTTTTTAAAAAATATGGCCGTTGTAACTCGGCTCGGGGCTATAAATACCCGACTCCTCATATCACAAATCTCATCCAATCCATCAATCACCTATCATTCTATCAATTTGGTTTTCAGAAGCTCCTACGTTGTAATCATGTCCGGTGACCACCTCAAAGAGGCGTTGTTTCAAGATCACTACGATAAGGCAGATGTGCAACCCGATCGATCATTCGTAGCCGTTTGTTGTCATTGTGCTAAAAGGTACAAGATGCGGAATAACCTTGACCATGGTAATTTGAAGTATCACATCACTAACAAGCACCCCGAGAAGATTAAGAACGATGGCGCTTCGGGCTCGAGTGGTGGTAAAAACTAGTCTATTATTCTTACGTCCTAACTCCTAAGTCTTAATAATAAGTAGTGACTAGTGAGTATTGTAGACTTGTAGTAATGTAGTGAGTTTATGTTATTATGTTATTATGTTATGTTATGTGAATCGGTGGATGTGAGTCGTGATTTGTAAACGTGTATTCGTATTTCGGTTTACAATAAACTTGTGTTTGAATGATTCAAAGAATATTGTTTTATAAGATAATATTTTTACTAATTACCTAACAACTTAGAAAAAATTACCTAAACAATATATATTACATTTAAAATGTTCAAAAAATAAAAATTTACATAAAATATATTGGAAACTTCTTTCCGGTTTTGCAACGCTACACATCCCGGACTCACACATATTTGCCGATGTGTGGACTCAGGCCCGGGACGTTGTGGAGGTTTTCAAAGTTTTTTACGACGCAACTCAGACGTTTTCCCACGTTACATGCCTACATCAAACATTTTTTGTTTTATTGCAATGAACGTAGCATTAGCCCTTCAAGACGGAGTTAACACGCCTTCCATTTCCCAAGCAACTATGGAGATGCGGCGGAAATGGATCGCATATTACAAATTTATACCCGACATTTTCCTCATAGCGTGTTGTTTCGACCCTAGATATAAATTAAGCGGAGTTCAATTGTTTTTAGAAAACTATTATCCGACTTTAGGAATTGAGGATGATCCTAATTGCAATGTTACAATTATTGTTGCTAGAGTTAGAGGATTGTTAGAACAATTATATACTGAATATTCGACGGGCGATAGAGCGCCCTCCGGTCGTCCTCCGATGCCTTCCGGTTCAAGCGGGTCACGAACCAGCATCAACGCTAGAACTAAGGCACTTGCCCGAGATATCTTTGGGTCAAAGAGGTCGAGATCTTCGTCGAGCCCCCACTCGGAGCTCGACGAATATTTGTCCACTAACTTTGATTTTCTCAGTGATGAAGAGGAAGATTTCGATGTCCTTGAGTGGTGGAGCCGACCCGAAAGACAAAGATTCCCGACATTGCAGGTAATCGCCCGACAAATACTTGGGGCACCTTGCTCCATCGTAGCCGTCGAGCAGCTTTTTAGTCGCGGAGGTCAGATTCTTTCTGAGAAGAGATCAAGGTTGCTTCCCGAGAACCTCGAAGCCCAAGTTTGCCTTGCAGATTGGAAGAAGGCGGAGATGCGGATGCAGAAGAACAACTTGGGGACTGATTCCGAGGATGATGACGGAATAGAGACAGAGTCCGTTGGGAGCTCCATTGATGGCGCGGTCACAGATGGCTTAGGAGGTGGTGGAGGATCCGACGATCAAGAATACTAGAAGAGGAGGTAACCGGGCCGGGGTTCAGACATACAGGTAAAAGAACTACGTGGGCTTTGATTCCTCACCCCCGGGAGGATACGTAGGCAGTCGGGAAACCGATTCAAGCCCTTCTTTCTTCCCCCCCAACACTCCCTAATACAAATATTGTACAACTTTTTTGGAATTTGTAAAACTTATAGAGTTATAAGTTGTAGACTTTTTAGTTTTAAAAATTATAAGATGTAATATTACATATTGTATTTTGTACATAAAGACTAAAGAGTCAAGTTATGATTTGTGAACACGAAAGGATATTTGTCAAACACATAGGCGTTCAATTTCCGTTCCCTTTCTCGACAAATTCGATCCGACAATTCAGATTCCGGGTCCGAAACAAGTGCAAACCCGTCCAACCCGGGTTCCAACTCGTCGGGTCGACCTGGCGGGTCAGACCCGGCGGGTCAACTCGTCGACCCGACGACCCGCCGGGTGACCCGAACCCGCCAACCCGTGGAAATCCCGGGTTAGGGTTCGGGTCGCCTTCCCCCGACCCTTGACCCGGCAGGTCGAACCCGTCGACTCGCCGGGTCTGACCCGTGGCCACGCCTAGATCAAACGACCCCAACATGACAGTTGAATCTCTTATCAATGACAGGAAGCGCTATGGAAGGAAGAAGTGCTAAGACAAACTTTCCCCCAAGGGATCATTGACAGGATTCTAAAGGTTAAAATCCCCCAATGGAAGACTCAAGATAATCTGATCTGGAGGCCGGATCCGGAAGGGAAGTTCACTACTAGATCAGTGAAGAAAATTCTGGGCACACAACCCCAAGACTATGCATCACAAAGTTGGATTTGGAAGCTCAAGCTACCTCCCCGAATCAAGAACTTACTTTGGAAGATCAAAATTGATGGCCTCCCTACGACCAGCAGACTAAACAGGTATGTCAATAGAGTTCCAAGTCAATGTTCTCTTTGTGACCAAGCAGATGAAGATGCAACCCACCTTTTCACTAAATGTACGTTTACGAGGGAAGTAATAGCTCAATATGAACAGAAATCATGTTTGTACTTTCAGGACCTTAATATCCAAGGTCCCTTGCATAAAAATCTGGATAGAATCAAGAATACTAACAACAAGTTTATAGATCTAGCTTTTATTTGGCAATCAATTTGGGATGCTAGGAATGACAAAATTTTCAGATCTAAAGATCCAACAGGAGCATCCATCATGATACAGAAGGTTAGCCAGAGCTTAACCGAGTGGATCAAGGGAGGACATGACAACACCAAAGTGCAAACAAGATCAACAAGAAGGGCGAGAGCCAAATGGACAAGACCTCCAAGAACTATCTACAAAATTAATGTAGATGGTTCTTTTACCCACTCTGGCAAAAGTCAGGTTGGGGGAATCATTCGTGATTCTGAAGGGCAGATTATCGATATTTTTTCTCAAGAAGCTAATGTTGGTTCAGCAATCCAAACAGAAGCCTCTACAATGATTTTAGGTCTTCAAAGAGCAAGACAGAAGGGACTAAGGAAGATTATATTGGAAAGTGACAATCAGATATTGGTGAAAGCAGTCAAAAGAGAGCAACCACCAAGATGGGAAGTTCTACATCAAATTGAAGAAATCCAAAGGCTTGCAATTGACTTTTCCTCAGCAGAAATCCGGCATATATTCAGGGAAGCAAACAATACTACGGATTATATAGCTAAAAGAGGTGTAATTTGTAATTTACATTCTATCCCCTATCATAGGGATCTTTGTAACACCATCTTTCATGATGATCCGGGAGTTAGTCTGTTGTTTTAGCAGCAGCTCCCAATGTTTGCCTACTGTAAAAAAAAAAATACTGTATTACGATATATAAAATATTAACATCACTATATGTCCATATCCAAGATTTATCTATTCCAAGTTCCAACCAATTTGTATTGAAAACAAATAAATTCAATTTGATTATTATTTATTGAAAACAAATAAAATAGATAGATTATTGGGTGTTTTTGCTAAATAGCTTATTTTGAACCTTTAATTAGATAGTTAGCACCCAAATTAATTTTATTAGGTAGGCTAACACCCTTCCCAATCGGTCAACGTTGACCGTTGACCAACTCTTTCGATTTTTTTATAACCAACTGATGCCACTTTTTTTTATGCCATTTTCATAGTGTTTTGATGCCAAATTTTTAATTATATTTTTTTCCTTTAATGTGATGCCACTTTTTAAAGTAGTGTTTTTGATGTTATGTGATGCCACTTTTTTCAAACTTTGATGACATTTTTTGTTTACTGTGATGTCATGTGGACCATTGATGCCTTTTTTTACTATTGACTATTGATGACATTTTTTTATGTCAATGTTTTGATGATATGTTTTTTTACCATGATGCCATATTTTTTCAAAGTAGTATTTTGATGACATTTTTTTCTTTAATGTGATGCAAGTTTTTCAAAGTAGTGTTTTGATACCATTTTTCTAATGTAATTATTTGATCTCACTTTTTTTAATCAAATTGTTTGATGCCACTTCATTGGTGCAATCACTTGTGGTGACATGTTTATTACATTTTTATTCATTGATAATATTTGTAATTACACTTCATTTATCTCAATCATTTATGATGACATCTTTTGTTGATGACATTTTCATCACAATTTTTTATACAATTGATGATATAGGAGCATGAAATGTTATTTTTACATATTTTATTGACAACTTTTATACATTGATGACAATCATAATTGTTTCTGGTGATATTTTTATATAATTGATGACAGAGAATCTTAAAACGTGGAATCGGTCGCTCCAAAGGCAAATAAAATAGCTCCAAAGGCAACTAAAAAATGCAGCAACATCAGCATGTCTCAATTGAACTTAATCAACCGCAATAAACAAAGTTGTCGGCTGAATAAAGAAAATGCAGCAACAACAACATTTTTATATAATTGTTTCTGGTGACATTTTTTCTACTACTGACACTTTTTTTATGTCAATTTTTGGATGATATTTTTTTACCGTGATGCCATATTTTTTCAAAATAGTGTTTTGATGACATTTTTTTCCTTAATGTGATACAAGTTTTTCAAAGTAGTGTTTTGATACCATTTTTCTAATGTAATTATTTGATGCCGCTTTTTTATTTTTTGTGGACACTAACTTGCAGTTAATTCCATCGCAAAATTTGAAAATAATGACTTTAATTCCATTTCCATTGCCCTTTATATAAGGTGAACAGTGATAAGGAAAAATTGAATCCTATGATAGTATTGAACATTATCCAGGATAAAATTTCACACAAATACACAAAAGACCATGTAGATAAAAAAAACCCGTGCAACCTGTCCTCGCAAGTTGGGAAAATGGAAGGCAAATGTGTGAAGATCTAAAAGGAATCCAGAGGGATGTCCCAAACAAATATTATAACAAACCAACATCAACACTTTGATACCTTCTCACAGCTCCTTTGTAGCTTTTCTGGACATCGGGAAGCTATAACAGCTAGGCGGTATTCACAGCCACAACATCAGCTTCAACAAGAGAGTGGATCTTGAATTTTTCCTATATAACAAAAAAAAATCATCATGATGTTACACAAATTCACCAGGAAATCAGCATTTCTGAAACAAGGTTGTGTTTATGTTCATGTCCAGAGTGACGGTAACAGAGTAACATGAAGATCGAAATTTTAACGTCATGATTCTCTTCTGAGTAGTTCTCGATGGGTGGGCATAGAAATGTAGTTATGCAGGAGCCATGAGCAATACAATCGTATGGGAAAAGTGTAAATGTATGTAACAAACAAACATTCTTTTCACTGATGATCTGCAGTTGAACATACATAAACATGAACATAAAATTATCAAACTAATTGCACAAACACATGCCCACACAATAATTCACACAAGCTCAGTCTCCCAACAACTGATGAACCTTAAAGCAACAATCTTACAGCCTACAAAGAGCATTCACACAGCCAACAATTGATCGAAGGTAATGCATTTCATACATACATGAGCAATCTGATTTCATCTTCTAAAAAAAACACTGAATGTCACCGAATTTACGATCGAAGACAGCCCCAAACAACCAAATGCCATCTGTCAAGGGGTTCATATTTAGGCAAAAAGGTTATTTGTTAGAAACCACCCTCTCGGGTAGTCGAAACCATGAGCATCTAAATAGAGACGCAAATTCCTTCTGGAACAAGCTGCACATCTAAAACCAGCTTTGTGGACACCCTTATGTTCCAGTAGCTTGGTAACCAGAGGGAAAAAGATTTTACATGGGATGTTTGCCACACATATGTCAAAGATTACACTTGAGGACATCACCTCGACTAATCTAGGAATCACAAAAGATATATATGGAACTTGTCAGCAATACTCAATAGCCAAATCAATCTTACAAGGGGAGTCATAAGCTATTAAGCCATAAGCTTCCTCAATTTGACAACTTCTGTCATACCAAACATTAATATGCAGGGCTCACAAGTCACAAGATTGTGTTATCTATTGATCTTTCACTGCAACGTACAAGTGAATATGAAAAAAAGCCATTAACAAGGACTCAAGGAGTGGTTTTATTCCAATTAAAAGTTATCAGGGAACAACAAAAACAGACTCAATTCATCTAGGCATTTCATCAAACACCTTGGATGCACACCTTGATCCATCTCTAACTTGAAACTGAAGTGATCAAACAGCCCCAATTTTCGGAACCAATTGCAAAAGTCACACTCAAACACAGCATATTACATTTCATCAATTCACACACAACAGATTTCATCAATTCAACACAACAGATTTCATCAATTCAACACAGCAGCAGATGGCAAATTTAAGCAAGAAAATGGAAATCGGTGCAATTTTTTTCATCAATTCAGCACAACAGATGACAAATTTAAGCAATACAATGGAAATTGGTGGAAATTCAAAGCACAAACTCGGTCAATGATACTTTTACTTGGCAAAATGGCACCACTCAAGCAATTGAAAAAATTGAAATCCAGCAACAACAACTAGATGTTCAAGACGATTTGGTAGGGAGAGATAGTACACGAATCGGCGATGAATCCGACGAAGAAGGATCTTGCTCATGTCGCGTCTCCATCTTCGTCGATGTAGATTAGAAATCTTCAGGCGAAGAAGAAGGATTTTTGGCGATGAATCGACGTCTCCGTAGCTCCGGAGGATATCCATGTGGATTAGAGACCGAATTTCGCCGACTAAAAACCCTAGACTTGTCATTGCTTTCTCGTCGACGGCAATCCGAGATCTCCTGAGTTGATGGCAATCGCGCGAGAGTGTGAGGTCGAGAGGGATAAGAGTGCTTGCTTCCATAGCCTCCGGCGCTGGTTCGTCCCGATTGGGAGAGAGGGAGGGAGAAGCCATGAAAAGGAAGTTTGAAGAAGAAGCGGGTACATGAGGAAGAAGAACGGCGCTTCCATAGCCTTTAGGAGGAAGGATGCTAAGCGGTTAGAAAATATTGAAGTGGTGTTAGAACGGACAATAAAATATTGTGAGATGCTAATTACCTAATTGAATTAGTAAATGCTGATATTTCAGCAAATTTTCTCTTTTTTTATCTAAAAAGATAAGTTTTCTAACCAATTGAGATATAATGTTGAATATTTATAAAAAAAATTATATTGAATTATTAATTAATGTGACCAAAAAATTATATAGATATTAATCCGTTTGATTGATTTTTGGAAAGATTCTTTAAGCATTTCCACTTTTTTGGTTGAATTAAAGAAAAAAATCCATTGGCGTGCTATCCTTGGCTACATAATAAAACCCTCCATTATATTTAGTCCATCTCTTTGGTTAACTAGTTCTTGGCTTTTACAACAATCGAGATCGATCTCCATGGAGGGCCACCTCTCGGCGAGAGCTGAAAATCTGTCCATAATTCTTATGTTATTTTCCACTATTCATTTCTCCTTAATCGTCCTAGGGATAACCTATGTGTTAGACCACGACGTCGTTCAGCATCAAATTCGAGCATGCCGTCCTCTGCTCCTCGGCGCAATGTATCTCAGTTGCCCCATGATACCATTCTTCCACATCCTACCGAGAGCCTCAAGGCGGTGGGGGTGGTCTTCCGGCTACGACGACGACAACCTTGAAGAATTTTGGATCAAAAAAATGATAGCCCGGTATCTTTCGGCGACGGTGTTCTCGGAGTGGGAAACCAGGGGGACCGGATGCGGGCTGTTGATGTTCGCAATCAAACCGGTGTTCGAGTTCCTGACGGTCTGGCTTCATTTCTTCCAAGTCGATTTTGTATGCCGCGCGGAGTCGACGCCGACATGGCTCGCTTTGCTTGCCCTAACGGTGTCGTTGGATGGACTAGGGTTTGTGATGGCGCAGGCTCTCAAGCATCTACGGAGCCACTACAGGCTGTTCGTATGCCTCATGGCGTTCGCGGTGTTTGAGACTATGTTAATTAGCAGGGCGATTTTTAGGGTATTTGAGGGTAAATTTGGCTTCAAGATAGAGGATGTCATCGACCATGAAATCGGTCCACGGATCTCGAACAAGTTGTCCTTCCCCACGAAATCTCCCCTCTTTAAACTGCAGTTTTTGACTCTTTGCGTGGTTATAAACTCCTTAGATGGCTTCTTCGACATCGCAAACTCATAATCTAGAGTGTAAGAATCGATCATTCGGACCCCTGGGAATGGGTACGTCGGCCTATACAAAAACAAACCAAAGTGATTGAGCGAGGTGCGTCGGTCCTTGTTGCATCGTTCTGAGAGGCCAAAGTGTAATTGTTCATATCTAGTGACTACTGAGGAAGATTGGCCGAATATAGAGGTGTTTCGATTCCAACAAATATATTCGACACCTCTTCTTTCACTATGGAGAAGTAGAAGATGCAACGCTTGGCGCAAAGATTCGACTTATTCCACTCTAATGGAGCAGTATGCGTACATGTGTTCAATAAGATGATTGGGGGCTGGTTCGCCCCCTACGAGGTTACGACAACAAGTTTATTCGCTATAGGTAACCGGGCATGCACGTATAATATAGAAGGCGGTCCACGACAAGTTTGTCGAATACTTGGCGATCAATTCAAAGTCTGGGCAATTCGGGATTTACCGACTCATCTTTGGTGAACACATGATGTTTGGAAAACATATGAAGCGTGTCAATCGTTTGGTCAGGATTTCTCGACGATCTTCCAGTTTGGGATAGTGTGCACGTCCCACCTCAAAATGAAGTCGAAAGCCTAGTCTTCTAAGTTCCAGAGCGGAAAGGGGCAAGGCCATCGCCTCTTCAAACCTCCTATACAGATGCAAATTTAATCAATGCAAATGAAAAACATACAGTTTTTTTTTGGTTCAAAGGTAGGCACTTAGGCCATTACAATATTGGGGAAGGGGGATTCGAACTCGTGACCTATTGGTCACTACATGTCATCCTTACCAGCTAAGCTAGTAAGGCTCTACAGTGAAAAACATACAGTAATGAATGGTATGACGCACAGACTTATAGCTAGGCTAGCTACTTACTCGGTAAAGTTTCAATCAAAACACATTGTTTAATTAAAAAAATCCCAATTAAATTAAGTCACAAAATGTCATGCATGCTGATACTAAACGTGTCGTGTTCGGATCGGCATATTTTCCTTGTCGGGTATCTGACACGACACGTTAATTTTTTTTTTAATATTGGTTGTCTGTTGTAATAGTTGAAATAAAACAAATGTCTTAGGGTGACATTAACATCAGATTGTCCAGTTGGTTTCAGGCGCACTAGGGAGGATCTATGCAATTTTTTTTCCCTCTCGCAAGCACGTAGAAACCGCCGCTCTTCCCCGCTGGAGTGGAAAAGACTGGCGCAAGCGCGTAGAAACCGCCGCTCCTCTCGCTCACCTTTTACTCTTGTTCAGAAATCAAAATTGCTTGCTCGTTTTAGGAGGAGGAGAAGAGGAGGCAGGTGAGGAGGGGGAAGACGTATTCGAGCCATGCCTCCATCTTCCAGAAGTCGAAGAGGGCGGTCGATCACCTGAGTCCCTGCGTCCCCCAGTAGAACGTCATGTACATTTATCATCTTCTTCCTATCCTAAAAAGCTGAAATTTTGAATTTAAATTTGAAGCATTGATTACTTGTTTCCGATCTGAATAGAATTGGAATGGATTTGTGGTGTTTGATACTATCCAATTTGATTTTTTGTTCTTAGTAATCAATTTCACATATCCAATTTGATGAGTAATGAACTGTTCAGATTGCAAATTAGTTAGGGAAGATTGGGGGAAGAATGTACAGGCAGCGCAAATAATTCAGGAATTTTTTTTTTAATTTTATAAATGGTTCGTGTCGTGTTATACGGGTATCCGACAAGAAACCATGTCGTGTTATTGTGTCGGATACCCGGTACTTATCGTGTCGTGTTCGGATCGGCACTTTTCTCCTTATCGGTTTCGTGTTTTTGTCGTGTCGTGTCGTTACTTGAACTTAAATCCTTGATTGGACTCCAAACGGGCCGGGAAAATGTACTATTTCTTTTTCTTTTTTTTTTATTAGGACATACTATTTCTTAGGGGTGGGCGCGGGACGGGACGGGACTCCAAACGGGCCGGGAAAACGTTCATTTTCCTAGAAGACGTTCAATTGTTTGCCTAAAAAAAACGTTGTATTTAGTTAATACCAAGAATAATGTACTAGGTATCCTATAGATACGTACGTACTCCTTTGTAAGCATGAGACACAAAAATAAGAGTGAAAACACACTTATAAATATTTGAGCTTATATTCCTTTTCGATCAAATAGCATCTTCTTATATCGTTTCCTCGCTGAATTATGCCAAATTGATATCTGGTTATTGCTAATTCAAGTTTTTCTTTCTAATTTTCTCGTCTAACAAAGTAAATTATGAGAATTTGTACATCGACAAAGCTTTGTTGACTCCCACAGAGAAGGAGGTCTGAATGAGTCTATGTTCAAAAGAGTGACCAATAAGACCACCGCCAACTAAAAGTAGTCAATGGATACACCTTTAATCTTTTGTACTCCAAAACAATATGCATCATATGTTTCTTTCAACCTCTGGATTATGAATAAAAGCAGTCAATGGAACAACAAAACAAATGTTGGACTACCCTAAAACCCATTGAGCAAGCCCTCTTTATGGATACACCATCTATGAATCTTTCACAGCAATAATTATGAACCCATATGTGTTGGGATTACTCCATTACTAGCATTAGTGGCAAATCTGAAGGTGCCTCTTCTAGCGTCTCCAACTCTCCGGCTCCATCTTCCATCAGAAATGCCATTGCGAGCCCCCCAAGTTATGTGCACGAGTCTTTGGACCATTTATCTGACTTTGTTTCAAGATGGAGACGCTAGAGTTGGACCGTTTCCAACTCTAGCGTCTCCATCTTGAAGTGGGTAAACATAAGAAGAATCGTGATGACGAAGATCAAGTTCTGGAGGGTTGGGCAACTTTTGAATACAATATATATCGCGTACAGGAAGTAATTAACCGCAAACTTGTTGGAAACCAGCAGCAAGTACAGCTCGCAAATCAGCTACCGTACAGTTGCACTCAAAACATTGATATACATGAAATTGAGAAGGTTCATCAAAGCCGCTACTTGGATCTGTTCAATCGATCATATAACAATTTCGGGATGTCAACAAATTAAGATTCAATCAAAACAACGACGAAATATGAAATTATAACAACTCGTGCCATGTACATTGCAATTTTGTACTACGGAGTACGTTGGGGTATTTATAAACAGGTTAAAGTTAAAAATTTGTTTGAAACTAGAAAGGCAATCCCGCGCTACACATTGGACATTATTTATTGTGTTAAACTTTAAATCTTATATGTTACGTAATGTACATGACATCTTTGAAAATGTTATTTCCCTATTAAGGTAACTATGTTTTTATATATTATCATGTCATTAGTCTTATATTACATTAATCTTTCATATAGTAATTTTGTTCCCTATTAGTTAAATTAAATAATACTATAATTTAGCATGTGCAATATTTATTCTTATACTATATTTATTAGAATTGATCATTTTTAGGACAATTATAAAGAGTATTACAAAGGCTAATTGGTCTGAAGTTTTCCGCTGACATTGGGTTTTCGCATGTTGGTACGGTATTAGCGCAATAAAGGTATGATTTATTTGTTTTAGGATCTTTCCACTGATGAAGAAACTCTTGACCATCTTGATGACAGAGCAGCCAACGATATGCAAGAAGCATTTGAAAAAACCCGCAGGGTATCCGTCAGGACCTGGTGATTAGTCATGTGCAAGACTGAAAACAACATTTTTGACCTCGTCATTAGAAATATGACGTATTAATTTTGTGTTTTGTTCAGTTGTAATTTGAGTTTTAATGTGATCAAGGAGAGGGCAATTTTGCATAGGAATCACTGAAGCCGCAAAACGCTTAGTGAATTCCTTTTTGAATTCGTTACGGATGTTAGTGTCAAGGGTTAAAGAAGTACCACAATCAGAAAGGAGAGATTTGACAATATTACGGTTCCTTCGGTTATAGTAGCCACTCTGTGAAAGTATTTTGTGTTTGTGTCTCCGGCTATTAGGTGTAAGCGTTTTGCTCTTTGTGCCCAGTAGATGGTTTGAAAGTTTATCATTTTTGTATATTTGTGTAGTAGTCGTTTGTGTTTTATGTCGGTCTTTTGGTCATAATTTTGAATTAATTGTTCCTGCAGCGTCTGTAATACAGTTTTCGTTTTTGTAACTTTGAATAGAATGTTACATGTGGTTTTTTTGCACCAGATTTTACTCTTTCTTTTTAGTTCTTGTAGTTTTTTTTTACTAGTTTGAATGTCGCAGATCCTTCCGAATTAACATGCCAAACTTGCCGTACAAGTAGTTCATAATTCCTTATGTTTTCCCAAGCAAAACTTAAATCCTTGATTGGACTCCAAACGGATAACGTACTATTTCTTTTTTTCTTTTTTCTTTTTTTTGATTAGGACATACGGAGTACTATTTCTTCTAGATTGTTTTTGGGGATACTATTTATTTCTTCTAGATGTGAGAAGTAACTCGTTTCTTAATAAAATTCGTTTGATTTTTTTACACGTATTTTTATGAGGTAAAACTATATAAAATATTATTTTTTTAATAAAATATTTTTGATGAATTTATACTTATGACTACTAAGTATGAAATTATTAAAAAAAATTAATCAAGAAAATAATATTTTATAGTGTTTTTATCTCCTAAAAAAACGTGCAGAAAAAACAAACGACTTTTATTTTGAAACAGAGGGAGTACTCCGTAATTGATTGGACTCCAAACGGATAACGTAAAGTCCAAACGTAAGATGATCGATCTCAGCCGATATATAGCAAAGTAAGCAAACCAACATGGCAAAAAAATCTAAAAAATTACGGTCCTGCTAATTGCACGACGTTCTTCTCGCTAGACACACGGTGCCGGTGCCGGCTTCTCAAACCGGCAGACCCTGATGACGATGCCGGACTCCCAATTCGGCAAGCGTGGTTGAGGAAATCTGCAGCTTTCGTCACATCAGTCAAATCGACTGGAAAAGCTGCACCACACTGCACGCCGGTGCCGGACTCCGGATCCGGTTCGGTCACATCACTCACGTCGACTGCAAAAGCTGCAGATTCCCTGCCGCTTGCGTCATGTCTGTCGGTGTCGGTGTCGGTGTCGGGTTCCGAGTCCGGCATAGGGGGTGCCGATGTAGTATAAAAGAAAGGATCCCCTCCCTCACTTGGTGCACCACACATTCCACTCCACGCTCCCACCTCTTAGTCTCTTACCTCGGCGGTTTTAGCTAGAGAGCTCCACAAGCCCGGAATACCGTCTTAGGAGAAATGCCGAAGTTCCCGAACCTGTTAGATCGGTTTATTCGAGGTTCGAGATCCCCTTCACCAGCGACTCCACCTCCCGATGAGCGTGCGGTTTCACAACCCGCGTCGAACGGTCCTAGAGCGCAAGCTGCCGCGGAGGTAAGTATTGATTGTATGTTTAGTTTATGTTATTATTAGGTATGGAATATTGATTAAATTAGATATGGAATTAGGTATGGAATTAGTAATGCACGAAAATGAGATATAGAATTAGTTTATATTACTATATTAGAGATTGTATTGATTTTTATTTCATGAAAAATAGATATGGAATTAGTAATGCATGAAATTAGATATAGATATAATTATGAACGAAAATGAGATATATAATTTTTATTTCATGAAAAATAGATATGGAATTAGTAATGCATGAAATTAGATATAGATATAATTATGCATGAAAATGAGATATATAATTTTTATTTCATGAAAAATAGTTATGGAATTAGTAATGCATGAAATTAGATATAGATATTAGAGATTATGCATGAAAATGAGATATATAATTTTTACTTCATGTGGAATGTATGAAAAATAAATATTTGCAAGGAATTTATGTTAACATGTCACTAAATATGATTTATGGGCAAATATGAAATTAGATAATGTAGATTTATGGAATTTAAATGGAAATAGATGCAGATGGAATATAGATATGGAATTTATGTGTACCTAATGGATATGGAATTTTATATTGCAGATGATGAGGAGGGCCGTTACCCAGCGGGAACGGGTTAGGCCAACGGCCTCTCTGAGGAGAGGTGATAGGCCGATAGAGCCGGCGAGAGCCAGCACATCGGCGGTTAGACAACCATCAATAGACCGACCGATCCAGGAGCCCGCAAGGGCAAGCACGTCGTTTCTCGGGCGGGACGACGAGGATTTCTTGGGTGATTACACCGTCGACGAGGTCGACACTTCACAATTGCCGGAGACCCCTTACGTCCCAGACATCCCCTAGTCCCCCATGTATACGTCAGTCGAGGACGTCGACACCGGTTTCATGCATCATTCCAATGCGTGGGAACCACAAATCAACCAGACCCCCCCCCCCCCCATTTATTCGACCGGGGGTGGATCTGGACTGTGGCCGAACTGGGCGGGCATGTCTGAGCAGCCCATCTGCGACGAGGGGGCATCCTCCTCAAACCCAGCTGCTGGTACAGCGGCACACGCGGCTAACCCCTTCGGGGTCGCTGACACGTTTGGGGGTATTTCCAGTACAGATCCCGAGCATAACCCCAACTGCCGTGCGGGGATGAATGACGAGTTGAAAAGTCGGGATGTCGACGACGGCCGCCCAAAGTTTGTGGAGCCACTTCGACACTATAGGACTCACAGGTGTCAGTACCTGTGGTTAAGTGAGGTGTGTGTTACTGTAAGAACAATTTGGTTACAATTAAGGTTATATTATGTGCAACTGTGGTATCCGGTGGTATCCGTCCAGCTCATACTCTTATTATTTGTCTTGCAGGAGGTGGAGATGATAGTGAAGAGCATAAGGCGTGCAGACCGGTGGCAGTCAGTGCGCAACTGGCCTCATTTACCGGGGCAGTGGAAGTGGTGGTATGTTGCGAGACACAGCGGGTTACATGTGTTGGATGACATCAGGATGGACACAGTGGATCACTGTCTCATCCAAGCATTTCTGTACTGTTGGCATCCAGAGACCAACAGCTTTCATCTCCCATGGGGGGAGATGACAATTACCTTGCACGATGTGCACAAGTTGTTTGGTCTTGCCATCGACGGACGCGCCATGGTCGCTAACAGCACAAACCAGCTACGGCAGGCGTGGCTGACGGAAAAATTAGGATTTGGCCTCCACGACTTTGTACGAAGTGGAAATGCATTTTACCATGGAAGCCTAGATTTCCACATGGCGCAACTAATTAACAACCCGCAGATACAACCAGGTGTCATCGCAAGCGGATATATGTTGGAGGTTCTTTGCTGCTTCGTTCTAAACGGCCGGACCACGACAACCATACCCATAATTGCTTTGGATTTCGTGACTGATCACCGAATCACATCCGAGTATGCATGGGGTGCGGGAGTCCTGGCTTATCTATATAGGCAGCTTGGGATCTCGTCGAGACAGGGGATGGCTAACTTGGGGGGCTGTACTGCTCTTCTTCAGGTATGTGTCGAACCCCATACAGATGTTGTGTGTTATTATAGAATATAACTCAATGTCTCACTTCCGTCGGAATTTTTCAGTACTGGATATTCGCTCACTTTCCAATGTTTGCGCCCGACGTCTGTGAAGACCCCGCGGACCATGGAGACGCACGCTGGGCAAAGCGGTACGCGAGTCGACCAACACCACCAATCACCCCCGAAAGGACTCTGAAGTTCATCGTACAATTAGAAACGATGCGGGCAGAGGACGTCAAATTCATGCCCTACGGTCCCCTTGACTTTGATGGGTTTTACAGAGTTTCGCGGTATAGAGGCTTAATCCAATTCTCCTCTGTTATGGAAGCATACATGCCGGACAGAGTAATGCGACAGTTCGGTTATGTTCAAATAATCCCCATGTTGCGAATCCTCCCCGTGCAAGAAGAGAGACCACCACAAGTCAAGGGCCTGAAGCTGACATGGCACCCAGTGGACGACCGTTGGGATGACCATTTGATTGTTCCAACTGTATACATATCCTTCAGCCAACATAGGGCTGCGCTGGAACCGCACGCTGTTTCTGCTGAGTACATGAGGTGGTATGGTGAGCACGGCCATCCTTTTCTATTCAAAAGCTCAAGCCACCAGGTTCCAGCAAACATTACTCCGCCAGTGGCCGTTTACGATCACCGGGTACGTGTGAATAATACCAATGTCCTTTCGTCATTGGTGTGTTGTTTAATAAAATGTTAGTTTTCACCATCATATTGTTTGAAATGCAGCGAATGGGTATGTTGCTGCATCGTCTGGATGCTGTGCTCGCTCGGGGAGACGCGTGGGTTTCCACAGATGAGCTTCGGGAGTATGTCGAAGAAGCGCGGGGGGGGGGGGGGGGAGATGTGCCCTTGGCGCCAACTCAGGTTCGGGCATCGCAGTTTTCCATGTTATGCCAAACACCTGATGACTGGCAAGGAACTGTTAGCTGGTTTTAGCGTAGTTGTTGTCTCTGTGTTGAATTTGTTGGTAGTTGTATTTGCGAATCATGTACTGTGTTTTGGTATTGATTGATGAAATTTGAAAACACATTGTGGGTCTTCAACATTGCTACATCTATGATATTGCATGAGATTACAATAGCGATGCTGGATCATTTAAAATACATTAAGTGCGATCCCAGATAATAATAGCATCACAACTATTGGGTAGTTCAAGTACTGTTGAATGCGCTCGTTGAATGGGGTATCCCATCCATTCACACTTGGGTGGTGGAAGTGAGACCATTCAGGTGCAGTAGGTGGAAGTGGTGACCCTTGCTTCAGCCACACGGGGGTCCAATGGACTCTTGCTAGCTAGGCAACTGTAATCACCTCAGTTGGTGGAGTTTGGTTCGGCCCATTCACGACAATAGGAAAGCAGGTGTGAGGATTGTTGACACTTAGGACAACAACGACCTTGTTGTACAAGGTTGCTACAACAAGGGGGACCATAGGTGCCTCCATCCAGTTTTGATGACGATGTAAACAAGGAGTTGGGTCTTGCAGATCAACATTCTCGATGAGATCGTCAATGGAGTGTAATAGGGTTGCTGGTTGGTACAACCGCCGATTCCCTCGAAGCTCTTGCGCGACCTCTCTTCTGACTCGCATGTACTGGTCTTCTCCATACCCCAGCACAGCCGCTAAGGCCCGATAACCACAATGACCATCAACTGAAACCTGGCTACTTCTATCAACAAAGTTGAGCATGAAGTTATCGATGTGAGTTGTCAACAATACCGAAGGATCAACCTCCCGATCTGTCTGCCGACCTCTACCTCTTGATCGACCTCTACCACGCGCCCGAGAGGCAGCCTCTCGTCTCCCGTGCTCAAATCCAGATGGGTCACGCTGCAATGATCGTCTCCCCGTGGGACGACCCTTTCGATGGATCCCCGTTGGTTCTCTCATGGTAGACAACCCAGGGTTGTTCATGTTGAAGTATGCCTCGCCCATCAAATCCTGCTGATCAAGCGTGATGTTGTTGCCATCAATATCCCGCCGAAGGCTGACATATTCCCGACTGTTAGGAGTTGCGCCATCGTTGCCGCCACTGGATTCTTCGGGAGGAATTATTGGATCCCACATTACTTGCTTCCAGAAGGGATGAATTTGCGAGGGCATAATAGGTTGCCTGTTTGCGATCGCCTCTAAGAACTCATGTACACATGGAACCCCGTAAGCGTCCCTCCAATAGCGATCCCTACGGACACCGTCATGACTAGCCGGGAGTTCCTTCGCCTTGTTGTAGTTGGCCAGCAGAAGATCGAAGCACTCATCAGTCACCAGCATCAATAGCGGGGCGAATATTGGTTCACTCATGACACACCGTTTGATTGTCAATCGTGACTTCTCAAGGAACCCTCTGAGTTGGTCTACCTGTTCGACTGTTCGTTGACCAAGTTGTCAATGCAGTCTGTTACGTCAACGAACCCACTAACAGCCGTCCCTAGCATGGACTTTAATTTTGCATATGCTGACTCGGCACTGTATCATCAAAAATATATTACCTCGGTTATGTAGGATTCTTAAATATTATAATAATTACGAATTTATACGATTCAATGTTACTTACTTATTCGTAGTTCGCACCCCGAGATGTAGGAACTTATCAACCCATGCACGAACTATCGCCTCCTTGAATTCTATGAGCCACGTGTCTTCAAGGTACTTCATAAGACCCCATCGTGCCTCCCATTTCGCCTTCATCACTTGTAGACGACCTTCATAACTTTCTTCAGTCTTTGACTCAAATAAGGCCTTGCATTCATTGTAGAAGGCGTTTCGCTTCTCGGTAGATTTCGTGATCCTACCCTTCATTTCAATGTTGCACATAATATGATAAGTGCACAACATATGCTTTACCGTGGGTAACTCCTCCCGAAGAGCCTTGATAAGACCCAACTCTCTGTCTGTATAAATTACTTCTGGGAGTCGTTGACCGCACAAATGGTGTAGTCGCCGTAGTGCCCAACTATAGTGTTCTGCGCTCTCGCCTGCCATGAATACGAACGCAATTGCAAATGTGTTCTTCGTGCTAGTAATCCCAACGATCTCCAGCAACGGCATTTCATACCTATCACATTATAATTAATTAGTCAAACAAATTGCTACAACGTATGACATATATAAAAGTAGTCGACGGTAATGTGATTCCTCTTACTCGTTCGTCTTGTAGGTCGAGTCCATCACGATAACATACGGAAACAACATCAGAAGATGTCGGGAGTTCGGATGGGACAAAAACACATCAGTAACCTCGTCTACTCATGCTTTAGACGAATTCCGTGTGGCGATAAAGTATCCCTTTTGTTTGAGTTTGTGAAGCACTTGAGGCAGGTCCCTCCGTCCTTCTGCAGCGGTTCTCCGCAACTGGGCTCGTGCATTGTAGACTTGACGAATGTCCGTCACGCAGTCATGGTCATTATACTTCATCCCGCGCAGCATATCCCCCGGTTTTATCCCAATCACTGTATCACGTCGAACCTGCCGATGTTGATCTGGAGTTAATCTACCGGCATAGGGATGTCCTAACATCACATCGTTTAGCTTGTGGTTATGCACACCGCATATAACCTTCATGGTCCAATTGTCAGCATCATTTTGACGACCCTCTAGCTCAAACAAGCATCCGATCTTTGTCGTTTTCCCGCGCCTACTCACTGCAGGCGGAAAATCCTTGTCGACATCTGGAATATCTCTACCCCCTCCGTACTTATCACACACTAGACGAAAGGTACCCAAACCACTCATTTGGTTCTTCCATGACCGAGTGATCACAAGTACCATGTTCTTAATCTTCCCTACGTATCTAGCCCATGCCTTCATGTTTATTTGATCAGCCCAATAACCATCGACTGTAAACATCGAGCTATATTCTGTACCCACATTTAGAGGTTGGTTTTGTTCCTGAAAAATGTCACTTATGTACTAAGAACTTTTTCGCAAAAAATTATCTTAAATGCTATATTATATGATGGTTTCATTTTACAAAACTATATTATTTATAATGTTTCGATTCAAACTACATATCCATTCAATTATATAACGTTTCGATTCAAACTACATATCCATTCAAACTACATATCCTCTATTTAAACATTCCGCTATAATATGATTCTACTCAAACATAATTATATAAAGGCTCCGCTATATATAAACGATCCGCTGTAACAATATTAACTTACCCCGAGATTCTTCACGAGCTCCTCCGGATCGCTATAGGCAAAAATGTCGAACGGTAATCCGCCTCCGCCATCTTCTTCCGGTAACGACATTTCCTCCGATGTTAGAATATGTATTTCGAATCGAAAATATTGTAGTTGAACCGGGGCATCGCTTCTTTATATAGGCTATCGAACCTACCTCGGGCATTGGATGCCGGTTTGGGAGTCCGGCAAGGGCATATATGATACCGGTTTGGGAGTCCGTGAAGGGAAAGAGTGCCTCCCGGTTTGAGAATCTGGCACCGACACCGTGCGTTTGGCGAGAAACCGCCGTGCAAATAACAAATAGGAAAAACTATTACACATTTTAAACACGGAGGATTGATATATTGGTGGTTGAATATATAGATCGGAAAAAAGTGAATAACGGAAATCCAATTCTCAACTAGGTCGGTTTATTTCGTAGGAAGCACCCGAATTCTAATTTTTAATTAGGAATGTTGTACGTGGCAATTACTTGAGAGCTACAACGTGTGGGCTCCGCAAGTGGCTGTGTAAGTGTGTAACCGCATAAAGTCAAGTGTGACTTGTGCAATTAATTAAGCTAAGGTCAACCCTAGGCTATTTCTATATATTGTAGTATTGATGAAGGCCCTAAACCCTAAATTCTAAACCCTAAACCCTAAATTATACTGTATATCAAATTTTTGTATGCTCGGGTTTAGTCTCTTCTGGGTCTATGATCCTCTTATTCTAGGGTTTCAGTTTTATAACAAAAATGTGTTAATATTAGATGACAAATGTGATAACATTAGCATTGTAAACATTTTAATTAGTTTGATGAAAGTGCTTTTTAGTCGGTGACACTTGGTTGGTGACACTGTTTTGTCGTTGGTGACAATTGGTTGGTGACACTAGATTGGTGACAAAGTTTTGTAATTGGTGACAGTAGATTATTGACCAAAGCTTGATGAAAAAAGGTTGGTTACACTGTTTTATTGTTGGTGTCAATAGATTATTGAAAAGAGGTTGGTGACAATGTTTTTTATAAGTTGGTGACAATACGGTTGATTGTACAATATGAAAACAGTATTTTGTAGTTGGTGACAATGTCTTGGTGATGTATAATGTTATGGTGACAATTTTTTTAAGGTTACAATATCATGGTGACAATATATTGTCATCAACCCTGTCATTAATAGTTGTCATCAACAACTGTCATCAGGAAAACATCTATTAGCAGAAAAACTCCATTTGTCACCGAGGAAAAGTGTTACTGGCAACTGTCACTGGAAGAAAATCGACTGTCACCCTTTTTTTTTTTGTCACCAACAATTATCACAAGAAAAAAAGAAAATCAATTGTTACTAGAAAAGATTTCCCCCCTAATTGTCACCAAAAAAAATAAAATGTCACAAAAAATCAATTATCACCAAAATAATTGTCATAATTTACTGTCACCGGAAAAATATACTCAACTGTCACCAAAAAATTGTCTTCAAATGAAGGCGTTGACCGGAATGGTCAATGTTGACTAGTCAATGTTAAAATTAAAAATGGTCAAAGAGGGAGGAGGAAGGGTTAGGGATGGGGAAGGAGGGGTATTTTTGGAAAAATGAACATTTACTTAATTTTGTAAAAAAGTGGACATTTACTTAATTTTGACATGAAAAATGGATATTCACCAAATTAAACCAAAATTTTATCTTATGCAGATATAGCTATATTGATTGATTGAATAGATATATCTAATTTATTAATTATATCTTTAAAAAAATGTGATTAGTTCATATGACTACTTTTAAGAAGAAGTCGTCATGTGTCTCAGCCTCTCAGGCGACTTCTTCTTTATTATATATAATTGATATAGATATAGATAGATAGATAGATAGATGTAATTTAGAATTACATTAATTATAATGTAAATTTAGTTTTACATTCACCATTGCGTAAAGTTTAAAATTATATTATAAATTTAATATAACTGATCTTATGTTAGGAGGGCATATGCTTCAATTGCATGCTTATTTTCTCACTCGAATTAGATTTGTTGCTACTTTCTAAATATTTTGTGATTTTTAATTATGTTTAAATATTCTAACATACTTTAATCTTTTAAATAAAATTTAGCTCTCATTTTATATGTAAAATATTCCAACGGATCAAAAGCGTTACTCATCCGGAATTTTTTAAATGTCATTTACTATTCATATACATCATTTAAAGGATGATATAAAAATATGTAAAATATCAATTTTTCTTATTATTTGTTATATTTTCATTCTTTTTAGTTTGAAATATGAAATTATATATAATAGATAAATTCATATCCACCCCTTATACTTATTATTTTAGAAGCAATCCCTTTGTAAAAATTTGCGCCACGTGTCCTCCTTCTCTGAGCAAAAGTTAAGAAGCAGTTTTTAATTTCCTCACCCACGCTCTTCCCCTTTTAGTGTTTCTCCCTACCACGTTCTTCTTCCCTTTGCAGTTATGAGATGCCTTTTTCAGGAGGAACTACCGACTCAATTGCTTGGTGGGCAGACGAGGGTCGTGAGGGCTGAAGGTGGCTCAATCATCTTCTTCCTCATAATATAATTAATAAATTGATTGATGGTTGTCGTTGTGGAGGCGGGGCACAATCGATCGGAGGCGGGCGATTGTGACCGGCGATGACCGACGACTAGAGGCGACTTTCTTTCTTAATTGCACGGGTAATTTCTCTTTCTCTCTACTCTCTTCATTTCCCCAATTGTAAACCCTTAGTTACCCCGTTCTTCCTTCCCAAATCAGTCTCTCAAACATCTGAACCGTCTACGCAGCCGATATTTGGGACTAACTTTCGTATCCGCCTCCGCTGTTTATTGGGGCTGGAATTCGGAGCCCCCGCTGCCCCTGGCGGTCAATTGGAGGTGGATTCCGGAGCCACGGCGATCGATTCGGATTGGATTTCAGAGACGCTGCCACCTTGGTTCCGATTTGAACTGGATTCCAGAAGGTCGTCACCAATAAGGAAGCCGACTGTTGTATCTACACGATTTTGTATTGTAGAGGGATTGGGGGTCAAGGGCGGACGAGAAGAGGATGGATGAAGGAGTGGTTCCTTTCGGGATGCGCCACTGCTGGTTTCAGAAGTTCGAAAGGTGATTTTAGGAGTTTGAAATGCAATTTCAAGAGTTCTTGGTCGATTTGACTTCAATTGCCCTCGACGCCTTGACACAGGTGCTCTTTCCTTATCTTGGGTCTCTTCGTTCTTCCAATTGTAACCCTATTTCGATTCCTACACATTTTTGCTTCTCCCTCTATGATTGATTAGGGAGATCTGATTTTTATGAAAATAAGGTTTAATTCTCTTTCTCAATTTCAATTTTGGTTCTTCATCCCATTGATCTCATTGCTGTTTATCTAGCTTTTGTATCCATCATGGCTATTTATCTGGCTTGAATTCCCAGCCTCTGCCGGCGCTTAGAATTTGTAGCCTCTGCCATCGCCCCTTTTACGAATTCCGAATTGGACTGGATTCGGGGCCGCCAAGGTATGCCTTTCATCTTTTCGAATCTTGCCCTTTGACACGTTTAGAAATTGATCTCTTTTGGTTTTCTGAAGCAGATTGTCGGGACTCGAATTCGGAGCCGGCTCCACCCTTGGTGATCGATTGGGAGTGGATGTCGGGGTTGTCGCTTCCCTTGGTGGCGGATTGGATTGGATTTTGCGTTGTTCAGGTAAGGGTGCAATTTGTTGGATATTCATGGTTTAATTATACTTAGTTCTTCTTCTGTCTCTATTATATTTCGATTTTAAACAAACCCTAATTCAGATTGAGAGTCAATGCATCAGCAGACTAGAATCAAACCATACACCCACTTTGAATTATGCAAATTAGAAAACATTAAGATGGAATGTGTATGATGTGTTTGATGAAATGTGTAAGAGAGTAATATAATTAGTTTATCGATATGGATTTTCGGGATTCCGATGTTAATTCCTAAACAAAGAAAGACAATGTTGTTACTTCAGTCGGCTGGAGTCGATTACACATTATGTAAAGGCATAGCATCCAATTCATTCATGGCGCATGTAAGGATCAATCTAAATGTTTCTTAGAAGTTGGTGCAAAATTTTCTTTTCGCTTTCATTATAACTTCACATGTTTGCATTCAATTGGCATAGTTAAATATAAACTTCACATGTTTGAATTCAGGACTTTTAGAATGTTGACCAAAGAAGATGCAATATATCAAGTATATTCGTGATATCGATATGTGAGAATGATGAGCTTTAGGAACTTTGAATACAAATGGCATCTAGATTTGGTTTTAGCAAGTAATTTAATATTTTTAGCACTTTTATTTTAATAAAGATCAATATGTTGCTTTCTATGATTTGCCTCAATTAGGATGATTAAATGACTTGGGACTTTTTGGTGATTATACCCTTTATGTTTCAAAACCTCCAATTATTTGTCCTTTTTATACACATGCGTTTATCATTCTATTAATAATTTTAGACTTGAATAAATCAACTATTTTCAAATCTCTTTTTTAAGAGTTTCCTAATGTATGATGGGTTAGTACTTAGTACCTTGGTTGGGTTCTGGGTAAGAGTAAGAGTTTTCTAATGTATGGCTATTCAGAAATCTCTGTTTCTTACCTTTTTACCAAAAACATGAATAGTTCAATATGATTTGTAGGGTTTTAGGATGATCATGTAAACTTTTATCTGAAATTAGAGTTTGGACATCGTTATTACTGTGAGGTTCTATATATGGATTTTGAGGTTCTATCTTCCCATGTGCAAAGTATGTGATTGTAATTAGTTTCCAAGTGTCTATGAAATTGTAGTTAGTTGATGGTGCCTATCAATTTTGCAAGGTGGATCCTCTAATTGAGTATTTATGTTTCTGATTTGTCAATTTTATTGTAGGGGTTTCAAATTTCAATTGATCAATTCTACAAGGTGTTCATATTTCTGGAAAAATATAAGCATTTGACAACTGAATCTTCATTCTTTTGACTAATAAAATGTCTTCTGCATATATATTTCAAGGCCAATCCTATTTGGGTGATACAATCACAAATATGATATCAACACTAAGGAGAAAGTAGGAATGTGGTTGCTCCTAGATGTGCAAAAAATTTCATGGTGTGTGAAGCTTGAATGTTGATTGTACAACGAAAGAAATCTTTTGGTACTTCATGAAATTGTGAGTTAATTTAGCTGGTAATTTATTCTTCATTTATTATCATCTTTCTAAAATGGTTGTTCTCATTTTAGGTTGCTAAGGAATTTAGTTATAGATCGAAATGGAATAAACAAGTTGTTGGCTGTAAATGAGATGGGGTTTGTAACATTGGGGGGTTGTTTTTTTCAGGCTACGGAGATTGGCAAGACTGTAAATGGTATTAGGAGACATGGCGCGAAACAGAGGTATGTTTCTTCACCATATGACATTTGCGAAAGAGAAGCAAGCAAAGCTAAAGAGTACAATGAGTTCAATAAAAGTCTCAAATAGCTTACAAGTGAAGAACAAGGAAGGAAAATGAATTTGTAGATTCTTTCTGAGTTTACAAGCTAAAGAGTACAAGAGAGGATAGTACTGTTAGCTTATTTCTCATTTTTCTGCCTTTAGTATTCTTGGAGGTTTTGAATTCGTGGATTCTTTCTGGATTTGAAGTCTGCCAATCAATAGGCAATAGAGAAAATGCTGCAGCCGCTTGATATATAGTTATCTATCATTCTATCGTATTACATACTCGATTTGAGTTGCTTATATAGTTAATTATATCATGAGTGGATTTGATGGTATATAGACACTTTTTACTTATATGTGTACTCAACTTGCTTTTGCTAAATATGGTGTTATTATAGGAAGGCGACATTGACATGTTGAGTTCGGATCACGGGCCAAAAACTCAGAAGTAATAGCAAGATTGATGAATCTGCTTCTTCGTCGTCCGAGGGGGATTCGCTCATGGAAGGGGCTGTCAAGAAGGCCATGGTGCCTGCGTTTTGTAATTAGGTACATGCTGTTCTTCCATGCTGGGTTTTGCATCTTCATGATGATGATGTTAGTGTTCACCAAGCTTGCAGGGTAATTGAAGTAGAAGCACTCTTTGATTTATTCATATTAAGAGATCAAATGTCTTGCTATGCATGTTATTTGAATCTGATGTGTTTTTGTCATCCTTAATAGAGTACCTTAAAGCATATTGCTGCATTCTTGGATCTACAACAAACTGTTGTACTTTTTAGTACCCGCTATTTCAACTCTGACCACAGGTATGTGTGAGTTCATTTTCTTCTTTGGTAAACCACTTTGTCTTTCTGCATATTTTTTTAGTTTTCCTTCTTGCATCTTTTCAGAAGCGATAATGAAGACATCATCAGGGACTTAACTAGCTAGGCATCACTCAATAACTTCAACCTAGGATCCAATCATACATGGCATCAGCAATACATGTTTGGGTCTTCCTCGGATTCTCACCTCAAAAAGGATTTTACATGTCAACATAAAGTAAACTAATTGGATATAATAGTGTGAATTTAAGGTCTTCTTCAACATTTTCATTTTAACGTTTTTTCTAGGCAGATCCCCTACTTCTCTATTGATAATTTGGATATAATAGTGTGAATTTAAGGTCTTCTGATTGTCAAGGAAAAGAAAAGTGGAAAAAAAATTCTCTTTCTCTCTACTTTATTTGATCTTTATCACTGCGTTTGGTTTTTAATCAATTTCTCATCCCGTTTTCCTTGCCCACGTTCTACAACCAATGTGAGATGTCAAAAGTAGCAGCCAAGGTGGTTGATGCGAAGGTTAGGGCCAAGTCCAGGTACTGCCTCCAATAGCTCTCCGTCTCTATCAGGCTTTCTCATTTGGTATCTAAGTGTATTCATTGTATGAAAACTTGTGATGATGTATTGAATTTAGTCATTCTATTCATTGTATGAAAACTTGGTATCTAAGTGATCCATTTGGTTTGAAAGTATAAGATATTTGGATTAGTTCTCTGATCAGATTATTTTCAAACCTTCAGGATTTTGGCCAATCGTCAATATGCTTCTCGCTCGAAGGAGCAAATGGTGAGATACATATCAGAGTTGGAGTATAAAGTCCAGGCTCTACAAAACGAAACAACAAACACTGTCTGCTCAGCTTACAATTTTACATGTAGAATTGTTTAATTCCTTATTAGAATATTGGGTTCTTGCCCTTTAATTGGATATGCTATAACGATTTTGTTTGCTAATGTGCCGAAAGATTCGGAGGGACTTACAACTATGAACACCGAGTTAAAGCTTCGCCTGTTAGCCCTTGAACAACAAGCCCAACTTCGCGATGGTATACACTCCACTCTACTCACTCAAACTTTGTTGAATCTTACTTCTTTGAGCCATTTACTTACTGCTACTGCTGCTCGATTGGATTGGTTTATCTGCCATATGAAGAGTTTATGTCCAAGGTTTACCTTATCTGTTAACCTTATATGTTTCAGCACAAAGTGGGCTAATTAAACTGGACTGTTGCACCTATATTAGATGATCATAAAGCTTCAATAAAGGCTGATGAAAGTGAACAGGCATCTAAAGGTCCGATTGTAGTTCCTCCTTTCAAGAAACGGCATATGGCTGTTCTTTTTGTATCTTGGACATTGAGAACTCTCCAATTCCTGAATATCCACCTAATCAAGTGGTAGTTGGCGTGATCAGCATGGAGGATGTTATTGAAGAACTTTAAAGGTAAATGAGTTGAGTCCAATCATACATCTCTGCTGATATCAGCCTCATTATTTTGTCTAATGGCAATTCCATGTTTCCACCTCTGTCTTCATTTCTCTGTGCTTATAGAAGCTTATATTGCAATTTTTTATCTTATGAATGACTTTCACAAGCAAAATTCCTTGATCACAAGCAAAGAAGTTTTTTTTTTCAATGAATTTTGAAGAAAGTATGTTGCTTTTAGCTTCATTTTTTAGCTGCTTACCTCTCAAATTTCAGTGCACTACATTAATAAAGGCAAAGGAAAATGTTCAACTTCAAATTTTGACTATATCTAAAAGGGGGATTTCCTTGGTAGTGTTAATAACACATCTCATAATGTGGTATTTTTCCTAATTTGTTATGCCTTCCCAATATGATCATATGAGTGTGTCATTCCTCATTTTCTTACATGGAATCTTCAATTTGGTAAATGCCTTCCTAAAACCATACATTGCTCCTTCTAGAACTTGCGCTTGTACTGATTTCTAATTGTGTTTCTTATATGTTTGTTACCTTAATCTTCATAAATTGGGTTTTTGAAGAGGGTTTCTGTTGTTGTATTTAGTTTGGTAATGCTTGGCTCACACCTCATAAATTGATGGGATTTTTTCAAAAGCTATGATTTTTTTTACTACGCCCTCTTTTGCAGCTCTCTTGCCTCTTATAATAAACTATTATCTTTATATGACCGTTTTTATATGGCTGACAGATTTAAAAGCATAGAAGGACTAACCAAGAGCCGAAGACGAGGTTGCTGGTTTCCAGGAAGCTCGGTCACAAATAAGAAAGTTGTAGGGGGTAACAAAATCGATTGTATCGATGCTGGGAATTCTTTGTGGGAATGCTGATGCTAATGGACATGTTTGATGATGCACATCGCCTTGAAACCGAAGGTGTAGGGGACTTGTGTCTGGAATTAACTGCCCTCGCTCTAGATGGGCCTGTAATGGATCCATTGTTCTTAACAAATACGGTTGACTGTCTCACACCTCACCCTTCTCTTCTTCTGTGCAATCTTTGTAGGGATCCACATACATCAATCCACACTAATCAAATTAGAAGACACCCTAATGGCTTCTTTTATCATATAGGCTCTTCACATTCTCTTCAACCCTCTACCACCACCGATGGTTGAATCTGACATCAATTTTTAAGGCTGGAAAAGTAAGTTAAGATTTGACATATTAATTAACAAACAATCGAAAATAAAGCAAATGGGGAAAGAAATCGGAGACTACAAATTGGAAATTTGGGGGATTATAAGATTACACAATAAATCTTTGTAGGGACAACTCATGAAATGTTTGATGAAATGACACTAAGAAGTATTTGATATTTCAAATTTATAATTTGATTTAAAGTACGTTAACTTATAAAGTTGGATATATTGAAATATATTTATAATTTAGACTAATTGGAAATGTGTACCATATATTTTTTTTAAATAGTTTGGTCTCTTAAGGCTTGTGCACTTAAATATAGGATATTAAATATCATTTTTTAATGATTTAATTAGATCTATAGGGTTTATACATTTAAACCTAGGTTATCTTTTTTCTCTAATTGGTTTATAACTTAAAACAATTTGAGAGATATATTATGGTATGTAACACAAAAAATGTCATAGAGGATCAATCTGCACTCAGTTTATTATGACAAGAACTATAAGACTTCTTTTCTTTGATTTTAAGTAGGGCGGATATTATAAGAAGTGTGAACGCAGCTAATCTACTATTCTTTGTGAAATTCGAATTATCATCATATCGATAGAAGACTTTGTCATGATAACTGAAAACTTCAAATAAGTGCATGTTGAGGAGAATTAGATTTCATACTAGGCTAGATATATACTTGCTAGATTATGACTATACAAGATTTCACCTCTTTTTTTTAATGCTTTAGCTATACAAGGTTTATACATTTAAACTTAAGGTATTTTTGTCAAATTTGTTTATAATTTAAACCAATTTAAGAGGTGTAACATGATATGTAATAGATAAAGTATCATAGAATATCCGTACTTGGTTTTCTTATGCCAAAAACTATAAGGTTTCTTTTCATTGCCTTAAAGTAGGAGAAATGTGAAAACGACCAATCCACTATACTTTAATTTGAAGTATCGATCGTCTCAAGAAAAGACTTCACCATGATACCCAAATATTTCGAAGAACGACAAGGCAGGAAGCATAAGCAAAATGGTATATTAGTAAAAAATAATTGATGTGTCAAGTATTTTATTTAAAACTTCAAACTTGACCAAAAATATTTTGAAAATGAAGTACCGATCGTCTCGATAAAAGACTACATCATAACAACTGAAGATTTTGAATAACATCTTGGTGAGTGGCATGAGCAACAATTCAAATGAAATATACTCATTGTATGAAGGGAACGGCAAATTTCATAAAAAAGACTCACCCGTACAGGGTACGGGACAAGTACTAGTTTTATATAATTTTTATCATCCTTAAAACCATGAATATTAAACGACATTTAAAAGTAATTAGATCAAATGGAGTATTTTTAATGACTATTTACATGGTTTCTAAACCTAAAATTGTTATATTACCCTAATAATAGTTATATTATTGAAAAAAAGTAATTAATGTTGCTACAATAGTAATATGTATTTTTATATACATAACAATTGCAATGTTAAATTATAAAGTAAAGTTAATGATAAAAAAAAAGATAATATTCAATCCTAATTATTATTACTAATAAATTAAAATATTAGGTTAAATTATAATTTATTTATGTTATTACTATCTTAAAACTTGACCCAACGGGTGACCCACGGGTTGACCCAACCCGATCTAGAAATTTGCGGGTTCCAAGGGTTCGGGTTTCTTCGGGTTTTGGGTTGGGTCGTGTCCTCAGGTCGGGTCACATTTTGACATGTCTACTTTTGATTGATCAACCAACCAACTCTATAATAAATATAATACAATGAATGGAGCGTATAAGAAAAACCCCAAATTGGGACCGGAGAACACCACCGCCGCCGATATTTCACGGCCGAAAACCATCCTCTTCGGAGGACTGAAAACCCTCTTCGGAGGCCGAAAAACCCCCTCTTCGGAGGCTTCAAAACTACCTCTTCAGAGGCCTGTCGTTAATCCGTTGAAGTCCATGTTCTTCGAAACCCTAAATCCGATTCTTTTTCCCGGAGTCTTGTCGAAATTCAAAATTGTGTTGGGGCTTTTGTTGATTCGGGGTTTTTGACCCTGATTTTGCATCGGTCTTGACCAATTTTGGGTGGTTTCTTCCCGGATCTCAAATCGGGTGGTCCGACTGGCTCTCGTGCTCAGCACAATCTCTCTGGATGGACAGGACCGCAACCACGTCGGTGGCGCTGGGAGGTGTCTCTCCCTGCTCCCCGGCCGTCTCCGCCCGTCGACGCTTGGTGGCGTCCTCGTCTTCCGCCTGACTCCAACACTGGCGTAACAAGTCTCCTCTTTTCAGATCTAAAGTCTGGGTCCTCTAATCCTTCAATCTCCGTTTAGAATTCGCACCTTGAGACGCCAGATCTGTTAGATCTTGGATTTTCGTTGTTGAAGTACAACCAAAATCTGGTGTTCGTCTTCAATCTCGCCGCCTCCATATCCATTTGGTCGCAACCACAACAAACCACCTCTTCAATCCCCTGGCTTTCCGGCGTAGTTCCCGCGTCGAAGCCAGGTTCGCCCTCGCTTTCTTCCCCAATCCCCGATTTTGTCCCCTGGCCGGCCTCTGCCCCTCCTAGTCTCGCCTCCGCATTCCCGCCGCCGTCGGTTGCCTTGCCGTCGTCGGCCTGCTGGGCTTGCTAGGGTTTCTTCATTCCTGCAGGCTCATACATGTGCTTGGCGTGCAAGGCTATGTTTGCCCTTGCACGCCAAGTTTAGACTACACTAAAAAAAAAAACAATTTTTATATTTGTGTAATTTACATAATTGTTATGGTGAAAATCCCGGAAGGGTATACTGGAAATTCTGCTCGAAAGAGTTTGAATCAAATCCTGAAAGGGTTAGAATAAATCCCGAAAGGGTTTGGTTAAATCTTTTGGTGTCTTTGCTTGAGCAGTGTGGGATTCTACTTTCGGCGTTTTTAGGAGATCTTCTGCTTGGTTGGGGGCGTGAAGTTTGGAGTCGGGACTGGCTGGGATCGAGGTGGTGCGTTATGGGCGACTCCGTATCCGGGATGCTATTTCCTAGGAGTTTCGTCTGCACTTCCCACAGGAGATAGAGTCCTACTGTATCGCTGGCCCGCGGTGCTATTGTTTGGTGGTGCTTGGCTTCTTT
Organism: Persicaria tinctoria; assembly: GCA_037127255.1. Classification (NCBI taxonomy): domain Eukaryota; kingdom Viridiplantae; phylum Streptophyta; class Magnoliopsida; order Caryophyllales; family Polygonaceae; genus Persicaria; species Persicaria tinctoria. The sequence goes on from JBANSL010000014.1 coordinate 2,312,590, forward strand.
TTTCGTCGTCGTCCGCAACTGTTAGTTGTAGTTCTTCTTAGATCGTTCTTGTAGTAGGGTTTTTTCTGCTTGTTTCTTAGCGCCTTTTTTCTGTTCTTCTGTATGCTTTGGCGGTTTCCGCCTGCCGATTCGTCGGCCTCTCGAGAATCAGCCTAGTCTGATCTCGAATTCTTACTTAATCAAAAAAAAAATATATATATATATAATACAATGAAAATTTCAGAAAAAAAAAGACCATAAGTAGTTTTTCCTTTAATAAATCCAGTTATATTTTTATATGTTGGATATATAATAAAATTTGATATAATGTAGGGAGAGGTAACAAAAATTTAAATTTTATTTTTAAATATTGTTATAAAGTATAATATATTTTATGAAACATAAAATAATTCAAATAAAAAAGAATTCATTAATATATTTTAATATCTTTTAATATCCTTTAATGTCTTTTAATATATTTTAATATATATTCATCGGTTTTAATATTTTTTATTGTCTTTGAATGTCTTTTCGATATTAATGTATTAGAAACTACAAACATAAATTAAACAAATATTTAAACTATATTATACAAACTATAAAATTATAAACATATTTAAATTATATTTAAACTATATTTTATAAACTATCAAATTATAAACATATAACAAATCATAAAAACTATATACTATCAAATTATATTATAAAACTATATTATAATCTATCAAAATATATTATAAAACTGTAATCTATCAATTATAAACTATATACTATAAATTATAATATATCAAACTATATTATAAAACTATTACTATCAAATAAATAAAAAATTCAAATAACTTACCGGTGGGGTCGGGACAGGAGATACCTCCATAGCTCGCCGCTTCCGCGACGGTAATAGGGTCTGCGTCGCCACCTCCGGATCTGACGGCGGCACCACCACCTCCGGCTGATCGCCGACCGCTACCTCCATCGCCACCGCCTCCGTCTCCTCCACCACCAGCGCCCCACCACCACCCTCCTCAGTCTCCATTTGCACCGCCTCCAGCGCCACCGCCCCACCACCACCACCAAGCTCCACCGTCTCCTCCTCCACTGGCACCTCAACCACCTTCGCCTCTGCTCTCTCCATCTCCGACTCGATCTCTCTCTCCAACAATCTATCTCTCTGTCTCGATCTGTCTCTCCGGCAATCTCTCTCTCAGGCTCGATCTCGTCGATCTCACCGGCGTTTCTCTCTCTCTCTCTCTCTCTCTCTCTCTCTCTCTCTCTCTCTCTCTCTCTCGTGTTCTGGTTTGGAGCAATGACGACGACGGCACACGTTTTTTCGATTTTGAAACGATGTGTGTGCACGTCGAAAAGGACGTGCATACACGTTTTCTATAAAAAAATACGTGAGTGCACATAGGCAAGCTTTGGGTCTTTTCCCCCTTGCACGTTACTTAAGACGTGTATGCACGTTGTTAACAACGTGATGCACGTCGTTAACAACGTGCGGATCTGCGGTGTATATAACCGAAACGTATAACAAACATATAAACATAACAGTTTTTTGATTTCCCTAAAGCTGACATCATTTTTAAAAAAAAACACATATAACCCGACAGGTCGTTCCAATGTATCTGGTCATTTTCGCTAAAGCCCTCAATCCGACGAGTCAACCCGGCAACCCGTTCACCCGTCGGCCATTTCAATTCTTGTCTGTTATCATTGCAATTTTGTACTAATATGTCTTTGAAGAGACTATGGACTATATCTTCCAAAAGCGATAAATATACCGACTACTTATCTGATATGAGAGATAATTAATTAACACTGATAGTCTTTCATTATCATTTAAATATTCCCATAAATTAATTAATTCCTCCCCAGCTTTGACAGGACTCCAAACGCATAACTACGTACTTCATCTTATATGAGCTCCAAAGTCCAAATTGAAGGGATGTCGAAAAGCTTTAAGATAAATCTAGAATAATTAAGGTCTAGAAGTTTGTGCTGATGGAAAATTCCAGGCAATATAAAAGCGCGGGTATAGGTCGGCGTTGCCAGTTACTCATGTGGCGTGTGGCCTATATATAATTATAGGAAGGTTCCCATCTCTTTAAATAGATCAGAGGGTGATGAGTGTTTGTTTTCGTAATCTCTTTCTCCCTAATTCTATTGCAGTCTTGAGTCTTGATGTTGGGAATAATTATAACCATCTCCTTCCTAATCCTCAGCCCATCCATATTGAGTTGTGTAGCTAATGTCCCGCCCAAAGATGAACCCAAAACTAGTTCATTTCTGGATCCTCCCCATCTCCAAACTCCAGATCCACAAGAGGGGACCTTTGTGTACCTATTGAAGGAAGCCTCGGCCTTAAATGCCGAGGTAGCCTCCGCATCGACCACCACTCCTCAGTCATCTTCCATAGACTACCACGTTATCCACATTGATCGTGATCAACAAGTCGATGATCCTCCGCAACAACAACAACAACAACAACAACAACAACAACAACAACAACGTAGGGACACTAGCAAAAATAGCACCGGAGATGATCAATTGGGGATCGCCATCAGGAGTATTTCGGCAGTGTACCGAAATGAGGACCTTGGCAGGGCAGTTTTGGGGTACGTAGTTCCGGTGACTCTTGGGATGTTGACCATGAATACCCGCCCAAGCCCAACTGTGGTGAACCTTGTCTTGATTTCGACGCTTGTCGGGTTCGCTGCTATATGGAACGGCCTGTTGTTGAGGACTGCTTTTCCAAGATTTGCTAACAGGATTGAGCTGTTTGGGGTGGCTCATGTGTTGGCCTCCTTCTTCGGCCTCCTCTCGACGTATCTCCCTCCGAGCTTAGCTTGGCTACCATGGCTTTGTTGGGCTCTAACCATTGCACCCTTTACCCTCACATTTTCTACCGACCACCAATTCGGTCCTGAAGGGAGAGCACACATCGGAAATCAAGGCAGCCGAGCGGAGGTGGATGACATCTAGTGAGGCACTGAGACGAGAAGACTCTACTACCAAATAAAAGGTTGATGGAAGTCAACCACCACAAGTCCTTTTCGGTGAGCCATTCCGGAATGGTTGTGACGACACAAAACACAACCATGTAAGGTAGGTTTGCAGGAGGATTAAAGACTATTTTTTTTATTTTTTATTTTTAAGAAATAGCACTTGTATATATTATCTTATTGGGTTTGGATAAACATTAAAAATCTTAATTTTTATGGTAAGGCTTTTGAATATCCTAATAAACATATCAATACCTCCTCTCTTCTCTATTCTCTATTCTCTCTTTTGTTTCAATTTATAACATGTTATCAGCACGAGCTCTAATCTTGTATACTACTTGAATTGAGTGTTTATTCGTTTCTACTTGTATGGCTTTAATCTTGTTATATACAATTAATGTTCCATGTTGTTTTGATTTCTTTTGACCTTTGCGTGTCAACCTCCAATGTTCGGAGAATCTTAGCACCACCCCCACAACATCTAACTAATGTTGATCGCCTTGGTATGTATCCCCAACTTCTTCATTTGACATTGAATCGGAAGAGGTGTGCGTATATACTTAATTACTTGCTGACAGAGGCTAATTAACCTACCTCCACAAGTGTACGAGGTTCAGCATGGTGTTGAGGTATTTGATTCTTAAACTCCGTTGTCCTAGTAGTTGCGAATAAGGCTCTTCGTCGGGAGGAGTTTGTGGAGGTTGACACTTATGTGCCATTAGAATTTCGTTAAATGTCTTTGAAAAAATCAAAATTACCCGTATACATAACATTTTCTTGTCACCACTCACCCTCCGCCTATATTTTTTATATATGTACGTACAACTCCACCCACACTTTTTTTTAATTGAAATTATTCAACAACTTTTACGGTCCTATAATAATCCGCTTTCAATCCATGCCTAAATCTCTACACAACTCCTATCCGAGACCCCCTTTAAAACTTAACGTAATCAGAGATAGGGTGGTCGTTGGTAAACAAAAGGTATATAAAGGGTGATTTTCTGTAATATTGAATATAAGAGGTAATTTTGAGCAATATACCCTATTTAAAGGGTAGTTTTATGCAGTTTACCCTAATTTTTTTTTTTCAATTAGGCAAGTTTTAATGGGTGATGAAAATAGTGGGTATTGGGCTATAGACATGGGTCAAGCAAAAAAACATAGTGGGCTACTCCTTTGAACTTGTTAAGGAAGACATGGGCTTGAAGTCTTGAACTGATATAAATGATGAGAGAATGTAAGGAAAACAACATAAATATATTGGGTGAATGATATAATGTATCCTATTCCTAACTAACAAAACAATCAAAACAGTACAAATTCTATCCAAACGTTTAACCAACCGTTGATGAATTTCACAACAATTGATTTTATTCCTCATGCAAGGCAAAACTCAACCTGATCATCAAGAAAGAGTAGGTGATCGATCACATGCTAATTAAGTTCATCCGTTTGAAATTATAAAAAAAAATTCTACTAAGTTTTTTTAAATGATTCAAAATATTAAATTTTTAATAATTTTGTTAAAATATTTTTTTTATAATTATTAGTAATAAGTAACAAGTCTTGTTATTTAGTATTGAAGGTCGACTTTCTCTTAAGAATATTAGTTAAATAGTTTGAATTTGGTTCGGAATGAGCACATTTTAAACCTCGAATTAAATTGAGGCTTGAATCAACTCAAGCTCAAATAAGTCAACTATGTTCGAATGACTCGGACTTGAACTTCTCGACTTGTTGTCTTTAAAAAAAGAAACCAAACACATGTAGATGTATGTATTTCTACCACTTTATTGGTTTATTTTCAACTTTGTGTTTTTTTTAATACCAAATAATCAAATTAAGGAGCCTAAAAGTGACCCAAGTACATCGATGATCGATCAGAGACAAAACATCTTATATATAACACAGTTCATATATAGCCTTTACATTTTCAATGGTCACATACCACATATATATAGCTAGTGTTGAGAGACTAAGCAATAAATATATGTAAAGATCTAACTTAATTTAACCCTTTTATTTTGGGTTGAATCGATTTTATTAGAGTGGGAATTGTTCAACTACATGGGATCCAAACCGGTTTCAGAGTGATCTTTGAGGGCAAGCTTGACTTGAAGATAGAGGATTCCGTCTATGAAATAGTCGTCGACCAACGGGACTTCCAACAGGTTCTCCATCCCGACATACTCACCCTCGGGTAGAGCACAGTTGTCGACCCTTTGCTTGGTTTCAAACTCTCTAGACTTGTTCTTTGACACCGCAAACTCGTAATCTATCGTGTAATTTGTGACATCGTTCTTGGGGTCTGCTGGCCTATACAAGAAGAGACCGAATTGTTCGAGCGACGTGGATCGTGTCGAGAGGCAAAGGCACAACTTCTTAACGACGCCGCCCACAAAGAATGGCTGCGAATAGATCTGTTTCGATTCCAACAGATTCGACATCTCTCCCTTCGTTAGGCACATGTAGACGACATACCCCTTAGTCTTGTTCGAGCAAGATTTGACACACTCCAAGTGAATCGGGTGACACGTGTACAAGCGTTTGATAAGACGATTGGCGGCGCCTGGCTCGTCCCCTCGGAAAAGGATGTGTTGCCCGTGAGGGAACTTGAGGTACGATCCGAGACATGTAAGCTTCCTTACTTCCGGAAGCTCGATTTCAGGGCATGTTTTGAGTTCCCGTTCAACCTTCCACGAAGACATGCGTGGGAAACATACCAAGCGAGCCAATCGCTTGGTTATGACCTCTCGGCGCTCTTCCAGTTTGGGATAGTGTGCACGACTCCACCTAAAAATGAAATCGAAAACATCGTCTTCTGATCTCACTTGGAGGCCATCACTTAAGAGAACAACCTCCAATGCCGAAAGGGGCAACCCATTGCCTCTTCCTCGGACCTACATCGACACAACGAATCAACATCATATCTCGAATTCTCGATCAATCAATCAAACTAATATTTTTCTACATACCCGGTGAAATCTTGGTAACATTCAAAGAGGTATTTCTTGGCTGCATCTTTCAGATGACGAACCGAATCATCCATTAAAGCATAAGAACAAGGCTTACAATGTCGAGCAAGCTCCGGCAACTTCTGAATGCAATAATTGATACAAGAAGTAACCCCAAACTTGTGAGCGACGATCAGCACAGATTGGAATTCGGGGATTGTAGTTGCACTAAGAATGTTGATGTACATATAATTCAATATGTCCATCAAAGCTGCTTCTTCTGCCCACCACACCAAGATTGAATCAATTAGTGACGATTGATAACGAAATAACTTACAGATTTAGTAAATAGAGAGATTGATGAATAACAACTCTTATATAATTAATTACTGTGTATATTGATTTTCAAGTTCACATCTTTTTGGTCGTCGAATAACTGCACCAATATGCACCGGTAGCTGCTTGATTGAAGAAACAACATCCGAACAAATTTGATCACTTAAAAAAAAAAAACTTTTTGTGTGTGAATATATTACCTTGCAAAAAATATGACTTTGGGAGGATAAGAGACAAGAGTTTATCTTCAAATTTATAACTTTGACAGCAATATTGTCTCGGCCGTCAATCGGAGGATTCAGGATCTCTACACGGAGCACCCGATCGAAGAAATCGACATCGTTGAAGGCAAACCCGAAATCACCCATCTTCAAAATATATTGTTGGAAAATTAATAATGTATAGTACATGCCTATAAAACCAATTGACTAAAAAAAATCTCGCGCAAAAGACTCGAGTACTAATAGTGGCGGACCCAGGATTATTGCTAGGGGCTGAAAACTTAAAAACAAGTTCAACACTACAAATAGTCAAATACGTTCAATACTACAACCCAGACCCTGCTTTTGCGGGATATAATGGGTTGTTGTTGTTTGTACTACAACCCAGACCCTGCTTTTGCGGGATATAATGGGTTGTTGTTGTTTGTACTGCAACCAAGTTATTATGCTCATCCATCTTCTTATCAACGTATTCTTGCTTGAGTGCAGATCTATCAATGTAATCTATCAATATAATGTAAGATCTATGCTCTAAAAGACACACTACTTGTTCTATAACAATACCAATTATTATTCTGCATCGAGCGAGCTTCCAATGTTTATAACACAGAACCTACTTTACTGCACTGTCATAAACTATCATACTGCACTGTCATAAACTATATTGGGCAAAAGGTAATTAGAAACTACAATGCTACCTTTCCCAACACAAGAGAGTACAAGTTGATAGGTTACCACTTCAGTCCTCTATGCAATATTACTGCTTAATGTAATATGCCCCAAATCACAAATTCAATTCACAGACCCGAAATTCAATTCACAAATTCACAAAAATTGATACTCAAAATCACAAACCCTAATTCACCCCCTAAGCGAATTCTCATATCGTACCTACAAATTCAAATCAAATTTAGAGTGACAAAGCGAAAAACCTAACCTTTTCAATCGGATTTGGGAAGAATGTTAAGGCTGCAGGAGCGGGGAGTCGGGGACAAGCAGCCAGCACTCAGCAGCAGCCGTGAGCGGAGTCTCCGTCGCCGATCGCCGCCACGCCGGAGAGGAGCCACAGCCGTCCGGGAGTGACCTTCTCTTCCGCTCTTCGCCTTCGCCAAATCGCCCTTCTGTCTGTTCTGGATTGCCAAGAAAAATTGATAAATTCTCGTTAACAATTATCAATATCAATTCAATATATCTAATATCTATATCAATATTTATATCTATCTAATAAATAATTGTTGATGGTGTTACTTGAGGAATTCATCCTTAAAAGTAAAACTAACCAATCAAATTTATTTATATTTTCTAACTTAATTTTAATCAATCTAATTATGGTACCTATACACCAAAATTTCTCTTTAATTATCTAAAATAAAAAAATCAACTCAATATATTTTGATGGGATTTAAAATTAATGAGAATTCAATTCTCATAAGGTATGTTTTTGAAAATTTCGATTCCCACAAACCAAACGAGCCCTTACTTCATAACCGTTTTTTTTTTTGAACCGGAAATAACTTGGCAATGAGGGAACCTCATATACCAAGGGCATCCAGACGGATGTAATCACGAAGCACAGGATCGTCAGGTGTCTGTGATAGAGAAAGCAAGGTGGAGGAGCGATAATTGGTCCGCAACTCGGTTTGCTTCTCGTAATACATGACGAATCTCAATGGATTGAAAAAACTCAAGAGAGACTAAACTGTCTGAGACAATCATTTCGGAGTCCCCCGAAGGTTTACAACAGCCTTTAAGACTGTTAATTATGGTGAGGTTATCACCTTCGATAACCAGATTTGTTATATTGAGTTGTCGGGCCGCATTGATTCCGTTCCAAAGGCCCAGACCCTCAGCACCCATGACAGACGCTATAGCCGTCGGGCCAGCCCCATAGTAAATTGGTTTTCCTGTGTGGTCTCTGATGATATATCCGAACAAGCCACCCAAACTGGGGGAGAAGGCACCATCAAAATTAAGTTTGAAAGTTCCTAATTTAACACCTGTTCATGTAGTTTAGAGGTATTCCATAGAACCATTTGGTCTTGAATAAAGGATATTGTTTTTTGTATGTTAGGTTTAATGTTATCAAATAGTGACTTATTGCGGGAGTACCAGATAGTCAGATACGATACCCCACCAGGCCACCGGGCAAACGCAAGTTTTGTGAATTTTTGAGTGCCCATTTTTTCTTTTACTTCTCTTATGGTGGTGTTTAAATCAGATCCTTGTGAAAAGCAACTGTTTAATGTTATCATTATTTTGGGATCCAGATTTGCTATCGTTGCACGAGAGATAGGGCAGTCCCATAATAAATGTGTTAGATCCTCATAGTTTGAGTCGCAGTGTGGACATGTTGTAGGGACACATATACCCCTTGAAGCTAGTTTTACTGTAGTTGGTATTCCCTTTTTTGTGATTTTCCATAATAGTGTTTTGACCTTCGAGGGGGTATCGAGTTTCCATATCCATGACATATAATATTTTTTAATGCATTTTCAAGTTGTTTATCATGTGTATTGCGGAACTTGTGCTGAACCATCCATTTCTACTCCATTTCCAATACAATCTGTCCATGTGGATATTCTTGGGTATTGGGGATGATATTATTGAATCTAATGTTTCAGTGGATAATATGTTCCGGAAAGTGGATGATAATTTTCCAGAGTTCCAATTTTTGTCTTGTGTTATAAAATCTACAGCGGGAACATTTGTATCGATTAAAGTCACGTCATTTATCATGTTTTTTAGTGGAGATGGACCAATCCAGTGATCAGTCCAGAACTTAATATTCTTTCCATCACCAATTGACCAGTGTAATCCTTGTTTAAATAAGGGGATGAGTTTAGTTAACTGGTTCCATTGCCACGATGCATCCCCCCTTTTATGATATTGTAGTATATTCTGGTTCTTTAGGTATTTTTCCCTGATTAAGGCGACCCATGAGTTTTCTGGTTCTGCTAGGATTTTTCATATTAGTTTTTAATTGTAGTGCTTTGTTCATATCTTCCGAGTTTCGGAGACCAAGCCCACCATGGGATTTATCTTTACAAACTTCAAACCAACTAATAAGTGGTTTGTGGTTAAGGCCTTTGTTCCAAAGAAAATTACGGTTTATTCTATCTAGTTCCATATGTGTTTGCCTAGGTAGAAGAAAACATTGCATGAGATGTAAAGATTTGTCCGCTAACGTGGACTTAATTAACATACATCGACCCGCTTGTGATAGGCAGTTAGCTTTCTATTTAGTGAGTTGGGATTTAGTCGTGTCTAGGAGGCCCGAGAAAGTATCTTTTGTTACTCTGCCACAGATGATTGGAAAACCTAAGTAAGGGCCTAAATTGCTCGTGTAATTGATTTCTAATTCATTATGAATTAAAGTTTTTTGGTGGGCGGCCATGTTTGATGTTGTTTGGAAATGTGATTTATGCCTGTTAACTTTCTGGCCCGATAGTGTACATTATTCAGTTAATATCTTATTAATTTGATCACATGCAGTTTTTGTGGCTGATGCAAAAGTGACTAAGTCATCTGCAAATGCAAGGAAAGGGATTCTGGTGCCATTTCGTGTTAGTGTAACTCCTAAATGATTACGAGGAGCCTCATATCGATTCTTGGTATAATCCACGAGCCAGTACTTCTCATAGTATAAGAAATAGATATGGAGATAGTGAGTCGCCTTGTCTAAGTCCCCTTTGAGGGACAAAAAGGTCTGTCGGTTCATTATTTACTAGAATTGAATAGCTGAATGTGGTAATACATTCCTTTATCCATCCAGTGAATTGAGGTGAGAAACCAAATTTGGACATAACAGTTAATAAGAAATCCCAGTCAACAAGGTCAAAGGCCTTTTCCATGTCAATTTTAACTAGCATCCAACCAGATTTTCCTTTTTTCTTGGAGAAGGAATGAAATATTTCATTTGCAATTAATATGTTGTCTTGCATTACCCTTACAGAATTGAAAGCACTCTGTAAAGGGTTGATTATCTTGGGTAGAATTTTCTTTAGTCTTGCCGCCATTACTTTAGAAATTATCTTATATGTCGTCGAGAAAAGACTTATTGGTCTATACTGTGATGTTGTTTTCGGGTCATCACATTTGGGAATTAGTGCTATAAATGTATGATTTATCTGTTTCAGTATCCTGCCACTAAGAAAAAAACCCTTAACAACCTTAGTGACAGAGGGTCCTACGATGTGCCAATATTTTTTTGAAAAAAATCGGCCGAAAAACCGTCAGGGCCAGGTGATTTGTCGTTTGCTAGGCTGAAAACTGCTTTCTTAATTTCTACATTCGAAATTTGTTTGGTAAGCCATTTATTATCCTCCTCAGTGATTTCTTTTTTGATGTTACTGAGTAGATTACTTAGAATTCGTTGTCTTTGGTTGTTTTGGTATCTTTTAATATTGAAATCTTGTTTGATTAATTCTCTAATTTCATTATCCGTTGTTACCATAATTCCTGCAACTGTTTTCAGTGATTGAATTATGTTTCTGTTCCTTCTCCCCGTTGCTATTCTGTGAAAATATCTAGTATTTGCGTCAATTAATTTAATATGATTTCTTTTCGCTCGTTGTCTCCAGTATGTGGCTTGGTATTTGAGGAGAGAGGCATGTTTGGCAGTAAGCATCTTGATTTTGTCATCTTTTCTTTTGTCGTAACTGATACTAATTTGTGTTTGGAGTTCTTGAAGTTCATTTTCCACATTTGAGACTTGCCTAAATATGTCCGTGAATGTGAATTTACTCCAGATTTTGCTCTTTTTTTTTTTAACTTCCGCTAGCTTCTTTGTTAATTTATATAGATGTGATCCTGGGTTATTAGTACGCCATGCATTTTTTACAAGTGTTTCAAAATCTTGTCTCGCAGTCCAGGCCATTTCAAATTTAAACAGTTGTATCTTTGGTTTTTGTTTGTCCATTAGGTCAAATGTGATTTGTGTATGGCTAGATTTGATGAAAGCTTGGTTTTTTGTTTATGAATTAGGAAACTATTGTAGCAATTAATGACTTATTAGTGTTCTATCTAGTTTTTCATGAATATTGTCCGTTCCATGGGAGCGCTTTCTCCATGTATATTTGTTTCCTATTGTCGGAGCATCCACGAGATTATGAGATGTGATAAATTCTGTTAGTCGATGAAATCTGTGAGGGTCAGGCACAACCTCTCCCATTTTATCTGAGTGTTCCAATATGTCATTTAGGTCTCCTATAACAATAAAGTGCCCTAAGAGACCCCTAACCATAGTCGAAAGGGTTTCCCACAATCATGTGGGGGGGGGGGGGGGGGGGGGGGGGGGGGGGGGTTTAAACAAACATGATTGTGATGTCTAGTGAGAGAGTTTTTGCTTGTATTGTTATGCTATCAGAGGTTATTATCTCAAAGGATTTGCTATTGAGTTGAGATGCCTTCCAGAGAAGACAAATCCCACCCGAGAGTCCAATAGATGGACAAAAGTGAATATTGTCAAATCCCGTTTTTTCCAACATTTTTCGAGTTTAGTTTCTGCTAGAGCTAAAATTTTGATGTGTTCCGTCCTGCTAGTCGATTCTATGAGTCCAGATGTGATCCTTACTAAGACCACTAACATTCCAGTAACTAAATTTCATTGATAACTATCCTTTTGTTTTGGGGTATCAGCATGTATTCAACTCTAAGAGTCAAAATTGTTTCTTCTAGATTCGTTTAGCATTGTCTCATTTTCATGCTCTAGTGATATATGTTTGTGATTGTATACATGGTGAGGTACCTGCTTATAGTTTGTTTTTAGTAGGGGGATGTGGCGATTAGAGTTTTGGTGAGTGTTATCAAAGACGAGTGAAAGAGTAAGGTTAATCTCATGATCGAGGATATACAGAATACTTAAATAGTACATGATGATAGAGTCCAGGTTGGAAGGAGTCATAAGACAAAGGTAGCATGTTGATCTTACATATGGAATCCTTCCAAGAAGAAGCCCTAAGCTCCCAATTCGGTTGAAGCTAAAGGGTCCTGTATAGATGCCATTCAACCAGTCAGGCATAATAGGGAAAATATCAGCCAGTTTATTATGAAAAAAGGCTATTAAATTGGTTGCAATGCGCCATAATTTTGTCTGATGGAAGTAGGATTCGTAGCTGTATGTAATTGAGTAAGTCCAATCACCCAACCAAAAGGAGATAGAAAAAGCATTAGGGATACAAAGGTTTTGTATAGCTATTATTGTCATCCGATCAAATGTCATGACAGAGTTAGGTTCAAAGATAAAGTATGTATACCTCGAGTTTGTCCAATGTGATAGGTCACAATGTAGTTGATCCAATGCTTCAGATTGAATGATTCCAATCGGGTACGGAGACCAAGTAGTATAACCTTGAGCTAATAGCAAAGCTATGACAGAGTTTAAGACAAGTATGAATGAAGACATGTCAGTATACACTATAAGATTGCAAAGAGGTTGCATATCATCATACACTATAAGATTGCAAAGTGGTTGCTTATTAGCATCTTTTGTATGAGCTAAAGTCCAAGTAATGGGGCAATGAATAATCAAATTCCAGATTGTGATGGTCTTATAAAGAGATTTCTGTTTGGAGTTTATAGGTTGACATAGAAAGCATTTAATACTCAGTAAGACGTATATCTCAAAATTGCTTATTGTTTCAGATTTCAGGTTCCTTAATGTTAGATAAAAATAGACTAAGACCTTAAATTGCATAGGTCGATGTAAAGCACATGTATTTGACCTGGTTAAGTGGTTACAGATGTAGAAGGTTGTAGAGGATTTCTCAAAACCACAAGTCAATAATGGGATGTAGATGCAGATTAGAGGTATCATCATGTTAGAGATAACATGAGCTTTATTTGTGGTTTTTGTTGCTTCACACCAGAATCTGGGCTTGCAAATTTGATTGAGAGGGATAAACAACACTAGATCAGAAACAAAGATGAAGAAAATCTTGTAAGTAGGCAAGATAAAGTTGAAATTATTTACCAATGGTGACTCGAATGCTAAAAGCATTAGCACCCAAAAATCAGATGCAACAGTACTGTGTGTGGAGTTCAGGGTGATCCTTCTAATAATGAGCCAGTAGTTGCTATTGATAGAGTCCAGTGAACAATCCTGCCAGTCAGAACGAGTGTCCAGATGCTCAAGGAGGAGAGATCCTCGAGCATGGTTAGTGTGATCATGGTGGGTTCCATAGATTAAGTTGGTACACACAAGTAGAATAAAATTCATGGTTTGTCGGGAGGGTATCCCAAAGGTTTAGTGGGAGGTTATCCCGAAGAGTTGATGGGAGGTTATCCCGATGAGTTTGTGGGAGGTTGTCCCGAAGAGTCTAGTGGGTGAGATTGAGGGGAAAGAATATAACCTGACGGTTGACATATAGCCAAATAGAGACAAATCCGTCACCGGAAGCCGATGGCACCGCTGAGGGACACCAGAGGGAAATAGGGATCCCCCGGACAACCGGAGAAGAACCAGTACCGCAGAGAGAAGACTCCAAAGGCGAAGGAAATTAGAAAACTCACATATCTTCATCTTCTTTTTTCGATGTTTGTATCTTCGCACCTTCAACCACACTGCCCCGAGGCCAGACGTCAAAGACCGAGAGGAGGAGAGCGCTATACGATTTGATGGCCACCGATCCACAAGTCTGTGCCTAAACACACCCAAACGGAGTTGGGAACACCAAACTTGAAAATGGATCAGGGAGTTCATATCAATACATTGAGGAGAGAGGATGCTAGGGCCAAGGAGAAGTTCAGGGCTTTTAGATTTTTGAGGTTTGAGTAGAAATTTTTCATTTGGGGAAGAAATTGAAGTTGTTGAAGAGTCCTCCAAAGGAAGATGAAGATCTGGGTAAGGAATTGGGGAAACGATCATTTCGGGGGTTTGAGGATTGGGGGCGCGTGGTTGTTTGCTTGAAGCGCGTTCATTTTGGGTAAAGGGGTTTTTTTCCTCGTTCGGGTTCCTTTCACTTCACTTCATAACCGTTTCATATACCGCCTTTTCTGATAGGGGTGTGCAGAAAAACCCGAAACCGAAAACACGACACGAAAAAACCCAAAATCGAAAAAACACGACACGAAAATGACACGAATCGAGAAAACACGGTTATAAACGGTTCGGGTCGGGCAAATCGCCTTGTCGGGTACCCAACACGAACCGTTTAAATTTTTTTTTTTTTTTTTATCTCTAGGTATATTACTTGTACAAATAGGATCATTTGAGGCTTTGAATAACAAAATGTTCTGTTTGCTCAGTTGGTGCTTGGGACGCGGATGGATTGGGCTTTGATTCATCAGATTTGAGTTCGAATCCCAAGTCCTGCATTTTTTCTTCCAAAAACCCTAGCAAGCAGCAACCACCTCTTGTCTCTCACTCCGACCGCCATAGAAGGCCGCTCTCTATCTCTCACTGAGATTTTTGCTTCTCTTAACCTCCCCGCTCTCTGTCTCTCACTCCGACCGCCATAGAAGGCCAGGCTCGACCTCTCCACTCCCATGGACGCACCCTCGCCTTCCCCTTCCCATCTTCTCCTTGCATCCTTCTCGTTCCCTTACATCTAGCTTCGTTCCGCCAGATCTCGCTTCGTTTGCGGATCGAAGAATTTGACAGACAACGTTGGGGATGGAGATGGAACTCCGGTGTCGACCCCTCCTCTGTTTAACCCCCCGCTAATTGGAACCCTTCAACTCTTCACTCCCTCTATTTCTCACTCCCGACCGCCATAGACCAGGCTCGGCTCGATCTCTCTAATTCTAAAGATGAAGGAGCAGTCAACGGAGTAGTTACTGTCGTCGGGAAGAACGTTCGAAGATCGATGGGCAGAACTTCGATGAAGAATCACAGGAGATTGGAACTTCAATGAAGAATCATTGGTTCCTGTCGGGTACCCGGGTATCCGACACGGAACCGAATACCCTAATCGTGTCGGGTACCCGGGTTTAGATGGTTCTGGTACAGTTCGGGGAATTTGGGCTTAACGGTTTCGGGTACCCGATACGATTAACCGGTTCCTGTCGAGTGCCCGGTTATGCACACCCCTATTTTCTGACACTTCTAGATACAATGAAATACGGAGTATAACCTGAGTTATGATGAGATCAAAAGTATGTGGTCGGTGGGAATCAACACGGGGGACTGAATGGTTTTGGATGCGGTGCTGCTTCAGGGTAGTGTTTGACTTCGTCCTACGTTTACATTCTCATCTCGTTCGGTGTAGTTGTGTTTAGTTTCGTTTTTTTAAAGTGCTCTCCTGTATTTTGCACCGTCTATGTATTTTAGGTTTATTTTGACAGTTATCCGTCTACCAACTTGTCGACTTTCGAGGTTCAGGTATACATGACTTCGAATTTTTACCTAATAAAAAAAATAGTGATAGGACGCAGAAATCGGTTACAAGAGGATTCGGTTTTACGCATAAATCGTTTCAAAGAGAAAAAATAACCAATGATTAAAAAATAGATAAATATATGAAATAAAAAAAAACTTTTTAAGCGTATATGTGTTGGACAACAAACTAGAGAGATTAGTCGTATGTACGTACGGTCCATGGAAAGTGTGAAAGAAAATGAGTAAGGCCATGTTTGGTAGGAGCGTTTCACAGCTTTTGATAAAGGGTTAGATAAAGCGTTTTCTTAACGCTCTGAATATCCAGGTTTGGCAGGGTACCGACGATTTCAAAACGCTCCCACTTCATCTCCTCCAAAAGCTTTGCAAGCGTTTCATCTTCATCCCTCTGAAGCAAGCGTTAGATGAAAGGGAAAGCGTTTGAGATTCAAAAGGATGATTCTGTTAGGTTTAAGAAATTCTCCCTTGGGGTTTGCCTTTCATTAGATAGAATATATATAGTATACAAAGGACTTGGGCCTTGGGCTCCAAGGAAACTAAAGATATGTACATAACAATCTAGGATTCTATCTATATCTATTAACAGACCCCCGCAGTCGGAGCGGGAGGAGAACGTACGGTCAGACTGTCCCGAAAGTCAAGAAACAACTGACATGGCAAACCCTTTGTGAAGATATCAGCGTATTGATAGGCGGAGGGAACATGAAGAACCCGAATAGCACCAATGGCCACCTTTTCCCGAACAAAGTGGATGTCCATCTCGATGTGCTTGGTCCGTTGATGCTGCACCGGATTGCTGGCTAAATGCATGGCGCTGACATTGTCGGTGTAGACAATAGAGGCCCGCGGCAGAGGACAACGCAGTTCCAGGAGGAGATTGCGCAAGAAGCAACACTCAGAAACGACGTTAGCGACTCCCCGATACTCTGCCTCCGCACTGGAGCGAGACAACGTAGGCTGACGTTTGGAAGACCAAGCGACGAGAGAGTCATTGAAGAACACACAATACCCGGACGTTGAACGACGGGTGTCAGGGCACCCACCCCAATCAGCGTCTGTATATGCCACAAGACCTGAAATAGGCGCTGCTGTCAACTGCATACCAAGATGAAGAGTGCCCTGAAGATACCTCAGAATATGCTTGAGAGCGTTGTAGTGAGGCTCGCGTGGGTCGTGCATGAAGAGGCAAATCTGCTGAACTGCATAACTGATGTCTGGGCGAGTGAAAGTGAGATACTGTAAGGCTCCAGCAAGACTGCGGTACATGGTAGGGTCAGCAACTGGCGGACCTGCAGAAGCGCTTAGCTTGGAGCTGGTATCCACGGGTGTGACCACTGGTTTACACTCAGACATGTGCGCACGGGCGATGATCTCAGCAGCATACTTCGATTGGGAGAGGAAGAGTCCGGAGGAAGTTTTGCGAACTGAAATGCCGAGAAAGTAATGGAGGGGCCCCAAATCTAACATAGCAAACTCAGACGAAAGAGAGGCAATCAGCTGGCGACGCAGAGCATCAGATGAGGCTGTGAGAACAATGTCATCGACATACAATAACAAGTAGGCCATATCTTGCCCCCGCTGATAGACAAAGAGTAAGGAATCACTGCGAGAGCTGACGAACCCAATGCGAAGAAGATAAGCAGCAAAGCGCTGGTACCAAGCGCGCGGTGCCTGCTTCAGGCCGTAGAGGGACTTGCGAAGACGACACACCTTCTTTGGAGTTCCAGGCTCAACAAAACCAGGCGGCTGAAACATGTAAACCGTCTCATGTAAGTGACCATGGAGGAAGGCATTCTTGACATCCAACTGATGTATTGCCCAAGATTTGGAGAGGGCAAGCGTGAGAACTGTACGGATGGTGGCCGGCTTGACCACTGGACTGAAGGTTTCGTCGCAGTCGACACCGACCTGCTGAGACTTGCCGTTGACCAAAAGGCGCGCCTTGTAGCGCTCCAGGGAACCATCAGACCTGAACTTATGACGAAATAGCCACATACAACGGATAATATTGACGCCTATAGGCCGGTCCACAAGCTCCCAAGTACCATTTCGAATAAGAGCCTGATATTCGTCGGTCATGGCGGCCTTCCAATTGGGATCAAGGAGAGCGAGCTTATGGGATTTGGGGAGGGGGGATATATGTGAAGGTGATGCAGAGAGGTTAAATATTTGTTTCGGCCTGAAAATTCCGCTTTTGGATCGGGTCTGATAGGCTGCGGGCGGGGCTGCGGGCGCCGCCAGAGGTGCTGCGGGCGCCGCCAGGGGAGCTGCAGCGGGGGGTGTGCCGGGGACTTGAGATGGCGAAGTACCGAAGAATCGTTGTAGAACCATGGGGGATAATGAAGAATCAATGGAAGTATGAGAGGGAGGAGACGATTGATGGGAAAAGGGGAATGTATGCTCATCAAAGGTGATATGGCGGGATATGATGAGTTTGTGTGTCGTGAGGTCAAGGCATTTGTACCCACGATGGTTGTTGGGGTAGCCTAGAAAGACACAAGGTGTGGATCTAGGGGAGAGTTTGTGAGGCATGGTAGCGGAGAGGTTAGGGTAGCATAGGCAACCGAACACGCGAAGGTCTAGATAGGACGGAGTCCGATGAAATAGACGGAAGGTGGGAGTTTGATTGTAGATAGCAGTGGATGAGAGAATGTTGATGAGGTACACGGCGGTGGTGAGGGCATGGGGCCAATAGGATGGCGGCATGCTGGCGTGTAGGAGAAGGGTGCGCATCATATTATTGATTGTGCGTATAGAGCGTTCGGCTTTGCCATTTTGGGGAGATGTATGAGGGCAAGAGAAGCGAAAGGTAATGCCTTGTGTTGAGAAAAAGTTATGAAATTGGTGGTTGTTGAATTCACCGCTCATGTCACATTGAAAATTTTTTATACGCCGTTGAAATTGGGTAACAACGTAAGCATGAAATCGGACAAATATAGGAAAGACTTGTGATTTGTATTTAATTGGAAAGACCCACAAGAAATGTGTGAAATCATCTAATAAGACAAGGTAATAACGAAAACCATCCTTAGACACCACAGGGGATGTCCAAAGGTCGGCATGCACAATGTCAAAAGGAAAATAAGTAGGAGTAAACGAACTAGAGAAAGGGAGTCTAATGTGTTTCCCAACTTGACACGAATGACAGGAACGTCGATTCGAGTCGTTATTACAAGCAACAGGTAAAAAAGTTTTAAGAAGACCAAAGATGGGGCCGCTAGGGTGGCCGAGACGAGCATGCCAGATGGGTGGAGCCATGGCTGCGAGGGAGACATGTGAGGAAGATGGCGAGACGGAAGGTGACACGAGAGGGTAGAGATCCCCGGTACTATTGCGTCTCAGACGACTGGTCCCCGTGTGAAGATCCTTGACAGTAAAACCAAACAGGTCAAATTCCACCGAAACAGAATTATCAATGGTAAATTTTCGAATGGAAATAAGGTTCTTTATAATTTGGGGAGTGAGGATAACATTTTTGAGGTGCAAAGGGTGGTTGTGGGTGGGGATTGTGGTGTGGCCTTGTCCCAAAATTGGAATCCTAGAACCATTGCCGACTATAACAGAATTTGAAGGACTCTTAAAAGAAATAGTTGAGAGACTACCTGGATGCTGGGCCATATGAGATGAGGCGCCTGAGTCCATGTACCATGTCAGATCCGAGGGATTGAGGCTCATGGACGAAAACTGGGAGTTCAAATCAGTGGGCTGAACACCATATGTCGAGTAGTACGCAGCAAGGGCATGAGGCGGAGGGCGAGGGGCGGAGCCCAGGATGCCAGCGCCCGGGTGCTGTGGCGGCATCGAGGGATAGGGACAGGGCGGTGCAGGCCACTGCGGGAAGCCCCAGTAGTTCAGCCACTGCTGCTGCTGGGGACCCCCGCGGCCGCGGCCGCCGCGACCACGTCCTCTGTCGCGACCTCGCTGGTTGTTGTCGCGATTGTTGTCGCGGCCGCTGCGTTCTCGGTTGGAAGGTGCAGAAGAGGGCGGCGTCTGATCGGTGGGCGGTGGTGGAGTGGTAACGGTGAGAGCTTGCTGAGACGACGGCTTGTACAGTCGAGCCCGACTAGTCTCCTCAAGAGCCAGCATAGAGCGGGCTTTGTCAAAGGAAGGGAGAGGATCGGACTGTTGGATGAAGGTGGCGACGGACTGGTACTCGGATGTGAGGCCGGCGATGAATTGCAAGACCAGGCGACGATCGGAGATCGAGGCGCCTACCGCTTCAAGTTGATCAGACAGAAATTTGAGGCGCTGACAGTAGGCTGCAGCGTTCGGGAAAGCTTCGAGCTTTGTGGTGGAGAGTTCGTTCTCCAATAGGACCGTGCAGGTACCCTTGTTGTCCTGAAAAATATCAGCAAGGCGATTCCAGGCTTTCTGAGCCGTGGTATTGGGTTTGAGGATGGTGAGGAGAAGGTCGGACAATATGGTGCCGTAAATCCATTGAAGGATAATGGCATCAAGTTGGGTCCAAAGATCATCGTCGATGTTGTCAGGGCGTTTCTGAGTAGGATCGATGTGGTCAATGACTCGGTGAGCACGAGCATTGTTTTTGAATAACTCACACCAGGAAGTGTATTGAGAGTTTTCAAGGTCAAGGATGATTGGAATGGAATTGCGGATGTTGGTGACGGAAAGGGCCGAATGAAAAGGGGTTTTGGTGGAGGTTTCGCCGGCCATGGTGGGTGTCGGAGAGGCTGCCTGGGGGCGGCGGGCTGGGCAGGGAGGCGGCGGCAGGTGGGAGAGTGGAAGCTAGGGTTAGGAAAGAAAACCCTCGATACCATGTTAGGTTTAGGAAATTCCCCCTTGGGGTTTGCCTTTCATTAGATAGAATATATATAGTATACAAAGGACTTGGGCCTTGGGCTCCAAGGAAACTAAAGATATGTACATAACAATATAAGATTCTATCTATATCTATTAACAGATTCATCATCGTCTGTTTGCATCTCCATCTTCGCTTTCTCCTTCCTGAGAGGCGCATGACGACGACATCGATGAGGTTTCTAATTGATTCGATTTCTCATTAAGGTTTTGAAATCGCTGATTTATTTGCCTGTTTGCAGGGGCTCTTCGCAGGCTCCAATTCACCTTCTCCACCAAACTCTTTCACTTTCACGCTCTTCAGGTAACAACCCCAATTTTGATTTCAATTTCGATTTGCAACAACCCTGTTGTTATCAATTTTTCATTTAATTGTTTGGGTTTTTTTTATTTGGCCGATTTTAGGGTTTTGTGAAACGCCTCAATTTATCCTTTGTGTAATTGCTCTTCTTGTGTCACTCATCTGTAAATGAAGAGATGAATAAAAAAATATTGGAGACTTGATTAAAAAATTACTCCTACTATTCTGCCACCATATACGGAGTATTATTCATATAAACTATACTCCGCCCGAGCCTTATCTTCCACCCTCCTCTTGCTAGATTACCTTGATTTTAAAAATATTGGAGAGGCTTTTCTCTGACCTTTCCGCAACTCTCGCCCTTTCATCCTCCTTGATATATCTGTGAACTTTAATTACTCTCTACCTTTTTTCACCCTACACTTCAAATCTATATATTTTCCTCAAAAGGTTAAGTGCCCTAATTTGAAATCGAAAAGCGTCGTGAGAGCAGCCAAGATAACAACTGCCGAAAAAATATACTCAACTGTCACAAAATTAAGTTTAGCAAAGTAAAAAATCACCCCAACAATAAATTTTTTACTTTGCATTTGATGACAATTTTTCCAGTGATAGTTAAGTATTTTTTTTTTGTGACAGTTGTTTGTGACAATTATTTCGGTGACAATTGATTTTTTTTTCTTGTGACAATTAGTGGTGGAATTTTTTCTTGTGGAACGGCGGCGACAACAGCGCAGATATACAGAGTGACAGAGGAATTGCAAGTGGAGGAGAAGAAGACTTTCAGTCACTACCACTAGGCACCTACGACCAAAGAGAGACCGACAAGTAGGGGTAGCTAGGCGTGGCCACGGGTTCGACCCGCCGGGTCAAGGGTCAGGGAAGGGCGACCCGAACCCTAACCCGGGAATTCCACGGGTTGGCAGGTTCGGGTCGACCCGTTGACCCGCCGGGTCGACCCGTTGACCCGCCGGATTCCCAAATTAAATTTTTTTTTTTTTTAATATTTTTGACTAAATAAATTTTTAAAAAAATGATATGTAAAGACTTTTTATACATATCACTTTTTATATCCATTTCATTTTAATATGAAGTGGAAAAAAACATGAGAAATTTTATATTTTTATAAAACTTCCTTCATCCACTACAATATAAATGTAGGGATATAAAACTTCTCAAACTTTACTTCATTTTATTTTAAGAAATAAAGCTTAAAGTGAAGAGTGGGAGTTAAGGGATGATGGAGTACACATATATATACATCCATCCCTTCTCATTCTATCTCTCAACTTTCAATGTGGGACAAGAGTCTTGTCCCACATTGAAAGTTGAGAGAATAGGGGATGTCTTACAAATCTATAAAAAGGGAAGGGTGATAGTGCTTTTGACCCACATTGCACATTGCAAACTAGTTTATGTTTATATATTATGAATTATTCTAAGAATAATATACATAATAATTATTATAAACATAAAAAAAAAAAAAATTCAAAAAAAAAAATTGGGATGGCGGGTTGACCCGCCGGGTCATCGGGTTCGAAACCCCTAACCTTAACCCGCAACCCGCCCCCACCCGTTGACTCGGACCCGCCGGGTCATTGACCCGTACGACCCGTCGGGTCACGGGTCGACTCGTAACCCGTGGCCACCCCTAGGGGCAGCCACCCAATCCTCCGACATGAGTACAAGCCTGCCAAACAGGCGGGTAAAGGGCGACGATCGACAACCCTTTGAAGACATCGCACCCGGATTCACAAATGAGGAGGTTGTACACAAAATTGGGTAGAACAAAGGCCGATTCAGCGAGATAAACCCAAAATCAAACTAAGCCCCAACACAATTTTGGCTTTCGATTACAATTCGATCAAGGGGTCACGGATTTAGGGTTTCACGATAAACAAACTTCATCGGAGAACAGGGGCAGTCGCAAGAGTTGCTGAAAGGTGGGGCGAAATTTTAAACTTGTAAATTTATGGTCCTGAATCCGAAAATAGTCATATCGTTAATTCACCAAAAAAATGTATAGAATTGGTTTTTTTTTTTATAAAAAAAGCACATATTTAGAATTGACCCCTCAACCTCAACCTCTTGATTTATAGAAAGTTTTTTAAAAGCATTATAGAAAAAAACATAAATTATGATTTTTTTTAATCACAAATTGTGTTCCGAAATATAACTTGCTAAAAAGTTGAAATGAATAAAAAAAATTGGATCATATATGATTTTATTTTTTTGATCTTAGTCCAGTTCGATCGACTCAGTCGCTCTACATCTGGATCGGGTACTGTAGAAATGAAAACCTATCTTTTAGATATATAAATTTAACTTAAAAAATAAATAGAAAAAATAGAAATGAAAACCTATCTTTTTACATAATCTATCAAATTAATATAACCTTATAACTTGTATTTTAATTAGAGTATGTGATTAAGATACTTACCTAGCTAAGGTGTACATAAGTTAAAACCCACGCGGTTAAATTGTGGATTATTTTACAAATAATCCAGAATATTTACAAATTCTGAATTATGCATTATTAATAAATCTAACTAATTCAATCGTAACCTCTCCCTAGCAAATATATACGGCAAACCAATAGTTTTAGTCTTTTAGACGATCACCACATTCATCGGGTAAAGCAATGGTAATTAGTACGTTTTTTTACTCTTAAATACGTAATTTATCTATTACTAGCCTTATTACCCACGAGCTTCGCGGTCTTTTAATAAATTATATTTTATTATATTTTTGAATGAATTTAAAAAATATATAGAAAAAAATAACAAAAGCACATGCATTTTCGCTCGTGAAAATATCACAAAGTCACAAGATTTTATCATTAAGGTATTTTAATTAGTGATACTCCATCTGATAAAAAAATGTTAGACTTTTTACTTTTCAACACTTAGTTTAATGAGCTAAAAACTATATAAAAATAATATGAATAAAAAATAATATTTTATATAGTTTTTACTTTTTAGTTTCATGAACTACATGTTAAAAAAAAAAAAAGTCTTATATTGTTGATTGGAGGGAGTATATATATATGACCATTATTTGTAGATTGTAATGGAACCTCATATGATATAAAGAACATATGAAATAAAATGTCGCATTTCATCAAAGATTACTATAAAATAAATAATTTGAAAAATGCTTTTGTTTTCAATGGTTTCTCTATAATTTCTATATTATAGAGATATAAAATTGCTACAAACAAATGAATTTCTATGACTCCAACAAATCAACTAATTTGAAATTTTCAATATAATCCTATATGGCTATATATATATGTGTGTGTACACACAACTAATTAAATTTATTTATATAATAAATTCTAATTTTAATTGTTTGAGGAACGTATATTACCCTTTTGTAAATTCAATATTTTTTTCTTCTTTGTACCATATCTTCACTTTTGTTAAATAAGTAGTACTGAGTAGTATTTGTTTTTTATTACGACCTATATACGAAGATAGGGAGGAAGTGATAAGAAAATAAGTGATATCTTCAACATATGTATAAATATTGGTGATAAAATTTTATTATTTCAGGTAATTAATTAATAATAAATTTATCATTAGATATAATGAATTATCGTAACTAATCTCAATGACTAAAGATAAAATAATTCAAGGTAAAATGTTTATAAAATAACTCTAGATAGAATGATAGATTTTGTAACCACTTAATGATAGATTTTTCATATAAATTAATCTAATCTAGATATTTTTCTAGATAAATTAATTGTTGAGTATGACCATTTTATTTAAACAAATTGAGCCGGTTGTTTGTTATCGTTGAAAAAAATAGAGAAAATTTGCTCAACGGACCCATTTTTGGGCCTCTATTTGGAGAGTGTCTCTCACCCTTGTAAGGGTTTTGTCCACCTAAAATTTTCTAGACAAAATTACCCTCCTAATCTCACATATCCATTGTCGTTTCAGCACCACAGATCCATGGACGAAATATCTCCCGTTTCAGATCTCGCTCTCTGCTCTGAGCGACCGCTCCTTTGCCGGATCCGACGGAGGTTTTCTTTCACATTTTATGGCACATAATTAAGATAGAATAAACATAAAGAAACCCATATTAAAAATTTAAGGTCCAAATTTAATTGTTTCCACTTTTTTCATTTTTTGTTGGAAGCAACTTAGTTCATTCAATTTGTGGTTTGACCAAATAATGTTTTGGAGAATCTATATTTTAAAGGTTGTTAATTTTAACCCAATAGCTTGCACAAATTTATACGTATAGTATTGTTGAAGATACATCATCTTCTAACCGACTCCAAGAGGTATCGAAATCCAAATTAGGTAAGGATATATAAAAGCATATTTTTATTCAGTGGTCTCTTGTAAACTATTTTGATTGTTCTTAAGTGGTCATTCTTACTATGGGGATGTACTACTCTATTTTGCTAAATACTAACCAACATCATCCACGACCAACTAAATTCACCTTTGCGTATTAATGGATGGAAATGTGTTGGATAGTTTTTGGTTCATTGACAAAAACTGAGCACAGAAAATTTGATGCAATCTTACAAGGCCATATTGATTTCATAAGCATTGCCTTTAATTTCACTTCAAGCAAATGACCTTGTGAGGAAGATGCTAAAAACTTATCTAAAGAAGAGACTCATAACTAATAAAGTTCTAAGTTTACTCAATTTGAGATTTTTGTAAAGGATGTGATCCTCACTAAATAGGTATTTGAATACAACTTATGACATGTGATCCTCACTAATTTGGAGTTTTTTTAAGGATGTGATCCAGGGGTTAGGGGTTTCAATTAGAGAACTAGAGATGAAAACACAAGTACTGGAACCTATGGCTGTAACAAACTGGAACATTGACATGGAGATGAATATTTTGGTTGGATCTTATGACTTGTAACTTGGGATCCAATTTGGGATTTTTTTGTTTAGAGCTTTTTTTTTTCTATTTTGATTTGTTTGGAGTTTGGATCTATTTCTTGATTACTTCCTCTTGAATAATACTTTATTTGTTTGGAGTTTGGATCTATTATTTAGGGAAGTGAGATTTTCTTTATTTGAAATAGATTAATAAAAAAAACTAAACATTATTCGGTAGAATGTTACAAATTATTCAGTGAAATTGGAACGTTTTCATCTGAATTGAGCGGAAAAAAAAACATAACAATATTCGGTAGAATGTTTCACATTTAATCGAATAATGCTTCAAATTTCACCGAATAATATTTGACATTTCACCGAATAATATTTATGAATGAGGTACACCCTAAGCGGTGCCTGATATAATAAATCATAACGAATTAACGATTATTAGTTTTGCTGTCGGTACCGCTATGTGTTGCAAAACTTGCGTAGTGTTTACAAATAAAATAAAAACTTACATTATAGTAGTTAATTGGTGTATATTAATCGTTGTGTTTGGTATATGATTTTTATTTTTAGTTTTGCTGTCGGTACCGCTATGCCTTACAAAACTTGCGTAGTGTTTACAAATAAAATAAAAACTTACATTATAGTTAGTTGGTGTATATTAATCTACGTACAAACCGTTGTTGTGTTTGGTATATGATAGTGTTGATGTGTTTATATATGATAATTAAGACTGGTTAATTAATAGGTTAAACTCCCTTACATAACCCTCCATATGTAAGATCCGGAAAAAAAAAATCGGATCAAAATTTCCGAGTCTTGTCCCAAAATTTTCTGGACGTTCGGGTCAGGTCGGTCGGGTTCAATTGTGTTTTGACAAATCTACTCTCCTTCATCTCATTGGCTAAGCTGTCATGAAGTTTTGATTCGTGCAATTTGCCGTTGAAGAATCGCTCCAATCCATAAAGCTATGTCTGTCTCGTCCCGTGAGGGATAGAACCCGGTGGGATTAAAAAAGACTTCAAATCCTGTCACGCTAGAAATACGTGGGCATAGGACGGGATTAGGGTCATCTCGCGTCTCGTCCCGTCCTATGCCCACCTCTAATTTGTAGTGTTTAAATTTTTGGGTATGTGTAATTTCATGTTTAAGGTGTAGTTGGTATTATATTTTTATATTTTACTTTATGTGTGTGTTTTCATATTCCAGATGTAGTGGCTAATGTTATTTAATATTGAAACTTATATATGTTTATAGTTTCAATTTATGTTGATTTAATAAGTTATTGTTGTTTATGTGACTATAAATTCTTAACATATGTTACACTTAGTGTAATTTTTCCCCTTCAAATATATGCAAAATGAGTGTCATTAGATAGATAAAAATAATTTCTCTTCAAAAATAATATATTTTGGAGTGAAGTGAGGTTTTTAAAATAAATTATCTTAAAAAATAACAGTTTTCATTTGTGCAATTTGCCGTTGCATAATCAGTTAATCACCCCATGCCAACCATAAACGCGCTTAAAATAGGTTACAATCGCAATGGCATTCTTAACTTAGGTTACAACTCATGTTTTCAAGCGGCAGTGAGCTGTGAATAGATAGCTAAATTATTTAATCTATTAATTAATACTGTATCTCATATTGTGCCCGTTTGTTTATATTTCGGGCATCTAACCTATAAGTGAGATTAAGATCTCATAAGATGAACTCATTATTTTCAATCCATCATCAATAAAACAATCACCATTGATGGTCCAATCTCGCTCTCTCTGTTTTCTGCAATTTCATATCATCTGTGTGCTCTCTGTTCTTCAATTCTCTTTCAATCTCTCATTCTCAATTCTTGATTTGTGAATCTGTCAGGAGCCCCAAAAAAGGCAAACACAGCCCCTCCTAATCGCTCCGATGAAGCGTAGGGTTTGCTTGATTTTGGCAGTAGCCATCTCCTTCCTAATCCTAAGCCCATCCATATTCAGTTGCGTAGCTACTGTGCCGCCTGAAGATGAACTGAAAACTAGTTCATTTGTGGATCCCCTCCATGTCCAAACGCCAGATCAAGAAAAGGGGACTTGGAGGGCCGACACCAATTTCCACCCTGGAGATAAACCAGTATTCAATATCACCGAGCTGCTTGGCCTGCTTCACCAGAATATAGATGAGTCAGCTGATCTGCTCAACTTTCTGTACGTATTGGAATTGGAGGAAGCCTTGGTCTTAAATCGGGAGTCGGTGGTAGCCTCGGCCTTGGATCGGCTTAGCACGGAGCCTAATTTGGGGTCGGAGATAGACACGACCTTGGATCGGCTTAGGAAGGAGTCTAATTTGGGGTCGGCGATAGCCTCGACCTTGGATCAGATTAACACGGAGTCTAATTTGGGGTCGGAGGTAGCGGTGACCTTGGCTGATCTACTTCCCAGTCATCAGAGTCCACTTGTAGGCAGCACTCGCAGTGAGTTAGAAGAACTAGCCTCAGACGACCCACCTCGGCATAGCCTCTGCGAGTCGGAACCAGATAGGGGGGAATCGGAGGAGGCCGAGGCTAGCAGGGATTCTGATGACTTGGGACGAGCCTCGGACGACTCAACTTGGGGCGGCCGTACTGAGTCACCACTGTCATCGACCACCACTCCTCATGGCAGAGAGACGAAGGAGGTAGCCCCGGCCAGGGCCGGCCCTGAGATCTTTTAGACCCCATGCCAGGTAAAGTACGAATCTTTTAATCAATAGTAATTTATTTAACTATTATTAAATTCAGATTTTAATTTAGTTAATCATTATTAAATTCAGATTTTATTTTTATCACTAACATGGAAATCGTGATGAATATTTGTGAGATCGTGATGAATCCTTAATGAATGGTGAGATTACTTAGTCAATTCTTGATGAGTTTTTTTATGGATAGTTGATGAATAGTACGTTGATGAATCTTTTATGGATTCTTGATGAAAAAGTGTGAAATCTTGATAAATATTTTTTTTTTTTTGGTGGGGAAAACCGGGAGAGACCTCCCTATATAATGCCAATTAAGAAATACAACGTCTAGCTATCGAAACCCCCTTAGCGTCACCCAGCAGGGACTGCTGTGTACATTCAGGCGGTTCGAGAAGCTCAAAGTAACCAATGTTCAAGGAAAAAGCAAAGGAGACTATGCTATCGGCGACAACATTAGCCTCGCGGTAAACATGACGGAATTGGACAAGCCAATTTCTACTAAGGAAGCCTTGGCAAGAGTCTACCAGGCTGAACAACGGATGAGTCGTCTTGACTTTCTTGGACATCAGATTCACCACCACTGCTGAATCCGTCTCCACAACTACCTTCTTGAAACCCATGTTCCAGGCCATCTCCATACCTTTTAAAACGGCCCAACATTCCGACATTGGGACCGAGCACGAGCCCAAGTTAAGTGCGAAACCTCTCACCCATCCTCCGTTTGAGTCCCTTATTGCTCCTCCGGCTGCAGCACTCCCATCCAGGCGACGACCTCCATCTGTGTTCACCTTCACCCACTCCCTTTGGGGTTTCTCCCAGCCTACCTCACGCACCACTTTCTCACTAGGATTCTTTATGTTCCTTCTTCTTGCAACTGCATTCCTATAGTCTCGGACTTCTTCGGCACAAGCAGCAGCACAAATTGGTTTCCCTGCCTCCTTCCGGAACACCATCTCATTACGTCTCTTCCAAAGCTTCCATATTGAGACCGCGAACATAGCATTCCAGTTCCCTTCGCCATCGCAGCTCCTTGAATCCAGCACGTTGGCTCTAATCCACGCAGCGAAAGGCAGGCTCCAGTTCTGCTTCCGTCGCTCCGCATCCGTGACCTGCACCCATAAATCATTAGCAGCACCGCAGTCCCTGAACAAATGTTCTAAAGTTTCATCACTCAATAAACAAAAAGGGCAAGCAGGGGACGTACCGAATCCTCTCCGCACTCGTTCTGTGTTATTGAGGACGCCGCCTTTACTCATAAGCCAGATGAACGATCGAACTCTTTCGTTAACCTCCAGCTTCCAAATAGTTTTAAAGAACAATCTATCGTTGTCCTTCCAATCGTTCCACTTCCATAAGGCCGTATACCCCGATTTCACCGAATAGTCGCCATCTTTGGTAAATTTCCATGAAGGTAAGTCTTCACCGTCAGTTATTGCAACTGCTGCCATAGACAGCAAGACACCAGCTGGAAGGTTTCGTTCGAGCTCTTCCCAACGCCACCCCTTCCCTGGATCCCAAACCTCCGCGACCTTCATTCCTTGTCTATGATCAACCTCCCCTCTCTTCAGATTGCACAACGGTTCATCTCCTAGCCACGAGTCTTCCCAAAAGTCCACACTTTCGCCATCACGGATGTTCCACTTTAATCCTGGGGTAACGATACCTTTCAGACTTTTTCGGATACCTCTCCAGACATGAGAAACACGAGTGGACTTGCCGAGCGCCGTGCCTATGTATTTTCCGGAGAGGACGTCCCTCCACAAGCCATTATCCCCCATTATAAATCTCCACCCCAATTTGGCTATGAGAGCAAGATTCAGTTCCTCCATCGCTTTAATGCCTAATCCTCCGATCTCTTTCGGTTTTATGACCTCCTCCCAAGCAACTTTATGCACCTTCCTTTTAGCATCTGTCGAACCCCATAGGAATTTCCTGCAGATGCGATCGATTTTATTGCACGTCTCCGCCGGCAGACTCAGAACTCCCATACAGTAGACCGGGATAGAGTTGAGCACTGACTTTGTGAGTGTGACCCGGCCGGCAAAGCTCAGAAGACCAGTCTTCCAACCCGCAAGCTTAGCCGAGAACTTATCGATGATGAAGTCAAAATCTGCATTCCTAATCCTTCTATGCAGCAGCGGGATTCCCAGGTACATCCCCAAGTCGGTGGTAACATCGATACCGCTCTTCTCTTTGATCCTATTCTTTATGTCTCTATTGATGTTTCCTGTCAGAAAGATCTTAGATTTATCCAGACTAACCTTTTGACCAGACGCGGCACAAAACCTCTCGAGAATATCTCTGATCACCTTGATTTGCCCAACAGAGGCTTCGGCGAATAACAAAATGTCATCCGCGAAGAAAAGATGCGAGAGGGGCGGAGCCTTCCTAGCGAGTTTAATCGGCTTCCAAGAACCATCTTCAACGGCTTGATTGATCAAGTGCGTGAGCCTCTCCAAACATAGGACAAATAGATAAGGGGATATAGGATCGCCTTGGCGTATTCCCCTCGATGGAATAAACTGCGTAGACACCTCCCCATTCCAAAGAATGCTCATACGGGACCCTCTAATGCAGCTCATAATCCAACGAATCCAGCAGCCCGGAAATCTCGCCCACTTGAGAGTATCTTCTATGAAATCCCAACTCAAACGATCATACGCCTTCTCAAGGTCAAGTTTCAAGCACATCCAGCCTTTCCGCCCTTTCTTGTTTCTCATCGTATGGACAACTTCTTGGGCAATCACAATATTATCATTGATGAGTCTACCTTGAATAAAACTACCTTGCATCGGGCTCACCAGTTTGCTCATAAGCGGCTGCAGGCGACTAGTCATGATTTTAGTTATGACTTTGTACCCGACATTACACAAGCTTATTCCCCTAAACTGAGAAATCTTTTCAGGTTTCCCAATTTTTGGGATCAAGGTGATGAGGGTGTCGTTAAGACCATCCGGAATAACGTCAGACCTGAAGAACTCATTAACCAGTTCTAACGCAGCAGCCCCAACAATTTTCCAACAATGGTGGAAAAAAACTGGTTGGAACCCATCAATCCCAGGTGCCTTATAAGCCCCCATCGATCTGAAGGCCTTCCAAATTTCCTCATTCGAGACCTGTTTACCAATCTCAGACCACTCAGCCACATTAATCACGGGAAAATCCGCCTCTTCCAAGGCATTATTACCCGGTTGCTGCTCTTCGGTATACAGTTTGGAGAAATAGTCAACCGCAATTCTCTCAAGCTCCGTCTTCTCCTCAACCCAATTGTCATTCTCGTCGAACAGGCCTTCAACACGGTTGTATTTTCTCCTAACAATGGTGGTTGTGTGGAAGAATTTTGTGTTCCTGTCCCCCAACGCCAGCCAGTCTTCTCTCGACTTTTGCATCCACAGAATTTCTTCCTGTTCGAAAGTCCTGTCCAGCTCTTCCTTGATCCTTTTCTCCTGACTTTCCGCCACTTCACATTGCTCATTCTGAAGTTGTTTTTGAATTTCCCCGAGAGCCTCCATAAGAAGCTTCTTCCTCTCGAAAATATTCCCAAACACCTTCTTGTTCCAGATTTTCAATTCACCACTTAAGTCATGCAGCGCCCATTCCAACGGGCAATCCTTTTGCCATTTAGACTCAACGAATTTCGCAAAATCCGGGTGAGATAACCAAGCCGCTTCGAACCGAAAAGGCCGGCGCTTCCTGTCCTTGGTCACCCTAGGGTCTAGCTCGAGTAACAAAGGGCAGTGGTCCGAAGAATACCTCGGGAGATGTCGGACTCTAGCTTCCGGCCAAGAAAGACGACCCGACACATTAGTGAGCAGCCTATCCAGTCTCTTCGAAACCAATCTGTCTCCCAATATCTTTTTCTGCCAAGTGAAGCCTTGTCCCGTGTAACCAAGGTCAATAAGGTTGAACTTGTTGATCAGCTCTTTGAAGACTCCAGAGTCTCGATGCAGTCTACCTGTGCCGCCCTGAGTTTCGTCGTGGCTCACGATGCAATTAAAATCACCCCCGATGATGATGTCCCCCGACGCGCCCCTCAGAGCCACCTCAAGATCCTCCCAAAATTTGGTGCGACGGGCCACAGACGGCGGACCATAGATAGCAAAAAAGTTCTTATTCCCCATACCGGACTTCCACGAGGTATGAATGAAACCCTGATTAATATGCTCGATCTTCAAGTTACAAACTTTCTCATTCCAAAGAATCCAGATACCCCCCGCAAAGCCATCAGCTTCCATACGGACCACCTTGTCGAAGTTAAGCTTCTTGCAAACTTTATCAGCCTTTTCCCCGGATATTCTAGTCTCGAAGAGCGCCAAAATATCAACTGAGCAGTGCTTGCAGATGTACCTAACAGCTCTTAGGAAGGATTTTTTTCCTGCACCGAAGCAGTTCCACAATAATAAATTCATTGAAATTAAAATAAAAATAGGACAGAATTGCGAAAAACAAGTAAGGAATCGAATACAATCAAACTCCTTCTTCCAATCATCCACCGTTACTTTCCCTTCCCCCATAACCCCAAATTATGAACGCGCGGCGCGTGTTGTCCCAAATTATGAACCCAGAGAAACCTATTTTTTCCTTCCCCGCTCCGGTGCCGCCGAGTGAACCCCCTCCTCAACCGCCCGACGAGAGGAGTGACAAAATGGAGATTGAAGCATCTGGGCAAGAGGAAGCGAAGGACAGTCCGAAAGATCAGCAAGAGCCAAAGAGATCGTGGAAAGATACTGTGGTCGGAGGCAGAGTTGGAACTAGTCGCATGTCATCTTAATGAAGCGGCTCCTGTTGACGGTATTCCTACAAAACCCTTCTCATTAATTCTCTGTCACATAATTATATGAATATCCAAAGTGATCGACCTTACTCTCTCCACAGACGACTACCACGCAATCCCCATTGATATTGAAGAAGAAGTTATTCTTCGCAATCCTAGCCTCATCCGATGTAGCGGCCAAGATCAACACCTAGGCGGGGCTGATTTGGAGTATGTAGATCCACTGATTCATGAGCTTTTCACCCAGAATCCCCACCCAATCCCGCCAGTAAACTTGGTCACTACTACATTGGTTCAGCCCCTAGCCCCCAGCTTTCAAGCTGGCTTCAATCTCAACCCTTACCACCCTATCGACATTCCCCAACAACCTAGGATCACTAGCACTGGCAGCGGAGATGATCAATTGGGGATTACCATCAGGAGTATTGCACATGCGGTAGTGTACCGAAATGAAGACCTGGGCACGGTTGTTGTTATGGGGTTTGTAGTTCCGCTGACTCTCGGGATGTTGACCATGAATACCCGCCCAAGCCCCACTGTGGCAAACCTTGTCTTGATTTCGACGGTCATCGGGTTCACTGCTATATGGAATGGGTGGCGGTTTAGGAATAATTATCCAAGATCTGCTAACAGGATGGAGCAGTTAGGGGAGGCTCTTGTGTTGGCCTCCTTCTTCGGCCTCCTTTCCACATTTCTCCCTCCAAGCTTAGCTTGGGTGCCATGGCTTTGCTGGGCTCTCACCATTGCACCCTTAATCCCCACATTTTTTACCGAGCAGCAATCACGTTCGACTTTCGGTCCTGAATAAATACAATTGTGTACCTTCTGTTCTTTTCCTTTTTTTTTGTTTTTGATAAGTTAAAATTTGGGGTAGGGATGATATCTGTAACACCCGCCTCAACACAGTAAATGGGTGAGGAGTCGGGTCGGATTCGGGTGAAGGTATTTCTAAACCATCACTCGACTTCAAGGCTATGTTATCTCTTCTTGAAGACTTGATTTTTGTAATGTATTTTTGTTTTTAGACTTCTATCATGAAGTGTTGATAGTTGGATGTTTACACGTATTTGGTCAAATTTCACTCTATTCGCTATTTGTTTACTCATCAAAGTATTGGTGTATGTTTTTTCTACAATTTTTTTTTTTAATTTGATGAGGTGTAGTGTAACAGCCCAGAATTATGATTTTCGGGTTACGTTTCAAGGGATAAAAACCCTTGTTCGGATCTTGCAATCCATGTACGGGTCGAGGTTTCAAACTCATTTTAAGATTAGTAGAAAGAGGGATTTCAAACCCTAAAAACCTCGAAGGGTCGTTGGGTATCCTTAACCTGTCCTAAGACTATGTCGCAAAATCCATTTCAAACGGAAGTAAAGCGGAAGCAAAGTAAAGATACAAGTGTCACGACAGAGGCGGGTCAAAACCAAATCATGAGTGGATAATTACAATTTTACTAAGTTAGGATATTAGTCAGATTCTTCGATTCGCAAAAAGGGAACCCCGTCATAGAGACATCGAGCACTCAAAATCTGCAGAAAATACCTTTAAAAGAAGAACGAGGAAAGGAGTCAGATCGAGCCACGCATGCGGGACCGGCAGTCCTTACTGAGGCCACATAGTATGTGCTATACCTAATAAAGATGCTCTAATGCAATATGAAAGTCAAACACACTAGCATGCTCCTATTTATAATAATGTGCAGAAATACTATAAAGGGCCCAAGACAATGCCAAATGGCATATCCCTCTCATACTCCGCCCCCTTTTTCATGAGCGGACCTGGCCAATACGGTACCCATTTCATCGTGGTGGTGCACAAACCACGGAATCATCATATCATATCATCTCATCGCTTGCCCGATGGTGCTGGGCTATCATATCATGCACATATAGACTCAATTGACTCAGGGCACCCGATGAGGCTGGGCTACCCTATGACCATAGCAAAGACTCTAGGACTATCACAGATAACGGCCGTTCTTTTTCAAACACACATAGTAACCACATGCTCAGTTCAATGCAATCCTAGCATGATACTACATGGCATGCTTTTATGCATATGCAACACCTAACGTAAAATGCAACAACAGGCATGAGTGTCCAACCTGACTAAGCCCCCTAGGGAACTTACCTGAAGATGCAGAACAACAAGATAATACAAGCATGGGCCCAAATGCAAGTCCAAAAGCAATACACACCTATCATCAAGCCATTTCCATAAGCCACTGGACCAACATTCATACGCACAAAACCCAAGTTCTCAACATACTCAAAACCAACCGATAGTGAAACCGTTTTCCAAAACCTTTCCGATACGATCAACATCAACCAAAATGATTCTTCCAATTTCCTTCTCAAAACCAACATCATCAAGCCAAGGCAAAATCCCGACATTTGAAATGACACTTTTAACATAACTTCAAGCTCAAGATCAAATAGTTCAAGTTCCGTCAAATCCCTTCTTTAATATTGAATATTAAAATAATATTTCAAAACTCATTTCCCAAACTCTTAAATCTCAAGTTAAGGCAACTCATTTTCAAACAATTTCTCAAATCAAATTATAGAAATAATTCCGGCATTTTATTTCAAAACCTTGTTAAAATCAATAATCATTTCATTTTATTTCAAAACCTTGTTAAAATCAATAATCATTTTACAATTTCCAATATCGCGTAAAATACATATTTAACTTTTCAGAAATTTTATTTTCATAAAAAAATATTTATCATAATGATATTAATAATAAACATATGCAATTACCATCATATATAAATGTAACATAATAAATGTCCAAAAGGCAATATAAGGGAAACCACAACTCAACAGGCCCAAAATTCAGACCCGAGCCCCAAGGAATACCCAACCCGGCTCATCAGAAAGAAGGATCCGGATTTAATACTCCCTAGTCCCTTCCCACTGGAACCCGGTTTTGCAAAAGTGATTTAACCCTAAATATTCAACCCGGACCCGGCCCACTTCCCAACCCAACACAGAGAAAGAAGGGAGGAAGGAGACGCTCACCTTAGCCTTGGAATCAGGCAGGCGCAGCGACGGAGAGACGAAGGAGAGGAAGGAGAAGATCAGGCCATCGGCGGTCCGCTCGGCCTAAATTTTATTTACCCAGAGACTCGAAATGAGAATCCGACCACACTTAGCAATGAAAGGGGGAAGCGAGAACAAGAGGGAAGGGAGGAGAAGAGCTTTACCGAGGTGGGAGTTCTCGCCGGAAAACGTCCGATTTGGCTCGATTTGGTACCGTATAGCTTCGCCCGTGATCGGAACGCGTAGCTCTTGCCCTGATACGAGAGGGGAGTGAGTAAAGGTGGACCTTTACGGCCTATTAGAGCGAAAGGAGGTGGAAGGGGAGGTTACCGTCGAGAATGGAGGAAAACAGAGACGAGAGGAGAGAAGCGGCCTGCGTCGGTGGCTCCGGGCCTTCCTTGGGTTGCTGCTCGGCTCGCCAGTGATGGTGAGAAGGAGTCGAAGCTTGGGAGCTGTCTGGAATTTCGAAGAGAACAGGGTGCTCGGTGGTGTTGATTTTTGAGGTGGATTTCTGGAATCGGAAGACAGGTCTTCGAGGAGGGTTTGTGGCTGCGTCTGCGTGAATGAAAGAGAGCAGAGGAGGGGGAGAGGGCGCTGCTGCAGTATCGCTCCCGGCAAGCAGAGCTCGGAGCTCTCGGTGGTGGTTCGAACAGAAGTGAACGAGGAGGATTGGTGGTGGTGACTGAAACGGAGCAGAGGAGGGAGGTCAGTGGTGGAAGTGAAAGCGCTGGTGATGGTGGTGCTTCGGTGGTCCTGAAATTTGGTGGAGATGGTAGTTTCTGGATGTTCTGCAGAGGAAGACAAGGGGAGAGAGAGTGGTTCTTTGGTGGAATTGCTGTGACAGTGTGAGGGCAATTGGGTGGGTCTTTGGATTGTACATAAGACAACAAAACAAGCTGTACAAGACATAGGGGGAAATGAGATTCCTCCCAACGGCATATGAGAGAGAGAGATGGGAAAAGAGAAAATAAATGAAATTAAATTAGTCCAAAAAGATATTTTGAATACCCTAATAAATATTTTGAAATCCGCTCTTTGGCCTTATCCGACCTAACTCAAAAGTTTTTCAAATTTTCAATTCCGAATTTAATAAGAACTCCAAATATTATTATTATTATTATTTACATGTCGTTCTCCTGAATTATCATCCAATCCACCCAATTAATCGTTGTGTGATGGGCGAACGGGGCGACTGAAACATTAAGTGGGTGTTGGGTCGGTTGCAAGTTGCAACTTGCGATTGTGGTAAAATCGTCAAACGATGGTAAAAATGTTTGTAATATTAGACATTATACCTCATGGTAAATATGAACCCGTAGTAAATTGGTACTGTGATAATCTTGGTTCACACGTGATAAACTAGAATAACCGAAGTAAACTCACATCATCCTAAAGTGTCAAGATCGTGGAAAATTTAACATCAATAAAATTGGTACATGGTAATTTTATTTAATTAGGAAAAAATTCGAGTTCAGACATACCTGAATCTCAATGGCCAAGGTA
Organism: Persicaria tinctoria; assembly: GCA_037127255.1. NCBI lineage: Eukaryota > Viridiplantae > Streptophyta > Magnoliopsida > Caryophyllales > Polygonaceae > Persicaria > Persicaria tinctoria. The sequence goes on from JBANSL010000014.1 coordinate 2,350,440, forward strand.
CGTGGTAAATATTATAACACTCATGGCAAATTGGTAATATATATTTGGGAAAATGGCAGAAAACCACCCTTTAAATACGGGTCTTTGCAGAAAACCACCCCTTAAAGGCTTAAACCCATTTTGTAGGTAAATCGTCACCCACAACCTTTTTTTTCCGTTAGATTTCCGTTTAAAACGATGAAAAGTCATTTTTACCCCTCCCTTTTAATGTTATTTTAATGAGAGAAAAATGTACGAATTGAAATAAATTAATAAAATATATTTATCCATCCTTTTTAATGTTATTTTAATATAATAACATATCTTTTTCTCTCATTAAACGGGATGGATAAATATATTTTATTAATTTATTTCAATTCATACATTTTTTCTCTCATTAAAATAACATTAAAAGGGAGGGGCAAAAATGACTTTTCACCGTTTTAAACGGAAACCTAACGGAAAAAAGGTTATGTGTGGTGATTTACCTACAAAATGGGTTTAAGGGGTGGTTTTCTGCAATTTCAATTTTAAGGGGTGGTTTTCTGCCATTTTCCCTATATATTTTACACAAATTTAAAACACAAGCTAAAACTTTATTCCAAATCCTAAAACACGTAACGACTAGTGGGTATATATTTAATTAATCATTTTTTAAACAAAGCAATTTAAATAAAAATATGTACAATCAACTCCATAAATTTTGTTTACTAAAAAGCAAGTAACATATTAACCAATTTTGAACAAAAGTTGCCCAACAATCTGGAGTCTCATCTGTCATGGTCAATTTACATTGCGGTATCAACTCAACAACTTAACCATCACCCTTGCTGTTGTTTTAAGCATAACAGGCCTTAAAACAAAAATGTAATCACAAGTTGTTCCTATGCCGATTGTAATTAGCTTGGACTCCAAAATTTAAGTCCAAACTCTTACTGGGAGTACACCGAGCCACTGCTTCATCATCTTTTCAGTCCAGTAACGCCAATTAAGCCCAAAGGCCAAAGCCCTTCCAATGCTCCAGGGCAATGATTCTGATGAAATGAAGATTTTATCAGCTGAGCAATATCAAAAAAAAAAAAAAAGTCAAAAGTGAACTACTCAATTAAAAAAAACGGATTATATTGTTATGGTTAGAGAATGAGTAATGATCTGCATCTATCCGGCTAATTATAGTAAGGGCACAATAACAGATCAAGTAAAATGAGTTAATTATAGTTAGGGCTAAAAGAAAAATCTCAGCTTGAGAAACTAACATCGCGATTTATGTCACACAAAGCTTGAATAGAGTTCAAATGTGCACTATAGTTGTTTTTGCTTGTGAGATAAATGCATCATTTATGAGTTGCAAGACTAGGAGATCCATTAGAATCGATTGCATATAATTCATGGAAACTTGGAGTAGTTGCATTCGCTAAGAGCTGAGAAAACATGATTTTGTTGCTCTGTAACGCAACCTTCTCAGTTCTCATGCCCATTTTCTTCTGGCTGGGCAACTGAATTACAAGACCTCTGATCTCTAATCAATCAACAGAGAACAACAAAGATAAAAAACTTCAAAAAATGACAAAACTGCAGCATTTAACATGCTCGGCTAGACTATAGAGCAAATAAAGTGATAAACCAACCAGTTGACTTCTAACAAGATAAAGCAACACATCATGCTTTAAGCTCTGAAACCTTTCCTTCTGACCAAGAACCTGTTGCAAAACAGATCTGCAAGAGCATGCTCATAGGTGACAGCAACAACATTTTGAATTAGCAAGGGTGGGACTCAAAGACGATTAAGAGTCAAAGTGCAAAACCTCAAACCTCTTAAATGCATATAAATCAAAGCATCATTAAAGGCAGATAATTAAAGGCAGATACAATGCACTCACTTGTTAATATTATACTACCTTATTACCTTGAGTTAAGCTCACTTAATTTCTATGCTAGTTGCCTAGTCGGGCATATATTTTACATCATTTAATTTTAAATCTCGAGCACATTAGGCCAAAGTTTGATTTGAAACCAAATATACATGTTTTCAGACTAATCTAGGTTCTATGTATCTACTGTGCTATCGACTGGAAAATCAAAGCATCTTTATAATTTGTAAACCGGGAGGAAAATGTAAATGTAATTTCAATGGACAATAGTAAATGGGAAAACAACGTCACAAAGTAATCAAAACACAAGCTCCATTCCAAAATATCTCTTAAGCATTTGCACGAACACCTTAAAGGCATAAAAGCAAAGAAACACAAAGCCTCCATATCAGAACGGCAATTTAACCAATTTTCAATCACAAATAAATAATGAAAAGAAATAAATACAAACTACCAGCGATATCCCGGAGGCGATTCATCATCTCCAGTTAGCTTGAAATTGATTTGGCTCCTTGTCACAACTTGAGTAAAGAGGAAGAGAGCAGCGTGGCCGGCAAGGCCGATCCTAATGTAATAGAGGCCCGGGGCAAAAGAAAATGAAGGGCCCTAATAACTTGAAATTTCGAACCATCGATAACACATTTAAATAACTTAAAATCCATATAATTCTAAATTAAAATACGAATATCTCAAAATATATTTGGTTTATCACTACATTAATAGTGGAGCTAAGTTTTGACACTAAAAAGGCAATAAAGACATTGCTAAATCTTCAAACACAAGGCATCAACAGTCTTCAACAACAACAACAATCTGGATCTCATCAGCAATGCAACCCAGCACAACCCATCATAGTCTTCAACAGCAACAGTATAACTTGGTCGATCTTCATCCCCAACATTGTTGATTACCTACCACAGTACACAAACATCATGTTAAGTTATTTCTTCTGGCATTTTTTGATGCAAAATCATCAATAATAGTATCAACCTCTAATTCCTCCAACATGTCTTTTTCAATGCTTAAAATTGCCAGACCGTTCAATCTTTCTTGTGACATCGATGACCTTAAGTAGGTTTTCAATAATTTTAACTTGGAGAAACTTCTTTCAGCAGATGCTACCGTGACAGGTATAGTTAATAAAATACGACACGCAATTGCAACATTTGGATAACAATCAGCATCTTTTACAAACTCAAGAATCTCAATGGTTGACTTTAGCACATCAGGTAAAGTGGTTTGTAACACTTTCAGTTCAGAATAAAGATCCTCTAGATCAACATCAGACACATTCTCATGAGAAAAAGTAGCATGAAATTTAATGCAGCATTCTCTAAGTTCATTTTCATCTAAGAATTTTAATCTCCTTGAATCGAGTAAGAATCCAAATATACTTTCAAACATCTTCAACTGCTCGAATCTTTTGTCTAATGAACCAATTGCCATATCAACAATGACTAGGAAGTAATTTAGTCTAAAGGACTCTTCGGGTGTTTGTGCATCTTCATCATTGTCATTTTCATCAAATTGCCTTTTTCTAAAGATTCTGCGTTTTGTTTCAAAAATTGGTTCTACATTCATTTCACACGCAAGACTCTTGGCAATATTCATACTTGAAACATACCCTTCAGTTCTATACTTTTGAAAATGAGACATTATACCTTCCAACAGATCCATGGTAGTATCAATGCACATAATTTTGATTGCAACTTCTTACTAACCATGTTAATAGTAACTAAGATGTCATACCAAATAACCATGCCAAGTAAAAATTCAAAATTCTCAAGGGCTTTACATAAACTTTCAGCTTCACTTTTTGACTTAGCATCATCACAAGATTGACATAATTCTGACAAAGCTAATATTATTTGAGGAGCTTGAAATCTAATAGCTTTAACACTTTTGATTCGACTTTCCCAACGAGTGTTACACAAAGATTTAAGTGTTAATCCAGGAACATTGTCCAATAATACCTTCCATCTTTTTGTAGAACTAGAAAATAAGGTATATATGCGTTGCACCACACCAAAAAAAGAAACAGCTTTCACACAAGAATGGGCCATATCACTAAGAGTGAGATTAAGACTATGACAAGCACATGGCATATACAAAGCTCTTGGATTTATTTCAAGTAGTCGTTTTTGAACCCCTTGGTGTTTTCCCTTCATATTAGAACCATTATCATAGCCTTGACCCCTCACATCAGCAACATTTAGTTCAAGAGATTTAAATGCCTCAATTAATTCATTAAAAAGCCCTAAACCAGATGTATCATTCACACTCAAAAACTCTACAAAATACTCCTCTATTTGTACCTTATTGCTTTTGTTGGACATATTAACACATCGTACAAGTAAAGTCATTTGCTCTTGATGACTTACATCCGGTGTACAATCAAGAATTATAGAGAAATACTTTGCATTTTGGATGAGTCGTATAGGCCAAAAGAGCAATCAACTCATTCTGAATTTTGTGACCCAAATAATGATGATGAATTTCTCGATTTTGAATACGTCTTATATGTTCTTGCATCATCACATCAAATTCTGCAATCATCTCAATCAATCCTAAAAAGTTACCATTACTATGTTGGTAAATTTTTTCATTAGATCCCCGAAAAGCCAGATTATGCTTAGAAAGACACTTTACAAGAGCAACAATTCTTTTCAAAACTTGTCTCCAACGCTCCTTTTCCTTTGTTATTTCCAGCTGTAATTCCCTATCAATTGTTTCATTTTTTTCCAATCTTATTCTCAATTCATTCCATGTTTTCATGTTATTCATGTGCTCAACACTATTTTCATGCTCTCGAAGTCTCTCACTAAGATGCTTCCAATCTTTAAATCCATCATTTGCTAACAAGTATCTGTTGCTTTCAGATTTGAACAACTTACAACAAAAGCAATAAAACTTTGTCTACATGTTTAGAGTAAACCAACCATTTTCTATCCGTAGTTTCTCCATTACTCAACTTTCTAGAATAATAAGAGTATGAAAAATGTCTAGAAAGGTTATCTAATGGAAACACAAGATTCAATTCTCTTATAGGCCCCTTTTCAACTAAAAGATCTCTTGTTTTGTTGTCAAGAATTTCCCAATTTCTAGGATCATAAATATCAAGAGGAGGGGCAAATTTTTCTTGTTCATTAGCTCCTGAAATACCAATATTAGATGCATTAGGAATATCATCATGCCCATCCAAATGATTAATATCCTCATCGGTGTGAATCTTGTTATTTTCATCTAATGGATTTTCATTAAGATGCTCTGAATTACCAACCTCTACTCCTGGTTCCTCAGAATTTTGGACTGGACCTACTTGCTTGATTAAAAACTTGTTCATAGCTCCTCTTTGCGATTTAATAAACTGTTCATTTTGTGCTCGTATTTTTCTTTTTGCACTCCTAGATAAATGTGTTTTAGGCAACATTGTAAGATCATCTACAACAATCAGTCAATCAGAATACAACAGGAGAATAAGGGAACAAGATCACCTGAATGGCTTAATCTGAATGGTTGATTAATCGACAATCCGAAAGGAATTTGACGCAAACCGCAAACACTTAAAAATCCACTCTTGAAATCCAATGGAACACCATCGTCTGCAGAAGCAGTTCTGCATAAAAAAAAAGGGGAATTCAAAAATCAAAATAAGAATAGATTATATTTATACTCCTTAGATGATTGAATATTTGAAACCAACTGAATTGAATCGAAATAAAATCAACATCTTACCGGCGAAATTCAACTAAATAGAAGCAGGGGACGGAAGTGACGGTTGCCATGGTGGTGCTATAAAGCCGAGGGCCTTGAAGCCGTTGAAATTCACAAGGCTCGCTCATCTTGACGCCTTGAATGCCCGACCGAATTCGCCTCTTACAATTCCCTAAATCCCCAATTTGATTTGGAGAGAAGAACAATGCCCCTTGCTTCTCTGCAATTAGGTTTGCCGAAGCCTTCAATTCAATTCTTACTTTCACTCCTTTCCACGTACAGTAAATACGGAGTACATAATTAGTTGAATTAATTTTTTTTTCTTTTTTACTTTTCCATGTATTTAACCGGGTTGGGCATTTATTTGGGCTGAGTATTTATTTAGTTGGGCCTCTTAACTATATATATGTACATATACCGAATTATATTATTGGGCCCTAATTTTTTTGGGTCCTGGGCAAGCGCCCAGCCTGTCCTTGCCTCTGGGCCGGGCCTGAGCGTGGGTAGGCTAAGGGAGTCAGGGAGAGCGGTTTGAAAGGCCTAAACAACACATGTGATTTTAGACAGACTCTCGAAAAGAAGGAATGTAAAGAGCAGAAAATTTTAGAATATTAAATTATTAAAATAATAATTTATAATCATTCCGATTTCTGAGATTTGGGATTCTAAATATTTTAAAACGAGTTCCGACATTATTTAGTTAAAAATTTAAAATATGTTTTATTCCGCTTGTGTTGTAATGCTATGTGTTTATTTCCCTATGTCTTGCTTTTATATATGGTTGCATATAATATTGTTATGTGCTTGTATCATGTATGTGTGTATGATGAATATACATATAACGTATATATTATATGCTAAGGTATACATGGATGCACGGTTGTAGTTAGACCCGACTGAGTCGTATTGAGTCGAGTTATCGACTTGATCCTCTAACGGGTCTAATGGACAATAGTGGTGTTATAGTGTATAACCTATGGTATATATATATATATATATATATATATATATATATATATATATATATATATATATATATATATATATAAAATATGTATGATATATGTATATTAGAAGATAACCCGGGTGTGTGGGCCTTCGGCCCATTCCCGAGCCCAAAGATCTGTCCAGTGTTGAGGAAGCCCGGTGGCCTTGTCCAGTTCAAGTGAAGCGCTGCGTTTTGGCCTTGGCTTCGCTTGAGACCTGGTGACTTAGCTATTTAAGCTCGCTTCCTGCTTCTGGAGAACTCAGATCAGCTCTCTCTCTCTCCTCCGTCTCTTCACAAAAGCTCTCAAAGGGTTTCTAGGGTTTGTTCCTGGCTCCTCCCCGGCGATTGTGAAGGCGAAGGCGTTGGTTGATCTCGGCGATCTCCTGGTGGTAGCGCAGCTTAGCTTGCTGGCTTGGTTGCTGCTTCTCTCACGTCTGGAGATCTAGGGTTTGGGAGTATCGAAGCGTTCTTCGATCTCCGGTTATCCCACACAGGGGGATCTTCTTCTCTCTATATCTCTGGGGCTCATACATGCTAGATCTAGGGTTTATCTTTGCATTGCTTGATTGTAACCCTCTATTGAACATTTACTTAGTGGATTCGGCCGATTCTTGAGGCCCCGAGGACGTAGGCATATTTTTCCGAACCTCGTAAACTCTGGTGTTTGTTTCTTGCATGTTCTGTTTGAGTTTCTCGTTCATTATCACTCGCTTCCGCTCAATCGTTTTCGTTACATCGAATCTCGGTTTTCAACAGCTTGCTTATGCGAAAATTGAGTATAGTATTCAGAGTTCATTATTTAATTCAGAATTGAAAATTTAAGCGTTATTTTGATCGAGTCGGGATAAGGTAAAACGAGCGGGTTTCAGGATTTATTTTCGGGTGTTTTGAATTCAAATGGGGACCACTTGTTTGTTTCTTCCCATCTTTTTCCATCTGTATTCGGGCTCAGAAAGTGCATCCCCTCTTCTTGTCTTCTTCCTTGCAACTGTACCACTATGCCTCACTCCATCTCCCTTCTTTTTCCCCAGCCCTTGTCTCCTCCATTTTGGGCAAAACAGCCACGCCAAATCTGCTGCCTTAGCCTATTTCAAATCAAACTCCTCTCTTTTGATAATACAACCCTTTCTTTTCACAACACAACACTTCCAGCCCCACCCCCACCCACCCTTTCTTTGTTTGAACAAATTGGAGACCATCTCTTTTCACAACACAACACTTCCAACCTCAAACTCCTCTCTTTTGATAAACTCCAAGCTTCTACAGATCAGCCAAACCTCTCCTCCTTCCCATCCTTTTCATCCGGATTCCACAGCTCCGGTGGTCCCTCCTCCTTCCTCTGCGTCTGTAGTAGAAGCAGGCGACACCTTCGCCCTCTCTGCTTTCGTGTTCAAAATGAGACCGAGCCAAGCCAAGGGAGCACAACTCCATTCCTCCTCTCCGTCGAGCCCAGCAGCAGCTCCTCCACACCTCCGACGTCCGGAGATGCCCAGCGCCGCCGCGGCGTCCTTTTCCTCCTTCCTTTCCCTGTCTTCGCGCGAACGGGCTCGGTAAGCCTTCCTTCTCCCCCTTTCATTTTGAAATGTCCCAAAAATTCAGCTTTTGACCTTCTATTGCCGTCCTAGACCAAATGCGCATCGATTCCGACTCCGACGTAGCCGATTGGACCTCCGGTGCACCTCCGACGACCTCGAGGCCTTCCGACGAAGTCCCAATACCCTCGGTGAGCACTCCCTTTTTCTCCCTCCTTTCTGGTCGATTCTTTGCTTCTTGATGCCTGTTTGAGTGGTCGGATCTCAGTCCTTGCCGGCCAGCATCTCTTCTCCCTTTCTTTTCCTCCATTTTCGAGCAGAAGGTTTCAAAGGGGAAGATGAACAGTGATGTTCATTGGGTCCGGTTTTATTTTTAAAACATGGAGATGGGTTTGGGTTGCTTTTCCTTTTGATTTTGGATCCGGATTTTTAAAGAAAACCAGTTGGGGCTAATTCCTTTTGGGCCTGTTGGGTTGGGCTGTTTTGTTATTAATGTTAATTGTTACTTGTTTAACAAAGATAAATATGTTATGTGCGTTAATTTATGATAGTATTATATTATCGGAGTGTTGGATCATAACTTATTTAAAAGAGATTTCAAGTTCGGAAATATCTGTGAAGGATTTGTGATTTGGAAACCAAAATGTCGGAATTATTTTAATGGTATAAAATTTCAAGCTAATTAAAGGTTAAGGTTTTATAAATAGATTTTGGTCGAGTATGATTTGAGAAATTATTTTATAAATGAGTTGACTTAACTTGAGATTTAAAAGTTTGGAAAATGAGTTTTAGAATATTATTTTAATATTCAATATTAAAGAAGGGATTTGACGGAACTTGAACTATTTGATCTTGAGCTTGAAGTTATATATGTTAAAAGTGTCATTTCAAATGTCGGGATTTTGTCTTGGCTTGATGATTTTGGTTTTGAGAAGGAAATTGGAAGAATGATTTTGGTTGATGCTGATCATAACAGAAAGGTTTTGGAAAACAGTTTTACTATCGGTTGGTTTTGGGGTATGATGAGGAAAAATGAGATAAGACGAAATGATCGGAAATGAGATATGTGAAGTTATGTATGATAATTAGGGGCGCCTTGTGTGATTTAGATAGACTTATGCATATTTGTATATTTGTTAGGTGATTGTTTCTTGTTGGACTCCGCTTGCGTTATCTTTTGATGTTCGGCATTTCAGGTAAGTTCCCTAGGGGGTTACTCAGGTTGGACATTCATGCCTGTTGTTGCATTTTATGTTAGGTGTTGCATATGCATAAAAGCATGAACATTTAGTATCATGTTTAGGTTGCACTAATTGAATGAGCATCTGCTTACTTTATGCATTTGAAAAGAGAACGACTGTTATCTGTGAAGTCCTAGAGCCTTTGCTAGGATGCCTTTGCTAGGGTCATGGGGTAGCCCAAATCCCATCGGGTTTGCCCTGAGTCAATCGATTCGATATGAGCATGATACGATAGCCCAGCACCATCGGGCAATCGATGATATGATATGATGATGCCGTGGTTTGTGCACCACCACGAGGAAATTGCTATGCTATAGCCCGAACTGGCCAGTCTCTGCACTAACGGGAAGGGGTGCAGAGGTAGCAGAGGGACATGCCAGTTGGCATTCTGTGGGTGCCTTTAATTGTCTTTCCGTATATATATATATATATATATATAGGGGAGATATCTAATGAGAAGTGACATTTCGGTGAGAAGATGAGAAGTAAGTGTTATACCCTTTAGATTAAAATGATTTTTTTATATGGATATAAGAGACATATCTAATGAGAAATATATCAATGTTTTTTTAAAAAAAAATATTTTTTACGCTATTTATCTAGATGGTGATTTAAGGTTCATTTTAGGGTTTTTATGCTAATTTAAATTAGTTTTTTCATTCATCATCTAAAAAAATACCATAAAAATTAATTTTAAAAAAGCATTGATATATTTATCATTAGATATGTCCCCTATATCCATATAAAAAAAATTATTTTAATCTAAACGGTATAAGGCTTATTTCTCATCTTCTCACCCAAATGTCACTTCTCATTATATATCTCCCCTATATATATATATATATATATATATATATATATATATGAACTAGGAGCATGCTAGTGTGTTTGACTTTCGTACTGCATTAGAGCTTCTTTATGAGGTATAACACATACTATGTGGCCTCAGCGAGGACCGCCGGTCCCGTATGTGTGGCTTGATCTGACTTCTTTCCCCATTCTTCTTTTAAAGGTATTTTCTGCAGATTTTGACTGCTCGGTGTCTATATGATAGGGTTCCCTTTTGGCGATTATTGGATTGAAAGACTGACTTCTAAACTTAAACTTGGGTAATTTGGATACTCGTATTTACCATGTTTTTTTTTTTGACCCGGCTTCACCGTGGCAAGCTGTACCTTCTTTTCGTTTTCGCAGTTACTCTTAAATGAACTTCCACGACTTAGTCTATAGGACAGGCTACGGGTACCCAACGGCCCTATGATGCTTTTAGGGTTTGAAATCCCCCTTTATTATTGATCTTAAAATTGAATTTGAAACCTCAACCCGTACCTGGATTGCAAGATCCGAACAAGGGGTTTCATCCCTTGAAACGTAACCCGGAAATCATAATTCCGGGCCGTTACAAGGAACGGAATGGAAAAGGGAGTAGACAAAAGCACCATACCGACACAAAATAACTCCTTTAGGAAAGAGGCCCCCATTGCACCAGTAATATAGTTCATATAAGCCTCTTATATATCTACAAGTTTATATGAAAATGAAATGAATGAGCTATTCCTCACTTATTATCTCGAAGATTCGGTGCAAAGGCTAAAGTTCCGATTGCTTCCTTTAAATCACCTGTCATGGATGCTCAAATTTAATAGAAATACAAATATAAAGACATATTAAAACCACTTTTTCTTTGTTATCAAGGGACAACTAATTTAGGAATATGTTGACCAAAATGACGAAGAAAAATATTCATGACTAAAAAGGCATTATTTACTAAAATTTATTTGAGCTAATGCACGAATACAAATACTTGATTAAGTATGCTTAAAAAAGCCAAGGATTATATCATGTAAAACTCTTTAATTGCAAAACTCTTAAGGGGAAACTTGAGACCAATGACAAAACTCTACATAGTTTGGGAAATAGAAATGGAGATGCAGAAAGTCAAAAACAATGTCCAACACACCAGAAGCATTCTGAGTAAATGAAGCTAACTTGATGTATCCTATCCGAGAGGCATCATTCTCTGAATTTGGAATCTCACGTAATCTGGATTTCACAGAGTTCAGTGAAACTCTCTCGTCTGTCAAAAAAGTAATCAATCATGAAAACTCCTAAGAAAGATCATAATACAGTTTACAAGCAACTCAAAAGATGACGATTTTGCTAAAGATAAAGAGGCTGGTTTGTGCACAAACCCAAAAATAAAAATAAAAATGAAATCATTTCTAGTGGGTGCCAACTTACATCAAATCCAAATGCTTTATCTCATCCCCACGACGAATAGTCAGCTGTACCGAACTACCTTCGAGCCCCCTGCATTTCTCTTTAAAGTTGTTAACTGACTTAGTGAACAAGCGAAATTCAAGAATGAAAAAATATTCTTTCTAAGCTGCTCACAAGTTATAACATTCACGTATGATAATAGGCAAGGGAAAAAAGAAAGAGTAAATATGTATACAGAATATGTAATGAGGACTCACTGCAAGTGTTCTGCTGCATCGTGTGGTCATAATCTGTACTTATGGCGTCAATCTCCAACATTACGTCTCCTGATGATACACCAACCCTATATGCAGGTCCTCCGGGTACAGCTGAGATAAGAACAAGGCTATCGAATGTTCTATTAATGCTTGGCAGGTAGCCAATTCATAACTCTACTCCTGTAAGAGATCCCTTTGTTCCGGACTGCCTTCAAAGAAGAATTAAGAACTTAACACTTCCTTGAAACAAATCATTCAAAATTTTAAATGACATACTTATAAATTACAAATGCTTGTCTATTAATCTATGATGTGGACAGAGATACATAAACATAAGATGGAAACAGAAATCAGACTCATACCCACAAACTTTTAAACTCTTCAGGCCCTAAAAACGAGTAAAAGGTTCATTGAGTGTAGAAACCATCTTACGGATAGCCATATCTGGAAATAAAACAGCATTCAGCTAGATAAACTTCATTGGGTTAGCACATTAAACATAAATGATGATCACCCTGAAAGCATTAATCCCAACCGGATATCAAGGAAACGAACAACCTCTTAATAAATAATACCGATAAAGAATAGAGCTTGAACAAGAGAAACACCAAAGAGCAGTTGGAATTTCAATTCAACTAAAACAATGTAGTGACAGAAGCTAAGAAAGTTGAGAAGTGAACTGAGAGGTCATCTACGACTACGAAGGATGATAGGAATATCAAACAAACGAAGAGAGAACCTCAAATTTGTTTGTATCTTTCCCGTAAATCAAGAAGCGAGCACAAATTAAAAATTAAGTTCAAAGGCAAAGAAGAAACGCTCTAAAAATCTTAATAATCTTCGGATATTATGAAATAAGCTATCATTCTCATTAACAAAATAAAAATAAAAATGTGAACCTATATCGACCCAATCAACCAAAAATCTCTCTTAAGCATTTCTATGAACACGTTGAAGGCATAAAAGCAAACAAACACCAAGTCACAATTTCTAAACACCAATTTAACAAATCTTCTACCATGAATGAATAACCACTCTCAGTCAATAGATTCCTAATCACAAGGAGGGTGATACACCTTTTACACTGTCAATAAAAATCCAACAAGTGTATGCAACTTCTTTTAATAATTAAAATAATGCTTCTTTATCTTCTTCTTCTGTAATTGTAATTTTCACATACTCCAAGGCTCCAATTATTACCCAGAATTGCTGTAAATCAGATCATAAAAAATCCTTTTTGTTATTTGCACGGCGGTTTCTCGCCAACCGCACGGTGCCGGTGCCGGCCTCTCAATCCGGCAGTCAGGCTTGCCGATCTCGGACTCCCAAACCGGCATCATATATGCCCTTGCCGGACTCCCAAACCGGCATCCAATGCCCGAGGTAAGTTCGAGCCTATATATAAAGAAGCGATGCCCTGATTCTCAAGTATGTGTTCGATTCGAAATCCATATTCTAACATCGGAAGAAATGTCGTTACCGGAAGAAGATGGCGGAGGCGGATTACCGTTCGACATTTTTGCCTATAGCGATCCGGAGGAGCTCGTGAAGAATCTCGGGGTAAGTTAATATTGTTACAGCGGATCGTTTATATATAGCGGAACCTTTATATAATTATGTTTGAGTAGAATCATATTATAGCGGAATGTTTAAATAGAGGATATGGAGTTCGAATCGAAACATTATATAATTGAATGGATATGTAGTTTGAATCGAAACATTATAAATAATACAGTTTTGTAAAATGAAACCATCATATAATATAGTATTTTAGATATTTATTTGGCGAAAAAGTTCTTAGTACAGAAGTGACATTATGTAGGAACAAAACCAACCTCTAAATGTGGGTACAGAATATAGCTCGATGTTTACAGTCGATGGTTATTGGGCTGATGAAATAAACATGAAGGCATGGGCTAGATACATAGGGAAGATTAAGAACATGGTACTTGTGATCACTCGGTCATGGAAGAACCAAATGAGTGGTTTGGGTACCTTTCGTCTAGTGTGTGATAAGTACGGAGGGGGTAGAGATATTCCAGATGTCGACAAGGATTTTCCGCCTGCAGTGAGTAGGCGCGGGAAAACGACAAAGATCGGATGCATGTTTGAGCTGGAGGGTCGTCAAAATGATGCTGACAATTGGACCATGAAGGTTATATGCAGTGTGCATAACCACAAGCTAAACGATGTGATGATAGGACATCCCTATGCCGGTAGATTAACTCCAGATCAACATCGGCAGGTTCGACGTGATACAGTGATTGGGATAAAACCGGGGGTTATGCTGCGCGGGATGAAGTATGATGATCATGACTGCGTGACGGACATTCGTCAAGTCTACAATGCACGAGCCCAGTTGCGGAGAACCGCTGCAGAAGGACGGAGGGACCTGCCTCAAGCGCTTCACAAACTCAAACAAAAGGGATACTTTATCGCCACAAGGAATTCCTCTAAAGCAGGAGTAGACGAGGTTACTGATGTGTTTTTGTCCCATCCGAACTCCCGACATCTTCTGATGTTGTTTCCGTATGTTATCGTGATGGACTCGACCTACAAGACGAACGAGTAAGAGGAATCACATTACCGTCGACTACTTTTATATATGTCATACGTTGTAGCAATTTGTTTGACTAATTCATTAAAATGTGATAGGTACGAAATGCCGTTGCTGGAGATCGTTGGGATTACTAGCACGAAGAACACATTTGCAATTGCGTTCGTATTCATGGCAGGCGAGAGCGCAGAACACTATAGTTGGGCACTACGGCGACTACGCCATTTGTGCGGTCAACGACTCCCAGAAGTAATGTATACAGACAGAGAGTTGGGTCTTATCAAGGCTCTTCGGGAGGAGTTACCCACGGTAAAGCATATGTTGTGCACTTATCATATTATGTGCAACATTGAAATGAAGGGTAGGATCACGAAATCTACCGAGAAGCGAAACGCCTTCTACAATGAATGTAAGGCCTTATTTGAGTCAAAGACAGAAGAAAGTTATGAAGGTCGTCTACAAGTGATGAAGGCGAAATGGGAGGCACGATGGGGTCTTATGAAGTACCTTGAAGACACATGGCTCACAGAATTCAAGGAGGCGATAGTTCGTGCATGGGTTGATAAGTTCCTACATCTCGGGGTGCGAACTACGAATAAGTAAGTAACATTGAATCGTATAAATTCGTAATTATTATAATATTTAAGAATCCTACATAACCGAGGTAATATATTTTCTATGATACAGTGCCGAGTCGGCACATGCAAAATTAAAGTTCATGCTAGGGACGGCTGTTGGTGGGTTCGTTGACGTAACAGATTGCATTGACAACTTGGTCAACGAACAGGTAGACCAACTCAGAGGGTTCCTTGAGAAGTCACGGCTGACAGTCAAACGGTGTGTCATGAGTGAACCAATATTCGCCCCGCTATTGATGCTGGTGACTGATGAGTGCTTCGAGCTTCTGTTGGCCAACTACAACATGGCGAAGGAACTCCCGGCTAGTCATGACGGTGTCTGTAGGGATCGCTATTGGAGGGACGCTTACGGGGTACCATGTGTACATGAGTTCTTAGAGGCGATCGCAAACAGGAAACCTATTAGGCCCTCACAAATTCATCCCTTCTGGAAGCAAGTAATGTGGGATCCTATAATTCCTCCCGAAGAATCAAGTGGCGACAACGATGGCGCAACTCCTAACAGTCAGGAATATGTCAGCCTTCGGAGGGATATTGATGGCACCTCACGCCTGATCAGCAGGATTTGATGGGCGAGGCATACTTCAACCTAAACAACCCTGGGTTGTGTACCATGAGAGAGCCAACGGGGATCCATCGAAAGGGTCGTCCCACGGGGAGACGATCATTGCAGCGTGACCCATCTGGTTTTGAACATGGGAGACGAGAGGCTGCCTCTCGGGCGCGTGGACGAGGTCGATCAAGAGGTAGAGGTCGGCAGACAGATCGGGAGGTTGATCATTCGGTATTGTTGACAACTCACATACATAACTTCATGCTCACCTTTGTTGATAGAAGTAGCCAGGTTTCACCTGATGGTCATTGCGGTTATCGGGCCTTAGCGGCTGTGCTGGGGTATGGAGAAGACCAGTACATGCGAGTCAGAAGAGAGGTCGCGCAAGAGATTCGAGGGAATCGGTGGTTGTATCAACCAGCAAGCCTATTACACTCCATTGACGATCTCATCGAGAATGTTGATCTGCAAGACCCAGCTCCTTGTTTACATCGTCATCAAAACTGGATGGAGGCACCTATGGTCCCCCTTGCTGTAGCGACTTTGTACAACAAGGTCGTTGCTGTCCTAAGTGTCGACAATCCTCACACCTGCTTTCCTATTGTCGCGAATAGGTCGAACCAAACTCCACCAACTGAGGTGATTACAGTTGCCTGGCTAGCAAGAGTCCATTGGACCCCCGTGTGGCTTAAGCAAGGGTCACCACTTCCACCAACTGCACCTGAATGGTCTCACTTCCACCACCCAAGTGTGAACGGATGGGATACCCCATTCAACGACCGCATTCAACAATACTTGAACTACCGTCTAGTTGAAAGGGCAACTCAGTAGTTGTGATGCTATTATTTTCTGGGATCGCACTTATTGTATTTGAAATGATCCAGCTACGGATTTTGTAATGTCATTCAATATAAGAGGTGTGGCAATGTTGAAGACCCACAATGTGTTTTCAGATTTCATCAATCAATACCAAAACACAGTACATGATTCGCAATTACAACTATCATAGGTCGACGCATAGACAACAACGACCCCTAAACCAGCTACCAGTTCCATGCCATTCATCAGGCGTTTGGCATAAAATGGAAAAACTGCGATGCCCGAACCTGAGTTGGCGCCAATGGCACATCTCCCCCCCCCCCCCCCCCCCCGCGCTTCTTCGACATACTCCCGAAGCTCATCTGTGGAAACCCACGCGTCGCCCCGAGCGAGCACAACATCCAGACGATGCAGCAACATACCCATCCGCTGCATTTCAATCAATATGATGGTGAAAACTAACATTTTATTAAACAACACACCAATAACAAAAGGAGTTTGGTATTATTCACACGTACCCGGTGATCGTAAACGGCCACTGGCGGAGCTATGTTTACTGGAACCCGGTGGCTTGAGCTTTTGAAAAGAAAAGGATGGCCGTGCTCACCATACCACCCCATGTACTCAGCAGATACAGTGTGCGGTTCCAGGGCAGCCCTATGTTGGCTGAAGGATATGTATACAGTGGGAACAATCAAATGGTCATCCCAACGGTCGTCCACTGGGTGCCATGTCAGCTTCAGGCCCTTGACTTGAGGTGGTCGCACTTCTTGCAAGGGGAGGATTCGCAGCATGGGGATTGCCTGAACATAACCGAACTGTCGCATAACCCTGTCCGGCATGTAGGCTTCCATAACAGAGGAGAATTGGATTAAGCCTCTGTACCGCGAAACTCTGTAAAACCCATCAAAGTCAAGGGGACCGTAGGGCATGAATTTGACGTCCTCTGCCCGCATCGTTTCTAATTGTTCGATGAACTTCAGAGTCCTTTCAGGGGTGATTGATGGTGTAGGGCGACTCGCGTACCGCTTTGCCCATCGTGCGTCTCCGTGGTCCGCGGGGTCCTCACATACGCCGGGCGCGAACATTGGGAAGTGAGCGAATATCCAGTACTGAATAATCGCGACGGAAGTGAGATTTTGAGTTCAGAGGGTTCAATAATAACACACAACATATGTATGGGGTTGGACACATACCTGGAGAAGAGCAGTACAGCCCCCCAAGTTAGCCATCCCCTGTCTCGACGAGATCCCCAGCTGCCTATACAGATACGCCAGGACTCCCGCACCCCATGCATACTCAGATGTGATTCGGTGATCAGTCACGAAATCCAAAGCAATTATGGGTATGGTTGTCGTGGTCCGGTCGTTTAGAACCAAGCAGCCAAGAACCTCCAACATATATCCGCTTGCGATGACACCTGCCTGTATCTGGGGGTTGTTAATTAGTTGCGCCATGTGGAAATCTAGGCTTCCATGGTAAAATGCATTCCCACTTCATACAAAGTCGTGGAGGCCAAATCCAAATTTTTCCGTCAGCCACGCCTGCCTTAGCTGGTTTGTCATGTTAGAGACCATGGCGCGTCCGTCGATGGCAAGACCAAACAGCTTGTGCACATCATGCAAGGTAATAGTCATCTCCCCCCATGGGAGATGAAAGTTGTTGGTCTCTGGATGCCAACGGTACAGAAATGCTTGGATGAGACAGTGATCCACTGTGTCCATCCTGATGTCATCCAACACTTGTAACCCGCTGTGGCTCGCAACATACCACCACTGCCACTGCCCCGGTAAACGAGGCCAGTTGCGCACTGACTGCCACCGGTCTGCACGCCTTATGCTCTTAACTGTCATCTCCACCTCCTGCAATACAAATAATAAGAGTATGAGTTGGATACAATACCGCCGGATACCACAGTTGCACATAATATAACCTTACTTGTAACCAAATCGTTCTTACAGTAACACACACCTCACTTAACCAAAGGTACTGACACCTGTGGGTCCTATAGTGTCGAAGTGGCTCCACATACTTGGGGCGGCCGTCGTCGACATCCCGGTTGTTCAACTCGTCATTCATCCCCGCACGACAGTTGGGGTTATGCTCGGGATCTGTACTAGAAATACCCCCAAATGTGTCAGCGACCCCGAAGGGGTTAGACGCGCGTGCCGCTGTACCAGCTGCTGGGTTTGATGAGGATGCCCCCTCGTCGCGGATGGGCTGCTCAGTCATGCCCGCCCAGTTCGGCCACAGACCAGATCCACCCACGGTCGAATGAATGGGGGGGGGGGGGTCTGGTTGATTTGTGGTTCCCACGCAGTGGAATGATGCATGAAACCGGTGTCGACGTCCTTAGCTGACATATACATGGGGGACTGGGGGATGTCTGGGACGTAAGGGGTCGCCGGCAATTGTGAAGTGTCGACCTCGTCGACGGTGTAATCACCCAAGAAATCCTCGTCGTCCCGCCCGAGAAACGACGTGCTTGCCCTTGCGGGCTCCTGGATCGGTCTCTCTATTGATGGTTGTCTAACCGCCGATGTGCTGGCTCTCGCCGGCTCTATCGGCCTATCACCTCTCCTCAGAGAGGCCGTTGGCCTAACCCGTTCCCGCTGGGATACGACCCTCCTCATCATCTGCATTATAAAATTCCATATCCATTAGGTAAACATAAATTCCATATCTATATTTCATCTGCATCTATTTCCATTTATATTCCATAAATCTACATTATCTACTTTTATTTTTCATACATTCCACATAAATCGGAATTATGTACTATCATAATTTAATTTCAAATTTCCTATCTATTTTTCATGACATAAAAATTCTATATCTCATTTTCATGCATAATTATATCTATATCTAATTTCATGCATTACTAATTCCCTATCTATTTTTCATGAAATAACAATTTTATATGTCATTTTCATGCATAATTATATCTATATCTAATTTCATGCATTACTAATTCCCTAACTATTTTTCATGAAATAACAATTTTATATGTCATTTTCATGCATAATTATATCTATATCTAATTTCATGCATTACTAATTCCCTAACTATTTTTCATGAAATCTGCTTTTATATATCTATTTTTCATGCATAATTATATCTATATCTAATTGCATGCATTACTAATTCCATACCTATTTTTCATGAAATAAAAATCTATACAATTCTATATCTCATTTTCATAAACTAATTCTATATCTCATTTTCATGCATTACTAATTCCATAACTAATTCCATATCAAATTTTATCAATATTCCATACCTAATAATAACATAAACTTAACATAAACTAAACATACAATCAATACTTACCTCCGCCGCAGCTTGCGCTCTAGGATCGTTCGGCGCGGGTTGTGAAACCGCACGCTCATCGGGAGGTGGAGTCGCTGGTGAAGAGGATCTCGAACCTCGAATAAACCGATCTAACAGGTTCGGGAACTTCGGCATTTCTCCTAAGACGGTATTCCGGGCTTGTGGAGCTCTCTAGCTAAAACCGCCGAGGTATGAGACTAAGAGGTGGGAGCTTGGAGTGGAATATGTGGTGCACCAAGTGAGGGAGGGGCACCTTGCTTTTATACTACATCGGCACCCCCTTTGCCGGACTCGGAACCCGACATCGGCACCACCGACCCGACATGACGCAGCGGCAGGGAATCTGCAGCTTTTCAGACGACGGGACTGATTTGACCGAACCGGACCCGGAGTCCGGCACCGGCCTGCATTGGGTGCAGCTTTTCAGACGACGTGACTGATTTGACGGAAGCTGCAGATTCCATCGATACCCGCGTGCCGGTTTGGGAGTCCGGCATCGGCATCAAGGTGTGCCGGTTTGAGAAGCCGGCACCGGCACCGTGCGCGAAGACTACCGTGCAATTAGCAGAACCGTTATTATTACTACTACTACGTTTAATTATACTGATAGAGTTTTTTCCTTATATAATATTTACTCTTTTATAAGATATTTCATCTATCTAATTATATAGATTAGAACTATTTAACTGAAAATATAAGATTAAAATTAATTTAGATCTAAATAACTCATTCTCTTGAAAAATAGTATATATATAAATAAAATAACTATGAAATAATTAATTCTTTCCATAAAAAATAATCGACAACACCTATCAAATATTTACTACTATGTATCTATTAATATTTTTGGTAATTATGATCACTGTTCTAAAAAAAACCCTTAAAGGCCCGCCTAGACTCCCGCCTAAACCCCTTACCTCATCCTTCCACCAAGGCCTTCAAGGTCACCAAGACCCGCCTAGACCCCAAAGACCCGCCATAAAATTCGTCTATATGGCAATTGGGTGAACCTAATGTCTTTTTTAGGTCGCGTCCATATGGTGTAATCTATATATAAACCGTCCATTAATTGGATAGATTATTTATAATCCAGATGGAGATACACTTATATGGCAATTTGTATATCGGTATATGCCAAATTTATTACTATTATTGCGTTTAATTATATTGATATAGTTATTTCTTTATATAATATTTACTCTTTTATAAGATACTAGTGTAGATCCCGTCCCGTGTACGGGGAATGCGTTAATCTAACTATAAATTATTTTTTCCTCCAAAAAATAATATAAATATAAATAAAATTAGTTCGACATGTTATATATAATCTAAGTGCTCGTTTGGATTGGTTTGAAAAACTCAGCAAGTTAAATATCCCAGGAAGATGGATAGAATATCTGCGTTTGGTTAGAAATTTTCATCTAAAAAAACCCAGGAATTGAAATTCCCAGGAATTGAACTTCCTGTGAAATACAGGAATTGGAATTACCAAGAGAGTACATGGTAAGACAACTTCCACCCTTTTTTACTAATCAAAATCCCTTATTTATCTCACTATATCAAATCTACCATTTTTTCATTTTTCAACCAAACATGTTTCATAAAATCCCAGAAAATGTAATTCATGGGAAGTAGACTTCCCAGGAATTAAATTCCCGGGAAGTAGACTTCCTACATTTATCCAAACGAGCACTAAATATCTTTTAATTAAATTCTCTCAAAATATACATAAAATTCACATTTATAAGGTACTACGTAAATTTTTTTTCTTCTAATCTATGGTTAATTAAATCTCATGTAATTTAATTAGATAGTTGATTTTTAAAAATATTTTAATATTCTTTTTTATTAAATATGTAGTATATATTTATTACATTAGTTTACCAAAATATCTATGTACGGATGGATTGTGGCTACATATATGGCTATATAATGTTTTAATTATTTATTTTGTCCTCAAAAAATAATATAGATAGATATAAAATAACAATTGTTAAATGATTGATTTTGATATAAATAATTCTTTCCATAAAAAAATAATCTAAATATAAATAAAATAGCACCTATCAAATATTACATATTTATCTATTGATATTTTTGGTAAGCATGACTATGAAAAATTAGTTTTATTAATTATTTTTATTATTACTACTACTACATTTAATTATATTGATATAGTTTTTTCCTTATATAATATTTACTCTTTTATAAGATTTTCCATCTATCCAATTATATGTGTTAATTGTAAAATAAAATAATTATTTTTATTAGATTTCCTTTTTGACGGGAGAAAGTTCTGCGAGACGCGCTCACGCGTTGCCACGTAGGCAAATTCACTCATATGCCGCCACGCAAGTACCAATGCATCGGTTTTAGTATATGTATATAGATTCCATCTATTCAATTATATGAGTTAATGGTAAAATAAAATAATTATTTTTAATTATATAAATTAGAACTATCTTATTATTTTTATTAGATTTCCTTTTTGACGGGAGAAGGTTTTGCGAGAGCATTAAACAAATATTTTTTTAAGGGCAAATTGCATAAAATAGCACGAACTTTAGGGGTGGTTGCACTCAGTGGCACAAACTTAAAAAAATACAAAAATAATCACCAACTTTGGGGTTTAGTTGCGGTCAGTGGCACATATCCCATATCTCGCTAATATGGACTAGTGGGGGTGCTTACATGAAATTTTTTTAATTAAAAAGGCATATAGCGAGATATGAATTAGTGTAAATGCTTACATGTATTTTTTTTAAAAAAAAATTATAAGACATAAAAGATGTGCCCAAATTATGAAACTAGCTAGCTTCCAATTTTATTTGTTATTTCCAATTTTATTTGTTATTTCATTTAATTCCAAATCAAAGATAATTGTGACAAATATAACATTTGCAAATTAAAATAACTAGTACCAAATTTTAATTTGCAAATGTTATATTTGTCACAATTATCTTTGATTTGGAATTACATGAAATAAAAAATAAAATTGGAACCTAGGTAGTTTCATAATTTGGGCACATCTTTTATGTCTTTTAATTTAAAAAAAAACCATATAAGCATTCTCATTAATTCATACTCCCTCCGTCCCACAATAGATGTCTTTTACGATTCATACACATTTTCTTAAGAAGCTAAAAACTATATAAAATATCAACATTTTATTAAATACTTTTAAATAATATCATACATATTACTAATAAGTATAGAATTATTTTAAAAAATTAACTAAAAAATGGATATTTTATATAGTTTTTAGCTCATTAAAAAACGTGCATGAATAGTCCAAAGACAACTATTGTGGGACGGATGGAGTATCTCGCTTATGTCTTTTTAATTAAAAAAATTCCATGTAAGCACTCCTCTAGTCCACATTAGCGAGATAGGGGGTATACGTGCCACTGACCGCAACTAAACCCCAAAGTTGGTGATTATTTTTGTATTTTTTTAAGTTCGTGCCACTGAGTGCAACTATGCCTAAAGTTCGTGCTATTTTATGCAATTTGCCCTTTTTTCAATATTAATTAGGCAAAAAGGGGGTAGATCTACCAAGGTAGAACGCCACCCTAATCATCCCTACGGATGATGTTACAGAATTCCCTATTAAAAGAGATATTTGAAATAGTACAAATGTCTGTAGACTTAGCTAAAAAATCTGCACCTACATTTGCTTCTCGAAAACAATGTCTGAACTCGATAAACTCAAATTTCGTCTTCATGCTTATGATAAGTTCCACTTGTCGTAGGATTTCCCATCTTGTTTTTGAGCTATCATTAATGCTTCTGACAACCTCTAAGCATTCTCCTTCAATTATGACTCTCCTCAAGCCTTTAGATAGTGCTAGCTTAACACCTGCGCAGAAAGCAGCAACTTCTATTTGAATAGCTGAACCACTATTAATCTGCTGTTGAAAAATATCCACGACACATCCTGCACTGTCCCTAAGCATTAAACAAATATTTGTCGTGGTAATGTGTTGGAAGGTAAGACCAAATAATTTGGTAGTTCGACTACATATTACACAAACGCTAGGTGAATAGAGTTTTAAGAACTTTTGGACGGAGAGCACATAAAAATGTCGGAGAAGAAATATTCTTGTAATAAACTTAAAAGTAAAAAAAATGCTTCATCCGTCTCTAAATATAGGTCCTTTTATTTTTTTGGCATGTTTTTAAGAAGCTATTTGGATAAAAAAAAACTAAAGGAAAAATAAAGTATATTTTATTTAAAAAACCCGTTTATTTATTAATCAAAGTGAATGGAAAAAGTTTCTGGAATTTTCAAATAGATCAAGTTTTTTGGGTAAAATGTGGTAACAAATCACCAGCAATGTGGTAACAAATCACCCGTTTATTTATTAAAATGTGGTAAAATGTGGTAACAAACCCGTTTCTGGAAGCTTATTAAGCAATTGATTTTGTTTTAATGATTATTATATTTGATTATTTGTATAATGAAATTAAAGACTGGAAAGTAAAATTATGGACCAATTGAATGGTTAAGTATATGAGGATGTGGCCTAAATATTTGATTGACACATGGCATTTTAAATGCGAGGGCGCCACGTGGCGAAGAAACAACTACTTCAAGGTGGAAAGGGGTGAAGATGCAAAAATGGTCTTTACAAAGCCTACAATATAGAAAGGTTTAACATTAATAAAGAAAGACAAATTAATCAAAGTTGTATAAACATGGTGCAGGGACGATAGATATAAACCGATGGAATAGATATGAATAAAGGTGGATTAGTTGTTATTTTTCATTCTCAATACAGAATACTATTGATGATTCAAATAGGGCGCATCAACTTAGAAAATTTGTTTAAATCTTATTATATAATCTTTCAGTGTAAAAAAAATATAAACATTGTTGTCCGTTTACCATCTATTTGTACGTAGTTATCATATATATAAAAATAAAAAGGATTGTCTAAAAAACCATTATTTAATTCTCTTTTTTTGAGACAAATTTTAATGCTGAGAAATAGGCCGCATCAGCTGAGAAAATATTTTTTTTTATTAGTGTTTTGTAGTAAATAGGCAATCTTTTGGTTAAGAAATAGATAAACCTTCAATAATTTATGAGAATGTGGCCTAAATATTTGATCGACACGTGACATTTTAAATGTGAGGGCGCCACATGGCGAAGAAACGGCTACTTCAAAATGGAAAGGGGTGAAGATGCAAAAAGGGTCTTCACAAAGCCTACAGTATAAAAAGGTTTAACATTAATAAAGAAAGACAAATTAATCAAAGTTGTATAAGCATGGTGTAGGGACGATAGATATAAACCGATGGAATAGATATGAATAAAGGTGGATTAGTTGTTATTTTTCATTCTCAATATAGAATACTATTTATGATTCAATTAGGGCGCATCAACTTAGAAAATCCATTTAAATGTTATTTTTGAGTAGATATGTAAATATATAGGGAAATTTACAGAAAACCACCCATTATATATAACCTTTTACACTTAACCACCCACTAAACACGAAATTACATAAAACCACCCATTAAATGGGTTTTGTTTTCAAATCACCACCCACCACATAATTCCATTAGAATTCCATTAAATATAG
The DNA here is from genome assembly GCA_037127255.1 of Persicaria tinctoria. NCBI lineage: Eukaryota > Viridiplantae > Streptophyta > Magnoliopsida > Caryophyllales > Polygonaceae > Persicaria > Persicaria tinctoria. The sequence continues at coordinate 2,375,727 of JBANSL010000014.1, forward strand.
TATATATTTTAATATTTTATACTTCAAATTTAAAGTTTAAACTTCAATATATTTAAATTATATTTATTGTAGGGGTAAACACTTATATCAATATATGAGGGAAAAAATGAGTACAAATTTTAAATTTATTTGAAGGGCGGAGGTTCTAAATGTGAAAAATATTATTTAATTTTATTTAAAAAGTCAAACAAATTTTAATAAAGATACATTTAATAAAAAAATGCTTTTGAGCCTGGAAAAAATATTATTTAAACAATACTTAGATTTTTTTTTCATTTTTAGTATATAGTATAGGTGTTTACAAATATAAAAGAAAATGAGAAATTAATTATTAGTATCGAAATAATTATTAAATTTAAACAATGCTAATGACTTATAAACTTATTTTTAATTTTGATTAAAAAGAAGTCTATAAAATTTATAACCATTTTTAGGAATAAAATAGAACAAATTTGTTCATATATACATAGACCTGTCAATATAAACGGGTCATTCAGGTCGAGTCACTTCGGGTAAAACGGATCCCGGATAAAACGGGTTCCGGATATTTTCGGGTTGACTCAAACCCGGGTTTGACCGGATTTCAGGTCATTTTGGGTCGATTTCGAGTTTGTTAATTTTTTCTTTTTTAAATTTAAAAAAATAATGATTTGATAATTTTGCGATAAGTTTTAATTATATATAAAAAAATAATTATATATAATTATAAATTAATCGGGTCACCGGGTCAATCGGGTCAAAACCCAGATTACCCAAAAAAATTTCAGGTTTCGGGTTCGGGTCAAAATTTCCGTGTTCGGATCGGAAATTTTCCGGGCATTCGGGTTGGGTCGACCGGGTCGGGTTGTGTTTTGACAGGTCTATATATATCATGTTTCTAAAAAAAAAATTTAAATTTTTTTTTAAAAAAATTAATCAAATATATTTTGATATGTATTTGAGATTTTAAGTTAAATATAAAACTTAAAATAATGTATTATCATATATATTTGACAAAAACCTAATAAAAATAGACAACGGGTGGTGATTTGAAAACAAAACCTATTTAATGGGTGGTTTTATGTAATTTTTTGTTTAATGGGTGGTTAAGTGTAAGAGGGTACATTTAGTAGGTGGTTTTCTGTAAATTTCCCAAATATATAATCTTTCGGGGTAAAAAAATATAAACATTGTTGTTCGTTTACCATCTATTTGTATTTAGTTATCATATATAAAAATAAAAAGGATTGTCTAAAAAATCATTGTTTAATTCTACATTTTTGAGACAAATTTTAATGCTGAGAAATAGGCCGCATCAGCTAAGAAAATATTTTTTTTTATTAGTGTTTTGTAGTAAATAGGTAATCTTTTGGTTAAGAAATAGATAAACCTTCAATAATTTAAAAACAGTTATCATATATATGAGTAAATAGATAAGCAGTAAATAGATAATCTTTTTATATTAAGGATTGCAATCTTAAATTTTTGTTGTTAAATACGTAGTAGTAAATAGATTTGTGGTGATTTGTTACCGGTAAAAATCCCATTAAATCCTCGGTTTTAATGATAAAATCTTTAATAATTATTTTTATGTTAGATAAATAGATAAACAGCAAATTAAGGGAAAATCAACTCCCGATTACGTGTGTGAGTGCATGTCTGTTATAAATAAAAGCAAATTGATATGATCAAAATAATAGGATAAATGAATTGTATAAGAAACAACACAATAACTAATTGTTTTGAATAGCAATTTTTTTTACCGCACTAATTTTTTGGAAAGTAAATAGAGTTATCAGTTATGAAAGATATGGTAAATTATAATGGTTTGTCAATTTATTAATTTATGGATTTTTTAATTAGATTGATTAAAATTAAGTTAGAAAATGTAAATAAATTTGATTGGTCAAAATCTCTACTTTTAAGGATAGATAGTCAAGTGGTATCTTTCGCAAGTGTTTTAGTATTATGCTAGTTTTTCAAATTAAGTTAGAAAATATAAAAACTAATTTTTGGGTAAAATGTGGCAACTAAAAAATATATTGAGTTTTAATTCAAAATAAATGAGAAAAAATAAATTAAAGTTATCATACAAAAATAATTAATTGGTATTTTAAAAATTTTAAATCACTTTAATTCATGAAAAAAGATATTAGATTTATTTTAATTAATAATTGAGTAAATTGAATTAATTAGTTAGGTGGGGTCACATTAAAGGAGAACGTGCCACGTAAGCCTGGTTTAAGGAGGTGGTGCCATGTGGCATCTTCAACATTTGTTTTAGTATTATACTAGTGTAATACCCGTGCCTTGAAGGCACGAGAGCTTGATCCATTTTAATTTGAACATCATTTTATATATCTATATAATGCTATATTAATATATATATATGGGAAGGTTCAAGTGGAAACTCACCTTCCCATAGAAACTCTCTTATTGTGAAAACTTGTAATCTCAACCATTCATTTCAAATCAATGGTTGTATATTTACATGGTGGCAAATTTGTAATTAAAATAAACTTTAGCCTCCTCCTTGCCCTTTGGTGTTTATCAATCTCTTTAAATATGAAAAATTCGGTACTATGCAATCTAAACTGATTCCTAATTATGCAATCTCTTTGTTGTCACTTTGAGAGATTTCATTTGATGAAAGGAGAGACATTAGAACAAGTAGGTTGGCATTCACGCTGTCAATGTTGGGACTTGTGTTCACTTTCTATCATGTATGTTTGCTGCTTAAGACAGCATTATAATTCCAAGGGGTTGCAAGTGATAAGTTTGGTTTTTGCTCTTATTGAGTTCAGTTTTTGTCACAACTGCCTATCCATGTTTTTAGATTGTTACTGTCTATTTTTGCTTCTCATATGTTAGTTTAGTTTTTGGTCTTATTAAATTCAGTTTTGTCACAATTGTCTTGGCTATCTTTTTTAGTCTATTAGCTCAAATGGTAGAGCAATGTGTTATTATACACATGATATGGGTTCGAATCCCATATAGACTTTCTCTACCAAAGAACCTTTAAGCCTAATTCTGTTTTGTCACAACTGTCCAAATTGGACTAAACAGAATCTTTTAAGCCTAATTAGACCAAGAACAGCAAAAGCAAAAGGAAGTGAACATTTGTACAAAAAAAAGGGATTATCCAAAACCAAAAGGAATTATTATGAATGTATGAATATGTTGTATGTTGCAGGTTATCAAGGAATTGGAGCCAGCTTGCAACTGAGAGGAAATGAGCTTTGGTATTGCAGGTCTCAAAATGATTATCAAGGATTCAAGGAACCTATATGACAAAATTATCTATGCTAATCTATCATTTCTCCATCAAAAACATAAAATTTAAAATTAGGAAAGCCTATATGGGATTCGAACCCACATCATGTGATAATGTACACATTGCTCTTCCATTGAGCTAATAGACTTTAAAAGATATTCATAAACCCATAACTCTTCCATTGAAAAGCTTTCATTGTGAATGTTCCTAATTTGCTGTCAGAATTGTTGCCTAGTTTAGTGAAACAGAACAAGTAGGGAATCTCAAAATTACACAATGAAACAAACCAAATTGCACTTCTCAATTTCACTTCCCAGTTTCAGTTCTCAATTTCTTACCCACAACTCCATTTCAATTTTCACTTCTCAATAGCTTCAAACAGAACAAAAAAATTTAGTAGATGACAAACAGACAACAACAGATCTGAGTAGCTGCTAAAAGTAGGAGGAATCGTTTATTTCTTGCCGGAGCATTCTATATAGATAGATAGCTCATAGAATAAAAGTAACGAAAGACAGAAAAAACCAGCTAGGTTGTGCATATGTGTAGCCATCCTCAAGTAAGCAACCTCAAACAAAATTGATAGACATTAAAACTGAAATCCAAATCAAAATCAAAGCACCAATTTCAACACTATGAAACTATAAGAAATTCCAATATCAGCGCAAATAACAACTCACAACACCAATGCATCTCGTCTGACAGAGAAGAGAAGGGAGAGCGTTTCACCTCTCAATTCCTCGAAGATGAGAATAAAATAGAGGGGAAGGGCGGTCAGACAGCGGCAACGACCGGCAAGGGAGAGGCGACTCCAGTGCTCGGAAGGAAGAGGAAAAGGAGGCGACGTCGGTGCTCTGTGAGGAAGGGAGAGGCGGCACCAGAAGGAAGAGGAGGCGGCACCCAGCTGCAGTGACCTGAAGGAAGAGAAGGTGGCGTTGGCTGCAGTACCGGAATGAAGAGGAGGCGGCGCCGGTGCTCTATGAGGAAGAGAGAGCCGCAACGCATCTCGTCCAAAGAGAAGAGAAGGGAGAGGGTGAAACAAACTTCCGGTCGTTGCCGCTGATCAAATAATGAAAGTTGGGATTAAAAGTTTCCATTGTAAATGTGTTTTTAGGGGAAGGTTTAAGACTTGAACCTTCCAATATACTCCCTCCGTTCCAAAATACATGGGTTTTTAGTTTTCGGCACGCTTTTTAAGGAGCGGAAAACTCTATGAAATATTATTTTTTTAATTAAATTTTTTATATAATTTGATACTTATTAGTAATAAGTATCAAATGATATAAAAAATTTGATTAAAAAAATAATATTTCATAGAGTTTTTCGCTCCTTAAAAAACGTGTCAAAAAAGAAAAGCCCATGTATTTTGGAACGGAGGTAGTATATATATATATACACACGTGTACAAAAATACGTATAAAGTATTTTTTTATAATTTCTAAATTAGTTGAAAATATATAAGATACAAATTTTGAAAATGATTTTGTAAAGGCTCGGATTTTCAAATTCTAATTTTTTCGGAAAAAGAGAATTAAAAATGAAATTAAATCGGTTTTAAAACTCGTTTAGCGGATTCCGACTGAAATATAAATTTAACGAACAATTTCCGTCCTTTTACCTCGGAAATTCAAAATAATTATCGGATTGCGATATCCTAGTCGATTTTAAAAATCTAATTGATCGATAAAACGAGAGTCGGAGAAACTAACATTCGAGGACTAATTTCAGGGTTCGAGATTCGCGTATTCAAAATTTAATTACGGCTATTGGTTTAACCAAATTGAAACTCCACCTCACACTCACCCACTCCCTCCTACCTTACCCTGCAACCCATCCCCTCTTGCTTATTTCATCGCCATCACCCACCTTCTCCATGCCTTCACCATTCCGCCATCACTCCCGCTCTTCATCCAATCCAATCCATCACCATCATAACCATCGTTCTTCATCACACCACCACTCCACTGCAGCTCGAGCGCCCAGCACCTCGAGCATCCCTCCTATGCGCGCCCTGTTCTTCGAAGCCGAGAGCTCTCGAGCTCCCTGTTTCCGTGAGCTAACCCGAGCACATATCTCCTTCCTCCTTCTTCAGCCAGCAGCAGCAGCCCTTGGCATCCATCGACGCCTCCGAGCCGCAGCCAGCAACAGACGCAGCCCCGGTGCCCCCTAGCGCAACCACCGAGTCACCGACGTTCAATCGCCCCGTTCGAGCGTGAAACAAACTTCCGGTAAGCCGTTCTCACTCGTTTTCGATCAGAATCGTCCTCGGGCTTCTCCATCACTCTCACCCATGTCCCACGCAGGATCGACGAGCCATCGCGAGCTTCCGACGACGCTCAGACCTCCAATCGAGAGCTCCGAAGTCGCGAACTTCCTCGGTGAGCTTCCACCTTTCCTCCCTCTGTTTTGATTCGATTCTGACTTGGGTCGGGCTGTGGGCGAGTGTCGAGTGTGCGTGAGCTGAGTGCGGGACGATCGGATGGGCTCGAGAGCTCCAGCAAGCTCGAGAGCGTGTCCGAGAGGGCGAGGCGAGCTTGAGAGCGCTGCAAGGGAGCGAGGAGCGAGCACAAGAGGCCGAGGCGAGGCGGAGCTGGGCGCTGGAGGACGCCGGAGACAGAGGCCCCGGAGGTGGAGCTTGGCGCCAGCGGGAGCGAAGCCTCGGCGGAGCTTTTGGCAGGGCGGGAGTTCCAATTTGGAACGAAGAAGATGAAGAAGCTGTGGCACTTGTGGGCCCCCCTCCGTTTTATTTTATTTATTTATTTGTTTGGTTTAACCGGTTACGAGTATATAGTTGCGGGTTCGGTTCGGTACGGTTCGGGTTATCCGTTTATTATTTAACTAATTAATGGTAATTAAAATATATTATAATAGTAATTGAGGATTTAAAACATAAATTATTATATTTTGGGAGAATTATAAGGGTTGATTTATTAAATAAAAATGGTCGGGATTTTAGGGGATTTGGAAATAATTTATAAAAGTGTCAAATAAATGGTATTTAAAATATCATGTAATATTATTTGAGATTTAAAATATATCATTGGGACTTCAAGATTTATAAAGAATTTGGAAAAGAATTTCAAGGTTGGAAAGTAATCTAATAAATAAATTTAAAAAGGGAATTTGGCGAGTATTTCTCAAGGGTCGGAATACTTAACTATTTAACTGGGATTTGAAACGGTTCTGAAACTAACTTGGGAATAAGACTTATTCAATGACTAACTAGCATGATAATATGATCGTTTGACTAACAGTATGATATGTATGACTAATAGCATGACTTGTGGTGAATTATTATATGAGATTAAATGTTGGATAATTATGACGATCTAGTAGGATTTTATATCACACAAATTATGTCTTATGATTTTGGATGAACCGTGGAGGTATAGCGGAAATGATGTATATGAACATGTGGAATTGGTTGAATGATTTATGGAGAACGATGTGGTCTTGAAGAGCAGATGATGCGATGAAATGACTTTTATAATATGTTAGTTGTTCTATTGATTGATGTGTGCTTGAGTGCTTAATAGTTGGATGTAGACTTATGTATATATTCCATTATGTACTAGGTGATACTTTGTGATTTTGACTATTGTGTGCTGGATTCTCCTGTTGCCGATCTGCTAGCCAGGTAAGTCCTCCGGGGCTTACTCAGTAACCAGTACCTCCTGCCTGATGTGTCATATAGTGTGTAGGTGCTGCATATGCATAAAAGCATGTCATGTAGTATCATGCTTAGGAATTGCACTTACGAATGAGCATTCTTATTCTGTATGCGTTTGAATACAGAACGACCGTTATCTGTGAGTCCTAGAATCCTTGATAGGGCCATAGGACAACCCAGCTCCATCGGGTTCGTCCTGAGTCATTGGGGTCGTTGGAACACCTTTACTATTATCAGCATTATTATTTTCTTTTCGCAAGATCCACAATATGATGATAAGATACGATATGATGATGAGATACGATATGATGATGAGATTTGAGATGCTATCGAATCGAACTGGCCAGTCTCCAGCCTACCTGGAAGGGGGGTGGTGGTAGAAAAGGGATATACCACTTGGTATTCTTTGTTAAGGCCTTACTTAATATTCTGCACATACAAATTAGGAACATGATAGTGTGGTTAATATTCCAGTACCGCATGAAGGCATCCTTTATTCTAGGTATATGCGTATTATATGTCCTCAGCGCGGTCAGAGGACCCGCGGGCGGACTCTTGGCCTGACTTGGTGGTATAGTTTCAGGTACCCGATACACTGCCTGATTTTGTGCTGTTATGACGGGGTCCATTCATATGGCGGAGAGTGAGTGTTTGAAACCTGACTTTACCAGATTCATGCTTTTGGGATTTCTCCCTACTTATATTCTGCTTTGACCCGGCTCTGCCGTAGCGCCCGTTGTATCGTTTTCAGAACTTATGCCCTTTGCATGATAAAGGATTTTCCGCGTTGTAGACTTGGGACAGGTACAAGGGTTTACCCTGGGGTCTCCAACGGACCTTTCGGATTTGGGTGCGAAATCCCACTTTAAACTACACATCTTCGATTTCAAACCTTCAACCTGTACTCGGGACGCAAGATCCCAACGAGAGGTTTCATCCCTCGAAACGTAACTCGGGAATCATAATCCTGAGCCGTTACAGATTTAATAAGGTAAAGTAGTAATAATACTCAAACACACCACCTAATATAATTTGAAATAAAGATATAATTATTATCATTAGCATAGATCTAAAAAGTAAAATATAAGCTCCCGTAAAAATATTAAAAAAATCATAAGGACATAATTGTGTGATCTAAGAAGCCTCATCCAAGATGGTTAGAAAGAGAGGAAAATAAATAGTGAAAATAAAGGTAAGATGGTAAAAAAAAATCCTTAAAGGTATAAAAGTGATCTAAGAAGCCTCATCCAAGATGTAAAATAAGCATTAGTAATGCGTTTGAGTCTTAAAATATTATTTATTTTTCGATAGTCATTTAAGATGTCTAAAGTAATTAAATTATAAAAAAAACTTTTTTTGGCTCTAATTGATTTTTGTAATTAATTTTTGAAATCGAATATTTACAAATTGATTATTACATGTTCGTTGTATGTAGAAATTGTGGGAAATATTGCAATCGGTTAAATATGATAAATCAACAATTTCAATATCCAAGAATAAAATCAGCCAAGACTTGACGAATGTTCAATGTATCTAGGCGATTAAAATAGATCACAAATTGACATACAACACATTAAATTAAATAATATTTTAGTATAAAAATAAGAAACACATATGTTTAAAATAGGAAACAAATATTTTAAAATTTCAGCAATAATATTGACCAATAAGAAAATACCATTTGAATAAAAAATTCAAGTTTAATTGTGGGCGTGACACATCAGCAAAATGATAGTAGAATTAATATTATTAATAGATTACCTATTATCGAAATTAATTTATAAAAAATTCGAAAAAATAATATTTTATATAATTTTTACCATCCTAACAAAGCGTGAATGAATATTAAACAACATATTTAGCTAAAAGAATAGAGAGAGTAGTAAATTTTAACATGATTGGGATAAATGTGATATAATAAACAAATATTTAAATGAATTCAATCCGTTAAGATAATGAATGCAGGCAATCTGAGTACATCTTTGATTAATTTGTTTGAAAATGAAATACTTGCATGGTTGGTGAGAAAATATGAACATATGTGAAAGTTAATTTATACTTCGTAGCATTTTATGAACTGACAATTGGATATGGGTCTATGTAGAGTATAAATTTCCAAAAATAAAATATACCAACATTCAAATTTAAGTTCAATGTATGTAGACGAATTATGAGAATATTGCAATCGGGAAAAAAAAAATGGAAACATGTCTCAATATTTACGACAATATAATCGAAAATAAATAAATAAAAGGGAATGGATTCAAACCCTCTTTAAAATAGGAAACAAATATTTTAAAATTTCCATAATAATATTGACCAATAAGAAAATCTCATTTGAATACAAAATTCAACTTTAATTGTGGGTCTGACACGTCAGCAAAATGCTAGCAGAATTAGTAATATTAATAGATAGATAGATAGATAATAGATGGATTTTTTAATTAGATTGATTAAAATTAAGTTAGAAAATGTAAATAAATTTGATTGGTCAAAATCTCTACTTTTAAGGATAGATAGTCAAGTGGTATCTTTCGTAAGTGTTTTAGTATTATGCTAGTTTTTCAAATTAAGTTAGAAAATATAAAAACTAATTTTTGGTTAAAATGTGGCAACTAAAAAATATATTGAGTTTTAATTCAAAATAAATGAGAAAAAATAAATTAAAGTTATCATACAAAAATAATTAATTGGTATTTTAAAAATTTTAAATCACTTTAATTCATGAAAAAATATATTAGATTTATTTTAATTAATAATTGAGTAAATTGAATTAATTAGTTAGGTGGGGTCACATTAAAGGAGAACGTGCCACATAAGCCTGGTTTAAGGAGGTGCTGCCATATGGCATCTTCAACATCTGTTTTAGTATTATACTAGCGCAGTACCCGTGCGTAACGCACGGGATTTGTAAAATATATTATATATTTTAGAAGATATTATCACAATTTATCTAAATTATATATATATTATAATATTTATTATGATAATATGAAAAAGTCTATAGCGAAATACTATTAAATCGAAACATCCAAATAATCCTAAAAATAAATCAAATCGAAACATCCAAATGATAACTCTAATAAACTGGTTCCGCTAACTCGATTCACATATTCGATCAATAATTAAAAAGTGCTATATAGATCCCAACAATTTCATTAATCCATATTGTCGGAGAATTCAAGGCGTCGTTATGCAGTTTTGGGGTTGGAGGTATCGTCGTGTCTAAGAAATCTGTAAAATAAATATAGGTCATATTAATATAGGTATATTAACTAATATAGGTATATTAAGTAGTAATAGATAAAACAAATAAGTGGAATAAGGAATGACCTTATTCGATACACGTTACTTTCGGAAAAAGTCGGATTTACCTACATCTTCGTCACATCAGCTAAATTTTTTAATATTATCTCACCTACACACAACAAAAGTTAAACACATAAAAGTAAATAATACACATTCACAAGGTAAAATAAAAGAAATTGTAATTGTTGACAATATTGAGAAATAAGGTGAATATGAGTTAAAACTTACCTCCATCAACTTGTATACCCACAAATTGGAATGTTACGGTGAATTGTCTTTGCAAATCTGGATCGATGGTATATAGTTGATTAAATAATTCCGGACCAACAGAGCACTTCAGTATACGATTCCTGTGAAAAAAATTCAATATCAAAGGTAATAAAGTAAATAAATTTTAACAAAATATACAAATCAATGTATATAAAAATGAACTTGCATATTATTTTCCAATAGAAGATCAAATCTACCATGGATGGTTGGAGATAGTTGATGAACTTCTCCCATGACATCTATCACAAAATATAAGATAGAAGTATTAGTGTATATAAATATTTGTTTATTAATTAATTAAAATAATACATTATAATATACCTATCACCCAGTTGCGATGTATCCTAGGAGTATCAAGTATAGGTTCGAATTCAATAAAATTGAACCCAAAAACATGAAACAATAGTTATTTGAAATTGTTACGTAATTTAGTCTAATTCATATGGATAAATCCAATTGATAGGATATGTACGTGGTTTTCTTAATAAAAAAAATAAAAGATAAGTATGTGGTTGGTTTAGATTGTTCTTCTATTTATTTATTTTTTGTTTTTTTTTATAAATTAATAACGATAGATACGTAATCAATCTGAGTAAAAAAGGTAAAAAAAATTTTTTTTTTCAATTTGTATTTTTATTTTAATTAGAAGTTCGGTTTTTTTTTAAGGGTCAACAAGAGAAATAAATGTAAAAGAAAAAATAAAAATAATAGGGGGCTATGTGAAAAAAAAATCGATATGTAAAGGGATTTGTAAAAATAAAAAACATTTAGGAACACATCGTTCTACCCATCCTCCTCCGCTTCCAAGCTCAACCCCCAAATTGAAACCCTAGAATCTCCGCAAATTCAGTCTTGTTCGATTGCGATCGGTCACTGCGCTCTCATAGTCTCTGTTTCCACCGGCGTCATCGTACCGTTCGCATCCGGCCACCAATCGCACCCCTTCTAGATGTGGCGCGCCGACCGCTCGCATCTCCATCTTCGATCTATGTTTTCGAAACCACCACCTCCCAAGCATCCCTGTAGAGGATTTCGGCCCTGCACCCACTCGACCACCAATCGATTCCGACACCACTCGCATCCCTTACAGATGCGGCGGGCCGACCACTCGCAACCCCCCCCCCCCCCCCCCCCTCAAAGGCTGCTTGTAGAGAACTCCGCCCTGCGACCTGCTCCCTATCAAAACCTCTATGATTCAACCTCGATCCGAGAAGCAATAAGAAGAACAACGAACAAATTTATAGTGGGAAAGATTGGCAAATAGCTGATTTCTGGATTTCTTTAGAATTTCATTTTACAATCGACTTTTACAAAGATTCATAGACTTGTCTAAACATTATGTATTCTGTGAAATACGGTAGGACATGGAGCGGATTGAACATCAATTCCACGATATGGCGGAGATGGTGCAGAGTTGGGCGGGAACACAAGGAGTGCAGTCAAGTGATACTTCAAAGAATTTGATTACTCTTTTTTTAATTATTTGCATTTATATGATATACATTTCCAATTAACATGGAGGAGAGGTAGGAGAAACATTATGGAAGATAACAAATAATTAACAAAGCAAAACAGAAGAAAATTGGGACAAATATAAATAGATAAAATAATTTCCAAGCCTAACAAAACAAAGAGAAACAATAATCAAATGACAATGTCTTGATCGAATAATGTCAATAAACGAATAAGTAAATCAAAACAATCCTTGGAGTTGAGAGCATAATGGGTAAATTTCCAACATCTCCCTTCTTCTAATCCTTTTCAATCTTGACAACTTGTTTCTTTGTGGAAAGTGTAATCAGTGACCTCATCTTCACCAAGTTGATCAACGTCGATAGTATCGCGTGGTCGTTTTAATGTAGCCTCGGTTTGCTGTAAGCCTTTTTTTTAATTAAGTGATTATAGCTTGATCATCTGTCACCTTGTACACCGTAAATCCAAAATTGGAATTCTCAATATTGTATTCCTTCACATCAATTATGAACAAAAAGGTTTTGTTCAAAAAGACATGTAGATCTGCTGGAATTGATTGAACATCGACATCCTACAATTGACATAAGAAATGGGAAATAATTAGTTAGGTGAAAGTTAATTGTTCTGCTTGGGAAATAGGACGAATATGTTCACCTTACTCATGGAGCTTAGTATAGAGGATACAAACTTCCCCACGATTTGTTCAACATCAGAATCGAAGATAGTAAATGACTTGATGCTCGATCCATCATTCACCATGACTTCGACTTTAAACCTATCATAAACGAATTACACGTCGAAATTAGGAATTTACAAAAAATATTAAGGGACAATTATGATAAAACATATATAATAATTGTAAAGACCGGGAAATTTTAAAATATTAAATTATTAAAATAGTGAATTATAATCATTCCGATTTCTAATATTCAGGAGAATTGAAATTTATATCCGTGAGCTATTGAGTTTATTTTAAATCTTTCGAAACAAATTCCGGCATTAGTTAATTGAGAATTTAAAATATGTTATACTCTGCTTTTATATACCGAAAATTGGAAAATAATGTTCGGATTTCATTTATTAAATTCGGATTTGAAAAATTGAAGAGTATTTTAAATGCGTCGGGATAAGGTCGAGTGAGCCGGTTTCAAATTTATATTCCGGATATTTGACGTTGGAGTTTCGGGAACGTTCCTTCCTAGCTTCAATTTGTACAACAGTTAAAGCTCACCCTTTTTGTCCCCTTGCCTGCAACACCCACGCCGAACTGTGCGCTCTCCCTCCTCCTTGTTGATTTCAGATCTCACAGCAGCTTCCCCTTTTCATTTCAAATTCACCCACAAATCCTCCTTTCCATCTCTTCTTTTGTGCTCTCGGAAAACCCACCTCCACCAGTTGGTCGTCGTCGTCTTCGTCCACCACTGGGAGCCATAGCCGCCGAGCACCACCATTCCCCGCCTCTGTCTCACTGAGCAACCATAAACCAGGGCACCAAGGAGCAACACCTCCATCTTTCTCTTTGCCGAGCACCTCTAAGCCCTCTCCGAGCGGAGCTTCGAGCCACCCAGAAACCCCCCGGAGCCACCGGAGCACCACCAGCGAGCCGCTCTTCCCCCTTCCTTTCCATGTTCTTATTCGATCGACGCGGTAAGCTTTCGATCTCCGTATTCCGACTCAAAACCTATTAAAGGCTCGCCTTTAAGCCCTTTTCGTTCGTTCCAGGCCAAGGGCGACTCAATCGACCCCCCCTCGAGCCCTGGTGGTCGGAAATCCCCCATTGCTGCCGGAGCTTGTCGGAATCGCGTCGATCTCGGTAATTCTTCTTTTCTTCCTCTCTTTCCTTCGCGTTTGAGTCTTACCGGGGCCGGGGTGGTCGGGATGTCGAGTCGGTCTGATGGGGGGAGCTTGGGTCGTAGAGGAGTCACCCCGGAGCCTGGGTTCTCATCCTCGTCCTCCGTCATTTCCCCGTTGTCGTCTCTGTTCAATTGTGAAGGTTGAGGGTGAGTTCTGAATGGGCCGGGTTGGGCTTCAGATTTTGGGGGAAGGAATCTGGGTTGTGGGCCTATTCATCCGGGTTGACAGTTTTGGGCTTCTGGTTTATAAATTTGGATGTTAGTTGTTATTTATTATTGTTATTTTGCTATATGATGTGATATGTAGTCGTAGTTTTATATAATTATTTTTATTAGAATAGTATTACTATATGAGTAATTCTGAAATTTATTATTTTATAAAATTGTTTTAAAAGTAATATTAATTGGAAAATGTTACTAGTTGATGTTTTAGAATATGATTGTGATGGTGAAATGATTTATTGTTATTAAATTATAAATGTAGTTTGTGTATTTTAATATGTATCGCTTGATAAATTATTTAAAAGGAGTTTTCAAGTTCTCGGAAATATCTCTTAAAGGATTTGTTGTTTTGAAAACCAAAATGCCGGAATTACTCTATAATATGATTTTGAGGTTTTGATTTTAAGGTTTAAATGTTTAATGTCGGAATTCTTTGTCTTGGTTTGATGATGTTGGTTTTAAGAAGGAAGTTTGAAAGATATTGTTAGTATGATTTTATTTGAGAGTTTATTGGAAGAATGATTTTTGGTTGATGTTGATCGCATCGGAAAGGTTTTGGAAAATGGTTTCACTATCGGTTGGTTTTGAGTATGTTGAGAACTTGGGTTTCATGCGTATGAATGTTGGTCCGGTAGCTTATGGAAATGGCTTGATGATAGGTGTGTATTGCTTCTGGATTGCTTTGGACTTGCATTTGGGCCCTTGCTTGTATTATCCTGTTGTTTTGCATCTTCAGGTAAGTTCCCTAGGGGGCTTACTCAGGTTGGACATTCATGTCTGTTGTTGCATTTTATGTTAGGTGTTGCATATGCATAAAAGCATGCCATGTAGTATCATGTTTAGGTCGCACTAATTGAATGAGCATCTGCTTACTTTATGTGTTTGAAACAGAACGGCCGTTATCTGTGATAGTCCTAGAGTATTTGCTAGGGTCATAGGGTAGCCCAGCCTCATCGGGTACCCTGAGTCAATCGAGTCATGAACTTCCTTATATTATGAGATGCCTGCGGGCTTTACTGTGGAGTGGGTTAGGCATGTGTGCCGCCCGATTATGATGGAATGCATTCACGAGCTGGCCAGTCTCCGCCCTATCGGAAGGGGGTGGAGGTAGGAGAGGGATATGCCACTTGGCATTGTCTTGGGCCCTTTACAGTATTTTTACACATTATTATAACCAGGAGCATGCTAGTGTGTTTGACTTTCGTACTGCATTAGAGCATCTTTATTAGGTATAGCATATACTATGTGGCCTCAGCGAGGACTGCCGGTCCCGCATGAGTGGCTCGATCTGACTCCTTTCCCCGTTCTTCTTTCAAAGGTATTTTCTGCAGATTTGAGTGCTCGATGTCTATATGACGGGTTTTCCTTTTTGCGAATCGAAGAACCTGGCTAATTCTCTAACTCGTTATAAATGGTAATCATCCACTTATGTTTTTGGTTTTGACCCGGCTCTGCCGTGGCGCTTTGTATCTTAACTTTGCTTCCGTCTTGCTTTCGTTTGGAATAAATTTCACGAGTTAGTCCCTAGGACAAGTCAAGGGTACCCAACGGCCCTACGATACTTTCAGGGTTCGAAATCCCTCTTTATTACTGACCTTAAAATTGAATTTGAAACCTCGACCCGTACCTGGATTCCAAGATCCGAACAAGGGGTTTTATCCCTTGAAACGTAACCCAGAAATTAGAATTCTGGGCCGTTACAATAATTTAGCTATTTACCTTAGAAATGCAAATTTGATAGTGCGGTTACACTTGGGACACCAAAAGTGTCCTCCCTTAGGGAGGAGAGATTTTTCGCAAGGCTTACATGGCTTATAGTACCATCCATTTTTATCTTCAATATCATCAATGGTAGCCATGATGACATATCTACCCACCTAAATTCGTAATTCATAATTTAATATTAGGATAAATGTG
Organism: Persicaria tinctoria; assembly: GCA_037127255.1. Lineage (NCBI taxonomy): Eukaryota > Viridiplantae > Streptophyta > Magnoliopsida > Caryophyllales > Polygonaceae > Persicaria > Persicaria tinctoria. The sequence continues at coordinate 2,391,694 of JBANSL010000014.1, forward strand.
TAATCTTTTGGTTAAATTAAAGAGATAAACATTGGTTAATTGAAGTAATATTTGATAGAACTTAAAAAAAAAAATTTAACAGAAATGAGACAGCTACTGGAAAGGCCTATATTATATCATTTTAATACTATATAACTCACTCTTGAGGTCCTAGGCAGTGCAATTAATTTGCATGATATAATATACATAATAAAATATTATTAAGTAGTGTACCTCAGTTTGTGAACAAGCGTGATCTGTTGTGTTATCTTTTGAGGTTGAAATTGTCTATCGGAATCCAAAAGCCTATAAGTTAATAAACGTGATCAATTAAATATTTGCATAAATAATACATAGTAAACTAAAGAGAAAATGATAAAATATAATTTGATAAGAATTAAAATATGAACCTAGTTTTGAAATCAAGCATCTCTTGAGTACTATCATCATCAATGAAAACGCGAGTGCTTCCCTTGACATTGTTGGCAAGTTTGTGAACACCTAAATAAAAAAATAAATTTAAATCTAACATCATCCAAAGGAATATAGATTGAAATGAAGGGGAAAAAGCAAATAATTACTTCCGCAATGATTGATTCTTGCAAATTGGATAATGACTATGACCCTGTCATCCAATACAACATCGATGTAAGGGGCAAATTGATCGGCATAGGTATCCCACAAAGTACAGATGATGACATCATTCCTACAAATTGGATAGAATGAACGAAATGAATTTATTCATAATAACAATCGTATTGTATATATAAATTGTAATATATTGAAATTGAAAATTTAACAATGAACATTACCTAGTGTTTGGATATGGATTTTAAGTCTTTTGTGAAGTTTATCGTCATAACTGACACTGCACTCAATAATGTTCCTATCTTAACCAAGTTACCAATCACATCTAAAAACAACCAAAGCGGGTTAGATAATAGTTTATCACAATAAATAAGAAAATAGTTTATCACAATAAATAAGAACTTACCAACTAAGCGGTTTAGATTAGCATCTTTGCTTAAAATGTCATCAAATTCAACGAATTCAAACCCAAATCGAGAGATTGGAGCTTCGACAACTTCTTTCAAGATTGTGTTCATGGAGAAGGTCACCTTGTGAGGGTGAGAGTAGTGACGATATTGGTCAAGGTACTTGATTAAACCGAAGTTTGATATTGAGTAAATTCCATACTCCTTTATAGAATCAAAAATTTTGATGAGAGATTTCTTAATGGATGCGTGAACCTTATTACCCTGAGAACAAATAGAGTAAATTGAATTAAATTAAATACGTACGCTAGGAGGATATAAAATGAAGAAATTATGAAGGACAAACACCTTTTCATCGACAGAGATTAGGTCCTTTGAAATCATCTCTTGCCGTCTGTGAAAATTGATGTTGTCGAACATGCACACAACTCGAACTCGGATATTGCCTTTGATGTTTGTTGGATTAAGCTCGTCGACGTATGTGACATTCTTCATTGTTGCCTATTTAAAACAGGAAAGAAGAATAGATGATCAAAAGCCTGCAATGTTTAAGGTTTAAACATTAGTGGTATTCGAAAAATAAAACATAAAAGATAGATGGTTGACAGAGAGGAAGAAATTGATAGGATATGGTGGAAGAGGAAGGAGGATAAGTGAGTTATGTGTTATATTCGATTCTGATTATATATAGAATAGTGCTGCTAGTTAGGTTAGGGTGAATGAGAGTAAAATGGTTTAAACAAATCTCAACAGATTTGAAATCAATACCGGATAGAACTTAAGAAATAAAGTAGAATCGAAAGGTTTTTAATAATTTAAAAAATCTCTGCAGCACTGAAATTAGGATAAATGTGTAATTTTTTGGATAAATAAAAGAGATAAAGATTGCTTAATTGGGTAATTGAAGTAACAACGGATGGAACTTTAAAAAAAAAAAAAAGTAACCGACTTGTTTGTATTTGGTTAAAAAATCTCAACAGATCTGAAAATTTTATTTATTTTAACAAAAAGTAACATAATTGGTTTAAAAATCTCTGCAGATCTGTAAAGTTTTATTATTTCAATTAACACAGTTTAAACTAAATTTAAAAAATCTCTACATATCTGAAATTAGGATAAATATGTAATCTTTTGGTTAAATAAAAGAGATAAAGATTGGTTAATTGGGTAATTGAAGTAATAACGGATGGAATTAAAAAAAAAGTTACAGCGAATGGTTTGTAATTGATTTAAAAATCTCTGCAGATCTGAAAATTTTAATTATTTTAATTGAAACGGTTGTAGTTAGCTAGATATGCATTCTTTTAGTTAAGAAAGAGATAAGTGTTTCATAATTCAAATGGTTTAAACAAAATTTTAGAGGATAAATTTTAGAGGATAATCGATTCTGAATATATATAAAGTTGATTTTGAATATGGGGAGATATATTAAATAAGAGAAATTCAGAAACCTCATCAGATATGAAATTGTGTAATCTTTTGGTTAAACAAAATCTCAGCATATCTTAAATAAGAGAAATTTTAGAGGATAAATGTGTAATATTTTAGTTAAACAAAATTATTTGAACTTTTATTTTTATTTATTATTTATGGTTGCATATAGGATATTCATCTTTGCAGATCCGAGTTTGCTTTGTTGTTTTGCTTTATTTTGGTGATTCATCTTATCAAGTTTAAATTTCTTATGAGTCAATTCAGAATGTTCGCGTGCAGAAGGAGAGGAAGATTTGATTCCCCATTTAGATAAGTATTCACCTACAGCAGTAACAAATTCTGAATTTGTAGAAGGAGATGGAGAAAGATCCGAGTTTGCTTTGTTGTTTTGCTTTATTTTGGTGATTCATCTTATCAAGTTTAAATTTCTTCTGACTCAATTCAGAATGTTCGTGTGCAGAAGGAGAGGAAGATTTGATCCCCCATTCATATGAGTATTCACCTACATCAGTAACAAATTCTGAATTTGCAGAAGAGATGGAGAAAGAGATTCAGAAGTTTCATGATAAGGAGGAAAATATTAAGAAACAGATTCAGGAGCTGCATTCAGAAATCGCAGAATGAGGAATTGATCGGAAAACTTTTGATTAAGTTCTGCAAAAAAAAAATATAAACCTTATAAATAAGAGAAGATTTTTAAACAATTGGAAAAGTAATTGGGGTTTTTTCTTAAATTTATAACTTTAAATGTATGGCTGCCACGTGTCGCATTTTGCAAGTGTTTTAGTATTATATTAGATATTAGATATTAGATATTAGATATTAGATAAAAGCATCTTAATTTTAGTAGTAATTAATTGTAACTAAAGCAACTATTTTTAATAAAAGATTAAATAGAAGTTAATAAAAAAAAGCTATCAAAATGAGATAAGTATATAATTTATTTTAACAATAAATAAATAATTTATTGATTTATTTAAACTAATTTTAAACACTCCCTAACAATAAAATATTGTTCGAGAGTGTTTTAAAAATTAATTAAATATCAAATTAGTTGAAGATCGATATGGACTTTGTAATACGTCCAAAAATTATTCAGTTAAAATTTTTAAAAATGTGATGTAGTATAAAATTAAGATTGAAGTAAAGTATTATGTGATTAAGTTAAACAAAATGTAATAATAAAGATTTGATAATGAATAAAGATTTGTATTAAACATATTTAGTTAAATTAATAAAATAGAAGATTTTGATAATTAATACATATTTGGATTACTTGATTACTTTTAAATTAGTTTGATTATTTAGTTAAATTAATAAATTAGTTTGATTATTAAAAGTTTAAATTGAGATAATTTTTTTAAATGAAAGGTGGACCTATATTTAAGTAAAAAGTGAAATATTTAGTTAAATTAATAAAATAGAAGATTTTGATAATTAATACATATTTGAATTACTTGATTACTTTTAAATTAGTTTGATTATTTAGTTAAATTAATAAATTAGTTTGATTATTAAAAGTTTAAATTGAGATAATTTTTAAGGAAAATTAATCGATTTCGTAAAGAAATTCTTAACAATTGAGTCAATATTTTTCCCAATTATGTGTGTGAGACTGCATGGTAGTTAGCTTGTAAATAAATTATTCTAAAAAATACTATAAATAAATTAATTAGATTTTTTTACACGTATTACTTGGTAGTTAGCTTATAAATAAATTATTCTAAAAAAATATTTTAAAAAATTAATTACATTTATTAATTTAAAAATACATAAGATATAATTACTTTAATTTAATAAATAATTAAGGTGAAATAATTATTTAAAGTAGAGAATCTATAAAAAGAAAGAAAGAAAATAAAAGCATCTTAATTTTAGTAGTAATTAATTGTAACTAAATCAACTATTTTTAATAAAAGATTAAATAGAAATTAATAAAAAAAAAAGCTATCAAAATGAGATAAGTATATAATTTATTTTAACAATAAATAAATAATTTATTGATTTATTTAAACTAATTTTAAACACTCCCTAACAATAAAATATTGTTCGAGAGTGTTTTAAAAATTAATTAAATATCAAATTAGTTGAAGATCGATATGGACTTTGAAATACGTCCAAAAATTATTCTGTTAAATTTTTTAAAAATGTGATGTATTATAAAAATAAGATTGAAGTAAAGTATTATGTGATTAAGTTAAACAAAATGTAATAATAAAGATTTGATAATGAATAAAGATTTGTATTAAACATATTTAGTTAAATTAATAAAATAGAAGATTTTGATAATTAATACATATTTGAATTACTTGATTACTTTTAAATTAGTTTGATTATTTAGTTAAATTAATAAATTAGTTTCATTATTAAAAGTTTAAATTGAGATAATTTTTTTAAATGAAAGGTGGGCCCATATTTAAGTAAAAAGTGACACGTAAGATGTTTAAAGGAGAATCCGCTGTGTGGTATCCTCTAACATGTGTTTTAGTATTATATTAGATATATATATTAGAATTAGATATAGATAGATAGATTTCATTAATATCATAACTTTCTTTATACATTTCATTCATATCAATAATATTATATATTTATTAGGACCACAATTTTGGATACTATCATTCCGAATGTCGGATTGGTTGAGAGTCGGATTGGGTTTGAGTCGGGTCGATTTTGTCTGTGTTCGGGTCTATTTTGAGTCGATTCAGATTCGGGTCGGGCTTGGTCTCGAGTTCGGGTTACGGATGATTCTAGATTTTCGGGATTCTCGGGTCAGATTTTGTCAGCTCCAACCATGATGATCAGATGCCATATATTAATTGGTCCACATATTTATACAAGTCTTATCCATAATTTGTTATGTAACCTTTAAAAAAAATTAGAATATCTAAAAAGAAAAAATATATTTGAAATATCAAATGCTTACACAATCTTATATTTATATATGTAGGGAGTGGTTCCTTTATGCACACCTCTTAAGATATACCTTGTGCACAAATCCGGACCCTTAAATCTTGTTAAATGGATGGTGTAGATTATTTTTGATTTCTTTTTTTTTTTAAAGAAAAAACCAAAAATTGCCTCAATCCCATATCTACTTGCGCATGAAGTACAATCCATATACAAAAACCTAGCTCACCGTCATTTTCTCTCCAAAAGAATACACCGTAGCTTTCCATGGCAACCAATTTCCCAAGGATTCAACAAGTTTTCGTACCGATTCGAGACCTACTACCGACAATTCAACCCATCTGCGATTCGAGTCTTCTTGCCGATTCAACCTTCGCGGTAACCGACCCTCTGCGCGACCCTCGTTGCGGCGGTGACGGAGGCATCGACAGTCTTCCTATCGATTCGAGACCTACTACCGGCGATTCAACCCATTTGCAATTGGAACCCATCTACGATTCGAGTCTTCTTGCCGATTCAACCTTCCCGGTAATCGACCCTCTGCACGACCCTCATTCCGGCGGTGACGGAGGCGCCGAGGGAGCAGCAATGATGGATGCGCTTGTTTAGGCGGCATAAGTGGTTGAAATTCATAATCAAACGAGGGTTGGGTGAAGGAGAAGAAAGGACCGTCATTGATGGGTAAGTACAATTTTTTTTTGAAGGTTTAGGAACGATTTAGAGCTATTTGAATGGATTAAGTTCAAATTGATTTGTTTAACAAAATTATTCATCAATTTGGTGTTGTTTATATGGGATTGATGACTTTATGTGTCAAATTTTCAGAAAATTTGTGATCGATTTGGGGTTTTTATGTGAAGATATTGTGGTTGATGTGTAAAGCCGAAATTATTCGATGATTTGAGTGATTTTTCGGTCGGTTATTCATCATTTAAGGAGGTTTGTTGATTGTTGTTTAAATATTGAAGGAATGAAGTTTGGATTGTTGGGGTGTGGGAGTTTTCGTGGGATTGATGGCGAAGTTTGTGTACCTCGTAAAAATAAGAATTACACTGAATAATCTCCCAATTATCGTTCAATGTACGCGTTAAAACGATCGATTCAACTGAATAATTCTTAAAATTTATTTGTTCGCAATGGTTATGCAATTATTCATCGCGTTTGTTTACCTCGTAAAAATAAGAATTTCATTCAATAATATCTCAATTATCGTTCAATGTACGAGTTAAATCGACCGATTCAACCGAATAATTCTAGAAATTTACTTATTGACAACGGTTATGCAATTATTTATCGTTTATGTGAACTCGTAAAAATAATTATTTCACTGAATAATCTCCCAATTATCGTTCAATGTATGCGTTAAATCGACTGATTCAATTGAATAATTCTAAAAATTTATCCGATTCATTCGATTATAAGGATAATTGTAATCATCACATATTCTTATCCAAAATTTCATAAATTCTACCGAATAATGCATCGGATTTAACTGAATAATAAATTTTTTTTTACCTAAAACGTCTCATAGTTGATGTATTGATATTAAAAAAAAAAGCTTTTATGAACGAATAATTACTAGAGACTCACCGAATAAAAACAAACAAACCGGTATTGTCAATTAAAATACATAAAACAACCAACCGGTATTTGATAGGGTTATATTAAAAAACCTGTGGATAAACTTCAATCTTAAAAACTATATTAAAAAATATCTAGATAATTAAAAATGGAAGGATGTAATTTACGTTAGTACTGTGTGGGAGTGACAGTGGGACCCACAAATCACCAACTCTCAATTCACATTCCACTCACGCGCATGCATAGGAGAGTAAGTCCGGTTTTGTGGAAATGGGTGCGGGACCCACTTGCTTTATATTAAAAAGAAAAAAAAAAATCTTTTAATCTTGTTTATCCATCACAATGAATCCAAGGGTTCAAAATTGTGTACAAAGTACACCCTAAGGGGTGTGCACAATAAATCCAATGCCAACAGCTTATCAGGGCACCAGGTTGCTCCATTCATGTCCAGAAGATCGACAGGAAGGTGAACAAGGTGGCAGACTTGCTCGCAAAACAAGCTTTCACATCTCCGGAGGAGGTTAATGTAACAAATTGAAAGCTTGAAATTGAATCTGGGTTTGTAAAGGAACTTTCGTATGAGTGATCAATGGAATGATCTGCAAATCAGAGTGGTGAAAAATGGGAGACAAAGAAGGGCAATTGTTCAGAATTCCTGCAGAGAGGAGGGTGGAGTGATGGACGATTTTTAGTCGCGTAAACTGTATCAAAATAAATTCGAACCTACCTAACTAATGTAGTGTGGTAAGCACGAGTCGATCCCACAGAGAATCAAGTTATTCCTAAGTTAAGCTTATTTACCAATTAATATAAAAAGGGGGTTTTGAGTGGTGTAAATAAGAAAGAAAATAAAATAAACTATAAACAAATAAATGCAAAGCAATTTAGAGAAAATCGTTCTACCTACAACTATCCACTTTATTTGGTTGAATTGATATTGTAACTTCCTCTTGTCCTTTTATGATTCCTATGAATGCCCTTGTCCCGACCTAATATAGTTACTAGTCCAATCAGTCATAGAAACCCTTATCAATCGAACAGTCCCTAAAGAAGGATTTAACCCAATTGATAGCTTTAAGTTCAGAGATTAGCCAAGGTATTTGCAGTCCCTAAAGAAGGATTTAACAACACATCCAACTTCCTACCAATCCAATTAGTTCAATCAGCCCTAAAGGGATAAGTTTGCCACTTGGGTTAAGGTTCACAATCAGGAATCTACAAAACCCTAGCAATTGAATTAATTCTACCAAGTTGATCAGACAAGATAAAATAAAACAATCAATCATTCAAGCACAAAGAAGTCGAAACATTCAATATAGGAAATAAGGAACAAGATTTAGAAACTCACAATCAAACCAAACAAAGCTTCAAATTGTAGACAAAACGGGAGAGTTTAAGTCTCCATAAAAATAAAACAAAACATAATTAGAGTTTAGGGTAAAAACCAGTAGTCGGCCGGTTATCACATTCGGCCTCCTCCTCAACGGTGTACGAATGGAAGTATATATATTGCAAAAGGGAGTATCCCACCTAATCTATCCTAAATATAATATAATATAAATTATATAATCCATCTAAATAAAATCTAATCTATCTAAATATATCATATGTGATAAAACGCAGCACTTCACGCGGGTTCCTTTCGCCTTGCACCGTCCGGATTCCAATTGCATTAAGTAACTTTAGCGCACCAATGATCAGCCCATCCTTCAATTTGTAAAATAATTCCGATCGATCTCTGAATTCATACGATCCAATTTAAAGATATCTGAAATATATAAAAACACTAGTGTAGACTCCGAAAATCAAATAATACTAAATAAGCTATAAAATATGTAAAAATACTCTAAACTACTATGCAAATATATAATTAAAACATGACTAAAATAGACTCTATCATGGAGCATCCACCAAATTCTGATAAGAGAAAATCATCTTTTGTATTTTGTCATTACTCTCTCAAGGTGGTTACAGCACATGTTGAGGTATATATATATATAGGCAACATTACATAGCTGGCAAATAGAAAATCCCTATTTTACCCTTCTTGTTCTAACACCCCCCCGGCAAGCTGGAGGGTGTGACATCCCCAGCTTGGACAACATGTAGTTCTGTTGGGTAGAAGGAATCACCTTAGTCAAGACATCAACAAGCTGCTCAGTTGATTGTGTGAAACACAGTTTAATGAGGCCATCCATGATCTTCTCTCGTGTGAAATGACAGTCAATTTCAATGTGTTTGGTCCGCTCGTGGAAAACTGGATTTTGAGCAATTTGAATGGCTGAACGGTTATCACAATGTAGGTGAACTGGAAGGATAGGGCCAACATCGAGTTCTTTGAGCAGTCTCACAAGCCAAGTGAGCTCGGATGTTGCTTGTGCCATTGCACGATATTCTACTTCAGAGGAGCTCCCAGAGACTGTTGATTGCTTCTTGGATTTCCAAGCAACTGGTGAAGAGCCAAGGAGAATTAGAAAGCCATTAACTGATCTTCTGGATGTAGTGTAAAGGCTCGGATTTTTAAATCCTAATTTTCGAAAAAAGGGTACTAAAAATGAATTTAATTAGGATTTAATTAGGATATTTCAAAGAAAACTCGTCTTAAATTTAATAAATCGAATTTGAAATTCTCAAAGCGAATTCCGGCCTAATTTCAAAAAAAAAAAAAAAAATTGAGATTAATTCCGCCTTTTCACCTCGGGATTTGGAAATATCTTCGGATGCCGATAACCTCTTAATTCTGAAACGTTGTTTAACTGCGACGGGATAGGATCGAGAGAACCGGTTTCAAAATTTGTTTCGCTGGTAACTTGAAGAATTGGATATATTTACGGGGGACCACACCTTTGTCTCCATCCCCCTTCCCTTTTTGTTTCTTTTGGATCAGACATCCAAGCTCCCCTCCTTTTCCCAGACTTGTCGACATTTCAGCTAACCAAACAACCCTTCTAGCTCTGCAACCTACGCCAAATCTACCTTGACCACATTCAGAACCCATTTGTATCAAACATCCCCCCCTCTCTTGTTCATTGAAACACAAATATCTCTCTCTCTCTCCCTCTTTTATTTCTTTCTCCCCTCCTCGCCTCTCTTCTGGCTTTGCAAGGCTCGAGCCTGGCCTCTTCTCCCTCCTCTGTGTGCCACTGAACACCAGCCACCATCACCTCCCTTGCACCGCCACCAGTCCGCCACACCCGGGCGCCGAGCAGCATTAGCTCCAGACGCCGAGCAGCAGCCCCAGAGCGCTCTGCCCTGCCTCTGCATCGCCGAGGACCCTGAGCACCACCAGCTCCTCCCGTCCTCCTCCTTGGCTAGAGCAGCGCCACCACCTCCATCTCTCCACCACCATCCTCTGTTTTGCCGAGAGCAACACCAGCAACTCCACCACCTTCCTTCCTCGAATACAAGCTGAAGCAGCCCTCCTCCATCCTCCACGGAGACCACGAGCGCCCAGTCAGACCAGGAGGCCGGCACCGAAACTGACGCCATCCGCGAGCACCTCCTCTCCCTGTTTTCCCGATCTAAGCTCCGGTAAGCCCCGTTCTCCCTCTCTTTCGCCATCGCACCAAGCAAAGCTTCACCTTTTTCATCGAATCACCCTCGAACCAGGTCTGGGAAGTGATTGGCGCCTCCGAGGAGCCTCGAAGAGCTCCGATGAATCTCCGACGTCCTCGCACCTCCTCTCGGTGAGCACCTCCTTTCCCTTCCCCTTTCTCGTTGATTCATGGTCCTTATGTGTGTGTCGGGTAGTCGATGTCGGGTGGTCGTTGTGGGAATCCAGAATAGTCGCCGGCGAGCTCCAAAGCTCCCTTCTTTCTTTCTTCTTTTGAACGCAGAGGAGATATTGGAGAGGATGAACAGTGGCCATTGGGTCCGGTTTTCTGTTTTCCTTTAATGGGTCCGGTTCACTTATTTAAGGAATAAAAAGGCCGGTTCGGTTTTGGTAAAAACAAAATCAGTGTTTAAATGGGGGGGTCCGGCCTTGCTTTTAAAGAAAAGGAATGGGCCTAATTTTTCAATAAGATGTTGGGCCTGTTTTGCTAATTTGATCCGATTATGGGAGATTTAACAAATGGATTAGTTTTTTTTTTATGTTTATAAAATGGGACGATTTTGGTAATTTCAAAAAGGGGTTGTGAGACTTGTATAAATATTAAATAAATGTGAAATGAGTTTTAAGGCTTATATATTTAAGTATATAAATATTAAAATAAATGAGTTGTTATATATTATACAATATTATTTTTGAGATTTAAAATATCTTAATTGGACTTGGATTTAGAAAAAAAAAAAGAATTTGACGAACATTTCCTAAGATCGGAAATTCTAACTATTTGACTCGGACTTCTAAACGGTTTTCGGAACTAACTTGGGAATTAGGCGATCGGTGACTAACTAGCATGATTAATGTGAATGATTGACTAATATCATGATTGGTGTGAACTAATGGCATGATTGATTGACTAATGACATGTATGAACTATTAAAGGCATGAGATGTTAGAATTGTATATCGCTTGACTTATACTTTATGAACTATAATGAACTGTTGAGATATATACGGTTATGTTATTATGAGAAGGTGAATGTGGCTAAGGAAATTATGGAGAATGATATGGTCTCATGGAATGTGGCAATATGATGAATGGTTGAACTTGACGGAATGATGATTGCGATATGGTTGCTATTCCCGTTGAATGATATGCTTGAGTGCTTGGATGATTAGGCGTAGACTTATACATATATGTTCTGATGTGTATCTAGGTGATACTTTGTGATTATGAATAATATATGCCGGATCTTCTATTATGTTGTTCTGCATAGCCAGGTGAGTTCCTATATGAGCTCACTCAGATTCGAAAAGAGATCTCCCTGCTTGTAGCCATGTGCATACTAGGTGCTTGCATTCATAATAAAGCATGCCATGTAGTATCCTGCTAGGATTGCACTCATGATTGAGCATTCGTTTACTCATTGCTTTTGTAAACAGAACGACCGTTATCTGTGAAGTAATTAGAGTCATTGCTAGGGTTATAGGACGACCTAGTCTCATCGGGTCCCGTCCTGAGTCAATCGAGTCATGAACTTCCTTATATTATGAGATGCCTGCGGGCTTTATTGTGGATACGGGTTGGGCATGCGTGCCGCCCGATTATGATGGAATGCATTCACGAGCTGGCCAGTCTCCGCCCTATCGGAAGAGGGTGGAGGTAGGAGAGGGATATACCACTTGGTATTCGGTGCTAAGGCCTTATTATATTTATGCACTTGATCTTAGGGCCATGCTAGTGTGTTAATATTCCGCCTTGCATTTAGAAGCATCTTTATTAGGACTAGCGTGTGTATGTGTCTGCTTGTTTGGGATTATATTGCGTAGGGCTTCGATCTGACACCGCCCCGCATACATTTTTTTTAGGTTTGTTTTGCAACATGATTGTTCCTTGCTTCTGTAACGTGGGAACTCTCTTGGGCGATTGCAAGGAAATGGTCTAACCTTAGATTTCGATAAATACGCTTATTGATTTGGTTTCGACCCGGCTCTGCCGTGGCACCCTCTTGTATTACACCTTGATTCTACTATTTGCATGACTGTTGGTTTCCACGCTTAGACTTATGACAGACACAGGGGGCTTCCCCGGGGATTCCAACGATCCCTTCGAATTTTGGGTATGAAATCCCACTTGAAAACGTTAGAGTAGAATTTCAAACCTTCAACCTGTACTCGGGGCGCAAGATCCTAACGAGGGGTTTCATCCCTCGAAACGTAACCCGGGAATCATAATCCCGGGCCGTTACATGTAGGACAAGCAGCCCAGTCCGAATCTGAATAAGCTGTAAGAGTTGGGTTGGCAAAACCATGTAGCACAATTCCATGACCATCAGTACCTGATAAGTACCTTAGAGTGTGGTGTAAAGCAATGAGGTGGGGAGTTCTGGGTTCTTGCATGAATTGGCTGAGTGTTTGGACGGCAAAACAGATGTCAGGACGTGTGTGGGTAAGATACTTTAGTTTGCCAACTAGCTGTCTGTAGAGGGAAGCATTTGGGAGAATGTCACCATCAGAATGATTGAGCTTTGTGTTTAATGGGAGAGGGGTGCAGACAGGAGTTGAAGGAGGGAGTTGTGATTCAGCAAGGAGCTCTGTAGTGAATTTAGATTGAGTGAGAGCCACACCCTTTGGAAGATGAGTTACCTCAATTCCCAAGAAATAGTGAAGCAACCTCAAATCCTTGATGCTGAACTGATCATTGAGAAGAGTCTTCAAACGAACAATAACATCAGCAGAGGAGCCAGTGATTAGAAGATCATCCACATAGATGGCAACAATGGTAATCTGAGAATGCAGCTTGTGAATAAATAGGGAATAATCATTCTTCGATTGAGTGAAACCCAATGTCATCAGAAAAGTGGTAAGTTTATGAAACCACTGACGAGAAGCTTGCTTCGGGCCATAGATGGACTTTCTGAGAAGACAAACTTGATTGTGTGGATTGGGAATTCCCTCTGGGACTGTCATATAAACCTCCTTATGAAGATCTCCATGTAAGAAAGCATTGTTGATATCCAGTTGGTGAAGAGGCCATTCCTTAGCAGAAGCAATGGAGATCAAGGTTCTGATTGTGGTCATTTTTACCACAGGTGATAAGGTATCATGATAATCAATGCCAGCTTGTTGGGTGAATCCCTTGGCCACCAGACGAGCCTTATATCATTCAAGAGATCCATCTGAATGCAGCTTTAGTTTGAAGACCCATTTGCAACCAATGGGCTTCTTTCCTGCAGGTAAAGGGACTAAACACCATGTGCCATTAGATTGTAAAGCTTCTATCTCTTTCCCCATTGCAGTGACCCAATTTGGATCCGTAGATGCTTTAGAGAATGATGTTGGTTCATGGTAAGAATGGGCAGTAGCAAGAAAGGCATGAAATGTTTGGGGTAATTGAAATGGAGCAATGAAGCCAGTAGTGATTGGTTCAGCAGGAGAATAAGTGCAGACATAGTCATTGAGGTGAGATGGTGGTATATGTGTTCTTGTGGATCGTCTGAGAGGGGGAGGAGGTGGTGGTGGTGGTGGATGATCAGCTGCTGGAACAGTAAGAGTGTGAATTTCATTTGAAATGTTAGGAAGTGGTGGTGGGAGAGGAGTGTTCTCAGAAGTGGATGGAGAAAGGTGATATGGAAAGTGAAATTCATGGAAAGTGACATCTCTTGTGATGAAAATTTGTTTTGTGTGAAGGTCCAAGACCTTGTAACCTTTCTTCCCAAAGGGGTATCCCAAAAACAAACATTTTGTGGCTCGTGGTTGGAATTTATCTCTATTTCTTATGGATGTGGAAGCAAAGCAAAGACAACCAAAAATCTTGATGAAATTATAGTCCGGGGTTTTGTGAAAGAGAAGCTCATAGGGAGAAGTGTTTTGTAAAGAGGGTAAAGGACTTCTGTTTATGAGAAAGGTGGCTGTAAGTATGCACTCTCCCCAGTACTGTAATGGCAAATTAGATTGAAAGAACAGTGCTCTAGCAACCTCTAAAAGATGCTTGTGTTTCCTTTCGAAAATTCCATTTTGTTGGGGTGTGTATGCACAAGATGTGTGATGTATAATGCCTTGTGAGTTGAAAAAGGAAGTTGTCAAATGATCACAAAATTCAGGAGCATTGTCTGATCTTATGCATTTGATTTTAGTGTGAAATTGAGTGGAAATCATGGAAACAAATGTTTTGAGGATAGTCAGAGCATCACTCTTGTGTGTCATCAAAAAGGTCCAGGTTGCTTTGCAATGGTCATCCACAATTGTAAGGAAATATCGAAAACCATCATGAGTGTGATGTTTGTAAGGTCCCCAAGTGTCTATATGGATAAGATCAAATGGGGCAACAACACGACTTTGTGAATGGGGAAAGGATTTCCTGTGTTGTTTAGCCTTTGGACAGATATCACAAATAGAATGAGACTTAAAATGAGTACCAACACTCTCAATGTATTGCACCTGATCATAAGAAAGATGTCCCATACGACAATGCCATAATTCACCAAAATTTGTCCTAGAATTATTACAAAAGGATTGCTCTAAAGCAGGCAAAACAGTGGTGGCATGTGATGCAAGATCTGAAGGAAGATAGTCTGGTTTGTCAAACACATAAAGTCCATTTGCTTCATGGCCAATCACTAATGGCTTGCTCATCGAAGGGGCCTGGATCAAACAAAGGTTTGGAGTAAAAATGATATTAGATGACAAGTCTTTTGTGAGTTTGTGAATGGAAAGGAGGTTATAATGGAAATCAGGAATGTGAAGAACATTGTGAAGTGTAAGGTTAGGTGTAAGAGCAATAGAACCAACATGTGATATGGTGGCATTTTTGTTATTTGGTAAGGTAATGGTGGTAGGAGTATGCATAGATTTAAAATCATGAAAGTAATGTAAATGTGGGGTGATGTGGTTAGTAGCTCCACTATCTAGGATCTAAGAAGAATCATTGAATGGAGAGAAAAGAGAGAAGGTTTTACCTGCTAAGAAGGCAGCATGAGAGAGTCCCTCATTTGGAGAATGTTTGCTGAGCAGGCTGATAAGCTGATCATACTGTTGCTGAGTAATGGGAGGTGAGGAGCTTGCGGGGTTTGACTCATTGATGCTCACATTTGCCATAGCAGAGGGTCCCTTTCCTGGTGGATATCCATGTAGCTTCCAGCATCTCTCAATCGAATGTCCACCTGTTTTGCAATGTGTGCAGTAGAATTTGCTCTTCCCTTTGCCTTAAGGAAAACCATGGATCTTCCAGCACTTGTCTATAGCATGCCCTTTCACTTTGCAGTGTTCATAGAAGCTTGTAGATCCAGTAGAAGGAGTACCATTGTTGGGGTAGCCATGTAACTTCCAGCAATTCTCCATGGTATGCCCTCCTATCTTGCAATGGTCACAAAATTTGGGTTTCTGAGGGTTGGTAGATGGGTTTCTCTGAACTGCAAATGCCATAGAATCTGTCTCAGGCTTGCCAATATTTCCGATCCCTCTTTGCTGCTCCTCTTGTAAGACTATTTGATAAACTCCATCCATATCTGGAGCAGGAGTCATCATGAGAATTGTGCCTCTCACAACATTATAGCTGTCATTGAGACCCATAAGAAAAGACACCACCTGCTGATCTTGAATAATTTTGTTCAAAACTGCTCTTGAACCACATTCACAGACAGTACTTTCAACAAGCAAGTTATATTCATCCCAAAGCTTCTTCATCTTAGTAAAATAGCTAGAAACAGAACTATTACCATGGCTTAGAGAACCAAGATCTCGCTGGACTTGGTAAATCCTTGTTCTGTTGGATTTCCCAAATCGTTTACCAAGTTCTTTCCAAAGTTGAACAGCAGTGCGACAATACAAAACCGACTCAGCTATTTCCTTTTCAACAGAATGGACTAACCAGGAAATCACCATGGAATTGCAGCGATCCCATTTGGTTGCAGCTTGAGCATCATTCGTCGGCCTTAAGCAGGTGCCTGTGATGAAGCCCAACTTGTTCTTTGCCGTGAGGGAGACTTCAACAGATCTCCTCCAATGGTTGTAATTTCTTTCATTCAAAAGGCTGGTCGAGAGGACATAGTTAGGATGGTCAGAATGATGAAGGTAAAGTTCACTCTCGGTTTCTGGGTTTGTAGGGACAATGTTTTGAGTGTTTTCTGGGATTGTAGCCATGGATATGCAGAATGCTTAATCAACGAAGCTCTGATACCATGTAACAAATTGAAAGCTTGAAATTGAATCTGGGTTTGTAAAGGAACTTTCGTATGAGTGATCAATGGAATGATCTGCAAATCAGAGTGGTGAAAAATGGGAGACAAAGAAGGGCAATTGTTCAGAATTCTTGCAGAGAGGAGGGTGGAGCATCCACCAAGTTCTGATCAGAGAAAATCATCTTTTGTATTTTGTCATTACTCTCTCAAGGTGGTTACAACACATGTTGAGGTATATATATAGGCAACATTACATAGCTGGCAAATAGAAAATCCCTATTTTACCCTTCTTGTTCTAACAGTTAATGTTCCCATGGTGCTAGACCACCCCCCTAGTTTTATCACTTCCCTTATTGATACAGACAGGGCTCTGTCCCCAGCGAATGATGCTCACGTCTTTACAGTAGTCGAATAAATGGGCAATAGCCCCCTTCTTGACCAAAAAAAAAACAATAAATCCATACTCTATATAGGTATATAAATAAATTGACTAATATATTGAAATGTGATAACTCAAGAATTAATAAGAATATTTAATTCAAATGTCAAAATAAAAATTAACTATAAGAAACAATGATTGTCAAAATAATATTTCTTTTTGAAATTTACGCTTATTGTACAATGTAGACATCTTAAACTTTTATTGAAATTTTTTTAAATATTTTTGGAGATAGATGCAAAACGTCATTAATTTTAAAAAGAAATTATTTTTGCACCTGTATATATTAATATAAATTAAAAAAAATACTTTATACATATTATTTTTGTTGTAAACAAATATATATTAATATAGTATTATATAGATATATAGAATGACGTTCAATCTTAAATGAATCAAAATCCCGAGGCATGGGTATTACACTAGTTTCAACTATTTGAGGAGCATCATACACAGATTTATAGTAAGTATGGGGCTAGGTAAAAAAATGACTAAAATTATAAACAAGTTGAAATTGAAAAATTGTGTGAAATAAAGATTAAAAGATTATGAAATAATATAAACGATCTGTATGCGACGTAAAAGAGTTTATTTGTAAAAAAAAGTGAGGTTTATTTTGTTATCATTAGGGGTATTATGATAATTTCAAACCAAATACACTAAAAATACTAAAAAATGCTATCACAAATAGCTTTATTTAAACACCAATTTTAATTAAATTAGGTCAAATTGGGTAGTTATACCCTTTTTAAGTTTTTTTTGGGTACATGTACCCTTGAAGATTTTGTTTTTATTATGACAGATTTACCCTTGATTTGATTGTAACAACTAATCGTAGAATCTCTAATCAATTCTAATTCCATTGACGCTCATCATATTCCATCGACGCTTGTTCTTTTCCATTCCTCTCTTCAATTAAGTGACGCTCCTTCTAATTCCATTGATGCTCATCCCATTCCATCAACACTCGTTCTTTTCCATTCCTCTCTTCAATTAAGTGACACTCAGGGAATTTTCAAAAAAGAACTCATCATCACCGTTTGTAATTTCCAAAAAAGAACGACGATGTAGGGTAGATGAAGGAACGACGATGTAGGATAGATGAAAGCTTCAGAGAATCAATATCTTACCTACCTACTGTATTCGCTTCCTATAGTTATGGAAAATAATTTAGGTTACAATAATTGTTATCTATTTTTACAATAACTATATGCTACTTTAATTGATACCTTTCATTACAAGAATTTGGCCATTACAGGAAATCATTTATTACAATAATTGTATGCTACTATATATAGTTGGTTATAGTAATGCGTACAAGAATTCGTTCATTACAGTAAATCATTCATTATAAGAATTGTATGCTATTGTAGTTGGTTATAGTGATTTCTTGTAATTCAACTCTACAAGACAAATGTGGGTATAGTAATGGGTAGAAGATCGATCTCATTCATTACAAGAATTGATTACATGAATATTATTGTATTACAAGAATGCGATTTCTTGTAAGTAACGAATGACATTGTATTACATGAATGATTAATGTAATGTTTACTTTTATTGTAATATATATTGTTGGATTGTATGTGGAACGTTACCTGTAACCTGGAAAATTCTTAAAGTGGTAACCTTTAAATTCTCCGTTGATACTAATACCTTCATCCACCAATCCGTCTGTAGTAATCTAACTGAGTAGTTTTTAAAAGGATAAAGTTTGTTAAAAATATCTTCATCCATCAATCCTTTTAAAAACGGATAAAAAAAAAATTTTAGGATAAAATTTGATTTGTTAAAATATCTTCATCATTAACCATTTAAAAAAATGATAAAAATTGATTTTAAGGGTAAATATGTAATATTCATTTTAAAAAGGTACAATTATCTAAAATAAAATTAAAGAAGTACAATTACTTAAAAAAAAAAAAACTTAAAAGGGGTATATTCCACCCTTCCTCGTTAAATTAAGTCACATACACAACTTATATTTTAACCCCTTCATTTTACTAATTAACAACTACTTGAACTTAAATCCTTGATTGGACTCCAAACGGATAACGTACTATTTCTTCTTTTCTTTTTTCTTTTTTCTTTTTTTGATTAGGACATACTATTTCTTCTAGATTTTTTTTTTTGGTGGGATACCACTTATATTGGTGGTTGAATAGATCGGAAAAAAGTGAAAAACGGAAATCCAATTCTCAACCAGGTCTATTTCGTAGGAAGCACCCGAATTCTAATTTTTAATTAGGAATGTTGTACTGTACGTGGCAATTACTTGAGCTAGAACGTGTGGGCTCCGCAAGTGGCTGTGTAAGTGTGTAATCGCTTAAAGTCAAGTGTGACTTTTGCAATAGTTAAGCTAAGGTCAACCCTAGGCTATTTCTATATATTGTAGTATTGATCGAGCCTGTGAAGCTGGGAGTAACCTAAAATGGGGGTGAATCGTAGGGTTTGCTTCGTGGTGGCCAAACTCCATGCTCAGAGCAAGGATGAGTCAGCTGATCCGGCGGCCGATGACACCTCTGTGAACATATGGAAATTGGAGGAAACCTTGGCTTCAGATCGGGAGTTGTCGGAGGTAGCCTCGACCTCGGCTGATCATCTACCTCGCAGCCCTCGCAGCCCGTTAGACCTAACCTCAGACGACGACGACCCACCTCAGCACAGCCGCTGCGAGTTGGTACCATATAGGGGGGGATCGGAGGAAGAGGTAGCCCCCCCGGCATCGACCCCCACTCCTAGTGGCAGGGAGTCGGAACTAGCAGTGGACTCAACTGGGCATAGCAGCGCCCCGTACTCCTCTCCGACTCCGAGTAGCATACCTCAGCTGTCGTCTGACCTAGCTTCGGCCTCCACTCCGCATAGTAGCGAGTCGGAACTAGCCGCCTGTCATCTTAATGAAGCGGCTCCTGTTGAAGAAGAAGTTATTCTTCGCAATCCTAGCCTCATCCGACGCAGCGGCCAAGATCAAGTACTACACCTAGACGGGGCTGATTTGGAGTATGTAGATCCAATGATTTATGAGCTTTTCACCCAGAATCCCCACCCAATCCCGACAGTAACCTGGATGACTACTACATTGGTTCAGCCCCCAGCCCCCAGCTTTCAAATCAATCCTCCCCAACAACCTAGGATCACTAGCAATGGCAGCGGAGATGATCAATTGGGGATCGCCATCACGAGTATTGCGCATGCGGCAGTGCACCGAAATGAAGACCCGGGCAGGGTTGTTGTTATGGGGTTAGTAGGTCCGCTGACTCTCGGGATGATGACCATGAATACCCGCCCAAGCCCGACTGTGACAAACCTTGGCTTGATTTCGACGCTCATCGGGTTCACTGCTATATGGAACGGGTGGCGGCTTAGGAATGATTATCCAAGATCTGCTAACAGGATGCATCAGTTAGGGGAGGCTCTTGTGTTGGCCTCCTTCTTCGGCCTCCTTTCGACGTATCTCCCTCCGAGCTTAGCTTGGCTGCCATGGCTTTGCTGGGCTCTCGCCATTGCACCCTTCGCCCACACATTTTCTACCGACCACCAGTCACGTACGGCTTCCGGTCCTGAATAAATACAACCGTGTACGGTTTTTACTTTTTATTTTTTTTTATTTTTTATTTTTAATAAGGTAAATCTTTGGTTGGGCGGATCCTCTCCCCTTATATTAGGAGACCTAATAAATAAATCTTCATCGTCCAAATAATTCAATGGTCAAAATTTTTCAATCTTTTTATTAAAAAAAGCGAAACTAATTAAAATAACCCAACCTTTAAGGGGGTGTTAAAAATATATCTCCACCTTTCAAATGTAAAATAAATATCCCGATCTTTGTAGATGATGTTAAAATAATATCACAACAATTTTATCTACAAAAAAAATGATGACATGGCAAAGAAAAAAATTTATAAAAGGCAAAACTAATAAAAAAAATCAGCATTTAATATGATTTTGTCAAACCATGGTTCGTTAATTTTTTTTTAAAATCAAAACCCGGTTTTCTAAAACCACTAATCAACATTCTTTTTTGTTTCCTTTTTATTTAGGGAAAGAAATAAACATCTTGACCCATAATCAACAACGGCTTCCCTCGATATCCTTGAACCCTAGCCTATTCATGCACCTACTTCACTATGATTGATCTCCTTGAACCATAATCTTCATTGTCTTGAATCATATAGTTGCTTCTCTATGCCCGCCTCTCTTATAGATTTACTAGTGCAATTTTTGTCTTCTTCGAGGTCTCATGTTGTCTTTGCCTACCACAGGTACGCTCCTCAATTTTTCCTCTTCACCTCTTGCTACTAAGGATTCTGTTTGAGAAAAACAACCATGATCTAATCTGTAAAACTGCCAAGAAAAACATTATCATGAGTTTGTATATGAACTTGTCTTTGAGATGGTGAAAAAACAGAGTGAATTAGAAAAAAAAAGACTTATAAAAGGAGACATTTTTAATGTATCTCAACTGGACAGTATGGCAAGTAGAAAGACAAAAGTAATCACGACTCTCTCATTTAGATAGACCACAAATGTAATGATTCATTATTACTGTATTATTTTGCATTCTTTTGTAAGAGTACTATGTATTGATGTTATTTTGTTGTGTTTCTCTTTTTCCATGGTTAATTGAAAACTATAATCAATGGATTTGAAGAGATGAGCCAAGAGCACCATTTAGATCATTCCATGGAAGATGTAGTGTACAAGGATGATGAGAATGCTTTGGATAGGGTTGGTGGGGATTACCCAGAGCTATTTGAGGATTCTGAGTTGGAAGAAGATCCAACATATATTGCTGTTGCTGATGATGCCAATAGCTCTGATAATTCCATTGAGAAAAAGAGTAATATAAGTGGGGGTGAATCAAGTGAAGATGATGAAGAATGGCTTATGAGTAGGCAAAATATTATAGATCTTGAGAAAAACGAGGTTGAAAATTATGATCTTCAGCAACACTGCTCATTGGGCAATGGCACTCTTCAAGAATATTGCTTAATAGAAAGCGATGATGAATATCTTCTAACACTACCTAGAAGTGATGAAGACGACGATAACTCTAAAAGAGAAAGGGTGGCATTCAAAGTTGAGAGTGAGGCAAATTTGAAGAGGCTTGTATGGAGAGTTGGAATGAAGTTCTCTGCGCCTGAAATTTTTAAGGAACAAGTGATTAGGTATGGTGCTTATGCAGGATATTGTATTAGATGGACTAAAAATGCAAAGAATGAGAAATTGGCTGCAAGGTGCAAGCAAGGTTGTCCCTGGAAGATATATGCTTCTTGGGATGGAAAGCGAGAATCATTTGTTGTGAAGTCAGTGCATTCTACTCATACTTGTGACAGACAAGATTTTGAGAATGTTCAAGTGAGCCCAAGATTTTTAGCAAAGTTTTACATGGAGAAATATAAGAAAAATCCTGGCTGGTCCAGAAAATCATTACAAGAAGAAGTATTGTTGAAGTTTGGTAAGAGAATCAAAAGGCATGCATGCTATGTTGTGAAGAAATATGCATTTGAGGCTATCTATGGTTCAATCTCAGAACATTACAAGAAACTTGGCTCGTACATGGCTGAATTAGAAAGAGCTGACAATGGCATACATATTGAATTAGTTACTGAGAAGAGAGGAATTCCAAGGGCACCGGATATTTTTAAGCGAATGTATATCAGTTTTCCTGCACTAAGAGAGGGATTTTCTAGAGGATGTTGACCACTCATGTGTCTAGATGGATGCTTCTTAAAGACCTACTTAGGAGGCATATTGTTATGTGCAATAGGGAGAGATGGAAACAATCAAATGTTTCCAATTGCATGGGCTGTGGTGGAGGCAGAAAACAGTAGCTCATGAAGTTGGTTTTTAGATATCCTAAAAAGGGAGTTACCTGGATTCGGTGACGGAAATTGCACAGTGTCTTCGGATCAACAAAAGGTATAAATATCCACCCTAATTATGAGAAGTCTATTGTTTTTTAAATTATAACTTGTCATGAATTAAAAGCATATGTATGTGTTTTCCTCCACAAAAATGAGTATTTATGTGTGTTATGCAGGGGCTTTGCAATGCTGTGAAGGAGCATTTCCCAAATGTGGAGCATAGGAACTGTGCCAGACATATCTTTGCAAATTGGCATAAAAAAAACAAAGGAGATGAGCTGAAGATGCATTTTTGGAGGGCTGCAAGAGCTTACACAAAGGCAGACTATGAAGCTGCACTTGCTGAGATGGGAAAGGTAAGCAAGAGTGCTGTAACAGATTTTGTACAGAAGGACCCAAGCCACTTTTGTAGATCTCATTTGAAGATCGGAAGCAAGAGTGAGGTAATTGTGAACAACTTGGCAGAGACATTTAATGGTTTTATTCTAGAGGAAAAGGGGAAACCACTAATCGACATGCTAGGTGGCATTATGTTGCGACTTATGGAAAGGTTGTGGGATAAAAGCCTTCTGATGAGAAACAATAAAGTGGGTGATTTATGTCCTAAAATTAGAGTGAAGCTGGACAAAGAAAAGGTAGATGCAAGAGAGTGTGCAAGCATTCGAGCAAGTGAAGCTGAGTTTCAAGTTACCCATAAAATGGACATGTTTAGTGTGAACATAGTGGAGAGGAGTTGTTCATGTAGGAAATGGGATCTTACTGGAATTCCATGTTGTCATGCCATATCCTCCCTAAATAGCATCAGGGTGGAACCTGAAAGAGTTGTGCATGAATGGTTCAAGAAGGAGATGTACGAGCAGGCTTACAAGGGGTCAATTAGAACAATTCGCGGCGAGAAACATTGGCCCAAGGTAGCTCAAGATTTGGATCCTCCTAAAATTAAGGTTCCAACAGGCAGGCCAAAAAAAAATAGGAAGAAGGATGCATGTGAAAGATTTGATAAAAAAGGCAAATTGTCAAAGCATGGTATTCAAATGACATGCACAATATGCCAAGGAAAGAACCATAACAAGAGGTCCTGCCCTCAAAAGAATAACATATCCTTAACTTCAGTTCAAGCTCTTCAAGTTGTAAGTTGTCCTTGAATTAGGTTTTTTTTAATGTATAAAACATGATACCAAATGCATTAATTGTTATTGGATGTAGGCGAAACCAAGGGGAAGACCACGAAAGGATGGTGCCCCTCCTAAGAAGGCAAGTGAGACTTCTCAAGTTGACCCAAACCAACCAAAAAGGAAAAGAGGCCGGCCTCAAAAGGTGGTACCAACTAGTGTTCCAACTGGGCGAGGGATTTACATTGTTGAAAATGAAAGGAGGACTTATGTTAACGTGAGTATAAAAAATTTACATTCTTCACAATTCATTTTCTTGTCATCGACATTTTTTTTTTTACACTTTTAAATACCTCCCTGCAGCCGGGTCAACTAGGTGGTTATGTCTTATCACAATCAGAAGGAGCTCCTAGACCATCTTAAACTTCTAAGTAAGGTATCAAGGATCAGGAATGTTTATGCTAATGAGTAATGACTCTTGTGTCAAGAATACTTTATGTCAAATGGAGTGTTCTTAGATAACATTATTCGTTATTTGATATATTTTGGATGCATGTAGGATGATGTGAAGTCACTGGATATTTATTTGCGTACATTTAATAAGATCCTATAGTACAATAACTATTGCACCGTGTGCCTTATTTGGGTCCATAACTTAACAATAACGGGAGAATCATTGAAAATAGGATCAAAGGTCTTACTTGTAACTCCAATCATGTTCTGTTTTGGGGGCATAAGAGAGGACCAAAGCAGAGAAGGAGTTCATCCATCAAGATCGCAGTGCATGGTTTCTTTGAAATAATACGCTTCCTGACTTCCTGTATGACAGAAAGGCAACAAGTATATCTCTTCAATATATAGGTTAAATAGTTTGCTGGAGAAACTTTAGCTTCTCACAAAAAAGAAAAAAGAGAAACTTTTTGCTCAGTTGATAATGAGAGGAAATGATCTTTATTCATCTCAATTAAAATAAAAATTTCAAGGACTAAATATAATCAATCCTACTTCGTGAATGTCTTTCAACCTGAGCTTCAACCCAGAATAAAAATAATCATATGGTAAAAGCCAAGAATAAAAATAACAAGGCATTAATGAAAAGTTGAGTATATAACAAGGCATAAATATAATTAGAGGCTTCACCTAAAGAAAATATAACAAGGCATAAATATAATCATATGGTAAAAGCCAAGAATAAAAAT
Source organism: Persicaria tinctoria (assembly GCA_037127255.1). Lineage (NCBI taxonomy): Eukaryota > Viridiplantae > Streptophyta > Magnoliopsida > Caryophyllales > Polygonaceae > Persicaria > Persicaria tinctoria. The sequence goes on from JBANSL010000014.1 coordinate 2,416,935, forward strand.
AACAGCATTAATGAAAAGTTGAGTATCAAATGATTAGAGAAATGTGTACTTGTGTACTGAGTCTATATGTCATGAGATCAAATGCTCCATCAGGAGGAATGAAAGATATTGTCCTATCATTTTCAAAATGAGCTAAGCGGGCACACCTGATCATCAAAGGGGGCATTATCATTTTAGTTCATTAAACAAGAAGAATAAAATGAAAAAATTATACAGAGTATCATTTTACCAAATTAATAAATTAGAATCAAAAGCACTTACTGATGAAACTTGATGTCATCTAGATCAATAGCCTTCCCTTTTGTTGTCCGTCCTTGTGCCTCCAATAGCACTCTATTATTCAATCCTAGCTTACACTCAGGCATACCACTACAACAAATAACAGAACAACACTTACTTTAGAGGGCTCCAAGCTAAGATAAGGAGGAAACAAGTTCAACATTAAAGAACAGACACTTCAGCTTTACAAAATTTTACCACCAAACTAAACTTATCATCATGCAAATCAAGAGACCAATAAAAAATTACAGACTCAAATCAGCCAAGGAAACCAATTAATGCGGACAATGAATTCCCGCATAAGCATAGTCTACCGCCATGCCTCGGAAAAAAGCTTGTTTCTTTTGGCCACAGCATCAGGTAAAACTACACAGGCCACTACTACAAATATTTAAAGGTCAGTTATAGACCCAGCCCTTCCACCAAAAAAAATAGACAACCCCACCTATAGAGACAAAATGGAAACTATTAGCCCTCAAACCGATGTCAGAAATATTTCAGCAAGTGCTAGCTTGAACCCTAGCCAAGGCAAATCAACCAAACCAAGAGAAATGAAAGATTTGAATGAATTGAGAAATGAGTTGCAGCCAAGAATAATGAACACATACATATATAGTTACAATCTTAACTGATTTCATCGGAAACAAGCAATTAAAGAGTAGATTAGCACCGACAACTAGGTTGCAGGGAGGTGAAAAATGACCATCTCAGAGAAAGCAAGAAAGGAGTAGAGATGAAAAAATGGAACAAATTCATAAACGAAGACTAGAAATTACCTGGAAGGAAAGGAGACAGATTGAGAAGCTTCGATTTGGGGCTTCGAATTGGAAGAAGAACCCCATCCTCGATATGAAATGAGGAAGAAGGAGAAAGAACAAATTGGAGTTGATGTCTGAAAGAACCCCCGGGAATTGTAGGAGAGAGGGAATTTTATTTTTATTTTTGGCGTGAGAGACTAATTAAAAAGGGTTTAGAAAACCGGGTTTTGATTTAAAAAAAACTAACGAACCCATGGTTTTGCAAAATGCTGATTTTTTTTATTAGTTTTGCCTTTTATAAATTTTTTTCTTTGCCATGTCATCATTTTTTTTGTAGATAAAATTGTTGTAATATTATTTTAACACAACCTACAAAGATCGGGATATTTATTTTACATTTGAAAGGTTGACATATATTTTTAACACCCCCTTAAAGGTTGGGTTATTTTAATTAGTTTCGCCTTAAAAAAACAAATCCACCTATAACCCACGTCTTCTTCCCCCATTTGCAGATTTCCAGCCAACCACCATATTGTTGTCGTCGCCGCTCTCCCGTCCACCTCCTTGCTGCACCACCCTCACCGCCGTCCATCCGCCCCTCAGTCGTCACAAACGATTGATTGCCAGGCGGTGCCGAATCGAGAGCCTCGAACCAATAGAGCCTTGGCTTGTGTCTGTGATCCTCTTTTTCCTTATCCTTGGTGGCGGCGCCGTTGCTTGATCGACAATGTTCGATGCGGATTCAAATTCAGGGAGAAAGGAAAAAGAGAAATCCGAGCGAGACGCCGGAAAAGGAGAATGATTGAGGCGGGAGGGATACTTGGGCAATTAGTAATCACTGATAGTTTTTTCCGATATTTGTCATTGAGTTCCTGGTCCGGCCTAAATCAAAATTTAGGATACATGAGCATAGTTTTGTGTGTGTTGATTGAATTTGAAAATTGAACAATTGGCTTAAATGCTCTCCCTCCGCAAACCTCTTTGGAGCTGACTTTAGGGATGCCATTGAAGCTCTTGGTACTGCATTCAAGGGCCAGTTCCAGTTTTCGGATGTTAGGAAAGAAGATGTGGGAGATTTGTTTTTCTTTTTTTTTTTATATATATATATAAATCAAAGAGATTGGAAAATCTTGACCATTGAATTATTTGGACGGTGGAGATTTACTTATTAGGTCTCCTAATCTAAGGAGAGGATCCAGTTTCGTCGTTTTTAGGGTAATTAAGGTGGCACTAGTACAAAACACCAAGGGTTTTGTTGCCTCGGGATTTATTAGCCAAGGGTCAATTATCTCTTGTGGTGTCTTAAACATTGGTGGTTTGTTAGCTGTGCAATGCACATTCTTTGTATCTCGTTCACTGGTTTTCCTAATTGACGAGTGTTGAGTCTATCTTGATGGTATATTATATGTATTTGATGTTATATTATATGTATGATGAAAGACAAAGAAATGTAGTATTTATTTTATACAAATATCAATTAGATTATTTATTGGGATTTATATTTAATTATTTGTTGAAGATTTTGTGCAGGATTTAGTTTGGTTATTGAAGATTTGGGGTTGACTTTCTAAAAGCTTCTTTGACGATTCTATGGAGCAATCTTCAAATTCAAAAGGTTGATGGTTTGTTGAGATTTTTAAGAGATTTGGTTGAACCAATCTCCAAGTTGTCTTCAACGTTTTAAAACAAACCATCAAGACCAAAATAGTTTCAAGACCTTACTGTTTGAGCTGAAAGCCAAAACCATGGTTTCCAGGTTTTGGTAAGGCCTTACCGGCACTGGTAAGACCTTACCAATAGTGGCCTCAGGAATTACATGAGCTTGGAATTGAAAGGCTCGGACTTAATGTATTGGGCCTATTTTTACTCATGCCTGCAATTCTAGCTCGAAAGGTGTAACATCTTATTGGGCCTATTTGATGGGCCTATTCTAGAATTCAATTACGGAATTGATATATTGGGTTTTAAATTCTATATGTATATTTTATCTAATCCATATCTACTAGTTTGTTGCTGAGATTTTGTAGGGATTTGGTTGAATAATTATTCAGCCTTTTCATCTTTTCAAGTAATCAAATCCCTGCATATCCGAGTAAAGCTTTTGGAACGCAGTTTGAATTGCCGGTTGTTCTCCCCGTATATCAAGCAACGTCTTCAAGGATTCAAACGTTAAAATCATTTCAAACTCGGACGAGCCAGCCTATATAAGGAGAAGTAGAAGATTGCAGAATATACACGACTACAAGCGCATAACGTCTCCCTACTATCTCGTCTCCTGCAACACCAATCGATCTCGCATCTCTCCATTGGTTTAAGTGCTTTATTTCTTTGAGAGTTTGTGAGATTTACATTGAGCTTTATCGTACAATTCATTCTAGGTTATACTAAGGGTACATCTCTACCCAAACGTATAGATACTTCGGTATCGGTAGGACTTTGTTTCACTAGAGTGTTTGGGTTGCTAGATAGGAAGTAGTCTAGAAGAGGGAAGATCTTCTAGAGGTTGTATCTAGGGCTCATAAGATAAAGTGAAATAAAGTTGTTGAATCCTACGGGTTGGATAACCCTAGGCGGGGACGTAGGCGGTTGTGCCGAACCTCGTTAACAAGTATCGTGTGCTTTACTTTCTGCGCTTTATCATTATTGTTTTCGTTTGCTTTGTTTGCTATTTGTTTTTGTGCTTAACTTGCTTCTGTTTTACAGATAAAATCTTACTTCTGGCTGGTAAGATCTTACCAGTTTCAGCATTTGCGAAAAGTTTGCATACTCTATTCTTCTCCCCTAGAGTATTTGTTTACCTTTTATCTGCCTATTCCGCACTTCAACAAGTATAGTTTATTAGTACAAACATTACATTTTACCCCGTTATCTAATAGTCTAGATATAAAATATTCGAGTTATAACATGTTTTAAAGTGGTAAATATGTATTTTATTTTATTTTTTAAAACTAAAAATAGTATAACCCCCGATCTATAATTAACACACACCCGGGCTATTATTTATTGAGATTTTCAATAATGTAACAAATAACCCGACGATAAAAAATCCTAGTTATTATTTAAATCTAATAGCCCGGGCGTTTAATCAAACCCTCCATTATATTGTCTCTCTCTTTGGTTAACTAGTTCTTGGTTTTTACAACAATCGAGATCGATCTCCATGAAGGGCCACCACTCGACGAGAGCTGAAAATTTGTCCCTAATTCTTGGGTTATTTCCCCTTATTCACATCTTCTTACTCGACGCAAGGATATTCTATGGGGTAGAGAACGACATCGTACAGCATGAAATTCAAGCATAGGTCTCAAACATGATCGATTAGGAATCTAGCTATTGATCCTATGATATGTGGATTTATGTGCTTGGAACTGTAGAGGTCTATGGGGAATATATGGATAGATATTGACACCTTCTAAAAAACAATCGTATCAACGCATTTACTCTAATTGAAACAAAGTCAGATAAACGGACCAAAGACGTGCACATAACTTCGGGGGCTCGCAATGGCATTTCTGGTGGAAGCTAGATGGAGTCGGAGAATTGGAGACGCTTGAGGAGGCACCTGCAGATTTGCCACTATGCTAGTAATGGATTAATCCCAACATATATGGGTTCATAATTATTATTTGTGAAAGATTCATATATATATATATATATATATATATATATATATATATATATATATATATATATATATATATATATATAGATGATGTATCCATAAAGAGGGCTTGCTCATTAATGGGTTTGAGGGGAGTTCACCATTTGTTTTGTTGTTGTTCCATTGACTACTTTTATTCATAATCCAGAGGTTGAAAGAAACAGATCGATGATGCACTTGATTACTTCATCATCATAATGAGAAGCAACAATATATTTATATATAGTTATTATACAAGTCCAAAAAAAAAAAAGGACGCTTTTGAATTGACTCGAACAAGTTTTACAGTATGTGGGGCTAGAAGATAAGCCACAAAAAGTTAAATTTACGTAAGATAAAATATCCTAAAAAATGAAAAACTTATAACTTACATAAAAAGGAATAAAAATAGAAAAACTCTCATTTATTGGATAAAAAAACCCTTCTAATCTAAAGGGCTATTTCTAACCTATCTTTTTATTTATTGACACTTAAATCTGTTTTTTGACTGAATAAGTCGAAGTCTCGAATTAGCTGTATTGAATCTCATTTATTAGCATCAATAATCAATAATAATTAAATTAAAAGTTAATTCGAGACTCTCCCCTTCAACACAACAACACATCGATGGAACTATTGACGTTGAAGACTAATTCATACTAATTAATTAGTCCAGACTCTAATAAACACAATCACGACAACGTCCGGTGATCGGGAATTGTTTCCGAGCGCAATCTTGGGTTCGATTTATTGCTCGAAAAACAAGACTAAGATTTAGCCACCCTTTCCCTGTCGTTGAGATTGCACAACATTTGTGTGGGATCGATACCGCTGTGTTAGGGTAATTCATATTTAAAGGATGGTGAATTGAGTGGACTTGAAATATTCACATTTGGGTAGATATCGGGCTGAATTTGTGGGTGGGTTATATATGGCCCAAAATGATACTAAAATTGAAGACAAAAGCTTCCTAGTTCTAGCTGGAACACTCCCGAATTTGGTGGAATTTAAGCCTTATGATTGGTGAATGTATAAACTAGAAAAATCTAGATATGTGTGTGTGAATTGTGTAGGTCGGTGGTGATGTAACCGACTATAGCTAGTATAAATAGAGGAGGGAGTGCGTAGTGTACTGACGTGTGTGAAAGTTGTAAAGAGTGAGACAAGTGAGTGAAGTCAAGTTGATTAGTGTTTGGAGTTGTGAGTCGAGTGAATCCTCACAAGTGAGTTTGTGAGTGTAAGTTGGTTAGAGTGTGAGTGGTACATCTCGAGTGTTGTGTTGGTGAGTGAGAGTCTTGTATCGAGTGAGTTGTACAAAATATTTTTGTACATTAATACAAGTCCTCATTTGTAAGATAGTCGGTCCATCCAAGTCACACGAGATCGAGTGTTAGCTACCCGATTTTCCCCAACACGCTGTCAGGTAAATATTTCATGGAAAAATAAAAAGGATTTGAGTACATGCAATGTATCTATATACATATATTAAAACCTCCAGGATCACAAACTTACATGATTGTATTTATTTAGACGTGTCTCTTTTTTTTTTTGGCGAAAAATCAGGAGCAAGCTCTCGATAGAAATTACGAAAAAGAACGAAAGTTTAGGCGACACAATAATAGAGAGGGGAGTAGCCCTTCCCCTTACATCATCCTCAATAAGTGAAATAGAGCCCTGGGGTGGGTTCGGGACCAAATGAATACCTAAAGGCCACGAGTGAGCAGCCCGAGCGAGGGAGTAGGCGACAAAGTTCGCTTCCCTGAAGACATGTCGGAGATGGATCTCCCATTCCCGATTTATATAGCCATGGCATCTATATGCCAAGCTCGACATGAGGTGGGTGCCGTCAACTCCTCCTTGAATCAGATCCAAAGCCGAACGGGAGTCCGTTTCAAGGATGACCTTCCAAAAGCCACAGTCCCAACCTAATTTCAAACTCTCCAAAATACCCTAGATTTCGGCCATTAACACTGAGCCAGCACCAATCCGCATCACCAGCCCCGTAATCCAAGGTCCTTCCTCATCACGTATAGCACTGCCCGCAGTCGCCATGCCTGTACCGTCCACCGAGCCATCCAAATTCACCTTCACCCAGCCGGCAGGGGGTTTCTCCCATCGAACTAGCGTGTCGCTTCCATGGTTCTGCACCTTCTGAGCTTTCCTAGTCTTCCATGCCTCCATATAGTCCTTCGTTTGCTTGACAATGAAACTCGACTTGTTCTCCATCCACACCACTTCGTTGAAAGCCCGGCTGTTTCTCCACTTCCAAAGCCACCACAACGTGTTGGCAAAGACGCAGCCCCACTCCAACTCCTGGTCGACCTCGTCTCTCGACATAAGATTGCTTCTAATCCAACCTGCAAACGGGCCATTAAGAAAGCCATTACAATTCAAAGGTAAAGGCATGGATCTCCAAATTTCAGAAGCATATGAGCACTCCCTGAATAAATGGCTTAGGGACTCCATTTCCCCATTGCAGGATGTGCACCCAGGGTCCTGGGTCAAATGCCGGCGGTGCCGCTCCTCATTGGTGAGGATAACACCCCGCAACACCAACCAAATGAAGCTTCTAACCCTCTCCGAAATCTTGAGTTTCCATATCCTGTCAAATATAATAGAATCAACACAGCAAAACCCATTAGAGTTAGTTATCTTTTCATAGGTTGATTTTACAGTGAACTTTCCAGCCGGCGTCCCCCTCCAAGATAATCTGTCCGGGCCTCCTTCGTTGTCCACCACACACGACGCCATCTTCAGCATAACATCAGTCAGTAGTAGCTCCCCCAACTCCTCCCACTTCCAACCTCTTCCCTCCCCCAGTATGAATGCACCCTTCTGTCTAAGACTTCCTCCTCCACTTCTCTGATCGCACTCTGCTGCAAACATTCCTCCCCCACCCAGCAGTCCTTCCAGAATCGGATCCCAACACCATCCCCAATATTCCACCAGATCCCACCAATAAGTACTCCTTCCATTCCCTTTCTTATCGCTCCCCACACTGCAGACCCCCCCCCTGGGCAGTTGCCACATTGTTGCGCGCGTATTTAGCATGAAGAATGGCATCCCAGAGACTCTCCCCTTTGTCAACCAGAAACCGCCAAACGAGCTTCCCCACAATAGTAAGGTTTAGATCATTCATCGCTTTTAATCCCAATCCTCCAGCTCTTTTAGGTCTGCACATATCATTCCAAGCTACCAGATGAATCATCCGACGATTCTCAGTATCGCCCCAAATAAAATTACGACAGATTTTATCAATTTTATCGCAAATAGATCTGGCCATAATCACTGTGGCCATCGAGTACACCGGTATAGAAGATAATACCAATTTTGTTAATGTGACCCGTCCCGCAAAGCTCAGGTGCCTCCCCTTCCAGCCCGTCAACTTGCCATTGATTTTTTCCACAATCGGAGTAAAGGTGTCAGCATTTACCCTTCTGTGGAGGACTGGCATCCCGAGATAACTCCCAAGGTTGGTCGTTACTTCAAAGCCACATTCTGCTTGTAAATCAGCAATGACACCATCACTGACATTAGAGGAGACAAACAGTTTCGATTTTGCATTGCTGATGCGTTGTCCAGAGCTACGGCAAAACACCTCCAAAATCTGTTTCACAATGCGGAGTTGCTCAACAGAAGCTTCAGCCGTAAGAATAAGGTCATCAGCGAACAACACATGGGAAATCTTAGGGCCAGCACGCGAGACATTGATGGGGTTCCAATCTGCCCTTCCGACAGCCCCATTGATCATTTGGCTCAACCGCTCGATACACAACACGAACAAATAGGGACTGAGCGGGTCGCCTTGGCGAATACCGCGCGTAGGTCTGAAATCTTGCGTCATCTCCCCATTGATCAAAACCCTTGTATTCACGGTGCAAACACACTCCATGATCCATCTAACCCAAATCTCGGGGAACCCGGCATCAACAATAGTATCTTTAATAAAGTCCCATCGAAGCCGATCATACGCCTTCTCCAAATCAATTTTCAGAACCATCCACCCTTTCCTCCCTTTCTTCTTCCTCATGGAATGAACAATTTCTCGTACAATGACAATGTTGTCGGTAATAAGCCTACCAGGGACAAAGCTGCCCTGCATAGGGCTAATGAGATTCGGCAAGAGTTCACGAACCCGGTTAGCCATCACCTTCGTAATGGTTTTGTAAAGAACATTGCATAGACTAATAGGCCGAAACTGAGCCACCATCTCCGGCCGAGCAACCTTAGCAAGCAACACGATTAGCGTCTCATTCATCCCAGAGGGAAGACTAGTCGTAGCAAAGAAACTCTTAACGAAATCAATCACCGTAGGCCCTGTAGTATTCCAACATTTCTGAAAGAATATAGCTTGAAACCCGTCAATCCCTAGAGCTTTATACGCTCCCATATCTTTGATAGCTCTATGAATATTAGCGTCCGTAAACGGCCTCTGCAGATTCTCCCAACTACCGACAGGGGGCTGAGGGAACTCGCCCCTACCAGTCTCGAAAGGAACCTTCACCACATCAGGCAACGAATACAGCTCCTTGAAGAAATTGGTGATCTCGTCCTCGATCTCCTTGTTGTCCACAATATCCTCTCCATTGCTACCCTTCAACAGTTGGATGCGATTCCTTTTCCGGCGGATGACGGTCGACATATGAAAAAAGGAAGTGTTCCTATCACCTGCCCTTAACCAATCCTCCCTGGACTTTTGAAACCAGAATGTTTCCTCCTGCCTCAACATGTCATCAAGCCCATTCTCCAGCCTAATCTCATGTTCAATCAATTGATCATTCGGATCTCTTTCCAGCGCCTTTTTAATCTTCTTGAGCTCGGCCTCCAAGTTACTTTTCCTCTCAAAAATGTTGTCGAATACCTCTTTGTTCCATTTGACTAAGCAGCCCCAAAGGTACTCCAGAGCAGCACTAGCATCACAGTCCGTTCTCCACGAATCCTTGACCAACTCCTTAAACTCCGAGTGAGAAAACCACGCAGCTTGAAACCTGAACGAACGCCTATTCCTGTTGAGTTGAATCGGAGCATCAAGCTGCAACAGGAGAGGGGTGTGGTCAGAACCATAATTGGGTAAATGTTTAACAAGGGCCTCAGGCCACCCCAACCGAGCTACGGAGTTGCACAACACCCTATCCAGTCTCTTAGCCACATACGTTTCTGCAGACAGACCTCTCGACCAAGTAAAATTAGATCCGACAAAACCCATATCGATCATGCCATTGTAATCAATCCATTCCGAAAATCTCTCCGTGTCAGGGGAAAGAGGACCTTCCTGATTGCTCCGCTCCCAGCTGTGCACAATACAATTGAAATCTCCACCAACAAACACCGGACCCTCAATACTAGCCATAGCTTCCGTTAAATCGTCCCATAAGGCTCTACGCTCCCCCACTCTCGGTTGAGCATACAACACAATTAAATGAAACCACTTCGAACCACCATTAATCTTGGCCAGAATAAACCTCTCGTGAGTAACAACAATGTGCACATCAACCTTATCGCCATCCCAGAACAACCACACCCCGCCTCTGTAGCCATCCGCTTCAACCAGAACCTTATTGGGAAGGCTAATCCGATCACACACCTTCTTAGCTTGGTCCCCCGAAACTTTAGGCTCAAAAATCGCCAACACATCCACCTTATGCTTCTTAATCAAATATCTAACAGATCTACGGAACCCGTCACGATCGGCACCGCAACAATTCCAAAGCATGCAATTCATCATAACAGATGCGAAAAGGACCACCAAACAAAACCAGTTCAGGCCTCATCGACAACCATCGCCGACTCAACCCCAATGGTCTGCCCATGTTCGTCTTTGTCACCAGCCACCACCGGAGCGTTCTTCCTACTTCCGGTTTGCTCGTGATCATCGCCTCCTTCAGATTCCGATCTCTGATCCGTTCCTTCTGTAATCATCCTCCCGATACTGTCGACCTTCTCCTCCATGTAAACCCTTCCCTCCTTCAAGTCTCCGCTATCCTTTCCTGACTTATTAAGAATCGTAACCGAGCCATAATTCAAGTCCGGGCTTCCGTGAATCTTGGGGCAGAACGCCAGGCCCGAACCTTCGACCCTGGGCCTCTTAGATGGCCCAATTGGTTTAGATCCACTTGCCTCCCAATTTTTAGCCCCAGACCCTTTAATAACATTTTTCCTAGGGACCTTCTTTTGTTTGTTCCCCTTAACTGATTTCTTTCCCAGATCAAAGATCTCTTCTTTTCCTTTATTCTCTTGGGATTGGATAACCACCGTTGTACTGGTAACCTCACTGTTATCACTTCCCGAAACATCCTCCTCATCATTATTCTTTCTCCCAATATTGCCATTAATGCCTCCTTCTTCCCCTTCCTCAACTCCCGAGACGTTTACACCTTGTTGTTTCTTACCGTTGGCCGTATCCCTGCCGATTGGCGGTGAATTAGCTCCGATCATCGTGTTCGACTCTCCGACAACATCCTGGCCCTTGTTCCTATTGTTCCGACGTCTTCTCGGCGCCTCCATCCATGGCCCATGGCGGCAACCTCCTTCTTTCTTCTGGGTCTCCAACTCCATAGAGACATGTTCTCCCTTCTCTCCTTTGTCCGTCTCCCCCAGGTTCTGATTATTGCTATTCCGATTTGCTTGCTCCTCCTTGGTTTTGGGACACTGAGCAATAAGATGGACGAACAGGCCGCACTTGAAACAAATCCTATGAAGCCCTTCGTATTCCAGGAAATAGACCCGATTGTTGATCGTAACAGTTCCTTTGAGAGGTTTGAGCAAATCAACTTCAACACAAACTCTAGCATATCTCCCCCTACTCGAGAACAACGTTCGATTGTCAACTCTAAGAGGTTTTCCTATTCCTGAAGCAATCTTCATCAGGACTCCTTCTTCATACAGAACAATCGGAAGATTTGAAATTCTGACCCACGCTGGTGAGGTAGAGATTACATCCATTTCTGGATCGAAATTCGGATACCAATCCTGGACTATCAGATAGTGACCAAACACCATCCAAGGGCCACCGGTGAAGGCCTTCGAGTAGTCGTGTTCATTGTCGAATCTGATAACATAATAACCTTTGGGTAGATCGGCGATCATCATACTCCCCACTGGCTTCCATAACTCCCGTAGTTTCCTTTCCATTGCCGCATAAGGAACGAATCCTCCCAGCACTTTGACTATTATCGACGATTTCCAGGCCACCGCTAGGGCGGAGATGACCTCCGGTGGGATGGAAATAACAGGATCGCTTCCCTCCCCACCAGGGAAGGACACCTTGACCTTCTCCTCCAGGAATCCCGACTCTAGCCTATGTCTTTCTCTGTGAGTATTGCCAACCAACTTTTCCTTCCACGTTCCTGAGGCGTCGGGAGGGTCTTCCGGTGGCCTAGACCACACCGGAGGAACACCCGCCGCCTGACTTCCACTACCACTCGCGCTCATCTGAAGAGAGTTTTTGTATATTTAGATGTGTCTCTATATACTACTAGTATTGAACCGTGCACAACACGATGGGTTTTTGTTCCTTAACAGAATATACATCATTTTAATGATATCCATTAATTTTTTGCAATTCTGCATTTTTTTTCTGAAGCAAGATAAGAATTCGATTCTCTAGACAAACCTAGAGAAATCGAGAGAACAGACAAGTCGGTAAATGAACTAATCATCATGTATAACTGGAAGCAAATAACTAAAGCAAATGACAGAAAGGAAATTACAGAAGCAAATGACAGAAATAAAAAAACATAAGGAACTATTACCTTCACTACAATCTCCATATACGATATAAATAATTTATCGTTCCAATTTGCTCACGTGTTCCACACAGGACGTTCAACAGCAAGCAGAAATCCAAATGTCACTTATATATTTCACAATCAGATAACAACATTAAGTTATAGTCTTATAGACCACTTAAAAGAGTACCGTAAAAAATAAAACAGCTGCACCTATACTTATTAGAAAGGAAAATGTATTAAGTTACCTTGTTATTGTAGCTAGAAGAACTTATGACATCTCGCGCGCTAGATGCGCAAACACATCCTCAAACACAGGTTCAGAAGGTTCTTTATATCCTTGAGGCATCGGACGTAACATGGCTCAGTGCAATGGCAGTCTTTGAGCCACACTGTTGACCCAGATGGTTGCAAATGAACTCTCCAATGGAAAGAAGCTTTCCAAAATCCACATTCATCTTCACGCCAAGCCTGTGCATGCAGCATGTATACCACATCTTCAGTGGGAATGTTTCCTGATGCCCCCTTTGCATATGGGCAGCCTCCATTACAGCTTCGAGCATGGGAATGACAAACTAAAATTGAATATCAATCGATTGAAAGAGAAGAGTACTAAAATGAAGAAATCCTTATAAAATTCAACAAATCAAAATAACAGACAAAAAAGGAACAAAAAAGGTAAACATAAAACTCAAAACCACATCCAAAATAAATCCCAAAGAAGATGAAGCTTACAAGGACGAAATTGTTGAGGGAGCTAGGGCCCTTAGGTCCTCGTATGGTATCCTATGCATGTATTGTTGTTTCTTCTGAATTTGATACATCAAATCTTTTTGTACTCTATAGTCTATTGAGTTTCAGAACCTGAAATTTTATCAGCTTCAAAGTCAGCGTTTATTTTCTCCAAAACTTCAAATAAGCAGATCAAACATTTACTTACAAATGCCAAACCACTTACAGATAATACCAAATCCACTTACAAGTCATGGGAACTCAAAGAAGAATAAAAAGAAATATTAAAAAAAAAGTTGCAAAACATCCGTGAATAAATAGGCAGAAGATAATATTCAAAATTTATGAAGTTCAGACTAAGGTACTCTAACAACCGTAGTGCTAGAAAATGATGCAGTCAATTCCTACATTAAAGATGCACATATCATATTCAGTAACATGTAAAATCAAGATGGAAATTTTTATTAAAAAATACATTCAGGGTGCACTTACAAACTTGTATATATTGTTGGATGCTAAGAGTATCTCCAACAGTTTCCCCATTTTGGAGATTTTGGGGAATTTTAAGGGGTTTTTTGGTCCAACAGATTCCCCATCACATTCTCCAAAATGGAGAAGTAGTAGAAAAAATGGAGAGGATTCCCTAAATCTGCAGCATTCTCTAAACTAAATAATTCTCCAAATCTTCGAAATGGGGAAGTTGTTGGATTTAAAGCAAAAATAATTTAAAAAATATGTATTTTGTTTCCCCATTTTGGGAAAATTTTAGGGAAGCTGTTGGAGATGGTCCAAGAGGGTAACCAATCCGACGAGTCAACCCGGCAACCCGTTCACCCGTCGGCCATTATGTAGTAGTATGTTATGACATGATTGTACAAACTTAATTATTTCCACCTATTACCAACTGTAGTACTATTTCAATTCTTGTCTGTATCATTGCAATTTTGTACTAATATGTCTTTGAAGAGACTATGGACTATATCTTCCAAAAGCGATAAATATACCGACTACTTATCTGATATGAGAGATAATTAATTAACACTGATAATCTTTCATTATCATTTAAATATTCCCATAAATTAATTCCTCCCCAGCTTTGACAGGACTCCAAACGCATAACTACTTCATCCTTATATGAGCTCCAAATTGAAGGGATGCCGAAAAGCTTGAAGAATTGTGAAGAGAATCAGTGAAGAGATCGACGTAGGATAAATCTAGAATAATTAAGGTCTATAACTATAAGTTTGTGCTGATGGAAAATTCCAGGCAGGCAATATAGAAGTAGGTATAGGTCGGTGTTACCGCGGGCAATTGGACCGTTGCCAAATTACGGCGTACATTGCTGATCGGGCAAATTCTCATCTGTTATACCGCGGGCAATTGGACTCCAAATTACGGCACAAAAAAAAATAGGAAGGTTCCCATCTCTTTAAATAGATCAGAGGGTGATGAGTGTTTGTTTTCGTAATGTCTTTCTCCCTAATTCTATTGCAGTCTTGTCTTGATGTTGGGACTAATTATAACCATCTCCTTCCTAATCCTCAGCCCATCCATATTGAGTTGTGTAGCTACTGTGCCACCCAAAGTTGAACCCAAAACTAGTTCATTTCTTGATCCTCCCCATCTCCAAACTCCAGATCCACAAGAGGGGACTTGCTTGGCCAACACCGATATCCACCCAGCTGGTGATCATAAGCCAGTACTCCATATGTCCGACCTGCTTCGCCTGATAGAGCTATTAAACAAGGATGAGCCAGCTGATCTGCTCACCCTTGTGTACCTATTGAAGGAACTCTTTGCCTTAAATTGCGTGTCGGCCGAGGTAGCCTCCGCATCGACCACCACTCCTCAGTCGTCTTCCATAGACTACCACCTGTCCACATGGATACTGAACAAGTCGATGATCCTCCGCAACAACAGCAACAACAACAACAACAACAACAACAACAACAACAACAACAACAACGTAGGGACACTACCAATAGCACCGGAGATGATCAATTGGGGATCGCCATCAGGAGTATTTCGGCAGTGTACCGAAATGAGGACCTTGGCAGGGCAGTTTTGGGGTACGTAGTTCCGGTGACTCTTGGGATGTTGACCATGAATACCCGCCCAAGCCCGACTGTGGTGAACCTCGTCTTGATTTCGACGCTTGTCGGGTTCGCTGCTATATGGAACGGCCTGCTGTTGAGGACTGCTTTTCCAAGATTTGCTAACAGGATGGAGCAGTTTGGGGTGGCTCTTGTGTTGGCCTCCTTCTACGGCCTCCTTTCCACATATCTCCCTCCGAGCTTAGCTTGGCTACCATGGCTTTGCTGGGCTCTAACCATTGCACCCTTAACCCTCACATTTTCTACCGACCACCAATCCGGTCCTGAAGGGAGGGCACACATTGGAAATCAAGGCAGCCGACCAGAGGTGGATGACATCTAGCGAGACACTGAGACGAGAAGACTCTACTGCCAAATAAGAGGTTGATGGAAGTCAACCACCACAAGTCCTTTTCGGTGAGCCATTCCGGAATGGTTGTGATGACACAACCATGTAAGGATGTAAGGTAGGTTTGCAGGAGGATTAAAGACTATTTTTTTTATTTTTTATTTTTAAGAAATAGCACTTGTATATATTATCTTATTGGGTTTGGATAAACATTAAAAATCGGAAACGATATCTCCACCGCTAATTTTTACTATTTCCACCGCTAATCACCGCATAGGTATGCGGTGGGTTTAATGACAGTCAACGATCCCACCGCATACCTATGCGGTGGGTCGAGAAGTATACAAGTCTAAAACCGTCGCCATAACGGTCCAAAACCGTCGCTATAAACCACCTAGGTGGGTTTGAACCGTCGCCATAACAGTCAAAACCGTCGCCATAACAGTCCAAAACCGTCGCTATAACTCACCGCATACCTATGCGGTGGGTTATGGCGACGGTTTTGGACCACTTTTACAAACCGTTTTCAATTGCCCAAAAACTGACCGCATGTATACGGTCGCCATAACCCACCGCATACCTATGCGGTGGGTTTGTATACGGTCAACGGATCCACCGCATGTATATGCGGTGAGTCTGGGAAAAAGTGAATTAAGACCACCGCATACCTATGCGGTGATTAGCGGTAGAAATAGTAAAAATTAGCGATGAAGATATCATCACCCATTAAAAATCTTAATTTTTATGGTAAGGCTTTTGAATATCATAATAAACATATCAATACCTCCTCTCTTCTCTATTCTCTCTTTTGTTTCAATTTATAACATGTTATCAACACGAGCTCTGATCTTGTATACTACTTAAATTGAGTGTTTATTCGTTTCTACTTGTATGGCTTTAATCTTGTTATATACAATTAATGTTCCATGTTGTTTTGATTTCTTTTGACCTTTTGCGTGTCAACCTCCAATGTTCGGAGAATCTTAGCACCACCCCCACAACATCTAACTAATGTTCATCGCCTTGGTATGTATCCCCAACTTCTTTATTTGACATTGAATCGGAAGAGGTGTGCGTATATACTTAATTACTTACTGACAGAGGCTAATTAACCTACATCCACAAGTGTACGAGGTTCAGCACGGTGTTGAGGTATTTGATTCTTAAACTCCGCTGTCCTAGTGACTATCTCATCAATGGATAGTTGCGAATAAGGCTCTTCGTCCGGAGGAGTTTGTGGAGGTTGACACTTATGTGTCATTAGAGTTTCGTTAAATGTCTTTGAAAAAACCAAAATTACCCGTATACATATCATTTTCTTGTCACCACTCACTCTCCGCCTATATTTTTTATATATGTACAACTCCACCCACACTTTTTTTTAATTGAAATTATTCAACAACTTTTATGGTTCTATAATAATCCGCTTTCAATCCATTCCTAAATCTCTACACAACTCATATCCGAGACCCCCTTTAAAACTTAACGTAATCAGAGATAGGGGGTCGTTGCCCGTTGGTAAACAAAAGGTATATAAAGGGTGGTTTTCTGTAATATTGAATATAAGAGGTAATTTAATTTAAGCAATATACCCTATTTAAAGGGTAGTTTTATGCAGTTTACCCTAATTTTTTTTTTTTTTATTTCAATTAGCCAAGTTTTAATGGGTGATGAAAATAGTGGGTATTGGGCTATAAACATGGGTCAAGCAAAAACCATAGTGGGCTACTCATTTGAACTTGTTAAGGAAGGCATGGGCTTGAACTAATATAAATGATGAGAGAATGTGAGGAAAGCAACATAAGTTCATTTGAACTTGTTAAGGAAGGCATGGGCTTGAACTGATATAAATGATGAGAGAATGTGAGGAAAGCAACATAAGTATTGGGTGAATGATATAATGTATCCTATTCCTAACTAACAAAACAATCAAAACGGTACAAATTCTATCCAAACGTTTAACCAACCGTTGATGAATTTCACAACAATTGATTTTATTCCTCATGCAAGGCAAAACTCAACCTGATCATCAAGAAAGAGTAGGTGATCGATCACATGCTAATTAAGTTCATCCGTTTGAAACTATAAGAAAATTTTCTACTAAGTTTTTTTTAATGATTTAAAATATTAAATTTTTAATAATTTTGTTAAAATATTTTTTTTATAATTATTAGTAATAAGTAACAAGTCTTGTTATTTAGTATTGAAGGTCTTTCTCTTAAGAATATTAGTTAAATAGTTCGAATCTGGTTCGGAATGAGCACATTTTGAACCTCGAATTAAACTGAGACTTGAATCAACTCAAGCTCAAATAACTCAACTATGTTCGAATGACTCGGACTTGAACTTCTCGACTTGTTGTCTTTCAAAAAAGAAACCAAACACATGTGTATTTCTACCACTTTATTGGTTTATTTTCAATTTGTGTTTTTTTTATACCAAATAATCAAATTAAGGAGCCTAAAAGTGACCCAAAAGTACATCGATGATCGATCAGAGACAAAACATCCTATATATAACACAGTTCATATATAGCCTTTACATTTTCAATGGTCACATATAGACATGTCAAAACACAACCCGATCCGGTGACCCGACCCGACTTGACCCGCCCGACCAGAAAAATTTTCGACCCGAACTCGGAAATTTTGACCCGAAACTTTTTTTCGACCCGAACCCAAAAAACCCGAAATTTTTTGGGTACTCTGAGTTTCGACCCGGTGACCCGATTGACCCGGTAATTTTGACCGGATTGACCCCGGTTGATTTATAATTATATATAATTAAATTTTATTTTATATAATTAAAATTTATCACAAAATTATCAAATCATGATTTTTTTAATTTAAAAAAAAAAAATTGACAAACCCGAAATCGACCCGAAACCCGATCAAACCCGAGTTCAAGTCAACCCGAAACCCGTTTTACCCGAGACCTGTTTTACCCGAAACCCGATGTGACCCGACCTGTTTAACAGGTCTAGTCACATACCACATATATAGCTAGTGTTGAGAGACTGAGCAATAAATATATGTAAAGATCTAACTTATTTTAACCCTTTTATTTTGGGTTAACTCGATTTTATTAGAGTGGGAGTAGTTGTTCAACTCCATGGGATCCAAACCGATTTCAGAGTGATCTTTGAGGGCAAGCTTGACTTGAAGATAGAGGATTCCGTCGACGAAATAGTCGTCGACACACGGAAGTTCCAACAGGTTCTCCTTCCCGACATACTCTCCCTCGGATAGAGCACAGTTGTCGACCCTTTGCTTGGTTTCAAACTCTCTAGACTTGTTCTTCGACACCGCAAACTCGTAATCTATCGTGTAATTTGTGACATCGTACTTGGGGTCTGCTGGTCTATACAAGAAGAGACCGATTTTGTCGAGCGACGTGGATCGTGTCGAGAGGCAAAGGCACAGCTTCTTACCGACGCCGCCCACAAAGAATGGCAGCGAATAGCGCTGTTTCGATTCCAACAGATTCCACATCTCTCCCTTCGTTAGGCACATGTAGACGACATAGACATACCCCTTAGTCTTCTTCGAGCAAGATTCGATACGCTCCAAGTGAATCGGGTGACACGTGTACACGCGTTTGATAAGACGACTGGCGGCGCCTGGCTCGTCCCCTCGGACAAGGATGTGTTGCCCGTGAGGGAACTTGAGGTACGATCCGAGACATGTAAGCTTCCTTACTTCCGGAAGCTCGATTTCAGGGCATGTTCGGAGGTCCTGTTCAGCCTTCCACGAAGACATGCGTGGGAAACATACCAAGCGAGCCAATCGCTTGGTTATGACCTCTCGGCGCTCTTCCAGTTTGGGATAGTGTGCACGACTCCACCTAAAAATGAAATCGAAAACATCGTCTTCTGATCTCACTTGGAGGCCATCACTTAAGAGAACAACCTCCAATGCCGAAAGGGGCAACCCCATTGCCTCTTCCTCGGACCTACATCGACACAACGAATCAACATCATATCTCGAATTCTCGATCAATCAATCAAACTAATATTTTTCTACATACCCGGTGAAATCTTGGTAACATTCAAAGAGGTATTTCTTGGCTGCATCTTTCAGATGACGAACCGAATCATCCATTAAAGCATAAGAACAAGGCTTGCAATGCCGAGCAAGCTCCGGCAACTTCTGAATGCAATAATTGATACAAGAAGTAACCCCAAAGTTGTGAGCGACGATCAGCACAGATTGTAATTCGGGGATCGTAGTTGCACTAAGAATGTTGATGTACATATAATTCAATATGTCCATCAAAGCTGCTTCCTCTGTCCACCACACCAAGATCGAATCGATTAGTTACAGATTCAATCAATAGAGAGATTGATGAATTGAATAACAACTCTTACATAATCAATTACCGTACCTTGTTTATCGATTTTCAAGGTCACATCTTTTTGGTCGTCAAATAACTGCACCAATATGCACCGTTAGCTCGATCCAAGAACCAACATCCGGACAAATTCGATCACCTAAAAAAAAAACTTTAAAGTGCATATGAATATATTACCTTGCAGAAAATATGACTTTGGGAAGATAAGAGACGAGAGTTTATCTTCAAATTTATAACTTTGACAATAATATTGTCTCGGCCATCAATAGTAGGATTCAGGATCTCTAAACGGAGCACCCGGTCGGAGAAATTGAAGTCGTTGAAGGCAAACCCGAAATCACCCATCTTCAAAATATATTGCTGGAAAATCAATAATGTATTACACGCCTGTTAAGCCAATTGACTAAAAAAAATCTCGTGCAAAAGACTCAAGTACTAACAATGGCGGACCCAGGATTATTGTTAGGGGGCTGAAAACTTAAAAACAAGTTCAACACTACAAATTACAAGTTGATAGGTTACCACTTCAGTCCTCTATGCAATATTACTGCTTAATGTAATATGCCCCAAATCACAAATTCAATTCACAAACCCGAAATTCAATTCACAGACCCGAAATTGGATTCACAAAATTGATACTCAAAATCACAAACCCTAATTCACCCCTAAGTGAATTCTCATATCCTACCAATCAAATTTAGAGTGACAAAGCGAGACCTGAAAAAGTATAAGCTATAGGTGCAAAAAAAACCTAACCTTTTCAATCGGATTTGGGAAGAATGTTAAGGCTGCAGAAGCGGGGAGTCGGGGACTAGCAGCCAGCACTCAGCAGCAGCCGTGAGCGGAGTCTCCGTCGCCGATCGCCGCCATGCCGGAGAGGAGCCACAGCCGTCCGGGAGTGACCTTCTCTTCCGCTCTTCGCCTTCGCCAAATCGCCTTTCTGTCTGTTCGGGTTGCCAAGAAAAATTGATAATTCTCTTTATCAATTATCAATATCAATTCAATATATCTAATATCTATATCTATATTTATATCCATCTAATAAACAATTGTTGACGGTGTTACTTGAGGAATTCATCCTTAAAAGTAAAACTAACCAATAAAATTTATTTATATTTTCTAACTTAATTTTAATCAATCTAATTATGGTATCTATATTTTAATATATTGATAAACCAACTAATTCAACATATCTTTTATAAGGTTACTAGGGTAAAAGTGGTTTTTGTATCAATTATATGCGAGTGACATGTTATTCCTTATGAAAGTTCAAATTTTGTTTAGTTATTAATTTATATATAATAAATTATAATGTATGCATTCTTCAATAAATTAAACAAATTAAACAAAGTATTTGTATTTTAAAAACTATTTTCATGTAATGTAAATAAACAATCGCTAATCACAAATATACTTCATCCGTTAATTAAAACATATCGTATTGAAAAACATGTCATTTTATATATTTTTCCATTCACTTTACAAAATTGTCCTTGTAAATTGTAATGAATTGGTAGATGTTCATGATAGTTTTTGAGAAAAAAAAAAGTAGAGTAATAATTGAAGGTATAAGTTTATTTTTGTTTATTTTCTTAAAAAGTGTGTAGTGCTCTAATAGCATGTTTATTAGTGAGCCCCGTTTCAGACTCTTAACTTACTTCTTGCTCGCGTCCGTATAGACGCCCCAGGGTGGTAGTTTAGCAGGGTCTAATCCCACCTGAAATCTTGTCTTCTTAAAAAAAAATAGGATGATGTCTCAATGAGACCTTAGTTTAAGCTCTTTCAACCAATTAACTCTTTCTTTCTTTTTCCTTTTCATTATTTTACGCATTTTTGTTTACAAAAAGGTTGTTGCAAATTTCGTGGAGATCCAACCTTAATCTCCCAACTCTCTTCCGCAAGGACGCTCTTGAATAGTAGGACAACCGTGGTCGACACTACTCAAATTATCGCCTTGTAACAAAAAAAAAAACTGCAAAAGAAAACATACAAGCCATCATACACGGTATGCCACAAGCTAACATCCTAGATCATTTTATCCAATCATTCCTTCAATCTTTTTCCTTCCGGTTACTTTACATGTTTTTTTTAATCAAGTAAAAATTCAAGATCAGACACATCATCTGATCTCGACTAGGTTGTTGGGATTTGGACTATAAGCATGGGTCAAACAAAACATAGTGGGCTACTCCTTTGGGTCGTTCAAAAAGGCATGGACTTTAACTAATCTAAACGATGAGAGAATGTAAGGAAAGCAACATAAGTATTGAGTGAATGATATAATGGATCATATTCATAAGTAATAAAACAATCAAAACGGCACAAATTCGATCAAAACGTTCAACCGTTGATGAACTTCACAACAATTGATTTTATTCCTCATGCAAAACTCAACCTGATCATCAAGAAAGAGTGGGTGATCGATCACCTGTTAAATAAGTCCATTCGTTTGAAACTATAAGAAAATTTTCTATTAAGTTTTTTTTAATGATTTAAAATATTAATTTTTTAATAATTTTGTTAAAATAATTTTTATAATTATTAGTAAAAAAGTAACAAGTCTTTTTACCATAATAAATATAAATTATTTTTAAAAATTAGTAAAAACAAATATATATTTTATATAATTTTGAATGCGTTAAAAAATATTTTTTTTCAAAATGTAATTAATTAATTAATTGGATCCGTTAACGTGTTTAATTACTCCAGCAGTATATATATAGTTGCATAGTGATCCACTAATTAATTAATTTTCTTCCTTGAAATCGCTACTGTTAGAAAATTAAGAAGAAGTACTACTAATATTATATTTACACATACCATAATTAACTGATGGTAATTATAATTAAGCTTGAAAAAGAAGAAGCTAATTAGTTATTAGTTGAAGAGGAGGCCGGGGAGATGTAGCGGTTGCTCCGGTCAGCAGTGCCATTACCGTAGTCCTCGCCGTCATTACTATCATCAGCGTCGTTGTCCACATCATCACCGTCGTCCGCATCGCTGCCACTATCATCACCGCTATCATCATCATCACCGTCGTCGCCACTATCATCATCACCGTCGTCCGCGGCCACACCACTAGTAGCACCATCATCACCAGGGCCGTTCCTAGCATTTTGTAGGCCCTTAGCATTTTGTAGGCCCTGGACAAGAGGAAAAACAGGGCTCCTTGTCATATACTCCCTACTTTTTTTTCTTTTTACTTTTCGGCATGTATTTTAAGAATATAAAAACTCTATAAAATATTTTTTTAATGATTTTTTATTTTATTATACTTATTACTAATAAGTATTGAATTATTTTAAAAAATTGATTAAAAATAATATTTTATAGAATTTTTACTCGCTTTTATGAAACGAAAGGAGTATAAAATTACGGAAATATTGAGGTTCATGAGGTGGATCGTCATGAACCTCAATATTTTTTGGTGATATTATCAAATATTCTCTTCATTATTCAAATTTTCATAAGTGTGTTCAATAGGAGCTTTATCTATTTCATGCATTAGTTCAATACCCTTTTTGTGTTTGTTTAAACTCATTAGCTAATTCCCAATTTCCAAAATGTGAGTAAATTTCGAACAAATATGCACCAAAGTGGAGGAAAATGATAAAAATTAGCAAAAACAACAAATTAATATGAATAGTTTTTAGTTCTATTGAGGCAAAAAATCGAAATTGAAACTTTACCATCACCAATGCTGATTCAATTTGGCTAGATTCCACTATAAATCGTGTTTTCCATGGCTTTTAGAAGGATTTTTTGGGTGCCCTATGGCTTCTGTGTGCAATAGAGGAAAAAGAGACAAGAGTGTGGCCATGTGGGCCATTTCCTCTTTCTTCCTTACTGGGAAATAGAGGAGAAAGAGCGTGCCATATGGGGCCCCTTCCCTCTTTCTTCCTCTCATGTGACTCACGTCTGCCTAATATATATACATATATTTTTTTTTGTACGGAGTACGGTATATGTATGTATACATACAAGAACCACATATGGCCCCCATATTTTTTTGGCCCATGGCCATCGTCCCTCTTGCATACCCTTTGGGCCGGGCCTGATCATCACCACCACCCTTGTCGTCGGTAACATCATCCAGGCTACTCTAGCTCTCGCTCGTCAATCTTGGCAAACCACTCCCAAACTCCACCGTCGTCTCCGAGATCACTATCAGCTCTATCCTCATGGTCGGCGTCAACGACACCCAGCAGGCAAACGCCACGAGAGAGGTGGTCAACTCCATAGCCATCGGAATCGGAGTCAAAGTGAGGCCAAGATCGCGAGTGAGATGAACTGCAAGCGAGTCACAAATGCTATAATTAATTAGTATAAAAAAATAAGAAATAAAATTAAAAATAAATATGAAATAACACATTAAAGCACGACCTTCCCCTCTCCATTTAGCTAGTAGATCGAAATGGATGAAAGCAAACCATCGAAATTGTATTATATATAGTAATATAGAGATCGACAGAGAAGGGGATAGCTAGAAAAGGAACTCGGTGTGTATTTGATGTGGGAGATATGGATTTGCTATCTTGCCTTGGAGATTCAGTGTTGAATCCGAAGTGGACCGGCCCACAAGTCTGTATCCAGATAAGGAGCTCGAAGATTCGAACCCAGACAAGGATTTTTCAAGCAAAAACTTTGTTATCTGAGCCGAGAGCCCGGCTCGAACTGGTTCAATTCATTTACTAAACGGGTCGAATTAGAACACATTTAAAAATGAGATCAAACCCTCCATCAAAACAAATCGGATACGAACACCTATACTAAATCAAGGTGCAAGTAACAAGTGAGATCCTCGGCCCAACCAGGATATCGACAATCAAAGGTTTTATCTAGCTATAACCAAATTAAACATCCAATCTTTCGTCAAAAAGAACCATTTCAAGTCACCATATAGGCCCACAATGCACGAATAAGAAGGGGTTGGAAGCCAACCTGATTCGTAAAAAAAGACCCTAGTCTTTAAAACGTGTTAAAAGGTCAAATGGTCTAGTATTACTCAATGAATATGGTAGCATTTGTTTGGATCATCATGTTTTTAAAGGAGGAGGAGGGTCTAGTATTACTCAATGAATATGACAACGCCGCATCGGAGGAAGGAATCTAATTAGAATGATCAAATTCCATGTGAGAGAGTCGATCAGCTACACAATTACCTATAGATGTGACGGATCTGAAAATTAACCAGAGAAACACCGAAGCACAAGAAGGGAGTGAAGTACTAGGAAAGAGATTGTTAATAATGTTGAGATTGTTGCCTTCTATAATGATAGATTCTATGTGTAAATCGACCGCTTTTATGACGCCTTTCCAAAGGCCAAAACCTTCTGCGCCAATTACAGAGCAAAAGGGAGAAGCACCAGCTTCAGAGAAAATAACAGAACCAATGTGATCTCGGTTGATATAGTCATAAGTTCCTGTGCTTGAAGTGGAGAGTGCCCTGTCGACGTTTAGCTTGTGCCAATGGTTTTGGAGGTTTAGTCTATTTGCATCGCTTGCGTTTGTTCCTAGTCAAATCCTTTAAATGTTACTCCCTCCGTTTCACAATAGATGTCCTTTTGGTTTTGGGCACGTTTTTTAAGGAGCGAAAAACTCAATAAAATATTAATTTTTTAATTAATTTTTTTATATAATTTGATACTTGTTACTAATAAATATCAAATTATATAAAAGAATTAATTAAAAAAATAATATTTTATAGAGTTTTTCGCTCATTAAAAAACGTGCCCAAAACCAAAAGGACATCTATTGTGAAACGGAGGGAGTATTGTTTTTAATTAGTGTTTTTTTACTGAACGTTATAAATTATATGGATTATATGTTATTGTTTTTAATTAGTTTTTGCTACGTAGAAAGGGTAACGCTACCTTCTATATAGAATATGAAGTATATACTACAAAGCACGTTCAAAGAATATAATATGAGATAGGACCCCACAATTAATAACATTATAAATACTTACTCTATTAATTAAAACTTGTCGTTTACTATTTATGAACGCTTTTTGAGAATGATAAAAACAATATAAAATATTAACATTTTTTCACATTTATTTTTATAAATTCATACTTAATTGTATTACGTATGATATTATTATAAAAGTAATATTTTGTATAGTTTTTAACACTAAAAAAACGTACGTGAATAATAAAACGTATTTACAGAAGGGGTAGTTTTTAGTTAATCAATCTTTTTCAAATGCATAAGACTATTAATTTAAATAAATGGGCTAAAATAAAAGCAATACCGGAGCCTAAAAATTTTGAGTAAATATATATCATAAGGGCTTTAGGCAAGACGTCGGAATGGCTATTGACAAGATAATTTCACCTAAATTACCCCAAGTCCTTTTCATTTTTTCTGAACACGTTGCAAAAAGCTCAAAACTCTCTCTTCCGAATCGAAACCTAAATCTGACGAACGAATTGTTTTGATTGAAAACAGCCTAAAATCGATGAAATTAATCAAAAGATCAATCAATCAACACACGAACGGGTATATCGGTCGCTTTAAGTGATTATCGAATGACAATTTTAAGTCTTCGTTCGAAAAAACCGTCAAAGGAAGAGCTCTGCATACAGAAATGAGGTTAATGCATAAGCTCAGCATATTTATGTGAGGTGAATAAATAAGCTCAGCAAGTTTTTGTGAGGTGAATACGTAACCTCAGTGCATAAAAAAGAGGTTATGAAGGAGCCTCATCTACTTTTTAGGAGGTATATAATGACCCCTTTGAAGATCTTATCTAAATCCTCATTGATATAAGCCGAGCTAAATAAACAACCTCGGCCTCTGTTGTTGAGGTGAAGGAGGTAGCTTATCTGTACAAAATTCGGGTTATTCGAAATCGAACCTAAGATGTTGTGAAATATGTGCAGGGGTAGAACCAATGGGATAGAGACTTTTATTGACTAATATTAAATTTCAATATTATTTGTTCATAAAATAACCGTCAGTTTAACATCTATATCTATATATCTATATAACACATAAAATTAGCTTAAAATATTTAGATTAACCGTCAGTTTAGATTAACCATTTTAAAATTAATATTGTAAATCATATTAATCATATTATTTTTATTTGAAATCATAATAATCATATAAATTGGCATAAACATCAATTTTTAATTAAAAAATCAATATATTAAATTTTAAGAATGAACTTATAAAAGAGATTTTTTTGCCCAATAAATTCATTCACTAAATGCTTTCTCATCAGTTAGAAATATCCTTTTTAGATTAACATTACTCATTTATTTAATTTCATCATTTTAAAATTAATATTAGAAATCATAATATATCATATTAATTTGAATAAATAGAAGCAAGAAAAAGGCTGGTTGTATAATGTTTGTGGTGTTAAATATAAATATTAGTATAAAGCACGAACAACTATACATTTGATAACAATTTAGCGGTTAAAGTTCATCATAAATAATCTCAATATATTTATACAAAAATATTTTTCCCTAGCGATAAATCTTTAATAATTATAACATAAAAATATTATTTTATATATAATTTATATTAAAAAAATTTAGACCCGTGCGTAGCACAGGCCAAAACACTAGTGGATAGATGTATTCGTCATGAATGTAACATCAATAGAGGTAATTTAAGATTTCAATATTACTTGTCGAACTGACATATATAAATATTTTTTGTTCATGAAACCATCGTGAATGCAACGTGGATGTAATTCCTAGTTGTTTTTCTATTGCTAATACATTAGATTTCCATAGCATAACAACAGCCACTACCAATGGCTTGTTATTTAGATTAGTACAGGTAACGTAGCTCCAAATAATTACATTTTTCTTATTTACTAGATCAGGACGGAAAGGAATTGAGACGCCATTAATCCTTAGGTTGAGGATAAGTGGGAAGTGGGCACTTGAAACAATTACCATAAGATGGGACATTAAAATATGCATTAATTTGTTTCATGTCTGCTTATGAATAACTATTTTACTATTTCATTTAGAGTTGCAATCAGAAGTGGAGAAAACAACATTTTCTAAACTAATTTAGTTATTTAGTATGTCTCATTATTAGAAGCATATGAGTTTGCATTATAACAATATTCATCACACATATACTTTTAATGAATTTATGCAATACGTGTCAAGGAGGATATTTTATAGCCTCAACAACATTGACCGAGCTCACTCACTAAGCTCAACAACAGAAGCTGAGCTCTCTCTTTAACCTCAACAACAGAAGCCGAGCTACCTCTTTCACCTCAACAACAGAGGCTGAGGTTGTTTATTTAGCTCAGCTTATATCAATGAGGATTTAGATTAGATCTTCAAAGGGGTCATTATATACCTCCTAAAAAGTAGATGAGGCTCCTTCATAACCTTTTTTTTATGCACCGAGGTTACGTATTCACCTCACAAAAACTTGCTGAGCTTATTTATTCACCTCACATAAATACGCTGAGCTTATGCATTAACCTCATTTCTGTATGCCGAGCTCTTCCTTCGACGGTTTTTTCGAACGAAGACTTAAAATTGTCATTCGATAATCACTTAAAGCGACCGATATACCCGTTCGTGTGTTGATTGATTGATCTTTTGATTAATTTCATCGATTTTAGGCTGTTTTCAATCAAAACAATTCGTTCGTCAGATTTAGGTTTCGATTCGGAAGAGAGAGTTTTGAGCTTTTTGCAACGTGTTCAGAAAAAATGAAAAGGACTTGGGGTAATTTAGGCCAAATTGTAGAAAATCACCCCTAAATGTACTTATTTCCCATAAATTACCCCTTAAATTGATATTTTCAGAAAATCACCCTTTAAATAACTTTTGTCATCAATCAACTACCCCGAAATTATTCCGTCCAAATTTTGGTTAAATTTGTTAAACTACAAATTTACCCCTCTCGTTTAATTATATGATGATGGAAATTTAACAATTAGAAAAGAAAAAAGTAAATAAGTAAGAACTAAATTGATATTATACAATTGACATCATTTATTCTCCCAAATTAAAAGTTTGTAGGAGCTAATGGAGAATTAACAAGTGGTTTGAAAGGGGAAAGCGAGCAACTCAATTGGAGAGAAAGCAATTTTGTAGAAATCGATACCATTTTATTGGTTAATTTGAAAAGAGAAACTAATGTCAATAATTTTCTCTCAATTTCATACTTACTTATTTACATTTTTCTTTTTTAAATTGTTAAAATTCTATTAGAATATTATACAAAATGAGTGGCAAAATTGTAATATATCAAATTTAACTTATATTTGGAAGGAATATATTCGGGGGTGTTTGATTGATTAAGAAAGTCATTTAAAAGGTGGGATTTTGGAAATATCAATTTAAAGGGTGATTTATGGAAAATTGGTGAATTTAAAGGGTGTTTTTTGCAATTTGGCCGTGTACATATACATAGACTTTTTTTTTTATTGGACCCTAAATTTTTTTGGACCATGGGCAATCTCCCGGTCTGTCCTTATCTCTCGGCAAGCTCTGTATATTATATTGGACATCAATAGGTGGAATAACGGAGCACCCGATCAGAGAAATCGACATCGTTGAAGGCAAACGCCGAATCACCCATCTTTAATGTATGTTGTTAGAAAATTAAAATTTAGATTGCTGAATTAGGGTTTTAATTATCTGACTTCTAATCCGACAGTTTTATTCTCTATCCTAACTAACTCAATTTCGTGACAAAAAATGGTAATTCAATTATCTTTCTAATCAATCATCAATATCTATCCATATGACCATATCTATCTCTATCTTCTATCTATTTATAGGGTGTTGATAGATAAACTGCAAATCCAAAGGTATAGGGTGTTGATAGATAAACCGTAAATCTAAAGGTAAAAAATGCACTTCCTTAACGATGTTTAACCCGCTTTTAACCATGCACGACGATGATTTGGAGTATAACGAACACGTATTTATATAACTAGCGTGTTTTGGTGTGAGGGTGTGATTCCTTAACACAAGAATTGGGAAGGGCGGATTCTTAAGAGAAGGTCCCGACCCGTGTTCGAGTCCCATCAGACCCCGTTTTGTTTTTTTGCCCCTGTAACGTTTAACTGGTGTATTTTTTTAAAACCCGCCCGCCAGCCAACAGTTCACCCACAAGGGCGATTGGCGATTTGGCGAAGCCGAAGAGAAGGCCCCGCAGCCGCACCGTACCGCACCCCGCTCCTACGCTCTGTAGCTCCTCTCCGGCGTGGCGGCAGCGACGACTCCGCTCGGCTCCTCCTCCACGGTTGCTGGCCTGCTGACTGCTGCTGCAAAGGTTAGTTTTTTTGTACAGTGTTTCTAAATTCGATTCAGCATATACCTAGCGTATACTTTGTCAATCTTTGCTGTAAATTTTGATTTGAGTATGAGAATTGGTTTAGGTTTTGATTTTGGAAACCAATTTTGTGAAATTAGGGTTTGTGATTGGGGTTTGTGATTTGGAGAATCAATTTTATGAATTTGTGAATTGAATTTCGGGTTTGTGAATTGAATTTAGCATCCATCCCTTGCAACAATGTAGTAGTAATGTACTAAATTGAATTTCGGATTTGATTAGGATATGATACTTGTTGGTGAATTGCTGAAAAATTACAGCCAATCTCACAAGTAATATATTGGCTTGTGAGTAAGCAATACATGACTCACCCCAAGGCCTTCCATAGAAAATCCACTTTTCCGGAGATTATATGGGATAGCATAGGCAAGTTTCACCTGGAGATCAGGTTTTGGCAATGCTTAGAACCTTTACGATGGGAGACAAAATTCCAATATAGTTTTCAGCCCCACTAGCAAAAATCCTGGGTCCGCCAATGCACCATTAGACTTGCTACTTTGCTAGTTGCTACTACCTTAGATCTCTATTGGGCACCGGGTACAGGATATTATAATCCAGTAAGGATCTCTGTGCAGTTTATCTGTCATGTCGATATAATCTGTACTAGCTAAGTCATAAAAGGGTTGGAGATTTTCACCAAAAAATAAAAAAAATAAAAGGGTTGGAGATATAGAAATAGATAAACTGCGCAGAGATCCTTACTGGATTATAATTAAAGGCCTAATTCAGCAACCTTGAAAGTACACCAGTTAAGCGTAGTTGCAGGAATGC
The DNA here is from genome assembly GCA_037127255.1 of Persicaria tinctoria. Classification (NCBI taxonomy): domain Eukaryota; kingdom Viridiplantae; phylum Streptophyta; class Magnoliopsida; order Caryophyllales; family Polygonaceae; genus Persicaria; species Persicaria tinctoria. The sequence continues at coordinate 2,447,965 of JBANSL010000014.1, forward strand.
ATAAAAAATTATATAATTTGCCAGATTCCATTGATGATTGAAACTTCAAAAATCAATGAAGCATCCAACTACTGTCAGTTTTTGCATGAAATTAAAAACAGTTGACAGATAAAATGGAGCTAAAAATTCTCTGACAGATAAAATGGAGCTGGAAATGTTGGCCATTACAGATAAAAGATTTCAGTTCCAGAGAACTTAAACAGAAAGTCGTTCAGAGACAGATAAATTTGATAATCACAACTTGAATACACAAAACCAAGTAGATTATGAGGATTTGTCTGAAAAAAACCATGAAAAATAGATTTGATAATCACAAGTTGAATATAAAGGTTCCTGTTTTAGTTAACATGTAACAAGGCCTCTTTCAAGTTTATGACTTAACTAGTACAGATTATTTTCAGCATTTTGAACAAATTAGAGCTTTGTTCCAAACATTGAAACATGTGATAAATGAAGACTGACAGAGGGTAGATATAGAAATAGAAATACATATAAATGTGGATGTATTGAATTACCATATTTTTTTTGCAAGAAATCCAGTTAGTGAGGATAGATGATAAAAGGATCAGAGTAGAAGTCAAATAATTAAAGGCCTAATTCAGCAATCTTAATTTTGATTTTTCAGATATATATTTTGAAGATGGGTGATTCCGGGTTTGCCTTCAACGAAGTCGATTTCTCCGACCGGGTGCTCCATATAGAGACCATAGGAGCTGAAGCCGATGATGTTGTCAAAGTTACCACTTTGAACATAAGCTCTTCTATCTTAAGTTCCCAAAGTGCCTGTTTTCACAAGGTAGTTTATTATCTCCTTTCATTAGAATTTCTGTCCGATCCCTTTTGTTTGTTATATTAATTGTTTTTTCTATATTATATCGGTGTAGTTATTAGGAAATGGCATGGAAGAATCACACCCGAGAGCAGTGACCTTGAAAATCAGTGTACACGGTACGAGTTGTTATTCGTATTTCATTGTTGTTTTGATTAAATTTTTGTTGACATCTCGAAAATTGGTTGATCCATTGAACAGAAGAAGCGGCTTTGATTGACCTTCTCAATTTCATGTATATCAATGTTTTGAGTGCAACTACGGTAGCTGATTTGCGAGCTGTGCTGATGGTCTCCGACAAGTTTGAGGTTACTTCCTGTATGCGATATTGTATTCAAAAGTTGCCCAACCCTCCAGAATTTGAGCTTTGTTATCGCGATCCCTTGAATGCATATGTTTCAACGAGCGAACCAGTTGAAACACTTCAAGATGCCGCAAAGAAGTATCTTATCGCGCATTTTAGAAATCTTACCGAGTAAGTAGCTATATATGTATCATTCATTACTGAACGTATGTATGTTTTTCGATCATTTGCATTGATTAATTTTGATTGATCGGTATATATAGGAGGTTCGAAGAGGCGATGGCCTTGCCCCTTTCTGCTCTGGAGGTTGTTCTAGGGAGCAATGGTCTCCAAGTGAACTCAGAAGAGGACGTTTTCGACTTCATTTTGAGGTGGGGGCGTGCACACTATCCCAAACTGGAAGATCGCCGAGAAATCCTGACCAAGCGATTGGCACTCTTGATATGTTTACCCACCGTGTGTTTGCTGAAGTTGAAACGGGAAATGCCAACTTGCCCAGACTTTGATGGCCGAGAATTCGACAAGCTTGGCGTAGATCGCCTTCTATGTCGTGCCCGGTTGCCTATCGGGCAAAAGCTCCTTGTCACATGTGACACACTGGCCACCAGTCGTCTTATCGAACGCGTGTACACGCATCATCCCGTTAACGTGGAGTACATCGAATCTAGCGCCAAGCGTTGCGTCGTCTACTTCTCCCTAACGAAAGAAGAGGTGTCGAATTTGTTGCAATCGAAACAGCTCTATTCGAAGCCATTCTTCCTCGGCCGTCATCATTGGCACTTTAGCCTCTCGGCGCGATGCAGCAGGGACCGACGTACCTCACTCGATCACTTTGGTCTGTTTTTGTATTGGCCAACCCACCCCAAGGGTCCGAAAAAGCATGCTTTCGCTCTGGATTACGAGTTTTCGGTGTCGAAGAAGCCATCCAAGGAGTTTGTAACCACGCAAAGAGTAAAAAACTGCCGTTTAAAGATGGGAAATTTCATCGGGGAGGACAACTTGTTCGACATCCCGTGGAGCGATTTCATGGCCGACGAAAGCGAGTATTTCATCGACGATGTCCTCTATCTTGAAGCCAAATTTGCCATCAATCACGCTAAAAATCGCCCTACTAACATAGTCTAAAAAATGCTTAGGAATCTAGCTATTGATCCTATGCTAGATGACTAGTTGGATTGAATTATATCTAAATTGATTCATCTCACATGTTTGAGAATTCGCCCTACTCACTTGGTTCCTTTTGACGAAAGATTGGATGTTTAGTTTGGTTATAGCTAGATAAAGCTTTTGATTGTTGATATCCGGGTTGGGTCGGAGATCTCACTTGTTACTTGCACCTTGATTTAGTATAGTATAGGTGTTCGTATTCGATTTGTTTTGATGGAGGGTTTGATCTCACTTAAAAATGGGCTCTCGGCTCAGATAACAAAGTTTTTGCTTGAAAAATCCTTATATGGATTCGGACCTTCGAGCTCCTGATCTGGATATAGACTTGTGGGCCGGCCCACTTCGGATTCAACACTGAATCTCCAAGGCAAGATGGCAAATCCATATCTCCCACGTCAAATACACATCGAGTTCCTTTTCTAGCTATCCCCTTCTCTTACGATCTCTATATATAATACAATTTCGATCGTTTGCTTTCATCCATTTCAATCTACTGGCTAAATGGAGAGGAAAAGGTCATGCTTTAATGTGTTATTTCATATTTATTTTTAATTTTATTTCTTATTTTTTGATACTAAATAATTATAACATTTGTGACTCGCTTGCAGTTCATCTCACTCGCGATCTTGGCCTCACTTCGACTCCGATTCCGATGGCTATGGAGTTGACCACCTCTCTCGTGGCGTTTGCCTGCTGGGTGTCGTTGACGCCGACCATGAGGATAGAGCTGATGGTGATCTCGGAGACGACGGTGGAGCTTGGGAGTTTTATGTCAAGATTGACGACCGAGAGAGTAGCCTGGATGATGTTACCGACGACGAGGGTGGTGGTGGTGGTGATGATGGTGCTACTAGTCGTGTGGCCGCGGACGACGGTGATGATGATAGTGGCGACGACGGTGATGATGATGATGATAGCGGTGATGATAGTGGCAGCGACGCGGACGACGGTGATGATGTGGACAACGACGCTGATGATAGAAATGACGGCGAGGACTACGGTAATGGCACTGCTGACCGGAGCGACCGCTACATCTCCCCGGCCTCATCGTCAACTAATAATTAGTTTCTTCTTTTTCTCAAGCTTAATTATAATTACCAGAGTTACATGAAGAATAGGTAGTTATGGTACGTGTAAATATAATATTAGTAGTACTTCTTAATTCTGTAAAAGTATCGATTTTAAGGTAGGAAATTAATTAATTAGTGGACTATGCAACTATATATATATATACTGTTGGAGTAATTAAACACATTAATGGATCCAATTAATTAATTATTTACATTTTGAATAAAAAAATATTTTTAACGCATTAAAAATTATATAAAATATATATTTGTTTTTACTAATTTTTAAAAATAATTTTATATTTACTATGGTAATAAGACTTGTTACTTTTTACTAATAATTATAAAAATTATTTTAACAAAATTATTAAAAAATTTATATTTTATATCATTTTTAAATTATTAAAAATACTCAATAGAAAAGGGCTATTTGCAAAACTAACCTAAATATCCGGTTGGATTGCGAGGGTTAACCCCAAAAAAAAAAAAATTGCAAAGTAACCGGTTTCTCACAGCCTGCAACCGGTTGGAGAGAGAAAAGCGTGCAACAGTGAGAGAGGAAGGGAAGGATGAGGGAAGACGCCGTCGTTGGAGGCGGGGTTCGCGGCTCTAGGCGATAGGCCTCCGGGCTCGACGGGAGGGCTTGAGCGCAGTCATCTTGGTCCTTCTTCCTCCCATTCGACTCCCATGGCGGCCCCAAACCCGGATGCCATTGTTGCGGTCGATCCTGTCGCTAGGAAATTTCTCCAGATCTGGCAGATTTTGAGGCTAGTGGTGCACGACTCCTACGAAATTGAAGGCAATTGCTAAGGTCGATAGAGGCAGCTATGAGTCGAAGGCAGTTGTTGATCGATTGTAAGTGAAAATTCTAGGGTTAAGGTTTTGGCATCTCCATGATTTTCCATCTATTAAACCTAATTTAGGGATACATAGATAGAAATTGTTGATTTGGGGTTTTGATTTCTATAGTGTAAATTGGGGTTTTGATTCCTGCTTCTTGATGGTCCTGGATTTCAATTTTCAGTCACAATTTTGATTTCTTGCTTTGGGATGACAGGATAAGAGCTTTAGTGCTTTACTTTCATACTCAAAACTCCCCCAGCATCAGTTCTCCTTCTTAAAGCTGCAGGTACTACTTAATCGCTCATCAGATTTGTCCAATTTCGTTTCAATTGCTACCAAAGCTATGTTAATATAAGTTCATGTCATGTATCCAGGATTTGAATGACATGTTAATATAAGTTCATGTCATGTATGCAGGATTTCCTTTGATCGATCTGGTGTACCAAAGCTATGTTTTGATGTGTACAAACTATGCTGCGTTTTATTGTAATGGCTGTCAATTAGTGCCCTTGAACCTTGATATAGATAACATCTTTTATTCATAAATATTTATAGCAAGAGTGAAACTTCTGTACAAGTTCCATATTGAAGATAACTGTGCAACTATCACCACACATTTTCTTTTAATGGGTGTTTTCGGCACTTGAACTGACATGGTAATTTCTTTTGGTGGATCAATCAATGTATTCTTGAGCATTGTAACATTGCTAGTTTGTTGATGTTGTCAATGTTGTGCACGGTTGATGTTGTCAATGTTGTTGCCGTTACACTGGACAAGGGGTGGGGATGACATCTCGGAAGATCATGGAGTTGCTAGCAAGGCACAACATCTGATGAACAAGGGGGGTTGCAATGTGACTAATGAAGCTGCTGTTTATGCTAGCGCTGCAATGATTGATCAGTGCTTTATCTATCTGCCTTATATATATAATCTTCATTTAAAAAAAATATTGATTGTGAAAAAGCTTGCCTTAATGAAAGAAAATAACATGACAGGTGATGCTATTAACATGACATGTTATACTATTTAACATGACAGGTAATGCGAATAACATGACAGGTAATGCGAATCGAGTCTCTTCTCCTTAATGAATGAAAATAACATGACATTTAATGGTATTAACATGACGGTTTATATTCTTTAACATAAAGAAAAAGGCTTTTGTTGGGCAACAACAATCTTCCTCTTCCTACATTTCAAGTGTGGGATAAGCCGAACGACTGGTGTAACTCACTCTACTGGAATGACTGTAAAACTAAAGTGGCCTTCCAACAACTTTATTAATTTCAACAATAAGAAGACATGCTAATCCAAGCAAAGAAACATGCTAATCCAAGCAAAGAAACTAAAGTGGTCTTTGTTTGATGTTTTATTAATAATGAACTCACTTCTGCGTTGCGAGTCCCTCAAGCAAAGAAACATGCTAATCCAAGCACTTATGCCACTAAATTATGTGATAGCAGCACCAAAAATAACCCATAACCCATACTGAATTTACATGTCACTCATACCGGATTTACATGACATATAATGTGTTTTACTTGACATATGAATTGTTTTTACTTGACACATGAATTTGGTGATGTAGCAAGCTTGACTTGTTCTAAACATAAGTTGATAGTCGGTGTTGATTAATGAATAATAAGCCTACGTGGGAATTGAACCCACATCTTTGTGTATGACCACAATGCTCTCCCATTGAGCTAATAGGCTACATGGGAAGAATATTTATGTCAAAGAAACTTGATATGTGAGGGTCTATTCATTTACCTTAGCCATTATCATTTGCTCTGCACACAAAACACACTAGTGCATAATACACAACCCTAAAATGAATCAAGTCAGCAACATACCTATATTAAAGGTTTCTTCATTCATTTAGATCTCTCACTTCTCATGAGAGAACAAATAGCACACAGGAAAGCCAAATTTACAACGGTGGGAGATCGATAGCCTTGCTGATATATTCAGCAACAGGCCCTCCTTCTAGAACAACCAAGCGCTCAACTCATGGAGGGAGTATTGTCTAGGGACATGGAAGAAGACGATGACACACAATTCCACAAGTAACAAATCCTAATTTATGTGAACGTTGCATTCATGGAGTACTCCATATGAGGTATTGTTTCAGAATCTCTTACTCCTGACATTGACCTTTCTCCAACCAATCCCAACTCTTCATCATCATCTTCCTCTTTACTGACTCCTACCCTTGACATTACCCCCTGCCCCACTAGAAAATCTTACGGACCAACTCAACCCTCTATTTGGCAACATCACTTACTACATGACACCTACACCAATCAACATGTCACCTGTTTATTCAGACATGACAGACAGCAAACCCCAACCCTAACCGAATGGGAAATTTCAAACCAAACCATTTCAATTCCGAAATTCGAAATTTCAGTCTCTAGCCCTAAACTAAAAATTCCAATTCAAAGGCTTGAAAGATAGAGCAGAGAAGAAGAAGGGTGAAGGATTGTACCTGGAATCGCAGAATGGAAGCCAATTGTGGAGATTATCCCTGACGAGGCTCGAAATCGCCCGAAGAAAGAGAGAGTGGAAGTACTCGCCGCCTGCGCCTCCAAGCCACGGATCTCCGACGATAATAGCCAACAACAGAAGGAACTAACCCCGTTGCCTTCAATCAACTACAGAGATCGAAGGAGATGCCTCCGCCTGCGCCTCGCCTCGAGCAATCCACCGTCGAGGGAGATGCTTCCGCCTGCGCCTTCCCTCGATCCCCCTCCTTCTCCCTCCTTTCTCGCCCGCCTCCGATCCTCTTCTGGTCGTCTGCGCCTCGCCTCGAGGGAGATGCCTCCGCCTGTCCCCGTCTCCGATCCCCTTCCTTTTCTCTTCCCTTCTCTCCTTTGCAACGGGCTACCGGGTACACAGGTTACCAAATATCCGGTTTGACCTAATTTAAAACCGGGTTGGGTTAACCTTGCAACACTTTTCGTTTTTTGGGTTAGTATGTGCAATTCCCTCCAATAGAAAATTTTCTTATAGTTTCAAAGGGATGGACTTAATTAACAGGTGAGCGATCACCCACCCTTTCTTGATGATCAGGTTGAGTTTTGCATGAGGAATAAAATCAATTACTGTGAAGTTCATCAACGGTTGAACGTTTTGATCGAATTTGTATTGTTTTGATTATTTTGTTAGTTAGGAATAGATAGGATCCATTATATCCTTCACCCAATACTTATGTTGGTTTCCTTACATTCTCTCATCATTTAGATCAGTTCAAGCCCATGTCTTCTTTAACAGCCAGGAGTAGCCCACTATGTTTTTTGTTTGACCCATGTTTATAGTCGAATATCCACTATTTCATCACCCATTAAATTTTGGCAATTTGAAATATCGTTCAGAAATAAGTAACGTTTGATTTTTTGGCACGTTTTTTAAGGGGTTAAAAACTATATAAAATATAAAGTTTTTAATTGATTTTTTAAAATAATTTTATACATATTAGTTATAAGTTTAAAATTAATAAAAAAAATTAATATTTTATATAGTTTTTAGTTCCTTAAAAAACGTATCGAAAAGTCAAACGACACTTATTAATGAACAGAGGGAGTATAATTAATCCCAAAAAACTAGTCGAGATCAAATGATGGGTCTGATCTTGAATTTGTAGTTGTTTCGTCGTGTCGATTTAGGTTCGAGGAAGAGGCGATGGGGTTGCCCCTTTTGACATTGGAGGTAGTTCTCTTAAGTGATGGCCTCCAAGTGAGATCAGAAGACGATGTTTTCGATTTGATTTGGAGGTGGAGTCGAGCACACTATCCCAAACTGGAAGAGCGGCGAGGGGTCATAACCAAGCGATTGGCTCGCTTGGTATGTTTCCCACGCATGTCTTCGTGGAAGGCTGAACGGGAACTCCGATTATGCCCTGAAATCAAGCTTCCGGAAGTAAGGAAGCTTACATGTCTCGGATCGTACATCAAGTTCCCTCACGGGCAACACATCCTTGTCCGAGGGGACGAGCCAGGCGCCGCCAGTCGTCTTATCAGACGTATGTACACGTGTCACCCAATTCACTTGGAGTGTATCTGTTGTGATTGTGTAATCTTGTATTTGTAATAAGTTAGGCTTATTTGTGTGGCTATGGCTATTGAACATGTAATCTATCTAGGTGATGAAACAATATATCCTAAATGTGTGATGTAGGACACATTCTTAAGGTTGCAAAGACCCCTTAGACATGTCATATGTCTAAGGTTTGGATCCCTTGATCTTAAGATAGTGACCATATCATATATTATGTTGGTGTATTGTTTTAACACTTAGTTATAAACCTCTTTACAGATTTCTTCCTAGTGGGCCTTCTCTGTGTTTGGGCTTATCCAGCCCATTCCGGATTTGAGGCCCTCTTCCTTGAGACCGTTGGAGGATCTGTAACCCTAGCTCCCAACTGCTCGGGTATATATGTTCCTTATGTGCTACAGTGCCTCTTTGGAGCTTCATCAGGTAAACCCTAAGGGAAAGAGAGAGAGGGACGTCGGGCGTCTTGTGTGTAACCCTAAACCCTACAGGAGGAGGAAGAAGGGATCCAGTGGTGCTGCCGGTGGTGCAGCTGGAAGATCTCCTTGAGAAGCTTCTCAGTTGCCCATCCAGGGGGCTTCTTCTTCTTCCTTGCTTGCTTCTCTCTTGGTTTTCTGTATTTGAGGTTCCCGTGTTACTTGTTCTTGTGCTTAGCCACCATAGCCAACTTGTAACTCGTTTTTCTGATGCTTAGTGGAAACTGGGACCGGATCTCCCCTCTTGAGATCCCGCAGAGTAGGGCTTGCCCGAACTGCATTACCAAATCGTGTGTTCTCTTTTGTTGCTTTAGTTTTTGAGTATTTTGATTTAGTTTTAGTGAAAAACGAACATCAAATTGGTATCAGAGCACTGGTTCCTCTGAGATCTAGGGTTTCTGACCTTAGGGCTCAGATCCAAGGTCCCTGTGATTGGATCCAACTTGTGTCGCTTCCGCTTTTCTGTTTGTGTTGTTTGTTCTTCGTTTTGTGTTTGTTTTTTCTGTTAGTCAAAAGAAAAAAAAAACAGAAGTAGAACACAGATTTGGGGGTTTTCTGAAGTGTCAAAAACCCTAGATCTCCCTTCAATCCACCAAGTGTTATTAGCTCTTTGAGTTCTTTGTTTGTGTGTTTCTCGCATTCTTCTCTAACTTTCTGTTTTTGGTTGCTGTCTGTCAGGTACCAAAAATGTCAGAAAATGGAATGAGAATCAAGCCCTTTGATGAGACTACAGACTTCGCTATCTGGCAGCTGAAGTTGAAGGCCATTCTCATCAAGGAGAAATGCTGGAAGACAGCCCAAGGGGAGTACCCTGAGGGAGCTACTGAGGCCATCAAAAAGGATTTGGATGAGACGGCTCATTCTGAGATCTTCATCAGGTTGGCTGACGACGTGGCTCGTCAGGTTGTGAGTATCACTAACCCTAAAGAACTTTGGGATACTCTGGAAACCCTATATTTGACTAAATCCTTGCCTAGCCGAATTTCAATCTTGTGTCGTCTGTTTAATTTTAAAATGGACACTAATCAATCTTTGCAAACTAATCTGGATAAATTCTTAAGAATGACTCAAGATCTTGAGAGATGTGATAAAAAGAACACTATTAAGGATGAATATTTGGCTATCTTGTTGCTTAATTCTCTGCCTGCTCAGTTTGATGTTCTTAAAGATGTTATACAGTACAGTCAAGACTCTATAACTAAAGATAAGATCCTTGAATCTATTATTCAGAAAAATGAGAGCTTAAAAGTGTTTAAGTCTAAAACTGACAATAGATCTGAGGTTAAAACTGACGTTTTGATGGTCAAAGGCAAGAAAAAGAAGAACAAGAATAAGAACAAGGATAAAAAGTCTGAAAATGATGATAAGTCTGCTTCTTCTAGTTCTGAGAAGAAAAATAGAAAATGTCACTACTGTGGGATCCCTGGCCATTATATTAAAGAGTGTCATAAAAAACAAAGAGATGAAAGTGAAAAAGGTCAAAATCAATCTGCTTCTGTTCTTGAGTCACAATATCCATGTGAATTGCTTGTTGCTGATCATCAGTATGTTATTAGTGATGATGCCTGGATTTTAGATTCAGGATGCACTGTTCATGCTACTCCTAACAAGTGTGATTTCAGTACCTTGCAGGTTTTCAATGGAGGAAAAGTCATGTTAGGTGACTTGACCTCACTGGAAATTAAAGGTATAGGTAATGTGCCTCTATGCATGTATGATGGTAAGGTTAGAGTGCTCCAAAATGTTAGATGGGTCCCTGACCTTAGAAGGAGGCTCTTATCTGAATCTGCATTTGATGATTTGGGTCTTGAGATCAACATTAAAAATGGGATTAAAGATGTTAAAAGGGATGGAGCCACCATTATAAGAAGTGTTAAAAGGGGTGGACTTTACTATGTAATTCCACCTCCTGAAGCAAACACTGCTTGTAATGGTGGAAACCTGAACTTAGACCAAACCAAAATTCTGCATAGTAGGCTTGGTCACATTGGAAACAAAGGCATGCAATATTTGTTTAAACATGGTTTAATTGATAAAAAACCTGCTCAGCTTGATTTCTGTGAGACTTGTGCGCTAGGGAAGAAAACCAAACATGTTTTTCCTTCCTCTGATTATGTGGCTGAGAGGCCCCTTGAGTACATTCACTCTGATCTTTGGGGGCCTGCACAGGTAGAAACCGTTGGAGGTAAGAGGTACTTTATTACTTTTGTAGATCATTTCTCTAGAAAGGTTTGGTTATATTTGTTAAGGTCTAAAAATGAGGCTTTTGATAAATTTGTAACCTGGAAAACTCTTGTTGAGAATCAAAATGGCAAAATTATTAAGTGTCTTAAAACTGACAATGGTTTGGAATATTGCAATGCTGAGTTTGATGATTATTGTAAACAATATGGCATTAAAAGACACCTTACAGTTCCTGGTACATCACAACAAAATGGTATTGCTGAAAGAATGAATAGAACATTGCTAGAAAAGTCTAGATGCATGTTAGTTAGTGCTGGTTTGAAACATTCCTTGTGGGGTGAGGCTGTCTCAACAGCAGCTTACCTTGTCAACCGATCCCCATCTTCTGTGGTGAACTTTAGGACACCACAAGAGATGTGGACTGGTAAGAAACCAAACATGACTTACCTTAAGCCATTTGGATGTGCAGCCTACTCCCATGTTTCACAATGGAAGATGCATCCAAGGGCTCAAAAGGGGGTCATGCTTGGTTATCCAGATGGTGTTAAAGGATATAAAATCCTCCTTATTCAGCCCCATGGCTATAAGGTCATCATCTCAAGGAATGTAACCTTTGTTGAGACTGAGTTTCCTTTTAAATCTGTACTAACAAATTCATCTGAGCAGACAGGTACCAATGCAACTGAAGGTGGTGAAGCAGTTCCCACAAGGCATTTCTATGAGCAGGCAGACTTGCCACTTGAGCAAGATGAAGTGGAGTTTGACATTGGATACAACTCCAGTTCAACTCCAAGTAGCTCAGCAACAGGAGATGCCCAAGTGCCTGCAGATGAGTCTGCAAGCAAGGAAAAAACTCAGCCTATTGAGGCTGGTGAATCTTCTGGAAAAAACCTAGAAGCAGAAAGCTCAAATACACAACAATCAAGGGAGGGAATTCTGCAAAGGGAGTTAAATTCTAACCCTGACTCTCTATCTTCTTCTTTTCATGAATCTAATGCTGATGATGTGAGTGATTCTGTTGTGAAATCTATTCCTCTGCATGAAAATTCTGATTATCAATTGACAAGGGATAGGAGTCCTAGGATTAGAATCCCAAACAAAAAATTTCAAACCAATATTGTTGAGTATGCTTTGCTTGCTTTTGATGTTGTGATAAATCCTTTTGTGCCCGAAACCTATGAACTTGTTGTGAAATGTTCAGAAGCCAAAAACTGGGTTAAAGCTATGCAAGAGGAGATTAGCTCTATGATGACTAATAACACCTGGATATTAGTTAAAAAAACAGAAAAGGCTAAGGTTGTTCAGTGCAGATGGATTTATAAATTGAAAGAAGGTGTCAGTTCTAAGGAACCACCTAGATTCAAGGCTAGATTGGTTGCTAAGGGTTTTACTCAGCGGGAGGGCATTGACTATAATGACATATTTGCTCCTGTAGTTAAGTATAAAACATTGAGGTTAATGCTTGCTATGGCTATTGTGTATGACTGGGAACTTGAGCAAATGGATGTGAAAACTGCTTTTTTACATGGAGAACTTGAGGAAACTATTTATATGTCACAGCCTAAGGGTTTTGTTGATAAGCTGAGATCAGAACATGTGTGTTTGCTTAAAAAATCCATCTATGGCTTGAAACAGTCTCCTAGGCAGTGGAATCTGAAATTTGACTCATGCATGATTAAGCTTGGCTTTCATAGAAGTGAATATGATACCTGTCTTTATTTCAAAGGTGCTGGTTCTCATTCTCCTTTATATGTGCTGCTGTATGTGGATGATATTCTTATTGTTTCCAACTCTAAGGTTATCATTTCTGGTGTTAAGAGAGATTTGAAAATGCACTTTGATATGAAAGATCTTGGTCATGCTCAGAAGATACTTGGTATTAATATTCACAGAAACAGAAAAAGAAAGCTTATGTGGTTATCTCAGTCAGAATATGTTCATAAGGTCCTTGATAGGTTTCATATGGTTAACTCTAAACCTGCGGTTGTCCCCTTAGGAGGGCACTTTGAGTTATCTAAGAAACAATGTCCTACTTCTAAAGCTGAGATTCAGAAGATGAGTAATGTGCCATATGATGTTGTTGTAGGATCTGTGATGTATGTTATGTTGTGTACTAGGCCAGATATTGCTTTTGCTATCAGTGTGTTAAGCAGATTTATGTCTAATCCTGGTGAGCCTCATTGGAATGCTATGAAATACCTGCTGAGATATTTGTGTGGAACTGAAAAGAAATGTCTTACATTTGCTGATCACAATCCTAAGCATGAATTAATTGGCTATGTGGACTCTGATTATGCTAGTAACAAAGATAATAGGAAGTCTACTACTGCTTTTTATTTCACATGGGCTGGGTGTTGTGTATCTTGGAAATCTCAGCAGCAGTCAGTAGTAGCTCTTTCCTCTACAGAAGCTGAATACATGGCTGCTACAGAAGCTGCCAAGGAAGCTATTTGGCTTAGAGGTCTCTTAGAGGAAATAGAAAGGAAAACTTATCTGCCTACTGTGTTCATTGATAATCAAAGTGCTATATATCTGTGCAAAGATCCTTTATATCATGAGAAATCAAACATATTGATGTTAGGTTTCATTATATCAGAAAAAAGGTTAAACACAAGCTTCTTAATGTGTGCAAGATTAAGAGTGCTTTGAACCCTTCTGATTTTGGCACCAAGGTTGTCACAACTGACAAGTTTGCATACTGCAGGGATGCCCTGTATATTCTGGATTCACCTTAGCACCAACAACACTTGGATCGAGGACGGACGGGAGAAACACCAGGACCCTAAGGTGGCAGAAAAAACTGAGGATCACTTACAAGATTAGAAGGGCAATTGTTGTGATTGTGTAATCTTGTATTTGTAATAAGTTAGGCTTATTTGTGTGGCTATGGCTATTGAACATGTAATCTATCTAGGTGATGAAACAATATATCCTAAATGTGTGATGTAGGACACATTCTTAAGGTTGCAAGGACCCCTTAGACATGTCATATGTCTAAGGTTTGGATCCCTTGATCTTAAGATAGTGACCATATCATATATTATGTTGGTGTATTGTTTTAACACTTAGTTATAAACCTCTTTACAGATTTCTTCCTAGTGGGCCTTCTCTGTGTTTGGGCTTGTCCAGCCCATTCCGGATTTGAGGCCCTCTCCCTTGAGACCGTTGGAGGATCTGTAACCCTAGCTCCCAGCTGCTCGGGTATATATGTTCCTTATGTGCTACAGTGCCTCTTTGGAGCTTCATCAGGTAAACCCTAAGGGAAAGAGAGAGAGGGACGTCGGGCGTCTTGTGTGTAACCCTAAACCCTACAGGAGGAGGAAGAAGGGATCCAGTGGTGCTGCCGGTGGTGCAGCTGGAAGATCTCCTTGAGAAGCTTCTCTGAAGCTTCTCGGTTGCCCATTCAGGGGGCTTCTTCTTCTTCCTTGCTTGCTTCTCTCTTGGTTTTCTGTATTTGAGGTTCCCGTGTTACTTGTTCTTATGCTTAGCCACCATAGCCAACTTGTAACTCGTTTTTCTGATGCTTAGTGGAAACTGGGACCGGATCTCCCCTCTTGAAATCCCGCAGAGTAGGGCTTGCCCGAACTACGTTACCAAATCGTGTGTTCTCTTTTGTTGCTTTAGTTTTTGAGTATTTTGATTTAGTTTTAGTGAAAAACGAACATCAGTATCGAATCTCGCTCGAAGAAGACTAAGGGGTATGTTTATGTCGTCTACATGTGCCTAACGCAGGTTGAGATGACGACTCTGTTGGAATCGAAGCAGCTCTATTCGCTTCCATTCTTTGTGGGTGGCGTCGGTAAGAAGTTGTGCCTTTGCCTCTCGACACGATCCACGTCGCTCGATGAGCGACAAAATCGGTCTCTTCTTGTATAGGCCGACAGACCCCAAGAACGATGTCACAAATTAAATTACATGATAGATTATGAGTTTGCGGTGTTGAAGAACAAGTCTAGAGAGTTTGAAACCAAGCAAAGGGTCGACAATTGTGCTCTATCCGAGGGAGAGTATGTCGGGAAGGAGAACCTGTTGGAAGTTCCGTGGGTCGATGACTATTTCATCGACGGAATCCTCTATCTTCGAGTCAAACTTGCCCTCAAAGATCGCTCTGAAACCGGTTTGGATTCGGTGGAGTTTAACAACTCTCACTCTAATAAAATCGATTTAACCCAAAATAAAAGGGTTAAATTAAGTTAGATCTGGCTCAACCATTGATTTAGGTTAAACCTATATAACTGAAATTTTACATATATATATAGGACTGTTATATATATGAACTGTGTTATATATAGGACTTTTTGTCTATGACCGATTAGTTTCCTTAATTTGGTTGAAATACATGTGTTTGGTTTCTTTAAATTGGTTTCTTTTTTAAAGACAAAAAATTAAGAATTTTAATTCCTGTTCTCTTAAACTTCTTAAACTTTTTTTTTATATATCAAGTTATTCTACTGAGGTTAGGGGTGTTATTCGAGTCGAATGAGCCGAGTAGGGGGCCCGTTTCTGTTCAAGCTCGAGCTCGTTTGGCTCGTTTTTTGTCGAGACGAGCTCGAGCTCGGTTGAGCTCGTGTTATTGTTGTAGCTTGTTTTTGCTGGAAATTTGTTTCTGAGCTCGTTTTTTAGCTCATTTCTGAGCTCGAGCTCGTGAGCTCGTTCGAACGCCTGAAATGAACGGGACTGATTTGAGAGAAACTCTAAAACTAAAGGGGAAAAAAAGCACAAGGGGAAATTTGTCTGAGCTACTCGAGCTTGTACTCGGCTCGAGCTCGATTCGAGCTCAGGAACCCGCTCGAACTCGGCTCGTTTTTCAAATGTGAACCAACTCGAGCGAGTTTTTCGAGTCGAATCCGAGCAGCTCATGTTCACATAACACTCCTAACAGAGGTTCACCATTCCTTATGACTAGGAGTGTTATTAAAGACGAATGAATCGAGCTTGATGGTTCATTTGTTAAATAAGCTCGAGTCAAGCCCAGTTTTTAAATGAGTTTTTTGTTTGTTTAAGTTTGGCTTGTTTTAGTAAACGAACGAGCTCGAACCAAGCTTTTTTCGAGCTTCAAGCATTTTTATTTGGTCATAACATATTAATTTAAAGGAAATATTTGAAAATTCCATAAAAATCGAACTTAAATCGAATGAGGTGAGCTTTCAACCGAGCTTTAAATTAATCATGTTCAAGCTAACTTGTTTAGGTACGTGAGCGAACTTGAGTTGTGTTTTTTTTTTCTAACTGAACTCGAGTTGTTCGGCTCATATAACCAACCCCTACTTATGACTGGTCATTTTTAATCATGGACTCTCGTACCAAACTTCCCAACAATTTTGCCTCTGAGTCTAATTTTTGCGACGAGTTAATTTATCGCAAAAAACATAAAGAGATGATGAAAACTGGACATATATATAATATATGTACGTATTATTTGCACAAATTAACAACACTGCAGGTGTTCTTCCTTTTGACTAAGCAAATTTCAACATCATCAAGAGACCACTCTTCCCTCTCAACAACTTCTCTATCCCGCGATTCGGAGCTCCGAAAGCGCAGCATCCAAGGTCTTTCGGCGGCTCAACATCCAGCTGCAGGCAGCTCCGCCTCCGGCTCATCATGATCAGCTCTCCGAGCGTCGGCGTCCTCGTGATCATGGCGTCTTCGCCGCCTAACTCCTTAACCTGATGTATCTCACTAGCAGCCTTAGGCGTAGTGAGTGGGAAGAGTTGCTCCAAGAAGGACTGAGAATCCCCCGTCGCATCGCTGCTTGCAGTGCTCTCCGGCGAAGAAGACGAACAAGAAAAAGAAGGGGCCTCCGATTCATAGGGCACCGCCGCTGAGATCGCTGAGGCCGGCATAAGGCGGTTCGCTAAGAGCGTATCCGGCTCCTCTCCGAGAGAGCTCTCTTGATCGCTGTCGAAGCACTCGAAGAAGTGAGGCTGCTGCAGCGGCGTCCCTGGCTTCTCCTCCCACTTGAATGGTATCGACACCACGTAGTTCGTCGCAGGAATCTGCGGCGGTGGTAGCGGTGTTAGTGGTGGACGCAATGGTAGCCGACCTCCAGGAGGTGGCGGTAGCGGAAATAGAGGTGTCGATGGGGGGTTCGTCGGAGCCGTATCTCTCTTCGGCGTTCCTGGTTTGTCCTCCCATCGGAAGGGCACCGAAATCGCCTCCATCGTATGTCGAATTTTATCTCTTCACAACTCAACACGAACTCAGCCGGTTCTTGAAATTCAGGCAATGTTGGCTAATGGTTATGAATATATAAACATATATAGGCAAATTTGGTCAATCAAATTGACCATTTGTTTTTGTTGAGTGGATTTGAAATGGATAAATTAGGCTAATTACCTAATCACTAACTTTAATTTAACTGATAATGTTTCTCCAATTTGTAAGTTTGATTGGAAAATGGGTATCCCACCACTTTGATCTGAAACTTGGTGCTATGTATATACACAGAAATTAAGCACTTATAAAAGACACGTATGAAGGTATAAAATGCAAACTAGAAAGTAGTTAAGTAGGTGGATTTCCAATTAGCACACAAACTGTGACGTGTTTATTGGCGATATTGTACATCTGACTTTCCATTCACAATGCAATATTTCAACTTGATCTCGATCTATTGACTTTTTTTATTTAGGCGTGATGCAATATAGGTCTACTCGTCAATAGTTGACTGTTGTGATTTTTTTAATAGAAAAATATTTTAAATACTAATATTAAAAAAATATTTTAAATATAAATAAATAAGAGTAATTTACATCATATTTAAAAAATTTAGAAACATTATTCAAGCATAAATGAACATAATAATTGGGCTGTATTTTTTTTTAAAAAAAAATAAATAAAATGATCCATAAAATATAACCGAATCCTTAAATTCAAAAATTGAATATACATATATATATATATATAATTAAATTTGAGTTCAAAAATATTAAAATATAATATACTCCGTATTTGATGATAAATTAACGAAAATAGATTAAGACGTGGTGATTGGTGAGTTGTAAATAAATATCATTAAAGGGTGATTTTATGTAATTTTGAATTTAAGGGGTTACGAAAACCCATGTTTAAAGGATGGCCAGGTCTAGGGTTGTTATATGAACTGAACAGCTCGAGCTCGGCTCAAAAAAGCTCAACTCGGACTCGTTCACTTACCTAAATAAGCCGAGTTTTAACATAATTTTAAGCTTGGTTCGTTCGGTTTAGACTCGAATAACTTGAATTTAATGGACTTTTTAAAATTTATTATGAGTAAGTAGAATTGATTAAAACTCGAAACAAGCTCGGGTTGAGCTCGTTCATTTTCTAAACAATCCATGCTTGATCAAAAAAATAAGCTCGTTTAAAATTTGGGATCGACTCGGCTCAAACTCGTTTAACAAATGAATCAAGTTTAAACATGTCAAATTCGGCTCGAATAACAATCCTAGGTCATGGACAGTTGTCTGTAAATTTAAGATACTCACGTGCACACCGCGTGACCTCATTCGGCCAATTATATAAATCGAAATTCGATTTCATAAGTCATAAGTCATAAGTCATAAGTCATAACTCCTCGAATCCAAAGCCAAACAAACGTATGTAATTCAAACGCTCCCACTCATCACTTCATCAGGCATTGAATTTGAGTTGGGTTGAGTTTGATACACATGGCCATGGGGTTCACAAAGATCCGCCCTTTTTACCTCCTTATTGCCGCCTTTGCCTTCTTCTTCCTCCTCCTCGCTTCTGCGTCTTCAGCAGAGCCACCGCAAAGGCACAGGAGATTACTCGCTCAAGATGAAGATAAAGAGTTGGTGTTGCCTACCATTACCAAGCACAAGAAGACGAAGAGTTCGTCACTGTCTGCTTCAGCTAATTCGTCGGCTGCCAAAACTAAGCTCGACAAGCTTAATTCATCTTCAGTTTCAGCAAATAAGTCTCCCAATTTGCTCAAAATCAGCTCTCCCCCAAACAACAAAACTTCCAAATCCTATGACAAGAAGAAGAAGAAGGAATCAGGCAATGAGATCGATGCCAAATCCGCCTCCGACACAAAACACAAAAAGAAGCAACAAATCTCCGAAGACGACGAAGGCGATCTCGTCTCCGCTTTTGCGGATCTGCCGGCCAAATTCCAACAAACGATCATCCCGGACCTCAAGAGGATCTCAACCTCGTCCCAGATCTACTTGTCCAAGGCCAACAAGGAATTCGCAAAGGGATTCAAACCCTACGTCGGCAACAGATACGCCGCCACCGCGGCAACCGCCATATCCCTGGCCTTCCTCACAGTCCCCTTCCTCCTCGTCTCCCTCCTCTTCGGCCAAATCAAGGCCTATTTCTCCCTCCAGCGGATCCTCATCTCCATCCAGGTCTACCTCGCCATCTACTTCTCGATCCTGTGCTTGTCGTCGCTGGTGACGGGGCTGGAGCCGCTCAGGTTTCTCTACGCCACTTCGCAGGCCACCTACGTTTGGGTGCAGGTGCTGCAGACGCTGGGCTACGTCATCTACCTCCTCCTGTTGCTCATGTACCTGGTGCTGGTGTTCTCCGCGGGCACTGGGCCGCGCATGAAGCTTTTGGGCCTGGCCCAGACTTTTTTGGGCTTTGTTGTTGGGCTGCATTACTACATGATGGTGTTTCATAGGATGGTGCTACGTCAGCCGCCCAAGGCCAGCTGGCAGACCCACGCCATCTACGCCACGTGTTTCCTTGTGATTTGTCTGCTGATTGAGGCCGACGGCAGGAAGAAGGCTTACATGGAAATGGGCGGTGAAGAGGGCAAGAAGAGCTAAATACCCATAGCCCATAGGATTGATATTCGAGCGGAACAAGTCAAATAGTGTTCGTTTAGAAACTAGTCGAGTTCGATACAAGTCTGAATTTGTACCAAAATTTTATGTGTTCATACGTGGTTCGTTTAGTAAATGAAAGAGATCAAACCGAGCTTTATTCGAGCCTAAAGCAACTCTACTCAACTATCACATACTAGTAATTATTAAGGGGAAATCTTATAAATTCTACAATATTTGAGCTGTTCGAGTTAATATGAGCCGAGTAGATAAAACTCAACTCGGATTCGAGTTATAAAAGGTTGACTCGAATTCATTCATTTATTAAATGATGATTTGAGTATGAAAGCATTTTTAAACTCTATTTAAAGTGTGGTTAGCTCAATTCAAACTCGAATAGCTTGAATTTTTTTAATTTTACAAAATTTCTTTGAATTTACTATGTTAAGAGTAACTCTACAAAAGTTCGGCTCGGGGTCGTTTATTTACAGTATAATCATAATTTTAAGCTTGAATCCAAATTTATGGTCGGCTCGAACTTGAGCTAGGCTCGTTTCTAATAACATCCCTACCCATGTCTCCATCAATCATGGAAACAGAGAGCATACACAATGTAAGGCTAATAATATAGGGTCAAGCCATTTTATTCATATGATTGATGTTTGAGGAAACACGTTGAGAGTTCAACAGGTAGCTAGAAAACAAACCAGGAAGAAAAAAAGGTACATAGCGCCATAGCGGTGGGAAAAAACCAAGCATAAGGCCACAAGCCGGGTTGTAAGTTTGTAACTTCATCTCTATCAAGTTATTAGCTCTTCATAGTTTGCTCCATGGAATGAAGGGCCTCCTCAAGCATCTGCTTGTCCCACCAATGCGACAAGCAGCTTCTCATAGTCCCCATGGGTATCCTTGATGATGGCACGATCCAGAGGAACACTGTTCCTGCGCTGGTACTCCTCCTTGATGCGAACCAAATCGACTTCTGCCCGGGTTGTGACAACCCTGGTGAGAGCCCCCTCATCCGTCCCCATCTTGTTGATGGACAGACGAAGAAGCTTCTCGAAGTATTTCTCCGGGGCTGTTAAGCACTTGATCGTCGCCCTTAGCAAGGCCAGGAATTCATCCTTTGGATCAGCCTTCAGGTTCTGTAAGATTGCAAGAAAGTTTGATTTAGTAAAACATTGTACATTTGTATATGATCCTGACTGACTAAACTCATTGATACCTTGTTGATAGCATTGCCAAACTCATTGTTGTAAATGTTCAATGTTGCACCTAGCTGTGCCTTGCTCCTGGTGCTCAAGATTCTGACGACCTCCTCGTCGCTGTAAGCCTTGTCATGGATCTTCTCATGAAGGATCTTAGCCTCTGACTTAGCTAATGTCGTGTTGATTTCAGGCCCCTCGTAACGGTAAGCAGTAACTAGAGGAACCAAAAGCTGCAGCAACAAACATCAGTAAAGAGAGCATCTTCGTGATCTGGTAGGCTGTTAGTGAGTACAAAGTGGAAGGAAACCGAACCTTGCGGTAGCTGTCAGTGGTGTGCTGAGCCACATCCTCTTCAAGAGATTTCTTGAACAGTTCATGGTAGGCTCGCCTCACCTGCAACAGTTCCTCTGAAGACCTTGAGCAAGCAATCTCCATGAGAACCCAGTTGCTGGAAGTGAACCTCTTAGTGGCCTCATTTGCGAGATGAGCGTCACGCTCTGGAGGATCCAATGTCCATAGGTGCAGAGCTTTCTATTTCATGGAACCATACAAACTCATTAGATCACTTCACATATTAGCCAGAGTGTGACAAATGAAGGTAGCAGCAATGCTAAATTCAGGCACATATAGGAAGATTAACCTCAAAGTGACTGGTGAGCTCCTTGTCAAGAGACTTGAGGAGATCTTCGCCGTATGTGGCCTTGTAAGTCTCTCGGATCAACTTGCGTTGGTGAGCATCCCTGTGAGCCAAGATCGATATGATCAACTCCTCGTTTGTTCCCCATCCTACAAACCACACCAATTCAGGCAGAAATCACACAGATCAGATCATAATCCATCTACAAACCTCACAGATCAGATCACAGATCCAGGCAGTAATCACACAGCATTTAGGAGTGTTGCTTATGATCAACAAGCAAGTTTAAGACGAGGAAATCAAATCACGAAATTCGGATCCATCTGCTACTGCTAGCAAACCGGGAAATCAAAAATCGCGCACAAGTTGGAATCGATCCATATGCTATTTAGTTACGATCAAACATCTTTTAGGAAACAGTCAACAAAAACGCCATAACGAATTGATCTGCTAGGCAGATCAAACACATAAAAGATCGAAAAGCAAATTGCGAAGAGCAAAGTAATTAAGTAAAGAGTAACAGACCTTCGAAAGCTTTGTGAAGCTGCTCGACGTCCTCGTCGGCGCCGGGAACGTTAACTGGGACCTGGAGTGTGGCCATTTTCTGCTCTTCGAAGTGTTGATGGTAAGAAAATGAATCCGAAGACGGTGGTTGATTTGGACAGGAATTAGGGAGACTTTATAGTGGGAAAGGAGATTGTGATCTCAGATCTACTTCTACTTTAGTCAATCCCCAAATCCTTTTATTTTATTTTTCATTTTTTAGGCAAAGTTAATTTTGAATTATTTCCAAAAGAGTACGTGATTATTGGTTGATAAGAATGATAATGTCGTAACTTAAAAAAAAAAAATTAAGGTATAAAAAAAACAAGCACTCTTTGTTCATAATTATATTCGTCATGGCGATGAGATCGACATGTTAACCGCGCATTCAACACGTCCTATCCTCTATTTTCTTGATAAAAAAAATTCAAAAATTACTCCATGACCTTATATTATGGATATTATTCATTTTTAATGACACACTTGTTTTTTTTTTTTTTTGAGCAAAATGACACACTTGCTATATTATTGGCAATGAAGCCCATAAGAATTTGAGATATCAGATATACCGAAGTTTAGGAAAGTGTGGGCCATAAAAATAACAGATAAATCAACTATTTTTTTTTATTTTTTTTTAATAAGGAAATAATTCGAGGCCGGACAGGCCCGGACCTCGAGAGGCCGACAAAAACGGCAGACGGCAAGCCGTCTAAACATACAACAAATAAATAGAAAATAAAACATAAAATACATCAAAATAGCACTCAAAAGCCAAAGTAAACCCGGAGAGACCTCAAACCCTAAGCGAACAAGCGGACACAATCGTCTAGAGGAAGGAAGTCCGGCGTGGTAAAGTGGATAGCGAGCGCATGGGACAACACCTGCTGACACGATGTCTCGCCGTCGGAAAGACGTAAAGCAGAAATCCTCGTAAGGCAAAGGCGACTCCTGGGGAAGTGTGGATCACAAGACGTTCCCCCACCTAGACGAGGGATCTTCGGAGACCACAAACACCACCAACTCGATCACTTCAATCAACCAAGGCCGCAGAACTGCTCCTCAACCGAAACTAACTACAAACCAACAAACGGACACCAACCAAAACGAGAAAATAAAGCACGGCCGCGAGTAGGGCGAAAAGCGAGAGAAAATCTGGAATTTATTTATAGTTAATTAATGCAATTTACACATATATAAATATAGTTTTATTAAGTTTTAAACTTATTTAAAAGGTTGTTGACAAATTATAGGAACGGTTTTTTTTTTTAATACTTTGTCCCAAGGAATATATCCTTGGCCCAAAGCTCACGATGGAGCCCAGCCCAAGGGGCTAAAGAGAGCACACTTGACACCATCTTCAACCAGGAAGAGGATCTGTAACCCTAGCCGCCGCCGACCACACACCAGGAGATGAGGGAAGGCAGGCGAGCGCCGAGCGGGATTTGACAGATCCAGAACCGGGACCGTGAGAGCGGCCAGAACCGCGAGATGGGAGGCCGGAACTCACCAAGGTGGCGCCGGAGGTGCCAGAACCACCACACCCCAGACGAGAGAAAGGATTCCGAGGTGGGAGGGGAGGAGAGGGTGCGGGCGGGGGAATCACGACCCGGAAAAATCAACGGGGGACCAAGCCAAGGCCACACCCTGGACGACGCCGGGAAGACCACAACCCCAGGCCGGAGAAATCAACTATTATGTAGCAACATACGCTAGGTTTTATTTCAAGCTCAATTAGCCTAAATGTCCATGTTATACACGATTTCAACAATTATCCTTATTTGATATATTTAGATTTTTTTTCCTCTACCTTACACTATTAGAAATTTTTTTACAAAAAAATACTATCTTCGTCCAAAAATACATTGCCTTTAATATAAAATATTAACTTTTTTATTAATTTTTTTAATAATTACAAACTTATTGATAATAAGTTTGTAATTATTTAAAAAAATTAATAAAAAATTTAATATTTTATATAGTTTTTAACTCCTAAAAAAGCTGCATGAATATTAAAAGTCCATGTATTTTTGGACAGAGGGAGTATTATTCATATAACTATATCCTAAACATAAATAAATAATAAAATATAATTTATATGCAAAAAGATTTTACCATCTTGCTAGAAAAAAACATTTTTTTGGGACAAAAATCAAACTTGATTAAAACAAGTTTAAAAACAAACTTGTTAAAACAAACTACCTTCAATAACTATTCATATAAAATTTACCTTTGATTTTGTTGTTATAAAGTGTGTGAGCGTTTAATTTGTTTAATGAAATAATATGTTTTTTTTTTTTGCTAAAAATGCCATTAGGGAAAAGATTTTTCATGAAAATAACTCTTATTATTATTATCTATTATTCATTTTCAAATTCTTATAAAAGAACTTCATTTAATTTATAACTTAACAATTTTTTGTATTTAATAAACCACATTTATAAGATTACAAAAATATTAACCTTAGGGGTGGGCACAAATCTCGCAAATCATGTCCCGTCCCGCATCCCGTCCCGATCCCGTTGGGATTTAGAATATAAAAAATTCAATCCAGTCTCGATCCCGTCCCGCAAAAATTACGCGGGACGGGACGCAGGATGGAGAGTTTATGTCCCGCAAATCTCGTCCCGTCCCGCATATATATATAATTAACTAAAATTTTAAAAAAACTAAGAATATATTTATATTATATATTAACATTTATTTAAACCCAAACTTTAAATTTTAAAATAATAATAAATGATTAAAAACATATAACAAATAAGAATTTTAATACTAAAAAGAAGCGACAGTACCCTCTAGTTGTTGGCAGCTCTCGGCAAACATCCATCTTATTGGCACTTTGGCAGCTCTCGGCAAACATATAACAAATACAGTAAGAATTTTTATACTGTAATGGGATTTGGTAAGATTTGGCACTTTGGTATTTTTAGAGTTAATTGGATTAATTTTTTATTTTTTTTTACGATGGACAAATCACATCTCATCAAGTTGGGGACAAGATCCGGTGGGATTTGGAAAAAAAAATCACGTCTCAATCTCATCTTGCAAAAATATGCGGGATGAGACGCGGGATTACCCCAATCTCGTCTCATGCCCACCCCTAATTAACCTAATAAGTAGATATTCATTTATTGTAAATTTTTATATTAAAATATGTAAAACCAAATAAATATGAACCAAGGTCATTTCTTCGTTATAAAAAGATTGGTACATTGATAATGAAACACATATAAAATTGGGCTATTTGCATGGATAGACCAATTTTTTAAACTGTTTGCATAGATAGACCACTTTTTGAAAAAATGTAAAAGTGGTCTATAGGTCTATTTTTGCAAAAAAAAAAAAAATAGTGACCTTTTACGCAGGTTGCAGGTTAGAGGGAGGAGGGAACATGTGAGGAGGGAAGGGCTTATGATTTTGGCGCCAAAAATTGTGAGGGGATGGGTGATGTGATGTTGGGTTTACTTTTACCATTTTATATTGTATAAAAATGGAGGATGGGAAAAGACTTTCATTTTTTGTCTCTTCTCTCACATCTTCTACAACATAAATTTACCTAGAGAAAGAGATGGAGAACGTTCCACCATTGAAGACAAGATGTCGGCTTGCAGTTCTAATTGCAGAGCACTTGTCGCCTTCAGTCGGTGCTCATGTCAGTGATCAGAATCCCCATACCACCTTGGTTTCCCAGAAACCTTTCTTTTCATATGCAAGGGGTAAGTGTATTTGAAGAATTACTCCTCAGATATGACGTTAGATACCGATTGATAACATTTCTTCTCATCTCTGGTATCATTTTTCAGGTGGAAACGCCTTGGTATGCGTCACACTCATCTTTGATGGTTCTTTGGTGTTCGAGGGAGACGGATGGGTGTTTGTTGGTGAGAACGCGCACAAGAATGTCATGATACAAGAGGGCATCGACTTTAACTCTTTCAAAAAGCTGATCGGTCTCAAGATCGGCGATGGTGCTTTATATGAAGAGTGGATGTTGTCTTACGTACCAAAATCGAAAGAAGGGGGTAATCCGATCATAATAGTTGATGACGACGACTTTGAGGCGTTTAAATTTCTGAACTCGAAGTGTGGAGAAGATCTGTGGCCCCTTGCGATATATGTTGGTCCATTGCAAAATGAGGGCTTTGAAGTAAAGCAACCTGTCTGGGAAGAACGATTAAGTGGGCCACCTTCCTCCCCAAAAGTGGACGATTTGGCTAAGATTGTAATAGATAAGGCAGGCGGTAAGGCACAACAAAACCCCGTGTCTCTAGATGTTGTGTTATATGCCGGGGAAAAGGTGACCGCTACCTTAGGGAAGAGCACGGAGCTGGCTATGATGGACCTGACACGGTTAAACAATCATGTGTCATGGGTACATATTTAGGTGACAGGGTACAAGGTCTGGATGTAATTGAATTGAGTGGCACGAATACCTCTTCAGGTGATATGGGTGACATGGGTCAGGGTTTGGAGGTGATATCCATTAGCAACGAGGAGGAGGATGTCGATGGACCAACCTCTATAATCGAATTTGGGGTCTCGGACGAGGACGAAGGTTTTGAAGTGAAGCTCGAAGAAGACTGGGATGATTTGGAGTTGTTCGGTGTCAAGGTGGACACGGGTGAGTTTCCCCATGTGAAGCATCGTCGTTCATAGTTGTGTTCTTCTATTGGTGGTCCAACGACTTACCTTAGAAGTTGGGTTTTATTTTGCATTTTCAGTTTATGGCCAGGGGTTGGACCATTTTGATAGGTAAGTGGTTAAGAACTTCGTAATACTTTTGGGAATGAGGTAAGTACTTGGAGTAATTTTGGGTCAATGTACATATGACAAACTTTATGTATGATGGGTTGTATTTTGCCCTGACAACTTTTTGTGGATGCACGACTTCTTATTCTGTTATATTTCATGTGTCACTTGTTTGAATCTGATGACTTTGAGTTCTAAGTGTCTGTCATTTCCGTAAGGAATTTACCCCTGTCACATGTTTGTATGCTCGTGTCACATGTTAGATCTCACTTGTCATTTGTTTGATTATGATGATTTACAGTTTTGAGGGTCTGCCATTTTCGTAAGGAATTCGCCTATGTCCCCTGTTTGTATACCCGTGTCACCTGTTAGATTTCATGTGTCACAGTTTTGGGGTTTTACTTTAAATTTGTTTTTGAAATAAACCATGTCACCTGTTTGTATGGTCGTGCCACTTGAAGGATTTAACATGTCTGTTTTTCCACCAAACATTTCAAATCCAAGTATATGTTCGTAAAGAAAACCCCAAAGTGCATAAGATGTTCATAAAAGACTAACATGTACTGACCAACCATTGTCATAAAATACTACACCTACTAACTAACGGAGATCATAACATCCTACGAGTTTCGTGCAACAAAGTTTAGAAAATACAACCCCAACAAAGTTTATAACAACCTAGGGGTATGAAAAGTACGCTCTGATAAAAAATACAACTCCAACAAAGTTCATAACAGTCTACCATCCTTGACAAGCACCTCCACATCCTCTTCCTTGGTAACTTCTTCGACACCATCCTTTCGACGGACCACAAGAGCTTACCTTATCACTTTTTCCTTGTAGAGGCTTCTCCCTGGTTTCAGGTGCAATCGTTGTAACCACATCAACATGAACGACCTGAAAAACAAATTCAAACTTTAAAGTGGATCCCCGATTTCCCGTGTCACTCAACATAAAACACCGTGTCACCTAAAAACAAACTTACCTCCTCATCCTTTCGTGCCCCCATCCCTTTCCTTTTCATCAAAAAGTTTGTCTTCAGCTCCATCTTTCCCAAACATCACCCTCCTTCTCTGCGTCAGTGTCAAAGAAGCGATGACATCCCTTTCTCTTTTTTATCCCTTAACCCATAGTCCATTGACAACATCCTCCAACACTTTCATCTGCATTGATTAAGTTTTTAGCATCACTCATATGGACTAAGGTGAACAAAAGCGTTCAGAAAACAACATCAACTGAGCTGGGTATGTCAAAACTCATTTATAATTCAGAAACAAGCCCAATTAAAACAGAAAACGAGATTGTACGTTGTCCAGCAACCAATGAAATTGAAATAAAAAAACAAGAGAATGACATCAAAAGGAATATGTGGTATTCGTAAGACTATTCAAATTCATATCAGATTCTAATAGTTGCTTAATTTCATATCGAAATAATTAGAACATTATCCTTTAAATATCAATATTTACGTGTCACCTTGAAAATGTCACATGTCAAGAGTCCATTTACCCTTTTCACCTAAGCTACAGTGGCGGAACCTCAAGCTCAACAATGAGGGGGCCGAATATTACTACAAGGAAAAAAATAATTTTGATTAGAGATTAGGAATGGGATCTACCGTTTAAAGGGGCCAAAAACTACTATAAGGAGAAAAAAAGGGATTGAAGGGGTGAATCGAAACTCGATCTAGCGGAACACATCCAATGGAATATAAACTCAATGATAATAAAATTAACATGGAAAATGGAACATATAAACTTAACGAAATATAAAATCAATGGAAATCAATACTCTTATACTCCAATACCCCAATACTGATCTATGGAATATTTCCTTAATTCCCAACTCAATCAATTGCAAAAACTAAATAGTATTGTATTCCTTACTCAAAATCAATATATACTCCTAAATCAATATATACTCCTATACATGCATTTCCTTCTCACATTGCTGGGATTTGTCAATTTAATTAGTATCGACAGTCAGACTGTATTTCCATCTCAAATAATTGCAAAACCAAATTTATAAATTTCTTCTTAAATTCAATTAATTCAATCTGGAAGATAACAATCAGCAACCAAACTATATATGAATTCAATGAATTCCTGCTCAAATTTCCGTCACTTTACATGTTTCTTTTCTGATATAATGAAATCAATTTCAAAGATCAGTCAATTTCATTAAGAAACTCAATTCGGAAATCAATTTCAAAGATCCATCAATTTCAAAGATTACCTTCAATTTGGACGAGGGTGACTAATGAGTAAAGAGGGGAACGGCTAGTCGGCTACAGTCGACGACAGATCGAGGGGTCGGCATCCCAACAACAGTGCAGGGCAGCAGAGCGACGAATGGGCTGGAGAGGAGAAATGAAGAACACTCAAGACTAGCCCGTGCCTGGCGATTGCGGTATTCCAATTCACAATTTATGGGCTAGAACAACAGAGATGCCAAATTGTGAAATTGAAGATGAAAGTCTTGGACTCTTGGAGAGTGGGAGAAGTGGGCGAATTGCTTGAAAGTCGCAGCGACCCGGCCATGTTGCGTAGGAGACGAAGAGTTTTGAGTAAATGAGGGGGCTAATACCTCTGAAACTGCAAAAATTAATCCCTAATTTTTCCTAAAAACACATTAATTACTATTTTTCTTGTGGGGGCCAGGGCACCTCTGGCCACCAAATAGCTCCGCCACTGCTAAGCTATGCAGATTCTGCAGAAAATGAAGATATGCGAATGAATAACATACTTTCTCATCCAATTTGAAACCCATGTCACCAAATTTCTCTTCCAAACAAAAAAAATTCCAAATGAAACACAGCTCAAACCTCAGTCTTTCTTCTTCAATCACCCACCAAAACATCCCTGTATCCCAATTTCAACTCCCACCATTGTCAATCTATTCGGCTTTCCTAAACCCTAACCGCAGATTTTCCCTAACCATACCCGAAAACCACCCTCCCCATCCTTCAATCGCACCCACCATTGTCACCCCCCTCCACAACCCATCACCCAACGCACCATTGCCCTTTAATATCTAAACCTCATTGCAACTCCTTCACCTACACACCCACCCCGCGTTCGCACAACACGGAGAAGAGAAAGAATGATTTAGGGTTGACGGAAAGGGGGCGTACCTTTATAGTCCGGCGGCGGCGTTCTTCGCTTCTCCTCCACACTCCGATAGCGGTGGATCCTCTCCGGCCTCCTTCAGTTTTTTGTTTCCTTTTTCTTTTTTTCTTCCCACCTTTTCCTTCTTTCCTTTTCTTTCTCTTTTTTATTTGCAGCCTGAACCCCCTACAACAGGTTGTGTCACCGACACTTTTTTTGCAAAATTTTAGTTTTTGTGTTATTTGTGCAAATTTGCAAGAGTGTGTGCTATTTTTGCAAAGTTTTACAAAAAGTGGTCTATCTAGGACCATTTTGCCTTTAAAATTTTATAAACTAGTCTTATGGCCCGCACGCTTGTGCGGTTGTCTAATAAATTATATTTTATTATAATTTTGAATTAATTTTTTAAAAGTAAAGAAAAAATAAATAAATAAACATGTTTTTTCGCTCACGAAAAAATGACAAAATCATAAGATTTTAACGTTAATGTATTTTAATTAGTAATATATATAACCATTATTTGTTGATTGTAATGGAACCTCATATGATATAAAGAAATATATAAAATAAAATATCACATTTAATCAAAGATTAGTATAAAAAAAAAAAATGCTTTATTTCAACTGTGTCTCTATAATTTCTATGTTATAGAATGCTACAAACAAAAAAATTTCTATAACTCCAACAAATAATCAGCTGATTCTCCAAATCCTATGTAAAATAATAGAGAATACTAAAAATTTAGAAAATTTGACTTTTTTCCATTAATTTCTATATTTTATTAGATGATATATTGGAGCAAAACAACTAAAATCTTTAAAATTAGAGAATTTCTACAATTTAAGAGTGTTGAAGGTGTTCTTAAAAACTTATAATGTAAAAAAAAAATTGGGCGACCATTATACCAAATTTAAAATAGTTTTATTTATTACAGATACAAAGGTTTTTTCATAGAGTATAAAGTTTCACTTTATTACATTCTCCTCATGGTAATATGTGTTATACATTATATTGATTAAGTTAAACCATGTCATCACCTACTTAAACAAATCCAGAATGATGTTTGAACTTGTGACTTTAAGATATAAGTTAAAAACATCACCCAAATTTATCAAATCCAACAGTATATACTAAACTATTATACTAAACATCATGCACCCAAACTTATCAAATACAACCGTATATACTCTATATATACTCTTTAAAACTAAATAAACTTTTTTTTGGGGGGGGGGGGCCTAAAACTAATTTAACTTTTTTTTAATATAAAATTAATATTATTGTAAAATTAATATATCTTATAAATTATAATTCATCATTTAAAAAATCCATATTTTTTTAAGATACAACGTACCAACCAATTTTTCAACTTGGATATAAGCTAAATAATTGTAAAATTTAGGTTAGGGTTGATCATGAATGTACCCATGTAGTGTGTGATTTAGGATCGATCATGAATCGTTAACATATTTGCATTTAATATTTATTTATTCTGATAAGATTTTATTATTTTATAGATAATTAATTAATAATAAATCTTATCATTAGATATAATGAATTATCGTTACTAATCTAAATGACTAAAGATAAAATAACTAAAGAAAAAATATTTATAAAATAATTTTAGTAAAAATAATAGATTTTGTAACCCCTTAAGATATGATACTGAATATTTATATTAAAAATTAAATTTAATCTTCAATTAAAATAAACACATAGGATGACACATATATATAAATAGATAATGTAATTGTCTTACGTGGCTTAAATATATTGGATCATCATTAATTGACGTGTCAAATACCCGGGACAGATTGTACCAAAGTTCGACATGTAAGCGAATCGCACCAGAACCCGCCACATAAGATTTCCACGCCTCTGTTTTAGTATTATATATATATATTGATTGATTGATTGATATTGATAATTACTTTATCTTCTATTTAAACTATATAACTTCAATCATCTTTGAAATTTAATATATTTAACTTAGTTGTAGTTATTGATCATATTTAATGTAAAATTGATGTATAGCATCCTATGTGATGAGTTGTGGTTGATCCTAAAAAAGAATTATTAAAATAACATATTGTCATAGTTTATAGAAAGTAATCGTAAGCCACAAATCTATTTGTATATATTTTAGTTGATTGATTTATAAAAATATAAATCAAAACTTTTTCATACACATGGTTACCAAAAATATTACTCCATATGTTTTAAAATAAAGGTCACTTTACTATTCTGCACGCATTTTAATGAGGTAAAACTCTATAAAATATTTTTTTAATCAATTTCTTTTAGTAATCATACTTTCTACTCCCACGTATGAAATTATGGAAAAAATTAATTAAAAAAATATTTTATAAATTTTTTTAGCTCCAGTTCAACCGACTTTTATTTGATATGTGATATTTTATTTTTATATATTATTTTATTTATTTATATAATATCAGACGTGGGATCCACAAATTCCACTCATTTAGAAAAAAACAAAGTACTGCATTTATCCCATACTACAATTTTATATGGTTACCACGTTATGGTTTGTAGGCCAGACCTACCTACCCACCACTGTGGCCAATTAAACTTTGCAGTTGATTATGGATGTGGGCCTATGAATCTATGATGATGGTTGGAAGGAGAGGATAGGCTTGGTAGGATTGCTTAAATTAGCCGAATTGGTTTGAATTGAACCGAGTAAAACGGTTTAGGTCGAAATCGATGACCCGGTTTACTTTTTTAAGAGGTAGGACAGTAGCTCGGCTCGAAATTGATTAATCGATTTTCGGTGGAGAGGCGAACTGGAGAGGTGGAGGTGGCCAGTGGAAGTTGACGGGCGACCAACAGAGAGAAGAGGCGGACTGTAGATGCGGAGAGGAGAGGTGATCAGCGACAGCACGTGGAGTCGAGGTAGTGTAGTCAAGGGGGATTGTGAGTGACGCAGGTAATAAAACTGGTTTTCTACTAAAATGAAGGGCATTTATTCGAAGAGATTATAAAAGTGAATATTCCACCATTTTTTTTATATTTTATATTATTATTAATATACATTTTGTTTTTACATAATTTACCATATAATTTATTATCTTATAATATTAAAACATAAATTTATATGTAATGATAGATATATATCTTCATATAAAAAATATTTCATGTCACTGTTATTAAACTAGTTGGATTGAAAACTTAGGTCATGTTTATCGAGAGATACCAAGAATACTAATATTTTATTCTTCTATTTCCGTCACATTATCCTAGCATTTCATTCTCATTTTCCCATTTTATCAATAACATCCCTAATATCCCAAAATTCATCTTTTCATACCAATTTCATTTACAAATATACCCATCTCCAACAATTTTTCCATTCTCGATTATATTATATTATTATATTCATCAAAAAAATTTATATTATTATATTCATTTATTATTATTAACAAATGTTTTTTAATAATTAATTATTTCATGTTCTTAAACTATTTATTCTTCAAAATTCTTCCATAACTATAATTTAACTTTTCAGATCGTTTTTCGCATATTTATAATCAAATAGAAATATTTTTTTTACGTGTAGATAAGGAAATCCAGTATCATACTTCAGTAGTATCGGCCTAATATCACATCCCTTACTGGTAATTTTTCAATGTTAATGTTGTGTTTGAAAGCAGCTTTGAAGAGGTTTCAAAGCTTAATGAAAAATTTAAGCTCTGAAGCTCCATGTTTGGAAGCAACTTTGGCTTGAGGTTATAAAGTTGGAGGTGGGGCTTTTTTCTCTGATTTTGGAAGCCGAGAGTGGTAGTTTTGAGAGATTATTTTATCAGGTTATGAAAATTTGTTCACTTTTGCTCTACTCATCTTTCCCTCTTTTCGGATCTGAAGGTTATTTTATATTTTTCATCCAAAATACACACTTATAAATCTTATACCCACCAAACATCAATTAATTTTTTTTAGTGTATTTTAAAAAAAATAATCTCCGCCCTACTAAAAATCCATACTATCTTGAAGAGTATCGTAACCGTTAAAATAAAACTGCCTTAGAAATTGAAAACATCGTTTTAGGGATTCCCATGGAATCCGAATCCTTACCTCCGTTGCGACCACACCGACCGGCGATTCGGTGGGCGGATCTTCCGCCGGAACTCCTAGCAACCATTGCCGACAGACTCCAAAACAGTACCGACATCTTCCGATTTCGTGCCGTCTGCCGATCATGGAAATTATCCATCTCTCCGCGCAATATAATCTCCCTCCTTTTCCCCCACAAAGTCTCCTCCTGTTCAGATACGATCCCACAGTGCGATTGCCGGGATGAGTATGTCATCGCCGGCGCCGTTTACCTTCTCCGCCCCTTCACTGATCCTTCGAAAGTCTGGATTGTATCAGCACAAGAATCCACCGCCGGAAAACTCCTCCTGCGGCACGC
Source organism: Persicaria tinctoria (assembly GCA_037127255.1). NCBI lineage: Eukaryota > Viridiplantae > Streptophyta > Magnoliopsida > Caryophyllales > Polygonaceae > Persicaria > Persicaria tinctoria. Next base: position 2,482,336 of record JBANSL010000014.1, read on the forward strand.
ACTCACCTACGAGAAGATACTCGGTTTGTCGGGAAAATCAATCGAGTTATCGGAGTGGAGCGTTAATTGCATCGCCACATCTTACCGTTTCCTCTCAGACTCCGATCAAGTGAAGAGATCCAAAAAAAACTGTTCTCTTAAACCGAAGATTATTTTTCCCCCAAATTCCAAGACCACGGCTTTATTGAATCATGATCGTGTGTCGCAGTTGTTTGTGGTCCGCTCAATCATCCAAGTGATTTTTAGCATAGATCTACACGATCTGCAGGACTTCGTGAATTTCAATGGACGGATTTATGCTGCTGATAGGGCAGCAAACATTTACTCGCTCAATTCCATAACTCTGCAGCCGCTTAAAATGAATCGTGTTAACTTCACCGATCCTCTTCCAGGAGAAGACGGATATGTACTTACTTGGAGAAAACGATTCGTGTTATCAGATGGAGATTTATATCTATTTTTCAAAGTCTCAGAGGCGGAGTGTCGGATCTATAGGTTACTAATGAATGATGCTGATGCGACATGTTGCAGTTTTGAGCGAGTTGAGAATTTGGGGGATAGAGTGTTCTTCATCAATCCGGATTGCTGTTTCTCGATCTTAGCTCGAGATCTCCCTCGCCCTGTGAAGGGAAATTGTGTTGTTAGTAGCAGGAAATGGTTTTCGGAATATGGCCCGGAAATTGTCATATATCACCTTGGTAAGGCACCTCAGTTCGGGATAATGTCGTCGTTGCAAGTCTATTCTGCCTTGTTCATTCCGCCTTCGTGGTGGATTAATCAGGTAGAAAAATCATTGCATTCTGCTTGATGTTGATTTTGGATCATTCTTATATGTATACTCTGCCGTATTTTTATGTTATGATTCGTTTTGTTTCATTGAAGTTGCGGAGAGTTCAGCCGGAAACGAAGGAAGGAAGGGAACGAAGTTGCAGAAAGAAGGCCTGAAAATGCAAACAATTTCATGAAGAACTACTGCAGCTGACAAGTGAGAGATCTTTAGAAACTAGTGTTTTTTTAAGGATAAAAAGTTATTATTATTGTAAGTGTCTTGGAAACTGAAAGGTGGAAAACAAGAAAATAGTGTGCAATCTTGTTCTAGTTCCATAAGAGCATGTTGTGAGAGTTGGATTTATAAGTGAAACCTTACAAAAGGAATCAAATCGAGGATGGGCATTTCAGTTATACGAAGGAGATAGGTTCTAAAATTCCTAATGCTTATTACTTGTTTCTTTGTGTTTTTCTGTCATTTGGAGAAGCATACTGTTATGGTGAATGGTGATGGTTTCAAAGGATACAAGGGTTGCTTTAATCCGGTGAAAGCTTGATAAAGCAAGCTCAGCAGATTATTCTCGTCGAGTTTATATATGATGGCTGGTTACGATTTAGCACTCTGTCGACATGAAAAAAGGAGCAAGCCTCACTTGTTCTATAAGGAAATCGTTATCATGGTGGATTGAGACGATACTTCAAGATGATTCCTCCTCTCAACCCTGTCACAGTTTGTGCTAGTTGCTCTAAGTGCTCTTACGGGATGTTTTAAGTAGTTTACTTTGGAGTAATGTTAATTTCTGCTGTTGAATCCAACAAACACACATTTGTGTGATGGTGAAGGGTAGTTCAGTCAACTCATTTGAACTCCAGTTGTCTTCTTCCTCCTCTAAAATGTCCTATCAAAGGAAAATTTGAAACAAGGAGGCAGGTAAGGACAAGACGTGGGTCCCATGAAGTATCTTTTCTAATTAATCCTTTTTTGAACCATTGTTTGATTTCTCATTTGCAGAGAAGAAACCAATTGGTGGAACAAAGAATAACAGTGGTACCCTTTTTTCCTTTATTTCAAAGTGCAAACACCTTTCATTCAAAACGCTTTCCCCCTCCGTCTCTCTAAAACCTCACCCTTTTTTCCCTCTCTTTCCCTCAAATCATTCAACTTCAGTTGATCCAAGAAGCCCAAACCCTTGAAATAAGTTCCACAGTTCATTCTTACATTCTCATCATCTGTAAGTCCTCCTCTTTCCCCTAATTTTGGTTACTTTTAAGTTTTCAACTGTGGGACTTTTGGTTATCTGCCATTTTTTTCACTGGAAATAAGTTCCACAGTTCATTCTTACATTCTCATCATCTGTAAGTATTCCTCTTTTCCCTAATTTATTACTTACTGTTCTTGTGATATCTCAAATCCTTGTTTTCCTTGTTTAAGTTGCTTTAAGTTTGAAATTGTAGGAATTTTGGTTTTCTGCCATCTTTTTCACTGAATTTGGGGCTGTTTTTGCATCATCTGTACTGATTTAAATGTTTCAATTTAAGTGTGAACACTGTTTTGAGCTATATCATTTGGGTTTTAGGGTTCAATCTGTAGGTGGGTGACAAATTTGTTTAGGTTTTAGCTTGGTGAACATTGGCCCACATCTTGACATTTGGTAGCACAATCCAGAAATGAGCTTCAATGGGAACTCTGAATATTCTGTTTATCCCCATATCAGAATCTTGTGAAGCCAAAGTCATGACAAGGATGAGTCCTGGTTTCGCCTCAATGCAGAAAGAGGCTGTTCCAGCAGTTTCTTCGGATGTTGTTTTCCTATCTAGTCGGTTTCCGGACTATAAATTAGCTCATGATTATCAGATCATTGAGATGAATAATGATCTGAATGCCTTATCCATGAAAGAGGTTGTTGCTCGAGAAACAGCACAATTGCTGGAGCAACAGAAGCGTCTGTCAGTGCGTGAACTTGCCAATAAATTCGAGAGAGGCTTGGCAGCAGCAGCCAAGTTTTCGGAAGAGGTAACCTTGCTAACTTTGGCTGTTTGGCATATATACATACATGAACTTGGTGCCTGTTTACAATTTGTCGGAAATTCAGGCTAAACTCAAGGATGCCGCCTCACTGGAAAAACATGTTCTACTAAAGAAGCTAAGGGATGCATTGGAGTCCTTAAGAGGCCGTGTGGCTGGCAGGAACAAGGATGACGTGGACGAAGCTATAACCATGGTTGGCATCATGGTTTCTTAGTGATTTGAATATGCTTCCGCGCGTTGATTGGATAACTGAAATCAGTCCATGCTGCTTATTTATGTATTCAGGTTGAGGCTTTAGCAGTTCAGCTGGCTCAACGAGAAGGCGAACTGATCCAAGAAAAGGACGAGGTCAAAAGGTTGGCTGATTTTCTGAAGCAGGTGAACTGATTGTTGGTTTATCTGAAATGAAATATGCTTTCAACTCATTTATGTGTGATTCAAGACATTGTTTTGTTCCATGTGGTTTATTGTTGATTTCTGTAGGCGTCAGTAGATGCCAATAAGCTTGTGGAGGAGGAAAGAGCCAATGCTCGCTCGGAAATTGAGAATGCACGATTAGCTGTTCAAAGAGTGGAAGCAGCACTTGAGGAACAGGAACAAGCCTCCCAAGCTTCGGGAAAACAGGTTAATTGGCCAGTTTTTGCAGTAATTATCAGTATATTATCTGATATTTTCTTGTACCTGATGGCGCTATACAACTTTTAGGATTACGAAGAACTAATGAAAGAAGTTCAGGAGGCTAGACGTATTAAAATGCTGCACCAACCTAGTAAGGTATTCCATCTTCTGTGGAATCAGTTTTCAAAAAGAGATTGTAGCTGGCACACAACAAAAGCTTTCTAAGTAAGAAGCGTTTGTTAAAGTCTTTGAGCATTGCAGGTTATGGATATGGAGTATGAACTTCGAGCTCTGAGGGCCCAGCTCCTGGAGAAGTCCAAACATTCACTGCTACTCCAGAAAGAGGTATCTATTTCCTCATAATAATGAAGTATTGATTGATAATGATAAATTTGTAGATTTTGTCATCATTTTTTTTGAAAGATTTGTGCAATATGTGAGACCAATCTGCAGTGGCCGTTGAATGTGAATGTTGCAGTTAGCAATGGCTAAGAAAGGCAAGGAAAATGCATCCTGTTTTTATGAGATTGAGGGCCAAGAGCTATTAGGTTGTTACTTGCGGATCCGAAACCCAAATGATGGAGCTGAAGATCTTTCTGAGACCTCCATTCAATGGTATAGAGTGACATCTGATAGTGGCAAAAGGGAGCTCATTTCCGGTATTTATGCAAACTGTTCTTCATAGCAGTATGCTATTAAGGACCTGCTATTTCATAAACTTTGATTCGTATCTCGGTAAATTTCATCTTTGTACAGAAGAATGAACTGTCAGGATAATTCGTTAATGATACGATATCAACCATCCCAGGTGCCACAAAGTCAATTTACGCTCCAGAGCCCCTTGACGTTGGACGAATCTTGCAGGCAGATATGACTTTTGATAGCCAAAGGATCACCTTGTCCTCAACCGGCCCTATTGATCCAGGTTTTATCCAGTCTGTTCAACTTTGCTCACTAGTTACATGAAGATAGAGAATCATGGCTAATGTAGTTTTTCCGAATAGCTCCTGGCCTGGGGAGTTACGTGGAGGCGCTCGTTAGGAGACATGACACTGAGTTCAAGGTAAAGCTTCTGCCACTCGTTTTTCCAACCTTGTTTGATTATGAACTATATCTGATCTCTGGATTTCTTCATAGGTGGTCGTCACTCAGATGAATGGTGTAGACCAGCCATCCGAATCCATCCATGTCCTTCACATCGGAACGATGCATATGAAACTTCGCAAAGGGAAAACAGTCGTGACCAAGGAACAGTACTCCACTTCAATGCAGGTACTAACTCATCTGCATCCTTTGTCCATCAGATACAAGATGGAAGTCCTTACTTGCTTCCTGTTAACACGACAGGTATGTGGGGTGAGAGGAGGCGGGAACGCAGCTTCCCAGGCAATCTTCTGGCAAGCAAAACAGGGGCAATCCTTCATATTAGCATTCGAATCTGAAAGGGACAGGAACGCGGCCATCCTGCTTGCTCGTCGGTTTGCCTTGGATTGCAATGTAAGCCATTTGAAATCCTTCTTCCTCAGCTGGTATATCTTCGAACTTCTTACCTTAAGTTTGTTTACATGGAATTACCAGATAATGCTGGCTGGACCGGGCGATAGAGCTTCACCTGGGGAGTAGACGATCTTGGTTCTCTTTTCTTCTCCAACTGTAAATTACATAGTTTTTTTTATACCTTGTGTGTACTGTCTTTGTATGAGCTCTTAGGAATTGCTTCTTCATGGTTGGGTTTGGTGTGAATTTTGTTTTATGATCAGTATTGAAACAGTCAAAATGAATGAAATTTGGGGCAAGTTTTCTGTCGAGTGTAATCCAACAATGCGTCCCACTCGTAGTCGTAGTGTACAACCGCATTTTTCATTTCGACCAAAAACGAAAACTAACACATTAACATTACTCACTGGTTGTTCAATCGGTGAAGACTAGTAACTTACTCTCATCTTCGTGGTTTAAACATAGTCATAAAAAAAAATGAAACATGTCTAAACATAGATTCATAAAAAAATGAAGCAATATGATCATCAAAACGATCGAACCAAACAACCGTCATACAATGGAACCATACATGTGATGTGTAGTTGTGTACACGTAAGAGTCATAAAAAAAAAATGAAACAATACGATCATCAAAACAATCGAACCATACATGTCTAAACATAGAGCCGTCGATAAAAAAAAAATGAAAAAAAAATGAAACAATATGATCATAAAAACAACCATGGTGGAGGCGGCCAAATCATGTCTCGGCGCTCAAGGTCCCTCGCAATCGGGATAACCTCAAGTGTCTCCAAATCGACCACTCCCACATCAACACCATATGGGAGAATCCGCTCAAAGTCCTCGACGAAGTGCATATGGGTAAGGCAAATGCAGATGCCTGTGCACCGTGGAAATCCAATGTGGACACACTGAATCCTACCGCCTCACTCGAGAAAAGGATGGTGTATCTCCCCAAAGTCGTAACCCGCTCCCGTCGGTCCCATATAAAAACCACAACGAAGGAGTCATCCACGGATCCTGACTCGCCATCTCCGAAGGAGTCCGTATCTAAGTCAAATTTGGGTTTGGACACGAGGTAAATGTCGTTATCACAGCCCACCAATATGTTGTCCCTGATCCTTAGCAAAGCAGACCAATCTCCCTCGGGAATCAAAGTCTTAAACAAAGTGATTTGCTCGAGATCGAATCGAAGAAGCTCTCCCTCGACATCAATGGCATAGACAAAATCATCAAACCCCATGGCATCCTTGAGAAGATGACCCGTAGTGTTGATAGGAGTCCATTGGCCTGCAGCACACCAACACCTTCATCAAATTCAGGTCGATTCGAGCACCATTATCAACCTATACAAAATCAATTTGATAACGTTGGCAAAGCTTCATAATCGGATAGCCACAAAGATTCAGCTTCGTAGGTTTCATCTCGGGGCCGCACACAATTTCAGCTACGTAGGTTTCATCTCAGGGCCGCACACAATATCCGTTTCGTACAGATCGACGGAGTGGATTGAGGAGCAAAAACATCGGAGGGAGTGGTGGTTCTTGCGACGGAACCATCTCCTCCGAGGGAGTGGATTGAGGAGCAAAAACATTGGAGGGAGTGGTGGTTCTTGCGACGGAACCATCTCGTCCGGAGGGAGTAGTGGTTCCAGAGGTGGAACCATCTCCTCCGAGGGAGAGTTAGGGTTAGGGTTTCAGTCTCGGTTTCGGTTTCTCTCCAAAACCCTAAAGTGCCGGTTATGGTTACACTCGTAATCGTAATGGACAATCTTTTTCACAATAAGTGGCTTGTTCAAGAAAAAAAAGTGTGCTACTTGTGTAACACACGTACGTACCTCATCCCGTATAGAATATGATAAAAATGTTCGGAGTGATTTATAAGTGAATCAAGTCCTACCCGGGTCACAAGAGCTCTTTCTTTTCAAACTTCAACTGGGGAGATATTTACACCCTACTAATAAAATGTCTTGGATCGGGATATTAATCTGTGTGATTTTTTTTTTCAGATTCTTCTTTGCCAAATTCTGAGAGGTTTGAAGTATCTGCACTCATCAAATGTGTTGCATTGGGATCTGAAGCCAGAGAACTTTTTGATAAACACGCATGCTGATATCAAAAAATGGAAACTAAAGATTGCAGATTTTGACTTATCAATGACGTTATCAGAAACAAATTGCATGATTACGAATGTTGGCACCTTGTAGTATAGGGATCCATAACTACTCGGCAACATGTTGGATAACACAGACTACAGTTTTGGCATTGACATCTGGTCTGTGGGTTGCATCTTTAGAGAGATGCTAACATGAAATCCTGTCTTCAGGTGCGGAAATGATCCTTTTATGCATGTTTATACACCGCTCATATCTTTGGGTTGTTTATGAAGATGTACTTTGAATTTTATTGACCATATGCACTAAAATTTTTTTCGCAATTTTTGGGGCAATGTATCCTAAAATGGATTTCATCTCTTATAGGATAGTTATAATTTTAAACGATTTGTCAGACCTTTGTCAACCCATTCTTTGCTTGTTACTTGTTTCTGAAATGATATTGATTTGGGTTATCATTTCTGCAACAGCTCTTGGGTTCGCCCAATGATTCAACCCTGGCTTGGATACTAGAAGGGGATCGGGAACTTGTAATGGAGAGTGTATCCCTGGGTCATAGGAAGCACTTTGTAAATAATTTCCTCAATGCTTCAGAAAGTGCTAGGGATTTGCTTGAGAAGATGCTCGTGTATGACCCAACAAAGCGAATAACATGTAGTAACAACACATAATTATTTTAGGCCATAAAAAATTGTTCATTTATCACTTGTGTTTCTAATCCTACCGCCTCGCTGACATCTGAGAAAGAGATCCGGTTGAGGGTCCTGCAGTTGAGCAAGTAACGACCATATCTAGAAGGATATAATAATGCCGTTCGGAGTGATTTCTAAGTGAATCAAGTCTTACCTAGGTCACAAGAGCTCTTTCTTTTCGGGCTCAAAGTGGGAGAGATTGTTATACCTCATCCCACGTCAAATATAATAAGGATGTTCGGAGTGATTTATAAGTGAATTAAGCCTTACCCATAGACTTAAAATTTGTGACTTTTCTTTTTTCTCTCTATTATTATGTCCTAAACATCATCTTTGCTTGAATTCAGTTTTTCCTATTGTGTTTGTGTTTGCTTGAATTCATAATCAAACGTATGAAACATACAATTATCAAAACAATGAAGCCATACCATGCATGTCTCGAATCTCATTGTCCTTGACCATTAGGATAACCTCTAGTGTATTCAAATCGAACACTCCCACGTAAAACACTCCCTTCGATCCCATCTGAACACCGTAACGAAGAAGTCATCCTCCATAGATCCCAACTCGCCATCTCCAAAGTCCAAATCAAACTCAACTTTGGCTATCTAGAATTTGCAAAATATTTATGTTTTAGAGCATGTTATAAATTTGGGAAGTCTCTCTATTTTTTTAAATATATAGTTTTTATATTTTGAAAAATGAGATAGAAAATCTATTAGAAAAAAAATTAAAATTCTTTGCACCATTTTTTTTTTTTAAATTCTCCAAAAATCCAAATTCCTCTACAACGGAGATGCCGATAGTTTCTCCAAATTCTCAAAAATCTCCATTTTGGAGAAGATTTTGAGTGAAGCATATGATCGATTTTGTACGACTTTTTCCAAAATGAAGAACGTGATGAAAGAAAAATCAAATTCCTCAAATCTGTAGCATTTTTCATATTTAAAGCATCAAATATTTTATCTATGGATTAAAATTTTAAAATCTCCAAATTCTTATTGCAAGATTTTGATTAATTTATTTATGGATTAAAATTTAATTGTTTTTAACTAATAAATCTGGAGCGTCGGATTAAGAAGATCAAACGAATGAGATTAAAAGTACCTTGTGAACAGTGACATTATTCGTAGGTACGTACCATGTGATTATTCATATATACCTACATGGCTACATATGAATATATATATATATATATATATATATATATATATATATATATATATATATATATATATATATATATATATATATATAGTATTTGAATGTCATAAAATCAACAAGGACATTATGCAAATCAAAACAAAAGAAAAAGTGACTCATATTTTTGTTGATACCAGGGGCGGATCTAAGGGTGGCGACAGGCGACACCGGGCCGTCGCCCACCCCGATCCCGAAAAAAATACAAGAATATATGTGTTATGTAAAAAATTTGAAGGATAAAACACAAATATCTTTAGTGGCTTAGTGGTTAAGTCCATCCCATTCTAAATAGAATTCAATCAACCCTTATTCAAATCTCACTAGACACATGTTTTTATTTATTTTTTCTTCAATTAATTTTCCATTATTTTACAATTCTTATAATTTATATGGTATTTTATAATCAAATAATAATAATTTTTCTTACAAATTTAAGATATTATCTTCATATATTTTTGAAAAAATTATTTCTATTAAAAATAATATAAAAATTATCCATAAAAATTGTGCCCACCTCAAAAAAAATTCTAGATCCGCCCCTGGTTGATACAGTATATAATTAATATCTTATGTGCCTATATATTGCATTGGTTTATAGTATTATTTGACTTTATAACGCTTATATAAACCTCTTACCCCACCCCACCCACTGCCCACACACGTATGTTGTATATATGACATTTTAGGTTAAAATAAATATTTTATTTTTTATGTGAATTTTTATCATTATTGAGTATATTTTCTAGATTATTAATTTGTTATAAATAATATCTAATTAACATTACAAACTTTAGTAAAAAGATTACAAACTTTTCACTATTTTTAATAGCAAGCTAACGGAAAAAAAAAGTCATGGGTGGCGATTTACAGACAAAATAGGTTTAAGGGGTGGTGTTCTGCATTTTCAATTTTAAGGGGTGGTTTTCTGCAAAGAGGCATATTTAAGGGGTGGTTTTCCACCATTTTCCCAAAAATCAATATTTTAAATTGTAAAAATAAACTTATAAAAGAGATTTTTTTTTTGCCCAATAAATGTATTAACTAAGAGCTCGTTTGTTTACCATTTAAAAAAACCAGGAAGTTCAAAAACCTAGGAAGTAGAATAAATACATGTGTTTGGTTGCTTTTTTTAACACGAAAAAAATCCAGGAATTTGACTTAGAGCTCGTTTGGTTGACGTTCTAAAAACCCAGGAAGTAGTAATTCCCAAGAATTGGAGAAAATCCCAGTGTTTGGTTGGTTTTTTTGCTACAGAAAAATGCAGGAAGTTGAATTCCTGGGAATTTGAATTCCCACATTTTGTAGGAAGTGCACTTACCTAGTTTCCCCTAGGTAAGTTCCAATTCCACCCTTTTTAATAGGAAAATTCTATTTTTTTATTTCAATTCCTATAATTCAAAATCCAAAACCAAACACAATTTCTGAATTCCTATGATTTTCAATTTACGGGAATTGAATTCCTAGGAAGTTAACTTTCCGGGAACTATACTTCCCACGTTTTAACCAAACGAGCCCTTAATGGAGGAATTTCACTTACCTAGGGGGGACTAGGTAAGTTGCAATTTCACCATTTTTTTATGGAAAAAATCCAACTTCTTCTATTTAAATTCCCTACATCTTATAACTTAACCAAACAACTTTTTAAAATTTATGGGAATTATAATTCATGAGAATTGAATTCATAGGAAGTAACTTCCTAAGAAATATCCTTCCTATGTTCAACCAAACAAGCCCTAAATGCCTCCTTAATAATTAGAAATAACTTTTAGAATAAAAATAATAACAATGTATCTATTTAGATTAACCGTTTTAAAATTAATATATCATTTAAATTTGCATAAACGCCATTTTTTTAATAAGAAAATCGATATCTTAAATAATAAGAATGAACTTTTAAAAGAATTTTTTTTTTGGGATGATAAATTCATTAACTAAATTCCTTCTCAACCTTATGCTTTTAGATTAATAATACATGTATTTAGTGACGCTTGCATTTCCGCCTATGATAAATGATATATTTTTGGACATCTAATTTCCATACTTGAATAAATGATGAAATGAAATAAATCCATTCATAGCCTAGAGTTCCACAAGATGCAATTCACCATCTTAAGTAACCGTCCCTTTTGAAACGGATAAATTCAGCAACATAACACATTACTGCATGATTTTGACATGGAATGTATCAGGAGGGCTACCTGAATTGCATGAATGTGTGCAGATTCCACAACATCGGTAGTTGTTTGTTGATTTGAAGCGTTACAATTTTTTCAAGGGGCAGTTGCGCAGTGCGACTTGAAGATGAGATGAAGCTCGCCAACCAAAGAATTGAACTCCGAACCCATCCGTCCAAAATGGAATGCAGCCAACACCTCAAGAAGGCGTCACCGCCAAATATCTTGTAACATGATACTTCCTTTTGTCATTTCAGCAAACAAAGAACAACATGAGATTGTATAGATGTCTTGTTGTATTTCTTCAATGCTACATGGAGATTGAGAGGAATCCATTGAAGCCAATGTTTATTCAAAAGTCGAGGAATGCACCAAAAAGAAGAAAGTTTCATGCAAAGGTTCTCATACATCATTTTCATTGTCCTCATTGTGAATGATAGGATAAGAAAGGAGGCAAACTGATCAGACTCCAAAACTTGTCTGTGTTGTGTTTCAAACAAAGAGAGTTGAGATCAAAGCGAAACCAAATGTCATTGAACAGATAAGAATGCATAGCAGATTCAAACCACAAGTTCTGCTATATGAGGCTTCAACCTAGATTAAAAAACACACACAAGGAAACTTCTGATCATAACACAAACTATCAAACAGATGAACAAAAGGACCAGTTTGTACATACACCACCAAGGGAGAATGACAAACATGTTTGGATTCCAAGAACTCAAAAGGCAATGGAGGATAGGAACGAATTGAGATCGATGAATATAGGCTTACAGGACATAAACAAGGCTCAGGTATCCAACAACAACAAACTCTCCTGGAAGATTTTGGCACAGATCACCAAAGTGGGGCGCTTAAAGATCCTCTTAACCCTCTTCCCAAACACATCGCAAACAACCACCCTCGTCCTCTTCCCGGAGCAAAACCACGGTGAGATAATCTGATCCAACAACACTCTGACATCCGCAACGTTGAACATCTTCACCCAAGAGCTGGCCTCTTCTCCGTACTTCATTACCCATATGTCAATCTCACGCCCCATGGAGTGTTCCTTGATGTGGCATACTGATAATCCGGCACCACAATGAGTCAGAATCAGCTGCTCTGAACCCGACCCTAAGCTGAACACGTTCAGTGGCTTGCATATCGCCAACTCATCTGGCAGATCGATCCATGATCCGAAACTCCTCCTCTGCGCAATCGAAGACCACCAAAATTGTTCATTTATCACTTGTGTTTCTAATCCTACCGCCTCGCTGTCGTCCGAGAAAGAGATCCGGTTGAGGGTGTTGCGGTTGAGCAAGTAACGACCAGATCTAGAAGGATATAATAACGACGTTCGGAGTGCTTTATAAGTGAATCAAGTCTTACCTAGGTCACAAGAGCTCTTTCTTTTTGGGCTCCAAGTGGAGGAGATTGTAATACCTCATCCCATATCAAATATAATAAGGATGTTCGGGGTGATTTATAAGTGAATTAAGTTGTACCCATAGACTTAATATTTGTGGATTTTCTTTTTTCTCTCTATTATTTTGTCATAAACATCATCTTTGCTTGAATTCAATTTTTCCTATTGTGTTTTGCTTGAATTCATAATCAAACGTATGGAATATACAATTATCAAAACAATAAAGTAATACCATAATCAAAACAACCAATATCCAAAACATGTCTAAACATACCTTCATCAAAACAATCATGCGGAGGCGGCCAAATAATATCTTGAAGCTCATTGTCCTTGGCCATTAGGATAACCTCTAGTGTATCCAAATTGAACACTCCCACATAACACACACCATTGATCCCATTTGAACATCGTAATGAAGAAGTCATCCTCCATAGATCCCAATTTGCCGTCTCCTGAGTCCGAATCAAACTCAACTTTGACTATCAAGAATTTGCAAAATATTTATATTTTAGAGCATGTTCTATTTTTTTTAAATATATAGTTTTTATATTTTGAAAAATGAAATAGAAAATCTATTAGAAAAAGAAAATTTTAAAATTCTTTGCACCAATTTTTTTTTAAATTCTCCAAAAATCCAAATTCCTCTACAACAGAAATGTTAATAGTTTCTCCAAATTCTCAAAATTCTCCATTTTGGAGAAGATTTTGAGTGAAACATATGATTGATTTTGTACGACTTTTTCCAAAATGAAGAACGTGATGAAAGAAAAATCAAATTCCACAAATCTATAGCATTTTTCATATTTGAAACATCAAATATTTTATTTATGGATTAAAATTTAAAATTTTAAAATCTCCAAATTCTTATTGCAAAATTTTGATTAATTTTTTGATTAATTTATTTATGGATTAAAATTTAATTTTTTTAACTAATAAATCTGGAGCGTCGGATTAGGACGATCAAACGATGAGATTAAAAGTACTTTGTGAACAGTGACATTATTCGTAAAAACAGGTGATTATTCATATGTACATACATATGAATATATATAGTATTTGAAAGTAAATCGAGAACTCGAAAGAATATATAACCGATAGATTGAATGTCTTAAAATCAACAAGGACATTATACAAATCAAAACAAAAGAAAAAATGACTCATATTTTTGTTGATATATAATTAATATCTTATGTGCCTATATATTGCATTGATTTATAGTATTATTTGGTTTTATAACGCTTATAAATATATTGCATTGATTTATAGTATTATTTGGTTTTATAACGCTTATAAACCTTTAACACCCCCCCACCCCCACCAAACACACGTGTGTTGTATACATGACATTTTAGGTTAAAATAGATATTTTATTTTTATGTGAATTTTTATCATTATTGAGTATATTTTCTAGATTATTAATTTATTCTAAATAATATCTAACTAACATGACAAACTTTAGTAAAAAGATATTCTTATTAGGGTTCGTTTGGTTCAATGTGGGAATTGAAATTCCCAAGAAGTTACTTCATAGGAATTGAATTCCCGGGAAATCCAATTGACAGAAATTCTAAAAATATGCTTGGTTGATTTTTTATTGTAGGAGATTAAATGAAAGAAATGAAAATTTCCAAGTTAAAAATGGGGAAAGTTGAACTTACCTAGGGGACTAGGTAAGTGAACTTACTCCATTTTGGGGAAATTCAACTTCCCAAGAAAGTTGAATTCTTGCGTTTTTTTTTCAAAAATACCAACTAAACACATGAATTTCTCTTACTTCCTGGGTTTTTGGGTTGCCAACCAAACGAGCTCTTAGTTTGTTATATTATAATAACTACGGAGCACTTTTTTGTGTAAATTTTTTTATATTAAAGCTATCTTTATCAACATTTTTTTTTTGAGCACAATCTTTATCAACATTCAACTCCAAGATAACATCTATGTTATATTATACATAGAATATTGTCTACTTTAGTATGTACATATAGTCATATATAGATTTTAAATCCAAAATAACGACCAAAATATCAAATTGGTATTTAAAACTGACAATGTTGGACAAATTGGTATTTAAAAAAACTCTGGCGCCAAATTGGTATTTAAAAGTGCACCGATGGACAAATTGATATTTTTTATAGCCGGAAATTCGGTTTGACCGATTTTCATGCACCGAACCCTTTTTTTATTTAGTTTGGCCGATTTTCAACCCTTTTTTAATTTAATTTTGTCAGTTTTCATACACTGAACCCTTTTTTATTTATTTATTTTCCCACATATAACTCTCCTAGTTCAACAATATAACAACACATATAAAATTGAACAGTGGATTTACCATCATTAAACACTATATATATAATATTCATTAGCCAAAAAACATTTAGTCATAGGATTTGTCATCCTAAATTGCTAGAAACATATACAAGGCATTCACCTACGTTGGTTTTCAAGACATGGGAGCGTATCATATGACCATAACCTCTATACAAATTAAATTAAACTGGTCCAAATTAAATTAAAAAGGGGTTGAAAACCGACCAAACTAAATAAAAAAATGGTTCGGTGCATGAAAATCGGTCAAATCGAATTTCCGGCTACAAAAAATATCAATTTGTCTATTGGTGCACTTTTAAATACCAATTTGACGCCGGAGTGTTTTTAAATACCAATTTGTCCAATATTGCCAGTTTTATATACCAATTTGGTATTTTGGCCCCAAAATAACAGGTCGGGTTCAATTAAGTTGTGCATTGGAAATAACTTTTCTTTAACTCGAAATACAAATTGATTGGAAATTAGTGAGATTCAAAATGAAGGAAACAATTCCCACCAAACAAAAATGAAGCAAACAAATCAAACAATATAGTGCTTTTTTTATATGATTATCCACACAAGTAACTACCAGTAGTTGATTTTCAACTCCAGGAAAAAAAAAGAAAAAAAAAAGAGCACCCATCAAAAACAACTTGTGGGAGCTAAATCCTCTACTCTTACCTATTATGCAGAGGATTAGGACCTGTTCTGACAGTTCTCTTCTCATCACCTAAATTACAATCAACTATTTGGGTTCTTTTACCTCTTTTTGGAGCCCTAATTTCACAACCAAAATTGCCCTTTGTGCCCCTTTGGGATCCAAACCCATCTCCAACTACAAAACCAGTTGCAGAATCATCAGTTTTTGTAGGTGGAGGTGATGAGATTTGTGAGGAAACCAACAGCAACCACAGGAATGTGAAACAGCAAAGCAACAGTTTCAGCCTCATTTTCTTTGTAGATGTTCTTCTTCAAGGGCACTTTCTTGGACTAATTGGGCAAACGGGTATCCAAATTAACCTCAAAGGTGAAATGGGTTGGCCTCAGAAGTAGTTAAAAGAGGATCAAATGAGGTGCAGCACCTGCACTTGTTGTGTAGAATTAGAAATGTAAGTTTACTGAAGGTGATTTCTTTGATTTTGGGAAGGTTTTAACGATGGGAAGGGGCGAAGGGCCTTGGGATTTTGGACTTGGAGGGCTCTGAAATCAAGGGAAGTCAGAAATGTTTAATTTCTGGTGGATGCAGAAGAGGTGGGTTTTGGTATTTACTAGTGAAATGAATTTGGGGTTTTATGGCTTTTGAAGGACCATTTTTGGCTCTCTCATT
The DNA here is from genome assembly GCA_037127255.1 of Persicaria tinctoria. Classification (NCBI taxonomy): domain Eukaryota; kingdom Viridiplantae; phylum Streptophyta; class Magnoliopsida; order Caryophyllales; family Polygonaceae; genus Persicaria; species Persicaria tinctoria. Next base: position 2,498,474 of record JBANSL010000014.1, read on the forward strand.
ACTCTTTAAAGCCTTGAAAACCTTCACAAAATGATAGGCAGTGGGAGGGGACCCCTAGTAGTACTAACTTTACAATGTCAAATCAAACTTGTGAGTTAGGTCTAAAGTAATCTCCTTCACCATAATCCTCTTTGACTTTTACGTGATTAGGACTTGAATATCTACTACTCACCTTAATTTACCGGTTTGCTATCGGGATGGTCAAATATCGTCAAATATACGGTAAGTTTTCCGTCTTTCAGTGTCGGTAAAGGTCCAATCGATACCGGCTCTAGAGCCGACAGAATTTGGCATTGACTAGTGTTATAAAGAGAATGAAATTAGCGAAGAACAACACAAAGATTTACGTGGTTCAGCAACGGTGTGTTGCCTACGTCCACGGACAGAGAACCAGTTTTGTATTAGAGGAGACGAAAAACAGATTAGGGTTACAAGGGGGTCGGCGTTTCATGAGTATATGAGAAGACTCATGAAACCCTAAACAGACAATGGACTGAAAGCCCAAAAATAGATGAAGTTTGACCACCGCAAGACCACCCTAAACAGCAAGACCACCGCCGAGGGGCTTCGCCCCCCGTATCCCCCGATACGTCGCCGGTCAACGATGATTTAAGACATATTAACAACTATTATTCAAGGGATGAAGTTTGAACTATGTCAGTTATTTGAAACAAATGCAAAAGATGTATTTTCAATATCCGATGCTTCAATGGTTGACACAAGTGGATGAGACTTTAAGGGACGAACTTTGAACTATGTCGGTCGCTTGATACAACTTCAAGAGACGGATTTTCAATATCCGTCGCTTGAATTATTGACACAAGTGGATGAGCTTCAAGAGACGAATTTTAGACTATGTTGATCGCTGGAAACAACTTTAAGAGGCGAACTTTGAATATTCGTCTCCTAATTGTTTGACGCAAGTATTTCACCAATTGCCAACTTCGGATGTCAGTGGCGATGAAAGCTTCGTCGATTTCGAAAGCCGATAACAATGACAACGACCGTGCGGTTGGAGAGATAATCGTCATCCCTATAACAAGACCCTTCATTAAATACAGTATGTTTTTATCAGTAGACATGTGTACAGTGTAATTCAAATTCAAATCATTCCGCAAGAAAAACTTAGAACTATTCAAATTTTATTTGCGGATATATATATATATATATAGTCAAATCATGGTGGGAATGAACAAATTAGAGTGGTTCATGGCCCTTGGTAGCTTTTCTCCTCTTAGATACTTCTTTTTCCTTGGTAGAACTTTCAAGATTACCTCTACTTAATGTAAGCAACTTTGATACATCAAAAGAGCTGCATATTGAAGTAGCTAGCAACTAGTTTATAACAACTTACATTAAAATGGGGAGAACAAGAACAAGTGATTTGACAAACTATTGCATTACCCTTGTAGTGAATCCCTCTTGTGCCATACCAACAAGGTTATCTTAGTGGGGTAGTGGATGGAAATGGTCAAACAAGCTGCTTAGTAGACATGTGAGCTAGTTAAATGATGTTATCTAGTACGGTCAAAAATCATGTAAACACCTAGTCTTAGTAGTACTTTTGAAACAACATTTGCCCAATGAGCCAAGCGATCCTAGTAATATTTGTTGATGACAAGGAAACCCAGCATTTGGTGGAAAACCCTGGACATGTGATCCAGTCGACAAGAGTCACGCATTAGGTAAATCGACTTGTGTCGACCGATTCGACTTATTGGTAGGGACTAGGGAGTAAGACAAACATTAGATTTTCACCCAAAGAAAGGAGGTCACCCCGACTGGCGCATCCTAGTAATATTTTAATTTAACTTATAAACGATGCAACCTGTTTCTTGTTTCCATTTCTCAAGACTGATAGAGATGTAAATCGTGTAATGTGCCTTAGTGGAGAAAGAGTTAATTCCGTTCCCCTAGCATAATCGAAACTTACACTTACAACTCCTAACTGCATATCTCATTTTCTTTCAACCATTTAGTTATACCTCGAGAAACAATCTTCCTTTTTTTTTCTAAACAAGGAATTTGGTGGTGGTCAAACCCTTTTGAGTTATGACTACTAGCCAATGACATCCGTACAGATAAAGACGCGCAAATCCCGATCATGAAAAAGAGTACGTAGGCGTGTCATCACTATTCTGGAAGAGACATGCAACATGATCCAAGCATATGTTGATCTCCAACTCGAAAGAGTACGTAGGCGTGTCATCACTATTCTGGAAGAGACATGCAACATGATCCAAGCATATGTTGATCTCCAACTCGGCTTGGCTAAAGACAAGTCGGAGGGAGGTTGTGTGCGGGAGACACGAACATCACATAAACCCAACATGTTCCATATAAAAACCAATTGGTAATGAGAGGAGTATATCTTCAACTTATGTTGTTCAAGCATTCTCTATATTACCGATGTGGGACAACCACATTCCAACAAAGGTGATGTCAGTCATGAGGATCTCTATCTCCCAAAGACACCACCAACTTCCATTATTTCTTAAGAAATTAGCTCATTGTGTCATCCTATAGTATTTTTTTTAATATTTGCAAGCTAGCTCCTTGAATTTTGGTAAATAGAGAGCGATCCTCCGGGGTTCGAACCAGGAACCAATGGTACTACCCGCAAACCCTTTCTAATAAAATCATTCCGGAATGGTTATTGCAAGCTCCATCAACACCAATTTCCTCTACTTTTTTCTTTCCCTCTACAACAATGAATATGAACTGCCACAAAATTCCAAGGATTGCACCTGTGACTTTGTTTTTCCAGTACAAAGGTACTCTCAAGCATTGATGCATTTCACATAACCTAGATGCCCGATCGACCTTCATATTGATAATCGATATTTAAAGTAGCCTAGTGTCTTTATATCATAGAGGCATCGGTGATAAGTGTCATGGGGTGGATGGTAATCATGTTCGTCCCTAGGTTTCTTTTAGATTTTCAGAGTTTGTGCACCCTCCAAAATAAGGAAGCGACGTAGAAAAATGGAAAGGTTTTTCTAAATCTGCAGTATTATATAAAATTAAATAATTATCCAAATTTTCAAAACAGAAAAACGGGTAGAGTTTGAACAAAAATCATTTGGATAATATGTATTTTATTTTTTCATTTTGAAGAAGTTTTTTATTCACTAAACTGCCATTGTTGTTACTCCTCATCAAGAATTCGATTAGATTCTAGATTTGGGCCGACTCCAATTAGAGCGCGTCTAAAGTAAACTGAACTGATTGTAAGATGCTCGAGTCAGTCCTCAGTTATTGAGCTTGGGAATTTGACTTTTGATTCGATTCAATCCAATCCGACTTTAGCTAGCGTGTGTTTGGGATTCCAAGTGATTATAAATTATAATCATAATCATTTGCAACAGTTTGTCTAATGTAATTTATAATGTGTTCAAAATAACAAGAATTTAAAATAAAATAATTTATTTACCATGTTAATCAATTATATTAAATTTATAATATAATTATAAACTTTATTTAGTTAACACAATTTATAAAATATTATTTAAAATTATTGATAGTGTTATGAACTCCGTGCAAGTTTGTAAACTTGTAACCAATTAGAATCCAAACACACCCTAAATAGTGTTATGAACTCCGTGCAAGTTTGTAGGCCAAAAAGAATCGAGCGGTAGGAGTGATTACAGCGCGACGCCTAAATCTCTCCTCCTTCCGTGCGTTGAGGCGGCAACTTCTCCCCCCTTCCAGAGCGCCGGCGTCCCATTTGGTGGTATCCGTTCTTTCGTTCTCCATTCGCCGGCGTTTGCTTCGTCTCCCGGACATAAAGATTCAAACTTTTTGATTTTGATCCGGAGGGAGGAAGGCAAAATGGGTAATCAAGAGCCACCCAGCATCGACGAGTTCTTCCCGGAGACGAAGCGAGTGCGAAACCCTTTTGTCCCCATCGGTAAGTTGATCGCCCAACCCTAGCTCTTGATTTCTGCTTCGGTCCATTGGATTTGAGTAATCATCGTCTTTCCAGTATTTTATTGTTTCCAATTTAGGGTTTCGTATGTGAATTGGGCGAATGAATTGGCCATTGTCTTATGGTAAGATTCAGGGATCTAGGGTTAGCAGATGGGAATGAAATTCAGTGATTAAAGAATGGAGCTATGAACAGTTGAACATGCCTGTAGATATGTTGGGGTGCTGTTGCACCGCAATCAATCAATTTGGTCTCTTGAGGTTGTGGAGTGTTTTTTGGATTCAATTTGGATATGTGTTATAAATTGTGATCAAAATATTTATGATAAGAGCTATTTTGGGGAATGAAAACCTTGGTAAATCATTGACGAGAGGATGTGTTTTACCTTGTTATCTGCATTTGGGATCCGTATACTTCTGATTGGATTGTACTTTTGGCTAGTTCTATAGTATTTATTATCTTCTGCATTTGGGATTTAGTGATTAAAGAATGGAGCTATGAACAGTTGAATACTGCTTGTAGTATTTTGGGTTGCTGTTGCACCCCCATTAATCAATTTGGTCTTTCAAGGTTCTGGAATGTTTTGTGGATCCAATTTGGATAGATGTTATAAACTGTGATCAAAGTAGGATGAAATTTGTGGTAAGAGCTGTTTTGTGGAATGAAAACCTTGATAAATCATTGACAAAAGGATGTGTTTTACATTTTTATCTGCGTATGGGATCCGGATACATCCGATCGGATTGTACTTTACTCTATTAGATAACTATTTTTGACAAGTTCTATTTATTTTTAATCGTCTGCAACGGCTTGTTAGAATGAAACTTTGTACCATGTAGTTAGAATTTGCAAATGAAGCAAATTATAGTGGTGGTTCTTTTTACCACTTGCTCTGTACCATTTTCTTGGTTCATTGATTCATGGGTCAGTTGTTTGTTATTATAGCTCTGTGTAGGACTATAGGGTTTCATCCCAAGAATCCAAGATGAAAAATGTCTTTCCTTGATGCCTTGTCTGTCCTGACTCCTGATGATCATTTAAATTCATTTAATTGGAGAGTAGACATCATCTTCTGCAACATAAGCCTATAGGAAGGTCTGGGTAGGCATTTTGAAGGAAGCTGTATTGGTAGTAGTTTTTCATCACTGAGGAGTCCTTTGAGGGGTTCAAATTGCCTTAATATTGATGAATTAGGAAGTGGAAGAAGGGTAGAGAAGGGAGGACCCGGACAACAACACAGCAGTAATGCAACAGAGCAACGAAGTAGTAAATAGAAGGAGAAGGGTATATAATGGAGGGAGGGAGAAATAAAGAGGATTCGTCTAAAAAATATCTCAAAACTAACATATTTAGAAATTTTGGGGAGAGGATAGGCACCTGGCCAATGGCCACCTAGGCATCGCCTTACCACACCTGTCTCGCTTATGGCTAGGCAGGCATTGGCTTGGTTCAGGCGCTCACTCCACTCAGGTGCAGGGCCTCTCAAAACTCTTTTTGCTAAACCGCCTGTAGTACTATAATGGAAATCTCCAAGAATTCATGTTCATATTTGCAAAATATTGTGCATAGCAGGGTTGTCATATGTGCGAATCATCAAACGGGTGTAATCTGATTGGATTAAGTTCTTTGCTGCATTTACAGGCGCACTGATTACTGCTGGAGTACTTACTGCTGGCTTGATAAGCTTCAGACAAGGGAACTCACGGTTGGGTCAGAAACTAATGCGAGCCCGTGTGGTCGTCCAAGGTGCTACGGTAGCACTGATGGTGGGCACAGCTTCCTACTATGGTGAGCAATACCCCAAATTCCCGAAATTCCCCACTTTCTAAATCAAATGATGTGATTTGCGTGACCTATGGATTTATCTGCTCTTGAATCCTGACAATGAAGACCTCTCAGCTCAACCTTCACCTTCAGCGAATATAGAAGCCCACTGAAAACACTGGATACATTTACGATTTTCTATTAATCTCTCGGGTTGAGAAATCAACCATTGTAATAAGATTTCGCATGGGATATGTAAAGGTTATGTGATCAGCAGAACTATATTATTCAATTGTTACAAGGAATCAAAGCCTAGAGTTCCACAAGATGCAATTCTCCATCTTGAGTAACCGGCCCCTTTGAAATGGATAAATTCAGCAATGGAATGTATCAGGACTACATGAATTGCATGGATATGTGCAGATTGTAGGAGGGCAGATCTGAACTCCTAGTTAAAGAATTGCATGAGTGTGTGCAGCTTGCACAGCATCGGTAGCTGTTTGTTGATCCGAAGTGTTACAAATTTTTCGAGGGGCAATTGTGTAGTTAGACTTGGAGACGAGATGAAGCTTGCTAACTCAAGAACTGAACTCTGGAGAATAGTTCCAAATTCCAACTTCCCTCACACCGAACCCATCCCTCCAAAATGGAATGCAGCCAACGCCTCGCGACACTGCCAAATATCTTGCAACATGATACTACCTTTTGTCCTTTCAGCAAACAAAGAACAACAGGAGATTGTATTATATGATATCTTGCTGCGTTTCTTCAATACTACTTGGAGCGAGCCAAAAGTGCAGCTTGAGAGGAATCCATTGAAGCCGATGTTTATTCAAAAGTCGAGGAATCGACCAAAATGAAGAAAGTTTCATGTAGAGGTTCTCATACATCAGTTTCATTGTCCTCATTGTGAATGAGAGGATGAGAAAGGAGGCCAGCTGATCAGACCCCAAAACTTGTCTGTGTTGTGTTTCAAATCAATTCCTGGATTTCTCAGCAAGTGAGTTCCCTCAAAGGATTGATACAAGTAATTTTGCAGCACTCAGAGTTATGTATAAAAGGAGGAAACAACAAGAGAGTTGAGATCAAAGCGAAACTTGATCAGATAAGACTACATAGCAGTTTAAACCACAAGTTCTGCTATAGGAGGATTCAACTTAGATTCAAAAACACACACAAGGAAATTTCTGATCATAAAACAAACTATCGAACAGATAAACAACAGGACCAGTTTGTACATACAACAACAGTGAATAACAAACATGTTCATATTCCAAGAACTTAAAAGGCAATGGTCCAATGGAGGCCAAGAACGAACCGAGATAGACGAATATCAGCTTAAAGGACATAAACAGGGCTCAAGCATCCAACAACAACAAACTCTCCTGGAAGATTTTGGTACTGAACACCAAATTGGGGTGCTCAAAGATCCTCTTAATATTCTTCCCAATTACATCACAAACAACCAAGCTCTTCACGCTGATAAGCCACATCGAGATCGTCGGAGCATCCACAAGCACTTTGACATCCACAGCGTCGAACCGCAAAGGAAGGGCGAACATCTTAACCCAAGAGCTGGCCTCTTCTCCGTAATTCATTACCCCCCATATGTCAATGTCACGCCCCATGGAGTGTTTCATGATGTGGTAAACGGAGAATCCGGCACCGCACTGAGTCACAATCAGCTCCTTTGAATCGGAGCTTTCGGCGTTGAAAGGCCCCCAGCCGAACTCCTTCAGTGACTTGCATTTCGCCAACTCGTCTGTCAGATCCATGGTCCGAAACTCCTCCTCTGTGCAATCGAAGACCACCAGAAACCATAGCTCGTCGTAGCGCAGCCAATGGATGCATCCTTGGTGGTACAGATGTTCATAAACCACGCCCTTGCGTGCACCGAGGTGGTAGCAGTGAACGCCAGTGAGCTTCCGCCATTGACGGTCCCTATCCGAAACCACTTCGAATTCAACCATTGAGGAGTCGTGATTGCTGCGAGAGGCTAACACTTTGAGTTGCTTCGTGACGGAATCGTAGCCAAAGCCTTCGACTGTAAGATCCTCGGCGATTGGGAACGAGATGTGTTTGCCGATGATCGGATTCCACAAGATGACAGCCTTTTCCGAATAAACAAGTCGGAAAATGCAAACTACTCCATGGACAACACCGACTGGCAAGCTGCCGTATCCCTCCGGATTGGGAGGCGTTTCGAGTCTCCTGGAGCAGTTTTCCGCGTCGAACGGGGGATAGTAGAGGTCGTATACCGGATCATCGTCGAGCGGGAACTCGTAGATCTTGGACAAGGTGAGGAGACTGTAGGATGCAGATGCGGTGGCGGAGATGTGCTGCGCGCTGAATTCCGGCGAGGAGATGACCGAATTCCAGGTTTTGCAAACAGAGCGAAATCGAGCTAGGGATTTCACCGGCAGCCTGGACAGGATGTGGGAGATCAGATCTTCAGGGAGCGTCAGTTCCTCCATTAAAGCTGCGGGCAGCGATTCCGCCACTGAAGACATGATCAACCTGAGGAAAGCAACAAACACTAGATTAGTGGAGTGTAAAGAAGCAGGATAGGAAATCGCAAAATCGGATAAACGTACGGGGAAATTGAAATCCAACCTGAAGCCGGAGAAATATGAATTGAAGTTCAAACTAATTCAAAACAGGAATGGAGGGAGTGGATAAAGAATTTGAAATGAGCGACATTGCATATACAGTGTCAGTTATTTATAGGGAGCCATGGCTTGTGCTCCAAGTCGTTGTGCGTGTACGTATACGCCAAGCACCACTTGCCACTTGCGTTGCATTGACTATCATAGCAGATTCAAAAACACACACATGGAAATTTCTGATCATAACACAAACCATCAAACAGATAGGCAAAGGGACGAGTTTGTACATCATGTTCGGATTCCAAGAACTCAAAACGGAGGACATAAACAAGGCTCAAGCATCCAACAGCAGCAAACTCTCCTGGAAGATTTTGGCACAGAACACGAATTTGGGGCGCTTAAAGATCCTCTTAACCCTCTTCCCAGTCACATCGCAAACAACCACCCTCTTCCCGCCGCAAAACCACCGCAAGATAGTCCGATCATCCACCAGCACTCTGACATCCATAGCGCTGAACTGCAAAGGAAGGGCGAACATCTTCACCCAAGAGCTGGCCTTGATTCCCCATATGTCAATCTCACGCCCCATGGAGTGATCCTTGATGTGGTATACGGAGAATCCAACACCACAGTTAGTCACAATCAGCGTCCTTCGGTGGCTTGCATTTCGCCAACTCGTCTAGCAGATCCATGGTCCGAAACTCCTCCTCTGCGCAATCGAAGACCACCAGAACGCTCGTTGTAGCGCAGCCAATGGATGCATCCTTGGTAGTACTGATGCTCATAAACCACGCCCTTACTTGCAACGAGGTGGTCGCAGTGAACGCCGGTGAGCTTCCTCCATTGACGGTCCCGATCCGAAACCACTTCGAATTCAATCATTGAGGAGTCACGATTGCTGCGAGAGGCTAACACTTTGAGTTGCTTCGTGACGGAGTCGTAGCCGAAGCCTTCGAATGTAAGATCCTTGGCGATTGGGAACGAGATGTGTTTGCCGATAATCGGATTCCACAATATGACAGACTTTCTCGACAAAGCAATTCGGAACATGCAAACTACTCCATGGACAACTCCGACTGGCAAGGTGTCGAATCGCTCCTGATAGTGAGGCGTTTCGAGTCTCCGGGAGCGGTTTTCCGCGTCGAACGGGGCATAGTAGAGTTTGTATCCCGGACCGTCGTCGAGAGGGAACTCGTTGATCTTGGACAAGGTGAGGATGCTGTAGGATGCCGATGCGGTGGCGGAGATGTGCTGCGCGATGAATTCCGGCGAGGAGATGAACGAATTCCAGGTTTTGCAAACAGAGCGAAATCGAGCTAGGGATTTCACCGGCAGTCTGGACAGGATGCAGAAGATCAGATCTTCAGGGAGCGTCGCTTCCTCCATTGAAGCTGCTGGCAGCGATTCCGCTACTGACGACATGATCGGCCTGAGGAAAGCAACAAACACTAGATTAGTGGAGTGAATATGAAATCGCGAAATCGGATAAACGTACAGGGAAATTGAAATCCAACCTGAAGCGGGAGAAATATGAATTGAAATTCGAACTGATTCAAAACAGAAATGGGGTCGACATTGCATCATATAGGCAGCCATGGCTTGTGCTCGAAGCCTCCGAGTCGTCGTGCGTTGGACGCCAAGCACCAGTGCACCACTGCCACCTGCGTTGACTACTTTGACTGACATTGACTGGGATCAAACAATAACTCACATAGTCACATTACAACACATCCTTAGCTCTTAAGAAAAAAAAAATTATGGCAATAGACAAACTAATGAAAATCAGGGATAAAATTTGCAAAGGACTTATTTAACACATAGGAAATGGAAGGACTATTAATTTTTGAACTAATAAATGTGAAGAGTCTATAATAGGTGATATATAAAACAAAGTACTCCCTCCGTTCACAAATATAAGATTGTTGACTTTTTGCACGTATTTTAATGAGTGAAAAACTATATAAAATATTATTTTTTTTGCAAAAGTTTTTTCCGTAATATAATATTTATTAATAATACATACTATATTGTGAAAAAAATTAATTAAAAATTTAATATTTTATATAGTTTTTTACTTCTTAAAATACGTGCAAAAGTGAAGTGATCTTATATTTATGAACGGAGGGAGTAATAACCAATATTCTAAAATGAAAGATGAATACAGTATGACAAATTTTCGCAAATTTTCTGTAGACGAAATTTCAAGGTCTTGAAATGAACCCCAATGTTTTGATTCAGAACTCAAGGTTTTGAAATGATTCCAGAAACTTGTTCAGCAGAACCTGTATGAAAATAAACTTATCAAAGTATAATGCGGAATAAATAAATAGATGGACACACGAATTGTTAACGAGGTGCGGCACGAACTTGGCCTACGTCCCCGCCTAAGGTTCTCCAACCCGTGGGATTCAAAAGCACTATTATTTCACTTCTTATGGATCCTAGATACAACTGAGAAGATCTTTCCTTCTTCTAAGCACTCGAAGCCTCACCCGCTTCTATCTAGTCAACTCAGATCCCTTAGAGTCCTAGACACAACTTAGAAGAACAACCATTCTCTCAACTTGTAGCCTCACCCGCTACTATCTAGTCAACCAAAGCTTTCGTGAAATAATAGCCTAGTGAATACGTTTGAGTAGATGTATACTCTTAGTATAACACTTTATACTTGTACAATGAAGCTCTAGAAATTCTCAAGTCAACTTGCAAAAGATAAAGCAAGAACAACAATGGAGAAAGAGAGAATCAATGACGGTTGATTGCAATGGAGAGCGCTTTGCTTGAATGCTTGAGTGTCTTCTTCTTCTCCGCTTGCACCATCCCTTTTATAGGCTGCAGGGGCTGGGCTGATTTTTGAACGTTTGAATTTGAAATGCCAAATCTTTTCTTTCCAAAACCATCCCACAATCTTCAACATATCTTCTGCTTATCTTCATATCATCTCTTGCCTTGAATAGAAAATTTCAGCCATTTGTAAAAGATTTTTCAGACATTAAATCTTCCATAACCTGCATAAAAAATATCAGCAACCTTTTCAAATATATGCTATAAAATATGCACATAAAAATCTTTAACAAATAAATATATAAAATATTTGATGTATCCAGTTCGTCCAGTTTGCTCTTGCTGTCAAGACCTTGAAACTTGTATCCAATTCGTCCAGTTTGCCCTTGCTGTCAAGACTTTGAAACCGGAGTCTTGTTTTGTCTTTCATCAACCTTTTTCAAAGACCTGTAGGTTAGCTCTCAAGATCTTACAATCAAGGTGGGGTCTTCAAAATGGTTAGATGAGGATACTTTGAAGAAAAGATATATGTCCTCCAAGTTCCAACAATCCAAAGTAACAAAAATGACAGAGTTGAGAAACATATAAGCGAGAGATGGAAATGGAATACCACCAAACTATGAAACTAAAAAACATGTTACCTTAATCAATTATTCGAAAGATTGAAACACCATTCATACCGGACAACCCAATTGAAGGTAGACTCTATCCGGAGAAAAGAGAAAAGCGGATGGTTCACAACATCTAGTGCACTATGACGCATCAAAAATAGCAACAGAAAATTAAATAAAGAATTTCTAATGGAAAATGTACCTGAATGGAATCGATACCGAATAAAACAAGACTAATTAACAAAGGAATATCAAACCTATCGGTATGTGAACTATGTGACCAATTCAAGAAAACACCTACCCATCTTAATTTTCATCAAATGACACCACGGTAGAAACCTTATTCGAAGTATTGACCCAACAACTAAATGAATCCTACATGACACAAATATCAACGATCATGACATCAGAAGAAATATGACAAGTACGAAGTATTTTTTAAAACCGAATCCTCAAAAGAAGAAAAATACTAGCGACAACATTGTGGAGCCTCTGGACAAACCGAAATAGAAAAATCTTCAACATAAAAGCATCGCCAACAAACACTTATGAATTGGAAAAGGAAAAAATTATGGACAAAAAAAATGACATAAAAGCATCGACCACGGCCTACGGGGATACCCTGGAAAAAACAACATCTATGATGGAATAAACCACCAAAAGAAACCTTTATAATTAGTTTTGATGGAAGTAATCATTATAGTGGTAATTTAGGTGTAGGCTACATCTTTCGTTATTTGGTTAGGAACGATGATTGACTGTGGATGCGTGCAACTCTGGCTTCAGTCTACAATTGTGACATAAGCAATGGCTCTCAAGATGGGAGTCTCGAAGGCGAAGGAGCTTAGATTGCCCAACATTCATGTGGAAGGTGATTGTATGATGGTGATCAACACGTTGAATGGTTGTTGTTCATATCCATGGGAGATCGAAACCTCATCTCAGATATCCTCCTTTAGTTGCAGTCATAGACGGATCTAGGCGGAAGCAAGCGGGAGCATACCCCCCCCCCCCCCTTTCATCCAACGAATCACCTATATTTGTTCTGCGCATCGATAGCTTCATTTTGATATATTATAAGTCTGAATACGATAAATGAGTAAAAAGTTATGACCGTTTGAAATTTAAATACAGATTAATTATTTTAAATGTCTTTTAATAAAGCATGATTCTTTTATATTTTACCTACATTGATATTTTGGCAATACAATTCAACCAAAGAGTTTCGAAGTAAGAGGTTATATTACTAAATTCGATAATTATATATATAAGAAATTATACAAGTTTAAAGTTTGTATATCTTGTTACACGTTATTGCATGCTAAGAGAACAACAAATTGCATATTGAAACGACATCATGTTTCAAAGTTTGTAGTTTGTAGGTTTCAAAAGATATATTTGTAGACGAAAAAAATGTTGTTATCGATTAAAACGACATCGTTTTTCCGTTTAAAGAGAAAAAAATATATAACAACTACTGACACAATTTTAAATTAAAACATCACTGTTTTGAACAAAAAAACATTGTGTTTTGAACTAAAAAAAGTTGTTTAAACTAAAATATCATCGTTTAATCTAAAAATATCATAGTTTTGGTTCGCTAAACATACTATGAAACATATCTATCGAAGAGTGAATTAGCAATTTGTATAAAACTTCGCCCCCCCCCCCCCCCCCCCTCCCTCGATAAATTTCTGACTCCGTCCCTGGTGCAGTTCTTTGAGTCAGTTAGCTTCTCGCACTGCTTTTGGGAAACCAAAACTGTGTCGACCGTGTCTCGTGTCTATTTTAAGCGGACGTTGTTCTTGATTTCAGCTTAGAGAGGGATCCAAACATTCTCATCCGCAATGATGCTATTAGATGGTTGTCTAGCAGAGTCTGGCCCTATTCAAATATTTACCTTTTTTAAAAAAAAAATATATACAATAAAACCGGATCTAAACATTCCCATCCGCAATGATGCTCTTAGATGGTTGTCTAGTGTAGTCCCATTCTTGTGAAATCCATTCTTCAAACTCTTACCATCTCTTAGTTCTTAGCTACCGAAATAACCCTTTATTGCGAGCTCAGGGCCTTTGCGAGTAAGTATCGATACCAAAATGTTGAAATTCCACTAACAAATACTTGACCAATTGATGGCATTGTTGTGGATGCCACATTCATTTTGAAGCTAATATTTTAGAATGTGTGCAGATTGCACGCATCGGTAGCTGTTTGTTGATTTGAAGCGTTACAATTTTTTCAAGGGGCAGTTGCGTAGTTAGACTTGGAGACGAGATGAAGCTCGCCAACTCAAGAATTGAACTCATCCCTAACACCGAACCCATCCCTCCAAAAGGGAATGCAGCCAACGCCTCAAGGAGGCGACACTGCCAAATATCTTGCAACATGATACTTTCTTTTGTCCTTTTAGCAAACAAAGAACAACAGGAGATTGAGTATATGATGAATCTTGCTGCATTTCTTTGATTCTTGCACCAAACCTATGCTCATAACATTCAATACCTACATTGAGAGGCCAAAAGAGCATCTTGAGAGGAATCCATTGAAGCCAATGTTCATTCAAAAATCTGTAACCCAGTTTGACCCAAAACAACCATCTCATACATCAGTTTCATTGTTCAGATGATCTCATTGTGAATGAGAGGATGAGAAAGGAGGCCAGCTGATCTGACCCCAAAACTTGTCTGTGTTGTGTTTCAAACCAATTCCTGGGTTTCTCAGCAAGTGAGTTCCCTCAAAGGATTCATACAAGTGAGTTGCAGCTCTCAAAGTTATGTAGAAATGGAGGAAACAACAAAGAGAGTTGAGATCAAAGCGAAACCAAACAAAATTGATCAGATAAGATTGCATAACAGATTCAAACCACAAGTTCCTACTATAAGAGGGTTCAACCTAGATTCAAAAACACAAGGAAATATTTGATCATGACATAAACTATCAAACAGATGAACAAAAGGACCAGTTTGTACATACACCACCAAGGGTGAATAACAAACAGGTTCACATTCAAAGAACTTAAAAGGCAATGGTCCAATGGAGGCCAAGAACGAACCGAGATAGACGAATATCAGCTTACAGGACATAAACAGGGCTCAAGCATCCAACAGCAGCAAACTCTCCTGGAAGATTTTGGTACTGAACACCAAATTGGGGTGCTCAAAGATCCTCTCAACCTTCATATCAATCACATCACAAACAACCAAGCTCTTCACGCTGATATGTCACAGCGAGATCATCGGATGATTCGGAGCATCCAACGGCACTCTGACATCCAAAGAGTCGAACCGCAAAGGAAGGGCGAATATCTTAACCCACGCCCCATGGAGTGTTTTTTGATGTGGTATACGGAGAGTATGGGACCACACTGATTCACAATCAGCTCCTCTGAAACAGAGCTTTCGGCGTTGAAAGGCTGCCAGACGAACTCCGCCGGTGGCATGCATGAAACTTCTCCTCCGCGCAATCAAAGACCACCAGAAACCATCGTTCGTCGTAGCGCAGCCAATAGATGCATCCTTCGTAGTACTGATGCTCATAAACCACGCTCTTGATTGCACCGAGGTGGTCGCAGTGAACGCCAGTAAGCTTCCGCCATTGACGATCCCGATCCGAAACCACTTCGAATTCAACCTGCGAGGAGTCGTGATTGCTGCGAGAGGCTAACACTTTGAGTTGCTTCGTGACGGAATCATAGCCAAAGCCTTCGACTGTAAGATCCTCGGCGATTGGGAACGAGATGTGTTTGCCGATGATCGGATTCCACAAGATGACAGCTTTTGCCGAAGAAACAAGTCGGAACACGCAAACTACTCCATGGACAACTTCGAGTGGCAAGCGGCCGTATCCCTCCGCATTGGGAAGCTTTTCGAGTCTCCGGGAGCAGTTTTCCGCGTCGAACGGGGGATAGTAGAGGTCGTACACCGGATCATCGTCGAGCGGGAACTTGTTGATCTTGGACAAGGTGAGGAAGCTGTAGGATTCAGATGCAGTTGCGGAGATGTGCTGCGCGATGAATTCCGGCGAGGAGATGACCGAATTCCAGGTTTTGCAAACAGAGCGAAATCGAGCTAGGGATTTCACCGGCAGCCTGGGCAGGATGCAGGAGATCAGATCTTCAGGGAGCGTCGGTTCCTCCATTGAAGCGGCTGGCAGCGATTCTGCCACTGACGACATGATCGACCTGAGGAAAGAAAGAAACCCTAGATTAGATATCGATATGAAACATTGAAACTGTTAAAAAATGTTATTAAAAAATTTAATTATGCAATGGAGTAATTAAAACTAATGCATTATGTTTAATTATGCAATGGAGTCCAAACCCAAACACACCCTAATTGGGAAGATGACCACATTTATTTTGAAGCTAACATTTTAGGATATAAGCATCATACATTGTGACAGGGCGGATCCTCTTTAGGGTCAGAGATGACAGTCGTCCCCCAATCAAAAAAAAGATTTAATATACATATTCCTTTCGCCGATAGTTTCGATTTGATATATACTAGTATGATTCCCGTGTCATGGTGCGATTTTTTATAAATAAAATCTTATTAATATATTAAATTAATATTATAACATAATTGTAAAAGTTCATATAATTAAATATTTTGAATTAAATTCATGGGTAGAGAAAACGATTGAAGTAATATATATAGATATAGATTACTAATATTAATTTTATGTTTTCTTATTATTAATTTTATGTTTTGAATTAATCCCATTATTTTTTTAGAGAAAAAAACTACTAAAATTATAATTTATCTAGGTTGAGATCAATATTTTGAATTAAGCCCAATAGTTAGTAAAATTAAAGAAAAAAGAGAATTAAAGGAAAAAGAAGAAAAAAAAAATAGAATTAAAGAAAATCAAAGAAAAATGGCAACAAAAAAAAATTGGTCGAGACTCCTAAAATTCCTCTAAGCTTGACACATCATCCTAAACTCTTCTAAATTAAGAGTTTATATAGATAGTTAGTAAAATTAAAGAAAAAAGAGAATTAAAGGAAAAAGAAGAAAAAAAATAGAATTAAAGAAAATCAAAGAAAAATGGCAAAAAAAAAAAATTGGTCGAGACTCCTAAAATTCCTCTAAGCTTGACACATCATCCTAAACTCTTCTAAATTAAGAGTTTATATAGATAGTTAGTAAAATTAAAGAAAAAAGAGAATTAAAGGAAAAAGAAGAAAAAAAAATAGAATTAAAGAAAATCAAAGAAAAATGGCAAAAAAAAATGATTGATCGAGACTCCTAAAATTCCTCTAAGCTTGACACATCATCCTAAACTCTTTTAAATTAAGAGTTTATATAGATATAGATTATAAGCTCAAATCCGATATCTGAGTAAAAAGTTATAGGCGTTTCAAGACTGAAGCGATATAAATTATTTTTCACATCATTTACCAAATTAATATACTTATATCATACTTATCATTTGTTAAACTTCGTAACTTAATACTATAATTAAACCCGTAAATTTCAAATATTGATGGTTTTTTCAAAAAAAAAATTAGAGTCACTAACCACTTCAGGATCCGCCACTGCATCGTGAGAATATTCGAATTCGGAAGACTATCAGAGGAGCTTATGAGTGATATATGGATAGTTATCAAGTCGGGTCTTTTCGGCAAGATGTATGTTTTGGATTGAACTGGGTTACAGACTTATGGTTCAATTGGTTTGTTTGGCTTCATGTTATTCGAGTTTGTTCGGGTTTCGGGTTAAATATTATGTCAACTTATTCAGTTATTAGTAACTATTAAATATCATTAATTTTGGAACTTATACTCACTTGTACTCAAAGTTCATTCAACCTCCACCAACCGACCATGTGTTGTTGATCCCCATTTGTTATTAAAAAAAAATCCAACCATCCCTATGCAGGAAATATTATATAATTAGAAATCTCTTTTTGAACTTCTAATTCTTAATTGCATATTCAAGTGATAACAGAGCGGCAAAGGTTCCGCTCTGTTAGGGGTTCATACTTGCTAAATGATTATGATTTTCAGGACCTCATCCGTATGGATATCATCACCATCGGTTAGGTTTTCATACCCGAATTTTTACCTAATCCAACAAAAAATGATTTTACAATGATTTTTAAATGGTGACAATATTTTTTGAGTTAGGGTCCATTCCGGCTCCAGTCTAATTCGGATTGGGTCCGTTCGATTGGAGTTCGGGTCTGGTCGGGTCTTGCCAACTCTAGATCATTTCATCGTGTAAACAATCAAATGATAGTAATAGTTACAGTAGAAGGGTTATTCATTTGCTACTGTCCTATCTACCAAAGATTAAAAAAAAACACAGCAAGGTAAAAAAAAAAAAAGAACTGTTTTACCAATCAAGAAACTAACAAAACAGCCATATTTCCAGGTTCTAAATAAACTTGATGCTTTCAGCCAGAGGGAGAGTGATACAGATACACCGAGTGTATCTCCAAATTTATACACTTTCAATTACAACTAGACACGTGTATATAAGGAAAAAAAAAAAAAAAAAAAGTAGGCGGTTACCTCCCATCAGCCCACCACCACCACATGATCTTCCATTTTTTTTGAAAAAAAAAATCCAATTCTACTGAGTATATAATATGTATGAAGTGAACATATATAAAAATGATCCTACTGTTTAACTTAACTAATAAAAAATAGATGAATTTAAAAATTGTTCATTTGTAATTTCTATTGATATTTGGTTATGATTAATTTAATATTAATAATAAATATCAATATAAGTATTATGGATTTATGGGTATCGATGGAAGTAATTGAAATGATACAAGGTTATGATTCATTTTATATTAAGGGTAAATATAAATATAACTATTCCGTAAAAACGTAAGTATTATACTTATGTTTGCTTTTGTCGACTAGGGGTAGGGAGTATCACATAATATAACGGTCTTTTTATCATATACCCTATGCCTAAGGATATAAGATAAGATCCTAAATCGAGAAAGATACCCTACAAAAAATAAACGACCCTAAGAATCTAATCTAAAATTTGACTAATGCATTTTAATTAAAAATATATTTTTTCTAAAACATGAATCTTATCATATACCCTTGGAGTATTGGATAAAAAATCCGATAATATAAGGTTGGGAATATATCTTCGAAAGTATGTATTATTAATTTAAATTATTAAAAATTAATTAAATAAAAAATCCTTTTGATATATGTAATTTCTTTTTATAAAGTTTGGAATACATCTTGGGAGTATGTTTTAATAAAGTTGATGAAAGAAAAAATCATTTTCATAATGAAAATAATTCAAAATACAGTTACTAAACAAAAATTATGAAAGGATTTGTAAACAATTTAAAAATGTTTCAACACCATTTAAAAAGTTTTCAATTTACGTTTTTACAGAAAAAAAAATATATTTTAAATACAAGTGTTGTGTTTTAATTGGAGGTGTATGCCTCTACACAAATGCTACTCTAACATGTCTGCTGGCCAAAGCTTCTTCCACGCAGCGATCTCGTGGTTGCGGTAGAGCTTTCTGATGCCCCCATAGAATCCGTCTGCCTCGTTGCCTTCTTCTCGGTGGTCCTTCCTGCTGACGGTTGCACGCCTCCATCGAGACCCTGGCGTGTACTGCTTGAACTCCAACACCACGTTGTCTGTTTATCGACCAAAGGATTTCGAGTCAGATTGGCTTGTGGATAACAAAAGGCAATGTGAAAAGGCACTGAAGGGAGTGAAGGCTAATAGTCAGTATCTATTCCATTGAGGCACATACTGTGATTTACCTCATCCTTTTTTAAGGATGAGAAAAATAAATGCGAATAATAATGGAGTGGGATCTACCGAAGGCTAGAGAAAAGACATTGGTTTCTTTCAGCCAGCCGAGCATTAAAGAGTTTGTCGAAACAAAAGCTAACACGAATACATGATGTTGGATGGCGAGTACCACTGCTTCATGGACCATCTCTAAGATTTAAATGGCATTGAGAAATAACTTCAAAAGGAGAAACACTCACCACTGCTATGACACTGACAGTAGTTTTCGTTCCCGTCACACGAGTCTAAGTGGCCTACAGCACCATACCACCAGCCTGCAATCAGAAGCAGCAGCGTATCGAATTCAGCATTGAATTACACAAGGAAATTCAGCAGAAAACGCGATCAATCAAAGCAATACCATAAGGAAACTCTTTGTTTCTTCTCCATTGGATCTCTATATGATCACCAGGGTGTAAATCGCCTAAGCAATCCGAAGCATGAAGTTCATGGGGCGAAGTATCAACAGGTGGTGCTCTCAGTCTCTCCCATTCAACACCATTCTCTACTGCAGCCGCCCTTCTCCCGTGAGGCGGATATCTAAACAATGTCAATCCGAATACACGAAGACACTTATCAGGGGGCTACAATCACAACTGATCAAAGTAACACAGATGAAATCATACAGATTTCAACAAGATCTTTACAATTAAGAAACCCTTTTTTTCCTTACCTTGCCTGAAAGGTGTCAGTTTGGGAATCATAGCTCAGCTCAGCATCATAGCAAGATAATACAAACCCAACATGGCCATGCTACAGAACAGGCAAAATCAATCTCTTCAATCAAATTTGCAAATTGAATGCATAGGAAGCAGTTAAGGTCCCGTTTGGTATTGATATCTTGATATCAGAAATCAAACCAGTATATCAAAATTGGGGTAAATCAATATATCAGATACTAAAACACAGAAATCTAGATATCAAGATATCAATACCAAACGGGGCGATTAATGACAGTAAATTACCTCGCGGTTGTAAACCTGAGCTGGAAACCAAAACTTGCCGGTCTCAAGAGCAAGATACCAAGACATGGTAGAATCAAGAGGCAGAGAGCTCTTGTGGACAACATTATCATGGTTTGATTCCGATCTAAGCCGCGAAAAGGGCCACACTTGCAATATGAATTTGATGAGTCCCTGGTGGCCAGGAAGCCTTTCAGAAGCACCAGGGGTGTTCTTAGAGGCCATAAACCATTGCCATTCGCGGTGAGCCGCCGAGCTCATAACACTCCCCCATTTCTGGGTCATGTGCCTCTCCCAGAGGTAATCACCTGTGCATCTCTCTCTCAATGAGCTGCTAACACCGGCCATGGTGCAAAGCCCGGCCGGGGTTAGCTTCTCAAGGATGCATTCTAGTGCCAATTCAGGCAAATCCAGCAAAGATGGTGGCTCATGTTCTTCATGTGTATTGATCTTTTTGCAAGGAGGGGTTCTCTGTTCCATCAAAAGCTTAGGGAGAAATTGGAAGATAGAGCAAGAAAGGTATCTTGTATCACTCACCCATGGTGGGAGTGGTGTGGGAAAAAGGGTCTTAATGAAGAAAATCAAGGAGATGCCAGTGATCAGGAACAAAAGCATTAGAAAGAGATCAAAGCAAAGCAAATCACACCCAATAGGGTAAAAAAGAGGGAAAAATGAAACAGGGGCTCCCACTTCTTGAATTCCCCTTGAAGAAGAAGATGGGTTTTTATTGGTTAGAAGAAGCCCACCAAAGCATAGAGGTGGGCCATCCCCCTATTGAATTCAATCCAATCAAAATCAGCTGAGAGAGTTAGGTTTAATTGGAATTTGAAACCACAAAACAGTTAAAATGGAGGCTTGATTAAGACAATGAGGCAAAGGAAGGTAAGGTTGAAAATGGTATTTAATCTTGTGGGCGGATCTGTCAGATGGGGTATGGTAAGGGTCTAAGGGAGGTTGAAGATGAACGAGGATAAGTCCAGATACAAGGGGCCGTATCTTGCTAAATCTTTCAGGATAAAAAGCAGCAAAGCCAAACCCAGATCTGATGAGTAGTTAGAAGTAGCAAGTAACAACAAACCCAACTCTTGTATTAAATATTGAAAAAGAAGGAATCTTTATTTCAAAAGATATTTGAAGATCTCAATTCTCAAAGGTGAGGGCTTTGATGAAGAAGTAGATGATGTTGGTGAGCAAAGATAACAGTCATAAAGATATTGCCTTTTTATATGAGCAAGTGAACAACTAACTCCCCAGCAACCCCCCACGGATTTCTCTACCTGTGATTTGTTCAGAGCTTTCTCATTGGGGCAATTCGTCGAACAGGTGCCGTGCATATCGGAGGCTGACAGCACTCTCATGACTGCATCGAGTGGTGCTGGTGGGCCCACTTCGTCGGTTGGGCGTGGGCGGCCATTTTTGTCTCTCTTTTACTTCAATTTTCTTTTTTTTTTTGTAGTAATTGAATGGGCCATCATCATCGATCACCAATCGTCATGGATCTGGAACCTCTCACAGGTGCAAATTGAAGAAATCAGACCCAATTTGGGCAATATCTGCAAATTGAATTTAATCAAATCAGAACTGAGGGTTCAGAAATTTAAGCCCTTTTACGCAACTTGGACTCGATCAATAATTCTGTTTTTGGGTCAATCAAACAACAACGGAATATTCGCAGCTACCAACTTGTTTTGCTTGCAGTTGCTGCAATTTGGAAGTTCCTTAATTTCCAATTTGTACGCAAAGTTAATACCTAACCCTATATTTTTAGTAAAGTTTAGCTTGGGATTGAGCTTTACTAACTAATCAAGTGTGCTTGAGTTTACCTAAAAGTCCAAAAAATGATATATTTTGGGATTTCCTAAATAAGTGCTAAAAAATTGTAGATTCACATGGATTTCATCTTAATCGACGAGAATTAAGTTCAACTCAGATCCGAAATATCCAATTGGAAAATTACTACTTTCCCACTCATTTTTAATTGTACATTTTTTTAATCACACATTTTTCATTGTACATAAAACTTTAGGGTTTTCTTATATAATTATCCCATCCATTTTGCAATAATTCTATAAAATATTATTTTTTTAATAAATTTGTTTTATACGTTCATACTTATGAATATTTATATAGTTTTATAGTATTTTTACCTTCTTAAAAATACGTGCAGAAAATGACAAACGACATTTATTTTGAAACTAATGGAGTAACATTTTTTTTTCCCGAAAACAATGGTTTAGTACATTTTACATCGGGTAGATTTAATAAGGGAGTTACTCCCTTATAAGAAGATATACTTTATTTCTATATTCGAATTTTGATGAAGGATTGCAAGTTACAAAGTAATAATTTTAGTGTAACATTTTTTTATATATATAGTTGGGGAAATGACGTGTACAATTTATCCATCAGAATTTTGCTATTAGTGGGAAATAACCCATGGCCATAACCATTTTTTCTCATATTATTTGTCTCCAATGCACTATTAATGTTTGATTCTATTTTCTAATTGATTAATTTTGTTTCTTTAGATGTTAAAGGATAAATTGGTTTCCATGTCGAAAAGTTTTGAAATTGATCAAATCTAATACACAATTAGTGTGAAAGAGAGGAGAGAGTAATTAATAAAGTGTGATTGACTTCATTGCATAAATTAGTTAATGTTAATAGTGCATTAAAATGACATTATTTATATTAGGTAGATTCAGGTGGCATTTTAAATCAATTTATTCATGTAACGTGAACTAGTTGTCGTATTGGATCTTCTTACCTTTATCAAAAGAAATTAAAATATCAAAATGTATTGTAGGATATGGTAATATAGACCTGTCAAAACACAACCCGACCCGATCGTCCGGAAAATTTTCGACCCGAACCTGAAAATTTTGATCAGAAATTTTTTTTTCGACCCGAACTCGAAAAATCCGAAATTTTCCGGGTCATCTGGGTTTCGACCCGGTGACCCTATTGACCCAGTAATTTTGACCCGATTTTACCCGGTTGATTTTTAATTAAATATAATTATTTTTTTATATATAATTAAAATTTATTGTAAAATTGTCAAATCATGATTTTTTTAATTTAAAATGAAAAAAATTGACAAATCCGAAATGACCCGAAACCCGGTCAAACTCGGGTTCTAGTCAACCCGGAAATACCTGAAATCCGTTTTACTAGAGACCCGAAGTGATCGACCCGAATGATCCGTTTCACAGGTCTAGTAATATACAAGAATCGGGTTTCTAATTGAAAATCTAAAAGGGCCTCCCAATCAAGTTTCGCTCATCAACCACTCATGAAATCTAGAAACGTTTTTTTTGGGGGGGTAAGAATAAAATCTAGAAACGTTAGTGAGTCTTGTTTTTCAACTTAAATATGATTGCAACTGAAACTAATTAAATAACTATAGTTGCAATTAATATTAACTATCAACTTATAAATTGGAAATTATGAATGATTTTTTTCAGAAATTTTTGTGTGTGTGTGAACCAGGGCAAAAGCCCTCGTGCATCGTCCAATAAACCCTCGTTCTATTCGGTGGAGAGTTCAAAACAACAAAACCAACAAGAAGGATAAAAACAAAACAGGCAAGAGAGTCTGCAGCACAATTGGCTTTACTGAAAATGTGATGGAGCTGGATATTCCAGTCCCTTCTTAGAAAGTCATAGTAACGCTCGGGCAGGCTAGCGTATGAGTGGGTGGGTTTCACCGCATACTTCAACGTACAACTTCAACACGATCTCTAAATCTATCTCGCAAATCACCTATTTGTATCCTCTTTCCCAAGCCATTTCTAGGCCTCTCAATATACCCCATAGTTTAGCAGTCGTCACCGAGCTCCAATGTTTTGCCCGAACCTTGCAGTTAATCCATTCTCCTTGTTCACCTCGAAGGATACCTGATGTCGTAGCGAGTCAGAGTGCTTCATGGCTCCATCTGAGTTGATTTTGACCCAACTCCGCCTCAGGAGGATGCCAACTCACTTTACTAGTAGTAGTCGTTCTGGTTTTAGCTCTTGATGCACTCGCCAGTTGACTCCTCGCCCTCTTGTGTTCTTGAACCATGGTGCTGCATCACACTCAGGTCTCAAAACAAGTCTCTAGCCGCCTTTGAAAACTATCCCATTCCTTCGAATCCAAATAGTCCATAAAACCACTGTGAAGAAATCGCTCCAACCAATGTCTTTCTATCCTATGCCCCAAGGGCATAGGATAGAAAAAACGATATCTTACATATTTGCCCAATGGTATAGATTTGTAAAAACTGATATATTTAATTTTTTGGTCTTTCTATTACACTCCTTATTCTCTAAGGCATAAGATAAGATCCTACCCTACAAAAAATACGCGACCCTATGAGTCTAATTTAAAATTTGGCTAATACATTTTAATTAAGGATATATTTTTTCTAAAAAGAGAATCTGGATAGAAAACGTTAATTTTTTGCTTAGTATCATGAGACATGAGTATTTAGTATTTACTGTTGTATTTAGGATTATTTTATTTTGTGGGATCGACTAACTATATTTTTTTGATGGAAGGATCGACTAACTATATGAGAATTAAATATGCCATATATTCTAGTGCAACCAGTTCATGAAAGATGATATTCACATATTTATAGAATGTCCCATCAATAATTTCCAACAACAATTCCATGGCCAAATATCTCAAAACATCAACAATCTAATTACAGAAAACAGAGATATGAATCAAATTTTACATATTTTAGGCTCCACTCTTCCGATGGAAAAGAAACAACGTTTAGCAATCAGATGGTGGACCATTTGGTTCATAAGAAATCAAACAATCTTTAGAAATGAAACCATCCCCTCTGTAGAGGCTATTAAGAAAATGATCACGACCAATATTGATAATTGGAGGAAAGCTAGTAGATGGAATGATATGGAGGAAGACGGCATACAAAAACAAAGTAAAGGAAAAGAACTCTCTGGGAACAATAGGAAAACCTACCGATGGAGGAAGCCTCCAGAGGGCAAATATAAGTTAAACTTTGACGGATCATTTAAATCAATCACAAACAGTTCCATTGGATACATCATCAGAGACTGGCGTGGAGACCCAATCAGCATTGGCGGAAAAGCTTATGGTGGACACTCACCCCTTATAGCAGAAGCCTTAGCTCTACGCTTAGGAATAGAAAAAGCGAGAGAACTAAACATAACAGATCTAATAATAGAAGGAGACTCTAAAATTATCACGGATTACCTAACAGCACAAGTTGGATGTCCTTGGGAAATAGAAATGGCTATGTCAGATATCCAAAGACTTCTCAAAGGAATAAGGAATGTTTGTATATCATATATTCCCCGTATTGGTAACCGGGTAGCGAATAAGGTTGTACACCTTTGCTACTCTACTAGGGGGCCTGAGCTATACTTAGATACAGGTCTTCTTATCCTCATCCGACAGGATGCTTTCGGATAGGGTTCTCCATCCGAATTTTTACCTAATCAAAAAAAAAAATGCCATATATTCTCCACTCGAATCCCCTAGTAGTAATTTCGAATTTTACTGCTTTAGAAGAGTGTCTTTAGCCTAATTGCTTTTTAAAAAGAATTTTTGTTAATAAAGAAACAAAATGATCGATCACCTAATTTGGCTAATTGTACTGATCTCATCATGGGGACATTTTCCAGATTTGTGTTGGCTGTCCATACCGACTAAAATTAAATTTAATGCCGTTGAAATCTGAACTGAAAATAGTGTAAGCGTGTTTAACCAAACACACAAAATGCTAATTTGCTTCTTAATTGCACACATAATCCAAAGATAAATAGAATTTTTTTTTTTAAAAAAAAAAAAAGGCTTCTAGGAGGAAATGGTGGATTGATCCATTAATCCACTAATGGGAAACCAAAAGGCATAAGATACCACTAGTTTTAAGACTAATTGCTCCCAAGAATGACATCTTGCCAAAAACACATTTTGATTGCTCTCCACCCAAATTAGAAATACAATATTTTTTTTTTGAAAGCCGCTACTAAATTATAATCAAAAGATGGAGATAAGTACATTTTGTAGTGGTGGGCATATTCTAGTGCTATATCCCATGCTTTGGGAGGGGAAAGATATGAATTCATCACCACCTAAATTTGACATACATATATGTTGATTATAATCAAAAGTTGCTAAATGAAAATAAAAGGTCACCAAAAGTGGATGTAGTAATTAGGGATCGTTTTTAAGGCTCGTCTAGGTACCCGTCTAAACTCTTGATCAAGCTTGTCCAGTCGTCAAGGTCGTTAAGATCGTCAAGATCTGTCTAGACCACAAAGATTCGTCATAAAATCTGCCTAGACCCCATCTAGATCCTTGATACTACCTTACTGCCAGCACACGCCAAACGTTTTTACTTTTTAGAACATTGT
The DNA here is from genome assembly GCA_037127255.1 of Persicaria tinctoria. Lineage (NCBI taxonomy): Eukaryota > Viridiplantae > Streptophyta > Magnoliopsida > Caryophyllales > Polygonaceae > Persicaria > Persicaria tinctoria. Next base: position 2,525,306 of record JBANSL010000014.1, read on the forward strand.
TAATAGGTCTATTGAATAGCATAAATAAGCATTTTACCCATATAAACATTTCATTTTTAAAGATATATAATATAACAAGATCAATGCACATAGTATATTATGTCTTAACAAGGTTGGAGATAATTAAGTTAAGGTGTGTGTATTCATTCTTCGATCATGTCAAAAGGGTATATATATAATCATTGAGCAAAAGAGACATGAAGTTGTTAAATTAAGAAATAATAAAAAAAATCATACATTTAAAATGGGTATATACCATTTATAAACATGCCATCTGAATATATGGACCCTAAGATCATGTATACTGTTCTAAACCCTTCAAGACCCGTCTATACTCCGCCTAAACCCTTGAACTCGCCCCACCGCCAAAGCTGTCAAGGTCGTCAAAACCTGCCTAGAATGAAAAGACCCGCCATGAAATCCGTCTAGACCCCACCTTGACCATTGACCCTACCCTACTGTCAAGCGTTTTTTGGAACATTTATATATATATATATATATATATATATATATATATATATATATATATATATATTAATTTAAACCTATGTATAGTCCAAAACAAACTTGCCATTTAGTTAGCAAGGTGGCATGTTTCAATTGGAGTGCTATGTTAGGTTAACATTGCCTATGATCCCTAAGAATCTTATCTACTTTGCAAATGCTGATTTTCGGCTTTTATCTACAATAAAATTTAGGGGTGTTATGTGAACAACGAGTGATTCAAATTCGACTAATACTCGCTCGATAAAAACTTGGTTTGATCTTGTTCATTTTCTAAATGAGCCTAGTATGAGCACATTTCTAAGCTCGGTCCAAAGCTCGCGACTCGTTCGAAATTAGCTTGAATAGCTCGAATTTTATGAAATTTCTAAAATTTCCTTTAAGTTACTATGTGATGAGAAAGTAGAACGGTTAATTTGAAGTTTGAAAAAAACTCAGCTCGAGCTCATTCATTTCCTAAACGAGCCGAGCATGAACACATTTTTAAGCTCGAGTCAAAATTTAGGCTCGGCTCGAACTCGCTCATATCCTAAATGAACCAAATATGAACAAATAATACTCGGCTCGTTCGACTCGAATAACAGCCCTAATAAAATTGGAAGGTGGCCAGTGGCGAAACCTGAAGTATACATTCGAGGGGGCCAAAAAAATATTTAGAATTTTTTTTATATCACATTCACACCAATTTTATTGTTCTAAAAAGTTAATATTGAGATTTGAACCCTTGATTTAATATATTGAGATTTGAACCATTGATTTAATATTGAGATTTGAACCCTTGGTTTGTAGGTTAAAAGACTTCTCATTTTCCAACTAAGCTAGAGAAATTAATTGTTAAAACACCCTTTTACTACTAACTATAATAACAAGTTTTTTACATGTTACATTAAATTTTTCCCACCCGAAGGGGCCACGGCCACCTCCCGCCTCCAAGGAGTTCCGTCACTGAAGGTGGCCCTATGTCTTTCATTCTTTCCTTTTTTTTAACATGGAACTGATTTGGATGGTGTCAGACCCTACTAATCCACCACCCGATAACATCTGTGCAGTCGAGAGTACGAAACTCTAGATAAACGGCTATAGAAGCACAATCCATCAAGAACCTGAGATGTGTGATCTTTGTCAGCCACCTAGTTTACTTCACGGAAGACATGGTTGTAGGACACTTCAAGGAAACCTCATATAATTATTAGCACAGTTGTCATCACCGTCTCAATTTCTCGTGGCCGAAAGGTCCACAATCCTTTAATTGAGTTGATAACAGTTAGATTGTCCCCCTCAACTGTGATCCTAGTCAAGTCTACCCCATCTCTATTGTCGCAATAAGGTCCAAGCAAAGGGCCAACACTTATACCATAAAGGTCCATAAGGGTTGAAACAGACCACAAAACAAGGCACATGCTCAAACACAACCATTATCTGAGATTCCGTCTTCAGGGAACCAATTCACTTGAATTGGCGTAAAAAAAGAGAAAGGGAAAACAATATATGGGAAAAACTTGATAGAGTACTGGTTCAGCATGAGTTCCTTAGTACATTTCCCGATTTAGCTACCTCTAATGGGGCTTTTTCATGCTCATACCACTGCCCGATATCAATTTGTTTAAACTCAGGACGAGAATTTACTCCACCACCGTTCAAATTTGAGAATATGTGGTTACAAAGGATGGATTTGAGGAACATTGTTAAGCAAACTTGGAGAATACGATGCTCTGGCTCAGCAATGTATAGACTAATCTACAAAATAAAATTGCTGAAAAATAAAATCAAAACTTGGAATAAAGACTCCTTTGGGAATATTTTCCGTCAAATCCAACAAGTTGAAAAAGAGCTGATCAGCCTACAATAAAAAATAACTCCTAGACCGAGGAAGGAGTGCATTGTGGAGAAGCAACTAATTAAGGAAAAAGAACAGTTATTGAAATTTCAAAGAGAATATTGGGGCCAAAGGGCGAAATCAAAGCATATCAAGCTGATAGATTCTAACACGGCCTATTTCCACAGAGTAGCATCTGGAAGACGAAATAGGAAGATAATCCGGAGTATCACCTCGAATGCAGGGACACAGATAATAGGTGACGAAAACATTAAGGAAGAAGTGAAGAACGATTTTGATAGGCGGTTTTCCAAAGAGCACATTAATACAAACTTACTTAACGAGTACCTTGAACTAATACCGACAGCTATAACGGAAGAAGAAAATAGTCGACTCTGTCAACAACCTAGCAATTGTGAAGTTAAGAACGCCGTCTGGTCGTTGGGAAAAAACAAATCCCCTGGTCCGGATGGCATGACGGCTGAATTTTACAAATCTTACTGGGACATAGTTGGAAGTGAAGTGACCAAAGCAGTCAAGGCGTTTTTTCATTCTGGGAAACTACTCAAGCAGATCAACCACACTTTCATAACGCTATTACCTAAATGTGACAATCTCTCTAAGACTGCAGATTACAGACCTATTAGTCTATGTTCCACAATATATAAGATCATCTCTAGAATTATTACAGAGAGACTTAAAAGAGTGGTAGGAAAGATTATTCATCTTCAAGGGGCCTTCGTGTCTGATAGAGCAATTCAGGATAACATTTTGATTGCGCATGAGATTTTCCATTCTTTCAAAACAAGGAAAGAGACGGAGGGTTGGTTAGCAATTAAACTTGATATGGAAAAGGCTTACGACAGGGTTGATTGGACATTCACAGAGGCGGTTATGAGAAAATTCGGGTTTAATGATCAAGTTATTAGGTTGATAATGGAATGTGTAACTACAGTGTCATTCTCAGTACTCGTCAACAATGGACCTACGCAAATGTTCAAACCTTCGCGCGGATTGAGACAAGGTGACCCTATGTCCCCCTTTCTGTTCATCATTGGCGCAGAAATCCTTGCAAGGAAACTTAACTCGGAAGTCAATCTCACTCACTCTGGTATTGGAATCCGGTTTGGCCACTCAAGTCCCAAAATCCCGTTTCTTGCTTTCGCGGACGATATGATTATTTTCGCTAAAGGAAGCCAAACGGCTTGTGAAAGAGTAACAAGAATCATTGATGATTACTGTAGGCTTTCTGGGCAAAAAGTGAACTACAACAAATCTTCTTTCCAAGCATCCCTAGGGATTCCGTCATCACGGATTACCACCATTGAAGGCTCTCTCAATATTGCGCGCCAAATGAAACTAGATACCTATCTGGGGTGCCCAATTGTTAATGACAGAGTGAATAAGGACACCTTTGATGGTTTAATTGGCAAAGCAGCAGGTCAATTATCAAAATGGAAGGCCGACTCACTATCACAGCATGGTAGATCAGTGCTAATAAACTCAAACCTAGCAGCTAAGCCACTTTTTTCAATGCAAAGTTTCATGTTGCCTGCGTCAATACACTCAGCACTAGATAAGGTTAACATAACATTTTTCTAGAATAAAGACCTACGGTACAAGCCACTAATAGGATGGGACAGGGTTTGCAGACCTAAAGCGAAAGAAGGAATGGGGTTACGAAAGACAAAAGAAATGAATGAGGCCCTTCAAATGAAACTTATTTGGAAAATCATTGCGGAACTAGATAACATTTGGGTAAAAATTATCAATTATAAATATCTAAAATCTGTGTTCATTCTAAACTATGAGAAGAAGAAAAACGCTTCTTGGCAATGGTCACAACTAAGGAAAATCATTGAGCCATTCAAGGAGGGGTTAGCATGGTCAGTAAGGGATGGAAAAACGATTAAGTTTTGGCATGATAAATGGGCGCCTATTAAGGATATCACTTCGGCAAGCCTGGACCCGACAAATATCAATAAAAATGAAACTGTGGAGAAATATATTACAAATGGCGCCTGGAATAGGACAAAGCTAGAATCAACCCTGGAATACGAAGTGGCACAACAGATTGCAGACATCCCGCTACCAGTAAACAAGATTCGAGATAGAATGTATTGGTGGCCAGACAAGAAATGATGGTTCACATGTCACAACGTCAAGCACATATAAACTGAGCACAAAATCCATAGACTTGACCAATGACATCAATGACTGGATCAGGAAACTCAATATCCCACCAAAGATAAAGAACTTTATGTGGAAAGTCTGCCACAATGGCCTACCAACAGTCGCATGACTAGCTAGGAGAGGAGTTTCCATCCCGCCGAACTGTGCAGTCTGCGACCATCATGAAGAAGATACTGCCCATCTGCTGTTCGAATGCAAGTTCTCGTTGGACTGTCTAAGTATCCCCTCAATAGTAAAATCAAAAATCTGTGAAAAAAATCAAAGAGTCAAGGAATATTGAATCACTAATGGCTTTCACGGCTGGACTACTTGATGCCCAACAAAGATCACGAATGGCATTTCTTTGGTGGACTGCCTGGTCATGTCGCAATAAACTAATCTTCGAGCAACAAAAACTTCCGAATATAGAAGGATTCCTAAAAATGGTTGATTCGGCTTTAAGAGAGTGGGAGAAGGCAGGCAGATTTTCAGAAGAAAACAAATCTATTATCAATGATAACGGACATAGGACCACAACACACAAGAGGGCAAAGCAAAATAGCAAATGGAAAAAGCCACCACCGGGTAAATGGAAACTAAATTTCGATGGTTCAGCAAGAGGGAATACACAAAGTGCAGTAGGATATATTATCCATGACAATAGAGGTGAAGCTACGACATTAGGAGGAAGAACAATCGGGCTACAGAAACCTCTAATGTTAGAGACACTAGCTTTGAGAGAAGGAATCCTTAAAGCCCGTGATTTAAGAATTCCCAGTCTCATCATTGAAGGCGACTCATTGATTATCATAGATCATCTGAGGTGCAAAACAAAATGTTCATAGGAAATAGAGCTAATTATGTCAAATATTAGCTCTCTTATTTCGGGTTTCTACGAGGTATCGTTCTCCCACGTACCTCGTAGCAACAACGCTGTAGCGGATAAGGTTGCCCCCGCCACCGCATTTCTAATTGATCCAGGTCTTGCAGACCTCATCCGCAAGGATGCTATCGGGTAGCTCCACGCTCCCGAATTCTTACCTAATAAAAAAAAAAACTCTGTCGTGGCTACACTTGTAGGCAAAACTGAACCATCAAAATTGATCTTGAAAACCCTTTCAAGGGGTCTTTCCCAGCGAATGTGCGTTTTCTTCTTCTAGGTTTCGCGGTGGTGGCCCTATTTCTTTGGATCTTTCTTTTGTTTTATTCCTTTTTTTTAACTATATAGAAAAAGGGTAAAGATATAGATTTTTTTTTATCCGTCAATACAAGTTTTTTCTAACCTATGCCGTAAGAATATAGGTTAAAAACTCAATAGAAAAATATTCTCCAAATTTAAATTATTTTAGCCTTTTTATTATTATTTTCTTATGATTGCTTCTTTATTCAGTAAGAAATATTTATTGATTGAGTTTCTTAACATATCTGTTGGGACATATATTAGAAAAACCGATAAAAAAAAAATTGATTCCCTTAACGATTTGTAATCTAAACCCTTTATTTAAAATTGAGTGGGTAGGATTTATCCAACTTCACATGGAGTTATTTTACCAATTCCATGGGATCCAAAGTGCTACCCGGTAGATATATAAATTAAATATACTTACTTAGAAGAGAATATCAATAAAAAAAAAACATTGAGTATATATTTTAGGGTAAATTACACATAATCGTCCGTAAATTATGATACTTTTCACATAACCACCCATAAAATCATAAATTACAACAAACCACCCATAAATTCAATTTGTTTTCATAAGACCACCCACTCATTAAAGCTCTATTTGTTTTATTTAGAAAGACTAAAATACCCCTTATTCAAGTGTATTTGTTTTTAAAGAAAAGCTATTATATTTATTTTACCATACAATTTGACGTTCCACCTTGAAAAAATACATTTTAGAGAAATTACACATAATTACCTATAAATTATTATATTTTTCACATAACCACCTGTAAAAACATAAATTACAGTAAGCCATCCAAATTTACCGGTGGTTTTATATAATTTATAAATTTAGGGATAGTTATATGAAAAGAATCATAATTTACTGATGGTTATGCGTCATTTACCCTATATTTTAAAAGTAGCTCAACCGGTGAATCAAATAGATTTTTCTCTTTGACCAAAAAAAGATAGATTTTTCTCAAACCAAGGCAATATGTTTAATCTATACCTTGTAGGCATAGGTTAGAAAATCCAGTATTAATTGTTAATTACCAAGCTCATTTCTCAAGTAGGCAACTTTAAAGAATCTATGTTGCCATCTTTACCACTATAATTTGTGTATCAAGTCTCCATCCCTACCCATGGAATCAATAATGTGAGGGACCAATTATATATGAGCTAATATTGGTGCAATGAAAATGAAATGGCACCCAACAATGTGTATACATAAGATAGTTTATTAGATTTTTTTTTGTTAGCTAACTAAAGAGGTAAGTTGAAAGCTTAAAAAACAAGGTGTATATATGTCGGCACCATGGATATATAATAATAACTTAACATTTTTTTTTTGGTGGGCAATAACTTAACATTTTGATTCTATAGCTAATTAATTATAATAATCGGTTCGTTAGTGAGTAAAGAAACTTATTTTACTAAGAACAGTTATGTAACTTTCAAACAAGTTCAAGATATATTATTTTGTGTGAGTATGATCAAAACTTCAAAAGTAAACTTTTTTTAATAGTTTAATAATTTAACCTACATAATTAGTTATTTATTGAAATTAATTGAGTTCAATCTGACTCAATCGCTTTAAATCTGAATTAGATTCGAACTTCGGATAAGTTAATATGGACTATAATTTTGCAACTATATAATTGATATCATATATGTTTGGATCATTATACAAACATTTCAAAATATAACAACTTTCATCTTTTTATTTGCAAGGTAATGATTCGAAATACCTGACATCATCCATGTTAGGTAAATCGAGAATCCGAAATAATCGACAGATAGATTGACCGTCATGGTATAAACAAAGAAACTAAAAGGAGGACAAAATACAAAGCTCTGAACTTCTAACTGAGCATAACAACGAAAAAATCAGACAATTCGTTTTAAATATGCTCTTCTTTGATATCTATCTGTTTAATAAATTAATCAATTTGTTCATTTTCTTGGAATCTTTTGATAAATCAAAACATTACCACTATGACACTATCCAATTTCTTTTTCAAAAGTAACATGATTCCATTTTACCTTATGGCTTGGGGATGAAATTGGATTGTAAATGGTCCATATATAGTAGGACCATTTATCACCAAAATAAGGCATATTCTTTTTAACTATATAAACAAGTTACACGTAGCCATTGAAATCACAATCAAAAGTACACCATCTTCATAAAGGTTTACCCCCCAAAGTATAAGCACACATTGCTTTCAATTTTCAACTATATCAACTTGTTGTTTAAACTTTGTTCTTATTTATTGTACACCCTCTATTTTTATTCACCCTACTAATGGGCCGGCAGTGGGCCCGGTTTTGCCCCTGCACGTGTCAGTTTATCACCGACTAAGGCCCAATCCAATGTGAATGCATATATGCAATCATCATCGAAGGAGAAAAAATGAATAACTCACCATTTGGATTTGGATCTCAAATGCAATCATTTGTTCTTTGTCGATACATTTTAGGGTGATCGAGGTTAATTAAATTGTGAGATCGTGTGGTCGGGCGTATGTTTGGGATATAATGACATAAAATGTTAGGTTTTTGATTGAGTTTAAGTGGAAATTCTACCAATAGAATTTATTGGTTTTTTTATTAAAATAAAAGAAAAACGAAAAACAAATTGGAGTCGATGAAGATTGAGTAAAAGGGTCCGCACTTTAGTAGGTTTCATCTTTTTTGGTAGCGGGTTACTCTTTTTCGCCTTCTCAGCGTCGAGACGTTGTGAGAGTCATTGCACTTTTCCGTATTTTTGACATTCATAACTCGTCTTGGATCTCCGTAGACTCCTCCGCCGACTGTCATCGTATATAGGTTCTTTGGACTGCTTCTTGCATCCGTGTTAATTTGTGTGTTTAGTATATTGACGGTTATGTCATCTGTCAATTCGTCTGCCTCTCGAAACGAATTCTTACCTAATTAAAAAAAGGGACCGATAAAAGTTTTTAGCGGTTGAGATTTTTTCAATTCTATTCATAGGCTATTTTCAAAAACTTAGATTCATCAGACCAAAAAAAAAAACTTAGATTCAAGATGTGACATAAAATGTTAGTTTTAGGTAGGAGAATTCAATCAACCGTTGATTAATATTTTTTTTTTTATCATTAGTAGCTAATTTAGCATGTTTTTAAATAAATTTATTTGTTTTGATCAATGATTTTACAAATTAACCAAAAGTAACAACTAAGGACGAAAATACATGATATTTCGTATATATACAGTTAGTTACTAATATTGATTGATAAGATAAATACATGATTAAAAAAACAAGTTTTAAAATATGAAATTGCTTAGATCTTTCATAAAAAGAGGAAAATAAATAGTGGTTTTTAGAATTTTTTTTCTATAATATAAATCTACTGTCTTACACATGTTTAGCAATTTTAATTTTTAAATGATAACTACCAATCTACCATGCATGCATTAGGATATAAGTACATTTTATTTAAATTAATATTTTTAAGCCAAAATTGTTTAACGAAACTTCCTACTACTGCCATTAATTAGTCCATTAGCATTTACCAACTATCCACCTTTTCACACATGTTTACAATTTAATAAGCTAGGAAATTCATAATTTTAAATGATGGAAATGTGACGATTATGTATTAAAACATGAGGCGGCAGTGGCGCAATGTTTTCTTAAAGAGGCTTATATATATTAGTATAATAATACTATGTCTAGTTGATGAAATCATGTTAACTTCATTACTGAATACAATGGCATCAAAGGATAAATTTGACAATATCTTTTACACAAAAGAGGATCCAGAAATTTTTTCGGGGTGAACACAATTTTTTTTTTAATAATTTTTATATTATTTTTATTAAAAATATATATATGAAAAAAATATCTTAAATTTGTAAGGAAAATTATAATTATTTAATTGTAAAATATTTTAAAATAATAGAAATTGAATTGGGGAAAATATAAATGAAAATATGTGTCTAGTGGGATTTGAATAAGGGTTAATTGACTACTATTTAAAATGAGATGAGCTTAACCACTAAGCCACAAAAGATACTTGTATTTTACCTTGTAATTTTTTTACATAACACGTATTCTTGTACTTTTTTCAGGATCTGGGTGGGCGACGGCCCGATGTCGCCCACCCTTGAGTCCTCCCATGCTTTTAGATCTAACTATTTAGTGTTTTTTTTTTCAAATTGGAACAAAAGTAAAGTACTTGCTTCAAACTAAACTTCGAAATGACAATTAAAGAATAAGATGTGTTTGGTTGGCAATTTAACAACTCAGGAAGTAGAAAATTCCTTGAAGTATAAGAAAAATAAGTGTTTGATTGATATTTTTAAAATTTAAAAACGTAGAAATTTAATTTTTTAGGAAGTTAAATTCTTTTAATTTGGAGATTCATTTATCTAGTCCCCATAAGTGAGTTCAAGTTTCACCCTTTTTCATTTGGGAATTCTCAATTTCCCCATTTTATCCTTTAGAATAAAAAATCAATCAAACACATTTTCACAATTCCCATTAATTAATTGAGCTTCATGGAAATTCAGTTCCCATGAAGTAAGTTTCCGATAAGTTCAATTCGCACATCAAATCAAACGAGCCCTAATAAACATATTTAGGATGTGTTTGGCACGGGGTGAGTGGGGTGGGAATATATTTTCGGGAACCGAGCCGATGGGTGTTTAGGATGGCTGGGGTGGGCAGGATATGGATAAATGGGGTGGACGAAGTTATATTTAGAGATTTTCTCCACCTTGGAGTATGAGGGTGAATGCGTGGGAAAGTGGGGGTGGACCAGCTTTTCCTCTAAAATCACCTATTCAGTTTCAAATCCATCTCCCTTTCTTGTTTGCTGCTAGAACCCCGACCTCTTTCCTTTGGATCGATGTGAGTGATGCTGACCACTATGTCGTCGAGTCTGGGCGCTGCCAACCGAGGTGGCACGACGTCGGACCTTCTCTTCCACCTCCTCTCTCTGCCGATCGATTTCCTTGGACCTAGTTGTCGAGCCGAGCTCTGTAGCTGCTCACGTCGATATCGTCAAGGTAGGGAGCTGGGGCGACGGTGTTTGGTGGCCAAGGTGGAAAAGATGACGGTGGTGTCAGTTGCGGTAGGTTGAAGCGTTGGAGCTTCGGCGTTCTCTAATGGGATTTCGGGCGACGATAATTTAACAACCATTGAAGAGAGGTTGGAGGGATGCATAGAGTGAAAAATAGAGGTGTTTGATTAATGGCATATATTTTCCACTCCTAAAAAATTAATCTCCATCCAACTAAACACTTACGGAATTATTTTTCACTCCTCAAAAATAATTTCATCCACTCAAAATAATCCACTTACAAAGACACCTTTATACATAGAGTACTATAAATCTATACGAGGTCTAGGCAACGAATTATGAGCTTGTCTCAACTGGGCCTCCTAATTGGGCTTACAATAATACATATTTTAGACCCACCAATGCAGGCCAACAATAGGTTCAAAACTAGGCTAATCGGCATTGCCTTTGTAAAATCACAAATTTTCATTTGTTGTTGCCCACCTTTATTTGTGCATGGTATAATGTAGGGGTGGGCGTGGGACGAGACGGGTCTTGTCTCTCAAATAAAAAAAATATAAAAAAAAATTAAAATTTCATGTATATATTGTGATTTTCAAAGATGTAATAAATATATATGTATAATTTTTTTATATTTTGCAGGTTCCCATATATATACATGAATAAATATATATGTATAATTTTTTTTTATATTTTGCAGGTTCCCATATAATATCAGTATATATATATATAAGATATATGAAGCGTATATCGCATACTATATATCTAATATAGTATTACAATGTATAATGTATTTAGCTGTATATTATACATTACAGTGTATGTATATACTACATACACATTAATCTAATACTATATATAGGAGGTGATTCCCTTGTGCACACCCCTTATAATGTATCTAGTGCATAAATACTAGCCATAGATCTGGATGGATTGAATGACCTAGATTATGCCATCTGTGCGTGTTTAAAAAAAAAGGAACTAGCAACTACATAGGAGGAAGTGGGGCGCGTGCAACCCAAAGCTTAATTAAAACCCTAAAAGACCAAAGACTGCAGTCAACCGTCTCCCCGTCTCCTCGATCGTCTTCATTCTCAGGTTCTCAGCGCCGATCGTCTCGCCGTCTCCCGGAGCCGCCCTCGCACAGCCGCACGTCGACCAGTCTCCTTTAGCCCTCGCCTGCTGTTGCTGCTCCTCAGGTTCTCATCGCTTACCCTCTCCCCGACTCCTATAAACATCAACTTCGACCTTCTCGACCCCGTCTCCTGGAGCCGCCCCCACACAGTCGCACGTCGACCAGGTCGCCCGCCGCCCGCGCCTGCTTCTCTCCTTCTCAGTTTGTCAATCTATTCCTTCGTCGTTCATTCGTTCGTCCTCCGCAACTTCATAGAAATTTGTAATTGGAAATTGATTAATTAGAAATTGATTATTAGTAATTCTTGAGATACAAAGTATTGGGACCTTTTGTGTAAACAGTGAAATAAAGGTTCCTAGTTGTAAATAGGTGTCCGGTTGTTAGTTTGTTACATAAGTGCTATATAAGCACTGAACCTCTCTCTCTCTCTCTCTCTGTATCTCTCAAGTTGTATGAAACAGAAATCATTTTTCCTCTAAATCAAAACTCTCTCTTCCAAACACATCAAGGTCTTTAATGGTGATTTGATCATCATTCTAAAGTAATTAAATTTTGAATCATTATTCAATAAAATAGGTGTATTTTGTAATTGGAATTTGATGTTTAGGAAATTTTGAATAATTATTCAATGAAATGTGTATACTTTGTCATTGAGATATGAGATAGTAGATATTATTCGTTGAATTCTGAATAATTATTCAATGAAATGTATGTATTTTGTGATCGAGATATGAGATTGCCGAAATTATTCGTTGAATTCTAAATAATTATTCAACGGAATGTGTGTATTTTGTAATTCGAAATAAATGTGTGATTGAATTGGGATCTGAGAATGTCGATATTATTCATTGAATTTTGAATAATTATTCGATGGAATATGTGTATTTTGTAATTTGAAATCAGTGTTTGATTGAGATATGACAACTGAATAATCTCCAAACTGCGGTTCAATATACGTATAAAAGCGATCGATTGAACCGAAAAAAAAATTGTTAAATTTACTGAATTAGTTACTTATTCACGGCAATGTGACCGAGTGATGAACATACCAATTCCACAGACGGGTAAATATAACGATTCTCCTGAAAATTCTCCATATTACAGGTCTATGCAATCTTGAAAACGGCCGATTAAACCAAATAAAATTGTTAAGTATGCATCACATTCGATTTTGTAAATAAAATTTATGATTTTTGTTCATCTCAATATAAATCTTTACAGAAAAAATAATAATTTGGATATGTACTATCTTGATTTTGTGTTCATCCATATCCTTAAAGGCTTAAACTACCGTTAATTAAAAAAATAATCTAACAAACACGTACATATCGTTTACTTTAAAAAAAAAAGACAAACAAAGAACACAACGTATAATTTTTTCTTATTCATACGGGATCTCACCACTCACATTTTCAAAAAACTTTGGCAATTAATTCTATATCATCAAATTAATAGAAAAATCAAGATGGCAGTTGCGGCAATTAATTCTCGCCACTCACATCTTCAAATCAAATCTCCCCCTTCAAATCAAAATGTCCAGTCGGGGTGGCCTAGTGGTAAGGAGCAAGGGGAGGGGTAAGGAGGTCCCAGGTTTGATCCCTGCCTCCGCCTCTTTCCTTGGGTGAAAATCTAAGGTTTACCTTGCTCCCTACCACCAGATCGAGCCGGTCGGCGCAAGCCGATTTACCTGGTACATGGCTCTTGCCGGCTGGGTTGGGTGCTCGGGGTTTGCCACCGAAGGTGGGTTCCTCGTCATAAAAAAAAAAAATCTCCCCCTTCAAACGCGCCACGCACTATCCGGCGGAGAGTGGGATCCGAATTGCCTCTTTTGTGCGCGTGACCCACCATAATTTATTTACAAAAATGAAAAAAATCCTTTTAATCTCATCCATCCATCCACAACCGATCAACGTCTCACAATTGTGCACAAAGTACACCCTAATAAGGGGTGTGCACAATTGATCTATTCTCTCTCTATATACACAGTAGCGGAACCTCAAACTCAACAATGAGGGGGCCCGAACATTGCTACAAGAAAAAAAATGTTTAGAATTTGGAACTTGTTTAAGTAGAAAGACTTATTCTCACGCCTAATCGACTAATCAAATCAATTGAATTTACAATTTAAAATTTTACATTACCTTTAATTGAATCCCTCTACCTAATCAATAATCAGAGTAATTTCTACACAGAACTTTTATTTTATACTTAAAAACAGAACTTTTATTATATATATATACACACTTAAACATAAATGTATGTTTACAAATGTGGTGCATTTGACATGCAATTCAGACGGCAATTTCGAACTTGATTGAAAACCACCTACTAAAAAAAGATTACATTAATTCAACCATGAATGCTACGGAGTATAACATGTATACATGTGCTGATCAACCCATCTTCTTATTCCAACATTAACATATTAATTATTTATATACTAATTAACACATCTTCCCTAATTAATTTTTTTTTTGTGGGGGCTAGGGCCATCTCTGGCCCCCAAAACGTTCCGCCACTGTATATACATATACACATATATACACACACACATATACATATATACATATACACACACACACACATATATATATATATATAGCATACTATATTATGCATTACAGTGTATGTATATATACTATATACACATTAACATAATACTATATATATATATATACACACACAATAATACATATTGTATAACATACTATATATATTATTATATTATTATATACATATGCGGGACGGGACGAGATTTGCGAGATTGAAACGGGTCGTCTCGCGTCCCGTCCCGCATACTTTTTACGGGCCGGGCCTGGGATGGGACAAGGATTTGCGGAATTTATGCCCACCCCTAGTATAATATATAATATAGTTCGAGTTGCTTATCCCATGTTGAGAGATTTAAGATCGAATCATCATACCTATATGGAGTTATTTGTGAGTGAGCTAAATCTACTCCTTAATAGCGATTAATAGCGACTAAGAATGTATTTATACACATGTTTTCCTTGCTCTCTAAGTACCGAGAATATACAAAGATAATGATTATAAAGATATGATAAGAAACTATGAAGCTTAATATGAAAACTTTTATCTACTAATACAATCTTATCCTAATAACACGGGGTAATGTAATTGAAATTAATTGAGTGAAACAAACAAACAATGGATACCAGCCAGTGGGGTGGAGGATGCAACTAGACCAAATCAAGATAAAAAAAAACAGGTCAGGAGACTAACCACTCTGATATTATATCAAAGTCTTACTTTAATCAATGATTGAGGATTGTGTGCATGAATATGCATACGTCAGTAGCCTAACATAAAAACCAAACTCATACTTTCAAGATAAAACACTTATCCTTTCAAATCTCAACAAACCACTCAAATTACCACTTCACGAACATCACCAAGAGGCTTTTTACACACAACTCCGACCCTTAGCCTTTATATATGTAAATATAAAACAAGAAAGAAAGAAACAACCAAATATGAAGGAGTTTTAGAGCTCATAGGTCATGCCAACCTTGAGCAGCCTCTTTCTCGGCACATCCAGCACCTTATCGCTCTGCCTGAGATTCTTCTTCATGAAGTTGTATCCGTAATCGATAACGATCTTCTTCAACATCCCGGAGCCCTTAGCCGCCATCACCTCGCTCTCTCCCATGAGGTGGACTACCCCCGCCGCCACCTCCCCCTCCACCGCCTCCACCTCCCCCTCCACCTCCCTCTGCCTCTTCTCCTCTGCCATGTCTGCCCTCCTCACCTCATCGGCACTCCCTTCGCTCACAATGCTATCTCCGGCACTTTCCTCCTCCCCCTCGCTTCGCCCCCTCCCGGCCGCCTGCTGCCGCTTAGCCATGCTCATGAACGAATCCTCCCTCATGTACTCCTTGATCCTCTCCACGAGCACCCTCTCGAACGGCTCTTGCTGGTCCCGGAGGTCGGTGTAGCCGTACCGCACCACGCAGCGGAACACGTAGTGGTCGTCCTTGGGGTGTAGCCTGCGGAACAGGAACCGCTCCTCTGCGGGCACTTTACTGATCGGGAGCGACTTCAACGACACGAAGACTAACACCGAGTGGAGTGCCGGGATGTTGGCTGCGTAGTGGTCGAAGATTGGAGGGATCCCATGGGCGAGCTCTGAGTAGAAGATGGCCATGCCGGGGATCTTGCATACAGTAGGGCGAGAGGTTAGCTCTCGGAGCTTGTCGGCGGAGACCTTGTGCTCCATCTCGTAGTAGTACTTGTGGCGGTAAACATAGTTCCAGACGACCATGATCAACATGAAGAAACAGGCGAGGGCGAAGGGGAAGTAACCGCCATGGGTGAACTTGAACAAGACCGAGCTCAGGTAGATGTATTCGACCGATAGGATGATTGTCGCGTAGGCGATTGCATATGCGATGTGCTTCTTCCATATCAGGACCATCACCAAGATCATGAAAGCCGAAGTGATCGTCTCAGCAAAAACCACCGCGATACCTACATAGATTCATTCACTGTCAAATTCCAAGAAACCCCGGTCAAGTCGGGTTTAATTTTGTTTTTGGTTAATTATAAGGTCGGGATCCACCCTTCTAACACAAAAGCTTAAGTCATTGTGTAGGGGCTTCTCCCTTCCTTATATTCTGTATGGTCATACCACCCCTGATGTGATCGTGGGATGGCTATCTTTTTATCCCAACATCCACCCCTTTAACTTCACTCTACTAAAAAAGGAAACTATGGAGCTAGATCGATGAGACCGAGTGAGTACCGTATGCATTTCCGATCTTCGCAGTGGTCCTGAAGCTAACGGTAACGCAGACGCAAGCAATCATGAGGAAGTAGTTGAGCTCCGGGATGAAGATCTGCCCTTCGTACTTGGCTGAAGTGTGGACGACGGTGACTCGTGGGAAGCATCCGAGGGAGAGGGATTGTTGGATGATGGAGAATGTCCCTGAGATCATCGCTTGACTTGCTATGATTGCCGCTAAAACAGCCACAACAAACATCGGCCAATACATGGGGCCTATAAATGAAATAAACATAAGATTTTAGTTTAATACGTTTTAGAATCATAGCTTTTCATCAGCTATTCACTCAAGTTTTCCGGAGCATATGGTTTTTTATTCACAAATTTCAATCACCTATCCTAACAGTTAGTTTCTCAAACATCATACTAGCTTATTGAGCTATATTTAACACAAATAGTTCATCAGTTTTAGCTACCCAATCATCTGATCGAGGTTGTAGCAAATGGAAGGCTTCATTTGAGTTACCTGGTATGGCCTTGTAAAAGGTCTGGGAAACGTCGTCGGGGAAGTGCCTAAGATAAGAGGCCTGGCCGGCATATGTGATCATAAGAGCGGGGTAAACAACGGAGCATATGCTAATCTGTATCGACCTCACGGTGAAATGGGCAAGATCCGCAAAGAGAGCCTCAGTTCCTGCAAAATCAATCAAATTGGTAGCTAGCTAGTTAGTTATGTCCCAATTCAATTCATCAAATTAAGCCATGAATGAATTCGAAAGTTGCATTGCAGGTACATATATATATACATATATACATATATGTATATAAAACTCACCGGTGATACAAAGGACGACCCCTCCAAGAGAAACCCAAGCCTCTCTTCCATTCCTAATGAAGTACTTGAATATATAGCCCGGGTTGACAGCCCTAAGGACCGTAGGGTCGTATTTGATGAGGTTGTAGAGGCCGACTCCCGAGTTTAGAAAGAACCAAACGCATACAATCGGAGCGAAACTATACCCAACTTTGTCGGTGCCGAACCTCTGCACCGAGAAAAGCAACACTAGGATCGCCACCGTGATCCAAACCACTCTCTCTGCACTCAAAGAAAGTATAATAAGAACGATAACAGAAAAGAAAAACACAGATTATATACGACCTAAACCCTAGTCAGATTATGTCCACGGGTAGAGGAATATGCGTTTCAGGAGTACATATAGTAACTCATGAAACCATAGTCAGATTATGACCTAAACCCAAAATAGATTATAATAAGCCCATTACATATTCAAGTCATATTAACATAGGAGTACCTTATTTAATAACTGAAAACATATACTACTCAATCCGTTAATCAAAACTTGTTATTTTAGAAATCAACACACTTATTAGAAAAACAAACAAAAAAACTCTACTTTTTTACTTTCTCAAAAACTATAACTAACAATTATATCTAATCATTACAAGGACAATTTCGTAAATTGAATGACAAAATACCTAAAATAACAAGTTTTTCTTAACAATATCGATTTACAAGTTTTAATTAACGGATAAAGTATTAATTAGAATTGTGAAAATGTCATAACTATCTAGCTAGCTATATGGTGTATACCTTCAGTCATTGCAGGAGTGGCTAACTCGATCCCTCCAACAGCTGATAATACTGTTGATCAAATGAATGAATGGATGAATTAATGAATATTGATTAATTTGTTAAAAGAAAAAAAAAGGAATTTATATATGATCTAGATAGATTACATATTTACATATTGTATAGTGTATTGACTTATGGGCTCAAGTCCAGTCTTACTCATTTGTAATCTATATATATTGACATTATGAGGAATGAAACCCTAAGGAGAATTTTGTATCAATCATACGTTTCTACAGATCGAAATACCTGAGATGCAAGGAGTGAGGATGCCATCCCCAATGACCAAGGAAGTGGAAAACATGGTGATGAACAGAAGAACGAATTTGGCATTAGGGTTGTTTTCAAGAGCGGATTTGAGCCTCTGAGACCAATAGAGTCTCCGATTTGGGATTTCGAGGCGGTAAGTCGACACATCCTTGTCCTCTGCCTGAGTCGTCGGCAGCAACCCGACCTTCACATGTCGGCACAACAGCGAGTACAACGCAAATGTCCCGCCTGCACCATTTTAATGAATATTTTGGTAAATAGTTTCTACTAATAATTATTTTTTAGATATAAAAATAGATACGTACCGTTGCCATTATCATTGGCGCGTAAGACGATAAAGACGTATTTGATGATAGGTAAGAGTGTGAAAGTATAGAAAATAAGAGAAAGGACACCGAGGATGTCATCTTGATGTTGAATGCCGTTCTGAAAGGTGCTTGCGTACACATAGAGAGGTGATGTGCCGATGTCTCCGTAGACTACCCCTATGCTCTGAAATGCTAATCGGAGCACCACTGCCATGCTCAACACCTTCATTTTCAAATTTCCCAAAATTCAAATTAATTAATCATAGGTTCCACAAACTACTTTTTCCAAGATTTTTTTCTTTTTGAATTATTAAAAAAAAAGGTTAGAAAACTAGCCAAACTGATTTAGACTAGCCAATCGGACCTGTCCGGTGAATCAAATTTTTACTTAATCAAAAAATAAATAAATTGAACGCTATTTTTAACAACGAGTCTAGATTGACTTAGGTATTTGATTTTTAGTAGGTTCAACTAAATAAAATACCCGTAATTTACTATTAAACAAAATATCACTAAGTCGTTGTTACAACTAGCAACTATAATATTTTTTTTCGACTTGGGCTAGAGTCATGATTACAAATTTTGATTATTTTTCAAAATAATTTCTCTGTTTAGCTATTTTCTAATTGTTTTTTTACTAATTCCAATATAAAATAAAATTCTAATGTACCTAGATTTCAATTAAAAAAAAGAATTCAATTTTTAAAAAAGATAAAATAATTTAAGTTAGAGAAATATTTTCCAATTAAGCTTCTATACCCGTTACTTCAATAATTGTCCCTCATGATCTATCTCTTATCAAATTAAATAGTACGATTTTTCTATCTTATGGCCCAAGGGCATATAATATGTCCCTAAATTTGATTTTTTTTTAATTTTTAATTAGTTTAGCTTCTTTTTTTTTTCAATTAGATTTTACCCAAAAAAAATAGACCTTGTGACTATACATAAATGAATAATATCTTACATGAGGTTTATTAATTACCATATAGGCAAGAGTACGTTTTGGTGAACAAATAGGTTATAATTGTGAGAAAAAAAAATCAATACATTATTATCTAAAAAAAATTACATATTAATGGTCAACTTATATGGGTGGAAAAAGTCTAACGACGACTTAAAGTAAAACTTTTGATGGGAAAATTGAGAAAGAGAAATTTATGTATTGGTTGAAAAAACTAAAAGTGTTGTGATGAATAAAATAGAACAAGATGCAGGAATTTAAGAAATTAAAATTTCTCTATTGGCTGAAAAAGTCTTGCATAGTGAATAAAATCAAACTTGATCCAAGAAATCAGGTAAGAAAATCAACTTTATAATCAACTGGAAGAAGATCCTCACAAAATATTTACTACACATCAAATTTTGGTTATGAAAAAGGGAATATATATGGTAAGGTTAAGGTTGTAGTGAAACAGAAATTACGGTGCAACGGTAAAACGATGGAATAAATGGTAGTAAAGTTACTAAATAATGGCCCTAACTAGAAAAAAAAAGATTTAAAATATTGAACCAAAAATCATTTTTTTTTAACCAAAAATAAATTTGCTACCCCTAAAATTTAGGATAAATTACACGAAACAAACATGGTTTAAAATTGAATTTGATAATAAATTTCGGATAAAACATAGGTTCAAATGTTTTTTTTTTTACTTTTTTATATTTTTAAATTATTTAAAAAAATGTGCCTTTAACCGCGCTTAAAATATTAAAAAAATGCAAAAGCCGTGTAGGAGGGTGACCGATCAGGAGCAATCGGAAATGAAAATCCGAACTCCTGATCGAATCCCGATGGATCATGTGATCTTAATTAATTAATTAAGGTCTCAATTACCGCAATCTTGATCAAATTCAGAAAAATTGAATTGTATATAAACATAATTTGAAATTGGATCGAAGCTATAGATTATATATATAAAGAACGCACCTTGGCGCCGTGGCCGTGATGGCCTCTGACGCTGCCGGCTTCCATGTCGAGAGAGTCATGGCGGCGCAGCTTCTGAGGGAGCTCGGCCGCCTCGCTGTAGCCACTATTTGCTGTTTCCATTTCCCCTAATTAGTCCCTCTGAAGTCTGATCGATCTGAAGGAAGATCGAAGCCCCAACCGAAATCAAGATCAGAGCTTTCGATTAATATTTTTCAGTGGTGTTGATTTTGGGGGTTTAAATATATATATGGCGGGCAGTTGCCAGTTGCACACAAAGGCCTCTCTCACACGGATCCCACTCCGAGGGTTGACTTCCAACGCCCTTTTCAGGCTTAACTCATACTCCGTAACTAAGTAAAATACCCGTGCATAAGCCACGGGCTTACTTTTTCAAATGTAATCCCATCAACAATAATGACGTATTATCATACAAAAGACTTTTAATTAAAAAAAAAAGATACCACATGGAGTTAATACTCCATCCGATTCAAAATAAGTGCCGTTTAGTTCTTGACACAATTTTTAAGTAAATGATTAATTGTCATTGATTCTAAATCTTATCATTTATTAAATGCTTAGCAACTTTTTCAATCAATAAGTGAAGAGTATGAAAGAAAAAATAATCAAAAAATACAATTTTCATTAATCAATCTAGTACGAGTATTAAATTGCCTAAAAAACATAAAACGGCAATTATTTTGGATCAAATTCAAAAGCCTAAAACGACACTTATTTTAGATCGATGTTATTACAAATGAACTGCATGGAACAATAACTACGTATTAGTATACGAAAGGCTTATTACAAATGGATCGTGTAAAATGAGCAATTTTATTCATTAAAACCTATATTTAAAGTATTCATTATTATTTATTTATTACAAATGGATCGGAGTACTATTGTTGTTGTTATATTTTATTGTATTATTATCATCATTATCATTGTCATTATTACCATTACTATTTTTTTTTTGATTAGGTAAAAATTCGATCCTCATACAGGCATGGCTCATCGAGAGGTCGACAAAGTCGGCAGACGGCGAACCGTCGAGCATACAATCTAAAATAAACGGTGCAATACAAAGCGACAACTAAACAACCCCAGACGAACAGACGAACCTAACCAAACAGAGTAGAGAACAACACGGACAAACCCCAGAGCCAAGCGCCACCAAGCGATGACACCGCTGGCCAGCGGTACATCAGGAGTCCCTCCTGTGGGCGATGAAGACGAACCTCCAAGGAAATTTCCGGAATACGGAGTCGGCTCGATGCAAACCGCCACGACCCCAGCCAAACCTGATACCGGACACCAGAGTCCCAACTCAGACTAGGACCGCCACGAACACCAAAAAACCCTTACGGGAGATTGTCAAGACCCTTACGGGTGGGTTACTCAGACCCTTTCGGGCTATTTTTATTTTTTATTTTTCACAAATCCCCAACCTTGAGCCCTAAGGACCAAAGGCAAGGAGGAACACCACCAGGGCGGCAGAAAAGCGGCGGCGGCGACCAAAGCAGACGTCGGACCACCACGCACCACCACCCGACTAGATCACGAAGGACCAAAGGCAAGGAGGAACACCACCAGGGCGACAGAAAAGCGGCGGCAGCAAGGAGTACCACCACCGACGAACACCGACGAGGAAGAAATTGGATCACAACTTGGCGGGGTGAAGACACAAGTTGGGGGAAGAACACCGGGCTCCCTCACGAAGACGAAGACCCACAACCCCAAAGCAACTAGGCACCATAAAGGATCGACAAATCCAATTAGAAAATTGGAGGGTTGAATAGATCAGAATTCTATTGAAATTTTGGAGCAAATTGATAGGTTAGATTTGGAGTTTTTGGGCAAAAATTCTAGAGAGAGGGCAGAGCCCATCTCTCTAAAATTTGGGTTTCTCCTTTCAAAAGATACTCTTTACCCGTTAGCATTTTATTACCATTACTATTACTATTATTATTGTTGTTGTTATGTTTTATAGTATTTTTGAGGAAAAGTTGATCTTAATTCTTAATCCAATAGGTTTTACTTGATTGAAACAATATATGTCATTTTTATAGGTGTGCAGTTAAGCCTAATAGTTATATTAGATTGAATTCAATATTTTGAATTAAACCCAATAATTAGTAAATGAAGAGTAGATATATAGATTAAAAAAAATTTAAAAAAGAGAATTAAATGGAAAAAAAAGAGAATTAAAGAAAACAAAAAAAATATGATTGATAAAAACTTCTAATGACCTCTAAGACTGACACATCGTCCTAAACTTTTCTAAATTAAGAGTTTATTTATATTTATATAGATAGATATACATTTTAATTCCTCGATCACCAAAAAAAACAGATAATTTTAATTTGATTGAGATTTTATTTTATTTTATTATGATGCGAATTTGATTGAGATTCATTAACGAAAACAAATACTCCATATGGTGGATCATCATCATGGGACCCACACGCATCCCACTCGTATTAGGATTATTAGGGTTTGGATTCATTTTTAATTGGGGGAGGTTGCACTGGGCGACTATTTGCATACTACTGGTATAAACTATTCTAATTCTCTATTTTTAATGTAAATGATTAGTATTAATTATCACGTCGTCATTGCAAATGATATATATTTGCTCTTTTTTAAAATATAAATAAGGGAAATTTACAGAAACCACCCCTTAAATATGGGTATTTTCACTTAACCACCCCTTAAATTAATAATTACAGAAAACCACCCTTTAAATGATTTTTACTTACAATTCACCACCCCTTCATATATTTTCATTAATTTATCATTAAATATATTATGTTTTAATATTTTTAAACTTCAATTTGATTATAAATATATTCAAAAATTTAATTTAAGTGCTCGATTATATTTTAGTGATAATTTTGTTTATTTTTAAAAAACAATAATAAATATAGCCTAAAATTATTATCTTAATAATTATATTTAAGTTATATGATTAATTGATAACCTATTTTTTTTAAAATTTAGGTAAATTTAAAGAAAAAAGTTACATATAACAAATAAAATGGATCAAATTCATATTTTAAGTTGAAAATTATTAACTATTTATTAAAAATAAATAAAATGATCACTAAAATATAATCAAGCCCTTAAATTCAAATTTTGAACATATTTATAATCAAATTTGAGTTTAAAGATATTAAAATATAATATATGTAATGATAAATTAATGAAAATAGAGGAAGGGGTGGTGAGTTGTAAGTAAAAACCATTTAAAGGGTGGTTTTCTGTAATTTTGAATTTAAAGGGTGGTTAAGTGAAAACATCCATATTTAAGGGGTGGTTTTCCGTAATTTCCCCTATAAATAATCTGGCTTTTTAACACCTATTTTAAAAAGTTAAAATTATATAGCATATACCTAGTATAAAATATTTATTTATTTTTTAAAATTTAATTATAAAAAAATATTATATATTGTTTTTAACTTTTTAAAATATGTTTTGAAAAGTTACACACTTAAGGGAGTCTAATAAGGCCAACTTTTGACCGCCTACAACGTTCACATATTGCGGTCCCGTTGGGTTGCTTTTTTTGCGGTTGTTCCGCGGAGACTACCTTTCACCTGCTCCTAGGATGCCCCATGACAATCTGTTATGGCAGAACTACGAATCGCTTTCCCGAGCAATCATGGCTCAGACTCTACTACTACACCTAACTCCATCCTTAATAGGATTCATAATTCGGTCGGAACAAAGGTCCTAAATAATCTGGCTTTCGCTTGGTGGGGCATATGGTTCTTCAGGAACCAGCTGGTGTTTCAACACACCAATTCGACTTCGTGTCAGGCTATTACTCTATTTTGTAACTCCAGCAAGAGGACTTGGGCGGATCGCTTGGATAGTGGCACCACGCACGCTATATCTTCGAACTTCACATCGAGGAGTCGAAATAACATCTCCACTATAACAAGAACTACAAAATACAAAGATCATCCATGGGGGAAGCCGCCACAGGGTCATCATAAACTCAATTTCGACGGCTCACACTGTGCGTCAGGGTCTGGTTCGTATGGCTTCGTCATTCGCGATCACCTTGGCCAAGTTTTCTCGCTCGGTTCGGGCACTTGTAATAACACCTCGGCGGTGTTCGCTGAGGCTTTAGGTCTTCACATGGGTGTTGCGAGGGCAAGAAACCTGGGTATTCATAATCTTCTAATAGAGGGTGACTGTCTGATCGTCATTAAAGCTCTCTTGGGGGATTGGTCGTGCCCTTGGAATATCGAGCTGTTGATGGCCGATACTATTTTACATCTGAATTTCATTTCTAATGTTGCTATTCGTCATGTTTTCAGGGACTCGAATGCAGTTGCTGACAGGATTGCCCGTCTGGCGTACTGCATCCCTGCCGATGATAGCTTGGCCACTGATCCAGAACTTTGGGTTCTCGTCCGCTCGGACGCTCTAGGAAAGAAGCCGGCTCGTCGGCGGACCTCCTAATTCTTATCTTGCTTCCAAAAAAAAAATAAAAAAAATAAGGCCAACTTTTTCTCGCGCTCCATCTTGGGGTACGGTCCTCAAAGCTCATGATTTGGGACCGGGATTGTCAATCTGCTCATTGAGGATGACAATTTAGTGGTTGTAATTGCTTTTCTAAGGATTGAAAATGCCTCTGAAATATGGAGTTTTTTCAAGCTGATGCGAAGTTGGTCCTTAATTGGTTTTCTAATGTTGCTAATCGTCCTATTTTCAGGAAGCTAATTAATATTGTGGCTGATATAGGATTGCGCATCTGTCCTACAATATCTTTCCGTAAAGAACTTCACATTCTCATTCAGAAGGACGCTTTAGGATAATGCACGGCTGATTAGCTGTGGATTGTGCTAAACTTATTTCCATGTTTCAGAAAATAAATAAATAAATGAGGCCGACTTTTTCTGCCGTACAATGAAGCCCGGCCAGTATATCATTTGCTATGTTTTTTTATGTTATCTTCCTAGTTTGAAGATGTCGAAGGAGACTTTTTTCTGTTTATTTATTTCAATAATCCCATGATTGCGAAATTGACGAACACTCTAATGAAGCCATGAGTTGTTTTTTTTTAAAAAATTATTATTCAAAGGTAGGACAGAGTCCTAAATTACTACTCTATCCGTTAAAAAATAAAAATTCTTTTAAACTTAGATTTTTGTTTGAAAATAAAAGTCTTTTGAGATGTTCTAGGTATTGAGATATAAGAATTATTACTTTTTGACTTTTTGCTCAAATTTTATTGATTGATCAAGGTTATGAATAATTAATGAGAGGTATAAATGGAATAAATTTAAAATTTTCTTAATTTATGTGCAAATGTCTAAAATGATTTATAATTTTGAACGGAGGTAGTATTAATGTATTATTATTATTATTATTATTAGAAATAGATTAGTTCCTCCTAGCGGCTAGGGAGTACAACGTGAAGAGATGCATATTTAATAAAACTAGGAAAACTAGTATTTTTTCAGTATAAGCATTAGTAAGAGACAAGGACCAATTAGCGAGAGAATCAGCCTAAATGTTGGTCTCGCAACGAGCATTGCTAATCTTATGTATATAAGCTTAACTAGTTTAAAATTTTGAAGTGTACACCAAAACATCCAATTAATTTCATTGTAATAACGAAAGATATGAGGATATAGATTACTAGAATTTTTCTATTATGCTTTTAGCATGTGTGTCAAAGGTAACCATTCTCTTCGCATGTACTCCGGATGGAAATATAAAGTGTTTGACTTTCGTATACGTAGTTTAAGGAGATAAAAACTATATAAAATATTTATTTTTTAAAAAATTTAATTAAAAAATCAATATTGATTTTTTTTAATATAAAATATCGATTTTTTAAAATTAAAAGCCCCAACCTTGAAGGGGATGGATGAGTTTCTTAAGAATTGGTTTCATTCTCTAAAACGATTATTTTGGTAATTGCTTTGTAAACTATTGAGCGAAGACTGAGGAGTCTAAAGTGATTTTGTTGTTGTTGAGTTTTCGTTCTTTTGGGGGATGAGCGATATGAATGTGTTGTTGCTTTGTTTCAAAATCCTACTAGAATGGAAGAATTCCTTAACCGTTTTAATGACGAATGGACCAACTATATCCTAGTATTTTTGGTAGAATTTTGTTGTCATTTCGTCAAATCCTTATGATTTGTCCTTTCCTATCGAGAAGATTGCATTCTTGATTTCACTGTTTGAAATTGGTTCTATTAGTTTCATGTTGTCTTTATTTGTGTTTTCTAAGTTGATGAGGGTCAAACATTCGTTTAGCAGCCTACTGTTGATAGGGCATGATCAAAATCTATCTTCATGGTCTTTTTTTTTTTTTTAAATTTCTCTTCTAATATTTTCTTGTTCTATATATGATTATTGTTCCATTCCTAGTTTGTATTTCTTTTATGGATTTGTTATTTCTTTTTCCTATTGCCATTCGATGGAAAGATGCTGAGTTAGTATATGTCATCTTGATATGTTTCGCTTTTGCTTTTTGGTTCCAATACATTTTGTGATACGAGAGTATTTTTTTTCTTTTGTTGATCAATTTTAGTTGTTTGTTCTCAGTTCCATTCGTAGGAGTTGTACTCTCCTTTTGAAGATTGATAAGGGCATCCTATATGACAATTTATATCCTTGTATCTCTCTTTGTTGGTACAAAAGAAACAATTTGATTTATGCAAATGGACAAAAAATATTTAATTTTATCAACTCATTTTATGTATATAAAAATAAAGATTAGATAGAGAAAGTCAATAAATAATAAACCCATGAAAAAACAGGTTGCAGATGAACTGATATCAACCCTAAATGGGCTTTTCTAGAAACGGGCCTCCAATATGGGCTTAGCATTTTGGAAAAACAAATTGGTCCAAGAAATTGTTCTAGAGCATAGATCACCTAAACCGGGCATAGATCGGATTCGGGTCAGCTTAATACATATTTTCGGCCCACTAATGCGGCCCAAAAATGTGTTCAAAATGGGCTAATCAACCCTACCTTTGTAAATTTACATAGTTTCATTTGTTGATGCCCGCCCTCATTTGTACATGGTTTATAGCTCGAGTTGCTAATCCCATGTCCAGAGATTCAAATCCAAAAATCTTGGTAGTATAGAGTCATTTATGAACAAGTCATACAGTAACTCGTTTTGATCATAAAGATACCTATCCAAATATACACTACAAATCATCATCGACCTTGCGACCCGAACATTAGGTCCTAGAGTAGAAACCTTGACTGAAATGGTGAAAATCTGTCTACATACAAGGCAATTGAAATACTATACCTGAGCATTAGGTCACATCTAAAGGTGTTATTTGAGCTGAACGAGCCGAGCTTGAAATGTTCAAGTTTGGGTCATTTGTTAAATGAGCTTGAGCTGAGCCGAGCCTAATTTTTAAACGAGTTTTTTTTTTGTTCAAGCTTGGCTTGTTTTAGTTGTTGAACGAGTTCGAGCTGAGTTTTTTTTCGAGCTTCAAGTAGTTTTATATGGTCATAACATATTGACTTCAAGGAAATTTTAGAAATTCCATAAAATTCAAGCTATTTGAGCTTAAATCGAACGAGTCGAGCTTTCAACAAAGCTTAAAATCATGTTCCGGCTTGGCTTTTTTAGGTAAGTAAACGAGCTCAAGTCGAGCTTTTTTCGAGCAGATACCGAATCGAGCTCAAGCTGTTCAGCTCATATAACAGCCCTAGTCACATCGATTGCACTTGAGGGCGGTGTGTAAACAGTATTGGAGATCTCGTTCCCATATCGCCATTGCCACAAAATCTCTACATGTGGATTTGAGCTTAATAGTAATGAAAACCACACTTTATTTTAAAAAAAAATGCAAAGTTGTATTAAATCAGTGCATTAGTAAGTCTTTATATGCATCTTGCATACAAAAACTCAGGAGCCCTTATTATCTACACATCCATAGAAAATGCATCTTCATTCCATTAAGACTAATTAATCAAGTTGTTATAAATATTAAAAAAAAAACTGAAGTCAAAACTAATCAAACCTAATAATTAAACCCTAGCTGATCATCTTTAGTAGCAAATTTCCTTGTCCTAACAATTAGCTGATCCGATCCTAGCTAGGTGCAAAATCTCTTCTTGCTCTGAAGAGGAACTCCGAAGAGCTTAATGGTGTCATCGTTTTCGGCGAACAAAGTCCTTGCGGCGGAGCAGTGGCCGTTCTTGACCGGCTGATCATCGGAGGATTCATCGAGCTCGACGAGCTTAGGAGCCATGGCCCCGGAGGGCAGCCCTCTGTGGTCGCCATTGGAGGTGGGGAAAGGCTTGACGTGGTTCTGGATAAAATAGATGATGTCATTGTAGAGGCTCTTCATGTGGTTGAGCTCCGAGAGGAGCATGAAGTTGCGCTTTCGGAGGCGTTGGTTGTCCTCCGAAAGGGCGGCGAAGACGTCGCCCGAGGGCTTCGGGGAGGCCGGGAGGTTGGCGTCGAGCCACCCGGAGTTCTCGTCGGAGCCGTTGGCGGGTTGGAGGAAGTGGGGCGGCGCCGCAAAGTGGTCGCCGAAGGGGTGGCCTTGGTGGGTTGGGGAGTGGTGGCTTTGGGGTGTTCTCCTCCTTTGGATTTCACATAGCAAGTGCTTGTCTCCCTTCCTGAAGTTCTCATTTGCAAACTCCCATCTATCCGCCACCACTTTCTTGAAACCCTAGAAATTGAATTGGTACACACATTTGATCATCATTAGTAACAAATTTTGATCCTACTCTTTGAAGTTGTCACATAGGCTCATTCTTCGGTTCGCACAAGGTTCATGCAAACCGACGACTGGGCCTATACGACAACTCAATATAGGGTGCTTCATTTAGCATCACCTTGATTTTGATAAATAGAGAGCGATCATCTGGAGTTCGAATCAGGATCTTTGTACTATCAGCAAGTTTTTTCCGGCTGAACATGTTTTCATTTAGCATCACCATTTATACTCATAGCACATTGATTGCCTAGATAGCTACCTAGGTGACATGGGTTTTTGAAAATGAAGTGCATAAGTTAAGGAGATAAAAACATTTCTTACTAGATGCCTAGAGAAGCTATAAGTTTAAAGTTGAAGCTACATAGAAATCATCAAAGACAAATATTCCCTTGAAAGATGTGAGAAACATTATATGAGCCTATTTAGGTATGGATCCATGGATCGGAATCAAATCAGAAAATCGGAATGGAATAAATGGATCAATCATTTTGTGTAGATGAGAGATTGAAGTGGATGCATACATAGGTATTGAGCTGGCGAACGAAGCTGGAGAAGTTGTTGTGCTTGAAGTAGTTAGGGAGGAGATCTCTGGCGAACTCGGGAGGTCTCCAGACGACAAAGGTGGCATCGTCTTCGCCCCAAGAGACAATGTGGTCAGTGCGAGGATCGTCCACCAGCTGGTATGTCTTCGTCAAGAAAGGTGCTGGAACCGACTTCTGCGACTCCACCGAGAACACCATTTCTTGATCGCCTCCACCACCACCACCACCACCACCCCTCTCCACCATGAATGCCATTTAAGTAGTTTGCTTCTTTTGGTTCTACCTAGCTTAGTCTTTTCTGAAGAAGAGAGTGTCCTGCACTATATATTACCACATATATATAATCCTATAGCACCAAGATGATACCCTCTCTCTGTCTACTTGGAATTTTCTAACTTTAATAAGCAAAAACTCATTTGACCATATCCCTAGGGGTAGGACCTAGTAAACCATTCAGTCATTCACAATTGTTTTTGATAAAATGTAGACACTTAATTGTAGAATGTTTGTAAAAATACACATTAATTTTTGATATTTTGTTTCATTTACTAGTTATTAGCATTATTCAAGTTATATTATTTTTTTAAAAAGAAAGAAATTAAAATCAAGATAAGTGAACCAATAAATTGCCCTAGCTTTTTTAGAGTTTATATACTTTAGAAAGATGCATGCTTTAATTTGCACATCACATATTTCAATATCTACCTTTAAACACCCTAAAATTTAATATTTAAAGAATACACCTTTACATGCCATTATTGAAAATAATCTAATATACTTCCTACAAAGCCAAATTACTCGATGCGAAATAAATCACAGCTGAGTTATGCCGAAAATGAAGTATAAACTTTCATCCTCTAACGTTTAGTAACACCAACTATTGAAAAATTTAAAAAAAAAACTATCCTTTATCATGATAAAATTGCATAAAACCACATGATGAAAATGAAAGTACAAGATCAGTTATGAATTTTCAGTAGTTCATGTTATTGAATGATGAATACTACCGTTGAAAGTTTTATGTTATTTATCACCATTTTTTCCAGAAAGAAAAACAACACTTCACAGCATGAGTCTTGCCTTTGCCCATTGCTATTTACTGTAATTTTTTACTACATAGTTTTAAGAACCATATGACCATGTCAGAAAAGTTCTGAACCCTTTTAAAATTGACTATAATTAAGGGAGATCCAATCAAATGTAATGTGCTGCTGATTGTTCCCTTGGAAGATGTAAGTGTGTACTGTATAGTGGAAGGGATCTTTTTTCTTTTGATTTTTTTTTTATCTCCCCCCAATAAAATTAGGTCTGAATTGATCACCATTCACCCTCATCAATGCACTTTTATCCATGAATGTGGCTGGTTTCACACTGTGCCCTTTGTTAACTCCTTTCCCCATAATCTTAGCTACACACCCTGCTTTAGACCATCTGCCACGGTAGTTTATAATTATAAGGTATAAAGTGATATATAGCATGTAAAATATAGCATGTTTGTATCCCTGTTGAATTCAATTGCCACCATAAGCATAATTTGAAGTCTGTATAAATGGCAACGGCTCTTTTCTTTTCAAATTGAAATATGTTAACGGCTATAAATTAATTAAGGGGTACATATACATTGCAACGGTTCTAAATTAATCAACGGCTCTAGCTTCCAATCCATCCATATTTGAACCTCCCCAAACTCTCAACACCTTACTGTGAAATCATCCGGCCACCATTCCTCCATGAATCACTATCAAATTTCATCCTCTTTATCTTCCTCAAATGAAACCGATGATTATAATTATCATCGGGTCATGGCTTCATTTGATCAAGAACAAGACATATTGTTTCGCACTTACGCAAACAATAACGAACTCTTGTCGGCGTTGAATGAAGACGAGGATGGCGATGAGGCGGAATCGAGTCGTAGAGGAGCAGTTCATGGGCATATCACTTATTTTCGTGATCGAGAAAAAGCTGCGTGTAATATTTACACGGATTACTTCGCCGAGGTTCCGGTCTATCCCGAGCACAAGTTTCGTAGAAGGTATCGAATGAGCAGGAGTTTGTTTCTCCGAATCGCAGATGCTGTCAAAGATCATGATAATTTCTTTATGCAACAACGCGACGGTATTGGTAAGCTTGGATTATCTACTTTGCAAAAATTAACTGCTGTGTTTAGAATGCTTGCATATGGTGTACCAGCTGATTCTCTCGATGAATACATAAAGATCGGGGAGTCTACTGCGATTCGATGTTTGAAAAGGTTTTGTCGAGCAGTCATAGAGGTATTCGGAGATCGATATATGAGAACACCTAATGCAGAGGATGTTGCAAGACTTCTATATATTGGTGAAGAACGTGGGTTTCCAGGGATGTTAGGGAGTCTTGATTGTATGCACTGGCGTTGGAAAAATTGTCCAACATCTTGGGCAGGCATGTATGCAGGGCGTAGTAGATCACCAACGATTATCCTCGAGGCGGTAGCTGATTACGATCTTTGGATTTGGCATGCTCATTTCGGTTTACCGGGCTCCAACAATGACATCAATGTACTTGAGGCATCTCACCTATTTGCAAATCTTGCAGAAGGTAAATCTCCTCCTGTTAACTATAAAATTCTTGGTAAAGAGTATGACACCGGTTATTATTTGGCTGATGGGATATATCCCAAGTGGTCTACATTAGTTCAAACTATTCATGAGCCTCAAGGTCCAAAAAATATATTGTTTGCTCAAAAACAAGAGTCATCTCGGAAGGATGTCGAACGAGCTTTTGGCGTTCTCCAATCTCGTTGGGCAATTGTGAAAGGGCCGGCGCGTTTTTGGGATAAACGTGTTTTACATGATATAATGACTACTTGTATCATAATGCATAACATGATAATCGAGGATGAGCGTGATCTAAGTGCTCCGATCCGAGATTTCAACCCAGCACCTGAATTGTCGGTTGAGTTGGTAACTAATGAATCTACCCGGTTCAAAGATTTCCTGGCTCGACATAGAAAAATCAAGGACAAATCTGCTCATATTGCACTTCGGAATGCATTAATTGAGCATATTTGGAACCAACATGGTATACATGGGTGAAAGATGTTAGATGCTTAATTAGTTAATTATATGTTAGAGTGTATTTACTTGTCCAGGGTATTGGTTTTATGTCCCCCCTGGACAATTATTTTCTTTGTAAGGAAAAAAAAATGGAGAGAATAATATTATGTCATCAAGGAATATTATGTCTTTCAACTATAGCTACTTGAGTGTTTAAAAAGGAATATCACCAGAGAATAATATGTCATTCAAAAATGGAGGATAACTTACACCTACGTGAATTGAGTGTTTCAAAGCAAGATATCATCAAATATGAAAGCAACACTCGTATCTTCATGTATATATATATACATCATCCTTCTACTAGTTACTTAAACCATTATTTTCAAAACAAAGTATCTGTATACACTTCAATGGAAGATTTAAATCAAAAAAAAGCCAATGGTCGAAAAGGAAATTTCTCCATTGAAGAAGATGAACTCTTATGTCATGTATATCTTCAAATTTCTGAAGATCCTATTGCAGGTATTAACCAGAAGAAGGATAAAATATGGGAGAGGATAAGCGCTTTGTGGAATCAAGATAAGAATGATCATCAGATGCGAAGCACCAAATCTCTACAAAGTCGATTTTCAGATCTTACCTATTGCTTAGGCAAATTCCGTGGTGCACTTCGACAAGTGGAGCATCTAAATCCAAGCGGCGCTTCGGAGAAAGATATTGTAAGTTTTTATCATGTTTGGTCTATATATTCTCAAGACAATTGATATTTGTAAAAATTGCAGTGGAAGATTTTAGTCTTCAAATTAAATGTATTTTTTTACATTTGCAGCACACTAAAGCAAAACAACATCTACAAGATGATCCAACCTTCACAAAGAAGAAACTTCAGTTTGATCATGTGTGGCCTATTCTCAAGAATGCTGAAAAGTGGACTGATAATGGTAGAAGTTCAAAGAATCCACGACAAAAGAGTGTCTCAAGTGAAAGATATGATTCAACCTCTCAAACATCAAGGAGCGGACCATTTGCCGTCGATTTGAATGAAGATGAGGATGAACAGGAGCTACATAATGAGGAGCTTCATACCACACATCGACCTATTGGTATTAAGAAAGCAAAGGCAAAAAGATACGAGGAAACGGAGAAGTTCAAGCTAACTAAACAAATCAAGGAGTCTAATCAAGAACTAAAGGCATTGTTCGAAAAAAGTATGTTAGAAAGAAATGCATTTTCTGCTATGTACGAGGATCGTGCATCTAGAAAATTAGCTATTCAACAGGAACGCGAGGAGAACAAAATCATGCTTACTAGCATCGACTCGATTACAGATCATGAAGGCCGTGAATACTTACGAATGAAGAAGGCTGAAATAATGGAGAAAAGAGCTCATCTCTCGCACCCACAACAACCACCTACAACATTTGGGGCTCCTACTCCATTTCAATTTCCAAGTGCAACTACTACTTATGGAGATCACCAAGCAGGAATGGCTGAATATGGTAGTGTACCTCGCTATGGAGCAAGCGGTGGATCGAGCTCAAGCGGTATGCAAGGAGCACAACAATTCGGTGACTCCATCGGCTATGGCGGATTGGAAGAACAAGGCAGAAATGATGATGTCTTCCCGGAATACTAAATATCTTCATTTAGGGGTTTAATTATATTTTTATATCGCTTTTTCATTTCTTTCCATAAGTGTGTGTGGTACTTTTTCCGAGCTTGGAGACCATCTCCGAGAAGGTTTTGAAGAGGCCCTAATCACATTGTGTATTTTTATTAATTGTTGTGTTATTAAATAGTATTTCGTGATTATGTATTAAAGTAATGTATTCCGACTATATTCAATATTGAGCTCATATAAAAAAGATTTTTACGATTAATATAATGGTATAAATTTTATAATTATAAAAAATAAATATATTCAAATTAAAGGCTCAAAACTAAATTATCAATACAATTAATATGGGACATATTTGAAATAAGAACAATAAAGAGGGGTAAATATGGAATAAACTAACAAAATAATAAATAAAGAAACAAATATAGCAATTGTATTTCCTACCCCATATATAGCATATATCAAATGGAATGGTAAAAAAAAATTATGGGGAAATGGGATATAGGGTGTGGTGGGAGTGGGTTGTAAGGTAAAAATGGGGTATAGGGTATTTTTAGAGTACCATGGCAGATGGTCTTAACTTTTATGGCCCTTTGTAAAAATGAGATTATGCAACTAAGACCCTCCACAGTGATTTTAGATAAAATGTACTGTAGTATATATTAATTTATACAAGGTATGTAAAAATATATATCAATTTTTAACAATTTATTCCATGTACATTTTTTCCACACTATTCAAATATAATTGATTTAAAACAAGAAGGAAAATAAAATCATAAAAAACATTAACAAATAAAAGTGTCTTACTTTTTGTAAAAGTTTTTGCACATAGGAGAAATGTTATGCTCAAATGTGCACATTTGCACACACTCAAAACAACCAATTGCGTTAAAAAATGTCTAAAAAATACACATTTGCACACAACCATAGTGGATAGTTTGGCTAAGTGATTTGCCTTCAAAGTTACTACTTTGATGAGTGTAAAAATTTAAACAGTAAGTTGATAAGTGAATTCTTATGTCATCACATGGGGTGGGTCTTTAAACTGTAGCCAAGCTTAGTGAAGTGAGGAGATCGAGATTCACTATAGCTACATGTACAAATATTGAATTCAACTTACACTTACTGATCAACCAATTCATTGTATATGTTGGTTTCTTATCTTCAAACTCTGAGCTATCAGTCCAACTCGTTCGTCCACCACCTTATCGATCCCATAACGCAGAGTAATATATAGTCCTGTTCGGTACTGTTTTACATTGTTGTTATAATTCGGAAATTTAAACAAGTAAAATAGATGGCATATATAAGACAAACGATTGATATTACTTAGGCACTTAGCTATTTATCATCTTTATTGCATAGATTTAGGATTTATTTTGTTAAAAGGGTAAATAGAGAGAAAATGAATCAAATTTTATATGTAAGAACTAAGAAGTCATATATATACTAATCTAATTTTTGCGAGTCTAGATGAGAAAATGGAGAAATGAATAGAGGATGATCGATGAGGATATGCTTACCCTATGTTGAAATTATGGAAATAAAACAAATTTTGTATGAAAAATAGAAAAAAAAATGAAGGTATTGGTTGGAATTATGATAAGTAAATAATACAGTAAGTTAAATATGAACTAAATTCACTAGGATATAACCCCTGACTTTGAAGCTATAACTATCCCTCTTCATTAGTTATTTTAATCCCCGATTGGTCAAAAAAGAAAGGGATGATAGATTGTCATAATAAGTGTGCATATATCTAAAACATTAACTATTTTAATACGGAGAGAGTAGTATATATTTACTACAACATTAAGAGACTTATGAACACCCTTGTAAGATATCAAGTTTCAAGAGAGGCTCTCAAGTTAAGACTTTGAATCAAGCCCTAGAGTTAATACACCTAAGATACTCTAAAATGGGACATCAATACATAAATGTAATAATATACTCCAGGTTCTTATAATCCTTGATTATTGGACTACTAATGGCAGCCATTATATTTCAAGTAAAATTATTTACACAACAATTTCACCAATAAATTAAGAGAAAACTAATTAAAATACCCCCACCTTTGGGGGTATGGTAAAAATATATCCTCAACTTTCAAATGTAACAAAAATACCCCCACCTTTGAGGGTGGTGGTAATATATTACCCTGTGTTTTTCTCACGGGTCAAAAATACTAACAAGACAGCCTACGTGAATTTTTTTTGACAAGACAACATACGTGAAGCCTTTTTTTTACAAATTAGCACTAAAATTGGGTTTTCTTGATCGGTTTTCTTATGAAAAACAAAATAAAACGATAACAAATTAAACCCGAAACACGAAATTGATTCAACCAAACAACTAATCTGGTCAAAATTGCATCAAATTAACACATCACGGTTATTCCTAACACCAAACCGACAACAAAACTAAACCAACAACAACAACAACGTAGAGGGGGAAAAAACTTACGCACCCAAATCCGTGAACGAATCAAAGGGAAAGAAGATGTGAGAGAGACAGCTCAAGATAGTCGACCACGAGGGAGGAAGACTGACATTGAAGAGGAACCATGAGCTACCTAGAAGACCTGGAAGACAATTCAAGAGGCGAGCACGGTCCACGGAAAAAGATATGAGGGAGGAAAAGGCGTTGGGTATGAACCCGGTCCAACTCTTTATTTTTTTCCTAAGAAGACTGTTCAAGAAAACACTTGTAAAAAATCTGCGTAAGGTGTCTTGTTAGCATTTTTGACCCGTGAGAAAATACAGGGTAATATATTATCACCACGCTCAAAGGTCAGGATATTTTTATTACATTTGAAAGTTGAGGATATATTTTTACCACACCCCAAAGGTGGGGGTATTTTAATTAGTTTTCCCATAAATTAACAATTTTTTTTACCCAAAATTTAATTTATGTTACAGAAAGAGGCAATGAACCACTATTTCAAAATAATAAATGAAGACAATAAGTCATTTTCATGAACCAAAACACATACAGCATATTTGAAATATCTTGAGACTGCATAAAAAAAAGGCACTAGTCAACAAATTTGGAAAATAGAAGAGAAAGGTGCAAAAGGAAGCAGTATTATGTAAGGACAAAATGTATGAACTGTCTACATTCAAATGCTCACATATATATTTATATATAACCATTTTTATAATTTAAGGTCCTAAGGAACATTCCTGACCAATCTATTAATTATAGGGCATGTATCCATATACCTTACAGTATCACTATATTTCTTCATTTTTTTTATTCAAACTGAAATCTGCAACTAGCACTATTACAAAACATGACCTAGTCAATAATGTTAGAGATGTGAATAAGAGTATGAGACCAAAGTGTCCCACGTCGAAAAATTGAACATATCAAGCCTTAGTATATGAGTCGGTGGGCTACTCTTTTTATTGCCAATTGGTTTTAAAATGGAACCTCACTCGGCTTGTGTGTTAGGCTACTAGCGCATGTGCGCCTGTATACACGACCCCCAGTCATCGGTCCGAGTCGGACTTTGATAAATAAAAACCAATTCACCTTCTAGGTTACTCGGAAACTCAAAAGACGTCAAATAAAGATCGAAAACATATATAGATATATGCTCGACTTGAAATGAGATTTTCTAAAATATTTACCTGTTTCCATGTAAGTGCTCGTTTGAATTAGTTTAAAAAACTCAGGAAATTGAATATCCCAAGAATTGGACAGAACATCTGCGTTTTTGGTTAAAAAATTTCATCTCTAAAAACCCATGAATTTAATTCCTGTGAAATACATGAATTGAAATTACCAAAAGGGTTATTGGTAAGACAACTTCCACCCGTTTCTTAATAATAAAAATCTCTTATTTATCTCACTATATCAAATCCACAATTATTTTATTTTTCAACCAAACATGTTTCATAAATCCCAAAAAGTGTAATTCATGGGAAGTAGACTTCCGAGAAATTAAATTCCCGGAAAATAGACTTCCTACATTTATCCAAACGAGCTCTAACATAAATTACCACCATAAAAACAAATTCAAGCAATACACATATCACTATATATGTCAAATAATTTAGATTTTTAGAAGCTTTAGTTTAAAAATGAAATTTGGATTTCCATATATATATTGAAATGAGCTTTACTATTTATCTTTTACAGAATCCAAAGCACGCCCGTGACATGCAGTTTCAGCCATAAGGAAAAGGAAGGTGCTGGTGGTTGAAGAATGTGGCTTCCTTCTCTTCTCAAAAACTACTTTTCTTAAGGAAACTTCACATTTCTTTTTTTTATTTCCCATTTTTATTTTAGTTATTTATTCCTTCCTATGGAGTATATCAGTATAATATGTATTTCCAATGACGTGGACACCCACACTGAAACTTATCAAAAGGTATAATGGGAGAGAAGGTCGAAGAAGATGAAGACGACCTGTGCAGTAGTGACCACTGACCTGTGACCACCCATCTAGATTCCCCCCATCATGTATACTATGGCCTCCTATGGGTCCACCTTTTTTTTCTTTTTCTTTTTCTCAATTTGGATTGGTGTTAGTTATTTCCATTTTTCTACTTTCTTTGCTATTTTTTTTTGTTAATGTTTTTTTTTATGACCAGGGTTCCGAGTAGGGGGGTTATTCGAACAGTCGGCTCGTTTGTTAAACGAGCTCAAGTCTGATTTTTAAACGAGCTTAATTTTATTTTTTTATCAAGCTTGGCTTGTTTAGGAAATGAAAAGTTCGAGCTCAAGCTTTTTTTCGAGGTTTAAGCAGTTCTATTTGGTCATAACATATTACCTTAGAGGAAATTTTAGAAATTTCATAAAATTCGAGTTATTCGAGCTTAAATCGAACAAGCTTAAAATCATGTTCAGGCTCGGCTTGTTTACTTAAGTGAACGAGCTCAATGTTGAGCTTTACATATTACCTTAGAGGAAATTTTAGAAATTTCATAAAATTCGAGTTATTCGAGCTTAAATCGAACAAGCTTAAAATCAATGTTGAGCTTTTTTCGAGCCAAGCTCGAGCTCATATTCAACTCATATATCAGTCCTATATTGTCGATTTTTTGTTACAAGATGCTAAAATTCTTTGATAGTTTTTAAATTTGGGGATGGATTTTTGGCTATATGAAAGGGAAGGGGAGGGGAGGAAGATTCTATTCCAAAATGTGAGCAACAAGTCCCTTCAGAAGAAGAGAGAGTGATCAGAGGGGGAGTTTGTTTTATAAAGAAATTTGCATCACATGATCAGTCTCACTCCATGTGACTCCTCCTGCACCTTCTCTAACTCTTTTCAATTAAAAAAAGCCACAAAAAGGGAGAGAGATTCCTCGAGAAGTCCAAAGAGAAGGTAAAGGACATTGATCCATGAAGGTGCTTTCTCCTAAGTATGTGTATGTGTAAGTGTGTGTGTGTGTCCTTACCTCTATCCTATTTGTATTGGCTTTACCTTCCATGAGAATCCACAACAACAACAACCCTCTCTTTTCATTGTTTCTATCATCAGAAGCATCTATGTTCACATATGAATAGCTACACATGTGACATATCCTTTGATATAGTTGAACATAACAATAACCGTCTGGGACACATTATGAATCCCATGCATAAAGCGGAAATGTTCCGAGTTTAACCTGCAACGAGATAGGTTTCTACCTATTATCAATTGATTTTAGGTTGGAACTTTAGTCAAGTTTATAGGTTAGGCTTGATGGTTAGACATTGTCTTACTAATCTTGTCATGATCTAAGGTAGAAAATGTTTTTCCAATAGAAAACTTTTTAATTTGTGAAACCCTTTTCAAAAGATTTCATCTTCTTTGGACTTGAATGAAAGCAATGCAATTTCCTTTGAGTGCATTTGTAGGTGTTGCTAAGATGTATAACTAGGGTCATTGCCTCTAGTTGAGACTTGAACAATAGGTCTAACAAATACTAAGGCTAGCACATAAGCTTAGTGAGGTTTCATTCTAAAACCAATTGACAATAAGAGCATAAGAGGAGTAACCCACTAGCTTATATACCAAGGCTAGCTTGTTCATTCCTATTTTCAATATATGACTTCTCTTTGGGTCTCTTCGTATATCTTATCAGCATTCCAAACGAACCCGATTCAGTCTTCGGGCTAATAACTTACTATATATGTGCATTGAAGTTGTAAGTTTTGACCTATCTCTCATCTTAACATCTATTATTCATATGTTGTACTCTATGCATAAAAAAACAGAGAGAAAAATAAGCTTATAAATCACCTAATTGGCTTGATTTTAATGCTACCACCTACCAAAGGCAATCAAGTTCCATTACACAAAAGACAATGATCAAACAATATCCCAACATAATCACATCACAGTAATTTCCCAAGCAAAAAAACAAGGGCAACAACCAGCTGAGTCATGCATGTATATCAACAGGCACAGATTTTCAAGAAAAGTCACATGTAAAAGAGATCAGAGCACAACCTGATTATCATGCAATTAAGTATTGTCTAACCCTAACAAAATAAAAACATACACATACATAAGAAACGAAACCGGTGAGCAATTTTGTGTTAGAAGGTGGATCTCGAACTTAATGTGTAGTGCTCGGGACTCGGCCCTGAAAACCAGGCCCACTAGATTTTAACAGATTATAATTGATAGTAATGAATGAATGATGCAGATGACTACAAAAGCAATCCACAGTTTCCATGTTGGATGAGGTCCACTCAATATTTAATCAGCAAGTTCAGAGAATTTTTTTAACTAGTTGCCCTTGTGAAAGTTGGCATAGAGATGCTTGAGATTTGAGAATACTGAATACCAAAGATTGAGGTGATCAAAACAGTCAGTACTGTTGAGTTTTTTAAAGTATTTGAATTTTGAAATCTTTTAGCAGAAGATTAAAGAAATAGAGGATAAAGTTGTAAGAATGTATTAAAATATAGCCATGAATGCGAGTTTCGAAGACGAACAAATGTGCTTTAGGGGTGTGTGGAGGAGGAGGAACAAATTCTTCACATCCTTTCACTTTGAGGAAAGACAAGGAAACTGGTCAGTCAGCCAAAAGATGCATTAGAAAATGCTTACTTTGTTGTGTTCTTCAAAGAAGAGTTAATTTCTTATGATTTCTTTCTCTCTCCCCCACCCACTCCCATGGCTCTAGAGATCCGCGGATATACAGCGACTCTTGTATTGTTTTTAGCATTCAAGTGTGCTTATATGCATAGCCATGTGCAAAGCCACTAGCTAGGTGATTCAGCTGCATCACCAAAGCAAATGTTTTCAGTATCAAACCGGCGTCCAAATCCCTTTTGTCCCTAATGGACAACATCTGATAAAACTTGGGAAAGACGATATGGGTGTTGTGTAACAATAACATGTTCTTGTAGTGGATTTTCCTTAAAGCTTCAAAGCAAGTACATTAATGAAACTTTAGATCAATGTCTCTTAAAGTAGAGCCTGAGAGAAATTTAGTCAGCGAGGAGGAACATACCGGAATCATTGTGCTAATGGAAGCTTTGCGGAAAGTACAGACTCCAGAGGTGCTGGGTAAGATAGCAAGGACAATGATCTGTATTTTTTTCACCTTGGTATGATTGCCATGCCTTGAAAGAAAAAAAAAAAGATGAATGAAAAGAAATGTAAGTTTGTGATTTCTCAGTATCAGTATAGTTCATTCATATTCCTATAAGAACTATGAAGATCAATTCCCCAAGTTATCAATGGGCTTCTAGTGGGACTGAATAAAATTTTCTATGTTGTGTTTCTGCAATCGACTAGGTGTTACATCTAAGTCTGTTATGCTAAATAACTTATGACTTATGTTATCCAAATCGGCAAGTCTACAATTTTATGAATCTTATGATATTCTAACAATGGTATAACGAGTACTTTAAAGTTTCGTATAATTGCAAGCAAGCAAGAAGATTACCAGGTTCCTTTCAAATACGACGACCAATATTCATTCAACTACAGCAATAGCAGGGTTCAACTCATAACACCAAGTGTCAATTGTCAAGGAGTTTCCAAGTATTGCCGAAGGGTCTGAGCACCATGAGGGATACTTTGATCTTTTAGTCGCTATTTCTTTGATTGTACTAGCCATTTTTTTGGCTTTAAATCTTTTTCTATGAATTTACCCACCATTCCTCTTTGGGGTTTGGATTCTCAAAAAAAAATAAAAAAGTGTCAATTGTCAAGTGCTTCAACTTGGAAGGCAAAAGGACTCAATTTTCTTTTGATGCTTTGTAAAAGCACACCACTATCTACCTTCATATACTTCCTAGCGTACATTTGTTCCGAGTTGTGGCTGGATAATTAATGACATTTCACAAGACTCAGTTTACCTAAAAAATTAACTATATGTTGAAATCCAAACAACATTAGTCTCATATGTTATGTGAACCAGTTTTCATCCTCAAGATCAATGTGAAATCAATTCTATAGTCTCATTACAAACAGTTTCAGAGTAAAGCAACAAAAAGCCTCACAAACTCAATAACCTTCTTCATATCCCTATAAGAACTATGAATTTTGAAACTCCCTTTTTTTCTAATTGCAGTCTGTACGCATTCATATCCCTATAAGGACTATGAAGATCAGTGCCTCAAATTATCAATCAGCTTCCAGTGGGACTGAATATGATTTTCAACATTGCGCTACTTCAATCGACTAGGTGTTACATCCAAGTCTGTTATGCTAAATACCTTATGTTATCCAAGTCAGCAAGTCTACAATGTTATGATATTCTGATCATGGTATAAAGATTACTGTCAAGTTTCGTATAAGCACAAGCAAGCAATAAAATTACCAGCTTCATTTCACAAATACCACGCCTAAATCCCTTCACGCAACTACAGCGCATTCAACTCATAACACTTATGTGCGAATTGTCAAGTGCCTCCTGGTGTACATCTGTTTCGAGTTGTGCCTTTTCACAGTAGGCTCAATTAACCTCAGAAACAGACTATGTTGAAATCCAACCAGACAGGACAAAATTAGAACAAAGTGCCAACTTTTTAATGCACCTTAAGCCAATAAAGTGGACCAATTTTCATCCTCAAGCTCAGAGTGAAGTCAATTCTACAATCTATACAATCTCATAACAAACAATTTCAGAGTAAAGCAATCCAAAAGGTAAAACATACATAAAGCCTCAAAAAATCAATAGCCTAGTTCATAGCTCGAATTAAAGCGGTAACTGTTGAAATGGTTACCTGGATTCCAGAATTTCCAGGTATTCTCTGAAGTCGTCCACAAAGCTCTCCTAAACCGAATCGCATCGTATCAATCTCTACATCCTCGTCAAATTGACCGAAATCAGAAACAAACCAAATCCTCAAGGGCTTACCAGTTGGTGTTGTGATTGATAGCGCGAATTAAAGCGGTAACAGTTGAAATTGTTAGCTGGATTCCGGAATTTCCAGGTATTCTCTGAAGTCGTCGAAAAAGCTCTCCTAAACCGAATCGCATCGTATCAATCGCTAAATCCTCGTCAAATTGATCGAAATCAGAAAGAAAACAAATCCTCAAGGACTAGAGCTTACCGGTTGGTGTTGTGATTGATATCCAACAACGGAGTTTGGATGAGATGTAATTAATTCTCCCCGCTTTATGCACGATAAAGGATGAATTCAAAAACCCTAAGCCAGCAAAATTTGTCTCCTTCTTTTCCGAAGAATCAAAGGTAACCAAAAGCTAAATTCTGAATGCAGATAGAGATGTTCCTAAAGCTTCACCGGGTCTGAGCAATCGAGTTGGGATTTGCAAGAGATCGTTTTCGAATTGCAGATTATTCATGCCGGACAATTTTGGGATATTTAGGCGCGCAATGGAAACGTTTTCGTAAAACATCAACATGGGCATGATGGGCCATGAAACGCAGTTGATGGGCATAATTCTATATTGGGCTTGATGAGCCGGCTCATAAAAATGGGAATTTTTTTTACAAACGTGTCATTACGCACATTTTTTTACTATAACGGTGCGGGTTTTTTTAATTTAATTAAATTTGATATCGGCTAATTAATTTTCTTCAATAATTCTTAATTGTGTAACAATTAAGATATAATTAAAAAAATTTATTATAACATATATATGTCCTATAGCCGAAAGAATCGAAGCCAAAGGTTTGTTTGATTTAGTAGTTTTGTAATTATACCGTTAAATCTTGTAAAAATATATTTATATCTAACGAAATTGGATAAAATACTGTTATCTTAAACTCATATTACTATCTTCTAAAAAATATATTCATAGCTAATGAAATTG
The DNA here is from genome assembly GCA_037127255.1 of Persicaria tinctoria. Classification (NCBI taxonomy): domain Eukaryota; kingdom Viridiplantae; phylum Streptophyta; class Magnoliopsida; order Caryophyllales; family Polygonaceae; genus Persicaria; species Persicaria tinctoria. The sequence goes on from JBANSL010000014.1 coordinate 2,570,193, forward strand.
AGTCAAATTTTATCTTATACATATATAGATATATTGATTAAATAGAGTTAAAATAGTTTTTAAAATTTTTTGCAAAATAGGCACTTTTTTTGGTCGATTTTGAAAAATGCCCACGTTTTGGGACAATTTAGCAAAATGTCCACTATATAACCCTAAAAATCAGACGCTCTAACCTCCCCCTCTTTCTCACCGTCTCCTCCCGTTCCAGATCGGCATCCTCCCGGTCCCAGAGCGATGGCCGGATATGTCCGTCGATGGAGGAGATTCTTCATTGTCGATGGAGTAGATTCTCCCGTTTTCATTGTTGATGGAGGAGATTCTTCAATCGGCGATGGCAACAGCTCGGATTTCCTCATCTCCTCGGAGCGAGCGATGGCCGGATATGTCCGTCGATTAGCCAGCGATTGAGCCAGTGATTGAGCGAGGTCAAGCAAGGTAGACTCCGTCGATTAGCTAGGTCGAGCGAGGTGGACTCCAGCCAAATCGCGATTCCTCCGAGATCTCCAATTCCAGCGGCCGGTGGAGTCGGACACGAGCGTCAAGGAGGTCGAGCAGTCGAAGCGGGCGAGCGGAGCGAGCGAGGTGGCCGGGGCGAGATCTCCGCCTGGTTCATCGACTTTACAAAGTTTGAAGAAGGAATTTTTGTTAAATTACAAAAATAACCCAATAAATATGGAAATTATAAAAAATATCTATATTTTATTATATTTGCACGACAAAATGTTAAATAAAATAAAATAAAATTAAATTAAATTAAAAATTAAAAAAAAACTCATGTATCGCTCATGATCTGCTAAAAATTAAATTAAACTATATTTGCACGACCAAAAACTGAACGGGAGAGAGACCGCGATCTGAATGTGAATCTCATCGCTCGTCGATTGCGACTCGATCAGTCCATATATGTGCACAACTTAAAGTTATTTTTGCAAAACAAAAAGTTCTGAAATGAAAAAAAAAGCAGAAAAAAATTTATATTTTGCACAACATACGATGTTGCACGACTCTATTGTAAGAGTTGCACGCCTCTGTTGTAAGAGTTGCACGACTCTGTTTTAAGAGTTGCACGACTCTGTTGTAAGAGTCGCACGACTCTTGTTTTAAGAGTTGGCTGAGTTCTTGGATAAGCTTAAGATGATGCAGGGTGGCGTTTCTGTCGATTTTAGTGGGGTTAATATCGACAAATCCATTGTTAGATACTTGACAGGTTATTTTTGCACAACAATCGAGACTTTGTGAAATTGTTCTCAACATGATCTTATTTTCTCTCAATATAATTTCATAATTTCTCAATAAATTATTGCACAACATGCTCTTATTTTTGCTCAACAATTCTTTATTTTTGCACAACAATCGAGACTTGTAAAATTGTGTCTCCTCATAATCTTATTTTTTGTAAATATAATTTTATACTTTTTTAATAGATTATTGCACAACACGGTCTTATTTTTGCTCACCAATAGAGTAAAATTGCACAACATGGGGGATTGGTGGAAATGTGCTCAACATTATCTTTAAGAGTTGCACGACTCTGTTTTAAGAGTTGCACGACTTTGTTGTAAGAGTTGCACGACTCTGTTTTAAGAGTTGCACGACTCTGTTGTAAGAGTTGCACGACTCTGTTTCAAGAGTTGCACGACTCTGTTGTAAGAGTTGCTCATCAATAGACAATAATTGCACAACATGGGGGATTGGTGAAATTTTGCTCAACATCATATTATTTTTGCTCAACTATATGTTATTTTTGCTCAACTATATGTTATTTTTGCACAACATTATGTTATTTTTGCTCAGCATCATCCAAATATAAATGTAACCGTATGTTGAGAAAATATGACTCAAGTTTAGTTTTTTATTTTAAATCTTTTTTTAACATTTTTTCGTGCAAATATAAAAGTACGATGTGCAAATAATCCAAATATAAATGTAAGTTGTGCAAATATAACAAAAAAGTACGATGTTGTGCAAATAATCCAAACATTTTTTCATACGGTGATTTTTGTAATAGAATATAGATATTTTTTACAATTCCCACATTTATTGGGTCATTTTTGTAATTTAACAAAAAAGTCTTTCTCCTTCCTTGCGCAGATCTGGAATTGCTCGGCTCCGCCTCCGGCTCACTCCGGCGTCGCTCGCTCACTCCGGCCTCCTTCGATCTCGCCACTGTGCCTCGCCGCCTCCGCCTCCGATCTCGCTCCTTAGCTCGGCTCCGCCTCCGGCTCACTCCGGCGTCGCTCGCTCGCTCGCTCCGACCTCCTTCGATCTCGCCGCTGCGCCTCGCCACCTCCGCCTCCGATCTCGCTCCTTCGCTCGGCTCCGCCTCCGATTGCAATCGAGATCCGGAATCCTCGCGCATATCTGGAATTGGATCCGCCTCCGCCTCCGCCTCACTCCGGCGTCGCTCGCTCGCTCCGGCCTCCTTCGATCTCGCCGCTGTGCCTCGCCGCCTCCGCCTCCGATCTCGCTCCTTCGCTCGCCTCCGCCTTCGATTGCAATCGAGATCCGGAAACCTTGTGCAGGTAACTGCATCCGGCTAATTCACTAATTACAGATAATTTGTCAAATTAGTGTATATATATAGCGGCTAATTCCCTAATTTATCCCAAAACGTGGACATTTCGCAAATTCAGCCTTATTTCGTGGTTATTTTGCAAAATGCCCCTTAATTTTTTTCCTTATGCACATATTTGTTATTTTAAAAATTTGTGATTGATTTATATGACTATTATCCATATCTAATGAAATTATGTCAAATTTTATCTTATGCATATATATATTGATTAAATAGAGTTATAATAAAATTTTATCTTATGCTTATATTGATTATTCAAAAAATTGTGATTGGTTCATACGACTACAAACTACAAATATAGAGAAAGCGTCATATGTCTCAGCCGACTTTCCTTTATTATATATAAAATAGATAATAGATTGAAATAGACATAAACTCCTTACCTAATATATATAAAACCTAGCTTTTTAGCACACATACATCCCTTGCGATCCCAAATCATGAATTAAAATTTAGGGGTTTTGCGATCTCTAAAATCTCAAGCATGGCCCCTCTACATCTTCCTCAAGAAATAATCACAGATATTATCCACCGACTCCCTCTTCGATCGGTCCTGCGATGTAAACTCCTGTCAAAGCAATGGAAGAATGTCATCAGCGATCCCAATTTTTACACCCTCTACAAAGATATCTCCCGTACGGCCTTTTTCCACGGCCGGGACGGCCTCTACTGCGTCTCCATAAGCGATGCCGACGCCGACGACAACAAGGCGCGCATCCATGGCCGGAATATTCCTCCCTTCACGGTGCACCGAGTCGTCCTATCCCGCCACGACAATAATCCCAATTTGATCGGATCCTCCCACGGAATAGCTTGTCTTGAAGAGGTCAATGGAGCCTTCCTTCTTTACAACTGGTTCACTGGATCTTTTCAAACCGTCGCAAAACCCCCGCGACAAGAAGGATTCAGTCGTTTATCCGGCTACTACTATGGATTTGGTTACGATTATTATGGCGACGATTATAAGATATTCGTCGGTCGCGGTCCGTGTTGGATTTACAGCTATAGAAATAAGGAATGGAATTCATTCAAAGGTTTTCCTTATCAAGTCTTCACTTTTTCAGCTAGCGAGGTAGCTCACTCCTTTAATGGCGTCCTTCATTGGTTTCTTAGGACAGGAGCAGGTGATAACCAAAAGGAGGCTATCGTTACTTACGATTTGTATACCAATAGGTTCGGAGAAATACAGGTGCCGCCCCTGTTAGCTTCTGCTTCACTGCGAGATCCTACTCTTTCGATCATGTCCCAAGTCGATGGACAACTGTGTTATGTAACTGTTTGCAAGCTATTTACGGATGTGTGGGTGATGAAAGAGTATGGAGTCGGAGATTCTTGGGAAAGGTTTACGATTCAGTGTCATCCAAATTTAACACTCTGGATGGAACCGACCACTCTGCTATACAAACTCGGAGATGGTGGTTTTGGAAGACTAGTGTTGTTTGTTCACAAGTATAGCAACACTTTGATTTGGTGCAATATCGACAAGAACAAGTTATACTCCGTATCCAAGAAAACATGGCAGAAGAAGATGATGAAGAGCAACAAAAAGGGGAAATTATAAGAGTTTGAATTTAGCAATATTTTCCTAATTGTTTCACTGTCATATAGTATATGTTATATGTTTCTTCATACTAACTAATTAAGTTTTGGGTCTTACAATAATGTATTGTGTGCAAAAACTATGGTCTTCTTGATTAACAATTTTTATATGGTCTCTCTTTAGTTGTCACAGATGTCTTAGTTAACCATGGTCTTCTTGATTAACACATTGGTCTCTTCTTACGAGAGATAACCGAAGGACGAAGGGACTGTTGTTGTTTGTACACAAATGTAGCCAGGCGTTGATTTGGTTAAGGAAATGTAGAAATTAAGAACATGATTTATTATTTTTCATATCTTATATCTTTGTAGTCCATATTAAGAGCTTTACAAAGAGGGCTCAAGAACAAGGGTGTTTTATATATGGACGTCTTGCTTTGAATAGCATTACACCTTGTCTAGAGCCATGGCCTGCCGGGTTCGAAAGACGTCTCTGATGACTACGTATACTATAATACTAGTTCAGTACCCCGCACTGTGTACGGTTTTTTCAATTTAAATAAATTTGATATTAAAACTCATTTATTCATTAATTAGTTAATTTCTTCCAATACTAAAACGGTACCACTTAAAATTGAAGCAAACAACCTGCAATAACAACACCAAAAAGAAGAGAAAAGTAGTCAATGTTTGTGAAATCACATTAATAATCTAAACTATATATAGATCAAAATCTAAAAATCTATCCATAATTATAGATGTATAAAATCCAAAAATATATCCCATAAATATATGAAGATATTTGGCTAAATGTCCATTTTGTCAACCCTTTTTTGCAAAATGTCCATTTAAAATCAGTTTTTGCTAACAGTCCTAAAACAATTTGACCGTCGCTCCGGGAATTCACCGCTGCACCACCTCTGCTGCCGGATCCGAGCTCCAATGGCGCCAGATCCGGCCCCCGGCGCCACTACCTGTCATCGCCTAATGTCGCCACCGTCCTTCCTCCTTCCTCCTGGTCTCGTATCCCCGCGCTCTCGCCGTTGCCTCCTCGGATCTGCGAATTGCCGTCGCCGCCCAACGACCTTCGTCTTCAGATCTCGATGTCAAGGGGCTTCACTTTCCTCGCTCTCGCCGTTGCTGGAATTGCGACTCCAAGTCACCACTGACTTTCGAGATCTCGGACTCCAAGTCACCACTTCGTCGTCATCGCAGTGCAGAGATCTGAAATTCTCGAAGATCAGAACCGAACGATATCCTTCAGCATCGCCTCCACTGCCTTGTCACTCCGGCAAAGATGTCAACAGTGATGATGTCAATGTCTGATTCATCGCAAGGTTGCAGGGTTGTCATCGACTGCTCTTAGGAGTTAGGACCAGTGAGGTTTCCTGGTGGAATTTTGGAGAGTAAACTCAAGGGATTCATCCTTCTGGCTCCAGTTTCTCTTTGTGTTTGAGTTTCAGCTATTTTAGTTGAAATTTGATTGAATTTCAGCAGTTTCAATTGAAACTTTGGATGACACAGTATACTGCAAATCCTGGATATAAACAGATTTTGTGTGGTTTTACATGTAAATTTGACTGTCGGTTGTATTTGCTGTCTGGTGGATTAATTTTAAGGTCTCATCTGCTGAACTAAGGCGCTTCTTGGAGCTGTTATTCATCCGCTTGGAGATGTTGTCCATTCGGCTTGGGTGAATGGTGTTTTGCTGTCGTACTTTTTGAAATAGGGGGAGGTCTGTGGACCGGTTATGAGGGAGTATAATTACATTTGGATGTTCATGGGGATCGGAGTATGTTTCATATATTTATATAATGTCTTATATAAATATATGTTAATATTGATTTAGAATTCGAGTGGGAAAGAAAAAGATCTTTGAGCAACAATCATCGTCCTTGCTGGTGGTCGTGGATGGTTTAGTAGTCGTAGACATTTGAAACGACGTCGTTTACGGGATTGATCGATCGATCGACGCCGGTGGAAGCAAATCAGGTTAGCAGATTGCAATTGGATGTACGTCGTGTGTGTTTAAATAGCCGTCTTCTATCTACTCTCGCCCTAAATTAAAAATAAAATAAAAACACTGTATTTTTTTTTTAAAACTAATCCGTCACACTTTTTTCTCGGGATATTTTTTTTCTTAAATATAAGAAGCACTTTATACAATACGTTTTTTTTTTAAATATTATTTTTAAATTAAATAAAAACAATTTATCAAATTAATTATCTTCTATCTAACTAACTTTATACTAATGCATCGGCATTGCGGCTTACGTGGCACTTGTAGACGATCCTCTTAAAATTTTCTTCCAAAAAAAATCATACTAATAAAATTAGTTAGTATTTGATAATTGCAATTTAGATTGAATTAAATAAATAGAACGGTACCAATCGGGGGTTATGGAGTTACATCTCATGCTTCGAGGTTCGAAGTTCAAATATAGAACGGTTAGTTTTATCTTATCTCATATAAAAAAGATTAAATATTATATAAGAAAAATCTATGTAAACGTAATATCTAATTAGAATTCTTATCTATTTTTATTTTGAAATTCTTAAAAAGATACACTATATAATTGAAAAACGTATTTAATTGTTATATGTATAAAAGATTATATAAAAAGATTAAGTAGATAGATTTTGACTTTTAAAACTAAGGATGTTCCTTAATAGTAAAAATGGTATGGTTCAATTTAAAAATAATAAAGAAAAAAATATTTTTTTAATAGATGAAAAAATAATAAGTCCGACAAAAGTTACGATTTAGTTTGTTTAAGAAATTAAAGGTTGGAGTGTACGGCGATGAATGAGAGCGAAAGAGAGCGGTCGAGAAGCCCTGTACGGCGTTCCTTTCCTCACTCCGATGAGCCACTGGATGATGCTAGTAATCACGCAACTGAGCAGTCCCGGGAGAGGATAGTGTTCGGTATGTCAGAGAATGATGCGGTGGTCCAAGCACGGGAGCAATTCCGAGAACAATTCCCGGACATTAGGGAAGGCCGGAACAATCAAACTCCTCCAAAGGCTAACTACAAGGAGACGCTAGTAGGGAATACAGGAACGGGATTCAGTAAGTCACACAACAACCCGGTCTATGGAGAGGAGGCGAATGGTGACAGATATACAACTGATGAGGATATCCTACCAGAAGAGGAGGATCCCCAATGCCCCACTGTTGTGCTCAACCGTGCAGAGAAACTGGCCCTGAGGAAGCCTTGGGAGGACACACTGATCATCAAACTATTTGACAAGGGTCCTGGTTATATGCAATTGCACCGCAGGCTTTCACACAAGTGGGGGCTCCGCTCTCCTTTCTCCCTGGTGGATCTTGGGAATGACTACTATATAGCGCGGTTCTCGAACCACGCCGACTACGACCACGTTGTTATGGAAGGTCCCTGGATGATTGGAGATAATTATCTGGTGATAAGGGAGTGGGTGCCAAGATTTGATGCCGAAGTCGAAGTTATCAAGACACTGACAGTCTGGGTTCGAATTCCAAACCTTCACATTGAATATTTTGACTCTAGGCTGCTTCACTGGATTGGAAGTAAGATAGGGAAGGTTAGGAGAGTGGACAATACGACGGCATCGACCGACCGTAGGAGGTATGCTAGACTTAGTGTGGAAGTCGGTCTAAGTAAACCTCTCCTGTCGAAGTTCAAATTGGATGGGAAAATCTGGCCAATCCAGTACGAATGTATTCGAATGTTATGTTTCAAATGCGGCAGGATAGGTCATTCCGCCGATGCCTGTGAAACGGAAAGGAATCCATCCCCATTGGGCCACTCGGAGAATGCGAATGATGCTGCTGAGAAACAAGCAATGCTAGAGAATCAGGTTCATGGGGACTGGATGCAGATCAAGAGGAACAATCGGAAAAGGGTGTATGTTCCGATGAGTGAAGCGGCAAAGTCTCCCGACCAGGCAACCGGAAAAGCGTCGGAAGTAACAGGGGGAGCTGTTGCCGATGTCGTGGCGCCGCCTTCGGGCCAATCATTGGAGAATATTGCAGGAGGATCCCCACAACCAAATCAGGCGGGATTCTTGGTGGAGATTGGTTCCCGTTACGATATTCTGGGAATTGAAATGGAAAGTGTGAAAGATATGGAAGTCCAGGATAAGGAAAATCTTTCTGGGGATGGAACAAATCCCGGAATCTCGGGTGGCGATGAAAGTAGGCCCGACTCGGAGGTCGGTTACAACGGGCCCACCCCGGAAGACTCTTCAAAAAAGATTTCCAAGGAATCCCCGATTCTCTTAGAATCATCCATTAATGTGGCGAACCAGAGCCCTCCCAAATCATCCCCATCGAAGCCCCCAAAAACGCCCACCACCAAACAACCCAATGCTAAAAACAATGCCCCACCCATGACCCCAAACCCCGACAATCACTCATCAACCAAAATCGCATCAAAAGTTCACCAAGGGAGCCAAAGCGGTCACTTTAAAGGCCCCTCCTTTGCTTCGAACAGGAAGCCTAGAACTCAATCAAAGAACAACTTTACTAAACAAGCGGCTGCAGGGGCTCTTTCCCATGAGTATAACAGCGGAAACAATTCGGGTGCATACTCGGAGAAGCTTCCTCCTCTTAAACCGCCGGAGGGGCCCAATATTGGCTCAAGTTCCGAGAATCGCCAACAGAATGATTGCGGAGTTCCTACCGGTGATTTCAGAAGCCAGACTACTCCTGTGTCGGGTAATGCTTCCACAAGAGATAGCGAACGCACTGGATCTCAGTGAAGTACTGGGACCTCGGTTCGACGACCATAGATGGTTCCTCTTTAACCATTGTGTTAATATGTTAAACGGCCTTAGCATCCTTGTTTGGAATACCTGTGGAGCAGGAAGTGACAATTTTTTGAATGCTCTCCGTGAGCTAATCAGAGTACATAACCCAAGCGTTCTTGCGCTGGTGGAACCTAGAATTAGTGGGGAGCAGACGGATCGCGTTTGCGAGCGTATTTGGTTGCTTTGGAGGTCCAATGTGGTGGAGGTGAGCATGTTGGTCACTCATCCACAACACATTACGGTGACGATTACCAGAAGGGGAGAGGAGCCATGGATCCTTTTGGCAATTTATGCTGCCCCGAGACCGGTATCCAGGGATGGCCTCCGGCACTCATTGGAAGAATTTGCAGCCCGGAACATCAGCCCTTGGCTCCTGGCTGGCGACTTCAATGCCACCTTCGACGAGCAGGAACGAACTCGCTCTTCTGTGAGCTTTAATCGGGCTTCGCAGACCTTCAGACGAGAAGTGGATAATCTGCAATTGATTGATGTTGGCTTCACGGGTATTCCGTATACTTGGTGGAGAGGGAGAGATCCGGAGAGCAGAGTGATGGCTAGATGAGACAGGGGTCTTTGTAATGTGGATTGGCAGGACCGGTTTCCTAATTCTCAAATTCATCACCTGTCAGCCCCACATTCTGATCACTTGCCTCTCCTCGTTTGCCTGGATGATGCTAGACAGTCTAGTAATCACCACCAGCACCCATTCCGATTCCAAGCCAGTTGGCTGCTTCACGAAGACTTCTCCAAACATGTGAAGGAAAACTGGAGAAGGGAGCTGGACGCCTGCGGGGCTTTAAAAGACCTCTTCACCAAGCTGAAAGTGTGGAACATGGAGGTCTTTGGAAATTTGTTTAAGAGGAAGAGAAATATGTGGGCTCGACTAGAAGGAATTAGACGGAAGTTGGCATCCAGGATCTCTCGGCACTACTTGAATCTGGAAAAAGAAGTGACCAGGGAACTCGAGTTGGTGCTTCAGCAAGAGCAACTGCATTGGTTTCAGAAATCGAGAGCCAATTTCCTTCTAAAGGGCGATCGTAGTACGCGGTATTATCATGTTGCGACCAAAGTGCGGAGGGCTGCTAATCATGTTTCTGCTATGAAGAAGGTTGACGGATCTTGGGTGGAGGACAGTAACGAAATCGGTTTGATGGTGTCGGAGTTCTTCGCAGAGCTTTACACGGAGGAGCCTCGTTGTGTGGACCTCTCGCCTCCAACTTCCTCGGAATTCAGATTTCCTGTGCTGTCGGATGTGCAGTTCCAATGCTTGGGGGCTGAGTTTAGTGCAGTTGAAGTTAAGGAGGCGCTGCGTTCTATGGGGCCATACAAAGCACCCGGTCCTGATGGGTTCCCGGCTCTCTTCTACCAATATGAATGGATGAGGGTTGGGGATCAGGTCACAGACTCGGTGTTGGCCATGGTGAACCAGGGCCGTTTTCCAGAGGACAGCACTGATGCGCTCCTTGTCCTCATTCCTAAGGTGCAGACTCCTGAGAAGCCGGAGCAGCTCCGACCCATCTCGTTGCTCAATGTCATACAAGGTTATTAGGATCGGGATTCTAGGATCGAATCACAATAGGGTCCGTGGATCGGATAGTAAGATCCCATTAGGGGATCGTAAGATCCTCGAAATATAATTAAATAATAAAATAAAAATATATATAACAAAGTTGCTTAATTTAAAGTTCTAGAATGAGGGGAAAAAATGTTAGTTACACAATATATTTTGATTTTAAGACATAAAAATCTACATTTACGACCTTAGACATTGTCATATTGGTTAAAAGACTCGAAAACAATTGTCTCTAAGCTATTTTTCACATTCCTTACATGAATGTGTATATTTAAACACCCTAAAATACTCTAAGGAAACAAAACAAATGTTTAAAAAATACATATTGTTAATAAAAATAGGATCTTTAGGATCGTGTGGGATCGTAAGATCCTATCGATCCTTTAAGATTCTAAAGATCCCATTGTAGATCCTACACAAAAAAGATCCTATGTATAGATCCGGATCGGACCCCTAGGTAGGATCGTAGGATCTTAAGATTCTAAAGATCCGGATCGGGATTCTAATAACAATGATGTCATATTTAAAATTGCTTCCAAGATGATGGTACAGAGGCTTAAACCCATGTTGGCTACTCTTATTTCACCGATGCAGGCAAGCTTCATTCCCGGCAGACAGATCATCGACAACGTGGTGATCGTTCATGAAGTTCTTCATTCGATGGGTTTGAGGGGGAGCCGGAAGGGTTGGATGATGGTTAAGATTGATTTAGAGAAGGCATACAATCGAGTGCGATGGGATTTTCTCAAAGAGGCCTTAGTTGTTGCGCAGATTCCAAACAAATTGGTGGAGGTTATTATGAAGAGCCAGACGACAGAGAAGACGAGAGTCCTTTGGAACGGTGGGAAGGCGGGGCAGTTTATCTCGTAGAGAGGAATTCGCCAAGGCGATCCGATTTCGCCCTACTTGTTTGTGTTGTGCACGGAGTTACTTTCACATTTAATTAGCCACGAAGTAGCCCAGGAGAATTGGCGTCCCGTGGTTGTTGGTGGAATTAGCCTTTCACACTTATTTTTTGCCGATGACTTGATTCTAATGGGTGAAGCATCGGTCGAGCAAGGCAGATTAATGAAAAGGGTGCTAGAAAGCTACTGCAATCGATCGGGGGAGAAGGTGAACTACTCTAAAAGCTCAGTGGTTTTTAGTTGGGACGTCCAGGACTCCTTAAAGCAGAGGATAGCCGAGGAGATGGGTATCCCTGAGTCCTCTGATGTCGAGAACTATCTCGGGGTGCCTATGGCGTGTGGGCGCAAGACAAGCAATCGGTACCGATATATTCTTGGTTGACAAGGTGGCGTCCAGGTTGAGAGGGTGGCAAGCCAAAACGCTCTCGTTCGCAGGGAGGATCACCCATGCCAAGACAGTGCTCACCAACTTACCCATCTACGTAATGCAGTCCACGTACATCCCGAGAGCCATCTGTGACGAGATTGACAAGCTCGTAAGGGGATTCATTTGGGGAAGTAGCCCGGAGAACCGGAAGATCCACCTGTTGTCCTGGGTAGAGCTGCCTCTCGCAATTGGAGAGCCATCAACCATGGTGCGAAGTTGCTGGTGCCAGGGCTTCGGGTCGCCATTGGCAATGGGACATCAACACTGTTTTGGATGCACGCTTGGCTGGAGGATAGATGTCTGATGGATATGGCGACGCACCCAGTTCCAGAGGAGCGCCTTGGAGAGACTATAGGGGAGCTATGGGCTGTTGGAAATTGGGATTGGCAGACCCTTTCAAATCTCTTGACGGCCTCCACTCTCCTCAAGCTTGAGGCTGTCTTTGTCAGTTCTGATGCCGAGACGATGAACAGGTTCTATTGGGCACACTCGAGCTCGGGTGACTTCACCACAAAATCCGCACGAGCTCTCCTACTGAGTGGAAGCGAGAGGCCACGACTTGACGGATGGCGACATCTCTGGCGAATTCCCACTCAGCAACGTGTTAGAGCCTTTGTATATCTCGCAGCGGACAACAACATCATGAGCAATAAGATTTGTATGAAGCGTCATCTAATTTACCGTTTGATATTTATGCACATTTTTTTTCCAGAATGAGATCTAATTAATTCTCCCCGCTTTATGCATCGATAAATGATGAATTCAAAACCCTAAGCCGGCAAAATTTGTCTCCTTCTATTCTGAAGAATCAAAGTTAACCAAAAGCTAAATTCTGAATGCAGAATCGCAGATAGAGATGTTTCTAAAGCTTCAATGGATCCGAGCTATCGAGTTGGGATTCGGAGGAGATCGTTTTCGAATTGCAAGTTATTCATGCCAGTCAATTTTGGGATATTTTGACCATCCACAATAAAGGTGTGTAAATGCGTATTTCTTAGACACTTTTGAGCTCCGGTTGTACAAATGTAAACATTTGAGTATGTGAAGCGCAAATTTGAGCATACTACCTCCATGTGTGTATAAACTTTTTACAAAAAAAATAAGACAATTTCATTGGTTTATTTGTTTATGATTTATTTTCCTTTTTATTTTAAATGAACTGTATTTAAATAATGGATAAAAAATACATATTTTACTAATGAAGTAAATTACTAAAAAATGATATGTATTTTTACCAAAATTGTGTGATGGTCTTAGGCGCACAATGGAAAAGTTTTCGTTAAACATCAACATGGGCATGGTGGGCCGTAATTCTCTATTGGGCTTGATGGGCCGGATCATAAAAATGGGAATTGTATTTTCTTAACTTCAAGCTACATCCCTCCTAGAAAAACATGTCATTACGAATTCCGTTAAGTGCAGGCTAAAATTATTTTTTACTCCATCTGTTGCCTTTTAGTTCATAAAATTTTTGTCATGTCCTTTTAGATTTAATCATTACACTTAATCTAATTTTATCTCTAATCATTACTCTAATTTTACATCACCCATACTCTCCCCCTCACAAATTAAAAAAAAAAGAAACAAATACAAGTCTAATCATTACACTCAACCTACTTTTTACATCTAATTATTACACTTAAAATACTTCTTAATTCCCGTGTTCCGTCCTAAAAAGACATGTATTTTTAGACGGAGGGAGTAGCGCATAATTGACAACCATAATTATTGGTGGTCGCAACGACCAATAACTATGGTTGTCACGCACGTTTTTTTAGGTATTAAAAATTATATAAAATATTGAATTTTGTAATAATATTTTTAAACAATTTCATATTTATTACAATTAATTTTGAATTTTTAAAAACAAAATTTAAAAAAAGTTAATATTTTATATAGTTTTTATCATTTTAAAAAATCGTGCATGAATAGTAAACGACATGTTTTAATTAACAGAGAGGGTGTATATTTAATAAAAACAATATTAAAATATTTTTTCAAAACATTTATCTATTAAATTACCTTATAAATGTGAATTTGATTTATATTTTGAGAGAAACTAAATAAAAGGCAAACGACATTTATTTTGAAACGAATTAATGGAGTATTTATTTTAATATATTATTGTTAATTAAACGTTATTATATATAAAAATTATTTAAAAACCACACGCAGAATATAAATCTGATCCAATAAAATCAAATTTCATAATTTTGCTAAAAAGAAAAATAATTGAAAGATGGAAAATCAAAACTGAATTGATAAATCCTGCCAGCTAAAATTGCCATGGATAACTATGAACAAACAGATGATTGTTAAACTATATGAAAAATTTCAGTAACAAATCCATTCGTGCTCTAGCTACATTTATTCCACTCCTCCCCCTAGTGTTGCAGTTTTGGATTCCTACCTATCAGATGATTCTTGACATCGCTTATCTTTCCCGACTTGCAAATTCTCGCAGAAGCAGTGAAACATATATCATCAAATACCCACCTCAACCACATTCGCCTTCACACCCTTGTCTTACCTTATGGCCTGAAAAATCCATACATTTTATTTAATTAATTATTGTTAATTAAAAGTTATATATATATATATATATATATATATATATATATATATATATATATATATATATATATATAAATTATTTAAAAACGATATATGCAGAATATAGATTTGATCCAACCAAATCAAATCTCACAATTTTGCTAAAACCAAAAATAATTGAAAGATGGAGAATCAAACGACAGCCGACTTGATAGGAATGAATTAGTGATGGTAACGTACGTACCTGACAATTGACAATAGACCTGCTGAGCCCTAGCCGCCGACCGGCGAGAGCAATCAATCACGACGTCCAAGCAGATCGCAACCAGCGATAGTTCCCCCAAACAGCCGTTCAATTCGACTTTGACGATCCCCTCTCCGGCCGCCAAGTCAGCCCTAACATCCCTATCAAGCTGGGCATCGAGGTACGACTGTCCGTGGGGATCGGGCACGGGCACCAGGCCAAGCGCCTCCCCGTGGACCACCTCCTCGCTGCCCGCGGTCAGGTTGAAAACGCCGGGCAGGCCGCCGCTGGCGATCGTCAGGCCGTCCTTCTTCACCAACAATCTGAGGCTTGTCAGGTTGAGTGGGGGCCCGTCGGGGTCCGGGTTGGCGGCCCGGATGCCGACCCCGATGATGCTGTCGACGCGGCCGTCGGCGGTGATGTTGTAGTATCTGACCGTCGTTGACTCGACGGCGACGGTCAGATACGTGGCGGGGATATTCTGGTCAGGGTCTAACGCCGGGCAGAGAAACAACGCGGCTGCCATTCCGATTAGAAGGACGACTGCCATCAGACAACATAGCCCGGGCGCGTCATCGCTGGCGGTGTACGTCGTCCGTGATTTTGTAGTGGTAGACAACATTTGAAGCGACGCCGGTGGAAGCAAATCAGGTTTTAGCAAAAATAGCCGACTTCTATCTACTCGATCTCGCCCTAAATTAAAGAACTAAAAATACTGTATTTGTTTTTTCAAACCCGAAGTTATCCAATCTTCCGATCCAACTAGCACATCACACTTTTTTCTTGGGATATATAAAAAAAATAAAGCGTTTTTTCCCAAAAAAAAGGTTTTTTCTTAAACATAATGAGCACATTATGCAATATCAATTAAATATTATAAAAGAAAAAGCTACATAAATTTATTATGTTTATAATGTAAAATGATAAGGTCCTGTTTGGTTGACTCATTTTTTAATGTGTTTAAATTATAATATTTTTGGATTTCACGGTATATTAATTATAATGCAATTTGTTTTATCTCAATTTATGTGATTATTTGGTTAAATTATAGTTTTACCTCAATTTTTACGAATTTTTATTTTTAAAACCAAACAGACATATAAAACGAGGTAGAATAATTGTATTATAATTATAATACAATGGAATCCAAACAAACTCGTTGTTGCAAAGAGAGAGGGGCCAAAGAAAGGAACTCGCGATGAAAGAAAGCGGTCGGCCTGTCACATCTATATTGGAAGTGAGTGTCATGGTAGGATGACGACAGCGACAACGAAGGCTATGGGAGGGCAATGATCGAAGGTAATTAATCAGTGATGAAGATTGACATTGGAGTGGGTTGAGCGGATAAACGATTGATTGATTTTAGGGTTTCAAATTGGAAGAGGAGGACTGAATTATGTAGAACGCATGCATTTTCATTAAGTTTATTTTTTAATTCCAAAACCATTTGCCACATTTCATTATTTCACTTATTTGTTGTATACTTAATATATCTATATTAATATGAACTATATTTATTTTACAAGTTTCTTAAAACGTACAATACCTCCAACACTAAAATATATATATTGTACAACGAGGCCTTGAATTCTCCAACATTGTCTGAACATATAAATATATAGATATGAGGTAAGACCAAACAAAGGATCTTACACATAAAGTAGAAGTAGCATCTATATATTATTTTATTATTATATATATATATATATATATATATATATATATATATATATATATATATATATATATATATATATAAAATAAAAGAGAAGTCGGCAGAGACACATGTTACTTTCTCCTTAATCCTAGTCGTATGAACCAATCACAATTTTTTGAAATAATCAATATATGTATAAGATAAAATTTTATTCTAACACTATTTAATCAATATATCTATATATACATAAAATAAAAATTGATCCAATTTCATTAGATATGGATATATTTTTTAGAAGATATTAAAGATCAATATAGTAATATAGTATATGTTTAAGATAACACTTTATCCAATTTCGTTAGATATAAATATATTTTTACAAGATTTAACAATATATATAATAACAAAACTACTAAATCAAACAAACCTTTGGCTTTGATTCTTTCAGCTATGAGACATGTCTCCACTCAATCAATTTTATTAAATAATCAATTCATTTATACTTATAAAAATTAAATAATCAATTTTATTATATAAGATTTAACCTTTGATTTATTTTAAAATCGTATATATAATTACAAGAGTAATGGGTATTAATAATTATTTTTTAATTCAATTTTTTTAATAAATATATATGTATATGTTATAATAATTTCTTTTAACTATATCTTAATTATGTAACAATTAAGAAGTATTGAAGAAAATTATCAATTAGTTGATTAAACGGGTATTAATATCAAATTTATTTAAATTAAAAAATTGATAGGTTACTGAAGTAGTTTTTAATACGAGTATGATATTAACAAAATTGATAGGTTAATAACCTTTAAGATAATAATTATATAATATTATTAGTAATTCATAACTCATCGAATAAAAAAAGTAATCCTAAACAATACTAAAGTAGTAGTTGTTTCTGCCACGTGTCGCATTCTGCTTAAAAATTTTCCCGCCTTTTTTTAACTATTAATATTGTGCCACTTGAGAAAATTTTGCCACCTATTTTTTCATTATTTCTTTTCATAATTAATTTATTATATTTTATTATTTATGGTAATGATTATGTACATATGTATATGGACAGTATCTGCTACGTAATTTTTTTTTTCTCATTTTTATTTGTCTACCGAATCAATTGTTTTACCAATAATATTATGCCACCTATACACCTAATGCCACATATAATTGTTTTTGTATATTTGTTGATACTTTTTCCTAATTTGGTAAGAATCTGATTTACTTAATATTTTATTTTATTTTCTATCTATTATTTGGGAATAAAATCTAATATATCTTTTTTTCCACTAAGCTCATATCGATTTAAATAAAAATATAATAAAACTATTAATAATCTATATATGAATATGAATTTAGTAGTTAGTAGTTGTGTACTGTAGTTTATTTCCTATTCTTATAGTTTTTATTTTGAAAGTAAATTATTTTTAAATTTTTATGTCCTATTTTGTCTTTATTAATCATATATCTATTTGTATTTATTTTCATTTTTATGATTCTTCTAATTTATATTTTTAAACATGATTACTATATGATTTTGTAAAAGATGTCACTCTTTATAAAAAATAATAATTGAAAAATCCGTATAAATGTGAAGAAGAATTTGAATCCAATATTTATTTTAATAATATCATAAGATCTCAAAACAGGACTTTTGAATCTATGTATCTCTCAAATATTGTCAAAGGGAGTTTAGAACAAATTTACAGCATGCATTTGATCAATCTAAAATTAAGATGGACAGATGAAAAAAATATGATTGAATTCAACATTTCTAATATAACTTATGATTTTTATTATTTTGAACTACAATCTAATGCCTTCAAACATTCATATTTTTCATCATAAATTCATAATTATAAAGATTACCAATACCCTTTTACGTTATTCTATTAGATTACCAATACCCTTTTATGATTTTTATTATGTGAGAAATATATGTAAATGTAATTATGTTTATGAGTTTGTTAATTTGTTATGCATACAATACTGAGAAAACTGGTATGGTTTTATCGTAAAGAAGTATATATTATAGTCAGAAAAAAAAGTCATATATAAATTTCTACTGCTTTACTTTAGTTTAACATGCACATACAAAAGAGATTACTTTCACCAATTTTCTTTTAAAAATATTAGTTTGGGGGATATATATTTTCATTTATTTTGGAATTAGCCAGGTCAATCAGGTTCATTTGCTTTATATAATTTAGATCGGATATTGTAGGACTCATTTAAGGAGTGCGTACATGATTTAATTAATAAGTTTTATATGCAAATGGTCATTAACTATATGTTATCCTTGCGTTTAATTTTATATCATGCCATATAGGCATATCTTATTACAAATCAATGTGCATATTATATATATAGATTGACTCCGGTGAAAACCTCAAATTGTGGTAGAAATCGTGAAGACTACTTTATAGCTTGGTTTATTTGAAACTTATGCTAAAAACCTCAATCACACAGTGACTTTACAACTCGGTTCAACCTAAAAACCGTGCTAAAAACTTCAGTTTTAAAATAACACATGACTTTATAGTTCGGTCAAGCCTAAAAATCGTGCTAAAAACTCATGTTCTAAAATTACACAGTGACTCTATAACTCGGTTTTATTCAGAACCGGGCTATAAAGCAAGTGAACGAGGCTAAAAAGCCGGTTCTCTCAGGTTTTTACCGCAATTTTGGTTTTCACCGGAGCGCACCCCTATATATATATATATATATATATATATATATATATATATATATATATATATATATATATATATATATATATATATATATATATATATATATATATCAAAACATGTGGTTTACTTCACCTCACACCGGGTAGACCGAGAAAGAGAGTTGTTAATTGCTTCTTTCTTCACCCTGTATTGGGTATACCTAATGACGGACAAGTATATCAATTGAAATTCCACCTGATCTACTTATATCAAATGCCACTGATCCTATTCTATCGATTGTGGAATCTATTTACCCTTCACTCATGTTGAATTTGTCAAGTGATGTATACTTCCAAGAATGTGCTATTCTTGCCCCCACTCCTGACATTGTTGACCAGGTGAATGACATTTTGTTATTTATCATGTCGAGTGATCAAAAGGAGTATCTTAGCTCAGTTTCTATTTGCAAATCAGATGCAAATGCAAGTCTACATGATGATGATTATCCCCTCGACTAGCTACTTGAATAGTATCAAATGTTCTGGTTCCGAAATCACAATTTAAAGCTTAAGGTCGGTGTTCCCATCATGTTGCTTTCAAATATTTACCAGCCAGCTGGTTTGTGTAATGGTACTAGGCTTATAACGACCCGGCTCGGAAAGCACATTATTAAGGCAAAGATCATTCCAGACAACAATATTAATTAGTCGATTGGTTATATATTATCCCTCGTATGGTGCTTACTCCTTCAAACATTCATTTGCCTTTCAAGCTTAGAAGAAGACAATTTTCGGTGCTTGTGTGCTTTGCCATGACAATCAACAAGAGCCAAGGGCAATCACTTTCCTATGTCGGTTTGTATCTTCCACGCCCTATTTTTACACATGGTATGTTGCAATATCTAGAGTGACATCAAGAAAGTTGAAGATTTTAATTTGTGACAAAGATGGGCAATCCATGAACACAACAACTAATGTTGTCTATAAAGAAGTTTTTCATAATTTACACTAAGCCAGTATTTCTTTTCTTCCTTTATATTCATCTTTTTCTATTATTAATTATTATTTGTTTGTTATAGTCTCTCATCTAATATGTTGTTCTTTTTATTTTTATGTAGGGTTTTTCATTGTTTGATTTTTTTATGGATGGACTCATATCATTGCATTGCGTTGTTTTTTTTATGGTTCGCCGTATGTCGACATTGTCGGCCTCTTGAGGTGCCAGGTTTGTCTGGTCTTCGAATTATTTCCTAATAAAAAAAATACTCATGCTACAAGTATAATTATTTTTCAGTTTTTTTAAGTCTAAATTATATATAATAATTAATGTAACTTTATGACTTTATTTATATTGCTTTTCAATCAAATATTTTTTGTACACTTAACCGTTGTTTTTGTTTTTATTTTTATTTTATGATTATGCAAATTTTATTTTTACTTAATTGTTAATTCAAATATTTTAATATATTCGTGCAATGCACGGGTGATGAACTAGTTCATAACTAAAAATTAATCCAGTTATACACTTGTTCCCCCAAACGACCTTACAATTCGACTAAATCCAACCAAATCAAATCTCACAATTTTGCTAAAAAGAAAAATAATTGAAAACTAAATTGAAAGATCGATGGGAAATCACAGCACGGTAGGCGTGAATATTTATCAGCCGACGGGACTTGATAGGAATGAATTAGTGGTGAGGGTAACCTTCCAATTGACAATCGACCTTCTGAGCCCTATCCACCGACCGGCCGGAGCAATCAATTACGACGTCCTCGCAGGTCACTTCAATCCATAGTTCCCCCAAATACCCGTTCAATTCGACATCGACGATCCCCTCTCCGGCCGCCAAGTCAGCCCTAACCGCCTCAGCAAGCTCGACATCGGGGAAAGTCCGTCCGCTGCGCTCGGGCACGGGCACCAGGCCAAACGCCTCCCCGCGGACCAGCTCCTCGCTGCCCGCGGTCGGGTTGAAAACGGCGGGCAGGTCCCCGCCGCCGATCGTCCGGTTATCCTTCTTCACCAACAATATTAGGCTTGTCAGGTTGAGGGGGGGTGCCTGGGGATCCGGGTTGCCGGCCCGGATGCCGACTCCGATGATGCTGTCGACGAGGCCGTCGGGGGTGACGTTGTAGTATCTTACCGCCGTTGACTCGACGGCGACGGTCAGATACTTGACGGGGCTGGACTGCTCAGATTGTATCCCCACCACTATGAGCCAGATAAAAGGGGCTGCTAATCCGATTAAACAGACTGTGGCTATGCAGCTTGACCAACAATCATCGTTGCTGGTGGCCTTGGATGGTTTTGTATTCGTAGACATTTGAAACGACGTCGTTTACTGGATTGATCGATCGATCGTCGACGCCGGTGCAAGCAAATCAGGTTTTCAAATTTCAGTTGATGAACGTCGTATACGAGTGTGTAAATATATAGCCGTCTTCTTATCTCATATAATCAGATACAATTAGAATTCTAATTAGAGTTAGAATTCTATAATCAGATAGATACAATATCATATAAAAAAGGTTAAATATTATATAAGAAAAAGATATGTAAACGTAATATCTAATTAGAATTAGAAATCTTATCTATTTTTATTTTGAAATTCATAAAAAATATGCATGCACTATCTAATTGAAAAACTTATTAAATTGTATATATAAAAAGATTATATAAAAAGATAGATTTCGACTTTTAAAACTAAGGAGGTTCGTTAATAGTAAAAATGTTATGGTTCATTTTTTTAAAAAAAAAAGATTTCTTTTTTATCGATGAAAAAAGAATAAGTTCAACAAAAGTTACGATTTAGTTTGTTTTAAAAATTAAAATTTGGAAGAAAGAAAATCTTTTTTAGAAAAATATAATTTAGATTTATCTATATAAACTCTTAATTTAGAAGAGTTTAGGATGATGTGTCAATCTTAGAGACATTTTAGGAGTCTTAACCAATTATATATTTTTTTGCCATTTTTTTTATTTTCTCTAATTCTCATTTTTTTCTTCTTTTTCTTTTAATCCTCTTTTTTCTTTAATTTTACTAACCATCTATATATCTATATCTATATAAACTCTTAATTTAGAAGAGTTTAGGATGATGTGTCAATCTTATAGACATTTTAGGAGTCTTAACCTATTATATATTTTTTTGCCATTTTTTTTATTTTCTCTAATTCTCATTTTTTCTTCTTTTTCTTTTAATTCTCTTTTTTCTTTAATTTTACTAACCATCTATATAAACTCTTAATTTAGACGAGTTTAGGATGATGTGTCAATCTTAGAGGCATTTTAGGAGTCTTAACCAATTATATATTTTTTTGCCATTTTTTTATTTTCTCTAATTCTCATTTTTTTCTCCTTTTTCTTTTAATCCTCTTTTTTCTTTAATTTTACTAACCATCTATATATCTATATAAACTCTTAATTTAGATGAGTTTAGAATGATGTGTCAATCTTATAAGCATTTTAGGAGTCTTAACCAATTATATATTTTTTTGCCATTTTTTTTATTTTCTCTAATTCTCATTTTTTTCTTCTTTTTCTTTTAATCCTCTTTTTTCTTTAATTTTACTAACCATTGGGCTTAATTCAAAACATTGAATTCAATTTAATATAACCATTGTGCTTAATTCAAATTTATTTGCTAAATGTTGGACTTAATTCAAAACATTAAATATAACTATTGATTATGACACATAACATTTAAATAATGTTATAATGATATTGATATTATTATTACTGAGTAATTTAAAATATCTATATTTATGTATTATACTTTACATAAGATTTAAAAAAAATAATTTTCTGAGATAATTGTAAGATACATTTGTGGTAAAGTTTTTTTTCTGATGATTTTTATCTTAGCATTTATTAATATTTTTATATATAATATTTTAGTTTAAAAAAACGCGTCATGACGCGGGAATCATACTAGTTGCATTTATTATTATTAATAATAAATGCAATACTCTCTAGGGCAAACGGAGGCGAGCGGCGAACGTCCCCGACGATCAAAGCGCGCCTTCTTCCTCTCCGGTGTAGGGCCGTGGGAGCCTGAGAGACTCGCCGACAGGTGCGAGATTCGTTGTGGTTGCGATCAGAGGTGGGTTGGAGCGAAAAGGTTTTCGATAGACTAGGGTTAGGGTTGGGTGTGAGCGAGTATGGAAGGGGGAGAAAACATACATCTCACTAGGGAGGAGAGGGAGTCGGAGGAGATTGGGGGAGCAATATCGATAGCAGGAGGCAGCAACAAGATCCCGATCCTCATCGAATCGCTGAAGACGTCTCGCCCTTTTTAATTCATATGCTCTAAATGCTACGTTGAAAGGGGCATAGAGGGTCAAGAAGGGTTTCCACTTCAGAGAATTGGCGTCGAACGTCTTCTCTTTTCAATTTAGCGATCACGCTGAGAAGAAGCGGGTGTATAAGGGAGGACCCTGGGCGTTTGATCGGTCCTTGCTGGTATTACGTGAACCGGGCGTCGAACAACCGTCAAAGATGTCTTTCGATGAAGCCCCTTTCTGGGTACGGTTGTACGATCTCCCAATGGGAGCATTCAACAAGGAAGTGGTGGAGAAGCTTGGTGCAAAGATCAGAAGAGTTATGGAAGTGGATGAAGGAACGATAAACATATGTGGTAAGTATGCTCGACTTAGGGTTATGTTGGATATAACAAAACCGTTGAGAAGGGGGGTTATGGCAACGTTGGGGGGAAAGAAAATGTGGTTTTTGGTAAAGTATGAGCGCCTTCCAAACTTTTGTTATGTGTGCGGAAGGGTGAGACATGTTGAATTGGATTGTGACCATGAGGAGGCCATGCAGTATCATAACGAGTATGGGGATTGGTTGAGGGCATCTCCATTGAAACCGATGCCAAGAGGTGTAGGAGGGAGGGGGGACAGTTCGAAAAATGGGAATGATGGGAGTGATACTAAGGAAAATGAAGGAGAGGTGGGAGTGGAGGGGGAAAGGAAGAGTATCAATGCTAGGAGATCCCTGGCGGAGGTGCTGGGGGCGGACGGGGACGAGGAGGATGAGGGGGGAAGTGATAAGGAGCAAAGTGAGAGCCAATGCTTGGTTATGGAGAAGCTGAAGGAAGTAGGGCTGGAAGGGAGTGAAAATATAAGCAATAAAAAAGAGCTTTAGTTAAGCTCTAGGGAGAGGGAGTCCGGTGTAGAAAGTGAGGTGCGAGAGGGAGTGGGAGCGGGAGGAATTGAGGGAAAGAAGAAGAAATGGAAGAGGGATGCAAGAGCGAGACTTGAGGGTGATAAAAATAAAGAGGGCGAGAAGGTAGGGGTGGATGGAGAAGAGGGACAGAAGGATAGTAGGAAAAGAAAAGAGGGAGTGGTGGTGGATGAGATGCAAATTGATAATGTGGGGGATGACAAAAGGAGGAAAGTGATTCTGGAGGGAACTTCAGTTTCGATATCGACAGAGGAGACGAGAGATCTCTTCTGCCGGAAGCAATGAATTTAATAAGCTATAACTGCCTGGGATTGGGGGGAGGCCATGCAGTTAGCAGACTCACTGAATTGGTGAGGAGAGAGGCCCCGAAAGTGGTTTTCTTAATGGAAACCAAGAGTAATAAACAACGAATGGAGTTTATCAGAAGAAAAATGGGAATGTCAGGATGCTTTACAATAGATAGCATTGGGCGGTCAGGCGGGATATGCTTGCTATGGGCGGAGGATGTGGTTGTGAAGGTGAGCACATACACTAGCCACCACATAGATGCGGAAGTTGAATATGATGGTCTCATTTGGAGGCTAACGGGAATATATGGGTGGCCTAACAGAGTTGCAAAGCGGCACACATGGGGTCTAATTGACCGGCTGCGTGAGAAAAGGCATGCTGGATGGGCCTACATTGGGGATTTCAATCAAGTAGTGAGACAGGAGGACAAGGAAGGGGGCGCAACAGTGGATCTGGAGTTAATATCGGAGTTCAGGGAGGTTCTTGACAGGTGTGGACTCCAAGAGCTGAGATACGAAGACAATAGATTCACGTGGGATAATCGAAGGAATGGCGATCAATTTATTCAGGAGAGATTGGATTTAGGATTCGGGAACCAGCAGTTCATTCAGATGTTCCCGGATGCTATAGTTCATCACGTGCCATGGACGGGGTCAGACCACATACCGATAGTGTTGAAGCTCCATCCGAGTATGGAAGATAGGACAAAAAAGAAGGGCGAAAGGGTGTTTCGATTTGAAGCCATGTGGCTCGATGATGAGAGCTGTAGGGAAGTGATTGAGAACGGTTGGAGGAATCCCAGGTCTGCAGGCGCTGATGCTAGTGTACTTGGGAAGATAACTCGGTGCGCTAGGGATTTGAAAGAGTGGGAGTGGGTGCACTTTGGGAATGTAACACGGGATTTGAGGAGAGTTAGAGAGAAGCTGGGTACACTGCAGAAGAGGGGAATGACAGGAGCAACAGTAAATGAAAGGAGGGCGCTTGAGGAGAAGGAGAGGGAGTTGATGAGGCGGGAAGAGTTGCTTTGGTTCCAGCGGGCAAAAGCAAATGAGCAGAAATGGGGGGACAGAAACACGAGCTAATTTCACAAAAAAGAATCGGGTAGGAACAAAAGGAATGAGGTGAGAAAACTGGTAGATGAGAACGGTTTAGAGTGGAAAAGGTTTGAAGGGAAAGTGAAAGTGGCGGTGGATTACTTCGAAAACCTTTTCAGCTCCAATGCACAAGCTAATCCAGACACAGTTACTCAAGAAATGGAGCACCTGGTCTCGGTTGTAGACAACTTGGAGCTCCTACGGCCGTACACATGCGACGAGGCAAAACATGCCCTTTTTGAGGTGCACCCCACAAAAGCACCAGATCCCGATGGTATGTCAGCGCTTTTCTTTCAAAAGCACTGGGGTATTGTCGGGACTGATGTGTGCAAATTTGTGCTAGATATATTGAGAGGAGAGCCTATGCCTAGTGAGTTGAATTACACTTTTATTTCGCTAATTCCTAAAGTCAAGAATCCTTGTAGAATGACGGAAATGAGGCCCATAAGTCTATGCAATGTCCTTTATAAAATTGTTTCGAAGGTGCTTGCAAACAGGCTGAAGAGATGCTTAGGGAAGATTGTATCGCCTAGCCAAAGTGCATTCGTCCCGGGGAGGCTGATAACGGACAACGTTCTTGCAGCTTTTGAGATTTTTCACTTCATGAAGAAGATGAGGGAAGGACGAAAGGGATATATGGCAATAAAACTGGACATGGCCAAGGCATATGACAGAGTTGAGTGGGGTTTCCTCAAGGGTTGTATGCAGCGCCTGGGCTTTGCGGAGGAGTGGACCGAGCTGATTATGAGGTGTGTGTCCTCTGTATCTTTCTCGATGTTGATCGATGGAAGGCCGTTACCAAGATTCACACCTGAGAGAGGATTGAGGCAAAGCGATCCCCTATCTCCCTATCTGTTTTTATTGTGTGCTGAAGGTCTTTCAGGAATGATACGCAGGAGCGAGCAGGAGGGCAGGCTGGATGGTGTGGCAATTGCTCGGGGAGCACCAAGAGTCTCGCATCTATTATTTGCTGATGATAGTGTTCTATTCGCAAGAGCTACTTGTCAACAGGGCAGTGAAATTGCACAAATCCTCCGTGACTAGGGAGCAGCATCGGGTCAACAAGTCAACCTTGCGAAATCGGAGATTTCGTTCAGCACCAATGTCAGCGAGACTATCCGGCGAGCGGTGCAGCAGACAATACAGATTCGGGAAGTTGAAAAGCATGAGAAATATTTGGGTTTGCCAACCATGCTAGGAAGATCGAAGAAGGTGATATTCCGGCAACTGAAAGAACGAATCTGGAAGAGAATTCGGGGGTGGAAAGAAAAAACCTTGTCGAAGGGTGGCAAGGAGGTTCTGATCTAATCAGTTGCGCAATCAATACCCACATACACGATGTCTTGTTTCAAGCTTCCGACGGGACTCTGCGGAGATATTGAGCAACAACTTTGCAAATTCTGGTGGGGGGATGGAACCGATAGGCGAAAGATACACTGGATGCGATGGAAGAAAATGTGCTTTCCAAAGGAGAAAGGTGGTATGGGCTTCCGAGATTTAGAAACTTTCAACAGAGCTTTATTAGCTCGTCAGGGGTGGCGGTTGTTACAGGAGTCGGATACATTGCTTGCTCAAATGTTGAAAGCCCGCTACTTCCCACGATCGTCATTCACACAGGCCAGGGCGGGGTTCAGCCGTCTTTCACATGGAGGAGCCTGTTGGAGGGGCGAGATGCTCTTGTTCAAGGGTTACGATGGCATGTGGGGAACGGCGAAAATGTGGCTATTTTTGGGGATCCTTGGATTCCAAGACCCGCCAGTTTTAAACCGATTGGCAATCCAGGGAGTTTTGGAACAGATTTGAAAGTTGCAAAGCTCATTGATTGGGAAGTGAAGAGCTGGAACGAGAACATGGTTAGGGGAGTTCTATTGCCAATGGATGCAGATATGGTCCTCAAGATGCGGATTACCGAGCCGGATGTCCAAGATGAGCTGATTTGGCACTACACAAAGGACAGAATTTTCACGGTGAGGTCCTGCTATCACCTAATGATGGAGAAGGAGCAATGCTTGCAGGGGGCATCGACATCAGATCCATCTCGGACAGGCTACTTATGGAAGAAATTGTGGCAAGTTAAGGTGGAGCCTAGGGTGCGAAACTTTCTCTGGAGAGCATGTAAAGGAGTGTTACCATGTTTGAGCAATTTGAAGAAGAGAAGGGTGGTGGAGCAAGATTTGTGTCCTCATTGTGGGGTAATGGAGGATGAAGGCCATGTCTTCTTTAAATGTCCCAAAGCGGGTGATGTTTGGAACGACTTTCCAAGATTGAGGAGCATCACAAAGAGGGAGACGGAGGTGCTGAATGCCTTCGATAAAGTAGTGAAGCTGGGCAACAAAGAGATGCTGCAGACTTGGACGTATGTGATGGATATCATATGGATGGCAAGGAATAAGAGGATTTTTGATTCGGCAGAGCTTGTGTCGGAGGACCTAATCAGAATGGTACAGCAGAGAGTGCTCGAGTTCACCAAAGGAACATCGATTGGGTTTAAGCAACCGCATACGGGGGGTGCAGCTATCTCTGGATGGATGAGGCCTATGGAGGGGTTTATCAAAATTAATTGCGATGCCGCCGTGGCTCCGAACAGTGGCTGCGGGATTGGATGTATAACAAGGGATGGGGTGGGAGAGCTGGTGTTTGCTGCTACAAGGAAGACCCAAGACTCGGACAACGTCGAGCGGGTGGAAGCTGAGAGCATCGTATGGGTGCTTGAGCTTGGGATGCAACAGGGGTTGTCAAGACTTAGGCTCGAGAGTGATAACCTGAGTGTGATGAAACAACTGCAGCAAGGGACGTTCCCGAGAGGGGAGATGGGACAGCAACTGAGAAAGATTCACAGACTGACGAGCCAGTTTGTGGAATGCCGATGGAGCCACATTCGAAGACAAGCTAACAAGGCAGCCGACTACTTAGCAAAAATCAGACCGGAAAACGTTATTTTTATTTCAGATGTTACATTGATTCCTCATGAACTCAATCTGTTAATTGCTGATGATGCTAAGTAAATGAAATGGAGGCTTTTGCTCAAATAATAATAATAATAATAATAATAAATGCAATAAATCTAAATTATTATATGGTAAATATATAAATTAAAATTTATCTTTTACTATTACATTTTTTTTAGAATGAGATCTAATTAATTCTCCCCGCTTTATGCAATGATAAAAGATGAATTCAAAACCCTAAGCTAGCAAAATTTGTATCCTTCTTTTCCGAAGAATCAATTAATCAAAGATAACCAAAAGCTAAATTCTGAATCAGATAGAGATCTTCCAAAGCTTCAATGAATCTGAGCAATCGAGTTGGGATTTGCAGGAGTTCTTTTTCGAATTGCAAATTTTTCATGCTGGTCGATTGATATTTAGCCCATCCACACTGGAGGTGTGCAAATGTGTATTTCTTAGACACTTTTGAGCTCCATTGTTGTTTTAGGTGTGTGCAGATGTACACATTTGAGCATGTGATGTGCAAATTTGAGCACACTATCTCCATGTGTATAAACTTTTTACAAAAAGCAAGATATTTCATCAATGGACCAAATTACTAAGAAGTGATGTGCATTTTTACACATCCTATACAAATATGGATATTTTAACCAAAACTATTGTAGATGGTCTTATACGCGCAATGGAAATGTTTTCGTAATACATCAACATGGGCATGATGGGCCATGAAAATGCCATTGATGGGCCATAATTCTACATTGGGTTTGCCTAATGATCTCACCTATTTTATTAACATCATCCTCTTCACCTTATTTGATGATTCAAAATAATTATTAATATAAATTATTCAACATTATATCTTCATTAGTTATAAACTTATCTCACCTATTTTATCAATACCATCCCAATATATGTATATATAAAGGAACTTTATACATGTTTATAACTACCTTTTATCTTAAGCAAAAGATCTATTTTTCCCAAATCACCCAAGTACTATATATATAAGAAACTAAAATTAATATATATTGAGTCTATTTTTTGGAAGCGAGATAAAAATTAAGAAGGATGCCAACGACTAGGCTTCCTTCCTGTCTAGAGCGTCCGAGCGGATGAGAATACGAAGTTCTGGATCGGCAGTCATGCTATCATCGACAGGGAAACTGTAGGTCAGACGCACAATCATATTAGCCACAACATTACACGTAGTCCCTGAAAATATGACGAATAGCAACATAAGATAGAGAATTTAAATCAATCATAGTATCCACCATCAAGAGCTCAATGTTTCAGGGACAAGACCAGTCACTTAGAAGAGCTTTGATGATAACCAAACAATCTCCTTCAATGAGAAGTTTTTGTAAACCCAGAGATTTAGCACTAGCAACACCCATACGAAGGCACATAGCCTCAGCGAAAACCGCCGAGCTATTATCGCAGGGACCAGCGCCAAAAGGAATAATGATGCCATTGTGGTCACGAATGGCGAACCCAAAGAAGCCAGTCTCTGAATAGCCATACGACCCATCGAAATTTAATTTACAAAAGCCTATAGGCGGCTTTATCCAAGTCTTAAGGCGCTTCTGATTTGTCCTGCAAAGATTGTGGTGACTTGTACGAGTCAATGGGGTAGCCCCAGTCAGCCTAGAAGTATTTTTTGGCGCATTTTCTGTAGTAGCAAATCAAGTAAGATGGGTAGACTGATAGAGAGCAGCAATGGCTTGAACTGCTGTGGTATTGATATGTTGGAAAACCAGCTAGTTTCTGAAAATCCATAGTGCCCACCAAGCGAAGGCAAGTTTATTCATATTTAAACACCCACATGCGGTAAAAATAGAGTGCAGAAGAGTATTATTCTTGGTGCTGGCGTCAACCGAAATAGCTGTTGGGAGATCAATCTCGAGATTTGAGAGCAAGGAGCGAGTAGTTGGGCATTTCATAAGAAGTTGGAAGGTAGACTCAACGGTACAACCACAGAAACTGCAACCCGAGAGTAGTTGGGCACCTTACGACCCTCGGCCAAGAGAGAGGACGCTTTCCACTTAGTTAGATGTTGCTTGGTTTTTAGAAAACGTCAACGAAAGTATCCCGGTTGACCTGGCCGTTAATGATAGGGCAGCCCAGATACTTTTCCAAGTTGTTTGACCGCGAAATGCCCAGATTAGTCGCGATTGTTTGGATGGTCGTAGCCAAGGTATTGAGTGAGACTTGGAAACTGGATTTATGTAAGTTAACTTTTTGTCCCGAAATTTGACAGAACAGATGAATTGTAGTAGACATTTGAATACAGGTTGATTGTTTTGCTTTCCCAAAAAGCATAATATCATCTGCGAAGGCAAGAAAGGGAACCTTAATACCCCCCGACCGATTGAAAACCCAAGGTCTTTGGATTCAACAGCCTGTACTTGCAGAGTTCTAGCTAAAACCTCAGACGTGAGGATGATAAAAAAAAATGGCCGGGGACAGAGGGTCACCCTAGCGTAATCCTCTAGAGTGGATCAACGGTGTAGACGGCTCGTCATTTATAAGTATTGAATAAGAAATAGTTTGAAAGCATTCCTTTATCCAGAGAATAAATTTTTGGTCAAAGCCAAATTTGGTCATGACAGAAAAAAGAAAGGGCCATTCGACCCTATTATAGACCTTCTCCATATATAGTTTTACCGCCATAAAACCCTCCTTAGCTTTAGAAATTCCAAATGAGTGAAAATTTCATGAGCGATTAAGATGTTGTCTTGAATCAATCTTTCTTTTGTGAAAGCGCTTTGAAGTGGATAAATAAGTTTATCAAAGACTTGGAGAGTTGGCTTGCTATAACCTTTGATATCAGCTTATAAATTGTAGAGCACAAGCTAATCGGTCTAAAATGGTTGACCGTTTTGGGTTGTTTCTTTATCAACGTGAATATATATTGAGTCTATAATTTATCCGATGTATCACCTTTTGTTACGAGGCTTTTTTACGAGGCTCCAACTATGTAAATCTTTTTTAATCATAATAAAGTCCTTATAATAAAAATAGTAATAATAATAATAATAAATGATCAAACCAAATCAAATCTCACAATTTTGCTAAAAAGAAAAATAACTGAAAAATGAATTGAAAGATGGAAAATCGCAACGGTAGGCGTGAATATTTATCAGCCGACGAACGACTTGATAGGAATGAATTAGTAGTTATTTGTTAGGTTAACCTCTCAATTCACAATCGACCTTCTGAGCCCTAACCGCCGACCGGCCGGAGCAATCAATTACGACGTTCTCGCAGGTCGCATCCATCCATAGTTCCCCCAAACGCCCTCCTCTCAATTTGACATCGACGATCCCCTCTCCGGCCGCCAAGTCAGCCCTAACCTCCTCAACAAACTCCCGACTGAGGAACGACCGTCCGTGGGGAGTGATCCAGGGCACCAAGCCAAACGCCTCCACGTGGACCACCTCCTCGCTGCCCGCGGTCAGGTTGAAAACGCCGGGCAGGTCGCCGTCAGCTATCGCGAACATGTGCTTCTCAACCGACAAACTGAAGCCTGTCAGGTTGAGGGGGGCCCGTCGGGGTCCGGGTTGCCGGCCCGGATGCCGACTCCGATGATGCTGAAGACGCGGCCCCCGTCGGGGGTGACGTTGTAGTATCTGACCGCCGTTGACTCGACGGCGACGGTCAGATACTTGACGGGGCTTGACTGCTCAGACTTTGCCGCCAGCAGGAAGAGCCAGAGAAACGGGGCTGCTAATCCGATTAAAACGACTGTGGCTATGCAAGCATCCCAGGGCCCGGGCTCTCTCTTGGTCGTGAGTGGTTCTGTAGTCGATCGTAGACATTTTAAACGACGTCGTTTACGGGATTGATCGATTGATCGGTCGACGCCAGTGGATGTCGTATACGAGTGTTTAAATAGCCGGCTTCTATCTAACTCTATTTAAATGATTGTTTTCATATTGCATATCACGCTATTGTGATCACCAAATAATCAAATATATAGTGATTGAGAGATTGCAAGGTAGAATCCAAATAATCGGATATGCACTTAATTGGATTTTCTTGGTTAATTAATTAAGTTAGATTTGCTTAGTTAATTGGATTTGCTAATTTTATCGAAACATCATCGAATAATATATAAATGAGATCCAATGTTTTTTGGATGGTAGAGATGACGGTGTAACAAACTTAATATATATTACGAGGCTAATTTCGAGAGTAAGTTTGATTCTAAATAGTTATGATTTTTTTGGGGCTAACAATGTAGCTAAATAGCCTCAAAATATGTATTCGAGAGTATATTTGTAGGGTAATTATTTCTTATTTTCATATAATTAAGTTACATGGTATGAAAGCAAAAAAATCTAGTCATAATATGTAAATATTAACATTGAATATGTTGTCCTTGAGTTCATAATTTCTAGGTTAAACTATTATGATTACTCTCATCTACACAAACCCTTCCCCGCGTTGCTCTGTGTTGTTCAATACACAATCCCCCCACCAGTAGACAAATCACAAGGAAATTCATCCTCATCATCTTCTTGCATTGCTAGAATTGCATTTCGTGCCACCATATATAGCTGTCTTCCTACTTTATTTTGCACCAGTTGCTGCATTACCAAAGTGCAGGTATTTGTTTGTTGACATAATAGGGTTTACTCACTGATTTCCCTTGAATGGAACTGTATTTCTTTTAATCCTTGCAGACTTGATGGTATTCAACCGCGCGCGTTTCCTAGCTTGCAACACACCAAAGTTGCACAGATTTTTGCTTGGGCATCTCGAATTATCGTGTTTAGTGATCGAATCCATATGCCTCGTTGCCCCTCGTGTTTAGTCATCCTCTACAGCTTATACCCTTTTCTGACCAAATTCAAGTTATAATCTGCTTAAGCGTTGTAGGCACATATTCTCGACGATAGCATTGTATCACTGCAGGTGATTGACTGATCGATTTGAATCATCCAATAATACTATCTATTAGTACGTACCAATCCTAACTCGCTCTAGCTACCAACAATAGCAACCACGCATGATGGGCATAGTCGGACAGATGTAATATACTATATAGGATCATGTTGACTGTAATTCTATAAATCAATTAAAGCATTTAACTTATTTGATCTGACTAATTACAATACTGTACATTTGAAAATCGGGATTCATTCAATTTGATATTGGTGATGTTTGAATTTAGTTTGGAACTAGTTGTGTTTGAATGAGGATGAATTAGGGATATTCGATTTTTTTTTCTTGGGGCAAATCGATCCAACCAAATCAAATCTCACAATTTTGGTAAAAAGAAAAATAATTGAAAACTGAATTGAAAGATCGATGGAAAATCATATCACAACGGTTCGCGAGAATATTTATCAACCGACTTGAAAGGAATTAGTAATCCTGACCTAACAATCGACAATCGACCTTCTGAGCCCTAACCGCCGACCGGCCGGAGCAATCAATCACCACGCCCTCGCAGATCCCAACCAGCCATATATCTTTCCCCAAACGCCCTCTCAGTTCAACATCGACGATCCCCTCTCCGGCCGCCAAGTCAGCCCTAACCTCCTCAACAAGCTCGGCATCGAGGTCCTAGAGTCCATGGCGATCGGACACGGGCACCAGGCCAAATGCCTCCCCGTGGACCAGCTCCTCGCTGCCCGCGGTTAGGTTGAAGACTTGTTGAAATATGATTCAAACGTTATTTTAGGAAGAAATAATTTAGACAATCTATTATTAATGTGTAACAATTCAATTAAGCAAATCTATTATTAATGTGTAGATATTAATAGCCTAAGATTTCTCTATTTAAGTGATGTATTTGTTTCATTGTAAATTAAGAAGAAGAAAAGCAGTAATCTTCCTGTACAAACATTTCATTGTTCTTCATCTTCTTCCTCTGACAAATCCAACAAATTGGTATCAGAGCAAACACATTTTTCCGGGTTTATATCCAGGGAATTGAGAGAAAAAAAAGTGAGAGATTATACACAAGGGAAACACGAGTTGAGAAAACATTAATTGTTCAAAATGCAGAACAATGGATCAGGAAATGTTGGTACTCCTCAACTGCCAATTTTTAAAGGAGTAAATTATCATTTTTGGAGCTTGAAAAATGTCAACATTATTCAAGTCTCAAGAATTGTGGGAATTGGTAGAAAAGGGCTTTGAAGATAACCAACCGGAAGAGCCTGATCAACAACTCAAAGAAAAGAGGAAGAAGGATTCGAAGGCCTTATTCATGATCCAATCAGCCCTAGATGATGAGATATTTCCTCGAATTGCAGCCGCAACCACATCTCATGAAGCTTGGGAAATTCTCAAGCAGGAGTACATGGGTGATAGGAAGGTAATCACCGTTAAGTTACAATCCTTGCGTCGTGAGTTTGAAACTCTAAATATGCAAGAGAAGGAATCTGTGCAAGTTTTCTTGTCAAGAGTTTCCGCAATTGTTAATCACATGAAGTCTTATGGTGAGAATTTAAGTTGTGAGACTGTTGTTAGCAAGGTTTTGAGAAGCTTAACTAAGAAATTTGATCACGTGGTTGCTGCAATTGAGGAATCGAAGGATCTGTCTACTTATAAGTTTGAAGAATTGACGAGTTCTTTGCAAGCTCATGAAGATAGGCTTAACAAGTCTAGTGAGCAGAAAGAAGAAAAGGCTTTTCAGGCTAAGGAAAAGTCTTCCAACAAAGGCAGATCAGACAATTCAGGAAATAGAGGAAGAGGTAGAGGCGGCTTTCAAGGCCGAGGACGTGGTGGTGGTCGAGGCAGAGGCCAATTTGGTAATACAGGGAGAAGTCAATATGGAGAATCGAGTCGAAGCCAATATGGTGACTCAAATAGAGGACAGAATGGTGATTCTCGATAATACCGGAGCAACATCCAATGTTACTATTGCAAGAAGTATGGCCATAAGGAGACGCAGTGCTGGAGCAAGCCAGAGAGTGAGCAAAAGTCAGCAAACTATTCCGAGAATGTTGAACATGAAAGCAGATTGTTTATGGCTCTCTCTTCTATTAGTGATGACACGAACGGGATGTGGTATCTCGATAGTGGTTGCTCCAATCACATGGCCAGCTCTAGATCCTTGTTCAAGGAACTAGATGAGTCGCAAAGGGGCAAAGTTCGCCTTGGCGATGACAAGATGCTTCAATCCGAAGGTAGAGGTACAATTGCTATCAAAACTGTGCGAGGTGATATTAAATTGCTTCACGGTGTGCAATTTGTGCCTGGTTTGGCTCACAATTTGTTAAGTGTTGGGCAGTTACAAAGTACTGGCTATTCACTTATGTTCGAAGATGACTCATGTGTCATTAAGGAAAAGAGGTATGGTCAAACTATTGTGGTAGTTCCTATGACAGGAAATAGAATGTTTCCTTTAAACTTATCTTCCAAGATGAGTAGGGCTTTGATAGTTAGAGGAGATGATGATGCAAAGTTGTGGCATCTGCGTTATGGTCACCTGAATGTGCATAGTCTGAAGCTGCTGAACACAAAAGAGATGGTGCAAGGCTTGCCAAAAATTGGTGAGCTTGAGTTGTGTGAAGGATGCCTATTTGGAAAGCAGTCCAAGGGTCCATTTCCAAGTGGAAGAGCTTGGAGAGCAAGTGAATGTCTTGAGCTTCTGCATGCAGACCTATGTGGTCCAATGCAAACTGAATCACTTGGAGGGAGTAAGTACTTTCTACTCATTACATATTATTACAGTAGAATGAGTTGGGTGTATTTCTTGAAGGCTAAATCTGAAGCCTTTGAGAATTTTAAGAAATTCAAAGCTATGGTAGAGAAGCAATCCGGCAACTTTGTGAAAGCCTTGAGAACAGATCGAGGTGGTGAGTTTCTTTCACATGAATTCTCTTCATTTTGTGAAGAACAGGGAATAAGAAGGGAGTTAACAGCACCGTATACTCCAGAGCAAAATGGAGTCTCGGAGAGAAAGAATAGAACAGTTGTAGAGATGGCAAGAAGCATGCTTAAAGCAAGAGGGATGCCGAATCAGTTCTGGTGTGAAGTAGTGGCTACAGCTGTATACATCCTCAACATTTCTCCAACAAAAGCTGTCATGGATATGACTCCACTAGAAGCTTGGAGAGGAAATAAGCCATCAGTAAGTCACTTGAGAGTGTTTGGTTGTATAGCTTATGCTTTGGTTAATTTAAGAACTAAACTTGATGATAAGTCTGAGAAGTGTATATTTATTGGCTATGCGGTTCAATCCAAAGCATATTGGCTATATAATCCTCTTAGTGGAAAGATTATTATCAGCAGAAATGTGGTATTTAATGAAGATGCAGAATGGATCTAGGAAGAAAAAGAAATTGGCACAAACAATCAGAGAATCATTACTCTTGATGTTTCGGTGGGGGAGCCAACTGTGACAGACAACAACGAGCAAGTTCAGAGTTCTCCATCAATACCATCAAGTCATTACAACTCATCAAGCCAAAGCTCATCTCCTTCAAGCTCTTCAAGTGAATCACCACCAAGAAGGTTCAGATCTC
The DNA here is from genome assembly GCA_037127255.1 of Persicaria tinctoria. Classification (NCBI taxonomy): domain Eukaryota; kingdom Viridiplantae; phylum Streptophyta; class Magnoliopsida; order Caryophyllales; family Polygonaceae; genus Persicaria; species Persicaria tinctoria. Next base: position 2,607,140 of record JBANSL010000014.1, read on the forward strand.
TAGCAGATATTTATGAGAATTGTGGATTTGCTTTGATTGCTACAGACCCAACATGCTTCGATGAGGCAAATGATAAAGGTGAGTGGAAAGCTGCAATGGAGGAAGAGATGAGGTCTATTCAGAAGAATGAGACTTGGAAGTTGATAGATCTTCCTCTAGGGAAGAATGTGATTGGCTTGAAATGGGTATTCAGAACGAAGTACAACAGAGATGGAAGCATTCAGAAATATAAGGCACGATTGGTGGCTAAAGGGTATGCTCAACAAGAAGGGATAGATTTTGAAGAGACATTCTCACCGGTGGCAAGATTTGAAACTGTGAGAGTTGTGCTTGCACTAGCTGCTCAATGGAAATTGCCAGTGTTTCAACTTGATGTCAAGTCAGCGTTTCTCAATGGAGAACTGCAAGAGGAAGTATTTGTTGAGCAACCTGAAGGCTTTGTCAAAAATGGAGAAGAGAGCAAAGTGTACAAGTTGCAGAAGGCTCTCTACGGTTTGAAACAGGCTCCTCGAGCATGGTATATCAAGATAGATGCATTCTTTCTTCAAAATGAGTTTGAAGGAAGTGAGAATGAGCCAACACTATATATTAAAAGGAAAGGTATGCAAGGGTTTATTGTAGTATGTTTGTATGTTGATGACATTATATACTTCAGCTCTTCACAAACACTACTAGATGAATTCAAGTTCTTCATGATGAAGGAATTTGATATGACAGACTTGGGAATTCTACAATATTTCCTGGGTTTGGAAGTAAAGCAGAGAAAGAGTGGCATCTTTGTATGTCAGGAAAAATATGCAAAAGATTTGTTGAAGAAGTTTCACATGGAAAGTTGTGAGGTGGCAAAAACTCCAATGAATACCAACGAGAAGCTACAGAGAGAAGATGGAACAAAAAAAGCTGATGAGAAGATGTTCAGAAGCTTGGTAGGAGGCTTGAACTACCTCATGCACACAAGACCGGACATTGCTTATTGTGTGAGTGTGGTGTCAAGATACATGCATAGCCCAACCAAGCAACACCTTGGAGCTGCCAAGAGAATACTCAGATATGTAGCAGGAACAGTCAAGCATGGAATCTGGTACGAAAGAGTCAAAGATTTCAAACTGAAGGGTCATACTGATAGTGACTGGGCATGATGCATTGGCGACAGGAAAAGCACCTTTGGCTCAGTCTTTTGTCTTGGCTCAGGAGCAATCACCTGGAGCTCAAAGAAGCAGGATACAGTGGCATTATCTTCTTCTGAAGCAGAGTTTGTTGCGGCAGGATCAGCTGCAAGACAAGCATTATGGCTGAAGAAGTTGCTGAAAGATTTGGGTTGCGCACAAGATGAACCTACTGAATTATGGTGTGACAACAAGTCAACAATTGCAATGACCAAGAATCCAGCATTTCATGCCAGAACCAAACACATTGAAGTGCAACATCATTTCATTAGAGAGTTGGTTTCTAAGGAGAAAATTGTTCTAAAGTTTTGCGGAACAAATGATCAAGATGCAGATTTGTTCACCAAAGCACTGAGTTCAGCAAAGCATCAATTCTTTTTAGAGAAGATTGGAATGAGAGAGTTTGAATCAAGGGGAGGTGTTGAAATATGATTCAAACGTTATTTTAGGAAGAAATAATTTAGACAATCTATTATTAATGTGTAACAATTCAATTAAGCAAATCTATTATTAATGTGTAGATATTAATAGCCTAAGATTTCTCTATTTAAGTGATGTATTTGTTTCATTGTAAATTAAGAAGAAGAAAAGCAGTAATCTTCCTGTACAAACATTTCATTGTTCTTCATCTTCTTCCTCTGACAAATCCAACAAGACTCCGGGCAGGCGGCCGTCGGCGAGGATCGTGCTGCCTTTGCCCTTCCTCACAAACAATGTGAACCTTGTCAGGTTGAGGGGGGGCCGTCGGGGCCCGGGTTGCCGGCCCGGATGCCGACTCTGATGTTGCTGTCGACGCGGCCGTCGGAGGTGACGTTGTAGTATCTGACCGCCGTTGACTCCATGGCGAGGGTCAAATACTTGACGGGTCTGGACCGCTCAGACGTCAACGTCCACAGTAAGGGCACGAGAAGCATGGCTAATAATCCGAGTGAAATGACTGTGGTTATGCAACCAGCCCAGGGCCCGGGCTCGGGCTCGCTCTTGGTCGTGAGTGGTTCTGTAGTCGTAGACATTTGAAACGACGTCGTTTACGGGATTGATTGATTGATTGATTGAATGATCGACGCCGGTGGATGTCGTATACGAGTGTTTAAATAGCCGGCTTCTATCATATCTTACTATCGCCCTAAATTAAAATATTAAAATTTCAAACCCGATGTTATCAAATCTTCCGATCCAATTTACCCTAGACTTTTTTCTCGGGATCGATATATAAAAAAAATTATGAGTGTTTTACCCCAAAAAAGGATTTTTCTTAAATATAAGGAGCACTAATTTATATAATACTCCGTACAGTTTTTTTTGATAAAATATTATTTTTAAATTAAATAAAAACAATTTAATTAAATATATAACGTATCCTCTAGCCTTTTGAACATTCCTATGGTTATTCTCTATATATATACGGGCGTCTATTCATTGTTAATTATTCAACACCTAAGGATGGTCAAATTTGGACTAAGCTTAACAGTAACCAAATTAAGAAAAAAAACCCTAAAAGCTCTCATCGAGAGCGTATGCCGCCGCCTCGGCCTCCAAATGGCGGTTTCCACCAAATCTTGCCCAGTAGCTTTCTTTGCCCTCGTCCACCGGTTTCCACCTAACGCCGCTACCTGCCATGGTTGTCCATCACCAATCCTTGGTTCCGCCTTCGTCCTCGGCTCACCTTCGCCCCTACCAGCCTCTCCTGGTTGTCCATCACCAATCCTTGTTCAGCCGCCCTCAAACCGGATCCCGCCACCACCGTCCGTCTTCCTTGTTCCAGGTCACCACCGCCTGCCGGTCTTGTCTCTCAAAGACCTCCTGCCGGTTCTGTAGCCTGCCTTGGTTGCCTCCACCGCCTTCGCGCCCGGATTTCCACCGCCACCACCGCACGAGACAGTGGGGGCCTCGGTACCGCCCCACTGTCTTCCAAACTCCCAAAAAACCCAACCCACAAACCCTAGGCTCACCCGCCGCCGCCGTCTCCGGTTTCCTCCCCGTCAGCCTGAGCGGCCACCCTCTCTTCAGCTTTTGAGAATTATTGGATTGCTATCCAGTAAAACCATCAAAATTAAATGCCCTCTTTCCAACCCTAACCGACTGACCGGCTCCGCGCCTCGTCTTGCCCATTCCGGCGGCCCATCCTCGACTGGCCCCGCCTCATCAGCACCGCCGTACCCAAGTCTCCGTCTTCGCCAACATCGGCTCTGCGGCCCTGTTCTGTGGTCGATGTGCGACCTCTTTCAAGACCAAGATCCTGAGACTCCGGCCTCGCGATCCATGCCTTCGCACTCCTCTACAACCCTTGAGCACATCTGCTCCACTGACCCCTCCTAGATCCACAAAATTGAAAAACCCAAACTTGATTTTATCCCTCTCCTTACAAATACAACAACCCCAGAACCACAAATTCAAAAAACCAAAACATAATCGTAACTGGTGCTTAGCCGCCTTCGGAAAATATCTCAAGACACTAGGGTTTTTTTTGCGTTGTTTTAGTTTTTTTATTGTATATTTATTTTCGTTTGTTCGCCGACCCTCTACGGAGGGTCAAACAAGTCATCTTCGGATGACTTCAGGATCGCTTGTCGATCCACTTCTTGCCCATGGTAAAAAAAAAATAAAAAATAAAAAATTATTCAACACCTAATCTAAGTTTAAACGATTGTTTTCATACGACATACCAGTACTCACCAAATAATCAAATATGATTTGTGAAATAACTTAATTGATTAAGAATATAAAATACCTATATTAAAAGATAAGACTTTCTCTTTTACAACCAGGCTACTTTAGTGACTAACAAGTCATTTCAATAGTTTAGACAATGAATTCATATACCTTAATGCATACAACCTTTATAATATATATCATATACCTTAATGCATACAACCTTTATAATTAATATATATATATATATATATATGCGAAATTTAGGTTAAACCTAAAACCCACTACACTTTCATACCAACATACCGATCAACTCGTAATTGAGTCAAGTGGTGCACAAATAAATTCAATAATTCATGAAATTTGCATAACCGACTTGAAACTAATCGACAACAATTTGATGGTAAATTGTAGAAATCTAAACATGCTCTGATATCAATGGTAACATTTCTATTTAATTTCGATCATAAAATCAATCAAAACATAGTATATATTTCATACAATTCAAACACTCGTTCTATGACGAAGAGAAACCATGATCCATTTGCGTCTTCGCAACTGAATAAGGGAATCGTTGATCGATTTCTCACCCCTGAGTCTTTTACCATCCGTAACCGCTCTCTTATATATTTCTGCTCAGTAACCGTTCACTCATTCATTTTCCCTATTAATTATCTATTCACGGTTTTGATATATTTAACCGGAAAAAAATAATATACAAAATTAATCCTATACACATAAGCCAAATAAAATGTAACATATAAATTTTATTTATTTTATGATTGTTAATTAAAAGTTATTCATAAATAAAAGTTATTAAAGAAACTAGATACGATGCAGGCAATATAACTTTGCAATATATATAAATTTGTTCCAACGTAACCAAGGCATTGTTTGGTTACACTTTTACATCCCAGGAAGTATATATTCTTAGGAATTGGTTTTAAATATACGTGTTTGGTGCAATTTTTTTAAACTAAAAAACACAGGAATTAGATTTCCAAGGAATTGGAATTCCTACAAAATGGAGGAATTCAATCGGTAAGATCAACTTCCCCTTTTCTTCCCCAAATCTTTTATTTATTTTATTCTTTTCATAAAGAAAATCTCTAATTTGTCCATATTAATATGATGAATTTATTTATATATAAATATTATAAAAGTAATTTAAAGCCAATTGTTGTTAAATATCCTTGTTCAACCAAACAAAATGCAGTAATTGAGTTAATGGGAATTTATTTGCAAACAAACATTTTTTCATACTTTCCGAAAAGTAGAATTCATCGAAATTTTATTTCCCTTGAAATAGGAATTAAAATTCCTACATTTAACCAAGGAGCCCCAAATCAAATCTCACATTTTTGCTAAAAAGAAAAATAAATGAAAAATAGAAAATCACAATAACCATCGACCTATCAATTGACAATCGACCTTCTGAGCCCTAGTCGCCGACCGGCCGGAGCAATCAATCACGACGTCCTCGCAGGTCGCAAACATCCATATTCGTTTCCCCAAACACCCGATCAATTTGACTTTGACGATCCCCTCTCCGGCCGCCAAGTCAGCCCTAATCTCCTCAACAACCTCGGCATCGAGGGGCATCACTCCATAGCGACTGGGCACGGACACCAAGCCGAACGCCTCCCCGTGGACCAGCACCTCGCTGCCCGCGGTCAGGTTCAAGACGCCGGGCAGGTGGCTGTCGGCGAGGGTCGTGTGTTTGCCCTTCATCACATACAATCCGAGGCTTGTCAGTTTGAGGGGGGGCGCGTCGGGGTCCGGGTTGCCGGCCCGGATGCCGACTCCGATGATGCTGACGACGCGGTCGTCGGGGGTGACGTTGTAGTATCTGACCGTCGTTGACTCCACAGCGACGGTCAGATACTTGACGGGGACGGGCCGCACCCGCTTTACCTCGAAGAACACGGAAACCGCCACAGCTGCAGAAATGATGCAAACGACTATTATAAATATGCAACAACCCTCGTCCTCGCTGGTGGTCATGGATGGTTCAGTAGTCGTAGACATTTGAAACGACGTCGTTTACGGGATCGGTCGATCGACACTGGTGGAAGCAAATCAGGTTAGCAAATTGCAATAGATGTAACGTCGTATACGAGTGCTTAAATAGCCGTCTTCTATCTACTCTCCCCCTAAATTAAAATATTTAAAATACTGTATTTTTTTTCAAACTAATCCATCACACTTTTTTCAAAGGGTTTTGCTATTCATCGCCCCGAGGGCGACGAACAAGGTCCTAATATAGAAATATAGAAATTAGTTTTATAACAATTAAAAATTATTTTACTCAATTACACACCAAATCCCCACCAAATCTTTAAATAATCAAATATACCTAAATCAAAAAAAACTTCCTTAAAACTTTAGCAGATCATCCGTTTCTTTAGTTCACTGACCTCTATCATCTTCTATAATTTGTGTCCATTTGACCTCCACTGTGTATTCAACACTCCTATTCGTCAATCGCTCTCTGCCTCGTATCTTGCTCTCTGTCTTTTCGCCAATCAATCTATGCTTCCGATCTCGCTCTCTGCCTTTTCCTTCCAACCTATTGGGGTTAGTTGTTGAGGTTATGCAACTTGGTTGCTTAGTAGTTATAACTGCCTACCGTGTGCAATAAGCTGAGGAAAAGTGGTGTATAAATAGGCCCCTTTTGTTTGTAATTCACACTCAATATACAATTCAATCAAATACAACACACATTTTTGTTCTCTTCCCTCTGCTGTTACATGGTATCAGTCTAGGTTCTTCAATGGCGGATGAAGTTGTTCATCCAGCTGTTGTCGCTTCGCTTGATCCGAATGATGAACTCTACCTCCATCATTCCGATCATCCGAACTACATTTTGTCCACTGGCCTTCTCAATGATCGAAATTATGTTTCCTGGCGTCGATCTGTTGAAGTATCTCTATACGCGAAGAACAAATTCGGCTTCGTTACAGGCGCCTCTGCTCGTCCTCCAGCTACTTCGCCTCTCCTCAATCAGTGGGAGAGATGCAATAACATGGTGATTGCCTGGCTTTTGCACTCAGTCGAGAAAGACATCGCCGAATCTATTTTGCACTTCCGCACATCTGCTCTTATCTGGAAAAATCTTGCAACTCGCTTTTCTCGATCCAATCGAACTCGTGTTTTCCAGATCCAGCGTGAGATCTTTTCGATCTCTCAAGGATCTATGTCGATCTCGTCTTATTTTACCAAATTGAAGAAGCTATGGGACGAATACACTTTATCTGTTTAAGCTCGGTTGTCTGATTCTGCTTCTATTACAGTTCTACAGCAATTGCTTGATGATCAGCAAGTCATCCAGTTCCTCGTCGGTCTCAACGAGACGTATTGTTCAACTCGTGCTCAGATCCTTTTGATGCAGCCTCCTCCTTCGTTAAACGAGGTGTATCAGCTGGTTTTACAGGATGAGGAACAGCGTGAGCTCGGATCCAAATCTGCACCTACTTCTGAAGTTTCTACTGCTCTTGCTTCTCAACGAGCTCCTGATTCCACTAAACCAGCTGCTGGCAGAGGTCAAACTTCCTCATCTCGTGGTCGTGGATCTTCACCTGGTGCTGGAAGAGGACAAACTGCTGCTGGTCGTGGAACTCTTTTTTGTGATCACTGCAAGATAGGTGGTTATGTCATGGACACCTGTTGGAAACTCCATGGCCACACTATTTTATGTGAATTCTGTAAACTTGGAGGTCATACAGTGGACAAGTGCTGGAAGAAGCACGGATATCCTCCTGGCAAAGGCCCTACTGCTGCTACAACTGCTGATTCTTCTCATTCCTTGACGTCTGAGCAGTACAATCAGTTGCTATCATTGCTACGAAAGCCTAATGTTCCATCCTCTGACACTGCGGCATTCCTGGCAGGTACAAACTTCAGTTTCCTTACTTCTAGTTCAAATCCAACTTGGATCATCGACAGTGGTGCCACTGACCACATCACTCCCAACCATAACCTTTTCTCTTCTTTGATTGCTTTGTCTAAACCTATCTCTATCACTATGCCTAATGGCAAAACTGCTGCAGTATCTCATTCTGGCACCATATGTCTTTCTCCTACTCTCACCATCTCTAATGTCCTTCTTGTTCCAGATTTCTGTTTCAACCTTTTATCTGTGAAGAAGCTTATTACAGACACTCATGCTAATGTCCTTTTCACTGATCATTTTTGTTTCCTTCAGGCCCCTTCGATGAAGATTCCCCTTGTAATTGGCAGTGAGGTTAAAGGTCTTTATGTTGCAAACGTTTCTTTTAGTAAGCCTGGATCTAGCTCTACTGTTATGACTAGTGTTCCTTTCAATAAATTTGCTTGTTCTATCACACTTTCTTCACATTTACTTGAATTGTGGCATTGCCGTTTGGGACATGTTCCTTTTTCTCAATTAAAGCATCTCAGTGTTATTGATTGCAATGTTAAACCAACACATTTATGCAAAATCTGTCCACAGGCCAAACAGCACAGGAATTCCTTTCCTGTGTCCACTACACGAGCCTCTGCTCCCTTTGAGCTCATACACATAGATACTTGGGGTCCATTTCATACCCCAACACATGATGGTCATAAATACTTTCTTACATTGGTTGATGATCATACCAGGTCCACTTGGACTTTTCTTATGCCAACCAAAAGCAGTGCCTTACCCATTCTTCATACCTTTCAGGAGTTGGTTGTTACCCAATTTCACACAAAGATTAAAGTCATTCGTTCTGACAATGCTGCTGAGTTTTGTGGCTCAAGTGCTTTATAATTTTTTTCTTCCAAAGGAATCATCCACCAAACCAGTTGCCCTTACACTCCACAACAGAATGGTGTTGTGGAAAGGAAGCACAGGCATCTCTTGGAGGTGGCTCGTGCCCTTCATTTTCAATCCAACTTACCTTTGCCATATTGGGGAGATTGCATACTTACAGCCACTTACCTTAACAATAGAACTCCATTACCATCCTTAAATTTTCAATCTCCCTACTTCCTTCTCTTCCACAAAGAACCTGATTACCATCTTCTCAGGGCATTTGGCTGCCTTTGTTTTGTTTCTACATTTCCTCATACCACTGATAAATTCTCTCCTCGTTCTAAAATTTGTGTTTTCATTGGATATTCCTTTGGTAAAAAAAGGTTATAAAGCACTTGATCTCAGTACAAAGCAAATCCATCACACCAGAGACATTGTTTTCCATGAATCCCACTTCCCTTTACACCATACACCTCCTTCCTGTGATGCTTTATTACCTACTGTCTCTGATGCTGATTTTGACCTCATTTTCACACCCATCCATTCTCCAACTCCTACTCTCATTTTACCTGATGATCCCCTAGAGGCTCCTCCAAACAATCCTCCACCTGTTCCTCCTCCAGACAATCCTCCAGCCTATCTAAAAGATTTTGTTTGCAACTTTGGTCCTACCTCTACTGCCTTGATCAATGTGGTTTCTTTTTCTGCTTCTCATTTTGCTTTACTTACCCATCTTTCTTCTTACACTGAGCCAACCTCTTACAAACAAGCCTCCATTGATCCAAATTGGATTTCTGCTAGGACTAAGGAAATTGATGCTTTGACTGCTAATGCCACTTGGGACATTGTCCCATTACCACATGGTAAAACTCCCATTGGATGTCGATGGGTGTTTAAGGTAAAGCTTAAATCTAATGGCAGCTTGGAGAGGTATAAGGCTCGGTTAGTGGCCAAAGGTTTTACACAGAAAGAGGGCATTGATTTTCTTGAAACCTTTTCTCATGTGGTCAAAATGACCACTATTAGAGCCCTCATTGCTGTTGTTGCATCAAAGAAATGGCCTATTTTCCAGTTGGATGTTAACAATGCTTTCCTTCATGGAGATCTTCATGAAGAGGTTTATATGTTAATGCCTGAGGGGGTTCCCTATCCCAATCACAGTGTCTGCAGGCTCAAGAAAAGTTTATATGGCCTCAAGCAAGCCTCTAGGCAGTGGTTTCACAAGCTGACTACCACTCTTCAGTCTCTCAAGTATGTTCAGTCCAAAAATGATTATTCAGTCTTCATCAAGCATTGTGCATCCCAGATCACCATTCTTGCTGTCTACGTTGATGACATCTTGATTACTGGCTATTGTACTTCTGAAATTACCTTCCTCAAGGGCTTTCTTCATACCACCTTTAGCATCAAGGATCTTGGTCACCTTAACTATTTTCTGGGAATGGAAATCACTTCCTTGCCAGATGGTTATGCAGTTACTCAATCTAAGTTTACCAGAGAACTCCTTCTAGATTCTAGCATTGCATCTGATGCTAAGCCAGCAGTTACACCACTACCTTTACACCTCAAGCTTAATGATCTAGATGGTCATCTCTTGGTAGATCCTACTCGTTACCGAGCACTTGTTGGCAAGCTCAACTTCTTGACCAATACACGCCCTGACCTTTGCTATGCAGTTCAGACACTTAGTCAGTTCATGCAAAAGCCTCGATCTCCTTATCTTGATGCTTTGTTGCACACTTTGCGGTATGTTCAGGGCACTGCTGGTCAAGGCATCTTACTCAATGGTTGATCTTCTCCTGTCCTCAAAGCGTTCTCCAATTCAGATTGGGCTGCTTGCCCTGTCACTAGGAGGTCTGTCACAGGCTATATCGTCTTCCTTGGCACTTCCCCCGTCAGTTGGAAGTCGAAGAAACAATCAGTAGTTTCTCGTAGCTCCTCCGAAGCTGAGTATAGAGCCATGGCCAATGCTACTACAGAGATCACTTGGTTAGTCCGTCTCCTCCAAGATTTTGGTGTTGCCCCAATAAAGCCAGTCACCTTGTTTTGTGATAATCGCTCCGCCCTTCAAATTGCCACCAATCCTGTTTTCCATGAGCGTACGAAGCACATTGAGGTGGATTGCCATTTCACTCGTGACAAAGTCATGGAAGGTTTACTTAGTCTGTCATTTGTCACGTCTACAGAGCAATTGGCTGATGTTTTGACAAAGGTTTTACCGTCTCCACGGCAGCAATACATCCTTTCCAAGCTGGGGATTTATCATCCACCGGCTTGAGGGGGGCTATTGGGGTTAGTTGTTGAGGTTATGCAACTTGGTTGCTTAGTAGTTATAACTGCCTACCGTGTGCAATAAGCTGAGGAAAAGTGGTGTATAAATAGGCCCCTTTTGTTTGTAATTCACACTCAATATACAATTCAATCAAATACAACACACATTTTTGCTCTCTTCCCTCTGCTGTTACACAACCGTGCACATCGGAATCCTTAATTACAACGTCGATTGATTTCCTTCCGGTCTCTCTCTCTCAACCTCTTCGTCATTGATACTTAGGTCAAATAATTTGACTTTACACACTAACTTGTTCTAAATCAATCAAGTAAGAAGAATGAGTTTCAACGTAGTAACTGAAGTCTAATTAATTAACTGATGAAAGTGCTTGATCGATGGTGAAGCAGGGTTAACCGATAAAATTGCTTGATGGACGATGGGTTGTTTAATCGACCTAGAAGATTTTTTTCTTCTGATCTAAAAAAAAGAAGAAGATTTTTTTCTTTATTTAAAAAAATTGACCAAAATCATTCAGATTTTTTAAACAAAATTTAAAGAATTTTATTTTATTGAGTACCAATTGGTTATTTAAAGATTTGGTGGAGATTTGGTGTATAATTGGGTAGAGTAAGTTTTAATTTTTTAAAACTAATTTCTATATTAGGATGTTATTCATCGCCTCGGGGCGACGAATAGCAAAACCCTTTTTCAAAAATTAAAAATACGACCGTTTAAATTGAACCATAACAGCAAAAATGTTATGGCTCAATTTTTTTTTAAATAGAAAAAAAAAAGATTTTTTTAATCGATGAAAAAATAATAAGTTCGAAAAAAGTTATGATTTAGTTTTTTTTTAAATTAAATTTTAGAAGAAAGAAAACTTTTTTTAGAAAAATATAATTTAGATTTAGTGCATTTATGATTATACAAGTTTAGTACTCGCACTTTTGTGCGTTTTTTTTGTAAATTAATACATTTAATATTAAAAAAATGTATAAAAAAAGTTTTGTGGATTTGTTTTAATTCTTATCAATTAATAACTAACAAAATCTTATCAATTAATAACAAACTAATCATATATATATTAATCTAATCTAATTAACAAATCCTATATTTCACCAAAAAATAAATTAACATTTTTTATCAATTAATAACAAACAAATAAATTAACATTTCTTCTAAAATTTAATTTAAAAAAAAACTAAATCATAACTTTTTTCGAACTTATTATTTTTTTAATCGATGAAAAAATAATAAGTTCGAAAAAAGTTATGATTTAGTTTTTTTTTAAATTAAATTTTAGAAGAAAGAAAACTTTTTTTAGAAAAATATAATTTAGATTTAGTGCATTTATGATTATACAAGTTTAGTACTCGCACTTTTGTGCGTTTTTTTTGTAAATTAATACATTTAATATTAAAAAAATGTATAAAAAAAGTTTTGTGGATTTGTTTTAATTCTTATCAATTAATAACTAACAAAATCTTATCAATTAATAACAAACTAATCATATATATATTAATCTAATCTAATTAACAAATCCTATATTTCACCAAAAAATAAATTAACATTTTTTATCAATTAATAACAAACAAATAAATTTGAAAGTAGATGAATCTTATCCGAAGAGAAGCTCTGAAATTGTCATATGGTCTGACTTGCATGAGAAGATCATTGTAGAACTGCATGTCCCATAGCATTGTTGTGTTGTCTGTCAACAAACAAATAAATTTGTATTGCTTAGACAAACAGGCTGCAACAGATACAAAGTGTTGATATAATAAGAACTTACTTATAGTTCCATATGACGTTAATGGTTTATCATTGAAGCTGAAGATCTGGGTTAAGTTATCAAAGTTGGGATGTTGCACAACCAAGTTCCATTCCACTGCGAATAGTTGTAATTGAAATTCGTAATCATGACCTTCATCAGCCAGTATTGCTTGTACTTGAGCTTGAGATGACAATGCACCCGGATTGGGCACATATGATTAGTACATCGGACCAAAGGCGAATAACAAACAAATAAACTCGATAAAAAAACGTGATTAATGAATTCAGTCAAAACGAAACTAAAATCCAAAATGAACTCCATAACGAATTCGACGCTAATTCGCACAAACAAATAAACTAAATAAAAAACGTGATTAATGAATCACACAAACGAAGATAAATAAAATAATATTTAAAGTACCTTTTTTTTCGAAGATTCCTATTATTATTCTCTATGGGCACTTTACCTTTATTATTTGACATTGTAGGCAATCTAATCTAGTTCGGTTGAAAAAAAAAATTCATACGACATACCATGGATCACTAACTAATAGACCTATCAAACGGGTCATTCGGATCGGGTTCGGGTCGGGTCACTTCGGGTTTCGGGTAAAACGGGTTTCGGGTTGACTCGAACTCGGGTTTGATCGGGTTTCGGGTCGGGTTCGGGTCGATTTCGGGTTTGTCAATTTTTTCTTTTTTAAATTAAAAAAATCATTGTTTGATAATTTTGTGATAAATTTTAATTATATATAACTATAAATCAACCGGGTCAAAATTACCGGGTCAATCGGGTCACTGGGTCGAAACCCAGATTACCCGGAAAATTTCGGGTTTTTCGGGTTCGGGTCGAAAAAAAACTTCGGGTCAAAATTTTCGGGTTCGGGTCGGAAATTTTTCGGGTCGGGTCACCGGGTCGGGTTGTGTTTTGACAGGTCTACTAACTAATATATAGAGGCGAAATCATGGGATCACCACTGGATAAAATCGCTTGGCTTAACAAAAAAATCATAACGACCAGATAAACAATAAATTGGTATTTTAATTTCTAAAACTAATCGGCATATATTTCATTTTTCCGATCAGATAACAATCAATTAATAACAACCGGATACACATTTTAAACTAATCGGCATATAAAATCATAACAATCGGATACACATTTAAAAATAATTAATTGATTATTATTAATATAATTAATATATTAATATAATTAATTTAAATTGTAATTAATTAATTAACAAATCATTAAAAAAAACAATCCTAACAACCGAATACACATTTAAAAACAATTAATTGATAACTGATTATTATTAATATAATTAATTTAAATTGCAATTAATTAATTAATTAACAAATCAAAAATCAAAAAATAAAAATAACCTACTTTAAAGGGTAAGTCGACACATGGCGTAAACGACTTCTTCTTTAGTATTATACAATTGATGTTAAACATATAAATTAAAACTAGTTCTTTTTCTGAACCTTGTTCGAGTTTTTCTTAATATTTTCGGTCGAGTTTGATGTATTAAACAAAATATTTAACAAATCAATTTTCTGTTAACATATTGCCCATGCTTCTTGTCATGTTATTCTTTGAAATTTTCTTTTCTTGATATGATATGATCGATACTTCAAATTTGAGAAACAATGGTAAATCAACCGCTTCCACACTTCTCCTAACATCCGTCCTAATTAAAGGCAAAGAAAAGAAACCTTATAGTTTTTTGCTTAAGAAAATTGAGTTTGGATCCTCTGTGATACTTTATCTATTACACATCATGTTACACCTTTTAAATTGGTCTAAATTATAAATCGATTTAATAGGTTGAGCATCGAATATTTTTGGTTTTTTCCCATTGTATTTAATTTTGAAAATCAATTTTCATAACCATAATAGATTTCACACTATGCTTGTGAAACGGGCTGCAGAAAATGAATGATTTATATTTTTACTCATTTTAAGGTCGTGTGTATTTTATTTTGAGCCCAATTAATCCAATTTTCCCTCTAATAGACCATTCGTTTTAGATTTTTTTTTTAAACTTTTGGTACTTGTCATTCCTATTGTCTTTAATATTGAAATCTAATTTTCATCGCCATAATATATTTCACATCATGCCTTTGAATCAAGCTGAATAAAATGTATATCCAATCAAGTCATACAACACAATAGCAAGCATAATATATAACACCCCGTTCTGTCAGTTTCACTTTAGAGCCTAAGACTATCAATAGAAATATCCTAAAATCAAATTACAGAGTAGAAAGCTTTGTTATATTACTTAGTTAACATCAAACAAAAGTTGTTCACACCTTGAACCACAAACAAAATTCCATGAGTAGACAATTATACCATGTATTCCTGTTCTAGGTTGAACTTGTAGTTATAGGAGAACGTAGGCATTAGATACAAAGTGATTATCCTTACCAAACATAATTGGTTCATAGATTACAAATATAGTTGAAGTACATACTTCAAACAACCAATACAATCATTGAGACATGAACTCAAACAACTCCAAAATAACTGTACATATCATCCTACAAGTCCCATTTAAGAAGTCAACTAAATCGCCTTATAGGTGGCTGCATCATATGACAGAAAATTCAACAACACTTTATGTAGAAACATCGCCCAAAAACAGACAATTTCAAGACCAGAACATCCCTAAACCAGCCTTTTCCGTGAGGTGAAATTAATGTTGAAAATTCCAGCAACATGTTCTCCCTTCACAACCCAACAGAACCAACAACAATCTGCATCAAAAGGTTCAACAACATGAGCCAGGAATTGCCACCTTCCAAACATTCAATAAACAACACAAATATAAATAAATCAACCCAAAATAGCCCTCAAATCACAAATACAACAACCCAAAAACAACCATTAAGACATCAACCAAACAACTACCCTAACTAAAAATATTTAATTAGTAGCTCAAACAACTCCTAAACAATATGCAAAAAAACCTATAAATCATCATTTGAAGTAAAAATCCATCTTTCTCAGCTAAGATGGTTGAAAATAATGAAGAAGGACCATAAATTGAATTAAGGATTGTGAACAACTTTGATAAGTTTGGATGGAAGAAGAAACTCCTTTCTATATTTTAGCCGAGATGGTTGATATTGACGAACCCCTAAGGATTTATATATAAGACTAGTGTAGATCCCGTTCCGTGGACGGAGAATACAGTAACCTAAATATGCATTAATTTTTCCTCCAAAAAATAAAATAGATATTAATAAAATTAGTTCGACAGATTATATATAATCTAAATATATTCTATTTAAATTCTGTCAAATATAAATATTTAGATAATTGATTTTTAAAAATATTTTAATATTTTTTTTTATTAAATATATAGTACATATATTTTTTATAGTTTACTAAAATATCTATGCGCGGATAGATGTGTTATATTAATATAGTTTTTTTCCTTTTATAAGATATTTCATCTATGCAATTATATGAGTTAATGGTAAAATAAAATAATTATTTTTATTAGATTTCCTTTTTGACGGGAGAAAACTCTGCGAGACGCGCTCACGCGCTGCCACGTAGGCAAATTCATTCACACGCCGCCACGCAGGCACCAATGCATCGGTTTTAGTATATGTATATAGATTATCGACCGAATAGAATTTTAGTTTGTTGAAATAGTTTTGGGTGTCGACAGTATGGTCTAAAATAGTTTCCATACTCACATTCGATCGGGAAGGAAGGTGGGAGATGATCTGAAAATGCATTTCAAATTGACCATAAATGTTAAAAAGCTATAAAAAAAAACATGTTAATGAGGCGTAACTTAGTCTAGAATATTTAAGCTCTAATTCTCTAAGTAGAAAACATCATAACTTAAGTTACACCCGATTAACATATTTGTTACTTGAGAGAGAAACCAAAGATTTTTTACTTTAGATATATCAAAGACACATATTAGTCTTATATATCCTCTCATTTATTGAACATAAAATGGTAAAATATATATCTAAGTATATCTTCCACACATTCCTCAATGAAGGTGAAAGTCCGAGTCTTGTAAACCTAAAACCCACCGTAATGCCGATTCCAAAACACTTTCATACCAACATATTGATTAATTAACATAATACGGCTCAATTTCAGAGACAAATTAAAGGTCAAAACATGATGAAACGACAAATCAATACTCAACCAACACTTACTTTAATAAATTGAAACTGTATATATATATCATTCAACCATTCATGAATGATGCAAATTAACAGTACAATACACACATACTAACAATTAATTAGTGCTAATTCATATGAAACCTTAATCCACCAAAGACGGCTATGTGTCGTTACCATGAATTGGCAAAAAAACAATACTATAATCCAATGGATTCGGCAAAGATCAAACTAGTAATTGAGTCAAAAGAAGTGGTTCACAAATAAATTCAATCATTCATGAAATCTGCACACCCGACTGATCAACCTAATTATCGACAACAACAGTCCATCAACCCTCCCGAATCCATAGAAATCTAAAACCTGCTCCGATATCAATGGTAAGATTTCTATTCAATTTCAATCATAAAATCAATCAAAACATGATCCGTATTTCATACAATTAAAACCATCATTCTATAAATTTGATCCAACGTAAACAAATCAAATCTCACAATTTTGCTAAAAAGACAAATAATTGAAAAATGGAAAATCAGTAAAAGCCTATCACTTGACAATCGACCTTCTGAGCCCTAACCGCCGACCGACCGGAGCAATCAATCACAACGTCCTCGCAGGTCGCAGCCAGCGATAATCGTTTCCCCAAATCCCCGTTCAATATGACTCTGACGATCCCCTCTCCGGCCGCCAAGTCAGCCCTAACCTCCTCAACAAGCTTGGCATCAAGGTGCCACTCTCCGGAGTAGAGATCGGGCAGGGGCACCAGGCCAAACGCCTCCCCGTGGACCAGCTCCTCGCTGCCCGCGGTCAGGTTGAAGACGCCGGGCAGGCGGCCGCTGTTGGCGATCATCTGTTTGCCCTTCATCACATACAATCTGAGGTTTGTCAGTTTGAGTGGGGGCCCGTCGGGGTCCGGGTTGCCGGCCCGGATGCCGACTCCGACGTTGCTTTCGACGCGGCCGTCGGGGGTGACGTTGTAGTATCTGACCGCTGTTGACTCGACGGCGACGGTCATATACTTGACGGGGAACGGCCGCTCAAGCTTTATCATGTAGATCATGAGAGCCGCCATGGCTGCAAAAAAGATGCAAACGCATACGCATATCATCTTTGTGCAACAATCCTCGTCCTCGCAGGTCGTGGATGGTTCTGTAGTCGTAGACATTGAAACGACGTCGTTTACGGGATTGATCGATCGACGCCGGTGGAAGCAAATCATTTTAGCAAATTGCAAAAGATGTGCGTCGTATAAGAGTGTTGAAATAGCCGTCTTCTATATATATCAACTCTCGCCCTAAATTAAATATTAAAAATACTGTATTTTTTTTCAAACTAATCCATCACACTTTTTTTGGGATAAAATATTATTTTTAAATTAAATAAAAACAATTTATCAAATTAATTATCTTCTAACTTTATACTAACGCCTGGCTTACGTGACGCTCGTAGACACTCCTCATAAAATTTTCTTCCAAAAATAATCATACTAAAAAAATTACTCCGTATTAGATAATTGTAATTTAGATTGAATTAAATAGAACTGTTGGTTTTATCTTATCTCATATAATCGGATAGATATAATATCATATAAAAAAGATTAAATATATAATTAGAATTAGAATTCTTATCTATTTTTATTTTGAAATACATAAAAAGATGCACTATCTGACTATCTAATTGAAAACTTATTTAATTGTTATATATAAAAAAGATTATATAAAAATATTAAATAGATAGATTTTGACTTTTAAAACTAAGGATGCTCGTTAACAGTAAAAATGTTATGGTTCAATTTTTTTTTAAATAGAAAAAAAAAAGATTTTTTTTTGGTGCTAAAAAAAAAACATAATTTAGATTTAGTGCATTTATTATTATATGTTAAACATAAAAATTAAAATTTACTCCGTATTGTTTACTATTAATGCATATTTTTTTAGAATGAGATCTAATTAATTCTCCCCGCTTTATGTAGCGATAAATGATGAATTCAAAACCAGTCCCAATTCAATGGAGTTGTGGGGTATGTAGAGTTAATTTTCCCCTCACAAAAAATAATTGAAAAAATGTTTAGGTTGGTGGGCCCCGGGTTGGTGGGGTTGGAGAAAAAGATAAGGCAAGATCTTGTCCGTTAATTTTTATTTTACGGTCAAGATCTTGTCAAATCTACCCATAAAGTATTTAAAATATACGGGTAAAGATCACGTAGGGTTGAACTCCGTGAGTTTGGTAAAATTGTCTTATAGGAATCTATCGACCCTAAATAATAAATTAAAAAATGACTAAAATAATTTAAATCTAAACCTTTTATTTGAAATCGAGTGGTTAGGATTTATCCTAAGCCAGAAAAATTTATCTCCTTCTATTCCGAAGAATCAAAGGTAACCAAAAGCAAAATACTGAATGCAGATAGAGATGTTCCTAAAGCTTCAACGGATCTGAGCATTCGAGTTGGGATTTGCAGGAGATCGTTTAATTTCGAATTGCAAATTATTTATGCCGGTAAATTTGGGATATTAATTTAGACTATCCACGATGGAGATATATAAATGTGTATTTATTAGACAATTTTGAGCTCTATTGGTTGTTTTGGGTGTGTACAAATGTACAATTTAATCATGCGATACGCAAATTTGAACATACTATCTCCCAATGTGTATAAACATTTTACAAAGACAATTTCATTGATTTATTTGTTTATGATTTTATTTTTTATTTTGTTTTAAAAATAAATTGTATTTGAATGAAGTATAAAAAATACAAATTTCACTAATAGATCAAATTACTAAAAACTGATGTGTAATTTTACTCATCTGGTATAAATGTAGACATTAAACGTTTTCATAATACATCAACATGGGCATGATGGGCCATAATTCTATATTTGGCTTGCCTAATATATGATCTCACCTATTTTATCAATATCATCATGTTCACCTTAGTTGATGATTCAAAATAATTCTTAATATAAATTATTCAACCTTATATCTTAATTAGTAATAAACTCATCTTTTTATACTCCATATCTAAGAAATAAGTACCAATTTATTTTAAATAAATTGATTTGAAAAATAATATTTTATAAAAAAAATTAACCTCTTTAAAAAAATGTGCCAAAAATCAAACAGAAAACCAGATACAATGCAGGCAATATAACTTAGCAATATAAATTTGATCCAACCAAATCAAATCTCAAAATTTTGCTAAAAACAAAAATAATTGAAAACCGAATTCAAAGATGGAAAATCACAACTGACTTGATAGGGAATCAGTCACCAACCAAATTACCGGTAACCTTTCAATTGACAATCGACCTTCTGAGCCCTAGCCGCCGACCGGCCAGAGCAGTCAATCACGACGTCCTCGCAGATCACATCCAGCCATGTTTTTTTCCCCAAACGCCCGTTCAATATGACTCTGACGATCGCCTCTCCCGCCGCCAAGTCAGCCCTAACCTCCTCAACAAGCTCGGCATCGAAGTACGTCTGTCCGTAGCGATCGGGCACGGGCACCAGGCCAAACGCCTCCCCGTGGACCAGCTCCTCACTGCCCGCGGTCAGGTTGAAGACGCCGGGCAGGCGGCTGTTGGCGATCGTGTGTTTGTCCTTGTTCACATACAATTTGAGGCTTGTCAGGTTGAGGGGGGGCCCGTCGGGCTGAGGGTTGCCGGCCCGGATGCCGACTTCGATGATGCTGCAGACGCGGCCGTCGGGGGTGGCGTTGTAGAATCTGACCGCCGTTGACTCGACGGCGACGGTCAGATACTTGCCGAGGTCAGGGGGCTTGACCGGCTGGGCAGGGGTTAAACCCAAGTAGATCAAGAAAACAAAGGTGGCCACGAGATACTAAAGCCCATGGGCTCTGTAGACGCTCCCTATAAAATTTTCACGTTGAAGATGCACTATCTAATTGGAAAACTTATTTAATTGTTATATATATATATATATATATATATATATATATATATATATATATATATATATATATATATATATATATATATATATATATATGATATATCTATTTTTTTTTATCTCATGTAATTGGATAGATGCAATTAAAATAATATAAAAAAGATTAAACAGATAGATTTTGACTTTAAAAACTAAGGATGTTTGTTAATCTATATCTATTCTATATATAAAATACTAAAACAAAGGCCGCTGGCGCGACTTCGCTGTCACGGAATTTTCTGGATTAAACGGGATTATTTTTGCTTACGTGATATTTTCTGAATTAAAGTTGTATTATATTTCTGGGCCCCACCAATTAATAAGCCAATATAATTGGTAAAAAGATCAATAATATATTCAATATAACCAATCTTTTTCAAATATTCTATCTTTTTAGATAAAATTGAATATATGTGTATAAAAAAATATTCAACCTTATATCATACTTAGTTGAAAATTTTATCTTTTTAGATGAAATTGAATATATTTGTATGGATATATATCTCATCAGATTGTGTGTTGAATAGATAAATAATTAACGGTTTAAGATAGAATATTTTAGTTGCTATATATATTCTAATCTTTGAGTCATCACCAAACACGAAACCTTCAATATCATTAGCCGGATCAACAACTTTTAATAGTTGCAAATCAAGATTTGCCGCATCAAGAGGTATATAGTTTTGACTTTATTCATCATGGGTAGATCCTACTACGTGTATATTAGTTTTATATTCCTAAAATAAGGTCCATAAAATAGCTTTATTCATCATATGTGTAGATTTTTTGCGTCGCCGCTTCAAGAGGTATATATATATCTCTAAAATAGTTTTATCTAAAATTGTATCATGTGGATGAAGATTGGACTACTGACGCTCTACAGTCTACACACAAATTTGAGGTGGATGATGGATTTAATTAGGAGCTTGTCGAGTATAGTTTGCTTGCAGTCTACCCAAAAATTGGGAGCCGATGCTCTACAGTATACACACAAATTCTGTCATGTAGATCCACTTTTTAATTAGTCAATTAGTTTTGGACGTTATCTTCTTTTTGTAATGTTACATTAAATAAAACTTGAAAGTATTTAACCAAAGTTACCAAATCCCAAAAATAATAAAAACAATAATTAAAAAAAAAAACTAATTTATATATCAACATAGCATATAGTAATACGTACTTATTGTCTAATTTTTATCTGAGGCATATGTTAAGATTTCTTGAAAAAAATTCTTAAAAGTATAGCATAATCATTCAATATCTATAAAGACAGCCACCCTCAATAAGAGTTGTGCGTGCAATATTTTTTTATAAAAAAAAATTTGAATTATTTTCATTTACTGTTTGCTTACAATATTAAATATATTCTGTAAAATATTTTTCATGTTTGAAAATCATCTTAAATACCATCAAAGCATTTACAACGTTTTTTTAATTTTTAGCATCTATAAAATAATTTTATTAATCAAGATATAATATCAAAGTGATTAATCTTAAAAATAAACGAGGATTTAAATACATGTATATGAATAATCACCCTAGCTTTTATGTCAAAATTATTCCACCCCTTAATAAAAATATGTCATTTTGGTTTATTAATTTTTTAAAAAAAATATATAATTTTTTTTATAATTTTATGCTTTTTATAAATAACTATAATAAAATATATAATAAAATAACATCAATTAATAAGCCAATATAATAATCTCATTTATTCTTATAAATATTCAACCTTATATCTTAATTAGTTAGAAAACTTATCTTTTTATACTTCATATCTAAGAATAATCTTTTCAATATAATAAATTAAATTTTTATAATTTTATCTACATCTTAATTTGAAAGATTTAGTTTAAGTAAAAATGCATCTTTGTTAAATCGTAAAAATATGATATAAACATTTAAACAACGTACAATATCAAGTAGAAATCACACGTTTGGTAAAATCAAGTAGAAATCAAACACTATACTTCTTTTTTACTAAACATACAATATGATTACTAAAATATTTAAAATATAATACTAACTTAAAGTCTTTTTAATAACACAAAAAAAATACAAAATATCATTACTAATTAACTTAAAATATAATGCAAACACCATACAAAAGTTTTTTTAAATTAGGGAAATATTTTACATGACTTTGATTTATTTTATGACTAACTTAAAGTCTTATTAAAAAAATTTAAGCATAAATTTTAGTAAAAATATTTCAAACAAATTAAAAGAATAAAAATATAATTTATTAACACAACGCTCAAGAGCGCGGGTACCAAATACTAGTATGAAAAATGTTATGGTTCAATTTTTAAAAAATAGAAAAAAGATTTTTTAATTGATGAAAAAAGAACTAGTACGATTCCCGCGCCATGACGCATTTTTTTAAAACTTAAATATTATAAAATATTAATAAATTTTAAGATAAAAATCATATAAAAAAAACTTTAGAACAAATGTATCTTATAATTATCTTAGAACATTTTTTTTTAAAACTTATATAAAGTATAATACATAAATATAGATATTTTAAATTACTCAGTAATAATAATATCAATATCATTATAACATTGTTTAAATGTGATGTGAATCATGTGATATATTCAATGTTTTGAATTAAGCTCAATAATTAGTAAATAAATTTGAGTTAAGCCTAATAGTTATATTAGATTGAATTAAATGTTTTGAATTAAGTGTAATAGTTAGTAAAATTAAAGAAAAAGAGAATTAAATGAAAAGGAAGAAAAAAGGATAATTAAAGAAATTTTAAAAAAATGGCAACAAAAATGATTGGTTAAGACTCTTAAAATGCCACTAAAATTGACATATCATTATAAACGCTTCTAAATTAAGAGTTTATATAGATATATAGATAGATAGTAAAATTAAAGAAAAAAGAGAATTAAAGGGGAGAAAATGAAGGATTAAAGAAAATCAAAGAAAAATGGCAAAAAAAAAAAAAGATCGGTCAAGACTCCTAAAAATGCCTCTAAGATTGACATATCATTCTAAACTCTTCTAAATTAAGAGTTTATATAGATATTTTGACAAATTAAAGTTCTGATTTAGTTTGTGTAAAAAAATAAAATTTGAAAGAAATAAACAATGATATATATATATATATATAAAAAAAATTATAATTTAGATTAATTTATTATGTTTATTATTATATATATGTTAAACACACAATTAATATAATTTTAAAATATTAAGGTAACATATTCGATATACAAGACGAGACATGTATTAAGGTATATTAGGATAAATATTAAATATATTATCTAGTTAATTTATGATAGTTTAGATTTAATCTTATAGAACACTTTTTTATGAATGCAAATGCGGTTTTCACCAACCATTTCTCGATATGGTATTTGAGCTTTTAGCCTAATAGTTTCGATCCTCCTCAAAATTGCCTCCGAACAATCTATATATCTTTGGCTTCGGCCACTTCGTACAATCCAACCATGGCTTAAGCCATCACAAAATCGCCTAAGGTTAAACTTCTTTGACGTACTTCAGCCATACAAAACTAATTAATTGTCTTGAAAAAACAAAAAAATTGGCTTTTGCAAATACAAACTTCGACTCCGGCTGGAGCCAAACCATCGGCATATATAGTTCAACGCTTTTACCATCGTAGGCCTTTTCATTAAAAAAAAGATCAAGGGACAGGGAAATAAAGATGTTGATTAGGGGTGGCAATTTCACCCGCACCCGACGGATATCCGTCTCATCCGACCCGAAAAAGTGGGTGGTCGGTGTATACAAAGATGGCGACCCTCTCTCCCGGAACCCTAACCGGTAAGCCCTCTCCCACACTCTATAGATTTCTCCCTCTGTCTCTCTATGGCTCTCATTTGCGACTTCTCTCTGCTAGCGATGACCTAACCACGACAACGACCGCCTCCCTCGTCGCTTATCCCTCTTGCTCCCTCCGCTGCCTGTAACCTTCTCTGGTAAGCATTCACGTCCTCTGTCTCCCTTCGACTTTCTCTTGAGTTTTCAAACCTCTAATGCTCCTCTCAAATTCAAATCTAGGGTTTTGTGGTGTAATTTCATTCTTTAATTTTTAGATCTAGGGTTTAATTTCATTCTCTAATCTACCCTACTTCTCTAAATGCTTTCGTTGTCATCGTCTGGACCTGTTGATTGTTTAATTCACCTCTTGATTTTTGTATTCAATTGATTGTTGATTGTCAATTTGGACTGAAGGTCTTTCACAGAGTTTTAAGGCTGATGTATTGCTTCGCCTACTTGCCTGCAATAGTGCAATCTATGATGAATTTGTGTTTTTAGTTTGAGGGAAGAAGATTTAGATCCATATATTTTAGATCCTATTCACTATTCAGCATCAATATGATTGTTAGATTCTTTTGGTGTTGCTTTTTTTTTACTTCTTTAAATGAATGTTATATGTTGTTGTTCAGATTTTCAGCCAGACTTATCGATTCAGTTAATCATGCTCTTAGCAGTGGTGTTGTTTCATGCGTGGAGATACTTTCCTATGTCCATGGATCAACTAAGCTTCTTGGAGTTTTAACATGTATGATGGTACTTTTGTTTTTTTATATTGACAAATAGATGTTGTCATCAATTCAGGCAATCTGAGTGGTCCTGCATTTAGTGACAAAAGGAAAATGTGTTAATTGCATTTCAAGCCCTTAAACACAAAGATGTAGAGAATCTTGGTTATGTCATACCAACCCCACTTATCATGCATTTGATCACAGATTATGAAAAGAATGGGGCATATAGAGGTTCGTGAGAATAGTTGTAATTTATGAAACTTCATCAATGAAGAGATATATATTATATATATTATAGTTCTCTTCTAGTATATAAACTATCAAATATCTTAATATTTATATCACATCTCTGAAATTTCCCAATTTTGGTGGTAGGGTTTCCTATTCTTGGGGTGGCGTGGCAGAAAATGGAAAATCCTGACCTTTGTATGGCAATGGGAATGGGATTTGATGAGAAAGGTGTTCATATACGAAGAGTTGAACCTACTGCACCTGAATCCCCGGTGCTGAAGCCATCTGATGTAATTCTCCAGCGTTACTTGCGCTACTGCAGCGGCTCCTTCAAGAAGCTCCACTCCTCCAGAGCTTATTCCACCTCCAATGGTGATCCTGCTGACGGCTCCTCCTAGGGTTCACTCTTCCACTTCTTTTTATTTCCAACCCTTTGTTTTTGTATTTGTTATGTCTTGATTTTTGATATTCATTTTGCTGCTGTGAGTTTTGTTTTTTAGGGGTTTAGATTGTAGGGAAAGGAGCGATTGTGGCCACTATATTCATGTTTGGTGCTCTTTTATTTCCAACCTTTTTGAGGTTATACTCATGCTTGGTGCTATTTTATCATGTTTTCACTGGATACTCTATGTGGTGCTTGGTTGAAGATGAATCTGGATGTGAAGTTTATCCAATAAAAGAAATTGGATATTTAAAAAATAAGTGATAATTGACCATTGGTAAGGTTTCGAGTTCGATGTTGATTTCAGAGTCTTACATTGGCCATTTCCTCTGCTTTAGAAAATGTTGCTTGCATGCATCTATGTGTGTGAGTTTCCATGCCTGTGTATCCATATCCTTGCAACCTAGATTAACATGGATGCCTCCTTTCCCTTATTCTAAAAACTTCCCGGCTCAATTCTTTATTTTAAGATCTGCTAAACATCCAAATATCTCTTATTAGACATATATCTTTTAAAATTGACTGACATTTATGTGATGGAGTTTTTGTTCTTCTAGGATATTATAATTTATAAATGTGGAGAAATAATAAAGAAAATTGGGCATATGTAATGTTCGTTATTTCATATCTTAAGAGTTAGTTGCTTGCAATTATGAAATGACGAAAGAGATTTTCTGTAACTTTCTTTTGAATAATATTTAAACGTCATGTAGATCATAATCTGCAAGATTTGGCATTCTAAATTGTTTTATGATTGAAGCTTTGCTAATACTCTTGCCTTTGTAGTGCTAGTTGCCATCCTCTCATTGAATTATTATGTCGTACTTTTGGTACTGCAAGGCGGATCATATGGGATGAAGTTTAGCACCGTGGAGGGTGGATATCATGCTCCTTACGGAGACTCATATGCGTCTCATCTCGTAGGGTGTCTTTTTAAAAAAAAAATATCTTGGAGAATTAGGCTCCAATTGGCATGGATGCGTGTAACCTATAACTTGACTTAATAACTGAATGTGTCTATAATAGTTAAGGTATGACTTATAAGTTAAATTATATAAGTTGTGACTTGCGAGCCAAACGAACCCTTAGATTAGTAATATTTTTTTAAGTAATGGTATTTTTTCATCAGGGTGGTGCGGACAAAGCTTCTCAGTATGGTTCAACTTCTGCTGGATGGGGAGTAAGCGATAAGTAACCTGGTGAACTGAGATTTATATATGTATTTCCTTGTCATGGACAGTTGTCAAAATGATTTATTCTTCAATTTGTGTCAAATTTTCATTTTTACAACCTGTTTGTGTCATGTCCCTTGAGTGCAGTAGTGAAGTGGTGAACTATTTGCCTGAAGTAAATCTTTTTCCTCTCTCCCTCCTCTCTTTTAATCCAGCAATGCTTATGGATAATATTTGGTTGCCTCAATTTCAGAATGGAATGCAGTTACCTTTGGTAATGGGTGCAATGCAAGATGGACAACATGGTTTTCGAACAATGAGAATCAACAAGTCCTATGGCCTGATGAGACAAGCCTTTATCAGCACAAGTGAAGATATCTCTTATTCGAACTATAGTTAACTTGCAAGTCACATATATCGAGTCATAGGGTTTAACTTATGGTAATCAGTAATAATACCTTCAGCTATCATCATATAGTGTTGCCTTTTTCATGTACTTTCCAATTAGACTTGGTGTTATCTTAGAAGAAAACAGAGTGAAAACAAGGTGATGCATGCTTGGTCTTTCTAAAGTTTATGCGTTGAAGCTTAATAAATGTCTTTCTTAAGTTTAACATGCTCTTTTTGCTATTATTATTATTATATAAGAACATTCTATCTAATTTAAAGCCTATTAGCTCAAATGGTAGAGCATTGTGTTCAAACACAAAGATGCAGGTTCAAATCCCGCATAGGCTACGATAATAATTAAAAAAAACCGTTAATATGTCATTTCACATCGGGTAATAGCCGATGTCTTTAAAAAAAAATCGATGTCTATGCTGGGGTTGTAAAAAGTCAAAACTTTTTAACATCGGGTAATAGCCGATGTCTTTGTATGTTATAACATCAGTTATATTTTATAATAGATGTTATAGTATAACAAAGACATCGGGTTTAAAAATATAAACGATGTTATAACATACAAAGACATCGGGTTCTGGCCGATGTGAAAAACTTTTGACTTTTTACATCCCCACATAGACATCGATTTTTTTTTTTGAAAGCCATCGGCTATTACCCAATGTTAAATAACAAATTTCTAGTAGTGATTATAGCATATATTTCTTTTATTTTATGATTTTCATTTAAAAGTTATTAATGAATAAAAGTTATTCCATCCGTTTCAAAATAAATGTCGTGCACGTTTTGTAAGAGAGTAAAAACTCGATAAAATATTATTATTTTTTAATCATTTTTTATAAATTAATACTCCCTCCGTTCAACAAAACTTGACGTTTTACTATTCATGCACGCTTTTTTAGGAGCTAAAAACTATATAAAATATTGACTTTTTAAATAATTTTTTTTAACAATTTCGTAGTTATTATTAATAAGTACAAACTTGTTAAAAAAAATTTTAAAAAAAATGAATATTTTATATAATTTTTATCATTCTAAAAAAGCGTGCGTGAATAGTAAACGACAAGTTTTGTTGAACGGAGGGAGTACTTATTACTACAAAGTATCAATTTATAAAAAGTTAATTAAAAAAGTAATATTTTATAGAATTTTTACCTATTTAAAACACGTGCAAAAAGTCAAACAACAAACATTTATTTTGAAACGGAGGGAGTATTAGATTTATTTTTTTTGATCTAAAAGGCGGGGAGGAATCCCGCAGTTTTATTAAGAAATTAAGCCGGAATTACAACCTATTATAGGCAAGGGATGACGGAGTACATATATATAATTACAACCTATTATAATCCGGATCCTCTCCTAATACCAAAGTACCTAATATCTTCCTAATAAAAATCAATGGCTCACATTTCTTCTCTCTAATTAACCCTAATTCCCTCATCCCTCTATTTCACCCGAAAAATCAAATCTCCACTGACAATCCTCCATCACAATTGGCAATTCGTCACCGCCTCCGTTAATGGTCGAAGAACTACCGTCTTTCGGTCTTTCACTCTTTCCCTGCTTTCATAATTGTTGATTTGAATTGGAATAGTCAGATACTATACTAATTAATGATGCCTTTCATCCAGCCACATAATCAAATTTCATTTGATTTGGTTACACAGTCGGTTGAATGCTTACACAGTAGGTATTGACGTACTAATTATCTAGGGAGAGAGCTCTCCGATCGCCAAACTCAAATTTCCATTAATCCTTAATTCTACGATTTTCACTGATTCATAATTATACAAATCAATTAATGTTGGTGGTAAACTAATAATTTTTTACTGTGATTTCATGATAGTCTGGGTTGCCGTTTTGCGCAGATGGAGAGAAAGACCGATAATTGATTGAGTTATGGTTTCACGGTGATAAGAGAAAACTGAGTTTAAAGGAGGTTAGATCTTAACCATTAATTTAATTGAATGGTTGAGATGTGTTTATTAGGTAGATATTAGGTAAATTTGTATTAGGAGAGGATCCAAATCCGAATTACAATGGGGTGAGTTCAAAGCTGGAAGTAATAATAACAGGGCAACTAGAGTATTCTTCATACAAACTCCCCAAAGATAGCGCCCATTGAGCTAAGGCATCAGCCGTCGAGTTCGCTTGTCGACGGACAGACGAAATCGACACGGTCCATTGCTCGTTTGCTAGAAGCTAGATTGTGACAGTCCTCTATGAGACAGTAATCCGGATGGGTCGTGATCCGCTTACTTGCCAGTAGCTCGCACAACACAGTTGAGTCCGATTCCAGAGTCAGTCTCGAGATCCCCAAGCGAAGTCCCAATTTCAGGCCATGGAGAGCAGCCCACAATTCGGCTCTCAGAGCGTTTGCAAATACACACTTGAATGTGAAGGCGGACAGGAAGGTGCCCGAGCTGCTGCGGAACACACCGCCTCCCCCAGCTACGCTCGGGTTCCCTTTGGATGCCCCGTCAATGTTGAGTTTAACCCAACCGTTAGGCGGAACAACCCACCTGATTTGTGACTCTGAAGGTTGTATAGGGGGACCTCGTGGGAGCTCTGAATTTCCCGCAACTTGTAGATATCTCGATGTGAACTCGATGGCTTTCTTCGCAAGATTCTCATGCTCTTCCGTTTGCTAAAAAACGAGCAGATTACGAGCTTTCCACACGAGCCAAATCATGTTGGAAAATGTGGCAGGCCATCTAGCATTACCCCGGATGTTGAAAGCAATCCATTCCTTGATGTTCTGGTAGCCGAAAAAACCCGCAATTCCATACTTTGTGGTTAGAGTCTCCCATTCCTTTCGAACAACGTTGTAGTCGCTGAGAGTGTGGATGCCCGTCTCAGGTTGATTGCATCGTGGGCACGCATCCAAGGAGGTAAGATGCCTTCGGGTCTTGTTGCTATTGGAGATAAAAGCATCATATGCTGCGATATAGACGAAAGCTCGTACCCTTTGTTGCACTGGAAGTCTCCATAGCCGGCGCTAGTCACCACTAGGAATGCTGAGTGGCTCCCTTCGCAGCAACTGTTGGATCGCCGATTTGGTCGAGAATTCACCCGAGCTGGATAAACCCCACACTAGCTTGTCCCTCACCAGGGCCGTGCCAATCAATTTGAGGGCCCGGTACAAAAATTAAAATTAATCATATTAATTAACTACTATTTTATATTTATTTAATTTATAATGATATATATTAAATTAAAAATATATATTACACTACATGTATCCAATTTTATACTAATTTAAGCAAAATATATTAAAATAAGGTAAACATTAAATGTTATAAACCAATTTTTTTTTATATTTTTGCACAAAGCGGATTTAGATGGTTTTTAAATAATACTTATCACTTCCTTTTGTTTTTACATTTTTAAAATTCAATTAATTTCATTAAGTGAATAGAAATTTTTATATAAAAAAACAATTATAAAAATGATAAGAAAATTAACATGTAAGTCTCCACCAAATTAGTAAATTGTACATTGAACCCAAAAAAAAAATCAAATACGGGTAGTAAATACAGTAGGAACTGTAGAATCCTTTTAAAGGGCCCAAAAACCAAAGGAAATGGGATTCGAACTTGGGACAATGAATAAGGAGCGCAGATCCCTAACCACCATGTTGCTATTGATTTTTCGTCTAGATTCGGAAGTAATTTATTATAATAACCAAATACTGGACTATATGATATTGGGCTCCAAAATTTTGGGGGCCCTGTTCAAGAGGTCCGTTTGCACATGCCCATTCACGGGCCTGTCCCTCACCAAAGGGTACGCCGTGAGATAAGCTTGAAGAGGATTTCAGCAGGAAGGCATTGGGACAAGATATCCCATCACCAAGTGCTATTCGACCACACCTCAGCCACCGTGTAAGCGCTTATATCATCCGGAACTAGAGCCAAACTTCGACTCCGGCTGGAGCCAAACCATCGAAATATATAGTTCAACGCTTTTACCATTGTAATTTGTAGGCCTTTTCATTAAAAAAAAAAAAGACGAAGGGACCGGTAAATAAAGATGTTGATGAGTTGATCCATGCAATTTTGAAATTTTGACATTTTCACCGTCCGTCGCCCCTTTCATCCTCATCAAAACTATCTAATGGCCGCCGGCACCATGCCACCTTCGTTGATTGAAAAAAAAAATTCATTTGCCTTCGCAACCAGAGAGGGTCAAGCACCCTCCTCCAAGCCTTCAATTGCGGCTACTGGACCGTCCACACAACCGTTGCCCACCAATCTACCACCACTTGTTAGTTTGGTCCGATCCACATCCACCTTAATTTAAACCCGCTCTAATACCAATGGTAAAATTTATATTCGATTTCAATAATGAAATCAATTAAAATAGGATCTAGATTTCATACAATTCAAACCCTAATTCTATACTCAAGACTAATCTTGACCCATAAGTGCCTTCGCAGTGGAATAAGCGAACCGTTGATCTATTTCTCATCCCTTAGCCTTCTCATTTCTCTGACTCTCATAGATGAGACTCTTTCCTGACTATTCTCCCCAATTGCAAACACACTTAATAAGGAAAACTAGTAACCGTACATATAATGAAGAGAGCAAGCTTTTACATTTCATAACCGCTCTCTTATTTATTTCCGTAACCGTTCACTCATTCATTTTCCCTATTAATAACCTATTATAGGCAAGGGATGACGGAGTACATATAATTACCCCGGATTTAATTAGTTAATCGAGACTGGTCCATCACGGTTTCGATATATTAAATTGGATAACATAATATACATAAACTAAATACTAAATGAAACCTAGACACATGAGCCACATAAAATTTTTATAAATATTTATAACATATATTTCTTTTATTTTATGATTGTTATTTAAAAGTTATTAATGAATAAAAGCTACTCCATCCGTTTCAAAATAAATGTTGTGCACGTTTTTTAAGAGAGTAAAAACTCGATAAAATATTTTTTGTAATCATTTTTTTTATAAATCCACCCCTTATACTTATTATTTTAGATGTAGCCTCTTTTTAAAAGAATGAGCCACGTGTCTTACCTTTACAAAATTAAGTAACCGCTTTCAATAACCACGTCCTCTTCGCCACAAGCACTACTATGCTCTACTCTCTGAAAAACCCTCTCTCTCTCTCTCTCTAAAACCGCCTCTCGCAAAATCATATCTAACCTCCTCACATCTTGCTCCCGACGACGACTCTAGCGGAGCAAAGCCAAGCCCAAGTACTGGCACCTCCACTCTCCGTCAAAATTGAAGCCATCCACCCTCCGTTTTCAATTTTTTAGGGTTTAGGTTTGGAAACCGTCAGATTTTTGAGGGAGCAGGAGGCATTGCTAGGAGGGAGATTGGAGAGGGGTCGATGTAAGTTCAGAATTCGTGATATGGAGATTTGGGGCCGGGCCGGGAAAGAGAGATCGCGCGAGACAAAGGAGATGCACTGGAGGGGACAAACTCGCCGAGAAGGGTGACACACGTCGGGTGATGGTCCTTGATCGAGATCTAGACAACCTTCCTATCCAGCGAAACACCCCTCTTCTCCTCAAGGTTAGTCTAACAGCAACTTACTCTGAGATTTTCTTGTGCAACTTTCATGAATTTCCTGAAATTGTACAAAAAAAAAAGAAAGAAGAAGATATAAGCATTCCCCCAAGCCTTTTACAGTACAATCTGAATCATTAAAGCATCTTATGTTAGTGTAGCGGGTAGTTCATACCTCAAAAACGTATTTACTGTTGGATTCCCCATCTCAAATTTAAGGGACTTGAGGATATCAGATTCCATCTTAACAAGCTTCAAAACTCCACAGGACCATTGCAAGTCTCAGGCTGAATGCGCCTGCTTATGTTTGGAGCACAAACCGAAAAGAGTCATCGGGGCAACCGCAACTCGAGTCGATCGAGCATATCGAGTCCTCTATGATCGATATAGGTGCATCATACATCTGATTCAGGTAATTGTGGATTCATCAATTTGTGTTTGTTAAGGTTGAACCATGGAAGTGTCAAAATCATTAATATGTACTTACCCTTCAAATAAGTTTGATGAATTGAGAGAGCAACAAAATATCACTACCATAAAAAACCAACACATATATACATTTTAAATGTTTATATAAATTGCAAAACAATTCTGTGTAATGGCAAATTTTGCATAAATCTTCTTATGTTTAGTCACATTTTGGGTAAAAAAAACACCCTTATTGACCTTTTTTCATGCCTCAATTCTGGAATTGGATGTTTGCTGTAGTATTCAGCGAGTTAGGAATTAGGAGCGATAGTGTAAACGGTTAATCATCAAATGCATTACTTTATGCAAAGTTAATGCGGCGAGTGATATAAATTGCAACACAATTCTGTGAAATTCAGTCTCCTCGCCTCCATCTCCATAAAGTAATGTTTTCTTTTTGATTCTTGTAAATGATATTGCCCTTAATTTTTCTAAAGCAATTGAAGTGTGCATATGATATATAACTATAGATGCTATTATTTCTATATTATTATTTAGCTAATGAATGATTTGAATAAATGTTGCGATCTATTTTCAACATTGCTTTCTTATTCTCGTGGAATTGTTCCAAATTCTGACAATACTTGGAACAAGAGTAGTCCAAATTATATCACGACCTCATATGTTCAGCCCTTACTGATATGGATTGGAACAATGCTTATATGCAGGTACTAAAAGCAAAAAATTTCAAGGCTTCTTTACTTATCCATTTCCTAAAATGTAAATATTTCTCACCTCGTCTATGGCTGGTAGCATGGTGCTAATGATGGCTGATGCTGTGGATATGAGGTGGTGTGCTATTGATGGTTGATGTTGCTGGTGAGTCGCTGAGAGGAGTAGTTGCCCACGTTGTAGTAGATATGAAAAGTGATCCTAAGAAGATAGCTAAGGTGCTCGAAAATCCAGAACTAAGTGCACAAGATGCAGCACAAGCAATATCTGTGTGCTGTTGACAGTGTTTGTGGCAAGGATAGGCGTGGTAAGCAACAAGAATTAGATACGGAGTATAAACTAAAATAAAATCATGGAGTATGTGCAATGCACATGTGAAACACAAGGAATGAATTAGACGTACAATTACCCGAATGGTAATTGTATTTGTAGGAGAGAAGCAAAAGGAGGATGCTATTGAGATCACAAGTGGAAACGAGAGTAGGAGGAACAAAGTTAACACAACAAGGAGGTGTGAGACTAAGATCGCTAGCTCAAGAGCAGCACACGAGAAGTGGGTGCAAAAATCTTCACGGAACAACACGAGAAAGTGTGGGAAGCCAGTGGCGGATCTATGGGGGGGCTCGGGGTGGCTGAAGCCCCCCCCCCCCCCCCCCCTATCCTGAAAAGAGGTAGTTATATATTTTTATATACCTGTTATTTATGTAATATATAAAATTAAAGTAGGAAATTATCACAAAGTTAAATTGGCTCAGCGGTAGGGACAAGGTGGGGCGGGAGCAATTTAATTCGAATTGAGAGTGTGAGCCCAGGTTCGAATCCCAGTATACCCTCTCCTCTTTGTTAATTTTTTTTTTCAAAAAAAAAAACACACCTCGTAAGCCCTCTTTTTTTACACAGACAAGGTGAACAGCAGCAACTGTCACACAGATAGAGCGACTGGACACCTAGGTTCGTCCAAGTCCCCGAGCCGGCCGCCGGTGCCAAGGTCGGCCTCGACAGCCTGTTGTCTTGTCTCCCGCAGCGCAGGGTTGGCCTTTTCGATTTCAATCTTCATGGTTCTCCTTCTTCACTCCTTCGTCTTAGGTTAGTAAGTTTTCTTCTCTTTCTTTTAATTTGATTGATTTTAGATTCAAATTTGTAGATTTGAAAATCAATTTGGGATAATTTTCAATTAGGGTTTGTAATTTGTGATAAATAATTTTGTGGTTTAATTTTGTAAACCAATTTGTGAAATTAGGGTTTGATTTTGAGAATCAATTTTGTGAAATTGAGACTCAATTTGTAAGTAAGATATGACATTTGTTTTGATGACAAATGGACAACATAGATAGGTTCTGCTTGATAGGTTTGAATTGTAGCCCTTGAGATTTTAAAGACATGGTTTTTAAGCGTCAATTCAAATCGTCATTGGGAAGCATATGGAGGGAGGGAGAAGAGGAACCCATTTTAGTGCTTCTGAATCTTGATGGAGTCTATGGGTCCTGCAGATGCTCGTGTGAAAAGGACGAACGCTCCGTGCTATGCCTCGCCGTCATGGGACAAACTCTCCATCAAGAGGAAGAAATGACCCCTGTGGAGGGACGTTACATCACTAAGATCAGGAATGGATTCGGGGTTGTTTATAATTTTGAGGAAGAGAAACAATAATCAATGGGGGTCGACGAGATTGCTACTCGAGAATCTGATGATTCAGAAGGTATTGTAGGTCGTAAGAGTGATAATGTCATACAACTCCAATAAGAGACTCTTCTTGGATCCTGTTTAGAACTCACTCATGCCTTCATTAGTGCTCTTCAAGTTTGATCGCCATAATATTTTATACTACGGGCTTTAGTGTAAGTTTAATGTGTTTGATATTACGTAGAGTACCTTTTTCTAATTAAGGATTTTAGACATTATAAAACACACACACAAAGTATCGATTTTTTTTTATTGTTTAGCTATATTTGGTTTATAGATTTAAACTTAAGATATCTTTATCAAATCGATTTATAATTTAAACCAATTTAAAAGGTGTAACACGATGGGTCCAAACTCAATTTTTTTAAGCCAAAAACTATAAGGTTTCTTTTATTTGCCTTTAATTATAGGACGGGTGTTAGGAGAAGCGTAAAAGCGGCTGAAGCATGGGCAATATGTTAGTAGAAAATTGACGTGCAACTATTTTGTTTAATACGTCAAATTCGACCGGAAATATTATGAAAAAACCCGAACAAGGTTCGGGAAAAGAACTAGTTAATACTTATTACTACAAAGTATCAATTTATAAAAATTTAATAAAAAAATAATATAACTTAGCAATATAAATTTGATCCAACCAAATCAAATCTCGAAATTTTGCTAAAAACAAAAATAATTGAAAACTGAATTCAAAGATGGAAAATCACAACGGTTCCCGTGAAGATATTCATCAGCCGAATTGATAGGGAATCAGTCTCACAGCCCTACCCGGTAACCTTCCAATTGACAATCTACCTTCTGAGCCCTAGTCGCCGATCGGCCGGAGCAATCAATCACGACGTCCTCGCAGGTCACATCCAGCCATGTTTTTTTCCCCAAATACCCATTCAATATGACACTGACGATCGCCTCTCCGGCCGCCAAGTCAGCCCTAACCGCCTCAACAAGCTCGGCATCGAAGTACGTCTGTCCGTAGCGATCGGGCACGGGCACCAGGCCAAACGCCTCCTCGTGGACCAGCTCCTCGCTGCCCGCGGTCAGGTTGAAGACGCCGGGCAGACGGCTGTTGGCGATAGTGTCTTTGTCCTTGTTCACATACAATTTGAGGCTTGTCAGGTTGAGGGGGGTCAAAACCAAAACATAAGTGGATGATTATCATTTATAATGAGTTAGAGATCTAGCCAGGTTCTTCGATTCGCAAAAAGGGAACCCCGTCATATAAACATCGAGCAATCAAAATCTGCAGAGATACCTTAAAAAAAGAACGGGGAAAGGAGTCAGATCGAGCAACTCATGCGGGACCGGCAGCCCTCGCTGAGGCCACATAGTATGTGCTATACCTAATAAAGATGCTCTAATGCAGTACGAAAGTCAAACACACTAGCATGCTCCTAGTTATAAAAATGTGTAAAAATACTGTAAAGGGCCCAAAACAATGCCAAGTGGCATATCCCTCTCCTACCTCCACCCCCTTCCGATAGGGCGGAGACTGACCAGCTCGTGAATGCATTCCATCATAATCGGGCGGCACGCATGCCTAACCCGCTCCACAATAAAGCCCGTAGGCATCTCATAATATAAGGAAGTTCATGACTCGATTGACTCAGGGTACCCGATGAGGCTGGGCTACCCTATGACCCTAGCAAAGACTTTAGGACTATCACAGATAACGGCCGTTCTGTTTCAAACGTATAAAGTAAGCAGATGCTCATTCAATTAGTGCAACCTAAACAGGATACTACATGGCATGCTTTTATGCATATGCAACACCTAACATAAAATGCAACAACAGGCATGAATGTCCAACCTGAGTAAGCCCCCTAGGGAACTTAGCTGAAGATGCAGAACAGCAGGATAATACAAGCAAGGGCCCAAATGCAAGTCCAAGCAATCCAAAAGCAATACACACCTATCATCAAGCCATTTCCATAAGCCACCGGACCAACGTTCATACGCATCAAACCCAAGTTCTCAACATACTCAAAATCAATCGATAGTAAAACCATTTCCAAAACCTTTCCGATACGATCAACATCAACCAAAATTATTTACCTCCAATCAAACTCATTGATAAAATCGTACCAACCATATTTCCAACCTTTAAAACCCTTTTTCCAATTTCTTTTCTCTTTAAAATTCAGATCTCATAATGTTATATTTCTAATCTCAACTTATTTAAAATGGTCATAAAAATATTATATAATATATAATCAATTCATTTAAATATCTGTTATTTGATAATGTATACAAAACTAAGCCTTAAACTTTTATAATTTTACCCAACCACATATTAGGCCCAACCGAATCCCAGCCCATTCCCACACAAGCCCAATCTCCCAATACTTTCACCCGGATTTCATCAATAAGCAAATAAATAAGCAAATGGATTAAGGAAAGAAGAAGGCGGGCCCACACTGGTGAGATGGCAAGGCGGGGCCCACTTCCACACAGAACCCTCTTCCTCCCTTTCTTTCCCCCCCGCTCGCCCGACCTGCTCTGCGGCTCCCTGGTTCTCCGGCGTCGGCTCCTTCCGATCACCGCTCGTGCTCTCGCCGGTCTCGCCCTTGTCTCCTCTTTCTCTCTCTCACTGTTCCCTTGGTCTCACTCGCCACCCCTCGCTCACACTCGCTCGCACGCCCGCCCTCGCCGCGCTCACGACTCGCTCTCGCACTCATTGGATTCGAACTCACACACACCCCGACCCGCTCTAAAGCTCTCGACCAGATTAGTCGACAAGAGGTTGAATCAACACAAGAATCGAAAGAAACGAAAGTCGAAAGGAGATTAGGGCGCTCACCGAGAGGCTTTGAACCCGCCGGAAAACGTCGTCGGAGCTTCGTCGGAGATGGATTCTCGTCGGATAGGGCCTAGGGAGAGTGGGAGGGAGTCAAAGCTCCTCTTTTTATTGTGTTTGGAGGTGAAAGGAAGAGAAAAGGAGGGAGAATCGAACCCTTACCGGATCTTGAACGGAAACAGGGGAGGAGAAGAAGGAATGGTGGCGTCGGTGGCTCCGGGGCTGTCCCTGGGCTGCGGCTCGCTCAGCTTCGCCTTCTTCGGGTCTCGGAGAAGGGGAGTGTGGTTGTTCCTTTCGCAAACAGTGAACCAAGGGGTGCCGTGGGATGGTGGCTCGGCTGACAAGGGTGGCGCTCGGGGTTCTTGGGGAAGCGGAGGCGGAGCGCTTGGGCACACTCAGGAGGTGCTCAGGTCTCTTGGGGCTACTGCTCGAAGGGGGAGGCGAGAGTTTGCTGTTTAAAATTTGGAAAATGAGATACATAATAGGTAGGTTGGTACATGTTTTTGTGTGTTGAAATTGAGTCAACAAAGTCTGAAATGAGGGAAAGAGTGAGGCAGGAGCTTAGAGGGTGTTGGGCTCCATTTCTGCAAAAGAGAACACGAGGTAGAATAGGGGGGGGGGGGGGGGGGAAGTGGGGGGAATCTTTAACCAAAATGGTGCAAGGAAAGCTGGAGATGGGTTGGAGCTACTGAAATCGGATCAGGTGGAGGAAAGAAGGTTGATCTGCTCCAAAACAAAAGGAAAAAAAAGCAAAAACAATGTGGTCCCAAAGGTAAAGTTCGGAATACCCGGAATTACATCTCGAAACCCGTTCGCTCGAACCAAAATCCGACTCTATTAAAATAACGCTTCAAAATTATGAAGATATCGACATCCCAAAGTTTATTTCAAATCCCGAGGCAAAACGATAGAATTGTACTTCACAGTTAAAAATTTGGGCCGGAATTCGCTTTAAGAGTTTCAATTTCAATTTAGTAATTTAAAGACTCGTTTTCCCTAAAATATCCGAATTATTATTATTATTATTATTTTTTTCCGACTTAAATCCATTTTATATTATTTGTTGAACTTTATTATTTAAAAATCCGGGCCTTTACATCATCCACCTCTAAAAACAAGTCTCGTCCCCGAGACTAAAACCAAAATAAAGTAGGAGATGAAGTTTGAAATTGATGAGTCCGAGGACCATGTCCAAGGATCTTGTAATCATCTCGGTTGCGTCTTCCGGGATTCTCACAACACCCTAGTCACGATCGTGACATCTCCAATTGGCCTTGACAAGTATGCAATAAGCGCCCCTATCACATCCTCGCTTCGACTTTTCGGAAGTACCACAACTCTAAAAGTTCTATAATGTCATCACTAGGTCTTAGCAAGCACCCTACAAGCGCCCTCATAAAATGCTTGTATCCACTTCGTGAAGTATCATAGAGTTGCCCGGGTTTGAAAATTTTCAAGGGCGATTCCGCAATTGAAAAAGATTGGCCTCAAAATCGTTGAAATTCTCGGTGACGTTTATTCTTGAAAATTCCAAGTAATTCCTTTTCAAACCGCTCAAAATCTTCAAATAAGACGTTTAACCAAGCAACTTTACACCAAAACAAGTAAAATCCTTTCGATCAAATTTCGTCAAAATCCTCCAAAACCAAATCAGTTTCCCGCATAACAATCAATCAATTTCAGAAGCTCGGAGGTGGAATCATCCACCTCTAAGGGCTAATCCCATATTCTCTTCCTAGTTTCCAAAATCAAATCAATCCATCAATCTCCATTCAAGCAAGATTCATAGGCCATAACAAATGCATAACAGCTTAAACCAATCAATCTCCAACCAACACATCATATGACAAGTCTCAACCATGTACCCACACAGTGCCACAAGGTCACATCAAGCATCTCCAAATCACACTAAAGGTTATAATGTGCATCTCAACAACATATCAAAATCATAACAACGTCTCGACATCACACCATAAATCATAAAAGGTATCTCACTATCGCATATCAACACCGCAATCATAGTAGGGTCACTCACAACAAGGGATCTCATTTAACGCATAAATTCACATAGTCATTCTATCCAATTTCTATCCAGCATTATCATAACAGATTTATCACATCAAACATTTGTATTTGCAAGGTTAGTCACAGCGGGATTTCATCATAAGTCAATGAAACAAAACTAATTATAACCACATCAATACAAACAAGGTCATGCGAGTAAGATTCAACAAAAGGGAAGATCAAGCAGTATATCAACATCAAAATGTCAACATGCTCTCTAGATATCATCTCAACTCATCACAACACCATATAACGATCATTTAGTCATTAGGCAGACATGCACTAATACCTCATATATATACGAGTCATATTCATGCTCTAAGTCATATTCGTCATTTAATATATCAATAATCATGCTTGCCAACCATATAATAACAC
The DNA here is from genome assembly GCA_037127255.1 of Persicaria tinctoria. Classification (NCBI taxonomy): domain Eukaryota; kingdom Viridiplantae; phylum Streptophyta; class Magnoliopsida; order Caryophyllales; family Polygonaceae; genus Persicaria; species Persicaria tinctoria. Next base: position 2,648,245 of record JBANSL010000014.1, read on the forward strand.
AGTATTATCTCATGTATCATATCACAACACATCCTATCATGCTTCTAAAACAACATAGCAGAGCAGCAATATATCACGATAACATTTGTCACTACCAACTAGATTTCAATATTGCATACCAACATGTAATATCATTCTGGATCAGATTCATCATAGTTGCTATCTAACATCATGCCAGCAAATATAATTAAATCACATAATCAAGAAAATTCTCACGTCATACCAGTCAAAATAAAATACAATCCCCACTCGCCCATCTCCACTCTCAAGTCAAGACTAATCCTCTTCTAGACTCGTCAACGTCAACTCAGACAAAAATTCTCCAAACAAATCCCAATTCATCTTGATGCTCAAATCTCGCCCATCCTTCCGCCAAGCACTACCACACCATCCACCTCTAAGATCCCAACTCGTATCTCTGACTTCACACCCAAGCATCTGCTTACACCATGTCCTCAGCATCCTCAAAGGCCATTTCTTACACTTCTCACACTTCCCAAGGTTTCACAAGCATCTTTCCCTGCTAATCACACATCTCCTCTAGAAATTCCTCGATCACCACTTAGCCAGCCTATTCCTAAACATACCCCCACCTAGGATTCACCTAGAAAGTTCATCGAGACCACCAAGGATTTCCTCTTATAGATCCCAACTCAACCGGTCTTACCTAACCCAACATCCCTCTCTTCATGACTTATCTCGTAATACCATCGATTATTCTAACCCCTCAAATTCTCCCGCCATTCTCCGACCACTCTACAAGAGAATCTTACCCACATATTCAAAGGAGAGGCAATCAGGAACATCAACACACACACAAGGTATACATCATATCAACTACCATTTATAATGATAACATCATTAATTCATCATCAAGCATTGCAAATATGTCGAAAAATCTCAATTTACCGTCATGCTCAATCATTATTACAATTCATCATATATACACAAAATCAATTCAAGATAGCAAGTTTCATCATAACCTTAACAGATAAACAATTCAGGGTTCACAACGTTTGCAGTTCATTCTTTTATAGGCAAAGGAATTTAGATCATACTTAGCAACTCAAAGTGTCATCACATCAAGATATCATGGCATATTAGAATTGTAAGGCATCGAATCATATCATCATAGACACTGAACAATCAAGCAATATTTCTCACCAAGTAAGCACATCAACACGAAATTTCATCGCCATGTCAGTCCAATATCATTGTCAACAAGTTCAAAAGGGTTAGTAATTCGAACGGAGAACACTCTCGCTTGCAAGTCATATCTTTCTCAGTAACCGTAATTCTTGATGTGTGCCCGTTCCGTCGACATCATTGATCCTGAGGCCCGTGGGTTACGGGCCCACACTTCCGTTGCGTTGTTCTATCGCTATCCAACTCCTCATTCTCTTTTCCCATGTGGTCGCTCGTCTAATGTAACGCGCAAGAGTCCAAGTTAGTGAAGATAGGGGAGTGACAAGAGCGGACAACCCAAATTCCTTTCGGGGACAAAAACGGACCACAACTAAAGACGACAACTAGAGACGAAATTCCTCCCCGAGAATAGTAACGATGCCCCTATAGAAGTCTATCAAGTTATAATCGCGACAAGCAAGTACGAATTCACCATGGAGCACATCAGTCACATTAATCCACACTAACATATACCTATCTAAGGAAAACAACAGACGTATTCATTTCAAAAGAGACGATCGAATCCTACACGGATGCATGTGAGACGAGCTAGGAGTCTATTATTCCATGGAAGCAGATATGCCTGGCAACTTCAAGAAAGCTATGCGGAACCAACAATAATCATGTGTGATTCGAAGTCATGCGGGATTTAATGAAGATAACAAGTATCATGTATACGAAAGGATGTACAAGCATGAACAAGTGAGGTCAAATATAGCATGGCGAGGTATATCATAACAACCAGACTAAGTGTCATACGAGAATACATAAGAGCAGCATAATACTATCACCTCTGACAATAATAATCATATAACAGGTTAAGAATGACATGTAACCTTACGACGAGATACACTTACAAGGCATAGGTCCTACATGATGCTAACGATACTTGATAAGGCATGGGCATAGTCAAGAGTCATTAAGAGGAGTTCAACATAATATTTAAGAACATGAGGCATTATCAAAAGTAATGAGAAGGGCATCATGGGTGACATATTATAATCATGCTAGGAATGAACCATCGCAAGGCATATAAAACGATAACTATCACATTATGGAACAAGTACAACATGTAATCATTTAGCGAGTCATATTGGAAATCATGAGCCCTACATGACACTACTAGCATATATCGAATCATGACCACAATCAAGGTAACTCGACTAAATTCATTCTAACATTCATGCGTTATGCATATGCGAAGTGATATAACATAGTGTGTGATCATGCGAGGTGTCAAGTCATACATTCATACAAGCATGAGAGGTTATCATAGCGTAATATGAAAACACTACTGAGCGACTATATGGTAAGCATGCTAGGACTGACCATTATGGAAAACAAGTAACTCATCGAATCTAACATCAATCTAAACAGAATAAACTCAACCTTTTAAGAGAATAGCGGGAGGGGAGAGTCACACTATCAGGGACCTATCTCAAGAGAAAATCAGCAACAACATAGGCAAGATACAAGTTCGCACAAGTCACAACCGAGGATCCTACATGATGCTAAAACTCAATATAGCGTACGATACATGCATGCAACTAGTCATGAGGACGCGTAAGAAATCACTAAATCATATTCCACGGTATAGAAGCATGAGAAAAGTTAAATGATGCATAATACGAGTCTAAGTAATGGGCAATATGATTAGAATACGGGGCATGAGTGCAGATCAACACATACTGGGATGAAACATTCATTTTCCAAGACTCAGTTATACCACATATTCTCCATTCAACACAAGTAACACACAACAATATTATGTGCAAAATAATCAGCAATAGCTAATCTGGCAAATACAAAATAGATGGGCGTGATATGGATTCTTGTCACAAAAAGGATAATAAGCACCGACATGTCATCATCCAACATGCTAAAGCGATAATCTACAAGCATTCCTACAAAGAGGGGTTGATCACACTATCATGAACCTAATCCAGGAGGAAATAACGATCATGTAGGTTCATATCCTATGGTCCATGCTTCTAGTCATTCATACGATCAATAAGCCAAGTAAACATGCTATAACAACATACAATCATGATAGAAGGCAAGACATAACACGAGACTTGAGCAATGTAACTAACCACAACATTATCTTACACAATAAAATTACGATAGAAAGCAAGGCATAACCTGAGCAGCTTCTTACTAATGATCATTTATAAGATATATGCGGGAGATTACAAAATCATGTCATTCAATTCATAGAGAGTCACCATTACAACCGGACAGAGATCCCTAAGGGCAACCATTGACCTTTCCCAACTGACTCATCACCCCTCTTTCCCGTGGGACTTTGGTACGACTCTTTGTGGTAAGAAAACACTGCTGATCATCATAAGGATGAAGAAAGAGAGCCTCATGACACCTTACTTTTGACTCAAAATGTCATCAAGAACCACCTCCTAATACTCACTCAGACAACCTTCACACTCATACATGATTCCGACAGAATGTGTTTACCAACCCGTTTCCCCATGGAAGACACTGACATCCGGAAGAAAGACTCAATAGGAGTGTCAAAGGGTCAACAAACAAAGTGGAAGGGGCTGTTTCACACAAGCTGAGTTTGACCACACAGAAACAAGGGTGCTCCCACTATCCCGTTTGTACAGATTAGCCAATACACAACTCATTGTTAGGCATACCAAATCAGATCTCTAACATAGCAATCATTCAACACAGAATCAGTTAATAACACTCATAATGATCTCCTTGGAGTCTCCCAACCCATCTGTAAAGAACAAGCTGATATTTTGCCTACAGTTCCCAACTACACCCAATAGGGGTGGTCTAGCGCCTTTACTACCCACTCGTGTCCCCGTTTGGTCGATTTTCCTCTTTTATTACAAGTCAAGTTCATTACTTAAATCAATTTCGGTTAGGCATCTTAAGTTCATTTTGCCCCTTTAAAACACTTTCAAATCATTTGAAATTCACGGGCGGTTTTCCAAAACATACACTCGACCCTTGTGTACCCGAATTGCACAACCTCAGCTCTGATACCATCTTTGTAACGGCCCGGAATTATGATTTCCGGGTTACGTTTCAAGGGATAAAACCCCTTGTTCGGATCTTGCAATTCAGGTACGGGTCGAGGTTTCAAACTCATTTTTATGGTCAGCAATAAAGAGGGATTTCGAACCCTGAAAATATCGTAGGGCCGTTGGTTACCCTTAACCTGTCCTAGGGACTAACTCGCGAAATTCATTTCAAACGGGAGCAGGACGGAAGCAAAATTAAGATACAAAGCGTCACGGCAGAGCCGGGTCAAAACCAAAACATAAGTGGATGATTATCATTTATAATGAGTTAGAGATCTAGCCAGGTTCTTCGATTCGCAAAAAGGGAACCCCGTCATATAAACATCGAGCAATCAAAATCTGCAGAGATACCTTAAAAAAAGAACGGGGAAAGGAGTCAGATCGAGCAACTCATGCGGGACCGGCAGCCCTCGCTGAGGCCACATAGTATGTGCTATACCTAATAAAGATGCTCTAATGCAGTACGAAAGTCAAACACACTAGCATGCTCCTAGTTATAAAAATGTGTAAAAATACTGTAAAGGGCCCAAAACAATGCCAAGTGGCATATCCCTCTCCTACCTCCACCCCCTTCCGATAGGGCGGAGACTGACCAGCTCGTGAATGCATTCCATCATAATCGGGCGGCACGCATGCCTAACCCGCTCCACAATAAAGCCCGTAGGCATCTCATAATATAAGGAAGTTCATGACTCGATTGACTCAGGGTACCCGATGAGGCTGGGCTACCCTATGACCCTAGCAAAGACTTTAGGACTATCACAGATAACGGCCGTTCTGTTTCAAACGTATAAAGTAAGCAGATGCTCATTCAATTAGTGCAACCTAAACAGGATACTACATGGCATGCTTTTATGCATATGCAACACCTAACATAAAATGCAACAACAGGCATGAATGTCCAACCTGAGTAAGCCCCCTAGGGAACTTAGCTGAAGATGCAGAACAGCAGGATAATACAAGCAAGGGCCCAAATGCAAGTCCAAGCAATCCAAAAGCAATACACACCTATCATCAAGCCATTTCCATAAGCCACCGGACCAACGTTCATACGCATCAAACCCAAGTTCTCAACATACTCAAAATCAATCGATAGTAAAACCATTTCCAAAACCTTTCCGATACGATCAACATCAACCAAAATTATTTACCTCCAATCAAACTCATTGATAAAATCGTACCAACCATATTTCCAACCTTTAAAACCCTTTTTCCAATTTCTTTTCTCTTTAAAATTCAGATCTCATAATGTTATATTTCTAATCTCAACTTATTTAAAATGGTCATAAAAATATTATATAATATATAATCAATTCATTTAAATATCTGTTATTTGATAATGTATACAAAACTAAGCCTTAAACTTTTATAATTTTACCCAACCACATATTAGGCCCAACCGAATCCCAGCCCATTCCCACACAAGCCCAATCTCCCAATACTTTCACCCGGATTTCATCAATAAGCAAATAAATAAGCAAATGGATTAAGGAAAGAAGAAGGCGGGCCCACACTGGTGAGATGGCAAGGCGGGGCCCACTTCCACACAGAACCCTCTTCCTCCCTTTCTTTCCCCCCCGCTCGCCCGACCTGCTCTGCGGCTCCCTGGTTCTCCGGCGTCGGCTCCTTCCGATCACCGCTCGTGCTCTCGCCGGTCTCGCCCTTGTCTCCTCTTTCTCTCTCTCACTGTTCCCTTGGTCTCACTCGCCACCCCTCGCTCACACTCGCTCGCACGCCCGCCCTCGCCGCGCTCACGACTCGCTCTCGCACTCATTGGATTCGAACTCACACACACCCCGACCCGCTCTAAAGCTCTCGACCAGATTAGTCGACAAGAGGTTGAATCAACACAAGAATCGAAAGAAACGAAAGTCGAAAGGAGATTAGGGCGCTCACCGAGAGGCTTTGAACCCGCCGGAAAACGTCGTCGGAGCTTCGTCGGAGATGGATTCTCGTCGGATAGGGCCTAGGGAGAGTGGGAGGGAGTCAAAGCTCCTCTTTTTATTGTGTTTGGAGGTGAAAGGAAGAGAAAAGGAGGGAGAATCGAACCCTTACCGGATCTTGAACGGAAACAGGGGAGGAGAAGAAGGAATGGTGGCGTCGGTGGCTCCGGGGCTGTCCCTGGGCTGCGGCTCGCTCAGCTTCGCCTTCTTCGGGTCTCGGAGAAGGGGAGTGTGGTTGTTCCTTTCGCAAACAGTGAACCAAGGGGTGCCGTGGGATGGTGGCTCGGCTGACAAGGGTGGCGCTCGGGGTTCTTGGGGAAGCGGAGGCGGAGCGCTTGGGCACACTCAGGAGGTGCTCAGGTCTCTTGGGGCTACTGCTCGAAGGGGGAGGCGAGAGTTTGCTGTTTAAAATTTGGAAAATGAGATACATAATAGGTAGGTTGGTACATGTTTTTGTGTGTTGAAATTGAGTCAACAAAGTCTGAAATGAGGGAAAGAGTGAGGCAGGAGCTTAGAGGGTGTTGGGCTCCATTTCTGCAAAAGAGAACACGAGGTAGAATAGGGGGGGGGGGGGGAAGTGGGGGGAATCTTTAACCAAAATGGTGCAAGGAAAGCTGGAGATGGGTTGGAGCTACTGAAATCGGATCAGGTGGAGGAAAGAAGGTTGATCTGCTCCAAAACAAAAGGAAAAAAAAGCAAAAACAATGTGGTCCCAAAGGTAAAGTTCGGAATACCCGGAATTACATCTCGAAACACGTTCGCTCGAACCAAAATCCGACTCTATTAAAATAACGCTTCAAAATTATGAAGATATCGACATCCCAAAGTTTATTTCAAATCCCGAGGCAAAACGATAGAATTGTACTTCACAGTTAAAAATTTGGGCCGGAATTCGCTTTAAGAGTTTCAATTTCAATTTAGTAATTTAAAGACTCGTTTTCCCTAAAATATCCGAATTATTATTATTATTATTATTTTTTTCCGACTTAAATCCATTTTATATTATTTGTTGAACTTTATTATTTAAAAATCCGGGCCTTTACATACAGTTCCCGCGCCATGGCGCGATTTTTAAAATAAAATTTTAATAAAAAAATAAATTTATATTATATAATTAAATAAAATATTAGTTTAATATTTTAAATTAAACTTATGAGAACAAACTCATTAGAGAAGGGTATAATAGAATTTTAAAAAGGTGGATGCTATTGTGATAGTATATAAAGATTTACAAATAGATATAGATTATATATTAATTTACTATTTTGAAGTAAACATGTTAGTTATTTCAAAAATAAAAATTAATAGCAAAAAGAAAATAAAAGGGAAAGAGAAAAAAAATGATTGGTTAAAAAGGAAAGGATCAGGGTTGATTTGCCACATAGACAAAAACTCTTCTGTTTTAAGAGTTTACTAGTACAGTACCCGTGCCCGAGGCACGAGAGTATATGAACACATTGTAATCAATATGCATATGATATAATTAGTTTTTCTATATTGCGATCTTGTGACATACTTTTTATAAATTTTGAATTCAGAAAATATTATATGAGACTAAGTAATTTAGTATTTTTAGGAAATCTATTTTCATACCTAGATTCAGTGTTCTAAAAATCGCACCTAGGCGCCGCCTAGGCGCTAGGCGGGACGGGACCTAGGAATTTTTAAGCCTAGGCGGACCTCTAGGCGAAAATTCGTCCAGGAACCGCCTAGTCCCGCCTAGGCGCCGCCTGGTCCCGCCTAGGCGCCGCCTGGTCCCGCCTAGGCGCCGCCTGGGCCCGACTAGTCCCGCCTAGTCCAACGATTATTCAATTTGCGCTTCTAAGCATATGATTAGTTGACTTAGGGTTTTTTTATCCCCCATGTCGGGATGCATTTGCTTTTCAGTCGAACTTATAGTTTTTGATTTTAGGAGGTTTAGAGTTGTTAGTCAGACATGTACTTTTGCGTTTATTTACTTTAGTGTTAGTTAACTACTACAAATTTGGGTTTATGAGTGATATTATGGATTATTATTACATTATATGAATTATTGACAAGTGTTATTCGTCAAAATATAAGGAAATAATCAAGTTTGTTCTAAGTCCGCCTAGGCGCCGCCTAGGCACCCGCCTAACCGCCTAGGCGCTAGGCGGCCACCCACCGCCTAGCGGCCGCCTAGCGCCTTTTAGAACATTGCCTAGATTATTAACCGTGGTTGTTTCAATTGATGTTGTCATTCCTCATTCTCGTCTTGATTTTCATCATTTTCTTCATCACTTCCATATTTTATAAAATATATACGGAGTATTATATTTCCCTTATAATCCTCTTTATCCCCATCTTCCTTAACTTCTTCAACTAAATAATCCTCATTAGCTTCACCTTGCACCAAATATTGCATGTTTGCCTTCTACATGCTTGTAATAGTATAGTAAATGTGATTATATAACTTTCAATTAATTAATAAGTTTAAAGTTTTTTGTTTATTTCGGTACAGGCGGTGTGGGGCTTTAGGTTTAGCGTGACTGGATTTTTTTCTCCGTTTGATGAGGTTTTGGCATTCGGAGTCGGGATAAGTTGGGGTCGTGACAGTGTGTATCGAGGCGTCTTCTTTCTCCGGAATAAGGGTTCCTTGGAGGTTCGTCTTCACTGTCCACACAGATGTGTCCTGATGTGCCACTGACCTACGGTGCTGCTTCCGGGGAGTGCTTGGCTTCGTCCTTCGTTTACGTCCTCGTCTTGTTCGGTGGAGTTGTATTTAGTTTCGCTGTTGTAGAGTTCTTGTCTGTATTTTGCACCATCGTTGTATTTTTGTTTGCTTAGACGATTATCCGTCTGCCGACTTGTCGGCCATCGAGGTTCAGATATGTCTGACCTCGAATTTTTTCCTAATAAAAACAAATCTTCTAATCTTTTAGAGTTTAAAGTTCATCTATTACCATAATGGAAAATAGTAAACCATATAGGAAAAGTTGAAATAAAATGACTTTAGTAAAATTTAAGTCATTCAAAAAAATTTAAGCAGTTAGTTTTTTTTTTAAACTCTACCAATAGTTTTTTCACAACACTACGGTCACTTAAGCGATAAAAGCATGCACAATGTATAGTTTTCTGTTATATTGTTTCAATGTCTATATGTTTAGGGTTATAAAGAGCTAAAGAGACCAAGTTTATTCAAGTAAAGCATTCATGACAATTCCGATAATTGTATTCAAGACATGCATATATACCTTAATACTCCATATGAAGTAATAACATGTGGATTAAAGTTTAAGACTGACAAAGAAGTATTATTGCTATTATATATGCTTAGCAGAAAATGAAGTGTGTAGCTATTTGAAATGAGCAATTTTATTAATTGAGATTACATGAAATAAAAAAATGGTTGAATCACCCTCCTATCAAAACCTCTAATGCAAGCATCCTTGAATTTATTTAAGTCAAGTCTTCGTATACTCTAACTATATATTAATCTAATTAATTTAAAACTAACTCCATTGTATAGTTCCACCTTGAGTTATATAATTAAACTCGCAATAGCTTTATTTTATTATTAAAAATTATTAGCAGAGAAAAAGAAAATTGACTTATTTGTCTTTTGATTATCAACGTCTCTTTGTTTTTTTCTCAGTGAGATCAAAATAAAAGAATTGTTGACAAAAATAGAAATATTTTGTTAAATACACTAATGTTTGATAGATTAAAGGAACGTAAAAAATTATATATTTTAAAATGTCTATCAAAATGAATACAAAAAAATGTGATAAAGAAAGCAAAAATGTGGGAGGAACAACCCTTTAATTGAGTTATATAATACATAACTAAAATATATATTGAGTGAACCCATTCGAACTAAACTAAAAATAAATAAAAAGTAGAACAACAAAATTAACGTAGCAAACATAAAAGCAATACATGTGATAAAAGAATATGTGATATGGTTAAAAAGAATAAATGGGTAAAAATATAGTAGTATATTAGTTAAAACCGATTTAAGTAATTTAATACAGTAACTAAAATAAATAAAAATTATTCATTGTTTAAGATTTCTACATTAGGGAAAGATTATGTTAGTCTCTGAAAATTTGAAGTTTTTTTTTTTAAAATAATAATAAGGTTGAACGTGTTTATCTTAGCTAATTGATCCCATTATTGGTTTTTCATTATTTCTTTAAATAATTGTCAATAAATGGTATATTTCTGACTTTAAAAACTAAAGATGTTTGTTAATATGAAAAATTAATGGCTCAATTTTTTAAAAAATAGAAAAATTATTTTTTTAATCAATGAAAAAAGAATAAGTTCGACAAAAGTTACCATTTAGTTTGTTGAAAAAATATTTTGGTAACAATTTCAGGTGAGAGAAACTAGTCAAACTTTTAAAATCTTATTTGGCGATAATATTTTAATGATATATAATGTGGTGGTGATATTTCTCGTGGAGATAGTATCATTGTGATAGTTTTTTTATCTTTTTTTATGCAATAGTGTTATAATAACATATTTTTGTGAGTGTTAATGGTTCAACAGTTTAAATTATGGGTAGATGACAATACTAGCTTGGTGATGTATAATGTTATGGTGACAGTTTTTTAAAGTTACAATATTGTGGACATTTGTGGTAACAATATTTTGTTATCAACCTATCACTAATAGTTGTCACTAACAATCGTCATCAAGAAAATAGTAGGTTAGCAGAAAAAAACCATTTGTCACCAGGAAAAAGCGTTACTGACAACTATTACCAAAAGAAAATCAACCGTCACCCAAAAAACTATGTCACCAACAACAAGAAAATCAAATGTCACCAGAAAATATTTCCCTTAACTTAATTTCACCGTAAAAAATAAAATGTCACAAAAAAGTCAATTGCCACCAAAATCAATTTTATAAATAACTGTCACTAGAAAAAATATACTCAACTGTCACCAAATTTAAATGTCGACCGAAATGGTCAATGTTGACTAGTATCCAAACTAAAAATGTTCAAATGAGAAATGAGTGAGGGTTAGGGTAAAAGATTAATTTATTTAAAAAGTGAACATTTACTTAATTATAACAAGTTTTTTGAATATCTACTAAATTAAGCCGTGCATATATCTATATACTCGTCTCAAAAAATCCCTAAGAAATAATCTTTTTATTATATGTCTATTGATAGATATTTTACCTTTACTTACTTTATCTTGAGTTCATTATATGTAATGAATATATATAAGATTTTTTTTGTTGAATATATATTATATTAAATGATGAAATTGCCTAGAATAATCTATTTCTTTTATTTTATGATTGTTAATTGAAAGTTAGTCTAAATAAATACAGTAAAAGTTATTAAAAAACCAAATACGATGAACGAAATATAACTTGTGTAATAATTTGATCCAACCAAATCAAATCTCATAATTTTGCTAAAAACAAAAATAATTGGAAACTGAATTCAAAGATGGAAAATCACAACGGTTCCCGTGAATATATTCATCACCCGACTTTATAGGGAATCAGTCACGACGTCAGAGCCCTTCCCGGTAACCTTCCAATTGACAATCGACCTTCTGAGCCCTAGCCGCCGATCGGCCGGAGCAATCAATCAGTACGTCCTCGCAGGTCACATCCAGCCATGTTTTTTTCCCCAAATGCCCGTTCAATATGACACTGACGATCGCCTCTCCGGCCGCCAAGTCAGCCCTAACCGCCTCAACAAGCTCGGCATCGAAGTGCCACTGTCTGTAGCGATCGGGCAGGGGCACCAGGCCAAACGCCTCCCCGTGGACCAGCTCCTCGCTGCCCGCGGTCAGGTTGAAGACGCCGGGCAGACGGGTGTCGGCGATCGTCTGTTCGCCCTTCTTCACCAACAATGTGAGGTCTGTCAGGTTGAGGGGAGCCCCGTCGGGGTCCTTGTTGCCGGCCCGGATGCCGACTTCGATGATGCTGCAGACGCGGCCGTCGGGGGTGGCGTTGTAGAATCTGACGAGGGTCAGATACTTTTCGGGGTTAGGGGGATGGACCGGCTGGTCAGAGTACTTGAACGCCAGGTACATCACGAAAACAATGGCTGCCATTACGATGCAAAAGAACACTGTGATTATGCCAGATCCCTTGGCATCGCTCGGGATTGGGATCGTGGATGGGTTTGTAGTCGTAGACGACATTGGAATCGACGTTTTCGCTTGAGAGCTTGCTCTCTCGGCTTGTCGTCGTTTACGGGATTGATCGATCGACCGACGCCGGAGTAAGCAAATCAGGTTTGAATTGGGGATAGACGATTTGGACTCTTGTTTAAACTTTAAATAGCCGTCTTCTGTCTACTCTATCTCGCCCTAATAAAATATATACTAATAAAATTATTAGATAATTGCAATTTAGATTGAATTAAATAGAGCGGTTAGTTTTATCTTATCTCATTGATAGATACAATATCATATAACAAAGATTAAATATTATATATATATATATATAAGAAAAAGCTTTGAAAATGTAATGCCTAATTGGAATTTTTATTTATTTTTCACGTTGAAATTCATAAAAAGATGATATATCTGTTGTTTTTTTTATCTCCTGTAATTGGATAGATATAGATGCAATTTAAATCATATAAAAAAAATTGAACAGATAGATTTTGACTTTGAAAACTAAAGGATGTTTGTTAATATGAAAAATGTTATGACTCAATTTATTTAAAAATAGAAAAAATAATTTTTTAATCAATGAAAAATGAATAAGTTCGACAAAAGTTACGATTTAGTTTGTTGAAATAATATTTTGGTCACAATTTCATGTGAGAGCAACTAGTCAAACTTATAATCAATATTTTAATGATATATAATGTAGTGGTGACATTACTTGTGGGATAGTATCATGGTGATAGTTTTTTTTATGCAATAGTGTTATGATAACATATTTTTGTGAGTGTTAATGATTCAATATTTTAAATTTTGGGTAGATGAGAATACCTTGGTGATGTATAATGTTATGGTGCCAGTTTTTTTAGGTTACAATATCGTGATGACAATATTTTGTCATCAACCTCATCACTAATAGTTAGGGGTGGGCATGGGACGGGGCGGAATTGGAGTAATCACCCAAAAAACTATGTTACCAATAATTATCACCAGAAAAAAAAATCAATTGTTATCAGAAAAGATTTCTCCTTTCACCGTAAAAAATAAAATGTTACAAAAAATCAATTATCACCAAAATAACTATCACAAATAATTGTCACTAGAAAAATATATACTCAATTGTCAACATAAAAAATGTCACCAAATATAGATGCTGACTGAAATGGTTAAAATTGACTAGTCAATATCCAAACTAAAAATGATCAAATGAGGAAGTAGGGAGAGTTGGGGATTGGGAAGTAAGGGTAAAAGCGTTAAAAAAATAGACATTTACTTAATTTATTTAAAAAATGGACATTTACTTAATTATGACAAAATTTTTGAACATCTAATAAATTAAGCCTAGCATATCTATATCTATATTCCCATCCAAAAAAACATGAAATAATCTTTCTATCTTATGTCTATTGATAGATATTTTACCTTACTTTATCTTGAGTTCATTGTATGTAATGGAAATATATATATAAGATTTTTTCGTTGAATATTATATTAAATGATGAAATTTGCCTAGAATAATCTATTTATTTTATTTTATGATTGTTAATTAAAAGTTAGTCTATATAAATAAAAGTTATTAAAAAACCGGATACGATGAAGGTAATATAACTCGTGTAATAATTTGATCCAACCAAATCAAATCTCACAATTTTGCTAAAAAGAAAAATAAATAAAAACTAAATTGAAAGATATCGATGGAAAATCACAACTGTTCAATTGAATATTTATCAGCCGACGACTTGATAGGAATCAGTAAAGGTAACCTGACCATGGACAATCGACCTTCTGAGCCCTAACCACCGACCGGCCGGAGCAATCAATCACGACGTCCTCGCAGGTCGCAGCCAGCCGTACGCGTTGTTTCACCAAATCCCCTTTCAATTCGACATCGACGATCCCCTCTCCGGCCGCCAAGTCAGCCCTAACCTCCTCAACGGGCACCAGGCCAAACGCTTCCCCGTGGACCAGCCTCTCGCTAGCCGCGGTCAGGTTGAAAACGTCGGGCAGGCCGCCGTCGGCGATCGTGCGGTTGTCCTTCTTCACCAAAAATCCGAGGCTTGTCAGGTGGAGGGGGATCCCGAAGGGGTCCGGGTTCCTGATCCGGATGCCGACTCCGATGATGCTGTCGGCGTGGCCGTCGGAGGTGACGTTGTCGTATCTGACCGCCGTTGACTCGACGGCGAAATTCAGAAGCTTGACCTTGACGGGGATATTCTGGTGGCCAGATGATATCGCATTCCAGAGGAGAGCCACAACTACCGTTCCGAACAATAAGCAGGCTAGGAGCAAGCCCCAATACTCGCCATCGCTCCGGGTCGCCGGTGGTTTTGTAGTCGTAGACATCGGAAGCGACGTGTCCGTTTGAGAGCTTGCTCTCGGCTTTCCCAACAGCAACAAAAACAAAATCATTTGAAACGACGTCGTTTACGCGCGGGATTGATCGATCGATCGACGCCGGTGGAAGCAAATCAGCTGGTTAGCAAATTGCAATAGATGTAACGTAGTATATATACGACTGTTTAATTAGCCGTCTTCTATCTACTCTCCCCCTAAATTAAAATATTAAAAATAAAGAGTTTTTTTATCCCCAAATTAAAGAGATTTTTCTTAAATATAATTAAGGAGCACTAATTTATATATATAATACAGTTTTTTTGATAAAATATTTTTTTAAATTAAATAAAAACAATTTATCAAATTAATTATCTTCTATCTTCTATACACTATATACTAAAGCCAAAGCCGATGTGCTTGTAGTACTCCTCATAAAATTTTCTTCCAAAAATATTAATACTGTATACTGATAAAATTATTAGATAATTGCAATTTAGATTGCATTAAATAAATAGAGCAGTTAGTTTTATTTTATCTCAAATAAATGGATAGATACAATAATATCATATAAAAAAGATTAAATATGATATAAGAAAAAAAATGTCTAATTGGAATTCTTATTTATTTTTCACGTTGAAATTCATAAAAAGATGATATATATATATATATATATATATATATATATATATATATATATATATATATATATATATATATATTGTTTTTTTATCTCCTGTAATTGGATATATAGATGCAATTTAAATCATGTAAAAAAGATTAAACAGATAGATTTTGACTTTAAAAACTAAGGATGTTTGTTAATATGGAAAATGTTATGGCTCAATATTTTAAAAAATAGAAAAAAATATTTTTTTAATCAATGAAAAAGGAATAAGTTCGGCAAAAGTTACAAAATAATATTTTGGTGACAATTTCAGATGAGAAAAACTAGTCAAACTTATAAAATTTTATTTGGTGATAATATTTTAATGATATATAATGTGATGGTGACATTTCTTGTGGGTATACTATCATGGTGATAGTTTTTTTTATGCAATAGTTAGGCCCGGACCTGAGGCGAGGTCCAACAGGCCATCGTCTTAGGCCCACATCCCGTAGGGGGCCCAATGGCCATATATATTATATATACTAGTTTAATAACCCGCACCTTGTCCGGGCCGCGGGGTCTCTTTTTACAAAGTATTTTATATTTGTTAACGACTATTAGATAATACAATTATTCAAAGTAGTAATAAATAAAATTTACTAAGTATAAATAATATTATGATAATTTAATAATCTAAATTCTAATTAAAAAAATTCATAAGTAGGTAAACAATCTTAGGATAATTGGTAGAGTTGATCGGGAAAAGAAATCATAGATAAATGTAAATTTAAATAAAAGAAAAAAGCCCATAAAATGACACATAAGCATGGTGAAATAAGATAATGTCACATAAGATCGAAAATTATAGAGAAGGCGACACTCGTATACAATGTATTCCTTTTTAGCATTATTATATATTTAAGATACATCCACATTCGGAAGACATATCAACGGATTTTTTTTAAAAAAAAATGAAGTTATTTGGCTAAATGTCCACTTTTGTATATCCCTTTTGCTAATTGTCCTTCTAAACTACCATTTTGTTAAATGTCAAAAAAAAAATATTGGAAACCCCATACTACCCCTATTATTATTATTACCCTTCTCCTTCTCGCTCTCCAAGCGCCCCTTCTCCAGATCTGAACCCTACCACTCCGCGTTTGATTTCACAGCCTCCGGCGACCACCACCCCGACGCTCAGGTGCCGCACCTCCGTCGTGGCCCTACCGCAATCTGCTGATAACATACCCATGCTCCTCCCCTCGCTCCCCTTTCTACATCCTGAAGAACACCCTCCGCCTCCTTGTAAGCGGGAACGACTTAGGTCGATCTTCTCTTTCCGCACCAAACTTCTCTTCCGATGACGAGGACGAGGCCTATCTCCGCCTGTAGTCCATCCATCTCCGCATACATCAAGGTTTCTCCTTCCTGCTTTTCTTTTTGTCTCTCTTCTCCTCTACTTGCTGCCTCTTGTGATCTCGCCTTTTTCCGTTTCAGATCTGTATAGATTTGATGCAAATTGTTTCAGATTCTATTGCGATTCATCTGAAAATTTTGATTGTAGTTCCTTATTACGATCAACCGTGTTAATGGAATCATTTTCATTTTCCTTTAGCGAAAGAATTAACTTGATAGCAGCTTCTCCCTGATTTTCCGAACTTGTTTATTTTTAATTGAAGATTTACGGTCAGTCAAGATTGAATAAGTGCTATGTTGGGTTCCCTCCTATATGGGGGAAGAGTCCAATAAACTAGTTTACCATGTGGTTTTTACCATGTGATGTTTTACCTCCTTTATAAAGCGGATGCCTTTCCATTTGGGAAAGTAAAAGAGAGAAAACACAGAGTGAGAAATGGAGAAAGAAAGAGAGTTGGAGAAATTCGTATCCAATTGTTCAACCCATTTTGAAGTGCCCCGATCGACGACCAAACAACCTCCGATTGGGACGATTTTTTGGTATGTTGTTCACCTCATCATAGACTTCATTTTGTACGGTTAGATCGTCCTTTTGATCCTCCAATCTCATACCCTCTTTGCTAGTGTCCTCTCTTGGGTTTTGTTGATTTCCACCAGCTGGGTGATGAAAATTGGAGATTTGGCTAAGCTTGTTGATGCTTGATGATATTGTATGCCTCTAGATTTGTCTAGGGAAGATTGTACCCACTTGTTATTGTTGATAGTGGAAGTTTCTGGCTCCCGTGATTTTTCCCCGTTTTGGGGTTTTCCACGTAAATATAGTGTTCTTTATACTTGGTTATTTTATCTTTTATTTGTGTCTGATTGTTGGTTTGTGTTGCTTGAGTTTGGCTCTCTGGTTTACAGTTCTTGGCCAACCCGATTCGTATGTGTTAAAGGGGTTTGTCTGATGTCCCTGCTTCCCGGCTCAATAGACTGGTATCAGAGCATTTGGTTTAGGACGGAGGAAAACAACAGTTTTCATGGAATGATTGTGTTGAATTCGGGGAACTACTCAGATTGGAAGATAAAGATGGAAGATCTTTTGTATGTGAAAGATTTGTATGAGCCGATTGTGCACAAAGAGATTCCAACGGGTGTCGTTGATGTTGAATGGAAGATTCTGAATCGAAAAGCGATAGCTACGATCAGACAGTTTGTTGATGTGAGTGTGCTTCAGCATATTGCCAATTACACGAATGCTTATGAGTTATGGTATAAGCTTAAAGGGATGTATGAGAGGAAGAATGCCCTCAACAAGGCATCATTGATGGGAAAGCTTGTGAAATTGGAGTACAAATATGGTGAGAGCATTGTTGTGCATTTGAGCACATTTCAGGGCTTTATGAATCAGTTAGCTTCTGCGAAGATGTTGTTAGATGATGAGTTGCAGACTCTACTACTACTCTCCTCAGTGCCGGATAGTTGGGATACACTTGTCGTATCACTTAGTAATTCCGCTCCGGAAGGCAAGCTGACTATGGAATGTGTGAAGGCTAGTCTTTTGAACGAAGAGACTAGAAGGAAGGAGATGGGTGTCTTCTCACAGTCAAAGGCTAATGTGATGTAGGGTTCTGGTAACAACAGAGTAAGGAGTAAGCAACGACAGCAGCAGAACAGAGACAAGTCCAAAGGGAGATCGAAGTCTCGAAGCAAGTACATTTGCTATTATTGTGAGAAGCCGGGTCACATTCAAAAGCATCGCCGAAAGTTCAAGAGGGACAAAGGCAAATAACCTGAGAAGTCAGAGACGTCTAGAAATCAATAAGATAAAGACACCGCTGCTCTTACAATTAGTGATGAAATAGTGGAGTTGTTTGTGGTGGCTGATGAAGGTTCCTTGAATCTTGCAAGTGATGAGTGCACTTGGATTGTTGATTCAACGGCTTCATATCACATTACTCCACACAAGGAGTACTTCTCATCTTACACTTGTGGAGATTTTGGTCATGTGAGGATGGGAAATGATGGCGTGTCCAATGTTGTTGGCATGGGCACAGTTTGTTTGTTGACATCCACTGGTTGCAGTTTGATTTTGAGAAATGTTTGTCATGTTCCCGATATCAGATTGAATTTGATATCTTCTGGGATACTTGATGATGATGGTTATGCTCAAAATACACAAGGCGGTGTTTTGAAGTGCTCCAAGGAAAACTTGATTGTAGCCCGGGCAAAGAAGCAAAATACCATGTATATGATGCAAGCCAAGATTTGCAGAGAAGAAGAAAATGTGATTGATGATGGTGCCGGAGAGCTATGACACAAGCGGCTTGGACACATGAGTGAGCGGGGTTTGCAAATCCTTGCCAAGAAGGACATCCTCCCAGATATGCAAGGTATTTCTCTCAAACCTTGTGTTGATTGCCTAGTTGGAAAGCAACATCGAGTAGCATTTCATACTCGACCTCCATCTAGAAGAAAACATGCATTAGATCTTGTTCATACTAATGTGTGCTCTATGGATTGCAAGTCACATGGTGGTGCACACTATTTTGTCACTTTTATTGATGACAGTTCTAGAAAATTATGGGCTTTTGTGTTGAAAAGCAAATATCAGGTTCTGACAGTTTTCAAGGAGTTCCAAGCCAGAGTTTAACGAGATATTGGTTTGAAGTTGAAGTGTGTCAAATAAGATAATGGTGGAGAGTACAGGGGTCCATTTGAGCAGTATATTGCAAGAGTTAGGGCATCAAGCTTGAAAAAACAGTTCCGAAGATGCCACAACTGAATGGGCTCGCAGAGAGGATGAACAGAACCATAGCAGAAAGAGTCAGAAGTATGTTGTCGACTGCAAAGCTGCCAAAGTCCTATTGGGCGGAGGCAATGTTGACTGTTGTGTATCTCATCAACCGCTCGCCTTCAGTTCCTCTTGATGTTAATGTTCCACAGAGGATTTGGACCGGAAGAGATGTTTCCTTCCAACATTTGAGAGTCTTTTGATGCCTAGCATATGTTCATGATGCTAGAGATAAGAGATCCAAGCTTGATAGCAAGAAAAAGTCATGCATCTTCCTATGGTACTCAGATGATGAATTTTGGTACAGATTGTGGGATCTTACATACAAGAAAGTGGTTAGAAGGAGAGATGTTGTGTTCATGGAAGACAAGACTATTGATGACTGGAAGCTCCAGCGATCGTTGTCGTCCTCTCCTGCTCCAGTCACCTTTGATCCCGTTTTTCCTCAAGTTGTGCAGAGAAGTTCAATTCAGAATCAACAAGAAGATGAGCATGATGATGGTGATGTTGATCCACCAGAAGTTCCACAACCTCAACAAGAGGAGCCCCCTATCCAACCTAAAGTTGAGTTGAGAAGATCCACCAAAGAGAGACAAACTTCCTCACAATACTCAGCCAGGGATTCTGTGTTGTTGACTGATTCAAGAGAGCCTGAATGCTATGAGGAAGTTATGTCAATATGCATCAGAAGGAGTGGTACAATGCCATTCAGGATGAGATGAGTTCCTTGCATGGGAATCACACCTATGACTTGGTGAAATTGCCTAAGGGCAAGAAAGCTCTGAAGAACAAATGGGTTTTTTGTTTGAAGTCTGGAGAAGATAGTACACCTCCCAGGTTTAAAGCTAGAGTTGTGATGAAGGGTTTTGTGCAGAAAAAGGGTGTAGATTTCGATGAGATTTTCTCTCTAGTTGTGAAGATGTCATCCATCCGGGTTGTTCTAGGCATGGCTTCTAGCATGGACCTAGAGGTCGAGCAACTTGATTTGAAAATTGCCTTCCTTTATGGTGATTTGGAAGAAGAAATCTACATGGAGCAACCTGAAGGTTTTGAAATCAAAGGAAAAGAGAAGATGGTTTGTCGTCTCAGAAAGAGCTTGTATGGTTTGAAATAAGGGCCTCGGCAATGGTACAAGAAGTTCGTGTCTTTTATGATCGACCACAAATTCCACAAGACACATGCCGACCACTGTGTGTTTGTGAAGAATTATGCCGAAGGTGACTTTTTTATTCTCTTGCTTTATGTGGATGATATGCTTATGGTTGGTCGGGATACCAACAAGATTGCTAGTATGAAGACTGCATTGAAGAAATCCTTTGCTATGAAGGACCTTGGCCCTGTAAGACAGATTTTGGGTATGCAGATTACCCGTGACAGAAAGAATCAGAAGTTGTGGATATCACAAGAAAGATACATTGAGAAGGTGTTGCAAAGATTCAACATGGACAAAGCTAAACCCATGAGTTCCTCACTTGCATCGAACATGAAGCTGAGTTCTGATCAGTGTCCTACAAGTGAGAAAGAGAAACATGAGATAAAGAAGGTGCCTTATGCTTCAGCCATTGGTAGTCTGATGTATGTCATGGTTTGCACTAGGCCAAACATCGCCTATGGAGTTGGGGTTATCAGCAGGTTCATGAGTAATCCTGGAAAGGAGCATTGGGCAGCTGTGAAATTGATTCTCACGTATCTCAGAGGCACTTCGAGAGTGTGTTTGTGCTTTGGTCCTGGAAAACCTATGCTTGATGGTTTTACAGATGCAGACATGTCAGGTAATATTGACACGATCCGATCCACATCTGGGTATCTGATTACATTCGCAGGGGGAGCAGTCTCATGGCAATTGAGACTGCAGAAGTGTGTTGCTCTGTCAACGATAGAAGCAGAGTATATGGTTGCATTTGAAGCTGGTAAGGAGCTGATATGGATGAGAGACTTCCTAGAGGAGTTGGGAGTGGAGCAAGCTAGCTATCCACTCTATTGTGACAATAAGAGTGTCATCCACCTTGCCAAGAATGCCGCCTACCATTCTCGAACCAAGCACATCCGAAGAAGGTATCATTGGCTTCGAGAAAGAGTAGAAGATGAAGATTTTGAGCTCATGAAGATCCACACAAATGACAACGGATCAGATATACTGACGAAGACTTTGTCAAAGGAGAAGCTCATCAAGTGCCGCTCAAAGGCGGGCTTGCTCGAGCCCCCCATATAGGATTGATGGAGAGCTATGTTGGGTTCCCTTCTATATGGGAGAAGAGTTCAATGGACTAGTTTACCATGTAGTTTTTATCATGTGATGTTTTACCTCCTTTATAAAGGGGATGTCTTTCCATTTGAGAAAGTAAGAGAGAGAAAACAAAGAGTGAGAAAGGGAGAAAGAAAGAGAGTTGGAGAAATTCGTATCCAACTGTTCAGCTCATTTTGAAGTGCCCCGATCGACGACCAAACAACCTCCGATTGGGACGATTTTCTGGTATGTTGTTCACCTCATCATAAGCTTCATTTTGTAGGGTTGGATCGTCGTTTTGAGCCTCCAATCTCATATCCTCTTTGCTAGTGTCCTCTCTTGGATTTTGTTGATTTCCACCAATTGGATGATGAAAATTGGAGATTTGGCCAAGCTTGTTGATGCTTGATGATGTTGTATGCCTCTAGCTTTGTCTAGGGAAGATTGTACCCAATTGTTATTGTTGATAGTGGAAGTTTCTGGCTCCCGTGGTTTTTCCCCGTTTTGGGGTTTTCCACGTAAATCTGGTGTTCTTCGTGCTTAGTTATTTTATCTTCTGTTTGTGTCTGATTGTTGGTTTGGGTTGCTTGATGTTGGCTCTCTGATTTACAGTTCTTGTCCATCCTGATTCGTATGTGTTAAAGGGTCCCCTTCTTCCCTCTACAACAATAAGGGGGCAAAGTCGGTCCATGGATATTTTAGATTCTCGGTTTAACTATTCATCCTTCTTTGTAATGCTATTGAATCTCTTCATCCATTCAATAAATTATACGTTAATTTTAGCCAATTGATGGACTCTCTGCTTTTTTTCTTTACCTATCATAAAAAGTGTTGATAAAGAGGATTTTTTTTTGTCTAGATTGTGGAATTGTAATGTTTATGGATATTTTAATTAGTGGAAGAGACCAAGATATCGGAGGAGGCAATTTAATGTTTGCTGCTGCATTTGTGGAAGGCGGCATCTGCCTTGAAGTTTTATGTGAAAGTGGTCAGCATTTGCCTTGAAGATTTTTGCCAAAGTGTTCCTTCCATGTTTATTATTAGAATTGACGGTGGCATACAAGAGCTGCCATGAAGATAATTTTTTTTTTTATCAAACTTTGAAAATTTCATTGGTAATGATAGACTTGCACTTGCATACAGGAGAATTTTACGTTTTTGTACATTAAATAAATAAATAACATTGTCACCACATTGTTAGCAATCTTGGTGACAGTGACAGAGTGGTGACAGTGACCGATGATAAAGGGGGTGACAGTGATAAGGGTGGTGACGGCGACAAGGGTGGTGACGGCGACAAGGGTGGTGACAGCGATATGGTGGTGTCACCGATAGGGTGTGGTGACATCGATACGGGTGGTGACAGCGATACGGGTGATGACGCGATAGGGTAGTGACAACGATAGGGGTGGTAACAACAATATGGGTTGTGACAGTGATAGGGGTGGTGATGACAACGATAGGGGTGGTCGTGACAATGATAGGGGTGGTGGTGACAGTGATAGGAGTGGTGGTGACAGCGATAAGAGTGGTGGTGACAGTGATAGGAGTGGTGACAGCGATAGGACGTTGACAGCGATAGAGATGGTGACAACAATAAAGGTGGTAACAACAATATGGGTGGTGACAATGATAGGGGTTGTGGTGACAGCGATAGGAGTGGTGACAACGATAGAGGTGGTGGCAGCAATAAGGGTGGTAACAACAATATGGGTGGTGGTGACAGTGATAGGGGTTGTGGTGACAGCGATAGGAGTGGTGACAACGATAGGGCGGTGACAGCGATAGAGGTGGTGACGGCAATAAGGGTGGTGACAACGATATGGGTGGTGGTGACAACGATATGAGTGGTGGTGACAACAATAGGGCGGTGACAGCGATAGAGGTGGTGACAACAATAAGGGTGGTGAGAGCAATATGGGTGGTGGTGACAGTGCTAGGGGTGGTGGTGACAATGATAGAGGTGGTGGTGACAACGATATAAGTGGTGACAGCGATAGGGCAGTGATAGCGATAAAGTTGGTGACAGCAATACAGGTGGTGACAGCGATATGGGCGGTGGTGACAGTGATATGGGCGGTGGTGACAGTGATATGGGCGGTGGTGACAGTGATAGGGGTGGTGACAGCGACAGGCCGGTGACACTAATCTCGTAAAAAAAAATTGTCACCAAAAAATTTGTTTATCATCATTCATGTGTCACCAAAGTTTTATCACCAAAGTCATTGACCGGTGTCACCACTTATAAAGGTGGTGACACTAATCTCGTAAAAAAAACTGTCACCAATTTTTTTTTATTATCCTACATATGTCACCAAAGTTGTGTCGCCAAATTTATTGACATTGACCGGTCAATGGTCAAAATAAAAATGGGAATGAAGGAAGGGAGTCAAATAAAAATAGGAAGGTGGGGCAAAAGTGTCATATTAGGACATTTTGCAAAAGAAAATATAAAAGGGGACATTTTTGCAAAATGGCTTGTTAAAAATGGACACTTAGCTACAAAATCCAAAAAAAATTGGCCAAAAGCATTCAATGAGAATATGAAGTTATACATTATACTAATATGATTATTTTCATATACAAAAAATCATAGTAAACCTATATATATGTTATATTCAATGAGTATAGACATTTTGGAGACGATTGTGATAAATTTAATATATGAAACATATATTGAAACCTTCCCAAAATACTATCGACCAATAATAAAAGAGATTTGTGATTAAAAAACCAACTTTAATTGAGGGAGTGACACGTCAGCCAAATGCTAACATAATTAGTAATATTAATAGATAGATAGATAGATTAATAAATAGATAGATATTAAAAAAACTACCCACACAGCTAAATGAACGGAAGCGAAATAAAAAAGAAAAAGAAATCAGGCAACGCGGAAGGCAGCACGCTCACACCAATTTCACTCAATAGTTCTAATCGTTTGAAATCTGATTTATGATCGATTCTCCGAGCCTTCAAAATCGTCACTCCAGCCGTCGCTCCGATTCAATTGTCGACTCAACAATTACCCGCACAGCCGCACCGAATCGCCACCGAAACGCTTAACGGTATCTTTGTTGTCGTTGAATTTTTATTTCACTTCAATAGGCTAGGGTTTTCGATGATTCGGGTTTAGGTAATTACTGAACTGCTGCTTGAAAAAAACCGATTGCTACTTTGTTGTCATTGTTACGTTGTTGTTTGAGATTAAGTATTTGATTTCAATTTAATTACTGTCATAAGTCGTTGTAAGGTTGAATGGTTGTTTGAATATTGATTTCACTTGCAAAAATAACCCTTAATTTTTATTTTCAAAATTCGAAAATCAGCCCCGAACTTTGCTTATATTGTCGTTGTGATGTTGAATGTCATTGTTGTTGAATGGCTGTTTGAATATTTTCAAAATTTAATTTAACTGTTGCCAGTTATGTCCATGATTGGGATTTGAGGATTGAAAGGGAGAAAAGATAGATTATGGTAGAATTAAGGGAAAAAAGATGAGTTTAGGGATAGATGAAGAAGGGGTTAGAAGGAAGAAGGCGTAATTAGTAAAGGGAACAAGTAATTAAGGAAAAGAGAAAGAGTAAGGTAAGGAGAAAAGAGTAATTGGGTTTTCCATATGATTCATTATATTGATACCCATCACAATTACACTAATAGGGTATTTATACTAATCTCTAATACCCATATATCTCTATACATGACACTGTCTTTATGAACATTACGGAGTACATTTTTAGGGATGTATTTTGGAATTTTTCTATAGCTACATATGTTTGATTTGTTATTATTGAAAATGGTAAAGGACCCCAGTTTGAAATCTCGCCTCAGGCATTCAAGATCTCGTGTCCGGCCCTGACAATAGTGTTATGATAACATTATATTTTTGTGAGTGTCAATGGTTCAACATTTTAAACTATGAGTTGATGACAATACCTTGGTGATGTATAATGTTATGGTGACGGTTTTTTAAGGTTACAATATTATGGTGACAATATTTTGTCATCAACCTCATCACTAATAGTTGTCACCAACAACTATCATCAAGAAAATCATATGTTAGTAGAAAAAAAACATTTGTCAGCGGGAAAAAGCGTTACTAGGAACTATTACCATAAGAAAATCAATTGTCACCCAAAAAAAAACTATTTCATCGACAATTATCACCAGAAAAAAGAAAATCAATTGTCACCAGAAAAGATTTCTCCTAACTTTCACGGTAAAAAAATAAAATGTCACAAAAAAGCAACTGTCACCAAAATAATTGTCACAAACAATTGTCGCCGGAAAAATATATCCAATTGTCACCATAAAAACGGTCACCAAATGTAGATGTTTGATTAAGGTTAACTAATCAATGTCCAAACTAAAAATAGTCAAATGAGGAAGGAGGGGGGATTAAGGATAGAAAAGTATGGGTAAAAGGGTTAAAAATAGGCATTTACTTAATTTATTTAAAAAGTGAACATTTAACTAATTATGACAAGTTTTTTGGACATCTACTTAATTAAACCTAGCATGTATCTATATTGATAGATTTCTTACCTTTACTTACTTCTATCTTGAGCCCATCCCGGGTGGGAGGTCTCGATCTCCTCAATCAACCGACAACTCAGACGCTCCTCGTAAAATTTTCTTCCAAAAAAAAATAGTGTATACTAATAAAACTATTAGATAATTGCAATTTAGATTGAATTAAATAGAAGGTTAGTTTTATCTTATCTTATATAATTGGATAGATACGAAATCATACAAAGAATTCAAATATTGTATAAGAAAAAGCTATGTAAATGTATTATCTAATTGGAATTCTTATCTATTTTTCGCGTTGTAATTCATCTTTGCACTATCGAATTGGAAAACTTATTTAATTGTTATATATATAGATGATATATCTATTGTTTTTTTATCTCATGTAATTACATAGATGCAATTAAAATAATATAAAAAAATTAAACAGATAGATTTTGACTTTAAAAACTAAGGATGTTTGTTAATATGAAAAATGTTATGGTTCAATTTTTAAAAAATAGAAAAAAGATTTTTTAATTGATAAAAAAGAATAAGTTTGACAAAAGTTATGATTTAGTTTGTTTAAAAATTTACAATTTGAAAGAAATAAAAAATAATTTAGAAAAAATTATAATTTAGATTAGTTTATTGTGTTTATTATTATATGTTAAATATACAATTAATATAATTTTAAAATATTATGGTAACATATTCGATATACGAGACGAGACATGTATTAAGGTATATTAGGATAAATATTAAATATATTATCTAGTTAATTTATGATTGTTTAGATTTGATCTTATAGAACACTTTATTATGAATGCAAATGTGGTTTTCACCCACCATTTCTTGATATGGTATTTAAGCTTTTAGCCTAATAGTTTCGACCCTCCTCAAAATTGCCTCCGAACAACCTATATATCTTAGGCCGCTGGAGCCAAACCATCGACATATATAGTTCAACGTTTTTACCATTTTAGGCCTTTTCATTAAAAAAAGACGAAGGGACCGGGAAATAAAGATGTTAAGACTATCCACAATGGTTCTGTCTATAATGTATACATTTGCACAAGGTGGGTAAAAATACATCTTATTTTTTGGTATTTTGCTCTAATGGTCAAATGTTTATTTTTTACACACCATTCAAATACAATTATTTTAAAACAAAAAAGAAAACAAAAATCATAAAAAACACACCAATAAGATTGTTTTGTTTTTTGGTAACTATACCCTTTAGTTTTTCTTTTTAGTAATTATACTTGTTTTAGGGTGGATTTTACCTAAATACCTTTAAGGTAGAATTTATATCTTTTTAAAAGTAAAAAAAAAAATAGGTATAGATAAGATTATTTAGGTATAGATAAAATTGTTGATAAGATTTGTTTACGGGTTGAAAAAGGAAGATGTTACTTCTCCCAATTTTACGTTTTGAGGAAGAAAAACTACTTCTTCCATCAATTGTTCAATTAGTCATCTCGTGAATTCTCCTAATTTTTGTTGTAACCTCTTGTTGTTGTAACCTGTTGTAATCTACTGTTGTTGTACCCTATTGTAAACCTACTTTTGGTGTTACCTATTGTAACCTACTTTTGTAACATGTTGTGACCTACAATTATGCAAATCGAGCATTATTAATTGTAACCTAGTAACCTACTTTTTTTAAAAACGGTGTTCTTGAAAATATTATTTATCCTACAAGAAACCTAATTATTGTAACCATTATTGTGTCTACAATCAATGTATATAGGAAAACATTAACAATGAGGCTAGTTACAATATAAACTAGATACAAGTAATTAATTACAAGAATCGAAACACATACAACGAATTAGTTACAATAATGTGACAATATTGATTACAATGACAGTTACAATAAATTAGTTACAATAAGTAATAATGGTAGTGGACCAATTACAAGTATTGTAGGTACATTGAGTGTGCTTTTGTAGGACAGAGGAATATTAGTGGGCTATAAGAATTATTGCAACCTTATTATTGTTAAAGCGGTATTCTTGAAGATGTGTCTACAATCGTCAATGGAATAAGAGAGCGTCAATTAATTAAAGAAGCGTGGAATGGAAAAGTAGTGTCAATTAATTGAAGATGCGTAAAATGGATTGAGCTTTAATTAAATGAGAATTAATTAGAGATTTGTTACAACAAAATCATGGGCAAATATGTCATTAAAAAAAAGAGTATACTAACAAAAACGAAATCTTCAAGGTATATTTACCAATAAAAAAATTGAAAAAAGATAGTTAGCTAATTATCCCTTTTTTTTTTACAGTAGGTAAGAATTAGATCGACAACACGATCTTGAAACCATCAAAAGATGGCTTGGAAGACCCTACGCAGAGGGTCGCCAGTCAAAAAGAAAAAAAAACAAATCTAAAATGACAATTACATAAAATTAAACTTAAAACATCTAGCCTTAATGCTTAAGATCCGGTCCGGTGACTTATACGGCTTGCATGCCAGTTGAAGCAGTAGTTTGGGGTGACAGACTAGCGCAGCAACTAGCTTCTTTTGTGAATTCATTGATGATGGGATCGGAGGTGGTGACCGATTGAATGGGATTTTGGAATTTTAAGGAGTGAGATGTGGATTCTAGCGAACCAGATTATGGGATTTGAATGGGGTTGAAACTTTGGTTTGGAGTTTAGGATTTGGTTTAATTTTAAATAGAAGGTTGGGGTTAATATTTTGTTTGTTGAGGATTATATCATTATATGTATTGTGAAAAACAAACGGATGGGCAAGAAGGGTTGGTTGATAATAAAACCTGAGAAGCTGGGAGAAAAGACAGGGATAATCGGTGAGGCAGAATCAGCCATCACTCGGTGGTGGAGGAGAAGTTTGTAGCCTTGTGGGCATGCATGCAACAAGTGGAGTTGTGTTGACAACTAAATTTGGAGGAGGAGAGGTGGTGTGTGGCTCTGGGAGGAGGATTAAGGGTCGGCGTCGCCGGAGCAGAGCCCTTAGGACACCAAGTCGAGATCCCCGACGAAGCTCTTGGTTGGGAAAGAGGGGACGCCCATCTTGATGTCGCCGCCGGCATCAAGAACCCGTCCGAGGGAGGCTCGGGATGGAGATCGGGGAGATCCACCCTCTGCTATAGGTGTTGTTGTGGAGGTGTAGACTGTCGTAGTTGGGCGCCACCACAAAGGGAGGACGAACATCATGCCGACGAGATGGTGTGGTCCAAGTGGGAGAAGAGTATGGCGTGGCAGGTGACCACTGCTGAGCCAACAGGGCCATCAGCTGAGAGGAAGCGGAGGGCAGCGCTGCAGGTCTCCCCAATGAAAGAAGCCAGGGCGACGCCGGTGAGGGTACTTGTTGGGGTTAAGGGTTATATTTCAACTCATCGGCGCCGCCGGAGCCCATCACAACCAGGATGGATGGGTTTGAAGGCGACGGTGAGGTTGTGGTCACAGCAACGAGGCCGCCGATTGAGGGCTCGGTTAGAAAAAGGGGCGGCTAGGGTTTTTTTTTTGTGGGGAGAGAGTTTTAATTATCCCTTTTTTATTGCATATATGTATGAAAATAATTTTTTATTTAAATATATTTGAAAAAAAACCTAAAATTTATGATTTAAATAGACATTTTTAGTACAAAATTTATTTTAAAAAATGAGAATTTTTTATATGTATATATAACAAAAGAAAGTTTTTGTTTAAGTATATTGGAGAAAACCTGATATTTGGCTAAAAAAAATTTGAGAAAATTATCTTTGCATATATGTATGTAAGAAAAATAATTTGTTTTGTTTAAATATATTAAAAAACCTTAAACTTATTATTTAAATAGTCATTTTAGTAGAAAAAAATTAAAAAATGAAAATTGTAAAAAAAAATTATATTTTTTTATATGTATATATAAAAAAAAGAAATTTTTTATTGATATATTGGATACAACCTTAAATTTGTTATGATAATAATAAGGATAGATATTTATGATCATTTTTTTTAACTATAATTACCTACTGTTTTATTTGGCAGTGTGGATCCCCTTTAATAATAGATGTTACATTCGGTATTACACTTAATTATTTTGAGTATAAATTCATATTTAAAAAAAATATATTTATATTTTATACACCTATATTAACATATTTATAAAATTTTATTATAAAAAATTATGGATAAATAAAATATTGATTATTTCAGAAAATATATTTTTTCTTTTTCTAAAACATATATTTTCAAAATAATAATTTTTTTTATTGGGTAGGAATTCAGGCAGGGGACCTACCCTATAACAGTCTTGCGAAATGAGGTTATGAAGACCTGAGTCATTGTATATGTTGGGTCCCTTGACAGAGGGGTAAAGATATACTACGTATATTTATATACAACCTTATCAACCATTTTGTTTCCAGAACGGGGAATGTGGGAGAAATCAAACTTCTCCCACCACCAACAAAAGAGTTTATAAACATGTTAACATAAGTACATAGAGTATAAATATAATTTTTTCCCTGTGAATTTATAACCAAAATAATTAAGTGTAACACCGGTTTAATACACAAAGTCTTATAGCCACAGGGGATACAAATTGGTTATTTGGGGTAGGGGTGTTATTTGAGCCGAACAAGTCGAAATTAACATGTTCAAACTTGATTTATTTGTTAAAATATGGTTCATTTGTTAAACGAGCTCGAGCTGAACCCAATTTCTAAACGAGTTTTATTTTTTGTTCAAGCTTAGTTTTAACTAGTGTAATACCCGCGCCATGGCGCGGTTGCGATGGAAAAGAATCAATGAAACTGATCAGAAGTGGTAAGTAATAGTTATATTATGCTTTCAGAACTCATACATAATTTGCACATAAAAAAGCTGTAATACAGTCACATACATCTCATATATTTTGATTCATCAAATTATATAGCTATGCCACAGGCTATGAGACAACCAAGAGATCATAGCAGCTAGTTGGCTTGCTAAGAGGCACATCAGGCCTTCTTAGCTTCTATGCACATTGGATATCTGGATACATTGTTCCAATCAGCAAGTATTAATGAAAATTGTGTATTGACTACCACTATCATTACAACTGCTTGATACCCATGATTGTATTCAAGCAACATACCATTATAATTTGAACAATAAAATGCATGAAAGCCTATCAGTAAAAAATCCAGACTATTGTATTCAAGCAACATACCATTCTAATTTGAACAATAAAATGCATGAAAGCCTATCAATCAAAAATCTTCAGCATTCAAGCATGAGTTCTGTAAAAGGTTTTATTTTTCGTATGTTCTCCGACATTATAAACCTCAAAGCCAAAATTGAATTCTCTCCTCAAATTCGCATATAAATTCTAAAATTCAAGCAAAATAGTCACTGAATTATCATGCTAGGCATAAATTCCTCACGATTGAATTCTAAATTCAAGCTAAAAATCCCCAAATTTATCAAGATTCACTAAACTAAAAAACCTAGAAATCGGGATTGGGGAAGAAACTTACCTAAACTGGGCTTCGTGATCAGCAAACCGATCAATAGCTGAATCACTAAACTCTGAAGACTCGACATGATCCATGGTATCTTGGGGTTGACATCGTAGGCGGAAGCAACGATCTCCGCAACTGTCAACACTATCAAAACAAAAACTCAAACACCGATACTCAATCAAAGCGAAACTGGAAGCAAATATAATATGAAACCCTAAAAAATTCAAGATCGAACCAAAGAAAAAGAAATTAACCTATTCGAATGAACATCAGAAGACGTTAGAGGAAAATGATGAAACCGGAAGCGATAACTTATTCGACTGAACATTAAAGTGAAAGGAAGATAGAGAAATTAGCAATATACCTAATTTCTAGGCCACGGTTGAAGCAATCCAGAGGCAGCGGGATCGGCGAAATCCATAGGAGTGTGAATCATACGACATTCGAGGAAAAGGATGAAACTGAAAGTGGTTGAAGCAATCGACGACATCAGTTGAAGTGATCGACGGCATAGGCGGGATCCTTTATCCTTGATCACGTCGGCGAAATCCTCGCTCTGTAGAAGGGAAAATCATCGGAGGATTGAGAAAAAGAGTGGGAGGAAATCCGAGCCTTTACAGTGAATCCGAGCCAATATCGAAGTCGGCGGAGGAAGAGGAACGAACCTCTGGTAGGACATCGGCGGAGGAGGAATGAGGAAGATGGTGACGGGAGGCGGTCTAACCTCGGCGAAGGAAGAAGACGGAGTTCTGAGGCGGGATATCTTCAACGGAGGAGGAAGACGAAGGCGTGAGGCGCGAAGGATGCCACGATCGAAGTCGGCGGAGGAGAATTGAACCCTAACAGAGTGTTCTTTCCCAATTGTGAAAAAGGAGAAGAAAATTGAAAGCAAATTAAAAAAAAAAATGTGATTGGTCAGAAGGGAGTGAACTAAGGAGAGCACGCCACATCAGCGGAAAGTATACGAAATTAAGTAGTTATATAGATTAATAGATAGATAGATAATAGATAGATAGATAATAGATATATTGCAATCGGGAAAAAAAAAATGAAAACATGTCTCAATATTTACGGCAATATAATCGAAAAAAAAAAAAAGAATGGATTCAAATCATATTTAAATTAGGAAACAAATATTTTAAAGTTTTCATAATAATATTGACCAATAAGAAAATCTCATTTGAATAAAAAATTCAACTTTAATTGTGGGCGTGACACGTCAGCAAAATGCTAGCAGAATTAGTAATATTAATAAATAGATTGATAATAACTCATAACATATTAACTTAAATAAAATTTTAAAAATTATATAAAATTTGAGATATTCGAACAGAACCAGTCCAACTTTTTTTTAGCGGATTCCTGTGCTAGCAATAGGGATTGTAATTTTACCAAATTAATTTGCCCTCATTCGCATGTCCAGAGAGCGCGCCTACAAAATTCTGCTACTCCGTCGCCGTCGCCATCGCCGCCGCCGCCGCCGCCGCTCCTCCTCCTCTGGTCGCCTCTTCCGGTAGATATCTGACTCACTCATGCTCTCAAACACACCTCTTTCTTCCGTTTATTCACACTCGCTTTCTCTCTTCCCTCCCCCCTCTCCCTCTCTTGTGTTCATACTTGAGGGGTAAAAATCACCTCTTTTTGCTCTTCTGCTTGTTCTCCTCCCTCTTTCGTCGCCTTTCTAACAATCTGTCGATTTTCAGATTTTCTTTCTATATCAATTGATTCATTGATAGGTAGTTTGTTAGGTTTTGATTGAATTTGTTTGCTCGCTTTCAAGGTTGTACTTCGTTCTTTGATTACGCCCTTTGCTTCTGGTTCAGTTTATGCTTGTGATTGGTTTCTTCACAAGCCGCGTGGTTTTAGGTTTAATTGATGTGCTTTGATTTGCTATGTCGACAGGCACAAAATATAGCACCGGTTCTTTCAATGGAATCCATGTTAGGGTTCCTAGGGTCGACCAGCGAAGTCGAAGACAAATCGCACGCCCGAAAGCTGGTGCCATGGCTGAGCTGGGATGAATGGGAGCTCGTCAGAGCATCCCTCTTCTCTAATTCGCCAGATTCTGTTGCTTTTGCTCTTGATAGAGTAAGAACCCTAACTTTATATCTCACATTTGGTGCTATTTGATCCCTTTTTTTTTTTTTTATCAAGGAATTTAGTTAATTCTGGAGTTGTTGTCTGATGTCATTGGATTAGATAGCGACTTGGAGAGGCCGTGGATGCTTGCCGGTTACTGTTGAAGTTACTGCTTCAATAATCAAAATTCAGCAAAAAGATCCTGTGTTCAGGTGGTTCTCGCGTTGTCGGGTTCCTTGTCGTTAAAAAATCAGTTTTATTTACATAAACCCACACCCTGAATATATGTCATAACTTGATATTTACGACTGCCATGTTGCAACTCTTATCCTTTATTAATGACTGTCATTGTGCTATTTTTTTGTAGGGTTAACGTGGGCAATGATGCTTCAGAAGATGAGGAAGTACTTGCTATGCTATATAGCATGGCAATTATGAGGTTCGTTGCCCACTCTAGTCTAAGCTAATAATGTGTATGTTCAATAAGGTCAAGAAGCAATGTTTCCAATTATCTGCATTTTGAAAACAATTTGAAGATGTACTTTAGAAAGATTACAATTTGTCATTAATATCTTAATTTCTGTTTGATGTAAAACAAGTGAAAATTTGTAGTTGGGAATGCCAAGGTGAAGGAAATATAGAAATAGATTTAAGTGGATTTAGAACAAGGGACGTGTTGATTATATGGTATCAATATTTTTAAAATTTGCTGCCGTTGCAAATATTTTGTGATGAGTTTCAAAATTCTTTGCTAAAGTTGTATCCATGCTAGAATATAGACTTGAAGAGTTTGCTTTGATTGAATATAGGCTGGTGAATGGGCTTATAGAAAAGACACGACGCAGAACATTAGTTTCAATTGCCCAGGCAGCGGCAAAAATTAATATGCCACGCATGCTGATTGACATCCGTCATGGTAAGAAACACTAGTCCATCTCTGTCATTGCAAAAAAAAAAAAAACTTTCACACCTAGCACAGATTCGTTGTGATAAACAACATAGGATTTCCATTATCTTTTATATTCAGAAGTTCCTTATGTACCTTAGTTTGACATGGCACGGCCGCCATAAATAAGGTGCAGGGCATGTTTTGTTTCTTTTTTCAACTTTGTTTTTGTTGACTATATGCAGAAGCTTCTCATCGTGAACTTCCTTCACTTTGCCTTCTTCGCCAAGCCTCTACTGAGGTATGGTTTCCTTCCAATTTCACGCATTATTGGGTTAATACTAGCCTTTCGAATCTTGTTTGAAGATTTTTTAAAAGTATCATATTAAAATAGTTGAATCTTCTCCCATGTTAAGCCAAACACTGAGAAGCTGTCTTGATTCTGCTTTGAAGTAGTGCTGTAAACATTTAGGGACTGATAGTTGCATATTCACCTTTTGTTTTAGTTCATCTGCAACCTTATGGACGATCTAACTAGAGGTTTTGTCTCAGGCCCTTAATTGGTTGAAATCATACTATTGGGATCCTCAAAAGAAGGCCATTCCATTTCGAGGGGGTGAGAGTGGCAGTGTCAGGGATGAAATTAGATCTAAACTTCATCAGCTGGCTCTTTGCTTGAAAAAGAAGCAAAGCTTCAGACTGTCTTTCTTCGATGCCAAGGAAAAACGTAGGTGAAAATATCTTTTTTCCTTTTCTGGTCCAAAAAAATATTTATATTAGCATAGTATGCAAAGCTATACTATTCTTGTCCTAATGTACTGAAAATTGTTGGATGGTATTTTCCTCTCTGTGTATTACAAATATTGTCTTCTGTGCATGTTTTGACAATATGTTTTTCTTTTACGTTATGTTCCTGATGGAAAACCATCTAATAGTTTGGCTGATGTTCCATTTGACCATAAATTTGCATGACATGAGCTCATTAAAGCCTTTTGTGATTTGTGAAGTCATTGACCTTGTGGATTTGTGAGGTTTTTTGTGGTTTCTGAAATCATTCACTTCCATTTGCTGCTATTTTCTCATATACCTTTACTAGCTGGTTTCATATCTAGAACTATATATGCAGTAGTATAGGGACATAATTTCTCAATGATTGTAATTGTTTTAAATCCATTTGGAAAATGTGATCAACTTCTGTGAATCCTTTTTATGTGCTACCTAATGTATTTTAAACTGCCTACAGTCATAACTCTAAAAATGGTGTTTGTGCCTCTGCATCTATTCTTTGTCATCTGATATAGGTGGCAAAAAGTTCAATCAGCTTTGCGGGCGCAATAAGTTTTTCTCTCAATTGTCTAGCAATATTCAGCCTTCCCACTGTGCCCGTAAGTCCAAGGGCATTTTTTATTTGTTTCCTTGTTAATTTGGTAACCAGGAAGTATTTGATTCTTCCTTTATATTTCTGTTTAGCCATGGCATTGATTCTTTAGGTTTTCTTATACAACAGGCCTCCAGTCTAGAATTATAATGTTCAGGACCTTTTCTGAAATGGATCACTTTTTCTCAAATATATGTGGTTAAATGTTGATTAAATTTCATTCATGTTACAATTTTCAGGTGCTATAAAGCAGATTACCAGAACACTGAAAAGCTTAGTTAATTTGTATGCTTTCTTCTCTACGGAGGTAATTTCCATATTGTTGGAGCTTCTATTGGATGTACCGAATCCAATGAACATGGTGGAGTTTCCAGATAAGTTTAAGGATAGCGTGCGCTTGGATGCTGCTCAGACTGCATTTGACAAATGGAAGCCTGTGATAGTTAAATTCTCCAAAAAAGAGCCAGAACTATTACTGAGCCTCCTAAATGCAGTGGGAGATATGATCGAGGCTCGACAAGCCATGAAAGATGATATTGGTAATTTCATAAAACATTTAATGTATAATGTTGACTTCTATCCCCACTGTTTCCTATGTGATTTTTCATGGTATCATTCTGGTAAAATTTGGGTCTTCTGTCACAATATGCACTTATCTTGTGAAGCCCACTTGTCATGTGAATCACAGGCCAGAAGCACTTCAGTTTGTCCGCTTATAATGCAGAGACATGCCAAATCGAAGTCCTGTCATCTGTGTTTTCCTGGCTGGTTGAAATTCTGAAAGCAATGGGGTCTCTTTATTCTGATAGTATTGAGAGCGCCACTGGAAAAACATCTTCCGTGCTTCCCAAGTCAATCTTGTTTAATCTCCTTCGTAGATGTCTTTTCATCTCAGAGCCTGGAAACAACGCGCTTTTCACCTCGGCCTTGCTTCTTGCTGAAGTGATTGGAAATAGTCATTTGAACCGGAGACTCAAGAAGTTCTCACTTGTCTCATCACCTTCTTTAGATGAAGATAATAACAATAGCTCTATTGTTGATCCTGAAACCCTTCTCCAAGAGAAATATGTCAAGCAAGCATCCGAGAAGTTGGAATTGCTAAAGCGTAGGAGACTGAATTCTAGTTCTACACTAGCCAAAAGTTCCACCATGGGAAGCAAAAGCAAGTGGACTGTAGTTGAATCCTGGAAACCATGCCCGATAGGGATGTTGCCTCGTACTCTAGGCTCATCAGGTTGCCTGCCTGTTCTCGACTGGAAAAGCCAACATGAGAAAACCTTGGTTTCCAAGTCCAGAATGGAAGAGAATGAAACTCTGAGCTCCATGGACGAGGAGAAACTGAGATCAGTCTCGGGCCAGGAAGCAGGAAACGATGTTGTCAAGAGAGATTCCAGTTCCATCCATGATGAATCGAGCAACCCTCCTATTAAAAGGCACCGGGGGGCCATTGATACTCGTGAAAACAATCCCGGTAATGTTGAGGACAGTGAGGAGGATACCTTGACTGACTTGACCAGAGGCCGGCTGTTCGTAAATGGAATTTTCGAAAGTGTTGGAGAAGAAGAGGTTAAAAGGATCCAATCCCGCATTCGAGTCTTGGTACATTTTCCTGGCCACCTACATTCCGGCAAAAAGTTGGTCGTGCAGAATTGAATTCCCTAGTAAGCCCCATTCTTTCTTTCTTGAATCAATGCATAAATCAATGGTTTCAAAAGCCTAAATCTTCCTTCTATTTGTGTTTCGCAGGGGGTCTTGTGAGCAAGCGCTTGTATGAACCAGGAACTCGCCTTTTAACCTCTTAAATAGGAGAAAATCGGAACCAAACGTACAACATGAGGCGTCAAATTGCCAGGTTGGAGAATGCAGGGGTGACCTTCGAGCACGCAGAAAGCAAATTCAGGCCTAAAGTTTTAGGGATCACACCCAATGGAGACTCCCTTGTCTGATGTTTTGCTTTCATCTGCTTATCAATTTTGATGGTGAATTTTGTAGTTTCGCCCAACGCTGTGTTACCGATACTTGATTGATGAATTCGGTACAATTCCTTGTGGGTAATCTGCTTATCGAGTTTTTTCGAAGAATTTATCAACTCATTCGATAGTTTCGCTATGTATCGATTTCTTACAAACCGAGTGGTTGAACCAGCAAAACTCTTAGAAAGAGACATTAATGTATGTAGATGGACTTTGTAAAAGCTTCAGTCTGTTCTATTCCATAAAGATGAAACATTCATGTTTACTATACAAAAAGGCAATTTTTAGGTGAAATCAACAGTTACTTTCCTAATCCATTTTTCTGATTAATAAGTAGCTTCTCTTTCATGTATCTTTAACTTATGTACATGCAGTTTGTTATCTATTTGGTACAAGCAAATCCAGGCGTTTTCGCGTTCTAGACCTGCATCGTTGGATCTTCCCGCGATTCAGGGCCTCGTACACCCTCCGAAATATTGCAGTAGTTTGTTCTTTTTCTGCACAAAAAAAGATTGATTTCCATACACAACATTAGGATATGAAATGTCTGTTGAAGGTGTAACAGAAAAGGAGCCTCACCTTGTAATCCTCCCTCGGTGGAGAGTATGGCGAATGGGAATCCGCGGGATAGTAAGCCGAAGGCTCAGATTGCTGATGGTGGTGCGAATGGTGAGGAGGAGGATGGCCTGGATGGGGATGCTGATAGTAATGGGGATGAGGCGGATTGGAATGGGAGCGGGGATGGGGATGGGGATGAGGCCGAGGAGGATGAAAGGCCTCGGACCGATCAGAAGTATCACGAGCATTGGATTGAGGAGGCCCAGACTCCTCTTCGGTGTCAGATGAGTTTGAAGTTGAGCCTTCATTCTTCTGCTTCCTCTTCTCACGCGCTTTTGTGAACACCACCGAGTAGCTCGTGTACTCTCCCGCGTTATTCTTCTGATCCCATGCTCCGAACTGGGGCACAGCCCCGAGTTCTTTGTTCTACACAATGCAATCAGATGTCACAAAATATACGCAATCGATGAAGAACGAAAACAAGGGCATCGTTAGAGGCTTACCCCACCACGGTGTCCCATGGTAGTGTGAGGAGAGATTGCTGAAGAAACTCAAATGGTTCCTTTTCTTCATCATGAAGGCCCTGTAAGAAAAAATAATCACAGGTAATTTGGAGGGTTCACAGATGCTTTTGCCTATTTTTGGCATCTTTATTCCTGGTATTCAAACACTGATCAATAAAAAAAACACATCTATTTCAGGCTCTGCAATCTGCCTAATTTGAGAGGCATTTCCTGTTGCTGTCCTCATGATAGATAGACACCCTAAAATTTGTGATCATGGATTGCAAATAGGCTTCTTCAAGCATTAAAAAGCTATTGTACATATAAAAGACGTCGCGATTGGGGTTTAGAGTACATTGGATGAAGCTTTGAAAGCAAATGGAAGCAGATGATAATGGAGAAGATCTACTTCCTCCTTTGCTTTCACTTCATTACATTAAGGCGAAGACAAAGGTTCTGCTATTGCCAGGTGAGTGGATCATAATAGAGTACACTGGATGCGAGAAACCCCGAATGCTTAGTGAGCTCTTGATGAACCTATGCTACACTTGTTGGCTTTCCTTCCCTATACTTTGTCGCGACAATTGTGTCGCCTTGGTGGCTACAATAGCTAACGGTGTTTCGCACATGTCTTCATGTAGAAGGCACCTTTGCACTTTTGCAGGCTCCACAGTTGGTCTCCATGCATAAATAAGCATGCCTGTGACTAGGACTGCCACGCCAGCCACGAAGCCAGGAGGAAGAGCAGTGCCAGAGCCGAGGTAGGGAAGAGGCAATGTGAATATATATACAGATAATGGTACTGCAAAGGCAATATAGTAAGCATTAGTACGTTGGCATTTACGGATTCCGATAGGTGGGGGATTGATGGATGTACTGCAATGTTATGTTGTTACCTGAAAATGTGGATGCGAGACAAGAAACTACGGCGGAAGAGACCTTAAGGAGATGGAGCAAGGATATGTTGAAACCCATGTTGACTATGACAAACAGCAGAGGCAAGAGGGGAGCACCATCACATCCTGAATCAACCCAGATGGATGAAATTAGGTCAGAGATTCTTCTCTTGCAATGTAATGGCAGAACCGGTTGAGAAAGCAATGGATTTTCCTCAGTCGAATGTAATGGAGAGTTGCTTATGCATTACTGTCATTCATGGTATGTTATAAAACCAATCTAATTCATGGTGTGTTTCATGTGAAGTGGGAAGCGTGCTTGCAGGCCATTACTTCGAAAGATCCCTTAAAAAGTTGAATCTAATAAGAGAACAGGCACAGGACAACAGATGTAACACGGCAAACACTGTCAGATATCCACGACTTCTAAGGAGGTTCTGTTTCAAGGACTCACAGGTCTACAAATGTTTGTTAGATATCACCTAAAACTGAAATGAATGAGCTAATATGGTCAGACTCAATGTAGGTAGGAGCACAAGATGGCATATGTAGTCATGACTCGTGAGCTTAGATGTTTAAACTTTAAAATGAAGCAAGAAGCAACTCTAGTTAACTTACCGGTCGATAAAGTGTTGATATTGAGAAAACATGCAGCGCCATCCTTCAGGTACGATGGCAATTGGGTAAAGGGTATTCCCCACATTCTTGACAAGAAAGGAAGGAGGAGGCATATGAAGAGGGCCTGCAGAATACATTGAACAGAATTATTCAAGTTTTGGTTTATAAGAGAATGCACTGAAATGATGCACAGCAGTGGCAAATTCTAGATTTTTCTTACAACTAATTTAATGCAAATAAATGCAGATTCAACGAGACTGAAAACATATGCAAAAAAATGCAAATTCCCTATACTTACTTGGAAGGCTGATCCAAAGGAATTTACAACAAATAGATCCACTGAACGTCCCTGCAATAAATTCCACTCAAGATGTAAGAGGACGGCAGTGAGCATGAAGAGCAATAAACTTAAATGGTAGACAATCCAATCTACAAAAACATGCCAAATTTAATACCAAGAGGCCATGAAGCAGAAACCCAGTTACAACCCCATATCGTTTGATTCTTGTAGCCATTTATAGGTTTTTGGATTTTGACCCTTCTATGTAAATTTGTTCTTTATCACACCTTAACTGAAGAGTCCGAATTAGCTGTCAAGGGATCAAAATCCAGACTATGGAACATACCTTTAATCGCTTAGCAGCGTCCAAGAAAATTACTTCCTGCAAATATGATTTTGCTTTAGAACATAAGTATACACACTTTTTTTTGGTGAACTGATAAGTATACATTCTATGATATGAGTGTGAACAATTTTCAGCAACCTGTATTTACAAGTACCTTCAACACAGTATCTGCAGCTTGTAGCAAAAATGAGGCTATCATCAGTAGACTCCAGAAAATACCGGCTTCCTTCAATGACAGACCAGAACTAGAGCCACTACAGATAACAAAAACAGGAGGATAAACTAAATGTAATAGCCTCATATCTGTAAAGCTTACAGCTGTTCAATAGGTGAGTCCCTTTTATTTACAGAGATATAGTTGTTTATATATGAGAAAACGAGGAATCTGGCATCAAGTATATAGAAGTGAGTATTTACCTCGCAACTGTGATGATTACACCAACAGCCACCATAAAGCAACCAAACAGTTGATTGACACTGTACCTCCTCCCAAGAAAAATAGCTGACAGAATAAGTTGCCAAATAAGAAAAGTCTGCAAAATAATTTAAAATAACTGTTAGCCTCAACTCGGTATATTCCCCTTAAAGAGGCATAAAGAGTTCGACTTTCGAAGAAAGGACAGGATTGGTGCACAAGATGACAAATAGCAGTAATTATTTTAGGGAGGTAAATTGTTCATCTCAATTTCTTACCTGGGACAAAATGGGAATTGATGCCCCGGAAAGCATTGCTGCTCAGCAAAGGAAAACCAAATAAAACTTGTTAGTTTCAAATGAATTGTGGAACGGATATTCAGTATGTGATATTGAGATACATATATGTGTTATGATTAACTAGGAGCTGGCTATGAATAAACAAGAATAATGAGAGATAAAAGGAAATATAAGTAGAAGGAGAAACTTTATGCTAAAATAACCAGAATGCAAGCAATCAAACAGCATATAAGCTAAGGCCCTGAAATATTATTAACAAGATTAACCGAAGGATTCACAGCCAATTAGAAAGTAAAAAAGCCCATCGTTTACACATCAGCAGATCGATGAAAGAGAAAGGACATGATATGGAGCCTAATAGTTAGG
The DNA here is from genome assembly GCA_037127255.1 of Persicaria tinctoria. Lineage (NCBI taxonomy): Eukaryota > Viridiplantae > Streptophyta > Magnoliopsida > Caryophyllales > Polygonaceae > Persicaria > Persicaria tinctoria. The sequence goes on from JBANSL010000014.1 coordinate 2,690,457, forward strand.
ATCTAATCACTAGTAAGGATTGAGACATTCAATAAACAGCATCAAGATATTAAATTGCTAATGACAAAAAAAAAAAAAAAAAAAAAAGACTCTTACTTCCGGCTGCCATTCCAGAAGCTGCACCAAGAGCCTCTAAGAGTCCAACTGCCAGAAATGGAGCTTTTGGCAAGGAAAGCATCTCATCTGTTACAATCCCTGCCTGACGCCGAATGTACAAAATGGAGAAGTATACAACCACATACCTGACAAAATGAAAATTAACAATTAACTATCAAATCAAGGTTACACAAAGGATGCATCCTTTATTATTAGCAAGCATTTAAAGTCGGCATCCTTTCTACAAAAACAACAAACAGGAGCAGGATATGGGGGTCGAGGTGTACGCACCCATTTCAAGAGGGTGTTTCAGTAATTAAAAAGCAATATCAGACAACCATCGATTATTAGATTGTGTATGAAAACAAAAACTAGTCGAAATAAAGCCTTTGTTTTATAGCCAAATCTCAAATACAGGCTATTTACTATGCCTGAAAGGCCTCAGATTCGAGGACAACAAGGTGCTCTGACCATATCTGATCTTGCTAACAGCTATCCTAACGGGGAATAAACGTCAACTAATTCCATGAGATTACTAACAACTACTCAGTATGTTTTATTGTACTCCATGGCAAATAATAAGCAAGATCAATTGCCCAAGTGAATGAGTATTTTTTTTTCAGTATGTTGGGCCATAGGCCTAGGTGAAGTACAAACTGGTAAGCAAAGTCACATAGGAAATTTTCAAGAGTGAAAAAACACAAGTATGCAAAACAACTACAAAAAGTCCTTTTCCTTCACAAGGGCTCATCCCGAATCGCAGATAGGTAACAAGGCCTAAACAGGCCCACAGCAATAACCTCGAATCATACAGAACAACAAGAAGGTAAGTTAGGAAATGTTGATAAAGTAAGTCACAGAAGTCATCATCAGCTCAAAACATAAAGTAGCAGTTCATGGTGATTGTAAATTGGCAAGTTGTATGGTTCAGCGGCTATAGTTCTCCACACACACGGAAAAGAGGGAATCTCGGATAAACTACTCTTTCATTCATTGTGGTGGGAAAAAGAAGGCAAAAAGCAAAGCCAAAAGAAAATATTTGCTCAAGTCAAAAAAAGAATCAAAACTCAACTAGTGGCAAAATCCAACACATTAACACTACCTAAAGCATCAAAGAATATCATGTTTGACAAGCTAAAAAGTAAAAACTACTGGCTTACAAAGTTGACATCTATGGCCAATAATGCAATATGATCTCCTCCTCATCTACTTTATCCCTTCTCCTAATTCAAGCTCTCTCTAATGTTCAATGTGCATCTCAGTTACCAATCAGGCAAGATCAATGAACTAGTCACTGATTTCACTTACTCCCCTTGTTTCTCACACCAGTGTCAGCAACAAGAAGACAGTAAAACGCATCATTTTGACATAGATATGCTGCAAGTCTGCAACACAGCAGATTGATGAATTGATTGCCTGGTTGATCAATCAAATGATACAGGGATGATCAAGACACGTGCCGAGATCCTATTGTGAGGAAATTAGGCAAATTGAAGTAATTAATTTTAATTCAGCACTAATGTTGACCTACCCGAATGTGGCGAGCTGTGCCAGGAAGAACGGGTACTGCTTCAGCGGAACCAAGGCCAGTTTGTAAAGGACCCGATTTCCAACCCCTAAAACCACCGTCGCCGCCGCCGCTACCAGCACCTCCATCCTCTTATCTCCTCCACCGCTAACAACCGCTTTCTCCTCCACCGATTTCGCTCTCAATTTGATGTCCTCCGCCGCGCAAGGACGCGCGCTGGCTGCGGCGGCGGCGGCGGAGGAGACATTCTCGCTCGCATCGCCATCTTCGCCGCTCGATTTGAAGGAGACCTCGTTCTGACGAGCCACCGAGTCGATAGACCAGATTTTCAGCCGGCCTGGAGATCGGAGAACGATCGTTCTCCGCTGATTACTGCCGGTTAAAATGTCAGGACCTCGCCGCCGCAAATCGACGGCCTGTGGCGGATGCCGGTCGAAGGAGCGGCGGGGGAGCGGCCGCCATGCGGAGGCGCCTGAGGTGATTCGGCGCATGCACGCCGACATAGCTTACTCTGCTATGGAAGGGAGGCAATTTGACTTGGAACTGAGAAATTGGAAGAAATTTGAATTGAGTTTCAATGGCGGAAATTTCAGGCGAGAGAGGAAATCAAGGAAGCAGCTCAAACATGAAACTGATTGAATATATAAATGGGTTTTTGAGGGGAAAAATGGGAATTTTAATGGAAAAATGGCGGCCTCAGGCGGTTGCCACCCGCCACCACGTAGATGGTGAAGTGCTTTACAGGCTTACGTCATATGTCCATTTTCGTAATTTCCACATATTCCTCTTTTTTATTTTATAGATGAAAATATTCAACATAAATTGATAATTTGAGGGACAAAAATACGCCATATTTTGAATTAATCTCTTTTATTAATTAAAAAAAAAAGATGGGTTTTTGCATTCCGTATCAATGTTGTTGCATTAGTCTCTTGATTATCGCATAATATCAACATTTGTGGGCTATTTCCGAGTCTTTTTTTTTTACTTTCACGTAGTCTGGTCTAATTGTTAATACGATCTCTATTATGTTCAGATCGAGTTTTTATGTATTTATTTTTGTTTTATAAATGTCCGTCGCCATCGGTTTGCTTTGCACAACGGAATTGTAGAAAACTATTTTCTAACATCTAATTCGAGATCTCATGCATGAATCGATATGATCAATGTAGAAGGGAAAAGTCGTACCTTTCTTGTGCGGAGCCAAAAGAGCCGATGGGAGTGGTTTTTGGTGAAAGAAGAAAAGAGACACAATCCCAAAAACTAGATTAAGACTTATTCTCAATAAGTCTTCTTCCTTATATAGTATACAAACTAGGTCAAACTTATTCCTAATAAGTTGTCTTTATTTTTATCTTCTATCCACAATATCTTTCCATAAAGATATTATATCAACAATAATAACATATTATTATCATCAATTATTCGATTCCTAATACTCTTTTGTACGTGACCTTATAGGACCCGAATAAAATAGCAATAGATTAAATCCAATTTAATCTATAAATTTTGGCTTCTAGCAAATCACTACAATTACCTAAATTATTCAGATTATAAATACCCTTTTAATCCTATTATATCATTAGTATTTTACACATCAATTAAAGAACACCAATTCCTTCAAGCAAATTACAAGACAATTGTGTGGTGTGATAATTTACTGACATATAAAAAAATTAATACAACAACAACATTATCAGCATCTCTCGCTTTGAGCAAAGTCTAGCAAGTCAGATGTACGCACTCTTCCCTTCCCTTGACTACGTCGAAAGGGTGTTTTCAAAGTAACCCAATACGAACCATTCCGGAGTGACTCACCAAAGAGGACTTGTGGATAATACTCATAGGTCCCCGATCCGAATCCCGGAATGACCGTTCTTTATTTACCCGTTCAAAAAAAAAAAAGTAACCCAATACGGTTCCAACCGGGATTGCTCACTGATAGATAGCAAAGAGGGAAATCAAGAGGTCTCGGGTTCGATCCCTACCTCAGTCAATTAAACTATACACCGGTAAGTAAATTGTGCTGCCAATTAGCTGGAAAAAGAACCTAAAGATTCTTGATGTATACCATTACTTGGATATTTATTTCCCCTGATGCAGATGCACTTTAATTGTTTATTGATTATTTTGACTTCCACAAGAAAAGGCAAACATTGATACATTTTGCAACTTTCGTCATGGTGACCCCATGTTATCATTTTATAAATATTAAAAAACTTAGACTATGACTGTTTAAATAAATTAATATTTCCACTTGATTAGTTGAATTTGATTTCTCCATCCACCATAATTAGAAGAACATAGTAACTAGTAAGTGATTTCATCACGGCTTACTTCATAATATTCATTTAGATTAAGGTGATGGGTGTGGAGATGGAGCATATTATAGATTGATAAAGTTATTCCATCATCTACATTTGTGGAGTAAATAGCTCCACTCCACTTGTTTCATTTATCACCCGCAAACATGTTTAATCTCATTTGATTCGTCTGGATGGAGCTGGTGACTAGTGAGTGAAATAAAATGGTGGTAGAAATTGCAAGACTCAATACCATGATGGCAATGGAACAAAGTGGAATGTGAAGAGTGAATACCAGGATGAAGGGTAGAATTTAGAGTTTTGGTATGTAAAGTGTAAATATTAAAAATATACATATATTTTACGAGTTTTATGCGGGTATTTGGGGCGGGTTAATGGGTGGACTATTGAGACAGGTAATGGGAGAAAAATCTTCATCCATTACCCGCTTCACTTACCCTCACATCATCCATCGCCTACTTTAACACAGATTTTCGCCCATAAATTTAACGCGGTAGAGCCGATCAGACAATGGGTTGAATATACCAGTGGGTTATTTGATTCCAACCCTAGTTGTCAAACTCTCCACCCTTGTTGCTTTCTACAGTAGCTTCTAAATTTGCACAAGCAAACAAAGGAACAAAAAAGGAAGGTGGTGACAGAACATTCTTCAAACAACTATCATGACAAGAAATTCTCCATAACAAAATATCCAACACCATCTAAATTCATTCTTGCCTCTTTATATCCAGGAATCTCTACACACTGTAAGAACACAATCACATTTGAGCAGTACATATATATGCACATCTTTTTTTTTTTTAAGTGTTCTCCACGCAACGATAGTCGAGAGAGTAAAGCTCATTGCGCCGAACAACATTTCGTGAGCGAAACAATTGAACGCTCCCTCAGACGCTTTTGTGTTTCTTTTCAAAACTTAAAACAGATCTATGACTTGAGTAGGACCAAGCAAAATGTCAAAGACTGGGGCTTCTTGCTAGCCCTCAACATTCATCCAACCAGCGATAATCTGCAAGATCATCCTCCCGGTGATCAACATTCTTCATCCAACCTCAGCATTCGTTTAAGGTCCAGAGGAGCGTTAGGGAGAGGTGATGGAAGTAATGCAGCTCTGAGTCCTTCCATAGTTTGCACCACACATTTCCAGTTCCAGGACCATGCGTCGGTAATCTGACCTGTACATCTGGCAAAGGCCGCCTTGGGCATATGGGTGAGTTACAACAGACCAAGCCACCATATACCTCTTGTCAGTGTCATTACCGTTCCACGGAAACTTGTTTCAAAAGCTTTCAATTCTGTTGACGAATCCAAAAGGAATTAAGAACAGTTGCATCCGTAGTCCAAGAATGCCTCCTATGACGGATCTCAGTGGCAACAGCTGCATTATGAGTAACAGCCCTCCCTGGCAACCTGGCACAAATGTGATACGGATGCTTTTATAGGAAAGCAATATGCTAGGAGGAAACCAGCCTAGAGATTTGCTATGCTTGCCAAGCTTGCCTAGTTAAAAGATTTATATAATTATATTATTCTAGGGTTTAGTTTATCTTAAATTAAAGATTATATTTTAGGATATAGCTTAATTATCTTCCCTTATTATTAGGATCTTCTATTATCCTTTCCTTATTATTATGTACTGCCTATATAAGAGGTTTTATTATTGAATAAGAGGCAAGCAATTTATTCCTAACAGAACGAGAGTTCTGAGAGTAAGGGCTCTGTCAAGGACGAGCCTTTTCCTTCACATATTCACCATTGATCCTAGGGCGTCCCGACCCGTGACTCGATCCTACGCTAAGAGTCATAACAATTTGGTATCAGAGCCACAAGTCATGGGTGACGCAGACAATTTGACAGCAAAATTAGAGGCTTTCATGGAGATGATGACCGCACGACAAGGTGCGTTAGAAGAACAGATGGCGCAACTAACCGATTCAATCCGGGAAAAAAGGAAGGATTCTGATTCAGGCAACAACAGTACAGAATCGGAAGCGGCGAAGAACTCAGGTACCAACAATAACAATACAGAGGGTCAGAATAGTGGTATCCATGCGAGTGCTGGAGGTTTTGCCTCAGGAAACAGATCTGGAGTGCATCTGGGAGGAGCTATGGTACCCCGGTATTCCAAGATGGAATTTCCAACTTATGATGGGACTGAAGATCCTTTAGGATGGTTGAAGAGATGTGAAAAATTCTTCACCAGCCAAAGGACGGCGGAAGTGGATAAGATAGCCCTAGCCGTGTTCCATATGTTGGGAGAGGCACAACTATGGTACGATCAAGTAGAGAATGAGGAGGCTGATCTAACCTGGGAGCGTTTCAAGGATTGTTGCCATGTGCGCTTTGGGCCACCCATGAGCAATAATCCCCTGGGAGAATTAGCAAATTTCAAGCAAACAGGATCCGTCGAAGAATATCAACGTCAGTTTCAATCATTGTTGGCTCGGACCTCAGATCTTACCCCGCGACAACAAGTAAGTCTGTTTACAGCCGGGTTGACAGAAGAAATCAGAATCGACATTGAGCTGCAACAACCAGGAAACCTCGGAATTGCCATGAATATGGCTCGATCATTAGAGCGCAAGCAAGGGGTTTCGCAAGGGAAGGAGACGCTGCGCCCCAACATCAACGGTTCTACTCCCAAGTCCAATACCAAGGAGGCAGTGGTATCATCTGACAAAAGTTCGAATTGGAGGACCGGAGGGCAACCGGAAAAATCAATGGGCAACAACACATCTAGGGGTAGCTCTTCCGCACCGTTTGTCAAGCGTTTAACAAGAGCAGAAATAGCAGAAAGAAGGACTAAAGGATTGTGCTTCAACTGTGATGAATCCTATACGAGAGGGCATCGATGTAAAAGGTTGTTTTGGGTTGAGGTGCCAGATGAATACGGGGACTCAGATGAAGACAATGTAGTCGATCTTGAAATTTCTTTGAATGCTATCAGCGGGAGTTGCAACTCCTCTACGATGCAAGTGTTGGCACTCGTATCGGGAGTTACTGTTTCTGTGTTGGTTGACTCTGGCAGCACACACAACTTCCTGCGGGAAGGTGTGGTATCAAGTTTGGGGTTGAAGGTTTGGAAGAGACCAGGGCTGCGAGTGTGTGTGGCAAATGGAGAACGAGTACCATGTATGGGGGTTTGTAAGGGAGTATCAGTTCAGGTTGGCGAGGACATTTTCCGAGCTGATTTTTACACCATTCCCTTAAATGGATTTGATGTAGTGTTGGGAGTGAAATGGTTGTGCACTTTGGGACCAATCTTGTGGGATTTCAGTTCTCTAACCATGGAATTCGCCTTGGGTGGAAAAAGAGTCATGTGGCGAGGAGAACCTCCAGATTCAGAACCACGGCTTAGTTTGATGCAGGCGCGCAATTCAGCCAAGGAAGGATTGGAGACGTTATTGGCTGAATTTAATGATTTGTTTATGGAACCCTCAGAATTACCCCCCAGTCGTGATTGCGACCACCGTATTCCACTTTTACCCGGGGCAGGACCGGTTGTGGTACGGCCTTATAGGTACCCACATTTTCAAAAGGATGAGATTGAGAAACAGTGCACCCAAATGCTACAACAGGGCATCATTCGACCCAGCAGGTCCCCATTCTCATCTCCTGTCCTTTTGGTCAAGAAGCATGATGGTTCATGGCGTTTTTGTGTGGATTACCGAGAGCTCAATGCTTGCACAGTCAAAGATAAATTCCCAATACCGGTTGTGGATGAGTTGTTGGATGAGCTTCACGGGGCACAACATTTTACAAAACTGGATTTACGGTCTGGTTACCATCAGATACGAATGGCTCCTGCAGATGTCAAGAAAACTGCTTTCAGAACGCACCATGGGCACTTTGAGTTCTTAGTTATGCCCTTCGGCCTGACTAATGCGCCCTCAACCTTTCAGAGCCTGATGAATGCAGTTTTTCGAGAGTATCTGCGTCAGTTTGTCTTGGTTTTCTTTGACGACATATTAATTTATAGCAAGTCTTGGGTGGAACATATGCAACATGTGAGAACAGTTTTGGACCTCTTACGTGACAACAAGTTGTTCTTGAAGAAGTCTAAGTGTTTCTTCGGGCAACCACAAGTGACGTATTTAGGCCATGTCATCCATGGATCAGGGGTGGAAGTAGACGCGACAAAAATTACGGCCATTACAGAGTGGCCAACTCCTAATTCGACAAAGGCTCTAAGAGGGTTCCTGGGTTTAGCTGGGTATTACAGGAAGTTCATCAAAGATTATGGGCAAGTGGCTGCCCCTCTAACCAACCTGCTGAAAAAGAATGCGTTCAAGTGGAGTCCCGAAGCTGATTGTGCTTTCGGTGCATTGAAGGCCTCTCTTTCAACTGCTCCGGTCTTGACATTGCCTAATTTTGATGAGGAATTTGTGGTAGAATGTGATGCTTCGGGTAGCGGCTTTGGGGCTGTGATCCAGCAGAATAGTCACCCAATCGCCTTCTATAGCAGCAAGATCGCTGAACGTCACGCCAAGTTGGCTGCATATGAACGAGAACTGATAGGGTTGGCGAAGGCTGTCTCACATTGGCGACCTTATCTTTGGGGTCGACACTTCCTCATTCGTACAGATCATTTCAGCCTCAAGTATCTGTTAGAGCAGCGAATTACCACGTCACCGCAACAACATTGGCTCAGTAAACTGATGGGTTTTGATTTTCGAGTGGAATTCAAGGCGGGAAAGCTGAATAAAGTCGCCGACGCATTATCTAGACGTGATGAAGATTCCCTTCAACTCATGGCAGTATCGTTTCCTAGAGTGGAAATACTGGATGGGATTCGTGCAGAAACAAAAACCTCTCCAGATTTAGTGCAAATGAGGAACCGCATTGAACAAGGAGAGTTGGGGCCTGAATGGGTGGTACAAAAGGACTTGATTTTCCGCAAGGGAAAGGTCTATTTATTGCCCACTTCCCCCATTGTTTCTACTATCATGGTGGCTATCCATGAAATGGCGCATGAAGGGAGCCAAAAGACCTTACACCGCCTGCGTCAAGATTTTTATTGGAAGGGAATGAAGAGTGATGTCCTGGAGTTTGTGCAGAACTGTTTAGTTTGCCAACAACATAAGTGGCAGAATCTGCAACCCGCTGGATTACTACAACCTCTCCAAGTGCCACATCAGGTTTGGGCTGATATCTCTATGGATTTTGTGGAAGGACTCCCTAAGGTTCGCGGGAAGTTAGTTCTTCTGGTGGTGGTCGATCGCCTTTCAAAGTATGCTCATTTCTTACCCTTGGCTCACCCCTTTACTGCTATCTCTGTTGCTACTACTTTCTTCACGGAGGTTTTCAGATTGCATGGCCTACCAGAAACAATTGTGTCTGATCGAGACAAAGTTTTCTTAAGTATGTTCTGGAGGGAGTTATTTCGCCTTAGTGGCTCCAAGCTAGCCTTCTCGTCTGCTTATCATCCTCAATCGGACGGACAAACAGAGGTTGTTAACCGCACTATTGAGATGTACTTGCGGTGTTTGACTGGAGATCGACCTCAACGGTGGGTGGACTGGATACCTTGGGCCGAGTTTTGCTACAATACCTCATATCACACTGCCCTTGGCACTACCCCGTTTCAGTTGGTCTATGGCAGGGAACCCCCTCGACTCCTTTCCTATTCAGTCGGGTCAACAAAGGTGGAGGCTGTTGATCAAGTCCTGCAGGACAGAGATGTGGTACTCCAGACCGCTCGTGACAAACTTTTGCAAGCCCAGCAGCGCATGAAAGCTTCATATGATTCAAGGCATAGAGAGTTGCAGTTTGCAGTGGGGGATTGGGTTTGGCTGCGACTACACCCCTACCGGCAGCTAACCGTGGCTAGACAAAAGTATCATAAGCTTCTTCCAAAGTATTTTGGCCCTTATAAAATCTTGGCCAAAGTTGGGCTAGTTGCTTACAAGCTTGACCTCCCGGCTAACAGTCGAATTCATGATGTGTTCCATGTGTCCCTACTGAAAGAATATAAAGGGCCTCCCCCAACAACTGTTGGGAATTTACCACTCATTTGCGATGGTAAGGCTATTCCAACCCCTGAGACTATCATCCGCGGTAGGCTCAACCGGGGGACGAGGGAGTTCTTAGTTCAGTGGACTGGCCGCTCACAGGAGGATGCGACATGGGAACCAGCTGCACAGTTCCAAGAAGCTTATCCAGAATTTGAGCTTGAGGACAAGCTTGAGGCCGAGAAGGGGAGTGATGATACGGATGCTTTTATAGGAAAGCAATATGTTAGGAGGAAACCAGCCTAGAGATTTGCTATGCTTGCCAAGCTTGCCTAGTTAAAAGATTTATATAATTATATTATTCTAGGGTTTAGTTTATCTTAAATTAAATATTATATTTTAGGATATAGCTTAATTATCTTCCCTTATTATTAGGATCTTCTATTATCCTTTCCTTATTATTATGTACTGCCTATATAAGAGGTTTTATTATTGAATAAGAGGCAAGCAGTTTATTCCTAACAGAACGAGAGTTCTGAGAGTAAGGGCTCTGTCAAGGACGAGCCTTTTCCTTCACATATTCACCATTGATCCTAGGGCGTCCCGACCCGTGACTCGATCCTACGCTAAGAGTCATAACAAAATGCTCCTTGAGATTCAGATATCGGATCACTATGCACAGTTACGATTTGATGGCCAGGAAACTGTACTAAGATTGATTCGAGAGTGCATCTTTTTACGAACTGCCTCCTCACTGTCGTCAACATTACTTGGACTGTTGTCATGAATATTAGCCAAACTAATAGGTTGTCTTCCTTCAGGAAAATCACAAAAAGAAAAAGAGACGGTCAAGATATGCACCTAAGACAATATTTGGAATAATCAGAAATGCAAAAATACAACCCTACAATGTTCAGTCCATTGGGACAAGCATACAATATCTTTGTAAAATATAATTCAGCATTAATGTGCTATTGACTTTTAAAACCTGAATAGATACAAAAGAAAAAAGAAGATATTTTCACCTACGTTTTTCCTTGACATTAGAGGACGGCCGTCTGTAGCTTTGAGCTGATGCAGTTTAGATCTAGTTTCCTCCCAGACACTGCCACTCTCAATATTATCAGAATAAAGAGATCCCTGTGCTTTCAGAATATCAACCAGCCATGAAAACATAGATGACAGGACTTTGATTTGGTAAGTCTGGCCTGTGTGATTCACATGACAAGTGGGCTTGACAAAATCAGTATATGTTGTGACAGAAGACCCAATTTTTACCAGAATGATTTCATGAAAAATCACATAGGAAACAATCAGGATAGAAATTAAATGTCTTATGAAATTACCAATATCATCTGTCATAGCTTGTCGAGCGTCGATCCTATCTACCACTGCATTAGGAGGCTTAGTAATAGTTCTGGCTTTTTGTTGGAGAATTTAACTATCTCAGGCTTCAATTTGTCAAATGCAGTCTGAGCAACATCTATCTTTAAACATATTTGGAAATTCCACCATGTTCATTGGATTCAGTATGCCCAATAAAAGCTCCAACAATATGTAATTTATCTCCATAGAGAAGAATGCATATAAGACTTTTCAGTGTTCTGGTAATCTGCTTTATAGCACCTGGAAATTGTAACATGAATGAAATTTAACCACACAAATTTGAGAAAAGGTGATCCATTTCAGAAAGGGTCCGGCACTTACGTTCCCAAGTACTTGCACTTTATCGGAAGACATACTGAGCATTATAATTCTAGACTGGAGGCCTTTCATATAAGAAAACCTACAGTATCAATGGCATGGCTAAATAGAAATATAAACCAAAAATCAAATACCTACTGGTTACTAAATTAACAAGAAAACAAATGAAAAAAAAAAGCCCTTGGACTTGGGGGGGCATTAGGAAGGCTGAATATTGCTAGACAATTGAGAGAAAAACTTATTGTGGCCACAAAGCTGATTGAACCTTTTGCAACCTGTATCAGATGACGAAGAACAGACATAGAGGCACAAACACCATTTTCAGAGTTATGACTCTCGGCAGTTTATACATACATTAGGTATCACATAAAAAAGATTCATAAAAATGGATCACATTTTCCAAATGGATAATAATCAATGACAATCATAGAGAAATTATGTCCCTAAACTGCTGCATATGTAGTTCTAGATATGAAACCAGCTAGTAAAGGCATATGAGAAAATAGCTTCAAACCACCAAAAGTCAAAGACTTCACAAATCACCAAAAGCTTCACAAATCCACAAGGTCAATGACTTCCCAAATAATAATAATAAAAAGCTTTAATGAGCACATGATCCCATGGAAAGTTATGGTCAAATGAAACATCAGCCAAAGTATTAGGTGGGTTTCCATCAGGAAAATAAACGAAAAGAAAAAGAGATTGCCAAAATATGCACCAAAGACAATATTTGAAATATTATAAGGGGAAAATACCGTCCTACAATTTTCAGTCCAGTGGAACAAGAATTGTATATCATTGTATGATCTCACTGAAGAATTACGATGCTAATATTTTATTAAACCAGAAAAGATAAAGAGATATTTTCACCTACGTTTTTCCTTGGCACCGAAGAAAGACAGTCTGAAGCTTTGCTTCTTTTTAAAAGCAAAGAGCCAGCTGATGAAGATTAGATCTAATTTCATTCCTGACATCTCCACTCTCACCCCCTCAAAATGGAATGCCCTTCTTTTGAGGATCCCAATAGTAGGATTGCAACCAATTAAGGGCCCGAGACAAAAACCTGTAGTTAGATCGTCCATAAGGCTACAGGGGAACTAAAACAAATAGTAAATATGCAACTATCAATTCTCTACATGTTTACAGCACTTCTCCTAAAGCTGAAATCAAGACATCTTATGAGTGTTTAGCTTAACATGGGAGAAGACTTGAGCTATTTGAAGATGAAACTTTTTAAAATCTTGAAAAAAGAGTCGAGAGGCTATTAACATGTGAAATCAGAAGGAAACCATACCTCCGTAGTCCGTAGAGGCTTGAAGAAGCAGGCAGATTGAAGGAAGTTCACAATGTGAAGCCTCTGCACATAGTCAACACAAACAAATTAAAAACAAAAGACACAAGCATGCCCTTAAATTATTTTTTGTTGCGGCGTATTGTCAAACTAAAAGGCATTAGGGAATTCTCATTGAGAAAGATAATTTACATAGGAAAATTATATCAGTAATATGTTGCTTATCACAACTAATCTATATCTAGTTTTCAATCTAGCAATCTTATGAGAATATAAATGAAAATGATATCAGTTATGTTTTACTAAGAGATTAAACATGGCACTTACTAAGCATTTACAGCCTCCGTTGATGTTGAAGAGGTACCATGCTGCACGGTAGATAACTTGGACAAAAACTTATCAAGTTTCACCACAAATTCACTGCTCGTCTGTCTTTCCTTTTCACGAGGAAAGGTTGGTAGAAGCTCAACGAGATCATTATCTGCAGTGCTCTCACATAGGTATGTGGCTACATGGTACATAGTTTCTGAGTCAAGCATGACTTCCTTTGCAACCATCTCATGAAGCAAGCTGATAACTTCTTCTCTATCATCCATCTCACAATATCCTTTCAGTAATGAATGATAAACAAAGATATTTGGTGCAAAACCTGAATCAAGCATGTTTTGGTAGACACCCTTGGCTTCAACCATCAGTCCCTCCCTTGAGTAACCACCAATAAGTACAGAGAAAGTATGCCCATTAGGGGTCAAACCATATTGAGACATCTCAGCGAGTAGAGATTTAACACATTTGAAATCACGAGCTTTAGAAGCCTCCAAAATCATTATATTGAAAGAGTAGTTGTCCGGTTTACAGTTTGCTCTCTTCATTTCCAGAAATAACCTCTTTGTTTGCTCACGACTACCTTCTTTGCCCAATATTCCCATCAGTGCATTGTAATCCGTCACAGCAGGGACCAAACCATATGATTTCAATTTCAGAAAGAGACCTTTTGCAATATTAACCATATGCGATTTGCAGAACTTGTCAATCATGATGCTTAAAGTATGTGAAGGTGGAGTAGGTTCTAAGTCGAGAATCCGTTTCCAGTGGTACATAGCATCGGAAAAACAGTCTGTTGACAAATACGCCCCGATTAACATTGAATGAGTCACCATGCTACCGTCTATTCCTCTAGCAACCATCTCATCATAAATCTCAAACAGCTGCTCAAAAAGGTATTCATTGTAAAGACCACGCATTATGGTATTATACAACATTAGATCTGGCTGAGGGTATCGATGGTCCTTAGACAATCTATCAAATATCTGAAGTGCCTCATCAACCTTCCCATGCTTACAAAGCCCCCTGAGTACTACACTATATGTAGACACATCAGGCTGCTTCCCTTTTTCCATCATTAGTTCAAAGATCTTAAGAGCATCCCTTTCTAAACCTTCTCTATACAAACTGCTGATGAGAAGATTGTATTCTAAGATGCCCATATCTTTGCCATTCTGTAACATCAAATTGAAGATCTCCATAGCTTTGGTGGCTCTTCCGTTCTTACAAAGGGCGTCAATCAACCCATTGTAGGTGATAGTATCAGGATGAGCCCCCTGGTCCGACATAGTATTCAACATGGCAGCAGCTTCATTCCAATGCCCTGCCTGACAAAACCCTCGCACCAAACAAGAGTAGGTAATCACATTGGGAGAAACTCCCTCTTCTTTCATAGTACAAAGCAATTCTTTGGCTCTATTGAGATCTCCATTGTCACACAAACCACTAATAAGGGCAGTATAAATCACTACATCGATTTTCAACCCACCCTTTTTCGTGTCCTCCATCAAAAGCAGTGCTTCCTCCATTCTACCATGCTTAACTAAGCCATTTACAACAGTACCGATTGTAACTGGATTAATAGGGCAATTCACCTCCGCCATTTCATCCTTCAAAAGCAAAGCCTCTTCCACCTCCCCTGCCTTGAAGAGAGCAGTCAGCAAGGTGTTATAGCTCACAGTATCCGGCAACACAGCATTTTCTGACAATTCGCGAAAAACAACCATTGCTTCACGAACCTCCCCCTTTTCACAAAACCCCTTGAGTAGAAGATTCATAAGGAACACATTAACAACAAAACCACTCTTAAAAATCGACGCGATGGCCCCTAATCCACATTCCGGCCTACCTAGATTCACATAATACTCTACGAAAGAAGCCAGCACCAAAAAACCCCGCGAAACACCCAAATTGATCATTCTATCATACACCTTTAACCCTAATTGATAATCTCCCGACTTGAGGAGCTGATAAGCAAGGAAATTACATGTTTCCCTGGAAGGAATTACGCCCAATTCAACACTCTGATCAAACAGATCCACGATTTTGGTGAAATTACGGCTAGGGCTTCCGCATTGGAAAACTATTTCATGATCTATATCCTTCATAGGCACCTCTCTGTGCTTAGAATCGGGAAAACGGGACACAGGGACATCTTTCGGCCCCTCATGGTGCTCAGATTCAGCAAACAGGGACGAAAGAGATGAAATTGGACAACAAAATCTCACGACTGATAAATGAGTGCTGAGAAATGAACGAGAAAGGACACTGTGATTGCGAATTCGAAATATCACCATTGTAGAAGCTGTATCCCTCTCTCTCCCTCTCCCTCTCCCTCTGTGCAGCTGCGAGATCGATTAGAGCGAGAGCAAGAAGTGCATAGCGAATAGAGATCAGATAGTCAAGTCAACGAGCTTGAGTGGGTTGGGTCGGGTCGGGTTTGTAGAAGATTAGGGTCGGGTTAAAATGGGCAAATCGGGTTTTGGAGAGGAGTGGTGGGGCCCGTCACGTGGTGGGGGCATTGGGGACAGCTGTGGAACAGTTGAAGCTCTTGGCGTATAGGAGTTGGAAAGCCGACCGGATACCGGTTCGTCGGGTGGGCATGAACCGGTAAAGTGGCGTCACGGGCGGCTGAACTGTAACACTGTTAACATGGCGCGTGCGGCGTGACCATTCGAATTTGGGATTCGTAGAAGACAAATTCGCAATCATGACATAATTATAGAGCTGTTTTTCGAAATTTTTGGGATATTAAAATTCCCTCGTTTTTTTTAAATGCTCCGTAATGTTAATTACGTACTCCTTTATGGGAAAATATTGTTGATCCGTCCTTTCTAAATAATTCTAATTGTTGATTACTCTTATTCGTCTTCTCGATCTCGAGATGTCGTTACATTCTCCCGTATTCTTGGTATTTACAGTTTTATAAGGACCTTTCTAGATTTTCATGCGAGTCGAAAATTTTATTGTGATTTGTTGAGTCCTAGATCATTTTTCTTGCTTAATTAGCAGTGTGTTTGTGTTGTATTATGGCTGTTAGCACAATGTACATCTATGTTTATAGGAAGATTTAATGACAAATGATAGTACTGTGCACATTGACTGGGGAATAGAATGAAGCTCCATCTTATACACTGTGCCCAGCTAACAATGCGAGCTCTCATCTAATTAAACACACTTCCTCTCTATCCCCTTGCTCCTTTACTTTTTATATATTTATTTATATTTTTTAAACAACGATAAAAAATTACATAAAATATTAATTTTTTATAAAGTAATATTTTGTATATAATTCGTTCTTGCAATAACAGATGGTAGGGTCTATAGTATTGGCATGTGTGCTCTTCCCATTTCCGGCATGGCTATAGGGGGTGCTCTCCAATGTTTATATCTTGCTCGGTTCAGGATAGAGGTTGCAATCGCCAATCGGGCTGATCGGGTTAGGTTTAGGTAATTAGGTATAACCATTCAAGTTCATTCATATATTGGGGCGGGTAATATGCCAGGTATATTATATATATATATATGCTCGATCGGGTTCGGATCGGATCGAGTAAGTTTTTAGGTTGGGTAGATTCGAATCAAATGGATTTTGTGTTAGGTCGGATTTGGGTACATTGGGTCGAGTTGGGTCACATTGAGTTGTATTATAAAATGATTTTTTTTGTTTATCTTATTGATTACTACTTCATTTATTAAGTTATATTAGGTCTCATTATATGTAATTCACATTATTTGAGTGTTTAAAAATAAGAAAATTAAAGCAATTATAAGGATGAGTTGGGCCTTATCCGGATTGGGTCAAGGTCAGAGCGGGTTGAGTTTGTTTATGTTCGTGCCGATTCGCGTATTGAGTCAAAATAAATCGGGTTCGAGCTGTGAATGACACTTTATTTTTCGAGTTTTGATCATCTCTGAATTCGGGTGGGTCGAATCGGATTCTTGGGTCGTATCAGTTTAATGTAGACTTTCCTAATTACTTTACCTTAAAAAAGCAATTATTTTCAACAATAGTTATGTTATCAACTATCAAACACTCATTCTTTTCGATGTATAAATACTCTCATTTATAAATGTTGAGTGTTGCTTAAAGTATGTACTAATCTTAATGTACAAGAATCTTCAAAACCTCCATTTAAAAGACCAAATCTTAACTTAAAACAATTAAATAAAATAAACAAACCAAACCAAACCTATACATAATTATACCAACAAATACACCTAAGTTGTAGTTAGACAGAATTTAAGTTGAGTAGTTGCAGTCAACTGACCGGACTTGACAAAGACTCCCTCCTCCTCCAATCCCGCCCTCCTTTAATAATTTTTTTTTTCAAAAAAAAAATGAAATTTAAATTTAATTACTCACATTAAATACAGAAAAACAACAAAAAGGCCAGAGCGAAAGAGAAAGCATCACAGGGAGGCAATTTCAATTTCTTTTTCCTTTTTCCTTTTTTTTGCCATTTTACTGCAACAAACAGCCACTGCTGTTCGCACTACACTCACCTAATCTCCCCCAAAACGCTTGTAGAGAGAGAAAGGTAAAGAGTAAAGAGGAGAGAGGTAGTGCCTGTGCTGGTGGTGGTGGTTGTCGTCTTCAACAATCCTCGTTTCGCTTTTCGCTCAAACCCTAATTTTGCCCCTTCCGCTTCGCTTTTGTTGGATTGGATCTGATTGGATCCGGATTTTGTACTTGGATCGGGAATCAGGCTGTTGTTTGTGTGCTGGATTCTGCTTGGTGGACGGTTTGTGGTTTGGTTTGGATGCTGGTGTAGGGTTTGATTTTTGAGCTCTGGTTGGCTGTTTCTCGGGAGGGGATGCGACACAATGTCCGCTTCCTTGGCGGCGTTCGAGCGTCCGAGGCCCGGCCCTACTAATGCGGTATGATTTTCTTAATGTTTTCTGAATTTGTTAATTTGTGGATTGCTACTTGGATTTGGTCAAAGATTGACAATGGATTGACTGGGAGAGTGGCTTTGATTGCCTTTCCTTTCCTTTTTTTTTAAACACCAGTTGAGGAAATTCTCTACCTCAGTTTCATAATCATTGCGTTTCACAGTATTTGGAGTCTCATTACTAATCTGTCAGGGTTTCATGATTTGGTCTGGTAGTGAAGGGTTAGTTTTACTTGATCGTGCAACCCTTATTCCAAATTTACAGTATTTATTGGATTTAGACTTAATGTCGATATATGTATATGTTTGATTTGTCAGAAATTCAATCCTGATGTTAAAATGTTCTACTTGATTCATGCAATTATTTGGAAATAATTTTATTCGAGGGTTTCACGGGCATATACGCTTAGTTATTTGTTTTTTTGCTAATCCTTAACCACATGGTTGATTTTATTGTGTTGATAATAATTAAGATGGCATGATGATACAATATATGTAATACAATTCTGGAAACTCTTAATGATGCCCAACCCTTCTATCATCCATAAGCTATATCATTGATAATTTCCAATGGCTGCACTTAGCATAACTTTGCCTAGCACTCTTCTATAGAGACTAGTAATAGAGGAATATTTCCAAGAAACAATCATTATTTTATTATGTGGGAAAGCGAGGAAACTTTTCAACTTTCCTCTTATGCAACCACAGGCATTTATTATGGGTTGTTATTATCCGAGCATAACCAAATTCATGGCTGGCCTTGGACTAGACAAAAGCTAAAGCTTTCTATTTGAATAGAATTCCACCATTGGCATTGCATTACCTTTTATGGGAATTAGGATAACTTTGGCCAAAATATGCTTTGAAGTTACTAATGGATGGGAGTGTTATAATGTAGTTAGTTGTGACAAGTTAAATGGATAAGGGCCATGTGGGAAATGAAAGTTATGAATGTCCTTTACTTGGAGTTTGTTGTTCACGATTGACCTACAATGGCCCCCTTGTTATGGTTGCTTGGGCCATGGGGAAATGAAAGCTATGAATGTCCTTTTCTAAATGTGTGCTTTTTCGTTAAGAAAGCATAATATTTGATTGCTTCCAAGCCCTGCCACAACACAACTGTCCAGTTGGAGCAACTGGAAAACAACTTTCTTCAACTCTTATACAGTTCATTTTCTCAGGATTCTAATGTATGTAATGTCTGACAGGTGTTCAAGAGTGGACCACTTTTCATTTCTTCGAAAGGTTTGTAACATTCTCTTGATAACCCTATCGTCTTTTGTTCATATATTTTTCCCCGTGCTGA
The DNA here is from genome assembly GCA_037127255.1 of Persicaria tinctoria. Taxonomy (NCBI): domain Eukaryota; kingdom Viridiplantae; phylum Streptophyta; class Magnoliopsida; order Caryophyllales; family Polygonaceae; genus Persicaria; species Persicaria tinctoria. The sequence continues at coordinate 2,709,876 of JBANSL010000014.1, forward strand.
TTTACTGTCAAGTCTGAGCACTAGTTGATCATAATTAAATGCACTAAGACCTACCTTAATTTGCTAGTCTCTGATTTATAAGACCGAAAGCCGACTGAGATTTGTGCTTCTTTAGTTTTCTTTTTCTTGCTCCCATAAAACGTGGATGGTTTCCTTCTCCCTCTTTTCAAATGTTCTAAAAAGCTCTGCATTGTAGGCATCACTGTACGTATTAGTATCTCATTATATGATTATGGGATCTCATGGAGCAGCTTTTCATTTTGCAGGATTAGGTTGGAAGTCTTGGAAAAAACGCTGGTTTATTTTGACAAGAACATCTCTGGTGTTCTTCAAGAATGATCCTGTAAGTCTCTTAATGAAAACCTGTTTTAGACTTTTTAATTGATTTATTCTGCTAACATGAACTGACATGTAAAATGAAAATTTCTTATTCCAAAATTGGATCACATAATATTAGTTGGACTTCTTTGTTATTAACTCCCTCTGTATTGAATATCATTTGATCCATGCGCATCAATTTGGGAAACCAATGAAAAAATACAGAAAAATATCCAATATACCCTTATTTACATCTCATGTTTACTCCATCATTTTCCCTATCTCATTTCTCTCTCCACATTAAATGATTTTTTTTTAGAGTTTGATTGGGGTATTTTAGTCTTTTATAGTTTTTAATGATTACTTTAAAAGGTAAAAACCGTGAAACATTAATATATAATTATATATGACACTTTAAACTCAAAAAGGAATGAGGGAAGCGTGTTTTATATACTTCTGTAGATATATTATATGGCTAATTTAGCATTTAATGGAGTTCATGCAGAGTGCTCTTCCTCAAAGGGGGGGTGAAGTAAATTTGACATTAGGTGGCATTGACTTGAACAATTCTGGAAGGTAATATGCTCCTCATGCAATGAGCACATATGTCATATGTTTTGCCATCCTTAGCTTGCCTAATTTGGTTGTTGTAATTGCAGTGTTGTTGTGAGAGAAGATAAGAAACTGTTAACAGTGCTTTTTCCTGATGGGCGTGATGGCCGTGCCTTTACACTTAAGGTTTAGTTATGGATATCTTATGTATCTGTTTTATCTTGTATTGATCTTGGACATGACTGTTCTCTGGAGCCTTTTCGGAAATGAGAAAAAATAGTCATTGTATGTGCTTAGCTCACCTTTTGCTTGTGACAATTTTTAGGCTGAAACATCAGAGGATTTACATGAATGGAAGACAGCCTTAGAGAAAGCTCTTGCTCAAGCACCTAGTGCTGCCCTTGTCATGGGTCATAATGGCATATTCCGCAGTGATGTAAATGATACCGCAGAAGGGTCTTTCCAACAATGTCGGTTTATGTTTTTTTTTTTTCTCTTCATCTCTGCCTCAGCTGTTCCATAGTGGTAACTTCCCATTGTCTAATCTTTTTTTCTTCCAAATCCTGTCATTTTTCCAGGGAGGGATAAACGTCCAGTTAAGTCTTTGGTTGTTGGCCGACCAATTTTGCTTGCCTTAGAGGATATTGACGGTGGCCCATCATTTTTGGAGAAAGCCCTTCTATTCCTTGAGAAATATGGTATGTTTTTTTAATCATTATTACTAAAACCTGCTCTCTTTTTCTTGTTGTTGAAAAGGTATACGTCTAAAAATTGATTTAGTCTAACTAGAGCATATAAGTATTACCTAAGTGACAACCCTGTCATTGTGCTTGAAGCTTTCTGAAACTTTAGCTGATAAATCGAGTTTGTTGGCAATGTCATGTTTGCAACTGTGATAGTTTGCTCGCTGCTAACTCTCTAGTGAATTATGTTTAATGTTTTTCTTTTTTTCCAATGACAGGAAATAGCGTGGAAGGGATTTTGCGGCTATGCGCAAATGTTGATGAGGTGGAGCGCAGAATCCAGGAATATGAGCAAGGTTCTTGATTGATTCTTTTATAGGAACAAATTACTGGTAGTTGTTGGTTTGTTAATATATCTTTTTACCAACTTGAGCATGTCTATATTTTCAGGCAAAAATGAATTTAGTCCTGATGAGGATGCTCATGTTGTTGGTGATTGTGTGAAGGTTGTTATCTTTTCTTTGTAGATGTTGGTTTGTTGTATTAGTTTTCTTTTGAATTTGGTATTCACCCTATATTATGATATGCAGCATGTTCTTCGGGAGTTACCTTCTTCACCAGTTCCAGCATCATGCTGTGCTGCACTGCTGGATGCCTATAGTAAGTCCACTTTATTTTCAGACAAATTTTGGAGATGGTACATTCAAAATATATGCTACATTAGCACGCACTTCATTAAAAAAATATCTGTTGCTACTACTTCTTTGTTGGGTTTTTTTTTTTTTTGAGTTCTGGCTTAGGATCCTTTTGACTGCAAAGACCATTAGTTTTGTGTTTAGGAATTAGTTTTGACTAAACCTGTAGCCATTATAACTAACAGTTTTCATCATATTCTATATATGATATGAATGTTTTCTCAAAGGATTTTTTTTAGGGCATCATATTCTATATATGATATGAAATGTTTTCTCAAAGATGTTACAATTTGTAAAAGATATCCCATTCTTTCTCCGACATTGATTATTCATTTACTTATGAATACATTATGCATGACTGATCATGATTCTCTGTTGCTTCCCTGCTTCATTGGATAAGAAATTGAGAGAAAGGAAGCTCGGATAAATGCTATGAGGTCAGCAATACTGGAAACTTTTCCTGAGCCAAACAGAAGGTTGCTGCAAAGGTACCTGTTTAACCCCTATATGAATTGCGCCTTTTGTTTAATCTAGAGCAAAGAAATGTACCCTTTGCCCAACATTAGTCCCTTGATGAAAATCTAATTTGATAGGGGAGATGTTATTAATGACATTTACAAATAATTACTTTATTTTAACAATTTTAGTGCCCATGAATCCCACTGTGTTTTCCAATCTTATTTACTCCATAATATTTTTTCCAGTCTTGCTAATAATCGTGACGATTATTTACTCCTGTTCAAAATATTTAATTATATATTCCGTATAATTTTATTTAGCATATCTTGCAATATTTTATATAAGATTTTTTCCTTTTAATTTTATCAATTTGATAGTTTCGGTGGGGAAACGGTTTTTCAAGACAACCACAAGATGGAAACTGGTTCCGTTTTCTAGTTTTAAACAGATGTACAACCGTAGCAAGCTTGCATGCATATGTTAGCTTCTATTTAAGTGGAGATCTTACATTCTTACTAGGCCTTTTCTTCCATATTCTTTTGAAGTTTCTGATGATACTTATTGATACGTTTTTATCTGTCCCTGTCCAATTTGTAGCGAAGATATCTTGCATTCTTACCTGACCTTATTGTCCATATGTTTTTGAAGTTTCTGTTAATGCATTTTTTGAATCTGTCTAATTTGTAGAATCCTGAAAATGATGCACAAGATTGCTTCACATTCGTCCGAAAACCGAATGACTTCTTCTGCCGTTGCTACTTGTATGGCACCTTTGCTTTTGCGACCTCTTTTAGCGGGTGAGTGTGAGCTGGATGACGAATATGATACAAATGGTGACAATTCTGCCCAGCTTCTGGCTGCTGCAAATGCAGCTAATAGTGCTGCTGCTATTGTCACAACTCTTTTAGAAGAATTTGAGAACATCTTTGATGTAAGATTCATCTTCTTATTTAAACTTAATACTTTGTCACCGCATTACATATATACTCGCATTTATTTATCTTATGAACCATGATTTTTTTACTACGAGTCTCTTGAGTGCTTTCTGCTCCGCCCTTAGCTATGTGTGGAATGGCCTTTGACTTTTCAGGATGATACTCTACAGAGGTGTTCCATTTCAGCTGACTCGCGAATCGAGAACAGTGCGAGTGAAGATTCAACTGATGAAGAATCAGTTATCAATGTCAATGGGTATCATGATGCTGAGAATGAAGGCGATCAGGACTCAGATGATGATAATGAACGGGTTTTGAGTGGTAAACTGAGTGAGAGCAGTGGCTATGCTGGTAGTGATCTTTATGACTATAAGGTAGGTTTCTTCTCACCTTTCTTTACGTACTTTCGAAAGAAAAGAAACTTCCTTTTATGTGCCTAGATGCTTGTTATTTCAAAATATATTTTCGCTTTAGTTTGTGTGGAGGTGTTTGATGTAGATAACTATTGTGCAGTTTCATGGTCAGTCCACATATTTCAATCTAGGAATGTGTTTTCTGATTCTGTCTTTTGCATATTTTGATGTCACAATTCCAGCATTGTCATGTCTCTTAGTGGATTTGTGTTGTGCATAAGTTCATTATTGGTATTTAGAAATTTAGAACTCTGCTTCCAAGGCTCCAAGCTCGACCAACTCCCCATCCTGGATGTAAATCATGTAATCTAGGGGATTGTAGAGGGATTGAGTTGCTAGGATTGTAGATGGATTGATTATGTAATTTTTGGATGAGCATAAGGGCTTGTTTGGATTGGGGGCATTTATACCCATTTTTGTAGGCTTGGGCCTTGGACTATGATTTTCATAGTCACTTCTGCTTCCTTATACCGACTCAATATATTTACAAAAAAAACTCCTGGAAGAAGTAGACTGAAGGCTTTTGTTTCTTCAAATAATGGCTCTTGTGTTGGTTTGAACATGGGAGAGATGATTCATTGAACTTCATTCAAAGTGAAAGCTATTCGTCCCTTTCTTTGTCTGCACTCTGCAGTCATTGCTGATCCCTTATGGTGAATTATTTTTGGATCTCAATTCTACCCAGCTTACTTTTCTTGTCGCATTCAGATTCCAGCATTGGGAGTTGATGGTTCTAAAGAATTGACTGGTGTTAATGGGGCATCAGCTGCAAATTCTAAGCCTCTGGTAGACTCTCCGAAATTCAGAGAATCAAGCTCTGAATTGAACGGACAAGTTAAGCAGACCACTGACATGACTGAGACCTCAACTAATATAGTTGAATCTCCTATTACTCCTACCGGTGAATCTTATAAATCTATGGGAGAGATATTGTCATCTATGGATCCTGGGCCACCTCTTCTGGCATCTGCTGCTCAATCAAGTGCTGACAAGCCAAGTAGTAAACTTTCAGGTTCTAGTCTTGGAGCTAAGCGCTCAACCTTTTGGGGTCGAAGTTCTGTAAGCTCTCTTCCTCTCTCTTATTAACACACCACTTATCAATGCTCAAATTTCTAGTTAAGTGATCGTTAGTTGATAGTGGTAGGTTTTAGACCATTGCTAGTTAGAAGGATTATTGCTCCAGGCTGCTACGTTTTCTGAATTTTCCTATTAGTGGGAGGGGATCTATTACCCTGCAAATGGACGGAGTTGTATTTTTCATTCCTTCTTCCCACTTATCTTATCAGAATGTAATATAGCTTCCATCTATTTGCAGGCAAGAAAGACACTGTCTATGGAATCAGTTGATTCTTCAGGAGAGGAAGAGTAAGAATTTTTCATTAAACGGAATCTTGTTGAATAAATTAGAGAGTTTTATTGGTTACTGATTTTTTTATGATTATTGGAATGGAGTGCAAGAAATGATTGAGCTTCTGGCCCCAGTTTTTAATAGGATGCTTTTAAAAAATTCTTTTTGCAAGCGCTGTTAAGTATTTCATTTGAGGACACAATATCATTACACAAGACCTGTTTTCTGAAATAAATTTGGCATAATAATCCAAATATTTTGCTTTGTAAGCATGCTGCTGTTTTAGTGCTGTTCCATTTACTGGAAACCTATCTTATTTTTGCAGACTTGCTATTCAGAGGCTAGAGATTACGAAAAATGATTTGCGGCAAAGAATTGCAAAAGAGGTAGATTGCTGCCTTTCATTGAGACAACTTTTTTGCTTGTAATACTGTCTTTGGTATTCATGCTATGTTTGAATCATTTGTAGGCCCGTGGAAATGCAATTTTACAAGCCAGCTTGGAAAGACGAAAGCAAGCTTTGCATGAAAGGCGCTTGGCACTTGAACAAGATGTACTTCTTTCCTTCATAATCTTCTTTACACTTCTTATTGGATCAGTAACTTTGAGTTTTATTCCATATCATGTAGCCATCTCGATCTAATACATGACATGAATACAAATATTCTGGGTTAATCATTCTGACTTCTTTCTAGGAAATTTACAAATTATGAAATTAAGTGCTACTTTCTGATGAATAAGTTCCATGCATACTAATAACATTAACGGCCTTTCATAGGATAAGATCCAAAATTGGGAAAGATACCCTACCAAAAATAAACGACCCTGGGAATCTAATTTAAAATTTGGCTAATGCATTTTCATTAAGGATATATTTTTTCTAAAATGGGAATCTTATCCTATGCCCTAAGGGCATAAGATAGAAAAACCGTACTAATAATTCTTCAAGAGACGAGATGGATATAATACTTTAACGTAATTGTTTCCAACTTTGCTATACATGTTTTACTTTGTTTGATTTTTCTACTGTGACACACTTCCAGGTTCAAAGATTGCAAGAGCAGCTGCAAGCTGAAAGAGATCTTAGGTCTGCTTTGGAGGTTGGTTTGAGTATGTCTTCTGGGCAGATGTCTAGTTCACGCGGTATGGATTCAAAGGTTTGTGCCTGGTTTGGTGCTTATTTTACTTTTGGTCATTACTTTTCTACACATGGAAATATGATGTGACAAACCCTAACAATGTGGTGGTGTAATGTGATTGTAGACTAGGGCCGAGCTTGAGGAGATTGCTCTTGCTGAAGCTGATGTGGCCAGGCTGAAGCAAAAAGTTGCTGAATTACACCATCAACTAAATCAGCAAAGGCAACATCAATTCGGCCCTCGTTCTGATGTGTACGGCCATTTATCTTCCCTTCCATCATGAACATTGACTTAATTTGCTACCTGTCTGCATAATGATGGATAACCTTATCACTTTATTCTAATTTATAGCTGTAAAGGTGTGGATCCATGCTGTTATTTTGTAGAAATGTAGCAAACATAATAGCAAGTGCTGGAATGGTTAGAAAGTGAATTTAAGAGAATGTTATATTTCCCTAAGCTTCTTTGGTGTATGTTAGAGAATGACCTTGAAATAAGTAAGGAAATATTTCTTCTGGATAAAAGTTTGAAAGTGCTAATCTTTGAGGCTATCTCAGATGTGAGCATTGTTGATTGTAGTGTCCTCTATTACCTTTACATGGCTACGTGGTACCTGAATATCAAACACAGTTTGCCCTTTGCCATGATTTTTCTGTAGCAGATTTTATGTCAAATGATAATTAAACTGTGGATTGTTTACATGATGGAAGATGAAGTTAACCTGACCATGTCTTTATGTGCAGGAGATTTCTTCAACAAGACTTTGATAGCACTCTTGCCTTCTGTAATCATGAGAGAAAGCAAAGAAACGAGGTGCTTACCTTACTCACTGAAAACTAACTAGCTTCATCTGTGGGTTGCAATTGGGTATTTCAAGAAGTTTTAGGCTGTAGTTCTGCTTCTCTCATTAGAAAATTGATGTGAAAACTAACTAGCTTAAAATTTGAATGGTGGTGGTGGGCTGGTGGTGGCCAATGGCATTGTACCTACCCTGGGCACAAGTTGCCCATAAACCCTTATTTCAAGTTTAGCAGATTAATGGAGTTGGGTATTCCATTACAATCCCCTCTAACTTGTGGAACGAGTGGAACGAGTAAATAAATGAATTCTGGGTCATTCAAATATTTTTGCCTGCTAGATTTGATTTCAATGGTTCATGGTGTTGTCATGCAGGAGGGTTTTCTTGGGCCAGATTGGCGAAACACGAAGGGGCAAGCTTTAGCTGCTGGCACCAGCAGCAGGCAGCCTTCTCGCAAACACTTTATAGAGCCAACTGGCTCGAGTGATTCAAAGAGCCCTGAAGTTTCTGCTAGTATTTCTATGGATGATTTTTGCGGTGTTGATCCTGCCTCCGTCCCTTCCAAATCCAGGGCAGCAGAGGTAAGACTTAAAACCATCATCAGGAGATCATTATTCAAAACTCACCATTTTAGAACCTCTTCTTCGACTATAAACAACGTCTTTGACTTCCATCCTTTGTAGGTTATGGAATTTCCTAGGCACCCAACAGCCGCTTCATCCACTTTGGTTGAACTAACTACCCGTCTCGACTTCTTCAAGGAAAGGAGATCCCAACTGATGGAACAGCTCCACAACCTCGATCTGAACTATGGAGCTGCGCCTTCTCAGGACTTCGTGTACAGACCATCATCGCCACCTTGGAGCTGATACCAGCCCTCCACAAACTTCGCTCCTAGTCAGAGGCATCTCTCCTCACATTTGTACATCCTCGCGCACTCTGTTGCATATAGTAACGGCTCTGTAATCTTCCCTATTCTATTAAAGCATAAAAATCTCTCCTCTTTCCCTCCGGTATCTCTTTGATCATGAAACAGTTTTGCTTTCTATCTACCCCGTGATGTAGGTGTGGTTTGTGATTCGTGATGAGGTGTTTTTACCATTCGCCATGCCCTTGTAGTCTCCTGCTTCATCCTAGTTTATTCGACTATGTATAAAAAAAAAAAGGCTCTATAAGGAACTCTCCATCTGCCATGTTACTTATATCTTAGTTGTTCGTTTTTCGGTACTCTGGTTTATAAGATGTACACAGTTGGTGTGTCTTCTGTTCAGGTAATGTGCAACAGAGCTATCAAAAGAAGGTAAAATGCCTCTGATCCTATGGCTCTCACTTTGTGTACTCTTTTCCTGTCTTGTGTGTTCGTTGTACGCCTTCAAGCTGAACGCTCTTGCGATCACAGTGAATCCCAATTGGGAATGTTTGCAGTCGCTTCGTTCACCATCTTCACCAGTCTTACCTGCCATTACACAAGCACATGAGATGCTGACAAAGAACTGCAAGCAAAACAAGACTTCAATGGATGCCTACCACGTTTTCGGGGACCCCTGGGGGTGGCAATGTCAAGTTCCTTGGCATCGGCCCGTCAAGATAATATCTCTTGTTGAAGCTCCAGTCCCCTTTTTCTCCATATGGCATCTGCTCTCCCTGAATCAAACACGAAATCGTGGGGGGAAGATGAGCGCTCTATAGATGCAGTTGTAGACGACCATGACATGACATTGCAAGGGGATGTGTACCTTCATGGTGTAATCACATTCGAAGGTGTAGTGGATGATGAATTCACTATACGAGTCCTCGTATGGCGGCTGTCATGTAAGCAGATTTGTGTTAAATGATCCGGTAAGAAACATTTCGTGTAGGAGACATCAAATTGACAATCATTCGGAAGAACCTGGGTCATGAAATCTCCGCGAAGAGTGTGCTTCACACCGTGCAAGGCCGATGCCACAGCGTAAGCATACCTAGACACAAACAAGACAAATGTCAGCAAAACAAAACGCGAGTGTGCTGACATTTTACAACCGCGACCAAGAATAGCCTCTGACTCACATTTCTTGCACCCAACCGAAGGCTTTATCAGTCTCCGGGTCATTCTTGATTTGCAAAGAGATGTTCACCCATGTTGGAGCAAGTTCCTTCAGCAAAGACTGCAAGCAAAGACTCGTCAGCCTTCGGATTTAGGCATCAATCACGGGCAAAGAGTTGCATATATACCTTTGTGATTATGACCGGAGAGTTTCCAATGGGATCGATGTTCGTTATAGAGCCCATTTCCTCGGGATAGAACTTCCTCAGGAGTTGCTCGTGTTTGGTGGGTCGGATGTAGATGAAGGGGTATGCAACCGGCCTGCCTCCATTCGACAGATTAGGCAGTGGCTTCACAAATATGTGATCCGGCTCTCCCATGAAGATGTATCTGCATTGATACCAAGAATGGTTATCTCAAGAACCCGAATAGTATGAAGATCCGAAAGCTATACAAACCGAGGACTCACTCCTCTTCAATTTCAGCCCTTGCTAGCCATTGCACGAATGCCCAAGGCCGATTCAAGACGACATATCCCTACAAAAATACCCATCAAAATCTAACTCAACAACAACATTCTCAGTCTATCCCGCTCAAAGCAAGGAAAACCGACGACAAAGCAATAGTGCATGAATGCATTTCATGATCTTACCTTGTCAAGGCCATTAGGGAGAGGCTGAACAACAAAAGTTGGTATCTCATCGATCAAATGATCCGAAATTCCGGAGTGCAAAACCCTAGTAAAACCCCCCATGTCTGATCCTTCAGCATCCTTAAACCTCTTGTACCAATAGTACATTATCCTGCATTGCCATTGGTTGTACGGCGTGTCTGACGCTGTGACAGCAACATGGAACTTCGAGTTCGAACCGCCCACCCGTTTACCAAAACGGGTCATCCCATTTGTCGCAACCGGATCAACCAAACCCGAATTCCCATTGTGGCTTTGAACCCTTGCTTGTTTGATCTTAGACATGATAATGTAAGGGACAAAGGAAACCCCAACAACTATCATAATCCACAATAACATGGTTTTTTTCCTCATGTTTTTCTTATGCAAATTCATTTTCTAAAGGGATTTTTTTTCTTAGTAATTGAAGATGAAATTGAAGGGCATTTTATGTTGTTTAACCTCCATAATGTAAGAGTACTGAATGCAGATAATGGAGGTGAATTAAATGCAAGAAAGGAAAAATATCAAAGTGATTTAATATTTCCAAATAAATTCATTTTTATGAATGTGGCAAAAGGGAGGTGCAAAGTTTATTGCAATAGGACACTGAATTTTTTTAATTCTTATTCACATAATATGTATTTGACCCAATTTTTTGCTGCAATGGTTTTTGTATCTATTCTCACAATATAAAACCAAATTCATGGTAGGATTTCTAAATTACACATACTTTGTACACTATTAAGAAATTCATATATTCAAAATGTCGATCTGATTTGGTTTAAATAAATATTTCGTCCATTTAACACATCATTTGATTTTTACACATTTTTTTAAAATGCTAAAAACTATATAAAATACAATAACTACTTTTTATTTTATTTAGCAATTTTATACTGATTGTTAAATTATTTAAAAATATTAAAATTTTATATTTTATATAATTTTTAAAAATTAAAAATATATATCAAAAAGTCAAACAATATTATTTGCTGAATGAATGAAGCAATAAGAAAACAATTTTAGGCTTTAGAGCATCAAACCAAATTATGGAAATACGCAGCAAAACGAGGCGCTTTCCTCAGTAATGAAGCGTAAAACGACGCGTTCCGATCATTTGATCAACTCCTAAACATAGGTAACAAAGAACACAGAGAAGAGCTGCACTATATTATATACACAAACTATCAATAAATCTCGAACATATTCATAAGAACAGCCACAAAACCGAATTCAGAGTCGAAAATCCGAATCAATACGTGGTCTTAGAAGCTCTTCGAGCCAATATGATCCAGCAAACAAGCCGATAGAATACGAAAAACCCGAGCATAATCCCCACATTCACCCACCTACAATCCTTCTCTAGCCCTCTCGCCATCAAAACATCCCTTCCACTCATCAAACACCGTGATCGATCCTCGCCTTGCCACGAGAAGCACCCGTCTCTGACGCTCCAATACTCGTTCACGAGCAATGCGTCCAAGGGATACCTATAAATCGACACCATGACAAACAGAAATGCATTATAACAAACATAAAGTTTATGTTAATATAGATTTTACAGATCAAGAACTTCATGTTCTCATCTAAAACTACTTGTAAGTCGACACCGAGACAAACAGAAATGCATTATAACAAACATAAAGTTTATGTTAATATAGATGTTACAGATCAAGAACTTCATGTTCTCATCTAAAAGCACCTATAAATGGACACAGAAATACATTATGACAAACATAAAGTTTCTGTTAATATAGATTTTACTGATCAATAACTTCATGTTCTCATATGAAATTATTTGTAAATCGACACTATGACAAACAAAAAAGCACTATAACAAACATAAAGTTTATGTTTATATAGATGTATGGATCAAGAACTTCGCGTTCTCATCTGAAATTACCTGTAAATCGACACCATGACAAACAGAAATGCATTATAACAAACATAAAGTTTATGTTAGTATAGATTTTACAGATCAAGAACTCCGTGTTCTCATCTGAAACTACCTGTAAATCGACACCATGACAAATAGAAATGCATTATAACAAACACAAAGTCTATGTTAATATAGGTTTTACCGATCAAGAGCTTCGTGTTCTCGTCCGAAAGTACCTGTAAAGTGACACATAGTACATGAAGAGCCAATACTTGGGAATGCTTTGCTTCGGTATGAAGTAGCCGGAGAAGAGGAAGAAGGCACCCAAGACGGTACAAATGAGCGAATTCCCGGAGACGAAATCTGGCGAGACCGCGCTGAGGAAGAGCACCAGCGAGCTGGCCATGAGCACGATCAGCCACACAACCAACACGAAGAACCCGAACGCTGCAGGGGTCGGGTTGAGCCCAACGATCCAGTAAACGGGGATGGAAAAGAGGAGGGAGACGACGAGCAGGAATGGCACGAACACGAGCGTGTTCGCTGCCAAATAAGACGACACTTTATACGAATTCGTCGCTATTTCCTTCATGATCACCCTCCTCTCTTGCAGGTATATCGGCAGCGCCTCCACCGTCGACGATAACAGGAAGCTCAGGCTGAATGCGAAGAACCCGAGCCTCTCCGACACCCCCTCCCGGTCCTTGCTTAGCTTCACGTACACGCTTCCTAACCCGAACCCTCCGACGAGTGCCTGCATTGCCCTAGCTAGGAGGAGCTGCTTCGTTCTGTAGATGATCTTGCAGAATCTCGAGCAAAGAACACAAATTTCTTCCCAATTGTTGTGATCAATTGAGGAATTGAGTTGAATTTGAGCTCGGTGTTCGAATTGATCCGAATCAGTGATCTCTTTTTGGTGTGATTCTTCCAATCTTGATATGATTTCCATGGCGAATTCGAGGGCGTTGAGCTGCAAGGGAATGTGGTAGCCCAAGCGGACGATCCGATCTTCGAGCTGCTCGATTGTTCCGGTGTGAGCGACGGAGCCACGGGACATGAGCAAGTACTCGGAGACGAATCGGAGGAGTCGGAAGCTCGGTTGGTGGATCGATAATAGGATAGTTCTTTGCTTGGATTTCGCCATCGAATGGAGGAGCTCGATTACTTGTAGGGCGGAGGTGCTGTCGAGGCCGGAGGTGGGCTCATCGAGGGCTAAAATGGGAGGATCATGGATGATTTCGACACCGATCGAGACTCGTTTCCGCTCGCCTCCGGAGATCCCTCGGTGATCTTGGTCGCCCACGAAGCTGTCCGCGACGTGGGCGAGGCCTAGCTCCATGATGAGGGCCTCAACCCGGGCCTCTCGGTCTTCGGAATCCGTGTTTCGGAGCCTGAATTGGGCGCTGAACATGAGTGTCTCCTTTACAGTGAGTAAGGGGAGGAGCTCATCCTCTTGTGATACATAGCCACACACCATTCTCAATTGGGCAGGGCTGGTGATGCCGCGGTTGTTGATCGATATCGATCGAGGGTCGAAATCTCGGTCGCTCACCCTCCCGGAGATGGCCCGGAGGAGCGTCGATTTCCCGGTCCCGCTGGGGCCCACCAACGCCAGCAGCTCGGAGCTCCTGGCGTGGAAAGAGACCGATTTGAGTATGTTGAGTTGCTTAGGGTTCGGAAAGAAAGGGAACAAGGGCTTGTTTCGGTGGATGGTGTAGGAGAGGTTTTCGACGCTGAGGTTGTAGGTTTGGGGACGGTCCGGAGGCTGCGGAGGGGACGATTGAGGGGAGTGGTAGCGGGAGGTGGAGGACGAGGCGGAAGACTCCTCGTACGAGTCGGAGGTGGAGAAGAGGAGGATGGAGGAGTCATGCTCAAGGCTTGCCCTAGAGGGCTGATTGAAGCACATAGGTGTCATGGTTGGTTACTTTGCATAGGAATTGGAGGGGTGTTTTGAAGCCCTCTTTTAAGGCTGTATCAAAGGCTTTTGGTGAAGAGGTTTTTGGGGAGTTGGAACAACTATAGAGTGATTTAGATTTTGACATATTGAGTGTAGGTGTTGGTTAGGGTAGATGGGCTGATTAAGGATTGGTGAGCTTGAGAGTTAGTTGTTGTGACTACTTGTTAGGTTATATTGGTGGGTTTGGGTTGAAAAATGGGCATCAATTCTTCCATTTAGTGCCATTTGAAAGGGTAGCTTGTAGCACAATACAAGATACTCCCTCAGTTTTTTTTTTTTTTTTTTTTTTTTAATTTACACTTATTATTCATCTATCTTTTGAAAAAAATAATAAAAACTAATCTCTCCTCTCAAAATATATATCATTTTTTAACATACTGTTTGAGAAAGCTAAAAAAATATCTAAAATAGTAATATTAATTTTTTTAGTTTATTAAAAAAACGTGTCGAAAAGTCAAACGTCCAATATTTTGAGACCGTGTAGTATACAGTAAAATATTAAAATACTTATATATATATATATTACAAACAAATATAAAATTATTTTAAATTTTAATTTAAAAAAAATATATATTTTTATATTTTTAAAAAGTGTGTAAATAATAAAATGTCAATTAGGAAAACAAAGAGAGTATTATATTAAGGGGCAAAAATTAAAATATATCTGGTTGTGTTGTCTTACGATGGAAATAATGAGATGTCTTAAATAACATATAAGTTTGGTAGTTAACTTTTCTCATAGCCAATTAGTTTTGAGATAAACCTCATTTATTTTAATATTTTATATTAAGAGGTAAAATCTTTTTTTTTTTATACAAGACGAAGATTTGAGAGTAGTCAACAACGATTGTACCACCACTCAAGAATGTCCTTGCGGGCGAGATTGTCAATCACAACATCAGATCTCCATTGATAGATTTGAGGCCAATCCAAGTTGGGTGAACCGTCTGCAACCCAATTATCTTCTCTTAAAGTAAGGGAGAACTAAACATGAGTAAGAGATAGACCGATAGCAAGTACATCCGACACCGTCATCTCGATTTCTTACAAGTACTTCGATAGCCCCTCTAAGGTGTTAGTAGCAGTCAGTCAATCACCCTCCATCTCGAGATGAAAAATCCCATCTTTTAAGAATTTATGTCTGGTTGTGTTGAACTTGTCTCTTTTATATATGAGTTAGAACAAGCTAGGCCTACTTCAAGTTCTTTAACCCCACCAGATTGCATTACCTTTATTACATACATTCCGGCCAGTTTTGAGTTGACCAAGCCTGAGTGGATGATTTTACAGTTTCTAACAAATAGGGGGTTCTCTACTCCGATGGTACCAATCTATATATATTGACAACTTGCCTAGGCTGCCCCCACAGCGATCAAAGAAAATATTGATGAGTTGAAGCTGATCCAAAAAAAAAAAAAAAAATCAGTTATTTAAAGAAGATATTTGATTAAATATCCATTTTATCAACCTTTTTTTTTTGTAAAATGTCCAATTAAAATTAGTTTTTGCTAAATGTCCAATTTTTTTTTGAAAATCCCGTTTTACCCTTGCCTATTAAATTATACCCTCGGTTTTTCTTTTTTTCCTGTCAAACAAATATCGAGAGAGAGCTTGGATAAGGCTAGACAAGCGGCGGCAAGGCTCAACTTGGCGGAACACTCCTACTTGAGATAACATGCCAAAGCTAAGTATATTCTCTCTAGTGATAAATGCAACAAGTACTTTCATGTTCTTATGAAGTATAATGGCCATCGGAATCACATAGTCTCGATGACTAAGAGTGATGGATCCATTACAACTTCTAGTCTTGATGTTGCTAGTGAGTTTGTCATGTACTACCGGAACTTGCTTGGTTGTGCAGGAAATGAGGAAGTGATAGACCCCACTTGGTTCGCTAGAGGTGCCGTGGTGAAGGAAGAAGACAAAACCATGTTAGTGGCTCCGATCTCCAATGAAGAAATCAAGATGGCTCTTTGGTCTATTGGGGAGGATAAGGCCCCTGGACCGGATGGCTACACATCTTGTTTCTTTAAGGAGTTCTTCCGGAATGGGAGCCTATTGAAGCAACTCAATCACACGATTATTAGTCTTATCCCCAAGAGGGATGAAGCGATTAGGGTTGAGCACTTTAGGCCTATCTCGTGTTGTAATGTAGCATACAAGGTGATTTCCAAGATCCTCACCATGAGGCTTGGAAAATGCCTTGGCTACCTTATCAACCATGCCCAAAGTGCCTTTGTCCCTAATCGCCTCATGACGGATAACGTGTTTTTGGTGCAGGAACTTCTAAGGAAGTACAATGTTAAGCGTGACACTAGAAAATGTTTCCTAAACATAGATCTAGCGAAAGCTTATGATTCTCTTTCATGGAAGTTCTTACGGTTTGTTTTGTGTGAAATAGGTTTCCCGGAGAAGTTCATTGCTTGGGTCATGGAGTGTGTTGAGACTACCTCCTTTTCAGTCAGGGTGAATAACGAGCTTCATGGTATGTTTGAAGGTAAACGTGGGCTTCGGCAAGGTGACCCCTTATCCCCCTTACTCTTTGTCTTGGCTATGGAATTCTTCTCTAGGCTAGTCAAAGTTGAAACTAGTAAGGCAAGTTTCCATTATCATCAAAATTGTGGAAGCCTAAGGATTACTCACCTAATTTTTGCGGATGACATAGTGTTATTTAGCCGGGGGGACCTAAGCTCGGTGAGGACCTTGATGACTTGCCTCGAACGCTTCGAGATGACCTCCGGCCTCTCGGTGAATAAGGATAAGTCATCGGTCTTCCTTGCTTCCGTCCCCACCTCCGAAGCTCACGAGATCGAAGAAGCCACGGGGTTCAAGAAAGGAGAATTTCCCTTTCGTTACTTAGGCATCCCCATTAGCCCCCATGGTCTTAGAGTGGCGCACTACGACCCTCTCTTAGACAAGATTGGTAAGCGGTTAAGTGGTTGGATTGGCAAGTGTTTGTCTTATGCAGGACGTAGGGAGCTCATTGCTTCGGTACTCCAAGGAATAGAGGGTTTTTGGCTTTCGGTGCTTCCGGTGCCGGAAGCCATCATGCAAGCCTTGACTAGCCTATGCCGCTCTTTTCTTTGGAAGACACCGAGGGTGAAATGGGACAAAGTGTGCATGCCCCGGAGAGAAGGCGGCTTGGGATTACTTGACATCCGCACTTGGAATAAGGCGTTCATGAGCAAGCACTTGTGGATGATCAATGAAAAAAAGGAGAGCTTGTGGATACAATGGGTGCATCACCGCTACCTCGCCGTGTGTGAGGTGGGGGATTGGGAAGCTCAACGGAGAGACTCCCCCCTTATCAAGGCGATTGTTGAGGCTAAGAATCGAATCTCCCTTTTGAATTCTAACCTTAATATTGTGCTTGATGAGTGGTGTGATGGTGATAGGTTCAAGTTTAAGAAGGCTTATGAGGAGCTCCGTGAGAAGGATGCCCATGTCCATTGGTACAAGGAAGTGTGGGCCAAAGGAAACACTCCGAAGCATTGCTTCATCCTTTGGCTTGCCACTTTGGGTAAGCTTCCTACCTTGGATAGACTTTATTATCTGGACATTGATCACTGTTGTAGGTTTTGTGATGATGATGTGTTGGAGTCACATGAGCATCTATTCTTCGAATGCCCTTATACTAAGGACATTTAGAGAATGATCCGTGAGCGATTCTTAATCCCGGAAGATGTGGATAGCTTAGCTAGAGGTTTAAGATGGCTCCGAAGACATAAGAGGAAGAATGAGTGTGATGCAAAGGGAAAGATCTTTGCTTTCTCTGCTGCGATATATTTTATATGGCATGCAAGGAATGCGAAGATCTATGACGACAACCACATTCCTAAGGAAGTTGTAGCCAAGCTCGTTGCTACCCATGTTTTTCGGCTCCTCCATGCCTCCTTTGGTCTTGATGATGTTGGAAAGATTTAAAGTATTAGGTTCCTTTTGCTCCTGCTTACCCTTGATCATTTGTGTTTGTTTGACTTTTAGATGGTGTCCTAGGGCCTGCGTGCCTTTAGTGCCTACGCGCACTCGGGAATCATCTCCTTTTGGTTGGGTGTTGGCTTGTGTCCCTTTAGGTGCCTGTGTGCCCGGGGAACAAGGTCTTTTGGTTTTATTTTGGAGTTGTGATAGGTCTGCGTGCCTTGACCTCTCCCATTTTGTGTTTTCTTGGCATTTTGTATGTGTTCGATCAAGCTATGCCTTGACCGGAACATACACTCGTTGGTCTATTTTAGCTCGAAACCCTTGTTGAGTTAGGTTGCGTCCTAACTTAAAAGAACTTGAGCGCCGATGTATGATCATTTGGATCCCCTCATTCTTTCATTAATATTTACATAAACCTCCCTTCACCCGGACTTAGTGCCGGGGGGGTTGGCTTCAAAAAAATATCGAGAGATCTGCCATGGAGGAGGAGGACGCCTCCATTGAAGAACTCTCGGTGGCCGTGGGAAGGCCGAAGAGAATCAGATCTCGTCGGCTTTTCTCATTATTCTCAGATCGCCGATTCTATCTCCCCTATCTTTCGCGGTTGTTCTGCCTTCGCCACCTTGCTGCTTCCCCTTGTTCCGGCATCTGACCAATTGAAATTGGAGGATCAATAAGCAAATCAATTGAAATTGAAGGATCAAGAAGTAGATCTATGGCTTCCTCGAGCGCGGAGGAGGACTCGCGACAGTTCAATGCCGATCGACGAGCGGAAGAGGAACAAGATGGAATCCAACGGCGCGAGTAGATCTCGGATGAAGAAGTAGAAGCTTTTGGACGATCTGCAGGTTCAGATCGCAGATCTGAAGAGGGACAACGATCAGATCCGCACCGCCGTGTCTGTCAGCACGTAGCAGTGCTTGAATGTCGAGGCTTCTCCGTGTCGAAGCGGTCGGCGCCGGCGAAGGGGTCCGTCATTGGAGCAGAAATCGGAAGGCGCCGACGAAGGAATAATAGAGAATATAGGTCAGTGCTTCTTGATCGATCGATCCTTAGATGTGCAGAAATCGGAAGTCGCCGACCATTGAAGCAGAAATTGGAGCTTCTGGAAGATTTGCGTCATCGATCGATCTTTAGATTTGCGTCATCAACCGCTTCCGTTTCCCTTGACATTGAGATACCTCGGTGGAAAGGTTTCTTCATCTTCTTCTAATTTCTTGAATTCATCTTCTGCTCATTGTCAATTTGTAATCAATTCGATTGGAGTTTCGTTTCCGTGGTTCTGTCCTGGAATGAATTTTTAGCGTCCATTGTTGCTTCTCTTGGAAATTCATGATGTATATTTTCCGGTGATATTGTGTTTGATTACACTATTTTTTTTTTGTAGAGATTGTGTTTGATTACACTATTTTTCATGAAATTATATGTTCTTTTTTATTTATTTTGATTATATTGTATTTGATTACACTAATTTTTTTAAAAAATTTTCATGAAATTACATGTGTCACAAAGAGTGTCACCTCTAATAAGAGTGGTGACAGTTATAGGGGTGGTGGTGACAGCGATAGGAGTGGTGACAGGGATAGGAGTGGTGACAACGATATGACGGTGACAACGATAGAGGTGGTGACAACAATAAGGGTGGTGACAGCGATAGGGGGTGATGGTGACAGTGATAGAGGTGGTGGTGACAGCGATAGAGGTGGTGGTGACAGCGATAGGAGTGGTGACAACGTTAGAGCGATGACAACGATAGAGGCGGTGACAACGATAGATGTGGTGACAGTAAAAAGGGTGGTGACAACAATATGGGTGCTGGTGACAGCGATAGGGGTAGTGGTGACAGCGATAGAAGTGGTGACAACGATAGAGCGGTGACAACGATAGAGGTGGTGACATCAATAAGGATGGTTGGTGACAACAATATGGGTGGTGGTGACAGTGATAGGGGTGGTGGTAAGAGCGATAGGGGTGGTGGTGACAGCGATAAGAGTAGTGACAGCGATAGGGCGGTGACAACGAATCAACAATAGAGGTGGCGATGGCAATAAGGGTGGTGACATCGATAGGAGTGGTGATGACATCGATAGGAGTGGTGGTGATAGCGATACGAGTGGTGACAACGATAGGACGGTGACAGCGATAGAGGTGGCGACAACAATAAGGGTGGTGACAACAATATGGGTGGTGGTGACAGTGATAGAGGTGGTGGTGACAGCGATAGGAGTGGTGGTGACAGCGATAGGAGTGGTGGTAACAACGATATGAGTGGTGGTGACAGCGATAGGAGTGCTGACAGCGATAGGGCGGTGACAGCGATAGAGGTGGTGACCGCAATAAGGGTGGTGACAACGATATGGGTGGTGGTGACAGCGATATGGGTTGTGGTGACAACGATAGGGCGGTGACACTAATCTCGTAAAAAAAAAATTGTCACCCAAAAATTTATTTATTATCATACACGTGTCACCAAAGTCGTGTCACCAAAGTCATTGACCGGTGTCACCACTTATAAAGGTGTTGACACTAATTTCGTAAAAAAAACTGTCACCAATTTTTTTTTTGTCATCAAAGTTGTGGCACCAATTCATTGACTTTGACCGTTCAATGGTCAAAATAAAATTGGGAAGGAAGGAAGGGAATGAGAAGGAGGGGCAAAAATGTAATATTAGGACATTTTGCAAAAAGGAAAATAAAAGTGGACATTTTGCAAAATGCCTTGTAGAAAATGGACACTTAGCTAAATGACCCTTATTTAAAACATGCCTGAATTGAACGTTGATGGTTTTTTAGGGATTAAAAACTATATAAAATAGATGACTTATTATTATAAAGTATGAATTTATAAAAAAAAATTAATATTTTATATAGTTTTTATCATTATAAAAAAAATATGCATGAATAATAAACGAGTCGACGTGTTTTAATTAACCGAAAGAGTATTAATTTTGTGAGATTGCTTTATTTAATTAGAAAATAATTATAAATTTTAGAGAACACATTATTAAATTAATCGAGAAATCATATAGTATGGCAACAAAAAAAACCAACAAATTCCCTAATCTCTTGTCTAACCAAACTATCAAATAAAATAGAAATAAAGAAGTGATAAAAAAGGGTAATGTCTTGCTACCTTAGTTGGTAAGGATGACATGCAGTGATCAATAGGTCAAGAGTTCGAATTCCTTTTTATATTGTAATGGTGTGGAGATTTTTAAAAAAAAATTAACCCCGGTATAATACGGTAGATTGTTTGGTAGGTAAAAGGTTTTTTTTAACAAAAGACATAAATGACCTCATCTCTTGTCTTTTCTCTATCGGTTGAACATGGTGAGCGTGGGGGAACAACGACTTACCGGAGGCAAAATCGACAAGGGTGGCGCTGATGTTTTTGATGGAGACAACGTAGGAGGAGTGGGCGACGGTGAAGGCATTGCAGGCAGCGACGACGTCTTTCGTGTGCTGCTTTTGATCCTTATAATGGGAGACCAACTCCTCGTTCTCGATCTTCGATTGGATGTACCCTATAACTCGTTGTGTTTGCTCCTAATTCAAGATTCTCAAGTGTTCACAGGTTTACAGAGAAACACAAACAAAGATATGATGAAGGGAAAACAAGTGGTGCTTATCAACAAGTTTGGATTCGTTCAGCAGATTTGACAGCTTTGCGACGTTTCAGTAAAATGGGTCGTTCGGAGTCCATATTGATCGGATTGATTCGTGTCATATCTTGTTAGAACGAGAACAAAAAGATCTACAACTTTGCTGTTGAAGATTTTTCCAGAATCCACCGGGAACATGGCCGAAAATCAACATATTTGCAGTTGTTCACTGTTTGGACGAAAATAATTATCTTTCCATATTTAATTTATTATTTTATCCATATATTTATTTAGGAATAATGCAAATTAGAATAATATCTATTAGTTGACTTTTCAATTAATTGATATTATATCTAATTAGTTTTTATATTTATTTTCTACGATAAATAAAGTGGAAAAGGGAAAATCTATCTTTAAGATATTTCCTTGGCCATCAAGTAGTTTGATTTTATCTAGGATTATGTTTTCTATTTAAGATGTTTTTATTCATTCAATAAAATCAGATATTAGAATTGAATTTTTGACAAAAGTCAGATTTGGAGAGTTCTCCTAGGGAGGAACCGAGTTCCCCTGCGTGGGATAGGTTTCGATGTGTTGTTCTTAGCTTGGTTTGTCTTGTGTGTGTTGATCCTCTTTGGTGGGTTGGTGCTACCACATGTTTGGTGTGTGTCGATTCTCGTCATAGGATTGGTGCTATCCATCATGCATGGTGTGTGTCGATTGTCGTCATAGGATTGGTGCTATCAAGCATCCACGAGCCCCCTCCTTGTGCCTTCAAGTTGTCCGCTTGGTTGTGTAGGGTTGTAGAGGCGGGTTATATAGTCATTGGTATTGGTTCCTACCCTCTTCGGAGGTCTGGGTTCTTTATCTTGTTCTATATAGATCGACTCAGTCCTTATCGGTCGTGTCTTTACATCAATTTCGAGTTTTTATTCTTGTTCATCGAGAACTCTCCAAATCTGACTTTTGTCAAAAATTCAATTCTAATATCTGATTTTATTGAATGAATAAAAACATCTTAAATAGAAAACATAATCCTAGATAAAATCAAACTACTTGGTGGCCAAGGAAATATCTTAAAGATAGATTTTCCCTTTTCCACTTTATTTATCGTAGAAAATAAATATAAAAACTAATTAGATATAATATTAATTAATTGAAAAGTCAACTAATAGATATTATTCTAATTTACATTATTCCTAAATAAATATATGGATAAAATAATAAATTAAATATGGAAAGATAATTATTTTCGTCCAAACAGTGAACAGCTGCAAATATGTTGATTTTCGGCCATGTTCCCGGTGGATTCTGGAAAAATCTTCAACAGCAAAGTTGTAGATCTTTTCGTTCTCGTTCTAATAAGATATGACACGAATCAATCCGATCAATATGGACTCCGAACGACCCATTTTACTGAGACATCGCAAAGCTGTCAAATCTGCTGAACGAATCCAAACTTGTTGATAAGCACCACTTGTTTTCCCTTCATCAAGATAAATATGAAGAACATGCAAACACAAGAAACCACAAAAGACTGAAGGAGAAACAAGAGCAAGACGAAGAAGATCTTCGTCGAAGGTAGATCTGCAGAGGAACAACAGATCGGCCACCAGAGATCAACACCGGAGAAGACCACCGGAGCCAGGAAGAAGCGACGCTCCCGGAAAGGGATGCGGCGGCACTAGGGTTTCCTGGCGCTCTCTCTTTCTCTCTCTCTTTATCTTGGAACTTACCAGATGCGGAGCAGCTTCAACAGTGAAGAGCAGATAGGAGGTAAGGAGTATATATAGGCGAGCTCTCAAGGAACCCTAGAAACCGAGCTCAGCTTCCACAAGGAGAGATGGGCTGGGTTGGGCTCAACAGGTTTGGACGGCCCAGCTCGGTTTGGCAGCCCAAAGGCTAACACCCAAGCCCGAACTTAGCCTAAGCCCAATTCCACCTTTCTATCACAGCCCATATAATACATATACAACCATACACATTATTACATGTAAATAATATACAAAACCTAAGATGCTTAATGAAATATCTCTACAAAAATTTTAAAAAAAAATACGTTTTTTTTTCCTTCATCACCAATATCCTAACTCATTTCTTGATAATTCTCAAGTGTTTCACCCTTACTTTAGTTGATTTGAAGTTGGTTATCCTTGATTTAATTGGTTCGAGGTTCTCTTAGTTGTTCATCATTCACCTCTCGATCCTCTCTTCAATGGAAAATGAAAGTTGTTAAAGAGCGATCCCCCTTTTACCCTTCAAATATATTAAAAATATAAAGAAAAAATGGTAATTTTATATATTAACCCCAATATTGACAAAAAAAAAAAGGTAAAATGAGCGATCTTATGTAAGCATCTAGCTTTTTAAGGACAGTTTTCTAAAATTTTCAATTTAAAAGACAATTTTATGCAAATTGTGAATTTTGCGACCGTTTATAAAATTTGACCTATTTCCCACAAGTTAAACGGAAATATTGTCCATTATCTAACTCACATTTTTTTTATTAGGTATAAATTCGGGTGGAAGATCTATTCGAGAGCATCCTTATGAATAAGGTCTTGAAGATTTATGTTGTTATAAATGTGGCGAGGCAAAACTATGAAAGTAACATTTGATAACAAATTGATATTTCCCTTTTAAATATATGTCATCACTAAGTTACTGTATCCAATCTATATCTTTAAAGTAAAATCAAACAAAATCTGTCCATCACCATTCAACGGTTCTGCTCTATCTCTGAACAAAAAGTGAATCTGCATAAATATAGCGTTCAAGTCTCACCTAACAGGTCAACGTCAGCCATTCATACTGTAACAACATCACTAGGTATTCCTCAGTCAAATAACTTAGAAAAATATATGGGTTGCCCAATCATTAATGGTAGAGTTAATACCGACACTTTCGCATATATCATTGTCAAAACAAAACAACAGTTGTCTAAGTGGAAAGCGTCCCCACTCTCGGTTGAGGGCCGGAAAGTCCTCATCATCTCCAACTTGAGTGCCCAGCCATTATTCATTATGCAAGTGTTTATGCAACCTTCGTCGATTCTTCACGAACTGGACAAAATCTATAGACAATTCTTTTGGAACAAACAGGAAAAATATACTCCGCTCATCGGCTGGGATAAAATCTGCACGAATACTCTATCCGGGGGTCTTGGAATTCACAAAGTTGAGACGATGATTTGATGAACGTCGCTCTCCAGATGAAACTGCTATGGAAAACTTATGACTATTAGAACCGAGTTCAAGTCGGGCCTGAACTGGTCAATCGGAAATGGACATTCGGTTAACTTCTGGGAGGAAAACTGGGTGCTCAAATCTCCCTTAACTAAGTTTGCTCTCCATCGTACGCCTGACGATACTACCCTGGCCTGCAAAGTGGTCTGTTTCATTACTTCGATAAAGAGTGGATGTTGATAAACTGTCCATTGACCTTCAAGGCATGCTAAACCCGGATATTATCGCTGTAATAATGTCGACACATTTACCAAAAAATTCTTTCCATCAGAGAATGGATCCTTTGGATTCGTTATCCAAAGGAACCATCAGAGAATGGGACTGGACATGGGTTCTTAATTTCCATTAGAGAATGTCGACACATGGGTTCTTAGTTTATAGTGCCCCAAATGAGCTGCCTTTGGGGCACTATAAACTTAATTTCGACGGTTCCTACTTTCCATCAGAGAATGGCTCCTTTGGATTCGTTATCCGCGACCACAATGGAACAGTGGTGTCCTTTGGTTCTGGTCTTTGCAACAACACTTCTGTTGTCCTCTCTAAGGCAATGGGACTGCACATGGGTGTGGTTAAGGCACTAAACTTGGGTCTCAATAATCTCCTTATCGAAGGCGATTGTTTGGTCGTTATAAAGGCTCTTCTTAGGGATTGGTCTTGCCCTTGGAACATTGAGCTGGTGATGGCTGATATTTCTACCTTTCTTCGCTCCTTTTCTAATGTTGCTATTTGTCATATTTTCAGGGATTCAAATGTTGTGGCTGACAGGATTGCTCGTCTGGCTCATAGCTCCCCTGCATATGATAGCTTCGCTGCTGATCTAGAACTCTTTGTCCTCGTCCGCTCGGACGCGCTAGGAAAGAAGTCGGATCGCCGGCGACTTTCATAATCCTTATCCTGCTTCCAAAAAAAAAATTCAAACAAAATTTATAATCATTATTTAACAAAGTTACTCCTTCAATCTCAAAATATTTATAACTTTACTATGCGTTTGAGTATCCTTTTTTGAAAATTACAAAAACTATATAAATATTAACTTTTTAAATTTTTTTTATAATTTTATACTTATTACTAATAAGTATAAAATTATAAAAAATTAATAAATTAATAAAAAAAAGTTAATAATTTATACTCCATCCCTTACAAAAAATTGTTTATAAAATTTTTTAAACAATTTTCGTAGTTACTATGTGAAGTATGAAATTGTTGAATTTTTTTTATATAAAAAATAGATATTTTATATAATTTTTATCATGGTAAAAAAACATATATGAATAATAAACGATATATTTTTTTTCTAAAGTATATTTTTGATAATCAAATGATACTCTATAATATTTTGATATGAATGGATATAATTTTCACCCATTACTCAAAAATATTTTACACACTATATTTATCATCCCTATAAGTTTTTATATTAAATGTATATTTCTTACGTATAATATTATATATTTCATAATTTTCTCTACACAAAAAAAAAATCCAATTTTTTCAATCCATTTTGATTCATTTCAATTTTTTTCACACAAAAATCATCTAAATTTCTGTATGAGTGTACAATATAATCGAGTTATTTAAAATATATGTTTCCATTAGATAATCGAGTTATTTAAAATATATGCTTCCAATTTGAATCTTTTTTCCTTCAAAAAACTACGAACTAAAATTTACATCGTTACATTTGTTTTTAAAGTAATTTACTTCCTTACATTGTACTGTATATTTAAAAAGTTTAAAATGAAATATTTTAATTAAAGTGGTAATATAATATAATGTATCTATAAAAAGAAAAAGAAAAAGTGGTATCATAAATACTCAATTAAAAAAAAAGTTGGACCGGGGAAAAAAGAGGGTCAATTGTCAAACGCGATTTAGGAAAAAAAAACAATTACATAAATTTCAACCGAAAAGAAAAAGGGAAAAGAAACCCTGAAATTGTTGGCATAAAAAGGGGGCACAGTGCACCACTCGACACTGCACTCTCAAACCCCAACCCTCCGATCCCCTCTCTCTCTCAATCCACCGCCAAAATGTCTCGCCACCGCCGCCAATCGTCGCAGGTGCTCCCGCCGGACATCCTCTCCGGCGACGCCGCATTCGACTCCGCACCGCCCGATCAAGTCCTGTGCTCCTCCGCCTCCAAGTCATCGGCCGCTGACAATCACCAGCCTCCGAAGCCCTGCACCGCCACCGCTGACGCCGCCTCCACCACCGCCCCCAAGAAGCCGCTGCCTCCAAGCAGATCCACCGCCAATTGATTAGCGACAAAGCTAGAAGAAAAGAACTTCGATCGGCATCGGAATCGGCATCTTTTGGTTTTTACTCTTTTATTTTTATTTTTATTTTTAATATATATACTCCGTATTTATAAATTATAATATTTGCGTTGTTCTAGTATCTGTTTTATCCAGTATCAGTATCGGTCACTGGCAGTGTCTGAAACGGTCGGTCAAACGGTGCCGTTTCGGTGTATGTAATTGTAAGCCATTTTATGTTTATTTATGTTACCGTTGCCATACCAAAACAAAAGCCTCATCTTTTTGTTGCAACTCATCTTTTTATTGCTCATTCAAAACATGAACTTGCTTGTCTATTACTCCATGGTAACTCCTCAAACAAATCGCACAATTTCCAATGTAGATGTGAAACGATTGAACCGATCGAACTCCAACTTATACAAAAAAAAAAAAAAAACATTTTGTAACGGCAAGCCGCCAATTAAACTTGGGAAAATGAACCATTTCAAGTTAAATTGCATTTTGGGCCAATTTTTTAAGACGGCCAGTACAATCGTCTCTAGTTTGCCCAAAGATTAAAAACACTGTATTGGGTTGGATACAGACCGGTTTTTATAAATTTATTTATCGAGAGAAATTTCAGCTTTTGGATTCCATTTGTTTTATAATGCAAATGGATAAGGTACTGTTTTCTTATATAATTTTTAGAGAAAATTTGTTGAAATATCACCCTTTTCTAATCTAATTAGGTTAATAGCATATTAACTTTATAAATTGACCGTTGTAACACCCAATTAATTTTTTTAAGCCCTTAGCAGCTTTACTCTCTCCTTTCTCTTCTCTCCAGAGATCTGCCGTTGTGAGGAAGCTCGCTCTTAGGTGGTGGCGCTTCATCTTCTTCCTCGATTCCTCCTCCTTCCAGTCCTTTATATCTTCATCTTAAGCTGAATCTGTCCTCTCCTTCTCTAACTGTTCTTCGTTTTCTTCTTTTGTCTGATTTCGTAGTCGTTTTCTGGCATCGCCTTTTCCTCGTGGTGTTGTTCGCCCATTTTCGTGCTAGATGGAAGGTTCTCCAAATCTCCAGGTATATCTCCATTTATTAATGCTGTTTTCGTTCAAACCTACCGTGTCTTCGTACTCTGTATTCGATTTTTATGTTGATTTTTTTGTTTTCGAGTGTTTTTGGTTTTTTAGTCCGAGTTAGGGTTTTGAAATTGGTTGAGTTATGTGGCCATATCTTGTACATTGTGGTTCATTTCTTTGTTTGATGCCATTAAGTAGCTTATATTCTTCTTGATTCAACTTATTTGTGTCCACTTCAGTTGACATTGTTATTGATTCCTTTTATTGATTTGTTATTTACTGAGAAATTAGGGGTTGAGCTGATAGTTGTTTTTATTCTTCAATGTTGATGCGTGATTCCAGATTGTTGTTCTGTATGTCTGCATATTTGGTGGATTTTGTGTTGTTGATGATTTTTGGTTGTTTTGCTTGAATACAGACAAGGCATTCTTGATGTTTGTTGTCCATTTTCCTATTCAAAAAATGAACTGATGTTTTGATGCCAATCACTGCATACAGTTGTCTTTTGTGTATGAGGTTTGGTGACACCAAGTTGTTCTTGATATGTGGTGGCATCTAGTTGTATTTGTGTCCATCTAGTTGTTTTTTGGGTCCATCTAGTTGTTATTAATGTTGGTGCCAGTTTGTTTTAGTTATTTTGGATGAAATAATGGCCCTCTTACAACTTGTCTGCATTTGCTGATACTGTGTTATTTGTCTTGGTGTTTCAAGCTCTCATGCTTACTACTGGTGATGACAGAGGGGAATTGTCTTATCCGGTTTGTCACTTTCCTTCCTTTTCTCTCTTTTTAACTTTGTGTATTTTCTTGTTATATGATGCTTATATTTTTATTTAGGGGATTATAATAGTTGTTTGTTACATGTAGGTGTTTGATTATTTTCGTCTAGATCGTCATACTTATCATGGGAAGTATAATCTTTACTCCCGGGTTGATGTGATTCCTATTATAGAGAAGGAATTGTCCGCTTCTGATTGGTCATCGTCGTCGTCTTCTTTTCTTCGTCGTATTATCTGGTTTGGCAATAATATGAGACTGTCCCAACAGCTTTGGAATCATTTCATGATTAATGAACTTAAAACCTCAAAAATTCGGGAAATGTGGTTTAAATTGGAATCATCCCATCCGTGTCGGTTTTCAATGTCTGAGTTTGCTGTTGTAACTGGTCTGAAATGTTACTCTGATCACCCTGTTGCCATCCCTTCTATCGATACCAAAACTGTTTTGAGTGTAGATGAAATTAAGTTTAATGCGTTGGTAGCTCTTTTCTGTAAAGCACCCAAAAATTCACCAAAGAAGTTGCTCATTGCATATATATTGATAATTGATGGGATTTTGTTACCCCATAGGGATAGATGTGTTAGGGATCAGGTTGTGGCACTTGTTTCTGATCTTAGTCGTTTAAATGATTATCCATTGGGTAGATTAGTTTACGTAGAAACTATTACATCCTTGATGAAGGTCAACCGTTTCTCTTCACGTAAACTCGCTAAGCTTTCTAAGAAGACTCCCAAGAAGTCTAGTAAGGAGAAAGTTCCCAAGGCAAGGTCTGGCTATAATCTTTTAGGGTTTCCACTCGCTTTGCAGGTTTGTCCTCTATTTCAATATGTCCCTCTATTTTTTCTATGAATTTAATGTATTCTGTTTTCTTCACTTTGTATTAGTTTTCTTACATTTGGCCTTCTTATGTTGTTTTTATCCTAGGTTTGGATCTTGGAGGCTTTTCCCTAGGTCCCAAGCATCATTAACTGCACCTATGTGTCAGATGACAATGATAGGTCTTTCGTGAAATGGTCTTTGCCATCCTCTAAGAACATCATTGCTCGGATTATTCAGCTTGGGTTTTCTAACACTCGCATGGTATTCTTTATCTTTTTTCGGTATTTGTTCCAGTTTCATGTTCTTTTTATTTGTTATCTATTTTTACCTTATTTCATATGTTGATTATGTTGTTTAATATGGCATGGTGACATTTTTGTTTTCTTTGTGCATTTGAAGGATACTATCTATCCCACCTACGGCGAGTATTTGGACTCCCCGTTGATGTGTCTATCTGGCGAGAAAAAGGACTCAAAGGTTGATGCATATCTCGATTGGTTGACTCAAAAAGCATCTGCAAGGGCACCTATCCCAGCATTTGAACCCATTATCGATCTGACTCACCATAATAGTCACTCCCCTGGAGTTTTTGATCAAGTGGTTCCGTCTGCAACTTAGAATATGGTTGTTCTCTCTCCTCATTCCGTAGCTACACGCACACGATCTAAGGCGTCGTCTCCTTCTGTTGCGCTTGCATTGCCAGGTCCATCTAGGAAGCGAAAGAGCTCTATGTCCCCTGTTGTTGTGTCTGACCAACAACATGATGCTTCCTCTGATGTGCTTCAATTGGCTGGTCCATCTAGGAAGCGGAAGAGATCGATGTCTCCTTCCGTTGTTTCTGGCCGACAACAGACAGAATGTGTTGCTGATGCTATAGCATCTAAAAGTGTGTCTGATATAGAGAGACCTGGATCAAATCAGTCTCCTCCAAAGGTTTCTTGTCACAACAAGAAACATGGTCTCAAGGATGCAATTGCTGATGTTAAGTTGAAGGAGGTTGCTTCTGCTAAGTTGACTGAGAGGGCATCCGCTAAGTTGAATGAGGCTGTTTCTACTAGTGTTGCTGGATCATTTGGAGGGGTCCCATTGTTTGAAACTGAGCAGTTGCATAAGAAAAGAGATGAAGTGCACTCTGGTGACAAGGATATGGGTGTTGGCAACTCTAGAATCACCCCGCTGGATACAGAATGTCTACCCCGAATTACACAGCAGTTGGCACTGATTGGCGAATGTGTTATGCGTGCTGAGCCGAGAGTTATGACGGTGAAATCAGCGGCCAATGCCATGTATTCCAAGTTTGATTGTGTCCAATCAGAGTTCGATTCCTTACACTCCAAGTGTGATTCACTACATTCTAAGGTCGATTCCCTCCATTCCAAGCATGCTGCCCTTGAATCCAAGCTTGACCTCATCATATCACTTCTCCAGTCCAACCAGGGTGCGTTCAAGACCCCCTTTATTGTTAAATTTGCTGACATTGATGGTGATATTGTGGAGTCGAAGCTTCTATCTCCTGATAATGAGCCTCCTTCCCGTCCTATTATCCATATTTCTGATCCTACCTCACAAAACTCCCCCTCCCCACAGCCCTCTGATCTTCCCAAGATTAAAACTTCTCCCAAGCCTAAGGTTTTAGTTGCTCCGACTAGAAGATCTACTAGGGTTGGCAGAGTTGCTGCTTCGTTGGGGTCTCCCTGCACTCGAGGTTTCAAGAAGTGCTCAATTCCAAAGAGGCCTAAGCATCCGTATTTCGAATTGGAAGATCGAAAACAATTTTATGATTGGCTCAATTCTGATGATGAGTAAGTGGTTCCCTCTTCTTTCATTTTGACATGTACTTATCCTTTGTTTTCAACACATATACTTGTACTGATTTATTATTCATTTTCTTTATTCTTTAATTTGCTTTTTTACTGACTTTGTATGTTTTTATTATTTGATTTTTTTTGTCTTTGTTTGCGTAGGGATGATTGTCCTCAGATTCAAGGCAATGAGATGTTGATGGACAAGGCATTCTTCTCTGAACTTGTTGAGAAGCATCAGTGGCTTCGTGATGACGTATGTATAATGTATTATAACATTTTTCATTTTTTTCTTTTTGTTATCTGTTGATCTATATAATAAATGTCATCATTATTTTTGTGTGTTTAGCATATAGGAGAGGCATTGTCTCACTTTAGGAAGTATATTGCTGATAATGGTGATAAATACAGTGGGATTGTGATATTGGATTGGGTGTGGTCTGCAAAGTTCACCCATGGCTTATTTAAGCGCTATAAGAAGGAAGCAATGCCTTTTACCTCTGGTTTTTTTGGTTATGTTCATGGGTTGTTGCCAAGATTCTGTGGGAAGTCTTGGGTTGCCGCAACGACTGTATATGCACCTTTCAACCTCCAAAATAAACACTGGGTGGCTTTGCAAATTGACTTGATTCAAGGGAAGGTGAACGTGTGTGATTCCAGTTTGTTTCTTTACAATGAGTTGCAGCTGAAGTCACATCTGGAACCTCTCTGTGTTATGCTTCCTGCAATCTTGAAAGAATCAGGCCGGTTTTCACATTTGGGACAAAGCCTTGATTCTCCATTCACAGTTGAGAGATTCCGTGATCTCCCACAGAACAGTGATGGGTATGTGCATTTGTTGTTTGATAAAGTCACATAACCTTTTATTGTTTTGTTCTCATTTGTACTTATTTTTCTGATCATGCCTTTTCTTATGCTTTTATATATATATTTTTTTTGTTTTTTTTTGTTTTTAGGGGTAGCTGCGGCGTATTTACTATCAAAGCCATTGAAGAGTTAGCTTTTGGTCAGAATATATATGCATTTGATGACGACCACGTTCAAGCATACCGTGAGAAGCTGGCTATCGAGCTTTACAAGAAGTGTTGGACTGTGTGTCCTTTGTAATCTGTTTTATCCGATGTTATTTGTCTTTTGATACTCGTACTGGCGACTATTATAAGTAGTGTAGAGCTTGCATGCTCTGATTTTGTATCTACTGTATCTAGTTGACATTACTTAGGACTTGATTACCCAACAACACTTAGTCCTTAGAGCTTGTATGCTCTCATTTTGCCCCTACGACAGCTTTGCGTATTTTAATGTATCTACCACTTGTTCAGGTTGTTAAGAACTATTGCTTAGAGCTTGCATGCTCTATTTTCAATCAGAAATCCATTTTGTCTACAAAATCCGCACTCTGTTATTGTAATTGCATTGTGGAATCAATATAACAATCCTTTATTTTGGTCAAAATAACAGTCCATCAAGTTGTGTCACAACCTGAGCCGCGAATCGCCTCACTGTTATCACAACATGTTCATCTCTCAAGGTCGATCAGATGCCAACAATAAGTGTTTAACCTCATATTCACCTTAACATATGCATTCATTAATAAGTTTAAACCGTATAAATCAATGTAAATTCTATGACTATATGCCAAAAAACACTATCACCATGTATCTACTATGATCTTATTATATTGTCCTATAATCAAAAATAAATTCTAAAGACTTGACAAATGATATGTAATTTCCTATAAAATTTCATGTTTCATCCTCTATGTATGAGCTGATCGATGCTTTGGCGGGGCATGTTATCTTGTTATGGCCTTTCTCCCCGCAAGTGCCACACTTGTATGTGACGTTCCTCTTTTTCCGTTCCCCAAACGACGGAATCCTGCATTTTTTTTGCCTTCCACTTTTCTTTCGGACTGTTGGAGGAAAACATTTGATGTTTCTTATTTCGTCTGAGACGTACCAGTTGTCCTCACAAGGCACCGGGTATATGGTTTCTTGGTATGCCAAGCACCAAGACTGAATCTTGTAGTATTCACTTACAAAATCAATTATGTTTAGCTTCATCCGCTAAATTCCAGCAATAGCATGGACACACGGCATATGATCGACATCAAAGACCCTGCAGCTGCATGTCCTTCGCCCAAAATCAACCACTTCTGTAAATTTCCCCCCATCTACTTGATATTCTGTCTCATTCAACACCTTCACTTCATACCTTCCTGGTCGGTCATACCTTGACTGTAAAATCTCTTTCACTTTAGGGGGCAAATCAGTGTTCTTTGATGCTGCTTCTCTATGCTCAGTGAACCAGTATGCCATTTTGTTTCTGATATACTGAAACAGTGCAACAATGGGGTATCCTCGAGCTTATTTCAATATTGCATTTATACACTCTGCATTATTTGTTGTCATAATATTGTACCTGTCTCCCTTGAATTGTGCCCTTGCCCATTTCTGAAAATCTGCGTCCTCTAGGTATTTGCCAATCTCCTTGTTGATGTTGCATATGCTTTGGAAGTTGCTTTCAAATTCCCTTAGTGTGTAGCTTTCTAATGCTTTGGTGACAAAGTGGTTGACCCCTCGGTTTTTGAATTTTGCCTTTATATTCTGTTTCAAATGTCGTGTGCATATCACATGCTATGCTGAAGTGTATACTTCATTCACAGCTTTGCTGATGCTCGGGTGCCTATCAGATGCAAATACTAGCTCATTTGAGTCTGGTATCATGAGAGCCAATCTCTGGATGAACCACTTCCATGCATTGTCGTTCTCTGAGTCCGCCACTCCAAATGCTATAGGGTACACATGCCTGTTAGTATCCTGTGCGATTGCTGAGATTAGAACCCCTCGGTATTTTCCATGTAAAACTGCAGCATCCACCATGATAACCTATATAATGCATATTACATTTGTTACATTATGTTAATTATAAAATGTTTATTATACCAATTTATAGAGTTCTTACCTTTCTCATCGCTTGGAATCCCTTAATGGAAGCTCCGAATGATAGGAATGCATACTTGAATCTGCTATAGCCATCAATCTCAAGGCATGCATATGTACCTGGATTTACTTGTTGCATAATGTGGAATTAGGAAGGTAACATTTCATAGTTTCCCTCTGGAGTCCCTCTTATCATGTTTTGTGCTTCTTCTTTTGCTTTCCAAGCCTTCCAGTAGCTCACATCTTGCCTAAATTCCTTTTGCATTGCATTTTTAATTTGTATAGCATCTGGCCCTTTTGTCACCCCTTCATACCTTCATTCATTACACATAGTAAGTAAGCCTTACCTTGTCTAGAGGTATATGCAATCAAATTTGCACAAAATTTATAAATTTTGTAGCCAAACTTAGACACAACTTCCTTTTTTCACCTATTCCAGTAGGTACTGCAGTAAATGTGTTTTACAGATGCAACTATATTGAATATTCGATGACAGATAGTAGTAAATAACATGATTTTTATAGATTATACCTGATCTTTATCTTTTCTGCTATAGCTTGGTATGATGGTTTCCGTCGTTCCTTACACTTAGCTGAGAATGAACATGTGTGCTCTTCGTTCACCCTTCTTACTTCAAAGTAGCTTGAATTCTTCAAACATGTAGCTAGCATTGTCCACTTGCATTCAACATCAATACACACAACCTTGTACTTTTTTGTTGTTGATCTATCTACTCGAAACTGGAAGTTCTCCTTAATTGCCATGTTAGCCACTGCATTCCTTAGCTGATATTTTGACTCAAAAATCTGCCCAACATTAATGAAATCGAGCTCGTCTATCTCATTCTCACTGATGCCTTCATGTTGATATCTATCATTGTATGCTCCTGTCTCTTCATCTGCAAAACTAGTAGTAGCAAGAGCCAAGGTGTCATCAACACTTGTACCTTGAATGCAATCATCAGAATCTGTCACCACACTTGTTTGTTGAACTGAATTTGTCATATGATTCCCATTCATCCTTTTCTTTGCTAATACATTCAACTACAATGACCATTCTACTTGAGGTGAATCATTTATATCCATGAAAGCCCTTAGATCGTCATCTTTGCTGATTATGAAAGGATATTTCAACTTTTGCAAAGGATGCAAGTGGCTTAACTTGACCTCATATGTAGCTAGGCAAATATCGAATCTACTACCAATCAGCTCTGTCAATGGTTGCAATTCAATAGTATGTTTGATGACAAATGCCTTAGATACAATTTCACCAACATACTCGCAATACCCATTTGTCATCCTCAACTCTCCTCCAAAACAGACTTTCAGAATTTTCAAATCCATAGTTCAGCAGCTATTTGCAATGAATTCAGAGATTCCAATGTCACAATAAACACCAGATTTCAGATTCAACATCAAATTATGTATCCAGACACACAGATCGACAAGTCAATATCCTATTACCCCGCACAGACAGATTCCAAATAACAATTTACTCTATATCGGTTAACAGCAATTAACCCCTAGACTATTGAATTGATAATTTATATTTGCAATTGATAGTCAGACATTCAGATTTAGGTTGAAAGTTATGCGGCATACCTTGATTCCTACTTTGCGTGTCTTGTCGTGGCTCCAGATTTCTCGCAATTGATTCCTGCTTTTCAGATTCCCTGTACACTGGTGCTCGCAATCTACTCCTTGATGCGTTGATTCCTTGCAATTGATGAATGAATCCGAAATTCTGTGCAGTTTGGCTATGCATGTTTCATCGAAATATCCAGAGATGGAAATTCGAGGTGGACTCAGACGATGAATTCACGTGTTGGATTCATATTGAACTTCGGTTTTCTACCAGGAATCTATGGATGAAAGCTTGATTCCAGTTCTTCAATCGTTATATCTGGTTGATTTTCCGATCGCCATCGCAGCATGTATGAAGAAGCTTCCGTCGATCTGAAAGTGAGCTAGATGGGGGGGGGGGGGGGCACGCGCGCGTGAGATGCTGTGTTTTAGGAGGGGATGTTATGCTACCTAATTAATTTTATTGGGCTGCTATATAGCTAATTTCATCTTCATAATGGGCTAGCTGCCAAAAAACCCATAATTTTTAAGGTATTTTAATTTTCATGAGTGTTTGGATTTAATGCAATTATTTTAATTTGATGATTTATGTGATTATTTGTACAATCAAACACTCATATAAAATGAGGTAAAATAATTACATTATAATTAAAATGCAATGGAATCCAAACACACACTAGCCAGGAGGTTGGTGTTTTTTTCTTTTTCATAGTGTCAAAAGTATGAAGCGGGAAGGAA
Source organism: Persicaria tinctoria (assembly GCA_037127255.1). Lineage (NCBI taxonomy): Eukaryota > Viridiplantae > Streptophyta > Magnoliopsida > Caryophyllales > Polygonaceae > Persicaria > Persicaria tinctoria. The sequence continues at coordinate 2,746,503 of JBANSL010000014.1, forward strand.
GTGGAATCCATTTAGTGTCTTATTATATCCAAACTACTCAATCCGTTATTAAAACTTGTCATTTTATAAATCTGCAAAGTTATTAAGAAAATAAACAAAAATACATTTATTCCCCTAATTATCACTCTACTTTTTTACTTTCTCACAAATAAGAACTAACAATTATTTAAACATTATAAGACGATTTCGTAAAATGGATGATAAAATACCTAAAATGAAAAGTTTTTCTTAACAATATTTATTTTCTAAAACGACAAGTTTTAATTAACGGATGAGCTATTTTTTTTTATCGAGTTATATGCAAACTATTGAAAAATCTCATAATTTTTTCCTTAATAAAGTAAAAATTCGAGATCATATATACATGTCTAGTTCTAGGTAAGTCAATAGCACCGGCAGACAAAAAAACCGTCACAAACAAAGACAACAAAAAAACCAACAATTCAACGATCCAAAGTTGACTGAAGCGGGAAGTAAGTGAAGTCGTCAATGAAACCATGGAGAGCGTGATATTATCACTTCAGCTGAAGATGCTAGTGGCAGACAATCAAGTCGATCAAGCACTACCAGAGAATCACCGCTTTAAAGCATGCACAACAGGAACGCACGATCCCTTGATGGTGTGAAGACGAAAATCCAGGGAAGTGCTTTTCGAACAGTGGAGTTATCGTGAAGAAACAGTCACGACCTCGACCAGTCGAGATCCACACTATGTACAAACAACAAACGAAATACCATAAATCAAAGGCACACTAAAAACACCAATAAAACCCAACCCACAAACAATCAAGTAACTAAATCAAAGAAGAATGGAGTGGAGTATGTTCCCAAATATTGTGAATTTATTTGTTTCTACCATCCACTTGCTTTTTAAAGCCTTTCAATTCCTTTGAATTATGACTTCTTCTCCTGCATCTATACTCAAACCAAAATTTATTTCTAATACTACCAATTATTATGATCATGAGACTTTGTTTTCTTTATTTGAAATTGCTTTACCCTTAGTGGGTGTATTTGTTTGAGAGGTTTTAGTGTACAATTCAAATGTAACATAGAGTTAACTCATACATAGCCTCAAAACACAACTTATTCTTTAGTACATATATAATCTACACGAGCTCAAGGACGTAAAAGCAGTAATGTCGTCAAAACAAGGACGTTTTTCAACCAAAATATGCAGTGAACGGATAAGTAAACAAAAGGATGTTTTCGACAATTAAAGAGGGTTGACAAGAGGAAAATCTGTCGTTATTCTTGCCAAAGAATACTCAAACTCACAACTAGTATAGCATGTAAGCAAGAGGTCGATCCACAGGGAAATCTATTCAATTCGAATGTCAATTCTAATCGTTAAGAGGAGAAATTGGGGGGTTTGGTGTGAAAAAGGTCCGTCTTTTATCAAAGCGGAAGTAAGCAAACAAAGTAACACTAGTACAAAAGTGTAATCTAATGGGAGGAAATTCTCAGGGGTTCTTAATAACTCCTGAAAGAGAAAAGCTCGCACGTGGGTTTTTTTTAAAACTCCTGTTAAATGGTTTATTAGCATTTTTTTTTTAAAAGAGGAATTTTTTTATCGGGGTTTCTAGTTTAACTCCTGAAAGCCATCTCTTTTTCAGGAGTTGTTAGAAAAGACACCCGGCACGGCGAGGGGTCCTTGCGATTTGTAGCGACGGCGACGTGGCCGGCACGGCGAAGGCTTCTGTGCTGGTTGATTGGTGCGAACAACCAAGGCTGTGGCAATCGTGTCCCGAGCCACGAGATCTGCGGCCGAGAATCGTGCCGAGGAACGACTCCACCAGCCTGCTCCATGGAGGTTCACCGGCTCCACCGTCAATCCCTTACTCCTCTTCACAAGCTAGAGATCTGATTGCATTTGCGGCGACAAGCACGACGATTACTCGTAGTGCCCTTGGCCCTCAACGACGGTAGGGTTCTTCGATCTCCATGGCTGATCAATTGGTTGATGTCTTCCTCGGCGGCACTGGGAAAGAGATGGAGAGATGGCGGCATTGGTGGGCCGCGCCCTCTGCCTTGTGATCCCAAGTCGGCGGCGCTCTATCCCCTAGGGTTTGTGGGTGAAGGTTGAGCCTTCACCGGTTCACCGTCGCCATAAACAGTTACTTTTTGTTGCTTTGTAGATTGGGAGATCCGATCTCATGGCTTTTTTGATCGAATCCCCGCGGATGGCGCCAAATGTTAAACATAAAATCTGCACTTCTCTTTCCCGTCGATCCATCTTCCTGTACAGATTTGAAGGAGAAGAAGAGGCGGGGCTCGCTCCCCGGAGGAGCCTCCGACCCTCAAGTCAGCATGTGTCGGCTGAAAGAAGCCTCCTCAAACCCTAGTAGATCGATCATATATATAATGAGAGTTAGTGTTTGTGATTAGGGTTTATCGTGTAAATAACGATTATGCCCCTAGATCTTTTATCGGATTACTTTTGCTATATCACACGCCTTTCGGGATTAAGGATGTAGAGAAGAAACTCGGTCCCTACAAATTTGTTTTTCTTTTTTCCACTTGTATCGGTTCCATGTCACAAGGAGATAGACGATTGTGATCTATATTAAACAATAGATATCAGATATCGAGGTTGATATTCGATATTTAGATTCCCCCTAGTTAAATTAAGCCAAACAGTAACATCAACGAAGAAAGGGGGAAAAAGCAAAAGAGTGGGACTTCACAAAGTAACCCTAGATCCCCATAGGGCTCAATCCTTCATTCAAAACATGGAGAGAGCTTGCTTTTTGGCACTTTTCTAAGATGACGTGGACACCTAACCAATAAAGTGATGCCACGTAAGCATCCCCCTCAGCCTTGTCAGACCCCGCGTGCTCTCCACCCCAAAAAACAAACACAGCTTAAATTCCCAGCTTTCCCATTCCCCTTCCTTCGCTAATCATCTGCTCTCCTGCTGCTTCCTCTAACTGCAACCAAACAAGACTTTAAAAAAAACAAAATTGAAATTGACAACTTCTTTACATCTCTTCATCTTTACTATGGAAGAGATTGTTCCAAACTCTTATCTGTCATAACCTTTTTGACTCCTCTGTTGTCTTCCTGTGTCTCCCCCCTTCCATGGCATCACATGCCCATCATCACCATCATTCATTCTCTCTTCCACTTCCACTTCCTTGGGATTACTACCCACAAGCTCTACTATCTAAAACACCGTGAAATCATTAATTTGAATTCTTGCTGATAAAGAACCTGTTTTTTATGGATGTTGAATTCATTTTCATAAGGTGAATAAAGTTTTTTTTTTTTCAAATTGGATTTGGGTTACCTTGTTCATGGAATGGGATAACATTAGGGGTATGAATGGATTGGGGTTTTGGATGATGATCTAGTCATTCAATGAGTTGATTGTGGACAAGAAACTTAACATCATCATTCATTCTCTCTAGTATCTAAAACACCAAGTCGCTAATTTAAAATCGTTTAGTTGAATGAGTTGATTGCCGATAGGAAGCTTAAGATTGTTTCGTTCGTTGTGCTGATTGCTGATAAAGAGCTTATTTCTATGGATAATGAATTCATTACCTAAGAAGAATGATTTTTTTTTCAAATTGGATTTGGGTTTACCATGTTCATGGAATGGGATAACATTGGGGACAAGAATGGATTGGGGTTTAGGCATATATATATATATGATCATTTCATGATTGCGGCTAAGAAGTTTAAGGTTGTTTTATTCAACGTGCTGATTGCTGATAAGGAGCTTATTTACACGGGGTAACAAACTCTTGAAGAATAATAATGACCCATTACATAAGAAGGATCAAATATTTATTCAAATTGGATTTGGGGTTTTGGGGGGCAAGAATGGATTAGGGTGATGAGTTGAGGAGGGACAGATTTGATGTTACTGTGGAGTGAGTGAGGAGTGATAAATGGTGTTGGTTGGTTGAATTGATCATGTAATTTTGCAGGCTTTCATCATCTTCCTGCCTGAGGAAGACACAGACAGGGAAAGAAGACATTGGAAGATGGAAAAAATGGTTCCTTCCCAAGGTGAAGAGGTGTGTGTCTGAAGTGTGAGACTGAAACCAGAGAGATCTGAATAGAAAGAGGGAGAGAGGATCTGACATGGAGTTCCTGAAAGTAGAAAGAGATAACTGATGTTGACATTTCATCACTTTCTCTCCCCCTCTCTCTATCATTTCTTTCTCCTGTAAATCTCAGTTTTCATCCTATTTTAAGCACCTATTAACCCAATCATAATCAATCATTAACCAATTTGGATGGTGCAAGTAACAAGTTCCTCCCCTTTAGGAAGTTACATCCTATACAAAGTTTGGCTCAATCTAGCAAGTTCCTCTCTTTTAGTAAGTTCCATGTAATTCATCAAATTTGAAACCATTCAAACTCAAATACATACCGATAATTTCGAAAAATGGCGCGCGCATACGTCATTTGGAAAAATAGCATAATAGTGCACGCGAAGAAGATTCAGTCTAATGCATCCAACAATCGACTTTCCGACTAACAAACATTTGACCTAAACATCATATAACACTACAAACAAACAAGCATTTCGACCATAAAATGAGGAATACTAGTAAGATTCAAATTGACTAGAAAACAACAATGAAAACTTAAATCTAGAGGCTAAAAATCCTAGCAAATTGAAACAATGTGATCAACCAACTTAAACATGAAATCCATGTTCTCAAATCTCAACAACATCACCATCACAAATCTAAAAAGTCTAAAAGGACATTCAACTTAGAATAAAAAAGGGCAATCAATCGTAAATCTCTTCAAGAAACAGAGTAAAACAGAGCAAAACAGGGGAAAACAGAGTATCCTCTCTAGAAATGATGGTGTGGTGACCTTGTGGAAGCAGTTGGAGGGGCCCAATTGAGATGCTCCGCCGGAATTGCGAACCCCACCGGGACCATTGCCGCCCCGCCCGCGGCGGCGGCGGCGGGGGGAAGGGAGCGGGTGCTCTGTTTGCCGCCCTGCCTTCCTCTGTTTCCTTCCTGTGGCTTTACTACTTCTTCCTCTGCCTCTGCCTCTTCGAACTCCGATGGCTCCACTCGGTGATACTCGTAGTTCGTAAAGGTGTTGACGTTCAGCAAAACGCTGGACGCCGCCACCACCTTCCCCGCCACCGTCCCGCCGAAGACCTCACCGGCATTCCCGCCGACGAAGATCGCCAGCGACGGCGCCGAGCCGCAGTGGGAAGAGGAAGAGGAGGAGCTGATTGAGGCGCCGACGAAGGTCCCGGAGAGGGAGAGGAGGTTGAAGGATCCGGAGAGGGTGATCGCCGGGTGCCGGAGCGTAAAATTGCTGACGCTGCCGGAGCCGTTGATGATGTGGACGCCGACGCGGTGCTTGACTGCGAACTTCTGGACCATTTCGACGATGTCGCATCCCGCCGGGATTTCGAGAACCTGCGTTTTCAGGGCGGGCTCTGTTTCTTTGGTGATGTAGATCGGTGGCTTTGGCTTGTTTTTCGAGCCAGGCGGCCTCCCCCGGGGCTTCCGCTCGGAAGACGCCGTCGGCGGAGGAGAGAGGATGCCGGCGGCGCGTGAATTGGATCGCCGACCGGAGCGACTGACGGCACCGGTGGTGGTGGTGGTGGCAGGATTTGGGAAAAGAACAGGGGAGATGAATGGGGAGGTGGGTGTTGCTTCTTGGCTTTCATACTCTTCGGGTTCGGGTTCGACTCCGAATCCGTCGCCGTCTTCGGAGGAGGAGGAGGATGGAGATGAAAGGCTCTGTGTAGCAGTGAAATCAGCCATGGATGGGGAGTTGAAGAGGAAGGGGATGAATGTGGATTTGGTGGGGTTGGGGGAGGGAGATAAGGACAAGGGGGTCCTTTTTTATAATAGGGGCCGGTTTGTGTAAAGTTTACTAAGGCCTTGTTTGGGAGGAGGTGTAATTTTTTCGTAAATTTTTTTTTTATGAAAGTTAAGTTTTTCGATCCATGTAAAATGTTTACCTGATACATATCAAGATACTGAAAAAGTTGATATGTTGGATTGGTGGGACTTGGGAGTCCCTCTTTCTCACTTCCAACATATTGAGATGAAGAGGGAGTTCATCGGATAGGTTGAATCGATGTTTGCTATAAGAAACTGAATTTAAAAGAGCTTTTCTTTTCTATATAAGGAACATATAGTGTCGTTTATTATCTAGCATCGTTTCAGTTGATGACACCGTTTGATTCATTTCTCATCAGATAAATTTATACTACCAAATACAGAGTGTAAGATCCATGGTTGCAAACTTGTACTTCAATATTGTTATGTTTGGTTTAAATCCATTTGTATTTTTTTTTTGGTCATATAAAAACAGAGAGATATTACTGGAGAAATAGTACATATATGTCGATTTTGGATAAGACTGTTCTTATTCGATAGCATTTTTATGAATAAGGTTTAGAAGACCTATGTCTTGATAGATGTCGAATCCCGGGGTGAAGTGCATTCTTGTGACTAGTTTAGTAAGCACTTTGGAAGATCTATCTCGTCGAGGCTTCGAGGGTATGTTCATTTGCTTTTGGTACTGTATTTGATTAAGCTTTTATGGCGATAAATTTGTTGGTGAAGTGGGTTATGTTTACTTTTTATCGAATAAACGGGTGTTGATAGATACACCACAAATCACAAGGTTAAAAATGCACGTCCATAATGACGTGCAAGCCTTGTGACTAATTAAATTTTTTTTAAAAAAATTAACCCTTTTTAACCATGCACGTTCTTAAGAACGTGCATGATTTGGGGTGTATATAGCGAAACAAATTTAAAAAGTTTATATTCTCAATATTTTAACCCGGGTTTCTAGTTTAAAAATGGAGTTCATGTCTATATAAGTTGATTGTGTTGTAAATCTTGTAATTATATTTGAAGAATGAAGAGACAGATAACTCTGAGTTGGAGACTTGGAGATGAGGCTTTGAACAGTTGTCTAATGCTAAATATAGTAATTTTACTATGAAAAATTAAAATGAAACTTATCAATAATTTTTGGTTAAGAAGGAAATGCTCTTGTGGACATGCATATTATAAAATCATTATGTATTATTTTATATCAAATTTGAAAGGGCAATAAATGAATATTTATTGGGTGTAATATAATGCATGTACTGGAGTCAGGGGCGAAGGCAGGGGGTTATGCGGTGGCTCAAGCCCCCTGGAGAAAAAAGTTTATATATATATATAAAGAGGTGGTATTGAGAGAAGAAAACCATGTAGCCCAGTTTAGGTCTGTTACTTGAGTCGAGTAGCTCGAGCTCGACTCGGGCTCGCTCGAATTAAATACGAGTCAAGCTTGAGCTGAATTCTGAGCTCGAGTTCGGCTCGAGTAGCTCGTATAGCTCATTTTATGGGTGAAATTACAGTTCTCCCCTATGTTTTATTTAACCCCATGTAAATAAGTTTTATTTAACCCCTTGTAAATAGGGCGTATATCTCGTTTCATAGGTGAAATTACAGCTCTGTCCCTAGGTTTTATTTAACCTCTTCTTCTAAAGAGTCTGTCAGTCGTTTTGCATTTTGGACTCCATTCACTTTGAATCACAGATCTACATTTTGTGAGTAGCTCGAGCTCGAGCTCGACTCGGCTCGAGAAAATGTAGCTCGAGCTCGGCTCGTTTGTAAATGAGCCGAGCTTGAACACCCACTACTCGAGCTCATTAGCTCGTATATCAACCCTAGCCCAGTTGGTTCAAGGCTGTGAATAGATGCAGAGTTCGACTCCCCATTCCACCTTCTTCTTTCAATTTTTTTCCAAGCCCCCCTAGACTTATTTCTCCCTCCGCCCCTGACTGGAGTATATCAAATTATCAATAAAGATTTACAGTAATTTTTTTTTTAAAAGCCTTCAAGTTAGTCTCAGAAGTAATTCGAAAAATACAGTGGAGAAAATCCGAACTTGTAATTGCACTTTTTTTTATTACTTCCGTAACAAAAAGCACTTGCTATTTTTTTATAAATAAAAAATAGTACTATTCTGGTAGCATGACGCATTTTTTTAAATAAAATAGTGAATGACTATATATATTATTGTTTTTTATATTATTTCAATTAAAAATAATGTATTTACATAACAATTTTAATGTTTTTTCTATATTATTTTTCAAAAAAATTCTTCTAATTATACCTATACAAAAAAAAACATTTGAAAAAAAAAACTAATTGAAATCATTATGGTTTGGATGCTGAATTCTTCTAGTAATGGAGAAATTATTGGATCAGTCCTTCACCAATCGTCTTTCAATAGTTTCGATTACGTCTACAATATATATTGATGATTGATATGATAATGTGCTGCGCCCAATAAGGAACGGCCCACAATAGAGCCCATGAACCATTCACTATTTGCCGAGCAACCTCCTTCAGCCCATTGAAACTATAATGGTTCACTTGGAAGCCAGCTATTATGATTTATAAAGCCAGCCCATTGAAACTATGATGTTTATAATGCAAAATGATAAGGCGGTAACATAATTTTTAAGGTGTTTAAATTATGGTATTTTTAGATTCCACGATGTATTAATTATAATACAATTATTTTATCTCGATTTATGTGATTGTTTGGTTAAATTACAATTTTTACGAGATTTTTATTTTTACAACCAAACACTCATGTAAAACGAGGTAAATTAATTGCATTATAATTAAAATGCAATGAAATATTGCATTATAAGTTAATGGGGTTTTGGAGACAGATTATAAACAAAAAGAAAGAAAGAAAGAAAATCATGTTTAAATGCATAAATAAACTCTAGGAGCTAAAACATGTTTTTTTAAAAAAATTTAAGGATTTCTATAGAAATCTTTCTAAATTTGGGCTTTTTAATGAGTATGAATGGCCACACACTAGAAAAATTCATAAATAGAACTTCCCATAGTTTGAAACTTGAGCTCTAAAAAAGGAGATCCCAAAAATACCTACTCGGGATACTATTCTCTATTTGTCTTCCATCAGCTGACTTGTTTGACCCCTTAGTCATGTCTGGTTTTATCGAATTTCTTTATGTTTTTTTTTTCGATACAAGATAAGAATTTGGGTGGTATCAAATCCTGCTGACCCACCACCTGTATCGAATCTCTTTATGTTATATAAAAAAACACCTTACCCAAATAAAGGGCTTTTATTTAAACCCTGAAAAATCAACCCTTGTGACAAAAAGGTTATGAATTGTTTCTCTCATTCACAATTGTTGTTGATATGAACCTTTATTAGGCAAGTGGACAAGTTTGATCTCCTCTCATCAAAACAAATTTTCTTTGGTAAATCTCCTAGTACCATGCCATGCCATTCTATATATTTGAAAGATTATACTAAAACATCCTGTTTAGCTTAGCACACAAGTCGAGTGAGGTTCCATTCTAAAACCAATTGGCGTTAGAAGGAGTAGTCTACCGACTCATATACTAAGACTTGTTATGTTAAACTTTCGATGTGAGACACTTTTGACCGCATTCACATCTCAACAGATTTCAATAGTGTAATTTACTTCGCACCGAGTAGATTCAATAAGGGGATTACACCGATGATGCCGAGTCACCCATGGTTCGAATTAAAGTGGGTATATCAAGGTCTGTGCATAAAGAAAGAACAACAAAATTTTTCTAAGGTTGATGCAGAAAGAAAACAAATTAAAGTATTAAATCAAAAGGTTATGAATGCCAACCACTCCATTTGAAAATTGGATTTCAATGAAGATGATCAACACCTTTGAAACATTCCTATGAGCACTTGTGAATGAAAATGAAGATGCCCTAATTCCTTTACTTTGGTTCTCCCACTAACCCTAAAAGTAAAATTCTATGAATGATTAGTGCAAGTATTATATGATTTTTCCCCTCTTTTTTTCTTCTTCTAATTTTATAAAATTAATTGCTGATTATGGTATATACTATATACATTAGCTAGGAGGTAGCATGAAAAGGGCACACTAAGATCGATTCTGCAACAAAAATCCCGAGGTTTCGACCGATCGATACGAGCCTCCGAAGCAGGATAAGTAGGCAACAGAATCATCTTTCTGCATTATTGTTTTGCAGCAAAGAAACAGTAGTGATAATCATCCTAATGCATAACAATCACAAATGGGAATGGCCCAGCTCCGAAAGACAGCGTCCTTAAAGTCGAAATCCATGGAAGCTGTTGGATGATTGGCGATCAAGATTTGCGCGTAAAGATGGCCAAAATGATCAGCACAGTACACCACAAAATGATGTAGCAAATTGCAACTGTATCACTAACAAGACACCACTCACTCATCCTTTTTCTATGCATCCAAAAAAAGCAAAACAACACACCTTTAGCATTTGGCCATGAATGTATATATATGAATTTGAGATATATATATTGTCGTTGGAGAAATGTTAATGACTCCAACTTGCATATGTCCATTTTCTCCGCACAACATGTATCGATGACTGCGACTTCACAACAACCCCACGGATCATACCATGCCAAGAACATCACAATTAATACTGTATTATGCCCTCCAGAAGTTGAACTCTTAAGGAGCATGACAAGATGAATTTACAGTGATTTTTGCAAGACTCCAAGATCAGATGCACATGAGACCATATCAGTGACAGCTAACAGAAGAAAAAGTGCATTGCCCAATTAATTATGCCTCTCTTGAAGATGGAGGTTGGAGTACAGTAAGTTGATCTGCAATTATGTACTATATATCATCACTCATTGTATACATGTTGATATCATCTGTTTTCTGGGCAAAATACAAAATATGATTGAAAACATAAGGCCTGCCATGGAAGAAATCATGGGGTATACTATAGCTTAAGAACCAACATTCAGAAAGCCTTTTTTTTTTTTTGTGGCTTCTATTTACTCTTGGATCTATCAAATTAATAATTAATAATGGTATTGCTGACAAGGGAAAAGAAAATAAATAATTGGAAAAAAGGCTGAAATTAATTAAGCTGGAGGTGATAATTGTGAAGAGTTACATTTATAGAACAAAAAAAACCCTACTGATTTTATTATAGGCAATCAAGATATAATTAATTAATTACTCCTTTTGTTAATTAAAACTTGTCGTTTACTATTAATGCACATTTTTGTAGAATGATAAAAATTATATAAAATATTAACTTTTTGTTGCATTTGTTTTTATAAATTCATACTTAATAGTAATAAGTATGATATTGTTTAAATTTTTTATATTAAAAAGTTAATATCTTATATACTTTTTAACACTTAAAAAGGCGTGCATGAATAGTAAAACATCAAGTTTTAATTAACGGAGTGAGTAATTTTTTGTTGGTGTATCACTAAATTATTTAAGTCTCAATTTAACTTAAGAAAATTTAAATTCACACTACAAACATCTATTTTTATATATAGATTTCAAAGTTTTTATCTTGAAAAACCATGTTTAGAATTTTTAAAATAGAAAGTGTGTTTTTCACTAAATATCATATCAGAAAAAATTTTAAACATGATTTTTCAAGATAATTTTACAATCATACGAAAATAGATGTTTGAAATATAAATGTAGTAATTTTTTAAAAAAATTTAAATTCAAATTAAAATAACTTAGAGATACACCGAGTAAAATACAACATTCCTTTCAGTGGAAGGTCACGAGTTCGATTTCCCAACTTATATATCGAGAAAAAAAATATATATAATTTTTTTATACCCGGTTTTAGTTTATTGTGTTACCATAGCTTGAACCACCAAGAAAACCTCCACCGGAGCCACCACCATAAACGACGTCGGAGGGATCAAGAAGCGGCGTAGAAGACGAGCCTCCATTTCGAGCTGCTCCACCACCGCCACTGCCACCGCCCAAATGCAAATCGGAGACATTCGGAAGCTGGCAGTCTCCGGATAAGGGCCCCTGATCATACAAGAAGCCCTTGAAGACATGGCCCCCTATCGTCACTGCCGCCTGGTACGCAAACTCGTCTTTCCCGTCCTCCACCGCCGTCACCCTTACGCACTTGAACACCGCCTTCTCCCATACTTGCCCCGGCAATGACCCCTTGAAGCCCGCTTCTGTATATACATATAAATATATTGATTAAATCACAGAGTTTTGTAACATCATCCTTAGATCGAAATGATGAAAGACTGACCTTGGTGGCTGGAGGTGGTGTCGAGGCTTCCAGGAGGGGTGTTGGAGGTGGAGGTGTGGGAGTTGGTAGTGGTGGTGTCGATAAGCCGGGGCTTCTTGGAGCCGGAGGTGGAGCCAGAAGAAGCCCCGGCGGCTGCGGCAGCGGCCATCGCCTGCCTCTCACGACGGCGAGTGGCGGGTACCCACGTGCTCTTCACGTGGGTGCGGCAGTCGAAGCCGCGGCTCTTGCAGCAAGTCCTGCACCGCCTATGGCTGCAGTCCTTCTTCGCCTGGTTGCCGCAGTCCTGGCAAGAGATCGTCACCCCTCCTCCGCCGACTCCGTCGGAGCTCAACGCGTGCTGCTCGAAGCTCGCTGTTCTAGGTTGGCCGCCGCCTTGCCAGAGGTGAATTGCACCGGGCGGCCGGAGGCGGTGACCGGCGAGATCGCCGGGAACCATTTCGGAGGAGGAGAGGAGAGAATTAGGGTCGGCGACGAACATGCCGAGCTCGGGAGGGAGGCCGTAGCGGGCGGCAGCGGCGGGATGCCAATGGTGAGGATGGGAGGCACCGGCAGCGGCGGCATTGAAGCCGAGGGAGAGATCGTTCGGATTGGCGCCGTTAATCTTGTCGGCGGCGGAGGAAATCCAGTCGGTGAAACCTCCGGCGTCGGAAAGCGCCGATCTGCGTGCGTTAGCCACCGCTGCTAATTTTTCCCCAAAAAAACCCTAAAGATCGAATCTTTGGAATTTAGGGCTTTATGTAGTTTCTCGAATTGGGGGAAATTTGGGAATGGGCAAGCTAATTGGGATATCAGCAAACAGTAGCCTGCAAAAGAAGCTTCATATCTAAACAGATGGATGGAGATTGGAGAGTAAGAAAAAGGGAAACAGGTGATCAGATCAGGGTCAGTTCTCAGTAGGATCCAGCAATCAGAGGGAGAGAGAGAGAGATCAGATGCAGTAAAACACACCTGTCTATCTGTGCTTCTTGTCTATGGTGGGGTTGGGTTTATATATACATCAAAATTCATACCATAAATATTACTGTGTATATATATAGATATACACAAACATGGAGTACAAACAAAGGAGTACTAATACTGGGATGATCTAGTTTAGGAAGATACAGTAATACAGTATTGTGTAGGAAAAAAAATGTGTTTCAAACCAATTTGGATGAATTAATTCTTTGAATACCAAATTTGTCGAGACCAAATATCGACTGAGAAAGTACGAAAAATCTATTGGATATTGGTCTAGACAAATTTAGATTTCAAATATCAGTAGTTTATAAGACTTTCTTAAGCGAGATTTGTTTCGATTAATGGGAACCGAACAATGAACTAAGAACCTGTATTCGATCAAAGGGCAGACTGCATGACCAACTAGGTCGACTCATCAAATAGTACTCGATATATCTTTTGTTCACCACACACACAAACTCTCTCTCTCTAAAGATAAACACAAACACATCTATAGAGTATCTGAGTATAGATATATATATATAGTACAGTTGGAAGTGCAGAGGATGAGAGAAGGTTATCATCAGGCTGAGGGTGAGCTGACTAAAGTTACAGGTCTGTCTGTGAAGCTTCTTTAATGGGTGGTGGGAGTCACCCGCTAAGGGTGGGTTGGTCGGCGCGTGGGGCACAGATGTTGATGTCCAAACCATGTCCCTCTCAGTCTCTCTAGGGTTTCTGTGTGGAGCTGCAAATATTTCTTCTACAATTAAACCGGGTCTGCCTAATTTATTCCATTTCCATTTTTTGTGGGCCCGGTCCGCCGGTTCTTGCCCTTTATTGTGAATCTCGTTCACATTTGTGTAATGTCTACCCACCTCGTGTTAGACATGGTTGTTATTGTAAATATCTATTTGTTAGACTTTTTTTTTTTTAGCTCCATTAGTTGTTTTAATTGGGAGTGTACAAATACGATAGCAGACACACAATCTCAAGAGAACAAGTGAACCAAACTCAAATACAGTGGGAACAACCTAAACTAAGAACCGACGTCAAGCACTACTTAGCAATGATACTGCTAGTCTGCTAGCCAGCGGATCAAACCCTCTATCTAATTACTAGCGACACAAAATTTCGCACAAATTAATTATTACAAGTAGTTTTCGGGTGTGTTTGGATTCCAAATGCATTATCATTATAATGCAAAATGATAAGGCGATGTTTGGTTAACAAAATTTTTAAGGCGTTTAAATTATAATATTTTTTAATTCCACGATATATTAATTAAAATAAAATTGTTTTATCTCGATTTATGTGATTATTTGGTTAAATTACAGTTTTACCTCGATTTTTATTTTTACAACCAAACGGACACATAAAAGTAGGTAAAATAATTGCATTATAATGAAAATGCAATGAAACCCTTCATTTTCTATTTTTCTCCTTACCAGTTCGAGTGTGCTTAGCCCACTCTACATCTGGGTCGGGTTACTGTAGGCCCATTAAGGGGTTGACCCTCTCACTCACAAGTGTCTCCATCATGTTATTTCTTATACATACGGAGTATTCATGGAAAGGACTTGTGGGTAGTACCCATAGGTCCCCGGTTCGAACCCTGGAATGACCGCTCTTTATTTACCAATTCAAGGAGTATTTATGGGTAGTTTTACAAACCTTGGAAACTTTGGAGCTAATTAATTAATCCACATTAATTACATTAAAGTTTTCAAATGTAGGGGTTTGGTTTGGCAAATCACTATACTCTGTATATCGTGGTGGTGGGCTCAATGTGAAGTGTAATGTCAATCTATGTAATAAAGAAGAGGGAAGGCGAAAGATGAGGACCGTTGGATGGCAGTACTATCTCTGATCAACCGTTGACTCCTCCACAGTTAATTTCCTATCTCTCTTATTTGCTTCTGAAAAAGTGAAATCCCTAAATTCACAAATCCAACCTGATATAAAAATATTCGATTAATTCACCCGAATTTAGATTTTCATTGGTAACTCGAATTCGAACCCAACTCAAAATAGACCCAAATACAAACAAATCTGATCCGACCAATCTAGATCCGACCCAACTCTCAACCCAACCCAACCAAACTATCTAATTGGAAAATATTATGAGACATTTTAATTTGCTACATTTTTATTATAATATTAATAAATATACAATTGACTCAAACCTCCCTACAACTATGCTCATATGCATTATAAAAAATGAAAGTATGAATGATGAACTTGAATTTCAAATCTCAATAATCAAAGGTGGATATAATGAGTAGGGCTGTTATATGAGCTGAACAACTCGAGCTCGGCTCGAGCTCGTTCACTTACCTAAACAAGCCGAGCTTGAACATGATTTGAAGCTCGGTTGAAAGCTCGGCTCGTTCGATTTAGGCTCGAATAGCTCAAATAATATGGAACTTCTAAAATTTTCTTTAAGTTAATATGTTATGACCAAGTAAAGCTACTTAAAGCTCGAAAAAAGCTCGGCTCGAGCTCGTTCATTTACTAAAACAAGCCGAGCTTGAACAAAAAAGAAAGCTCGTTTAAAAATTGGGCTCGGCTCGGCTCGGCTCGAGCTCGTTTAACAAATGAACAAGCTTGAACATGTCAAGCTCGGCTCGTTCGGCTCGAATAACACCCCTAATAATGAGTAGATTATATCTTGAATTATATTTAATTTTACTTTGAAAAATACTTTTTGAAATACACAAATAATTAACTAAATAAGTGACGTGAATTACATATTCAACAGAATCAACCCGATTATCCAAATAGGCCGAATATGATTTGACCCAATATCCAAACAAACTAGACCCATTTTGATTCAAAACCCAAATGAGACCAACCCGTCTCTTCACCCGAAACTCGAACGAATCTGACCCACTTTGACTCGAAATCCGAATAGACATGATTGATTCAACCTAATACCCGACTAATCCAAAATTCATTTTGATCAGACTCCACCCGATCTGATCTGACCAATTCCCGACCTCACATTTTAACCGAACTGACTGGACCTATTAGTGTCCCAAGCCGATCAGCCTAGTACGTTGAATTTAACCCCATCGCTAATTATACGGGACAAGCTGATCGATGTAACGCAATCATACCAAATAGGGAAGGAATAATGTTATATGATAATACCAATCACGTTGCTGGTAACAACATTATAAAGTACTGCGATGGACTGTTGTCCACAGTGTTGTTCGCGGTGAAAGAGATGGAGGAGATCGAACGTGGTTTTAGCGGAGGCGATAGCTAGTTCTTTGTGATACTTGTCTAGTTCAATCGATATTGGCTATAATATATTTATATATTAGGATCGAATTGGATTGAGTTAGATTAAGTCGAAATGGCTTTCAGGTTGAATCGGATCAGGTAGGATCACATTTAATTTTATTATAAATTAAGTAATTATTATTTTTTATTTATCTTAAAACTACACACTTGTGGTGTATTTTAAATGAGAAACTTATCGTGATTAAGGATGACGGGATGAGTCAGGTCTTGGTTGGACCGAGTTTGTTTGTGTTCGGGCCAATTTGAGTATCGGGTTAAAATGAACTTGGTTGGGGTTCAAGTTCGAGTTGCACATTAAACTAGATTTTCAGGTTGAGCTAGATCTAGATTCAGATCGATTAGTCGGGTTTCTCGCGTTGGGTCAAGTTCCTACACGATAATCCTTTGGTGAAGAACACAAATATCAACTTTCTTTGTCTGCTTTTTCATATTTTTTTTTTAAAAAAAAAGTATGGAAAGAATATAAAAAGATAAAAATAGGTTAAGAATTGTTTTTAGGAAAGGGTAACGATATATTTGATGGTGACCATACAAGTTGCTTTCTAAGGTAGGTCCCTCATCTACCTAGCTCTTAGCCCTACTCCACCGGTCCACCTTATTTACTCCATCTATTATTTTTAATTGCAGTTCATTATTTATTATAAATATATAAAATATATCTTTTTATAATTTCATAGAAAAATGGAGAAATTAAAGTACAATTTTATTTGAATTTCACACCTTTTTATTTTATGTTAATCAACTAAAATATTTTATCGAGATGTAATTTAATTTGAAGTACGTTTATTAAATACTTGATGTCACACTAAGAGGTCTTTTCTCTGGTTAAAAAGATGTCATTTGATGGTGAGTCAGTAGGGTCTAACGCTTCTCATAAATTTTTATATTATTAAAAAAAAGAAAAAGAAATACTGAACTTAATTAATGGTTAAAACAAACAATATAAAGTATAATTTTGAACATTAAACATCACTTTCTAACTCTTTTTTTCTTCAAAAGGAAAAGTTGGGTGATAAACTCTCTAGCTACTATAGATGAAAATGAAACTACATAGGACTTTCAAGAGAAATATGATTATCAACTAGAAGATTTTCTTTCATGAATTGCTGATTTTCCTCTCGAAATCGTTGATACTATTCCTTGACTGCCATGGTTAATCAATTGCGATGTAGTTACAAAAATTGAGATCTTGTACTGCTAAGATTGAGGCTCTGATAGCAATTGTTATGTCCCAAGTGGAATTATGAGATTGAAAGGAAAATATAGAGATTAGAAAAGAGATTAAGGGAAGAATATGATAAATTATGGATACAGATCCAGGTTAGGGATGAACGTATATAGGGAGCAAGAGAAAGAGAGTAAAGATAGGGTCGGGGCCGGAGAAAGAGGTATCTAACACATTATCGGAAATATTGAGAGTAAAGGAGATAGTTGGACAAAGAAGAATTAGTTTTTTTTGTTACAACAGATTGCAAGTTGTAGGCTATTGCATTGTGTATAAATAGCAATGTGTAGTTCTGTAATCCGGTTAACAAAACACTTTACATTTTTCCAATTCACAAGCAATGAGAGTTTTCCAAACTGTTCTTCATCTTCTCCCTTGAGTTCCCGCTTCTGGCTTTCTGTTTCTTCGCACAATCTGAGATTTCAGATTGTTTCATGGTATCAGAGCTATGGAGAATCAAATCGGAAATGAGATTCCAGATCCAATAAATCATGGCGGGAATACGAATCCAAACGCGATTGATCCGATGGATGAATTATTCCTTCACCATTCGGATCATCCTTCGTATATCCTGTCGACGAATTTGCTGAACGAGAGAAACTTTGGACATTGGAGAAGATCAGTGGAGGTGTCACTCCTCGCCAAGAACAAGCTCGGATTTGTTACTGGCTCGTGCGCGAAACCTGCAGATCCAGCATCGCCATTGCTGCATCACTGGGAGAGATGCAATGCTATGGTTGTTTCTTGGCTTATGCACTCAGTAGAGAAGAACATTGCAGAGCAGATTGTGTATCGGAGATCGACGAAAGAAATTTGGGATGAACTCAACATGAGATTTGCTCATTCCAATCGAACGAGGATCTTCCAAGTACAGCGAGAATTGGCGTCCTCTGTGCAAGGTAACATGTCGATTTCAATGTTCTATGGAAAGATGAGAAAGATGTGGGATGAATATACGGATTTGGTTGAGCTTGCTGCCTGTGATTGTGGTCAATCGTTATCAATTGTCCATAAATTCATCCAAGAGCAGCAAGTAATGCAGTTTCTGATGGGATTAAATGAATCCTATGATGTTGTTAGAGCCAACATCTTGATGATAAAGCCTTTCCCTGATATAAACCTGGTTTATCACATGGTGACTCAAGAAGAGGAGCAACGTGAATCCAGATCTGTTAATTCCAAACAAACACCATTTGGTGATGGTGCTGCTTTTGTAGCAGGAAGAGGAGGTTATGGTAGAGGTAGAAGCGATTTTCAAGGCCGAGGAAGAGGTGATTTCACAGGAAGAGGAGGTTATGACTCCACAGGAAGAGGAGGCTATGGACGAGGATCGGGATCTTTTCCTGGAAGAGGAGATACAAGAAGAGGAAATGGTAGAGGATCACATGCTTCATGGTCTACATGAAGAGGTAGAGGTGGTATGCTGTGTGATCATTGTGGTCTTACCAATCACACAATTGATAGGTGCTTCAAGATCCATGGCTATCCACCTTCATATGAATCAAGAAATCAAGCACACACTGCAGCATCCGACACCTCCAGCAACACAAGTTCTTCCTTGCCATACAATCTGACTCCAGAGCAGTGCCAAGAGATGTTTTCTCTCCTCAGCAAGTACAAATATGAAGAAAAAGTTGAAGGCAAAGAGGTGTTTGCCAACACCACTTTTGCAGGTAATAGCTATTGCTTTCATTCTTCAAGTCTTAATTCATTTTGGATCCTTGATAGTGGAGCCACAGACCACATAACACCACATCTGAAATTTCTTACCAACATCAAACCTCTCAGCCAATCCTGTTTCATCACAATGCCTAATGGCAATCGTGTCCCTATAACACACAAAGGATCCATCCAGTTATCCTCCAAAATCAGCCTTCACAATGTTCTTCATGTGCCTCATTTTCAGTTCAACTTACTTTCCATCAGTAAATTGACAGCTGAGCTCCACACTAACATTCTTTTCACACCAACCAAATGTTACATCCAGGGCCCTTAGATGAAAGATCTTTTAGTCCTTGGTCATGAAGACAAAGGGCTGTATCTTGTGGACATGGAGCATCAAGACCTAGATTTGCCTTTTATGCAAGCTGAAGATTTGTATTCCAGCTGTAATAAGCAAAGTTTTTCCAATAATGTGCAGTTGCACTTGAATAGCCTTGAAATGTGGCATTGTAGATTGGGACATATCCCTTTTGAGCAATTGTTTTACATTGATGATGTTAAAAACACTATTGATTCCAAAACTCATTTGTTATGCCAAATTTGTCCTCAAGCCAAACAACACATAACCTCTTTTCCTCAAAGCATAACTCATTCCTCTCACCCTTTTGATTTAATCCATATTGACACATGGGGACCCTTCAAACATCACACTCGTGAGGGCCACAGGTATTTCCTTACCATTGTGGATGATTTCAGTAGGTGTACATGGACACACCTTTTGACCACCAAATCTGGAGCTTTGCCAATTTTAAAAGCCTTTACTGCCCACATCCAGACACAATTTCATACCAATATCAAAACCATAAGATCAGACAATGCCCAAGAGTTTTGTGACAGTGCTGCAAATGAATTCTTTCTTGCAAAAGGCATCATTCACCAAACCACATGTGTCTATACACCTCAACAAAATGGTGTAGCTGAGAGAAAACAAAAACACCTCCTTGAGGTAGCCAGATCCCTACTTTTTCAGTCCAAATTGCCAATAAAATTTTGGGGAGACTGCCTTTTGACTGCTACTTACCTCATTAACCGATCACCTTTGCCCTCTCTTCACAATGTCTCTCCCTATGAACTTCTGTTCAAGACCAAACCCACCTATTCACACCTAAAAGCTTTTGGCTGCTTATGTTTTGTCAATACTTCTCCCGAAAACAGAAACAAGTTTGACCCAAAAGCATCCCCATGTGTTTTTATAGGATACCCCTATGGCAAGAAAGGCTACCTGATTTTTGAGCTCAAAACTAAATCCGTCTTTGTGTCCAGAGATGTCAAATTTCACGAGACTCATTTCCCTTTTCAGTTCATGAAAGAGGATTCCACCACATTACCTGTGTTACACCCAGATACATACATTACCTCCAATTACTTGCCCTCTGGCAACTTTCATCCTGTCATTTTCAATACCGAGACTCCAAGCCCCACTCCACCCATCCCAACAGACATACATGATGCTCAACCAGGTCCACAAGTTCAACACCAAATTGTAACTGAACCTGCCTCTGATCAGGTCAGAAGGTCCACTAGACCTCACCACCCACCTACGTACTTGAGAGATTATGTTTGTGCTTTTTCCACCACTTCATCCCTCAATTCATCCTTTATTGAACCCCACCTATTACCTTCCAGCCATTTCACATTTTTATCCAAAATTTCAGCCTTTACTGAACCTACCAGTTGGCTTGAAGCTTCTGAGGATCCAAACTGGGTTAAGGCCATGGACAATGAAATTAATGCTTTGCAGGATAATGGCACATGGCAAGTTGTTTCTCTTCCTCCTGGACAAAGGGCAATAGGTTGCAAATGGGTGTTTAAAGTCAAGTTAAAGGCAGATGGAACTCTTGAGAGATACAAAGCCCGTTTAGTGGCCAAAGGATATACACAGAAGGAAGGCATAGACTTCCATGAAACATTCTCTCCAGTGATCAAAATGGCAACAGTTCGAGCTGTTATTTCAGTTGCTGCTTCAAGAGGTTGGCCCTTGTTTCAGCTCGACGTCAATAATGCATTCTTACATGGGAATCTTCATGAGGATGTCTACGTGAAGATGCCTCCTGGCATTCCAAATCCAGGCAACAAGGTTTGCAAGTTGCTCAAATCTCTTTATGGCCTTAAACAGGCATCCAGACAATGGTTTCACAAGCTTACTGAGGCTCTCTTGGTGAATGGATTTGTGCAATCGAAGAATGATTACTCCCTCTTTACTAAGGCCAAAGACAATCACTTGACAGTCATTGCAGTTTATGTGGATGATCTATTGATCACTGGCTCCAATATTGCTGAAATCGATCACATCAAGGCTTATTTAGACCATGTTTTCAGCATCAAAGATCTGGGGATCCTCAATTATTTTCTGGGTTTTGAGATTACATATCTCCCTTCAGGAGTGGCCATGACTCAATCCAAATTTACTCGAGAGCTGCTACATGATCTCCCCTTTTCACTACCTCACACAAAGGTTACTCCTCTGCCCCTTCACCTCAAGTTGAGACCTGATGACAGTGATCTCTTGGACAAAGATGAAGCTTTTCTGTATCGTTGCTTAGTTGGTAAGCTCAATTTTTTAACCAATTCAAGGCCTGATCTAAGCTTTGCAGTTCAGTCCTTAAGCCAGTTTATGCAACAACCATGTGTGTCTCATATGAATGCTCTTATTCACACTCTAAGCTATGTTTGTGCTACTGCTGGTCGGGGTATTTTGTTAAAAGGACATGACAAACCAACCATCCAAGCATACACAGATTCAGATTGGGCTGCCTGTCCTTTCTCCCGAAGGTCTGTTGGTGGTTATGTAGTTTTGTTGGGTTCTTCTCCAATCAGTTGGAAGTCGAAAAAGCAATCAGTCGTCTCAAGGAGCTCAGCTGAAGCCGAGTATAGAGCAATGGCTCAAGGTGCTGCTGAAATCACATGGTTAGTACGTCTCTTGACTGATCTTGGTGTCACTCCCATCACCCCCGTGACACTACATTGTGACAATAATTATGCAATTCAAATTGCCCGCAATCCCGTGTTCCATGAAAGGACTAAACACGTTGAGATTGATTGTCATTTCACCCGCCAGAAAGTCCTTGATGGCCTCCTCGAACTGCACCACACTCCCACACTCGAGCAGGTTGCTGATGTGCTCACCAAGGTTATACTTTCTGCACAACAGGACTACCTTCTTGGCAAGCTGGGAATGTTTTTCCCATCTCCTAGCTTGAGGGGGGATATTGAGAGTAAAGGAGATAGTTGGACAAAGAAGAATTAGTTTTTTCTGTTACAACAGATTGCAAGTTGTAGGCTATTGCATCGTGTATAAATAGCAATGTGTAGTTCTGTAATCCGGTTAACAAAACACTTTACATTTTTCCAATTCACAAGCAATGAGAGTTTTCCAAACTGTTCTTCATCTTCTCCCTTGAGTTCCCGCTCCTGACTTTCTGTTTCTTCGCACAATCTGAGATTTCAGATTATTTCAGGAAACATCTTGTGAAACATTATCGGAATGATGAAACATGAAGGATGATTGCAATAATTTTCCAATATATGCTCTCAAGGTACCGATTTAGAAAAGATTTCACTTAAACCAAAAAAAAAAAAAAAAGATTTCACTGGATTCACCATTTTAACCCTTTAAAAACACAATTTTCTAGAGTTTGTCTATTTTTATTTAGGATTGTTATGAATTTCAAAATGATTCCATGAAATTTTACTATAATGTGCAGTAATTTACTCCTATAAAATAGTTAAAACTGAAGAATTATTTACTGCATATAGATGGAAGGTCCTTTAGGAGGAACAAGAAACTGAAGAATTTCAGGGAAGGGGTTGGCAACTGCCATCCCATCCCATCAAATGAATCCATCACGTTGCTATTTCCCTACTTTTTATCACCTACACAGCTACACTACAGTTTGCTTTGGTTGTTTGCTTACATTAAAAGTATTTTCTCATTTAATTTTTAATTTCCACACAAAATAAATAATTTCATTTTGAATAAGAAAATACTTTTCTTCAGGATTTGTTATACATAATAAAAGTGTCGCGTTGCTATAAATTAATGAAAGGTTTTTTTTTTTTAATCACATTTGGCATTTTAAACCCAAACATATAATTTCATTTTGAATAGATGTAATTTTTAAAAATATCGTGTTAAGATATTTCAGTTAATGAGATGGAACACACACTAATATATTCCCGTGACCACGTCTTAATTAAGTACGGGAATATCTTAACACAAACAAGAAACATCTTAATTAAGTGCGGTCTTTCTATCATATTGTGTTATAATATATTCCCGTGACCATGTCTATATCGTATACAGGGGCGGATGCTTTTGTTAGGTTGGGGATGCTTAATTTTTTTTTAGTGTTAATTTCCTAATATTTTACGTCAAGCATCCCCAATTTGGAAAAAAAATTCCAAAAGAATTTTTTTTATACTTTTAAACATTATCGGAATGATGAAAAATTTACCTTCAAGTATCCCCGTGATGACGGTCCAGGATCCGCCCCTGATCCTATACGTACCCTTAGGACATAGAGTAAGGTCCTAATTTGGAAAATATTCTCTACCAAATGCTAAATGTGATAAAATGGCAAAAATTAAGAGTAGGATTTGTCAAATTAAAATTTAATAGATCCAACCTCTAAACAGATGAAAGTGCATTCGATTTCGTCATCAGAAACGATTTAATTTAGGAGTAAAATCAGAAACGTTTTCAATATTGTACGACTAGAAGAAAAAACATAAATTGTGTATAGCTTATTGAATGGTTATAAAATATTTCAATACAACCTTTTGATTCGATGCTCTTGGTTTTAATTATACAAGAACAATATAAAGTTATCAAACATATAGGCATCCCAATTTAGAAATTTAAATTTGAAGTCATGTGTGTCTATCTAAATTTCAACTATTCATAAATTTTTACTCGAGTATTGGATTGAAGCTTATAATATGTTAAATCGATGAATATGTTGTTAAATTTTTATTTTTCAATGAATGAAAATTCAAAAATATAAACCAAATGTTCAAAAAATATTAATATATAAATAATTGATAGGATTTATTTTATTTATATTTAGATGATTTTTTGGTGGAATAAATTATTTATATCGAAATTAATTATTTGATAGTTGTTACTGTATTTATATCTATATATATTATTTTTTTGGTAGAATAAACTCTTTAAAAGTAGATAATTTTTATTTTATATTTCCTGCACACTTAAATCGTTATTAGTTTAATTCTCACATTGTAATTCAGATTTATTGTTTTTATTATATTTTTAATATTTTTTATATACAATATATATAATTTTAAAATATTGTGTTAATATATTCCCGTGAATGAGACGGAACACACACTAGTTAGAGATATATAGAAGAAAACTAAAAAAAAAACAAGAAACATCTTAATTAAGTATACAATCAATCGAATTATAAGTTTATGTATCTGTAATCTTAGTTTTTTTTTTCTTTTTTTTTTCTTTTAACTGATGACCCTTTGTATATGGTCTTTTAAGCCATCTTTTCACGACTTGAAGACCGTTGTGTCGATATACTTCTTATCTACTTTCAAAAAAAAAAAAAATCAAAGAAGAAGGCAATATGTGAAAGACCCGGAGATTAACAAAGCATGAAAAACCATGCTTTCGTATCTTTTGTTTCCTGCCTCCTCCTCCTCATTTCCCCACTGTCTTTTTTCTTCTTTTAGTCAATTGCCAACCCTCCAAAAAAAGAAAAAAAAAGAAAAAAAAGAGAGAGAGAAAAGAATCCTTTAAACATTATGTACGTTTGATTTACAATATTACCTAATCAAGGAGGGGTCAATGAGAATTAGAATTGCTACGGGCGAATTCGTATATCCTCGTACTCAATCGATAAAAACTCGGCTCAAACTCGTTCATTTTTTAAACGAGCCGAGTATAACACATTTTAAAGCTCGGTCCAAAGCTCGGCTCAAACTCGTTCATTTTTTAAACAAGCCGAGTATAACACATTTTAAAGCTCGGTCCAAAGCTCGGCTAGTTCGAATTAAGCTCAAATTTTATGAAATTGCTAAAATTTCCTTTAAGTTACTATATAATGAGCAAGTATAACGGCTTAAAACTCAAAAAAAGCTCGACTCGAACTCGTTAATTTATTTTCTAAACGAGTCAAGTATGAGCACATTTTTAAGCTCAAGCCAAAATATAGAATCGACTCCAATTCGTTCATATTCTAAATCAACTGATAATTGACAATGCCGGCATGCATAATAAATGTTCTAAAATGTGAGGATTGGGAGGAGAGGGGATATAGCACACCAGGTGGGGAATCAGGAACTAGATTATTGAAATTATTTTTGCTATAATTTCAATATATAGCTTCCCCATTTATAAGATTTGAAGAAACATTTAGTTTTAAAAAATGTTGCAGATTTGAGGAAGACTCCCTATTTTCGTTGTTGTTGTCTTATATTTGGGGAATGTGATAGGAAATATATTGAATAAAAACCCCAAAATTTTTCATATAGGGAATTTGTTAGGGAACTCTAAGATCATTTTCCAACAACTTTAAAAAAAAAATCTCTATTTTTGAAATTATTTTCAAAGTTTTGAAAAATCATTTAGTTTTGAAAATACATTCACTATATTTTTTTCTTGCTTTTCTATTTTGAAGAATAAAATGGAAATTCTATTGGATCAAGAAGATGATTTTGGGTCTCAAGAATCTGGTTTGTGAAGGGTGGGGGACCTATTTGATGTCCCAAGCAGGCAATAGCCTTTTACTGATTCTCCAAAGGCCTATTGGGCCCGGCACACCACGAGCTTGTACTACAATTGGGCCTAACCCAATTAGGCCCATATGCCCGACCCTTCATTATTGACCACATGATTTGTTTTTAATTATATTAAAATCAAAACGCTCTAAATTGAAGCTAGAGCAATTTATTTATTTTTGTGTCAAAATAATTGGTTTAGTCCACCTCGCACAGAAGAGTTAGAGCGAGTACTTGATGATATGATAGTGTTTATAGTTTGCAACAAGTAATTAAAAGAAAAATGGTAAATTGGTATAGAAGAAAGCCTTATAAGATACATACAACAACTAGCTTTATCTTAAAACGTATTTGTCAGAGCGTTTAAAGTAGCATTTTAGATATTTTATTTGTATTTTACTCATTTCATCTAGCTATATCTTAAAATAATTGCATTTTTTTTATGCTTTTAGGTTTTAATTGCTTGAGAAGTTTATATTTTTCACGGATTTTTAATTTAAAAAAACCCTATGAAAATGGCATTTTTTTTTGAGAATATGTATTTATAGAAGCCCCACAGTATTTTGATTATGCATCTTATCAATGTTGAGTTTTTCTATAAAGGAACTATTTTTATGCAATTTTTGTTTTTTAAATTAGAAATAGTGTTTTAAATTAGAAAAAGTGACACCATTAATTAAATACTCGAGAGATTTGAGTTTGAATCATAACAATAAAATTATCTTTCTTAACTTTGCGAGGATCATTTTAACCCCTTTATCGTGTCTGTACCACTAGTTTAAAAAAAAAAGGTTTTCTAGCTTGTATCAATTCACATATATTTTCCTATACATAATTTACTGGATTAATTCCTACATGATGTATCACACAAACACTTGAATTGATCACCAATGCAAATGTATAGGCATCAATTGCTCAATAAGGGTTCCTAGAACACATAGTGTGAGTCTCATTATAATGTGTGCACTTTACCTTTATTAATTATTAAATCAGATGCATTTCCCAAATCTATTCATAGATATGATTGGTACAACATGAATCGATCTCCACACATTCGTGTATATATCAAGTTTCCAATGAGATTATACAATTAACACAATAACAAATTCAGTATATCCTGCTCAGAATTATCAGAATTTGGGTACCCAATCATAAAAGCATATATCCACGCAAACAGAGCCAAACAAAAAACCGACACACAAAAACAAACAAGACAAACGAGCAAAAGGGCGCGGAAGAAAGGAGATCGAATAAATAATGGGAAAATAAAAATGATAACAATAATGATAAAAATGATATACATAACTCCAGACAACCCACGTACACTGCAAAACTATCATCGTTTTTTTTATAAAAGGCAAAGTTTTGGATGACGTGAACCCCCTATTGTACCATCATCTAAAAGCGTCCTTACGGACGAGAACATCAAGAGTTCTGTATGAGATCTCCAACTCGGAAAATCTGCATCCAAGCCCTATATGTTGCCTCCTCTGAATGTATGTGAGTAGGTGACCAAATCAATGCAGTGCTAAAAGAAATTTCATGATGAATATATATATATAGCTAGCTAGCTAGCTAGCTAGGGAATGAGTTTAATCATGTATTAATTTGTACAAGAGTTTAAAACACACTATAGTAGCATTCATAAGCAAGATAATTAATCTTGCCCCAAACTAAACCCTAATTATCAAAAGTATATATATAAATTAACTCTCTATATATCAACACATTAATTAGTTCATTTCCTTGTAGATCTAAATTCCCATTTACCTTTCCTTGTGCTTCCACTCCAACCCTATCAACCTACAAGGCGAAAACCTAATCTTGTGCTCCGATATCGTCTCCAGCTTCGGCGACCACACTTGCTTCACCACCACCTGATCATACCTCTTCTGCAGCTCCGGCGTGCTACAGATCAACGGCGGACTACTCCCTGTACAGCCACCACCGCCGCCGCCATCGCCACCGCCACTAACCCTAATCCGATAATCGATCTCATCTCCGGTGACGATCTTTGTGATGAACTCGGGCGCCACCTTGATCAGAACTCTTCCATCGCCCCCCTTGAGGTACTCAAAAGGGCTCAAATTCCCAAACTTGATCGGCCCCGGCTTCGGGCTGAGGCTCGAGAGGTTCGCCGCCGAGAGCACATCCGATGGCGCTAGCCGGTCAATCGGGATGACGAAGTAAGTCTTGCCCTTGACGAGGCGATCGTGGACGGACAGCGCCGGGATCGGCTGGCCGATGAAGAAGCTGTCGGCATTGCAGACCATACACTCCGGGAACTCGAACATGACCTCTCCGGCGACCCACTTTTTGCCCCCTTGCAAGGACCGTGTGGGC
Organism: Persicaria tinctoria; assembly: GCA_037127255.1. Lineage (NCBI taxonomy): Eukaryota > Viridiplantae > Streptophyta > Magnoliopsida > Caryophyllales > Polygonaceae > Persicaria > Persicaria tinctoria. The sequence goes on from JBANSL010000014.1 coordinate 2,774,862, forward strand.
CCCTGGCTGAAAATCAGGGTTATGGGTTTTGAAGAAGACGCCATGGCGCAACATGGGTAGCTCGTGATTGCGTTGCCCATGATCGGACGGCGGAGGAAAAGGGCCGATTTGGAGGGGTGTTTGAGCAGTTTTTACAAGAGGGAAATGAGGGTTGGGAGGGGATATAAATACATGGAGGGGATAATTGAATTTGACTTTTTAAAAAAAAAAAAAAATTTGGAGGAAATTGCTTGAGATGAATGCAAGGGGAAAATGGGTCGGTGGTCAACCATGCCGGCTATGGCTATTAAATTTGAAAGCTATTTATCACTTAATTTAAATCTCTGTACTGTACTCATATTAAATTTAAATCGATTTATTTATATGTATAATACTGTATTGGTATGTGTCTCAATCTTGAGTTTTTGAAAATATTTTCTCCTCTAATTAAACTATTCATAATAGTTTCTTGATGCCTTTATTAATTAGAACATCATACCTATTAAGATTTCCAATTTTGGTCTATTATAGCTTAAGTTGATAAATTAAGTGTGTTAAATATATGTTGAATTAGAGTGTTTATAAGTTAGTGAGGTGTTTGGTAAATTAGTTGATAGAGTAACTGATATAAATGAGCTGATGAGATACGAGAAAATAATAGAGTTTTGAAAAGTTTGGGGTGAGTGGCTATTGAAAAAAATAATTTCAAAAGCTAATTAAACTAAAATCTTATATTTAACTTATTTAAAACTATAAAATATTAAAACTAAAAGTTCTGAAAAGTTACATGCATTGCCAAACAGACCCTTAAAGTTTTTGGATTTTTTTCTTACTATATTTTTTTTATCTCATTATGCAAAATAAGGAACAACACAAAAAAATAGCTAGTTTACTCCAAATCTTCAGTATTCATCATAACTATATTTTTAGAAATAATGTCTTTTATTTTCCCAATTTGATTTTTTTTTTTTGCAGAAGTTGTTCGAGATGGTGTAATTAATACATAATTTTTATGATTTATCTAATATAATAACAAGGATCCACCATAGATTACATCTACTCATTTTAATGAATATTAATTATATATAATCATTTTTTATTCGTTATGTAAATGTAGAAGAATATAAAATTTTATGATAAAATTTTAAGTTTAAAATTATGGGAAAAAGTCTTTATAATTTATTTAATAAAAAAATAACACTAAAAATTAAAACTAAATTATAGTATACTCTCCGCCTCAAAATATAGATCATTTGACTTTTCAATGGGGTTTAAGAAATTAAAAGTTCTATGGCATATAATTTCTAATAATTTTTTATTTTAGTACATTTTATTGGAGTATGGATGGAGTACAAGCTTAATTTTTGGGTGATTTGTAGAACATGTAGGTAATAGGGATTTTAATATTTGGAAGGTGGGTGGGGTCCGACTAGTCCAAGATGTAATTAAATCGCAACTACTACACTTTATTGTATATTGTTTGTGGGTTTAGATTTTGACCAGTCTTTATTTAAAGATTAGAAAGGGTAAATGATTAATGATTTTCCATATATAATACTATAATTATTAAAGTAGGTCATGGATGTAATGTGACACAATGTAGAATAAGTACGTTGTGTAGAGACACGATCTACATTTTGTCATATACATTATTAGAGTATAGTAATGCTCTAATATTGTACTTGCTTTAATTATTATTGTTGTTGTTGAATTATATACATAACATTGAAATAAATAAATAAAAGAAACCTTACTTCATCAATACAAAGGCAACCCTAAAAATCCTACCGGAATAAATTTTGGAAAAGCTAGTGCACGTACATCTTCCTATTTTTGTGATGCCCTATAATCATATGTAGACAATAAAGAAATTATTATTGTAATAGTGTATGTCCCGTCCCGTGTAGAGATAATATATTAATACAATATTATAAATAATTTAGAAGATTTTAATAAATAATAATAATAATCTAAATATAAAATATTTTTTCCACCAAAAAATAATATAAATATAGACAAAATTAGTTCAACCGATTATATATAATCTAAATATCTTTTATTTAATTAGATTCTATCAAAATATAAATAAAATTCACATTTATACTGTAAATTTTTTTGTTACATCTACCATTAATTGAATCTCATATATATAGGTTGGTTGAAGTGTGCAAAGCCCTTACAGCGTACACATGCCTTATCGTGTACACAAAAATTATTCGTCTATTTCTACATGATTATTCATCTATAATTATATATTTATTAGTTGTACAAAGAATGTGAAAAAATGTAAAGTTTATTCTGATGAATAATCTCCCAATACCACGAATAATTTTATTCAACAAATAATCTCCCAATACTACCGAATAATCAAAAGTTACTTTTAACCTCATTTGTTGATCTTCTTAATTTAATGGTCTAGATTTTTTAACATAGTACACCATATATAATGGATGTGTGCATATGATCTATTGCGTGTGTGTACGTGTGACTTATATAACTTTCGATAAACTATGACAACATATTATTATTTTTTCCCCTATAATCAATTACAATATGCCACATAGACGCTAAGTATCGGTTTTAGTACATGTATATATAGATACGTCATTTTACTTCTCATTAAAGGCTTCAACATAGAGGGCTGAAACATAGCCAGACCTATGAGCATCGCAAGCGACCAAACTTCCACAATCTTCCCTAATCACGAAACCTACACATTCGGATCTGTTGAGAGTTTTGCTCCATCAAACTCGAGCTCAAAGAAACCTTCCTTTTGTTTTCTCTATCGAACATTCTTCCTATTTCATTTTTCTTTGGTTTCAGTATCCTACTTTTTTTTATTAAGTAATAATTAAAACTCAGATATACCTGAAACTCGAGATGTCGACAAGTCGGCAGATGGAAGGACCGTCAAACGTACAAAAAATCCGAAATATAGGAAAAGAAAAAAGGGTGCATACACCACGTAACAAGCACTCTGAGATGAAAGAAATCAAGCAGACCTAAAACCAAAACGTTGAGGGCGCCACGAAGCTAAGCACCACCACGGGGAAGCATCGTAGGTCAGCGATAGAGCAGGACTCTAACTCCACTCCTGTGGGCAGTGAAGGTGAAACTCCAAGGACCATTCTCCCGGATACGGAGTTGCCCTTGCACACTACCACGACCCCAACTTGTCCCGACTCCAGACTCAGCACACCCAATCAAGTTGTAGACCGCACAGGACCACTAAAGACAGAGCCACTCGCTAACTGAAGAAAACACCCAAAAAACCGGCCAATAAAGACACGACTTTTAACCCTAAAAAAAGAGGGTTATCTAACCTTGCAAGCAAGGGGTTATTTATATATAAAAATACAAAAGTATATATATATATATTATTTAATTTATTTTAATTATATTTTATTTTTACTTTCTTTATTATTCTCGTTCGGGATGCTTTGAGCTCAAAGCACAAAAATAGGCCAATTTGGCAACCTGCAGCAACCTACGGGCCAAGATGCCCAAACAAGCAAACAACACATGAGACGACGGAGACGAATAAGGGAAAGCGGCAACCGACTGAGCCGGCAAGCTCCACGGAAGAAAACACCTCCAGAACAACCCAGGTCGCCACTGAGGACGAAACGGGAGGGAGGGAAGAACAAGGCCGAATGTGGGACTCCAAAGAATATGGGAACGATAGAGGATCTTCGATAGAAGGAGAGGGAGGAAACAAGGCCGGATGACCTCCAAAGGGCGAATGGAGAGGGAGGGAGGAAACAAGGCCGGATGACCTCCAAAGAGGGTGGGTTGAAGACGACGCCGATTACACGCTTGAGAGAAACACCACATGATGTGTAAATGAAACCTGAATGTTTAGCCCCAATTAGATCCGGGAGATTGAAGAAATGGAGAAGGAGACCAAGGAAACAACCAAAGTCCAACCTCAAAATTAGTCTCACGAGATCCGATGATGGATTAACAGGTTTAGGGTTATAAACGAACGCGACCTCCAACATGAGCCACACCGAGATAACAAATTGGTGGAGAGACAGCAAAACGGATGCGACTAGGCTCGTGTTGAGGCGGCCGGAGCCAGGCCGACAGAGGACTTAGAAACGGAGGGAACAAGACCAATCGCAAACGAAGGGAGAAGCAGCGAAGAACCCACCTTGGAAGAATCTGAATGCACCCAAGCTGAGATGGTGATGATCTGGTGGTTACAAGGGCCGATGAGGAAAGATGGTGGCTCCCGGAGGAGGTTTAGGCTCTCGAAGGAGAAATCACGTACGAGCTCTCCCAAGAAGAGAGAGATTTTTAGCATATCCTTAAAAGTGAATTTGGTATCCTACTTAACTCTTCTTCATCTTGGTCTGTTAGTTTTATTTTATTCCAGGTTCTTATATGATTTTTTATAATTCCTGCCCAAGCGTCTATTTTCCTTATTGCTTGGTTTTTCGAAAAGTATCTTGTTTCTCCTTGTCCACATCTTCCACCGTGATATTTTGAAAGATCTCTATTGCGATAGGTTTTATGCTTCTATTCTCCTTGTCTATACTTCTCAGTAGTCTTTCAATATTTTCGTCCACTTCTCGAAATTATTTCTAGAGTCGTTCTACAATTTGTGAATAGATGCATTGAATCTTCATCCATGTGACTAAAGAAATGACATTCAAGTGGAACACATATTATTTTGTTTTGTCAACCTCATTTTGGTTGGAAGTCCATTCATAACTATTTTTCAGATGAAATTCTTCACCTTTTGCTGACAATCCAGTTTCTCTAACTAGTCGAAGTTGTTTGTTTCATGGTAAATTGTTTTTTTAACAGATTCAAGTGCACTTGAGGTGAAGAACCACTCATTTTTTGTTTTCTAGTATAATATGTCCTGATTATTATTGTTTGGTAACTGGATACTCATAATCTTATCAATGATTTATGCGATCGATACTACCTTTTGCAGTTTTTCTAGGTTCCGTGTTTTATTGGAAAGTATGAAATTTTGGACAATTTCTTGCCATTTCTCTATCTTAAGAAGTTTATAATGTTCTAGACTAATTTACTAATCAATTGATCATTTATCTTTCTAAAATTTCATGACCTTTTGTCTCCTACTTGCCAAATCAGTCCTCCGCAAAACTCATCCTTAATCTCCTTAAGCTTGGTCCATTGCAATGAATTTTTTTTATTTTTTTTTGTGTATTCCCATATATTTGCCTCTTGTGGGTATTTTTTCTCTAATGATTTTCACCTTTTCATTTTGCGGTTCAGCTAAATTATTTTCCATAATAGTTTCATTTGAAGAGATTTATTTCGTATCTGTAAGATTAAGTCCGATTCAAGTTTAATGTTTGCCAAGAACACAGATCCTAATCTATGAATGCGGAAGCGAAAAGAACACAAGACGTTGGTGACACGATTCGGCGAACCTACTCCGCGGGGTCTCAAGAAGGGGAGACCCGGGTCCGATTTCACTAAGCAACGCAGATCTTACAAAGGTAACAAACACCCAAGGCAAGTGGCAAGCAAGAGGCAGACAACAACACAGAAACAGGAATATACAAACAAAGGAACACGAAGCAAGGAACAGAAAACCCCCTGATGATCTCAGATCCAAGATCTGAGATGGAGCCAATGAAGACGATGGGGTCAAGCTTGGAGATTAAGCTCCGACTTCGTCCTCTTCCTTCTTCTAGCAGGACCTTCGTCTTCAGATCACCAATGGAGGGAAGATCGGATCGACTTCTCCAATGGAGATTTCTCCTGAGCGCCTCTGAGCTCTCTCTCTCTCTCTGATTTAGGGTTTACCTTCAACTGACGACGCCAAGTAATGTGAGCTAGGGTTAGGAAGCCAGCATACTCTCTCTCTCTCTCTCTCTGATTTAGGGTTTACCTTCAACTGACGACGCCAAGTAATGTGAGCTAGGGTTAGGAAGCGAGCATATATGGGCTAAGTTGAAATGCAGCGTTCCAACTTAAGACATCCTTAGCTTCCACACTCAGTGTCACATACACATGGATCCGAAGGAGAGGTGAGTTGGGTCGGGCTTCTGGCCTGGGCTTCAATGGCCCAAGGCTCACATTTCTCAAATCTGGTCATAGCCCACTTTTGCCTACCTAGCTTGCCTTAGATATAGTTTGTTACACTTACATAATACAAAGTAGGAAAATTATATGCATTACAATATCTATTGTTTTGTGGAGACTGGCCTAGGCCCCTGCACAGGGCCGTTCCGTCATATTTTGAGGCCTTGTGCAAAAAACAAAAGAATATAGTTAGACTTTGATATTGCATATCGAAATTCTTGATGTTCAAGAGACGATTGCAATGGCTGAATAAGTAGAATTGATTTCCGTATGTTAGAGTTTTATTCTTCTCTGAAGGTCGAACGGATTGCAGTGTATCGTGAGTTTGTGACGGAAAAAAAAAGAAAAGGAAAAAGGGGTGTTGCAATTATTTTGGAAAAATAAAATCGAAACGGGCAGTTTTTTTTTTTTTTGGAAAATAAAGGGGCTGATGTAGAGTAATGGTTTGTGGACAAAAAGGCTGGATTGCTGGAAGGAAGATTCGAACCTGAATCAATACAGTACAAGGGGAGACCTTCACCAAATGAACTCCCGCAGCAGCTTGTTACTTTTCGGAATTTATGTATACATATATAGATTATAACACCAATACGAGGCCCTCTAAAAGTTCGAGGCCTTGTGTGATTGCACCTTTCGCACGGGCCTCGGGCCGGCCCTGCATCTCTTTGTCATGCATATTTTATCGCACACAATTAAGGGCATAACTCTGTCCTTATTCCAAAAGAATCATTGGTTAATCTGATTCAACGTACTCTTTGGGCATATTTGTAAGAAGCATAAAATTTTGCATTAGATAATTTAATTCTAATGTCAAAATAATTGTTTTTATTAGCATTGTTCTTCCATGATAGTGCATTGGCTCTCCAATTCTCGCAATTTATTGATTTTCTAAGCGACTAAAGCTGTTTTGTTAATTAAAAAAATCTTTATATATATAGTTTTTTTTCCTCTTTGAATTGGATTCGATCGATATGTATAGTTTATATATTTCCTTGTTTAAGAGTTTTTGAGTCTTGAGTAGCTACACCTAACCAGAGAAATTGAGGGTGAAGAATGTCATCCATGGTAGTTTAATACGAAATTGAAGATCGACAATATACAAATTTATTAATCACATTTAATTACTGGATGCGGATGCTACTCGAGTGGCATTTTGTTGTCTGTATGTGTAAATTGCAAGTATTTAATTTACACTAAGATACTCTTTAATTTATTAAATTTGAGATTAGTTGAATGCATAAATTGCAAGTATTTTTTTTCATAATTAACTATTTTATTATACTCTCTTAGAAATATTCTAAAATTATACTCTCGTAGAAATACTCTACCTATAGTTTTATATGTATAGCCTCTTATTTTGGTACTGTTTTAATTCGGAAAAGTTATATATACTGCTAACCTCTTATTTTAGTAGTTTATTGTGCAACTGTATGTTATGGCCTAATTGTAGTCTATAAATAGACTTGTAAGTGTCTTAAGGATGAGTATGATTAAAAAATAAAATCATATATTCCCTCCTAAACCTCTCTCTCTTCGCCTCACCTTATTCTACACTTCTCACCTCCCTCTCTTTCTCGTTACAACAACAACAGAAAATCTGTTAAGCCTTTGAGCCATAACAGCTTTTGGTATCAGAGCTCTTTCCTAGGCGTGTTTTCATGGCGGAAGGTACAAGATCGAAGACAATGGAGCTGCAATTTCAAGAATTCCGTGATGACACAAAGGCGTACATGGTGTCTACATCGGAATCTTTGGCAAATTTGCAAAGGATACAGGAAGAACAAGCTAGGCAATTTGAGGAATTCAAGAGGTTGAACGACCAGAGGATGGAGCAACTGGCGGACTTTGTTTGTCATCCTCCTCAATTTGGCGAACACCAGGAGTAGCATTCGGGGCCAGAAAGGGGAGGTAGTTCGCGAGTAGGTGCATCAGGGCCAAGAAATGGTCAACGAAGTGCATCTTTGATGGGAAATGGTCCAAATGATCAAGAAATTCCTGGATCTATGTGGCATCAAAGTTTTAATGGTGGCCTTGATCATTCAGGAATCAATGGGACAGATATCCGTTTCAATCGACTTCCTAAGCTCGATTTCCCGGGATTTGATGGAAAGAAACCGCGGAATTGGATTCGAAAATGCGAAAAATATTTTGGCATTTTCCAGATTCCATCGAGGCAACAAGTGGAAATTGCTGCTATGTATCTCATGGATAAAACAGATACGTGGTTGCAAGGGTATATGATGCAAAATCCGAGTGTGAGTTAGAATGAGTTCTGTGATGCAATTTGTATGAGGTTTGAGAATCGCCGGTAAGCAGAGATAGTCGGCGAATTCAACAAATTAGAGCAGCAAGAGGATCTGGAGGAATATAATGAGAAATTCGAAGAATTAAGAGCGGGGATGCAAGCTCTCCTTCAATCCGCAACTCACAGAATCATATTTCGTGTCAAGTTACATTAGTGGACTCAAGAATGAGATTCATTCCTTGGTGAAATTGGGACGACCGACTTCAATGGCAGAAGTTCATGATCAAGCTCGTCTTCACTACAAAGTTGTTCAAGCTTTAATTCGTCTTTCAAGAACGCCATGGAGAAATTCGAATGGGAGATCTCAGTTCAGTGGGAGCAGGAGTGCATCATGGTCACGGAATTCAAATTCTAAAGGGGATTCCAAGATTCCTTTGAGCAACGCCCGTGGCACAGGTGACACCAGCAAGGGACCAACACCTGCCGCATCAGAGTTGAGCACATGGCGATCTAGTGAGGCAAAGAAGGGCCTGTGTTACAGGTGCGAAGAGAAATTTTTTCATGGTCATAAGTGCAAGACTCAATCACTGTTCAGTCTGATTGCACAAGAGGTGCAAGATTGAGAACCTGTGCCAGGCGAATTGGAGCAAGATTGGAGCCAAGATGATGAGCAAGAAGATGAAGTGTATGCTCATGCTCTTACTGGTGATGAATCTGGCAGCACAATTCAAGTTAAAGGATCAGTAAAAGGAAAAGAGGTGACAATCCTCATTAACAGTGGCGCCACACACAATTTTCTGGATTCAAGAGTTGCAAAGGAAGCTGGATTTGAAGCTTGCAAAGCTGGAATCATGCAAGTCAACATCATTAGTGGCACTATGTTCAGTAACAAGGTGTGCAAAGCATTTGTATGGGAAATGCAAGGCAGTAGTTATGAGCATGACATCAAATTATTGAAAATGGAAGGGTGTGACATGATTTTGGGTACAGATTGGTTAGCTGGATACAATCCTGTGTTGTTTGATTTCATAGAGGTCTAGATCTCCTTTATGAAATTGGGCAAGAAAGTGGTGATTAAGGATTTCAAAGAGGATTTTTGGGACTCACTGGCTATTACAGGAGATTTATTAGAGGTTATGGGTGTAGTGCCAAACCATTGACAGACATGCTCAAGAAAGGTAACTTTGCTTGATCAATAGATGCTTAGCAGGCTTTCATCAGATTGAAGGCGATTTTAAGTTTTCCACCTGTTTTAGCCATGCCTGATTTCTCTTCTCCATTTGTGGTAGAAATTGATCCATGTGACTCTGGGGTGGGAGCTGTGCTTATACAGAAGGGAAGGCCTATTGCCTTCATCAATCAGGCTCTCCAAGGAAGGCACTTGTTGTTGGCATTTTATGAAAAGGAGCTCTTGGCAATTATGCTTGCAGTAGACAAATGGAGACATTATTTGGAAGGGCATAGGTTTATCATCAAAACTGATCATCAACCATTGAAGCACATGCTTGATCAGAGATTGTCAACACAAGTACAACGAAAAGCTGTGAGAAAATTATTGGGGTTGGATTATGAGATTGCTCATAAAAAAGGAGTGGAGAATAAAGCTACATATTCCCTTTCAAGAATTTTTTAATCTAGTTCTTCTGCTGCTTTGATTGTGGTACAACCTACTTGGCTTACTGAGATATTGAAGAGTTATGTGAATGACAAGGGAGCACAGGAAGCCATTATTCAAGCCTTGTCTAGTGATCTAGGCCTTTTTACTATCTCAAAAGGGTTGGTGAGATACAAAGGAAGAATGCTCATTGGCACTGCATCTGATTTGAGAAGGAAATTGTCGACAGCTCTACATGAAGAACCTGTGGGAGGGCATTCTGGGATTCATGCTACTTATTACAAACTAAAGAGTTTGTTCTACTGGCAAAGAATGAAAGAAGATGTTACTTCTTTTGTCAAAGCCTGTGATATGTGTTAGAGAAACAAGACTGAATATGTGCATTCTCCAGGTTTGTTGCAGCCCTTACCAATACCTGAGAAACCTTGGAGCCACATCAGTATGGACTTTGTGAAAGGTTTACCTCATTCTCAGGGCAAAGACACTATCCTGGTAGTGGTGGACATACTTATTAAGTATGCACATTTCATTGCTCTATGTCATCCTTTCACGACAGCTAAGGTGGCTTCCTTGTTCATGGAACATGTTTATAAACTCCATGGCACACCTACTAGCATTGTCTCTGATCGTGATAAGGTTTTTGTCAGTCAATTGTGGCAGCATTTGTTCAAGGCCATACACACTCGTTTAGACATGAGCACTGCTTATCACCCTTAGTCTGAAGGGCAGATAGAACGTGTAAATCATTACCTTGAGACGTATTTGAGGTGCATGACTTCGAGCAATCCGAAGAGGTGGTGTCAGTGGTTGTTTCTAGTAGAATGGTGGTACAACACCACTGCCCATTCAGCTATCAAAATGACTCCTTTTGAAGCACTGTATGGGTTTCCTCCGAGCCAACCGGGCCTTCCTACCTTGTCTGCATCCGGGTCACCAGTTGATGATTGGTTAGTTGCACACCAGCAGGTGGTTAAGCAATTGAAAGATCATCTTCAACAAGCCCAAGCTCGCATGAAGAATTTTGCTGATATTCACAGAACTAATAGATCATTCAATATTGGAGATTGGGTGTTCGTCAAATTGCAACCTTACAAATAGGCGTCTGCTGCAATTCGAAGAAATGTCAAGCTCAGCTCCAAGTTCTATGGTCCTTACCAGATTTTGGCCAAAATTGGTCCAGTTGCATACAAATTGCAATTACCAGAGGATTCCAAGATCCATCATGTTTTCCATGTGTCACAATTGAAATTGAAGCATGACGATTTAAGCAATTATTGTGATACGTTGCCTGTAACTGATGATGATGGCAAGATACTGAATGAATCTGAGCAAATCCTTGACACTCGTATGCACAAGCTACAGAATGGCTTATTAAGTGGAAGAATTTGTCTCCATCAGAGGCGACTTGGGAGGCTGCTGCTCACATCCTCAACTAATTCCCACTGTTTCAAATTGGTCCTTAGCTCAACTTGTAGCCCTTGTGGCAAGGTTTAGTAGTGATCAGACACTATTATGTAGTCATCTTAAGCCTTGAGACAAGGTTTAATATGGGTGAGGCACTGTTATGCCGAATTGTAGTCTATAAATAGACTTGTAAGTGCCTTAATGATGGGTATGACTAAAAAATAAAATCATATCTTCCCTCTTAAACCTCTCTCTCTCTTCACCTCACCCTATTCTACACTTCTCACCTCCCTCTCTTTCTCGTTATAGCAACAACAATAGAAAATATGTTAAGCCTTTGGGCCATAACACTGTACTGCCATAGGGCTGTTATTCGAGCCGAACGAGCCGAGTATTGCTTGTTCATATTCAATTCATTTAGAATATGAACGAGCTCGAGCCGAGCCTAAATTTTGACTCGAGCTTAAAAATATGCTCATATTCAGCTCGTTTAGGAAATGAGCGAGTTTGAAGGCAATTTTACTTGCTCATTATACAATAACTTAAAGAAAATTTTAGAAATTCCATAAAATTCGAGCTATTCGAGTTTAATTCAAACGAGTCGAGCTTTGGATCGAGTTTAAAAATGTGTTTATACTCGATTCGTTTAGAAAATAAACGAGTTCGAGTCAAGTTTTTATCAAATGAGTACGAGTTGAATTCGAGCTACTCGTGTTCATGTAACACCCCCAACTATACATACCCGCGGTGAAGCCACAAACTAGTTAATTAATCAAGCTAATTAGTCAATTTGCGGTGGGCAATTTCTAGGGCTTTTAATTATTCGAGTTGAATAACCGAGTTGAATAACCGAGTATTGATTGCTCGTGTTAACTGTTGAGGCGATATTGTGTCTACCTGTCTTCTGTGAAATTAGTTGAATTATTGACAAGATCACATACAAGTTGTATGATACAACATTCAATTGATCCAATCAGCTTTCTCCTTTGGAGGCTTCATAGTGGTCTAGCGGAGATCCACCTCATTCAAACCTTTTTTTATTTATTACTTCCTCCGTTCCAAAATAAATGTCGTTTGTCTTTACATGCACGTTTTTTAAGAAGGTAAAAACACTATAAAATATTATTTTTTTAATAATTTCATACTTGTTAGTCATAAGTATGAACTTATAAAAAAAAATCGTTAAAAAAATAATATTTTATAGAGTTTTTACCTCATTAAGATGCGTACCGAAAAGTCAAGCGACTTTTATTATGGAACAGAGGGAGTAGGTAATAATTTGAGGATCGGACAAATCTGACGCCTCGAGATCGATAAAGTCGACAGATGACAAATCATAAAAGATACAACGAAATATAAAAAACGGCGCAATACAAAAAGCGGTCAACATTAGGAGTCCATGTGGCTGATGAAGACGAACATCCAAGGAAATTTTCGAAACACGGAGTCGATCGCCTCAATGTACACCGCCACGACCCCAGCCAGACCCAACACCATACACCAGAGCCCCAACTCAGACTAGCTAGGACCTCATTCAAATCTTTTGTTTTATCAATACTCTCTCCGTCCCTTTTTATTTGACATTTTCAAGTCATATATACACGTTTTTTTATAAAGGTAAAAAATATATAAAAATATCATTTTTATTCATTTTTTAATAACATTATAATTATTACTATTAAGTATGAGATTATTTTAAAAATATTAAAAAATAGATATTTATATACTCCATAGTTTTTATCACCTTAAAAAATGTGCATAGATAGTAAAAAGTTATTTAATAAGGAGCAGAGTAAATACTCCCCCGATCCAAAATACATGTCGTTTGACTTTTCAGCACATATTTTAAGAAGCTAAAAGCTATATAAAATATCAACTTTTTTAATTATTTTTTTACAACTTAATATTTGTTGATAATTAGTATTAAATTGTAAAAAAAAAAAGTTAATATATTATATATATTTTTAGCTCCTTAAAATACGTGTTGAAAAGTCAAAAAACATATACTTTGGATCAGATGGAATAATAAACAAATAAATGATTCATGAACATTTGCCCTTTTAGTGTAGCTTAGGGGGTCATGGCTCATTGTCAATGGTGAAAAGAAAGAACAAACAATAGAAAACCTGGGTCCAAATCCTCTGTCCTCGTTCTTTTCCTAGCCTATCTCCCTCTTCCTACTCATAAAATTCTTCATTATTTTTTATTTTTTTATTTTATTTTATTTTAATTTAATTTTAATTAAGAGTTTGTGAGCGAGAACATAAGAGGGGACAGATAACTATCTTCCCTTAATTGGGTCAAATGTGGGGTGTGTTTGGATTCCAAATGCATTATGTTTATAATGCAAAATGATAAGGCGGTGTTTGGTTAACATAATTTTAAGGTGTTTAAATTATGATGTTTTTAGATTCCCCAATATATTAATTATAATATAATTATTTTATCTCAATTTATGTGATTATTTGATTAAATTACTGTTTTACCTCGATTTTTATTTTTACAATCAAACACTCACATAAAACGAGATAAATTAATTAAATTATAATTAAAATGCAATCGAATCCAAACACACTCGTGAAGTAACTTTGATCACGGTTGAAGTATGCAATTTACGGGGAAAAGCCTCATATCCACCGGTCAACCTTTACCTCTCAAGATTTGTTTTCTTGAGGGTTGATAACAAGACAACTAAGGGGCCTCTAGCAAAACGCTCTCTATGAGTAAACCATATCTGCCACCCCCATGTAGCCTCTCCACATCTCCGGCTGCCTTCCCGGCCGGCCGCGACCCACATCACCAACTACTCCACCATCACCTACACAACCCACAAAACATACCCTAACCCATAATTCCTCAAAAAAAAAACCCAAAACCCATCCCTTTTGGATCTCCGTTCACCACCCCTGCTCAAGTAATCGTCGCCGCCGCTTCCAGCGGTTCTCCACTCCGATGGTCTGTGCTGCAATCTCAAAAGCACCTATCTCTCTCCTCGTCAACTCATCCAGATCTTTCCGCCGCCGTCGCAGTTTATGGGTATCGGATTCTTCCTCGATGGCCCGCAAGACAGTCCACCGCCTCTGACTCTCTTTCACAGCGACGCCCTGTCCAAGCCCCCGCCATCACCGCTTCTCCCTTCCTCCGACGTTCTGGCCGGTGCAACTATATATCCCCACCACCCCCGTCCGTCCTCCACCACTGCATGCCATGCGATGGCTTGGCCGCCCGGGGCTCCCGATCCTGGCCGCGATGGGCCTTGGGGCGCCGACAGTCGACCCACCTCGACTCCCTGGCCGCCTACACTCCCCATTCTCCGGCGACTTTCTTCCCTCCCCCTCCTCCATCAACACCCCTCCTTCCTCTCTGTTTCCATCCTCTGACTGAGCCACAAATCCACAAAAAAAAAAAAAAAAAAAAACAGTTTTCCAATCCCAAATAAAACTTTTCATCCAATCTCAAAATCAACCTCTGACTGTACGACTACCACTTACAAATCCTCATACAACTTTTAACGTTTTTTCTATAAAACAACCCATAATTTCTTTATCAAATACTCTGTATTGTTTACAACTAATTTTTTTGTTTATCAGTATATATTTGTTCAAATGGCAGCCACAACTTGGTGATGGACTTTCCGTGGTTGGAGCCTTCCTCGTGTTTGGTCATCACCAAATCCAGAATCAAAATCGCAACCATCATTGCTTAATCTCTAAGCCAACCTTGTCAAACTCAAGTTTTGATTTCAAGAAGAAGGCTCAAGTTTTAGATGTTTTAACTTTTTTTTTTTTTGACTGGTGACCCTCTTTGTAGGGTCGTTCAAACCATCGATCTGTTGATGGCTTCAAGATCGCTTTATCGATCTAATTCTTGCCCACTGTCAAAAAAAAAAAAAATTTGTTTTCTTGATATAGCAAACCTTATGAATGCAAAGTTCGTACACGTCTCCGTAAAAAAAAATGTTAATTTTACGTGAAGACATAAACTTGAATTACATTAATTTAAAAAATTACTATTTCAACCTAACGTAATTACGTTGAATTCTTGCACTGATTTGTTAAAGATCGATCACACTATGTACTAAAATTCAACCTATAGATGTATGCATAATTAATTAATTAATTAATTAATTACCTTCATATTCATCAACCGTGGAAACTATTCATAGAAAATTGTTTAACATTTTCGGCGCCCACACCAAAAGTGTGGCATAAATATTAACTTTAGCAAATATTACTACTTAATATATTTTATAGGGGGTTGTGAACTTAAAACTAATACGGTGTCCGTCCATAATTTATTTTATGTATATAAAATAGATTCTAATAATACAATATCGTAAATTAAATTTACTCTATTTTCTGCGTAAATTTTAAAAGTATTTGCATTCTTGTACAAAGATTTTTTTTTTTATAAAATATGTGTATAGGTGTGAGGGTTTGATTCAAACTAATTAATTAACATAAAAATAATAGTCACAAGAAGAAGATATCAATTTACATACAATATTATTTTAATTTGTTTTGATATAAATCAATTTGTTATTAACACACCTACTAAAATTAGCACAAAAAAAATTGATAGGATATGTGGATAAATAAAATTTTGATTTAATTTAAAGTCATCCCATTTAAATAAAATAAAATTTAATCATGATTATTAATTCGGAGTTGGGACCATATATATTGATGGATAGAGATTGAATTTAGCAAATAATATGATAAAACATAAAATATAGAATATATGGAGGGATAAAAATTAAGGAAATAAGCTCAATTTCTTAACTTAATTAAACAAATGTCAACGGAAAAATCAAGACTTCTCATTTTTCTCCCTTCTCTCCCTCTTCCTATATTCTTCTCTCCCTTTTCCTTCTGTTCTTCTTATCCTCCTCTCTCTGACAACGTTTGCGGAGATGAAAACAGCTTCCAACCTTTGTTTCCGGCCTCCAAAGCTGGTATTTTTGTTCCAAAGTCGCGTTGGAATCAGGATAGATGGCACTGGGATTTTTGCTCACCCCTTGTATTATACATTTTTAAAAACTTGAAGAATTATATTTAAAAAACATATAATTAAGGAGTGATTAAATGTAATTTTCAAAATTAATAAAGGGCAATTTGTGCAAAATGGGCCAAATAACAGCTTAACCTAAATTTGTGCTCCATTAGACTTTTTAAAAAATTGTAATGGTAGAGTTGAGAAGAACTCAATCAGTTTATTTAAAAATCGATGGTCATAAAGATTTAATAACCCTACCTCCACAAATCCTATTTTTCTCCTCTCTTTTTTTCTTTTAGCTCAATTTTTGTGAGAAAAAATAAATAAAAAAATCTACCGATTTGAGTTTTTTCATAACTCTACTGGAGTTTTTCATTGCACAAATTAAGCCTACCAAATTATATCTCAAATTTTGACAAAATAGGCCTTTGCTCTCCTCTCATTTAATCTTTTATAGAGCGTCACCAAACATGTGAGGTTTTGACTATAAGAAAAACCCTAAGTTGAATACATCCACAGGACCACAATCCACACCAAACTGTTTTGAGGTAAACAATATGAACTCACCCTTAAAAGCTTTACACACTAAACATATATATTTGTGAAATTAAAGCCAACTTTAGGGGTGGTTAAGAAAAATACCATGAACTCTTAAGGTTGTAAAAAAAGAAAGACAACTAGAAAATGAGTTGCAAATACCCACATCCTTCACTCTTAACCCAAGGCCGGGCCGGGTGTGTTTGGATTCCAAATGCATTGTGTTTATAATGCAAAATGATAAGATGGTGTTTGGTAGGGGTGGGCACAAATTCCGGTCCCGTCCCGATCCCGGTGGGATTTCGGGAAAAAATATCGAATCCCGTCCCGCAAAAATTATGCGGGACGGGACGCGGGACGACCCGTTCCAATCCCGCAAATTCCGTCCCATCCCGCATATATATATAATAATATTATATTATATATAATATTATGTTATATAATATGTATTATATTATATATACTATATGGTGTGTATATAAATATATCTCTATTCTCTATATATTTATATGTATATATTAGATTACGTTTACAGTGTATATATGCACACACTGTATACATGTACAATGTAATGCACACTTACACTGTAATGCACTTGTGCACACACTGAGATTTTAGCCCCAACGAATAAACACACTAAGATATATATATATATATATATATATATATATATATATATATATATATATATATATATATATATATATATACACTGATATTATATGTGTATATAGGGTAACCTGTAAAATACAAAAAATATATATTTATATGCGTTACGTCTTTGAAAATCGTAAAATATATAGGAAATTTTTATTTTTTTATAATCTTCTTTATTTGAGGGACATGGCCCGTCCCGTCCCGGGACAAGGCCCGTGCGGGATTAAAAAAAAGAGTAAATTCCGTCCCGCAAAAATTACGCGGGACGGGACGCGGGACGACCTCCGTCCCGTCCCGTCCCGCGCCCACCCCTAGTGTTTGGTTAACAAAAATTTTAAGGTGTTTAAATTATGATTTTTTTGGATATCACGATATATCAATTAAAATGCAATTATTTTATCTTGATTTATATGATTATTTGGTTAAATTACGATTTTACTTTGGTTTTTACGAGATTTTTATTTTTACAACCAAACGGACCGGACATATAAAACGAGGTAAAATAATTGCATTATAATCAGCAGCGGAGCCAGAAATAATCTTGGGGTGGGCAAAAAATGAGAAGGGATGCGCTACTGCCAAGGTTCGAACTAGGGTGGGTGGGCAAATTTCAAGAAAAACAGCTTTAAAAGAACCACTGGACCAGAGAACTTTATGTGTTCTTTACCCCAACTAACAAAATTTCATACATATTTTTTGGATTTGGGGTGGACTTGAACCCACACTAACCCGCCCCTGTATCCACCACTGATTATAATGAAAATGCAATGGAATTCAAACACACCCTAAGATTCGGAAAAAGAATCTTGAAAATAGGGTATCTTCTTGTGATGAAAGCACTTTACCTGATTGTTTTTTGGTATGAAAAGGTAATGATTACCCTTATGAATATAGCCTATATTTAAGTTAAGATTCATTGATCATTATTCTAATCATTCCTCTTCTTCTCCCATTTTTCATACTAATTTATTACCCTTCCATTCTCTAATTTGAAGGTGGGTAACCAATACTTATAGGATGGGCTAATAATCCCCCCATCCTTTCTTCCAAACTCACAAAAAATGATAATCATATACATTTTATGTGTAAAGTTTAATATCTTATCTTTTCATTCCCTAGCTATCTAAACAAACGAGCCCAAATGTTTGGTATACCCAATGTAAAATAGACTAAACCACTAGTTTCAATATATAAAAAATGAGTTGCAAATAATAGAACAAACACTTTCAACGACTCATTACTTGATTCAGTGGTGGATCCTGGACCATTTGGCTTGGAAGTTGGGGGAAAAATCAATTTTTTTTTTTTGTTATCTATGAAATTTTTTTAAAAAAAATATTTGAAGACATACATAAAATTGTAGTTAAAATAAACCATTTTTATTAACATTTTCCAAAAAGAAAATATAGTCTTGAATTTCTGACAAATTAATGTTTTAAAATATTAATTTCTATCCTGAAAATGTAGCCACCCCCAATCCTTATAATGGGATCCACAACTGACTTTCAAAATTGATGCTAAGTTTGGCAACCAATTTCGAAAGGGTCGAAATAGGCCTTTTTTCCTGCCAACTAGACAAGTACGAGCAGCAGATTTCAAGTGAATTGCGCTATGAATTAATGGGAATTTATCAAAGGGATATGATTAGTCTAAATTCAATTTGATTTGATTGCATATGTGTGTTATCTGAATTCTGAATTGGTCAAAGTCAATGGATATATATATAAGTATCGATTCGATATATATATATATATATAACTTGTTTAATTTGGTTTTTTTTTTTTGAAATCATCTTTAATTTGGTTGTTTTATTTTATCACAATTAATCCCAATTAAGGATGAAAATGACTCATTTGAATGGTTTTAATTTCCCTAGTTAGCAAAGATATGTATAAATTTGCTAACTGCACCATACGTGCGTATATTCTCATGACTAATTAAATCGAAAACCAATCATATCACAAGTTCGTGTAGTTGTTGTGGGGCTACTTAACATCTCATGTCAAGAGGCCACTTCTAAGTTTGAATACCGTTGAAAACATGAAGTCGCTTGTGAGCGGGAGGGTCAACCCCTTAAATGAGTCATATAGTATCCGATTCAGATGTAAACACGGTGATAAATAGTCTTTATTCTTTAATGCATGGCATAAAAACAATTAGCAGTTGAACATGTCATTCCTTTTCGAAAATGTACATCAAATTTGAATCCCATTTTCATCATCATTTAGCACGGAACTAAAATTTGTTTTTTGTACTCTTTTTATATAAAATTTGTCATAACTTTTTGACGGCCAAGAGATTGTTTGCAATGTATATCGATCACAAATATATATATGTTTAAGCACGTGTTGTTGATCGAGTAGATTATATGCAGCAGCCCAGCAGATCCAAAACAATCTAATTATCACCCACCCAAAAAGTTTTTGACTTTAATTTGTTTTTTAATTAAACCCACTAGACACTAAATTTTGTCGTCGACTCTGATCATATATCAGTATATATTTAAATAGATTGTGCACAAGACAATTACAATAATATCCAGTAAGAAGTAGACCTGTAAAACGGGTCATTCGGATCGGTTTCGGGCAAAATGAGTCTTGGGTAAAATGGATTCCGGATTTTTCGGGTTGACTCGAACCCGGGTTTCGGGTCATTTCGGGTCGATTTCGGGTTTGTCAATTTTTTCTTTTTTAAATTAAAAAAATCATAATTTAATAATTTTGTGATAAATTTTAATTATATATAAAAAAAATTAATTATATATAATTATAAATCAACCGGGTCAATTGGGTAAATCGAGTCAAAATTACTGGGTCAATCGAGTCACCGAGTCGAAACCCAGATTACCCGCAAAATTTCTGGTTTTTCGGGTTCGGGTCGAAAAAAAATTTCAAGTCAAAATTTTTGGGTTCGAATCGGAAATTTTTCGGCTCGGGTCACCGGGTCGGGTTGTGTTTTGACAGGTATAGTAAGAAGCAATAGCACATAATGTATGGCAAAATCTTTGTTTTTTTAAAACGGCGAATTAATTAAACTAAGTAATTAAAAAAAAAACAATGTTAATATATATAATTGAAGATTGGGCAAGTGGTGTTGGGATGATGATCAGAAAGCAGATAAGGCATGACGAAATCCAAGCCAATTGTGATCAATTACCAGACAAATTAAAGAGTGTCATCATTCATTGATTTTTGTTGTGGTGTGTTCTTAATTTGAATGTTGGTCATGGATTAAGGCTACATTAACATTATATATGAATATGATTATATGCAATTCAACAATCCATTTGCGTTTGATCAATCAGCTGTTTGAATCTCTTATATTGACCCTTTTCTTTAATGATTTTTTTTATTACAGATGAGTGAATCCGAATTAATTGTTGCGTTGTAACGAGAATGATAAAAGAGAAGGAAGACACAGAGATTTACGTTGTTACCTACGTTCATGGGTAGAAACGTACAAGTTTTGTATTAGAGTAGACGAAAAAATAGGTTCTCTACCCGTGGACGTAGGTAACACATCGTTGTCGAACCACGTAAATCTTTGTGTCTTTCTTATCTTTTATTATTCTCGTTACAACAAACTGGTATCAGAGCAAGGTTTCGGGGTTCGTTATCCGGTGAGAAAGATGTCTACTTTGAACATCATGATTGACAAGTTCACACGGAGGAACAGTTTCAGTCTCTAACAGATCAAGATGCAAGTTTTGCAAGGCAACGGGGATTATGGGGGTCGTTGTCGAGCAAGGGCGAAACTATTGAGATGGTCACTTTAATGGAGAAGGCGGAGCAGTTTCAGTCTTTGGCATATCAAGATGCGGACTCTGTTTTCGCAACAGAGCCGATAGAGGCAACTGTCGAGGAATCTGGAAGAAAGCATTGAGGCATCCGATTTGGAGGAGAAGACGTATTCTACCATTGTGGTGTGTCTTGTAGATGGTGTCATCACTAAGAGCTCTGATGAGGATCCAATACATCTACATTGCATTGCATCTCGTACATCTAGCGTTACAGTGCATTTGGTACATCTGAGAGGATTCAAGTCAATGTGGAGATTCTAGTATATCATAGCATTGTCAAATGCGTTCGGTACATCTATGAACATTCAAGGCACGGTGGAGATTTGTTAGAATGTCTTGAATCTAATTGGTTTAGATTTGAGCTTTATTGATAAACCTAATTTAGATAGAATTAGGTTTATCGATCTATTCGCGCCTTATTGATAGATTTATCCTAGTATGATTAGATTTATTTTAAGTTATATAATCTCCTATAGGCAAAACCCTAAAAGTATTCAACACAATTAAGTTGAGTCCTGACTGAGTGACTGGTAACCGTCATGGGTTTAGGGGGCAAGGCCCCGACCAATAGAGGGTCCGGGCTAGTGGTGGTTCAGTCACGGTATTCTATGTTTACAGGGTTATCGTTTATCAGTCAGTTTGGGTGACACATCTTGTAATCCCCGTCTAGTTTCGGGAAGCTCCTTAATGAAATCTCTCAGTGTGAATGTAGCCAATTTGGTGAGCCACGATAAATTGTGTGTGTCGATCTTGTTATTTGTTCGAATATCAGTTCTTTCGTCACAGTTGTGTTTATAAGTTGTATCATGACGATTGTTTATATGGCGCTTTGTGTGCCCTTTCGATTTACCAGACTTACATTTAGTATTTTGAATTCATTTCTGATAAAAAAAAATGGTGATAAATTTGGATGGGACAACAATATAACGCGGGATTTCACAAGTTCATACAAACGCATACATGATACAACAGATGTATGTTAACTCTTAGTTAACACATAAGTTCATTGAGATTCTATTTTTAAATCAATTATTTATATGAGTAAAGTCACCGTCCTTATATACTAGGCTGCTGGGATCACATTTCTTATATGTAACAATTATTCTTTCATATCTCTCAACAATTGTTGATCAATCAGTTTGAATATAACTCCTTTGTATTTGATCCTTGTCTTTTAATAATTTTTCTTAGACTTGAGCAAATCCGAATCAATTATACTAATGATAAATTTCGATGGGCCAACAATATAACATAGAAGTTTACAAGTTCATACAAGCAGATGCAACAGATGTATGGTCAAATCTAATTCGATCTTATATACTAGGTTTGGATCATGTTTCCCATACAGAACAATTATCCTTTTATATCTCTCAAAAAGCGATCTAATCGTCTAATGCAATGAAAAGCAACCACGTGCGAGAAAGGTCGATCTACCCATCAAATCAATTTAGTGTAGATGAAAATAACGTACTTTATCTGTTAATCTTTATCCGTAACAACTCGATTCGAATTAATAAGTCTGCATTTGTCTGGGTTTATATTGGACGCAAACTATTTAAAAGAACAAAATAAAAGAAGTATCTTTGTTAAGGTGTCGTCGGTCAAGAAAGATGAATCAATTGATGGACAAACTATGATTAAATTTGTATATATGATGACCATATGCTAAAATCACATTCCAAAACAAGGTAACGGCCATAGTTATTTTATATCCAACCATAGAATTATCAATTAACAACTTCTATATCTTTCTTACACGGTGTTACAAGTCTCAACATCAATGACATTGACACAATGTAAACTCAAATCTTAATTAATTTGGAGGTTAATTTCATCCGTGACACAACTAGGCACATTTAACACTATATAGATAAGATCAAACATTTATATAACAACACTCACCATCGATCGTTTAAGTCTATACATCGCACATATAAAGTTCAACCACTTGTGTATTAACTTAGAAGCCATTTAATGAACACAAAAAAGTTGTGGAAAACCACTTGTTAATCGTTTCACATTGGTGACCAGACCAAGTCAAAAATTGCCTTTTTGAGAGTGTGGTCGACATAATATTTCCCCACGTGGCATCTTCTTATTGGGTCTAAGCTTGTGACCTTCAATGGCTCATACGTGGCCCTCCCTAGAATCATTGGCTCGGATCGGATCGGATTGGACGTTAGTTCAGATTTCCTATCGTATAGGATGTGAGTAAAGTGAGAAATGACAGAAATTAAATCGACATGAAAGTGAGATTTTTTTATTTTTTTTGATCAAGTAAAAATTCGGGTGAAATAATCCTAATCGATAGTATCCTTTCGGATAATGAAGACCTGAATCAGTGTAAATGTCGAAGCCCCTGGAAGAGCAGCAAAAGTGTGCAACCTTATCAATCATTCTATTGTCATTTCGGTGCACGTGACTTGAAAACATTGTTTTGATATCGGACATCACCAATTCAATTTCTCATGGACATGTGCAGTTTGTTTTTAAATGATTTATGATTATAAGGGAGATTGATTGTGCTTCATTAAAATTGTCTTTTTTTTATAAAGACAATAATTTAGATAGGACTAGACCTTGATATTATCTAGTAGTATCCTAATGGATGAGGATGTTAAATTCTATGTCTGTCCAGAGATTAGGCGCGGAATGGGTTTGAAAACGTCGAGCAATATAATTTGCACATCTACTAACTTTACGGAAGACGTGTAAGAAAAACACAGCCTCGTCTATGTTCATACGGTAAATAGATTTAATTAACATGTTATATTGCTATGTAATATAGATGAAAACATAACATGATTAGTGTATATACGAGATTATATGCCTACGTTATTACTAGGTCCAAGATCAGGCCCATTAAATCCTTCTAAGGGAAGGTCCAAAATTGAAAGTGGGAGTTCGAAGCAGAAGTTTTCTAATGTGTGGCCATTTGCACGTAGAGGTAGTCTATCGTTAATACGTGTTTTTTTATAATTAGGAAAGTATCCGGTCGAGCAAGCTCTACCCGCCAGCATCCTTGTGGATGAGGTCTGAAAGACCTAAATCGTTGTGAATATCGACTCCCCGGACAGAGTGGCAAAGGTGTGCAACCTGTTCAACTACCCTATTGCCCAAACGGGGCATATGAAAGAAGAAAACTTCTCTAAAAGTCGATAGAAGAAATTTTACAACAGATAAAATTAGCTCAATTTCCCAAGGACATTTAGTTTTTCTGTTTAAGTGGTCAATGACTATACTAGAATCGCCTTCGATGTGGATTTTATCAATATTGAGTTGAATAGCGTGTTGGATTCCCATTTTAAGAGCAAGTGCTTCCGCTTTGACAGGACTTTGTTTACCAATTTTTTGATAACATATTCGTATTAGTTGACCATTCTAGTCTCGGATTTTGTTTATTGGCAAAACAAAAATGAATATATCCTTTTTATTTGAAAAAAAATAATTATAACTTTTGCTCGAGAGACGATGAGGAACAAAAAAAAAACTTTCAACAAGTTGAATGCATAACCTTGGCCCAGCTCATACAGAGCCTCTAAATCTTTTGCTCGGCTAGACTCACCGAGTTGGGGCATGAAGCTTGATCTAGTTTGTCGAGTGGTTTTCTGACCTGTAAATCCATTTAAATCGAATATTTCCAACCCACATTAACACTCAAACTTGCAAATACAGCACTCCTATCATAATAAAAATAACAAAATACAACAAAATCTCTTAAAACAAGCGAAAATTGACTGAGATTTCGAGTTTTAAATTTTCAACCAAAATTTTGAAAACCCAATTCTATGTTTTTTTATTAAGTAACAATTCGGTTGGAAATCCTAACTAATAGCATCCCGACAGATGAGATCTAAAATATCTAAATGAGACTCTAATGCCAACCCGTTAACAGGACGGCCAAGGTGTGCAACCTTGTCAGCCACCTTGTTACCCTCACGGGGCACGTGGGAGAAGGGGATATCCCGAAAGGCCTGCAACAGGAAAGGAAAAAAAACAATTCTATATTGATTCCACCTGAAATCAGTGACATTTTGTCATTATATGGGATAATAACCATTGTAGTGATAGATTGGTGTTGATTTCGACCAAAAAAAAAAATACTAAACACAACTAGATTTGAAGATGATGGATGAGGTTGAAGGAGGATGGTCGTGTCTCGAGCCAATCCGTAATTATTTTATAATAAAAAAAATGCAAAGGGCTCGAGAGTCGAGAGACCTATACTCGATTAATCACATTATAAGATACACACAATTTCTAACTTTGTCCTGTATTGATTACACCTCCCCTAATTAGTCTAGATTCTCAACCCACAAACGTTTTAAGACATTGGCCCATTTTGAAAGCCCAACCAAAAAAAAGCCCATCAACCCATATTTGACAATATGAAGATGAATGGTTGTACCAAGATGAGTGTTGAAGCTAATGTGAAGCTAGCCTTGTTCTATGACTAGATTCTCTTTGACGAGAGGACGAACAAGGTTACGACTTATGTACATTGTGTTAGGAGTCACTACATATGAACCCCAATTGAAGTGGTAGCATTTCTCGTTGTGGGCTAATCCACTCATTGACAATTGATTTTGGACTGAAACTACATCAGACTTATGTTGTAAGCTTGACGATGGTTTAGCTTTAAAGATGGGAAGCTAGATGATCAGGCTTCATGTTCCGATAGTGACTTAGATTCTGGGATTGAACTCATCGTCTTTGAGATAATGCCAATGCTTAAGCTTACCGTATTCGTTTCCAAAAGCATTGATCAAATCCGGTTACTTGTCAGCCAAGTGGAAGACTCAGAGCTTGTATTCATACAGTTTTGAGTTAGTCTTCAGCATGTTCTCTGTCTTTGGCATAGCTGTGAAACCCCTGCCTTTACAATGCAAAGAAGACGAGGGCTTATGGTTCGCGGTGGTGGTCATGTTACATAAATGTTTTTGTTATCTTACTACTAAGTATTGGTTTAGAATTATGGAGTTATCATAACATTTTTGGGGGTTGAATATGGATACAAGTTAGCACAAAAAGAAGTTACTTTGGGAATCGGAACTAGTTGAAGACGATTCAAGATCATAGATGTTGTGAAATCGAAAATGTACCATTTCCAAACAAGCCCCTAGACATGTCAACATGGGTTTGGATTCAATTTCCCTATGTGAAAACTTACATTGTTTCGACTACCGCGAATCTCCTATAAAATTTCAATTACAATTACAAAAAAGTTTACAGAGAGAATTTTTTCACAACTCTACCGATTCTGATCCGTCAACATTGATCCATTGGTATCGTTTGTTATCTGAACTAGTTGCATCATTTTCACCATAATGGCGGTTTTTTCTTCCTCCTCCATCAAATAGCGATTTGTCTTCCTCCATCTACTATAAATGGTTTGTTCGTCTTCCTCCTCCGTCAAATAGCGGTTCGGTCGATTCTCTCTCTCTCTTATTTCGAACGGGGCAGAGGAAGACATGGCGGCAAAGGTGTGTCGCAGGCAAGAGGAGGGTGAATCCGAGGAGGATGTCGCAGGCCTCTGAAAACAACCCCGACAAGAATCGACACTGCATGATGAGATATGAATGTACACTATGTTTTGTTTATGTGTGTCGATGATCTGCTAAGATTTTTTTGTGTGTGTGACACTATAACTCTGATCATCCGCCGTGTTCGACTCATCACCGAAACTAGCCTAATTATTTTGACAGGAAGATACTAGGATCTTGACTTGATATAATAAATATCATGTCGGGATATAAAATAAGAAAATGTAGAACTATGAGGTGTACGATGCGTTTTGTTAGAATTGAGATGAATGAAATTGATTGGGATTTAATTCCATTTAATTTATAGCTAAGAATTAGGTAAGTTGGGTTGACTTGAAAATTTAACTTTCGTCCATATGTATAGAAAATATGGATGTTTCCTTGAAAATCCTAATCAATTTCATACATCTCATCCTAACAAAATATGAATGTTTCCTTGAAAATTACCTGATTTTGAGCCATAAATTAAATGCAATTAAATCCTAATCAATTTCATTCATCTCAATTCTAACAAACGTATCGCACATTCGTACCTCCTAATTTTAAATTTTCTTATTTTAGAATCCTGACAATGATATTTCATTATATCTTTCAAAATCCTAGTATCTTCCTCTCAAAATAATTAGGCTAGTTTCGGTGATTTGTTGACCATGGTGGATGATCAGGGGTTCTACTGTCATACAAAAAAAATCTTAGCAAATCATCGAAACAAATAACAAAACTATTGTACATTCGTACCTCATCCTATAGTGTCGATTCGAAACAAATAACAAAACTATTGTACATTCGTACCTCATCCTATAGTTTCGAGATTCTTGTCGGGGTCGTTTTCGGAGGCCTACGACATCCTCCTCGGATTCACCCTGCTCCTGCTTCTCGCCAGCAGCACCGTGCACCACCACCTCCGATTCAACCTCTTGCTCCTAATGTTGCTTCCCACCACCACCTCTAGGCACCTCCGTCACCTCGGTCGCCAGGTGCTCCCCACCCACCTTCAACAGTGCCCTAAAGCTCCGACAAATCCCACACACCTCCACTGCCATATCTTCCTCTTTCCTATTCGAAATAATGAGGGAGAGAGGTCGAATTGAGAGCGAGAGAGAATCAATCGAACCGCAATTTGATGGACGAAGACAAACGGACGAATGCTTTATGGTGGATGGAGGAAGACAACCCGCTATTTGATGGAGGAGAAAGACGAACAGCCATTATGGTGAAAATTTCAAACGAAAAAAATAAATAAAATTCAAAGAAAATGAGATTATCAGACAATCCTTATAACTCTAGCGATTAAAACATCGGTATCCAAAAAACTCTAGAACGTACAAACCAAACAAAACAAATCAAATAAAAGCAATGAAATGGATGTACATGACAAAGATGAGATTAGGATCTGCATAGTTGACCTAGCCTAAAAAATCAAGGTTAGGGTTAAACACAATCCAAAAGACAATTCAACCTAGCCTCTAAAACCAAGAAGAGAGTTACACAATTGACCCTAATTAACAGGCAAATTGACAAATATTAAGAGGAACTTTAAATTGTCAAATTTAGTGCATCTAATAAAAGCTTGCAGTTAACCACATCTTAATCTCGACCAAGTATAACACCAAAGTTTTTAATATGGTAATTCAATGTTAAACGTCTAATTGCAATGACCCATTTAAATCTATACATCCAACGGTCAATAACCCACCTTCTATAAAGAGCAAAAATCAACCTGGTTGAGCTTCATCACCCACAATTTCTTTGATTCTGAATGATCAAATAGAAAAATCAAAAAACTGAAATGGCTACCCTCCTTGCTCCTGCACAAGCTTCCCCTATTGATGATGCAGTTGCCATAAAAAAGGCTTGTCTTGGTAAATCTCCTCTCCCATCGATCCCTTTTCCTTTCGACACTTTCATCTTGTTCTCGTTATCATGTAGAGTATACATTCGACAGGGTTTGGGACCGATGAGAAGGCGATCATCTCAGTTTTGGCTCGCAGGAACGCGAGCCAAATCAAAGATATCTGGCAAGCCTACAGGGAGATGTACCAAGAAGATCTTCTCAGACAGCTAAAGTCTGAGCTTTCTGGGGACTTTGAGGTTTTCAAATTATCTTTAAGGCCATGCTTGGATTGCGATTTTATTTTATTTTTTAAAAAGGCGGCATTATGATAATTTATCAGCATGTTTTTAGCTAACATATAAGTAATCACTCTTACTCTTTTTTCCCCATGGGGTGGCAGAAAGCTATGTGCCTCTGGGTCCTAGACCCAGTTGATCGCGATGCTGTCTTGGTGAATCAAGCATTGAATAAGCTAATTCCAGATTACAACACTGTAGTTGAGATTGCCTGCACCAAAACACCAGATGAAGTTCTTACAGTTAAGCGTGCGTATCAGTTGAGATACAAGCGTGCACTTGAGGAAGATGTGGCATCATATACTACTGGAAAAATTGGGAAAGTAGGCAAAAACCGAACCAAGCACAATGCAAGTCTAGTAATTTTCTTACCTGGAATCATCACTGTATCTTGTTTGTTGCAGCTTCTGGTGGCTTTGGCGAGTGTCTACAAGTACCATGGAAATGAGACCGACGATATTACAGCATATCATGAAGCAAAGATCCTGCAAGAAGAGATTCAAAATGGAAGCTCAAGCCATGAGGAGGTTATCAGAATCATCAGTACAAGGAGCAGGCAACAGCTTCTAGCTACATTCAGCCACTTCAAGGACATCCATGGAACTTCAATCAGTAAGGCAAGTTTAATTTATTTTCTTCAATCTTTCTGTCTCATCTGAGTTTAGATTAAACAATGCACTCATGTTTCATGAATATAAAACTCAGGTTCTGCAAGGAGATCAAACAAACGAGTTTTTCGCAGTGCTGCGAGTGGCCATCCGGGGCATCAAAAACCCTCAAAGATACTATGCAAAAGTATGACACATATATAGAGCACAACTCTTATCGTTTTCAACTAATTCTTTGCAACATGAACACAAAAGAGCTCATTTCTTTGTTTCTGGGCATGAAGGCTTTACGCAACGCAATCAAAGGTGCAGGAACAGATGAAGATGCACTTAGCCGTGTAATCATAACACGTGCAGAGATTGATTTAAAGGAGATCAAGAAACTATACCTGAAGAGAGGCAACGAGTCCCTTGATGATGCTGTAGCTGGGGATACATCAGGGGATTATAAAGATTTTCTCATGGCCTTGCTGGGAAATTAAGAGCCTTGAACTACTGCATCAACTTCGAACTCGCTTGGGTGTTCTATTTACATGTTACAGAGTAGCCAGAACTTTAAAGGGTATCTAGAACTCCCCTAAGATAGTTATCCATAGAAGTAGTTCACTATCTATGTAGATCAATAAATTACCTTTGAAAATTCTTACAACAGAGGTAATAATTAAAGTAACAGACGCACACAGTTTGTCATTCAGCTGAAAGTTAAGCACTGTCGAAACTCTTGCGGACAGAAATTTAACATGAACATCAAACAGAAGTTACAATGTGCAATATCAGCTTTACAATACGAAAAATATGAGGTGCCAACTTTGTAAATCAAACCAGTTATAGCAAAGTTGGGGGCAATTCAGCACAAACTAAGTAACCATTCGTTCATTTATGGAATTGTAAGCGAAAATGTCTCACAACCATGTAAAAGTGGAGAACCATTCCTTCACTAACAAAATTCAGATATAGAAGCACATTTCAAGGGCAACATCCATTACTGAAAATCTGAAACACACAAACATGTGTGCACGAGATAGGCGGTCAAGTGAAGGTTATCACTTCTTCCGAGCAATTGCTGCAGCGAGTCCACCAACTACAAGCCCCACAGCAGTTGCAGCTATGCCAATGCCTATGACCCCATCTGTTTTTTTTCCCCACAAACATTTAGCAATGTCAAATTCATAACTGTATAAAAGGGAAGGAAAGCAAATTAAAAATAGCAAACAAGTGTTTGCACCTTTAGTGACTTTCTCCTCAATAGTCTTCTTAAGAGTCAGGGCTTGCCTCCAATCAGGAGCTATCTGCAATAGCCAAGTGCAGACCAAAAAATCAGAGATTAGGACATAAGAAGCTACTTGTTGAGTCGATACTATTTCAAAAGAAAGATGTTCTATTCAATGTACCTAATATATAACAACTAACGCCTTATCATCCACCATTGTACCAAAGCAAAGCTAGTTCAGAAGAATTATACAACTCACTAGAACTATTTTGAATTGGTAAACAAGTGGAATCTCCATCAGGATTCGAAAAACTTTACCAAAAGGCAAATGGATAAAAGATTAGCAGCTAGATAATAACAGACAAACCTCCAAACATCTTTCCACAAGCTGTCTGCTCCTGGTATAGTCTCCACTTCGATAATAACCAACAGCAAGGAGATAAAACCGTTCTCGCATTTGCAGTGGGCTATTGACATGAGACAGAGAAGCTGCAACCAAAAAGAAAATCCATGGGTTACATTAGCATTTAACATCAAAATGTGCGATGTTATATGTATGGGAAGCTTGTTTCTAGATACCTTCAAGCATCGCAATGCCACGCTGAACATCCTCCGGTTGTCGAGAATGAACAAGAGCCCAGGACAGACGCATCAAACATTCACTCTTGTGTTCCTCAGTCGAGCCTTTCTCGGCCTCATTAACCTCTCGCTCACAACCCTGCAGATATATTGAAAATGAATTGATTGCCTTTCATTTTTTTCAAGTGTTCATTAAGAGCCTAGTATTAGGTAAGTACCAAAATTTACTCTATGAAAAGTTGGAAACCTAGTGTGGGATGGAAAAAAGACTCCACAATGCTTTTCTTATTCAGAATATGTAAAGTGAAACAAGTTCAACTCTGAAAGTTGAAGAACTTGGTATTTTCATGCCTTTCCCATAGCAATTCAAGACAACCAAGAAGCATAACTTAAAAGATTCACGTTCAATCAAGTCCACAAATAGTTGTTTATAGTTAGCAGTAGCCAGACCCATCCAATTGGATTATTGGATTTTCTAAGCTACACCGTCTCAGACCACACTCGAATTTAACAACTAGAGTTCCCCGATCCCCATGTTCATCATTCGTAGTTGATGAATAGGTCACCTAATCGTGTAATTTTCAAAGAAACCCTAATTCGAGAAACCCTAGCAGTAACCTAAGCAACCGCGTAGTTCAAATAAACCCTGATCATCGCAATAGAAGGTCAAACACAGAGATGAATCAGAGGAATACAGAAACGGAATCGGAAAACTAACACTGCAATTCCTCCGGGTGGAATTAGTTCAAGACTTCGCCGATCAGAGGAATATCTCGCGAAATGAAATGAAACGAAACGAAACCCCCAATTTCCTTAACTAAATTGATGAGAGGAAGACGCTTACAGTGATGATGTCGCGGTCGCACCATGGAATCTGATCGCCGCCACTGAAGAAATTGCCGACAGATTCGAAGAATTTGTTGAATTTGGCATCCATCGCGGTTCGCGGAGATTGAGCGAGAGAGAAGACGAGGAAGGTGGGGAGAACGAGATGGAAACTGTGAGCGGATACGAAAGAGATACTACTTGTCCAGTCACGCACCCAATCCTTGGTCTCCGGGGGAGAGAAACAATGTATACTCCGTTTTTGTTTTTTGTTTTTAAACAAATTGCAGAAAACTGCCCTTTAAATAAACTATTTTACACAAAATTGCCCTTTGTTTTTGTTGTGTTTAATTATTTTTTTATTAGGTACGAATTCGAGACCAGATCTACCTGAATCTCAATAGGCGACAAGTCGGAAGACGGAAGACCCTCTAAACATACAATCAGAAAACAGAAGAAGTGTAATACAACAAGCGGAAACGCTTTTGTTGTGTTTATACTCCCGTATAAAACATTTTTTATAGCCTCATTGATTTTTCTCTTAATATGATCATTCATGTGAATATATATATATATATATAACTAGAATTAAAAACATATATGGTTTAGCGAAATGAGTAATATATGATATGATTATTCATTTTGAAACTTTCAAAACAAATTATAGAATGTTACAATAGGCAAACATTATGAAGGTTTTGTTAGAAACTTAGGAAAATAGAACACAACCAGGATGATGTTACAAAGATCCCGATTCAAAGGGAGAGTAGACATATTACAGTTTCTTCTACTTTTAGCAATGAAATCTGCTACTCTGTTAGCTTCTCTATAACATTGCTTAAACTCAATATGATCAAAGAAATTAGAAAGAAGCCTTCTTCAACTTGACACAAGATCTCCCAATTTATTGTTTTCGAGCTAGTAATTGCTTTCACTGCTTCTAGATTGTCTCCTTCAATTATGACTTTCTTGAAACTTCTCTCGATCGCTTTCTGGATATCTGTGCAAATAGCTAAAACCTCGGTTTGGAGAATTGAACTCTCTCTTATCTCCTAATGAAAAATATCAATAATATGACCATTGGAGTCCCTGATGACCCTTCCCACATAACACTGCCAGTGGGGCGCACTGAGCCATCAACGTTTATCTTAATTATTGTATTCGGGTTTTTTTTTCCATTTTGCCTTTTGTCGTTTATTCTTCAGGTTTGTCTTTACTGTTTCATCATTTGTCCTTTTCCAGTTTGCAATATCATTTAGGATTCTTTGAACTATCTAGGGTTGATGGGTTGTCTAGTTTCTTGTTGTTAAAGATAATGTTGTTTCTTGTTTTCCACACTATCGGCCAAATGAAACAAAGTTCTTCAAAGTTTGTATTTTGATTCCTTAGTAGCATAATATCATCAATTGAGAGATTCCTTCTCTGGAGATGTAAAAAGGTTTTACTAGTTACTTGTTCGTAGTTTCTAATTATCGATCTTGTTACTTGACAGTTTAAAAAGAGATGGTGAGTATCTTCATCCTCACTGTTACAAAGGCAACTTTGGTTAATAGAATGATGATATTAACCAAAGTAAAACACAAAAGCATAACGAATTAATATATATATATATATATAGTTTTTTAATGAGGAAATGGACGACCCACCATTGTAACTTACTAGATATATTGGTCCATTGGGACGACCATATTTTTTTTTTATGACGAGCAACCCACCTTTGGTAGCAAATGGAAAGGAGTAAGATAAATCTTGTATTTTCATCCAAGGAAAGGGGCGGAGGTAGGGATAACCCGAGACCCCCTGACATCCCCCTGCTCCCCACCAGTTTGCAATACCACAGCTTTTGGTATCATTTAATTTCCTCTACTTCTCATTTACCAAATGAGCTCATCTCATTCTGATTTACTAACCGACCTGGATTAATTGATTCTATATCCATTTTAATTTTATTTATTAAATATATATATATGATAAACTATTTTTTTCTTCTAAAATCCAGGGGCTCGTGGGGCGGCCTACGCGCACCCCACCCTAGGGCCTCCCCTGTATATAAATGGAACTATTCTGGATTAAGACCAAAGTATTTATGAATGATCAAGACCATACTATGAAGGAACTCCAAAGTACAAATGTACATTACTTATATATAATTAATCTCCATCACTATATATGATTTACACTAACACTTCAAAGCTCGAACTACTTACTAGCTTAATCACACATTCATGACTATATATGCTATTCACAAACAAAATAACAAACCCCAGATTTTCCTAGAACGAATTCATCTCCAGCTTGTACATCAATTTCCACTTGCTCTTCAGAATCTCCCTGACGGCCTCGCCGATCGCCGCCTCCTCTTCCTCTTCACCGCCGAATCCCCCGCCGAACAGCGACTCGCATTCCCTCTCACCGGCGCCGTCGTCTCCCCCGGTGGCCGGCCGGATCGCCACCACCGTCGCTCCCTTCATCACGTATCCGGATCTCGGCAGCACCAGCTCCGGCGCGTACCACAGCTTCACGATCACGTTCGGCACTGTTGTACGCTTCCAGATCGGAGAGTCCGCCTCCGCTGTCGGTGAGGAGGAATCGATTGATTCGTTAAGATCCTTGATCTGCTTTTCGCTCATCGACAGCCTCCCTACCCGGCGAGAGTCCATTATCGCCGCGCTGCGAAGGCCGGGGCATTCCTTCAGCGCCTGCTTCACCACGCCGTGCCTCGCGCACGCCGCTATCAAGCATGATAGGATCCAGACCACTCGCGATTTCAGCTCCTCGTCCGTTAACAGCTGCCGACTCTGATCCTGGATCGGATCTGGATCCGGAGCCACCGCGCCTCCAGCGGTTGGTTTTTCGAACGCGGTGGCTCCGATGACCGCACACCGCTCGAGTTCCTTCCCGAACTCAGCGGTCCATTTCAGGATCCCGCCGGTGTCGGGAAACCCTACGATTCCGCCATTGTCGGGGAGCTGGACTCGCAGGTGGCGAATCTCGGCAAAATTCCTGATGGAATTGCAGATCCACTGGCTGAGATCGGCGGGACCGATGAAATTGGGCCTGGAATTGGCCTTCTTATTCGAACCGGCCGGGAAGATAAGCTTCCGGAAGAGCGATTTGAGAAAGCTTCCGGAATAGCATCTCTTCGGCGCGGCCGGGTAGAGGAGAGAGAGCCTCGGCCTGGCCACAACGGAGATGGAATGGACCTGAGGGACAATGGAGGCGAAGCGCTTGGAGACAAGGAGGCAGCGGCAGAGGGATTTGGCGTCGTGGACGCCGTTGAGGATGACGCCGACGATTGGATCCGGCAAGAGGTCGAAGTAGTCATCGCCTTCGATTACTTCCTCTTCTGGCTCTGGCTGTGATTCGGGCTCTGGATCAGGTGGAGAGATGGGCCGGAGAAAGTATGGGTAGATGGGAGGAGGAATCATGGTGAAATTGAAAGGTTTCTTCAATGGCGGTTTGAGTTGATAGAGATTAGAGATGATTGGCAGGTGCCGCCTCTGCTTGTTTATATAGAGGGGGGATGGAGTGAGAGAGAGAGAGAGAGAGGTAGTGGTAAGTGGTTTTTTATTCATTTTTTATTTGGTAAGTACCGTGTTTAGTGGTTTCGTCTTTCAAGGACACGGTTTAGCACGTTTACAAGAAGGTTTTTTTCCAGGAAAAAAACAAATAATAATACGATTTTTCTAATTTATTCCCTCCATTAAAATTATAAATCTTTTTAAATATTTAACATGTTTTAATAAGTTTAAAACTATATAAAATATTAATTTTTAAAATTAATATCATACATTTTACTAATAAGTATTCTATTCGCCTTAAATATAAGTTGTTTGACTTTATAACACGTTTTTTAAAGCTAAAAACTCTAAAACAATCAACTTTCTTATTGATTTTTTAAAATAATTTCATACTCATTAAGTATGAATATATTATAAAAAAAACTATAAAAAATTAATGTTTTATAGAGTTTTAGCTTTAAAAAAAACGTGTTACAAAATTTTCTTTATGATTATTAACTCCTTTTAAACTTTTTTATCTCTAAAAATTATCAAAATAAACCCCTAGAATTCGATTTTTCTTCTAAAATAAGAGGGGTTTTAGTCACCCCGTGAACCCCCTAGATTCGTCACTGTATAGATCTGTCACTATATAAACTATATCTAGTACAGAGCTGGCACCCTCGGTAGGCCGCTCGGTATGACCTATGTTTTCCTCTGGTTTTTCCTGACTTATTCTAGGGGTCAGTGTAGACCTTCTGGAGCTCGATTACATGCTCGGTTTGGCATGTGCTTCGCTCGCTTCGCCTCGTTTCACTTCCATTCTTTGCGTGCACTTTTCTAACTTTCCTCTACAACTTCTTATGCTCCAAAATAACTCCATGTTAGATTAAAACCCTACAAAACACAACTAATGCTTGTGTAGACCTCCATATCTCAAGTAGTACGAGAACCTACTCAAACGACACTAAACCCAACCCAAAACCTAAGAAAAAGACTCAAAATGACTCAAAAAGACATAATAAAACATGACTAACGATAGATGTCGCCTGTTAATACCTTAGAGTTCTAGGGTTTTACACACATCTCATACACAACAATAACTCTCAAAGACATTTCATAGTTTTCATCTTTTGTTACTTTTCCGATGTAAGCTAGGCTCAACTAACCTCCTTTTATAGTTTTGCATACATTTTAAGACATGGTTAAGGATATGTGAGGGTTGTTTCTTTATGTTTTCATGAGTTATGCATTATGATTATTTCGATTCTCTCTGTTCTGATATAGTTTATGTGTTGTTGATTATCTTAATTGGCCACTAGGATAGACCTGCATCATGTTAGGATTATAGCTTTATTCACAAAATTGACCCAAACATTAAAAAAGTGATTCGAGACATCGACACTACAAACAAATCAATCAAAAACATTGTGTGCGAAAT
This sequence comes from Persicaria tinctoria, assembly GCA_037127255.1. Lineage (NCBI taxonomy): Eukaryota > Viridiplantae > Streptophyta > Magnoliopsida > Caryophyllales > Polygonaceae > Persicaria > Persicaria tinctoria. Next base: position 2,811,998 of record JBANSL010000014.1, read on the forward strand.
TTTTACTAGACTCAACCCTGAACAAAAAGGAAGACTTGCGACGACATGGTGGAGCTTATGGACAAGTATGAATCGGAAAGCATTTAAAAACCTCAATACAACATCCATCCATACTATGGAGAATTATACCAGAGACAACAAATAAAGAACTGGGCTGCTTCTAAATTGACCTTTGAAGAGGAGCCTACATATCACCACCAGAAAACTCAAACAACCGATACACGACGAAGAAGAAATTTAAGATGGAGCAAACCAGATGAGGGGTCTGTCAAAATTAATTTCGACGGATCCAAACTGCCTTGGTGAAGCTTCTGCAGGTTTCATTATCAGGGACCACAGCGGGGAAATCATCGATTGCGGCGGCTTCAAATGTGGGCACATTTCGACGGATCCAAACTGCCTCGGTTTGGCATGTGCTTCGCTCGCTTCGCCTCGTTTCACTTCCATTCTTTGCGTGCACTTTTCTAACTTTCCTCTACAACTTCTTATGCTCCAAAATAACTCCATGTTAGATTAAAACCCTACAAAACACAACTAATGCTTGTGTAGACCTCCATATCTCAAGTAGTACGAGAACCTACTCAAACGACACTAAACCCAACCCAAAACCTAAGAAAAAGACTCAAAATGACTCAAAAAGACATAATAAAACATGACTAACGATAGATGTCGCCTGTTAATACCTTAGAGTTCTAGGGTTTTACACACATCTCATACACAACAATAACTCTCAAAGACATTTCATAGTTTTCATCTTTTGTTACTTTTCCGATGTAAGCTAGGCTCAACTAACCTCCTTTTATAGTTTTGCATACATTTTAAGACATGGTTAAGGATATGTGAGGGTTGTTTCTTTATGTTTTCATGAGTTATGCATTATGATTATTTCGATTCTCTCTGTTCTGATATAGTTTATGTGTTGTTGATTATCTTAATTGGCCACTAGGATAGACCTGCATCATGTTAGGATTATAGCTTTATTCACAAAATTGACCCAAACATTAAAAAAGTGATTCGAGACATCGACACTACAAACAAATCAATCAAAAACATTGTGTGCGAAATTTTTACTAGACTCAACCCTGAACAAAAAGGAAGACTTGCGACGACATGGTGGAGCTTATGGACAAGTATGAATCGGAAAGCATTTAAAAACCTCAATACAACATCCATCCATACTATGGAGAATTATACCAGAGACAACAAATAAAGAACTGGGTTGCTTCTAAATTGACCTTTGAAGAGGAGCCTACATATCACCACCAGAAAACTCAAACAACCGATACACGACGAAGAAGAAATTTAAGATGGAGCAAACCAGATGAGGGGTCTGTCAAAATTAATTTCGACGGATCCAAACTGCCTTGGTGAAGCTTCTGCAGGTTTCATTATCAGGGACCACAGCGGGGAAATCATCGATTGCGGCGGCTTCAAATGTGGGCACATTTCTGCTTTGGTTGCGGAGGCTCTGGCGATTAAAGGTGGCATCACCAAGCTAGGCGAAAGAGCTCCAGCTATCTAGCATCATGATTGAAGGAGATAGCATGACCGTCATCAACTGTTTACGAGGTCTATGGCGCTGCCCGTGGGAGATCGAGATGCTAATTTCTGACACCTTGCTCCTACTCCAACAGTTTGCTAGGGTGCAATTCGGCCACGTTTTCCGGGAGGTCAACTCGACCGCAGACAGGATTGCGCGACTCGTCCACACAACGTCCATGCAGGACCTCCACGATGATTCTGCTCTGCAAGTCCTCATCTACAAGGCTGTCCTTTTTTTTTTTTTTTTGATTAAGTAAAAATTCGAGTTCAGACAGGCCTGAAACTCGAGAGGCCGACAAGTCGGCAGACGGTAAACCGTCAAACATACAACAAATACATAAACGGTGCAGAAGAACAGGCTATACAACAACGAAAGATAAAACATAGCAAACCTAAAGCTAGCAAGTCGAGGACGTAGACTACAGACGAAGCCAAGCACCATCTGAAATGACACCGTTGGCCGGCGATACATCAGGCATCCCTGTGGGCAGTGAAGACGAACCTCCAAGGAAACAATCCGTACACGGAGTCGCCCCGTACACACCACCACGATCCCGGCCAATCCCGACTCCGACTGCCAGAACCCCCAACAAAGCCAAAGACTGCCACGTCAAACCAAACGAAGCCGGAAACAGCCCGAACAGAAAGCACCCATAAATTATTACTATTCTAATGATAATGTTTACTCAAGCCTCGACGGGAATTAGAAAATGAAGGAGTTTGTTCAGCCCCAACCGAAAAAAGATAACCGAAAAGGGATAAGATAAGACCCTTTCGAAAATTTGTTCAAACCCTTTCGGAATTTTTGTCAAACTCATAGGAGGGTTTATTTACGGTTGTTCACTTGGTCTGGGATTTTAATAATTATATACAAATAAAAATACTCCGTATATAAGAAACAAAGATATAAATATATATACTGTATATAATTACCATTTTATTCATTTTATTTGTCCATTAATTTATTTATTAATTGTGGGTTGAATTAGGAGGCCCATGGGACTATGGGAGATTGGGAGTATACAGGAGGCATCGGCGACGCCAAAAAGCAACAGACACCGGTAAGGCTTCCAAGGCGGCGAAGAAGGCACACCGGAAGAAGCCCGACGGCACCGAACATAATAGGCGATTGAAAGCACACCCCCACCGGCCACACACGACGGCAGACGGCGAACGAAACTCCACCGAACACCAGGCCATGGCAGCAGATGGGAGCGAGGATGAGCGCTTATGGAATCCGAGCCACCAGGGCCGACTGCGAGACTCAACGAAACTAGAGCTTTACGACACCAACAGGTGAGTGAGCAGGCGATCCGGGAAGACGAGCCACCCGGAAGCAGTGTATCGGAGCCAAAACGGTCCGAAGAAAAACCATCCGACCAAACCTCCAAAGGGAAGAAAGAGGGATGGAGATGCTCGAATCGTGCCGATCAAAATCAGATCTGGGGGAAGTAGACTTAGCCCTTGCTTGGTATTGATATCTTGATATGGGAATGGATATCAGCGATATCCATATCCCCGTTTGGTATATGGGTATATCGATATCAACTTGATATCCCCATATCCCCGCCCTTTGTAAAAAAACTCTGTTTGATATCTCCCAAAAACCACCGGTATCACGCCTAGAAGAAAAAGAACGTCTTCTTCGTTGCTCCTTGCTCAGGGGTTCGCTGCTCCATTGCTTCTCAAGGTAAGCTCTCCTCCATTTCAATGTCGTCTCCTTCATACATCATTCACACCCCGCTTCTCTGATTGTTCTCCACTTCTCTGATTGTGTGATTTTTGACATCTCCATACCTAGGGTTTGTTTGATATTTTTCGATCTGTTTTGTTTCGACATCATAGGTTGATTTCGTTTTTTTTTTTACATCTATTGCTTATTTTCAATTTGATTTTTCAGATCTATAGGTTGATTTCCAGGTTTGTTTGATGTATCGACACATTTGGGTATTTGTTGGCTAATTTGGGGCAATATTTAATATGCTGATTTTTGGAATCGTTCTTGCTTGAATTCGATTTTCCTCAAGTTTGTGCTTTGAACCTTTAAAAAAAAATCATTCCTTCAAAGCATTATTGGATTAGTTTTTCATTCAGAGGTTGAATTGCAAGACATGCTAGATTTTGAGTGAAATTTGGCCTCTTTGTCCTTAAAAAATGCTTACACTGCTTTAGAATTCATGAATGATGAATGTCATATAACACTAGTTTTATCAACTCTGCAAACTCATATTCTGATATCCTGCAATGCCAAACAGGGATATATCAGATATCAGATTTGATACCCATATCCCTGATATCCATATCTGATACCCATATCTGATATCAGGATATGGATACCAAATAGGGGCTTAGATCTACAAAGCCCCTGATCGAGGATTTTCAGTCGCCTTAAATCCTATCAAATAAATCCGACTAACCTAACTAATGTAGTTTGGCAAGTACGGGTCGATCCCACAGAGAGTCAATGATTTGTATGCAAATCAGAGTGTGTCAACAAGAACAAGAAACAAAGAGGGGGGATTTCGATGGTTTAAACTAACTAAGAATGCAAAAGTAAGAAAAATAATAAAGTAAAGCAGATTAAATGGATGAATGTGAGAGAATAGCTCAGGTCAATCAATTTCAGTAATCAGGTTTGTTCATTGATCATTGATATCGAAAAGATAACTTCCTCTTGAATACTTTGTTGTGGAAAGACTAGGTCTTTTCAATCCAATTCCTTATCGAATCTAGTTAACAGGACAACCAGACCCTGAAAACCCTAATTATCAAACAATCTTGAAACTATCAAGATTCAATTCAATAATCGATTAAGCTTAAAGGAAATCAACAAAGACAATCGACGCGCACAACCAGTTATTGCATCAATTGCAAATCAATTCTCTATACAAATCCCTAAATCAACCAGTTTCAGAGATTTATACTTTGCTACTCAAGGATATAGATAACTCAACCAGTAATTACCTATATCCAGCTATAGATTATCATGAATAAGCATCAGTTGATCAGGCTAATAAAAATTCACGAAAACCCTAAACATTCGGCGCAGAGAATCAATAATATTCGGAGAGGAGTATAAAGAAATAGAAATCTCACAATGAAATTGCAAACCTGAAGCTTCGATTAATCTCCCTAAGTAAAGGAGTTTAGTTGCTCATGTTTGATGAGAAAACCCCGAAAATCTCTATTCTACGTCTAACCATGTCTGATGTCCTGCTTCTCCAAACTTTCCACTCCCAACTTAACCTAATTTTCTCCTTCTAATAATAATAATAACATATTAATGAAATAACAAATCCAAAAGAATCACTAAAGCCCAAAGCCCAACAAAAACGCAGCCCAACTCGTCCTTCCCTATGCCGAAAACTGCACAGACCGAATTTTGTTCAGTACCCAGATTTGAAGTCCTGATTCTGCTGTTTTTAAGGCCGAATTCAGAAAAGTCATAAACACGAAAGTTGTAGGTTTTCGAATCATCTTTCCAACAAGTATAAGTACTCCCAGATCTGATAACTACAGCATTCGAACGACTTGTTTTAGTGCAGCGTCGCCAACCTGGACAGCTCCAATCCTTTGCACATGTTTGGCCCCTCTCCTCAACTCTAGTGTTCTTCTATTCTCATCCTATCTTCCAAAATTGGCTCGAGCTTAGCTTCACCTCTTTACAATCACCTGAAATCATGCACAAAACTCGTAGATTCCGACTCTAATTGAAACATAATCAAAACATAAAAACTACTCTAACTCATGCATTTTACCATACCTAAACCTATCTAAATGCTTATATTAACACTACCTAAATGTGCATGATCAAACTCCCCCACACTTGAACCTTTCTTGTCCTCAAGAAAACAAAATCAATCCAATCAAGCATCCTACAAATACACTCTTCATGCATTTACCTCGTCAAAACACAATCCAAACCAAATAGAAGACATAAGACAATAATCAACATCATCACATGTATTTGAGCAACTCAAAGGCTTAGGCACATTTCAATCCAACCTCACCGGATACATAAAGTGTTTCACTCATCGCTCTTGTGTTTAGGCTAAGTCAATTCCGCTCAAACTCAATCCAATGCAACTAAACTCTATGAAAGTTGAAATTCACATCAACATGTCCACCATAAGTGAAATTACAAGCAATAATCATCATGAGGTCTTGTAAGGGTTGCAATGGGACTCGGTAAGAAAATTAAGGTAGAGAATGTTTTTGGTTTGTGGTGTTCATAATCCGGGAACTAAGCTCCTAGTAACCAATTGCAAGCTCAACCAAAACTTATCACAAACCATCAAACTCAAGCCTCAAGCACAACACAATACAAGACTTTCTTTAGACCAAACAATACTCCCAAATCATTTCTAAAGATGATGAAGAATTGTTCTTTTTATTGAAACTCTTTTTTTTTTACTTTTGTTTTTTTCTTCTTTTTTTTTTCTTTCTTTCTCTCTCGACTTTTACTCCTACGTGAATTTTATTCTCCATAGGCCCCGAGTATACATATATACACATAAATTCATAGAACCAATCCTCATAAAAAGCGCCAAATGAATCAACACAATACACAATCTCATTCTCAAAGCACTCACTCAACTCAAATCATCATTTCACCAATTCTAATCCTAATTCCCAGATGGGTTAGGCTACAATTGGCTAAGGATAATTTTTTGTGGAGCTACAAAGATAGGCTAATAGGCTTAGTTTGGCTTCAAACAATGGATGATATGCAAGGGAAGATAGGGAATATCATGGCTCAGTAACAATCATGCCTTAATCATGCGAAAATCACAAGTAATGATCAACATATACGGCCTTGACATAGATATCAATCCCAATTCTCAGAGGTAGTCACATTGGAGAGTATCACACATAAGAAGCAAAGAGGACATCCATAAAGCATAGTCCTAATAAGGCTAACAAAAACTCACAAGGTAAATTTTCGCTGGATTTCAATGCCACCTAAAATGTAAGAGTTATACATGCTCAATCAATCCATTATCTTATGCTCCCATAGATTACAAATTAGACGAGGATCAACAATTCAAGCATATCATGAGACTTATAATTAGATTAAGAAGACAAGTTGTACAGATGTGGTTATCTCATAGATCCTAAATCTAGAATGTTATGCATGCTGATTTTTTTTCTTTTTATATGATTTTCTGTTTTTTTTTAAATGCAAGACTAAGAAAAATAACCATAAATGCAAAAACAAGAAAGAGATATATACAATGCAATCTAAATGCAAACATGTAAATGTTGTCTCCCCCACACTTAATTCACACATTGTCCTCAATGTGAAAAATGAAAGAGAAAGGAAGAAAACACTTACAGAGTCCTCTACATATCAAGCGGAGGTGATGAATTCAAGCACAAGAGTGTGATGAGTCATTGTTCTTTCTCGTCTCGATCTCAAGGAGACACCACAACCTCAAGGAAACACCCCAATCTAATCTCTACAACCAAAGACAAGGCAACACCAACAAAGAAATATTTGTTGTCCCGGCAAGGACAACTCACAATAATAATCAATGATGTCAATCTACTCAAAACAACAACCAACAAAGTCACAAACATCAACAATTTGCAAATCAATAACAATTAAGCATAAATTGATCAAAACTAAAATCAATAAATTCAATAAGAAACTCCTATCAAGTTCAAAATCAAAAAGCAAGATCAATTCAAACGCTCAAGACTCATGATTCCCAAATTCGGCCGAGTTTTGTGGCACACCCGAGTTTTCTTCCGTCTTCAGAAACAACTGTTTATTTTTATTCTGAATTTTTAATTAAGGGGAAACATGAAACGTTGGAGTCTTGTACTAGGGTTTTAGTTTTTGTTTTTCAATCGAACAGGGGGAACCACGAACAGGTTTGTGTACGTAGTTTGATTTCCTAATGTTTGCTAATTTATCGATTATGAACAACTAATCCTCTTTGCTCGGGGAAATTAATCGAAGCTTCAGGTTTTTTATTTCATTGTGAGATTTCCGTTCTTAATACTCTTCGTTGAATATTATCAATTCTTTGCTTAGATTGTTTAGGGTTTTCGTGAATTTCCGTTAGTCTGATCAACAGGGCCTGACCTCACCCAAATCAATTTTGGATTTTGATCGAAACCAAAACGGATTAACGAGGCTATGGATACCATAAACGCGATGTGCAACCGGCGACTCACCGGAGTTTTGACATGGCCGGAGCCGGGGTGAGGACGGTCGGAGCCAGGGTGAGGACGGCCGGAGCCGGGTTGATGAAGGTCGGTGCCGTGGTTGAGTCTTCTCCTCTCTCTAGAAAACTAGAGAGAGGCAGAGCGTTTTCCTCTCTTTTTTCTATTGTTTGGTTCGAATCGTGTCGATCAAATTCAGATCTAGGGAAGTAGACTTAGATCTATAAAAGCCCCAAATCAATTTTGGGTTTTTGATCGAAACCAAAACGGATTAACGAGACTATGGATACCGTAAACGTGATGTCCAACCGGTGACTCACCGGAGTTTTGCCATGGCCGGAGCCGGGTTGATGAAGGCCGGAGCCGTGGTTAAGTCTTCTCCTCTCTCTAGAAAACTAGAGAGAGGAGAGAGCGTTTTCCACTCATTCATTGAAAATTTAATATTTTCCGCAAGGCTGTCCTTGGATGGTGGTCCAATAGGGCCTGACCTCACCCAAATCTTTACCTTATAAAAAAAAGAATTATAGCTTCATTATGCTATTGTGGGTCTTAGTCTATAAGTAGCCATCACTTCATGCAGAACACGGGACAAAACTCCTGAATGATGTAGGAGAGAATTGATAGGTAAAGGTTATCTTTTTTAGTAGAAGCAGTCATTTTAAAAAAAAAATATTAGAATTTACATATTGAAACACAAGGAATGTTTATTGAGACAATATTTGTCATTGTAGAGAGAAATTAATCGGAAAAACCCCCAAGGCCCCAAGGGATATGTATATAGTGATAAAATATATGTGTGTGTCTATTTGTAAATAAAAATAAATTACATTCAGTTTTTTTTACGTTAAAATGGAAAATTTTGGATTTAAAAAAAAATAATTACATAGTCCTACCACATGGCGCGTCCTGGTTGGGTCGTGTGACAGCACCAGATGTATTTTTTTCCCTAGGGGTAAAACGTCGCCTTTCGCTCCTTTTGAGAGAAACGATATCGTTTTGGGTGTCTTTTTGTATAAAAAAAATTACACTGGGGCAATGCTCTTAAAGGCTAACATATATATGAGCTTGTCGCTAGTAGATTTTTTTTTATTAGATAAGAATTCGAGTTCAGACATATCTGAAACTCGAGGGTCGATCAGATCGGTAGATGGAAAAACCGTGTAAAAAGCAAACATACAACAATACATAAATTAAAGGTGCAAACTCAGGCTTGCAGATGAGCCTCTTGGACGGGTTCTTCCTTTTTTCTTTCTTTTTTTTGACCGATGTGGTGGGGCTCACCAATAAACTTATTCTAACAATTTCAATTAATAGTAGTATGTTTTATCTGAGTATATAATAACATTTATATGGTTTTGATTCTTTCATAATGTTGGATAAATTTAGACAATTCTTGCTAATATTGATTATAATGTGAGTTGCATTGGTCAATAATGAGTTAATGAGTTGTTGTACGTTGGATTTATATTTTATTTGATCTGTATATATAATCCGAGGATCAAATGTGCTTCGAAGCATTAATTTTTCATGCATTTCTCAATGTCCTCAAATTAATAATATAGAAATTTGTCGTAAATATGAAGCATGAAGGCGACAGTTTTTTGTGATTAAACTTTTTGATAAAATATCTTGTATTTTGCTTACAAAGGGTATTTAAAACAACCCTTAATTTGCACTTATTTGGCCATATATGAACATCTACATTGGGTATGTGGTTTTGTGAATATAGAAGTGATAGACATTGCCATTTTGGAGGTTAGAAACTATAGGAAGCTTGTAGGCATGAAACTCCTCAATAACACTTCATGCCAATGTTGCATGTTGACGTTACCAACCTCATGCCAAGAGACATTGAATGTTGCTAGTTTTTGTTGCAAGGTAGAATAGGATTGGATACCGCGTTTTACGCCATTTTCTCGCCTTCTATCCTGCATTTGAAAAGTTGTCAGTCATTCAGTTTTCAGAAACGCTACGTAATTTTACGTGTCGTCTGTCTTTAATTTATGTTTTTTTCCACATAAGTAATGCTTTTATCCTAGATTCGAATCTAGTTTCTTGGGTATGTTATATTTTTTTTTTCCGGACAATCTTAACATTGAAATTATTTCAAATTTTATATAGAAGATTAATAAAAGATTTCATATTTCCCCTTTAAGAAACACTATATTGCTCGCCTTCTATCCTGCATTTGAAAAGTTGTCGGTCATTCAGTTTTCAGAAACGCTACATAATTTTACGTGTCGTCTGTCTTTAATTTATGTTTTTTTTTCACATAATTAATGCATTTATCCTAGATTCACATTGCTAGTTTCTTGGTTTTGTTATATATTTTGTTCTCGGATAATCTTAACATTGAAATTTCGATTTTTATATAGAAGATTAATAAAAGATTTCATATTTCCCCATTAAAAAACACAATATTGCTCGCCTTTTATCCTGCAGTTGAAAAGTTGTCAGTTATTCAGTTTTCAGAAATGTTACGTAATTTTACGTGTCGTTTGTCTTTAATTTATGTTTTTTTTTATAATTTTTTTCACACAAGTAATGCCTTTATCCTAGATTCGAATCTAGTTCCTTGGTTATGTTATATTTTTTTTTCGGATAATCTTAACATTGAAATTTCAAATTTTATAGATATAGAAGATTAATAAAAGATTTCATATTTCCCCATTAAGAAACACAATATTGCTCGCCTTCTATCCTGCATTTGAAAAGTTGTCGGTCATTCAGTTTTCAGAAATGCTACGTAATTTTACGTGTCGTCTGTCTTTAATTTACACTTTTTTAGTCTAATTATACAAAATTCTCTAATTTCCCTTTGTATATATAGGAATAGTAATCCATTTATCCTAAAGTGTGAGTTCACAACTCACAAGGTTTGAATTGCGAATTTTCTAATCTCCTTTGTATAAAATAAAGTTCACATTGTTAGATTTAAATTTGATACATAAATAACGCTTTCCAAATCTGATAGTGCACTTGTGACATTGAATGTTGCTAGTTTTTGTTGCAAGTTAGAATAGGATTGGATACCGCGTTTTACGTCATTTTCTCGCCTTCTATCCTGCATTTGAAAAGTTGTCGGTCATTTAGTTTTCAGAAACGCTACGTAATTTTACGTGTCGTCTGTCTTTAATTTATGTTTTTTTAATTTTTTTTCACATAAGTAATGCTTTTATCATAGATTCGAATTTAGTTTCTTGGTTATGTTATATATATTTTTTTTCCGGATAATCTTAACATTGAAATTTCAAATTTTATATAGACGATTAATAAAAGATTTCATATTTCCCCATTAAGAAACACAATATTGCTCGCCTTCTATCCTTCTATCCTACATTTGAAAAGTTGTCGGTCATTCAGTTTTCAGAAACGCTACGTAATTTTACCCGTCGTCTGTCTTTAATTTATGTTTTTTAATTTTTTTCACATAAAGTAATGCTTTTATCCTAGATTCGAATATAGTTTCTTGGTTATGTTATATATTTTTTTCGGGATAATCTTAACATTAAAATTTCAAATTTTATAGATATAGAAGATTAATAAAAGATTTCATATTTCCCCATTAAGAAACACAATATTGCTCGCCTTCTATCATACATTTGAAAAGTTGTCGGTCATTCAGTTTTCAGAAACGCTACGTAATTTTCCATGTCGTCTGTCTTTAATTTATGTTTTTTTTTATAATTTTTTTCACACAAGTAATGCCTTTATCCTAGATTCGAATCTAGTTCCTTGGTTATGTTATATATTTTTTCCGGATAATCTTAACATTGAAATTTCAAATTTTATAGATATAGAAGATTAATAAAAGATTTCATATTTCCCCATTAAAAAACACAATATTTCTCGCCTTCTATCCTACATTTGAAAAGTTGTCGGTCATTCAGTTTTCAGAAACGCTACGTAATTTTACGTGTCGTCTGTCTGTAATTTATGTTTTTTTCCACATAAGTAATGCATTTATCCTAGATTCGCATTGCTAGTTTCTTGGTTCTGTTATATATTTTTTTTTCCGGATAATCTTAACATTGAAATTTCAAACCTTATATAGAAGATTAATAAAAGATTTCATATTTCCCCATTAAAAACACAATATTACTCACCTTCTATTCTGAATTTGAAAAGTACGTTGTCGGTCATTCAGTTTTAGAAACGTACGTAATTTTACGTGTCGTCTGTCTTTAATTTATGTTTCTTTTCACAAAAGTATTGCATCTATCCTATCATTTTAAGATTCACATTGCTAGTTTCTTGGTTCTGTTATATTTTTCCCCGGATAATCTTAACATTGAAATTTCAAATTTTATGTATAAAAGATAGAAGATTAATAAAAGATTTCATATTTCCCCATTAAGAAACACAATATTGCTCGCCTTCTATCCTACATTTGAAAAGTTGTCGGTCATTCAGGTTTCAGAAACGTTACGTAATTTTACGTGTCTTCTGTATTTAATTTATGTTTCTTTTCACATAACTAATGCATTAATTTATTCTAACATTTTAAGATTCGTATTGCTAGTTTCTTGGTTTTGCTATATTATTTTTTCCGTATAATCTTAACATTGAAATTTCAAAATTTATATAGAAGATTAATAAAAGATTTCATATTTCCCCATTAAAGAACACAGTATTGCTCGTCTTCTATCCTGCATTTGAAAAGTTGTCGGTCATTCCGTTTTTAGAAACGTTACGAAATTTTATTCGTCGCCTGTCTTTAATTTATGTTTCTTTTCAATAAGTAATGCATTTAACCTAACATCCTAATTCGCATAGTTTTTTTATTCTGTTATTTTATTTTCCGGATTGAAATTTCAAATGATTAATAAAAGATTTCATATTTCCACATTAAGAAACACAATATTGCTCGCCTTCTATCCTGCATTTGAAAAGTTGTTGGTCATTCAGCTTTCAGAAACGTCACGTAGTTTTACGTGTCGTATCTCTTTAATTTATATTTCTTTTCACATAAGTAATGCATTTATCCTAACATTTTAAGATTCGCATTGCTAGGTTTTTTATTCTGTTATATATTTTTCCTAGATAATCTTAACATTGAAATTTCAAATTTCATATAAAAAATTAATAAAAGATTTCACATTCCCCATTAAGAAACACAATATTGCTCGCCTTCTATACTGCATTTGAAAAGTTGTCGGTTATTCAGTTTTCAGAAACGTTACGTAAGCATAAGTAAGCATAATATTTTAAGATTCGAATTGCTAGTTTCTTGATTCTCCTATATTTTTTCAGGATAATCTTAACATTTAAATTTAAAGATTAATAAAAGATGATTTCATATTTCCCCATTAAGAAACACAATATTGTCAATGGATAGGGAAATTCATACTTATTGCATATATAGACAACAAAGTGACGCTTTTTAGGCTTACTTCTTAGAATGGATGGTCCTTCATCTATTACACTTTTACACTTTTAAACTTTTTTTCGTCTAATTCTACTAAATTATCTAATTTCCTTTATTTGTATAGGAATATTAGTCCATTTATATAAAGTGTGAGTTCACAATTCACAAGGTTTGAACTGCGAATTTTCTAAGCCGCTTTGTATAAAATAAAGTTCACATTGTTAGATTTAAATTTCATATCATATATAAATAACGCTTTCCAAATCTTATAGCAACACTTGTGAGACTTGTTCAAACTTAATTAATCACATTCTATAAAATAAAAACCATAAAATAAAAACGTTTTCAAACCTCTTTGAAATTTATGAAAAGAAAATTAGTTTTACTACCTATAAAAGACTCTAATTAAATAACTCAATGGAATATCATACTTGTTTGTATTTAACATTTTTTTCAACTTAAAAAAAAAAGAAAAGATTATGACGAATTATATCCCAAACATAATTTTTATGTGAAATATAGTTTTTAATTTGTATTAAAGTTAAGGATAGTTGTTATAAGACTAAAAAACACCAATCTATCTGCTATACTGTTGATTTTTATAAACATATAATAAATATAGATGGTCTGAAAAGATAGAAATCTATTTGAGAATTAAAAGGGACCATTCTAATATTTTTCACTTATAAAAAAACACATCTATATTAATTTGACCAAAAATATAAGTATATAAAATATTATATAATGAGAAAGGAAAGTAGTTTTGACTGTAGACTTTTCTATGCTTTTTGTTACTATTTTGTAGAGGCCTAAAGTGTGAGTTCCCATGCCTAAAGTTGATGTGAGGCTAATGTTATTGTCATGCTTTAGCTAAATTAGAAAACTATGATTTCATGAACCAAGAAAAAAGAGAGGAAAATTATGATTTCCCACACTTAACTTAGACCTTAGACCTTTGCAACTTTAGATCTATGCTTCTGATTAATGAGGAGTACTAAATTTAATTAATACATATGTATCCTATTGACCATATCTCCTATCTGCAACACCCTTTCAGTACGTTTGACGTCTGCAAAGTGTTTCATGCGTTCTCTAGCCGTCTCTAATCCCTCCTTTAGTGTGCTTAATGCCCTGTCTCTCTCCTGAAACTAGTCATCCAAGGCAACAGTTGTAACTGATCCTCCAGAAGTTATGCCCAGCTGTGGAGGTTGGTATCCATATAGAGCCTGAAAAGGTGACATTTTCAAGGTTGTGTGAAAGGTGGTATTGTACCACCATTCAGCTAAGGCAAGCCACTTGGCCCACTGTGTAGGCATAGCTGAGGTCATACATCTCAAGTAAGACTCCAAACATTGGTTCACCCTCTCAGTTTGGCCGTTTGTTTGTGGGTGGTAAGCTGTAGAGAGCTTGAGAGAGGTCCCTAAGTTGTTGAATAACTCCTTCTAGAAATGGCTTGTGAACACTTTATCTCTGTCTGAGATAATATCCACTGGCAATTCGTGGAGTTTGTATACATTCTCCATGAACACTTGGGCAACTTGGCTAGCAGAGAATGGGTGAGTGAGGGGTAGGAAATGGCTATACTTTGTCAATCTGTCTACTACCACCAGAATAACATCAAAACCTCTTGATTTTGATAAACCTTCCACAAAGTCCATACCAATTGAGTACCAAGGCTTTTCTGGAATAGGTAGTGGCTGCAGCAATCCTGGGTATGCCACTGTCTCATGTTTGTGCCTTTGACACACATCACACTCCTTGACCATGCTCTCTATGAGTTGCTTCAACTGGGGCCAGTAGAATAAGGCCTTAACTCTCTGATAAGTGGCTCTTATTCCTGAGTGGCCACCTATTGCTTCTTCATGAAAAGCTAGAGTGATTTTCTTCCTTAATTCCATCTTGTTACCAATCACTATCCTGTCTTTGTATCTCAAAATATCTCCTTGCCATTTGAATGGGGAAGAAGAATCAATGGCTGCTACTGAGCTAACTCTATCAATTTCTGCATCCCCCTCATAGCTGCTAGTAACCTCTTGGATCCATCCTGGTTTTACTTGAACCAAGGTCCTGCAAGAACTCTCCACTGGCTGGTAACTCTCTACTGGCTGCTCTATTGACAGTCCTCTCCTTGACAAGGCATCAGCTGCAGAGTTGTGCTTCCCAAGCTTGTACTGAATGGAGTATGATAACCCAAGCAATTTTCTAATTGCCTTCTTTTGAAGATGTGTAGTGACCTGTTGATCCAGAAGGTGTCTCAAGCTTTGGTGATCTGTGATGACCACAAAGTGGCAGGGTTCTAAGTAGTGCCTCCATTTGTCTATAGCATAGAGAATGGCCAAGAGTTCTTTCTCATATGTGGATAGCAACAGATTCTGACCATGGAGTGCCTTACTTATAAATGCTAAAGGCCTTCCTTGTTGCATAAGCACTGCTCCTACTCCTGTCTCACAAGCATCCGTTTCCACTTGCACTAGTACAAATATAAGGGGTGGAGCACGGTAAGTTGTGTACGGTTTTTGACAAGCGTGCTTATTTTTTTTATTTTAAGCACGATTTTATTTTAAAAGTGCGTTCCCAACCCCAAATTCAACTAAAATCAACACACTTTTCCATAAAACCGTTCTTGTTTATTTCTAAAAAAGTATTTAGACCGGTTTTCGTGGAAAGCGTGCTTAAGAAAACAAAAAACGAACACGGTTTAATTTTCAAAGTGTGTTCCCAAAACCAGATTTGACTAAAACAAACACGCTTTGCTATAAAACCGTTCTCATTTATTTCTGAAAACTATTAAGCTCGGTTTTCATGTGAAGCGTACTTAAAAATAAACTAAAACGAACACGGTTTCATTTTACAAGTGTGTTCCCAAAGCCAACTTTAACTAAAATCAACACGCTTTTCTATAGAACCGTTCTCCTTTGTTTCTAAAGGAATAATTAGCTCGGTTTTCATGTAAAGTGTGCTTAAAAAATTTAAAACGAACACGGTTTTATAAGAAAAGTGTCTTCCCAAAACCAAATTTAACTAGAGGGAACACATTTTTCGAGTTTTTTTTTTATAAACCGTTCTCGAATTTTATTTTTTTTATATTTCGAGTTTTTTTAGTAATTAGATTAAGCAAATGCACAAAGTTACAACAAAATTCCGTAGCTCGGGTGGCAGGAGTGTGTAAAGTGGACGAATTCAGTATGAGGGTGCAAGAGGTCTTGGGTTCGACTGCGCAAGAGGTCTTTAGAGAAATATGAAATAACACACTTTTTATTTAAAGCGTGCTTACAGGAATATGAAAGAGCACACTTTTCATTTAAAGCGTTCTTATTATTAAGCACGGTTTGAAAAAAAATGTGCTAAAACTTTTTTTTAGCACACTTCAATTGAAGCGTTCTTATAATTGGTCGTATGAAAATTTTAAGAACGCTTCAACACAAAACCGTGCTTAAAATATGGGATCACGGTTAAATAGTAAGTGTGCTTGTTTGGGAGCGCACTCACTATAAGAACAATATGAGAAGTGTGCTCCCATGCATTAAAAAAGCGTGCTTTGGTCCCCCTTTTTGTACTAGTGTTGGAATTGGATAGAAAAATCAGGTAATGCCAATACAGGTGGGCAAGACAGTAAATGCCTTATTTGGTGAAAGGCCTGCATACTTTCTTCAGTCCACATAAATGCTTCCCTTTTTAGGAGGTCAGTCAAAGGCCTACAAATAACTCCAAAGTTCCTTATAAACCTTCTGTAATACCCAGCCAATCCTAGGAAGCTCCTCAGCTCTTTTTCATTCTTAGGTGTAGGCCAACTGGTTATAGCTTCAATCTTAGAGGGATCAGTGGCCACACCATCTTTAGAGATCACGTGTCCTAGGTATTCCACTCTAGGCACAGCAAAACTGCCCTTGGACCTCTTAGCATACAGCTGATGCTTTTTCATACACTCCAAAACCACTTCTAAGTGTTGGATATGCTCTACTAACCCCACACTGTAAACCAAGATGTCATCAAAAAATACTAGGACATTTTTTCTCAACTGATCAGCAAACACCATATTCATCAATGACTGGAATGTGGCAGGTGCATTGGTCAATCCAAATGGCATTACATTAAATTCATAATGTCCATTATGGGTTCTAAATGCTGTCTTTGGAATATTATTTTCAGCTGATATCCTGCTTTGAAAATACCACAGCTCCATGTAACTTATCAAGGAGTTCTTCTATGTTTGGTATGGGAAACTTGTCCTTGATGGTTGCCTCATTTAGCTTTCTGTAATCCACACAAAACCTCCAGGACCCGTCTTTCTTTTTGACTAGCAGTGTAGGTGAGGCAAAATGACTCTGGCTATGTCTTATGAGACCGGTGGACAACATCTGCTTAACTTGCCTCTCAATCTCATCTTTCTGGCTGTGTGGATATCTGTAGGGCTTTGAGCATATGGCTTGAGTGTCTGGCTGCAATGGGATGACATGTTCACACCCCCTCTCAGGCGGCAAGTGCTTGGGTTCCTCAAAAACCTCACTAAATTTCTCAAGCAGTCTTTGTACTCCTTCAGGTAGCTCTTCTTCTTTGGCATTTAGCTGGTACGCCTGGGCAATCTCAGCAACACTCTCCACTTCTTGCTCACTCACCAAGCTCTGCAACTCTTTGCAAGTTATGTGCCTGACCACAGGTTTCTTGTTGGGCTCTACAATACCTTGGAGTTCCACCATTTTCCCATCCTTAGAGAAAGCAATTGTTATCCTGTTGTAATCAAACTGAACTGGAATGTACCTCTTCATCCAGTTTACACCCAGCAGTAGCTCAAACTCGCCAATCTTTAGTGCTCGGACGTCAAAGGTGTAATTTCCCCCTTGCATTGTCCATTTGAACCCCTTGCACTCTTGCCTGCAGAACATCTTTCCTTTGTTCAACCCTTCGACAATCATTAGATTGGCATTGGACAATTTAAACCCAGTTTCTTTAGCCACCATCGGATCAACGAAGTTATGGGTTAATCCGCTGTCTATCAAGACATTGATGAGCATATCCCCTATGAATCCTTTGACCATGATTGAAGTATCAGATCCATTCCCTGTCAGTGCTCTGACGAACCCTTCTTGATTCCTTTCCTCTTCGGTTAATTCACATGGTGATTCCTCAGATAATTCCTCCTCGTCTTCAAGATCCCCGTCATGAGCTAAGGCATGTTTGACTGATGACGATTTGCACCTATGCCCGACAAAATATCTGTCACCACACCTGAAACACAAACCCGGGGTTCTCCTGAACTCGTTTGGCCCTTTCGTCCCCTGGAATCCTTGCTTGCCCGAATCCTGATGAGCTGAGATTGCCGGTTTCCATGGATTCTTGATTCAGACAATCGTCTGGACTGCATCCCATTGCAATCTTGCTAATTCCAGGCTTTCTGTGAGATCTTGAGGCCGTCCCAACTTCACCAATGGTTTGATTTCAGGCTTCAAACCACTAATGTAGCTGGTTACAAAATAATTTTCTGGAAGGTATGGATTGTAAGACAACATTCCGGCTCGGAGTTCTTCGAATCGCTCATTATACTCTTCCAGTTTCTCTGATTGACACAATTTGTTGAACTCCTCAACAATGTCTACGCCTTGCTTCTCCCCGAAACGAGTGCAAAGAGCCTCACTCATCTCTTTCCAACGAATCCCCTTTCGCTGCATCAAGTACCCTTGAATCCATGTGTCTGCACGATCTTGCATATACATCGCGGCGAGCTCCACCCTCTGGTGCTCCGGAATTCCGAAAAGGGAGAAATATTTCTCGCATTTGCGCACCCAGCTGCGCGGCTTTTTTCCGTCAAATTGTGGAAAATCCACCTTTGGAAATCGGTTTTGGTTTGCAAGAAAGCCTTCGTTCCTCATTGGTGGTGGCCTGTATGCATTTGTCTCCTCTGGAATCTCCCGATTCCCTCCTGGTTGTGTCTTCTCTTGTTGATCTCCTGGTGTTGCTTGGTGATCGGCCTTATGTGATAGCACTCGCATCCATTCCCCGATCTGTGTTAGTGCGTGATCAATGCGCACTTGGGAATCTTGTACCTCCGAGATCTTCTGTGATTGCTCCTGAAGAAGACGATGTTGTTCGTCCTGTCTCTGTCTCGTCTCCAGCAGTTGTTCTTGAGTTGAAGTTGTTGCTTGATGGAGCTGTTGCAGTTGTTGTTCCATCTTCTCTGTCGATTTGAGTCGCGTGCCATCCGCCATTGCCGATGATCTTCAAGCTACTGATACCAATTGTTAAGCTCTTTGGTGGTTAGCCTAACAGAATCAAGAACCAGAATGTAGGAGATGTGTGTATTGAATTCTGAATGTCTTGAGTAGTTGGTTACACAAGGCTTATATAGCCTTCCCTCTCCTAACACCTATTTGATTAATGAGTAAGCAGATTAGACCATACACAATGATTTTGTGTAAAATGTACACATTTGTACAAGATGTGTAAAAATACACATCACTTTTTAGCAATTTGCTCCGTTGGTGAAATGTGCAGTTTGTACACATCATTGAAATACAATTTATTTAAAATGTAAAAAAGGAAAATAAAATCATAAAAAAATAAACCAGTGAAATTGTCTTGCTTTGTGTACATTTGCAGTTTTGCACACACCCAAAACCAACAATGGAGCTAAAAACGTCTAAAAAAATATATATTTACACATTTATACACAACTATTGTGGATAGTCTTAATGAAAAATATCATTTTAATAACCATTTCATGAGTAACCCGTAAACCTTTTATTCGTATTCAACCCATACAGATGAACGAATGTTGTGAGTGATTATTGAATATCCAATAATTTCAAACATCTGATTTGAATCGATTTAGCCTTGTTTCTTTCAATAAGGGATTTTCCAATCAATTTAGCCTGATTTGAATCGAAAGACCACGCGATTACGGCAACCAATTAACATGTTAATTGGTAAAAGTATTATATGTCTTTGTCTAATCCTAACTTCTTAGAAGAATTTCCTAAGTACGTTGTGTTTATACACACATACACACATGATGATACATAAATAATTTCAAATTTATTAATATAATAAGTGAAATTATTTTTACAAATGTAAAAATATTAATATTGTATTTAATTTTTTTACAATCATGATAAAATGACTTACAATATTTTAATACGAAGGGAAATATTAGAATCCAATTCTATCATTAATCTTCAATTTTTTTTGGATGACTGCTACAGAGACGACGATTATCTCGTCAAATGCACAGCTATATTTATGATATTCGATGATAATAAAAATTTAATCGTTCTTGGGAGCCGATGTCGATAAAATTTTCACCAACATAGCCAACTGGTGTGGCCTGTGGGCAAGTGCCCAACAAAAACCTGCAACGATCACATCAATTAGTCCACCACCACCGACTTTCGGTGTCTCCGCCACCAACGCTCGATGTCGGCATATCCCATCCCTCGACTTGTTGTTGATTCCTTACAAGATTTCTCTGCAAAGATACCCGTCGACACACCCTTGTCGTGACACCGACATCCGGTGGTGGTAAAATCCCTTGCAAGCTAGATGCATGCCCATGCAAAGATGTCTAACAAACCCTTGTTGATTGCAATATTTGGTGGCGGTGAAATCTCACTTAACTTCTCTCTTGTTTAAATACCGACTCATTCCATTTTCTTCTTCACAAAAAACCCACAACAAGCTTTGTCGACTCTAAAAGCTAATATCGACTGGACCTTGCTGACATCGAAAGTCGAGAAATGTACCATATATTTGATAACAAGTTTTTTTTCTTTATAATTAAATACATACTTATCCATTAATTTATATGAGCCGACATCTTATATATGGCAAAACACAATTTAGAATGCCATAGTAACAGTCAAACTTGGTCGGCATTAAAGGAATATATTTTTGTAAGGAGAAGTCAAAGTACTTAAAGAATTAATTGTGCCATTATATGTGTCATATTGCACTCACTTTGTACACTCAAAAGTGATCAAGGGTTCATTCATCTAATACATTAACAATTACTATATATAATCACATATTCATTCATCTTAAATAGGATTTATCCTAAGTAAGGGTTCAATGGATAAACCTCCTTTTATAATTAGGAAAAAAAACCCAAAAAGTTAGGCACATTATTAATACACATAATTAATGACATGTGCATCCTTAAGTTCCAACCCACTTGCAATTTCTTAGGCTACAATTTATTCCCATTCAAACTTTTGTAATTAGTAATTTAATTAACAATTTTGGATATAAACTTACATGGATTGAAGTGAACCCCCATCTTATTCATTATCCATATATAACTTGGAGGAAAAAGGAAAATGGTTTTTGCACCCACCGATTTGATGAATTTGGTGTATTTAAAACTTGACAGCTAGGTAGAAGGAGTAAGCATCATATATGATATATTCATATCATATGCAACTAAATTGATCTATACAACTCTCCCAAATGAGGTAATTAAATTGAGTTGATATATAATTGGGTACTTCTGTTAACTATCACATCTTAGCTCTTTTCAACTAGGTACATCAAAAATCATAAAATAAAAGAGGGGGGAAAACAAGGGATAACAAATGAATAATTTGAAATGATTAATTAATGTGTATCAAGTGTCAAATATTAAAAAAAAGGGTATAATTGTATAAACTAAGATTATTTTCTACAATTTAAAAAAAATGAAATTCGCATGTGTAGTTTTCCGGTGCAATATGATATGAGTTTTTTGACACATTAATTAATGATGATCTAATATATTTAAGTCATGTTAGACAATGACATCGTCTATTTTATCCACGTGTTATCCTATGTGTCCTACTCATATCTGAAGTGGTTACAAAATATATCATTTTACCATTAGCTATTTTATAAATATTACACATTGAATTATTTTATCTTTAGTCATTAAGATTGATTATTTTGGTTCATTATATTTAATGATAAGATTTCAATGTCAATTAATTATCTATTGAACAATAAATCTTATAATCAAAATATTTATATTAATTCTTGAAAATTTTTTATTAAAAAAAAATTCAAATAAAATGTTTTAATCTTCACATAAACTTTAATAAATAATAATTTTAATATAATTAATATATAGTTTATTAACAAAACGCGCAAAAGAACAAGATTAGTTTATTTTTATAAAATGTTGTAAATTTAAAAAAATTCTATTTTTTTTCTATTTTAGATAATGAGATAAAAAAAATTATTAGATTAAAAAAAAAATCAGAATCTTGAAAACGGAAAAGCTTTTAGAAGTGATCTAACAAAAATGTCCTAACATTAATAAATTGATTTTTATATCTCAAGTGTAACGCGTCGACTGAAAAAATTTACGTGACAAACTCCTAAACTAGCTTACTTAAAAAAGCAATACTGTAGGCTCTAACTGTATAGACTATAGATAGCCATATACTATAATACACTAGCTTGTTGGCTGAGGACATAAACCAATAAAATAAAATAAATAAATAAATAAAGGAAAAATGAGGGCAAATTGCACGTATCCACCTCAAAATCCGTGTCCATTTAGGCTAATTTTTTTATATTTTCGTTTTGTTTGGACGGTGTGCGGTTTTGCTTCCGATGTATTTCGAATTTTCGATGATCTTCTTCATTGGGATTTTGGCGACTGTAGTCACGACTGGCTAGGGTTAAGGCGGTGTGTACGAGGTGACTCCATGTTTGGGACGGATCTTCTTTGAAGATTCGTCTTCATTGCCCACAGGGCCACAGGTGATTCCTTCAGGGTGGTGCTTGACTTCGTTCTTAGTATACGTCCTCAACTTGCTAGTTTTAGGTTTGCTTAATGCGTCATGTTGTAGAGTGCGTGCTACGTGTTCATTGCTCCGTTTCCCGATTTTTGTTATATGTTTCGATGGTCTTTCGTCCTTCGACTTATTGGCCTATGTCTGTCGACTTGTCGGCCTATCGAGAATCAGACCTATCGGATCTCAAATTCTTACTAAACCCTCAAAATTAGTGAGATTTTCACAAACTTTCCATAAAATAGGAAACTACATGAAACCATTGGTAAATTTAGTTAACTTCAAACCACATAGTTTTGTGCTTAAGAAGACCAAAGTTTGATTGCAGGAGCTCACAAGTACAGTCTACAGAGCAGGTGGTGTTTGGTATGTGTATGTGCTTTATGAGAACTTAAAACATGGAATTCACACACTCTTTACACATCACTCAAAGCCCTAGTAGAGCAAAGTAATTACAAGAAGCGGACCCGATTAGATCCTAGAAACGATCAGAGGAGTCGTTTTCTGCAGGTAAGCGCAGGCAGCTGCAACCCCGCTCCCCAGCTTGACTGGGTAGCCGACGTCTTTCAGTATCATCTCCACCCCAGCAAGGCAGCCTAGCAATTGCAGCTGCATACAGCACACATACACATTACACAGCCAAACATGTCAAGCAACTTCAGGTGCGACGATACTATACATTTGGCAATGCAGAAACAAATTAAGTAGTATTCTGACAGCATATCAACATTTTGCAAGTTGACTTACCTCATTGAGGTTGCCGAGATGACCTATTCTGAAGACTTTTCCGGCAACCTTGTTGAGGCCGAGTCCTAAGCTAAGGTTGTAGCGTTTCCATCCTTGTCGTACTATCTCTGTACTGTCAATGTAGGGAGGAACTAACACAGCAGTTACAGTGTCACTGTGCCATTCCTCTTTCTGGCAGCAGTTTTTCAATCCCCAAGCTTCCACAGCAAGTCTGCATACATCTCAACATGATGCGACATTTTCATAGAAGCGCGTATTTGTTTCTGTAAGTTAAAATTGGTATGGAGAATTAGCTTTTACCTTGTTGCTGTTCCTAGACGCGTGTGCCTTGCAATGACATTGTCAAGCCCTTCCTCGAAGATGAGATCAAGGCCAGCTCTGAGCCCATACAGGAGCTGGATAGAAGGAGTGTATGGCCACATTGTTCCCAGCTTATAGAACTTCAAGTAGTCGTTCCAGTCAAAGAAAACTTTGACTGATTTAGCAGTCTTGGCTGCCTCGAAAGCTTTTGGACCCGCACACACAAATCCGATCCCAGTGGGAAGAGAAAGAGCCTTCTGAGAACCTGTCAAAGCCACATCTACTCCCCATTCGTCCATACGGAAATCAAGGGCACATATGGATGACACTCCATCAACCAGGAGGAGAGCTGGATGATTGTAGTGGTCTGAAATAAAAATGCTGGAACATTAAAACTAATCCACCTCCATAGAGATACATCATCTAAGGTAATGAAGCAATTAATTAATGTAGTGCACTGATATTTCAGAGTTAAGCAGCTCAAATCTGAAGCTAAAAGCAACACACATTGTTGGTGATCAAGGAATTCTTTGCTTGTGATCAAGGAATTTTTTGCAAATTCATTGAAAAAAAAAAATTCTTTGCTTGTGATCAAGGAATTTTGGTCAACATAAAAAATAGTGCAAAGGAATTGAGATTTGGAGCTGAATGATTCCAGAAACATGATGCTAACCGAGAATTCTCCGTACAGAGGCCAAATTGTTGGTGACACCAGTTGCCGTTTCATTATGGACAATGCAGATGGCCTTAATGGTATGGGCAGTATCAGCAGCCAGCTTTGATGCCATAACTTCAAGATTGGCACCTTGTCCCCATTCACTCTCAATGACATCAACATCAAAACCGAGGCGTTGCTGCTGGTCAATCCACAGCAAACTGAACTGCCCGATTGAGAAGGATATGGTCCTATCACCAGGGGATAGTGTGTTTGTGAGTGCACTTTCCCATGCTCCAGTCCCTGAAAAAGCACAAAAACCATTAAGGAATATGAAACTTCAACATTTTATTTCAACTAATTTTGGGGACACTTAGTTGCAGCAATCGGATTAAAGAGGGAAAAAATTTTGTTTACTCCATTAAAATTCGGTACCAGCCCACTGCCACCTTATCAATCCTTATAAACTACCTTATCAGCGAGGTTTACAAGATGTCTTACACTCTTACCAAACACACTTGTGTCTGCAATGTTAGTGGCAATACCTGTGGTAGGAATGAGAAATGGGACTCCAGTTGTAGTCTTGAAGATCTTTTTGACATCTTCAATAAGGGTTCTGGTGAGTGCTGGGATAGCTGGAGAGCGGTAATCCTCATTGTTCCGACTCATAGCACGGATGACAGGATCCGGGATATTGACAGGTCCAGGAACAAACAAATGGTTCTTCCCAGGGGCGTAAAAATTGTCCATCTTTCCCTTCTTAACTCTTCACTTGTTTTAGCTACACATAATTCAGGCAGTGAATCAATCACATATATAGCAATATTTCTTGATCTAGCAATTATGTTTCAAAGTGAAGGCCTTGATAATTATTAGGAAGTCCAAATTTCGTCAGCAAGAAATCAATCATTCATTTATCCTAACAAAAAACAGTTACTAAAAGCATGGGACTAACTCGAGGGCTTTTTCATGACATATTACAAAACAGAAAGCAACCCTACACAAAAATAGATGATATAAGCAGTGCAGAGAAATAAAAAGAGATAAAAACATGAGAGTGATTTTTGTTTACTGCTGAAAGTTTATACTCCGTATTAATCTGCAGTAATTATGTTAAACATTCAAGTCATCTGCTTCAAAAAAATGACGTTTTTATCTTGGAACTCCGAAAATTTTAGGAAAAAAGACAAGGACACGAGAGCACCAAATCGGATTCTAGTCCAAGCAAAAGAAGAAAGTACAGCCATGATCATGAAGAATTGATGAAAACCGGAAGCCAAACTCGGAATTTGGAATTAAGTAGGCTTACCCTTGATAAAAGTGGAGGAGGATTTCCTCCAAGGAACTTTGTTCTTCAAGCTAAGGAGTATAAGAAAAGAAGAATCAGTGAAGAGACACAGGATCCATTTTAATATATATAAGAGTGACAGAGACCAATCACTGTTTCCTTGCTCGTGTGGCAGATAACTATCTGCAAAATAAATTAGAAAAAGTGGAACTAATACAAAATAAGAAAATAACAACATTAACCCTAATATCTTAGCCTTACAAAAGTACATCTTATCAACATCTTACAAGAGAGGGCAAACAAATTACATTACACAGTAAGTTAGTGACTATATATATGTCTAATTCCTATAGGGAGATCTTTAAGGTCAATAAGTTCATATTCTCATGCGAAAGGATGTCCTAGGTTAATATAAATAACAACGGTGAAGCTACCGAAATCCTTACTGTCCGAGGTTTGTTTTGAGTCCTTGGACCTTATCTTCACAATAAGTATTTCTCTTAACACAAATGAGTAACACAATAAGCACGTCGTGCCAAACAAACAGTATGAGAAAACCTGGAAGAAAGCAAGCCACATATAGAATCAGGGGGATTTTTGAGGTAGATAAAGAGCAAGATAAAGATAATATGAACTGATAATGTAAGGGCTAGCAGCCACAGGAGGTCCTGGAAAGCCAAAGTCCACACAATCCCTACCTTTTTGGCTGATTCTTCCTTCATCTTGGTGTCCTCACTCTCCCCACTATTCAATCCTATGGCCCCCCATCTTCTTCATCGTCACCTACCCCGAATCAGACAAGTTGATCGATGCTTTCTCTTGTCGCATATGTTCCAGACCTAACCCGCATAAATTCAATTCACAAGACCTAGCTGAGTTTCAAAGTTTTTACTTTGTTTCTGGATTAAATCCAAACGGCAACTGAACTTGAGAAAAATTGGAGTAACGGCAAGCTAGGTTTCGTGATTATGATACCTGGTAGATAGTTCGAGTGATTCGAGTCTGGTGAAAAATTGCAGTCGATAACACAAATCGCCATGTTCGGTGAAGAATCATGACCTGCAATCAATCGGATAATGATTTCGCATCGAATAGAGCCAAAATTAGCAGAATTGATGATCAATCGATTTAAGTTTGACAAAGGATGAAGGAATGGTGAACCGCATTGAACACGTAACGACACGCAGCGAGTATGGTGAAAAATTGCAGTCAGTAACGCACGTCGCCAGGTTCGTCGGGGCCGTCAGAGTGAAGAATCACGATTCGCAGTTGAACGGATGATGATCTAGCCTCAAATTTGATCAACCGCGGCGCGATCGCAAAGCTGTTTGATCCCGCGTTATATGAACAACTGAACTAGTAATTGATACAGTGGAGTGGAGTGTATAACGGCAAAAACATACCTTTCAACGTTCGATTTGTAGGAGACACTGAGGATCAAGTGGAAAGGAATCATCACTATCAGTTGCCGATTAAGCTTCTACGGGAGGAAGTTCAGCGCCGGCGGCGAGGAACGAGACTTTTTTTTTTTTTCTGTGACGCAAGATAATGATTAGTCCCTTCTTAGTGCATCCTTGCGGATCACACGGAGTTCTGAATCGCCGTAGCTGTTGTCGGCAGGGAAAGCATGTGCAGTGCGAGCGAGATAGTAAGTCACAACATTCGACTCCCTGAAAATACGACGAATAGCTACATAAGAGAAGGACGAGCAACTCGATATTCTAGGGGCGTTTCCAATCCCCTAGCAGAGCTTTAATAACCAAAAGGTTGTCACCCTCGATCAGGAGGTTTTTAATATTTAGTTGTTTGGCCCGTAGAACGCTCATCTTAAGGCCGAGATTTTCGGCATAGGCAACCGCAATTCCTCATCAGTCCCGAATAACGAATCCTTACGACACCGAAGCACCCGGCCTTATAGATCCATCAAAATTTAGCTTGTAGCAATCCGTTGGTGGTTTGACCCATAGCCTAGATCGATGAATGTTCCGCCTCGAAGCCACGCGCAATGTATTGGAACATACTAAGATGTCGTTTTGGATATAATACACGAGAAACAGGGCAGCCCCCATCGGTCGCCTCCTTGTTTAAGATCTTTGTTTGTTTCCAGCATTGGGTGAAGGTTGTGTAGAAAATTTCCATTTCCGTAATGGATACTTTGTCGGTGTGATCAAAAGCTAATTGGTTCCTAAAAAACCAAATAGACCACCAAGAGCATGCTAATTGCCCAAAATTTTTTAAGCCAAGCGCCACCTTGATATTGTTGAGAGGTAAAGGCGAACCCACCCCTGCAGAAGTGGCCCAAGGGTTTGGAATACGGATATGTAACGCCCTGTGCAGATGAATGGCCATAGGGCATTCTATGAACCGATGAGTAGGTGATTCATTAGTATTATCACAGAAGAGGCAGCCTGAAGGAACAGAAACATGAGACTTATGCAGTCGTTCAAAAGTAGGTAGACCGTCGCGAGCGATTTTCCACATAAAGTGATGAACTTTAGGTAGGACATCCAAGTCCCAAATTCATCCACAGTTAAAATCTTGTAAACCTTTTGTTTTTTATAGTAACGAATTTGTTGAACTTGTGGATAACCAACCATTGTTACTAGGGCCCCTATGAAGAATAAGAGATGATGCATTTTGTGATCAACCCTTTTTCACTGTCCTATTACAGCTGTTTTACAGCTCCATTTCTGTACCTTCTTTTGTCTTTTTGCTCATTGCCATTACTGTAATTTGTTGCCCCATTTCGTACTGATTTGTAATAAGCCTGCAAGGCATGACACTCACGTGATCAGTGACATCAAGGTACTATATAAGGCCTTGCTGTCACCTGATATGATGGAGGGTTTTGGGGATCATCAAAGCAGCCTTTGGCACAGTCGTTTTTGGCTCTTATCTTGCTTGATGCTTCATTGAATGTTCAGGTGCAGGGAAGAGCATTTATTTTGCTCTTGATATAGCTGTGTTGGACAGCATTACAGAGGGAAGGTGCACTATTCACATGGTATCAGAGCCACAGGTTCAGATCTGGTGATTTATTGCTGCTGCAAGGAAGGTTTCAAAGATGTCTAATGAGGTTAACAACACTGAGAACTCGGGGACTGAGACAGTCAATCAAGGTAACCTTAATGATCCTCTTTATTTGGCACATTCAGATCATCCAGGAGCACAGTTAGTTGGGATTCCATTTGATGGAACCAACTATATGACATGGACTAGGGGAATTACTATGGCCTTAGGGGCTAAATGTAAACTGGGATTCATTAATGGCACATGTGCAAGGCCAAGTGATGATCATGCTGATCTGCAGAGATGGATAAGGGTGGATTACATGGTGAGATGTTGGATTGTTAATTCCATGAACAAGAACATAGCAGAGGGTTTCATGTTCATGGAATCCACAAAGCAATTGTGGGATGAAGTGGTTGAAAGATATAGGCAGACTAATGCTCCCTTGATTTTCCAGATCAGGAAGAAAATGAACAATGTTCATCAAGGAAGTATGACCTTGGGAGAGGTCTATAATGCCTTGAAGAAGCTCTGGGATGAGTTACAGGTGCTGGAAAGGGCACCAGAGTGCTCTTGTGGGGCAATGAAACAGTGTACTTGTGATCTGAAGAGGAGCATTGCAGAGATGGATTCTAGGAACAAGGTTATGCAGCTTCTGGCAAGTCTCAATGCGAGCTATGAAGGGGCTAGAAATCAGATATGGGCTATGGATCCTCTTCCTAGCATAAACAAAACTTATTTCATCTTGCAGCAAGTTGAGAGAGGATCAGATGCAACTGGAGTTACTCAAGGAAATACCATGGATGCAAGTGCTTTTGCTGCTTCCAAGGGCTCTTACAGGAATCAGTCTTACAATCAGTCTTACACACCTTCAGGACCACCAGGTGCTCAGTCTCAGAAGAAGGATTGGAAGGAGTTAAAAAGGCTGAAATATGAACAGAAATGTACACACTGCAACTATAGAGGCCATACTGCAGATCAATGTTTCAAATTACATGGGGTCCCATATTGGTTTAAAGAACTGAAGGATGGTCAGAAAGGGAATGCTTGTATGAGAGGCTCAATGACTGGAAGAGGATCAGCTAATGCAGCAGGATCTGTTGGGAGCTCAATGATGGGGACTCCTCTTGATGATCAAGAAAACAATGACAGAAATGGAACTGAGAAACAGATGGACAGTGCTATGGTTAATGCAGTATTTCAGGAAGTTATGAAGAGAATAAAAGGCAAGAGTTCCAGTGAGAATGCATATGCCAACTTTGCAGGTAAAGTAACTACATCTCTTTATGATTTAAATAGCAGAAAAGAAACAGATCTTGAGTGGATAGTTGATACAGGAGCAAGTGACCATATGGTATCTTGTGACTATAATTTGCTTGATAAGATTAGACTTGACAAGCCAGTTTTGATAGGGTTGCCTGATGGTTCAGTGAAAACTGTTAATGAAATGGGAAAAATGCAGCTAACAACAGATGTCTGTTTAAGTAATGTGCTTCTAGTTCCAGGATTTAAACACAATCTACTGTCAGTTGGGAAGCTTCTTGATGATAATGATAAGCTAATAGCTGTTTTTACACACTCCACATGTTGTATCCAGGACCCTGGAACTAAGAGAGTGTTGCTGGCTGGTAGAAGAAGGCATGGGTTATACAAGATCCTTACAGATGAGCAAGCTAGAGACTGGAAGAATTGGAGAACTAGAAGTGAAGATCAGAATAGAGCCTTATTTCCTGCAGTTTTTTGTAATAAAGCTAGTAGTAATTTGAATCTTACTCATGCCAGACTTGGTCACAGTTCTATTTCGAAGATGAAGCACTTATGTGTTTTGAATGAGACAGATTTCAGTAATTTTGAATGTGAAACTTGTGCTTTATGCAAGCATCATAGATTGCCTTTTGAAAGGAGTCTTAATATGGCTGATAGGCCTTTTGATTTGATACATATGGATCTTTGGGGCCCCTACAGGACTTCAACTTACAATGGATTCAGTTACTTCTTGACTGTGCTTGATGATTGCACTAGAGTAACATGGACTTTTTTGAGTAAAATTAAATCACATGTGTATAAAACCATTGCAGATTTTGTGATGTATGTTGAGAATCAGTTTGGTGCAAGAATCAAGTGTGTGAGAACAGACAATGGGACAGAGTTTACTTCTAGAGAATGTGAAGAATACTTTGCAGAGAGGGGCATCATTCATCACAAATCTGTCCCATATACTCCACAGCAAAATGGGAGAGTAGAGAGAAAGCATAGACACATGGTTGAGACTGCAAGGTCTATGAGAGTTCATGCATCACTTCCTATGAGATTTTGGGGTGAATGCATATTAGCAGCAACACATGTGATAAACAAGTTGCCCACTGAAACCTTGGGTTGGAAAACACCCTTTGAGAAATTGTTTAATAAGCAAACCTCTTATGATGAATTAAAGGTTATAGGTTGCTTATGTTATGCTCCAGTAGCTCATTCAGAGAGGGACAAGATGAAAGTAAAAGCCAGAAGGTGTGTATTGCTGAGCTATCCACATGGCCAAAAGGCCTACAGGCTGTGGGACATTGATGGAAAGAGATCATTTGTGAGCAGAGATGTAACATTCAATGAGAATGCTTTTCCCTTTAAGGATTCAGAAACAGAAAGTGACAGATGCAGAGATGAAGTTGTTCATAGATTGCCTCTTGTAAATCCAGCTCATGATGAAAGATCAGTGCAGCAATTGATGCCCAGGTCACAGAACACCAGCCATCAGACTGAGAGTGTCCAAGCAGAAAATGCAGATGTTAATGCTGATAGCAATGATTTTGTGAATGACTCATTTACAGAGAGTCAATCTAGTAGGACTCAAGGAGTACATCAGGTAAGGCTTGATGACCAGGATGAATTCCCTCCCTTAAGGAGATCTACTAGACAGATAGTACAACCAAGAAGGTTGAATGATTTTGTTTTGCCTGACCAGAGGAGAAACAATTCTATATCACAGTCATTTTTAGTCATTTGTCTAGATCATACCTTAAAACTGGAACCTGGATATGTGAACTCCTTTGTTTGTATGGCAAAGGTTTATGAACCTTCACATTATGGTCAGACTGTTAAGCATGATCACTGGATTGAGGCAATGGAACGGGAATTGAAGGCTTTGGAAGATAACAGAACATGGGAAATGACTGAATTGCCACCAGAAAAGAAAGCAATTGGAAGTAAATGGGTGTACAAGGTAAAGTACAGGCCAGATGGAACAGTTGAGAGGTTCAAAGCAAGATTGGTTGCTAAGGGATACAATCAGATAAAAGGAAAGGACTATAAACATACCTTTTCTCCAGTAGCAAAGTTCAGTACTGTAAGAGTTCTCCTTGCTAATGATCAAAAAAAAAAAGAGTTCTCCTTGCTATTGCCACTGTTAAACAATGGCCACTGCATCAGTTGGATGTGAATAATGCATTTTTGCATGGTCATTTAGAAGAAGAAGTTTACATGAAACCGCCAGAAGGTTATAATAAAGGAAATTCTGGCAAAGTTTGTAGGCTAAACAAGTCCATTTATGGCCTCAAACAGGCATTAAGGCAATGGAATATTGAACTGTGCAGGTTTTTTATCAGTATGGGATATGAACAAAGCATAGAAGACTATTCATTGTTTGTCAGACATGTGAATGGTGGCATTGTGGTTGCTCTTGTGTATGTTGATGATGTTTTGTTAACTGGGGACGATGACCAGATAATTGAAGAGACCAAGAGGGCATTGAATGAGAAATTCACCATCAAAGACCTGGGTTTGGCAAGATATTTTCTTGGACTTGAGATATTGAGGGATGCAACAGGAACACATTTGCATCAAAGGAAGTATGTCTTGGACATCATCACTGATTGTGGTATGTCTGACTGTAAGAGTGCTCCCTTTCCAATGCAAAGGGGATTGAAATTGTCTGTTGACACAGGAGAATTAATGAATGATGCTGAAGTTTACAGGAGGCTAGTTGGGAGGTTATTATTCTTGAATCTCACTGGACCTGATATATCATATGCAGTGCAACATTTGAGTCAGTTTATGTCTGAGCCAAGACAACCACATTATGATGATGCACTACATGTTGTAAAGTACTTAAAAGGGACAATTGGTGTTGGTCTTCACTATCCAATTCATTCCAATCTTGAAATGTCTGCTTACTGTGATGCTGACTGGGGTGCTTGTCAATTCAGTGCAAAATCATTGACTGGATATTGTGCTTTTGTTGGTGATGCCTTGGTATCTTGGAAAACTAAGAAGCAGACTACAATATCCAAATCATCTGCAGAGGCCGAATATAGAAGTATGTCTGCTACAACCAGTGAACTCATTTGGATTGAAGGAGTACTTTGCACATTGAAAATTACTATTCCATTGCCTATACCCTTGTACTGTGATAACAAGGCAGCAATTCATATTGCTGAGAACCCAGTGTTTCATGAGAGGACTAAACACCTTAAAATTGACTGCCACTTCATCAGATAGTATCTGGTGACAGGGTTTATTACTCCTCAACATGTGAGGACAGGTGTTCAGTTAGCAGATATATTCACTAAACCCCTTGGTGAAAATCCTCACCTCTTCTTCTCTTGCAAGTTGGGTTTGGTAGGCTTTGATACATGCCCAACTTGAGGAGGGGATATGAAGAATAAGAGATGATGCATTCCTCATAAGCAGCTAAGCCGGTTTTTCACCTTTGTGATCAACCCTTTTTCACTGTCCTATTACAGCTGTTTTACAGCTCCATTTCTTTACCTTCTTTTGTCTTTTTGCTCATTGCCATTACTGTAATTTGTTGCCCCATTTCGTAATGATTTGTAATAAGCCTGCAAGGCATGACACTCACGTGATCAGTGACATCAAGGTACTATATAAGGCCTTGCTGTCACCTGATATGATGTAGGGTTTTGGGGATCATCAAAGCAGCCTTTGGCATAACCGTTTTTGGCTCTTATCTTGCTTGATGCTTCATTGAATGTTCAGGTGCAGGGAAGAGCATTTATTTTGCTCTTAATATAGTTGTGATGGACAGCATTACAGAGGGAAGGTGCACTCTTCACAGCCCCAATATAGACTGTCCTTGATAGGGTTATTTGGCAAAATGATTCCTAAGAGATGATTAATATCTTCCAAAGGAAGAAGATTGGTTAATGTCGAAAGTAGTAAAGGTTTGTTCCACTTCAGGTTTGTGATAAGAAAATAAGAAATGTTGATATCCAGCAGGCCAACTGGGATTGGCCGGAGGATTCTAGTGTCCAAACTAGTAGAAAATGCTCAATTATGAGTCCGGAAATCGATGGAGTTCCCATCACCAACACTCCACTCAATGGCTGATTGAAATAAGTGTCTTATGGACATAAGACGATTCCATTGCCATGAAGAGTTGTTTTTGGTTTTATAAGTCAGGAGGGTTTCCCCTTTGAGATATTTTTGAGAGACAATACGTACCCAGATGTTGTCTGGTTCAGCCAAAATTTTCCATAACAGCTTCATTTGTAGTGCTATATTCATAGACTTTGCTTTATGGATTCCCAAGCCTCCCTTCATAGAGTCGACGCAGATATAGTCTCATCTTATAAGAGGAGGTGCATTCGAATTTTTGTTCCAAAAAAATTGTCTGTAAACCTTGTCCAGTTCGTGATGGCCGATATGAGACGACAGTAAGAAATCTTGCATTAAAAAGAGTGGTTTGACACTTAAGTTGGCTTTTATGATGACCTTGCGTCCTTCAGCTCAAAGACACGAAACTTTCCATTTTGTAAGTTGTTGTTTGGTTTTAAGAACTACTTCAGTAAAAGTCTCTTTGTTAGTCTTCCCATTGACTATGGGACAACAAAGATACTTATCGAAATTATTTGCCTATGGAATGCCAAGGACAGCGATAGTAGCATTGATAGCGGTTGATGTAGTGTTAGAGGAGGCTTGGAAGCTGGATTTGTGTAAGTTTACTTTCTGACCAGAGATAAGACAAAACCGGTCAAGAATGGCCAAAACCAATGTACACACCGACTGAGATGCTTTACAGAAAATCAGGATATCATCCGCAAAGGCTAAAAACGGGATTTTGATTCTCGTTCTACCAAAAACGGGATATTTGTTGGAAACACTCATATTGCAAAATTCTCGCAAGAACCTCGGCTGCTAGAATAAACAGGAAAGGTGAGAGAGGATCTCCCTGTCTCAGTCCCCTTGAGGGTTCAATAATTATGGTAGGTTCGTCGTTAACTAATACAGAATACGAAACCGTTGAGACGCACTCTCTGATCCATCCAATAAATTGGTCATTAAAGCCAAATATAGACATGACATCGAAGAGAAAAGACCATTCCACTCAGTTGTAAGCCTTTTCCATGTCCAGCTTCAAGGCTACCAAACCAGATTTGCCCTTTTTCGGCCTAAAAGAGTGGAACGACTTGATTTCAAAGAGGGGATGCAGGATTTTGAATTGGATTTTTTTTAAAATGAAATCGAGTCCTTAAAAAATTAATTAGAAAATAATCAAATTTATTGAGTATTAATCCTTGCTAAAAAAATAGTCATCTGTTAATTAAAACTTGTCATTTTAGAAATCTGCACACTTTTTAATAAAATAAATAAAAATACACTTATACTCCTAATTACTGTATTACTCTACTTTTTTTATTTTCTTGAAAAGTATAACTAGCACCTATCTAATTATTACAAGGATAATATTGTAAAGTAGATGAAAAATACTTAAAATTACATGTTTTTCTCAATACTCAGTAAGATTTACATCCTAAAACGACATGTTTTTCTTAACGGATGAAGTATCATTTTTATAGATTATAACAATTACGATCTATCGAAATTCAGGGATATTGAATTTTTACTCTTATAAAAAAAATTAATATCTCCTTTCGTTAATTTTTTGACTTATTTTTTTAAAAACTAAAAATTATATAAAATATTATTTTTTAATATAATTTTATATTTATTAGTAATAAATATAAAATTATACTACTGTTGTCCGGTAAGGATCCCGTGGAGTTGAACTTCATAAATTTAAAAGGATTACCCTATAGCAATCTATCGACCCTAAAAAATAAATTAAAAAATGACTAAACTTATTTAAATCTAAATCACTTATTTAAAATCCACTGTTTGTCTACAAAAAAAATCTTTAAGTACTTGTGGCCTGTGTGTAAAAATACACTTTTACAACCATGTGAGACATTTTTGCTTACATTTCACATGAATAAATGACAACTTTAATATTCCTCCCCTTTATGTAAAAAATTTCAAAAAAAAAACTTATGCGGATTTATATAGTTTGAAATACATTTTGCAAAAATGTGCGACTCGAATCCAAAAGGTTCACACCTTTCGTCCCGCATTTTGTGTAAGATAATACTCACTCCTTGTCATTTTTTGATGTCTTACGAATTTTTCTTTGGTTGTGCAAGATCTATCTTAGTGGAGTACGAAATCAATTCTCGCCTTTAGCAAATGAATCAATTCTCGCCTTTAACAAGATTGAATATTCTCTTGTCGTGCTATTGTGGTACCACAATCGTTTATGTTTTTGATAAACTGTAAAAAATTGGGTGGCGTCAGAGTGTCAGACTTTTTTATACCATCACCTAAGTATATCTTTTAGGATGAAAGCTTTAAGCTTTGAATGTGAAGCCAACATTGGAAATTTGAACCATGCTTGAGATACGCAACTCGATCTGCCACTATATTGCCTTTTATGAAGATGTGGGAGCACATGATCACCTCGAAGGACTAAAGGATGAGGAGGGAGCCTGAGATCAACATCTCGATCTTCCAAGGGCTCCTACAAACTCCATCAAGTGAATTGATTATCGTAAGATAGCCCCTTTGTTAACTCGGTTGGGCTCAGTGGGGTCAAGACGCTGGAGGGATAGATCGTGTGTGCGAGCTCCCATACGGGAGACTCGAACAACATATAAATCCGAACGGGGTTCCATCTCAAAACCAATTGGCAATGAGAGGAGTAGCCCTTCAACCTTATATGTTGTTCAAGTATTCTCAATATAACCGATGTGGGACAACCACATTCCAACACCCTTATACTTTAATCTTTTTGATTCCCAATCTCTTGACCTCGCCCAACCAAAACGGAGAAGCAACATAAAAACAAAGAGGATTACTAAATCTGCAACATTCTTTAAAATAAATGATTCTTCAAATCTTTAAAATGAAGAAGCGGTTAGAGTTTAGAGCATCTCTAACAGTTTTCTCATTTTAGAGATTTTGAAAATTTTGGAGAATTTTAAGGAATTATTTGGTCCAACGAATTCCTCATCACATCCTCCAAAATGGAATGGAGAATCAGCAGAAAAAATGAAGAGAATTCCCTAAATTTGTAACATTCGTCAATGATTCTTTAAATCTTATAAATGAGGAAGTTATTGGAGTTTGAGCAAAAATAATTTGAAGAATTTGTACGGAATATTTTACTTTTCCATTTTCGAGAAAGTGTAGAGAAGTCGTTGTGGGGTGGTCTTAAGCAAAAATAATTTAAAGAATTTGTACGGAATATTTTGTTTCCTATTCTAGAGAAATTTTGAAAGAGGCGGTGGAGATGGTGGCAGACACCGAAATCTAAAATCTTGCGAAAACTCCGACTTCCCTCTTCCATCGTCCTTTTTTTACTGAATCACAATTTTCCTTGCTTGCTGTTGCTTTTCTGGATTTTCGACAGAGGAAAAAGCTGGTTGATGCAAGAAGAAAACAAGGACGAGATTTGGAAATTGATACTGTATTAGCTGTTAGGAGCTTCTTCACTGCATCCCCTAATAATTGGGGAAAAGGGTATTTAAATGTGGCGTCCATATTGGGTAATGGCGGCTGAATTCCTACCATGAATCACCATCTCCTAGTATAGGGTTACTTTTATTCCTGCTCGATGTGCTCTTTCGGGTTCAGTTCAGTTCTCTCTTTCACCCTCAAACCTCCAATTTCAAAGAGCAGTTGTCCGATTATCACCTGTGGGGAGGGCAAGAGCAAATCTACTGTTGGAATCTCAGCTTCTTCTTATCAGAAGTGTGTCGATTTTGCTTTGGATGAAACCAAGCACCGCACCCTTCTCGCTCCTTCTCCAATTCAGGTCTTCTTCTCTCTTTCTAGTTTGTTTAGGGTTCTCAAGTTCCATTTCCTTATTCAATTTGTCCATCTAGGTCTTCCTGTTTATCTGGTTTTGTTGTTTCTTTCCAGTTCCCGTTCTAACAATTAAGGGCTTTTATATGGATTATCTTGCATTTGTGAACTTTACTTTGTTGTGAACTGTTTCTTAATTGATCAATAATACTATGTTAGTAATTGCAGATAAATGTAAGTTTTTGGCTGTTGACTGTTGTTACCTCTGTTGTAATGTTCTAGCTTATAAGGGTGTTTTCAGCATTTCTAAAAGTAGTGGATTGGTGAGTTCAAGTGCAACTGTGTAAGTGGTATGTGGTAATCTTGGTCAGCTGTAACAATCTTGATCAGTTCTATCTCATAGTTCTTTTTCTGAAATCCAATAAACCTGTTCTTGTTGTGATAACTGTTGTTAGTAAGTTCAGTTTGTGAGTATTATTGCATGTTTGGTCTTTCCAAGCGGTTTAATACTCCCTTAGTGGTGGCCAAAGCCGCCAAACAATATTTCAATCACTTGTTGAAATGCAAAATGCTACCACGTCGAACACAGTTTCCGTTGGCAATTTGAAGTCTGTATTGCTTTGATAAAGTGAATCTCGAACTCAACGTGAACAAACCTCTATGTGATTTCAGTTCAGTTCTATAAGTTTATATATCAGGACTCTCATCCTAACGATGGGTTTATGCCACCAGGGTAAATTCGGTTCAACTCTTGCCTTAGATGGAAAGACAGAGTTAAATTTACTTTCTTTTACTGCTCCTAAGGTTAGACTCCTCCGAAGCATGCACATTAATGGGAGTGATGAAATGCAGGTAAACATAGGTAATTCTGACCCTAATATTGCATATCACTTACCAGTTACCGCGTTGCGTGATCAATCTTCAATCTTATTGTAACTTTTGGTCGAATCTTTCAGGTATTAGATTTTGGTATCTTCCCAGAGATAGAATATGACTTGCCTATATTTTGTGCAAACTTCTTCAGCAACTCCACCTTAAGTATAGTTGTTCTGTGAGTTATCCTTTTAATCTTTTTTCACTGATTAATTGCTTGATTAAATGTTGTTTGCTTGGATGCTTTTATGTGCAAAGTGTGAAATTGATATGGTCGATGCCCAGGGACCTCAATCCTCTCTATGATGTTATTAGTAATGCGGAGTACAAGAACAAATACTACAGAAGTCTAATACATTTGGGCCTTAAGTATTCAAAAGTAAGAATGTGTTATTCGGTTGAAGAAGGAGAATCATTTTTCTGCGGCTATGATGTGTTCATTCCTATTCCATTCTGAAAATAACACAGATTTCTTGCAGCTTTTGCCATGGGGAGGAAAGATTACTGGTGAGTCTATGAGATTCTTCTCGCCCATTGTCCTCTGGACAAGATTTAGTCCATGCGAAGATAAGAATGACGCGTTGTTCGCTGCATTCAAGGACTATTTCAAGGTACAATGGCCTGAAAGCATTATGCCTTGATTTTGGATTGGACACCCTTGTTCTTCTAGTCATGCTAACACTGATGCTTGTTTGTGTGCAACTGGCAGGCATGGCTTGAGTTGATGGAGCATGCAGAGCAGGAGACTAATGATTCTCGTATCACGTGCAATCGTGAAGCACAACATAGATATCTGACATGGAGGGCAGAGAAGGTATGCTTTATTTATTGCTTTTGAAGAACCTATGAGCATAGTTTCACTTTCTTTACAATGTTCATAATTGTTATAATTAGCATGAACAAAGAACCATAGATATATTTGCATGAATATAGAGCTTTGGTATAATCATGGCATTGCCGTGAGCATAGTTTCACTTTCATTATTGTTGAGTACTGAATAACGCCCCTATATATGCAGTAATTCTGGCTGCATCATATATCATATACACATTCTGTTGGGCAATGAAATGTCCTTATAAGAATATAGGGATTTAGGCTAGATTATTCCCGTAGAAAAGAGCCATATGCTGATATGATAAACGGCTAGCTGGTGGTGATGGGGAGATGCTAGGTTAACTGACTGTGAGGCGGAATTTTTTCGCTTAAAGCTGATGACTTAAACCTGGGGTAAGCAAGCGGTTTCTAACCCTGCAGTAGATATCTGGAAATTCAGTTTGTAAAGGCTTTAGCCTCCTTGGGCAGTTGAGCATTGGCTCTGTAGTGGCCAGCTTGGGATTTATCTCATCCGGTGGCTTAGTGGAAAGGGTGCGTACAACTTGAACCCGGACTCTGCATACAGCGGGACACACTGGGATTGTTGGTGATGGTGGTAGTGGTGGCTTAGTGGAAAATGTTTCTGGCTTCCCCAAGTCTGTGTTCTTTGGGTATTCTCTTATTGTACACTCTCAAGATTGAGTATTCTCTTATTGTACACTAACACACTGCCTTGCACACTCCACTCAAATCATGGACATAGTTGATGGCTAAACATCTTACTCCCATTAGCGACAGAAACAGCCATGCCTCGTGCTTCCTTTAACTCAAATTGATGTCACTTGCTACTTTTTATTCATGGAAGCTATGTGGGCTTCCTTTAACCATTTTGTCCTGAGATCTGAGCAACACAATTGGTGAATTCAAGTACTCACTGGTGAATTGACATCTCAAGAGGAAGAAACTAGAAGAGAGAATTGAGCGGAATTTGGTTATATAATGCATCATCTATATCATATATCCTTATATATCATGTGCCTTTTAAGTGGTATAAGCATATGACATGGTGGTTAGTGATTTCTAAGTAAATTTCTTTGAAACAGGACCCGGGTCATCAACTCTTAAAGAGGTTGATCGGCGAGGATCATGCAAAGGTGTAAAAACTCTCTTCAAATCTTAATCTGGAAGGATAATGATTAATCAATTTCTGCTAACTAATTGCTGCTATTCCAACAGGAATTGCTCAGAAACTTCCTTTTTAATGGAGTTGATGAGCTGGGAAGCAAGAGTTTTGTAGACTACTTCCCCGAGTATCGGCTAGAAAACGGACAGGTAAGCAACAAGCGTAGCATCATGGGGAAATCCTTTGAGCAGCGACCATGGGATAGCCGAGGAGAGTTTATTGGCTGAGCCTGATTTAAGC
Source organism: Persicaria tinctoria (assembly GCA_037127255.1). Classification (NCBI taxonomy): domain Eukaryota; kingdom Viridiplantae; phylum Streptophyta; class Magnoliopsida; order Caryophyllales; family Polygonaceae; genus Persicaria; species Persicaria tinctoria. The sequence goes on from JBANSL010000014.1 coordinate 2,853,032, forward strand.
TGAACTGCAGTTGTTCTAGTTCAGGTATACACCTTTGGAGTTTCACATTTTGAACAGAAGCTCCAGGGCATGTCTTCCGATTATCAACACATGTTCGTTCTCGAGTTCATATGTTCTCAGTCAGCAGAGGATTCATCAGTATGAGTGGGGCAAAACAAGACTGATTACCACATCTATTCAATCTACAAACCCTAGATTTGTGCAGTCTATTTCTGTCTTGAGTGCAATTTGATTCATAGTTGTTGGGGAGCTTAGGGTAAGTTATGGTGTTGAATTTGGCTCTCTGTGTCCTGCCAGTTTGTTGTCTGATTTTCTTCCTTCAGTGCACTCATCACTTTCTTAGTATGTTTAGGCGTGATCTAATTACAGATGACCAACTTCATTTTCCCCACACAAGCAAACAAACTCAATTTTAGGTGACGAATGTGCTTAGTTGGTAAGGATGAGACATTTTACCCTATAGGGTTAGGGTTGCGTGTTCGATTTGTGTTGTCGATGCGAGTGTTGTGTTGGTGGAAGAGCACATTTCAACCATTATGTAATGGTTTAGTTATAAAGGGCTTGTGGGTAGTACCAAGTTCGAATTCAGTCTCTATTTACCAAAATTAAAGAAGAGCATGTCGCCTGTTAAATTAGGGTTTTATTATTTTTTACTACCTCCGTTCGGAAAAACTTGACACTTTACTATTCATGCACGCTTTTTTAGGAGATAAAAACTATATAAAATATCTATTTTTTTACAACTTCGTGGTTATTATTAATAAGTACAAACTTGTTAAAATTTTTTATAAAAAATGAATATTTTATATAGTTTTTATCTATCTAAAAAAGCGTGCATGAATAGTAAACGACGTGTTTTGCCGAACGGAGGGAGTAATATTTTCAGAATAATATTAGTCAATTTTAATATTTTATCCTTTTATCCATTTTTTATGCACAAATTAGGAATTAAGGTTTCTTTTCTATTTAAACCTGGTAAGCACGAGTCATAATATTCTGTCAGATTACTAATCATATTATTGGTTTAGATGATTTTCTCTTTATCTCCCGGTGAATGCTAGACCTATTTTCTAAGGTTTTGATCTTTGTGAACCCCTATATTATTAAGAACTCGTGATTGTATGTTTCTCGTTGCTTCCTACTATGTCATTTATTTTTTAGAAATTGATTTTTAAAAAAAAAAACTTGACTAAGATGTCAACATATCTAATATGAGTTGCAATTCTCAATCTTACATTAAGCCTTGAAAGACATTTAGTCCAACACACTTGAGGTGATATTTGCATATTGCAATCCAATCAAACATCAAAAGAACACAATCAATGAGAAGTGATCATCAAATTATTTAAAAATACTTGGGTTGATGCGACGTTGGAATCGATCAAATTCGACACACGAACATTGGCTATGTTAGCGTTTTCATGATCGATCCATGGATGTATTCAAGTTGGATAAGCTTCAATAAGTGAGGATGTAACAATGTAACATGAGTGTTGAAAAATATGGAGCATTTTATTTGTGTAACATCACATTATATTAAAAAAACTTACTTGATTTAAGAGAATTTAAAATCAATGACTTTTTTTTATAATTATTTAAAAGTTAATTAAATTTTAATAATTATGAAGAAATAAAAAAAATATTAATATTATTCGCCATAATTTTAAATCTCAACAATTAATTTTAGATTTGAGTGATCTCCAATTTCCAAAATTTCCAAGGAGTTGATACGAACGAGAATTTGGGAATTATTATTAAAATAAAAATAAAAATAAAATCTAAATTTTCATCAGTCATCACTTACGTGACGTGGGTCGTGATTTAAAACTACCGCCGGCGTGGGTTCAGAGAAGTCACTCGCAGACGCCGATCGTACGGAAGTCAGTTTCAATTCGCAAGAGATCAACCAAGAAGAGAGAGGGAGAGAGCATCTTCCATGGCTTCCAATGCTTTGACGAGACTGGCTAGTATTCAGAGACACCTTGGTGGTCTCTCAATGTCCCCAACTAAGGTCTCCTTCATCTTCCCACTCTGAATTTCATCCCCCTTTCCAACAAGTTGCAGAATCTGATTTTCGATTGGCTTTTTCCAATAATTTTCTTCTCCGAGGGCTCACAGGGCGGCGGTTTCAGCCCGGAGATTCCAATCAAACTGAGCCAGGAGGTTGCCGAGGCTCTTTCGCGGGGAGACGCTGTCGTTGCTCTTGAATCGACCATAATTTGCCACGGTATGAGATTCTAGGGTTTATGCCGTTTTGTGATGTTTCTTGAAAGTGCGTTAAATTAGTTGTGTGCTTGTGTTAGGAATGCCGTATCCCCAGAATTTGGAAACTGCGAAGGAAGTTGAAGCTGTTGTGAGGAACAATGGGGCTGTTCCTGCAACAATTGCAATTTTGGATGGTGTTCCTTGCATAGGTATTCATCTGATCCCGAAGTTCCATCGAATTACTTCTGTAAATGCTCGGGTACAAGTTAGCATCAAGTAGGGTTTTTGTTAATAACAAAAACAATAGAGTTTATAAATTATTCAGATGATGTTTCAGTGGTGTTGCAGATGTCAACTGCTTTGATCATAGATAAGTGATAATAAATAACCGCTTAAAGTAGAAGCACTGGTGTGTGATCATAAGTTTGCAGTCCAGATGTTTGCATCCAATATTTACTTTTATAGTTTCCATGAATAGGTCTGTGCGATGAAGAGCTGGAGAACCTTGCGAAACTAGGGACTCAAGTTCTAAAGACGGCTCGTCGGGACATTGCATATGTTGTGAGTGGAGATTGAATTAGATATGGTGTTCATGTGGTTGAGTGAATTTGAGCCTTTCCTTCTCCACTTCTTGCAAGGAGGCATTTTTTATTTATCGGGGTTGATCCTTAAAACAAAAAGACTATAACAGTCCATGGTAGAACTAATATGAACTTTGAAGAAAAATGCATTTTCAGATTTTTTTTCTTTCTTTAAAAAAGAAAGAAAGAAAGGTTTGATTTTAGAAGGTTTACTGATTTAATGTATTCATTCTTACTTTTTCTTATTGCCTCTCTTTGCTACTATTACTACTTCTGTATGGTATAGTACTACTACCTGGAATTCATCAAGGAATAATACTTTTCTACATTTTTTAGTTTTGAGTTGTTGGGTATTTTTTTAGGTCTCTGAAACTTACTTATTGGACCTGTGTTTTTAAAAGGTTGCAATGAGGAGGAATGGTGCCACAACTGTCTCCTCAACCATGTATTTTGCTTCTATGGTCAGTATATGCTCTTTCCCGAAATTTCTTTGTTCCTTTTGTTTGTGCCTTGAAAATAAAATCAAAACAAAAAGAAACTTGTAGCTGTGTTGTTTATGTTGTTTCAAAACATTTTCCTCACTGTTAGAGAGTGGATGGCAGGTTGGCATTCCAGTTTTTGCTACTGGTGGTATTGGAGGAGTACACAAACATGGGGAGCAAAGTAGGGCTATCTTGAGACCATTATGCATGCCTTCTATTTATGATGAAATTGGCTGAACCAGACATATTCATATTTTCTTTTCTATTGTTCTACCTGTTGCAGCAATGGACGTATCTTCTGATCTCACAGAGCTAGGAAAAACGCAAGTGGCTGTAGTGTCTGCGGGTGTTAAATCAATTCTAGATATTGGCAGAACACTCGAGTATTTGGTATTGACATTAGTTGCTTACATGTTAATTATTGCTTCTGAATAGATTTTATGGTGGCCTAATTTGCTTACACACTCTTAAATGCAGGAGACCCAGGGGGTTTGTGTTGCCGCTTATGGGACAAATGAGTTCCCTGCCTTTTTTACAGAAAAGAGTGGCTTCCATGTAAGTTGAATTTTTCCTAATGATCTTTCTAATTTCATTTTGTAACTTCTTCATTGTGATCAATTTGAAACCGGTGAATTAGACCCTTTGCTATGAAGTATGAACCATGCCATCTGAATATTTGTGAACCTGAAGTGGGGAGTCATCTGTTTGGTATAGCTGGTGTTTGATGATTAAACATCTTGCGTACTGTACTACATTTTGTTTTGGATAATGTAAATAGCAATAAACAAAGATTAAAAGGGAAATTGATTTAGTTTAACATTATCAAGACAGTTGCATGTGTGCCTTGATATATGTGGAGAAATGCAGATCAGATCCTTTGTTTAGCTACCCCCTAATGGTTCCGGAAAATGTGACAGGCTCCCTGCCGTGTAGATTCTGCAGAGGATTGTGCTCGATTAATAGGTGACTGAAGAATTTTCTTCCCTTTTCGAATATCTGATTGTTTGGGTTTGTGATTTTGTATTCAATTCATTACCTTATTTAGCCCGGTTCACAATTTGTGTTAACTGCAGATGCCAATATGAAGCTTAAGCTAGGGAATGGCATCCTAATCGCAGTTCCTATTCCAAAACAGCATTCTGCTTCTGGGAGCGTAGTTGAAGCTGCAATACAAAGAGCTCTCCAGGAAGCAAGGTAATATGTTTCTTCCACAAGCTTTGGCTAATTGGCTGTAATGGATGACATAGTAATTGTTCAATCTACATTATCCACACCTGATTCCTGCAATTTTCGACAATTTGCACCTTCAGGGAGAAGAATATATATGGAAGTGCAGAAACTCCTTTTGTACTCAATAGAGTGAGCGAACTGACTGGAGGAGCCTCACTAGCTTCCAGTATCCTATTCTCTTTAAATAACAGCATGCTGAGGATATTGAATGACTAAACATATAAGCCATATATAACTTGCAAAGTTACCAATTTTTCTGTATCCGACCAACTGTGTTTTAATGCAATTCCTTTAACCTGTAACTAGACATTGCTCTCGTAAAGAACAATGCTGCAGTTGCTTCCAGGATTGCTTTCTGTCTTTCTCAAATGCGTCAGCATGGTCATTGAAGGTAAAAGCTCGAAACTTTTGAACTTCTTGACTGTAGTAATATGAAACTCGATGATGTGGAGTTCATCTGATGATGCATATCTTGCCTATTTCTGCAGGGTGATATTAATATATTTCCAATCCAGATATGGTTGCCCATGACCTACCACATGGATCTGGCACGCCTCAAACCCTTTAATTTTTACAAGGTTTTAATAAATATAGCAGAAGAATTTTTGTTGCGTCACATTTCCTTTTGCACAGAATTTTTTTTTGTTTTTGATCAATACAACACTATGTTTATGCAATGAAATTCAGTTAGAACAGCCCAAAGCTGGATATATGAGAATGTCATGGTATTCTTTATGCTTGCTGTGTTCAAACTTCAAGCTATACAGCAATGTTTTAATTGTTTTTCGCCTCTGATTCATCAAGGAATTGTAGGATAAGAACATGCTTCCTGATGGAGAAATAGAAGATATAATTGATTTTTGGATCATCAATAGAAAGGAAGGCATGAGCAGCTACCCAGTTGGATTAATCAATGTTTCATACATAGCATGACATAGAATGAATATCCGAAATGAATCAACATTTCTTGATTCTTGTTCTATAGTATGCCCTGAACAATTTATAATGAGGGCTAGAATGTAGTTAGGGATCGGGGATGATGCTGATTATATAGCTGCCCATTAATTGAACATAAATATTATACAGAGAGATCATCTTGGAGAGGCCTTTCGAAGCCTTTCATGGGCACTTGGGGCCTCCCCTTTTGGTCTTCCAGTTGTTGTAGCACGGGCATGTCTGCTTGTTCCCATAGGTACCTGCAGGAACGCAAAGGCATTTTGCGCAGCACTTCTGACAGAAGAACAGGCATGGCTTCTTATAGGCAGTACTTGAGCACCGACTTGTGCATCTCGGTCCACATTCTGCAAGGTAAGTAGTCTATCACCATTAAAACAGCTTCCTGGTTTACAAAATGAGTTACTGTGTTGTAATGTGTTAACTAATTACCTTGAGGATGAAGACTGCCTTGTGTCACACCAGACTGGACAAGGAAGATACAGAAAAACAGATTCTGGTTAGGTAAGTTTTACTAACGAAGACGAGAAAGAGTATATAAATCATGAACATACTCCCTGGTGGTGGCCGCTTTGGTACTCCTGCTGCGCTGATGAGAACCGTTCAACAGACGCCTACAAGCGCAGAGAAATTTAGACTGTAAATCATGATATCTAGCTAGCATCAGGTATTGCATTGATACCAATACAACATTATGTATACCTGATTCTGTTGTGCTAGGAGGACAAGCACAAAGGCGGACAAGAGCAAAGCAATGCACGCTTTCGACGCCATTGTTCCTTGCTGAGATGGGAAGTACCTCTTACACTTACCTGACTGTTTCAAGGTTACAAAGAAAGGTAAATGAGGAGGTGTGGTACTTCTGAGTGTACTGAGCCATAGCATGAAGGTATGTGTATTTATAATTGACACCGCCTAGAGGCTAGATCTAATCCAGCTGGTGGTCCTCGTCACTGGGTTTTTGATAACCTACTTGTTGTCGTGCTCAATTATTAGGTCTATCTATTTACTTCTCTTTGAGCCTACTTGCATTAAAGATAGCGTTCGTACGATTAGAACTTCCGCCGAACGAACCCAATGGTACGGTTAAACCGCTCCCGGTGGCACCCGAGTTTTAAGGTTACTTCGGGTCAGATTCAAGTAATCTAGACTAGGTTAGATCGTGTTGGATTAATGGTTGGATCGGGTCGAAAACCAACACACAAACATAACATAACCAAACTTAGAATGAGAAAAGATTCATAAGTCTTTGAAGGGTAATGAGATCTAGGAAATTCATTGGAGAATCCAAGGGAGGCCTACCATTACTTGTAAAGGAGGCATAGCTACATCATGCATAACAAACCTCAATAAGTGAGGATAAAACCTAATGGGTGTTGCTAGATATACCACAAATCGTGCAATCACGTTCATCCCAACGTGGTAGAATTTGCTTGATCAAAAAAAAAACGTGGTAGAATTTTTATTTAATCAAGCTTTTTAATCATTAATTAGAATTAGTAGTACATCGCAAAATCATCATGTTCAAATCAACATAGTAATTTACGGTGAATTTAGTTTCCGCGAAACCCTAATAATGGCAGTTGAGAACTGCCCTTGTGAGCCTATAGGGTGGTGGAGGTGGGGACTAACGGTGCAGTTTGTATGGCTCAATTTACACATCCAAATGGGCCCACTTGGAACATGGAGTGAGGGAATTAGGGATGGGCCCTTTTAGCCATTTCCATGTGCTCTCTCACATGCACACACACCTCTTTTTTTGTTGCCTTCTATAATATGGAGTATTAAAATTACTACTCCTTACGATTCAAAATAAATGAAATTTGTTGTTAGGGGTGCAGTAAGTGAGATGCTTCATAATTCAAAACTCCAGATTGAAGAAGACTCTTTAATAATAATTAAACGCCTGCGAGATAATTCTCGCTGCTCGTGGGAGATCGAATTTCTCATATCAGATATTAAATTGCTCCTTCAAAGAGTTGAAAACATATATTTCTCTCATGTGCCCGTGATGGTAATAAAGTGGGGGATAAGGTTGCACATCTTAATCGCTTTGCCAAAAGGCGAGAGATTTTCAATGATCCAGGTTTGCAGGACCTCATTTGAAAGGATGTTATCGAGTAGGCTCGATCTACCTGAAATTTTACCTAATAAAAAAAATGTCATTTGTCTTTTTTTGCACGCTTTAAGGAGGTAAAAATATTATAATTTTTTTAATCATTTCATACTAGTTAGTCATAAGTATTAACTTATAAAAACAAATTCATTAAAAATAATATTTTATAGAATTTTTATCTCCTTAAACTACGTGCTGACAAGTCAAATGACTTTTGTTATGGAAAAGAGGGTGTATTTTTTATGCAATATCCATTCAATGTTTGATATTTTGAATTCTTAATTTTGTAACAAAAAATTGTTTACTATTTTGTTTTAATGATAACATTGTGTCCAGTTGTTGGATTGGAATTATATAACAAGCATGAATCTTTTTAAGATATTTTTTTATGTATTAATTGTGTTAGGAGAATAAATAAAATTAAAAGCCATATTATCTACGATATCATGCATGGCTTTTTGGTGGGACCTATATAACATGGGTTTTTAGATTGCATAATCAGGTTAGTGACATTTCAATGGATAAGGCACCAAACAAATTTGAGTATGTCTATACATTGATTCTTAATTTTCTATTATTTCATATTTGGCTTCATTTTTTGTTACCAAAAAAAAATTCATCCGTTTAACCATATGAGAATGAAAATGGGTAAATTATAATCATTTACTATTTACGTACATTTTTTTAGGATATCAAAAACTATATAAAATATCGAGGTAATTAAATTTAATTAAAAATTTAAATTAAAAAGTTGATAGTAATATATTTATCATACTAAAAAAACGTGCATGAATAATAAACGACATATTTTTGCCAAATGGAGAGAGAAATATATATCAAAGTATGGCCTTCCAACCATAGTTTACTAAGGCCTCGTTTGGTATTCTTATCTTGTTATCTAGTTATTAGATATTGTTATCAATATTGGTATCGGATGATATCTTGGTATCAAGTGACACTCCTCTCCAAATTAGTATATCAAATAGGCCAAAAAAGTGGAAAAATCTTATATGAAGATATTAAGTGATATCGATATTAGATTATACAAAACACTAGATATCATATATTAACATTGATATTTGATATCTTGATATATATAGATAACAAAAGAGCCTAAGGTTCTTCAAAATATGTATTGTTTTCTTTCCCTAACTTCAAAGTGATCTAAATTTTGATTTTTTGCCCATGAAAAGAAAAAGGGAAAAAATACATAAATGAAACTCCACTCTCATAACGATGAATAAGCCGAACCTTTGGGTGTCAAAAAAACAAATGCACTTAAAAAATAATGTGAATTTGAATGCACTTTTAGAGGTTTAAATTATAACATAATAATGCCTGCAATCCAAACACACCCTGAGTATTTGACCCGTTAGCCGTATTTGTATCCATTTTACTCAACAATGGGCCGAATACGGCCCAAAAGGTTATATCAAGCCCAGCCCATTAAACATTAAGGAAGTCAGCTTCTCAGTAATTGACCGATAAATGTGAAAAATGTCGACTGAAATCGGAGAGGGATAAACTCTGAATCAGATCGGAGCCGGAGAGATTCCAATCCAGTTTCAATTCGCAACGAAATGGAATCCATGGATTCCCAAGATCCGATCGTACACCTCCTCCGATTCGTCCCCTACTCCTTCCTCCGGCCGCCGCGCCTTCGCCTGAAACTCCCCACCCTAACCCTACCCTCCGCCATGACCGTCTACTCCCTCGTCCTCCTCACCTACTTCCTGGTCGTCTCCGGATTCATCTACGACGTCATCGTCGAGCCTCCGGGGATCGGATCCACGCAGGACCGCGTCACCGGCGCCGTCCGCCCCATCGTCTTCCTCTCCGGCCGCGTCAATGGCCAGTACATCATCGAAGGCCTCTCATCGGGGTTCATGTTCGTGCTCGGCGGGATCGGGATCGTGCTCATGGACCTTGCTGTCGACCGCAACCGGCCGAAGAGCGTTAGGGTCTCGTATGCCTCCGCTGGTATTTCGTCGGTCGTGATTGCGTATGTGATGAGTATGTTGTTTCTTCGCATTAAGATCCCAGCTTACCTCCGTTAATTCCTTTAATTTAGTCTACCGTTTTTAGGCCACGGATGATTGAGGACAAGTGTTGAGATTTGGCTGTTGTGATGCCTGAATTAGCTTACGTTTAGTATTGTTGAATGCTACCGACAATGAGGATTTTATGTTGCTCTAATATAATTATATTTTGCTTTAATCTTCTTGTTTTCTGCACAATTAACAACTATCAATTTCAGTGTGTATGGGAACAATTTAGTGGCAAGATATGAAATTTGCTGTATAGACTGTTGAGATGGTGAGTATGTGATTTGGGAATCAGCTATCCTTTAGACATGTTTGGTGCAATTGGGATGCAATGGGTCTCTGCTGGTGCGATAGACATATTCAGTGCAATTATGTTGATTTTAGACAAGGGCTTGGCTGGCTTTGTGGGTTGTTACTCATCAAAGAATGGAATATAACTTGTTCTGATGTTTTATTTGCTTTTCTCATCGCGTCTTCTGCCATAGAAACAAATAGAGGTAGATTGTTCGTCTAATTGTGATTTTTTATGGTATGCTTTAGCGACTTCATTTTTGAATTGGTTTGTATTTTGGTGAGCATTTGCTTGTTAAGGCTGTTTGCATAAGTGAAGATTTGTTTCATTTTCTTGCCATTTCTTACTTCTCTGAGTGTTAGCGGTAATGCTTTACCATCTGCTGTGTGTTATACTCTTATACTCTTATTCTTTATCACCTGTTACGTTTTCTATGTTACAATGGTATCTCCCTACCATTCTATAGGAATAGGCACATCTATTTCAAGTTGCATTATTGGGTTGGTACACTTGTGTTGATTCTATAAAATAGCTTTTACCGGGCTTCTGAAAGCGGCTGCCTTTGTGGTATATTGCTGAACGAAGAATGGAACTAATTTCTTAACATAAATGGGAAAAACCAGTTGCATCAAGAATCTAAGAAACAAAGGCAAGGGCTAGTTTGGAAGAGCTAAGATGAAGGGAGGATTGTTGAACACTTGAACTTGGTTTTGCTCCTAGTATGCCTGGCCTATGGATGGGGCCTAATGGCTCAGCTTTTGCAATGTGATTTGATCTGCTTCTAGGGAATGAGAGATTGTTGCACTGATTCAGGTGGAAGTTTCTTTGTTGTTGATCATTCAATATTTTGGAGAAGTTAAAATAACATAGTGTAGGACCCTGTAGGTGATGAATATGTGGTAAGCTTGGCATGGTGTAGTATATGTGTTTTTGTACACTTGTACTGGATTAGGATTAGCAGACACGCGTGCAGGAGTTGATCGGGGAAGATACATTGCCCCTTGCCTAACTTTGGCTCAATCATGAATTAAAGTTGTTGCTTAGCTTGTGATGATTATCAATTGATATTCTGATGTTAATATCTATACAAGCTGCAGAAAGTGAGTGTTAGCACAAAGTGAGTGTCAATATCTTCACAAGCTGCACTTTTTGCCTCCATCACATTGCATGCAGCTTGTCTTTCACTAGCTATTGTAATTTCTGGTTCAAGGAAAGCTGTGCTGCGGTGCTGCCTCCCTTGATTATACATTTTACAAGAGTTTCAGAAATGTAGTTTTTGGGTCCTCCATTTCGGTCTTCTTCAGAAATGTGATTGCATGTCGAATTGCCAGCAGATAAAATTTGTCATTTGGTAATATAGATGGGCATCAATTGAGCTGCTGAAGAATCTGAAATCTTGAATTTTCGAGTTGCTCGTTACCCTAACCCTTTAGGTTTGTTTAATCCACATATGTCGTATACGACATCTGCATCACCATATCAGGTATTATTTCTAGGTCGTATAATCCTATGATATATATCTTCATCAAACCGAACATCAAAGGGATTGTGCTCGATCCTAAACTTTGGCCAACTACATTGCCCTAACCCGCCTAGATTGGGTCAAGGCAACTCGACACTATGTTAATTTGATCTAATTCTTTTGTTGTGGCGGGATTATATGAACTATCGATGGTACTGAATTGTGTTTGCTTGTTACCAATAAGTACGTTAAATCTCTTATGACTTCATGTACATCTAAACAAATATTACTAATGTTTATACCAGTGTTAAAGTTGAGGCTTTTTGTGAGTTTCAATTAAGATGAGGTCGTGGTAGAAATTGTAACAAGTGCAATCATAGCTATCTTTCGGTCTTGCTGCAAACATTTTTTAATGTAATTGAGTAATGAGATTGATTTTGAACAAGGTTTTGAGCTGATTTGGTTTTATGTTTTAATATAATACTCCATTTGCATCAAAATTTATGTTATTCTTATACATAAATATTTAGAATAGCCAAAGTTTGTGACGTTGTCTTGCCTGAAAATGATTTAGTTTCTAACGTAGCAGATACTCACATTTTTTTTTTAATAAGGTAATAATTCGAAGGTCAGACAAGTCTGGCTCATCGAGAGACCGATAAAATTGACAGACGGTGAACCGTCAAACGTACAATCAAACAAACCAAAACATAAAACAATACATAACAGTGCAAACTCAGGCTAACAAACTCTGCAAAAGACACAACCTAGCAGACCATACAGATACTCACATTGTATTGAGTGTTGTCGTGCCTTTTGATCTAAATTTTTTTTGTTCAGTTAATGTATGATATAATATTTATCCTCTTTTTATCCCCTGTTAATAAATAAAAAAAAACTTTTTTTTTGTTTGGTCGAAACCAGTGGTTTAGTCCACCTCGTTGGAGGTCTAAGTTTTTTTTTGTTAAGTTAATATTTATCCTCTTTCTATCCCCTATTAATAATAATAAAAAATGTTCTCTTTCTTTTCTTGGTCGAAACCGGTGGTTTAGTCCACCTCGCAATAAGGGAGTTAAAGTGCTCCCTTACATAAAGTACTTTATTATTAGGATTCTAACTCTAAATCTTTGGTTAAGGGTGAAGAGTTGAGCGGCGAGCCTTATTAGCACGTCCTTACAGACGAGATCAGTCAAACAAATATCACCGACAGGGTTACTGGTAGCCAGACGTGCAATCATGTCCGCTACAACATTAGATTTCCTGAAAATATGACAAGAACTACATTTATCTTTACTTCTTATTTAGATTTAGTTATAATTTCATTTTTCGACCAAAAAAAAAAGTTAGAAATTCAATTTTTGACATTAAAATAGATAACATTTTAGATTCTTTTTCATTGAAGCACATTTTTTTTTTTTTTTGGAAGCAAGATAAGAGTTAGGAGGTCCGCCGACGAGCCGGCTTCTTTCCTAAAGCGTCCGAGCGGACGAGAACCCGAAGTTCTGGATCAATGGCCAAGCTATCATCGGCAGGGATGCAGTACGCCAAACGAGCAATCCTGTCAGCAACTGCATTCGATTCCCTGAAAACACGACGAATAGCAACATTAGGAATGAAATTAAGATGTAGAATAGTATCAACCATTAGAAGCTCGATATTCCAAGGGCACGACCAGTCCCCCAGGAGAGTTTTAATGACGACCAGACAGTCACCCTCTATTAGGAGATTATGAATACCCAGGTTTCTTGCCCTCACAACACCCATATGAAGACCCAGAGCCTCAGGGAACACCGCCGAGGTGTTATTACAAGTGCCCGATCCGAGCGAGAAGACTTGGCCAAGGTGATCCCGAATAACGAAGCCATACGAACCAGCCCCCGACGCACAATGAGAGCCGTCGAAATTGAGTTTGTGATGGCCTAGTGGCGGCTTCACCCAAGGATGATCTTTGTGTTTTGTACTTCTTGTTATAACGGAGGTGTTATTTCGACTCCTCGATGAGAAGTTCGAGGATTTAGCGAGCGTGGTGCCACTATCCAACGATCCGCCCAAGTCCTCTTGCTGGAGTTACAGAATAGGGTAATAGCCTGACACGAAGTCGTTTGAAGCACATTTTTAAACATGATTAGTTATGTTAAAAATCAAATTCCAATGCAATTATTCATATACATAAGAAAAAAAAAAATCACTATATTTTTCCATCCTTTATTTCTCAATCAACCATTCAAACTTTAATAAATGTACAAAATCATACTACAATTTTGATGAACATCAAATTCATTTCCTCGGCACTTTACCGAATCTCTCTTTCAAAAATAAAATAAAATAAAATATCCTTTCCGGGAGGGAAAACATTTTTCCATTGCGCTGAATCGCCGATAAGCTGATTGAAGCCCTAGAAACCCTTGCCGAGAAACCCTCTCTTCCTCAGCGGTTACACCCTCCCTCCCTCAAATCGAAGGCCAGCAATGGCGCCTGGATCGGAAGCTAACTCCAAAGGCACAAAGAGGAAGCAACGTTATCGTCCTCACAATGTAAGCCTCTCTCTCTTCTCTCGGATTGTGCCTTTTTCGTATCCTCTTCTTACTTGCTTACTATCGGATTCGGTTACCAGAAACCGGTGAAGAAGAAGGGGGCGTATCCGCTGACACCAGGCGTCGAAGGCTTCTTCATCACCTGCGACGGTGGCCGGGAACACCAAGCTGCTCACGAAGCTATTTCCGTCATCGATTCCGTATGTTCGCTCCATCTTTCAATTTGCTTTCATTTTCTCCTACTACTTCATGTGAATTGATGGCGACTTAGAAGAAGATTTGGCCGGGAGGTTGTGCTTTGCAAGTTTTAATTAGCTTCTGTCTGAAATTGGTTTGGGGCTTTTCTATGTAGTTTTTTGAAGATTTAGTTGATGGAAATGATACCAAGGCAATTGAGCATAAGGCGGCACCAAAGAAAGTATTGAATAAGAAGATTACATTTACATATTCAGATTCTTCTGGTAGTGAGGGAGAAGCTGATGATGACGAGGATGATAGCAATGATGACAGTAAAAATAAAGAGGCAAATGAGGATAATGAGAAGAAGCCAGAAATTGTTGCTGGTGACGATGCTGCTGGAAAACCGGATCTCAAAGAGGAGACTCAACAAAAGGAGAATATGCCTGAGAACGAAGGAGGTGAAGAGCATGACAGAGATAAGTCCGAAAAGGCTGAGGAGCCACCGGCAAAAAAACAATGCTTTGATAGTGAAATTCATAGCCTGGATAAGACTGAAAAGTCTGTTGATAAGCTAATTGAAGCTGAAATTGCAGAGCTAGCTGATAAGAACAAGGTTTGTCATTTTAAGATATTGAGGCCATGAGCATTTTTTTTCAGCATGTACTTTTCTTTTTTCGTGTCTTTGGGAATTGACCTAGTAAACCCTTTCTTGCTGTTATTATGATTTTCATTCTCCTGTGTATAGGGGGCGTTGTATTCATCTACTCATCTTCCCAACTCCATGAAAATATTGCTCTCACTTTGCTTATCTTTCATATTCCAACTTGTTATAGGATTTATTTTTATTCATGTTTGTGGAAATATTGTTCTTGATTTATTCAATGTTGATGTTTGTGGAAATATAGGGGATGTTGTGGTGTTGCTATTTTAATGAAAATCTCTAGGCTCATTATGAATTTGAATTCTTGTGCCCATGTGGTAACAGAGGCGTTTCTTGAAACTCGAATCTGGCTGCAATGGCGTTGTTATCATAAAGATGAGGAGAGGGGAAGGAGAGCCTGGTCCAAAAGAAATTGTGCAGCGCTTGATGGAAACGGCTGCGTCTACAAGGAAACACATGTCAAGGTTTGGGCTTCCTGGTTCTTTTCTCCATGGAATCATATAGCTGATGAGCTATTCGGTGTTGCATTGCCATCTGTGTTTGAAGTTAGCTTTTTAAGTTTACGACTTTCTGTTTGTAGGCATCTGCTTAGAATTTTGCCGATTGAAGTTTCTTGCTACGCGTCCGAAGAGGAAATCTCAAGAGCTATTAAACCCATTATCACCAAGAACTTTCCTGAGGAAAGCGAAACTGCAATCAAGGTATTTTTCTCTTGATAATTGTTGTGCCTTTAAACTTGCCTATCGAATGATAACAAGTCAATGGCAGTATTGGCTAACGCCTACCAGGATCAGTTAATATGCACATTGTAACACATGGATTAATGATCAAAGAGGAGTAGGCTTCTTGGGTGTTTTATAGTACATGTTCCCCATGTATATAGGATTGTTACTTTTGAATGGCTGCAAGTCTTTTTTCGTTTTCTTATTTTTTGTTGAAGTTTTACTCAACAGCTGTTTCTGTTCTCTATTGAATTTATTTATGATCAGTCAATTTCAACACTATGCAAAAAGACCTTAGCCTGTGAATAATCTGCAAAGCTTCCCGAGTTACGAAACAGTGCGTAGACTTATCTCAATTTGTGACGATGTTTGTATACTTTGTATTTTGGGGGGCAATACATCATTGTTTGAATCCTAGCACTTTTTTTCTTGGCCTAAAGAGAATTTTATTCTGTTCGCTGGTAGAAGCTGAAATCCTTTCTAGGGACTGAAACTTTTTTCTTTCTTTTTTCCCCCCTTTCAGTTTGCCGTGCAATATGATGCCCGAGCAAACACTGGTATTGATAGGATGAAAATCATAGATGCAGTAGCAAAATCTGTGCCTAAAAACCACAAAGTCGACCTGAAAGATCCAGAGAAGAGCATTGTTGTCCAGATTGTCAAGGTGAGGAAGTTTTACTATTTTACTTGCCCATTTTATACTCACCTTAAGTTCCACATGGCTTTATCGCCTAAATTTTATTTCCTCCAGACTGTATGCTTAATCGGAGTGGTAGAGAAGTACAAGGAGCTGGCCAAGTACAACCTGAGACAACTCACCTCAGATCAGTCTTGAGCATTTATGCAGGTGCTGTTTCTGTTGAGAAAGAAATGAGTTTCGCTCTCCAAACATCTCACAGAGACCATGAACACAACAATAGCGTTCAAGAGTTTTAAAATGAGACGAGATGAATAGTTAGTTTGCATTTGTAATACTGCTATGCTTCATGTTCTAGACATTAGTTAGATATGGAATGTTTGTGTTTTTTTCAGTGTTGTGGACTTTTGTAGTTTGCTTGGATGTTAAATTACCACAGTTGTCTTTTAATTCATACCTTAAGATCTCATGTTAAATTACCACATTCTATACATTGAAAGGAATTAATCTTCCCTTGGAATATATTCGCCTTCTTCACTTTGTATGTATTAGATATAAATTTAATAGAATAAAATTTGGAAAACAGCAATTGAAGGCCGGTATGTGAACACAGGAAGAAATTTTTTTTACCATTCATAGATTATACAGCTCCGGAGGAATCCCAAAGGGTCTGGGGAGGGAGTGTGTGTGTGTGTGGTGGGGGCAGTAGGAGTACAACTCCGGTGTTTTTGACAGGGCCGCAAGGCTCCTAGGGAATTCACAAAAGAGGCGGAGGGTCCATTCAAATGCACTGTCCAGTGTGATGAGACAATGATGATAAGGCATTTTAGGTAACATATAATTCAGCCTTGCCGTCAATGAAGAGGCTCATGAATTCTTCACCATCAACGGTCTCTTTCTCGATGAGCAGCTGTGCGAGTTTGTGGAGGATATCGATGTGGGTAGTGATGATCTGTGTGGCCCTTGTGTAGGCTCTGTCCACCAACTCCCTCACCTCTGCATCGACTATGTCAGCTGTTGCCATAGAGTAGTCTTTCTGGGTTGCCATCTGCAAAATTCCAGTAGACCAAACCTAGTTATTCTCAACTCGCAAAATGGGTCATACTCGTAATAATATGAATGATATCATCTTTGCCCCTTTAACCTGTTGGCCTAAGAAGGGATTCCCGCCAGGTCCCCCGATTGCAACCTGCCCTATTTTCTTGCTGAACCCAAATCTCTCAACCATCTGGCGAGCCACCCTAGACACTTGCATGAAGTCATTGGACGCTCCTGTAGTTACATTATCTTGTCCAAATATTACCTCCTCAGCAACCCTGCGATCAAATGCCAAATCAGTGGTTAAGTTCACTAAAACACAACTGAAGATACATGGTACTAAAAATCAACCTGCCACCCAGTGCCACAGCCATCTGATTTTCCAAGTAGCTTCTACTGTAGAGCCCTGATTCCAACCTCTCTTCGCTGGGTGCAAAGAATGTGAGTCCCCCGGCTTGGCCACGAGGAATGATTGAGATTTTTGCCACAGGATCGTATTCAGGCATCAGAGCACCGACCAAGGCATGACCAGCCTCTGTAGTGCAGACATCATTTCAGCTCACTAACAAAAGAAGACTAATTACTAGTGAAAATTAGTTAATGAAAGAAAGGTAACCGTGGTAAGCCACTAATCTCTTCTTCTCATCAGACACAACTGCATTCTTCTTTTCAGGCCCAGCAATGATTCTCTCTAAAGCGTCCGAAATTTCATCTTTGCTTATCTCCTTGAGGTCACGCCTGGCTGCCAGAATGGCAGCTTCGTTCATCAAATTCTGCAAGTCGGCTCCAGTGAAACCTGGTGTTCTCCTTGCGATTTTTTCAAAGTCCACGTCCTTTGCAAGTGCCTTTCCACGGGAGTGCACCTGTCAAAGAATAGACTAAGCTGCTGCAAAAACCTGTGCTATTGGTAATATGCTTGTATATTGCTGATAGGTAGGTAGTTGGTAGTGGTACTACTACTAACCAAGTAGAGTGACCAGCCATTTTGGATGCAAATAACATTGAGCAGATGAAGTAACAAACATTATATGCCTAGTCAATAGTCATGATGTGAATTTCAGCTCTACCATAACCCCCAAACAAAACAATCATATACCACTATTTCATTATTCATCACGAGTTTGTAAGTTAGCAAACTATAAAAAGCAAAGCATCTCATCATGTAAATTGTAATGTAACAACATACAGTTTATTTTCAGAAATCTGAACAAGCAGATGACAAAGAAGAGGAATTGAAACCTGAAGGATCTTGACTCTACCGGCAACATCGGGCCTGTCAACCGTGACCTGACGATCAAACCTGCCAGGTCTCAACAGAGCAGAATCCAAGACATCAGGCCTGTTGGTGGCAGCCAAGACAATGACCCCTGAATTCCCAGAGAAACCATCCATCTCCGTAAGCAGCTGGTTGATGGTCTGCTCTCTCTCGTCGTTCCCGCCGCCAAGGCCGGCCCCCCTCTGCCGCCCCACCGCATCAATCTCGTCGATGAACACAATGCAGGGAGCCTTGCTCTTGGCCTTGTCAAACAAGTCCCTAACCCTGGAAGCCCCGACCCCCACAAACAGCTCCACGAACTCCGAGGCGGCGCACGAGAAGAAGGGGACCCCAGCCTCCCCGGCAACCGCCCTCGCGAGGAGCGTCTTCCCAGTCCCCGGCGGGCCCACCAGCAAGCATCCCTTGGGTATCTTCGCCCCCAGCGCCGTGTACTTGTCAGGGTTCTTGAGGAAATCAACCACCTCCTGCAGCTCCAGCTTGGCCTGATCAGCCCCGGCTACATCTGCGAAGGTCACCCCTGTTTCAGGCACCTCCTGGAACTTGGACTTGGACCTGCCGAAGTCCATAGGGCCGCCAAGACCACCGGGACCGCCAGGCCCGCCCTGGGCCCGACGGAACAGGAAGAACAGCCCAGCGAAGGCCAAGATCGGGAAGAGCAAATTACCGATGAAATTGAACAGCCCGTTCCCACCGTCGCCCTCGGAGACGGAGATGTCGACCCCGTTCATGGCCAAGATATCGATGAGGTCGGGGTCGTTGGGGACGACGACGGAGGCTCTGCGGCCATCAATAGCGGTAAGCTGGAGCATGGAGCCGTCTTTGGTGAAACGGACCCTCTCGACCTTGCCCTTCTTGACGGCGTTGAGGAACTCGCTGTACCTCCACTGGGTGCCCTCTGGGAGGTCGGACTGGGACTGAGACAGAGGCTTTGGAGCTGTGAGGAGGAGATTCTGGGAGAAGGGCGAGGAATTAGGTTTAGTGGGTTGGGCTTCGATTACATTTGCACTTACATCTACATCTACAGGAGGAGGCTGTGGTTGAACTTGGTCTACTGCTAGAGCTTGTTGAGCGGTGAGTGCAGATGACAGGATTAGGGCAGTTGCTATGGTAGAACTAGAATTGGTTGGGGGATTGGGTTTCTGGGTGCGATTGACAATCAAAAACCTTTTCCTCAGGGAATTGGAGCGGACGGCGGGATGGATTTGGACTCCGAAACTGGAGGAGAGCAAAGCGTTTGCGGTGGCCATGGCTGAGCAAAACGTTTGCGGATGGTGGGGGCCGGATCTGGGCTAGTGGTAGGCGTCTGATTTTCGCCTTGGCTGGAGGAGAGGGGCTCGGTGAGGAGAAGGCGAGACAGAGAAAGCAACTATGGCGGCGGGCAAGGTTAGTTGAGGTCGAGAAAGAAGACGGTGAGTTCAGGATGGTTGAACAATTAATAAACAATGGTAGGCGAGGTGAATGGTTAGGGGGTGATAAAACAAATGAAAAATAAGAGGAATATTAGAGGGGTGGGGGTGGGGGGTGTAAACGTGTGGTGTGGAGGGATGGAAGGAGCACCGGAATTGTGTGGTGAAGGGGAGGAGTACTTGGGAAAACGATGGCCAAGCACGGGAATTTTAATTTATTACTCCGTAGAAAGAAGGTGCTCTGTTAGCACTTTTTTTGTTTCTTTCAATTAATTTGCAGCTAGCTTGTATCAGATTAGGGCGTGCTCGGCAGTAGGTTATAGGACAACCTCACACCACCGTTTGGCAGGGGCTTCTTTGGGGTTGAGAAATTAGGAGCTGGAGATTAATCGGGGCTCTCAGGAGGCTATAATCCAACCCTTGCCATGGAGGATTCCGGGGATTGTTGTCCTCCACAACCTCATTTCTTCCCCCATTGCCCCTGGTCACACCAGTTCAAGATCGGCCTTCACCTTCGCAGAGCACCTTCGGGGGCGATTGCTTCTTGCGACTGGAGCACCTGACAGTTCTTCTTCGTTCGATTTCCCGTCGAAACCAGGTGAGTTTGCTCTCCTTCTTCACTCGAAAAGGCTTTCAATCTGCAATCTATAGTCGTTAGGGTTTCGATTGTTATGGTCGTCGCTATCATTCTTGCATTTGGGAGATTTCTTCATTTCATGATTTTGCAATCGTTAGGGTTTCGATTGTTCTTGTTGTTGCTGTCAATCTGCTAACGTTAGGGTTTCGATTTCGTCCTTTCCTGATTTTGCTTGTTCGATTTCTTCAATTTCTTATGTTCGATTGTCATTTCCATGTTGAGAATTTTCTGATGTTCGTTTCCAGCTTGATTATTGTGCAACCAGGGTTGGGACAATGAATTTGCTTCACTTTTCTCTGCTCTTTTGTCTATGTGATGAAGTTAACTAGGATAAAAGTAGGATAACATCTCTGATTGTAAACTCTGGTTGAGATGACTGTCATGAATTTGCTCTTTTTTCTTAATTTTATGCACTTTCAGCTTGCATTAGTTGCAAGTACAAGATGAGGACTATAATATTGTCAAACAGGGCATGTCTTCTATACTTTCATCATGTTCATTCCTATTTCTGATCTTTTTATGACTTCTCAATTTATGATGTTTTCACTTCGATGTGAACTACAATGGTGGTAAATCTAGAGCTTGCTACATAAACCTATATGTGTAATTTTTAGGTGCAATTTCTGATGTTCTGCTATGGTTTTGCGGCATCTAAAGCTTGCATTATAGTTTTATGCATTTACAGCTTGCATTAGGTGCAATTTCTTTGTTTGTTCCCACAAAGTGCAGGAGAATGTACTTTGTATTTTTTTTTATTTCAGCTTACAGTTAACCATTTCAGCAATTGATAAATTGGTTTCATTTTGTGATATTTTCATTGACAGATTAGCTTAAATTGCTAGGATTTGGGATGTTAATCAATTAGCTTAAATTGAAAGAATTTGGGATGTTAATCAGTTAGCTTCAAGTTGTATACATTTGCTATCTGATATTTGCATTTGTTACTTTTGTAGTTTGATATGGCCTCGAGCAGTAGAACATCATTTTGGAATGAAGAGTTGACGAAGACATTACTGGATACGTTGATTGCATATCGACTTGAATTTGGCTCAGAGGAACCTATTAGATGGGTTCAGATAGCATACGAGTTCAAGAATGCTACTGGTAAGCAGTGTCGTCCCGAGACCCTTAAAAACAAGCATGGACAAATGAAGCTCTGGTGGAGGCTTTGGCAACAATTTAAAGACGGGGAGACAAGGTTAAGTTGGAATGCAGAAAAGGGATGTGTCGATGCACCTAACGAATGGTGGGATAAGAAAATTGGGGTATGTGTTATCATGTCCCTACTTTGTTGAAAATTTGCTAATCTATATGGCATCCACTGCGTAGATAACTTGTGACAATTGTGTTTTCCCCCCTAGGAGAGTGTACATTTCAAACAATTCCGAAGGAAGGGTATCCCACCTGAGTTAGAAGAGTTGTTAGACAAAGTTTATGAGAGGACAGCTGAAGCATTGCACATCGGGGATGAGCCTGACTCTGACGACGACACATCCTTTGGTACGGAGGCC